>CM049428.1:87085849-89585849 GCA_026929855.1 Poa annua | reverse complement strand
GTGGCGTGGTACGGATGGACCAGAGCACCGAGGGTAGCTCGTTGATCCAGCCCTTGCCGTGGCCCTTGAGGATATCGAAGGTCCTGATCTTTAGGACTTTGAGGACCTATGCGTTTGCGCGCTCGGCCTGTCCGTTGCTTTTGAAGGAGATATGCCCTAGAGGCAAATAAATAAGTAGTATTTATTGCATTATCTCATAAGTTTATAATAGGTTTGTGTATTATGCTATAACTGTATTAATCGGAATTATTAATACACGTGTGATACATAGACAACCAGGTCCCTAGCAAGCCTCTATATGAGCTAGTCCATTGGGCAACAATTGATCGAGATTCCCGATCAAGGACAATGACGTCGGTTGACAATGGAGTCATCTTGTTAGTTGAATAAGGTGGTGGACATACGCAAAGTATTGCAATAAGATCGTATTACGATGTTTGTCATTTGCAATAGATAAGAGTATGATAGCTTATTCCTTAGACCGTACTTATTGTTGCTTCGTAGGAGTGCTTTGAGAGCATCAAACGTTGTGTCTTATATAGCATGACAATAACGGTGTCCATCTTGGGTATTCCGAAAGAGCATCGAGACGTAAGGATCAAGAGCGGGATTTGTTCATTCTTGTAATGGAAAGATTCTCTGGGCCCACTCGGTGATATTGCATCTATATAGCTGCAGCTTATGACTAGGTCATGGAGATGTAATATCGCAGATGAGTTAATAACCTTCGTCGGTAACGAGATACAGCAAAGGCATCGGTGTGTCTACGATCATATCTCGGACAAGGTAGTATCGCAGAGACAAAGGGAATGAATATCATACTTATGGTTCAACGACGATATTCGTGGAATGCACAGGGGTCGTCATATATTTCCAGGTATCCCTGACGATCATTGGTGAGCGGAGTGTCTCGACCATGTCTGGAGTGTTCCCGAACCGTAGCGTAACAAACTTAAGGTCTTAGCGACGCTAGGAGATAGGTTCTGGAATTTTATAGGTTTTTGTTGGAGAGAGAGAAATGATCCGGAAAGAGTTCCGGTGGTCCGGAAGGAGTTCCGGAGAGGTCTGGAATGGTTCCAGGAATGTCCGAAAGTTGTTCGGGTGGTCCGAAAGAGTTTTCGGAGTCACGGGATATTGAATTATATATAAATATATTAATTATGAATTAATGGGATTTTTATATTAATTAAATAAAGGAAAAAGGGGGCTCCCACCTATATGGGCCCTAAGAGGGCCCAAGAGGGGGAGCCGCACCTCAAAGGGGGGTGGGCCCCATTGGCTGGTTCGGCCAGCCCATGTGGGGGCCGAACCCCCCCTCCCATGTCCTTTGTTTAGTCCCACATGGGGGAGCCAAAGGGTTTGCACACCCCCTTCCCCCTTTATATAGCAAGGCATATTAACTGATTTAATACACAGGAAATTCAATTAATTCCCAATTTCTCTCTCGATCCCGTGGTTCCCAAGTTGGAGCCGCGCCGAGCTGAGGAAGGGGGTCTCTCTCCACCTAAGCCATACCGCAGAGCGCCGTTGCTCTGCAGGATTCCAGATAAGATCTACTCCTGCGATTTCAGGTGGATCTGAATGACCAGGAGTTGTCGCTAGGCTCCGTATGTTTGCGAGTGCTCGGAGGCTACTCTATTGAGGAGCTTGGGCGATGTCGTCTCGCCCCCTGCAGCCGCCGCGCCTCCCCCCCCCCTCTGCTGCCGGTGCACCAGCCCCGGCGCTGGCGCTCTGCCTTCTTCCGCCCGACGCCCGTCGACGCAGATCATCGTCGACACCCCGGCGTCATCGACTCCGACATCGCGGCAAGTTCTCCGCGACCTCGAGGTCGGCTACGTACGACTTCATCGTCAACGCTTGTGCGGGAGCGTAATCCCCGCTATCGGTCTACATGGAGGTAATGTAACCCGTTCCGCCACCGTTATCGCATGTACTAGATAGATAGATCCTGGCTAGTTAGGGTTTCGTTCGCTAGAAAATTATTGTTTTCTGCACCGTAACCCCTTCAGTGGTATCAGAGCCGATCTATGCGTAGTACTGCTGGTACGGTTAGAACTCATGTTGAATGAGGGCGTCTTTCTTATATTTGCTACCCTCTAGCGTGCACTTGCGATGCCTTCGGTATTGAGTTGATGAAGCGGCCCGGACCGACTTTACGCGTACGCTTACGCGAGACTGGTTCCACTACTGACATACGGCTTGCACCGTATCTGTGGCTGGCGGGTGTTTGTTTCTCTCTCTCTCGTCGGCAAAGCATTTTCAATGGAGGGCCCGAAAGGGATGCTTAAACATGCAATTATACGATCGACGTTGTGGTACAAAGTTCGTAGGTAGGGAAGCGGTTCTCCTACGAATAAGCCTATATGCCACGTAAAACTTGCAAAACTAGATAAAGCTAGAGGCGTCTAACTTTGTTTTGCAGAGGCGTTTTTTTTATGTGACATGGTTACGGTAAGTTTTGATATTACTCGTACTGTCGGAGGCAATGGAGGGCTCTGTAGACTCAGAGCCATGCCGGGGCGCCGGGGGCCAGGCACATGGCGCCATGAAGGTCCAGGCGCATCGACCATGTCACATCGCACTTCATTGCATCATTATTGTGTGCTGTTGTGTGTGCATCCTATTGATTGCTTATATGCTAGATATACAACGGTAGCATCATAAATAGGATGATCCCTAACAAATACCAAAATTGTGTTCTCCCTCGTTGCGCACCACCAAGAAAGTTCTACGTCATGAGGCAGGCCGTGATGATCGGGTGTCACACATCTCGTCGTTCGCATACAGTGGGTGTAAGCCATGTTGCACGCGCAGGTCTTCGAGGTTTGATTGGCGAGCCTAGCATACTCAGAGGTATGGCCTCGGAACACGGGAAGATCGAAAGATCGAGCACGAGTCATAGAGTTGTTGTGATCGACATGTAATGTCCACCTTTGAAGCTGTGCTGCCGGCCGTGATGATCGGGGGTAGTGTGGTGGATGAGGGTCGTGTAATCGCCATTATTATTTTTTAGGGATAATAATCTTGGTGTGGTGTGTTTTTGATAATGAGATTATAGAACTAAAATTCACCTATATATTATAAACTTATCTTACCTCTTTTGCGATCACATCTGGAGACTACGGAACTACGCTTCGGTTACTTCTTCAAGAGCTCGGATTCTACCTTGGAAGCCGACGGGTCCAACTTCATCAGCTGGTGCATTGGTTTTAGAAACATTCTCCAAACACAACAAACATCCTATATGTGCTAGAACATTAGTTAGGAATTAGACCAGATGATTCTGATAGCAAGGAGAAAGATGATGAGTTCCGTAAGCGTCATGATATTTTCATGGAAGTGAAGGTCGTCATGAGCGTATGCCTAGCACCAGAGTTGAAAGTTGTATTCAACACCTGGAGCCATATGTTGTGATTGATGCGATCAAAGGTCACTTCAAAGATGAATTGAGTCTTGAGCAGTTCAGACAGCTTAGAAAGTTCCGGACCATTCACATGGGGAGCATACCTGTCTGGAGACTCAGTTGAAGAAGTTGTGTGACATCTACTTCAAGCTTACGAATATCTACGATTTCTAGATAGCGAACTCCAGTGCAATAGAGATTGTGCTTTACCTCCTAGCTGTGAATAGCATGTGCGTGAATATGCTATAGAGACACGGTGAGCTTCTTCACGTTCGTGAACAAGTTCAAATCTCTAAAAGTTGATTCATCGAAGAAGAGTTCTTCGACGCTATGGGTATATTTGATATACGAAGATATAAATGTATTCTTCTCATACTTGATGAAAAGTGTTTGATAATTGATCTGTTTGTGAAACAGTCCCTGATTATCACAAGTATGTGGCGAAGGGTGACGTGACAGTGCACGAGTGATGGCAAGTTCATGGCCAGTGGTGCTCACGCCCTCGAGATATCATATTAGTTATCATCAATAGTTTTTGATAAGACATTTTGTAATAGTGAGAATGTGATCTAGTTTGGTGTCTTGAATGTAACAAGACATAATTATTCATATAGAACACATCAGTTGTTTTATGTTATGAAACAAAGCAGTTGTTTCATGTTATGAGTAATTTGCATCACATCTCAATTACATTATGCGTATGATATACATTTATAATAGCGGGAATGATAAAATTGTGTGTCCAAAGAACAAACACCATCGAATTTAGTCATAAAGGCAATGAAAGAAGTAATGGATATTTTTGGTCCATTTAAGTATTTCGAGTGCCAAAATTGATTAAGTTTGAAATGCAGTATTGAAGTTGCAATACTAGAGGAAATTGATTGAGAGTCATTTTTAATGATTAATCAATGGTGTTTTGCTTGATCTGAATTCTTCTATGATTTTGGTAAATAGGAGTATTTGCCCGATAAATTATGGAGTCTGAAATTAATTTGATAATAGATCAAATGGGGTTTTTCAGAAGAAAGATTAGTGAATATTGTATTCACAAGATTCGATCAAAGGACAATATTTTTGAATCATGGTTTCAACACAAAAGACTTGTGGAAATTTGTTTTCACAATATTATAATTTCATATATGGTGATATGTGGGGAATTATAATTATGCTCTATTTTTAATAAAGTGTGGTCTGTCAGAAATTGTCTTAGAATCTCCTAATATGTTCGAAACATTATAGTCAATGTCCACTTTAGAATATAGATATTTTTCTCAACGAGAATTCGTAGGATCGACAGTAGTGTCGACATGTATATGATTATGCGATAATTCGGAATATACATGAGTGGTTCTTTGTAGATTGCTCGCATTGGATGAGAGTGTATTCCAAAAGAAAATAGAAACAAAGTTCAGTTTGTTGTCTATGTAATTCCGAGAAAAGATGACTTTTCGAATTATGGTTTATGGATTAGAAGTTTGGAATAAAGTGTCAGACTTATGTTGGAAGATGTTCCAAAGAGTATATGTCTGCTAATGAAAGTTTAGTGATTAAGAGTGAGGGAGACTAGAAAATTGTTTTCTGCTTGCAATCCTCTTCATAAAGATCATAATATTTTCACGAAAGAAACTTCTGAATAAGGTGTTGTTATATTTAATATTGCTGTCGGGTCACAGCACTGTATTAAGTATTTCAGATCTTGTTGACAGATCAAGGTGCACTTTATGAATACAAAGAAAGTTGAGAAAATATCGGAATACGCACAAAGGCTTTTTGAGCCTGGAAATCCAAAGTTGCATTTGAAAGGATTAAGAGAGTAATTGTTGCTGCAATTCTTATTAGAGGAATAAGATTGTTTAATTGTCATATAAGATGTTATATGAGAAATGTGACTATAAGAAAGACGCGGTAGCATGTCTTGTCGAGAAATGTGTCTTGGACAAGATCAAATTTGTTGACTACATTTATGTAGACATGCTTGAAGTCTGAGGGATTTGTATTAATGTAATACTGTAGTTTGTATTAAATTCGATTTGATAGTAGATCAATGATTTTGGTTTAACCAAGATGTCGATTTAAGTGGGAGTCATAGTTAGTTCACTCAGGAGAAATATGTGAAGAACATATTTTTGAGTGGGAGCTTGGGAACTCAAATATGTGGATAACATGTTTTTGAGTGGGAGCTCGTGTTATCAAATATGTGGAGACATAATTTGAGTGGGAGTCGAATTCATCTTGTGTAGTTGAAACATTGTGAAACTGTACCAATAGAATAGGATGAAGTTGTAAAACTATTTAAAAGTTAGTGTCTATTTTGAAATAGAACGGGAATTTTAAATAGTTAGTCGAGTTGTGTTGGATTATATCTGAGGAGTCAGAATAGAATCAAAAGGATGGTCCTTTGGAATCCAATTGGTCATTAAGAGTAATGATGCATGAAGGTAATGGTTGTATGACATGTGGGTCTATTATGTATATATATTAGACATCATACAGAAACCATATTATCTGCTCGATAAAATATAACCGATGTTCTTGGAGTAAAGAACAGTTATGAAAGTAAATTTGGAATTTACTGGAAGTAGAAGTGCGTTAGTTAAGGGATTGACATTTGAATGTCAAGTTTTCTACATTGGTGTGAAAGTATGTAGATATCGCGAGTTTGTAATTGTTACAAGGGGCTCTGCATGGCTGAATGTGTTTTTCAGGGCAGTTATCTGGTTAGTATAATCAGAGTAAACGCTGGGAAGCAGAAGTCTCACTTAGTTACGGTATTTGCATATATGTTGTTAGACAACATGGTGATATCAAGCAAGTTGATGCCGGTGAATCGCATAAGCATGTACAATCATGGATTGTGCAGTAACACTTTTCCACGAGCAAGCATTATCAAATGATTCTTATTTGATAAGGGATTCTGATAAAGTAAAATGCAGCTAGTTTATTTGTACTCTAGTGCAAGTGGGAGACTGAAGGAGATATGCCCTAGAGGCAAATAAATAAGTAGTATTTATTGCATTATCTCATAAGTTTATAATAGGTTTGTGTATTATGCTATAACTGTATTAATCGGAATTATTAATACACGTGTGATACATAGACAACCAGGTCCCTAACAAGCCTCTATATGAGCTAGTCCATTGGGCAACAGTTGATCGAGATTCCCGGTCAAGGACAATGACGTCGGTTGACAATGGAGTCATCTTGTTAGTTGAATAAGGTGGTGGACATACGCAAAGTATTGCAATAAGATCGTATTACGATGTTTGTCATTTGCAATAGATAAGAGTATGATAGCTTATTCCTTAGACCGTACTTATTGTTGCTTCGTAGGAGTGCTTTGAGAGCATCAAACGTTGTGTCTTATATAGCATGACAATAACGGTGTCCATCTTGGGTATTCCGAAAGAGCATCGAGACGTAAGGATCAAGAGCGGGATTTGTTCATTCTTGTAATGGAAAGATACTCTGGGCCCACTCGGTGATATTGCATCTATATAGCTGCAGCTTATGACTAGGTCATGGAGATGTAATATCGCAGACGAGTTAATAACCTTCATCGGTAACGAGATACAGCAAAGGCATCGGTGTGTCTACGATCATATCTCGGACAAGGTAGTATCGCAGAGACAAAGGGAATGAATATCATACTTATGGTTCAACGACGATATTCGTGGAATGCACAGGGGTCGTCATATATTTCCAGGTATCCCTGACGATCATTGGTGAGCGGAGTGTCTCGACCATGTCTGGAGTGTTCCCGAACCGTAGCGTAACAAACTTAAGGTCTTAGCGACGCTAGGAGATAGGTTCTGGAATTTTATAGGTTTTTGTTGGAGAGAGAGAAATGATCCGGAAAGAGTTCCGGTGGTCCGGAAGGAGTTCCGGAGAGGTCTGGAATGGTTCCAGGAATGTCCGAAAGTTGTTCGGGTGGTCCGAAAGAGTTTTCGGAGTCACGGGATATTGAATTATATATAAATATATTAATTATGAATTAATGGGATTTTTATATTGATTTAATATTAATTAAATAAAGGAAAAGGGGGCTCCCACCTATATGGGCCCTAAGAGGGCCCAAGAGGGGGAGCCGCACCTCAAAGGGGGGTGGGCCCCATTGGCTGGTTCGGCCAGCCCATGTGGGGGCCGAACCCCCCCACTCATGTCCTTTGTTTAGTCCCACATGGGGGAGCCAAGGGGTTTGCACACCCCCTTCCCCCTTTATATAGCAAGGCATATTAATTGATTTAATACACAGGAAATTCAATTAATTCCCAATTTCTCTCTCGATCCCGTGGTTCCCAAGTTGGAGCCGCGCCGAGCTGAGGAAGGGGGTCTCTCTCCACCTAAGCCATACCGCAGAGCGTCGTTGCTCTGCGGGATTCCAGATAAGATCTACTCCTGCGATTTCAGCTGGATCTGAATGACCGGGAGTTTTCGCTAGGCTCCGTATGTTTGCGAGTGCTCGGAGGCTACTCTATTGAGGAGCTTGGGCGATGTCGTCTCGCCCCCTGCAGCCGCCGCGCCTCCCCCCCCCCCTCTGCTGCTGGCGCTCTGCCTTCTTCCGCCCGACGCCCGTCGACGCAGATCATCGTCGACACCCCGGCGTCATCGAATCTGACATCGCGGCAAGTTCTCCGCGACCTCGAGGTCGGCTACGTACGACTTCATCGTCAACGCTTGTGCGGGAGCGTAATCCCCGCTATCGGTCTACATGGAGGTAATGTAACCCGTTCCGCCACCGTTATCGCATGTACTAGATAGATAGATCCTGGCTAGTTAGGGTTTCGTTCGCTAGAAAATTATTGTTTTCTGCACCGTAACCCCTTCAGCTTTGCGGATGGGCGACTGAGGCGAAGCAGAGCTTGATGCCCATCTTTTCACAATAGGCTCTGAAGATGCCACTTGTGAATTGTGAGCCATTGTCGGTGATGATGCGGTTAGGCACTCCGAAGCGGCAGACCAGGCCTCTGATAAATTTCACTGCCGCGCCTGCTGTGATTGTGCACGTCGCCTCCACTTCAGGCCATTTTGTGAACTTGTCAATGGCCACGAAGAGGTAGCGATATCCACCTTGCGCCGTTGGGAAGTTTCCCAGGATGCCCAGCCCCCAGACCGCAAACGGCCACGAGAGCGGAATGGTCTGTAACCCAGCGCTGGTTGGTGGATTTGCTTGGAGTGGAATTGGCAGGCTTCACAAGCTTGAATGATGTCCGCTGCATCTTGAAGCGCTTGAGGCCATTAGAATCCGCTCCTGAAGATTTTTCCTGCGAGGGTGCGGGCGCACGAATGGTGGCCGCATTCCCCGCCTGCGCCCCCCCCCCCCCGAGGATGCAAGCGATGGCAGCTCTTGGGGCTTGGTAGCCGCCGTCTTCCTCGTCAGGGAGGTTGCCGTTCTTTGCCGCGGCGTTGGCCTGATTTCCAGACGGTTTCTGGTAGCCGCCCTTGCGTCCGCTCCCGCGGTAGCCACGGCCTCGGCCATGGCTACAACTGCCTTCTGCTTGCTCGCGCTCCTTGCTCAACCTTTTGAGGTCGAAGCAAGACTCCGTGGAGTGGCCGCGCCTGTTGTGGTAAATGCAGAACGGGCGGTGATCATCTCTTCTTTCTCCAGGCTCAGGGGAGTCCCTGCGGGTGCCCTTTGCGTCAGGCTCTGCCGCGAGAACTACGGTGGCCTTGCGCTTGGGCTCCTCCTTGGCCTCTTTCTTCTTCTAGCTCCTGGACCCCTCAGCGTGATCGTCTCCTCTCGAGGACATCTTCACGAAGAGGAGTCCCTCTTCAGCCTTGGCGCACTTGTCCGCCAAGTCGAACAGCTTGACCACAGAGGTGAGCTTGTCGTGGATCCCCAGCTTCTCTAGCATCCTGCTGTCGTGACGCCCTCGCGGAAGGCGGCGATGACTTGAGTGTCAGGGATGTTCGGGATCTTGTTGCGCACTTGGCTGAAGCGCTGGATGTATTTGCGAAGCGTCTCATCCTTCCTCTGCACCACAGCGCGCAAGTCGTTGTGGGTGAGGGCGCACTCGTACGTCCCCTTGAAGTTGGAGACGAACTGCTTGCAGAGCTCCTCCACGGAGTTCACAGAGTCCTCAAGGAGATTCAGGAGCCACGACAGCGCGGAGTCGGGAAGCGGGTGAGAAAACCAGTTAGCCATGACCTTGTCATCTCCTCCCGCAGCTTGGATGGAGGTGGTGTAGAGCTGCAGGAACTCGATGGGGTTGCTGGAGACGTCGTAGCCCTTGGGGAGGGCAGGCCGGAACTTTGGGGGCCAGACCACGCGGCGCAGAGAACAGGCGAACGCCATGAAGCCTGAGGCGTACGTGGCGACCCCGTGCTGAAGCGCGCCGCGGTTCTGCTGGCCCGCCTGGCCAATCTCCTCCACGAGCTTGTTCTGGCGGTCTCGCTGGAGCTCCATTCCCACGCGGGCGTCGGGCGCGGTGTGCTGCACGATCATGCAATCGTGCGGCGAGGTCGCGTGCGAAGCAGCCTCCCGAGCCGCAGCTAGTGCAGGCCCCGGAGGTGGCGGAGGCGCATTTGTTGCGATTGTGCCCGCGAGAGAGGGGTACATGTTAGACTGCGACGGAGCAGGGCGCGTCGTGGCGATGCCGACGAGGTAGTTGAGGCGTTGGAGCCACTGCTCGTGGGCCTCAGCGGTGGGCTGGTAGCGTAGCAGCTCCTGCGCCATGAGCAGCGCGGTGTGGGGCGCCGGGTCCGTCCTCCCAGGACCGGAACCGCTCGGGCGCTGCATCGCGTGCGACGCCTACGCGTCCTCCTGGTGCTCGGAGTTGTGTTCTGGCGCTTCAGCGTGCGGGCCGGAAGGGACGCGCTCTCCGCGGCGGGGCCGTCCCCGCTGTGCGCGGGTGGTCGCGGCGCCTGGCGACGCGCGTGCTCCCGCGGGCGCACGTCGATTTGCGCAGGCGACGCGGGCGGCGCGGGTGTTCACCATGGCGCGGAGACGAACTCGAAGGTTGTAGACGCGCCTCAATCCCCTACCTGGCGCGCCAAATGTCGGGTTATGACTCCCAAGAATCGGGGGTAGTCACTTCCTGAAGTGTAGTTCGTGAAGGAGATTGAACACGGAGGTCTAGACCCTCGAGTGGCTCCGCAACGACGCTCGCCGGACCCGAAGAAGACACACGCACACAAAGGGAGACACCAGCCTTTACCCAGGTTCACGACCCTCGTGGGGAGGTAAAACCGCTACTCCTGCTTGTCTGTATTAAAGGGTGTAAGTCACAGTACAATGGAGCTTGCCGAAAGCCCCCTTGAGGCAGCTCTTGCCTGGGGAGGGAAGCGATCATCTTCTCCCTCCTCAGGGCCGAAGCTTTCCTAACCAGTATAGCTAGGGTTTACAAGGGTTGCAGCGTGCCTAGAGTCGACCCGCGCTACGATGGATGTCTTTCCCCTTTTATAGGCGTCTCTGGCCTTCTCCTTCGGCTTGGCCTTCCAGGTGGTTCCCACATGCCAGTGGCAGGGTGGTGTAGAAGTCAACCGCACTCCATCCGTCCATGGACTCGGTCCGTTGCTAGTAAAGGTGGGTGCGGTGGCCGACCGACGGCCGACCACGCCGTACTACCCGCAGGGAGGGCAGTCTCTGCGGTGGAGCCCACGATGACGTCCTCCTTTGGAGGCTTGTGTTGTCCACCCGCTTTATCGTCAGAGTAGAAGGTCCTGGCAGCTGCGCAGCAGGTGGAGCTGCTTTGTTGACCACTGTATCGCCAAGGACAACGACGGGGGTGAGTGGGACACGGCATGTGCGTGGCAGAGGCCACGTGCACCTTGCCGTGCTACCTTGGCCGCGACGTTTCCCTTAGGCACGGCGAGGCCTGAGGGGAGATTCCCGCGGGGCTCCCTCGAGGCGTACTGGCGCCTCAGGAGGGTCCCCTGAGGCGAGAGTTCCCTTGAGGCCCTCGTTTCCTCCTCAGGCCCTCGAGGGGAATTGCCTCTCGAGGGTCCCGCCAGGCGGTGATGCCTGGTCCTTAGTCGTTTCGTCCGACTGGCCCGCGTGCGAGGCCTGGGGGGAATGGGCTCTCCATACCCCAGTTCCCACTGGGCCGACACAGCTTACTAAAAATAACCACATATGTGTTGTTATTATGTTACTATAAATGAGGTTTTCATTATCCCTAAACCCTAAACCAATTGGTGCCCTACAATGAAATTAACTATCAAATTGTTCCCTGCAAGAATTTGGTACACACCAATGAACTTAAATAGCATATTAGTTCGTGGAAAACCATCTGGTGCACATCAATGAACTTAACTAAAGCATATTTGGGTGCAGATTCCAACCATTGGGGAATAAGGCCCCTTAAATAGCTCAACCCAAATTCCAACCGTTGGGTGCAGATTCGTGCCGTAGCGGTACTACCGCTGGCCCTAGCGGTACTACCGCTCCCCTAGGGAGTTAGGGCATCAAAACAGGCTGAAAACAGGGTTCCGTAGCTGTACTACCGCCCCTAGGTATTGACCGCCTCATGAGCTTACTTTAGCTTAGCATGGGATGCTAGGAGATCCTCATTAGAGCTAAAAAGCTTTTCATGAGTTTCTTCCAACTTCCCATACTTACTAGTTAGCAAATCAAGTTGAGCTCTTAGCTCAACATTCTCCTTCAAAAAAGATGCTTCACACAAAGTGGAGTTAGTGGCACAAGCATCATTATCATTAGAAGTGGAAGGAGACAACATGACAAGCTCAATATTTAACTTAGCATTTTGTTTACTAAGCATATTACATTTAGCAATAGCATGGTCATGTTCTTTAGTGTGTTTAGCAATTACTTCATTGTTTAACTCCTCACTAGATCCCAATCTCTCCTCGAGAGCAACCCGAGTTTCTTGCTCTTCCTCAATAGCATTCTCAAGATTGTGGACCTCACCCGCGGAATCACGAGCAAGACCCCACCCTTCATGACAACGGGTCTCCATAGCCTCAAAGGTCTCCTTGAGCTCAACAGGGGTAGTCATGATTTTTAAGAAGCTCTCACGTGCTATTTAATTATTTAAGAGAGCATGAGAGACTATATCAAACTTCTCCTTAATTAGATCATCATCACAAAGAAGAAGAACCACAAAGGAACTCCCAGATCTAGACCCACTAGGTTCCACTCACTTAGAGGAGAGATGGATTGGTGGAAAGGTGGATCTAGATCTCCTCTCTCTTTTCCCTCAAGAAGTAGCAAGAATCATTGGAGGGATGGAGAGATAGCAAGCTCAAGAAGGTCAACAACGGAGGTCAAAACTTGCTTCAAAGGTTAGGGAATCATTGGGGAAGAAGGCCCCTTAGATAGCTCAACCCAAATTCCAACCGTTGGGTGCAAATTCGCGCTGTAGCGTTACTACCGCTGGCCCTAGCGGTACTACCGCTCCCCTAGGGAATTAGGGCATAAAAACAGGCTGAAAAAAAGGCTTCCGTAAGGGAGGTTTAAACAAATTAAGGAAATGTAAGATATCTAAATAGGAGAACAACTGGTAAAACCTCCAACATAAAAAATGCAACAAGTTTTCCAAAGTAAAACCGTTTTCGATGAACTAGAGCTTGACATGGAGATGAACCAAGCTCTAATTCCTCACAAGGATAAAAGCCAAATAAGAACCAAGAAATATGATAAGCCAAATATGCAAAGGTTTGAGCTCTCCACAACGATGCGATCAAGTTACTCACTTGAGAGCCCCTCTTGATAATACGCCTATCTATCCTATAGCCCTATCAAGATCATACATTTTCCTTGAGCATTCCACTTGAGTTAGATGATGACTATCTTGATCTCTTCAAGTTGATCATCTTTCTTGATTGAGCGAGCTAGCACATGCTTGACGAAGACATCTCCAAATACCCCCCCATGCTCACAATGCGAGAGTCTCGCTTAGCTCCGTCTTCATGTATCCATTGCAAGCACCAAGCATAGGATCTCTTCAAGAAGCTTCTCTTGGTATTGCACTTCTCACCTTGATGACGATCACCACATGACGTCGTCCTCCATGAGCTATATGAAATATTCATTTGATGCAAGCCCATGGGAAGATACCTAACTTTATATAATGATACCACACACACATATATAATGGGTTAGTTCACAAAGTTATGCGGACAAGTGTTTACCATCCTAAGAGATACATGATCGCTCTTGGTACATCTTGTAGCTTTGTGTGTTGATCCACATCTTGATCAACCTTCTATCTTCCAACATTTCTTTACTAATATGATGTCTTGAATCCTTCAAGAAATACTTGCAATAAGCTTCACTCAACACATAAGCTTCAAGAGTCCAACACATGAACTCCACAATTCCATGGACAAGATCTATAAGGATATCTCAATGCAAACGTTAGTCCATAGAGATTGTCATTCAATTACCAAAACCACACATGAGGGAAAATGCTCTTTCAATCTCCCCCATTTTGGTAATTGATGACAATCTCTTTTGAGAGGGTTAATAATATGGAATTTAACGAACAAAAACGGTTGCACTAACATAAAATTGTACAAAGGTATGTGATGTTAGTCCATCCACATATATAGAGCAAACTCCCCCATCATTTATGCACGTGTGTATGAATATGAGTTCATTGCATATGATGTCACACATTACCGATGGTCGAGTTTCCACTATATTTAAAACCAAGCAACGAATGCAAAGGCAAGGAAGGCAAATACTTAAGAATAAACAAAAGTACAAAGCCAATTCCATACAACCCTCCAAAACTTCTCCCCCATTGGCAACGATTGCCGAAATGGGCGAAAGGCTTTAGAAAGGTAACATAATAAGATCTCCTTCATGATTTATGCATTTCTCATGATATGAGTGAAATCAAATGCACTTATCCAATGACGAATAGATGGAGGGGATCAAACTATATTGAGGATCCAACAATTGCAAAAGAAAGATATCAATCGAAATCCACTAAAAGGATACCAATTGCAAAGGAGGAATGCATTCACAAAGAAGCAAGCAATCAAGGAATCCAAAACCAATTGAGCACAAGAAGATATTATGATAAGATCAGCCAAGTGTTCTAAAAATCAAGAGGGAACTCCCCAAGGTACGTGCACACTGAAGGATTTGCATTTCAATATAGTGTGCACAACATGGAATTCTCACTCCCTCCTAGATTCTTTCGAACACAAAAAGGTACAAGATTGTATAGTTAAGAAAATAAGTATACCTTGCAACAAACAAATGTTGAGCAACAAGAGAAAGAAGTGACTAATGAAGACTTGCTCAAACGAGAAAGGATGGGTGTGTCGTGAAAATAAATTTTAGGAGACTAAACAAGGATGTGCCTAAGCATCACCATAGTCTTTCAAATTATGAGGCACATAGTGCATATTATGCATTTCGCAAACAAGCACACCCAAGAGGATAAATCAAATAGGATCACAAGCTTATTAAGAGGCAATGTGAAACCAATAGAAAAACAAAGCTTGTGCATTTTAGAGATCACCAAAGAATCAAGAAAGTAATAAAAGGTGATCACTAAAGATTTTGAATACCAATAAAATATGTAACTACCTTCATGTGTATAAGTTTCTAAGTGGTCACTAAGTCCACAAAGAAACATGCACACACAATGTAGGTACAAGGTAAAGCACATGGTATCCAAGAGGAAGTCATAAATACACCGATAATATTTTTTCTTAAACGCAAAGGACATAGCTCAAATTATTTTTAGAGGGTATAGATGAACTTCCAACACCAAGTTCTCAAAGCATCACAAGTACCCAAATAGGATAAGTGATAGTTGGGATACTTCGAGACACAAAACAAATATCACATAAGGCAAATGATTTATGAGAATTCATGAATATTGCATATGAGAGACTTTGAAATGAATTTTCTATATTAACATATTGGGGATCGGTGAATCATGAAGATGATTATATAAATCCCCTTGATGTGTAATCATCCCGGCTAACGCACATTTGCAATGAAGATATTTTGAAAGAAACTTTGCAAAAACCAAATCAAATGCAACTTAGAGAAACTCATGCCAAAGAACAACCTACACAAGGTTGAGAGCTAGAAGTATATGCATGAGTTAGATACTTGTTACCGAGATAGCATTGACGGGGTAGAAGATGAGAGTTCACAATCATCCAAGCTTGGCTCCAAGAAGCACAAGGTGAAGACATCTTTTTTAATATGAGACAAGCTTCGAATGCATCTCCTATGTACCTAAAACAAATCAAGTACACTATGGTGCCCAAACTAACTGGCTCCAAAGTAGTTAGACCAACTACAATACATAGGACAAACTTCACATAAATATGTGCATATTAATATGAAATAGAATTTCATGCACATCTTAGCCATTTAGGATTTGATGGAGTTTATCCTATATATTGGATCAACGAAAGTAAGAATGCCATAATATATACATATAGTAAATATGCATGCACAAAACTTACAAACCAAACAAAATACACTTTGGACAAAACACCAAATAAAATCAAGAAGCTACACATAAGTGTGGCAAGAGAAAGATTTGTCCATATTATATCAAGACTCAAATCAACACATGATTGGAGAAACAAATTTGAAACTATATCAAATGAAAACACGGTCAAGGCTAAACCAATGAGCATAAGAGATAAAACAAACAACCATGCTCAACGGTTTATCTCATCCACGAAGGTAGTCTATCAAACATGGGATGAGATAGCCAACTCCACAAAGAAGAGTACGGTTTCAACAAATAAACTAAGCCCTCTACACTTTTCATGATGGCACAAAGTACCAAGACGAAAAATGTTTGTGTTTCAAAGAGACATGTCATCAGGATCAAAAACCAATTGAGTTATTGGGTTGCTCCCCCAAGATTAGTGCATTACTTATGATCTTGTATTTGAATACAAAATGCACACAAAATGAGATCATTACTCTCCATATACATTGTTAAAACAATAGTCATGTTCAAGAAGAGCAATAAGATACCAAACAAATTTAAAGAATAGTGTTCTAAAGAGTATAGAGTAGCTTCGCCATGATTAGTGCATTATTTGAGATCTTGTATGTAAATACAAAATGCACACAAGTGGGATCATTACCCTCCATATATCCTTTTGAGCACAAGGTTCAAGAAAAGCAATAAGACCCTATAACAATAAAAAAGAAGGTTGTTCTACTCAATGTAGGATAACTCCCCCAAGGATGGTGCATTACTTAGAATTAAGTCTTCGAATGTAAATGCACAACAATGGGATCCTTGCTTTTCCTAACTCAAGAAAGCACAACACAAATTATGAGTAGAGCAACAAAACGATCCAAATGAAGTAAGGATGACAAAAGGGTGGTTAGACCAAAAAAACTTGGCGATAGAATAACACAATTTATGAACAAAAGCAAATGTAAATATGATCAATACATTTACCACAAATGTAATTATCACTTGTCAAAGACAATGATTGTATAGAGATAGTTCTCGGTGGTACATCACATATATATGTATTCAAGATCATATTCACAAAACAAAAGCATGTGGCAAAATATAAGAATTGAAAAACATGCTTATATAGAGATTCTTGATGACTTCACATATTCAATGATCATACTAAGCATCAAGAAACTCTCTCACAAACAAGATACCAAAAGATGAGTGAAGAAAATGCATTTAAGCAAATATGGAACTTGTTTGAGTACCATGCCACCTAGGAACAAGATAATCACAACTATAAACTCTAGGTGACATATACCTCACATGTTCACATTTTCTAGGTTGTAATATGCACATAGCTTATTACTCCCATAATGTGATAATCCATTCTTTTTAACAAGAGGCAAAAGAAATCCAACAAGAGATAATGAATGGACATTAGAATTTGAATTTTCATGAGTAAGACATACCACAAATAGAGTAGATAATATTGAAATATCACCACTAAGTGGTATTCCCGATGAATACACATTTTAGGTTGGAGAGTTACCAAAAAGCACATCACTCCCCCAAAATGGGATAGTACATTTAAATCCCTAAAAGAGCCAATTAAGATGAAAGCAAATAGACAAGAGGCTCAAAACATACATGGTGTGCAAACCAACATACACAAGCTTGATTACTCAATCAAAAGTAGGTAGAGTGCACAACACATATAAAACACTAGTAGGGTACAAAACAAACACATGCAAGGGTGCAAGTAACTTTCAATGTATACATATGAATTAGATACAAGTTACCGCAAGGAGGAGTATTGTCGTGGTGGTGTCACGGCAGATGCCATAGGATGGCTAATTTGTGGGGCCGATGGACGCTAGGGGATCTCGGGGAGGGATTGCGCGATGAACTCGCGCGCAGGTAAACTCTACCGACACAGTGACACGAGTATTTACCCTGCTTCGGGGCTCTCGTGAGGAGATAAAACCCCTACTGCAGCATCTAGCCTACTCGGTATATTTCTCCTCTTTATATCCGGGCTACAATATGCTCCGTGAGCTGCTAGGTATGCCTCCATGAGGTTTTGGGAGCAAATGGAAAGGGGGGTAATAAAGTGGTGGGGTGGTGGTCTCTCCCTCCCTCTCCCCCTGGTGCCCTTTATATAGGAGAGCCCAGGGGACAAGCCAGGGACAAGAAGACAAGAAACACTGTTCACTGTGCAGTGTTCACGATTTGACTGATGGGGTCTTGTCGGCACTGTTCACGAAGTCAGCGGCAGCGTACTGTTGCCACACCCGGGTACTGTTCACTGCGTCACCGCGCAGTGTACTGTTGTCACATACCGGGCACAGTAGCCATGCCCTATCATGTCCTGGACAGGAGATGGCCGTGCGGCCCACGTACCGGCTGTCTTTTTCTTGTCCTCATGTGCTTGTCTCACACGGTTGTCTGCAACAGCTTGTGGCCTTCTCTCATTTTCCAGCAACGCTAGCTCATCCGGGTATATGCCGAAACAGTTAAGACTTAGCAGTCAACCTGCACAAGCAAAACAACCGAGATGCAACCAAACTAGGGATGTCCAAGGAGAACTCGACAGTAGAGTCAGCAAGGTCAGGGGCGCAGGCGAGATGTCGGGGCATGTAGGCGAGGCCGGGGCGACGTGACGGATGCCGAGTTGCCGAGGTCGGGCCGAGACAAGGCTCGAGGCGCCGAGGTTGAAGGAGGCACATAGGGTGCCGGGCTCGAACGCGCCGAAGCCGTGGAGGTCGGGGAGAGCTCGGAGGAGGCGCAGCCGAAGACCACGGAGGTAGGGGCCAGCGGAGCCGAGGACGACGAGCCCGACGCGCGGGGTGCCGGAGTTGGGGGTGCTGCCGAATCCTGGAGGCCGGGGCGGAGGCGAAGGTGTCGAGGCCGAGGCCGATCCAGTGTCGGGCCGAGGTCGAGCGGGCGCCGGCGTGGCCGGAGTCGTGCAAAGCCGGAGGAGGCGGCGAGGTCTGCCGCGACCGGGGTGGATGCCGGGGAACGGGTCGCAGCCGAGATGGAGGAGGCGCGATCCGCCGGGGCGCGGTCGTGGCCGAGGTCGGAGATGTCCGCTGCGCCGGGACACGGACGGAGGAGGTCGGGCGACGAGCTTGGAGGCGAGTCGGGGTGGCGTGCCGTCGAGGAGGAGGTCGGGGATGCGGTTGGTGGTGAGGAGTAGCGCTCGGGAGAGGGAGAAGCGTGCGGTCGTGGGTCGAGGGAGTTGACTACGGGCAGAGGAAACTCAACCGAGATAGGCCTACTCGGTTTGACCGAGTACAGGATGCCGGCCCATCCGAATTGGTCAGGAACTCGGCCCAGCAGAAGATATCTTGGCCCGTGTTCTTTTTTTTATTTTTCCCTACCACTCCATTCATCTTTTCTTCATTCTTCTCCTATTTAAATGTACCTATACCTGCAACACTAAGAGACAAACCCATATTTTTAGGGTACCGGGGAATTACATCCCCGACACTAGTCCCCGAGTCTATGGGGGATTTGTTAGAATCGCGCATAGACTTAAAAACAAATAATCGTTAGGAAATCTCCATACCAAATACCACGTTTTTAGGGATCCCGGGGATTACAACCCTGACACTAGTCCCCGAGGCTGCGGGGGACTTGCAGAGTCGCGCGCAGACTTAGAAGCAATCTCAACCTCACCGTTTTCATCTGCTCCACCTAGTACCTGCAAAAATACAATCATATGCCGTTTTCTTAGCCACTCTGGGCGTTTTACCGACATAGATGTCTTCGGCCACCGCCGGTCTGACACAAACACACAACACATGTCGGCGTTTAGCCACTCTGGGCGTATACCGACACGGACTCTTCATGTGCCGGCCATTAGCCACTCCGGGCGTATACCGACACAGAGTCTCATGTGCCGGCGTTTAGCCACTCTGGGCGTATACCGACACAGACGCCTACACACACAATGTCACACAGGTATCTTGGTATGTCGGTATGTCGGTATGTCGGCCCCTCTGGGCATATCACATATGTTTCGGTATGTCGACCCCTCTGGGCACATAACAGGTGTTTCGGTATCTCAGGTGTTGCCTTTAGCGAACTTTGATAAACCGAAACAAATGACGATTTGGAAATATTGCCCGATGCCATGATACATTGGCGAACCGAAATAAACGGGGATCTGGGGCTATGGTATGTTGCCGCGATATAATGGCGAGCCGACCTGAATAGCGATATGGAGATATTGCAGTATGCCATGATATATTGGCGAACCGAAATAAACGGGGATCTGGAAATTGTGCATGATACCGCGATACGTGGGCCAACTGATACCATAGATCATGTGTCATGCACTTTGAGAAAATAATCAACCATAAGATGGATCCAAGATAATCGATATAATGACCGATATCCCCCGAAACTTTGATAGGAATCTCCTCTGGGTAAGGCTTATGATCCAACATAGGTACCATCTCGGCAAAACTGTTTACCAACTTGGTAAAACCAGCATCCCCTTTCAATGTTAGTTAAGACTTATATATTTTAACAAGAATAAAGATAGAAAATAACTCTAGCAGCAAACCACGCAATAGTACAGAGGCTCGGTTTCCACCGAGTCCCCGGGTAAATTTTCAGATATAGCAGAAAAACAAAGGAGCCCGGCAGCCCCCGAGTCCAGTTTCGGGATACCGTCTCACAAACTACACAACAGGAACCAAGATACGCCACGCATATAAATAAATACAAACTGAACAACTCTACCGACTTAGCATGCAAGGTAGAACTAAACGGTAAGCCAGTCCCCGGGTCAAGACATTTTGCTCCCGGGGAAAAAACTAACGGATGACAAAATAGGCACAACAGGGCAGTCCCCGGGTTACGATATCTCGTTCCCGGGTAAACAATAAAACTAAGCAAGCGTGGGCATCTCCCGAATAAATCTAAGATAACATAATTGCAAGGTACACACGACGATACTCACGGAGCACATGAGCGGTTGGGGATGTCGGAGGCGACATAACCCGGGTAACTGGTGTGCAGTCGCCGGGGGTCTGCTGATGATGAGTGTCGGGGCAGGCGCCGACGGCTGGTGCCCACGATGCAGGGATTCCGGTTTGGGATGTCGATGACCGGTTTCCGCGAGGCAGGGACGTCGATGACCTCCACCCGCGGTGCAGGGATGTCGGAGACCTCTAACCGCAGCGCAGGGATGTCGGCGACCTCTACCCGCAGCGCAGGGATGTCGGCGACCTCTACCCGCGGCGCAGGGATGACGGCGAACTCAACCCGCCGCGCAGGGATGTCAGCGACCTCTACCCGCGGCGCAGGGATGTCGGCGAACTCAACCCGCCGCGCAGGGATGTCAGCGAATTCAACCCGCCGCGCAGGGATGTCAGCGAATTCAACCCGCAGCGCAGGGACGTCAATGACCACTGCCCGCAGCACAGGGATCCCGGATTTAGGATCCCGGATTCTGGGATGCCGGCGACCGCTACCCGCGGCGCAGGATGTCAGTCACCACTGCCCGCAGCGTAGGGATCCCGGATTTAGGATCCCGGATTTTGGGATGTAGGATCCCGGATTTTGGGATGTAGGATCCCGGATTTTGGGATGTAGGATCCCGGATTTTGGGATGTAGGATCCCTTCCGAAATTCTTCCCGCAAGCGCCACTAGGCCCCACGGTGGGCGCCAACTGTCGTGGTGGTGTCACGGCAGATGCCATAGGATGGCTAATTTGTGGGGCCGATGGACGCTAGGGGATCTCGGGGAGGGATTGCGCGATGAACTCGCGCGCAGGTAAACTCTACCGACACAGTGACACGAGGATTTACCCTGCTTCGGGGCTCCCGTGAGGAGATAAAACCCCTACTGCAGCATCTAGCCTACACGGTATATTTCTCCTCTTTATATCCGGGCTACAATATGCTCCGTGAGCTGCTAGGTATGCCTCCATGAGGTTTTGGGAGCAAATGGAAAGGGGGGAAATGAAGTGGTGGGGAGGTGGTCTCTCCCTCCCTCTCCCCCTGGTGCCCTTTATATAGGAGAGCCCAGGGGACAAGCCAGGGACAAGAAGGCAAGAAACACTGTTCACTGCGCACTGTTCACGATTTGACTGATGGGGTCTTGTCGGCACTGTTCACGATGTCAGCGGCAGCGTACTGTTGCCACACCCGGGTACTGTTCACTGCGTCACCGCGCAGTGTACTGTTGTCACATACCGGGCACAGTAGCCATGCCCTATCATGTCCTGGACAGGAGACGGCCGTGCGGCCCACGTACCGGCTGTCTTTTTCTTGTCCTCATGTGCTTGTCTCACACGGTTGTCTGCAACAGCTCGTGGCCTTCTCTCATTTTCCAGCAACGCTAGCTCATCCGGGTATATGCCGAAACAGTTAAGACTTAGCAGTCAACCTGCACAAGCAAAACAACCGAGATGCAACCAAACTAGGGATGTCCAAGGAGAACTCGACAGTAGAGTCAGCAAGGTCAGGGGCGCAGGCGAGATGTCGGGGCCCGTAGGCGAGGCCGGGGCGACGTGACGGATGCCGAGTTGCCGAGGTCGGGCCGAGACAAGGCTCGAGGCGCCGAGGTTGAAGGAGGCACATAGGGTGCCGGTCTCGAACGCGCCGAAGCCGTGGAGGTCGGGGAGAGCTCGGAGGAGGCGCAGCCGAAGACCACGGAGGTAGGGGCCAGCGGAGCCGAGGACGGCGAGCCCGACGCGCAGGGTGCCGGAGTTGGGGGTGCTGCCGAATCCTGGAGGCCGGGGCGGAGGCGAAGGTGTTGAGGCCGAGGCCGATCCAGTGTCGGGCCGAGGTCGAGCGGGCGCCGGCGTGGCCGGAGTCGTGCAAAGCCGGAGGAGGCGGCGAGGTCTGCCGCGGCCGGGGTGGATGCCGGGGAACGGGCCGCAGCCGAGATGGAGGAGGCGCGATCCGCCGGGGCGCGGTCGTGGCCGAGGTCGGAGATGTCCGCTGCGCCGGGACACGGGCGGAGGAGGTCGGGCGACGACCTTGGAGGCGATTCGGGGTGGCGTGCCGTCGAGGAGGAGGTCGGGGATGCGGTTGGTGGCGAGGAGTAGCGCTCGGGAGAGGGAGAAGCGTGCGGTCGTGGGTCGAGGGAGTTGACTACGGGCAGAGGAAACTCAACCGAGATAGGCCTACTCGGTTTGACCGAGTACAGGATGCCGGCCCATCCGAATTGGTCAGGAACTCGGCCCAGCAGAAGATATCTTGGCCCGTGTTCTTTTTTTTATTTTTCCCTACCACTCCATTCATCTTTTCTTCATTCTTCTCCTATTTAAATGTACCTATACCTGCAACACTAAGAGACAAACCCATATTTTTAGGGTACCGGGGAATTACATCCCCGACAAGTATTAGATATATGCTAAGACAATATAATCCAATTGACTTGACTTGAAAGAATATGAATGATGAAGATCCCTTAATTCTTCATGATGTAGTCAAGTCTCCAATGTCCTCATTTTTCCTATTGATCAAGTTTTAGCTTGTTGGTCCCAAACCAAGTTGGGTCCTAAGAGGTTAGTCACAATAGGCTTCGTAACCCAAATGGTTCTTTTCCTGACACCACTTTGAGTACCAATAACTTGCGCAACCACATGGCCAATCTCATCCTTTCGAAGAGAATAGACATTGTCAATTATAGTGGGGTTGGATAAGTTACCATTAGTGCATGAAGAAGCAAAGTGATCCTTCCCATGACATTTGTAGCAAAGTTGACTTTTACCTTTCTTCTTGGGGAGGGGAAGTTCTTCAACTTGGGAAGCTTGAGTTTGAACTTGAGGTTGCTTTCCTTGTTGCTTCTCACTAAGAGGCTTCTTCTTCAAAGGGCAAGATCTAACATGGTGCCCTTCAACCTTGCACTTGAAGCACACAATCTTGGCCGAATAATTAGCTTGTTCTTGGCCCTTGTTCTTGAAAAACTTGTGCTTCTTCTTTACATTGGACTTGTTCTAGTTATTGGAGTTGAATCAAAGTCCACTCTTGTCATGAGGAAGTTGTTGCACTCTCAACATGTTGTCGAGGGTGGACTTCCCTTCATGACACTTCTTCAAGTCTTTCTTTAAAGAAGTGACTTGTGACTTGAGCTCTTTGAGTTCCTCTACATGGTTAGTTTCAACACAAATACTAGAGGAAGTAGATGCTACAATGTTAGAGCAACAAGGCAAGGAAAGTAATTCATCACAAGATGTAGCAATTTTATGAGTGGATGAATTACTAGAACTAGCACATGACAATAATGCATTAGAAGTAGAGTTTGTGCTAGTGTCCACAAGAGGCTCACAAGATTGTACCTTCGTATTGACCGCCTCATGAGCTTACTTTAGCTTAGCATGGGATGCTAGGAGATCCTCATTAGAGCTTAAAAGCTTTTCATGAGTTTCTTCCAACTTCCCATACTTACTAGTTAGCAAATCAAGTTGAGCTCTTAGCTCAACATTCTCCTTCAAAAAAAGATGCTTCACACAAAGTGGAGTTAGTGGCACAAGCATCATTATCATTAGAAGTGGAAGGAGACAACATTACAAGCTCATTATTTAACTTAGTATTTTGTTTACTAAGCACATTACATTTAGCAATAGCATGGTCATGTTCTTTAGTGCGTTTAGCAATTACTTCATTGTTTAACTCCTCACTAGATCCCAATCTCTCCTCGAGAGCAACCCGAGTTTCTTGCTCTTCCTCAAGAGCATTCTCAAGATTGTGGACCTCACCCGCGGAATCACGAGCAAGACCCCACCCTTCATGACAACGGGTCTCCATAGCCTCAAAGGTCTCCTTGAGCTCAACAAGGGTAGTCATGATTTCTAAGAAGCTATCATGTGCTATTTTATTATTTAAGAGAGCATGAGAGACTATATGAAACTTCTCCTTAATTAGATCATCATCACAAAGAAGAAGAACCACAAAGGAACTCCCAGATCTAGACCCACTAGGTTCCACTCACTTAGAGGAGAGATGGATTGGTGGAAAGGTGGATCTAGATCTCCTCTCTCTTTTCCCTCAAGAAGTAGCAAGAATCATTGGAGGGGTGGAGAGATAGCAAGCTCAAGAAGGTCAACAATGGAGGTCAAAACTTGCTTCAAAGGTTAGGGAATCATTGGGGAATAAGGCCCCTTAAATAGCTCAACCCAAATTCCAACCGTTGGGTGCAGATTCGCGCCGTAGTGGTACTACCGCTGGCCCTAGCGGTACTACCGCTGCCCTAGGGAATTAGGGCATAAAAACAGGTTGAAAAAAGGCTTCCGTAGCGGTACTACCGCCCCGGGCAGCGTTACTACCGCCCCGGCGGAACTACCACTCCCGGAACAGCCAAAAATGGCTCTCTGTTTGGTCTGGCAGTACCGCGGCGGTACTACCGCCACAGCAAAAAATAGCAGAACACCAAGTACCAAAACGGGCAAAACTTTTGCATTTGGACTCCGTTTTCGATGTTCTCGGGCTCGTAGGAAACGTGACAACGAGCCCTACATGAACGTGCAAAGAAACATCATAGTACAATAAGGGAGGTTTAAACAAATTAAGTAAATGTAAGATATCTAAATAGGAGAACAACTGGTAAAACCTCCAACATAAAAAACGCAACAAGTTTTCCAAACTAAAACCGTTTTCGATGAACTAGAGCTTGACATGGAGATGAACCAAGCTCTAATTCCTCACAAGGATAAAAGCCAAATAAGAACCAAGAAATATGATAAGCCAAATATGCAAAGGTTTGAGCTCTCCACAACGATGCGATCAAGTTACTCACTTGAGAGCCCCTCTTGATAATACGCCTATCTATCTTATAGCCCTATCAAGATCATACATTTGCCTGGAGCATTCCACTTGAGTTATATGATGACTATCTTGATCTCTTCAAGTTGATCATCTTTCTTGATTGCGCGAGCTAGCACATGCTTGATAAAGACATCTCCAAATACTCCCCCATGCTCACAATGGGAGAGTCTCGCTTAGCTCCGTCTTCATGTATCCATTGCAAGGACCAAGCATAGGATCTCTTCAAGAAGCTTCTCTTGGTATTGCACTTCTTACCTTGATGACGATCACCACATGACGTCATCCTCCATGAGCTATATGAAATCTTCATTTGATGCAAGCCCATGGGAAGATACCTAACTTTATATAATGATACCACACACACATCTATAATGGGTTAGTTCACAAAGCTATGCGGACAAGTGTTTACTATCCCAAGAGATACATGATCGCTCTTGGTACATCTTGTAGCTTTGTGTGTTGATCAACATCTTGATCAACCTTCTATCTTCCAACATTTCCTTACTAATATGATGTCTTGAATCCTTCAAGACATACTTGCAATAATCTTCACTCAACACATAATCTTCAAGAGTGCAACACATGAACTCCACAATTCCATGGACAAGATCTATAAGGATATCTCAATGCAAACATTAGTCCATAGAGATTGTCATTCAATTACCAAAACCACACATGAGGGAAAATGCTCTTTAAAACGCCCCGGGATTTATCCCCATTTTAGTTTTGTGTGTTTTCTTTTTCATCAACATGACATTGCATTTCATCTCATTAATTTAATTTGTTGCATTTAAATTCAATTCCCACAATTAAAATCAAATGCATTTCAAATAAATTAAAAATGTGATATTTCAAATCTTTTGCAAATGCTAAAAACTAGTTTATTAAATTGTCTATTTGAAACTAATACTATTTTGTAAAGTCTCCTAATTCAAATTCCTTTTCTATTTTTGTTTTAAGTCTATATAACAGAAAACAATAAAAGAAGAAAAATAAAAACCCAGGAAAAAAACCCCCTTCTGGTCCAAAGTCCATCTAAGCCAAACCCTAGGGTTTCCCTCTGGAAAATTATTTCTCACCCCCTGCAATTTCCCAGACACCCTCCTCTCAGGTCCTCCCACCTCTCTCTTTTTCCTTTTTTCCCCTTCCTCTTCTTTTCCTTTCTTTTCTTCTTTTTCTTTTCTTCTTTCTTTCTTTTTGTTTCCTTCCTTTCTCCTCTTCTTCCCGCACGGGAGAAACTAGCCCGAGCCCGTGCGCCCCGTTCCACGCCCGCCGCCGCGACCCCACACCGTCCGCCTCCGCCCGCCGCCGCAGCACCGTCGCCGCCTGCCCCGCTCGCCACAGTGCCGCTCGCCGCCCGCACCGGCCGCGCCCCGCGCGCTGTGCGCACCGCGCCGCTCGCCACCCCCTGCTCCGCCCCGCGCCTCCGTTCGCCCGCCTCCGCCCGCCCTGCTCCTTGGCTCTCCCGGCCGCCGCCGCCTCTGCTCCCGCGCCGCCTCCCCAGCGCCGCCGCTCCCCTGCGCCTCCGCCCCATGCTCGCCGCCCGCCTCCGGCAGCCGCAGCTTCCCGGCCTCCGCCCGGTGGACTCTTCTCACTAGAGCAAAACAGGCCACTGGTCCCGGGCCGGGAGGGCTTTTTGTCCCGATCACGCGCCCGGGACAGCGTGTTCGGGACAAATAGCCTCCTGTATTTGTCCCGGGCACGCCACGGCCCGGGACCAGTAGGGGGGTCACGTGGCCAAACCAGACAGCCTCTGGCAGCCACTCATTTGTCCCGGTTCGTAATACGAACCGGGACAGTATATATGTTTTTTTTTGTTTCTTTTATTTTGTTTCCTTTTTTCTATTTTTGTTTCTGTTTTCTATTTATGTTACTGATTCTTTTGTGTTTGTGTTTTTTCATTTATGTTTCATTTCAAACAAGATCGAGTTGCATATTATACGTTACTATGTAATATATATCATGAATACACGATTTTTTCCTCGGGATATAGTCATGAATACTACTAGTACACGAGTTCTCCCAAACAAATATTTACAACCGGAAGATCATGTCTAAATATTTACAAACAGAGATCATTACATGACAGAGAAGCATTAGACCCTATTTTTTCCTCGGGGTGGTCTTTTTTGGCGGCCGGATTATACTGCATTCTGCGCCTGGCTTTATGACATAGTCAAGCAGAAAGCCCGCAATTTCCTCCGCAATTGGTAGTAGGCGGTCTTTTGCATCAAGCCTGTTCCGGATCGTCTCAAACTAAAAAGGAGAGATCAACACCAATATATCAACCATTATGAAAATAATTCAATTTGAAAAGTGAACAAGTTTGAATGAATTGTTAACGTACCCTATTCCAGTCTATACCCTCATTGAAGTGAATTCGGATGAACTCGCAGACATAGAATCCACACAAATTGGTGCCTTGTTGCTGCTTCGCGCACTTTATGATAGAATAAGATAAGAAATCAATAAAAAATAATCAAAAATATTGAAAAAATGGTATTGTGAGACTGAAATTAAGAATATGCATACATGGAACCTAGCTAGTACGTCTTTCCTCTCGCCATTTAAAAGTGAGGTTCTTAGCTATACCGACTTCCTTGTGGAAACCGGTGAACTTGTCCCCCCTGAAGTTTACGGTATGGAAAATTAGTAAAGAAGTTAACTAATTACTATATATTATTAGAAAAGACAAGGTCGATTGTGATAATGAACAAAATTACCTCTGGAGCATCTGTTTCGTGTCGTCGAACTTTTCTTCAGGTTTCGATAATGGGTCCAAGACATCAACGATTGCCTTTTCAACATCAATCTCAAATAATACCCAGTGAAATCTGCCAGATGTTTATATTGGTTAATAACTAAATCATCAATTACATATACTTAATTAACATCGAGTATGTATAAGAAAGTAAACAACTCACTCGAAGTTGAACGGGAAATTATGGTGCTTTTGTAATGTTGCGCCATCAAATAAGTAAGCAAAAGCTCCTCCGTTTGATCTGGGTAATGTAACAAACCATGATGATGAACTCGATTAGGGTCAATGAATCCAATCTTGTGATTGAGTCCTAGCTTTCGAGATTGTATAAATTTCAGCCTGCATAATAGAGTACAAAAGTAATATAGTGATAAGGATAATTACAAGCAATGAAAAATAAGTAGAGCTAGAGAATTACTGACATATATACATAATTTAATTACTTACATGCAAAAGGCACTGATGATAGATTTGTCGAGCGCGTCAAAATTGAATAACTGCCATAATTCGCAATACTCAATTTGAACCTCATCATCACCTGGGCCAAAAAAATCCTTTGGAATTTTCCCATAGAGCCAGTCACCGTCTTGACTTTTCGTGGTACGCAAGTACCATGCATTTAGTTGGTGCAACCTAGCTGGTAGAGTGCGCACCATTGCAGGGTCGACAAGATCTTCTCCTCTCACATATGTCCGCACCACCTCATGTATGGTGACACTCTCGCCAGATTGCAATGCCTTAAGCTCTGCCCGATTTATACCCATATCTCTAGCTTGCTGCAAAAGTACATCATCGACCGGGTTCCGGTTGTAAGGCGCCAATATGAGTGGAGGGGCCGATTGTCCCGCCTGCATTCCGAGCTGTGGAACATCTCTCTTCTGGGTGGCAGCAGATTTTTGTTCTTCCCGCACTCTCCTAGATGTACGCACAAGAACGCGTGTGTAGTCATCGTCCATATTTAGTTCATATTGCGACGGATGCGTAAGAAATTCTATGGCCCACCGTATCGCATACGAAGAATAAACCGGAACAGGCAAAGACATCTTTTTTGCCTTCTTTCTCTGGGAAGCCTGGATCTCCTCGACCCATGTATCGACATCTTCGCGAGAGTTCACAAAGCGAGACTTCCCCGTTTCGCTTTTCTGAGTACTAGTCGACGCAGCAGTGCAGTTCCGCTTCTTTTGCGGAGGCGATGGAGTCCGTTGACGCGGCGGAGTACGCTCACGCGGCGGAGTACGCTCACGCGACGGCGGAGATGGACTAGCGCCTTGGTTGTCGTTGTGGGGGGTGTCTGGACTAGCGCATTGGTTCTCGTTGTTGTAGTTATGTGGACTGGCTTGTGGACTGGGAGGGCGATTTTGCTGCATGTGTGGGAACACGATGTATTCTTTTTTCCATAAGCAGGTATTCTTGAGGGCAAATCTCAACTCAACCTCGTCTTCACCCGTAGGGAAGTCCAGCTTAATTCCCTCATATGTCTTGATAACCTCATCAACCCCGACAACAACATAGCCATCTGGAATAGGGCGACAATGGTAAGTTCCATTTGGTCTAGGCGGTAGGGCAAAGCCGTGCGCCACCTTCACGGTTATGTTCAAGCATGGCACATGTAGGTCGCAAAGTTCCCGCTGCACGATATTATCCACGGGGTGACGAGGACCCGGCATATCATTGTGGCGGTCGAGCTCCGTCGAAGCCACGCTGCTTCTCCGCATTGATTTTGGATCAGGAGAAGGATCTTCGGGCGTCTCAGATTCGCAGGGCATCCGTCGAGTCTGCGCTGCCTTCAGCTCTGCTATCTCCTTCTCATGCTGTAGTAATTTATTTTCCATCCACTAGGCCCGGTCGGCAATCTGTTTCTTCTTTCTTGATCGGCTTCTGTAAGTGCCAACATCTTTGGGAAACCCAAGTATCCACGGTACGGAGTCAACGGTTCCTCTTGTTCGTCCACTGTGTTCAGGATTCTTAAGGGCTCGCGATAGCTCGTCCTTCTCTCTGTTAGGGTGGAACCTGCCTTCCGTGACCTCCTTCCATACCTCTCTGAGAGCTTCAATAGGGTCAGGTCCGTGCTCCTTGGTAAAAAGACAGTCACCTGTTTCAGGGTCTAACTTTCCACCATGCCCATAGAACCAAGCCTTAAGCCGGTCTGGCCAGTCAAATGTCTCGATCTGTATACCTTTAGCCAAAAACTCTTCCTCCATTTTCAGAAACTTAGGCAGGGCCGTCAGGGAGCCACCTGACCCCATGTTATGGTGATATATCTTTTTGTCTGCATTTTTCTTATTTCTCACTGACATTATCTTAGCGGCTTCCAATTGCTTGTACGCCTTAAATTTGGGCCACTCATCTTTTATCTTTTCATAGACTCCGACAAATTCTGGAGTTTTACCTTCTTTTATGAACTTGTTTAGCCTTTTCTTCCAGCTGCGGAACAATTCACCCATCTCAATATAAGTCCAGGCCTTGCATCGATTCTCTATAACCGGCTCCTCTACATCCTCCTCTTCCGGTAAAGTGAAATTCTGCATGAGCTCATCCCAAAGGAGTTGTTTGTTTGCATTCGAGACATAAATAACCCCCTCTTTTGGCACCTTTGGCGTATACCATTCTTGAGCCCTGATGGATAGTCTGCCCCGAACGATGACTCCGCACTGAGCTACAAATTTCCTTGCGTGGTTAGCGGGAGCAATCGGTTTGCCTTTTTCATTAATTGCGTCGATGTGGTACTTCTGTTTCCCTTGGAGCTTTTTGGTCCCGGTTCGTGGCCCGCCTCGTTTCACAGCTGCTTTTTTGCTTGGTCCCGGTTCATGGCCCGCCGACAGCTAAACACAAGAAAAAGTGATAGTTAATATATGTATACACACAAATCTATTCAACGGAGACAAAAACCTGAGGGCATATATCTACCTCGGCGGCCGACTTTCCAACAGTAGAGTCGGTGAACTGTCGGTGAGCTGAACTGTCGGTGACGTCTATTCCGTCTGAATGCCCCTCCAGTCCATCACCGGACTCGTTCAGAAATTGCCCGGTGAAATCGTCTAAGTGTTCCTCTTCTTGTTCATGGTTTCTGCCGGGATCCAATTCATCACCTTCGCGAATGATGCCGAACATGTCCTCTTCTTGTTGAAGGTTTCTACGGGTGTCCATAGTTTCTGCAAGGGATTTCAATCCATTTAAATAAATTTAATAACTCAACATCTAAATAACTTTACCGATATGTCATACAACTAAATAACTTTAATAACTTCATATATTTTATAATAAATGGATTATCCAAATGAACATTTCATTAGCTTAAAATGATCTTCATTTATTTTCAAAACACAAAATGATTTTCATGAATATATATTCTATATAAGAAAAGAATTAAATGTAAAATCTATTCTAAAGATATGTTATGATGTTTTCAAATAATTTATGATAATATAAAAACTTTTGGTGCACAAAATATTTTGAATTAAAAATGATTTCATTGCATTTTCTCTTTTCATTTCGAATAGTTGTAATATGTTATTTAAATAACCTATTAAAGCAAAAATTATTTTATTAACCCAAAATGAATTATTTAAATAACTAATCTCAAAGTTGACCTAAATGGGCAATTTTGCATTTTATGAATATTTCAAAATATTAATTTTCAAAATTATTCAAAACATGCCCACAACTGGTCTAACACAAAGATAATAATTTTACAAATTTTTAGAAATTTGTTTGACTTCATTTGGACATTTAAATCAAAAGATATGAATAAAATGGAAAAATCAGAAAAAGAAATTCACTTGTGACGTCAGCTATGACATCACTGCATCTTGAACTGTCGTTCGAGAAATCCGGCCGAAATCCTCTCCCAAATTCGTTCAAAATCAGCGCGTTTCTTACGGGATTTGTTCCCATACTCGAGCCCCCGACACCGCGGTCCGTTTGCCCCCCAAAACCCCTAACGGAGCGCCGCCAGGCCGCTTTTGCCGCTCGCCGGAGTCGCTCGGCCGCGGAGCCGAAGATGGCGATATGAGGCTAGGGTTTGTGGCACGCGCGCGCAGAGAGAGAAAGGGAGCATGAGCTAGGGTTCAGGGCACGCGCGAGGCTCACCTAGTCGAAGAAGGAGGCAAGGAAGGTGGCGGCGAGGCCCAGCCGGAGTCGAAGAAGGAGGCGGCGGCGGCTAGGGTGGTTCACGGGAAATTTGGGCAGCGCTTCGCGAGGAGAGGGGAATGGCTCCGGGTTGAGCCACCACCCGTGGCTAAGTGTTGCTTATATAGCAACACTCAACTGTCCCGGGTGGTGGCTCAGCCCGGGACAGATAGCACTCAACTGTCCCGGGTGGTGGCTGCACCCGGGACAGATAGCACCCCATCTGTCCCGGGTGGTGGCTCAGCCAGGGATAGATAGCACCCCATCTGTCCCGGGCTGAGCCACCACCCGGGATAGATGGGGTTTTTTCTTTTTCTTTTTCTTTTTCTTTTCTTTTTCTGTTTTCAGTTTTAAATAACTTTGGAATTTGAAACAACTTTCAATATGAAAAGTGTTTGAATTTAACTAACTAATACAAAAACATTTTCTCTTTTCTATAACCATTATTTAAATTAGTTTAAAACTATTTTGAATGTGAATTTGTATAACTTTTGCAAACTTTGGAATTTGAAAAAACTTTCAATATGAAAAGTGTTTGAATTTGACTAACTAATACAAAAACATTTTCTCTTTTCTATAACCATTATTTTAATTAGTTTAAAACTATTTTGAATGTGAATTTGTATAACTTTTGCAAACTTTGGAATTTGAAAAAACTTTCAATATGAAAAGTGTTTGAATTTTACTAACTAATACAAAAACATTTTCTCTTTTCTATAACCATTATTTTAATTAGTTTAAAACTATTTTGAATGTGAATTTGTATAACTTTTGCAAACTTTGGAATTCTGAGCTGTTCGATCAACACTTTAACTTCCAAACCGGGACTAAAGAAGAACACGGATCGTGTGTTTCTTTCAAGCACTTGTAAGCCGTTTGATCAGGTGTGTGTTTCTTTTGATTGCTTCTGAGCTGTTCGATTAACGCTTTCAGTTTCAAACCGGGACTAAAGAAGCACACGGATCGTGTGTTTCTTTGAAACACTTGTTAGCCGTTGGATCAGGGGTGTGCTTCTTTTGAGCACTTGAGAGCTGTTGGATCAACACTATCAGTACCACTGGTTGAGCCCGTGACCCTATATATAGCCCCCTCTCGGACGAGGCGAGCACTCAGTGTTTCCTCCTTCTAGTGCCTAGCCGGGTGGTGTGTGGTATACAAATCACTCGGATTCCCTGCATACGCCCCACGGTGCATTTGATATGCAGGCACTCAGGAGCCACCGTGGGGCTGTATGCAGGTGAAATCGTGTGTTTTGTTCTATCAAAAGAATAGTTCAATTCATCTACTGAGGAATATATACAAATTACTCAGATTCCCTGCATACGCCCCACGGTGCATTTGATATGCAGGCACTCATCAAGAGCCACCGTGGGGCTGTATGCAGGTGAAATCGTGTGTTTTGTTCTATCAACGCCGACGGATCCATTTGATATGCAGGTAAAAATGGAGCATCTTCTTCATATCAAAAGTTTAATATATTAATTATTACATATCGCACCAACATCTCCATCACACAACACCGCCAGTTCTTCTGCGTCGGAACCATGAAGCATCTTCTTCAATCAACTTGATGATTGGGTCAATGTTCACTACGAAAGGCGGAATTTCATCAAAATTATTATAATCATCTGACATGTCTGTCTTGTCCTCCACTCCCACGATGTTTTTTTTCCTGAAATAACTATGTGACGCCTCGGCTCCTCCACTCCCAGGATGTTTCTTTTTTTGGGTCTGCTAGACATGTCTTTCACATAGAAAACCTGAGCCACATCATTGGCTAGCACGAATGGTTCGTCTCTGTACGCAAGATTGTTTAGATCCACTGTTGTTATTCCGTACATCTTGTCTACCTCAACCCCGCCTTTCAGATTGACCCATTTGCACCGAAACAAAGGGATCTTAAAAGAAGGTCCATAGTCAAGTTCCCATATCTCCTCTATGCAACCATAATATGTGTTCTTCTGCCCATTGTTGTTTGTTGCATCAATGCTAACACCACTATTTTGGTTCGTGCTCTTTTTATCTTGGACACTCGTGTAAAATGTATTTCCATTTATCTGCTCCCCAAACGGATTGAAACCGTCTGTACTTAGACCAAACCTTAAGTTCCTTGCGTCATATTCAAATTCCGGGAACTCTCTCTCAATTTTTCTCCACTGCGACCCATCAGCGGGGTGTCTACACATCGCGTCTTTCTTACGGTCCTCTTTGTGCCATCGCAACAACTTGGCATGCTCTTTATTCGCGAACAGGCGTTTCAACCGTGGTATTATAGGAGCATACCACATCACCTTGGCAGGAACCCTCTTCCGGGGACGCTCACCCTCAACTTCACCAGGGTCATCTCGTCTGATCTTATACCGCAATGCAATGCATACTGGACATGCATCCAAATTCTCATACTCACCGCGGTAGAGGATGCAGTCATTAGGGCAGGCATGTATCTTATGCACGTCTAATCCTAGAGGGCACACAACCTTCTTTGCTTCGTACGTGCTGTCGGGCAACTCGTTGACCTTTGGAAGCATCTTCCTAATTATCTGCAGCAACTTTCCAAATCCCTTGTCAGTCACACCACACTCTGCCTTCCACTGCAGTAATTCCAGTGTGGTACCCAGCTTTTTCTGACCATCTTCGCAACTTGGATACAACAATTTCTTGTGATCCTCTAACATCTGGTCGAACTTCAACCTCTCCTTTTCAGTTCCGCACTCTCTCTTTGCATCAGCAATGGCCCTACCAAGATCGTCAGTGGGCTCATCTGGTGCCTCTTCAGCTTCAGCTTCCCCCGTTGCAGAATCTCCGTACTCCGGGAACATAGGATAGTTGTCATCATCTTCCTCTTCTTCATTGTCTTCCATCATAACACCTTTTTCTCCGTGCTTCGTCCAACAATTATAGCTGGGCATGAAACCATGCCGAATAAGATGACTTTGAAGGGTTCTCACGTTTGGGTGATCTGTCTTATTCTGACAGTTGACACATGGACAACACATGAAACCATTGGTACTGTGGACCTGGGCTTTCTCTAGAAATTTACTCAAACCTGTCATGTACTCGGCAGTGCGTCGGTCACCATACATCCATTGTCGGTCCATCTGCATTATATAATGAACTACATCAATAACCATTACAGAACATCGACAAATAAACACTGAACATGCACGGTATCAATTAATTACAAATGAAATGAGAGAAATATTAACCTTGATCGAAAAGAAGAATAAACTTCTTTAAGTGTACATCAAATCATTTCGTGAACTCTCTCGGGCATTTCATCAAACACCTTGCATGCATACAAAAAAAACATACTAGCACACACCCCCTCCTTCCATTTCTAAAAAAAAATGCCTCCAATGGTTTTGGGAGGGGGCTGCTGATCAGTATATATAAGCACCCCCCCATTTGTCCCGGTTTCAGTCACAAACCGGGACAACAAGGAGGCCATTTGTCCCGGTTTGTGACTGAAACCGGGACAGATGGAGGTTTTTTCATTTTTTTATTTTCTTTTTCTGTTTTCTGTTTTAAATAACTTTTGCAAACTTTGGATTTTGGAAAAACTACGAATATGAAAAATGTTTGAATTTGACTAACTAATACAAAACCATTTTCTGTTCTCTGTTTTAAATAACTTTTGCAAACTTTGGAATTTGAAAACACTTTTGCAAACTTTATATATATTTCGGTCAATACAAGAGAACACGCGCACACAGAATTTTTGCGTAACGGAATACATAGATAGTCTACTCATCAACGACATTAAGATGATCATTGTCCGTATTATAGCCGCGTAGACTATCCCACTTCCGTGCAATCTCGAAGCCAAGGCGAGCGTCTAAAGCAGCATATACGACTTGATCGTAGCTCAATGGAACGTTGCCCCATCCGAAACTTAGGTCTTTTTATAACGTGTCTTCCTTGTCGTCGTCCGTGTTCTTCTTCTTCTTGTATTTCTTCTTCTTCTCAAGATTTGTCCCAATGACCGCATTAGAGAGAGCATATAGACTAGGAGTAAAATTGCCGGTAGGGTTTCGGCGATCCCTCTGCAGGTCGACCGTGGACCGAATAATAATTCCGTAGTAGGCTAGCATCTTCATGTCATTATGGATTGCCACGCCGTAGAATTTGATTGTCTCATCACCTAAGAAATCCACGAGGACCTGTGGCACCCGATCAGCTTTGCAAATTTGGAAGACAAGAGTCTCGGTCGCCACCGAGAGTTGAAGGACGGCGGCGCACTGCGGAGTATCCTTCCGTCGAGGGTCGGTGAACTCGCAATCGAGTCCAACGGCTTTGATCGGAGCGGCGTCGAGGAAGTAGTTCTTCACGTCGCGGATCCACTTCTCCACGCGCCATGCACGAAGGATGACCCACACCTTGAACCGCATGCCTTCCTTCTCGTAGTCGTAAAACTCATCGGACCGAGGCACGAGTGGCTCCATAGGGACGGAGAAAAGAGAGGAGAGATGGCCGGAGAGATGGTGTGTGGAGGAGTCGTACTGTGCAGTGCATTTTATAGCGCCGGAGAGGAAGATGAATCGCCGGCGGAGAGCAGAGGAATTAATCGCCGGAGGGCAGAGGAATCGCCGGCGGCGCCGTATTTCCGCTCGTCTTCCGTGCGCGTCGAAAAAACGCGGCGATGGCTCGGCTTCCGCGCGCGCGCGTAACTGAAACCATGACATTTGTCCCGGTTCGTGACTGGAACCGGGACAAATGGGTGTCGCCTGAAGCGCTCGGCAGGTGCTACATCATTTGTCCCGGTTCGTGGCTGGAACCGGGACAAATGGGTGTCGCCTGGAGCGCTCGGCGCGTTTTATGCCCCATCTGTCCCGGTTTGCAGTACGACCGGGACAAATGGGGTTTTGGAGTTTGGTCCTTTAGCCTGTTTTCTACCAGTGTCTTGTCCGTCGCACGCCGGGTGTTCGACAAAATGCCCGCAAGATCTTGACATCGCAATTGTTGTCTGTGTTTGTCCACCCTTCGGGGTGTTGTCGCGTGCTCCTTCCGGTGTACGTTGCCGTGCTCCTCCATGTCCGTGAACCGCTTGTGTTGCACGCCTTCGTGCGTGACTTGATGTAGTGTACCTGCACTTAAAATATGGCAGGTACCTGTGTATAGTGCAAATCCCTAGATCGATTCGTTTGCACACACAGTTTACGATGTAATATCACAACAAAGTATCAATTTATTACAACGCTGATCCAGACTTAGAAAATATTCATTACAACTTGCATAGCGTAAAGCTAGCAGTGAACAGAGTAAACAACGGAAAATTATTCTTCATGGAGTCCCCATCATCAGCATGTGCCACAGGCGAGCATGTTGGTTGAAGACTCGAAACCCTTAGCGAAAAATCTCATTCGTCATCAGAACAGTCTGCAATAAGAAAAATATTGCAACAACGTGGGTCAGAACCATTTAAAAATGGAACTGGCAAGTGACACTATGGTGGACACTTAAAGGAATAACTCTATAACCTATATGCTTATTTGGCTAGTGGAGCTCAAGGCTATTTTGCAGAAAAGCAAGTTTTTCCCTAACTCTTTGAAACAAATTTACCTAGTAGAGACAAATATGGCATGAAAGCCATAGTCTCAAACTACACGTGTTCACCCATCAAGTTTTAACTTAGAAGTTAGAATGGTGGAATCCTCCATTGACGTCCTCGTTCAGCTGCTCAAATTGTCCGTTCCGGGGACACGGTTAAGTACTTAGATTTTAACTCAACAGAGGTTGTGCACGTTCACCATTGTACTCATTCAACCCAAACTATCCTATACACTCTGGAAGTGTTAAGGAAAAGGAGAGGAATGAGACGAGATCTTTCAGAAGCATTTTCCCTCCCCATAACGGCCTGGCGCGCTCCACCTACAAATCCTTTACCACCACCTGTCAGGCCAGGGCGAGTCCATGCAGCTTAGTTGATCAAGCCAGAGCACATATTGGCAATGGCTGCACGAGAAGCAATCGTTACTTGGAGTTCTTCAGATTCCTCTGTTCCTGGGTGGCCGTCCACAAGTGTAATTCCACAGGTAAACCCCTGGAAACCCACTCAACATAAACCATACAAAACCACTTTCCACCCAGGTATTTCATTCTTAACTTAGTAGAATTTTCATTTCATCAAAATAGTTTTGCATAGCATCAAAATTCTACTAAGTGTTGCATAGGAACCTAGACACAGGAATAAGGAAGTCTAAACATGGCTTGCATAGCAATACTATCCTACACATGCTTATAGAAAAATAATCTACTCATGCATAGAAAATACTAGGACTTTTATGAGGTGTGCCACTTGCCTTTGAATGTTGTCGTTGTTCACAAACTCTTTTCAACGATACTCGGAACTCTCCGTTCAGTCTAAACAATATAAACAAACAACAATACAACAATCATAAAACAAAACAACACAACACATACAAGCATACATAATGAATAAACAAGTTTCATAAACTTCTAAGAAAAATACGTTTATGAATGATATGCAAAATATTTCTAAGGACTGAATGCATGTCATGCCATGAAAATCTTTTAAGTTAATGCCAGGAAATGTGTTGGTCAGAAATGACTAAGGACTAAGGTCAGAAGTTGGACAATATAACTTTGTTATAAATTATCTAGAATAAGCACTCAAATGGCTTAGAGAAATACTTAGACATGTTTGTAAATTACTAAGACATGTTTGTAAATTACCATGATGTGCACTCGAATTACTTAGACATGTTTGTAAATTACCATGATGTGCAAAATACTTAGAGAAATTACTAACTCTATTCTTCGAGGTGATCAACAATTATTATCAACTGTTTGTAAATTGGATATTCACTATAGTGAGAGAGACAGACACCCGACCAGTCACTTAAGTTGTGGAACAGGTCTCATGTACGTGGACATGTAAGGTTTGTCTCCAGGCCGCTTCATCTCACTATGACGCTAGGATCCAACACACTTCAAAGATGATAACATCATGATCAAAAAAAATTAAGTCTAAAATAAAAGACAAGATTAGGAAACAGTGAAAAGATAGAAAGAAACATGTAGAATCTTCTCGTTGCTTCCTTTTCTTCTTGATGTGATGACTTCATTGCAATTTTGTAGACTTGATGGCTTTGAAGACTTTGATGGTGCTGATAGCCTCCAGGTTGGTCCTGACTATAACTTGGTCATCATAAGGGCTAATAGAAGAAGGGAGAAAAGATAGAGAGAGGAAGCAAGACTTAGAAAATATTGCTGGTTGGTCTTCATGAACTTCTTCTTGATTTTCATCTAAGTGCTTCTACTCATTCGAGATACTTCTGAAGTCTTGTTTTGGCTAAGTTCTTCATTGCTCTTCTAGCTCCATGTTGAAAATCCTAAGTGTCTAAGTCCATAGCACTTAACCAAATACTAAGTTGAAAATAATCCTAACTTAGAGAAAATAAGTGAGAAGTTTTCCTATGAGGAGTATAACTATATATAATAAAATAAGTTATGCATGAAATGCATTTTTTAGTCGTAAGAAACATCATACTATTTTTTATGATATTTATAAAGTATATATGAAGCTATAAATGCAATTTTAAATAAATTTCTATTTTTGCAAAATATAATAAAAGGAATAAATACAAGATTAAAGTTTTATGTGGTTAAATTTATATTTTTTTTAATAAATGGTGTTAATAGATAGAGGGGATTTAATTAAATTTATAGCAATTGGATTTACTCAAAATTGCTTTTTCTATCAAGAGTTATGACAAAATTATTCAAACTATTCAAATTAAACATAAAACAATTAAATCATCAAAATAATACTCAAAAAAATTATGACAAATATACTCAAATCATCCATTTAAAATTTGAATATTTTAAACTAAGTAAAATTTGAAATCTAACAGATCTAAAATATTTAACATGTCAAGGGCTTTCCAAATATATTAAAATATTTGAATTTGACTATACACATAAAAAGTAATGATAAAAACAATATGTAAGGGGTTTTCTGTAAAACATCCATTTTATTTTATTTAAGAAAAATCATTTCCACGCTGGCGCTGACGTGTCGATGACGCGATGCTGACAAGGTGCTGACTGTGCGCTGACGGAGCAGGCCACGTCAGCGTACCAGTTCGATTTAAATGATTTTAATCTCGGCCGTACGCAGTGGATCCAATGGCTCGGATGAAAAGTGTCTGAGACGAGCGGCGCTAGGTCACCGGAGTCTCGCCGGAGACGGTGCCCGCGGCGGCGATGCGGTGTTCTGTACGTTCTATGGAGCCCCGGGATGCACGAGTCATACCAGGGGGTGTAGGAGGTCGCGGCGGAGGTATTGGCGAGGTTGTCGACGATGAGGTGCACTGACGCGCCGGATATTGCTCGCCAGAGTTGTGCTTGGCAGCGGTCCTCTTCGGGTGTGGACAGATATGAGGTTTTGCTGCCCGAGAACAAGCAAAAACTTGTGAAAACTATGCGCAAGATCAAAATAAATCAAGAGGGAGTGGAGAGAGGTCTCGGGGTGGCCGAGGTTCAGCCGAAGCAGAGGATTTCGCCGGCGGCAGTGGCGGAGCTCTGGGGTGGTGTGCAAGCTACCCGACGGCTCTTTGTCTGTCGTGTTAGGGGCAAAAGAAGGAGACGGACTCGGGGTATAAGAGGGCGTGTTCGGGAGCGTTAATCGGCGTCTTAATCGCGCGAATGAAGGAGATGAATTGTCGGCCGTTTCTGCGAGGTCGTGGGCGTGGTCTCCGGCCGTTGAAGATGAAGCTGACGTGTGGGCACCACACGTCAGCCAGAGGGGGAGAGAGAAGCGGGCTGGGCTGCTATCCAACGCCCGCGCGCGAGGACGAGTTGTTGGGCTCGGCCCATTGGCTCTCTCTCTCTTTTTCTTTTCTGTTTTCTGGATTTTTAAATAACTTTTAAATTATGAATCCAAATCAACTCAAATTAGTTTATATAATTTTGTAAAAACAATATATATCATTTAAAACATTTGTGGGCATCTTTTGAACACTTTTCAAAATTAATAATTTTGAATTATTGTTTAATATAAATTTGACACTTTATATCAATTTAGAAAGTTATGGTTTTAATAACTTTACTTGTGGCTAAGTTTAAATTTATAAAATTTACAACACTTCTATGAGTTGGACATTAAGTTATTTAAACTCATTATCAAAATTAAATCATTTTGAGTTTTAGTACAATATTAAATAACATAACACGTCTATTTGAAATGAAATGGAAATGTAATGTATTCATTAATTATATAATCTATGAAGTTTTAAAGTTATAACCTATAGACTTAACTTTCCAATACTATGTTTTGAACTTAGGTAAAATAATGAAACCATTTGGCAAATAGATTATGTTTCAAATAGTTTTAAAGACCACTTGTAAATGTTATTTAATTTATGAATAGCTATGGATAAGTGGTTGAAATCAAATACTTACAAAGAAACTTCATATTTCATGAACATGGTTTGAAAGTTTGTAACTTTTTTGTCAAATTACATAATGAGCTTTTAAGAAATAGAATGGATAATAAAATGTTAAACTTGAAACAACCTTTTGAAAATAATGATAAACTGAGATATTTGAAATATTAAACCCTTTCAATATGTTTGAAATCTTTTATAGTTGATTTTCTTATGCATTTTGATATTTTATTTTAATCAAAACAAAAGTTTTAAATTCTAGTGATTTTTGAACAATTATAAAATGTTGGGATGTTACACTTGACCCGTTGTCCTGGCCTCGAAGACCGGATACGACAAGTGCGCCACCGACTGCGAAGCTGGTGCTCCGAACAACGACCATCCGTACGACTACTTCAACCACTTCCACGACACCGACAAACGACGATGCCCTGGTTCCGCGACGGCTACTTCCCCGACGACAACTACTTCCTCTATGGACCGAAGGTGTCAACCGTAGTTCACCCGATCCGACATACGGACCCAAACCCTAACCCTATACCTATTTTATTAAATGTCATCTATCTTGTGCATATCACATCATACTTGCATGTTTGAATCTCTTGGGTTTGGGGTGTAGCAAATCACCTAAATAATAAATATGGAATGTGTGGGGCGAATAAATATATGTATTGCCCAATTCCATTTAATTTGACTAGAACACCTATGCCATGTCTTGCCATGTTAATGAACATTTAATTTGATGTGTAGATAAATAACTTGAACATAGATATTAATTGTCAGAATCCCGGTTCCGCTTAATTTGGATTAAGTGGATCTCGTAATGCATCTTGCCATGTCATGCATCATTCTCGTATGATCATGCTGGATCTTTTGCCGTAGTTGTAAAATGCATCTTTTATGCTTTCTAGTGTTTGTTGCTTCTTCGCGGATAAGACGTTGAGATGTGTGAGCAACGACAAGATCTGCTTCCATGAGGGATTCCAGGCAAGCAAAGTTTGCTTGTTTACCTATACATTGTCTTTCATTCCTGCCGTTGATCTCTGCTACCCTAGTATTCGGTTTTTTATCGCGATCCCATCACAGGTTTATCCTGTAGCCTATACAGCTTTATCCCCACAACCCATAACACCTTGCATGTTTATCTAATGGCCTTGCGAGTCCTAGCGCATGCTTAGAGTTGGTTGTGCGAGTCATCTGTTGGTCTTTTATTTCATATGCTTAGTATGATAGATTATTCTTCCTTAATAAAAGGTTGTGTTATATTAGGGTATTATAATTAAAAGATAAGGCACCGACGGAAGGCCTTGCGAGGTGCTTTGTTCTGCTAAGTGTCAACCTAGGAACTGAGATTTTGTCCTCTGATCCAATTTTGAGCGCACTAACCACTTGTGGGAGGCCCTATGGAGCCCCCTCGACTTTGAACGGATCTTCAGCTTCTCCATGTGCCGCAACTAGTTCGGGTTTTCCATTTGCTCATATCCATGTGCATGATGATGATGATTGATGAGAGGCTACATGATACGGGGGGTCATATAGGGGGTGGTGTGCGCGAAGCAGACAGTTCCTACTGTGGTTTGAACCGCATGGCGCGTGGACACAAACTAATTGAGATTCGGCCGGATTCTTGACGCGGGTAACAACTCATATGGGTGGCACTTGGACTTGCTAAAGTGAAGGAAAGAGTCGTGTTGAGAGGCCCTGATGCTAGCTTGGGTTGATCATATGAGTATGGGTACAGTAGTGCACCCCTGCAGTGTATAATCTTATCGATGAGCCGTGTCCACGGTTATGGACGACTTGGTGATGATGCTGGCTAACAAGATCTAGACAACTTACACCTAATCATTGTTAATTAATTTGACTAGTAAAATAGAATTACTTTCACAATAAATGGTAACAAAAACTGTTCAACGTGTGAGTTTTCCCGAATTGCTTCCTCATACTTGGCTGAGGGGGTTAATCCGAGAATGGGTTATGTTTGGTGTTAGTAGTAGTTGTTTACTTATGCGCTCTCTTATCCCTCTCTGATTAGATGGAAGTTGTAGCGTGTCTCTCTAGGTTGCTAGTGCTGCTGCCGTTAAGTCCACCTCCCCTATATTTTGGGGAGATGGTGTAGAAAGTAGGCAAGTCGGTTTTGCTTGCCAAGGAGTGCCCTGACCCTCTTTTGGGTTGTGCTTTATGTGCAGTTAACAAGTTTGAAGTCTGACGACGTTAGCTTGGGAATCCCTCCGGCTTGGCTGGGCAGGGATATGGCGCCATTGCTTATCTTTAGGACTCTTAGTCCAATTTCTATCTTATTCGTAGTCGGATGCTATTTTGCTTCCGCTGTCATTTGAATCTTTGTATTGTATCATTTTTATCTTGACTCGTTCGAGTCGTTGTTGTATATTATATATCTTCTATTGTATTTGTGGATGTATCGGAACTGTTGTAATGCTATCACAATTCCACCCACATAATGCGCATGTTTCGGCGTGCACATTATGTCTGGTGGGCGACCTAAAATCGTTATTGTGCGGATTTCGGCGGGATCGCTTAAATCTACAGAGTATCGATTTTGGGGCGTCACAACTCCTTTATCACCAAAACGGCAAAGGGAGTGCCTGCGTCACTCTGCGGATACGGCAGAGGCCATGTGTGCCCTGCCATACTTCCTTGGCCGCGAAGCTTCCTCGCAGGTCTGAGGGGGCATGTGGAGGGATTTCTGTTGACTTCCGAACATGTGCATATCGCCTTGGGAAGGTCTCTTGAAGTGCAGGTCCTCTTCAGGCCGTCGCTTCCTCTTCAGGCCCTCAAGAGGATTTGCCTCTCGAGGGTCTCTCCAAGCGGTGGCTTGGTCCTTAGTCGTTTCGTCTGATCAGCCTGCGAGCGAGGCCCGGGGAGAGTGGGCTCTTCATACCCCAGTCTCCACTGAGCCGACAGTAGCCCCCCGGCCCACGATGGGCGCGATTGAGCCCATCGGCGCAGGCGGAGCGTCGTGGGCCGAAAATGCCCGGCCGGCCCAAGCCACGCGGCACTCAGACGAGTAACAATCGCGCACGATCTGGGGTGTGCGTCGTGGGGGGTCCCACCACGCCCCGGTAACTGCTCCTTGAGGGGACATAAAACCCGAGCACCGGAGCAGGGAGCCGTTACTGCTTCCCATCCTTCTCGCAGAAGCCTCCGCCATTCTCGAGCTCTTCGCCTTTGCTCTCTAGCGCCCTCTGCTCCTTCCGCCTCTAGCGACACCCTGAACTCCGGCGATGAGTCCCACCAAGAACAAGGGCAAAGCCGATGTGGGGTCCTCTTCCCAGGCGAAGGCTGCTGAGGTCGTGCATGGCGTGGCACTGCTTGGTGTGCGCGTCAACGACAAAGCACTCGCCAAGGTCCGCTTCCTGGTTGCGGACCGGACGAACGAGCATGACGCCACCACGCTTAAGCCCGCGGCGCACGGGAAACGCCCGCGAGGGTATTTCGTAATATTCCAGCACTGTCTTACCGCCGGGCTGGTGCTGCCATTCTCGCCGTTCCTGGAGGCGGTGTTGGCGTTCTACCAGGTCCAGTTGCTGCATCTTCACCCCAACTCCGTCCTCATCCTCGCAGTCTTCGTGTACCTCTGCGAGGCGTACCTGGGCTTGGAGCCCACGGTGGGGCTCTTCCGGTGCTTCTACGCACTCCGGAACACGGTGAAGAACGAGCGCTCGGGGTGCGTCTCTTTCCGCATCGTGGACGGTATGGGGAGCGTCTACATCCCCATGTCGTGGAGCGCGGCGAGGAGCTTCTGCTGCATTGTGTACCGCTCGCGAGCATCACGCAGCACTGTGCTGACGAAGTAGACTGGATGCTCGACAAGGGTTGTCAGTTTAGTGTTGGCGCACTCTGCCTGAGGAGGCTCTGCAGGGCCCTCAAGGGGGTTGGCCTGCGGAAGCTCTTTAGGGCCCTCGAGGGGGTTGGCCTGTGGAGGCTCTTTAGGGCCCTCGAGGGGGGTGGCCTGTGGAGGCTCGTCAGGCTCCCTAGCGAGATCATCCTGTAGCGATGGACTCGTGGAAGGCTCCGCTTGCGGCTTTGTGCCTGGCGGTGGGTTTGTGGGGCCTGTTCCTTTGCCAAGCTCCTCGTCAGGCGGTTTTGGCTGTGGAGTGGTTGCACTCTTCTTGTGGAGGACTGGTTCTTCCCTTTCTACCACAAGGACGGCACTGGCGATCTGTGGAGTGGCTGATAGATACAGCTTCAGGTGCTCTCATGTCCTTGGGGCAACCTTGACTGGTGGGCTGGCCAGGTACCTCTTCAAATGCTCAAATGGTTTTTCCGCTTCGGGAGTTCACTTGAAAGTGTCAGTTCTATTCATGATCTAGAAGAATGGCAGAGCTCTTTCACCGAACTTGGAGATGAATCTACCCAAGCTGGCCGTGCAGCCTGCTAGGCGTTGCATGTCCTTGAGCCGGCGTGGAGGTTGCGTTTCCTCTATGGCCTTGATTTTGTCAGGGTTTACCTCTATCCCTCGATGTGATACGAGGAAGCCAAGCAATTTGCCTGAAGGCACTCCGAAGACGCACTTGGCTGGGTTGAGCTTGATGTTCACCTTGGGCAAGCTGGCGAAAGTCTCTTTAAGGTCCCTGAGGAGAGTATTTCCCTCTCGAGATTTGACGACAATGTCATCTACATAAGCCTCGGCATTTCTGCCCATTTGCTCGCCAAGTGCTATCCTCATTAGCCTCAGCAAAGTGGCTCCAGCGTTCTTCAGGCGGAAGGGCATGTAGACATAGCAATACCACCGCAAGGGGTGAGGAAAGCCGTCGTCTCCTTGTCTTCCTTAGCCATTTTTATCTGGTGACTACCAGAGAAAGCGTCGAGGAAGCAGAGGAGGTCGCAGCCTGCCGTGGAGTCCACAATCTGGTCGATTCTTGGCATGGGATAAGGGTCTTTGGGGCAAGACTTGTTCACATCCATGTAGTCGATGCAGAGGCGGCCTCCTCCGGCAGGTTTTGGGACGACCACGCCGTTGGAGAGCCAAGTGGGGTGTGCGACTTCGCGGACGACATTTGCCGCTTTTAGCTTCTCGACCTCTTTGACGATGAATGCTTGCTTCTTGGGGGCTTGTTTTCTTTCTTTTTGCTTGACGGGGCGTGCGTTTGGACACATGGCTAAGTGGTGCTCGATCACCTCCCTCGGTACACCGGACATATCTGAAGGAGTCCACGCGAACATGCAGAATTTGTCCGGAGGAAGGCGACGAGCGCGTTTCCTATTTGGGAGGCAGCGCAGCGCCGATGGTGTCGCTATCCCCCGAGCCTTCAGGCCCCGAGCTGCTGGAGCTTAGAGAGACTTTCTTTGTAGCGGCTGGCTCCTGGGAGAACAACTGCTTCTTCTTCTTGGGTCTCTCGAGAGGCTCCATGTCCTCGTCTGCAGGGAACTCCATGGCGGCTGCCTTGTAGGTTGTCTCGACAGCGCGCGTAGCATGTAGGACATGTCCACATATGGTGATTGTGCCAGCGCTGCCGGGGATCTTGACCATGTTGTAGGCATGATGCGTGACGGCCATGAATTTCGTGAGGGCGGGGTAGCCGAGGATGGCGTTGTACGGCAGGCCGATGTGCGCAACATCGAAGTCGATGTGCTCGGTACGGTAGTTTTCCTCGCTGCCGAAGGTGACGGCAAGTCTGACCTGCCCCAAGGCTCGATCGAGCCGCTGGTGACTCCTGTGAAGGGCATAGAGGGCATGAGCCCCTCGTAGGGCACTTGAAGCGCTTCGAACGTCTCAATGGAGATGACATTCAGGCATGCTCCACCATCAATGAGTGTCTTGGAGATGGCGATGTTGTCGATGGTGGGGCTGCAGACCAGCAGGACGGTTCCAACAGTCTTGGTGGACTTGGGGTGGACCTAACCGTCGAAGGCGATGGTGTACTGCAACCACATGAGGGGCCTGGAGGTCTCGAGGCTGGGGAGGGCGCCATTGAGCTCGCGAGCGAACTGCTTGAACTGATTGTTCGACTTGGGCGCCTGTGCCCCACCGAGGATGCAGTCAATGGCGCCTCTTGGAGCTTGATAGCCTCCATCTTCCTCGTCTGGGAGGTTGCCGTTCCTCTCCGCAGCGTTGGCCTGATTGCCAGATGGTTTCTGGTAGCCGCTCTTGCGCCCACTTCGGCGGTAGCCACGGCCTCGACCGCGGCGGCCGCTGCCCTCTGCTTGTTCGCGCTCCTTGCTCAGCCTCTTGAGGTCGAAGCAAGTCTCTGTAGAGTGGTCGCGCCTGTTTTGGTAGATGCAGAACGGGCGATGGTCGTCCTTACTCTCTCCAGGCTTGGGAGAGTCCCTGCGGGTGTCCTTCGCGTTAGGCTCTGCCGCGAGGACAGCGGTGACCTTGCGCTTGGGCTCCTCCTTCTTCTTGCTCCTGGACCCTTCAGCGTGATCGTCCCCTCACGAGGACATCTTGACGAAGAGGATTCCCTCTTTAGTGTTGGCGCACTTCTCCGCCAAGTCGAACAGCTTCACCACAGAGGTGAGCTTGTCGTGGATACCCAGCTTCTCGAGCATCCTGCTGTTCGTGACGCCCTCGCGGAAGGCGGCGATGACTTGAGTGTCGGGGATGTTCGGGATCTTGTTGCGCACTTGGCTGAAACGCTGGATGTACTTGCGAAGAGTTTCATCCTTCTTCCGCACCACAACGCGCAGGTCGTTGTGGGTGAGCGCGCGCTCGTACGTCCCCTTGAAGTTGGAGACGAGCTGCTTGCAGAGCTCCTCCCAAGAGTTCACATAGTCCTCAGGGAGGTTCAGGAGCCACGACAACGCAGAGTCACGAAGCGCGTGGGAGAACCAGTTGGCCATGACCTTGTCGTCTCCGCCTGCCGCCTGGATGGAGGTGATGTAGAGCTGCAGTAACTCGATGGGGTTGCTGGAGCCGTCGTAGCCCTTGGGGAGAGCCAGCCTGAACTTCAAGGGTCATACCACGCGGCGCAGGGAGCGGGTGTATGCCATGCAGCCTGTGGCATTCGTCCCCATGCTGCAATGCGCTGCGGTTCTGCTGGCCCGCCTTGCCGATTTCTTCCACAAGCAGGTTTTGGCGGTTGCGCTTTAGCTCCATCCCCACGCGCGCTTCTGGCGCGGTGAGCTGCACGATCAGGCAGTCGTGAGGCGAGGACGCGTGCGAGGCAGCCCTCTGCGTCGTAGCCGGTGCAGGCCCCGGTGGAGGCGGAGGCGCGTCTGGCGCAGCCGCGCCCGCGAGGGAGGGGTGCACGACGGACTGCGACGGAGCTGGGCGAGTCGTGGCGATGCCGACGAGGTGGTTGAGGCGCTCCAGCCACTGCTCGTGGGCCTCAGCGGAAGGCTGAGAGCGGAGAAGTTCTTGCGCCATGAGCAGTGCGGTGTGCGGCGCGGGGTCCGTCCTCCCTAGACCGGAGCCGCTCAGGCACCGCGTCGTGTGCGACGACTGCGCGTCCTCCTGGTGCTCGGAGTTGTGCTTGGGCTCTTCCACATGAGGGCCTGAGTTGGCGCGCTCTTCACGGCGGGGTCGCCCCCGTCGTCCGCGCGTGGCCGTGGCGCCGGGCGTGACGCGTGCTCCTTCAGGTGCGCCCCGGTTTGCGCGGGCGGCGCGAGTAGCGCGAGTGTTCGCCATGGCGCGGAGGCGGCTCGAAGGTCGTTGACGCGCCTCAATCCCCTACCTGGCGCGCCAAATGTCGGGTTGTGACTCACATGAAACAGGTGTGGTCACTCCCTGAAGAGTAGTTCGTGAAGGGGATGGAACACGGAGGTCAAGACTCTCGAGAGGCACGACGACGGTGCTCGCCGGGCCTGGAGAGAAACACCCACGACAGAGATGGACACCAGCCCGTACCCAGGATCACGGCCCTGAGGAGGAGGTAAAACCGCTACTCCTGCTTGTCTGTATTGCACTATGGGGGTTACAGTACAACTGAGCTTGCTGCGGGCTCTCTTGAGGCCGTTCGTCCCTGGGAAGGGAAGAAATTGTCTTCTTCCTCCTCTAGCCGAAGGCTATTCTACAAGCTTAGCTAGGGTTTACCAGTGTTCTCCAAGCAATTGGCCGACCCCTTTCTACGGTGGAGGTCTTATTCCTTTCATAGGCGCCGCAGGCGTCTTCCTTGCGCTTGGCGTCCAAGGTGGGCTCCCACACGGCAGTGGCGGGAAGGAGTTTGAGTCCACCGCGGCGGAATCCTCCATGGACGCGGTCCATCGGCGATAAAGTTGGGCGCGGTGGCCGACAGGCTGCAGACCGCACAGAACGGCTCGCAGGGGTTGCAGTCTTTGAGGTGGAGCCCACGATGACGAACTCTTGGAGGGTTGCGCCGTCCAACTGCTTTATCACCAGAGAAGAAGTTCTTGGCTGTCATGGAACAGGCGGCGCAACTTTATTGACTCCTTTATCACCAAAACGGCAAAGGGAGCGCCTGCGTCACTCTGCGGATACGGCAGAGGCCATGTGCGCCCTGCCGTACTTCCTTGGCCGCGAAGCTTCCCCGCAGGCCCGAGGGGGCCTGTGGAGGGATTTCTGTTGACTTCCCGACAGGTGCATATCGCCTCGGGAAGGTCTCTTGAAGCGCAGGTCCTCTTCAGGCCTTCGCTTCCTCTTCAGGCCTTCAAGAGGATTTGCCTCTCGAGGGTCTCTCCAAGCGGTGGCTTGGTCCTTAGTCGTTTCTTTTGATCAGCCTGCGAGCGAGGCCTGGGGAGAGTGGGCTCTTCATACCCCAGTCTCCACTGGGCCGACACCAAGTTCTTCAAAGAGTTGATTGGAGAGTTGCGCAATGAAGTGTGGAGGTTGAATGGTTCGGGAAATGGTGCAGGTAATGAAAAAGATGCAGCTACAGATCTGCTGATATGCTCTGTGGAAGATGAGGTGAAGAAAAAGCAGTCTAACATGGATGCAATGAAGTACAAGTACAAGACTATGTTGGGTGTGGGATTTTGTTTCTGCTAGGTTTAGTGTTAGGGAAATCGGTAGTGCAGTAGTTTGGAATGTGATAAGTGGCAACTGTTCTGTGATTTGTGAGTGCACTAGATTGATCAGATAACGTATGAGTTTTTATGGTTTCCTTTTAATAAAATAATGCATTTCAACCAGTTTCTCACACATTGCAATGAAAACATCTCAGTCACCTAGGAGACACAAAATGCAGAGTACATAATTTAAGGTATCCTCACAAATTACAACCACAACAACATCAACACTAGCTGAAGGTAGACGAATAAGTTCCAGCTGAACACACAGCGAACAAGTTTGCAATGCCGCGACGGCAACAACTAGAGGAAGCTAGCAAAGTGGAGACAACTAGGTAGCACTACACGGCTCTGCGAAATGGGCAGGGCACTATACGGCTCTAAATGGGCCGGTTGTTGCCGCGCAGATGTTGCCACAGAGAAACTAGCAGGTATAGAACAGTATTTTGGACCTGAGATTCGACAATATATTATAAATTATATAAATTTCAAATACATGTAAAACCTTCACAAGACATCTTGGTTTGTGTAATAGATCATGTGTAAAAAATTAGAGATGATTTGGAGGAGGTCGAAAAAATCACCTTGCTAGAAAAACTGGCTTAAGTTAGACCAGGCGGTCTGTCGCTAAGCATGTGATTTTTTCGACCATCTCCAAATCACCCCAATATTGTGTGTGTGTGCTTCGATTTAGTCAATATAGAGTATTGTTGTAGTGACCTCACCGTTTATTATAAGGTGGAAGTCCCTGTGTTAATGTGCTAGTCCCTGGATCAAATGCTAGCACCACAGTTTAAGATGTATACCATGACAAAGTGTCAAATACTTTATTAAATTGCATGATCCAGTGTTACAAATATCTCTCACAACTTGCATAACCTGAAAAGGCTAGCAAAATCCCAAGAGCAGCAGCGGAAAAACAGTAGATACAATGAGCCTCATCATCTTCATGTGCCATAGGCAAAGCATGTTGGTTGTAGACTCAAAATCCTATCAAATGCTCACTCGTCGTCTGTCAAATCTGCAAGATTTAGTTGCAGCCCAGCTATAAAGGGTCAGCACAATTGAATTGTGGTGGCAAGTGACTTTTAAATGCTAATATTCTACTAAGCTATATCTATATGCTTATTTGGCTAGTGGAGCTCAAGTCAATTGCGCAAAGCAAGTTTTCTCCTACTTTTGGTAAACCCCTTTTTAAAACAATATCTTCTCTTTATGAGACATCTCGAGACAAATCCATGTCTCCTACCCATGTTCACCAATCAAAGTTTTATTAAGAAATTGGGATCAAGAGATTTTCAGAAGACAACCTTGTGTAGTTACTCAAATTGTCCGATGCCGGGGATACGGCTAAGATCTTAGGTTTTAACTCTCGAGAGTGTGTACACTCATTTAGTGAGAAGGAAAAGGAGAAGATCAAGACGAGACTTTTCAGAAGTTGATTTCCCATAATCATACTAAGAGATTACCACCATCCTATCAACTCTACCACCATCAATCTCTTGACCCAGGTCCACATCAACTTACTCCATCAAGACAGAGCCCATATTGACCAATGGTTGCACGATAAGCAACTAAACTTAGTGTAAACTTAAATCTCATAGCCCTGGGTGGCATTCCACAAGTGAGCAACTCAGGTTAACACCGCATATCATGGTCCCAAGTAAGTGAAAACTATCTTGGGCGAAGACAACCATGAAACTTGGCACTGAGTAGCCACTCAACTTGAAACCTCCTCGATCGACCCAATCCACCCAGGCGTTAAATTAATTTAGTGGAAATTTTCATTTATCACATCAACCATAAAACAATCATTTTTGCAGCATGTACTTCCACTAAATTATAATAGGTGTCTACTGGAATTTTCTAAGGGGTAACCTAACAGGTTTGCATAGCATACAACAATTACCACAAAACCTATCATGCATACTATTTGCAAATACTGCTTAAAAATACTAGTAATGCAATAGGATAAAAATAGTAGGTGTTTCATGAAGTCACTTGCCTTACGAAAGTTGTTGTTTCTCTCACACTCTTGTCCAAGTCAATAGTTGCTCCCCGTTTTCAAATAGTAAAAGGGCATCCAATAAACAAGCAATTCAACAAACACAAAACAAATTGAAACATACAAGCGTAACGAGTCTTCTCGGGAGGGTTTGGTCAAAGGTGTCACATAATTCAATATACAAAAAGAATTAATGTGTTTGGGTTTAGGGTTTCGCCAAGGAATGGTCTTCAAAAGTTTACACAAAGGGATATCAAGAGGGCTTAATCACAATGTAAAAGCAAGGTTTAACACTTTAATACAACTATGAATATTTAATTTCAATTACCCACGATTATGTTTAAAATTAAATTTCACCAAATTCAATTCCAAGAATTTCTTAATTTTCTCATATCTAAACATTTTTTATTCCCAACTTAAAAGTTTATAGTATTAATAATAACTTAGTTATTTAAAATGATATAATGTTTTAAATCATATTTTTAGTAACACCTAATTTAACCAATAACATTTATAAGCACTTGTGAATGAACTAAAATCATTTAAAAGGTTTAAACAAAGCTTACTTATTAATGTTATGAAATATATTAATAAACAGGAATTTGATCTTTCTCTGGACAAGGACAATTATTTATGTCTTTGGTGCAAAGTAATATATTTTAAATTAATAAACCTTATAATGTGCTAAAATAAATCAAATCAAGTGTCTAACCTTTAAATTCATTTTAAATTGTTCAAACATTATTTATAACAAAATTTTATAAATGGGGTTAATAGACAGAGGGCATTGAATTAAATTTCTATAGCAATTGGATTCAGTCAAAAATAATATTTCTATCAAAAGTTATGTAAAAAATAGTCAAACTATTCAAATTAAGGGTATGATTATTAAATCCTCAAAACTATTCTAAAAAATTATTTTCTAACAGAGTCATAATATAACACATATTCTAAAGTTTCTAAAATAATTTTATTTGCAATTATTGGATTTATAGATTTAAAGTTATGACAAATATACTCAAATTTCCATTTGAAATTTGAATATTTTATACCAATTTAAATTTGAAATCTAACAGATCTAAAATATTCTGCATGTCAAGGGCTTTACAAAATAATAAAATTTATCAAATTTGGATAAATGGTTAAAAAGATATGATAGTTTGAATAGACAGGGTCTTTTCTGCAAAAGTGCCAGATCTGTTGACTGTGCGCTGACTGGATCTGACGTGGCGCTGATTGTGCAGCTAACGTGGATCCGACGTGGCAAGATCCTATTGGCTGGTACCGATTTGGATGGGAATCTAATCTAGGCCGCTGAGATCAGATCGGGCGGCTCACCTCGGTGCTGGCGGCGCGGTGGCTGCCGGCGATGAAGAAGACGGCGGCGCGGCGCTCGGCTTCGACGCAGTCGGCGTTGCGGTGCTCCCCTGGGCTCGAGGAGGGCACGATGGCGTGCTTCGCGCGACGGCGCATGCGCTGGAGGCTGCTACGTCGAGGATTTGTTCAAGGGAGGCGAGGAGGGGCGGCCAGAGGTACTCGGGCGCCGGTGAGATTCGGTGGTGGACGGAGACGACACTCCCGTGTCATTCCTGACCCGTGGAGGGCATGGGGAGATGCGCAATGGCGAGGGAGAGGTCGGGGTAGGGTTACCGGCTCTGGTGGTTCTTCGACTCGCCGAAAAAAGAGAAACTCGTGGCGGCGACCTTGCGGCTCCGGCGAGCAAAATTGCGAGCTTGGGGACGTTTAGGAGAGGGCTTTCGGGGGGGAAAGATGGAGGAGGCCGAGGGCTACTAATAGAACCAAACTGCGCTCAATTTGTTTGAGTAAATCGCACGAATTGATGCGAGTAATCGCCGGCCGTTTCCGACCGTGGTCTCCGGCCAGAGATTGAAGACGATGACGTCATCATTTTTCTTTTTCTTATTTTCTTTTCTGTTTTATTTATTTCCTTTATAACTTTAGTGGGTATGTTTTGAAAACTTGTAAAATAACTTTAGTGGGTATTTATTTCCTTTATAACTTTAGTGGGTATTTATAACTCCAAATGAAGTCAAATCAATTTCTAACAATTGGTAAAATAATATCTATGCTTTAAAACATTAGTGGGTATGTTTTGAAAACTTTTTAAAATTAATAATTTTGAAATATTGGTTTAATACAAATTTGATACTTAATATCAATTTTGAAATTATAACTTAATTAAATTTTCTTTTGGCTAAATACAATTTGTAAATATACCCACATCCAAATATGTTTGAGTTCAAGTCAATTAAACTTATTTTCCAAATACTAAATTCATTTTAGGCTTTAGTATAATATTAAATAGTAGAACTCAACTATAAAAAATGAAAAGGGAAATATAATGTATTCATTTTTTATTAAAAATAATTTTTGCACCATTGTATTTTATATTAAGATAATTCATTTGAAAACTTTATAACATATCTTTAGAATAGATTTTAGATTTAATTCATTTATTATATAGAAAATATATTCATGAAAATCATTTTTATGTTTTGATAATAAATGAAAATCATTTAAGCTAATGAAATGTTCATGTGGATAATTCATTAATAAAAATCTATGAAGTTTTAAAGTTATAAACTATAGACTTGTAATTTCCAAAACTATGTTTTGAACTTATGAATAATGAAAACCATTTGGCAAATAGATCATGTTTTAAATAGTTTAAAGGAACACTTGTAAATATTAATTTAATTTATGAATAGCTATGGCTAAGTGGTTGAAGTCAAATACTTAAAAGAAACTTTTTATTATATGAAATTGGTTGGAAGGTTTGTCAAACATTTATCAAATTACATATTGAGGTTTTAAGAAAATACAATGGAATAATAAAAGTTTAACTTGAAACAACTTTTGAAAATAATGTTTACTTGAGATATTTGAAATATTTAACTCTTTCAATAAGTTTGAAGTCTTTCATAGTTGGTTTTCTGATGCATTTAATGTTTTATTTTAATCAAAACAAAAGTTTTAAATTTTAGTGATTTTTGAACATTATAAAATGTTGGGATGTTACAATTGTGAAACAAAATAAAAAATGAGTTTCATATTGGGGTAAAATAGGTATATAACGGTATTTTGGGACCTCAGGTTCGACAATATATTATAAATTATATAAATTCAAAAACAGTAAAATCTTCACAAGACATCTTGGTTTGTGTCATAGATCATGTGTAAAAAATTAGAGATGATTTGGAGGAGGTCGTAAAAATCACCTTTCTAGAAAAACTGGCTAAAGTGAGACCAGACGGTCTGTCGCTAAGCATGTGATTTTTTCGACCATCTCCAAATCAACCCAAATTTTGTGCTAGTGTTTCCATTTAGTTAATATATAGTATTGCAAAAAAGTCAAAATAAGGAGTTTCAAATTGGGGGTAGAAAGGTATAGAACGGTATTCCAGAACTGGAGGTTCGACAATATATTATAAATTATATAAAATTCAAAAAGATGTAAAATCTTAACAATACATCTTGGTTTGTGTAATAGATCATCTGTAAAAAATTAGAGATGATTTGGAGGTGGTCGAAAAAAATTAACTTGCTAGAAAAACTGGCTAAAGTGAGACCAAACGGTCTGTCGCTAAGCATGTGATTTTTTCGACCATCTCCAAGTCACCCAAAATTTTGTGTGCGTGCTTCCATTTAGTTAATATATAGTATTGCAATAAAAAATCCAAATAAAGAGTTTGATATTGGGGTAGAAAGGTATAGAACGGTATTCTGGGACCTGAGATTCGACATTATATTATAAATTATATAAATTTCAAAAACAGACATCTAGGTTTGTGTCATAGATCATGTGTAAAAAATTAGAGATGATTTGGAGGAGGTGGAAAAAATCACCTTGCTAGAAAAACTGGCTAAACTGAGACCAGACGGTCTGTCGCTAAACATGTGATTTTTTCGACCATCTCCAAATCACCCCAAATTTTGTGTGTGTGCTTCCATTTAGTTAATATAGAGTATTGTGGAAAAAAATTAGTGAAGTTTAAAAAATCAAATGTTACGTTCTAAACTTATAAATATATTTTTAACTCATAAACAAGTAGTCTAAAACGAGACCAAACTTTCTCCGAATATATAACAAATCTCATAAATACGTAGATTCTACTGGCTTTTGATATTGGCCTCTGCTCATGCATTACCCTCGGCGCGGAGATGCTAGACTTCTTTCTTCAGGTTCTCGATTACAATGCTTAATCTTGCATTGTCATCTTTCAATTTCTTTAGTTCTCCCTGAGCCGTCAGTTTAGCCTCTTGGGCGGCGATGGCATATTTGAGTTCTTTGTGGCGTTCATCTATGGCCTTGATTTTCTCACGAATAAGGTCTTCATTCTTCATCTCGAGGTTCTTCTTCTCTACCAGAAGCTCCTTGATCAGGCCTATCACCTTGTTGTTTGATTCAGAACTCATATTGTTTACTCTGTACAAGGTTGCTACCTCATTCCGAAGTTTGTTGCGGTCCGCATGAAGATTTGCTGCTTCAGCCGCAATTTTTTGAGTCACCGTCCTCTGCAGCTCCAAATCTTCACCGAGCCGTGCACACTCTTTTTTCAGCAGCTTTATATTGTTCAGAAGGGTGGCACACCAGTCATTTGTCTGAGCCTCCTTCAGTTCGATCCTAGTCCTGGCTTCCTGCAGGTAGTTTTTAATTTGTAGTGAGACTAATCTGAAATTGAAGAGTAGAATCAAAAAGTGGAAAGTTCATACCTCACTCTGTCGGAGAGCATGGACGAGGTTATCGAATAATTCTTTCTCTCCCGCTACGACATTCCTTGAGTTCGATGGATTGCCGATGGAAGAGCCGCTCGCTCTGAGATATGTACAAACTATGCTTCATTTTATCTTAAAAAAATAATGCTTCATGGATTTTAAAACGTACCGTTTCTCGCTCAGATTTAACAGGGTTTTCGCCTCCGTCATATGACATTCTTGTTCGTCTCCTTCGGCCTCTTCAGCCCTCGTCGCACTGAACTGTTTCTTCCAGCTTGCAGCTCCACGACGCGTAGACATGGCTGGGGTGGTATGCGGAGTGGGGATTTCTCCGCCGTCTGGTGGCGAGTGGGGAAGAAGGTGCATAGTGTAGTGACCGAGACTTCTACTGCCTTCGGTACTTTAATACGTGGCAACCATCTCCTCGCATTCACCGAGAAATCTGGTCCGTCCATTTAGAATCTACGAACGCACAGATGGAATCACCTTAGTCCTCATCTACCTCACCCTCTTCCCCAGTTCATCCATTCCCAAAAAAACCCAGGCCACCTATTCCCCTGCGGCGGCTGCGTCTTCCTCACCGACAACCTCCCCGTTCTCCGCAAAGCCGTAACGTCATCCACAGATCGACATCCCTTCCTTACCCCCTGACTGGTAAGCAGAAGCGATTACTTTCTTTTGCCTCCACAATTTGATGTACCTAAATCTTGGTTAAATCCCGTAGTTTCATAGTCTGAAACCACGCCTAGCTAAGACCTATGTTAGATCCCTGAGAATGTCGTATGGTTGCAATCCCCCACCATCACACGGAAATGGCCATTTAGGAATAAGTGAATATTGAGACTGGCTCGTATTTTCCCCACCTCTTAACACGGAAAAATACTTTAAAATGACCTCCTCTCATAATGTTTTTGACCTAACATATTTGCTTTGTTTTTGCATTTTTCATGTTTTACATAGATGGAAAACAATGAATGTGTTGTTTGTGGACAGAGTGCCGAGTTCTGTCGTCGATATGATCGTCAAGAAGTTTCATGTCATATAAAGATGATAAAGGATTTTGATTGCTACGCGGTAAATTAGTTTTAAATTACTTGTCAAAGACTGTTCTACAAATAGTAGTAGCCTATTTTGTGTTTAAATTCTTTTTGAAATGCAGATTATCCCTTGTTATATGAAAGATCGCATAAATGCTCTTTCCGACAACTGGTTGGTCGCTGAGGCTTAAGGAAATCGTTTGTATGATATGTATAATCGGAAGACTGAATTGAGATCTTATTTCTGTGGCCCCTATTGGCACTCTCTTATGCGTCAGCACGATGTCATTATGGGCGATATCCTGACCATTGAACTATTGGATGATGATTTGAAATTTGAGGATGATGAACCTGATAGGAACTTGGCTCAAGTTTTTATCACAGTCTCAGATGCGAATCAGGAACTGAAACCTCATGTCCACATACATGGTACAAAAAATATTCTTTCATTTTGTACATGAATAAGACATTCTACATTTTTTTACCCTTCACACCAAATTCATATTTATACCCTTTTCTAGATTACCCTCTGTTTGAAGTTCCACCAAGCATTAGGGGAACTCTTCACAAGACCATTTTCTCAGACATTTCCCTCGTAAGGATGGACAACATGGCTGAATTACTGTGGGAGATGTATAAAATAGTTCACGTGGTCTCTGACGATGAGTTCAACCATGTTCTGGACCTTAAGTTCTTTGTACACAGGATGACCAATGAGGATTTCTTTCAAGGATCCCTAGTACACTCCATTGTCTTAGTTCTGTACGTATGTTACTTTACTTCGAAGTATTTCATTTGTCCAGTAGGTTGTTGATTTTGCCTATTTTAATGATCATATTTCTCTGTTTATCATTTTTTAGACTATCCCAAAGAGGTCTCTTCTTGGATATAAGATTCCTTCGAAGGGAAAAGTTCTCTATTGGCATAGTTCGTTGGATGTACCACGAGAAGCCTATATTCATAAGTGAATGGCAAGGATTATGAATTCTGTGATGGGTTTATGGGATTCTGCGACGATAAAGGAATTGTTCGTAGAACTCTCTTCTTGTGAAAATCGAGTCTAGAGGATTCAGATTAGTCCTTGAAATTGAGAATATGGGGTTTTAGTACAGCAAGCGTGTACTTAAAGATTATAAACAACGTATCTAGACTATGTGTACTGATGTTGCCCTGAACTGATGCCGAAGCCTGTGACTGGGCAATTACATGATGTAAACCTTCTAAGAGCATCTCTAATAGAGCCCTTATACTGAGAACCTCAAACAAAGTTCACGTTTTTTAACAAATTTCGCGGGCAGCCTGCGCCGCCTTTAAAGTTCACGTTTTTTTAACAAATCTGCGTGGTGCTGCTCGCCGCGCTAAGCATAAACCTTAAATGAAGCTGCATAATTCAAAGATTTGGCGGGAACGAAAGTGTGTTCGTCACTGATGCATTTGATTACGAGTTCATACCCGATTTACATTAAACAAGACGGATCCAAAAGCTAAAACTAGTCCTAAATCGTCGCCGGAGCCCACCGTAGTACCAAAATTTGGCTCACCTCCTCAGGAGGATATAAAGAACATGACCACCTTGAGTTTTCAGGATTATTACTATCTAGCGGGTTTGAACCTTGAGTTGTGTATTTGTTCGATTGCTTGATGTGTTTGTTTGTATGACCTGAAATTAATTTAAGGGTGGTAGCCACCCAAATAAAATTAATCTCTGCCGCATAAACACGAAGATCCCAATCTACCTTTCTTTCTAGCCTTCCCAATCAGAAAAATCACCCCCTACAAGTTCTTAAGTTTCCATGTCTCAAAACCTCTCGAGTATCAGATTCATTTCAAGCTAGCCTCTCCGAATCACGGGGACGAGATTCCTTTTAAGGTGTTAGTCTGTAACATCCCAATATTTTGGAATGTTTAAAAATCACAAAAATTTAAAACTTTTGTTTTGATTAAAATAAAATATTAAAATGCATAAGAGAACCAATTATAAAAGACTTCAAGCATCTTGAGGAGATTTAATTTTCAAATATCTTGGAAAGATCATTACTTCCAAAAGTTCATCCAAGTTAAACAATTTATTATCCATTGTATTTTCTTAAAACCTCAACATATAAATTGACAGAAGTTTTACAAACTTCAAACCATTTTGATGTAAAGGAATGGTTTCCTTGTAAGTATTTGATTTGAACCACTTAGCCATAGCTATTCATAAATTAAAATAATATTTACTAGTGTTATTTTAAACAAATTAAAACATGATCTAGTTGCCAAATGGTTTTTTCATTTGTTTCAACTAAGTTCAACCTATAGTTTATGACTTTAATAACTTCATTTATTTTAAAAACATCAAATGATTTTCAGGAGTATATTTTTATGATTTTTAAATCTAAAATCTTTTCCAAAGTGGTTATGAAGTTTTCAAATGAGTTATCATATTATAAAATAAAATGGTGCCCAAAATACTTTTAATTAAAAATGATTTCATTACATTTTCTCTACTTATTTCAAATAGGTATAATATGTGATTTAATAATCTATTAAAGCTAAATTTTATGTAATAATGGAATATGAGTTTAAATAACTTATTTCCCAAACATAATTGAATATGGGTACTTTACAAATTTTATTGAGCCAAAAGAAAGTTTAATTTAGTCCAAGTTTCAAAATTCATTTTAAGTATCAAATTGGTATTTAATGAATATTTCAAAATAATTTTTTTTAAACGTTCGAACATGCCCACAACTGGTTTAACACAAAGATAATAATTTTACAAATTTTTATAATTTTGTTTGACTTCATTTGGACATTTAAATCAAAAGATATGAATAAAATGGAAAAATCAGAAAAGAAAAATAAATATTGGGATGACGTCATCGATGACGTCATCGTCCCTAACCTCCAGCCGGAAATCTCTCCCGAATAATAATCTCCGATTCCCTTCCAAATTCGGTGCGATGTTTGCGCGATTGGTTTCCCCGCTTACACCCTTTAAAAGCCCTCGAAGCAGCCGTTCGTTTGCCCCCGAAAGTCTCAACCAGAGCGCCGCCAGGCCGCCTTTTCCGCTCGCCGGAGTGCTCCGCCGCCGCCGCGCGTTTCTCGTCTTTCCCGGCGAGGTGAGCCACCTCCCTGCCCGAGACCGTGTCCAGCTTCTTCGCCGTAGCCGCGCGCACCTTCTAACCCCTTCCACGCACCTCTTCCACAGCCGTTTGTCGAGGAAGGAGGCGACCGGAGCTCGTCGACGTCCGAGCCACCTCGGCCGCTTCTCCACGCCTCCACCAGGACGGTCGAGTCGACGCTGACGCCACCAATCTCTCCGCCGTGAAGCGCCGCATCCGGGGAGGCAATCCGCGCATCCAGGGAAGTCTCGCAGCGCCGCCGTCGTCCTCGCCGAGCGCCACGCCGCCGTGTCCTCCATTTGCTCCGGCCACCCCGCGCCGCCCGGTATGACCACCCCCCCCCCCCCCCCCCCCCGACCGCCCGATCTTGATCCATCGGCTCCGGTTTGATCACTTAAGTGAACCGGTATCGACGAATAGGAGCTTGCCACGTCGTTGCCTCGTCAGCGCCCAGTCAGATCCACGTCAGCAGCCCAGTCAGCACCGCGTGGATTTTAATTTAGTTAATCCAATTAATTAGCTTTTTTGCAGAAAAGCCCCTGCCATTTAGATCTATCATAACTTTTTAACCACTTATCAAAATTCAAATATTTTTACATATTTGGAAAGCCCTTGACATGTAGAATATTTTGGATCTGCCAAAATTCAAATTTGACTTAGTTTAAAATATTCAAATTTCAAATGGTGAATTTGAGTATTTTTGTCATAACCTTAAATCTGTAAATTCAAAAATTGCAAATAAAATTGTTTTAGAGACTTTATAAAATGTGTAATATGTTGCATCTGTTATAAAATAATTTTGAGAATTATTTTGTGATTAAATGGTTGTATGTTTAATTTGAATAGTTTGACTATTTTTGACATAACTTTTAATACAAACATTATTTTTGATTTAATCCAATTGCTATACATTTAATTAAAAGCCCTCTGTCTAATAATCCCATTTATAAAATTTTGTTATAAATAATGCTTGAATAATTTAAAATGAATTTAAAGATCATGAGACTTGATTTGATTTATTCTAGCACATTATAAAGTTTATTAATTGAAAAATTTATTACTTTGCACCAAAGACATAAATAATTGTCCTTGTCCAGAGAAAGCGCAAATTCATGTTTAATTAGCATAATTCATAACATTAATAAGTAAGTTTTGTTTAAAATCTTTTAAATAATTTTAGTTATAGTTGTTTATAAATGTGATTTAAAACATTATATCATTTTAAATAACTAAGTTATTATTAATATAAACAATTAAGTTGGGGATTAAAAATGTTTAGATATGAGAAAATTCAGAAATTCTTGAAATATGTTTTGGGTCAAATTTAATCTTAAACATAATCTTGGGTAAATATAATTAAATATTTATAGTTGTTTTAAAGTTTTAAATCTTACTTTCAAATTGTGATTTACACTTCTTGATATCCCTATTTGTAATTTTTGAAGACCATTCCGTTAGAAACTGTGGAAACACCCATGCAACCTTTTTCAGATGAAAGATTTGACTCCAGACCATCCCTTGACGAAATCCTAAACCCAAACACATGTATTCTTTTTGTATATTGAATTTTGCGACACCTTTGACCAAACCCTTCCGAGTAGACCGTTACGCTTGTATTTTTCAATATATTTTGTGTTTGTTGTATTGCTTGTTTATTGGATGCCCTTTTACTATATAGTTTGAAACAAGTAACTTTTGACTTGGACAAGAGTGTGTGAGAAACGACAACTTTCTTCAGGCAAGTGACTTCATAAAAGACCTACTATTTTTTTCTATTGCATTACTAGTATTTTAAGTAGTATGCATGATAGGTTTTTGTGAAAATTGTAGTATGCTACGCAAACCGGTTAGGTTGCCCCTTTAAAATTTCCAGTTAGACACCTATTATAATTTAAGGGAAGTACATGCTGCAAAAATGATTGTTTTATGGTAGATGTGATAAGTGAAAATTCCACTAAATTAATTTACCGCCTGGGTGGATTGGTTCGATCGAGGAGGTTTCAAGTTGAGTGGCTACTCAGGGGTCGGGTCTGTGGCGGCCTGAGTTTGCTCACTTGTGGAAGGCCACCCAGGGCTTTGAGATTTGATGTTGCACTGCGTATAGTCGCTTATAGTGCAACCATTAGTCATTATGGGCTCTGTCTTGACGGAGTATCTTGATGTTGACCTGAGTCGGATGTTCCATGGGTGGTAGCTGGGATAGGTTGGGCAGTGGACTCCGTCGACTCGGAGAGACAACTTCTGAAAAGTCTCGTCTTGATCTTCTCCTTTTCCTTCTCACTAAATGAGTGTAGAGGATAGTTTGGGTTGATTAAGTCTAATGGTGAAAGTGCACACACTCTCGAGAGTTAAAACCTAAGATCTTAGCCGTGTCCCCAGCATCGGACAAATTGAGTGACTACACAAGGCTGTCTTCTGAAAATCTCTTCATCCCAATTTCTTAATAAAACTTTGATGGGTGAACATGGGTAGGAGACTTGGACTTGTCCCGAGATCTCTATGAAAGAGAAGTTTATTGATTTAAAAAGTTGTTTATCAAAAGTAGGAGAAAACTTGCTTTACGCAATAGCCTTGAGCTCCACAAGCCAAATAAGCATATAGATATAGCTTAGTAGAATATTAGAAATTAAAGTCACTTGCCACCACAATTCAATTGTGCTGACCCTTTATAGCTGGGCTGCAACTAAAACTTGCAGACTGTCCGAATGAGGAGTAAGGGGGTCGTCTTCGAGCTACAACCAACATGATCTGCCAGTGGCTTCATGGAGATGCTGTAGCTCCATGCTATCTTTTGTTTTGCGTTTGAACTCTGAAATAAAGTGTGAACTATTTATTCAGCTAGCGTTTTCAGCTATGCAAAATTGTAAGGATTATTTGTTTTTGGATCATTCGTCTCGTTTTGTAATAGATTATGACATCGTACTGTGATATTACATCTTATTGGAAATTGTGAGACTTATGTGATCCAAGTCTTCCGCACTATTCATAAGTGCCATTGCTATCTTAAGAAAGGGCACTACATATCGTCGCACATGACGAAAATGAACTAAGGTACAGCGGAAGATTCGGCTAGCGTCGGCCCTCATCACGTCCTGACGCATTCCCACAGAGCAGTTGAGCGGGACACTCAGTTGGCGTAGTCGTCGGCGTACTCCTCCTTCTTGTCGTACATCCCTTCATTTCAACCTGGACGTTTGAATATCCAGGGACACAGCCATATGAGTACATTTTCATGATAATGCAAGAAAACACTTTTCGAAAACTAGGATAGCTGCTATATACGACTATAGGGCTTAGTTTTCGAATACCATGATTTTAGACATAGAGAATACGACATATCTGTATCTTTGTTGAAGAAAAACATTTTGAGATAGAATTATCTTCTCTTAGATATAGCAAGGACATATCCAAGTTCAAAACTTTCTTTTGTAAACCTTTAAAAGCACTAGGATGGGGATACCCCTTTTTCCTTCCTTGAGATCAGACTGATTGTGTCGTGGTGGCTACACGGCATATGCCACGGGGTGGCTAATCTGTGGGGCCGATGGACGCTAGAGGATTCGGGGAGGGATTGCGCAACGGAATCGCGCTCGGATGAACTCAAGAACACACATGAACACACGATTTTACCCAGGTTCAGGGCCCTCGTGAGGAGGTAAAACCCCTACGTCCTGCATCTAGTCTGCATATATGGTGGAGTATATCTGGGCTACAAGTTTGCTCCTTGAGCTGTTCATGGTGTTGCTCATGCTCTTGCTCTTCCGTCTGAGAGAATTGGCCAACTAGTGCTAGTGTATGAAGAGGAGAGGAGCTAGCTAATTTCCTGGCTTGGCTTGTACGTGAGTGATTGGAGTGAGGAGTAGCCCGTTCCCTCCTTCCCTTCCCTTGCACACCTTATAACATGATGCCCGAGGGACAAGGGCCCCACGGTAGTACACCCTTTTCACTTTACACTATTCCTCGATTTGACTACTGGGGTCTCGTCCGCACTGTTCACTGCATCATGCAGTGTACTCTAGTCACATCGGTGACACTGTAGCAGCGGTTGCCCATGCCGCGGTCAGGACTGACCCGCGACGCTTGCGTCCTGCTTGCGCATGTCTTCCAAATCACTTGTGCCGGTCAGGGAAGTCGGGGTGACGCCATGTCGGGGAAGCCGAGAGTGCCGCCATGCCGGGAAAGCCGATAGTGACGCCGAGTTGGGGAAGCCGGGAGCGCCGCCAGGTCGGGGAAGCCGAGAGTGACGCCGAGTCGGGGAAACCGGGAGCACCGCCATGTCGGGGAAGTCGGGAGTGCCGCCGAATCGGGGAAGTCGGGAGTGCCGCCATGTCGGGGAAGCCGAGAGTGACGCTGAGTCGGGGAAACCGGGAGCACCGCCATGTCGGGGAAGCCGGGAGTGCCGCCGAGTCGGGGAAGTCGGGAGTGCCGCCATGTCGGGGAAGTCGGGAGTGCCGCCATGTCGGGGAAGCCGAGAGTGACGCCGAGTCGGGGTAGCCGAGAGTGACGCCGAGTCGGGGTAGCCGAGAGTGACGCCGAGTCGGGGAAGCCGGGAGCGCCGCCATGTCGGGGAAGCCGAGAGTGACGCCGAGTCGGGGAAGCCGGGATGGTGGACGTGATCCTCTCGGTTGACTTAGCAGAGGGGATGTCGGCCCATCCGGGGCCCATTAGTCTCGTTTCCACCGGTTCAGACGAGAACTCGGGCCAGTTCTCCTTATTTTGGCCCGAGATGCCCTTCTCCTCCTTTTTCTTTATCTCCCTCTTATATGAATTTATTTATTCCTGCAACATTAACACAACAAACCCCGTACTCTCAGGGTACCGGGGAAGTACATCCCCGACACTAGTCCCCGAGACTACGGGGGATTCGTTAGAATCGCGCTTAGACTTAAAAAATAAACAACCACCAGGACATCAGCATGCCGAATGTTACACTTTGTAGGAGTCCCGGGGTTTACATCCCCGACACTAGTCCCCGAGGCTGCGGGGGACTCGCTGAGTCGCGCGTAGACTTAGAAAAGATACCAACATCATTGCCTTCACTTATTCCGCCGTGTACCTGCAAAAATACAATCCTATGCCGGTTTCTTAGCCACTCTGGGCGTTTTACCGCCGGCTTGACACACAACACATGTCGGCGTTTAGCCACTCTGGGCGTATACCGACACGGACGCCTCATGTGCCGGCTTTTAGCCACTCTGGGCGTATACCGACACAGAGTCTCATGTGCCGGCGTTTAGCCACTCTGGGCGTATACCGACACAGACGCCTACACACACAATGTCACACAGGTATCTCGGCATGTCGGTATGTCGGTATGTCGGCCACTCTGGGCATATCACACATGTTTTCAGTATCTCTGCCACTCTGGGCACATCACAGGTGTTTCGGTATCTCGGTATGTCGGCCCTTCTGGGCAAATCACAAGTGTTTCAGTATCTCAGGTGTTGCCTTTGGCGAACTTTGATACACCGAAACAAATGACGATTTGGAAATATTGCCCGATGCCATGATACATTGGCAAACCGAAATAAACGGGGATCTAGAGATATGATATGATGTCAGATATGTTGGCGAACCGACATAAATAGTGATCTGGAGATATTGCAGGATGCCATGATATATTGACGAACCGAAATAAACGGCGATCTGGAAATTATGCATGATACCGCGATACGTGAGCCAACTGATATCACAGATCATATGCAATATATCTTGAGAAAATAACCAAGTATAAGATGGATCTGAGATAACCAGTATAACGACCGGTATCCCCATAATCTTTGACATGAATATCCTCTCGGCAAGGCGGTTATCCAACATGGGTACCATCTCGGTAAAACCAACATGGGTACCATCCCCTTTTAATATTAGCGCAAACAGGTATGTATAACAAATATTTGACGGAAGTGAAAACTTTAAACGATATGCCCAAGAAAATTTAATGCGAGACACAAGAATACAACTACTCGCCGAGGAAGGCGTGGGGATACCGGTTCCACCGAGTCCCCGGGTAAATTTTCAGATATAGCAGGAAAACAAAGGAGCACGGCAGTCCCCGAGTCCAGTTTCGGGATGCCGGCACACAAATGACATAGAAAGAAGCAAGATACAACAAGCATATAAATAAATATAAACCGAGTTACTCTACCGACTTAGCATACAAGGCCCAACTGACCGGTGAGCCAGTCCCCGTCTCAAGACATCTTGCTCCCGGGGAAAAATAAACAGACGACAAAGCAAGCATAATAGGGCAGTCCCCGGGTTACGACATGTCGTTCCCGGGTAAAACAATTAAGCTAGGTACGAAGGGGCAGTCCCCGAGTATATTCTGAGATTATTACCTAGCATGCAACACAAATGACCAGTAAATACTCACATTACAATGTCGGTGCGGGGTATCTGCTGTCGAAGCGCTCGCGATGTCGATGCAGCGACCGACTCAGGAATTTCAGCCCACCTGACCAAAATGCACTGCCACAGTCGGGACATCCGACGCTAGAACTCGGTCCGTCCGAGATTCTAGAATGCCGGAGATGCGTAACCTGGTTTGCATGCATATCGGCCTACTGACATAAAAAACCTCGGATCGCTTGCTATGTTAAACGGCCGATGCGAAGATCTCGGTTCATATGCATGCAGTTCTCCCGACCTGCACATCTCGGGGAGCATCTGACAGCGGCATCCGACCCGGCCTCCTTTTCCCTTTTTTTTCTTTCCTTCTCCTCTCTCTCTACGGGTACGATTTCCTGTTTCTCTTTACTTTTTTCTCTCTCCTCCCGGCCGCATTCTTATTATTATTTTTCTTTCCTTTCCCTTCTTTTTTCTCTCTCTCCTCTTGACCGCACGGGATCCTCCGCTCCGGCTAATCGAGCACGGAGCAATTCCGGCGACCCGGCCGTCAGCCCATCCGGTGACCCGGGCGTGGGCGCAGCAAGACGCATGGGCCGGCCGGCGTCAGGCCGATGCGTGCATCCTGCAGGCGGCGGGGGATCCTGGAGCGCGGGCGGCCGCGGGTCGACGAGGATGGAGGCAAGGGGCGCGAGGCCCAACTGGCCGCGGCGAACTGGCAAGCGACGACGCGGAGCCGGCCGGCCACTGCGCACGGATTGGGAAGCAGGGGCTCGAGCACGCTCGCGGTTGCGGAGACGCGCGGGCTCGAGGGCGCGGTTTAGGCAACAGTCGACGAGCAGAGCGCGGCGACGTGGCCAAGCGGGCTGGAGGCGATGCTCGGCCGTCAGGCCGGATCACGGGAGGAGCCGGTTGCGGGCCGGAGGAGCCGGCCGTGGTTGCGGAGATGGCAGCCGCGGCGAAGCTAGCCGGCGGGCCTCGAGCAACGCGACCGCGTAGACAACTGGTGCGCGGGAGAAAGCAGGGGCCGCGGCAACGCGCGAGGTCGGAGCTTCCTCGGCGGGTCGGAGCCGCCGTGGCTAGGAGCAGCGCAGAAAAGATCAACGGAGGCGGGCGTGGTCGCGTACGTGGCAGAGGCGCGCGGCGCAGCCACGGTTGAAGCATGGAGGCGCATGGAACCGGGCGAGTGGTGATGCAGGGGCGAGGTGGAGACGGAGGTCGTTGGGAACCTGTGGAGGCTTGCCCACGGCTCGGCGCGGAGGGGCTGCCGCAGGTTGAAGCAGATTCGCGGCCACGCGAAACCGAGGCGACGGCGACGCGCTGTACTTCGGCGACGCGGGACGCACGGTGACGAAGATGGTACTGCCGACGATGACGGCGACGAGCCTCCGGGATGCACGGGTGTTGACGGCGACGTCTGATTCTCCGCCACGCTGATGAAGAAGGTCCCGTCCGAAATTAGTCCAGGAAGCGCCACTGTCAGCTCCACGGTGGGCGCCAAATGTCGTGGTAGCTACACGGCATATATCACGGGGTGGCTAATCTGTGGGGCCGATGGACGCTAGAGGATTCAGGGAGGGATTGCGCAACGGAATCGCGCTCGGATGAACTCAAGAACACACACGAACACACGATTTTACCCAGGTTCAGGTCCCTCGTGAGGAGGTAAAACCCCTACGTCCTGCATCTAGTCTGCATATATGGTGGAGTATATCTGGACTACAAGTTTGCTCCTTGAGCTGTTCATGTTCTTGCTCATGTTCTTGCTCTTCCGTCTGAGAGAATTGGCCAACTAGTGCTAGTGTATGAAGAGGAGAGGAGCTAGCTAATTTCCTGGCTTGGCTTGTACGTGAGTGATTGGAGTGAGGAGTAGCCCGTTCCCTCCTTCCCTTCCCTTGCACACCTTATAACATGATGCCCGAGGGACAAGGGCCCCACGGTAGTACACCCTTTTCACTTTACACTATTCCTCGACTTGACTACTGGGGTCTCGTCGGCACTGTTCACTGCATCATGCAGTGTACTCTAGTCACATCGGTGACACTGTAGCAGCGGTTGCCCATGCCGCGGTCAGGCCTGACCCGCGACGCCTGCGTCCTGCTTGCGCATGTCTTCCAAATCACCCGTGCCGGTCAGGGAAGTCGGGGTGACGCCATGTCGGGGAAGCCGGGAGTGCCGCCATGCCGGGGAAGCCAATAGTGACGCCGAGTTGGGGAAGCCGGGAGCGCCGCCATGTCGGGGAAGCCGAGAGTGACGCCGAGTCGGGGAAACCGGGAGCACCGCCATGTCGGGGAAGCCGGGAGTGCTGCCGAATCGGGGAAGTCGGGAGTGCCGCCATGTCGGGGAAGCCGAGAGTGACGCCGAGTCGGGGAAACCAGGAGCCCCGCCATGTCGGGGAAGCCGGGAGTGCCGCCGAGTCGGGGAAGTCGGGACTGCCGCCATGTCGGGGAAGCCGAGAGTGACGCCGAGTCGGGGTAGCCGAGAGTGACGCCGAGTCGGGGTAGCCGAGAGTGACGCCGAGTCGGGGAAGCCGGGAGCGCCGCCATGTCGGGGAAGCCGAGAGTGACGCCGAGTCGGGGAAGCCGGGATGGTGGACGTGATCCTCTCGGTTGACTTAGCAGAGGGGATGTCGGCCCATCCGGGGCCCATTAGTCTTGTTTCCACCGGTTCAGACGAGAACTCGGGCCAGTTCTCCTTATTTTGGCCCGAGATGCCCTTCTCCTCCTTTTTCTTTATCTCCCTCTTATATGAATTTATTTATTCCTGCAACATTAACACAACAAACCCCGTACTCTCAGGGTACCGGGGAAGTACATCCCCGACACTAGTCCCCGAGTCTACGGGGGATTCGTTAGAATCACGCTTAGAATTAAAAAATAAACAACCACCAGGACATCTGCATGCCGAATGTTACACTTTGTAGGAGTCCCGGGGTTTACATCCCCGACAGATTGTCTCCCCGAGACCAATCATCCTCTCCCAAATTCCGTACCTCCCAGGTACCAATGTGTTGACTCCTTGCTTTCTTCGAAAACACTTCTCTTTCCAGCATGCCTAGTGGGACCTTTCCAACCGTCCATGACCGCGGACGTGGCTATTCGAATAGATTTACACTCTGCAGAGGTTGCACACTTTACCCACACGAATCGGTCCTTCCGCCGTGTCTGCCACGGCCCGTCATACGACAGCATGCGGGGTCCGGATAACGCGATCAAAGCTTTCCACTATGACCACCCTAGTATCGGGGCCTCCCGGTAGGTTTGTTCTCCTCGGCACCGTGTGCTCCACTAGACCTCTTGGTCTTTCCTCGGGACGGCACACCGCCACGTCAGGAGACTTGCCGTAATCGTCCGGCTGCTGATCCGCAGCAGTGTATTGTCTCTTCCGGACAACAACCCGGCTTCGAGGGCCCAGGCCCCATAGAAAGTATAAGAGCCCCAACACTAAAACAGACAAGCTTCCGGCTAAGCCCTACCCATGTCAGGTAGTGTGGCTGCACGGGTTAATTGTTTGGGCGGCAGCTAGGGTCACACTTTGTTTTTCAAAACACTTTCTCCTCCGACTACTCCCAGCAGCTCAGGTTTTCGCAAGCATCTCCGATTGCTCCCAGCAACTCGGGTTTTAATAAAACACTTACTCGCCGATTGCTCCCAGCAACTCGGGTTTTCCTCCGTAAAACAGTTTTATCAAATGGGTTCCCATCCTAAAGTTTTGAGGTAAGGAATAAGAGTTCACTACTAGAAAACTTAATCTTTTTGATGGTGCCTTCAACAAGGCTCACCAACTAAACTCCTTTTTTTTTAAAACTTATAATATTCTAGTAGATAACTTTGGCCAAACAATATTTTGGAAAATAGTTTTCGGGTGGCAAGGGACCACAAAAGAAGTGAAACATGCATCATTTTATTTGGAAAACAAAACAATGCTTGATAAAATAGTAGGATTCATTATAGTGGTGAGGTGAGCTTGCCTGACTCAGCAATATGTCCTTGGAATTGATCTTGATGTTCCTCAGGTTCATTTCTCCCTTCCCGTTCCTTCCCGATCGTATCTAACGTCGTAAACAGGAAAATGAACCACACTCAGAATACAAGACAAAGTCCAAGAGACATAGCAAACAGCAAGCAATGTACAAGACACTGAGATACAAACAGAAGCAAACAACTCCTTTAGCTATACAATAACAATCAACAAAGTCCATAGAGCTAAGACAACAACAGATTCTCCTAAGAAAATATACACAACAACTCTGAGTATTAAAAAGGTAGTTCTTCAGAACATTATAACAACACGTTACTTAGGGTTATTATATCATTTAAAAAGAATTGTTATATTACTTTCAGGAAATACTCAGACAAAAGTATCTTAGTAGTTCAGGAAATACTTCAGACAAAAGTATCTTAATAGTTTAGGAAATACTTCAGACAAAAGTATCTTAACACACAAGCAAGTATTAATATTAACACTAGCATTGAGCACACTCACATGCAAACATGTTACTAGCTCAAGAAACACCTACTATCAAGTAACTAAGCGACAAACAATGGTAACACCACTATCCAAACTAGTTTATGACTAAGAGCTAAAAAGGCACATTAAGCCTATTTAATAAGACACTGAAATAAATACCACTTCAACAACTGAACCAAACAATCACACAGTGAACAAGTGTTGACAGCAAATCTTGAAGTGAACAAACCATGCAACAATCATTACAAAGCACAAACAATTACTATATAGCATTTAACACCAATCACATCCACATGCATAATACATAAGTAAAGTTAGTGCAACCCCCGGGAAACACGATGAACTATGTTAAACTAACTAGTGAATGGACTAGCAATACTTTTAGGAAATTCATTAAGGTTATTAAAGGATAACCTAAGTTTCTGGACTTATGAGATACTAAGCAGATTAACATATAATAATTCAGGTATAACAAGAATTTATCTCATTACATTTATTGGATAAAAAAGATGATGTTTAAATAGATAAACATAACACACACACATACCCACAAGCAAAGCATATAATCACAATTGATGTTATTATTAGGGTACAACGTGAATAATGCTCAGCATAAGTAAACAATGCACCACACATTATCAAAGTGATTTAATCAAGTCATTTGGATTGAGTTAAGGTTCTGATCTTCAAAAGTTAACTAGTAATATTGATACAATTTTACTAACTAGAAATAGAGAATTAAATAATACTTTTAGTAGATAAATAAGGTGCTGTTTTGGGAGATAGATCATATCTCCTAGGATAATGTTCAGAACATCAAATCCTTCTACGAAAGTACACCTAGCAAACATATGAAGTGGTGAAAATTGGATTTGCATAATAAGCTATTATCAAACAGTAGCTAAAAATTATGCAAATGCTACTAGTCTCAAAATCAAAAAGGTTGTAGCTTTAGTATTAGGACTCTCCTGTAGGAAAGGTTAATTTCCATGGATAGATATTTCCTTAATATTTCTTTAGAAATTGGATTCACTCAATTTGGACACTCCTAGCTCCATACATTTCAGTTTTAGTGGAACACACACATTTTACCAATAATAGAGTGCAACACAAGGTAGGATTTACTTTTAGACAAATCCAACTTTGTATGATAAAACAAATGCATAGGTACTACACAAAAATACTCCTAAACTATTTGCACAAAATGTATAGCTCAAACAATTAGAACTAGACACATGCAAACCACAGAAAATAGATATACTATTTTTTAAGTGCAAAAACCTACTGTTTAAGAGAATAATCCACCATGCACAAAATATAAGCTGTAAAATTCTACCAAGCTAGAATATGATGGCTACTACTCATATCTAACACATGCAATTGGATTTGCTCCAAAAAGTATCTTTAATAATGAATTAAAAATCACCAAAGTGGTACTGGTGTCAATCTTAAACATGATATAACTTTAGTTATATACATCTCCTGCATGCAAGGCTTATAGATATAGGTAGGTATTCTCACTGGCTTTCCATAAAACTAGAGTTTGCAAGATTTGGATTTATAGAACTCAATTTATTTATTCCTGCAACATTAACACAACAAACCCCGTACTCTCAGGGTACCGGGGAAGTACATCCCCGACACTAGTCCCCGAGTCTACGGGGGATTCGTTAGAATCGCGCTTAGACTTAAGAAATAAACAACCACCAGGACATCTGCATGCCGAATGTTACACTTTGTAGGAGTCCCGGGGTTTACATCCCCGACACTAGTCCCCGAGGCTGCGGGGGACTCGCTGAGTCGCGCGTAGACTTAGAAAAGATACCAACATCATTGCCTTCACTTATTCCGCCGTGTACCTGCAAAAATACAATCCTATGCCGGTTTCTTAGCCACTCTGGGCGTTTTACCGCCGGCTTGACACACAACACATGTCGGCGTTTAGCCACTCTGGGCGTATACCGACACGGACGCCTCAAGTGCCGGCTTTTAGCCACTCTGGGCGTATACCGACACAGAGTCTCATGTGCCGGCGTTTATCCACTCTGGGCGTATACCGACACAGACGCCTACACACACAATGTCACACAGGTATCTCGGCATGTCGGTATGTCGGTATGTCGGCCACTCTGGGCATATCACACATGTTTCAGTATCTCTGCCACTCTGGGCACATCACAGGTGTTTCGGTATCTCGGTATGTCGGCCCTTCTGGGCATATCACAAGTGTTTCAGTATCTCAGGTGTTGCCTTTGGCGAACTTTGATACACCGAAACAAATGACGATTTGGAAATATTGCCCGATGCCATGATACATTGGCAAACCGAAATAAACGGGGATCTAGAGATATGATATGATGTCAGATATGTTGGCGAACCGACATAAATAGTGATCTGGAGATATTGCAGGATGCCATGATATATTGACGAACCGAAATAAACGGCGATCTGGAAATTATGCATGATACCGCGATACGTGGGCCAACTGATATCACAGATCATATGCAATATATCTTGAGAAAATAACCAAGTATAAGATGGATCTGAGATAACCAGTATAACGACCGGTATCCCCAGAATCTTTGACATGAATATCCTCTCGGCAAGGCGGTTATCCAACATGGGTACCATCTCGGTAAAACCAACATGGGTACCATCCCCTTTTAATATTAGCGCACACAGGTATGTATAACAAATATTTGACGGAAGTGAAAACTTTAAACGATATGCCCAAGAAAATTTAATGCGAGACACAAGAATACAACTACTCGCCGAGGAAGGCGCGGGGATACCGGTTCCACCGAGTCCCCGGGTAAATTTTCAGATATAGCAGGAAAACAAAGGAGCACGGCAGTCCCCGAGTCCAGTTTCGGGATGCCGGCACACAAATGACATAGAAAGAAGCAAGATACAACAAGCATATAAATAAATATAAACCGAGTTACTCTACCGACTTAGCATACAAGGCCCAACTGACCGGTGAGCCAGTCCCCGTGTCAAGACATCTTGCTCCCGGGGAAAAATAAACAGACGACAAAGCAAGCATAATAGGGCAGTCCCCGGGTTATACTTGACATGTATTGTTTTACTTGCCATAATCCTGAATTTCAGAAGTCATACTATAACTTAAGTTTTAATAGGTTGTTATTTAGAAGTCATCAACACAAACACCAAAACACAACTCGACAAACAGAGCATACAAGGGAAAGCACATCCATTAACAAGACATTTCAAAAAAAAAATATGTTCCCTCAGAAATTTTGGTCTTTATAAATTAAGTTTTTGTTGCTTTGAAAATTTGGGGTGTTACAATATTCATGAAAGTCATTTCAGGTTTTGAAAATAAATGAAAATCATTTAAGCTAATGAAATGTTTATTTGGGTTGTTAAGTAATTATAAAATCTATGAGGTTTTAAGTTATAAACTATAGGCTTATAATTTCCAAACTATATTTTGAACTTAGTTAAAAGAATGAAAACCATTTGGCAATTATACCATTTTAATAGTCTTGAATTTAAGAATAGATATGGCTAAGTGGTTGAAATCAATTACTTATAAGTAAACAATTTACTTAAAATAAAATGGTTTGTAATTTATAAAACATTTTTCAAATTACATATTAAGGTTTTTGATAATTATAATGGATAATAAATTGTTTATCTTGTAAGCACTTTTGAAAATAATGTTTACTTAAGGTATTTGAATAATTAAACTTTTTCAATATGCCTGAAGTCTTTTATAGTTGGTTTCCTTAAGCATTTAAGTTTTATTATAATCAAAAACAAAAGTTTTAAATTTTTTGTGTTTTTTTTTAACATTCCAAAGTATTGGGATGTTACAGATTACCATCCTTAAAAGGAATCTCGTCCCCGAGATTCGGAGAAGCTAGAAAGACAAAGCAAGTGCTTGGAATGATTCTGATAACTTGAGGGGTTTCAAAAAAAAATGAAAATTTCTGACATGGAACTTGAAAACTAGCAGGGGATGAATTTTCTGATTGGGGAGGCTCGAAAGAAAGATGGTTTGGGATCTCTGGGTTTAAGCAGCTGTGTTTGAATTATCTGGGTGGCTACCACCCTTAAAAGAAAAGTTTTGTTGATACACATGTAACACCCAAATTCTCTTAGCTTTAGCATTGTGGTGTTATTCTAGTGATAATTGAAAACACTCAAAACCACAACAACTAAAACAAAATATCCACCATTAGGATCTTCATGGTTGTTAAAACTTAGCCAAACTAGGAGCTATTATTAAGCAAACCCTAAATGGTTTTTGGCATGCCTTTGAAACATTTCCATCTAGGTCACATATACTTCCATACCCTGTTCTAAATTATCACAAAAGAGCTTGTTTGCATATTAATCTCACTAGCTTTTGTAGTCATCAAAATAACATGACCATTTGAGTGATTCCTTTCTTTATCACCAAAAGTTTCCTTTTCTTTAAGAGCTAAATGAGATAACTAAATTAGTCATTTGTAAATTCAGTACCCTCTCCTAATTTAGGTAAGTTTGGAATGTTGCCCCTTTTTATCTTTGTGGGTCATGTTTGAATTTTTTCAAACTTAGGTTTTAAATTCATTTTTGAGATTTACTCAAATCTTGCACCTTTTCTTTCTCTCTCACTCCTTTCCACACCACCTGCTGAGGAGGAGAGCAGCAACCTTACCCCTGGTCCCACTTGTCATGGACTAGGGCCAACCTCTCCTCTCTATTCTCCCTTTTCTCTTCTTTTCCACCCAATCCGAGCTCCTCTCCTCTCTTCTCACTGGCCAGGGCTGGTCATCCCGACCAGCATCTCCCTTGTCCCCTCTCCACCGCCCACCTGAGCTAGTGAGAGCAAAGGAGACGCTCCCCTCCCTCTCTTCTGCCCGAGCCAACCCTAGATCGGGTGAGCTCGTTAAATCCACCCCGAGCCTCTCCCCTGCTCATTTCCCTCCCCCCAGAGCACCTCTCCACCCTACTCCTCTCCTCCCCGGCGAAAACCACCAAGCTCTTTCCCTCCCTTGCCCTGTAGACGAGAAGATTTACCTCGGTGGCCGACGAAAGGAAGCTGCCGTAGCGCTCGTTTCTCTCAGCCATTCCTCGCCATTTTTGGTTCCCTGGCTTCCCCTCTTCTGGATCTAACTCCTCTCCCCTCCCTTGGCTCTTTTGCAGCTCGAGGGCACCTGGTTCGTCCTCGACCCGAGGAGGACGCCGTCGTCGCCGTCTCGAACTCCGACGTTGCATGTGAGCTTTGCGACCACCCCTGAGCTCCCCTTCGACGCCGCGTTCACCTCCGACCTCCCCCTCGTCCGTACGCGAGCCCTAGGTGAGCCCTCCGTGCTCGGCATCGCCTTCTCGAGCTCTGCTCGTGTTTTTCTCGGTCGGGAGGAAGACGATGGCTTGGGACCGTTGATTTTCGGATCTGCGGTTGTGTTTGAACCGCGCCCGATCTGTCCGTGGCCGTTGGATCCCAGATCCACGGTCGCTTACCGCTTCGCCGGCGCGCGCGCAGCACTTGGGCCGGCCCAGCTCGTCCCCTCGCTGCTCTGTTTCGCAGCTGGGCCGATCTGGCCCAGATCTGGCCGTTCGGCCTGTTTCTCCTTTATCCTTTTTCCTGATTATTTTTCCAGTAAATCTAGGGCTTGGCTTTAAATCATTTGTGGTAAATATATAGCAGATAAAATTATGAGTTTAATTTTGTATCATGCATGCACGTTTTCTTAACCATGTGGCATTGGATTTGGTCCAAAATCTGTTTTCTGTTGTGTGGTAAAATAGATTTAGTCAGAAGTGTCTAATACACCATTTGTTTAATAACTTGTGTTCTGTAAATCCAAAACATGCAATCTTGGATATGTTGAAAAGCTTGTAAAAATGTCTATCTAGATTGGTCAATCTCGCATGCAGGAGATTAATCTAGCAAAAGTTATTTTTATCCTAAGAATGACATCAGTAGGTGTTTGGGGATTTTTAGCTCTTAAATAAAAATACTTTTTGAAGTAAATCCAATTGGAAGAGTTAGATATGTGTTGGAAGTATAATATCCTACGAATGTAGATTTTTCCTGTAATTATTTATTTCTTAGTGAATAAATCCCTGAAAATAGGGAGATAATCCCTTAAAATGCATTTCTGAAATTTCAGAGATTATGACATATCTAGTTTTAATTGGTGGAGCCACCTATGTCCATAAAAATATGTTAAGGATAATTTTGTGGGATAGCCACAGGTTTTGTCTAACTCACCTCACTGAATTGACCCCAAAATAATTCTTATTATTTTCTGCACATAGAAAATGGTCAAAAGTATACTTTATTTTAAAACTGGTATAACTTGATCTAGGAGTATCCAAATTTGATAAATAAGATCTCCACTTAAAGAGAAAACTCATATCTCACCAGAAAGTTTAATTATGCATTCAGGAGATCTATAAAACTGAACCTATCATCTCTTTGATTTTGACATCAGTAGCTCTTGTCTGATTTTTAATTCTTATATGGTGATAGATTTTCATGCACAGATAATTTTCAGAGCTCCACATGATTGTTAGGAATAATGTGGTAGAAGGGTTTAATTTTAGGAGCAGTACCTTAAGAATTATGCTTAAACCATGTAAACAGCCCCCAATAAATATTGGATGCATTATTCGTGTTTTCTGTTTGTGATGCTTGATGCTTGTTGTTATACTCTAGATTGTTATCAACTCGCATCTTAGGGCTTACGCTAGTCTCGTCTGTTTTTCATGCTACGGTAGAATCGCAACCCGAGGAAGAGCAGTACGAGGTAGCTGAGCACGACTACGCTGAAGAGCAAGACCAGGGGCAGTGCTTTGAGCAAGGCAAGCCCACCTCACCACCTTTATGCAAATTCCTACTATTTACAAAGCATGTTTTGTTTTAAAATAAAATAATGCATGTTTTACTTCTTTGGTGGCACCTTGCCACCCGAAAACTATTTTTACCAAATATTGTTTGGCGAAAGTTATATACTAGAAGAGTTGTAATTATTATAAGAAGAGTTTTACTTGTGGAGTCTTGTCATTGAAGGCTCTATAAAGAAGATTAAGTTTTCAAATAGTATACTCTGTTATCTTACCTCAAAACTATAGGATGGGAACCCGTTTGGTAAAACTATTTTATGGAGGAAAACCTGAGTTGCTGGGAGCAATCAGCGAGTCAGAACTGTTTTATGAAAACCCGAGATGCTGAGAGCACTCGGAGATGTTGCGAAAACCCGAGCAGCTGGGAGCAGTCGGAGATGGAAGTTTAATTTCGAAGTCCCTGCTGCCGCCCGAACAATTAACCCGTGCAACCACACTACCTTACATGGGTAGGCTTAGCCGGAAGCTTGTCTGTCTTAGTGTTGGGGCACTCATACTTTCTATGAGGGCTGGGCCCTCGAAGCCGGGTTGTCGTCCGGAAGAGACAATACACTGTTGAGGACCAACAGCCGGACGATTACGGCAGGTCTCCTGACGTGGTGGTGTGGCGTCCCGAGGAAAGACCAAGAGGTATAGTGGAGCACACGGTGCCGAGGAGAACAAACCTACCGGGAGGCCCCGATACTAGGGTGGTCATAGTGGAAAGTTTTGATCGTGTTATCCGGACCCCCGCATGCAGTCGTATGACGGGTCGTGGCAGACACGGCGGAATAACCGATAGGTGTGGGTAAAGTGTGCAAACTCTGCAGAGTGTAAATCTATTCGAATAGCAGCGTCCGCGGTCATGGACGGTTGGAAAGGCCATACTGGGCGTCTGGAGAAAGAAGTTGTTTAATGAAGGAAAAATGTTTATGTGGGAATCAGGAGGTACCTGGGAGGTACGGAATTTGGGTGAGGAGAGAATTCTATCTCTAAAAGAAAGTTTTGAACTTGGATATGTCCTTGCTATATCTAAGAGAAGATAATTCTATCTCTAAATGTTTTCTTCAACAAAGATATAGAGATGTCGCATTTCAGCAAAGAGAATTCTATCTCTAAATGTTTTCTTCAACAAAGATATAGAGATGTCGTATTCTCTATGTTTGAATTCATTGTTTTCCAAAATGAGCCCTGTAGTTGTATTCAGGAGCCCTCCCAGTTTTCGAAAAGTGTTTTTCTTGCATTATCATGATAATTTAAGCCTTGAGGTGGTCTTGCGAGTACGTAATTGTACTCATGTGGCCCTGTCCCTGGATATTCAAATGTCCAGATTTCAATGAGGAGGCTTGCATCGAGGAGGAGGTGTACGACGACGACTTCGCCACCTAGCTGTCACCGGTCAACTGCACTTGTGGGAATCTGCGCTCAGAGATGTTAAGAGCCGTCGCTAGCCACGAGCTTCCGCTATCGTAGTTAATTCCGTCCTGCGCGACGAGGTTTGTTGACTTTGGTCGTATGACCGTTTTTGTGTTGTAAGACTTTTATTCGTACGACTTGAATGATGTAACTCTTTGATACCTATGTTGGTTATGTGATTGCGATGCACTGATCATTGGGATCGTGATCTCTTACATAACGTTGGCATCTCGGATTCATCCGAGGGGTCCCCACAGACTTGGTATCAGAGCCATCGTTGACCTTAGGAGACTTTAGTTAGGTTGGGCGTCGGCGTCACGCAAAAATGTTTTTCCGTCATAGCTAGGAGAATAATACTTAAAAATGTGCTAAATATACTGCTACTCCTACCTCCCTTCTGTTAGTACTCACTGATTAATTGTTATACCTGCATTAAATCTTATGATTTTACCTGCTTAAAATTTGGTACATTGTTCACTAATTAAACCTCCATTTAAAATTTTGTGTAGATGAGCGGAGAGTTCTCGTCGTCGATTCAGTTGGGAGCGGTGCCAGACACCGGAGTTTCGCGTCTGTTCCAGGCCGACCTACTCCAGCTGACTAGACACCTGAGGCGTCCGCTACCAGAGCTGCTGATTGGACGTTGTCTGCCCATGGTGGGAGATGAGATGTCCTGGACCGTGAGGTGCATTCTTCGAGGACCATTGGTGCCACCTTTTGCCGAGGAGCTGATTGAGGATGCCCTTGCATCGACTCAGATGGGAGCATTCGTCACTGTGCTGCAGAGGGCTCTTGCCCGCTTGGTTTGTGCTCACAGTTCCGAGCTGGGCGGTACCAGCTTTGAGTTTTACTCTGGCTTGGACGAGCAGAGTAACCCTGTGCCACCGCGTCCCCACCCCACTTTCGGGAACCACTTGGCCGAGCTGGGACTCCTCGTCGAGTACACCCAGTCCCAGCTGGTCACTAGTCGGTTCGAGAGTGATCTTCACCGTCTTAATCATGACGGAGCTGAGGTGCGGATCTCGGCAGCTGACCTGAGGATTGAGGACTTGGAGGCGCAACTCAAGGCATCTCAGGACAAGCTGAAGACCGTGGAGCTGAAGCTCAAGACCTCAGAGGAGCTTTTAGTGGAGTCCCAGGCAGAGCTCAAGATAGAGCGCAAGGAGCGCCGATCCACCTTTGCGCGTCTCCAGACTACTCGCTTCTACAGGTTTCAGCTTGACGAGATGGTTGACATGCTCAAGTCGACCCTTGATGCCCGTGATGAGAGGATCAGCGAGCTGGAGAGCGAGGTGGAGGCCCTGAGCAAGGAGAATGACGATCTCCTGCCTATGGATGAGGACCCTACAGAGGACATGGATATGGAGCCTGTGAGCGAGCAGGATGACGACGACTTGCGAGGCGAGGACGGTGAGGACTCGGGAGCTGTTATGTCTGAGGACGAGGACCCTGAGGAGCCACCCTTTGATAGTGATGCTGCCATGGACGTGGAGTAGATAGCTGCGTAGTATCTTTTGGGTTAGGACCGAACCATCGCGATAATTGGATGCGATTGTGTGGTCTAGTTAGCATGTGTGTGTCTGGATGAATGTAAGAACTATGTCAGTCCGTGTTTTGTGGTTGTGCTCTATGTGATGATGCTTTTGGAACCTTGCTATGGAATGGAATCATGCCTTCCTAGGAGTAATACTCTGCTGTAATTTGTATGCATGATGAATTTTTTTAAAAAAACTTGTGTAGAAACTTCTAAGTAGAGAAATTAATAAGTGTTTATTCTGAAATTCAGAATGGCAAGGGATCCACCACCACCCCCACCACCTGAGCCATCTATGGCTCAAGTGCTCCGTCTTCTCATGGAGGATCGCGAGGCAGCTCGCGCTGAGAGGAATGCCAACCTAGCTACCCTGCAACATCTGGCTCAGATTGCCGTCAACCAGAATGGCGGCCAAGGAAATGAGGAACCCCGCTCCAAACTTCGTGACTTTCAGAACACCAATCCTCCAGTTTTCTCCAAAAGTGAAGTGCCACTGGATGCTGATGATTGGATCCGTACCATTGAGAACAACCTGAGGGTCGCCCAAGTGGGTGAAAATGAGAAGGTGGTCTATGCCACTCACTACCTCTCTGGATCTGCCCGAGCATGGTGGGAGGCCATTCGTGCTCTATTGCCACCAGAGGAATGGTGGCTTGGCCAGCATTCAAGACCAAGTTCTTGAAGCGTTATGTGCCCTCTGGACTCGTCAGCATCATGCGAGAGAGATTCCTGCAGCTCAAGCAAGGCAGTATGTCTGTGGGCGAGTACTTGGAGAAGTTTACTTCTCTAGCAAGGTATGCGCCCACCGATACCGATACTGAGGACAAGAAGAAAGAGAGGTTCATGAACGGACTTCATGATGAGATGCAGTGCGTTCTGGTGGTGATGCCTTTCACCGACTTGGAGTCCTTGGCTGATGCAGCCATTATGATGGAGCACAAGCGCAAGGCTTCGTTTGACAACCGAAAGCGTCGCCAGCTGATGCAGCAAGGGAGCGGCAGCAGCAGCCCAGCTAGGAGTTATCCTCGTCCGCGCCCTTCACCTCCACCAAGGCCTTCTTATCCATCCCCAAGGCCTCCAACCTTTGCGCCAAGACCCAGCTACTCTTCTCGCCCGCCTGCACCTCGTCCTGGAGGTGGTTTCAACCCCGGCCTCAACTTCAATAGGCCGCCTGCTCCGAAGCCCACAGGAGGATGTTACACTTGTGGGCAGCCTGGCCATTTCTCGCGGGATTGGCCCACTAAACAGCCCGCTGGTGGTCGCCCCAATGCGACAAAGATGAATCAAGGGCCACCCCGTCCACCTGGAGGCAAGAACCCGTATCCCAAGAAAGCGGCCCCTGTCACCAGAGGTCATCTAAATCACATCAGTGCAGAAGAAGCTCAGGAGGCACCAGACCTGGTTATGGGTACGTTCCCTGTCAACTCAGTTCCTGCCTCAGTTTTGTTTGATTCAGGAGCTTCCCATTCTTTCGTTACGGAGCCATTTGTTAGGAAAAGTGGCATGGTTCCAACTTTGTTGAATCGTCCAATGAGAGTGCAAATTCCGGGGGCCACTACTAAAGCCATTGTATCTTGCAAGGAGGCTCCTGTGGAAATTCAAGGAGCCCGATTCCATGCAGACCTAGTGGTATTAGGAAAGCAAGGGATAGAAGTGGTTTTAGGAATGGATTGGATGGCAGTAAACCAAGGAAAAATAGATTGCACTAACAAGTCTGTCACCCTAACCACCCCGGAAGGAGAAGAGATTACCCACTTCTCAACCTACCACTCCACCTCGAGTCATTGCCATAAGAGTGTAGTGGGAGCCATGTTGGAAGAAGTACAGGTAGTGTGTGAGTTTCCGGATGTTTTCCCCGAAGAGTTGCCCGGAATGCCACCGGATAGAGATATTGAGTTCATTATCGAGCTTGTACCCGGTACTGGTCCTATAGCTCAAAAACCGTACCGGATGAACCCAGAAGAATTGGAGGAATTAAAGAAACAGTTGGATGACCTACTTAGAAAGGGTATGATACGCCCTAGCGCGTCACCCTGGGGGTCACCAATCATTTTCGTGGATAAAAGAGACGGTACCACTCGGTTGTGTGTGGATTACCGTAAGTTAAATGATGTGACTATTAAGAACAAATACCCCCTACCCAAGATTGAAGATCTGTTTGATCAACTCAATGGAGCGCGAGTCTTCTCCAAGATCGATCTCCGCACCGGTTACCATCAATTGAAAGTTAGAGAACCTGATATCCCTAAGACGGCCTTTGTCACTCGTTATGGATTGTTCGAGTACACAGTGATGTCATTTGGCCTGACCAATGCTCCTGCCTATTTCATGAATCTCATGAACAAGGTGTTCATGGAGTACTTGGATAAATTTGTGGTTGTCTTTATTGACGACATTCTGATTTACTCCAAGTCGGAAGAGGAACATGAAGAGCATCTGAGGTTGGTTCTCGGTACCCTTCGAGAGCATCAGTTGTATGCTAAGTTCAGCAAGTGCCACTTTTGGCTGAAAGAGGTAGGATTTCTTGGCCATGTTATCTCAGTTGGAGGTATATCTGTTGACCCAACCCACATCAAGTCCATCCTTGATTTCCCAACCCCCACCAACCAAACCGAAGTAAGGTCCATTCTTGGATTAGCCGTGTATTACCGCAAGTTTGTTGAGGTATTCTCAAGCATCGCAAAGCCCCTTACCCAGCTATTGAAAAAGGATCAGAAGTTGATTTGGTCCGACAAGTGTGAAGCCAGCTTCCAGGAACTGAAAAAGCGCCTTACTACCGCACCTATCTTGACCATGCCCGATGTGACGAAGGATTTTGTGGTCTATTGCGACGCCTCCAAACTCGGACTTGGTTGTGTCCTTATGCAGGAGGGCAAGGTGATTTCTTACTCGTCACGACAACTCCGCAAGCATGAGCAGAACTACCCAACCCATGACCTAGAGCTTGCTGCAGTGGTCCATGCACTCAAGACATGGCGGCACTTTCTGATGGGCAACCGTTGTGAAATTTACACCGATCACAAGAGCTTGAAGTACATCTTCACTCAGAGGGACTTGAACATGAGGCAACGAAGATGGATAGAACTCATCAAGGATTACGACTTGGACATCCATTACCACCCTGGAAAAGCTAACGTTGTAGCTGATGCCCTTAGTCGTCAGCCATGTTCATTCAACTCCCTGATCAAGGTTAGACGGCCAGAACTCTGGGAAGAACTGGATAAGATGGGTCTAGAGATGGTCAGCTATGGGGCCGTCGATGAACTCCTGTTGCAACCCACCTTATGGGAGCAGATCAAGCAAGCACAGAAAGGTCACGAAAGCATTGAGGGCATCAAGAGAAGATTGGACAAAGAGGAAGTCCCTGGGTTCACCATCGACTCTAACAGTACTCTTTGGTATAAGGGACGCATATGCGTACCATCAGACCCTGCTTTGAAGCAGTTAATTATGAAGGAGGCTCACGAGACTTTGTATTCTATCCACCCCGGTGGAACTAAGATGTACCAGGATTTGAAGCAGAATTTCTGGTGGCATGGAATGAAGCGCGAGATTGCACTTTTCATCCAGAATTGCGATATCTGCCAACGGGTCAAAGCAGAGCATCAACGACCCGCTGGATTACTTCAACCTCTCAAATTGCCCGAGTGGAAATGGGATGAGGTCGGCATGGATTTTATCACTGGATTGCCCCGGTCCCATCGCGGGCATGACGCCATTTGGGTTATTGTGGATAGGCTCACTAAGGACATACAGAAAGTTTAATTATGCATTCAGGAGATCTATAAAACGGAACCTATCATCTGTTTGATTTTGACATCAGTAGCTCTTGTCTGATTTTTAATTCTTATATGGTGATAGATTTTCATGCACAGCTAATTTTCAGAGCTCCACATGATTGTTAGGAATAATGTGGTGGAAGGGCTTAATTTTAGGAGCAGTACCTTAAGAATTATGCTTAAACCATGTAAACAGCCCCCAATAAATATTGGATGCATTATTCGTGTTTTCTGTTTGTGATGCTTGATGCTTGTTGTTATACTCTAGATTGTTATCAACTCGCATCTTAGGGCTTACGCTAGTCTCGTCTGTTTTTCATGCTACGGTAGAATCGCAACCCGAGGAAGAGCAGTACGAGGTAGCTGAGCACGACTACGCTGAAGAGCAAGACCAGGGGCAGTGCTTTGAGCAAGGCAAGCCCACCTCGCCACCTTTATGCAAATTCCTACTATTTACAAAGCATGTTTTGTTTTAAAATAAAATAATGCATGTTTTACTTCTTTGGTGGCACCTTGCCACCCGAAAACTATTTTTACCAAATATTGTTTGGCGAAAGTTATATACTAGAATAGTTGTAGGTATTATAAGAAGAGTTTTACTTGTGGAGTCTTGTCATTGAAGGCTCTATAAAGAAGATTAAGTTTTCAAATAGTATACTCTGTTATCTTACCTCAAAACTATAGGATGGGAACCCGTTTGGTAAAACTATTTTATGGAGGAAAACCTGAGTTGCTGGGAGCAATCAGCGAGTCAGAACTGTTTTATGAAAACCCGAGATGCTGAGAGCACTCGGAGATGTTGCGAAAACCCGAGCTGCTGGGAGCAGTCGGAGATGGAAGTTTAATTTTGAAGTCCCTGCTGCCGCCTTAACAATTAACCCGTGCAACCACACTACCTGACATGGGTAGGCTTAGCCGGAAGCTTGTCTGTCTTAGTGTTGGGGCACTCATACTTTCTATGAGGGCTGGGCCCTCGAAGCCGGGTTGTCGTCCGGAAGAGACAATACACTGTTGAGGACCAACAGCCGGACGATTACGGCAGGTCTCCTGACGTGGCGGTGTGGCGTCCCGAGGAAAGACCAAGAGGTATAGTGGAGCACACGGTGCCGAGGAGAACAAACCTACCGGGAGGCCCCGATACTAGGGTGGTCATAGTGGAAAGTTTTGATCGTGTTATCCGGACCCCCGCATGCAGTCGTATGACGGGTCGTGGCAGACACGGCGGAATAACCGATAGGTGTGGGTAAAGTGTGCAACCTCTGCAGAGTGTAAATCTAGTCGAATAGCCGCGTCCGCGGTCATGGACGGTTGGAATGGCCACACTGGGCGTCTGGAGAAAGAAGTTGTTTAATGAAGGAAAAATGTTTATGTGGGAATCAGGAGGTACCTGGGAGGTACGGAATTTGGGTGAGGATGATTGGTCTCGGGGAGACAGTCAGTCCAATCTCAAGGAAGGAAAAAGGGATATCCCCATCCTAGTGTTTTTAAGGGTTTTACAAAAGAAAGTTTTGAACTTGGATATGTCCTTGCTATATCTAAGAGAAGAGAATTCTATCTCTAAATGTTTTCTTCAACAAAGATATAGAGATGTCGCATTTCAGCAAAGAGAATTCTATCTCTAAATGTCTTCTTCAACAAAGATATAGAGATGTCGTATTCTCTATGTTTGAATTCATTGTTTTCCAAAATGAGCCCTGTAGTTGTATTCAGGAGCCCTCCCAGTTTTCGAAAAGTGTTTTTCTTGCATTATCATGATAATTTAAGCCTTGAGGTGGTCTGGCGAGTACGTAATTGTACTCATGTGGCCCTGTCCCTGGATATTCAAATGTCCAGATTTCAATGAGGAGGCTTGCATCGAGGAGGAGGTGTACGACGACGACTTCGCCACCTAGCTGTCACCGGTCAACTGCACTTGTGGGAATCTGCGCTCGGAGATGTTAAGAGCCGTCGCTAGCCACGAGCTTCCGCTATCGTAGTTAATTCCGTCCTGCGCGACGAGGTTTGTTGACTTTGGTCGTATGACCGTTTTTGTGTTGTAAGACTTTTATTCGTACGACTTGAATGATGTAACTCTTTGATACCTATGTTGGTTATGTGATTGCGATGCACTGATCATTGGGATCGTGATCTCTTACATAACGTGGGCATCTCGGATTCATCCGAGGGGTCCCCACAACACAAAATGTTCTAACTTATATAAGAAGATCAATACAATTCATTACAAACGACATCTAACAAGCATCAAGCAACAAGGTTCAAACACAAGCAAACGCATACATGGAAAGTTTCAAACTTATATTGAGAAATCAAACTAATCGTTTATCGAACGAAACACACCAATGTCATGGAAATACAAAATTGATAGTACTGCCATACCACAATTTGATAGGTCAATACATCAACGGATCTCGTTATTCTAATGGGTAGGTGGTCTAATCTATCCTTTTCTTGAGTGCTTCAAGTTATTGTTCAACTTTCTTGGATATCTTTGAAGTGTTGGTCGAACCCTGGTTCTTTAGTTGTCTTCCATGCATGTAGAACTTTATGTTGAATTGAAACTTTTCTATATGAAGCAGTAGAATCAGACTTAGACTGCAAGAACATGGTCATCTACAAAAAGATAAGAGGTTTTCAGAAGGTTGATAGTAGATGAGAGTATGAGGAAGATAAAATGAAAAGTTTTGTTTTTAGAAAAGTGAACAAAATAGATTTTCAATCCTATGGTCAAATCCTATTTCTATCCAAACCTAGGGTTTCGAACCTACAGGCAACACAGTGCTCTGATACCATCTGTAGCGTACCTGCACTTTAAATAAGGCAGATACCTGTGTATAGTGCAAATCCCTGGATCGATTCGTTTGCATACACAATTTACGATGTAATATCACAACAAAGTATCAATTTTATTACATCGATGATCCAGACTTACAAAATATTCAATACAGGTTGCATAGCATAAAGCTAGCTTTGAAAGAGTAAACAGCGGAAATACAATGGCAGTGAGCCTCCATCAACTTCATGTTGCCACAGGCGAAAACATGTTGGTTGTAGACTCGAAACCTTTAAACGAAACCTCACTCGTCATCTGATCAAATCTGCAATAAGAAAAATATTGCAACAACGTGGGTCAGATTCCATAAAAAATGGAGTCTGGCAAGTGACACTATGGTGGACACTTATTGGAATAACTCTAATAGCCTATATGCATATTTGGCTGGTGGAATTCAAGGCTATTTTGCATAAAGCCAATTTTTCCTATCTCTTTGGAAAACACTTTCTTCAAATCAAGACAAGTATGGCATGAAAACCATAAATCACATCTTCCCTTGTTCACCCATCAAGTTTTATTTCTGAAGTTGGAATGATGGAATCCTCCGTTGACGTCCTCGTTCAGCTGCTCAATTGTCCGTTTCCGGGGACACGGCTAAGTACTTAGATTTTTAACTCTACAGAGGTTGTGCACGTTCACCATTGTACCCATTCAACCCAAATTACCCTTTACACACCATTTGTGATAAGGAAAGGAGAAGAATGAGACGAGATCTTTCAGAAGCATTTTCCCTCCCACTCTGGCCTGACGCGCTCCACCTACAAACCACTACCTCCACCTGTCAGGCCAGGGCGAGTCCACGCAGCTTAGTTAATCAAGCCAGAGCCCATTCTGGCAATGGTTGCACGAGAAGCAATCTTCACTGGGAGTCCTTCAGATCCCTTTGTTCCTGGGTGGCCATCCACAAGTGAATATCCCACAGGTAAATCCCCTAGGGACAACACTCAACTCAAACAGCCAAGCAACCAATTCCACCCAGGTGTTTGATTATAACTTAGTAGAATTTAACATTTCATCAAAAATAGTTTTGCATAGCATCACAATTCTACTAAGTATTTTCATAGGAACCTAGACACAGGAATAAGGAAGTCTAAACATGGCTTGCATAGCAATACTATCCTACACATGCTTATAGAAAATAATCTACTCATGCATAGAAAAATAATAGGTCTTTTATGGGGGTGTGCCACTTGCCTTTGGATGAAGCCTTTACTCACAAACTCTTTTCAACGAACTCGGGTCTCTCCGTTCAGTCTAAATAATAACAACAAAACAACAATCATAAAACAAAACAACACAACACATACAAACAAGTTTCTTAAACTTCTAGGGAAAACATAACATGCATGATATGCAAATTATTTCTAAGGACTAGAGATGCATGTCATGCCATGAAAAATCTTTTAAGTTAATGCAAGGAAATGTGTTGGTCAAAAAGACTAAGGACTAAGGTCAAGTTGGATAAAAATAACTTTGTTATAGTTCATCTTGAATAAGCACTCTAATGGCTTTGCCATGATGTACAAAATACTTTTAGAGAAAAATACTAAGTCTATAAGGTGATCGACAATTATTATCAACTCTTTGTGAATTGGATACTAGGATCCAACAAACTTCAAGATGGCAATAATATGATAAAAAATGTTTAAGTCTAAAGAGAAAGACAAGATTAGGAAAGGGGGAAAAGATAGAAAGAAAGATGTAGTTGTCCTCCAGGCTTCATCTCCAGACTTGTAACTTCCTTCTGGATGATGTCTTGTTTGAATTCTTGGTAGTCTTGAAAAATCTTCAGACTTGATGATTTTTGTATCACCAGGGCTGGTCTTGGATTTAACTTAGTCTTCATGAAGTCTCAGAGAAGAAGGGAGAAAAGAAAGAAAGAGGGAGCAGGACTTAGAAAATATTTCTGATTGGTCTTCATGAACTTCTTCTTGATTTTTCTTCTAAGTGCTTCTACTCCTTGGAAATACTTCTGAAGTTTTGTTTTCTTGGCTAAGTCCTTCGTTGGCCTTCTAGCTTCAAGTTGAAAATACTAAGTGTCTAGTGCATAGCACTTTTGCTAAAATACTAAGTTTGGAAATCTTCCTAACTTAGAGAAAACTAATGAAGAGATTTCCTATGGGAAATATATCTATATGTGAAAATAAGTTATGCATGCAATGCACTTTTTAAACCCTAAGAAATATCATACAAAATTTGTGATATTTATAAAGTATGCATTTGGCTATAAATGCAATTTAATTAGTTTCTATTTTTGGAAAATATAATAAAAGGAATAATTATAAGATTAAAGTTTTCTATGATTAAATTTTTATAATAGAATTTTATAAATTAGTGTTAATAGACAGGGGGCATTTAATTAGATTTATAGCAATTTGATTAAATCAAAAATAATATTTCTATTAATAGTTATGTTGAAATACTCAAACTATTCAAATTAAATATATAACTATGATTTCATTCAAATATTACTCAAAATTATTTTATAGCAGTGGCATCAATTTACAAATATTCTAAAGTTTCTAAAAAAATTATTTGCAATTTTTGAAATTATAGATTTAAAGTTATGACAAATATACTCAAATCTTCCATTTGAAATTTGAATATTTTGAAATAAGTTAAATTTTAATTTTGGCAGATCCATAATATTCTACATGTCGAGGGCTTTCCAAGTATATAAAAATATTTGAATTTGAATAAACAGAGAAAAAGATATGATAGTTTGAATAGACAGGGGCTTTTCTGCAAAACTGCCAATTAATTAAATCGTGAAAATGATTTTACACGTCGGCGCTGACTGGGCGCTGACTGTGCGCTGACTGGGCTGCTGACTGGGATGCTGACGTGGTTAAGTCATCAGATCTGGATCGTTGGATCTGGATCTGACGGCTGAGATCTACTTATACCGGTTCGGAGGATGGATCTAATCGTGACCGTGGAAAAAGGATCGGAGGGCTCACATTGCATGGACCAGAAGGTGGCGGCGCCGGTGTCCGGAGATGTAGGGGACGGCGGCGTTCGGCTCGGCGAGGACGGATCTCTCGGTCCAGTGGCTCCCCGGCGAAGCTGAGGTGACGGCGAGGTTCGTCTGGCCGTGGCGGAGGCGAAGGGCTCGGTGCAGGCGTCGAGTTTGTCTCAGAGGGGCGTGGGGATGTGCCCGATGTGCTTCGGGCACCGGCGAGCTCCAATTCGTTCTCTCCCCTCCGGGTTTGCTGCAAAGTGAGGTCGGGGAGGGGGTCAGGAAGATGCGCCGGTTAAAAATAGGAAGGAGGGGAGTGGAGAAGAGGCTCGGGGTGTTCTCTGTTCACCGGAATCGGAGGAGTACGGCGGCGGCGGGGTGCGGCTCCGGCGAGTGATTTTGCCGGCCTGGGGGCACGGCTTTGAGCGAGATGAGAGGGGAAAGACGGAGGAGCGTCGGGGCTACAAATAGGGCAGGCAGGGGCGTTGAATCCGGGTCTTAATCGCTCGGAAACGGAGGATTGATTTTCGGCCGAACGGCCGGGCGGGATAGACGGGAGGTTGAAGACGATGGTGACGTCAGCATGACGTCAGCATTTTTTTTCTTTTTCTTTTCTGATTTTTATTTTATTAATTCATAACTTTTGATTTAAGTGTCCAAATGATGTCAAATTAATTTCTAAAAATTTGTAAAATTATTATCTTTGTGTTAAACCAGTTGTGGGCATGTTTTGAACATTTTTGAAAAATATTATTTTGAAATATTGATTAAATACAAAATTGACACATTATGTTTAATTTAAAACTATGGTTGAATTAATTTTAATTTTGGCTAAAATAAATTCTATGAAATACCCATTTCAAATATGTTTGAATTTAAGTTATTTAACTCATTTTCTAATATTAAATAATTTTTGGCTTTAGTACAATATTAAATAACATCACACATTTATTTGAAATCAAAAGGGAAATATAATGTATTCATTTTTAATTCAAAATATTTTGTGCACCATTATATTTTATATTATGATACTTCATTTGAAAACCTTATAAAAACTTTGGAAAAGATTTTTGATTTAATTCATTTCTTATATAGAAAATATATTCATGAAAGTCATTTCAGGTTTTGAAAATAAATGAAAACCATTTAAGCTAATGAAATGTTTATTTGGGTTGTTAAGTAATTATAAAATCTATGAGGTTTTAAGTTATAAACTATAGGCTTATAATTTCCAAACTATATTTTGAACTTAGTTAAAAGAATGAAAACCGTTTGGCAATTATACCATATTAATAGTCTTGAATTTAAGAATAGATATGGCTAAGTGGTTGAAATCAATTACTTATAAGTAAACTATTTACTTAAAATAAAATGGTTTGTACTTTATAAAACATTTGTCAAATTACATATTAAGGTTTTTGATAATTATAATGGATAATAAATTGTTTATCTTGTAACCACTTTTGAAAATAATGTTTACTTAAGGTATTTGAATAATTAAACTTTTTCAATATGCCGAAAGTCTTTTATAGTTGGTTTCCTTAAGCATTTAAGTTTTATTTTAATCAAAAACAAAAGTTTTAAATTTTTAGTGTTTTTTTAAACATTCCAAAGTATTGGGATGTTACATAGGCAAAACCCCTGGGGACAACACTCAACTCAAACATTCTCTTATCAAAACCAACTCCACCCAGGTGTTTGATTATAACTTAGTAGAATTTAGCTTTTCATGAAAATAGTTTTTGCATAGCATCATAATTCTTCTAAGTGTTATATAGGCACCTATACACAGGAGTAAGGAAAATCTAGACAGGTCTAGCATAGCATTTCTACTAAGTCCTACACATGCTTAGGAAGTTGAAAAATACTAGGACTTTTATGAGGTGTGCCACTTTCCTTGGCAACAGGGAGTGCAGCAGTTACGGTTGTAAAGGTCGTCGTTTCCCTCCGAATAGTCTAACAAAATATAATGCCACTCATAAACATACAAGCAACATAACCATACAAAAATATGCTATGCATGAGATGCAGTAATTTAATTACAAGAACTAATATATTTATCTCTTAGAATTTTTATGAAGTATGCATGATGACATTTTTAATTTGTTTTCAATTAGCAAGACTTGAATAAAAGGGTAAACTCAAGAATTTAGTCTACTGTAATAAAATCTATGTTACCAAAATGTGTAAAAAGTGCTACTGGACAGAGGGCATCTAAACAAAATTTTAGCAATTTCATTCACTCAAAAATATTTTTTCCAACTAAAGTTATGTCAAAAATAATTAAATTGAAAATTTTGAATGTGTCAAAACATAAATATAATGTGTCCAAAAGATTCTACTGGTTCTAAGGATTCCAAATATATTAAAATATTTATATTTGGCTAAACAGATAAAAAGTAATGACAAAAATAGTATGCAGAGTGTTTTCTGCAAAACTGACAATTAAATTAAGTTAGGAAAAATGCAGAAAATCCTTATCCGATGTGGTGCTGACGAAGCGCTGACTGTGCGCTGACGGAGCAAGCCACGTCAGCGTACCGGTTCAATTTAAAGAGTTCTAATCTCAACCGTACGCAACAGATCAACTGGCTCAGATCAAAAGGATCTAAAACGAGCGGCGCTTCCACCGGGAACCTAACCGGAGGCGTGCCCACGGAAGCGCCATCGTCGGTGACACACGTTCCCAACGTTCTACTTCCTACGGGGACGAGCGAGGCATACCCTGGCGTGGAGGACACCGAGGAAGAGACGATGGCGTGGTGGCGGCGCCGGAGCGTCTCGGTTCGTCCTCGGTTGCTCGCCGAAGTTGACGGAGGCGGCAGCGTGTTTCAGGTGTGGACGAATGCGTCGATTGGCTGCGAGAAAAAATACGAAACCTTGTCACAACGGTACGCAACAACAAAACAAAACGAAGGGGAGAGGTGAGAGGGTCCGGGGTGGCCGTAGTTTGCCGTACGGAGAGCGTTTCACCGGCGGCTGTGGCAGGATGGCGGGGTCGTGTGTGGGCAGCCTCGGGGCTCTCGGACAGTGGGGTTTGGGGCAAAAGAGAGAGGGGATCAAGGGGGTCTTATAGGATGAAACGGCATCGTAAATGGAGGCGTAAATCGCCGGGAATCAATAAAATTGATTTAGGCCGTTTCCGGCGAGATCGCGGGCGTGATTTGGGGCGAGCCGTTGCCGCGGGAAGATGACAGGAGGGACCCACCTGCCGGTGACATAGAGAGAGGGGTGGCGTTGGGCTGCTGGCGGGCTAGAAGCGCTGCGCGCGCGGTAGATAGGTGTGGGCTTTGGCCCACTTGGCTTGGAGGTTGGCCCGACGTAATTTTTTTTATACACATATTTTTCTGTTTTATATCTTTTGAATACAAAACAATTTCAAAACTTTATCAAAACTTCTCGAAAAAATTCATAAAAATATAATTTGAAAAGCTTATTAAAAATATAACCTTTTGGTTGTATTCTTGTCTAAAGCTAAAATAAAATAAAAGGAAGATTATTATAAATTTAAATAACAATTTTATGGACTTAAAATCAATTTAAACATATAAAAGTAATTTAAATTAAATCATATGTGATTCAAATGACAAGTTTAAATGATGATGATGCATAAATGCAAGGTTTGAAAGTTTTTTGAAAATTGGGATGTTACACAAACTTATTGACACTTTGACCGTTTTTGCCGAGTCAGTCGGATGGACTTGGTGTGTCCGTGTGTCATCTGCGGTGTTGAATGTTGCCTGTAGCCTTCTTTTTATGCTCCGACATGTATGTTGTGTCGCTGAGGAGCAAGAGTTCGTCCAACGTTTGTTCTGCCTCAAATTTTTCAGAGATCTTATTGAAGTCACGGTCGCAAGCGTCCGACCTTTGAAAATTTCCCCTTACCGTGATTATTCCCTTTGGGCCTGGCATCTTCAATTGGAGATATGCATAATGTGGTATCGCCATAAATCGGGCGAACGCTGGTCGTCCGATTATAGCATGGTATTGTGATCTCCAGTCGACAACCTCGAATTCCATTGATTCGGTGCGGAAGTGTGTCGCATCTCCGAATGTGACATCGAGTGGTATTGTACCTTTTGATATGATGGCTTTTCCTGGAACTATGCCATGAAAAGTGTTGGAGGATATAAGAAAATTGTCGACTGACCTGTTCATTCGATGTAGTGTGTCGGTGAAGATGATGTTGATGCCGCTTCCTCCATCCATGAATACTTTGGTCATGGTATAACTGCAGATTTGTGCTTCTAGGACCAAGGCAGAGTGGCCTGGTGTAGCGCCCCAAGTTTTATTAAAGTTGGAACACCTGTGTTATGTGCTAGTCCCTGGATCACTGACAGCACCACAGTACAAAATATAAGGTACCAATGCATAAGTATTAAAATTGCTACAACGAGAAAAATAATAATAGCCAAGTATGGCTTTATTACAAGTTGCATAGCCATGAAGGCTAGCTAATGTTCAGAGTTCACAACAAAAGCGAAATAACATGGAGCCTCATCTTCAAGCATGCGCCACAGGCAGACATGTTGGGTAAAGACTCGAGTCCAACTCATTCAGCATCGGAATTACCTGCACATTTGAATATGCAGCCCTCGAAGGAGGTCAATACAATGATGTATTAGCAAGTGACTATGGTGGATATATAATGACAAGTCTAAAGTCTATATGCATATTTGGCTTGGTGGGGTTGGAGGCTATTTGCAGAAAGCAAGTTTTCTCCTATCATTTTGTAAAGCACTTTTATTTCTCAAGACTTGGCACCAAGGGATAAAGCCCAAGCGCACCAACAGTTCTTTCCTTAGTCAAATTTTACTTTATGAAAACAGTGTTGAGATTCTTCAGTCCATCCTTATCCAGTTGCTCGAAGTAGTCCATTTTCGGGGACACGGCTGAGTACTCAGATTGTCGACTCTGCCGAGGTTGTGCACTTTCACCTTTAGACTCAATTAACCCAAACATCCTATACACGCGGAGTGCATCAAGGAAAGGAGGGAATTGAGACAAGAACTTTCACAAGAAGAATGCAACCATACTAGCAAGACCCGTTCCACCTACAACCTCTACATCTGCTTGTCAAGCTGACAGGTTGCACCCTCACAACTTAGTTATTCTAGACAGAGCCCATTGTCAAAAGGCTGCACGGGAAGCTTCTAAACTTGGAGGGACTTGGTAATCTCTTCGTTCCTGGGTGGCCATCCACAAGTGCGCTTCTGGGTAACAAACACCATACTCATGGCACTAAGTAGAATAGACATTCATCCTAGGCGACGACAACCACAAGCATAGTCCCAAAAGCCACTCAACATAAACAAAACAACCAATTTCACGCAGATGTGGATTTAAACTTTTAACACTTAGAAACATTTCCAAAACAGGGTAAACATTTTTATAGCATAGCTAAGCAACTAATAAAACTTTTCATGGCTGCATAGGAGAAGGGGTGCCTACACACTACTAGGATATTTGTAAAATACAAACTAACTTAGCATTATAGGATAAAGTCCAAAATCCTATCATGCACACTACTCAAAATATACTACTTATGCATATAGAAAATATGGGATTTAGTATGAATGTCACTTGCCTTGTTAACAGGAGGAACAAGCACAGCAAGAATAACAATCACAAGCAAGTCCTTCCTCTTCTTCACAATCTAGCACAAACAATGAATAAAATAAATACCAACACAAAACCATCACAACACCAAACAAAATCATGTATGCATGAATGATATGCAATGATAATAGGAAACACTTATTAATAATTTTTATTTTCTGTCATTAAATGAATGAAATATAATTTCTAGGTATTTCTTATTTTATTTATCAGTTAAATAATTTTTAAAATAATATAGTAAAACTTTGATTTCTATAATTACAACTTTTATTGTTTTATGAAATCTTCAATTTAGCCATTTATTAATATTGCTGGACAGAGGGAAATAATACAATCCTAAAACAATTAAATTTATTTCTAAATCATTTTTATTATTTAAGTTATTATTTTAATGGCCGAAATACTCCTCTGATAATTATACAATTTATAATTTGTCAAAGCGAAAAACAAATGATGTAGAAGTAAACTACATGAGCAGGGCTTTCCAAAGACATAAAGTTTATCAATTTTGGACTTACAGATTAAAAGTTATGAATTTTGCAAGTTTTAATAGTTTTGTTTTAATTTCTAAATTTTATTCGAAATAGAAAAAGAATCGGCCACGCGGCGCGATCTGATTCGCCCGTACCGGTTCGAGGATCGCGATCTAGAGCCGTTAGATCTAAATGAAAACGGACGCGCCAGATTAATCGCAGAGACGAAAATTAAAATTAAAACGGATCCATTGGATCTAATCCAACGGTCCAGGACGCGTTGACCTAACGCGGTCGGCGCGAGTCGCCGGAGACGCGCGGGGCGCGACGGAGCCATTGCCGGCGTTTGCGCTCACGGAGTTCTACGGCTCTAGGAGAAAAAAGGAGCTCACCGGGGGATGCGTGACGTCGAGGGGAAGGCAGTGGCGCGGTGGCGATGACCGGAGCGTCCTCGTCTCCCCGGAAGAGCTCGCCGGAGTTGCGCGCGGCGACGGTTCTTCTCGGTCGTGGACGGAGGCGGGGTTTTGCTGCGAAGACACACGCCCCACCGTGTCAAATCGATGCGCATGGCTAACATGAATCGAAAGGGGGTGGAGAGGAGGTCTGAGGGGGCCGGAGTTGCTCGGGCGGCGGAGTTCTTACCGACGGCGACGGCGGACTCGCGAGAGCTCGAGCGGGCAGCCTAGGGGCTCTCGGGAGGAGTGGTTTGGGGCAGTCGGACGAGAGCGGGGAGGGCTATTAGTAGGGAGAGGATGCGAGATAAATGGGGCAGTAAATCGTCCATAATCGTGCGAATCAAATCGGCGTTTTCGGTCGGGGTCGGGGGCGTGATTTGGGGACGAACGTTTCCGCGGGGGTGATGACAGGTGGGTCCCACCTGTCAGCGACTGCGAGCGAGAGAGAGGGGCGCTGGGCCGCTGGCAGGCTGATACGCTACGCGTGCGCGGCAGATAGCCAACGGGCCGGCCTGATTTCCTTTTCTTTTTAAATGAAATTAATATCTGTTTTTAAATACTGATTTCAAATATGATTTTTAATCCTATTCAAAACATTTCAGAAAAATTCATAAAAATATGTTTTGGAAAGGTTATTAAAAATGGGACTCTTTGACATTATACTTGCCCATAAATAAATTGATAACATTTTTTTATTTAAGGAGTTTCAAGTAAACACTTTATGGAATTATAGATTATTTAAATATATAATTTGAAGTTTTTATTTAATATTTTTGTGATGTAGTTTTATGCCTAATGATGAATGATGCATGAATGCAAAGTTTTAAATTTTTGAAAAATTTGGGATGTTACAGACCAACCCCCTTAAGAGGAAGCTCGCCCTCGAGCTTCGTAAAGGTCAGCAAATAGGGGTGGATGGTCTTCTCGGAGGTCACCCTCTCGTTCCCAGGTGGCTTCTTCCTCAGTGTGATGATTCCATTGGACTTTACAAAACTTGATGGTTTTGGTACGGGTGACTCTTTCTGCGGTCTGCAATATCTTGATGGGTTTCTCTTCGTAGGTCAGGTCACTCTCCAATTGTACTTCTTCGAGGGGTACAGTATCCTTTAATGGAACTCCCATCATCTCGGGGTGACATTTCTTCAATTGACTGACATGGTACACATTATGAACCGCAGACATGACTTCTGGTAGTTCTAACTCATATGCCACTTCACCTTTGCGAGAAAGAATTTTGAATGGTCCGATGAATCGAGGTGCTAGCTTTCCTTTAATTCCAAACCACTTTACACCCCTGAGTGGTGACACTCTGAGATAGGTTCTATCACCCACCTCGTAGGCGACTTCTCTACGTTTAGAATCCGCGTAGCTTTTCTGGCGTGACTGTGCTATATTTAATCTATCTTTAATTAATCTGACCTTCTCTTCAGCTTCTTGGATTATATCAGGTCCAAAGAAACTTCGTTCTCCTACACTACTCCACAACAATGGGGTTGTGCATTTCTTCCCATATAAAGCCTCAAATGGTGTCATCTCAATGCTAGCTTGGTAACTGTTATTGTAGGAGGACTCGGCATAGGGTAGATTGTCATCCCAACTAGACCCATAATCAAGCGCACAAGCTCTTAACATATCCTCTAAAATCTGATTTAGTCTTTCGGTCTGGCCATCTGTTTGCGGGTGAAATGTTGTACTGAATTCCAATCTGGTTCCCAGTGATTCATGCAACTGCTTCCAAAAATGGGATGTGAACTGGGTCCCTCTATCGGACACGATACTCTTGGGAATGCCGTGTAGGCACACAATTCTCTTCATGTAAATATCGGCTAGCTTTGCGCTGGTATAGGTGGTCTTCACGGGTATAAAGTGAGCTATTTTGGTTAAGTGACAAACAATAACCCAAATAGAATCATACCCTGATCTGGTCCTTGGTAACCCGGTGATGAAATCCATCCCGATAGAATCCCACTTCCAATCCGGTACCTTCAAAGGTTGCAAAAGTCCTGCTGGTTTCTGATGCTCAGCCTTTACTCGACTGCATACATCACACTTAGCGATATATTCTGCTATCTCTCTTTTCAGATTGTTCCACCAAAATCTCTCCTTCACATGCATATACATTTTGGTATTTCCTGGATGAATGGAATAGGGTGTTTCATGGGCTTCTTGCAGAATTAACTTCCTAAGACCAGGATCATTTGCCACACATACACGTTTTTCAAACCACAAGGTTCCTTGCTCATCTTCATGAAATCCCTTGGCTTTTCCTGCTCTCAGATTGACTTTGATTTCATCAATATCTTTGTCTCCCTTCTGAGCTTCACGTATCTTGTCCATCAAATTTGGTTGTACTACTAATGAGGCTACAAAACCATCTGGTACCACTTCCAATCGGAGGTCCTTGAATGCCTTGCATAAATCCTCAGGTATTTCTCCTGCCGTGAGGCCATTCACATAAACCTTAGGGCTCAGGGCATCAGCTACTACATTAGCCTTTCCAGGATGGTATTGAAGACTTAGATCATAATCCTTGATAAGTTCTAACCATCTTGTCTGCCTCATGTTCAATTCTTTCTGAGTGAAAATATACTTCAAACTTTTGTGGTCAGTGAACACTTCACATCTTTTTCCCATTAGGTAGGGTCTCCAAGTTTTTAGGGCATGTACCACTAAGGCTAACTCGAGATCATGAGTGGGATAATTTGTTTCATGTTTCTTGAGCTGTATAGAGGCATAAGATGCCACTCTGCCTTCTTGCATCAGCACACTACCCGGGCCTTGGCGTGAAGCATCATTGTATACTTGGAATTTTTTCTCTAAATCAGGTAAGCATAGAACTGGGGCTGAAACTAGACGTTTCTTCAACTCCTGAAAACTGGCTTCGCATGCGTCAGTCCACTCAAATTTCTTCTCCTTCTTTAATAATTCAGTCAGTGCCTTGGCGATTTTGGAAAAGTTTTCTATAAATCTTCGGTAGTATCTGGCTAGACCGAGAAAACTTCGTAATTCTCCAACATTCTTTGGTGGCTCCCAGTTGGTTACAGCTGAAACCTTTTCAGGATCCACTGCTATACCATCCTTGGATACTATGTGTCCTAGGAATGCGACTTGTTCCAACCAAAATTCACACTTGCTGAATTTTGCATATAACTTATGTTACGTAGTATCTGCAATACTAGGCGCAAATGCTCTTCATGTTCTTTATGACTCTCGGAGTAGATCAGAATGTCATCTATGAACACTACCACAAACTTGTCCAGAAAATCCATGAACACTTTATTCATCATATTCATGAAATAAGCTGGAGCATTGGTTAATCCAAATGGCATTACTGTATACTCATAAGAACCATATCTTGTAACAAATGTTGTCTTTGGTATATCCATTTCTCTAACCTTCATTTGGAGGTAACCTGATCGAAGATCAATCTTGGAGAAGACACATGCACCTTTCAGTTGATCAAATAATTCATTTATCTTGGGTAACGGATACTTGTTCTTGATGGTATGTTCATTTATATCCCTGTAGTCCGTGACTAGTCTCTGGGTTTGATCTTTCTTTTTGACAAATAGAACTGGCGCTCCCCAGGGCGAAGAACTTGGACGGATAAATCCTTTCAGAAGGTGTTCTTCCAGTTGCTTCTTGAGTTCTTTCAGTTCATCGACGGCCATAGGGTAAGGTCTCTTAGCTATTGGTCCGGTACCCGGTTTCAGTTCAATGAGAAATTCCACATCTCTATCGGGTGGCATTCCCAGTAATTCTTCTGGGAATACATCTGGGTACTCTTGGACAATCAGCACATCACCAAGGCTAACCCCCTTAAGAGAATTTAGCCTAACTTTCTTTAGTTCGAAAGTTGATCTGAATTTAATCTTTTGTTTTTCTGGGGTGGTGAGGGTGATAGCTCTATTTGCACAGTCTATGATCCCTTCAAAACAGGTCATCCAATCCATTCCGATGATAACATCCAAACCTTGGGTTTCTAGGATGACTAAGTCTGCTGGGAAAAGATATTTTCCATCCTTAAATCTAACTGCCTACATCCCGAATTTACTATCATCTCACCCCCAGGTGAACTCACTCTAATAGGTTTTCCTAAGCTTTCCTCGGCTAGCCCATGTTTGTTTACAAAAGATCTTGATATGAATGAATGCGATGCTCCAGTATCAAATAGGAGTAATGCTGGAAAGGAATTGAGCAGGAACTTACCAATCACAACATCAGGTTCATCATGAACTTCTTCCACATTGATGTGATTTACTTGCCCCTTCTGGAAAGGATTGGGCTTGGAATTTTCATCAGCCTTCCTCTCTGGGCATTCAGTTGCATAATGTCCCGTCTTCTTGCACTTGAAGCAAATCACATTAGACAAGTCTTTCTTCCCTTCATATTAGGTCGGTGATTACCATTCCCATGATTTTGGCCATGGTGATGGTTTCCGTTGAACCCACCATTATTTCCTTTGTACCCTCCATTGTTTCCTTTGTATCCTCCATTGTGGTTATGACCATGATGCTTTTGGCCACTACCACTATTGGAGTAGTTCCAGGGTTTATGGCCACTGACTTCAGAGGTGTGTGGTTTCTTGTGTGTCCCTTCAGAGTTACCTTTACTTGCACCGAACTTCCTCTTCCTATTCTCTTCGTTTCTTATGTTATTGTCCAGAGTGATTGCTTGATCCAGCAGAATTTGATAGTTAGGAGCATATGCCACAGACAAAGGTATCTTCAGTTCTCCCCTAAGTCCATTAAGGAATTTGTCCTTCCTCTTAGCATCAGTGTCGATGTCCTCTGGTGCATACCTTGATAGCATACATAAGTAATCCATATACTCCTTCAGAGTTCTACCTCCCTGCCTCAAGCTACGAAATTCCTCCTTCTTCAGATTCATTATGCCAGAGGAGATGTGAGCATTGCGGAAACCATCCTTGAACGCATCCCAAGTCATGCCATCCAAGGGATGGGTCACTTGATAGGTCTCCCACCACATGGAAGCAGGTCCTTCCAATAGGTGTGCAGTGAACCTCACCTTTTCTGCCTCAGAACACTCACAGGTTACTAAGTCCTTGTTGACTGAACGGAGCCAATCATCCTCCACTATTGGTTCAGTAGCAGAGGAGAACTTATTAGGTCTAAGCCTGAGAAATCTTGCAAGTCTGTCCACTGGAGGTGGTGGTGGTGGTGGTGGATGGTTGTTATTGTTGCTGTTGTTGTTGTTGTTGTTGGTTGCTGCAATGAACTGGGTCATCATAGTCATCAGTTGGGCTTGAGCTGCCATCAGCTGTTTCATAGCTTCGTTGTTGTCGGTATCACGACGTGGAGGCATCTGTGGGGTTTTAGCATGGATGAGTAAAATATAGATAGAACTATAAGGAGGAATCCTACCCATGCACAGAACAAACAATTCAAGCACACTATCAATAACACACCACTTATAAAACAATCAACAAACAAATCAAAACCTTTGGCTTCAGGAAAGCGATATAAAAGTTTGGAAAATAAACTCACGAGGTTCCGAGGATACATGGGAAGGTACTGCCTTACCACAAGTCGGTAGGTCAATACGAAACTAAGATAACGATGAGGTGTATGATAAATGGTGGTCTCACTAACTAACTACTCGACCATGACATCTTCTTCCTCTTCAATTTCCTGAATCTCGATTCCTTCATTGGCGAGTACATCCTTGAGTTCTTTTACCTCTTTCTACAGGGTAGAGTTCTTTTCTTGCAGCTCCCTCTTCTCAGTACGAAGCCTTTTGATCAAATCACTATCAGCCTCGAACTCGACTTCATTGCTCTCGAGTTCTGCCTTTTGTTCACTGATAGTCTTGTTCTTCTCTTGAACTCTTTTCTCCTGCCTCCTGTACTTCTCCTCTTGTGCAGCGAGCCTCTCTTCTTGTGCCTTAGTCACTTCCTCTTGAGCCTTCACCTTCTCTTCGTTCTCCATAAGTAAGGCACATAGCTCATCGTTCTTCAGGAGCTCGGTGCGTCGATCTTCATACAGTTCAGTGACAAGGATTTCCAGCTCCTGGAAATAAAGACTAAGGGGTTTTGCCTTGCCTCTTTCTCCGACATCATACAGGTAAGGTTCTCCATCCTCGTTTCTCCTTCCAAAGAAAATGGAGTAGTGGCCCCTCAACTCTGTGTTGTAGCGTCCGCAGAGGCGCCCAATCAAATCTTGCATGACAAGATTGAGTCCTTTGTCTTTGGAGTCGCTAACCATTTTGATCTCCAGTGGGGGCTCCTCTCCACGTCCTGGCTGAGTTGCTTTTATTCCCCAGCAACCCTCTTTGTTAAACTTCTTCAGGACGAAGCCCTTGACTTGGGGTAGTGGTAACCCTATCTTCTCGCCGATGTCGAGAAGGTAACAGCCAAAACGGGTGTTCTCGAAGTCCTCCGTGGTGGTGAAGTGGAAGCTCGTCATCCTTTAGGTAGAAGAAAGGAATTAAATCAAGAATTGCATAAGATAAGGAAGTACTAGTCATGGTGTGTATTATTAATTTAGAAGCATACTAAGTCAAAATCCTAAGGTGATCAACAGATATTAACAACTCTTCGTAAATTGGATTTTTCACTATAGTGAGAGAGACAGACACCCGGCCAGCCACTTATATTGTGGAACAGGTCTCATGTACGCGGACATGTAAGGTTTGTCCCGGGCCGCTTCATCCCACTATGCCGCTAGAATCCAACATACTTCAAAGATGGTAACATTATGACCAAAAGGGGCTTAACCAATCCTAGGGGCTCGAACCTACAGGCAACACTTTGCTCTGATACCATTTTGTAGCGCCCCAGCTTTTATTAAAGTTGGCATACCTGTGTTATGTGCTAGTCCCTGGATCAGTGCCAGCACCATAGTACAAAATATAAGGTACCAATGCATAAGTATTAAAATTGCTACAACGAGATCCAAAAATAATAGCCAAGTATGGCTTTATTACAAGTTGCATAGCCATGAAGGCTAGCTAAAGTTCAGAGTTCACAACGAAAGCGAAATAACATGGAGCCTCATCTTCAAGCATGCGCCACAGGCAGACATGTTGGGTGTAGACTCGAGTCCAACTCATTCAGCATCAGAATTACCTGCACATTTGAATATGCAGCCCCCGAAGGAGGTCAATACAATGATGTATTGGCAAGTGACTATGGTGGATATATAATGACAAGTCTAAAATCTATATGCATATTTGGCTTGGTGGAGTTGGAGGCTTTTTGCAGAAAGCAAGTTTTCTCCTATCATTTTGTAAAGCACTTTTATTTCTCAAGACTTGGCACCAAGGGATAAAGCCCAAGTGCACCAACATTTCTTTCCTTAGTCAAATTTTACTTTATGAAAACAGTGTTGAGATTCTTCCGTCCATCCTTGTCCAGTTGCTCGAAGTAGTCCATTTTCGGGGACACTTCTGAGTACTCAGATTGTCGACTCTGCAGAGGTTGTGCACTTTCACCTTTAGACTCAATTAACCCAAACATCCTATACACGCGGAGTGCATTAAGGAAAGGAGAGAATTGAGACAAGAACTTTCAGAAGAAGAATGCAACCATACTAGCAAGACCCGTTCCACCTACCAACTCTACATCTGCTTGTCAAGCTGACAGGTTGCACCCTCACAACTTAGTTATTCTAGATAGAGCCCATTGTCAAAAGGCTGCACGGGAAGCTTCTAAACTTGGAGGGACTTGGTAATCTCTTCGTTCCCGGGTGGCCGTCCACAAGTGCGCTTCTGGGTAACAAACACCATACTCATGGCCCTAAGTAGAATAGACATTCATCCTAGGCGACGACAAACACAAACATAGTCCCAAAAGCCACTCAACATAAACCAAACAACCAATTCCACCCAGATGTGTATTTAAACTTTTAACACTTAGAAACATTTCCAAAACAGGGTAAACATTTTTATAGCATAGCTAAGCAACTAATAAAACGTTTCATGGCTGCATAGGAGAAGGGGTGCCTACACACTACTAGGATATTTGTAAAATACAAACTAACTTAGCATTATAGAATAAATTCCAAAATCCTATCATGCACACTACTCAAAATATACTACTTATGCATATAGAAAATATGGGATTTAGTATGAATGTCACTTTCCTTGGTAACAGGAGGAACAAGCACATCAAGAATAACAATCACAAGCAAGTCCTTCCTCTTCTTCACAATCTAGCACAAACAATGAATAAAATAAATACCAACACAAAACCATCACAACACCAAACAAAATCATGTATGCATGAATGATATGCTATGATAATTTGACACACTTATTAATAATTTTTATTTTCTGTCATTAAATGAATGAAATATAATTTCTAGGTATTTCTTATTTTATTTATCAATTAAATAATTTTTAAAATAACATAGTAAAACTTTGATTTCTATAATTACAACTTTTATTGTTTTATGAAATCTTCAATTAAGCCATTTATTAATATTGCTGGACACAGGGAAATAATACAATCCTAAAACAATTAAATTTATTTCTAAATCATTTTTATTATTTAAGTTATTATTTTAATGGCCGAAATACTCCTCTGATAATTATACAATTTATAACTTGTCAAAGGGAAAAACAAATGATGTAGAAATAAACTACATGAGCAGGGCCTTCCAAAGACATAAAGTTTATCAATTTTGGACTTACAGATTAAAAGTTATGAATTTTGCAAGTTTTAATAGTTTTCTGTTTTAATTTCTAAATTTTATTCGAAATAGAAAGTGGCGTGGTTTGATTCGCCCGTACCGGTTCGACGTGGATCGCGATCTAGAGCCTTAGATCTAAATGAAAACGGACGCGCCAGATTAATCGCAGAGACGAAAATTAAAATTAAAACGGATCCGTTGGATCTAGATCCACCGGTTCAGGACGCGTTGACCTAACGCGGGCGGCGCGAGTCGCCGGAGACGCGCGGGGCGCGACGGAGCCATTGCCGGCGTTTGCGCTTACGGAGTTCTACGGCTCTAGGAAAAAACGGAGCTCACCGGGGGATGCGTGACGTCGAGGGGAAGGCAGTGGCGCGGTGGCGATGACCGGAGCGTCCTCGTCTCCCCGGAAGAGCTCGCCGGAGTTGCGCACGGCGATGGTTCTTCTCGGTCGTGGACGGAGGCGGGGTTTCGCTGCAAAGACACACGCCCCACCGTGTCAAATAGATGCGCACGGCTAACTGGAATCGAAAGGGGGTGGAGAGGAGGTCCGAGGGGGCCGGAGTTGCTCGGGCGGTGGAGTTCTTACCGACGGCGACAGCGGACTCGCGAGAGCTCGAGCGGGCAGCCTAGGGGCTCTCGGGAGCAGTGGTTTGGGGCAATCGGACGAGAGCGGGGAGGGCTATTAGTAGGGAGAGGATGCGAGATAAATGGGGCAGTAAATCGTCCATAATCGTACGAATCAAATCGGCGTTTTCGGTCGGGGTCAGGGGTGTGATTTGGGGACGAACGTTCCCACGGGGGTGATGACAGGTGGGTCCCACCTGTCAGCGACTGCGAGCGAGAGAGAGGGGCGATGGGCCTCTGGCGAGCTGATACGCTACGCGTGCGCGGCAGATAGCCAACGGGCCGGCCCGATTTCCTTTTCTTTTTAAATGAAATTAATATCTGTTTTTAAATACTGATTTCAAATATGAATTTTAAACCTATTCAAAACATTTCAGAAAAATTCATAAAAATATGTTTTGGAAAGGTTATTAAAAATGGGACTCTTTGACATTATACTTGCCCATAAATAAATTGATAACATTTTATTTATTTAAGGTGTTTCAAGTAAACACTTTATGGAATTATAGATTATTTAAATATATAATTTGAAGTTCTTATTTAATATTTTTGTGATGTAGTTTTATGCCTAATAATGAATGATGCCTGAATGCAAAGTTTTAAATTTTTACAAAATTTGGGATGTTACACCTGGCCTATATACATATGGTGGGTGATCTTCTCGACTGAATGTGATTGCCGTCTCGGATCCTCTCAGGAATTCTAGTACACATGGTGGTGCCATGACTGCCATGTCACGTGTCTAGTATGCAGTTTCTGCTGCCTGTTGGATGGTCGTCCCTTTAGGATCATGTACGCTTGCTTTTGATGACTGGAGTACCGACCTGTCGAGTTCTACTGCTCATAGTGTACTGCTCCCTTGAACTGGGTGTTTGGGTCATGCGATGGAGGCGTTGGTAGTGCTGCGACATGTTGTGCATGTACCATATGTTCGAATGCGTTATCCCTGCGCCTTTTTGCGTACTCTATTGTCAATTGCTTGAATTCACGGCAATTTTCAATGGTGTGACTGGATATTAGTTTTCCCGTTTCTGGGTCTTTGAATAAGTGTAATCTGCATTTTCCCGATGGGAGTTTCCCACTCGACCATCTTTATGCATTTGCTCGGGGATGTCCCCATCAATACCCATGTGGTCTTCTCCTGTGGGTACCCTATTAACATAGAAAGTCAACCTTTTGTGGCACATGTGGTCAGATGCCCCACAAAATTTCAAATTTCTGTGGCGCACGTGGCTAGATGCGCCACAAAAATGCATATTTTTGTGGCGCATGTGTTCAGATGCGCCACAGAAAGTCACATTTTTGTGGCGCATGCTATTTTTCGTGCGCCACAGAATTCCAAATTTCGGTGTCGCATGCAAAACAATGCGCCACAGAAAGTATTTATGTGGCCCATGCCTCTTTGGTGCGCCACTAACTAGCCCATTACCTATAAGCCTTTTCCTAGTAGTGGTTGCATGGCAATATATCTCGGAACAGCTATAGAAATGATGTAGTAGGTAGGTATGGTGGATGTTTTGAGAAAGATATTTGGCCTATGTGTAGGAGAACATGATGAAGATCTCCCAGGAGTTTGGATGTACCCGTGAAATATGCTCCAACTCTCAATGTGAGAAAGGGCAATGCAAAGTACCGAAGAGGCTAGCAATATGGTGGTGGAAGTGCCATGAAAACCGCAGCTTTAGAACTCACAAGTAAAAATATTCCAAATAAAAATATGATCTTACTAGGCATAAAGAAAATCACTCCAATAGGGATCGTGGCAAATGACAAAGTTGCTATTGGCTTCCCCGACCGTAGCGCATAACTCAAAATCATTACGGTTGCCTTTAGCATTTATAAGTCATAAATCATTATGTTATCAACTGGATATTTAAGTGTGGCACAGCTTCAAGTATTTCTAGACCAACCATTAATCATTCTACTTTACTAAACCATCATGTTTACCATTAAGCAAATTAGTATCTCAAAATAACATCAATGATTCAAGTGACACAATTTAATGATCTACAAGATTATGTATCATTTAGTTATACCATCTACAACATTTAGCATTTTCTATTCTTAACCAAATACCAATCAACTTATTATTTAAAAGATAAACTCTCCAAGTAAATAAACAATGAGACATGAGAATATGACATAAGAAAGCTAACAGCTCTAGCAAGAGATGCATGAAAAGCAAGAGCTGGAAAGCATAGCACTAGCTAGATAAGAACACTCAACAAATATAAGTGAAGAATACGATTATTCGTAAGAAAAAGAGGAGCATGTCTCTCCATCAAAGGAATTCTAGGGTTCATTTTATTCAGAGAATGAAAATAACAAAAACAACAGCAAAAGCAAAAACAAACAGACGCTTCAAGCAAAGCACATAAGATGTGACAGAATCAAAATATAGTTTCACTTGAAAGGACCTGATAGTTTGTTGATGAAGAAGGGGATGACCTTGGCATCCCCAAGTTTTGACGCTTGATTCTTCTTGAAATATGTTGGGGGTGAACCACCGGGGCATCCCCAAGCTTTGGCTTTACTATCTTCTTGATCACACCATATCATCCTTCTCTCTAGATCCTTGAAAACTTCCTCCACACCAAACTTAGAGTAAACATCATTAGACGGATAGTGCACGAAAAATTATGATATTATGTAGGAACAAAATTGCTACAAATGCTACTGGACATTAGCTACAGCCATGGAATCTTAATAAATAAAAAGATTCAATCAAAATAGCAAAAGAGGCATTGCAAAATAAATGGCAGAATCTATCAAAAATGGAACAATCCGTAACGACAAATTTTTTCGAGGCACTTAACTTTCTCAGATAAGAAAACTCAAAACTAATTAAAGTTGCATATATCTGAGGATTAAGCAAAAAAAAGGCAGGTCATTTGGATTTTTCTGTGAAGAGTTATGAATTTAACGGTGGACAGCATAAAACTGTTTCTGCGCAGGAATCCAAATTTGGAATCAACTTCAACTAGAGGCTTAACTTGACACAACAATGCAATAAAGTAAAGATACATAGGAATTGCAAAAGAGGTAAGCAAACTCCTTGACTCAAAGAAATAAAATAACAGGAATAAAAAGTGGGTTGTCTCCCATAAACGCTTTTCTTTAACGCCTTTCAGCTAGGCACAGAAAGAAAAACTTAAGTATTATCAAGAGATGAAGCATCAACATCAATAATTTTCTCTAAGACATGGTTGGTTGTAATAGGTGAGGTAATTATGAGGCTGTCCTGTTATGTAAACCATCATTTTTAGGCATATTGGGGGGTTTGGGTTTGGGAATATAAATGAACTTTTGCTCCCTTCCTACAAAAGTTTTATATTTCTTAGTTTTAATAGAGGAAAAGGTTGAACTTAAAGTCTCCATAGAATATTTTAATTCATTAATTCTATGATTATGAGTATCAAGGGTGTTACAAGTTTCTAAAGCGATGATTCTTCCATTAATGTCATGTATTAATTCATTACCCTTGCTAGCATTATCAAGAAAAGTTTTCTCCATAGAATCCAACCTTTTAATAATATCTTCCAAAGTGATCTCAGTTTTAACTTCTTTATTAGGGAGTGGTGATCCTACCAAACTGTCAATTAAATTAAAGGACTCAAAAGCAGGTTTACCAAGAAACTCCCCCCCCCCCCCTACCGTAAGAGTGTCAAGAACATACCTATACCAACTGGTGAAACCAACATAAAATTCCTAAGGAGGGTTAAAGTAGAGTGTTTTTAGTGCATTTTTTATGAGCATCATTTATCCTGTACCAATCATCTTTTAAACTTTCTCCCACTTGTTGTTTAAACGAACGAACTTCAACTTCAGGACTACCCATTTTCAGCAATTTTAAAGTGCAAACCGAAATAAGCAATATAACAAAACTGAAAAAAATGACAAAACCGAAATAACAATAAATATGCAAATAACTATTTTTTTTGTGTTTTTGATATTAAGCAAACAATTCAATAATAAAATTAAACTCAACAAGACAATAACAAAATAAAAAGATTGGAAGTGTCAAAATCCCCTTGTAGAAGTACTTTTATTTCCCCGGCAACATGAAAGCAATGTTATCGAACCAGTATGAAATGAGAATTCCCTCGAGGTGTCAACGGCGCCAGAAATTCTTGGTGGTGTTAAGTTGACGTGGAGCCTGCACACAACACAATCAAAGTATATTGTCCCACCTCAACGGTGAGAGTGTCAATCTCACCGGCTTGCTGTAACAAATTATTAAACGTATGTGTGGAAGAAAGATGTTTTTTTGGAGAAAGTAACAGGTTTGCAGTTGGTTATTTATCAGATTAAATAGAAGGACCGGGGTTTAAAGTTCACTAGTGGTGTCTCTCCATAAATAATAATAACATTCATGCAGGTAAACAAATTACAGTTGGGCAATTGATAGAATAATGAAGTGCATAACAATGCATATACCAATGACATGATGTCTAGTATGAGATTCATTTGAGCATTACAACAATATACATAAACCGTTCCAGCCGCATCTATGACTAATAATCCACCTTCCGGTTAGCGTCCGCACCCCTTTCAGTATTAAGTTGCATGCAACAGATTATCGCCTTAAGCACTGCGTGTAAAGTAAGTAACATCATCCTTAGACAAAGTACTACTGTTTTATCCCTAGTAGCAACAGTACATCTACAACCTTAGAGCTAGCTGTCACCACCGCAGATTAAATAGAGACATGAACCACTATCGAGTATAAATACCCCTCTTGGAGACACAAGCATCTTCTTGGCCACAACATCTACTAGTAACGGAGAGCATGCAAGATCATAAATAGCACACACATGATATATTATGAAGCAAATGACTTTAGTACTCAGTATTCATCGGATCCCCGCAAACACAGCATGAAGTATTACATAACGGTGATCTTTATCATGATAGGCAGCTCACAATATATAAACATGATAACACAAGAGTAAAATACAACCATCTAGCTACTTCTATGGACCCGTAGTCCAAGGGTGAACTAATCACGCATCATTCCGGAGGCGGGCATGGTGACTTAGAGCCCTCCGGTGTCGATTCCGCTCCCGGCAGGGTGGCAGGGAGAAGTTCTGATCTCTCCCTAATTGGTGTTGATGACGGCGGTGGCTCGGGACCCGTGGAGGAAATATTGCACACGGTAGGTATCTTAGGTTTTGGGGGGTAGGGGGTACTTGTAGGCGAAAGAGCGAAGGTGGTGGAGCCCCGTGGGCCCCACCACGTGTCTGTGCGACCAAGGAGGCTGCCGCGCCTGGGTTGGTGTGGGTCCCTTGGGCTCCGTATTCGTCTCCTCTCCGGTGTTCTGGAACGTTCCCACGAAAATATGGACTTTGGAAAAGAAATCGTCTGATTCCGAGAATAGTTCCTTAAGTACTTTTCTGAAACCAAAAACAGCAGAAAATAGGGAACTGGCACTGTGCCATCTTGTTAATAGGTTAGTCCCAGAAAATGCATAAAACTATATAAAATGCATATAAAACATATCATAACTTGGTATAATATAGCATGGAACATAAGAAATTATTGATATGTTGGAAACATATCAAGAGCCTAAGGGGACGAAGAAGGTGAGGGCCAGAAAGAAGTCGAGTCCGCCCCCGAGCCGGTCCTCAAACGCCATCATCTGCTTTGTGAAGATGAGGATGAGGAGTTGGTGGACTCTGGCTCTTCTTCACCTATGAGGGATGTGGCGCCATTCGCCTACCGCTTTCCACCGCCCTCTACTGGCATGATTGGCTTTGGAGGTCCTCGTTTCGATGCTGATCTTAGTTCAGACGAGGATGAACAGAGGTATGTATTTTGGTTACGGTTGTGAGCACTTCGCCTCTCTGATGTTTGATTATTTGTTCGTCTGACTTGTGATTTCCTTTCTATGTCGATAATGCTACTGACGAGCGGGTGGCCACTCCTCCAGCTGCGGCTGAGGCGGCTGAGACTTCTCCGCATGGTGTGGATACGATAGTTGATACAGTTTTGACTGCTGGACTTGTGCCCGAGGTCCAAGTGCAGCCTGCTACGACTTCGACTGTCGGACCTTCTTCTTCAGCGGCACCCTCTTGGCTGGAGCATGTAAGATTTTTATATCTTATTATGCTTTTTTGTGAGTTGGTCCTTTCTTTATGACATGCGTCTTTATTTAATTATAGTCTGCATTAAGTGGCCTTGTTGCCTTTGGCGAGGCTTTCGCACAGTCGGAGAAGGAGCGGGTTACCCTCTGCGCTCGACTGGACGAGCTGAGCCGTAAGTATTTATGCCTTTTTGGATGTTATTCCTTTTTTATATCTTTTTGCGACTGATTCGTTGTCTTTTCAGGAGACAAGGCTGCCCTTGAGTCCCGGCTAGCTGACGCGGAGTTTGTGGAGAAGGAGCTTGAGAAGGCTCTCAATTCTGCCCTTGCGCGGGATAAGGAACGCGCCAAGCGACCGCTTGGTTTTGCGAAGTCCCTAGAAGGTAAAATAATTTGTGTTTGCCTCAATGTTTCTCCTCATCTTCGTCATTTTTCTGAAACTTCACTTTTCTGCTTTTGTCAAGGTTCTTCTTCTGGTTCTGATGGTGCGGCGAGTGACATTTTGTCACTTGACCGTGTGATCGACCGGCTCGGCGCGGCCATCCATCATGCCAAGAGTTCTCTGGACACATCCACCCAGACTCTTGCCGATGTTTTCAAGGAAGTGCTATCATCGAGTGAAGTACCTTCGACTATGCCCGAGTTCGCCGTGAGGCGAGGTCCCGGGTTGTCAACTATGAAGGCCTTTACGCGTGATCTGACGATACGCGGCTCGGAATCTACCCTCAAGCTACTTCTTGGGAACGGCGTATTCGCCGAGTACAAAACTGCCTTGTCTGACTTGAAGGAGATATGCCCTAGAGGCAATTAATAAAGTGATTTATTTATCATATCTCGTTTGTTCATAATACATTTTGTGTCATGGTATAACAGTATTAAGTGGAAACATTAATACACGTGTGTTACATAAATAACCAGGTCCCTAGTAGACTCTACTAAGACTAGTTCATTGTGCGATTGATGATCGAGGTTTCCCAATCATGTGACATGGCGTCAGTTGGCAATGAAGTCATATTGTTGGTAGAACGATGTGATGGGCATACCCATATTTGTAGGACGTAGTCATTACGCCTTCGACCGTGAGATCAACTCTTATCGTTATTCCTGGAAGATACTTTGATCGCATCAAACATCATATCTTATATAGTGTGACAATAAATGTGACACTTTCAGGTATCGGAAGGGAGTAGTTGAGACGAGGGGTCAAGAGCGGGATTTGCCAGTCCGCATAGTAGGATAGATACTCTAGGGCCCACTCGGTAAGATTATGTCAAATGAGCTTGCAAGCATGTGACTAGGTCACCCGGACATAAGATCACGGACGATTAGAAGATAGTGTTGTCGGTAACGAGATCAAGCTAGGTATGGAGATATCTATGAACGAGTCTCGGACACGCTAAGTATCGGTATGGCAAAAGGTTTAAGACTCGGCGTCCAGGTTTGATAGATGAAAGTCATTCGTTATATCACAAGGGTTAATTCATGGGGTCCAGTCCTATGAGTTAATCATTGATCGAAGAGGTGTCTCGATCATGTCTGTTATTATATCGAACCGCTAGGGTAACCCACTTAAGGGGTTTCGACAAGACAACCGAAAAGGAAAGAGATCACCGGGAACGTCCCGGGAAAGGGGTGATGGAGATCGGGCACGACGAAATAGTTTTCAGAGCTAGAATAAATTATATATAATATGTTTGATATTAATTAAGGTAATTAATGATGAAATATGATTTTATATATTTATTTTCGAATTTTTAAAGGCTGATTTCCCTAAATGGGCCTTCTGGTGGAAAGAAGGCCCATGGAGGAAGAAATTCCCCTAGGAAATTCAGGGGGGGGGGGGAGGCCGTCCTAGGTGGGCCAAATGGGACCCACCTACGGCCGTCGCACCAAGCCTAGCCGGACCAGGCATGTGGGATTGTCCCACATTGCTTGGCTGGCAAGGTTGGCTCCCCCTGGGAGCCTTTATATAGAGGTGCACCCCTGGCCTTTTAATTCACCAATTAATTTCTCTTTCTCTCCTCGATTACGTGATTCCCTTTGTCGGAGTTGCACCGAGAAGAGAGGGGGATCTCCACCATAGCCCTCTTCCGCGATGTTGGTGTTCCGGTCCAAGTCTTCCGCTGCTCGTCCTGGACTGGAACTTCGGGAGTCGTCGGCTCCACCGTACATGTGTAACGCCTTGCGAGGTGTTGCGATATGGTGTTGGGAGGTCTACTTCCACTACACGACCTTGAGGTCGGCTGAAAGAACATTTATTAATCCCTAGTGTTTTATGTGTAGTTAACAATACCAATGATGTACTAATCCTAATGCTAAGTATTTCAGTTTGTGTGTGTTTTATATCACATACTTCAAAGCCAAAATGCAAAGAAAAAGAGTTTCTGGAAATATTCCCAAAACCGGATTATTGGAGCCGGAAATTTCCAAGGGCCGGAATTTCTGGGTCCCAAAAATCTACCAGAGAATTGTCTAAGGAAAAGTTCTCAAGTTGTTTGTAGTGACCTCACCTTTTATTATAAGGTGGAAGTCCCTGTGTTAATGTGCTAGTCCCTGGATCAAATGCTAGCACCACAGTTTAAGATGTATATCATGCAAAAGTGTCAAATACTTTATTAAATCGCATGATCCAGTGTTACAAATATCTCTTACAACTTGCATAACCTGAAAAGGCTAGCAAAATTTCAAGAGCAGCAGCGGAAAACAGTAGATACAATGAGCCTCATCATCTTCATGTGCCACAAGCAAAGCATGTTGGTTGTAGACTCGAAATCCTATCGTATGCTCACTCGTCGTCTGTCAAATCTGCAAGGTTTAGTTGCAGCTCAGCTATAAAGGGATATCACAATTGAATTGTGGTGGCAAGTGACTTTTAAATGCTAATATTCTACTAAGCTATATCTATATACTTATTTCGCTGGTGGAGCTCAAGGCTATTGCGCAAAGCAAGTTTTCTCCTACTTTTGGTAAACAACTTTTTGAAACAATATCTTCTCTTTATGAGACATCTCGAGACAAACCCATGTCTCCTACCCATGTTCACTCGTCAGAGTTTTATTAAGAAATTGGGATGAAGAGATTTTTAGAAGACAGCCTTGTGTAGTCACTCAATTTGTCCGATGCCGGGGACACGGCTAAGATCTTAGGTTTTAACTCTCGAGAGTGTGTGCACTTTCACCATTAGACTCAATCAACCGAAACTATCATCTACACTCATTTAGTGAGAAGGAAAAGGAGAAGATCAAGACGAGACTTTTCAGAAGTTGCTTTCCCATGATCATACTAAGAGATTACCACCATCCTATCACCCCTACCACCATCAATCTCTTCACCCAGTGTAGTGACCTCACCTTTTATTATAAGGTGGAAGTCCCTGTGTTAATGTGCTAGTCCCTGGATCAAATGCTAGCACCACAATTTAAGATGTATATCATGCAAAAGTGTCAAATACTTTATTAAATCGCATGATCCAGTGTTACAAATATCTCTTACAACTTGCATAACCTGAAAAGGCTAGCAAAATTTCCAAGAGTAGCAGCGGAAAATAGTAGATACAATGAGCCTCATCATCTTCATGTGCCACAGGCAAAGCATGTTGGTTGTAGACTCGAAATCCTATCGAATGCTCACTCGTCGTCTGTCGAATCTGCAAGGTTTAGTTGTAGCCCAGCTATAACGGGTCAGCACGATTGAATTGTGGTGGCAAGTGACTTTTATTTCTAATATTCTACTAAGCTATATCATTATGCTTATTTGGCTGGTGGAGCTCAAGGCTATTGCGCAAAGCAAGTTTTCTCCTACTTTTGGTAAACAACTTTTTGAAACAATATCTTCTCTTTATGAGACATCTCGAGACAAGTCCATGTCTCCTACCCATGTTCACTCATCAGAGTTTTATTAAGAAATTGGGATGAAGAGATTTTTAGAAGACAGCCTTGTGTAGTCACTCAATTTGTCCGATGCCGGGGACACGGCTATGATCTTAGGTTTTAACTCTCGAGAGTGTGTGCACTTTCACCTTTAGACTCAATCAACCCAAACTATCCTCTACACTCATTTAGTGAGAAGGAAAATGAGAAGATCAAGACGAGACTTTTCAGAAGTTGCTTTCCCATGATCATACTAAGAGATTACCACCATCCTATCACCCCTACCACCATCAATCTCTTCACCCAGTGTAGTGACCTCACCTTTTATTATAAGGTGGAAGTCCCTGTGTTAATGTGCTAGTCCCTGGATCAAATGCTAGCACCACAATTTAAGATGTATATCATGCAAAAGTGTCAAATACTTTATTAAATCGCATGATCCAGTGTTACAAATATCTCTTACAACTTGCATAACCTGAAAATGCTAGCAAAATTTCCAAGAGTAGCAGCGGAAAATAGTAGATACAATGAGCCTCATCATCTTCATGTGCCACAGACAAAGCATGTTGGTTGTAGACTCGAAATCCTATCGAATGCTCACTCGTCGTCTGTCGAATCTGCAAGGTTTAGTTGTAGCCCAGCTATAACGGGTCAGCACGATTGAATTGTGGTGGCAAGTGACTTTTGTTTCTAATATTCTACTAAGCTATATCTATATGCTTATTTGGCTGGTGGAGCTCAAGGCTATTGCACAAAGCAAGTTTTCTCCTACTTTTGGTAAACAACTTTTTGAAACAATATCTTCTCTTTATGAGACATCTCGAGACAAGTCCATGTCTCCTACCCATGTTCACTCATCAGAGTTTTATTAAGAAATTGGGATGAAGAGATTTTTAGAAGACAGCCTTGTGTAGTCACTCAATTTGTCCGATGCCGGGGACACGGCTAAGATCTTAGGTTTTAACTCTCGAGAGTGTGTGCACTTTCACCTTTAGACTCAATCAACCCAAACTATCCTCTACACTCATTTAGTGAGAAGGAAAATGAGAAGATCAAGACGAGACTTTTCAGAAGTTGCTTTCTCATGATCATACTAAGAGATTACCACCATCCTATCACCCCTACCACCATCAATCTCTTCACCCAGTGTAGTGACCTCACCTTTATTATAAGGTGGAAGTCCCTGTGTTAATGTGCTAGTCCCTGGATCAAATGCTAGCACCACAGTTTAAGATGTATATCATGCAAAAGTGTCAAATACTTTATTAAATCGCATGATCCAGTGTTACAAATATCTCTTACAACTTGCATAACCTGAAAAGGCTAGCAAAATTTCCAAGAGTAGCAACGGAAAATAGTAGATACAATGAGCCTCATCATCTTCATGTGCCACAGGCAAAGCATGTTGGTTGTAGACTCGAAATCCTATCGAATGCTCACTCGTCGTCTGTCGAATCTGCAAGGTTTAGTTGTAGCCCAGCTATAACGGGTCAGCACGATTGAATTGTGGTGGCAAGTGACTTTTATTTCTAATATTCTACTAAGCTATATCTATATTCTTATTTGGCTGGTGGAGCTCAAGGCTATTGCGCAAAGCAAGTTTTCTCCTACTTTTGGTAAACAACTTTTTGAAACAATATCTTCTCTTTATGAGACATCTCGAGACAAGTCCATGTCTCCTACCCATGTTCACTCATCAGAGTTTTATTAAGAAATTGGGATGAAGAGATTTTTAGAAGACAGCCTTGTGTAGTCACTCAATTTGTCCGATGCCGGGGACACGGCTAAGATCTTAGGTTTTAACTCTCGAGAGTGTGTGCACTTTCACCTTTAGACTCAATCAACCCAAACTATCCTCTACACTCATTTAGTGAGAAGGAAAATGAGAAGATCAAGACGAGACTTTTCAGAAGTTGCTTTCCCATGATCATAATAAGAGATTACCACCATCCTATCACCCCTACCACCATCAATCTCTTCACCCAGTGTAGTGACCTCACCTTTTATTATAAGGTGGAAGTCCCTGTGTTAATGTGCTAGTCCCTGGATCAAATGCTAGCACCACAGTTTAAGATGTATATCATGCAAAAGTGTCAAATACTTTATTTAATCGCATGATCCAGTGTTACAAATATCTCTTACAACTTGCATAACCTGAAAAGGCTAGCAAAATTTCCAAGAGTAGCAGCGGAAAATAGTAGATACAATGAGCCTCATCATCTTCATGTGCCACAGGCAAAGCATGTTGGTTGTAGACTCGAAATCCTATCGAATGCTCACTCGTCGTCTGTCGAATCTGCAAGGTTTAGTTGTAGCCCAGCTATAACGGGTCAGCACGATTGAATTGTGGTGGCAAGTGACTTTTATTTCTAATATTCTACTAAGCTATATCTATATGCTTATTTGGCTGGTGGAGCTCAAGGCTATTGCGCAAAGCAAGTTTTCTCCTACTTTTGGTAAACAACTTTTTGAAACAATATCTTCTCTTTATGAGACATCTCGAGACAAGTCCATGTCTCCTACCCATGTTCACTCATCAGAGTTTTATTAAGAAATTGGGATGAAGAGATTTTTAGAAGACAGCCTTGTGTAGTCACTCAATTTGTCCGATGCCGGGGACACGGCTAAGATTTTAGGTTTTAACTCTCGAGAGTGTGTGCACTTTCACCTTTAGACTCAATCAACCCAAACTATCCTCTACACTCATTTAGTGAGAAGGAAAATGAGAAGATCAAGACGAGACTTTTCAGAAGTTGCTTTCCCATGATCATACTAAGAGATTACCACCATCCTATCACCCCTACCACCATCAATCTCTTCACCCAGTGTAGTGACCTCACCTTTTATTATAAGGTGGAAGTCCCTGTGTTAATGTGCTAGTCCCTAGATCAAATGCTAGCACCACAGTTTAAGATGTATATCATGCAAAAGTGTCAAATACTTTATTAAATCGCATGATCCAGTGTTACAAATATCTCTTACAACTTGCATAACCTGAAAAGGCTAGCAAAATTTCCAAGAGTAGCAGCGGAAAATAGTAGATACAATGAGCCTCATCATCTTCATGTGCCACAGGCAAAGCATGTTGGTTGTAGACTCGAAATCCTATCGAATGCTCACTCGTCGTCTGTCGAATCTGCAAGGTTTAGTTGTAGCCCAGCTATAACGGGTCAGCACGATTGAATTGTGGTGGCAAGTGACTTTTATTTCTAATATTCTACTAAGCTATATCTATATGCTTATTTGGCTGGTGGAGCTCAAGGCTATTGCGCAAAGCAAGTTTTCTCCTACTTTTGGTAAACAACTTTTTGAAACAATATCTTCTCTTTATGAGACATCTCGAGACAAGTCCATGTCTCCTACCCATGTTCACTCATCAGAGTTTTATTAAGAAATTGGGATGAAGAGATTTTTAGAAGACAGCCTTGTGTAGTCACTCAATTTGTCCGATGCCGGGGACACGGCTAAGATCTTAGGTTTTAACTCTCGAGAGTGTGTGCACTTTCACCATTAGACTCAATCAACCCAAACTATCCTCTACACTCATTTAGTGAGAAGGAAAAGGAGAAGATCAAGACGAGACTTTTCAGAAGTTGCTTTCCCATGATCATACTAAGAGATTACCACCATCCTATCATCCCTACCACCATCAATCTCTTCACCCAGTGTAGTGACCTCACCTTTTATTATAAGGTGGAAGTCCCTGTGTTAATGTGCTAGTCCCTGGATCAAATGCTAGCACCACAATTTAAGATGTATATCATGCAAAAGTGTCAAATACTTTATTAAATCGCATGATCCAGTGTTACAAATATCTCTTACCACTTGCATAACCTGAAAATGCTAGCAAAATTTCCAAGAGTAGCAGCGGAAAATAGTAGATACAATGAGCCTCATCATCTTCATGTGCCACAGGCAAAGCATGTTGGTTGTAGACTCGAAATCCTATCGAATGCTCACTCGTCGTCTGTCGAATCTGCAAGGTTTAGTTGTAGCCCAGCTATAACGGGTCAGCACGATTGAATTGTGGTGGCAAGTGACTTTTATTTCTAATATTCTACTAAGCTATATCTATATGCTTATTTGGCTGGTGGAGCTCAAGGCTATTGCGCAAAGCAAGTTTTCTCCTACTTTTGGTAAACAACTTTTTGAAACAATATCTTCTCTTTATGAGACATCTCGAGACAAGTCCATGTCTCCTACCCATGTTCACTCATCAGAGTTTTATTAAGAAATTGGGATGAAGAGATTTTTAGAAGACAGCCTTGTGTAGTCACTCAATTTGTCCGATGCCGGGGACACGGCTAAGATCTTAGGTTTTAACTCTCGAGAGTGTGTGCACTTTCACCTTTAGACTCAATCAACCCAAACTATCCTCTACACTCATTTAGTGAGAAGGAAAATGAGAAGATCAAGACGAGACTTTTCAGAAGTTGCTTTCCCATGATCATACTAAGAGATTACCACCATCCTATCACCCCTACCACCATCAATCTCTTCACCCAGTGTAGTGACCTCACCTTTTATTATAAGGTGGAAGTCCCTATGTTAATGTGCTAGTCCCTGGATCAAATGCTAGCACCACAATTTAAGATGTATATCATGCAAAAGTGTCAAATACTTTATTAAATCGCATGATCCAGTGTTACAAATATCTCTTACAACTTGCATAACCTGAAAATGCTAGCAAAATTTCCAAGAGTAGCAGCGGAAAATAGTAGATACAATGAGCCTCATCATCTTCATGTGCCACAGACAAAGCATGTTGGTTGTAGACTCGAAATCCTATCGAATGCTCACTCGTCGTCTGTCGAATCTGCAAGGTTTAGTTGTAGCCCAGCTATAACGGGTCAGCACGATTGAATTGTGGTGGCAAGTGACTTTTATTTCTAATATTCTACTAAGCTATATCTATATGCTTATTTGGCTGGTGGAGCTCAAGGCTATTGCGCAAAGCAAGTTTTCTCCTACTTTTGGTAAACAACTTTTTGAAACAATATCTTCTCTTTATGAGACATCTCGAGACAAGTCCATGTCTCCTACCCATGTTCACTCATCAGAGTTTTATTAAGAAATTGGGATGAAGAGATTTTTAGAAGACATCCTTGTGTAGTCACTCAATTTGTCCGATGCCGGGGACACGGCTAAGATCTTAGGTTTTAACTCTCGAGAGTGTGTGCACTTTCACCTTTAGACTCAATCAACCCAAACTATCCTCTACACTCATTTAGTGAGAAGGAAAATGAGAAGATCAAGACGAGACTTTTCAGAAGTTGCTTTCCCATGATCATACTAAGAGATTACCACCATCCTATCACCCCTACCACCATCAATCTCTTCACCCAGTGTAGTGACCTCACCTTTTATTATAAGGTGGAAGTCCCTGTGTTAATGTGCTAGTCCCTGGATCAAATGCTAGCACCACAGTTTAAGATGTATATCATGCAAAAGTGTCAAATACTTTATTAAATCGCATGATCCAGTGTTACAAATATCTCTTACAACTTGCATAACCTGAAAAGGCTAGCAAAATTTCCAAGAGTAGCAGCGGAAAATAGTAGATACAATGAGCCTCATCATCTTCATGTGCCACAGGCAAAGCATGTTGGTTGTAGACTCGAAATCCTATCGAATGCTCACTCGTCGTCTGTCGAATCTGCAAGGTTTAGTTGTAGCCCAGCTATAACGGGTCAGCACGATTGAATTGTGGTGGCAAGTGACTTTTATTTCTAATATTCTACTAAGCTATATCTATATTCTTATTTGGCTGGTGGAGCTCAAGGCTATTGCGCAAAGCAAGTTTTCTCCTACTTTTGGTAAACAACTTTTTGAAACAATATCTTCTCTTTATGAGACATCTCGAGACAAGTCCATGTCTCCTACCCATGTTCACTCATCAGAGTTTTATTAAGAAATTGGGATGAAGAGATTTTTAGAAGACAGCCTTGTGTAGTCACTCAATTTGTCCGATGCCGGGGACACGGCTAAGATCTTAGGTTTTAACTCTCGAGAGTGTGTGCACTTTCACCTTTAGACTCAATCAACCCAAACTATCCTCTACACTCATTTAGTGAGAAGGAAAATGAGAAGATCAAGACGAGACTTTTCAGAAGTTGCTTTCCCATGATCATACTAAGAGATTACCACCATCCTATCACCCCTACCACCATCAATCTCTTCACCCAGTGTAGTGACCTCACCTTTTATTATAAGGTGGAAGTCCCTGTGTTAATGTGCTAGTCCCTGGATCAAATGCTAGCACCACAATTTAAGATGTATATCATGCAAAAGTGTCAAATACTTTATTAAATCGCATGACCCAGTGTTACAAATATCTCTTACAACTTGCATAACCTGAAAATGCTAGCAAAATTTCCAAGAGTAGCAGCGGAAAATAGTAGATACAATGAGCCTCGTCATCTTCATGTGCCACAGACAAAGCATGTTGGTTGTAGACTCGAAATCCTATCGAATGCTCACTCGTCGTCTGTCGAATCTGCAAGGTTTAGTTGTAGCCCAGCTATAACGGGTCAGCACGATTGAATTGTGGTGGCAAGTGACTTTTATTTCTAATATTCTACTAAGCTATATCTATATGCTTATTTGGCTGGTGGAGCTCAAGGCTATTGCGCAAAGCAAGTTTTCTCCTACTTTTGGTAAACAACTTTTTGAAACAATATCTTCTCTTTATGAGACATCTCGAGACAAGTCCATGTCTCCTACCCATGTTCACTCATCAGAGTTTTATTAAGAAATTGGGATGAAGAGATTTTTAGAAGACAGCCTTGTGTAGTCACTCAATTTGTCCGATGCCGGGGACACGGCTAAGATTTTAGGTTTTAACTCTCGAGAGTGTGTGCACTTTCACCTTTAGACTCAATCAACCCAAACTATCCTCTACACTCATTTAGTGAGAAGGAAAATGAGAAGATCAAGACGAGACTTTTCAGAAGTTGCTTTCCCATGATCATACTAAGAGATTACCACCATCCTATCACCCCTACCACCATCAATATCTTCACCCAGTGTAGTGACCTCACCTTTTATTATAAGGTGGAAGTCCCTGTGTTAATGTGCTAGTCCCTCGATCAAATGCTAGCACCACAGTTTAAGATGTATATCATGCAAAAGTGTCAAATACTTTATTAAATCGCATGATCCAGTGTTACAAATATCTCTTACAACTTGCATAACCTGAAAAGGCTAGCAAAATTTCCAAGAGTAGCAGCGGAAAATAGTAGATACAATGAGCCTCATCATCTTCATGTGCCACAGGCAAAGCATGTTGGTTGTAGACTCGAAATCCTATCGAATGCTCACTCGTCGTCTGTCGAATCTGCAAGGTTTAGTTGTAGCCCAGCTATAACGGGTCAGCACGATTGAATTGTGGTGGCAAGTGACTTTTATTTCTAATATTCTACTAAGCTATATCTATATGCTTATTTGGCTGGTGGAGCTCAAGGCTATTGCGCAAAGCAAGTTTTCTCCTACTTTTGGTAAACAACTTTTTGAAACAATATCTTCTCTTTATGAGACATCTCGAGACAAGTCCATGTCTCCTACCCATGTTCACTCATCAGAGTTTTATTAAGAAATTGGGATGAAGAGATTTTTAGAAGACAGCCTTGTGTAGTCACTCAATTTGTCCGATGCCGGGGACACGGCTAAGATCTTAGGTTTTAACTCTCGAGAGTGTGTGCACTTTCACCATTAGACTCAATCAACCCAAACTATCCTCTACACTCATTTAGTGAGAAGGAAAAGGAGAAGATCAAGACGAGACTTTTCAGAAGTTGCTTTCCCATGATCATACTAAGAGATTACCACCATCCTATCATCCCTACCACCATCAATCTCTTCACCCAGTGTAGTGACCTCACCTTTTATTATAAGGTGGAAGTCCCTGTGTTAATGTGCTAGTCCCTGGATCAAATGCTAGCACCACAATTTAAGATGTATATCATGCAAAAGTGTCAAATACTTTATTAAATCGCATGATCCAGTGTTACAAATATCTCTTACCACTTGCATAACCTGAAAATGCTAGCAAAATTTCCAAGAGTAGCAGCGGAAAATAGTAGATACAATGAGCCTCATCATCTTCATGTGCCACAGACAAAGCATGTTGGTTGTAGACTCGAAATCCTATCGAATGCTCACTCGTCGTCTGTCGAATCTGCAAGGTTTAGTTGTAGCCCAGCTATAACGGGTCAGCACGATTGAATTGTGGTGGCAAGTGACTTTTATTTCTAATATTCTACTAAGCTATATCTATATGCTTATTTGGCTGGTGGAGCTCAAGGCTATTGCGCAAAGCAAGTTTTTTTCCTACTTTTGGTAAACACTTTTTGGAACAATAAATTCTCTTTAGGAGACAACTCCGGACAAGTCCATGTCCCCTACCCATGTTCACCCATCAATGTTTTATTAATAAATTGGAATGAAGAGATTTTCAGAAGACAACCTTGTGTAGTTACTCAATTTGTCCGATGCAGGGGACACGTCTAAGATCTTAGGCTTTAACTCTCGAGAGTGTGTGCACTTTCACCATTAGACTTAATCAACCCAAACTATCCTCTACACTCCTTTAGTGAGAAGGAAAAGGTGAAGATCAAGACGAGACTTTTCAGAAGTTGCTTTCCCATGATCATACTAAGAGATTACCACCATCCTATCAACTCTACCACCATCAATCTCTTGACCCAGGTCCACATCAACTTACTCCATCCAGACAGAGCCCATATTGACCAATGGTTGCACGATAAGCAACTAGACTCAGTGTAAACTTAAATCTCATAGCCCTGGGTGGCCTACCACAAGTGAGCAACTCAGGTTAACACCGCATATCATGGCCCCAAGTAAGTGAAAACTATCTTGGGCGAAGACGACCATGAGACTTGGCCCTGAGAAGCCACACAACTTGAAACCTCCTCGATCGACCCATTCCACTCATGCGTTAAATTAATTTAGTGGAAAATTTCATTTATCACATCAACTATAAAACAATCATTTTTGCATCAGGTACTTCCACTAAATTATAATAGGGGTCTAACTGGAATTTCTAAGGGGTAACCTAACAGGTTTGCATAGCATACTACACTCTCCCAAAAACCTATCATGCATACTACTTTTGCAAATACTGCTTAAAACACTAGGAATGCAATAGAATAAAATAGTAGGTGTTTTATGAAGTCACTTGCCTTATGAAAGTTGTCGATTCTCACACACACTTGTCCAAGTCAAAGGTTGCTCCCCGTTTCAACTATATAGTAAAAAGGACACCCCATAAACAAGCAATTCAACAAACACAAAACATATTGAAGAATACAAGCGCAACGGTCTTCTCGGAAGGGTTTTGTCAGAGGTGTCACATAATCCAATATACAAAAGAAATTGTGTTTGGGTTTAGGGTTTCGCCGAGGAAGGGTCTGGGGTCAATTAAAAATTTTCAACTCGAAATGTTGTATGGGTGTTTCCAAGGTTTCTAATGAAATGGTCTTCAAAAGATTACACAAAGGGACATCAAGAAGGCTTAATCACAATTTAAAAGCAAGGTTTAGAACTCTAATATCACTATCATTATTAAATTACAATTACCCAAGGTTATGTTTAAAATTAACTTTAACCAAATTCATATTCAAGAATTTCTTAACTTTCTCATATCTAAACATTTTTAATCACCAACTTAAAGGTTTATAGGATTAATAATAACTTAGTATTTGAAATGGCATAATGTTTTAAATCACATTTTTAGTAACTCCTAATTAACCAATAACATTTATATACACTTGTAAATGAACTAACATTATAATGTGCTAAAATAAATCAAATTAAGTATCTGGCCTTTAAATTCATTTTAAATTGTTTCAAACATTATTTATCACAAAATTTATAAATGGGGTTAATAGACAGAGGGCTTTTAACTAAATTTATAGCAATTGGATTTAATCAAAAATATTGTTTGTATTAAGAGTTGTGTAAAAAATAGTCAAACTATTCAATTTAAACATACAGCCATTAAATCATCAAAAATAATTCGCAAAATTATTTTATAACAGAGGCATCATATCACATATTTTATAAAGATTCTAAAACAATTTTATTTGCAATTTTTGGATTTATAGATTTAAAGATATGATAAAATTACTCAAATTCACCATTTGAAATTTGAATATTTTCAACTAAGTCAAATTTGAATTCTAACCGATCCAAAATGTTCTACATTTCAAAGGCTTTCCACAAATATAAAATTTATCAAATTTGGATGAGTGAGTAAAAAGTTATAACAAATCAAAGTGGCAAGGGCTTTTCTGCAAAACTGCCATTAAATCTAGTTAAAATAAATTATTTTCCACATCAGCGCTGACTGGACGCTGACGGGGCAACGACGTGGCGCTGACGTGGGCACTGACTGGATAAGTGATTTGATCTGGATTGTTAGATCCAGATCTAACGGCCAGAAAAGATTGTACCGATTCGTTTTAAGTGATCTAATCCTAACCGTTGGGGATAGATCGGACGGTCCTGGAGCGTTGACAAAAAACGGGCGGCGTAACTCACCGGAGTTGGAGGCGGAGACGACGCCGGCGGCTTGGTTTGGACCGCGGCGACGCTGCGGGGCTTCCCCGGCCTCGGGGAGACGACGGAGACACTCGGCACCACGTTCCGGAGGCGATGGCAAGGCTAGTTTTGTGCCGTTCGTCTCGGAGTTGCGACCTCGGGCGATTGAAGAAGCACGGATGCCGGCGAGCTTCGGCCGAGCACGAGGTGCTCCGCTCGGCTACGATTTGGAGAGGAGGGGGTGTCTGCCGGGCGCGCACGAGCGAGGGGAGGAAGAGGAGGTGGTCTCGGGCTCGGGTTCTTCTTCACCTCGCCGGGAAATGGAGAATCACGGCGGCGGAGTAAACGAACTCCGGCGAGCAAAAATGGCGGCCTGGCGGCGTGGTTTCAAGAAGTGGAAGAGGGGAAATGCGGAGGAGGAGCTGGGGATTATAAAGGGCTAGGCACGGCGCCAGTTACTCTACCGAATCGCGAGATTTTCGCGGGATAGATTCGGCCGAAACCGTCGAGCGATATTGACGGGAGGTTGAAGACGATGACGTCATGCTGATGTCATCATTTTTCTTTTTCTTTTTCTGATTTTCCATTTAATTCATATCTTTTGATTGATGGCTCCAAATCAAGTCAAATAAATTTCTAAAAATTTGTAAAAGCATTATCTTTGTGTTAAACCAGTTGTGGGTATGTTTTGAACATTTTTGAAAATTAATATTTTAAATATTCATAAAATGCAAAATTGCCCATTTAGGTCAACTTTGAAATTATGGATTTAATAATTCATTTGGGGTTAAATAAAATATATGAAATTACCCACATTCAAATATGTTTGAATTTAAGTTATTTACTCATATTCCAATATTAAGTCATTTTTATCTTTAGTACAATATTAAAATAATCATAACTTAACTTTTGAAATGAAAGGGAAATATAATGTATCCATTTTCAATTAAAATATTTTGTGCACCATTAAGATTTATAATATGATAAAACAATTGAAAGCTCCATATAGTACATTTGTGAAATATTCTATCTTTATTTAGTTTCTCTTGTTGATTATATTCCTGAATTATTTTATGCTTTAAAAGTTGATGCGTTAATTTAAAATCATAACATGCTTAATAGAGAAATCAAAATCTTAAATTCTAGAAAGTTTTAAAGCTAATAACTCTAGATTTTGATTTCCAAAACTATGTTTTGACTTAGGGAAAAGAACAAAATAATTTTTGAATTGGATGCTTTAATAACACGAGCACTTTGCAAATAGAGATTTTTAGAGCTTATGAATAGCAATGACTAACTGGTTAAAATCCAATAATTATAAAGAAAAAAATTATTACAAATGTTTTTGAAAGCTTCTAAAACATTTGTCAATTTACAAATTGAGGTTTTGAGAACTAGTCTAGACAATATATTTTCGAACTCAACTCAATTTTTGAGATTAATGATTACTTGAGTACTTGATAAATGTGAACCTTTTCAAGATGCTATAATGTTATTTATATTTGGTTTTCTTATGATTTAAAGTTTTCAATTTTATCAAAACAAAAGTTTTAAATTTTAGTGATTTTTAAACATTCCAAAGTTTTGGGATGTTACACCTAGGTCCACATCAACTTACTCCATCAAGACAGAGCCCATATTGACCAATGGTTGCACGATAAGCAAATAAACTCAGTGTAAACTTAAATCTCATAGCCCTGGGTGGCCATCCACAAGTGAGCATACTCAGGTTACCACCGCATATCATGGCCCCAAGTAAGTGAAAACTATCTTGGGCGAAGACAACCATGAAACTTGGCCCTGAGTAGCCACTCAACTTGAAACCTCCTCGATTGAACCAATCCACCCAGGCATTAAATTAATTTAGTGTAAATTTTCTCTTATCACATCAACCATAAAACAATCATTTTTGCAGCATTTACTTCCACTAAATTATAATAGGGGTCTAACTGGAATATCTAAGGGTTAACCTAACAGGTTTCTATAGGATACTACAAATCTCCCAAAAACCTATCATGCATACTACTTTGCAAATACTGCTTAAAAATACTAGAAATGCAATAGAATAAAAATAGTAGGTATTTCATAAAGTCACTTGCCTTTGAATGATGTCTTTGCTCGCAAACTCTTTTCAACATAACTCGGAGCTCTCCGTTCAATCTAACAGTATAGACAAACAACAATACAACAATCAACACAAAACACAACATCACATCACGTACAAACACTTTCATAATGAACACAAAAGTTTTATAACACTTCTAAGGGAAAATATGTTTATGCATGATGTGCAAAATATTTCTAAGGGAATTACTATGCATGTCAGGCCAAGAAATTATTCTATGTTTATGCAAGGTAGAATATGTTGGTCACAAAGGCTAAGGACTAAGGTCATAGGTTGGGAAAAATACTTTGCTATAAATTATCTTGAATAAGCACTCTAATGGCTTAGCCATGATGTGCATATCTACTTAGAGAAAATAATGGAGGAGTTTTCCTATGGGAAGTATAACTACAAAAAAATAAACTATGCATGAAATGCACTTTTTAATCACAAGAAAGCATCAAAATAACTTTTGTGATTTCTTTATAAATATGCATGAGGTTATAAATGCAATTTAATTAATTTCTATTTTTGCTAAATATAAATAAAGGAATGAATATAAAATTAAAGTTTTATGTGATTAAATTTTTATACCACAATTTTTTAAATAATGTAAATAGATAGAGGGTATTACTTCATTTTATAGCAATTTGATTTAATCAAAAAAAAATAATGTTTCTATTAATAGTTATGTAAAAAATAGTCAAACTATTCAAATTAAATATATAACTATCAAATCATTCAAATACTACTCAAAATTATTTTATAATAAAGGCATCATTTTACAAATATTCCAAAGTCTTTAAAACAATTTTATTTGCAATTTTTGAGTTTATAGATTTAAAGTTATGACAAAAATACTCAAATTCACCATTTGAAATTTGAATATTTTAAACTAAGTCAAATTTGAATTTTGGAAGATATAAAATATTCTACATGTCGAGAGCTTTCCAAAAATATAAAATTTGTCAAATTGGAAGTTGTGGTTTAAAAGTTATAGATGTTTTAATTACAGGGACTATTCTGCAAAACTGCCAATTAAATTTAAATAAAAAAGAATTACACGATGGCGCTGACGTGTCGAAGATGTGGCTGCTGACTGGGCGCTGACGCGGATCTGACGTGGCTACTTCCTATTCGCCGATACCGGTTCGGAAGGAGATCTAATCTAGCCCGTTAAACGAAGATCGGGCGGCTCACCTCGATTTGGTCATGAGCTGGCAGCGCTGGCTCGCCGGAGGAGAGGAAGGTTGCGGCGCCGGCGTCGGTCTTTGATGGAAACGGCGCTCCGGTGGAGTTTGAGCTCGGCGAAGACGTCTCCCTGTCGCGGCTTGATACGGCGAAGCGATTGGTCGTGACGGCCGCGAGCTATGCTTCCTGGAACGGCCACTACGCTTGGGCGAAGTGAAGCCACGCCGGTGTGCTTCGGTCGAGCACGAGGCGCTCCGTTCGGCTGCAAAATAAATCGAGAGAAGGGGTTCAGAGGATGCGCACGGACGCGGGGAAGGGAGATTAGGGATTTGTGCGATCGGATAACGATTAACCTTGCCGAACTTCGGAGAAACGCGACGGCGGCTGACGAACTCCGGCGAGGAAATTGCTCAGCCTGGGGGCAAGATTCGTTAGGGTTTGAGAGGGGAAAGGTGGAGGGGAGCGAGGGCTTTTAAAGGAGAGGTTCGGGGCTCTGGTTAATACCCTTAATCGTGAGGAAACGGTGGATTAAAATCGGCCGAAACTGTCGGGCGAGATTGACGGGAGGTTGAAGACGATGACGTCACGTTGACGTCATCATTTTTCTTTTTCTTTTTCTTATTTTCCATTTAATTCATATCTTTTGATTTAAGACTCCAAATCAACTCAAATAAATTTCTAAAAATTTGTAAAAGCATTATGTTTGTGTTAAACCAGTTGTGGGCATGTTTTTAATACATTTGAAAAATAATATTTTTGAAATATTCATAAAATACAATTTTGCCTATTTTAGTTTAACTTTGAAATTAGGGATTTAATAATTCATTTGGGGTTAAATAAAATTTATGAAATTACCCACATTCAAGTAAGTTTGAATTTAAGTTATTTAAATTCATTTTCAATAACCATTCATTTCTATTTTGGTATAATAGTAAAATAATTAAATATAAATATTTTTAAGGAGATAGGAAATATAATAAATTAAATTTTTAATTCATAATATTTTGTGTTCGAGTATGTTTTATATTATGCTTATTAATTTGAAAACTTCATAACAACTTTGGAAAAGATTTTATATTTAATTATTTTCTTATATAGAATATATATTCATGAAATCATTTTGTGTTTTGAAAATAAATGAAAATCATTTAAGCTAATGAAATGTTTATTTGGATAATCCATTATTATAAAATATATGAAGTTATTAAAGTTCTAAACTATAGGGTTGTAATTTCAACACTGTGTTTTGAACTTAGTTGAAAGAATGAAAACTATTTGGAAAATAGATCATGTTTTAGATAGTTTAAACAAAACACTTGTAAATATTATTTTAATTTATGAATAGCTATGGCTATGTGGTTGGAATCATATAATTATGAGGAAACTATTTATTTCATGAATATGGTTTGAAGGTTTGTAAAACATTTGTCAAATTAGATATTGAGGTTTTAATAATTACAATGGATAATAAATTGTTTACTTGAAGCAACTTTTGAAAACAATGTTAAACTGAGATATTTGAAATATTAAACCCTTTCAATATCTTTAAAGTATTTTGTAGTTGGTTTTCTTATGTATTTTAATATTTTATTTTAATCAAAACAATTTTTTTAAATTTTAGTGATTTTTAACATTCCAAAATGTTGGGATGTTACATTGTTCTGACTCGAAGCGGAAAATCAGCTCGGAAATTTCCTTGACCCGGAATTTCTGAGTCACCCCAGAAAACCACTCCAGAATTGGCTAAGGAAAGAAGAGGAAGACATTCTCACTCCAATCGGAAAATCAGCTCGGAAATTTCACCGACTCGGAATTTCCGGGCAACCCTCAGAAACTTGAAGAAATTTGGCTAAGTCAAGAAGTCGAAGACGTTCTGATCTCAACCGGAAATTCAGCTCGGAGATTTCATGGACTCGGATATTCCGAGTGACTCGGAATTTCCGGGTGTGACTTATACCGGAATTTCCAAGTTGTCGAGACATCCAACAATCAGATTTTGGGAGGGGGTATAAATACCCCCTCACTCCCTCAAGAACAGCTAGCTCTCAGATTTTCTCCTTCTTACACTTCTTGAAAGCTCAAATCATCAAGATCTCCCAATCCCCCAACTCAAATCCATTGATCTTTGGAGGATTGGAGGAGAAGGCCCGGATCTACATCTTCACTGAAGCGATTTGCATTTCTCCCCATTCACTTGGGGATTTCGTGGCTAGGGTTTCCGGTGGGAAAACCTAGTTCACCATTGTTGTAATCTTGGTGTTGCCTTGACCTTTTGTGGTCCTTGACCTTTTGTGGTCATCTTGAGAGCTCTCAGTTAAGTTGTGGGTGAGTGCCTCAAGCGTTTGTAAGGGATTCGATCTCCGCCCTAAAAGGGGATCAATAGTGTAAGGTTAACTCGCAACCTTTGTGGTTGAGTTCATCGGAGAAGAAGGTGAGCCTTTGTGGCGTTGCGGCTAACCTTTTGTGGTAGCACACACCTCTCCAACGAGACGTACACCCTTGGGTGGAACTCGGGATGACATCTTCGTCTCCACGTGCTTCACTTGGTTCCCCTTATCCTTACTCCCTTACTTGCTTGTCTTGTACTCTTGTTTATCTTGTTATTGCATAGCTTGTCATTTAGATAAATTCACCGTAGTTGCATATCTAGAGAATTTACCTTTGTGTTGAGCCTAAATTTGTAATAGCACCTATTCACCCCCCCCCCCCCCTCTAGGTGCCGGATTCCTGTTCAATTGGTATCATAGCCAGGTTCACTTTAAGGGCTTAACTGCCTAAGTGCAACGATGACGGAATCCGATGCCGAGAAGGCCTCCCGTGAGAAATTGTAGCACCCCATCTTTTATTAAAGTTGGAATACCTGTGTTATGTGCTAGTCCCTGGATCACTGCCAGCACCATAGTACAAAATATAAAGTACCATTGCATAAGTATCAAATTGCTACAACGAGATCCAAAATAATAGCCAATATGGCTTTATTACAATTTGCATAGCCATGAAGGCTAGCTAAAGTTCAAAGTTCACAGCAAAAGCGAAATAACATTGAGCCTCATCTTCAAGCATGCGCCACAGGCAGTCATGTTGGGTGTAGACTCGAGCCAGTCATTCAGCATCAGAATTTCCTGCACATTGGAATATGCAGCCCCCGAAGGAGGTCAATACAATGATGTATTGGCAAGTGACTATGGTGGATATATATATTGGCAAGTCTAACATCTATATGCATATTTGGCTTGGTGGGGTTGAAGGCCATTTGCAGAAAGCAAGTTTTCCCCTATCATTTTGTAAAACACTTTTATTTCTCGAAGACTTGGCACCGAGTGATAAAGCCCAAGTGCACCAACAATTCTTTCCTTAGTCAAATTTTACTTTATGAAAACAGTGTTGAGATTCTTCTGTCCATCCTTGTCCAGTTGCCCTAAGTAGTCCATTTCCGGGGACACGGCTGAGAACTCAGATTGTCGACTCTGCAGAGGTTGTGCACTTTCACCTTTAGACTCAATTTGTCCGAGAAATCCTATACACGCGGAGTGTATTATGGAAAGGAGAGAATTGAGACAAGAATTTTAAGAAGAAGAATGCAACCATACTAGCAAGACCCGTTCCACCTATCATCTCTACATCTGCTTGTCAAGCTGACAGGTTGCACTCCCACAACTAAATCATTCTAGACAGAGCCCATTGTCAAAAGGTTGCACGGGAAGCTTCTAAACTTGGAGGGACTTGGAAATCTCTTCGTTCCTGGGTGGCCATCCACAAGTGTACTTCTGGGTAACAACCACCATACTCATGGCCCTAAGTAGAATAGACATTCATCCTAGGCGATGACAACCACAAGCATAGTCCCAAAAGCCACTCAACATAAACCATATCAACCAATTCCACCCAGATGTGTATTTTAGATTTTTAACACTTAGAAACATTTCCATAACATGGCAAACATTTTTATAGCATGGATAAGCAACTAATGAAATCTTTTCATGGCTGCTTAGGGAAAAGGGTTGCTACACACTACTAGGATATTTGTAAAACACAAACTAACTTAATATTATAAAATAAATCAAAATTCCCTATCATGCACACTACTCAAAATATATTACTTATGCATATAGAAATTATGGGATATTGTATGAATGTCACTTGCCTTGGTAACAGGAGGAACAATCACAGCAAGAATAACAATCACAAGCAAATCCTTCCTCTTCTTCACAATCTAGCACAATCAATGAATAAAATAAAATAAATATCAACACAATGACATCACAACACTAAACATAATCATGTATGCATGGATGATATGCTATGATAATTAGGACACACTTATTACTACTTCTTATTTTCTGTCATTAATAAGTGAGTTATAATTTTTAGGTATTTCTTATTTTATTTATCAATTAAATAATTTTAAAATAATATAGTAAAACTTTGATTTCTATAATTACAACTTTTATTAATATTGCTGGATAGAGGGAAATAATACAATCCTAAAACAATTACATTTATTTCTAAATCATTTTTATTATTTAAGTTATTATTTTAATGGCCGAAATACTCCTCTGATAATTATACAAATTATAATTTGTCAAAGGGAAAAACAATTGATGTGGAAATAAACTACATGAGCAGAGCTATCCGTGGATATAATTATCAAATTTGAACTTGTAGATCAAAAGTTATGAATTTTCTACATTTTGCATATTTTCTATTTTATTTATAAAAATTCCTGCGAAAAAAGAATTAACAGGGGCTACGTGGCGCGATCCTATTGGTCGGTACCGCTTCGACGCGGATCGGCTGCGAGAGCCGTCCGATCTAATTAAAAATGGACGCGCGAGATATAATCGATCTAGATCCATTGGATCTAGATCTAACGGTCCACGATCCGTTGACCAAATTAGGGCGGCGCGGTCACCGGAGACGCGCGGGGCGCGGCGGAGCCATGGCCGGCGTTCGCGCCCGAGGCGTGCTACGGTGCTAGGAGGAAACGGAGCTCACCAGGGGATGCGCGACGTCGTGGGGAGGGCGATGGCGCGGTGGCGATGACCGGAGCGTCATCGTCTTCCCGGAAGAGCTCGCCGGAGTTGCGCACGGCGACGGTTCCTCTCGGTCGTGGACGGAGGCGGGGTTTCGCTGCAAAAACACACGCCCCACCGTGTCAAATCGATGCGCACGGCTCACAGGGAGCGAAGGGAGGTGGAAAGGAGGTCCGAGGTGGCCGGAGTTGCTCGGGCGGTGGAGTTCTTACCGATGGCGACGGCGGGATTGCGCGAGCTCGAGCGGGCAGCCTATGGGCTCTCGGGAGGTGTGGTTTGGGGCAATCGGAAGAGAGCGAGGAGGGCTATTAGTAGGGGGAAACAGCGAGGTAAATGGAGTAGTAAATCGCCGCATTCAAACGAAATCAAATCGGGCGTTTTCGGTCGGAGACGTGGGCGTGATTTGGGGACGAACGGCTCCGCGGGGGAGATGACAGGTGGGTCCCACCTGTTAGTGACTGCGAGCGAGCGCGCCGGGCGCGTGAGGAAACGGTGGATTAAAATCGGCCGAAACTGTCGGGCGAGATTGACGGGAGGTTGAAGACGATGACGTCACGTTGACGTCATCATTTTTCTTTTTCTTTTTCTTATTTTCCATTTAATTCATATCTTTTGATTTAAGACTCCAAATCAACTCAAATAAATTTCTAAAAATTTGTAAAAGCATTATGTTTGTGTTAAACCAGTTGTGGGCATGTTTTTAATACATTTGAAAAATAATATTTTTGAAATATTCATAAAATACAATTTTGCCTATTTTAGTTTAACTTTGAAATTAGGGATTTAATAATTCATTTGGGGTTAAATAAAATTTATGAAATTACCCACATTCAAGTAAGTTTGAATTTAAGTTATTTAAATTCATTTTCAATAACCATTCATTTCTATTTTGGTATAATAGTAAAATAATTAAATATAAATATTTTTAAGGAGATAGGAAATATAATAAATTAAATTTTTAATTCATAATATTTTGTGTTCGAGTATGTTTTATATTATGCTTATTAATTTGAAAACTTCATAACAACTTTGGAAAAGATTTTATATTTAATTATTTTCTTATATAGAATATATATTCATGAAATCATTTTATGTTTTGAAAATAAATGAAAATCATTTAAGCTAATGAAATGTTTATTTGGATAATCCATTATTATAAAATATATGAAGTTATTAAAGTTCTAAACTATAGGGTTGTAATTTCAACACTGTGTTTTGAACTTAGTTGAAAGAATGAAAACTATTTGGAAAATAGATCATGTTTTAGATAGTTTAAACAAAACACTTGTAAATATTATTTTAATTTATGAATAGCTATGGCTATGTGGTTGGAATCATATAATTATGAGGAAACTATTTATTTCATGAATATGGTTTGAAGGTTTGTAAAACATTTGTCAAATTAGATATTGAGGTTTTAATATTTACAATGGATAATAAATTGTTTACTTGAAGCAACTTTTGAAAACAATGTTAAACTGAGATATTTGAAATATTAAACCCTTTCAATATCTTTAAAGTATTTTGTAGTTGGTTTTCTTATGTATTTTAATATTTTATTTTAATCAAAACAAATTTTTTAAATTTTAGTGTTTTTTAACATTCCAAAATGTTGGGATGTTACATTGTTCTGACTCGAAGCGGAAAATCAGCTCGGAAATTTCCTTGACCCGGAATTTCTGAGTCACCCCAGAAAACCACTCCAGAATTGGCTAAGGAAAGAAGAGGAAGACATTCTCACTCCAATCGGAAAATCAGCTCGGAAATTTCACCGACTCGGAATTTCCGGGCAACCCTCAGAAACTTGAAGAAATTTGGCTAAGTCAAGAAGTCGAAGACGTTCTGATCTCAACCGGAAATTCAGCTCGGAGATTTCATGGACTCGGATATTCCGAGTGACTCGGAATTTCCGGGTGTGACTTATACCGGAATTTCCAAGTTGTCGAGACATCCAACAATCAGATTTTGGGAGGGGGTATAAATACCCCCTCACTCCCTCAAGAACAGCTAGCTCTCAGATTTTCTCCTTCTTACACTTCTTGAAAGCTCAAATCATCAAGATCTCCCAATCCCCCAACTCAAATCCATTGATCTTTGGAGGATTGGAGGAGAAGGCCCGGATCTACATCTTCACTGAAGCGATTTGCATTTCTCCCCATTCACTTGGGGATTTCGTGGCTAGGGTTTCCGGTGGGAAAACCTAGTTCACCATTGTTGTAATCTTGGTGTTGCCTTGACCTTTTGTGGTCATCTTGAGAGCTCTCAATTAAGTTGTGGGTGAGTGCCTCAAGTGTTTGTAAGGGATTCGATCTCCGCCCTAAAAGGGGATCAATAGTGTAAGGTTAACTCGCAACCTTTGTGGTTGAGTTCATCGGAGAAGAAGGTGAGCCTTTGTGGCGTTGCGGCTAACCTTTTGTGGTAGCACACACCTCTCCAACGAGACGTACACCCTTGGGTGGAACTCGGGATGACATCTTCGTCTCCACGTGCTTCACTTGGTTCCCCTTATCCTTACTCCCTTACTTGCTTGTCTTGTACTCTTGTTTATCTTGTTATTGCATAGCTTGTCATTTAGATAAATTCACCGTAGTTGCATATCTAGAGAATTTACCTTTGTGTTGAGCCTAAATTTGTAATAGCACCTATTCACCCCCCCCCCCTCTAGGTGCCGGATTCCTGTTCAATTGGTATCATAGCCAGGTTCACTTTAAGGGCTTAACTGCCTAAGTGCATTGATGACGGAATCCGATGCCGAGAAGGCCTCCCGTGAGAAATTGTAGCACCCCATCTTTTATTAAAGTTGGAATACCTGTGTTATGTGCTAGTCCCTGGATCACTGCCAGCACCATAGTACAAAATATAAAGTACCATTGCATAAGTATCAAATTGCTACAACGAGATCCAAAATAATAGCCAATATGGCTTTATTACAATTTGCATAGCCATGAAGGCTAGCTAAAGTTCAAAGTTCACAGCAAAAGCGAAATAACATTGAGCCTCATCTTCAAGCATGCGCCACAGGCAGTCATGTTGGGTGTAGACTCGAGCCAATCATTCAGCATCAGAATTTCCTGCACATTGGAATATGCAGCCCCCGAAGGAGGTCAATACAATGATGTATTGGCAAGTGACTATGGTGGATATATATATTGGCAAGTCTAACATCTATATGCATATTTGGCTTGGTGGGGTTGAAGGCCATTTGCAGAAAGCAAGTTTTCCCCTATCATTTTGTAAAACACTTTTATTTCTCGAAGACTTGGCACCGAGTGATAAAGCCCAAGTGCACCAACAATTCTTTCCTTAGTCAAATTTTACTTTATGAAAACAGTGTTGAGATTCTTCTGTCCATCCTTGTCCAGTTGCCCTAAGTAGTCCATTTCCGGGGACACGGCTGAGAACTCAGATTGTCGACTCTGCAGAGGTTGTGCACTTTCACCTTTAGACTCAATTTGTCCGAGAAATCCTATACACGCGGAGTGTATTATGGAAAGGAGAGAATTGAGACAAGAATTTTCAGAAGAAGAATGCAACCATACTAGCAAGACCCGTTCCACCTATCATCTCTACATCTGCTTGTCAAGCTGACAGGTTGCACTCCCACAACTAAATCATTCTAGACAGAGCCCATTGTCAAAAGGTTGCACGGGGAGCTTCTAAACTTGGAGGGACTTGGAAATCTCTTCGTTCCTGGGTGGCCATCCACAAGTGTACTTCTGGGTAACAACCACCATACTCATGGCCCTAAGTAGAATAGACATTCATCCTAGGCGATGACAACCACAAGCATAGTCTCAAAAGCCACTCAACATAAACCATATCAACCAATTCCACCCAGATGTGTATTTTAGATTTTTAACACTTAGAAACATTTCCATAACATGGCAAACATTTTTATAGCATGGCTAAGCAACTAATGAAATCTTTTCATGGCTGCTTAGGGAAAAGGGTTGCTACACACTACTAGGATATTTGTAAAACACAAACTAACTTAATATTATAAAATAAATCAAGTTCCCTATCATGCACACTACTCAAAATATATTACTTATGCATATAGAAATTATGGGATATTGTATGAATGTCACTTGCCTTGGTAACAGGAGGAACAATCACAGCAAGAATAACAATCACAAGCAAATCCTTCCTCTTCTTCACAATCTAGCACAAGCAATGAATAAAATAAAATAAATATCAACACAATAACATCACAACACTAAACATAATCATGTATGCATGGATGATATGCTATGATAATTAGGACACACTTATTACTACTTCTTATTTTCTGTCATTAATAAGTGAGTTATAATTTTTAGGTATTTCTTATTTTATTTATCAATTAAATAATTTTAAAATAATATAGTAAAACTTTGATTTCTATAATTACAACTTTTATTAATATTGCTGGATAGAGGGAAATAATACAATCCTAAAACAATTACATTTATTTCTAAATCATTTTTATTATTTAAGTTATTATTTTAATGGCCGAAATACTCCTCTGATAATTATACAAATTATAATTTGTCAAAGGGAAAAACAATTGATGTGGAAATAAACTACATGAGCAGAGCTATCCGTGGATATAATTATCAAATTTGAACTTGTAGATCAAAAGTTATGAATTTTCTAAGTTTTGCATATTTTCTATTTTATTTATAAAAATTCCTGCGAAAAAAGAATTAACAGGGGCTACGTGGCGCGATCCTATTGGTCGGTACCGCTTCGACGCGGATCGGCTGCGAGAGCCGTCCGATCTAATTAAAAATGGACGCGCGAGATATAATCGATCTAGATCCATTGGATCTAGATCTAACGGTCCACGATCCGTTGACCAAATTAGGGCGGCGCGGTCACCGGAGACGCGCGGGGCGCGGCGGAGCCATGGCCGGCGTTCGCGCCCGAGGCGTGCTACGGTGCTAGGAGGAAACGGAGCTCACCAGGGGATGCGCGACGTCGTGGGGAGGGCGATGGCGCGGTGGCGATGACCGGAGCGTCATCGTCTTCCCGGAAGAGCTCGCCGGAGTTGCGCACGGCGACGGTTCCTCTCGGTCGTGGACGGAGGCGGGGTTTCGCTGCAAAAACACACGCCCCACCGTGTCAAATCGATGCGCACGGCTCACAGGGAGCGAAGGGAGGTGGAAAGGAGGTCCGAGGTGGCCGGAGTTGCTCGGGCGGTGGAGTTCTTACCGACGGCGACGGCGGGATTGCGCGAGCTCGAGCGGGCAGCCTATGGGCTCTCGGGAGGTGTGGTTTGGGGCAATCGGACGAGAGCGAGGAGGGATATTAGTAGGGGGAAACAGCGAGGTAAATGGAGTAGTAAATCGCCGCATTCAAACGAAATCAAATCGGGCGTTTTCGGTCGGAGACGTGGGCGTGATTTGGGGACGAACGGCTCCGCGGGGGAGATGACAGGTGGGTCCCACCTGTCAGTGACTGCGAGCGAGCGCGCGGGGCGCTGGGCTGCTGGCGGGCTGATAGGCTACGGGCGCGCGGCAGATAGATACGGGCCACGGCCCACTCGACTCTGAGATCCAATTATTTTTATTTAAATCCTTTTCTGTTTTTAAATACTGATTTCAAATATGATTTTTAAACCTATTCAAAACATTTCAAAAAAATTCATGAAAATATGTTTTGGAAAGGTTATTAAAAATGGAACTTTTAAAAATTATTCTTGACCATATATAAATTGGTAAAATTTTATTTATTAAAGGAGTTTTAAATAAACACTTTATGGAATTATAGATTATTTATATTTATAATTTGAAGTTTTATTTAATATTTTTGTGATGTATTTTTATGCTGAATGATGCATGATGCTTGAATGCAAGTTTTAAATTTTTGCAAAATTTGGGATGTTACAGAAATTAGAGGTGGAGACGGAGGCGTTAGCCGAAGGGGCAACCATGGCCGATCTTATAGATATGAGATCGTCCTTGGAGGCCCAACTCTTCAAGATGAATGAGATGCTCATGCCACTCTTGAAGTCTTAGGAGCCCGAGGCTACTTCTCCCTCTCCTCCTCCTAAGGAGCACGGTGAGAACTCTAAGGATTCATCTTCGGATGGGTCCAAAGATGTCCCTCCGAATGCTTCCCCTGGGAAGGCGGAAAAGGATGAATCACCTAGCTCCTCTAATACCCCTAAATGAGAGGAATTTCATAATGTTAACCATAATTACTCTCCTAACCCTCCTATCCCTCACCCTCATGTAAACTTAAGAAGTGATCCTCCTAAGCTCAAACCTACTCATTCCTCTCAATGGCAATTTCAAATGAAGTCTCATTTATGTAGTGCCTCCATTGAGCTATGGCGCATCATTGAAGAAGTATTCAAGGCCCATGATCCAACCAACTTGACAAGGAGAGAGGTGTTTGATAGTCAACTCAATGCCACCGCTCTTCATCAACTCCAAATGGTCGTTGGAGAGGACATGCCTCTTATTAAACAATTCTCCACCACCAAATAAGTATGGAATGCTATTTTCGACATCTTCGTCGGCAATGAGAGCATTAAGAAGAACAGGTATGATGCCTTGTCCAATGAGGTGGAAGGGTTCTACAAGTTGGATGGAGAAAGTCATGAGGACATGTACCGGAGGTTGGTGTTGATTGCTAACACCTTCAAGAAGCTCGATGCGGTCTACATTAATGATGCTTGGATCAAGAGGAAGTTCGTGACCGCACTCTTACCCTTTGAGGAAACGGACTTGAAGACACTCCAAGTGAGACATGACTTCGCGAAGATGACATACAATGAAGTCATGCAAGAGATCACCGCTTACAAGGTGTCCTCTAAGATTGCACGAATGCAAGAGCCAGAGCCATAGGGATGCACAAGCATGCCTCAATTGCCTTGAAGGCCACCGTTGAAGAAGAGGATGAAGATGAGTATGATGATCAAGTCGAGCTATCTAGTGAGACACTCTCTAGTACTCTCACCCAACACATGGGTCTTGCGGGAAGAACTTTTTGGAAGAACCCCGGAAGGGCCAAAGCTAGGATTGACAAGAAGTTCACCTCCAATGGAGGAAAGCCAAGCAACAAGGTGAGGCTTTGCTATAATTGTGATGACAAAAGCCACTTTGTTGTAGATTGACCATGGGAAAGAAGAGAGGACCATGGTGGGAGGCTCGTAGCCAAGACGAAGGGCAAAGGACCTATGCCCATGAAGAAGCCCTACTTCAAGAAGAACCAAAAGATTGTCTTGGTAACTCAAGAGCAATATCCCACCGATGATGAAGATAGTGACAAGGAGGATACTCCAACGCAAGTGGCCACACTAGCCATTTCCTCTACACCTCTGTCACTCTTCTCCTCACCAAATGAGAGCCCCATCATCAAGAATGCAAGATGTATTATGGCAAAGACATCTGAGGTAAAATTGTCCCCTGCCTCCATATCCCATGAAATTGATGATGATATGAGTCTTGAAGTCAATAAAGAAATTATTGCTTTTGATAAATTCATGACTAACTTGCAAGGAGAAGGAAAGAAACACTTTGGCTCGATTATGAGTCGCATAGGTGAGCTTGAGGATGAGCTTGAGTTAAAAGGTGATTTTGAGAGAGAGGATGCTCACACTAAGGTGTCTCTCGAATCCTCACTTGAAGATGAACAAGAAGCTCATGCTCTCCTCAAGGAGCAACTTGCTAAGATCACTAAGGATTGTGATCTTTAATTTGCTAAATATAAAATTGTGCAAAATTAAAAGTCCGAGCTTGTAGTTGCTCATGCTAGACTTTGCGAAGACTTTGAGTCACTTGAAAATACTCACAAGGTATTGACAAGTGATCACGAACGTCTCCTCAAGTCTCGTGATCAACTCCAAACTCGTATATTTACTCTTCAGAAACCTAGCACTTCTACTCCTTTGAATACTAATGCAAATGTTGTCAAGGATAAAGCTAGGGTTTTGTTTGTTCCCTCCATGGAAACCGAGCCCAAGACCTCTCTTGATAAAGGTAAGGGGACACTCACTACTCCTCTTCATGAGCGAGTGCCCCACAAGGGTAAAGAAGGTCTAGGCTATGTTGCTAAGGATAAGAAGAAGATCAAGAAAAGGGCCAAGCCCGCACAAGCCAAGGAAGATGGCATTGCGAGTGGAAATGCCACAAGGGGCACTCCCACTCGTGATGACTTTGCGGGCATATCTAACCCCAATTATGCTTTATATGTTGATTATTATGGGGATGTCTATGCTAGATACATTGGTCCTTTTGATGGCTATATTGAATATGCTATTTGGGTCCCAAAGACCCTTGTTGCTAACCAAAAGTCACCCATTGCAAAATGGGTACCTAAATCAAAGAATTGATTGTGTATAGGGCCTTGCTTCCGGAGGATCGAAATGGATAATTGATAGTGGGTGCACTAGTCATATGATCGGAAGCAAGGAGATTGTAATGGAGTTGAAGCCTAATGATGATCAAATGACCGTTACATATGGTGACAATTCGAAGTCTAAGGTAATAAGGCTCGGCAAGGTGGTAGTGGCACCGGACATCGCACTTGTGAATGTTTTGCTTGTCGAGTCCCTAGGTTTCCACTTGATCTCGGTGCATTCTTCAACTTGTTTGGGTTATACCGTTATCTTCGAAAAGGAAATGGTTATCCTTATGCGGAGTAAGTCTTTCAAAGTGCCTTTCGTTGGGTACGTTGAGAATGAGCTATATGTGGTTGACTTCTCCGGAGTCACCACTTCCCATGCAATGTGCTTATTCGCTAAGGCGGACTTGGGTTGGTTATGGCATCGCCGACTAGCCCATGTCAATATGAGGACTTTGCAAAGTCTCCAAAAGGGTGGCCATATCCTACGACTATAAGACCATGTTTCTTTCTCGAAGGATTGAATGTGTAGGGCTTGTGTTGAAGGAAAAATGCATGACATCCACCATCCAAGCAAGACCATCATTTCATCAACGAGGGTTTTGGAGCTGCTCCATGTTGACCTCTTTGGTCCCATTCCGGAAGCTAGTCTTGGTGGCAAGAAATATTGTTTGGTGATTTTTGATGACTATTCAAGATACACATGGGTTTTCTTCTCTTCAAGTCGAAGGCGGAGACTCAACAAACTATTATCGACTTCTCCAATGAAGCTCAACGTCAACACAATGTCCCAATCTTGGTGATAAGAAGTGATAATGGTTCCGAGTTCAAGAACTACACCTTGAACGAGTTCCTTAGATAAGAAGGGATTCGTCATCAATATTCCCGTGCTTATACTCCCCAACAAAATGGTGTAGCTGAAAGGAAGAACCGCACACTAATTGAGGTGGCAAGATCGATGATGGCCGAGTTCAAGCCCCCTCACAACTTTTGGGGCGAAGCCGTCAACACCGCTTGCCATTCATCCAACCGACTCTTCTTTCGCAAAGGACTCATGAAGACACCTTATGAAGTGCTTACCGGGAACAAGCCCAACATCTTATACTTCCGAGTTTTTGGTTGTCAGTGTTTCTATCTCATCAAAGGTGTTCGTTTTGGCAAGTTTGATTCTAAGTCTCTTGAAGGGACTTTTGTTAGTTACGGTGCCGAATCCCATACTTATAGAGTCAATGAAAAGGCCTCGCGCATTATCATAGAAACTTGTAGTGTGGTATTCGATGAGAATGATGGCTCCCTTCACTAGTGGAAAAAGGGGCTCTAGTCCCGGTTCCAAAGGGCCTATAGTCCCGGTGTAGCAACCGGGACTGTCAGGCCGGGACTAGAGCCCCCCCACCCTTTGGTTTCGGTTCAATACGAACCGGGACCGCACCCCCCCACACAATTAGAGCTCCGCACATGGAGGTGGCAGGGCACGCGGGGGCGAACCCTTTAGTCCTGGTTCGTGTTACGAACCGGGACTAGGGTTTTGTTTTATTTTTTACATTTCAGGGTTTTGTTTTTTTTTATTTCAGGGTTTTGCTTTTTTTTTATTTCTGGGTAGGGATTTCGGATGGTACCATGTCGATGCGTCGGGGTAGGGGTTTCGGATGGTACCATGTTGATGCGTCGGGGTAGGGGTTTCGGATGGTACCACGTCGATGCGTCGGGGTAGGGGTTTCGGATGCTACGGCTTCGATGCGCGAAAAACACGTATAAATTATTATACAAAGCTAGATGAATGCATCATGCATATATACAATTACATGAAAATCATGTGTTGATAACACATACACAATTAAGTACGCCTGGTACTTGAAGATCACGTTTCCCGGTTCCAGATACTTAGAAGTATTTTGTTACATGGAGATCACTATATTTTACATGTCTACACTAGTCAAAATAGTGGTACTCTCCGGTCTCCGGTATGAGATGGGCGAGGTAAAATCCCGTCAACTCCTCTGCAAGTGCCCTGAAGCGGGTCTTTATTGGTAACTCGCTGCGCTTTCTTGCCAACTGTGAAAAAAATGACATCACAATGAATACATGAGATATGAAATGAATAAAACTCATCATGATTGATGGTACAAAAATAATGTTGTGACTTGAGCTTTACGTACTTCGATACTTCTTTTGCTCTTCAAACTCTCGTTGACCGCAGTGTGCATGTACTCGCAAACGTAGAATCCACATAGATCAGTCCCTATTGGCTGTTTAAGGCAAGTCTATAGAAGAATATAATTTAATCAAATAATAATAAAGTATGATAATGATGCATGGGACTAGTTATAGTACTACTTACATCGTTACTACGCCAGCGCAGTTTCTCCGGCCATCCACTGTTCGGATGTTCCGCGAGGAACATTTTCCAAACGCTGCATGACAAGAAAATGAATGAATGAGTCATACATTCTTTGATATTAGGAAATGAACGAAAGAGGCGATAGAAAAGAAAGTACCTTGCCACCAAATCAAAACAGGTCTTGTATTGTTTAGGGCATCTTCTTAACGAGTCAAGGACAAAAATTTCTCCTTTCCGCAAGTCAATAACGATAAGAATGTAGTGGTAGCTGCGCACGTTTATAAATATTCATGCATAACTCATCAATTAAACTTAACATCGGATGAGAAAAATAGAATGTGTAATAAGCAGTAACACTCACTTGAAGTTGTAAGGCCATAATATATATTTTTTGTAAGCTTGTCGCTTGAAAAACATTAGCAAATTCCCCGATGTATCCTTGTTAAGTACTGGATCAATTATGTTATCTTCATGCATTATAGAGGGGTCAATGAACCTAATGTGGTTGATTTTCTGCTTCTTGCATTCGAGCATCTTCATTCTGCGTAATAAAGCAAACAAAATATTATAGAGAGGATTATCACAGACAATGAAGGAGTAGAGCTAATTAAAGCATTAAATTACATGAATATATCACTTACAGACAATAGGAACTCATGATAGCTTTGTCGAGGGCCCGAAGATTGTATAACTGAAAGATTTCGGCGAAGTAAAGGACAATGGAGTATTCTTGGAAATAATGCTCTTCCTTAACTGCCATCATGAGAGCGTCTTTATTCGTCTCCTTTAGGGTATTCTTGTACCAGGCTTGAAATTGACGCATTCTTGTGGGTAAGTCGCCGTCGACAAAATTCTCCCCGTGAACATAAGTACGAACAACATCCGTGAAGGGGATATCATCTCCTGAATATACCAGCTCCCGCACATTGATGTTTTTGAGAACTCTGTCATCAAGCACATTGAGCGGGGGGGCCGACTGTGCGTCTTGTTCTCCGAGTTGGGCAACTTGTTTCCCTTTTTTCGATCGATCATCCATCTCTTCGTCATATGACTTACCAATGTTGCGATCATAGTCTGTTGGCGGCGATGATGGGGTTTGTATAGGGCATCAATGCAACGGTCAATTTTCTCCTGAGGAATTCCGGCAGTAAATTTTGCAGGAGGCAATTGTTTCGCTAACGCTTTCTGTTTCACGCCAGCAAGCCAGGCATCCGTATGTTCTTTGCAGGCGATATCGTTTTCCTCAACGGTTCTCTCCCAAGGTAACATTGGAGTAGGCGGCGGTGTTTTCTGCTTTCTAGGTTTCTTCCTAACAGGAGAACCAGACTGGCGCCTACTCGAGAGCGACTTAACATTCTGGCGGACTGGCATAGATTGCGATGGCCTCGCGCTAGGAACCCTCTCGGGGGGCGGTTGGCTTTGCTGTTGAGCTGGAGATGGACTCGGGCTGGGGTCCCTATCGGGGAGGTGTGGGCTTTGCTGATGGGGTGGAGATGGACTCCGTCTTTGATCCCTCTCGAGTAAGAGTGGACTTTGCTGGTGAACTGGACTCCTAGAACGAGGAGTGGACTTTGCTTGTTCTGAAAGGACGATGTATTTCTTGGGCCATAGGGCGAAGGCATGCTTGACGTCTGCCAATGTCTTCTCCTCGTCACCTCCAGGTAACTCAAGTTCCACGGTTTCAAATCCCGGCATAATTTCGTCCACCCCGACACGAGCGTAGCCATCTGGAATTTGACCACAATGGTAGAGTTCTCCAGGTTGAATTACTAAAGCTTGCCCCACCGCCACCTTCAAAGTTATGTTTCTCATTTCTATATGTAGCTCACAACCTGTAGGCTCTGTGATGTCATCCACTTGGTAGGGACCATCGACTTGACGCGTGGAACCAACGCTGGTTCTACGCTGAGATGGGGCGACATCTGCTTCATGATCTAATTGGTGCCGCTCCTGAGGTTCCGTTCTTTGCTCCTTCAATGCTTTTATTTCCGCCCGTTGCTCCTTCATTTCACGTTCCAATTGTAATATCCGGTCGGCCTCCTTCTTCTTACCTGTGCTACGGCTTCTATAAGTGTGAGCGGATTCCGGCCACGCAGTCTTAAACGTAGTACCGCCAGGAAAGCCTCGAGCTCGTCCAACATGTTCAGGATTCCCCAGGGCCCGTGTCAGCTCGTCATCCTCTCTATCGGGTTTGAACACACCATTGCGAACATCATTAATTGCTGCTTCAAGCTTCTTTTTTATTTGATTAACGAGAACCTTCCATTTTCCTTTTCCAACAATATCTCCGGTTTCTGGGTCCAACATTGCCCCATGGGCGAACAACCAGAATTTTGACCTCTCGGGCCAGTCAAGTGTCTTTGGACGTACCCCCGATCGAAGCAGTTTTTCTTCATAGGCTAACCACTTAGGAATGGCGCTCTTGTAGCCACCTGTCCCCAATGTATGGTGGTCTACCTTCAGCCCAACATTCAATTTATTTATCTCCGATCGGGCCACAGCCATCGGTGATTCCCTATACGCCTTAAACGCCGCCCATTCAGATTCTAACTTCTTCCCTAGTGCTTCACTGAAATCTGGCTCTTCTTTTGTTTCTTCATATTGATTCCATAACTTTTTCTTCCAGTTCCGGAATTGTTCTGCCATCTTAATAAGAGTCCACTTCTTGAGGTTGTCCTTCTTCACTTTAGAGAGATCTGGCGGGAGGGTGAAATGTGACAAAAGCGTGTTATAGACGAAATCCTTAAGAACTTGGTGGACATAACATGGGTCCTCCACATCTGCGGCCACCGGCTTATTCCATTCGTGTATGCTGATTGGGATCATGTCCCTAACAATAACTCCAGCTTGACTTATAAATTTGTTGCGGTTCTGTTTTGGTTCGAGCAGTTCGCCGGAATCAGCAATTTCCTCAATCGGTAACTTTGGATCCTCGATCGTCATTCTTTTTGCCTTGCCTCGAGGAGCACATGGTGGCTGCTTTTTGGCAGATTTGCTCAATCCGGATGGCTAAAAGAAAAAAAAGTCGTTAATAAATGCAACATAAATCAATTAATGCATGTAGTTAACAACAACATATCGCCATATTTATTATAAACACATATACACCTCTCCGCCGGAGTTTGTTATCACCACATCTCGTGACTCCATTCCATCACCAAAGTCGTTCAAAAATTGTTCGAAATCATAATCATCTACATCTCCTCCAGCTCGGGCATCTTAAAAAATAAGTTGTTCCATTTGGTCTTCCATCTCCTCGTCTCGTTGAAATTGTGCTTCTTCTACCTGCTCGTCTCGCAAGTGCTCCATAGCTCTACCTGCAATCCATAGCTCGGGCATTATAATCAAGTTTACATTTATTCATCTGAAAAACATATACAAGTACAATAATTGCAACAAGTATGGATCATATAGCACAACAAGGTGGCAGCGAAGAAAACAGTGTGTGCTCATCTTGCATACTTAACACAAAACAATATATATGGATCATATTTTAGAATTGTGCATATCTAACACAAAATCATCTTTTTCGTACACATTTACAATCATCTCAATTTGCGTATCCAACACACCATAATATATATACGGATCATATATTACAATTTCATATCTAACACATTTACAATCATCTCAATTTACAAAACAAAGATAGCCGCTGAAGCAAGACCTCCTGAAAAGCCGTGGACACAAGGACCCGAGCAGCAGACCTCCTGCAAGTTGTATAATGAATTGTATTTCAATCAAAACAACAAAAGATGTAGCCAATGATGCATGTAGACAATAATTGCAAGTCATAGCATCCATAAAGCAGAACACTGAGAGAACTACAATTATGTAACAAGAAATAGCATCTCATAAAACAGAAAAGACTGATTTCTCAATAGCCGTAGCCAAAATTCATCTAACAAGCATGCATTGATTCTAAGTGTCTCAGTTTCAGACTTGATAGTAGAAAAGCACAACCCACCGTGTTCTGGTAATATACCACAGTAGGAGAGGCTCCTACTGTTTTTGATTCAATAAATAATCTTTCTAGTAAAGAGGGATGTATAGATCATATAACACAATAAGGTGAATTCAATAAATTTATTCCAGCAAGCAATAATAAGTCATCCAAGAATAAATATAAAAGTTTTGTGTGTAGTTTGGTTGTTATCATGTTTGAACTTGTGCCCTGTTAATTTTTTATTGACAACACCAACAAGTTTTTAGCTTGAATTTACCTAAATTAAATTATAGCAATACATGGAAGAATCTGACAATTGTGTGATCTTCATGTCTGTTAAAACTTAGCCAAACCATAACCTATTATTAAGCAAGCTTTCAATAGTTTTTGACATTCTTTTGGACCAATCTGATCTTTGTAATATATAGTTTCACTCCATAAAACTTTTAATCACAAATGAACTTGTTTAGACCTAAATCTCACAAGATTTTGTAAGCATCAGAATAAGATGACCATTTGGAGGAAACTATTCTTACAGATCCTAGCAAACTTCATGCATCACAAGCTGACAGAACTTAAATGGGACACGACTAAAATATAGACTAAAGCTTTACTTTAGCCAATACGTCGAGGTTGGACGTTTATTTTAGCCAATATAGACTAAAGCTTTACTTTACTAAAGCTTCACTTAGTCAGAGAAAATTGGGCATGAAACAAGCACAAACACAACACAAGTTTGATAGAACACACAAATAGCAGCATAACAGATCAACAATAGCTCAATTCTCTGCCTGTTATCCTCTCTGCCGAAAGCTTTTGCTTTAACCTAACCCTAGCTTGACCAAACCGGAGTTGAGCAACCCTAGCCCTAGCTAAAGAGGAGGCCGAGAGGAAGGGATCGTAGGGGAGGAGACGCTCACCGGAGTTGAGCAGGTGGCGGGGCTGTGGGTGGGGAGGCCTCCTCGCCGGTGCGGAGAGGAAGGGATGGCGCGGCGGCGGAGCGCGACCTCCTCGACGGTGCGGATCGAGGACGGGGACGGCGCGGCGAGCGGCCTCCTCGTCGGCAGGGGATGGCGGCGCTGCGGCATGGCGCAGGGGCAGAGAGCAGTGGAGCGGCAGCGGCAGACGGCGACGGCGAGGCGCAGTGGCGGCGCGGGGGGAGTCGGGGGCGTCGGAGGCGACAGTGGGGGGAGAATGAAAAAAATTCACGCGCACATCACCTAAACGCTTGGCACAGACCTTTAGTCCCGGTTCCAGCCACGAACCGAAACTAAAGGGTCTTTAGTCGCGGTTGGTAACACCAACCGTGACTAAAGGTCCGACTGGGCCGCGAATAATTGTGCGCGAAGCCCAGTGGACCTTTAGTCTCGGTTGGTGTTACCAACCGAGACAAATGCCTTTTTTTCTTGTTTCTTTTTACTGATTTTTTTTTTGTTTTCTTTTAAATTGTTTGAATTGTTTACCTGTTTCTTATTTTAGTTTACTTATTTTTTGAATTGTTTTGGTTTCTTAATTTATTTTTCTGTTTTGTTTTATATTCTTTCATTTTAAGATGGCAAGGTGATTTCCTTAAAAAAAATCTTAAATATCATTTTATATTTTTAAGATTTTTGTGAAGTAAGTACAAAAAATATGATTCCAAATGGCACCCAACTATTTTTCACTAAGAGTGGTGCACATATGATGGATGACCCCAAGTTTGAGTTTTTTCTTTGAATTCTAACTAATTTTCCCTAGTTATTTGAGTTTATGTTGATTTTTTGAAAGTAATTCAAATTGGAACTACAACTATTTGATAGTTTGGTCTGAAACTTTTGGAAAAATCATTTTAAGGTACACAACTAGTGGTTATATCACAGAAACATTGATAGTTCTAGAAAATATCACCTCTTCCGATGATTAGTCGTAGCGACCGTTTTGATCGTTTTTAAGAGAAAATGTAATAAAGTGATAAAGAGCTCAAAAAATCAAATCCTTTGGAATGGGCTCCTTATTTGTGTACTAGTTGCTATGAAAAATGATAAACTTGATTTTTGCCAACATTTGCAAAAAAAGTATTTACAAAAAGGTCTATCATGTATGAACATCTAGAAGTTTCAAGCCAAATGACCAAGTTATGGTCATTTCGATGACATAGTTTGTGATTGTAACACCCCAATTCTCTTAGCTTTAGCATTGTGGTGTTATTCTGGATTTTTCACCTCTTGCTGAAAATTTTGTGTGTAGAAGTTTGAGTAAAGATTTAATTTGTTTGCACATCTTATGTTGTGTGTGCTCCACTAGTGTTCCCTCACATTGAAAACACTAAAGTCACATAACACCAAAATAAAATATCCACTATTATGATCTTCATGGTTGTTAAAACTAAGCCAAACAAGGAGCTATTATTAAGCAAACCCTAAATGGTATTTGGCATGCATTTGAAACATTTCCATCTAGGTCACATATAATTCCATACCCTGTTCTAAATTATCACACAAGAGCTTGTTTGCATATGAATCTCACTAGCTTTTGTAGTCATCAAAATAGCATGACCATTTGAGTGATTCTTTTCCTTCTCACCAAAAGTTTTCTTTTCTTTGGGAGCTAAATAAGATGTTTGATTTGGGCATTTAGAAATTCAGTAGTTTCACTTAATGTGGTGAGCATGGGTAATTGATTTATTTTTTTCTTTTGTGGTTAATGTTTGAATTATTCAAACTTAGGGTTTGAATATGTTTGAGGATTTTACTCAAAACTTCTTCTCTCTCTCTCTCTCATTTCTACTCCACCTGCTGGAAAAGGAGAGCAGCATGATTACCCCCTGGCCCACCTGTCATGGGCTCGGGTCACCTCTCCTCCTCTTCCTCCTTTCTCTTTTTCTCTCCACCCAACCGAAGCACACTCCCCTCTCTTCTCACTGGCCAGGCAGTCTCCTCCCGACCAGCATCCTCTCTGCCCCTCTCCACCGCCCTAGAGGACCAACCAGAACTCCCCTCCCCCTCCCCAAACCGCTCCTTCCCGTGGGAGTCCAAAAACCGGCCCCTGGTTTTGGAGCCGTGCTCAGCCTCGCCCTCCCCCTTATATCCTTGCCCGAGGCTCTTCCTCACCTCCTCTGCTCACCCCTACCACCCTCACCCAAAGCCACGCCCTCCCTCGAGCTCTGGAGGTGAAAAACCTCGCCGGAGACCGATTTTTTCCCGCCGTGCTCATCGTCGTTCCATTCCACCTCTCTCTGCCATTTTTGGCCCCTCGAGCGCGTCTCGTCGAGATCTAACTCTCCCTGCCCTCCTTTTCTCTTCTAGGTGTCCGTAGCCGCCGCGCTCATCCTCGACCCGAGAAGCTCGCCGCCGCCGTCGCCATGGTTTCCGACGTTGCATGCGAGAGTTGAGGTCACCGTCGAGCTCGCCATTGTCCCCTCCGTCGATCTCCACCCATCCCCTGGCCCCGCGCGGTCTCTGGTGAGCGCCATCGCCACCATTTCTGTAACGCCCCGGGATTTTTCCCAATTAGAAAACTGTTTGTTTTTCTTTTTGCATCAACATGACATCATCATGCATCTTTTGCATTTGTCAATCTTAATTTAAATTGTTGCATTTAAATTTAACTCCATTTAAATTTCTTTTCCACTTTTAAATCTAAATGCAAATCAATTTAATTTAAAATGTGATATTTAAATTCTTTTCAAATATTCCAATTTATATATTAATTGTATACTTTTGAAACTATAAATATTGTTCAAAAGTCTAAACATCTTTTCTTTTCTATGTTGTTTTAAAATACAAGAACATAAAAGAATGTTTTAAAAGAAATAAAACAGAGGGAGAAAAACATTCTTCCTGGGTCGTTTCCTCCTCTCCCTAAGCTCCTGGCCCATCTTCAAGCCCAATCCGGCCCACTCACCTCTCATCCCTGTCCTCTTCCTCGCTTTACAGCCAGGCAGAGAGGAGGCAATGGTGATCCCCACCACGTGCTCCCCCTCCTCCCCTTCTTAAGCCGGCCCCTCTCCCTCTCCCAAACCCTAGCCCTCCCTTCTTCTCCTCCCTCCTCAGGCGCCGCCGCCCCTTCTTCCCCATCTCTTATCTCCCCTCGGTTTCTTCCACCATTAACCCACCGGAGAGCACCTTGTCGTTGCGCCGCTTCTCCCTCGCCGTCGAAGACCCGTGCTGCTGCCCCGGAACTGCGCCTCTCCTTCTTCATCCCCGACGCGCAAAGGATTGGGACAGGGGCAACTGTCGTCGACGCCCACGTCCTCTTCTTTCTCACGGACGGTGGCGGGCCTCCGCCGCGCAATTCCGGCCACCCCTGCCTCCCCGAGACGAACTGCTCCTTGAAACACTCCCGGTGAGCCACCGGATCCATCCCCGCCCTTTCCCTCACGTTTTCCTGACCGTAGGAGTCGCCGACGTGCCCAATTTGAGCTCGGCCGCCATGGATAACCGAGGAGCTCCGATCACGTTACTTTTTCTCCTTGCTCCTCCTCCGCTGATCCTCTTCCTCGGAGTACACACGCACGAACTGCACACGCACGCCCCCGCGTCCCGCGCGGCTCAGTGCAGATCAACGCCGGCGGCCGATTTTTTTCAGTCCATCGTGCTCTCTGTTTCCCCATGTTCAGTTTCGTCAATTCCAGGCTTATGTCTAACGGTTGAAAAACGCTCCTTGTTCGTTTCTGTCAGCAACACTCAGCCGGCCCGGTGGTCAGCGCATCGATCCCGCCCGCGCGCGAGCTCGTGGGTTCGATCCCCAGCTCCACCGGAAAAACCGCACCCTTTTTCCCTTTGCGCTCGCGCCCTGACATGCGGGCCCCGTTGGTCAGTGACCGCGGAGGCCAGCGCAGCGCACCCACGCCACCGTGGCACTCGGACCCACTGGTCAGCCTCTCGGGTGTCTTTCCTTCGGTAAGAAAATTCCAGGAGACATTCCCTGCGCTGTAATCTTCCACCGAGCCCCCTGCAGTTCCTGTTTCTGCACAAAGCCCCTCACTGAATTGTTTTCCATCACCAACAGGTCCTGTAAAATTGTAGAAACACCCCTATTCTTGTTATGCTAATAACTATAATTCTAGAACTCCAAATAAAAAATCTTTATATGTTTTATTATCAGAAAAATGCAATTAACATTAATGTGTCATTTGTATGCCATTTTGCATCTGTTATTTTAATATCTTAGTGTAATTTGTTAATTGCAACTAAATAATTAAATATGGAATGTTAGAGGTAATAAATATATAATGCCCTATTCCATTTAATTTAATTAGATCACCCATGCCATGTGTTGCCATGCTGAGCAATAATTAATATTGCTGGTAAATAAATAACTTGCATCTAAATATTAATTGCCGGGATTGTTTTCCCGCTTAATTTGGATTAATTGCTTTTGTATTGCATCTTGCCATGTCATGCATCATTCTCACATAATCATGCTGGATCTTCTGCCGTAGTTGTAAAATGCATCTTTTGCGCTTTCCAGTGTTTGTTGCTTCTTCGCGGATAAGACGATGATATGTGTGAGCAACGACAAGATCTGCTTCCATGCGGGATTTCCAGGCAAGCAAAGTTTGCTTGTTTACCTATACATTGTCTTTCATTCCTGTCGTTGATTTCTGCTACCCTAGTTACGATTCTTTATTGCGATCCCATCACATGTTTATCCTGCAGCCTATACAGCTTTATCCCCACATCCCATCACCTTTTGTATGTTTATCTGTTGGCCTTGCGAGTCGTAGCGCATGCTTAGAGTTGGTTGTGTGAGTCGTCTGTTGGTCTTTTATTTCATATGCTTAGCTTGATAGTTTATTCTACCTTAATAAAATGTTGTATTATATTGGGGTATTATAATTAAAAGATAAGGCACCGGCGGAAGGCCTTGCGAGGTGCTTTGTTCTGCTAAGTGTCGACCTAGGAGCTGAGATCTTGCTCCCCTAATCCAAGACTGAGCGCACTAACCACTTGTGGGAGGCCCTATGGAGCCCCCCTCGACTTTGACTGGAACTTCGACTTGTCCGGGAGCCACACCTAGTCCGGGTTTTCCATTTGTCTCATATGCATTGATGATACTAGTGTAGTATTTTACTTTGGCGGTGTGCCTTGTTACATGCATATAGGGCGCGGCCTGTTGGTGCGGAGGGGTGTGTCCTGCGGGAGTCCGCACCCTTTTGGCCGGGACCAGCATAGCTCCCGTGGCTTCTGGACTTGTTGCGGTGAAGGAAAAGAGTTGGGTTGAAAGGCCCTAATGTTTTTGACTGGGTTGATCATGCGAGTATGGGTCCAGTAGTGCACCCCTGCAGGGTATAATCTTATCGATGAGCCGCGTCCGCGGTTATGGACAACTTGGTGCGTTGCCGACTAATGAGATCTAGACAACTTACACCTAAATAATGTTAATTAATTTGACTAGTAATATAGAATTACTTTCACAATGAATGGTAACTAAAATTGTTCAATGTGTGAGTTTCCCGAATTGCTTCCTCATTTTTGGTTGAGGGGGTTAAACCGAGAATGGGTTATGATTGGTGTTAGTAGTAGCTGTTTACTTATGCGCTCTCTTATCCCTCTCTAATTACACGGAAGTTGTAGCGCGTCTCTTTAGGTTGCTAGTGTTGCTGCCGCTAAGTCCACCTCCCCTATATTTTGGGAGATGGTGTAGAAAGTAGGCAAGTCGGTTTTGCTTGCCAGGGAGTGCCCTGACCCTCTTTTGGGTTATGCTCTATGTGCAGTCAACAGGTTTGAAGTCTGACGACGTTAGCTTGGGAATCCCTCTGGCTTGGCTGGGAAGGGATATGGCGCCATCGCTTATCTTCAGGACTCTTAGTCCATTTTGCATCTTATCCGTAGTCGGATACTATTTTGCTTCCGCTGTCTTTTGAATCTTTGTATTGTATCATTTGTATCTTGACTCGTTCGAGTCGTTGTTGTAATTATTTATATTCTGTTGTATTTGTGGAGGTATCGGAACTGTTGTAATGTTATCACAATTCCACCCACATAATGCGCATGTTTCGGCATGCACATTATGTCTGGTGGGCGACCAAAAATCGTTATTATGCGGATTTCGGCGGGATCGCTTAAATCTACATAGTACCGATTTTCGGGCGTCACAAAGTGGTATCAGAGCCTTGGTTTCGATCTACTTGTTGTTTTGATACGAATGGTTATCGAAGCAGCGGGTCCGCAAAAGCCTGTAGGATAACCTCGCTAACGGTCGTTGTTTATAGAGTGTCGAAAATTATTTGACTTAAATTATTATTTTGAAAAATATCCCAATAGGTTTCTATTTACTCCTTACCTCAATTCTATTTCTCCTCTTATCTTACTTGTTTTCGGAGTCTCTTCTCTTATCCAAACTTTCAAAGTTTTAGGATCCTACGTGTGGGTGGACGATTTATTGCCTTTTACCCTATTAGGTTTGATCTTTCGGAGTCGTCTTCGTCGTGAGCAACAATCCCTTGTTGGCGGTGTCGAGAATTTCAAGGTGGAGCAACAATCCCTTGTTAGTGGTGTCGAGAAGTTCATCTCGGAGCGTGAAGACTCGATAGTTACCCCTCTCTTCTTGTGGTCTCAGCGTGGATCGCGGGACGCGATCCCTTGTTAGTGGTGTCGATTGTAACGCCCCGGGATTTTTCCCAATTAGAAAATTGTTTGTTTTTCTTTTTGCATCAACATGACATCATCATGCATCTTTTGCATTTGTCAATCTTAATTTAAATTGTTGCATTTAAATTTAACTCCATTTAAATTTCTTTTCCACTTTTAAATCTAAATGCAAATCAATTTAATTTAAAATGTGATATTTAAATTCTTTTCAAATATTCCAATTTATATATTAATTGTGTACTTTTGAAACTATAAATATTCTTCAAAAGTCTAAACATCTTTTCTTTTCTATGTTGTTTTAAAATACAAGAACATAAAAGAATGTTTTAAAAGAAATAAAACAGAGGGAGAAAAACATTCTTCCTGGGCCGTTTCCTCCTCTCCCTAAGCTCCTGGCCCATCTTCAAGCCCAATCCGGCCCACTCACCTCTCATCCCTGTCCTCTTCCTCGCTTTACTGCGAGGCAGAGAGGAGGCAATGGTGATCCCCACCACGTGCTCCCCCTCCTCCCCTTCTTAAGCCGGCCCCTCTCCCTCTCCCAAACCCTAGCCCTCCCTTCTTCTCCTACCTCCTCAGCCGCCGCCGCCCCTTCTTCCCCATCTCTTATCTCCCCTCGGTTTCTTCCACCATTAACCCACCGGAGAGCACCTTGCCGTTGCGCCGCTTCTCCCTCGCCGTCGAAGACCCGTGCTACTGCCCCGAAACTGCGCCTCTCCTTCTTCATCCCCGACGCGCAAAGGATTGGGACGGGGGCAACTGTCGTCGACGCCCACGTCCTCTTCTTCCTCACGGACGGTGGCGGGCCTCCGCCGCGCAATTCCGGCCACCCCTGCCTCCCCGAGACGAACTGCTCCTTCGAAACACTCCCGGTGAGCCACCGGATCCATCCCCGCCCTTTCCCACACGTTTTCCTGGCCGTAGGAGTCGCCGGCGTGTCCAATTTGAGCTCGGCCGCCGTGGATAACCGAGGAGCTCCGATCGCGTTACTTTTTCTCCTTGCTCCTCCTCCGATGATCCTCTGCCTCGGAGTACACACGCACGAACTGCACACGCACGCCCCCGCGTGCCGCGCGGCTCAGTGCAGATCAACGCCGGCGGCCGATTTTTTTCAGTCCATCGTGCTCTCTGTTTCCCCATGTTCAGTTTCGTCAGTTCCAGGCTTATGTCTAACGGTTGAAAACCGCTCCTTGTTCGTTTCTGTCAGCAACACTCAGCCGGCCCGGTGGTCAGCGCATCGATCCCGCCCGCGCGCGAGATCGTGGGTTCGATCCCCAGCTCCACCGGAAAAACCGCACCCTTTTTCCCTTTGCGCTCGCGCCCTGACATGCGGGCCCTGTTGGTCAGTGACCGCGGAGGCCAGCGCAGCGCACCCACGCCACCGTGGCGCTCGGACCCACTGGTCAGCCTCTCGGGTGTCTTTCCTTCGGTAAGAAAAATCCAGGAGACATGCCCTACGCTGTAATCTTCCACCGAGCCCCCTGTAGTTCCTGTTTCTGCACAGAGCCCCTCACTGAATTGTTTTCCATCACCAACAGGTCCTGTAAAATTGCAGAAACACCCCTATTCTTGTTATGCTAATAACTTTAATTCTAAAACTCCAAATAAAAAAATCTGTATATGTTTTATTATCGGAAAAATGCAATAAACATTAATATGTTATTTGTATGCCATTTTGCATCTGTTATTTTAATTTCTTAGTGTAATTTGTTAATTGCAACTAAATAATTAAATATGGAATGTTAGAGGTAATAAATATATAATGCCCTATTCCATTTAATTTAATTAGATCACCCATGCCATGTGTTGCCATGCTAACCAATAATTAATATTGCTGGTAAATAAATAACTTGCATCTAAATATTAATTGCCGGGATTGTTTTCCGGCTTAATTTGGATTAATTTCTTTTGTATTGCATCTTGCCATGTCATGCATCATTCTCACATAATCATGCTGGATCTTCTGCCGTAGTTGTAAAATGCATCTTTTGCGCTTTCCAGTGTTTGTTGCTTCTTCGCGGATAAGACGATCATATGTGTGAGCAACGACAAGATCTGCTTCCATGCGGGATTTCTAGGCAAGCAAAGTTTGCTTGTTTACCTATACATTGTCTTTCATTCCTGCCGTTGATCTCTACTACCCTAGTTATGATTCTTTATTGCGATCCCATCACATGTTTATCCTGCAGCCTATACAGCTTTATCCCCACATCCCATCACCTGTTGTATGTTTATCTGTAGGCCTTGCGAGTCGTAGCGCATGCTTAGAGTTGGTTGTACGAGTCGTCTTTTGGTCTTTTATTTCATATGCTTAGCTTGATAGTTTATTCTACCTTAATAAAATGTTGTATTATATTGGGGTATTATAATTAAAAGATAAGGCATCGGCGGAAGGCCTTGCGAGGTGCTTTGTTCTGCTAAGTGTCGACCTAGGAACTGAGATCTTGCTCCCCTAATCCAAGACTGAGCGCACTAACCACTTGTGGGAGGCCCTATGGAGCCCCCCTCGACTTTGACTGGAGCTTCGACTTGTCCGGGAGCCACACCTAGTCCGGGTTTTCCATTTGTCTCATATGCATTGATGATACTAGTGTAGTATTTTACTTTGGCGGTGTGCCTTGTTACATGCATATAGGGCGCGGCCTGTTGGTGCGGAGGGGTGTGTCCTGCGTGAGTCCGCACCCTTTTGGCCGGTACCAGCATAGCTCCCGTGGCTTCTGGAATTGTTGCGGTGAAGGAAAAGAGTTGCGTTGAAAGGCCCTAATGTTTTTGACTGGGTTGATCATGCGAGTATGGGTCCAGTAGTGCACCCCTGCAGGGTATAATCTTATCGATGAGCCGCGTCCGCGGTTATGGACAATTTGGTGCGTTGCCAACTAATGAGATCTAGACAACTTACACCTAAATAATGTTAATTAATTTGACTAGTAATATAGAATTACTTTCACAATGAATGGTAACTAAAATTGTTCAATGTGTGAGTTTCCCGAATTGCTTCCTCATTTTTGGTTGAGGGGGTTAATCCGAGAATGGGTTATGATTGGTGTTAGTAGTAGCTGTTTACTTATGCGCTCTCTTATCCCTCTCTAATTAGACGGAAGTTGTAGCGCGTCTCTTTAGGTTGCTAGTGTTGCTGCCGCTAAGTCCACCTCCCCTATATTTTGGGAGATGGTGTAGAAAGTAGGCAAGTCGGTTTTGCTTGCCAGGGAGTGCCCTGACCCTCTTTTGGGTTATGCTCTATGTGCAGTCAACAGGTTTGAAGTCTGACGAAGTTAGCTTGGGAATCCCTCCGGCTTGGCTGGGCAGGGATATGGCGCCATCGCTTATCTTCAGGACTCTAAGTCCATTTTGCATCTTATCTGTAGTCGGATACTATTTTGCTTCCGCTGTCTTTTGAATCTTTGTATTGTATTATTTGTATCTTGACTCGTTCGAGTCGTTGTTGTAATTATTTATATTCTGTTGAATTTGTGGAGGTATCGGAACTGTTGTAATGTTATCACAATTCCACCCACATAATGCGCATGTTTCGGCATGCACATTATGTCTGGTGGGCGACCAAAAATCGTTATTATGCGGATATCGGCGGGATCGCTTAAATCTACATAGTACCGATTTTCGGGCGTCACAATTTCCCTCCCCCTCGTCTGGTTTCTTTATGCGCCGCGTCGCGAGGTTGACGACAAACCGTGAGCCGTAGATCGAGAGATCTACGGTTGGGCCGGCCCAGCTCGGTCTCCCGCGCTGCTCCGCGTGGTCGCTGGGCCGATTTGGCCCAGATCTGGCCGCCCGGTCCTTTTTCCTTTTAAAAATTCTTTTCTGTTATTTCTCCAGAGAATCTTAAGCCTAGCTTTTAATCTTTTGTGGTAAATCTATATTAGATAAAATGATGAGATTAATTTTGTAACATGCATGCACGTTTTCTTAACAATGTGGCGTTGGACTTGTTCCAAAATGTGTTTTCTGTTTTGTGGTAAAATAGATTTAGTAAAAAGTACCTATTTCACCATTTGTTTAATAACTTGTGTGTTATAAATCCAAATCATGCAATCTTGAATCTGTTGGAAAGCTTGTAAAAATGCCTATCTAGATTGGTAAATCTTGCATGCAGGAGAATAATCTAGCAAAAGTTATTTTTAGTCTAAGAATAACATCAATAGGTGCTTGGGGATTTTTAACTCTTCAATAAAAATACTTTTTGAGGTAAATCCAATTGGAGGTGTTAGATATGTGTTGGAGGTACCATATACTACAAATGTAGATTTTTCCAGTAACATGTTATTTCGTAGTGAATAAATCCCTGAACAACAGGGAAATAATCTCTTAAAATGCATTTCTGAAATTTCAGAGATTATGACATGTCTAATTTTAATTGGTGGAGCCACCTATGTCCATAGATAAATGTTGGGGATAATTTGGTGGACTAGCCACAAGTTTTATCTAACTTACCCCACTGGTTTGACACTAAAATAAATCTTATTATTTTCTGTACTTAGATAATGGTCACAAGTATACTTTATTTTAATACTGGGATAACTTGAGCTAGGAGTATCCAAATCTGATGAATAAAATCCCCACTTAAAGAGAAAACTCATATCTCACCAGAAAGTTTAATTATGCATTCAGGAGGTCTATAAAACTGAACCTAACTTCTGTTTGAGTTTGACATCAGTAGCTCTTGTCTGATTTTTAATTCTTATATGATGATAGATTTTCATGCTCAGCTAATTTTCAGAGCTCCACATGTTTGTTAGGAGTAATGTGGTTGAAGGGTTTAATTTTAGGAGCAGTACCCTAAGAGTTATGCTTAAAATATGTATACTGCCCCTAATAACTATTGAGTGCAGTAGTTGTGTTTTCTGTTTGTGTTGCTTGTTGTTTGTTGAGATATTTTAGATTGTTATCAACTCGCATCTTAGGGCTTACGATAGTCTCGTTTGTTTTTCATGTTACGGTAGAACCGTAACCCGAGGACGAGCAGTACGAGGTAGCTGAGCACGACTACGCTGAAGATCAAGACCATGGACAGTACATTGAGCAAGGCAAGCCCACCTCACCACTATAATGAAATCCTATTATTTTATCAAGCTTGTTTTGTTTTTTGAAAATAAAATAATGCATGTTTTACTTCTTTTGTGGCGCCTTGCCACCCGAAAACTATTTTACCAAATATTGTTTGTCCAAAGTTATCTAGTAGAATAGCTGTAGGTATTATAAAAGGAGTTTTACTTGATGGGTCTTGTCATTGAAGGCTCTATCAAGAAGATTAAGTTTTCTAGTAGTATACTCTGTTATCTTACCTCAAAACTATAGGATGGGAACCTGTTTGATAAAACTATTTTATGGAGGAAAACCTGAGTTGCTGGGAGCAATCAGCGAGAAAGAACTATTTTATGAAAAACCCGAGATGCTGAGAGCATTCGGAGATGTTGCGAAAACCCGAGCTGCTGGGAGTAGTCGGAGATGGAGGTTTAATTTCGAAGTCCCTGCTGCCGCCCGAACAATTAACCCGTGCAACCACACTACCTGACATGGGTAGGGCTTAGCCGGAAGCTTGTCTGTTTTAGTGTTGGGGCTCTCATACTTTGTATGAGGGCTGGACCCTCGAAGCCGGGTTGTCGTCCGGAAGAGACAATACACTGTTGAGGACCAACAGCCGGACGATTACGGTGGGTCTCCTGACGTGGCGGTGTGGCGTCCCAAGGAAAGACCAAGAGGTCTAGTGGAGCACACGGTGCCGAGGAGAACAAACCTACCGGGAGGCCCCGATACTAGGGTAGGCATAGTGAAAAGCTTTGATCGCGTTATCCGACCCCCGCATGCTGTCGTATGACGGGCCGTGGCAGACACGGCGGAATAACCGATAGGTGTGGGTAAAAGTGTACAACCTCTACAGAGTGTAAATCTATTCGAATAGCCGCGTCCGCGGTCATGGACGGTTGGAAAGGCCACACTGGGCATTTGGAGAAAGAAGTTGTTTTATAAAGGAGCAATATTTATGTGAAGATCAGGAGGTACCTGGGAGGTACGGAATTTGGGCAAGGATGGTTGATCTCGGGGAGACAACCAGTCCGACCTCAAGGAAGGAAAAAGGGTTACCCCTATCCTAGTGTTTTTTAAAGGTTTTACAAAATAAAGTTTTTGAACTTGGATATGTCCTTGCTATATCTAAGAGAAGAGAATTCTATCTCTAAATGTTTTTCTTCAACAAAGATATAGAGATGTCGCATTTTAGCGAAGAGAATTCTATCTCTAAATGTTTTTCTTCAACAAAGATATAGAGATGTCGTATTCTCTATGTTTGAAATTATTGTTTTCCAAAGTAAGCCCTGTAGTTGTATTCAGGAGCCTTCCCAGTTCTCGAAATGTGTTTTTCTTGCATTATCATGAGAATTTAAGCCTAGAGGTGGTCTTGCGAGTACGTAAATGTACTCATATGGCTATGTCCTTGGATATTCAAATGTCCAGATCTCAATGAGGAGGCTTACGTCGAGTAGGAGGTGTATGACGACGACTTCGCCACTTAGCTGTCACCGGTCAACTGCACTTGTGGGAATCTGCGCTCGGAGATGTTAAGAGCCGTCCCTAGCCACGAGCTTCCGCTATCTTAGTTAATTCCGTCCTGCATGACGAGGTTTGTTGACTTTGGTCGTATGACCGTCTATGTGTTGTAAGACTTTTATTCGTACGACTTGAATGATGTAACTCTTTGATACCTATGTTGGTTATGTGATTGCGATGCACTGATCATTGGGATCGTGATCTCTTACATAACGTGGGCATCTCGGACTTGTCCGAGAGGTCCTTACAGACTTGGTATCAGAGCCATCGTTGACCTTAGGAGACTTTAGCTAGGTTGGGCGTCGACGTCACGCAAAAATGTTTTCCTAAATAGTTAGGAGAGAAATACTTAAAAATGTGCAGAATATAGTGCTACTCCTCCCTCCCCTCTGTTATTACTCACTGACTAATATTATACCTGCATTAAATCTTATGATTTTACCTGTTTAAAATTTTGTACATCGTTCACTAATTAAACCTCCATTTAAAATTTTGTGTAGATGAGCGGAGAGTTCTGGTCGTCTATTCAGTTGGGAGCTGTGCCCGACACTGGAGTTTCGCGTCTGTTCCAGGCAGACCTACTCCAGCTGACCAGACACCTGAGGCGTCCGCTACCAGAGCTGCTGATTGGACGTTGTCTGCCCATGGTGGGAGACGAGATGTCCTGGACTGTGAGGTGCATCCTTCGAGGACCATTGGTGCCACCCTTCGGCGAGGAGCTGATTGAGGATGCCCTTGCATCGAATCAGATGGGGGCGTTCGTCACCGTGCTGCAGAGGGCTTTTGCGCGCTTGGTGTGTGCTCACAGTTCCGACCTGGGCGGCACCCGTTTTGAGTTTTACTCTGGCTTGGACGAGCAGAGTAACCCTGTGCCACCACGTCCCCACCCCACTTTCGGGAACCACTTGGCCGAGCTGGGACTCCTCGTCGAGTACACCCAGTCCCAGCTGGTCACTAGTCGGTTCGAGAGTGACCTTCACCGTCTTAATCACGACGGTGCTGAGGTACGGATCTCGGCAGCTGAGCTGAGGATCGAGGACTTGGAGGCGCAACTCAAGGCGTCTCAGGACAAGCTGAAGACCATGGAGCTGAAGCTCGAGACCTCGGAGGAGCGTTTAGTGGAGTCCCAGGCAGAGCTCAAGATAGAGCGCAAGGAGCGCCGTTCCACCTTTGCGCGCCTCCAGACTACTCGCTTCTACAGGTTCCAGCTTGACGGGATGGTTGACATGCTTAGGTCGACCGTTGATGCCCGTGACGAGCGGATCAGCGAGCTGGAGAGCGAGGTGGAGGCTCTGAGCAAGGATAAGGACGATCTCCTGCCTGATGATGAGGAACCTACGGAGGATATGGATATGGAGCCCGTGAGCGAGCAGGACGACGACGACCTTCGAGGGGAGGACGGTGAGGACTCGGGAGCTGTGATGTCTGAGGACGAGGACCCCGACGAGCCACCCTTTGACAGTGACGCTGCCGTGGACGTGGAGTAGTTAGTTGCGCAATATCTCTTGGGTTAGGACCGAACCATCGCGATAAGTGGATGCGATTGTGTGGTCTAGTTAGCATCAGTGTGTGTCGGAATTGTTGTAAGACTATGTCCGTCCGTGTTTTGTGGTTGTGAACTTTGTGATGATGCTTTTGGAACCTTGCTATGGGGTGGAATCATGTCTTCTTAGGAGTAATGTCTTGCTGAAATATGTATGTTTTTGGGTATGCTTGATGAACCCTTTTTCAAAACCTGTTTAAAAATTTCTAAGTAGAATAATAATGTGTGTTTTATTCTGAAATTCAGAATGGCAAGGGATCCACCACCACCCCCACCACCCGAGCCATCTATGGCTCAAGTGCCCCGTCTTCTCATGGAGGATCGCGAGGCAGCACGCACCGAGAGGAATGCCAACCTTGCCACCCTGCATCATCTTGCTCAGATTGCCGTCAATCAGAATGGCGGCCAAGGGAATGAAGAACCCCGCTCAAAGCTTCGTGACTTTCAGAACACTAATCCTCCAGTTTTCTCCAAGAGTGAAGTGCCACTGGATGCCGATGACTGGATCCGTACTATAGAGAACAACTTGAGGGTCGCCCAAGTGGGTGACAACGAGAAGGTGGTCTACGCCACTCACTACCTCTCTGGTTCTACCCGAGCGTGGTGGGAGGCCATTCGTGCTCTGTTGCCACCGGAGGAAGTTGTGGCTTGGCTAGCGTTCAAGACCAAGTTCTTGAAGCGTTACGTGCCCTCTGGACTCGTCAGTATCATGCGAGAGAAGTTCTTGCAGCTCAAGCAAGGCGGGATGTCGGTGAGTGAGTACTTGGAGAAGTTTACTTCTCTAGCGAGGTATGCGCCCACCGATACCGATACTGAGGACAAGAAGAAAGAGAGGTTCATGAATGGACTTCATGATGAGATGCAGTGCATTCTGGTGGTGATGCCTTTCACCGACCTGGAATCCTTGGCGGATGCAGCCATTATGATGGAGCACAAACGCAAGGCTTCGTTTGACAACCGCAAGCGTCGCCAACTGATGCAGCAAGGCAGTAGCAGCAGCAGCCCAACTGGAAGTTATCCCCGTCCGCGCCCTTCACCTCCACCGAGGCCTTCTTATCCATCACCAAGGCCTCCAACCTTTGCACCAAGACCCAGCTACTCTCCTCGCCCGCCTGCACCTCGTTCTGGAAGTGGTTCCAACCCCGGACTCAACTTTAACAGGCCGCCTGCTCCGAAGCCCACAGGAGGGTGTTTCACTTGTGGACAGCCTGGACATTTCTCGCGGGAATTCCCCACTAGACAGCCCGCCGGTGGTCGCCCCAATGCGACAAAGATGAACCAAGGGCCACCCCTTCCACCTGGAGGCAAGAACCCGTATCCCAAGAAAGCGGCCCCTGTCACCCGAGGTCATCTGAATCACATCAGTGTAGAAGAAGCCCAGGAGGCACCAGATCTGGTTATGGGTACGTTCCCTGTCAACTCAGTTCCTGCCTCAGTTTTGTTTGATTCGGGAGCTTCCCATTCTTTCGTTACGGAGCCATTTGTTAGGAAAAGTGGTATGGTTCCAACTTTGCTAAATCGTCCTATGAGAGTGCAAATTCCGGGGGCCACTACTAAAGCCATTGTATCTTGCAAGGAGACTCCTGTGGAAATTCAAGGAGCCCGATTCCATGCGGATTTAGTGGTATTATGAAAGCAAGGGATAGAAGTGGTTTTGGGAATGGATTGGATGGCAGTAAATCGAGGGAAAATAGATTGCACTGACAAGTCTGTCACCCTAACCACACCGGAAGGAGAAGAGATTACACACTTCTCAACCTACCACTCCACCTCAAGTCATTGCCATAAAAGTGTAGCGGGAGCCATTTTGGATGAGGTACCGGTAGTTTGTGACTATCCCGATGTTTTTCCCGAAGAGTTGCCCGGAATGCCACCGGATAGGGATATTAAGTTCATTATTGAGCTGGTACCCGGTACTGGGCCTATCGCTCAGAAACCGTACCGGATGAATCCTGAAGAATTGGAAGAACTAAAGAGACAGTTGGATGACCTACTTAGGAAGGGTATGATACGGCCTAGTGCGTCACCCTGGGGGTCACCCATCATCTTCGTGGATAAGAGAGACGGTACCACCCGTTTGTGTGTGGATTACCGTAAGTTAAATGATGTGACTATTAAAAACAAATACCCCCTACCCAAGATTGAAGATCTGTTTGATCAACTCAATGGAGCTCGAGTCTTCTCCAAGATCGATCTCCGCACCGGTTACCATCAGTTGAAAGTCAGAGAATCTGATATCCCTAAGACGGCCTTTGTCACTCGTTACGGATTGTTCGAGTACACAGTGATGTCTTTTGGCCTGACCAATGCTCCAGCCTATTTCATGAATCTCATGAGCAAGGTGTTCATGGATTACTTGGATAAATTTGTGGTTGTCTTTATTGACGACATCTTGATTTATTCCAAGTCAGAAGAGGAGCATGAAGAGCATCTGAGGTTGGTTCTCGGTACCCTACGAGAGCACCAGTTGTATGCTAAGTTCAGTAAGTGCCAGTTTTGGTTGAAAGAAGTAGGCTTTCTCGGCCACGTTATTTCAGCCGGAGGGATATCTGTAGACCCTAACCACATCAAGTCCATTCTTGAATTCCCAACCCCCACCAATCAAACCGAGGTAAGGTCCATTCTTGGATTAGCCGGTTATTACCGTAAGTTTGTTGAGGGATTCTCAAGCATTGCAAAGCCTCTTACCCAACTATTGAAGAAGGATCGGAAGTTCATTTGGATCGACAAATGTGAAGACAGCTTCCAGGAACTGAAAAAGCGCCTTACTACCGCACCTATCTTAACCATGCCAGATGTGACCAAGGATTTTGTGGTATATTGCGATGCCTCCAAACTTGGACTTGGCTGTGTCCTTATGCAAGAGGGCAAGGTAATTTCCTACTCGTCGCGACAACTCCGCAAGCATGAGCAAAATTACCCAACCCATGACCTAGAGCATGCTGCTGTGGTCCATGCACTCAAGACATGGCGGCACTTTCTGATGGGCAACCGTTGCGAAATTTACACCGATCACAAGAGCCTGAAGTACATCTTCACCCAGAGGGACTTGAACATGAGGCAACGATGATGGATAAAAATCATCAAGGATTATGACTTGGACATCCATTACCACCCTGGAAAAGCTAACGTTGTAGCTGATGCCCTTAGTCGTCAGCCGTGTTCATTCAACTCCCTGATCAAGGTTCGACGGCCAGAACTCTGGGAAGAGCTGGATAAGATGGGTATTGAGGTGGTCAGCTATGGGGCAGTCGATCAACTCCTGTTGCAACCCACCTTATGGGACCAGATCAAGCAAACACAGAACGGTCACGAAAGCATTGAGGGCATCAAAAGGAGATTGGACAAAGAGGAAGTCCCTGGGTTCACCATCGACTCTAACGATATTCTTTGGTACAAGGGACGCATCTGCGTACCGTGAGATCATGTTTTGAAGCAGTTAATTATGAAGGAGGCTCACGAGACTTTGTATTCTATCCACCCCGGTGGAACCAAGATGTACCAGGATTTGAAGCCGAATTTCTGGTGGCACGGCATGACGCGCGAGATTGCACTGTTCGTCCAGAATTGCGATATCTGCCAAAGGGTCAAAGCAGAGCATCAGCGACCCGCTGGATTACTTCAACCTCTCAAGTTGCCCGAGTGGAAATGGGATGAGGTCGGCATGGATTTTATCACTGGATTGCCCCGGTCCAATCGCGGGCATGACGCCATATGGGTTATCGTGGATAGACTCACTAAGGTAGCACACTTTTTGCCAGTAAGGACCACCCATCGATCGGATCAGCTTGCAGATCTCTACATGTCATGTATCGTCAGCCTTCATGGAATACCTAAGACTATCGTATCTGATCGAGGAACCCTATTCACCTCTCGTTTCTGGTTTAAGCTGCATGAAGCCTTGGGGACGAATCTCTTTTTCAGTACTGCATATCACCCTTAGACAGGAGGACAGACGGAAAGAGTCAATCAGATCCTTGAAGATATGCTTAGGTCTTGTGTGTTAGCCTATGGAGCCAAATGGGAAGATTGCTTGCCGTTTGCCGAATTTTCGTACAACAACAGCTATCAACCCAGTCTGAAAATGGCACCATTTGAGGCTTTGTACGGGTGCAGATGCCGTACACCCTTGAACTGGTCGCAAACCGGGGACAGTCAAATTTTTGGAGTTGACACCTTGAGAGAAGCCGAAGAGCAATTTCAACTCATTCGCGACCGTCTTAAGGCCGCCCAATCCAGACAGAAAAGTTACGCAGATTCCAGGAGGCGTGAACTTAACTTCAAGGAAGGAGATATGGTTTACTTGCGCGTTACACCACTCAAGGGATTGCAGCGTTTCCATGTCAAAGGGAAATTGGCGCCAAGATATATTGGTCCTTTTAGAGTAAGTGGTCGGAGAGGAGAAGTATCATATCAGCTAGACCTGCCACCCCATCTGTCAGGATTCCATGATGTATTTCATGTATCTCTACTCCGGAAGTGTCTACAAGTTCCTGGTGATACTCATTCTTATCAAGAGGTAGATCATCGCACCATTGATCTCAACCATGATCTAACCTATCGAGAACGACCACTTCGTGTTCTCGCTGAAGACATCCGTCTAACCAGGAGACGTAAGATCAGGTTCCTGAAGATTCAATGGAGCAACCATTCGGAGGAAGAAGCCACCTAGGAACGTGAAGATTATTTGGAGCGTTAATTTCCGGGTTTTCTTTCTTCTTCAAATCTGGAATCTCGGGGACGAGATTCTCCTAAAGGGGGGAAGGTCTGTAACACCCCAATTCTCTTAGCTTTAGCATTGTGGTGTTATTCTGGATTTTTCACCTCTTGCTGAAACTTTTGTCTGTAGAAGTTTGAGTAAAGATTTAATTTGTTTGCACATCTTATGTTGTGTGTGCTCCACTAGTGTTCCCTGACATTGAAAACACTAAAGTCACATAACACCAAAATAAAATATCCACTATTATGATCTTCATGGTTGTTAAAACTTAGCCAAACATGGAGCTATTATTAAGCAAACCCTAACTGGTTTTTGGCATGCATTTGAAACATTTCCATCTAGGTCACATATAATTCAATACCCTGTTTTAAATTATCACACAAGCACTTGTTTGCATATGAATCTCACTAGCTTTTGTAGTCATCAAAATAACATGACCATTTGAGTGATTCTTTTCCTTCTCACCAAAAGTTTTCTTTTCTTTGGGAGCTAAATAAGATGTTTGATTTGGGCATTTAGAAATTCAGTAGTTTCACTTAATGTGGTGAGCATGGGTAATTGATTTATTTTTTTCTTTTGTGGTTAATGTTTGAATTATTCAAACTTAGGGTTTGAATATGTTTGAGGATTTTACTCAAAACTTCTTCTCTCTCTCTCTCTCATTTCTACTCCACCTGCTGGAAAAGGAGAGCAGCATGATTACCCCCTGGCCCACCTGTCATGGGCTCGGGTCACCTCTCCTCCTCTTTCCTCCTTTCTCTTTTTCTCTCCACCCAACCGAAGCACACTCCCCTCTCTTCTCACTGGCCAGGCAGTCTCCTCCCGACCAGCATCCTCTCTGCCCCTCTCCACCGCCCTAGAGGACCAACCAGAACTCCCCTCCCCCTCCCCAAACCGCTCCTGCCCGTGGGAGTCCAAAAACCGGCCCCTGGTTTTGGAGCCGTGCTCAGCCTCGCCCTCCCCCTTAAATCCTTGCTCGAGGCTCTCCCTCACCTCCTCTGCTCACCCCTACCACCCTCACGAAAAGCCACGCCCTCCCTCGAGCTCTGTAGGTGAAAAACCTCGTTGGAGACCGATTTCTTCCCGCCGTGCTCATCGTCGTTCCTTTCCACCTCTCTCTACCATTTTTGGCCCCTCGAGCGCGTCTCGTCGAGATCTAACTCCCCCTGCCCTCCTTTTCTCTTATAGGTGTCCGTAGCCGCCGCGCTCGTCCTCGACCCGAGAAGCTCGCCGCCGCCGTCGCCATGGTTTCCGACGTTGCATGCGAGAGTTGAGGACACCGTCGAGCTCGCCATCGTCCCCTCCGTCGATCTCCACCCTTCCCCTGGCCCCGCGCGGTCTGTGGTGAGCGCCATCGCCACCATTTCCCTCCCCCGCGTCTGGTTTCTTTCCGCGCCGCGTCGCGAGGTTGACGACAACCGTGAGCCGTAGATCGAGAGATCTACGGCTTGGTTTGAATCGCGTCGTGCGCGCACGGCCTCACGCGGTTGGGCCGGCCCAGCTCGGTCTCCCGCGCTGCTCCGCGTGGTCGCTGGGCCGATTTGGCCCAGATCTGGCCGCCCGGTCCTTTTTCCTTTTAAAAATTCTTTTCTGTTATTTCTCCAGAGAATCTTAAGACTAGCTTTTAATCTTTTGTGGTAAATCTATATTAGATAAAATGATGAGATTAGTTTTTTAACATGCATGCACGTTTTCTTAACCATGTGGCGTTGGACTTGTTCCAAAATGTGTTTTCTGTTTTGTGGTAAAATAGATTTAGTAAAAAGTACCTATTTCACCATTTGTTTAATAACTTGTGTGTTATAAATCCAAATCATGCAATCTTGAATCTGTTGGAAAGCTTGTAAAAATGCCTATCTAGATTGGTAAATCTTGCATGCAGGAGAATAATCTAACAAAAGTTATTTTTAGTCTAAGAATAATATCAATAGGTGTTTGGGGATTTTTAACTCTTCAATAAAAACACTTTTTGAGGTAAATCCAATTGGAGGTGTTAGATATATGTTGGAGGTACCATATACTACAAATGTAGATTTTTCCAGTAATTTGTTATTTCTTAGTGAATAAATCACTGAACAACAGGGAAATAATCTCTTAAAATGCATTTCTGAAATTTCAGAGATTATGACATGTCTAGTTTTAATTGGTGGAGCCACCTATGTCCATAGATAAATGTTGGGGATAATTTGATGGACTAGCCACAAGTTTTATCTAACTCACCCCACTGGTTTGACACTAAAATAAATCTTATTATTTTCTGTACTTAGATAATGGTCACAAGTATACTTTATTTTAATACTGGGATAACTTGAGATAGGAGTATCCAAATCTGATGAATAAAATCCCCACTTAAAGAGAAAACTCATATCTCACAAGAAAGTTTAATTATGCATTCAGGAGGTCTATAAAACTGAACCTAACTTCTGTTTGAGTTTGACATCAGTAGCTCTTGTCTGATTTTTAATTCTTATATGATGATAGATTTTCATGCTCAGCTAATTTTCAGAGCTCCACATGTTTGTTAGGAGTAATGTGGTAGAAGGGTTTAATTTTAGGAGCAGTACCCTAAGAGTTATGCTTAAAATATGTATACTGCCCCTAATAACTATTGAGTGCAGTAGTTGTGTTTTCTGTTTGTGTTGCTTGTTGTTTGTTGAGATATTTTAGATTGTTATCAACTCGCATCTTAGGGCTTACGATAGTCTCGTTTGTTTTTCATGTTACAGTAGAACCGTAACCCGAGGACGAGCAGTACGAGGTAGCTGAGCACGACTACGCTGAAGATCAAGACCAGGGACAGTACCTTGAGCAAGGCAAGCCCACCTCACCACTATAATGAAATCCTATTATTTTATCAAGCATGTTTTGTTTTTTTAAAATAAAATAATGCATGTTTTACTTCTTTTGTGGCGCCTTGCCACCCGAAAACTATTTTACCAAATATTGTTTGGCCAAAGTTATCTACTAGAATAGCTGTAGGTATTATAAAAGGAGTTTTACTTGATGGGTCTTGTCATTGAAGGCTCTATCAAGAAGATTAAGTTTTGTAGTAGTATACTCTGTTATCTTACCTCAAAACTATAGGATGGGAACCTGTTTGATAAAACTATTTTATGGAGGAAAACCTGAGTTGCTGGGAGCAATCAGCGAGAAAGAACTATTTTATGAAAAACCCGAGATGCTGAGAGCATTCAGAGATGTTGCGAAAACCCGAGCTGTTGGGAGCAGTCGGAGATGGAGGTTTAATTTCGAAGTCCCTGCTGCCGCCCGAACAATTAACCCGTGCAACCACACTACCTGACATGGGTAGGGCTTAGCCGGAAGCTTGTCTGTTTTAGTATTGGGGCTCTCATACTTTCTATGAGGGCTGGGCCCTCGAAGTTGGGTTGTCGTCCGGAAGAGACAATACACTGTTGAGGACCAATAGCCGGACGATTACGGTGGGTCTCCTGACGTGGCGGTGTGGCGTCCCAAGGAAAGACCAAGAGGTCTAGTGGAGCACACGGTGCCGAGGAGAACAAACCTACCGGGAGGCCCCGATACTAGGTTAGGCATAGTGAAAAGCTTTGATCGCGTTATCCGGACCCCCGCATGCTGTCATATGACGGGCCGTGGCAGACACGGCGGAATAACCGATAGGTGTGGGTAAAAGTGTACAACCTCTGCAGAGTGTAAATCTATTCGAATAGCCGCGTCCGCGGTCATGGACGGTTGGAAAGGCCACACTGGGCATTTTGAGAAAGAAGTTGTTTTATAAAGGAGCAATATTTATGTGAAGATCAGGAGGTACCTGGGAGGTACAGAATTTGGGCAAGGATGGTTGATCTCGGGGAGACAACCACTCCGACCTCAAGGAAGGAAAAAGGGTTACCCCTATCCTAGTGGTTTTTAAAGGTTTTACAAAATAAAGTTTTTGAACTTGGATATGTCCTTGCTATATCTAAGAGAAGAGAATTCTATCTCTAAATGTTTTTCTTCAACAAAGATATAGAGATGTCGCATTTTAGCAAAGATAATTCTATCTCTAAATGTTTTTCTTCAACAAAGATATAGAGATGTCGTATTCTCTATGTTTGAAATCATTGTTTTCCAAAGTAAGCCCTGTAGTTGTATTCAGGAGCCTTCCCAGTTCTCAAAATGTGTTTTTCTTGCATTATCATGAGAATTTAAGCCTAGAGGTGGTCTTGCGAGTATGTAAATGTACTCATATGGCTATGTCCCTGGATATTCAAATGTCCAGATCTCAATGAGGAGGCTTACGTCGAGGAGAAGGTGTATGACGACGACTTTGCCACTGAGCCGTCACCGGTCAACTGCAATTGTGGGAATCTGCGCTCGGAGATGTTAAGAGCCGTCGCTAGCCACGAGCTTCCGCTATCTTAGTTAATTCCGTCCTGCGTGACGAGCTTTGTTGACTTTGGTCGTATGACCGTCTATGTGTTGTAAGACTTTTATTCGTAGGGCTTGAATGATGTAACTATTTGATACCTATGTTGGTTATGTGATTGCGATGCACTGATCATTGGGATCGTGATCTCTTACATAATGTGGGCATTTCGGACTTGTCCGAGAGGTCCTTACAGTGATAAAGATCTCATAATCCACACATAGGTGCATATTGGTATATTAAACAATCTTGCCAAAGGGATTCTTCAAATTATTTTCATAAATATCATTTTCCTTTTTTTAAGTGCAAAAAAATGAGGTTTTTTTTTAGTGAGTACAGAAAATATGATTCCCAATGGCACCCAACTATTTTTCACTAAGAGTGGTGCACATATGATGGATGATCCCCAAGTATGAGTTTTTTCTTTGAATTCTAACTAATTTCCCCTAGTTAATTGAGTTTATGTTGATTTATCGAAAGTAATTCAAATTTGAACTACAACTGTTTAATAGTTTGGTATGAAACTTTTGGAAAAATCATTTTAAGGTACACAACTAGTGGTTATATCACAGAAACATTGATAGTTCTAGAAAATATCACCTCTTCCGATGATTAGTCGTAGCGACCGTTTTGATCGGTTTTAAGAAAAATGTAATAAAGTGATAAAGACCTCAAAAAATCAAATCCTTTGGCATGGGCTCCTTATTTGTGTACTAGTTGCTATGAAAAATGATAAACTTGATTTTTGCCAACATTTGCAAAAAAAGTCTTCACAAAAAGGATTATCATGTATGAACATCTAGAAGTTTCAAGCCAAATGACCATAACTTGGTCATTTCGAAGAACTCATACTCCACACATAGGTGCATATTGGTATACTGAACAATCTTGCCAAAGAGATTCTTCAAATTATTTTCATAAATATCATTTTCCTTTTTTTAAGTGCAAAAAATGAGGTTTTTTGTGAAGTGAGTACAGAAAATATGATTCCCAATGGCACCCAACTATTTTTCACTAAGAGTGGTGCACATATGATGGATGATCCCCAAGTATGAGTGTTTTCTTTGAATTCTAACTAATTTCCCCTAGTTAATTGAGTTTATGTTGATTTATCGAAAGTAATTCAAATTTGAACTACAACTGTTTGATAGTTTGGTCTGAAACTTTTGGAAAAATCATTTTAAGGTACACAACTAGTGGTTATATCACAGAAACATTGATAGTTCTAGAAAATATCACCTCTTCCGATGATTAGTCGTAGCGACCGTTTTGATCGGTTTTAAGAAAAATGTAATAAAGTGCTAAACAGCTCAAAAAATCAAATCATTTGGCATGGGCTCCTTATTTGTGTACTAGTTGCTATGAAAAATGATAAACTTGATTTTTTCCAACATTTGCAAAAAAAGTCTTCACAAAAAGGTCTATCATGTATGAGCATCTAGAGGTTTCAAGCCAAATGACCAAGTTATGGTCATTTCGACGACATAGTTTGTGATAAAGATCTCATACTCCACACATAGGTGCATATTGGTATATTAAACAATCTTGCCAAAGGGATTCTTCAAAATATTTTCATAAATATTATTTTCCTTTTTTAAGTGCAAAAAATGAGATTTTTTGTGAAGTAAGTACAGAAAATATGATTCCAAATGGCACCCAACTATTTTTCACTAAGAGTGGTGCACATATGATGGATGATCCCCATGTATGAGTTTTTTTCCTTGAATTCTAACTAATTTCACCTAGTTAATTGAGTTTATGTTGATTTATCGAAAGTAATTCAAATTTGATATACAACTGTTTGATAGTTTGGTCTGAAACTTTTGGAAAAATCATTTTAAGGTACACAACTAGTGGTTATATCACATAAACATTGATAGTTCTAGAAAATATCACCTCTTCCGATGATTAGTCGTAGCGACGGTTTTGATCGGTTTTAAGAAATAATGTAATAAAGTGATAAACAACTAAAAAAATCAAATCCTTTGGCATGGGCTCCTTATTTGTGTACTAGTTGCTATGAAAAATGATAAACTTGATTTTTGCCAACATTTGAAAAAAAAGTCTTCACAAAAAGGTCTATCATGTATGAACATCTAGAAGTTTCAAGCCAAATGACCAAGTTATGGTCATTTCGACGACATAGTTTTTGATAAAGATCGCATACTCCACACATAGGTGCATATTGGTATATTAAACAATCTTGCCTAAGGGATTCTTCAAAATATTTTCATAAATATTATTTTCCTTTTTTTAAGTGCAAAAAATGAGGTTTTTTGTGAAGTAAGTACAGAAAATATGATTCCAAATGGCACCCAATTATTTTTCACTAAGAGTGGTGCACATATGATGGATGATCCCCAAGTATGAGTTTTTTCTTTGAATTCTAACTAATTTCCCCTAGTTAATTGAGTTTATGTTGATTTATCGAAAGTATTTCAAATTTGAACTACAACTGTTTGATAGTTTGGTCTGAAACTTTTGGAAAAATCATTTTAAGGTACAAAACTAGTGGTTATATCACAGAAACATTGATAGTTCTAGAAAATATCACCTCTTCCGATGATTAGTCGTAGCGACCGTTTTGATCGGTTTTAAGAAAAATATAATAAAGTGATAAACACCTCAAAATTTCAAATCATTTGGCATGGGCTCCTTATTTGTGTACTAGTTGCTATGAAAAATGATAAACACCTCAAAAAATCAAATCCTTGAACATCTAGAAGTTTCAAGCCAAATGACCAAGTCATGGTCATTTCAAGCCAAGCCAAATGACCGTGGCAAGACATCTCTGATGATCTACAACCGTCCGACAAGACATCTCTGATGATCTGCAACCGTTTGAAACGGTCGCAGAGCATCAGAGACGTCTTGCCGCTGGTTGCCCAGAGATGCCTCTGCCGATGGGAGGGTTCACCTTCAGCCTTCACTGAGTGCTCTTTGCTACCAGTGTGCTGCCAAAATGAACTACAATGAGTAGACACTTAGTGTTGAACATGTCCGGAAGGGGGGCTATATATAAGGTACGTGTGCTTCTTTAGTCCCGGTTGGTAACAACAACCGAGTCATGTGGGTCACGAAGTGGTCGTGATACTGCTGATCCAACAGCTCAGAATCTCTCAAAAGAAACACACCTCAGATCCAACGTCTCACAAGCACTAGAAAGAAACACACGATCCATGTGCTTCTTTAGTCTCGGTTGGTAACACCAACCGGGACTAAAGAAGCACATGGATCGTGTGTTTCTTTAAAGCACTTGTGAGCCGTTGGATGAAGAGATGTGTTTCTTTTGAGAGATTCTGAGCTGTTGGATGGGCACTATCATGACCAGTTCGTGAGTCACATGACCCTATATATAGCCCCCTCTTGAACATGTTCGGCAGTCATTGTCTCCTCATTATACTTCATCGACAGAATACAAAGCATTCGGATTCTCTGCATACGTCCAACGGTGCATCTCATATGCAGGCACTCACGAGCCACCGTTGGGCTGTATGCAGGTGAAATCGTGTGTTTTGTTCCATGCATCTACAAAATACTTCAGGTCACTTGTTCTTCTGATACAAAGCATTCAGATATTACACATCAACAATAATATCCCTCTCTAATGTTTACTTGTTCTTCCGATTGCGCCGTAACCACGGACAATCTTCTTCATTTAACTTGATACTTGGATCAGTGTTGACTTTAGAGGGCGGAATGTCATGAAACTTATCGTAATCTTCTGACATGTCTGTCTTGTCCTCCACTCCCACAATGACTCTTTTCCCTGAAAGAACTATGTGGCGCTTTGGCTCATCGTATGATGTACTCGCTTGCTTATCTTTTCTTTTTTTCGGTAGGGTAGACATGTCTTTCACATAGAAAACCTGAGCAACTTCACTTGCTAGGACGAATGGTTCATTCTCGTATGAAAGATTGTTGAGATCCATTGTAGTCATTCCGTATCGTGGGTCTACCTCTACCCCACCTCGTAGGTTGAACCATTTGCACTTGAACAAAGGGACCTTAAAAGTAGGTCCATAGTCAATTTCCCATATCTCCTCTATGTAACCATAATATGTGTCCTTTGTCCCGTTGCAGTTTGTTGCATCAAAGCGTACTCCACTGTTTTGGTTGGTGCTCTTTTTATCTTGGTTGGATGTGTAAAATATATTTCCATTTATCTCGTACCCTTGAAAAGTCAATATAGTTGAAGCTGGTGATGTGGCCAACAAGTATACCTGTTCTTCAACATTGGTGTCATTAATGAGACGTCTTTTAACCAACTGCTGAAAGTCTTCATGTGTTCTCCATCAATACAATCTTCAGATTTCTCCGGGTATTTGGAGCGTAAAACATTCTTGTGTTCCTCGACATACGGACCCACCAAACTAGAATTATGTAGAACGGTGTCGTGTGCTTGAGTGAAAGAATCCTCGTCTTGACATATTGTTGCTTTCTTTCCTAGGGTGCCTTTTCCATGCAGTCTCCCCTCATGACGTGATTCAGGAAAACCGATCGGCTTCAGATCAGGAATAAAATCTACACAAAACTCAATGACCTCCTCTGTTCCATAACCCTTGACGATGCTTCCTTCTGGCCTAGCCCGGTTATGCACATATTTTTTTAAGACTCCCATGAACCTCTCAAAGGGGAACATGTTGTGTAGAAATACAGGACCGAGAACAGAAATCTCTTCGACTAGGTGGACTACAAGGTGCGTCATAATATTGAAGAAGGTTGGTGGGAACACCAACTCGAAGCTGACAAGACTTTGGACCACATCCTTCTCTAAATTTTTTAGAGTTAGTGGATTGATGACCTTCTGAGAAATTGCATTGAGAAATGCACAGAGCTTCACAATGGGTTCTCGAACATTTTCCGGTAGAAGCCCTCTCAATGCAACCGGAAGTAATTGTGTCTTAATCACGTGACAGTCATGAGACTTTAGATTCTGAAATTTTTGATCTGTCATGTTTATTATTCCTTTTATATTTGATGAGAAGCCAGATGGAACCTTCATACTGCGAAGGCACTCAAAAAATATTTTCTTCTCTTCTTTAGTAAGAGCGTAGCTTGCAGGACCTGGCTGATTCTCTGAATGAGTATCGTCTCGATGCATCTCTTCGCTCATACGTTGATGGGTCTGCCTTCCTTTCGGTGTACCTTTTTTTGACTTCCCTTTTTTGACTTCCCATCTTTTGACTTCCCATACACGCCCAAGAAGTTTAGCAAGTTGCAGCAAATGTTCTTTGTCACGTGCATCACGTCGATTGCAGAGTGAATCTCTAGCATTATCCAATATGGCAGCTCCCAAAATATAGATTTCTTCTTCCACATGGGTACGTGGTTGTTTGCGTCATTCGGAACAGTGAGTCCGCCAGGACCCTTTCCAAAGATTACATTTAAATCCTTGACCATATCATGTATAGCAGAACTAGAAGGGCGGGTAGGCCTCGGCCGATGATCTGCCTCACATTTGTAATGCTTGCCTTTCTTCCTTAGCGGATGCTTGGGTACAAGAAACCGACGATGACCCGGGTACACATTCTTGTTACCTAAATGTATACTATCAGTCTCAGCTAAACAATGCGTGCATGCATTGTATCCCTTGTTTGACTGTCCTGAAATGTTGCCTAGAGCAGGCCAATCATTGATGGTTACAAAAAGCAAAGCTCGTAGATCAAATTCGTCCAGTTTGTGCTCATCCCACACACGTACACCTTCTTCACGCCACAACTGCAAAAGTTCTTCAACTAATGGACTGAGGTACACATCAATGTCGTTGCCAGGTTGCTTCGGGCCTTGAATAAGCACTGGCATCATAATGTACTTCCGCTTCATGCACAACCAAGGAGGAAGGTTATAGATACATAGAGTCACGGGCCAAGTGCTGTGACTGGAGCTCTGCTCTCCAAAAGGATTAAAGCCATTTGTACTTAGACCAAATCTTAAGTTCCTTGCGTCATCTGAAAATGTCGGGAACTCTCTATCAATTTTTCTCCACTGGGACCCATCCGCGGGGTGTCTCAACATCAAGTCTTTTTTACGATCTTCTTTGTGCCAACGCAACAACTTGGCATGCTCTCTATTGCTGAACAAATGTTTCAACCGTGGTATTATAGGAGCATACCCCATCACCTTTGCAGGAATCCTCTTCCTGGGGCGCGGCTCGCCCTCAACATCACCAGGGTCATCTCGCCCGATCTTATACCGCAAAGCACCGCATACAGGAAATTCATTCAATTTTTCGTGCTCACCGCGGTAGAGGATGCAGTCATTAATGCATGAGTGTATCTTATGCACCTCTAATCCTAGAGGGCATACCACCTTCTTTGCTTCGTACGTACTAGACGGCAATTCGTTATCCTTTGGAAGCATCTTCTTAACTATTTTTAACAAATTTTCAAATCCCTTGTCAGAAGTACCATTCTCTGCCTTCCATTGCAGCAATTCAAGTGTGGTACCCAGCTTTTTCTGATCATTTTGACAAGTTGGGGTACAACAATTTGGCGTGATCAGCTAACATGCGCTCCAACTTCAACCTTTCGTTTTCACTTCCACAGTCCATTTGTGCATCACGAATGGCCCGACGAAGATCATCGTCAGGCTCATCAATAATGGGATCTTCTTCAGTTTCGTCTTCTCCCATTGTAGTATCACTGAACCAAGGATACTTGTCATTATCCTCTTCTTCTTCATTTTCGTCCATGATAACCCCTGTTTCTCCGTGCTTGGTCCAACAATAATAACCAGGCATAAAACCATTATGTAAGAGGTGTGAGTGAATGACTTTTGAGGTAGAGTGATCACTCATATTCTTGCAGGCACTACATGGACAACGAATAAAACCGTTCTTCGGCTTGTTTGCCTCAGCCACATGGAGAAAATTATGCATGCCATCAATGAACTCAGGACAACATCGGTCACCGTACATCCATTGTCGGTTCATCTGTATTACATACAAGTATATCGAACCCCATTATTACACTACTGTCATAAATAATATGTAAGAGCAAATTAATTAATACAATGTCATCCATTAAAATAAGAGTAGAGGAGTGACAACTGGTAATACATAGTTATCATAAAACATACATTAACTGAAACAAATATAAAAATTATCTAAAGAATTTAAATCCAACAACAAATGCGATCAAAATCGCAACTAAGGTAAATACTGAACCCACAGCATAATGATACCAAGCCTCCCGATTAATGGCATATTTTCTAATCTTTTTTATCTTCAAGCGCATTGCATCCATCTTGATCTCGTTACCATCGACCACGTCGGCAAGTTTGAGATCTAATTTCATCTTATTTTCTAAGCATTGAAGATAAAGATCTTCACTTCTTTTCAATTTTTCTTTCAAATCATTGTTTTCTTTATCCAAAAACTCCACAATAGGGTCAGGTTCAATTTCCGGTTCAACTACCTACTAGATAAAAATAAATCTATGTCAAGTTGGTCGCTATAATTGCCAGAAACACAAAATGAAATAAATAGTTTTGAAAATATACCACATCTGAATCATAGATCGGACGAGGACCGACGGGGACGAATATCAGAACCATGACTCTATACATATAATACAAGTTAGAAAATTATACAAGTAATAACTTTGGATCTAAAACAATAAAATTATGTTTTTAAAAATAAAATAAAATAAAAGATAGAGGCTCACCGAGGTGGTGCCTGTGATGGGACGGCGCGGGCGATCGACGTCGATAAGGCTCCTCACGACACTAAAATACATAAATCATAATTTAGTTTGAGCTCAAATTGCACATATGAACAAATGAAATCCTAACTTGGGCATTTCATCAAACACCTTCCTTGCACAAGAAATTTGAAATGAGCTAAATGAGCTAGAAAAGAATCGCCGAAAAGAGGATGAAGCGGCTAACCGTGTAGGGTGTCTTCAATCTTTCAAATGTGGTAAAATATTATGGATTATTTAGTCTTGGGGAGAGGAAATGGAGAAGAAATGGAGAGGAAATGGTTTTGAGCTCGGGCTCGGTGGAAAAAATGGAGCGAGCAGGGGTGGAAGAAGCTGATAAAGTGAGTATCTTTAGTCCCGGTTCGTGTTAGGAACCGGGACTAAAGGGTTCTGGCGCTAGGACCCGCCTCTGCTGCCGTATGCAGTGGATCTTTAGTCCCGGTTCCTAACATGAACCGGGACTAATGGTCCCTCGCAAATTCGGGTGGTGCCTCTCACCCCTTTAGTCTCGGTTCCATTTAAAATCCGGGCTAAAGGGGTGAACCAAAGCCTGGTTTTCCACTAGTGCTTGTGGAGCAAAGTGGTGTTTCCGATGTAGGTGATGATCAACCTCAAGATGCTATCTGAATGATGGGGTTGGGCGTCCACCGCCCCGTCGAAGTCTATTATGAGGTTGCTCAACAAGGATCAAGCTCTATGCAAGTGGTGGCTTCCCCAACACAAGAAACATCCAACAACAACACCGTGCCCAACACGCCCAGCCAAGAAGAAGCACAAGAACCTCCAGCTGCGACAGGAATTTCCGGAGGGCCGGAAAATCCGGTTCAAACTGGAGTAAGAAATTGCGGTGACTCAGAATTTCCAGTCCACAATGAACTCGGAATATCCGGTCCTGCTGACATTCCCGGTGGCAGCTCTCAACAAGGCCAAGATCAACCTACTCCCCCACCTCTGGTCATCACTCCTATGGTTGATCAAGCCCATCATTTCAGTCAAGGCGCAGACATGAATGATCAAGATGATCAAGCCATCCCTCCCACCACAAGGAGTGAAATCGAGATCCGCCGCTTGAAAAGGGTTGGCACCTCACCAGAATTGAGAGCTCTATCTCTTGACAAGGTGCTTGGTGATGTGAGAAGCAAGGTCTATACCCGAAGACAACTTGCAAGCTTTAGTAAACATCAAGCTCACATCTCCATGGTGGAACCCAAGAAAGTCTTTGAAGCTCTTGAAGATAAAGATTGGCTTGATGCTATGCATGAAGAATTCAACAACTTCGAGCATAACAAGGTGTGGAAGTTGGTGGAAAGACCCAAAGATTGCCGCAATGTTATCGGCACCATGTGGATATTCAAGAACAAGCAAGATGAACGTGGCATGGTGGTGAGGAACAAGGCAAGATTGGTGGCTCAAGGTTACTCCCAAATTGAAGGCATTGTCTTTGGAGAAACCTACGCGCCCGGGGCTCGACTTGAGTCAATTCGTATTCTTCTTGCCTATGCCTCTCACCATAACTTTAATTTGCAACAAATGGATGTTAAATCCGCTTTTCTTAATGGTCCACTAAGTGAACTTATTTATGTTAAGAAACCACCAGGGTTTGAGGACCTCAAGTATCCGAACCATGTCTACAAGTTGGATAAGCCACTCTATGGCCTTAAACAAGCCCCACATGCGTGGTATGAGCATCTTAGAGAACTACTTGTAGACCGTGGGTTCCAAGTTGGGGAATTCGACCCCACCCTTTTTACTAAGAAAGTAAATGGAGAGCTTTTCATTTGTCAATTATATGTGGATGACATTCTATTTGGGTCTTCTAACAAAGCATTTAACGAAGAATTCTCCAAGCTTATGACTAACAGGTTTGAGATGTCTTGTAACATCCCAATATTTTGGAATGTTTAAAAATCACAAAAACTTAAAACTTTTATTTTGATTAAAATAAAATATTAAAATGCATAAGGGAACCAATTATAAAAGACTTCAAGCATCTAGAAGAGTTTTAATATTTTAATTATCTTGGAAAGATCATTACTTCCAAAAGTTGATCCAAGTTAAACAATTTATTATCCATTGTAGTTATTAAACCTCAATATGTAATTTGACAAATGTTTTTACGAAAATTTCAAACCATTTCATTATAATAAAAGGTTTCCTTATAAATATTTGTTTCCACCACTTAGCCTTAGCTATTCATAATTTAAAATGGTATTTACAAGTGTAATTTTAAATAATTTAAAACAGGATCCATTTGCCAAATGGTTTTTCTTTAGTTCCACTAAGTACAAAAACATAGTGTTGAAATTTCAACCTATAGTTTATAACTTTAATAACTTCATATGTTTTATATAAATGGATTATCCAATTACATTTCATTAGCTTAAAATGATCTTCATTTATTTTCAAAACATAAAATGATTTTCAGGAGTATATATTTGCGATTTTAAATCTAAAATCTTTTCCAAAGTGGTTATGAAGCATTCAATTGAGTTATCTTATTATAAATAAAATGGTGCCCAAAATACTTCAAACGAAAATGATTACATTACATTTTCTCTACTTAATTCAAATAGGTATAATATGTGATTTAATAATCTAATAAAGCTAGATTTTATGTAATAATAGAATATGAGTTTCGATAACTTAATTCCAAAACATATTTGAATATGGGTATTTTACAAATTTTATTTAGCCAAAAGAAAACTTAGTTTAATTTATAATTACAAAATTGATATTTAGTATCAAATTGGTATTTAATGAATTTTTCAAAAATGTTAAATTTAAAAAAAAATTGAAACATGCCCACAAATGGTTTAACTCAAAGATAAAAAATTTACGAATTTTTAGAAATTTGTTTGACTGCTTTTGGACACTTAAATTAAAAGTTATGAAATAATAAAATAAAAAGCAGAAAAGAAAAAGGAAGGGTGACGTCAGCGTGACATCATCGTCGTCTTCCTCAGGCCGAGATTCACGCCCCCGATTCTTTCCAAAAATCCGTCGAGGTTCTTGCGGGATTGGTTCCCTCCCCTGCCCCATTTAAAACCCCGCACCCTCCTCTCTCATCGCCCCTCAAAACCCTAAGAAATCCTGCCCCAGACTGCCGGAAAAAGCTCGCCGGGGCAACGCGAGTCCGCCGCCGTTTTCCTCTGCTTTAGCGACGAGGTGATCACGAACGGGACCGAGACCCCCTCCTTCCTTTTTCCATTGTCCTTGCGCTTCTCCGTGACCCCTTGGTCAAATTTCTTCCGCAGTCGTTGGAGTGGAATGAGATCACCGACGCTCGCCGGCGTTTGAGGAAACCCCGACTGCGTCTCGCCACCGCCCGAGGATGCAAGAGTTGACGTCGTCGCCACCATCGAACCCGCCGCGCCGCGCCGCATCTCGTCGTCACCACCGGAGGCTCAGGGAAGCACCGGAGCCACCGCGCCGTCCTCGACCCAGCCGCCGCCGTCGTCTGCCTCGCCTCCGGTGACCGAAAGCGCCGCCCGGTGAGCTTCTTCTCCTCTGTCCGTCCGATCTATCTTCAACGGTTAGGCTTAGAACACTTAAAACGAATCGGTACGATTCTTTTCTAGCCGTTAGATCTGGATCTGACGATCCAGATCGTTTCACTTATCCACGTCAGCAACCCAGTCAGCAGCCCCGTCAGGTCCAATCAGCGCCCAGTCAGCGCACACGTGGATATTATTTTCTTTAAATTAGATTAAATGGCAGTTTTGCAGAAAAGCCCCTGCCACTTAGAATTATCATAACTTTTTAACCCTTGACCCAAATTGGACAAATTTTATATCAAATTGAAGCCCTCGACAAGTAGAACCTGCTGGAACTAGTAAATTTCAAATGTGACCTAGTTTAAAATATTCAAATTTCAAATGGTGAATTCGAGTATTTTTGTAATAACTTTAGATCAGTAAATTCTAAAAATTTCAAATAAAATTGTTTTAGGCACGCTATAAAATGTGTAATATGTTGCATCTATTATAAAATAATTTTGAGAATTATTTTGATAATTAAATTGTTGTATGTTTATTTTGAATAGTTGACTATTTTTGGACATAACTACTAATAGAAATATTATTTTTGATTTAATCAAATTAAGATGAACTTAATTAAATGCCCTCTGCCTATTAACTCCATTTATAAAATTCTGTTATAAATAATGTTTGAACAATTTAAAATGAATTTAAAGGTCAGAGACTTAATTTGATTTATTGTAGCACATTATAAGGTTTATTAATTTAAAACTTATTACTCTGTACCAAAGGCATAACAAATTGTCCTTGTCCGGAGAAAGCTCAAATTCCTGTTTATTAATATATTTCATAACATGAATAAGTAAGTTTTGTTAAAACCTTTTAAATAGTTCTAGTTCCTATACAAGGGTTTTTAAATGCATTTGGTTAATTAGGTGTTACTAAAAATGTGATTTAAAACATTATAACAATTTAAATAACTAAGATATTATTAATACTACAAACTTTGAAGTTGGGAATTAAAAATGTATAGATATGAGAAAAGTAAGAAATTCTTGAATTTGATTTTGGTTAAGTTTAATTCTAAACATAATCTTGGGTAAATGAAATTAAATGTTTACAGTTGTACTAAAGTGTTAAACCTTGATTTTAAAATTGTGATTAAGTCTTCATGATATCCCTTTGGACAAACTTTTGAAGATCATTTCATTAGAAAACTTGGAAACACCCATACAACCTTCTTGAGTTGAAAGTGTTCATTGACTCCAGACCATCCCTTGGCAAAACCCTAAACCCGAACACATTAATTCTTTTTGTATATTGAATTAGGTGACACCTTTGACCAAACCCTTCCAAGAAGACTCGCTACGCTTGTTTTGTTCAATATGTTTTGTGTTTGTTGAATTGCTTGTTTATTGGGTGTCCTTTTTACTATATAGTTTGAAACGGGGAGCACCCATTGACTTCGACAAGAGTGTGAGAGAAACGACAACTTTCATAAGGCAAGTGACTTCATAAAACACCTACTATTTTATTCTATTGCATATCTAGTGTTTCCAAACAGTATTTGCAAAAGTAGTATGCATGATAGGTTTTTGTGAGATTGTAGTATGCTATGCAAACCTTTTAGGTTTCCCCTTAGAAATTCCAGATTAGACCCCTATTACAATTTAGTGGAAGTACCTGCTGCAAAAATGATTGTTTTATGGTTGATGTGATAAATGAAAATTTCCACTAAATTAATTTAACGCCTGGGTGGATTGGGTCGATCGAGGAGGTTTCAAGTTGAGTGTCTTCTCAGGACCAAGTTTCATGGTTGTCTTCGCCCAAGATAGTTTCCACTTACTTGGGGCCATGATATGCGGTGTTAACCTGAGTTGCTCACTTGTGGTAGGCCACCCAGGGCTATGAGATTTAAGTTTACACTGAGTCTAGTTGCTTACCGTGCAACCATTGGTCAATATGGGCTCTATCTTGATGGAGTAAGTTGATGTGGACCTGGGTCAAGAGATTGATGGTGGTAGAGTTGATAGGATGGTGGTAATCTCTTAGTATGATCATGGGAAAGCAACTTCTGAAAAGTCTCGTCTTGATCTTCTCCTTTTCCTTCTCACTAAAGGAGTGTAGAGGATAGTTTGGGTTGATTGAGTCTAATGGTGAAAGTGCACACCCTATCGAGAGTTAAAACCTAAGATCTTAGCCGTGTCCCTGGTATCGGACAATTTGAGTAACTACACAAGGCTGTGTTCTGAAAATCTCCTCATCCCAAATTTCTTAATAATACTTTGTTGGGTGAACATGGGTAGGAGACATGGACTTGTCTCGAGATGTCTCTGAAGGAGAAGAAATTGATTTAAGAAAGTTGTTTATCAAATGTAGGAGAAAATTTGCTTTGCGCAATAGCCTTGAGCTCCACCAGCCAAATAAGCATATAGTTATAGCTTAATAGAACATTAGGAATTAAAGTCACTTTCCACCAAAATTCAATTGTGCTGACCCTTTATAGCTGGGCTGCAACTAAACCTTGCAGAATGTCCGAATGAGGAGTAAGGGGGTCGTCATCGAGCTACAACCAACATGATTTGCCAGTGGCTTCATGGAGAAGATGTAGTTCCATGCTATCTTAGTATTGCGTTGAACTCTGAAATAAAGTGTGAACTATTTATTCAGCTAGCATTTCCGCTATGCTAAATTGTAAGGATATTTGTTTTTGGATCATTCATCTCGTTCTGTAATAAATTATGACATTGTACTCTGATATTACATCTTATTGGAGAATGCGAGACTTATGTGATCCAAGTCTTTGCACTATTCATATGTGCCATTGCTTTCGTAAGCATGGGCACTACAGATGGTATCAGAGCACGAATGTTGCATGTAGGCTCGAAACCCCTAGGATTGGACAGAAACAAAAAGTCAACCCTTTTTAAGTAGTAATCTATACAATATATTTTCTTGTTTTGTTCTTTTCTTTTTCGCTTTAATTATAATACTCTTACCTTTTTCAAAATTTTAGATGGGAGAGAACACTAAGACCGCGTATGCTGGCATTCTGTCAGATTTCATTTTTGGGAGGCAGCTGTCCAGGTTGACAATTCAATTGAAGCTACCACCGCCCTATTTCCGAGGAAGGAAGGAGGAGACCGACATACCTAATGTGACGCGCTGGGAAATCCGCACAATCATGACACCAGACCCCACGATGCCAGACTTCGAGCCCGTGGACTATGTCACCTACTACCCAGAGAGGATTGAAGGAGTGAACGTAGCTATGGTGGACTTAATAGCTCGTCTGTGCTACAAGTATCGCAACAACCTATCACCGGATTCGCCCTTCCGTGCCTTTGGGAAGAGAGATGCACATGGCCACTCGATGGCTCACACTGGGAATCGCTTGGACCTACCCCTGATCTATAAAATGTTTGAAGACCTAGATTTTCTCGTCAACTGCTTGACCCGTGAGGTTCAACAAGCTCATGCCATCGCGGATCACGCCCGGGCCGTCATACACGCAAAGACCCAAGAACTCCAGACTTCTGAAACCCTTATCGGCCACATGGAGGAACACATCCATGATCTACAGTTGCAGAACCTTGATAAGGATGAGCAGATTGCCGCACTTCAGGCACACCTCAACCCACCGTCACCTCCACCACGTGTAACTGAAGAAGAAGGTGACCAAGGCACTGGAGAAGTGGCTGCACCCGCAAATGTAAAGGAGGAAGAACAGGAGGAAGAAGACCCCGAAGAGGTGATTTTTGAGGAGTCAAGTGAGGAAGAAGACACACCTGAGGTGAACAACCACGCAACAAAGCGCAAGCGGGAGACCAAAGAGGAATAAGGGGAGCAAGTCAAGCAAATGTTAGAGAGACCACCATTTATCCTATCTTAGCTTATCGTATAAGTTTAGTGTATTGACCTATCAAAATGTGATATGGCAGTACCAGCGTGTTTATTTTGGAACCTAAACCGTTTTTGGAGTTGAGAATTTAAAAACCTTGAGTTTTCAGGATTATTAATATCTAGCGACTTTGAACCTTGAGTTGTGCTCTTGATTTGATTGCTTGGTGTGTTTGTTTGTATGACCTGAAATTATTTAAGGGTGGTAGCCACCCAAAATAAAATTTATCCCTGCCGCATAAACCCGGAGATCCCAAACTACCCTTCTTTCTAACCTTCCCAATCAAAATCGCCCCTTCAAGCTCTTAAGTTTCCATGTCTCAAAACCTCTCGAGTATCAGTTGCATTCCAAGCTTTTGTTTTCTAGTCTCTCCGAATCTCGGGGACGAGATTCCTTTTAAGGGTGGTAGTCTGTAACATCCCAATATTTTGGAATGTTTAAAAATCACAAAAACTTAAAACTTTTATTTTGATTAAAATAAAATATTAAAATGCATAAGGAAACCAATTATAAAAGACTTCAAGCATCTAGAAGAGTTTTAATATTTTAATTATCTTGGAAAGATCATTACTTCCAAAAGTTGATCCAAGTTAAACAATTTATTATCCATTGTAGTTATTAAACCGCAATATGTAATTTGACAAATGTTTTTACGAAAATTTCAAACCATTTCATTATAATAAAAGGTTTCCTTATAAATATTTGTTTCCACCACTTAGCCTTAGCTATTCATAATTTAAAATGGTATTTACAAGTGTAATTTTAAATAATTTAAAACAGGATCCATTTGCCAAATGGTTTTTCTTTAGTTCCACTAAGTACAAAAACATAGTGTTGAAATTTCAACCTATAGTTTATAACTTTAATAACTTCATATGTTTTATATAAATGGATTATCCAATTACATTTCATTAGCTTAAAATGATCTTCATTTATTTTCAAAACATAAAATGATTTTCAGGAGTATATTTTTGTGATTTTAAATCTAAAATCTTTTCCAAAGTGGTTATGAAGCTTTCAATTGAGTTATCTTATTATAAATGACTTTTGAGGTAGAGTGATCACTCATATTCTTGCAGGCACTACATGGACAACGAATAAAACCGTTCTTCGGCTTGTTTGCCTCAGCCACATGGAGAAAATTATGCATGCCATCAATGAACTCAGGACAACATCGGTCACCGTACATCCATTGTCGGTTCATCTGTATTACATACAAGTATATCGAACCCCATTATTACACTACTGTCATAAATAATATGTAAGAGCAAATTAATTAATACAATGTCATCCATTAAAATAAGAGTAGAGTAGTGACAACTGGTAATACATAGTTATCATAAAACATACATTAACTGAAACAAATATAAAAATTATCTAAAGAATTTAAATCCAACAACAAATGCGATCAAAATCGCAACTAAGGTAAATACTGAACCCACAGCATAATGATACCAAGCCTCCCGATTAATGGCATATTTTCTAATCCTTTTTATCTTCAAGCGCATTGCATCCATCTTGATCTTGTTACCATCGACCACGTCGGCAAGTTTGAGATCTAATTTCATCTTATTTTCTAAGCATTGAAGATAAAGATCTTCACTTCTTTTCAATTTTTCTTTCAAATCATTGTTTTCTTTATCCAAAAACTCCACAATAGGGTCAGGTTCAATTTCCGGTTCAACTACCTCCTAGATAAAAATAAATCTATGTCAAGTTGGTCGCTATAATTGCCAGAAACACAAAATGAAATAAATAGTTTTGAAAATATACCACATCTGAATCATAGATCGGACGAGGACCGACGGGGACGGATATCAGAACCATGACTCTATACATATAATACAAGTTAGAAAATTATACAAGTAATAACTATGGATCTAAAACAATAAAGTTATGTTTTTAAAAATAAAATAAAATAAAAGATAGAGGCTCACCGAGGTGGTGCCTGTGATGGGACGACGCGGGCGATCGACGTCGATAAGGCTCCTCACGACACTAAAATACATAAATCATAATTTAGTTTGAGCTCAAATTGCACATATGAACAAATGAAATCCTAACTTGGGCATTTCATCAAACACCTTCCTTGCACAAGAAATTTGAAATGAGCTAAATGAGCTAGAGAAGAATCGCCGAAAAGAGGATGAAGCGGCTAACCGTGTAGGGTGTCTTCAATCTTTCAAATGTGGTAAAATATTATGGATTATTTAGTCTTGGGGAGAGGAAATGGAGAAGAAATGGAGAGGAAATGGTTTTGAGCTCGGGCTCGGTGGAAAAAATGGAGCGAGCAGGGGTGGAAGAAGCTGATAAAGTGAGTATCTTTAGTCCCGGTTCGTGTTAGGAACCGGGACTAAAGGGTTCTGGCGCTGGGACCCGCCTCTGCTGCCGTATGCAGTGGACCTTTAGTCCCGGTTCCTAACACGAACCGGGACTAATGGTCCCTCGCAAATTCGGGTGGTGCCTCTCACCCCTTTAGTCTCGGTTCCATTTAAAATACGGGCTAAAGGGGTGAACCAAAGCCTGCTTTTCCACTAGTGCTTGTGGAGCAAAGTGGTGTTTCCGATGTAGGTGATGATCAACCTCAAGATGCTATCTGAATGATGGGGTTGGGCGTCCACCGCCCCGTCGAAGTCTATTATGAGGTTGCTCAACAAGGATCAAGCTCTATTCAAGTGGTGGCTTCCCCAACACAAGAAACATCCAACAACAACACCGTGCCCAACACGCCCAGCCAAGAAGAAGCACAAGAACCTCCAGCTGCGACAGGAATTTCCGGAGGGCCGGAAAATCTGGTTCAAACTGGAGTAAGAAATTGCGGTGACTCAGAATTTCCGGTCCACAATGAACTCGGAATATCCGGTCCTGCTGACATTCCCGGTGGCAGCTCTCAACAAGGCCAAGATCAACCTACTCCCCCACCTCTGGTCATCACTCCTATGGTTGATCAAGCCCATCATTTCAGTCAAGGCGCAGACATGAATGATCAAGATGATCAAGCCATCCCTCCGACCACAAGGAGTGAAATCGAGATCCGCCGCTTGAAAAGGGTTGGCACCTCACCAGAATTGAGAGCTCTATTTCTTGACAAGGTGCTTGGTGATGTGAGAAGCAAGGTCTATACCCGAAGACAACTTGCAAGCTTTAGTAAACATCAAGCTCACATCTCCATGGTGGAACCCAAGAAAGTCTTTGAAGCTCTTGAAGATAAAGATTGGCTTGATGCTATGCATGAAGAACTCAACAACTTCGAGCATGACAAGGTGTGGAAGTTGGTGGAAAGACCCAAAGATTGCCGCAATGTTATCGGCACCATGTGGATATTCAAGAACAAGCAAGATGAACGTGGCATGGTGGTGAGGAACAAGGCAAGATTGGTGGCTCAAGGTTACTCCCAAATTGAAGGCATTGTCTTTGGAGAAACCTACGCGCCCGTGGCTCGACTTGAGTCAATTCGTATTCTTCTTGCCTATGCCTCTCACCATAACTTTAATTTGCAACAAATGGATGTTAAATCCCTTTTCTTAATGGTCCACTAAGTGAACTTATTTATGTTAAGAAACCACCAGGGTTTGAGGACCTCAAGTATCCGAACCATGTCTACAAGTTGGATAAGGCACTCTATGGCCTTAAACAAGCCCCACATGCGTGGTATGAGCATCTTAGAGAACTACTTGTAGACCGTGGGTTCCAAGTTGGGGAATTCGACCCCACCCTTTTTACTAAGAAAGTAAATGGAGAGCTTTTCATTTGTCAATTATATGTGGATGACATTCTATTTGGGTCTTCTAACAAAGCATTTAACGAAGAATTCTCCAAGCTTATGACTAACAGGTTTGAGATGTCTTGTAACATCCCAATATTTTGGAATGTTTAAAAATCACAAAAACTTAAAACTTTTATTTTGATTAAAATAAAATATTAAAATGCATAAGGGAACCAATTATAAAAGACTTCAAGCATCTAGAAGAGTTTTAATATTTTAATTATCTTGGAAAGATCATTACTTCCAAAAGTTGATCCAAGTTAAACAATTTATTATCCATTGTAGTTATTAAACCTCAATATGTAATTTGACAAATGTTTTTACGAAAATTTCAAACCATTTCATTATAATAAAAGGTTTCCTTATAAATATTTGTTTCCACCACTTAGCCTTAGCTATTCATAATTTAAAATGGTATTTACAAGTGTAATTTTAAATAATTTAAAACAGGATCCATTTGCCAAATGGTTTTTCTTTAGTTCCACTAAGTACAAAAACATAGTGTTGAAATTTCAACCTATAGTTTATAACTTTAATAACTTCCTATGTTTTATATAAATGGATTATCCAATTACATTTCATTAGCTTAAAATGATCTTCATTTATTTTCAAAACATAAAATGATTTTCAGGAGTATATTTTTGTGATTTTAAATCTAAAATCTTTTCCAAAGTGGTTGTGAAGCTTTCAATTGAGTTATCTTATTATAAATAAAATGGTGCCCAAAATACTTCAAACTAAAATGATTACATTACATTTTATCTACTTAATTCAAATAGGTATAATATGTGATTTAATAATCTATTAAAGCTAGATTTTATGTAATAATAGAATATGAGTTTAGATAACTTAATTCCAAAACATATTTGAATATGGGTATTTTACAAATTTTATTTAGCCAAAAGAAAACTTAGTTTAATTTATAATTACAAAATTGATATTTAGTATCAAATTGGTATTTAATGAATTTTTGAAAAATATTAAATTTCAAAAATGTTTAAAACATGCCCACAAATGGTTTAACTCAAAGATAATAATTTTACTAATTTTTAGAAATTTGTTTGACTGCTTTTGGACACTTAAAATAAAGCTCTAAGAAATCCTGCCCCAGACTGCCGGAAAAAGCTCACCGGAGCAACGCGAGTCCGCCGCCGTTTTCCTCTGCTTTAGCGACGAGGTGAGCACGAACGGGACCGAGACCCCCTCCTTCCTTTTTCCCTTGTCCTTGCGCTCCTCCGTGACCCCTTGGTCAAATTTCTTCCGCAGTCGTTGGAGTGGAATGAGATCACCGACGCTCGCCGGCGTTTGAGGAAACCCCGACCGCGTCTCGCCACCGCCCGAGGACGCACGAGTTGACGTCGTCGCCACCATCGAGCCCGCCGCGCCGCGCCGCATCTCGTCGTCACCACCGCGTCCAGATCGTTTCACTTATGCACGTCAGCAACCCAGTCAGCAGCCACGTCAGGTCCAGTCAGCGCCCAGTCAGCGCACACGTGGATATTATTTTCTTTTAATTAGATTAAATGGCAGTTTTGCAGAAAAGCCCCTGCCACTTAGAATTATCATAACTTTTTAACCCTTGACCCAAATTGGACAAATTTTATATCAAATTGAAGCCCTCGACAAGTAGAACCTGCTGGAACTAGTAAATTTCAAATGTGACCTAGTTTAAAATATTCAAATTTCAAATGGTGAATTCGAGTATTTTTTAAATAACTTTAGATCAGTAAATTCTAAAAATTTCAAATAAAATTGTTTTAGGCACGCTATAAAATGTGTAATATGTTGCATCTATTATAAAATAATTTTGAGAATTATTTTGATAATTAAGTTGTTGTATATTTATTGTGAATAGCTGACTATTTTTGGACATAACTACTAATAGAAATATTATTTTTGATTTAATCAAATTAATATGAACTTAATTAAATGCCCTCTACCTATTAACTCCATTTATAAAATTTCGTTATAAATAATGTTTGAACAATTTAAAATGAATTTAAAGGTCAGAGACTTAATTTGATTTATTGTAGCACATTATAAGGTTTATTAATTTAAAACTTATTACTCTGTACCGAAGGCATAACAAATTGTCCTTGTCCGGAGAAAGCTCAAATTCCTGTTTATTAATATATTTCATAACATGAATAAGTAAGTTTTGTTAAAACCTTTTAAATAGTTCTAGTTCCTATACAAGGGTTTTTTAATGCATTTGGTTAATTAGGTGGTACTAAAAATGTGATTTAAAACATTATAACAATTTAAATAACTAAGATATTATTAATACTACAAACTTTGAAGTTGGGAATTAAAAATGTATAGATATGAGAAAAGTAAGAAATTCTTGAATTTGATTTTGTTTAAGTTTAATTCTAAACATAATCTTGGGTAAATGAAATTAAATGTTTACAGTTGTACTAAAGTGTTAAACCTTGCTTTTAAAATTGTGATTAAGTCTTCATGATATCCCTTTGGTCAAACTTTTGAAGACCATTTCATTAGAAAACTTGGAAACACCCATACAACCTTCTTGAGTTGAAAGTGTTCTTTGACTCCAGACCATCCCTTGGCAAAACCCTAAACCCAAACACATTAATTCGTTTTGTATATTGAATTAGGTGACACCTTTGACCAAACCCTTCCAAGAAGACTCGCTACGCTTGTTTTGTTCAATATGTTTTGTGTTTGTTGAATTGCTTGTTTATTGGGTGTCCTTTTTACTATATAGTTTGAAACGGGGAGCACCCATTGACTTCGACAAGAGTGTGAGAGAAACGACAACTTTCATAAGGCAAGTGACTTCATAAAACACCTACTATTTTATTCTATTGCATATACAGTATTTGCAAAAGTAGTATGCATGATAGGTTTTTGTGAGATTGTAGTATGCTATGCAAACCTTTTAGGTTTCCCCTTAGAAATTCCAGATTATACCCCTATTATAATTTAGTGGAAGTACCTGCTGCAAAAATGATTGTTTTATGGTTGATGTGATAAATGAAAATTTCCACTAAATTAATTTAACGCCTGGGTGGATTGGGTCGATCGAGGAGGTTTCAAGTTGAGTGGCTTCTCAGGGCCAAGTTTCATGGTTGTCTTCGCCCATGATAGTTTCCACTTACTTGGGGCCATGATATGCGGTGTTAACCTGAGTTGCTCACTTGTGGTAGGCCACCCAGGGCTATGAGATTTAAGTTTACACTGAGTCTAGTTGCTTACCGTGCAACCATTGGTCAATATGGGCTCTGTCTTGATGGAGTAAGATGATGTAGACCTGGGTCAAGAGATTGATGGTGGTAGAGTTCATAGGCTGGTGGTAATCTCTTAGTATGATCATGGGAAAGCAACTTCTGAAAAGTCTCGTCTTGATCTTCTCCTTTTCCTTCTCACTAAAGGAGTGTAGAGGATAGTTTGGGTTGATTGAGTCTAATGGTGAAAGTGCACACCCTCTCGAGAGTTAAAACTAAGATCTTAGCCGTGTCCCCAGTATCGGACAATTTGAGTAACTACACAAGGCTGTGCTTCTCCTCATCCCAAATTTCTTAATAATACTTTGTTGGGTGAACATGGGTAGGAGACATGGACTTGTCTCGAGATGTCTCTGAAGGAGAAGATATTGATTTAAGAAAATTGTTTATCAAATGTAGGAGAAAATTTGCTTTGCGCAATAGCCTTGAGCTCCACCAGCCAAAATAAGCATATAGTTATAGCTTAATAGAACATTAGGAATTACAGTCACTTGGCACCACAATTCAATTGTGCTGACCCTTTATAGCTGGGCTGCAACTAAACCTTGCAGAATGTCCGAATGAGGAGTAAGGGGGTCGTCATCGAGCTGCAACCAACATGATTTGCGAGTGGCTTCATGGAGAAGATGTAGTTCCATGCTATCTTAGTATTGCGTTGAACTCTGAAATAAAGTGTGAACTATTTATTCAGCTAGCATTTCCGCTATGCTAAGTTGTAAGGATATTTGTTTTGGATCATTCGTCTCGTTCTGTAATAAATTATGACATTGTACTATGATATTACATCTTATTGGAGAATGCGATACTTATGTGATCCAAGTCTTTGCACTATTCATATGTGCCATTGCTTTCGTAAGCAGGGGCACTACATGTCTATGATGGGTGAGATGAAGTTCTTTCTCAGATTCGAGATCAAGCAATTGAAGGAACGAACTTTCATCAACCAAGCAAAATACATTCAAGACATGCTCAAGAAGTATGGGTTGCTTGAGCTCAAGGGTGCCTCTACCCCAATGTAAACCAAATGCCACCTTGAGCTCAACCCCAAGGGTCAGGATGTGGATCAAAAGGTATATCGCTCCATGATTGGATCTCTTCTTTACCTTTGTGCATCTAGACCGGATATAGTGCTAGCCGTAGGAGTGTGTGTCGGGTTATGAGTCCCAGGAATCGGGGGTAGTCACTTCCTGAAGTGTAGTTCGAGAGGGGATTGAACACGGAGGTCTAAACCCTCAAGTGGCTCCGCGACGTTGCTCGCCGGACCCGAAGAAGACGCACACCCGACCAAGGAAGACACTGTCCTTTACCTAGGTTCACGGCCCTCGTGAGGAGGTAAGACCGCTACTCCTGCCTGTCTGTATTATATGTGGAAGGTTACAGTACAATTGAGCTTGCCGGAAGCCCCCTTGAGGAAGTTCTTGCCTTGGGAGGGAAGCGATGTTTTTCTTCCTCCTCCAGTCAGAGGCTAACCTAAACATAGCTGCTAGGGTTTACAAAGGTGTTTTGCACGCAAAGGGCCGACCCTTGCTACCATGGAGGTCTTCTCTCTTTTATAGGCGCCACGGGCCTTCTCCTTCGGCTTGGCCTTTAAGGTGGCTCCCACTTGCCAGTGGCGGGGCGGAGCACGAGTCCACCGTGCTCCATTCGTCCATGGACTCGGTCCATTGTTGATAAAGGTGGCGCCGTGGCCGACAGGCGGCTGACCGCGCGGTACTATCCGCAGAGCGGGCCGTCTCTGAGGTGGAGCCCACGATGACGATCTCCGTTGGAGGGTTGCGCCGTCCACCTGCTTTATCGTCAGAGTAGAAGGTCCTCACGGCTGTGCAGAAGACAGAGCAACTTTGTTGACCGCTTTATCGCCAGGGACATCGACGGGGGTGTGTGCGCTGTTGTACGAGCGTGGTAGAGGTCACGTGCGCTCTGCCGGGCTTCCTTGGCGACGACGCTTCCCTTTAGGCCTGAGGGGAGATTCCGGTCAGACTTCCCTCAGGCGGGTTGGTTCCTCGGGGGGAGGATCCACTGAGGCGAGTTGTCCCTTTAGGCCCTCGCTTCCTCTTCAGGCCCTCGAGGGGGATTGCCTCTCGAGGGTCCCGCCAGGCGGTGACGCCTGGTCCTTAGTCGTTTCGTCCGTCTAGCCCGCGAGCGAGGCCTCGGGGAATGGGCTCTTGATACCCCAGTACCCACTGGGCCGACAGTAGCCCCTGGCCCATGATGGGCACGATTGAGCCCATGGGCTTAGGCGAAGCTTCGTGGGTCCTTAGTGCCCAGCCGGCCCGAGCCACGCGGCACTTGGGGATTAACGGCTTTGCATGATCAGGGGCGTGAGTCGTGGGGGGGCCCCACCACGCCCCGGTAACTGCTCCGGGAGGGGACATAAAACCCGAGCGCAGCGGCAGGGAGCCGTTACCATTTCCAATCCTTCGCAGAAAATTCTGCTCTATAGAGCTCTCCGCCTCCGCTCTCCTCTGTGAGTTCCTGTTCTCCAACTTCTTCCAGCCTCCGTGCCCGTGACAATGAGTCCTCTCAAGAGCAAGGGCAAGGCCGCCGCGGGGTCTTCCTCCCAGGCGTAAGCCACGGAGACCGTGATGGGCGGGGCGCTGCTTGGCGTGCGCGTCAACGAGAAGGCGCTCTCCAAGGTCCAATACCTGGTGGCGGACCGGACGAACGAGCACGGCGCCACCGCCCTGAAGCCTGCGGCGCACGGGAAGCGCCCGCGGTGATTCTTCCCGGTCTTCCAGCACTGCCTGGCCGCGGGACTGGTGCCGCCCTTCTCTCCGTTCCTGGAGGCGGTGCTGGTGTTCTACCAGGTGCAGCTGCTGCACCTGCACCCCAACTCCGTCCTCATCATCGCCGTCTTCGCCTATCTCTGCGAGGCGTACCTGGGCCTGCAGCCCACGGTGGGGCTGTTCCGGTGCTTCTACGCGCTCCGGAACACGGCGAAGAACGAGCGCTCCAGGTGCATCTCGTTCCGCATCGTCGAGGACATGGGGGGCGTCTACATCCCCATGTCCTGGAGCGAGGGCAAGACCATCACGTCCGTGACGAAGAAAGTAGACGACTTCCGCCAGAAGTGGTTCTTCGTCGGGGTGGAGCGTCCCTGCGCCTTCCTCGAGGTCCCCGACGAGCCTCCGGTGAAGAACTCCCATTGGGGCAAGGCTACCTTCGACGGCGCCAAGAATGCGAGCCTGATGGGGTGCCTGAGCTTCCTTCGCGAGGAGGGCCTCACAGGGCAGATGGTCGTGGCGGACTTCATGACTCGCCGCATCGCGCCCCTCCAAGCTCACTCGATCCCCATGTGTATGTATTCGGGGACGAACGACAAGATGCGGCTCCACGTCGAGGACAACGACAAGGACGTCGTCGACAACATCCTCTCCGCGCTCTTCGTCAACCCATCTGTGCTCCCCGCGGATGAGGTCCGCGCGGCGCTCCTGCCCCTTCACCAGTACAACCTGACATAGTGCATGGCCCGCCTGGAAGGGATGCCTTCGTTCACCCCGACAGGCCCGGCGGACTCTGATGCGCCGATCCCGGCCCTTCGGGAAGCGGAGGGGGCCGATTCTCCCTCGGCTTCAGGAGCTGGCCTAGGCGAGGAGGAAGCTACAGCTGGGGAGGTCTCCTCTTCTAGAGCTGGGCCTTTCACTGACGAGATTCGTGATATCTCGTCAGGCGACGAAAACGCCTTCGTAGTGGCACCCTCGCGCCCCGTGGAGGAGGAAGCTGAGGAAGGGGAGGCCCCAGGCGGAGGGCTCTCCAGGAAGGTGCGAGCTTCGCACCAAGGTCGCCGTGGACCACATAGGGGCGAGGCCGTCTGACGTCCCTTCCAAGAGGAAAGCGGAGGCGCCCCCCACGAGGCCTGCTCCCAAGCCCTTTCCCTCATGGCGCTCGTCAGGCCTGGCATGGGTCGATGCTGGCGCTCCCCCTCCAGGGTGAGTTTATACATCGTTGGGACATTTGCCCTCTTGGTTTCTTTTCCACCTCATCCTTTGCTGAAGTTTTCCCTTGGGCTCTTGCCAGCGGTCCTGCGCCTGCTAAGCGCCGCAGGCTCCGCAAGGCCTCCGAGGTGAAGAGCGCCACGGTAGGAGCCGTGGCTGACGAGGCCGCGAGGCCTGTTGAGGCATCCCCAGCGGTCCCCCTTGAGGAGGCGCCTCAAGTAGAGGTGACTGCGCCCCTCGCGGGGACGGCTGGCCCTCATGTGAAGGAGAGCGCCATAGGCCCGGATGTTCCTGCTGCGCCGCGCGAGCCTCTGGCGGTGGAGGGCTCGGAGGCGAGAACTTCTGCGCCTATTCGTGCTGCTACTCCACCTCGTGCGGCTACGCCTCCGCGCGAGGCTACTCCGCCACGTGCGGCTACACCTCCGTGCGAGGCCACTCCGCCACGCGAGCCAACGCCGCCGCGCGCGTCGACGCCTCCGAGTGTGCCTGCTGCGTCACCTGCGCCCCCCGCTTCTGCGCAGCCCGCGACGGGGACCTGCGAGGCAACGGCAGGCACGGGCGCGTCTGCCGGGGACGGTTCTTCCTCTCTTCCCCGCCAGGCTGGAGGTGAGGAGCGCCTCACGGCTGCAGGGCCTGAAGGTGGCGCGGGCACGGGCTCCGGCGGGGCCCAAGCTAGCCCGCTTGTTCTTCCCTAGGCCGGACCTGCGGGACTCGATGCCGAGGCCGGGACTTCTTCGAGCCGAGACCTGGTGCTCCGCGGCTGGGACTGGAGCGCGGGGCGTCGTGACGCTGCCTTTGGGCTCGTGAGGGAGTCCCTCGAGGGCTTGGAGGCACCTCACCCTTGGGGACATATGGCTCGCTCGGCAGCAGGAGGAGCTGGCGAAGTCGTGGGCGTCCTTCCACGCGGCGGTCGAGGCGCGCCGGCTAGAAGATTTGGCGCTGCAGGCCGCCCGCGAGGAGGCCATCAGCTTCGCCAAGGAGACCCGCGAGGGGGCCATCCGCGACGCTGCAGTGCTGCTCCACCCACTCCAGGCGGAACGCGACGCTGCGGCGAAGCTCCTGCGCGAGGTCAGGGCGGAGCGCGAGGCGACGGAGGGCTTGTTGGCGCAGAAGCGCCGTGAGCTGTGCCAGCTGGAGGCCCAGCTGCTCTCCACCCACCAGGCCCCATCAGCTGCTCTGGAGAAGGACCACAAGGCCTTCGACGAGCGTGAGCCGCAGCTGGCTCTCAAGGAGGAGGAGCTGCAGCAGCGCGACGAGCAGCGCCTTCAGGTGGAGAAGGACCTGGTTGCTCAGCGCGAGGCCCTCGAGGGGCGAGAGGGCGAGTTGGCCCAGGCGACCCTGAAGTACGAAGACAACGTCGCTACCCAGAAGGTGGCTTACGAGCGCTTCGAGCGGCGCTTCGCCGAGAAGAAAAAAGAGGCCGAAGATGCCCTCGCGGAGCGCGAGAAGCAGTTCCGCAAGTCCACTTCTCAGAAGTACCGCGACATGGCCCAGTCGCAGGAGGACCGCTTCAAGGCCAAGCATGCCGCGGACGCTCGTAAGATCGCCGAGCTCGAGAAGGCCAACTCCAAGCTGGAGGCCCGCCTCACTCGCGCTAAGGATGGCCGTCGCCGAGCGGAGGAGGCTCGCACCGAGACTGTCCACAACCTCAACTCCCTGGACAAGGACATGGAGGAGCAAGTGGCAACGAGCTGGCCTCGCAGCTGGGAGCAGACGCGCCGCACACTGACGTTCGGGGGCGCGGCGATGTTGCCATGTACTTGGTCTACTTCGAACAGCTCTTCGCAGCGCTCGAGGGTCCCGTCGCCGAGCTTCGGGAGATGATCGAGGACGAGAGCCGGCAACTCTTGGGGGGTGGTGGTGGATCGCATCTTCACCAACCTCAAGCTCCTCACGCCAGACTTCGATCTGGGTTCTGTGACCGAAGCCGCCCAGGGCGAGGACGCACAGCGGGTCTCAAGCTCCCTCCGCGAGCAGGTGGACGCCTTCTGCAACCGCTTCAGGCGCACGGAGGCTGCGCCGGAGGACAGCGAGGAGGAGGCCTGCTCTGCCGAGGCTGACAAGGGCGCCGCGGAAGAGGTCCAAGACGGTGCTGCTTCCCATTGAACCATTCTCGATTGCGCCTGCGACCGTTTGTATCTGCACCAGCCGTGGGCTTTAGACATCTTAAGACCTTTGGCTTGTAATATATTTTTAAATTGCTGTTTTAATTCGAGCGTGTCTGCCCCTCGTGAGGTCTCTTTGGACTCATCTTCATGTCTATTTGTTCTCTGCGTCGTTAGGTCCCATCTCTTCGTGCCACGACTCCGCCACCTCGGTATGCGGGAGCAATGGCTCCGCAAGGCCGGGGGGAATTTAGGCCTAGGAGAGGTAAGAGCCTTGAGTCGCGATGCTCAAGTGCCCCCCTTAGACGTGCGAGTAGTCCATGATGCGTAAGGGAAAGCGAAGTCGCTCGAGGGGCAAAGACGCGCGCCAGGGAGAGAAAAACGCTCTTAAGGCGTGGGTGCGAGACTTAGCTTCTCGAGGTTTTCGCTCTGTGAAGGCTTTTCGCCCGGCGAGGTTTCCCACTTGAGGGGTCGCTCCTAGGGAGGCTCTTTGCCTGGCGAGGTTGCCCTCTTGAGGGGTCGCTCCTGAGGAGGCTTTTCGCCTGGCGAGGTTGCCCACTCGAGGGGTCGCTCACGGGGAGGCTCTTTGCCTGGCGAGGTTGCCATCTTGAGGGGTCGCTCCTGGGGAGGCTTTTCGCCTGGCGAGGTTGCCCACTTGAGGGGTCGCTCACGGGGAGGCTTTTCGCCTGGCGAGGTTGCCCGCTTGAGGGGTCGCTCCTGGGAATTCTTCCCTGCAGGTATTAGAGGGGCGAACCCAAACGTTGAAACACGGATCAAGGGATCGTGCGCGCTTATAGGTCTCCTCAGGCGTTCCTTGCGAGGAGAGTAAGTACCAAGGTCCTCTGTAGAGATTGCGTGTTTGTGGGGTATTGCCCTCCGGCCAGAGCTCGGACTATTGGATTTTGCAGTGCTGCTGGTGTGTTATTTGAGGCACTGGCACCGTACTCAGCCCCCGCTCGCGAGGTACGCATGTGGAGAGATATAAGCGCATACTTCAACAATAGTAATGCGTAAGTAAAAACCCCCAAAAAACATTTTTTAAGCGGCGCCGAAGTGCTAAGTTCACTTAGAAACGAGATTGAGCCATTGTGCTTGGGATTGCCAAGTTAATGCTCTGACCATGTCGAGGCATGGGGACCACCTGTTGGTGGCAGAGACTCTCAACGGCCTGAGGTGGCTCGTTTTAATTGAGACCTCGGAGGGTTTACCCTCGAGTGAAGCCTTTGGGGCTGTGGAGGTTTAAGTCTTTGGCGTTTCAACCTCTAGAGACAGGAATGCTTGGAGGTTGAGCCATAAGTTGCCTCTTCCGCTAGTAGTCTCGACGTGACAATGATCACGTGCGTGGCAATGACCACGGTTGCGTTTGTTCCCTTGGGAGACAAAGCATGTGTTTGAGGTTTCAGCCTTTTGGTGTTTTAACCTCTAGAGACGACATTTCTTGGAGGTTGAGCCGTAGGCTGCCTCTTCCGCTTGTGTTCTCGACGTGACAATGATCACGGGTGTGGCAATGACCGCTTTGGCATTTGTTCCTTTAGGAGAAAAAGCTATGTTTTTGGAGGTTTAAGCATTTTGGCGTTTTAACCTCTAGAGACGAAAAAATGCTTGGAGGTTGGGCCGTAGGCTGCCTCGTCCGCTTGACGTCTCGACGTGACAATGATCACGGGCGTGATAATAATCACTTTTTTAACTTGTTCCTTGCGGATACAAAAGTTTGCGAGGTTTAAGCCTTGGGCTTTTAACCTTGAGGGACAAAAAGGTGCTTGGAGGTTGAGTCGTGGGCTGCCTCTTTCGCTAAATGCCCTTATGTAGCGTACCTACACTTTAAATAAGGCAGATACCTGTGTATAGTGCAAATCCCTGGATCGATTCATCTGCACACACAATTTACGATGTAATATCACAACAAAGCGTCAATTTTATTACATCGATGATCCAGAATTACAAAATATTAGATACAAGTTGCGTAGCATAAAGCTAGCATTGAAAAAGTACACAGCGGAAATACAATAGAAGTGGGTCTCCAACAACTTCATGTTGCCACAGGCGAAAACATGTTGGTTGTAGACTCGAAACCCTTAAACGAATCCTCACTCGTCAACTGATCAATCTGCAATAAGAAAAATGTTGCAGCAACGTGGGTCAGATTCCATTAAAAATGGAGTCTTGCAAGTGACACTATGGTGGACACTTAAGGGAATAACTCTAAAGCCTATATGCATATTTGGCTGGTGGAGTTCAAGGCTATTTTGCATAAAGCCAATTTTTCCTATCTCTTTGGAAAACACTTTCTTCAAATCAAGACAAGTATGGCATGAAAACCATAAATATCATCTTCCCTTGTTCACCCATCAAGTTTTATTTCTGAAGTTGGAATGATGGAATCCTCTGTTGACGTCCGTGATCAGCTGCTCAAATTGTCCGTACCGGGGACACGGCTAAGTACTTAGTTTTACACTTTGCAGAGGTTGTGCACGTTCACCATTGTACCCATTCAACCCAAATTATCCTTTACACACCATTTGTGATAAGGAAAGGAGAAGAATGAGACGAGATCTTTCAGAAGCATTTTCCCTCCCACCTGCCTTGACCCGTTCCACCTAACACCCCCTACATCTGCTTGTCAAGTCGGAGAGAGTCCACGCAACATAATTGATCAAGCCAGAGCCCATATGGCAATGGCTGCACTGGAAGAAATCATCACTCGGAGTTCTTCAGATTCCTCTGTTCCCTGGGTGGCCATCCACAAGTGCACGTACTCCAGGAACCATAGACATGGACCGGAGTAGCCACTCAACTTTGCCACCATTAACAACCAATCAACCCAGCAGTTTCATTAACTTAGTGGATGTGCACTCTCAGGTAAAAATCACCATGCTCACAGCCCTAAGTAGAATAGACATTCATCCTAGGCGACGACAACCATGAGCACATCCCTGAGTAGTCACTTAACATTTTGTAAAACTTTTCATCTATTGCATAGCATCAATACATCTACTAAGTATTATATAGGAACCTAGACACAGGAGTAAGGGAATTCTACACAGGTTTAGCATATACTATCCTACTCATGCATATAAAAATACACTAAGTAATGCATATAGAAAATAATAGGAAGTTTATGAGGTGTGCCCCTTGCCTTTGGTTGATGTTTTTGCTCACAAACTCTTTGCAACAACGAACGTCTGCTCTCCGTTTTAATCTAACAATATAAGAAAACAACAAAACAACAATCAACAAACAATACAACATCACATACATGCACATATAAAGTGAACAAACAAACTTCTAAGGAAAATATGTCATGCATGATGCGCCACATATTTCTAAGGACTAGAGGTGCATGTCATGCCATGAAAATCTTTTAAAGTTAATGCAAGGCAATTAGGTTGGTCAAAAATGACTAAGGGTTATGGTCATGAGTTGGATAAAATAACTTTGCTGTAATTCATCTTGAATAAGTTCTCAAATGGCTTAGTCTTGATGTGTATAAATATTTAGAGAAAACTACTAAGTCTATAGTGAAAACAATATTTGGAAAGAGGGAAAGGATATAGAGATAAGTGTTGTTGATCCTTCAGACTTCATCTCCAGACTTGTATTATTCTCCTTGATGATGTCTTGATTAATCTTCAGACTTGATGATTTTTGCATCACTTAGGCTGGTCTTGGATTTAACTGAGTCTTCAAAAGGTCTAAGAGAAGAAAGAAGAAATGAAAGAGAGAGAAAGCAGGACTTAGAAAATATTGCTGGTTGGTCATCATGATCTTCTTCTTGATTTTCTTCTAAGTGCCTCTACTCCTAGAGATACTTCTGAAGTCTTGTTTTGGCTAAGTCCTTCATTGTCCTTCTAGCTCCATGATGAAAATCCTAAGTGTTTTAAGTGCATAGCACTTTTACCAAAATACTGAGTTTTGAAAATAATCCTATCTTAAAGAAAATGGGGGGGGGGGGGGGGGAGTTCTCTTTTGGAAATATACTACATAATAAAATATGCTATGCATGAAATGAAAATTTAAATCACAAGAAACATAATACTAATTTGTGTGATATTTATAAATATGCATGAATTTATAAATACAATTTTATTTGCAATTTTTGGGATTATAGATTTAAAGTTATTACAAATATACCCAAATCATTCATTTGAAATTTGAACATTTTAAACTAAGTCAAATTTGAAATCTAACAGATCTAAAATATTCTACATGTCAAGATCTTTCCAAATATATAAGAATATTTGAATTTGGATAAATAGAGAAAAAGATATGATAGTTTGAATAGACAGGGGCTTTTCTGCAAAACTGCCATTTAATCTAATTAAAAGAAATCAATTTCCACGTGTGCGCTGACTGGACTGCTGACTGTGCGCTGACTGGGATCTGACGTGGATAAGTGAATTAACCGTATCCGTTGGATTTAGATCTGAGGGTTCAGATCTGAAGATACCTCTTCGATTAAAGTTTCTAATCTAGACCGTAGATGGAGGATCAGACGGATCTGGTGCGTTGACACCGATCGAGCGGCGCTACCCGCCGGAGACCTCGCCGGAGACGATGCCGACGGCGGCAACTCGGTGCTTTACGCATTCTACGGTGTCCTGAGATCAATGGTGTAAGGACGCCTCGAAACAAGTCCGAGATGCCCACGTTATGTAAAAGATCACGATCCCAATGATCAGTGCATCACAATCACATAACCAACAGAGGTATCAAAGAGTTACATCATTCAATTCGTACGAATAAAATCCTTACAACACATAGAAGGTCATACGACCAAAGTCAACAAACCTCGTCACGCAGGACGAAATTAACTAAGATAGCGGAAGCTCGTGGCTAACGACGGCTCTTAACATCTCCGAGCGCTGATCCCACAAGTGCAGTTGACCGGTGATAGCTAAGTGGCGTAGTCGTCGTCATACAGCTCCTCCTCGACGTAGGCCTCCTCATTATAATCTGGACATTTGAATATCCAGGGACAAAGCCATATGAGTATAATTACATACTCGCAAGACCACCTCTAGGCTTAAGTTTTCATGGTAATGGAAGAAAACACTTATCGAAAACTGGGATGGCGGCTATATATGACTATAGGGCTTAGTTTCCGAATACCATGATTTTAGACATAGAGAACACGACATCTCTGTATCTTTGTTGAAGAAAACATTTAGAGATAGAATTCTCTTCTATTGGATATAACAAAGACATATCCAAGTTCAAAACTTTCTTTTGTAAAACCATTGAAAACACTAGGATGGGGATACCCTTTTTTTTTCTTCCTTGAGATTGGACTGATTGTCTCCCCGAGACCAATCATCCTCACCCAAATTCCGTACCTCACAGGTTCCTCCTGATTTCCTCATAAACATTTTTCCTCTATAAAACAACTTCTTTCTCCAGACGCCCAGTGTGGTCTTTCCAACCGTCCATGACCGCGGACGCGGCTATTCGAATAGATTTACACTCTGCAGAGGTGGTACACTTTCACCACAAGATTCGGATTGTCTACCGTGGATCAACCACGGACTGTACATGGACAGCATGCACACATCAGACGGCCGATCCTAACTTCTACTATGTTAATTCTGGTATAAGAATATCCTCCTCTTCGAGTGGGTTTGTTCTCCCCGGCACCGAGTGAGCTGGCCGTATCGATCCGGTTTTCCCCCTAGTCTCACACCGCCATGACAGGAGACCCACCGTTGCTTCCCGGTGGCACACTAAGTCCACACTATGTATGCCCATTCCCTTGCAGCATTCGGTTTCGAATACTCTAACCCCATCTAGCCAATTGAGGCATATTCGAATACCAACACCAACAAGCTTCCGTTAAGCCTCGTGCCCATTTTGAGGTAATGTGGTTGTACGGGTTAATTGTTCGGGCGGCAGCAGGTACTTCGAAATTAAACTTCCATCTCCGACTGCTCCCAGCAGCTCGGGTTTTCGCAACATCTCCGAATGCTCTCAGCATCTCGGGTTTTCGCAACATCCCCGAATGCTCTCAGCATCTCGGGTTTTCATTAAACATTTCTTTCTCGCTGATTGCTCCCAGCAACTCAGGTTTTCCTCCATAAAACAATTTCATCAAATAGGGTCCCATCCTATAGTTTTGAGGTAAGTAGATGAAGGTAGACTACTAGAAAACTTAATCTTTTTGATGGAGCCTTCAACAACAAGGCTCACCAAATAAACTCGTTTTATAACACCTATAATATCCTAATAGATAACTTTGGCCAAACAATATTTTGTAAAATAGTTTTCGGGTGGCAAGGTGCCACAAAAGAAGTAAAACATGCCTTATTTTATTTTAAAACAAAACATGCTTGATAAAATAATAGGATTCATTATGATGGTGAGGTTGGCTTGCCTTGCTCAGAGTACTGTCCCTGGTCTTGCTCTTCCCCGTAGTTGTGCTCAGCTACCTCGTACTGCTCTTCCTCGGGTTGCGGTTCTACCGTATCATGAAAAACAAACGAGACTAGTGTAAATCCTAAACTGCGAGTTGATAACAATCTAAAATATAATAACCAACAACAAGCATCACAAAACAGAAAACACAACTAATGCATTAAATTAGTGATCAAGTGCTGTTTATATGAACCAAGTATAACTCTTAAGGTACTGCTCCTAAAATTAAACTCTTCTACCACATGACTCCTAACTATCATATGGATCTCTGAAAATTAGCAGAGCATGAAAATCTATCACCAATTAATAATCAAAAATCAGATAAGAGCCACTGATGTCAAACTCAAACAGAAGATAGACTCAGTTTTTATACATCCCATGTATGCAAAACTAACTTTTCTGGTGAGATATGAGTTTTCTCTTTAAGTGGAGATTTTGTTCACCAAATTTGGCTACTCCTAGCTCAAGTTCTCCTTGTTTTAAGATTACATACATTTTTGACTATTATTTAAGTCCAGGAAATAATATTGATTATTTTGGTGTCAAACCAGTGGGGTAAGTTATATATAAGATGTGGCTATCCCACAAAAATACCCCCAACATTAATCTAGGGGCAATGGTGGCTCAACCAAACAAAACTAGACATGCAATAGTCTCTGAAATTACAGAAATGCATTTTAAGAGAATATCTCCCTGTTTTTCAGAGATTTGCCCAATAAATAATAAATATCTACAGGAAAAATCTACCTTTGTGGCACATGATACTTCCAACTCATATCTAACACTTCCAAGTGGATTTACCTCAAAAAGTGTTTTCATTTAAGAATTAAAAATCACCCAACATCTACTGATGTTATACTTAGACTAGAAACAACTTTTGCTAGAGTAATCTCCTGCATGCAAGATTTACCAATCTAGGTAGACATTTTTACAAGATTTCCAACAGATCCAAGATTTCATGATTTGAATTTATAAAACACAAGTTATTAAACAAATGGTAAAATAGGTACTTTTTACTAGATCTATTTTAACACACAACATGAAACACATTTTGTAACAAATCCAATGCCACATGGTTAAAAAAACGTGCATGCATGTTACAAAATTAATCCGATCATTTTAGCAACTCTGGATTTACCACAAATGATTAAGAGCTACACTATTGATTTACTGGAAACTAGTTGAATGCCCGTGCGTTGCTACGGGTCACCGAGATGTGTTCCTATTTGCCCCCTTATTTGGCATGAAAGGTGTATGTATTGTATTTGTTTCTCCATAACATCATAACAATGTGTCCTCAAATGGGCTTATGATTTAGTTGACCGTGATAAATAAAGGCATATGCTTGCTTCTCTTATAATCCATTCTCCACACTCCCTCGGGTTCAATTTTATAATTTCAACATGTCAAATATAATATTTAGCTTAATTTACAAGAAAAATGTACAACACATATTCACCAGCAAAGCAAAAAAAAAAGACACAATGATCGCATTCAACGTAGAAGACAAAATTAATAGAAGTTGTGTACACAATTCTACTCGCCCTGTTCTGAATTATAAGATGTTCTAACTTTTTAGTTTTAGATATATCTTAATCTTTTGTTCACTTATTTTAGTTTGTATGTAGTCCATGTTAAATATCAATGACATCTTATAATTCGGTACAGAAGAAATTTTTCTTAGTTGCACACTCTCACCTATGTCATTCAAGGCAGCAAAGTACACACATAACTTCAAGAAAATTAGTGCAGCCACATTTGCCAAAAGAAAAGAGTACACAACTGACATAAATACAGTTCATCACTCTTCCGCCCACATTTTCATATGACCAGCTAGCACTCACATAGATCCCACCTATCATCATTGCTCGTCGATGACCCAACACCTCCCAGACCAAAAACTCTTACGCCCTAGCCCGATGAACATGGCGCCACCGAGCTTGCGCCGCTCTGATCTGATCCCCCTATCTGCCGGATCCGACAGGGTCAACCTTGGGAAGAGTACCGGATGGACTTGGACATGGATTTTGTGTCGTTAGTCGTCCATGGAAATGAGGGGTAAAAAGTGCTCTCTGCACTCAGATCTGACCACATGTGCCCTGTAATCCATATACTACTAAACTTACTCTGAAAAACTTAATGTTCAATGAAAGAAGTCATCTCTTGGTGAGTATTGAATTATCTTCATGAATATGTTGAAATATACCACGGTGACAGTGGTATTCATTTGAGACGCATCTGTATTAAGAAAAGAATCTTCAGTTGTCAAACACAAAGAAGAAATGTAATGCTAAATACTAAAGGTGAGTGCATTTTCCATATAACATACAATTTTGTGTTAACAAGTACTTTAAAAGAATCAAATAAATGAACTGAATGTTGCATGAGGATATCCCATTTTTTAGTCGAACGGTTATTACAAACACATTTTTGCACATAATTCAGGTAACAAAACTTGTTTCATACACATAGAAAGAAACCAATGCTCTCAACAACGGAAGAACATACTAATTTTTAGTGCATGAAGATAATACATTGAGGAAACTGGCGATAAGGATCCTCTACTGACCCCGGAGTGGCACCTAATCACAGTCATTGACCGAACTGAAGGAAGTTTGTGAGCTGCTAATATAATTTACATGACTGGATGAAAATTCCCAAATTTATCAACTGATTGTTTAAAGGCTTCCACAAACCGGTAACATTCTTCACCATCCCAATCTGACCTAACTTTAGATGTGCATGTAATAATGCAAGTATTTCAATTGGTTGATATTTTACTTGACAACTCTTATAGTGTGTTTGAAGGCTTTCACGATCCGGTAATGTTCCTCGCCGTCCCAATTTTCCCTAACATTAGATGTCATGGTAGCAATGCAAGTATTTCAACAGGTAGATATTTTACTTGGCATCTCCTATAGCAGACCATGTGATTTTAAATTTGCGACTGGAGCAGACTACTCATAGTTTTCCTTTTATTATTATTGTAGTGCATGTTCAACCGAGGTGATTTCTAGGCTTTATGAAGGATAAAACACTCCTTCATAAAGCCTAGAAATCAAGTAAGATAGTAGGATTTCTCTATTTCCAAAAACATATTAACTGGCTAGTTCAGTTTTAGCAGTAATTTACATGTCTTATGGTAAAAAACACATAGTGCCCTAATGTGCCCATGCGAATAAGCTACCATGCCTGAAAATGCACACAAAACAACAATGCAAGAACAAATTGCATCCAGGTGTATAATTTGGGTAGCTTAAATTAATACGACACGACTTTTGAATAGAAACGACACGACTTCTGTTAACATAAAGTATTAAAATTACCCTACAAGTGAATGATCCTACTGTAATACTATATGTTAGGAGAATATCCACATCTCTATATTCTTATGCAGCGATTTCTAAATTTTATCCTTCAAATTTAGGTCGACACACATCCACAGGAATATGCTAACAAACGTTACAACGAATATAGAAAGCTAAAGGCAGAAGAAATGCAACTCACCTGGGATTCAGATGCATTCCATATAGACTGCTCGGAATCAGCTGTAGGGTCTCCATTAAAATTCACCATGACAAATGGATCGTCAAACCTACAAAGGTCAACAGAATTAATTGCATGGCAAAAATAACATCTGGAAATCTGCACCTATCAAAATCAAGTAACAGAAGGAGGACAAAATCCTTCTGTCCTACTAAACATGGTGTGATTTAGCTGCTCTAGAGGATTATAAGATGGCTTTGATCTGTTTTTGTATATACACAAGCACAATAACATGTCATTGCATGGCTGCACTGAAATTGCACGTAGGATAGCCGTTCAGAAACTGAAGAAAATACTATGTATAAAAAGTCATAGAGGTCATTATGATCAAGGACAATACCAAGGCCTCCCACAAATCTCGCATCTCCTTCGCTTGCTTCTAAGTAATGGACTGGAAAGACCAAATTACCTATAGTACACATAAATTAAGCATATAAGACTATAACTATATTTTCAGAAGAATTTGGTTGACGTTGCCATTTTGGCATCAGTACTGAGTGGAGAAATATAATGCGTTTTGACCAGCCAAGACATGCCTTTCTATGTTGGCCATCCTTTGTGTGCGTCGTACTGAGTGGAGATCCTCGTCATCACGCAATAGCTCTTCATCTTCAGGAGTCATGGGCAGCTGAACAAAAGAGGTCGAATGCACGTTCGTCACTCAAGTTAGTTATGCTAAGGATCATCAGAGAGGTGGTTCTTGTTAAAATATATTGATGGCTTAATTCTTACTTGTATAGTCGTATCAAGTAGGTCAAGAGGTATACATTGTCAGATACAATCAGTTTAGGCTACAGTTTTACTCCAATGAGCTGGCCTTGTATTTGGTGTTTCTGTGAAAGGGCAATAGAGATAAATAAAAAGTGAGTACCTCTGCCCCAGAATAACTGCAAGATGCAGAGTGAAGAAAAACAGAGAGAAACAAAGAAATTAACAGTGTAATAAGAAAGCAACGTAGTGCAAATCTCATGTATCCTCATCTAAAATTGCACCAAATGTAGCAAACAAGATGGAGAAAAATAGCACAAATCAATTGTTAGCATATAATCCCTTTTACCAACCTACACCAACGAGGACCTCGTAACCTACAATGGAAGCATTTGATCAAACACCTATTATAATTAATGGCAAGGGCGTCAAATCGGATGAATCCTGATTGCTGCAGCGCTCAAATGTCAAACGTTAGGTCGTGGGAGGCAAGGCGATGATGTTGGGGTCAGAATTCTTGGAGGACTGGAAGTACCGCTCACAGAAGGTGGACCTGGATGGGGTCCGCGGGCTTGGCTGGAGTCTTCGGATCGCTCCCAGCCGCGCGCCAGGGCGAGCTAACCCTACTTGGCCATCTGGTGGCTAACCTATTCAGCTCGCGCCTGTGAGGCGGCGAAGAACAAAGTGGTGCGGGGCAGTGGCAGAACAAGGTAGTGCGGAGGTCGTTGTGGCAGAACGCGACGGGTGGCTTGGGTGTCGCTGAAGGCGGCGAGAGCAGAGGGGGAGGCGGGTTGGGTCGCGAGGTGGCGACTGCGACATGGTGATGTGTCGGTGGCACTGTGTCTTCCGGCTGCCGGCGACCTGGATGACTGGATCGGAGATGCAACAAGGTTGGTCGGGTGAGTGGCGGCGTGGAGCCGAGACGTGGTGGTTGGGCGGAAGGCTTCCGCAGCGGCGAAGTGGAACCCTGGGCTGGGCTATCGCGTGAGGGCGAACCGGGCGATCGAGCGTCGGGGGGCGAGTGTGCGGTCAGGATTTGTTCCATCGCCTGCCACCGGTTGTCTGCCTTAGGTGTCGCTATGTGATTGGAGCGATCGTCTGCCTGGGTTGGACGAACGCACGACCAACTCCCATTTAATAGTAAAGAAATGATAGGAAATAAGAATAAAAGGAAAACATGCCGAAACGGCTGGATCTGGCGATGGGCCGCGGGGGCGAACTGGGCCGGCCCGGTCGCAGCGCGCGCGCTGGCGAACCGGTGTGCGGTCGCCGGATCTGGAAGGGACGGCGGAGATTAGAAGGGGGGATTCAAACAGGGTCATCCGATCTAAGATCGACGACCCTGGGCCTTTCTTCTTCCCCACGCCAGTGACACGAGCGGGAAACCGAGAAAAAGAGAGGGAAGAAGAGGGACGCGACGAGGAGCTCACCTCGGATGTCCAGAGCTCGAGCGGAGGGTGGGGTTCTGCGGAGAAGAAGTAGGGCAGCGGATCCCTACGCAAAGAAACGCCGGGGAGGTCCTCTGCATGCCACCATGGCGCCTCCTCCGAGCTCGGGTCGTGGACGAGGGCGACGTATCCACGCACCTGGAGCAAAGAGGAAAGAGTGGAGGGGTTAGAGCTCGAGTAGGGGGTCACAGAGAGCCAACAATGGCGAGAAATTGTGGAGGAGAACGGCGGCTAGATCCATTTCTTGCCATCGGGTACCGAGTGAGTTTTCTCCTCCTCGAGAGCAAATGGGGGAGAGAGCTCGATGGATCTTGCCAGAGAGGAGAGGAGTGGGATGGGGAGGTGCCAGGGAGGGGGAGAAATGGGCAGAGGAGGGGCTCGGGTGGATATAACTGGTGCCACCCGATCTAGGGTTCGCTCGGGCAGGAGAGAGGGAGGGGCGGCTCTCCCTCGTTCTTACTGGCTCAGGGGGGCGGTGGAGAGGGACAGAGAGTGTGCTGGTCGGGGTGACACGACCTAGCCAGTGAGAAGAGAGGAGGGTTGCTCCGGTTGGGTGATAGGAAAGGGAAAAGTAGAAGAGAGAAGGGGGGGGGTGACCCAAGTCCATGACAAGTGGGGCCAGGGGTGAGGTTGCTGCTCTCCTTTTCCAGAAGGTGGAGTAGAAAAGAGTGAGAGAGAAAAATGTGAAAGGTTTGAGTAAATTGCTCAAAGGATTTTCAAAACCTAAGTTTGAATTATTCAAACATGATCCACAAAAACAAAATGAGTCAAAACCCCAAACTCACCTAAATTAGGAGAAATTACTGAATTTATAAATACCCAAGTCAAAACACCTCATTTGACTCTCAGGGAAAGAATAACTCAAATGTTCATGTTAATTTGATGGCTTCAAAAGCTAGTGATATTTAGGTGCAAAAAGGTTCTTTTGAGGGGATTTGGAATAGGGTATGAAACTATATACTCCTTAGACTAAAGTGGTTCAGATGCATGTCAAAAACCATTTATGGTTTGCTTAATATTTGCTCCTAGTTTGGCTAAGTTTTAACAACCATGAAAATCCTAATAGTTGATATTTTATTTTTGTTGTTGAGGTTTTAGTGCTTTCAATTATCATGGAATGCTAGTGGAGCACAACAAGTATAAGGTGCGCAAACAAATTAAATCATGACTCAAAATTCTACACACCCAAAAGTTTTTGCTAGTAGTGAAAATCTAGAATAACACCACAATGCTAAAGTGCTAAAGCTAAGAGAAATGGGGTGTTACAAATCGGTCATACCAGATCGAAGAGGGGGTCGTGGTGGAGGTGGTGGCGAGGTGGCGGTGCTCGGCGTGCTCCCCTTCTCTTGCAATCGGTCGCCGGAGTTGCGCACGGCGGCGGTTTGCTTCGGGTGCGCATGGACACGTCGACTTGGCCAAGTCAGGAAGACTCGCAAGACCAAAGGAGGAAGAAGGAAAGAGAAACGAGCCCGCGGGGTCGACTGAGTTCACCGGAAACGGAGGAGTTCCCCGGCGGCAATGGCGGTGGCGCAGCTTCAAATCCGAGCAGCCTGGGGGCTCTCGGGCTAGGGTTTTGGAGGGGAAAGGAGGCGGTGTTGAAGGGGGATTAAATAGAGGCAGAGGGGGAACACAATCGCGTAAATTGAGCTCGGATTTTGGAAGGGAACCGGAGAAGGAATCAGGCGCGATTTTTGGACAGAGGAGGAAGACGACACGGGCTGACAGGTGGGTCCCGCTGTCAGGCTTTTCTCTTTTTCCTTTTCTGATTTCTATTTTCTTAATAACTTTTGATTTATAACTCCAAATGAAGTCAAATCAATTCCTAAAAAATTGTAAAAACCATATCTTTGTGTTAAACCAGTTGTGGACATGTTTTGAAATCTTTTATAATTTTTAAATATTGATTAAATACAAATTTGACACTTTATGTTAAATTTAAAACTAGGGTTTAATTACTTTTATTTTTGGCTAAAAATAAATTCTATGAAATAGCCACATTCAATTATGTTTGAATATAAGTTATTTTAAATTTGTTTTGCTGAAATCATTCATCTTTATTTTGGCACAGTATTAAAAAACTAAATATAAATAATTTCAAAGAAATGTGAAATATATAAGGTATTCATTTTTAATTGAAAATAATTTGTGCACCATTATGTTATACATTATGATAATTCATTTGAAAACTTCATAACAACTTTGGAAAAGATTTTTGTTTTAATTCATTTCTTATTTAGAATATATTAATCATTTCATGCTTTGAAAATAAATGAAATTCATTTAAGCAATGGCATGTTTATTTGGCTAATTCATTAATTTAAAATCTATGAAGTTTTAAAGTTGTGAATTACGAAGTTATAGTTTCCAAAACTATAATTTGAATTTAGTTACAATAATGAAATCTTATTAGTCAATTAGACCATGTTTTAATTTGTTATAAATATTATTTTAATTTATGATTAGCTATGGCTATGTGGTTTAAATCAAATACTTACAGGGAAATGGTTTGAAAGTTTATATAACATTTATCAATTTAGATATTGTGGTTTTAAGAATTACAATGGATAATAAAATGTTTAACCTGAAACAACTTTTGAAAATGATGATAAACTGAGATGTTTGAAATATTAAATCCTTTAAATATGTTTGAAATCTTTTATAGTTGGTCTTCTTATGCATATAATGTTTTTATTTTTAATCAAAACAAAAGTTTTAAATTTTAGTGATTTTGAAACATTATAAAATTTTGGGATGTTACAGACTACCACCCTTAAAAGGAATCTCGTCCTCGAAATTCGGAGAAGCTAAACAGACAAGGCAACTGCTTGGAATGATTTTGATACTTGAGGGGTTTCAAGAAATGAAATTTTCTGACATGGAACTTGAAAGCTGGCAGGGAATGATTTTTTGATCGGGGAGGTTCGAAAGACAGATAGTTTGGGATCTCTGGGTTTAAGCATCGGGGTTTAATTAAAATAGGTGGCTACCACCCTTACAAGAAAATTTTGTGGTCAGACTAGAAACATTGTTTAATTCTTTTTATTTCTCTGTTGTAGAGCGTACAAGTATTCAAAATACAATGACATGTGGTAGATACGGGAAGTTTTAGCACTCACGTTTTACACTCGGTCCTTGGAGAGATTTAATCCTCTTCCAATCTGGACAGCCACTGCATAGTGTCCCTTATCCTTGCACCTGTAGCATGTTATGTGGCTAAGATCCTTCTTGGATTCACTCTTTTGTCTTTGTTCCTCGAGGATCTTCATGAGAGACTGTCGCATTCCTTCCTTGGCTTGCTGGTTAGCTTGTTGCACCAAGGGATAAAATTGACATTGGATTGGGACATGGTTTGTTCCTTCACACAGGAAGCAAATAACCCGTTTGGTATGGCGTCCATTAATTGGACGTCTGGTGTGACCATGGGGCCACTCATCAGAACAATCCTTGGACGTATGTCCTATCTCTCCACAAGTTTTGCATGCCTTTAGTTTGGTCATAGGGTCCTCTTCAACAACACTATGGTATTGATCAATCTTAGGCGAGTGGTCATTGATCGCCTTCTAACTCTGGTTCCTTAACGGCTTTCGCGTAGTTGGGTACAATTCACAGTTGTCGTTATTGGAGTGAGACATCTGTTGGTTTTAGAAAATAAATGAGTTGAATTATATGTACTATGGAGAAATACTAATTCAATAATTTCAGAACAAGACAACCAATTCCTAACAATATCAGTCAATCATGATTCAAACACATGCAAACACATACATAAAAAAAAAATCACACTTATTTTGAGAAATCGAACTAATCATTTATCGAACGAAAACACACCAATGTCGAGGAATTACATAAACGATAGTACTGCCATACCACAATTTGAAAGGTCATGTAACATCCCAAATTTTGCAAAAATTTAAAACTTTGCATTCAAGCATCATTCATCATTAGGCATAAAACTACATCACAAAAATATTAAATAAAACTTCAAATTATAAATTTGAATAAACTATAATTCCATAAAGTGTTTACTTAAAACTCCTTAAATAAATAAAATATTATCAATTTATTTATGGGTAAGTATAATGTCAAAAAGTCCCATTTTTAATAACCTTTCCAAAACATATTTTTATGATTTTTCTGAAATGTTTTGAATAGGTTTAAAAATCATATTTGAAATCAGTGTTTAAAAACAGGAAATAATTCTTTTAAAAAGAAAAGGAAATCGGGCCGGCCAGTTGGCTATCTGCCGCGCGCGCGTAACCTTGTAACATCCCAGAATGTTAATATAATTATTAATGCAAAAATGTGGGCCAACAAAAACTTTTCTTATAAAAATGTGTGTATGTTTAATTCTTGAGTGTTGCTTGTTACATTGTTTGCAATATTGTTGAATCCAAGTTCTAAATGAAAAATTGGAAGAAAAGAAAAAAAAAAAAAACAACCCACCATGTGACAAATGTCACATTATATTTTCCAAATTAAGAAGCATAATTTATTTATACACCAAAACCAATGGAGAAATATTATAAACACTTCTAGTTGATTTTTACAAACTATTCCCTTTCAAAAATTCAGATTCGAAACTTTAAATTCAAATTAGAAATTCATGATTGAAATATTTCAAAATATTTCAAAGAGACTTTGTAACACTTACCAATAATACAGATAGCCTAGATCCTAAGTTTGGACTCAAAAGAATAAAGAGAAATTGGAAAATTAAATAGTAAAGTGCTCTCTGTTTTGGTTCAAGCAAATCATCAAACACCCTGTGATCATCCACCCTGTTCTTCCCCAATCCGAGCAACTCGTGGATCAATCCGAGGAATGGGAGGTTAATTCGTCGAATTGAGGCCAGCCCTGCACTCCTCTCTTCTCTGCGACCTCACTGCACGCCGGGGGAGGCAAAACGGTGGCCGGAGTCGCCGCCTGGACGCCGGCGACAGCCCCGGCCATGCGCACGTCGCGATGTCGCGACGGGCATCCGAGGTGGCACGCCGTGCGCTCTCCCGTGCCTGGCCCCCCTTCTTTCCTCGCCTCTCTGCTCCCTCGCAAACCCGCACAGCACACCGGCACCCGCCCGTGCACGCCGCGGCCGCACCAGGACGTGCACGCCGTGCGCCGCCCGAGCACGCCCACGGCAGGGCCATGCGCCCGAGCGCGCCCGAGCGCGCCACGCCGCCCCGCATTGCCCATTTGGTCCCCCAGACGCCCCGCAACCCAGCCACGCCCCTCCACCGGCCTACGACGGCCTAGCCCGGCCACGAACGCCCCTGCACCGCGACCACCGTGCGCCGCCCGGCCGCTATAAAAGCCGCCCGTGCCCTGCACTTCTCCGCACCACACCACCACCCCTTCCCCCTCTCACACCACCTCTCGAGCACCGCCAGGAGGGCGGAGCAGTTGCCACGAAGCTCCGGCCGCCCGTGGTCTCCTCGAGCTCGCCGTGCCCGAGGTAGACGACGACCGCGGCCAGGCCACGGCATCCCTCCCCTTCCCTTCTCTCTGGCCTCAGCTCTTCCCCTTGCACCCCGCACTCACATGCGCCCCTTTTCCCTCTGTCCCGTGCTCAGGTGCGCCGGCAATCGCTCGCCGGAGTTGCAGCGGAGCCGCGGGAAAAAGGAGGAGGACGCCGCCGTCGCTCGGGGCCTCGCCAGCACGCGCCACTCGCCCCAGAAGCTTCCCCACCTCGCCGCCGTCGTCCTGCACCATCGCCGCGTCCTCCCGAGCCCCGTGGTGAGCAGTCCGTCCCCCTCGCCGTCGCCGGAGCCGCGGCGCCGCCCGATTGAGGTCGTCGCCGACGCGTTTGATCTCAGCCGTTAGATTAGAATCCTACGGTAGCTTACCGTTTCGTTTTAATTAATAAAACCCTGACATGCGGGTCCCACACGTCAGGTTTAAATGAACAGCGCGCGCGCTCGTTCTGTCTCTGACCAGTGGGTCCCCTCCGTCAGATTTTTCAACATTATCCACTCTGGGTATTGAGTTAAATTTAAATTTCATTTAAAAGTCAGTATAGAACTCAAATTTAGAAAATCCATAACTTTAGATTTACAACTCCAAATTTAGCAAATCCAACTGTTCTGGAAAGCTTATGAAAGTATCTATCCAACTAAACTAGTTTCACTCCATTTGGATATATAATAAAAATACAATATTAAAAATACAGTAGCATGTTTAATTTCTAAACTTATTTGTTTCTGATACTCTGATAATCCAAATTAGTTGAAACTAATTTTATTAGGTCACATTTAACCAGGGTTAGTCAATCCTAAAAGGATTTAATTTTTAGATAAATATAATTTAAATAATAGTCAAAACCTTATTAATTGTTTTCTGGATTCAAAACTATGTGTAGGGAGTTTGGTAACTCCAAATGACCCAAATCCAATTGTGTCATCTTCTACACATCATTAGCTTTCTGTAGAATTTTAGTTTGTATTTTTGTGACAAACGGAACTCAAGTTATGCAATTAAACATATGCAACAAGTTTCTGCCCTAATTAAAATATAATGGAATAATGTATAATTTAATTAAATTAAAACTACATGATATGGTTTGGTATGTGGAATGATTAATTAGAACGCCTAAGAGTGTATTGCTGTGATGATTGATTGAATAGGCTAGTGATTGTTTGCATTTGATTGCTTGTGTATTAGAAGAGAACGTTGCCGGATATATCGAGGAGGAGGGATTTGCTGAACCTGAAGACCAAGACCAAGATCACTTTGCTGAGCAAGGCAAGCTACTCTCTGAGCTTGCACCTAACTTATGCATCTAGATTTACAAGTCATTTTCAAAAGCAAAGGTTTACAAAAACCCTTTTTCAAAAGTATATAGAGATGATTTTGCCACCCTATATAGAAGTAGATACTAAAACTATAGGATGGAAAAACAATGTTGTTTATTCAAAACTCCTTTGAAAACTTGTGTGAATATATAGCACCAAGATGGTGTGTTGAAATAAGGAAATGGAGAAAGATGGTTTTGGAAAAGCACATTGTGTCCTAGTACTCAGTCAAGCAACCGATACTCTGTGCGACCACATTTACCCACATATGGGAAAGGGCTTAGTCACATAGTTTGCTCGTATTAGTATGGGACACTGCATCAACAGAGATGACTCTGTTATGCATGAGGGAGTGGTTTGGTGACCTAACCCTGACCTGGGTCCTCGCTCAAAAATCTATGAATAGATAAGGAGGAGGATAGAAGGATGTCCGTATACACCGCCAGATAAAACCTATGAGTCCTCACACTTAGGGCTTCCGACGGGAAACTAGACTAGGTGTAGATGGAATGGTTCATAGGGGCAGGATCCTATACTAGCATGAGCAAAGGAAAGACTAGGGTCGGTGACTCAACTTCGCATACCAAGGGTATGGCGAAGCGTGGCTGACACGATGAGTTATCGGATGAGTGTGGGAAAAGCGTGCTACCTCTGCAGAGGGTAATTAAACTATTCGAATAGCCGAGTCCTCGGATATGGACAGTTGAAGACCCTACTTAGACCATGTGCAAGTTTTTTGGAAAAGAGTTGAGTTTGAAAAGAAAAAGGAAATGGAGAATGTTCCACACACCTATACCAACGGATCGGTATGAGGTAGTTAGAAAGATATTACCATAATGGTTTATGGTTGGAAAAGGAGGAGTTTTGGAATAACATTAATAAAATTGAGATATCTAGTAGTCATAATCTCCTTATCTTCTTCAACAAAGATACAGAGATGTTTTAAATAAATAAAAGTGAGAAACTAAAAATGGAACTAGAGCACTCATGTTGGAGTAGTTTGCGAGTACATTCAAATGTACTCATACTAGTTTGCTTATGGCTATTGTCGTAGCCAGACATGGAGGAGTACTACGCCCAGGAGGAATACGGCGACATCTATGCCAACTAAGGATCTTCTCAAAGTCGACTGCCTGTCGGGTCTGCGTTAGTTGTTGGTGGCTACTACGTTTAATTTCCGCTGCTTATGTTGATTGTTTTGGTTTGGCCCTTGAAGGCACCTATGTAAGACTTGGTCTAGAGGACCATTCTATGTAAGACTTTGATTCGGTATTGTAATGGATGTAAACTTCGGTATTCAATTCGGATTATGTGCAACGACAGACTGATCACGGGATCGTTGTGTTAAGCATAATCGGGTACTTCGGACAGTTAGTCCGGGGTACCCACAGAATTGGTATCAGAGCCAGGTTGACTTTAGGAGCCTTAGATTAGCATGGTCGTTAGGTAGTGATTGCAAAAGTTGAGTTTCAAAGAAAAACAAAGTAAGAACTTAGTTTAAGAAAATGGCTTATCTCTTACCCTCTCATTTGTGCAAAATTCTCTTCTTACCAACTACTAAGTTTTCTCTCACACTTATAAAAACTTGCCACACCTCATTTTAATAAACTTAAAATTCTGCTCACATATTTTCCCTTCCCTTAAAAATTTGATATACTTGCCATCTCACTAACTTAAAATTTTGACTAAAAATTATAGATGGCGATCCATTTCACCGAGTTCGTTCAGCTGGAGAAGGACGGCAAGTTGATGTTCGAGAAGGATTTGTTCGAGTTGACCAAGCTGCTAGGTCGTCCCACTCCTGAGTTCAGGGGAGCCCAGGTGGACGCTCCCGGTAGCGGGAACCTGTCCTGGTTGATCGAGGGTTCTGTTCGCGGGAACATCAAGTCCCCCGGATCCAGGGCACTCTCTTTCACCCTCATGGACGTCCACTGGGACGATGGATTGTGTCGTTCCATGCAGCGGATGCTATCCCGACTTTGTGAGGAGCACAAGGCGGAGCTGGTAAACTCTCGTTTCCAGTTCTATGGGAGGCGCACCATCGATGGACACCCAATTCGGTCCCCTCTGCACCCGACATTCGGAGAGTATATCCTGGACATGGAGATTATGCTCTTTCGCACCCAGGAGGATCTGAGGTGCGCTAGGCTTCGGTCTCACTTTGAGCGTCTCTCGCTCAAGGAGAGTCGCGAGAGCGAGGCACAGTTGAAGACTGAGAAGACCGCTCTTCTAAAGAAGAGAACCCAGATGAGGAAGACCATAGCGAAGCTCCGCAAGAAGGTTGCTGAGCAGGATGAGCTGATAGAGGATTTGGAGCTCCGTACTGACGAGATGGAGGAGGAGGGCGAGGATCTCCGCAAGGAGAACAACGCTTTCCTCAGTGACGATGATGACTTTCTGGAGGAGATGGACGATGATGATGAGGATGATGAGGATGAGGATGATGAGGAGGAGGATCCAGAGGAGCCACCCTACCAGTCCGATGCTGACATGGCAGAGCCTGAGGTTCCACCTCAGTAGGCTAGTTACTTGAGTTCTACCGCAGGATTAGGTCGACCCCCCCTATCGCTAGTAGAGTCAAGTTGTGGTTCTTTTGGAACTTGCTATATGTACATTAGTTAGGGAGAATGTTGTAAGATAGGTTTAGATGAACTCTTGATGTAATGGTTGTGATATGAAAGTGTGTGCTAGTCTTGTTGACATGTGTTAAAAGTTTTTCTTATAGTCCTTAGTAAATCAACCTCTACATAAAAACCCATCTTTCCTTGGTCGGAACCCCTTCTGCTTGCCCTTATTCCCGGTGTACTTCAGGATGGTGGAAACTCGTCGCACCAACATGGATGGAGGAGCACCACCACCCCCACCGGACCCAACCACCGCCCAACTTCTGGCCCTCATCATGGAGGAACGTCAAGCTGCCCGGACTGAGCGTCAAGCTCATATTGCTGCCCTGCAGCAGATAGCTGCCGCTCACAACAACAACAACAACCACCACAACAATGGCAATGGCAATGGCAATGGTGAAGGAAATCAGCGGTCCACTTTGAGCAACTTCCAGAGGACCAACCCACCCACCTTTTCCAAGGGACTTCACCCACTTGAGGCCGATGACTGGCTTCGCACCATTAACAACAACCTGATAGTTGCAGCCGTGGGAGAACCTGAGAAAGTGCTGTATGCGACCCACTATCTGGCAGGACCAGCACGGTCTTGGTGGGAAGCTACCAAGGCTCTACAGCAAGCTGGTTATGCTATCAGCTGGGATGATTTCCAGGAGAAGTTCCGCAAGAAGCACATTCCCCGCGGACTCATTGAGCGGAAGAAGGATGAATTCCGCAGGTTGCGGCAGGGAAGTAAGGATGTGGTCGGATACCTCGATGAGTTCACTGACTTGTCTCGGTATGCTCCTGATGATGTCGACACCGAGGGAAGAAAGATGGAGCGTTTCATGAACGGACTTCATGATGAACTGCAATGCGCCTTGGTTATCCATGACTTTGCTGATTTGGAATCACTTGTGGACAAGGCCATACAGTTGGAGACCAAGCGCAAATCCATGTTTGAGGGTCGTAAGAGGAGGATGGTTGCCCAGGAAAGTTCGAGCAGTCAGAAACCTCGCACCCACCCACCAAAACTCCAAGCCAGCATATAGACCACCACCAACTTCGCACCCCAGTTACCCTAAGCCCCCATACACCCCAAACAAGTTCAGCCGTCCCAATGACAACACCCGTCCCGGAGGGAACACTAGCAACCCCAACCTCAATGCCAATGTGGTCTGTTTCAATTGTGGCACCAAGGGTCACTACTCCAAGGCATGCCCCAATCCTAAGAAGAATGGTCCACGCCCCAATGCACCGGTGCCAAACAATGGCCAAGGCCACAATGGAAATGGCAAGAACCCCGCACCTCGCGGAAATGTGGCTGTTGCCAAGGGACGCCTGCACCACATCAATGCTGAAGAGGCCATGGAGGCACCAGATGTTGTGATGGGTACGTTCCTTGTCAACTCAGTACCTGCAACTGTTCTGTTTGATTCTGGTGCTACTCATTCTTTTGTTACCCAAGAATTTGTTGCTAAGGGAGGTTTAGTCGGGAGCCTCTTACCCAGACCCATGGTCATCCAAATCCCAGAATCCACCATAGATACCAAGTCATTTTGCCCGGACGTTTCCCTTGAGATCAAAGGGGAAAAGTTCCTAGTCGACTTAATCATCCTAGGAACCCAAGGAATAGATGTCATACTGGGTATGAATTGGTTAGCCAAGTACCATGGTAGAATTGACTGTGCCAGAAGAGCTGTAGCCCTCACCACCGACAAAGGAGTAGAAGTGGAGTATGTGTCAGAAACCAGTCGACTCCAACCAGGATGCCATGAGAGCATAGCTCGACCAGCCCTAGATGAGATCCGTGTTGTTCACCTGTTCAAAGATGTCTTTCCTGAAGAATTGCCTGGTATGCCACCGGATCGGGATATTGAGTTCATCATTGAACTTATCCCCGGGACAGCCCCCATATCCCAAAGGCCTTATCGGATGAATCCAGAAGAACTGGTTGAGTTGAAGAAGCAGTTAGCAGATATGCTCAGCAAAGGGCTTATTCGCCCAAGTGCTTCACCCTGGGGATCACCCATTATCTTTGTGGATAAGAGAGATGGTACCACACGCCTGTGTGTGGATTATCGCAGGTTAAATGATGTGACCATCAAGAACAAGTACCCTCTCCCAAAGATCGAGGATCTGTTCGATCAAATGAACGGAGCCCGAGTCTTTTCCAAGATCGATCTTCGGTCAGGGTATCATCAGTTAAGAATCCGGGAGTCAGACATTCCCAAGACTTCCTTCACAACCCGTTACGGTTTATTTGAGTACACCGTAATGTCCTTTGGCCTGACCAATGCCCCAGCCTATTTTATGAATCTCATGAACAAGATCTTCATGGAGTATCTTGACAAGTTCGTTGTAGTTTTCCTTGATGACATCCTTATTTACTCCAAAACTGAAGAAGAGCATGCTGAACACCTGCGTCTAGTTTTAGCAACCCTCCGAGAGCATCAGTTGTATGCCAAGTTCAGCAAGTGTGAGTTCTGGCTCAGTGAGGTCTCATTTCTCGGACATGTTGTGTCTGCGGGAGGAATTTCTGTTGACCCGGAGAAGATCCAAGCCATTGTGGACTGGAAAGCCCCAACTAGTGTGACTGAAATCCGAAGCTTTCTCGGACTAGCGGGGTACTACCGCAAGTTCGTTGAGGGATTCTCCAGTATAGCCAAACCCCTTACCCAACTGCTGAAAAAGGACAAGAAATTTGAATGGACTCAGAAATGTGAAGAGAGTTTCCAGAAATTAAAGAAGAGATTGACCTCAACCCCTGTCCTGATTATGCCAGACGTCACCAAGAGTTTTGACGTGTATTGCGATGCATCACGTCTAGGACTGGGTTGCGTCCTGATGCAAGAAGGCAGGGTGGTGTCGTATCTGTCTCGACAGTTGCGACCACATGAAGAGAACTACCCAACCCATGACCTGGAGTTAGCCGCTGTTGTTCTCGCTTTGAAGACGTGGCGCTCCTATCTGGCGGGACATCGCTGCGAGATTTATACGGATCATAAGAGCTTGAAGTATATCTTCACGCAGAGGGAGTTAAATTTGCGACAGAGAAGGTGGATGGAATTAATCAAGGATTATGATATCGGCATAAATTATCACCCTGGAAAGGCTAATGTAGTGGCCGATGCCCTTAGTCGCAAACCCTGCACCCTGAATGCCATGATCCAAGCAGAGCAGCCAGCCCTGTTTAAGGAGTTCAAAGATTTTGGACTAGAGCTTGTTAGCCACGGCTATCTCGCCCATTTAGAGTTAGCCCCAACTCTGATAGATCAAATCAAGGAGGCCCAGAAAGGTCATGATAGCATTGAAGGAATCAATAAGAAGATTTCTCTCGGTAAAGCGCCTGGTTTTACCAAGGATGCAGAAGGAGTGTTGAGATTCAATGATCGTATCTGTGTCCCCAATACCTCGGAACTCAAGGAATTAATCCTAAAGGAAGCCCACGAGACCCCTTACTCAATCCACCCTGGCGGAACCAAGATGTACCAAGACCTTCGTGAAAGATTTTGGTGGCATGGAATGAAGCGAGAAATCGGTGCTTTCGTAGCCAAGTGTGATATTTGTCAGCGAGTCAAGGCTGAACATCAGCGACCCGCTGGATTGCTTCAACCCCTAAAGATTCCCGAGTGGAAGTGGGATGAGATTGGAATGGATTTTATCACCGGACTTCCAAGGTCCAACCGAGGCCATGACTCAATATGGGTCGTCGTTGACAGGCTGACCAAAGTGGCCCATTTCATTCCCGTCCACACCACCTATAGGGGAAATCAGTTAGCAGACCTGTATATTTCAAGAATAGTAAGCCTGCATGGTGTGCCTAAGAGGATTGTATCAGATAGAGGCACACAATTCACCTCAAGATTCTGGAAAGCCCTGCATGAAGCCCTCGGAACCAAGTTGGCGTTTAGCACAGCTTATCACCCCCAGACTGATGGCCAAACTGAACGAGTGAACCAGATATTAGAGGACATGCTTCGCGCATGTGTTCTAGCCTATGGATCCAAATGGGAAGATTGCCTTCCATTTGCAGAGTTCTCCTACAACAACAGTTACCAGTCTAGTCTGCAAATGGCCCCTTTTGAAGCCCTTTACGGCAAGAAGTGTCGTACACCCCTGAATTGGTCCGACACCGGAGAAGGCAAACTGTTTGGACCAGATACCCTCCGTGAGGCTGAAGAGCAAGTCCAGCTTATCCGTGAGCGACTCAAGACCGCCCAATCCCGTCAGAAGAGTTACGCTGATCCCAAGCATCGTGATGTCACCTTCAATATCGGAGATTATGTCTATCTCCGAGTGACACCCCTTAAAGGAATGCAACGTTTCCATATCAAAGGAAAGTTAGCGCCAAGATATATTGGACCCTTCAAGATCCTTGCCCGTCGAGGAGAAGTGTCTTATCAACTGGAGTTGCCCAAAGAGTTAAAAGATTACCATGATGTTTTTCACATTTCCTTGCTCCGAAAGTGTCTTGAAGTTCCTGACCAGCCTGATGTTTTCAAAAACATCGATCACCAGTCCGTTGACCTGAATCAAGATCTGACTTATCGTGAGACGCCCCTCAAGATTCTCGACGAAGATGTTCGTCTCACCCGCAGGAGAGCAATCAAGTTCTACAAAGTCCAGTGGACTAACCACTCTGAAGATGAAGCAACTTGGGAACGCGAAGACTATCTTAGAAGCGAGTTTCCCAACCTCTTTAGTACCCAGACCTAGCAAATCTCGGGACGAGATTTATTTTAAGGGGGGAAGTCTGTAACATCCCAGAATGTTAATATAATTATTAATGCAAAAATATGGGCCAACAAAAACTTTTCTTATAAAAATGTGTGTATGTTTAATTCTTGAGTGTTGCTTGTTACATTGTTTGCAATATTGTTGAATCCAAGTTCTAAATGAAAAATTGGAAGAAAAGAAAAAAAAAAAAAAACAACCCACCATGTGACAAATGTCACATTATATTTTCCAAATTAAGAAGCATAATTTATTTATACACCAAAACCAATGGAGAAATATTATAAACACTTCTAGTTGATTTTTACAAACTATTCCCTTTCAAAAATTCAGATTCAAAACTTTAAATTCAAATTAGAAATTCATGATTGAAATATTTCAAAATATTTCAAAGAGACTTTGTAACACTTACCAATAGTACAGATAGCCTAGATCCTAAGTTTGGACTCAAAAGAATAAAGAGAAATTGGAAAATTAAATAGTAAAGTGCTCTCTGTTTTGGTTCAAGCAAATCATCAAACACCCTGTGATCATCCACCCTGTTCTTCCCCAATCCGAGCAACTCGTGGATCAATCCGAGGAATGGGAGGTTTATTCGTCGAATTGAGGCCAGCCCTGCACTCCTCTCTTCTCTGCGACCTCACTGCACGCCGGGGGAGGCAAAACGGTGGCCGGAGTCGCCGCCTGGACGCCGGCGACAGCCCCGGCCATGCGCACGTCGCGATGTCGCGACGGGCATCCGAGGTGGCACGCCGTGCGCTCTCCCGTGCCTGGCCCCCCTTCTTTCCTCGCCTCTCTGCTCCCTCGCAAACCCGCACAGCACACCGGCACCCGCCCGTGCACGCCGCGGCCGCACCAGGACGTGCACGCCGTGCGCCGCCCGAGCACGCCCACGGCAGGGCCATGCGCCCGAGCGCGCCCGAGCGCGCCACGCCGCCCCGCATTGCCCATTTGGTCCCCCAGACGCCCCGCAACCCAGCCACGCCCCTCCACCGGCCTACGACGGCCTAGCCCGGCCACGAACGCCCCTGCACCGCGACCACCGTGCGCCGCCCGGCCGCTATAAAAGCCGCCCGTGCCCTGCACTTCTCCGCACCACACCACCACCCCTTCCCCCTCTCACACCACCTCTCGAGCACCGCCAGGAGGGCGGAGCAGTTGCCGCGAAGCTCCGGCCGCCCGTGGTCTCCTCGAGCTCGCCGTGCCCGAGGTAGACGACGACCGCGGCCAGGCCACGGCATCCCTCCCCTTCCCTTCTCTCTGGCCTCAGCTCTTCCCCTTGCACCCCGCACTCACATGCGCCCCTTTTCCCTCTGTCCCGTGCTCAGGTGCGCCGGCAATCGCTCGCCGGAGTTGCAGCGGAGCCGCGGGAAAAAGGAGGAGGACGCCGCCGTCGCTCGGGGCCTCGCCAGCACGCGCCACTCGCCCCAGAAGCTTCCCCACCTCGCCGCCGTCGTCCTGCACCATCGCCGCGTCCTCCCGAGCCCCGTGGTGAGCAGTCCGTCCCCCTCGCCGTCGCCGGAGCCGCGGCGCCGCCCGATTGAGGTCGTCGCCGACGCGTTTGATCTCAGCCGTTAGATTAGAATCCTACGGTAGCTTACCGTTTCGTTTTAATTAATAAAACCCTGACATGCGGGTCCCACACGTCAGGTTTAAATGAACAGCGCGCGCGCTCGTTCTGTCTCTGACCAGTGGGTCCCCTCCGTCAGATTTTTCAACATTATCCACTCTGGGTATTGAGTTAAATTTAAATTTCATTTAAAAGTCAGTATAGAACTCAAATTTAGAAAATCCATAACTTTAGATTTACAACTCCAAATTTAGCAAATCCAACTGTTCTGGAAAGCTTATGAAAGTATCTATCCAACTAAACTAGTTTCACTCCATTTGGATATATAATAAAAATACAATATTAAAAATACAGTAGCATGTTTAATTTCTAAACTTATTTGTTTCTGATACTCTGATAATCCAAATTAGTTGAAACTAATTTTATTAGGTCACATTTAACCAGGGTTAGTCAATCCTAAAAGGATTTAATTTTTAGATAAATATAATTTAAATAATAGTCAAAACCTTATTAATTGTTTTCTGGATTCAAAACTATGTGTAGGGAGTTTGGTAACTCCAAATGACCCAAATCCAATTGTGTCATCTTCTACACATCATTAGCTTTCTGTAGAATTTTAGTTTGTATTTTTGTGACAAACGGAACTCAAGCTATGCAATTAAACATATGCAACAAGTTTCTGCCCTAATTAAAATATAATGGAATAATGTATAATTTAATTAAATTAAAACTACATGATATGGTTTGGTATGTGGAATGATTAATTAGAACGCCTAAGAGTGTATTGCTGTGATGATTGATTGAATAGGCTAGTGATTGTTTGCATTTGATTGCTTGTGTATTAGAAGAGAACGTTGCCGGATATATCGAGTAGGAGGGATTTGCTGAACCTGAAGACCAAGACCAAGATCACTTTGCCGAGCAAGGCAAGCTACTCTCTGAGCTTGCACCTAACTTATGCATCTAGATTTACAAGTCATTTTCAAAAGCAAAGGTTTACAAAAACCCTTTTTCAAAAGTATATAGAGATGATTTTGCCACCCTATATAGAAGTAGATACTAAAACTATAGGATGGAAAAACAATGTTGTTTATTCAAAACTCCTTTGAAAACTTGTGTGAATATATAGCACCAAGATGGTGTGTTGAAATAAGGAAATGGAGAAAGATGGTTTTGGAAAAGCACATTGTGTCCTAGTACTCAGTCAAGCAACCGATACTCTGTGCGACCACATTTACCCACATATGGGAAAGGGCTTAGTCACATAGTTTGCTCGTATTAGTATGGGACACTGCATCAACAGAGATGACTCTGTTATGCATGAGGGAGTGGTTTGGTGACCTAACCCTGACCTGGGTCCTCGCTCAAAAATCTATGAATAGATAAGGAGGAGGATAGAAGGATGTCCGTATACACCGCCAGATAAAACCTATGAGTCCTCACACTTAGGGTTTCCGACGGGAAACTAGACTAGGTGTAGATGGAATGGTTCATAGGGGCAGGATCCTATACTAGCATGAGCAAAGGAAAGACTAGGGTCGGTGACTCAACTTCGCATACCAAGGGTATGGCGAAGCGTGGCTGACACGATGAGTTATCGGATGAGTGTGGGAAAAGCGTGCTACCTCTGCAGAGGGTAATTAAACTATTCGAATAGCCGAGTCCTCGGATATGGACAGTTGAAGACCCTACTTAGACCATGTGCAAGTTTTTTGGAAAAGAGTTGAGTTTGAAAAGAAAAAGGAAATGGAGAATGTTCCACACACCTATACCAACGGATCGGTATGAGGTAGTTAGAAAGATATTACCATAATGGTTTATGGTTGGAAAAGGAGGAGTTTTGGAATAACATTAATAAAATTGAGATATCTAGTAGTCATAATCTCCTTATCTTCTTCAACAAAGATACAGAGATGTTTTAAATAAATAAAAGTGAGAAACTAAAAATGGAACTAGAGCACTCATGTTGGAGTAGTTTGCGAGTACATTCAAATGTACTCATACTAGTTTGCTTCTGGCTATTGTCGTAGCCAGACATGGAGGAGGACTACGCCCAGGAGGAATACGGCGACATCTATGCCAACTAAGGATCTTCTCAAAGTCGACTGCCTGTCGGGTCTGCGTTAGTTGTTGGTGGCTACTACGTTTAATTTCCGCTGTTTATGTTGATTGTTTTGGTTTGGCCCTTGAAGGCACCTATGTAAGACTTGGTCTAGAGGACCATTCTATGTAAGACTTTGATTCGGTATTGTAATGGATGTAAACTTCGGTATTCAATTCGGATTATGTGCAACGACAGACTGATCACGGGATCGTTGTGTTAAGCATAATCGGGTACTTCGGACAGTTAGTCCGGGGTCCCCACAAACCTACCAGCCCGCCAGCGGCCCAGGGCCCCGCGCTCTCGCTCGCAGTCGCTGACAGGTGGGACCCACCTGTCATCACCCCCGCGGAAACGTTCGTCCCCAAATCACGCCCCCGACCCCGACCGAAAACGCCGATTTGATTCGCACGATTATGGACGATTTACTGTCCATTTATCTCGCATCCTCTCCCTACTAGTAGCCCTCCTCGCTCTCGTCCGATTGCCCAAAACCACACCTCCCGAGAGCCCCTAGGTTGCCCGCTCGAGCTCACGCAATCCCGCCGTCGCCGTCGGTAAGAACTCCGCCGCCCGAGCAACTCCGGCCACCTCGGACCTCCTCTCCACCTCCCTTCGCTCCCTGTGAACCGTGCGCATCGATTTGACACGGTGGGGCGTGTGTTTTTGCAGCGAAACCCCGCCTCCGTCCACGACCGAGAGGAACCGTCGTCGTGCGCAACTCCGGCGAGCTCTTCCGGGGAGACGAGGACGATCCGGTCATCGCCACCGCGCCATCGCCCTCCCCTCGACGTCGCGCATCCCCTGGTGAGCTCCGTTCCCTCCTAGCACCGTAGAACGCCTCGGGCGTAAACGCCGGCCATGGCTCCACCGCGCCCCGCGCGTCTCCGGCGACTTGCGCCGCCCGCGTTAGGTCAACGCGTCCTGGACCGTTGGATCTAGATCCAACGGATCCGTTTTAATTTTTATTTTCGTCTCTGCGATTAATCTGGCGCGTCCGTTTTCATTTAGATCTAACGGCTCTAGATCGCGATCCGTCTCGAACCGGTACGGGCGAATCAGATCGCGCCGCCTGGCCGATTCTTTTTCTATTTTCGAATAAAATTTAGAAATTGAAACAGAAAACTATTAAAACTTGCAAAATTCATAACTTCTAATCTGTAAGTCCAAAATTTATAAACTTTATGTCATTGGAAAGCCCTGCTCATGTAGTTTATTTCTACATCATTTGTTTTTCCCTTAACAAATTATAAATTGTATAATTATCAGAGGAGTATTTCGGCCATTAAAATAATAACATAAATAATAAAAATGATTTAGAAATAAATTTAATTGTTTTAGGATTTTATTATCTCCCTCTATCCAGCAATATTAATAAATGGCTTAATTGAAGATTTCATAAAACAATAAAAGTTGTAATTATAGAAATCAAAGTTTTACTATATTATTTTTAAAATTATTTAATTGATAAATAAAATAAGAAATACCTCGAAATTATATTTCATTCATTTGATGACAGAAAATAAAATTATTAATAAGTGAGTCCTATTATCATAGCATATCATTCATGCATACATGATTGTGTTTGGTGTTGTGTTGGTATTTATTTTATTCATTGTTGTGCTAGATTGTGAAGAAGAGGACGGACTTGCTTGTGATTGTTACTCTTGTTGTGCTTGTTCCTCCTGTTATCAAGGCAAGTGACATTCATACAACATCACATATTTTCTATATGCATAAGTAGTATATTTTGAGTAGTGTGCATGATAGGGATTTTTGATTTATTTTATAATGCTAAGTTAGTTTGTATTTTACAAATATCCTAGTAGTGTGTAGCCACCCTTTTCCTAAGCAGCCATGAAAAGATTTTATTAGTTGCTTAGCCATGCTATAAAAATGTTTACCATGTTATGGAAATGTTTCTAAGTGTTAAAATCTAAAATATACATCTGGGTGGAATTGGTTGTTATGGTTTATGTTGAGTGGCTTTTGGGACTATGCTTGTGGCTGTCATCGCCTAGGATGAATGTCTATTCTACTTAGGGCCACGAGTATGGTGGTTGTTACCCAGAAGTACACTTGTGGATGGCCACCCAGGATCGAAGAGATTACCAAGTCCCTCCAAGTTTAGAAGCTTCCCGTGCAGCCTTTTGACAATGGGCTCTGTCTAGAATGATTAAGTTGTGTGAGTGCAACCTGTCAGCTTGACAAGCAGATGTAGAGATGATATGTGGAACGGGTCTTGCTAGTATGGTTGCATTCTTCTTCTGAAAGTTCTTGCCTCAGTTCTCTCCTTTCCATAATACACTCCGCGTGTATAGGATTTCTCGGACAAATTGAATCTAAAGGTGAAAGTGCACAACCTCTGCAGAGTCGACAATCTGAGTTCTCAGCCGTGTCCCCGGAAATGGACTACTTCGAGCAACTGGACAAGGATGGGCAGAAAAATCTCAACACTGTTTTCATAAAGTAAAATTTTACTAAGGAAAGAATTGTTGGTGCACTTGGTCTTTATCCCTTGGTGCCAAGTCTTCGAGAAATAAAAGTGTTTTACAAAATGATAGGAGAAAATTTGCTTTCTGCAAATAGCCTTCAACCCCACCAAGCCAAATATGCATATAGATGTTAGACTTGTCAGTATATATCCACCATAGTCACTTGCCAATACATCATTGAGTTGACCTCCTTCGGGGGCTGCATATTCCAATGTGCAGGTAATTCTGATGCTGAATGATTTTGGCTCGAGTCTACACCCAACATGAATGCCTGTGGCGCATGCTTGAAGATGAGGCTCAATGTTATTTCGCTTTCGCTGTGAACTCTGAACTTTAGCTAGCCTTCATGGCTATGCAATTTGTAATAAAGCCATATTTGGCTATTATTTTTGGATCTCGTTGTAGCAATTTTTATACTTATGCAATGGTACTTTATATTTTGTACTGTGGTGCTGGCAGTGATCCAGGGACTAGCATATAACACAGGTGTTCCAACTTTAATAAAAGTTGGGGTGCTACAAAATGGTATCAGAGCAAAGTGTTGCCTGTAGGTTCGAGCCCCTAGGATTGGTTAAGCCCTTTTTGGTCATAATGTTACCATCTTTGAAGTATGTTGGATTCTAACGGCATGGTGGGATGAAGCGGCCCGGGACAAACTTTACATGTCCACGTACATGAGACCTGTTCCACAATATAAGTGGCTGGCCGGGTGTCTGTCTCTCTCACTATAGTGAAAAATCCAATTTACGAAGAGTTGTTAATATCTGTTGATCACCTTAGGATTTTTGACTTAGTATCCTTCTAAATTGATAATACACACCATGACTAGTACTTCCTTATCTTATGCAATTCTTGTTTTAATTTCCTTTCTTTCCTACCTAAAGGATGACGAGCTTTCACTTCACCACCGCGGAGGACTTCGAGAACACCCGTTTTGGTTGTTACCTTCTCGACATCGGCGAGAAGATAGGGTTACCACTACCCCAAGTAAAGGGCTTCATTCTGAAGAAGTTTAACAAAGAGGGTTGCTGGGGAATAAAAGCAACACAGCCAGGACGTGGAGAGGAGCCCCCACTGGAGATCAAAATGGTTAGTGACTCCAAAGACAAAGGACTCAATCTAGTCATGCAAGATTTGATTGGGCGCCTCTGCGGACGCTATAGCACAGAGTTGAGGGGCCACTACTCCATTTTCTTTGGAAGGAGAAACGAGGATGGAGAACTTTACCTGTATGATGTCGGAGAAAGAGGCAAGGGAAAACCCCTTAGCCTTTATTTCCAGGAGCTGGAAATCCTTGTCACCGAACTATATGAAGATCGACGCACCAAGCTCCTGAAGAACGATGAGTTATGTGCCTTACTTAAGGAGAACAAAGAGAAGGTGAAGGTTCAAGAGGAAGTGACTAAGGCACAGGAAGAGAGATTCGCTGCACAAGAGGAGAAGTACAGGAGACAAGAGAAAAGAGTTCAAGAGAAGAACAAGACTATCAGGGAACAAAAGGCAGAACTCGAGAGCAATGAAGTCGAGTTTGAGGCTGATAGTGACTTGATCAAAAGGCTTTGTACTGAGAAGAGAGAGCTGCAAGAGAAGAACCTTGCCCTAGAGAAAGAAGTAACGGAACTCAAGGATGTACTCGCCAATGAAGGAATCGAGATTCAGGAAATTGAAGAGGAGGAAGAGGACATGGTCGAGTAGTTAGTTAGTGAGACTACCATTTATCATACAACTCATTGTCTTGGTCTTGTATTGACCTACCAACTTGTGGTAAGGCAGTACATTCCCTTGTATCCTCGGAACCTCGCGAGTTTATTTTCCAAACTTTTATATCGCTTTCCTTAAACCAAAGGTTTTGATTTGTTTGCTGATTGTTTTTATAAGTGGTGTGTTGTTGATGGTGTGCTTGACTGGATTGTTTTGTGCATGGGTAGGATTCCTCCTTATAGTTCTATCTATCTTTTACTCATCCCTGCAAAAAACCCACAGATGCCTCCACGTCGTGATACCGACAACAGCAAAGCTATGCAACAGCTGATGGCAGCTCAAGCCCAACTGATGACTATGATGACCTAGTTCATTGCAGCAACCAACAACAACAACAACAACAACAACAACAACAACAACAACAACAATAACAACCATCCACCACCACCCCCACCTCCTGTGGACAGACTTGCAAGATTTCTCAGGCTTAGACCTAATAAGTTCTCCTCTGCTACTGAACCCATAGTGGCGGATGACTGGCTCCGTTCAGTCAACAAGGACTTAGTAACCTGTGAGTGTTCTGAGGCAGAAAAGGTGAGGTTCACTGCTCACCTATTGGAAGGACCTGCTTCCATGTGGTGGGAGACCTATCAAGTGACCCATCCCTTGGATGGCATGACTTGGGATGCGTTCAAGGATGGTTTCCGCAATGCTCACATCTCCTCTGGCATAATGAATCTGAAGAAGGAGGAATTTCGTAGCTTGAGGCAGGGAGGTAGAACTCTGAAGGAGTATATGGATGACTTCTGTACGCTATCAAGGTACGCACCAGAAGACATCGACACTGATGCTAAGAGGAAGGACAAATTCCTTAATGGACTTCGGGGAGAACTAAAGATACCTTTGTCTGTGGCATATGCTCCTAACTATCAGATTCTGCTGGATCAGGCAATCACCCTGGACAATAACATCAGGAAGGAAGAGAATAGGAAGAGGAAGTTTGGTGCAAGTAAAGGTAACACTAAAGGGACTCACAAGAAACCACACACCTCAGAAGTCAGTGGCCATAAACCCTGGAACTACTCCAATAATGGTAGTGGCCAAAAGCATCATGGTCATAACCACAATGGAGGGTACAAAGGAAATAATGGTGGGTTCAAGGGAAACCATCACCATGGCCAAAATCATGGGAATGGTAATCCCCGTCCTAACTACGAAGGAAAGAAAGACTTGTCTAATGTGACTTGCTTCAAGTGCAAGAAGACAGGACACTATGCAAATGAATGCCCAGAAAAGAAGGCTGATGAAAATTCCAAGCCCAATCCTTTCCAGAAAGGGCAAGTAAATCACCTCAACGTGGAAGAAGTTCATGATGAACCTGATGCTGTGATTGGTAAGTTCCTGCTCAATTCTTTTCCAGCATTGGTCTTATTTGATACTAGAGCATCGCATTCGTTCATATCAAGAGCTTTTGTAAACAAACATGGGATAGCCGAGGAAAGCTTAGGAAAACCTATTAGAGTGAGTTCACCTGGGGGTGAGATGATAGTAAATTCGGGCTGTAGGCAGTTAGATTTAAGGATTGGAAAATATCTTTTTCCAGCAGACTTAGTCATCCTAGAAACCCAAGGTTTTGATGTTATCATCGGAATGGATTGGATGACCCGTTTTGAAGGAATCATAGACTGTGCAAACAGAGCTATCACCCTCACCACCCTAGAAAAACAAAAGATTAAATTCAGATCAACTTTCGAACTTAAAAAAGTTAGGCTAAATTCTCTTAAGGGGGTTAGCCTTGGTGATGTGCTGATTGTCCAAGAGTACCCAGATGTATTCCCCGAAGAATTACCGGGAATGCCACCTGATAGAGATGTGAAATTTCTCATTGAACTAAAACCGGGTACCGGACCAATAGCCAAGAGACCTTACCCAATGGCCGTCGATGAACTGAAAGAACTCAAGAAGCAACTAGAGGAACACCTTCTGAAAGGATTTATCCGTCCAAGTTCTTCGCCCTGGGGAGCGCCAGTTCTTTTTGTCAAAAAGAAAGATCAAACCCAGAGACTAGTCACGGACTACAGAGATATAAATGAACACACCATCAAGAACAAGTATCCGTTACCCAAGATAAATGAATTATTTGATCAACTGAAAGGTGCATGTGTGTTCTCCAAGATTGATCTTCAATCAGGTTATCTCCAAATGAAGGTTAGAGAGATGGATATACCAAAGACAGCGTTTGTTACAAGGTATGGCTCTTATGAGTATACAGTAATGCCATTTGGATTAACCAATGCTCCAGCTTATTTCATGAATATGATGAATAAAGTGTTCATGGATTTTCTGGACAAGTTTGTGGTAGTGTTCATAGATGACATTCTGATCTACTCCGAGAGTCACAAAGAACATGAAGAGCATTTGCGCCTAGTATTGCAGAGACTACGTGAACATAAGTTATATGCCAAATTCAGCAAGTGTGAATTTTGGTTGGAACAAGTCGCATTCCTAGGACACATAGTATCCAAGGAGGGTATAGCAGTGGATCCTGAAAAGGTTTCAGCTGTAACCAATTGGGAGCCACCAAAGAATGTTGGAGAATTACGAAGTTTTCTTGGTCTAGCAGGATACTACCGAAGATTTATAGAAAACTTTTCCAAAATCGCCAATGCACTGACGGAATTATTAAAGAAGGAGAAGAAATTTGAGTGGACTGACGCATGCGAAGCCAGTTTTCAGGAGTTAAAGAAACGACTAGTTTCAGCCCCAGTTCTATGCTTACCTGATTTAGAGAAAGAATTCCAAGTATACTGTGATGCTTCACGCCAAGGCCTGGGAAGTGTGCTGATGCAGGAAGGCAGAGTGGCATCTTATGCCTCTAGACAGCTCAAGAAGCATGAAACAAATTATCGCACTCATGATCTCGAGTTAGTCTCAGTAGTACATGCCCTGAAAACTTGGAGACCCTACCTAATGGGAAAAAGATGTGAAGTGTTCACTGACCACAAAAGTTTGACGTATATTTTTACTCAGAAAGAATTGAACATGAGGCAGAGAAGATGGTTAGAACTTATCAAGGATTATGACCTAAGTCTTCAATACCATCCTGGAAAGGCTAATGTAGTAGCTGATGCCCTGAGTCGTAAGGTTTATTTGAATGGCCTCGCGGCAGGAGAAATACCTGAGGATTTATGCAAGGCATTCAAGGACCTCCGATTGGAAGTGGTACCAGATGGTTTTGTAGCCTCGTTGGTAGTACAACCAAATTTGATGGACAATATACGTGAAGCTCAGAAGGGAGACAAGGATATTGAAGAAATCAAAGCCAATTTGAGAGCAGGAAAAGCCTAGTGATTTCATGAAGATGAGCAAGGAACCTTTAAGTTTGAAAAACGTGTATGTGTGGCAAATGATCCTGATCTTAGGAAGTTAATTCTGCAAGAAGCCCATGAAACACCTTACTCCATTCATCCAGGAAATACCAAAATGTATATGGATGTGAAGGAGAGATTTTGGTGGAACAATCTGAAAAGAGAAATAGCAGAAAAGATTTTATTAGTTGCTTAGCCATGCTATAAAAATGTTTACCATGTTATGGAAATGTTTCTAAGTGTTAAAATCTAAAATATACGTCTGGGTGGAATTGGTTGTTATGGTTTATGTTGAGTGGCTTTTGGGACTATGCTTGTGGTTGTCATCGCCTAGGATGAATGTCTATTCTACTTAGGGCCACGAGTATGGTGGTTGTTACCCAGAAGTACTCTTGTGGATGGCCACCCAGGAATGAAGAGATTACCAAGTCCCTCCAAGTTTAGAAGCTTCGCGTGCAGCCTTTTGACAATGGGCTCTGTCTAGAATGCTTAAGTTGTGGGAGTGCAACATGTCAGCTTGACAAGCAGATGTAGAGATGATAGGTGGAACGGGTCTTGCTAGTATGGTTGCATTCTTCTTCTGAAAGTTCTTGTCTCAATTCTCTCCTTTCCATAATACACTCCGCGTGTATAGGATTTCTCGGACAAATTGAGTCTAATGGTGAAAGTGCACAACCTCTTCAGAGTCGACAATCTGAGTTCTCAGTCGTGTCCCAGGAAATGGACTACTTCGAGCAACTGGACAAGGATGGGCAGAAGAATCTCAACATTGTTTTCATAAAGTAAAATTTGACTAAGGAAAGAATTGTTGGTGCACTTGGGCTTTATCCCTTGGTGCCAAGTCTTCGAGAAATAAAAGTGTTTTACAAAATGATAGGAGAAAATTTGCTTGCTGCAAATAGCATTCAACCCCACCAAGCCAAATATGCATATAGATGTTAGACTTGTCAGTATATATCCACCATAGTCACTTGCCAATACATCATTGTATTGACCTCCTTCGGGGGCTGCATATTCCAATGTGCAGGTAATTCTGATGCTGAATGATTTTGTCTCGAGTCTACACCCAACATGACTGCCTGTGGCGCATGCTTGAAGATGAGGCTCAATGTTATTTCGCTTTCGCTGTGAACTCTGAACTTTAGCTAGCCTTCATGGCTATGCAATTTGTAATAAAGCCATATTTGGCTATTATTTTTGGATCTCGTTGTAGCAATTTTTATACTTATGCAATGGTACTTTATATTTTGTACTGTGGTGCTGGCAGTGATCCAGGGACTAGCACATAACACAGGTGTTCCAACTTTAATAAAAGTTGGGGTGCTACAGGTCAATACATCAAATCAATACGATAAGCTAAATGAGATAAATGGTGGTCCCTCTAACGTGGTTTTTTTTATTTTATTGGTCCACTTATTCCTCCTTGATCTCACGCTTGCGCTTCATTGCGTGGTTATTCGCCATAGGCGTGACTTCTCCCTCAATTGACTCTTCAGAAAGCACCTCTTCGGGGTCTTCTTCCTCCTTTACCGCTGCGGTTACTACCATATCTCCAGTGCCTTGGTCACCTTCTTCAGCTACTGGCGGTGGTGGAAGTGCATTGAGTTGCGCCTCAAGAGTGGCAATATGCTCATCCTTGTCAAGATTCTGCAGATGTAGTTCATGGATGAGTTCCTCCATATGGCCAATAAGGGTTTCAGAAGTCTAGAGTTCTTGGGTTTTTGCGTGTATGACGGCTCGGGCATGATCTGCGATGTTATAAGCTTGCTGAACCTTTCTGGTTAGGCAGTTCATGAGAAAATCCAAGTCTTCAAACATCTTGTTAGTGATGGGCAGGTCCAAGCGATTTCCCATGTGAGCCATTGAGTGGCCATGCGCATCCCTCTTCCCAAAGGCACGGAAGGGCGATTCTGGTGCCAGCTTGTTGCGATACTTATAACACAAACGGGCCATCAAGTTCACCATAGCTATGTTCACTCCTTCAATCCACTCGGGGTAGTAGGTGACATAGTCCACGGGCTCAAAGTCTGGCATCATAGGATCCGGGGTCATGATTGTGCGGATTTCCCAACGCGTCACATCAGGTATGTCGGTCTCTTCCTTCCTTCCTCGGAAATAGGGCTGGTAGCTTCAATTGACTTGTCAACCTAGACAGCTGCCTTCCAAATATGAAATCCGACAAAACACCAGCATACGCTGTCTCAGTGTACTCTCCCATCTGGAATTTTGAACAGGTAAGAGTATTAGAATTTAAGGCGAGAAAAGAAATTTAATGTAGTGATAGAAAGGTAATTTTTAAATTTCTCAAGTTTGAAACCTAGTATATTTAAAACTATTCAACTTTTGGTCTCTGTCCAATCCTAGGGGTTTTCGAACCTACAGGCAACACAGTGCTCTGATACCATCTGTAGCGTACCTGCACTTTAAATAAGGAAGATACCTGTGTATAGTGCAAATCCCTGGATCGATTCATCTGCACACACAGTTTACGATGTAATATCACAACAAAGCGTCAATTTATTACATCGATGATCCAGAATTACAAAATATTTGATACAATTTGCGTAGCATAAAGCTAGCATTGAAAAAGTACACAACGGAAATACAATAGCAGTGGGTCTCCAACAACTTCATGTTGCCACAGGCGAAAACATGTTGGTTGTAGACTCGAAACCCTTAAACGAATCCTCACTCGTCAGCTGATCAATCTGCAATAAGAAAAATGTTGCAGCAACGTGGGTCAGATTGCATTAAAAATGGAGTCTGGCAAGTGACACTATGGTGGACACTTAAGGGAATAACTCTAAAGCCTTTATGCATATTTGGATGGTGGAGTTCAAGGCTATTTTGCATAAAGCCAATTTTTCCTATCTCTTCGGAAAACACTTTCTTCAAATCAAGACAAGTATGGCATGAAAACCATAAATCTCATCTTCCCTTGTTCACCCATCAAGTTTTATTTCTGAAGTTGGAATGATGGAATCCTCCGTTGACGTCCGTGATCAGCTGCTCAAATTGTCCGTACCGGGGACACAGCTAAGTACATAGTTTTACACTCTGCAGAGGTTGTGCACGTTCACCATTGTACCCATTCAACCCAAATTATCCTTTACACACCATTTGTGATAAGGAAAGGACAAGAATGAGACGAGATCTTTCATAAGCATTTTCCCTCCCACCTGCCTTGACCCGTTCCACCAAACACCCCTACATCTGCTTGTCAAGTCGGAGAGAGTCCACGCAACATAATTGATCAAGCCAGAGCCCATATGGAAATGGCTGCACTGGAAGCAATCATCACTCGGAGTTCTTCAGATTCCTCTGTTCCCTGGGTGGCCATCCACAAGTGCACGTACTCCAGGAACCATAGACATGGACCGGAGTAGCCACTCAACTTCGCCACCATTAACAACCAATCAACCCAGGAGATTCATTAACTTAGTGGATGTGCACTCTCAGGTAAAAATTACCATGCTCACGGCCCTAAGTAGAATAGACATTCATCCTAGGCGATGACAACCATGAGCACATCCCTGAGTAGTCACTAAACATTTTGTAAAACTTTTCATCTATTGCATAGCATCAATACATCAACTAAGTGTTATATAGGAACCTAGACACAGGAGTAAGGGAATTCTACACAGGTTTAGCATATACTATCCTACTCATGCATATAAAAATACACTAAGTAATGCATATAGAAAATAAAAGGAAGTTTATGAGGTGTGCCCCTTGCCTTTGGTTGATGTTTTTGCTCACAAACTCTTTGCAACAACGAACGTTTGCTCTCCGTTTTAATCTAACAATATAAGCAAACAACAAAACAACAATCAACAAACAATACAACATCACATACATGCACATATAAAGTGAACAAACAAACTTCTAAGGAAAATATGTCATGCATGATGCGCCACATATTTATAAGGACTAGAGGTGCATGTCATGCCATGAAAATCTTTTTAAGTTAATGCAAGGCAATTAGGTTGGTCAAAAATGACTAAGGGTTATGGTCATGAGTTGGATAAAATAACTTTGTTGTAATTCATCTTGAATAAGTTCTCAAATGGCTTAGTCTTGATGTGTATAAATATTTAGAGAAAACTACTAAGTCTATAGTGAAAACAAGATTTGGAAAGAGGGAAAGGATATAGAGATAAGTGTTGTTGATCCTTCAGACTTCATCTCCAGACTTGTATTATTCTCCTTGATGATGTCTTGATTAATCTTCAGACTTGATGATTTTTGCATCACTTAGGTTGGTCTTGGATTTAACTGAGTCTTCAAAAGGTCTAAGAGAAGAAAGAAGAAATGAAAGAGAGAGAAAGCAGGACTTAGAAAATATTGCTGGTTGGTCATCATGATCTTCTTCTTGATTTTCTTCTAAGTGCCTCTACTCCTAGAGATACTTCTGAAGTCTTGTTTTGGCTAAGTCCTTCATTGTCCTTCTAGCTCCATGATGAAAATCCTAAGTGTTTTAAGTGCATAGCACTTTTACCAAAATACTGAGTTTGGAAAATAATCCTATCTTAAAGAAAATGGGGGGGAGTTCTCTTTTGGAAATATACTACATAATAAAATATGCTATGCATGAAATGAAATTTTAAATCACAAGAAACATCATACTAATTTGTGTGATATTTATAAATATGCATGAATTTATAAATACAATTTTATTTGCAATTTTTGGGATTATAGATTTAAAGTTATTACAAATATACCCAAATCATCCATTTGAAATTTGAACATTTTAAACTAAGTCAAATTTGAAATCTATCAGATATAAAATATTCTACATGTCATGAGCTTTCCAAATATATAAAAATATTTATAAATAGTGTAAATGGACAAGGGGCTTTTGATTAGATTTACTGAAATTGAATTTAATCAAAATTAATATTTCTATTAATAGTGAAGTTAAAATACTCAACTATTCAAATTAAATATATAACTATGAACTTATTAAACTATTACTCAAAAATATTTTATAGCAGAGGCATCACACGACAAATATTCTAAAGTTTCTAAAACAATTTTATTTGCAATTTTTGGGATTATAGATTTAAAGTTATTACAAATATACCCAAATCATCCATTTGAAATTTGAACATTTTATACTAAGTCAAATTTGAAATCTATCAGATCTTAAATATTCTACATGTCATGAGCTTTCCAAATATATAAAAATATTTATAAATAGTGTAAATGGACAAGGGGCTTTTGATTAGATTTACTGAAACTGAATTTAATCAAAATTAATATTTCTATTAATAGTGAAGTTAAAATACTCAACTATTCAAATTAAATATATAACTATGAATTTATTAAAATATTACTCAAAAAAAATTTATAGCAGAGGCATCACACTACAAATATTCTAAAGTTTCTAAAACAATTTTATTTGCAATTTTTGGGATTATAGATTTAAAGTTATTACAAATATACCCAAATCATCCATTTGAAATTTGAACATTTTATAATAAGTCAAATTTGAAATCTAACAGATCTAAAATATTCTACATGTCAAGAGCTTTCCAAATATATAAAAATATTTGAATTTGGATAAACAGAGAAAAAGATATGATAGTTTGAATAGACAGGGGCTTTTCTGCAAAACTGCCATTTAATCTAACTAAAAGAAATCTATTTCCACGTGTGCGCTGACTGGACTGCTGACTGTGCACTGACTGGGATCTGACGTGGATAAGTGAATTAACCGTATCCGTTGGATTTAGATCTAAGGGTTCAGATCTGAAGATACCTCTTCGATTAAAGTTTCTAATCTAGACCGTAGATGGAGGATCGGACGGATCTGGTGCGTTGACACAGATCGAGCGGCGCTACCCGCCGGAGACGATGCCGACGGCGGCAACTCGGTGCTTTACGCATTCTACGGTGTCCTGAGATCAATGGGTCATACCAGATCGAAGAGGGGGTCGCGGCGGAGGTGGTGGCGAGGTGGCGGTGCTCGGCGTGCTCCCCTTCTCTTGCAATCGGTCGCCGGAGTTGCGCACGGCGGCGGTTTTCTTCGGGTGCGCACGGACACGTCGACTTGCTGTGGAAAAACATATCACGCCAAGTCAGGAAGAGTCGCAAGACCAAATGAGGAAGAAGGAAAAAGAAACGAGGCCACGGGGTCGACTGAGTTCACCGGAAACGGAGGAGTTCCCCGGCGGCAATGGTGGTGACGAAGCTTCAAATCCGAGCAGCCTGGGGGCTCTCGGGCTTGGGTTTTGGAGGGGAAAGGAGGCGGTGTTGAAGGGGGATTAAATAGAGGCAGAGGGGGAACACAATCGCCTAAATTGAGCTCGAATTTTGGAAGGGAATCGGAGAAGGAATAGGGCGCGATTTTTGGACAGAGGAGGAACACGACACGGGCTTACAGGTGGGTCCCGCTGTCAGGCTTTTCTCTTTTTCCTTTTCTGATTTTCTATTTTCTTAATAACTTTTGATTTATAACTCCAAATTAAGTCAAATCAATTCCTAAAAATTTGTAAAAACCATATCTTTGTGTTAAACCATTGTGGACATGTTTTGAAATCTTTTATAATTTTTAAATATTGATTAAATACAAATTTGACACTTTATGTTAAATTTAAAACTAGGGTTTAATTTCTTTATTTTTGGCTAAAAATAAATTCTATGAAATAGCCACATTCAATTATGTTTGAATATAAGTTATTTTAAATTTGTTTTGCTGAAATCATTCATCTTTATTTTGGCACAGTATTAAAGAACTAAATATAAATAATTTCAAAGAAATGTGAAATATATAAGTTATTCATTTTTAATTGAAAATAATTTGTGCACCATTATGTTTTACATTATGATAATTCATTTGAAAACTTCATAACAACTTTGGAAAAGATTTTTTTTAATTCCTTTCTTATTTAGAATATATTAATCATTTCATGCTTTGAAAATAAATGAAATTCATTTAAGCAATGGCATGTTTATTTGGCTAATTCATTAATTTAAAATCTCCGAAGTTTTAAAGTTGTGAATTACGAAGTTATAGTTTCCAAAACTATAACTTTAATTTAGTTACAATAATGAAATCTTATTAGGCAATTAGACCATGTTTTAATTTGTTATAAATATTATTTTAATTTATGATTAGCTCTGGCTATGTGGTTTAAATCAAATACTTACAAAGAACTTCTTATTACAGGGAAATGGTTTGAAAGTTTCTATAACATTTATCAAATTAGATATTGTGGTTTTAAGAATTACAATGGATAATAAAATGTTTAACCTGAAACAACTTTGAAAATGGTGATAAACTGAGATGTTTGAAATATTAAATCATTTAAATATGTTTGAAATCTTTTATAGTTGGTCTTCTTATCCATATAATGTTTTTTATTTTTAATCAAAACAAAAGTTTTACATTTTTGTGATTTTCAAACATTATAAAATGTTGGGATGTTACACCTGACGTGATAATGATCACGGGTAGAACTTGCGCAAATGCATGATGTTCCATGGGTTTTTGACGGGGACGCCGTCTTCCGTCTCGAGGCAAGCCGCGCCAGGCCTGGCGATGTGGGTTACCCTGTAGGGACCTTCCCACATCGGCGACAGCTTGTGGAGGCCTTCCCTGGAGAGGATTCGCCTGAGGACGAGATCACCTGCCTCCAGGGTGCGCGAGCGCACATTGCGGCTGTGGTAGCGCCTCAGAGACTGCTGGTACTTGGCCGCCTGTAGGGTGGCGCGGCGTCTTAGCCCTTCAAGGAGCAGCAGGTCGTCGTTGTGGAGGTCCTCTTGCTGGTCCTCATTAAAGGCAAGGACCCGTGGGGATCCATGCTTTATCTCTGCGGGGAGGACTGCTTCGGCTCCATAGACGAGTGCGAACGGCGTTTCCGCGGTGGGCTTGGGTGGCGCGGTACGGATGGACCAGAGCACCGAGGGTAGCTCATTGATCCAGCCCTTGCCGTGGCCCTTGAGGACATCGAAGGTCCTAGTCTTTAAGCCTTTGAGGACCTCTGCGTTTGTGTGCTCGGCATGTCCGTTGCTTTGCGAATGGGCGACTGAGGCGAAGCAGAGCTTGATGCCCATTTTCTGGCAGTAGGCTCTGAAGATGCCGCTTGTGAATTGCGAGCCATTGTCGTTGATGATGCGGTTAGGCACTCCGAAGCGGCAGACCAGGCCTCTGATGAATTTCACCGCCGCGCCTGCTATGATTGTGCGCGTCGCCTCCACTTCGGGCCATTTTGTGAACTTGTCAATGGCCACGAAGAGGTAGCGATTTCCACCTTGCGCCGTTGGGAAATGTCCTAGGATGTCCAGCCCCCAGACCGCAAACGGCCACGAGAGCGGAATGGTTTGTAGCCCTAGCGCTGGTTGGTGGATTTGCTTGGCGTGGAATTGGCAGGCTTCACAACCTTGAATGATGTCCGTTGCATCTTGAAGCGCTTGAGGCCAGTAGAAACCGCTCCTGAAGACTTTTCCTGCGAGGGTGCGGGCGAACGAATGGTGGCCGCATTCCCCGCTGTGGATGTCCTTAATCAGCAGTTTTCCTTCTTCAGGAGGGACGCACTTTAGCACGATGCCGTTTGGGCGCTTGCGGTAGAGAATTCCTTCGAGGATTTGGTACGATTTTTCTTGGCGGGCAATTCGCTCCGCTTCAACATCTTCCTCGGGAAGGATCCCTTTGTGGAGTTAGTCTTTGATCTCGTCGATCCATCCTGCCTCTTGGTGCACCGCTGTGAGCAACAGACGCTCCCCTATGGGGGGCCCGCAGCCTGGAGCTCCGCTTGCAGGTGGTGGCGGGAGCTCTTCGTCTGTGCTTGCGGGCAGGGCCTCTAGGGGCTGCTTTATGGATGCCTTGACGAGCCTTTCTTCAAAGACACCTGGCAGCTGGCCTTGCCTCTTTGATGCGCGCTTGGTGATGTCATCAGCCTCTTGGTTTTCCTTTCTTGGGATATGCATGAGCCCATTCCCCTGAAGTTCTTCTCCAGCTTTCGACCTCTTCAAGGTATGCGGCCATGTGGTCGTCCTTGGCCTTGTAGCTTTTGTTGGAGAAGTTGACGAGCAGCTGGGAGTCGCCCTTGATGAGTATATGCTTGACGCCTAGGGCGATTGCGGTGCGTAGGCCAGCAAGCAGCGCTTCATACTCGGCGATGTTGTTGGATATCTTGTCGATTCCGAAGAACAGCTAGACTGCGTAATACAACTTGTCGCCTTTGGGTGAGGTCAGGACTACAACTGCCCCACCGTGGCGACAAGCGAAAGCTCCGTCGAACTTCATGGTCCAGTAGCTGGGCATTGTGGCTTCAGAGGACTCGTGCTCTTCTTCCCAGGGCTCTTCAGGGGTTGGATCTGTCCATTCGGCGACGAAGTCTGCTAGCGCTCTTCCCTTGATTACCCTTGTGGTATCGAAGCGCAAATTGAATGGCTGTAGCTTGATGTTCCATCCTGCGACACGATCTGTTGCATTTGGGTTGCGCAATATTTGCTCCAGGGGGAAAGAGGTTACCACCATGATGGGGAGCCCCTGGAAGTAGTGTCGCAGTTTTCTTGAGGCGATGAGGAGTGCGAGGAGAAGCTTCTGCTGCATCGGCGATGTTCAGTCCGCACGCGATTGTTCTCGATGTTCTGAAGAACCTGCGCCATTGTGGGAGGTGGCGGCAGTTCATCATCATCACCATGGTGACGACCACCACGGCCCTGGCCACGGGTACCACTTGACATCCTGATAGCATAGAACAGAGACCACGAAGGTTAGATCCACCGGTAAACAGGATAGGTGAAAAGACGTGGAAAGTAACAGGATATCAATGATAAGAGATGGTCAAGCAGTAGAATTCAAGATTGGAAGAAGAAAGATACATGCTTCAGCGGAGTTGAAGCATATAGAACACTCTGAGAACCGCAACCGGAAATAGGTACGAAAGAACACTACCCAACCTCCGAAATCCTAAGATTTTGAGATATGGGATGAGATGGTAAACCTTTAGAAACCAAATCAAGAGAAGAGGCTCCAAGAATAGATTCATGGATAAGGAGAAAAAGCATCCTATCAAGATTTTTGTCAATAGTTTTTAGCTTTCAAATAGTTTTCACAAACACTAAACTCAACATCGACCAACAAAAAGGGTTTCCTGCAGGCAGTCCTGCTCTGATACCAAAACCTGTAGCACCCCCGAGAGCCAGGCTAGACAAATCCCAGATATCCATCTGATATAAGCCTAACCTCGATCTCGAGAGCCAGCAGCTGAACATTCGATAACGCAGCAGTGACTCTACGACTCAAAGCAATATTATACAAACTCTTAGCAGAGTGAAGATAGCAAATAATACAAGTAGAGGTCACTGACCCGACAACACGTCAAACAGCGAAAGCAAATTATGTTATGCTACATAACCAGAACCAAAAGGCCTAAGAGGCCATAACATAAGCGACGTCCCGCCCATCGATTCCAGGCTGCTGCCCGGGAACCCCGATCTACTCGTCGATGTCCATGTAGAAACTAGCAGTGGAGTTGGAACCTTCACCTGTCCAAAAAGTGCGCAAGGCTGAGTACAGGAGGTACTCAACAAGACTTATTTAACCTTCTATATATCTGCCCGTTCAGAGAGTATTCATGAATGTCTTTGCGTAAAGCCATCTTTGTTTTCAAATCGAGGGAGGAGAGAGGGAGTCTCGCATCAGTAGACTTTTAAAATGGGATAAGGGAACAACGCCTCTGACTTCATCATCCATCTTCTGTAGCCACTGAGACGTCATCGCTTGCACCACCCTCAAGAATCACCCCCTCGCTCAACCCGAGGAAGTAACCCTAACCATCCTTAGTTGACAGTTTTATGATTAATTTTAAGTTGTCTATGATCACCGAAATAAGGTACCAAGTCGTCCATAACCGTGGACACGGCTTTCCGAAAAGATTTACCCTGCAGGGGGTGTAACTACCCACACGCGCCAACCAACCGATACGCCATACATTAGCACTCTACCGGGGAGTGCCGGCTGGAGGGTTGGCCACGACCTTTCCCAAGCTTCGCCTATGTTCATGAGCCACAGCAGTAGGTCAGACCGCCATCTCAGCGATCCCTAGTGCGGGTTGCCAGGGTCAAGATCAGAGTGTCACACTCTCCTGACCCAAGCCCTAAATTTTCTCCTCAAACCATTTTACCGCACACGCAAATGGAACACTCGAACTAGTGGCTTCACGTAGTAGGCTAGGCAAGTTGGAGTCGAGGGGGAAATGAATACCCCGTGTGGATGCACGAATAGTCTTGGTTCCGAACCCAGGAACTCAGTTCCTATTGTCGACGAGAACGAGACAATCCACCACAATCCCAATGTGGCCTCTCGTCCAAGTCTTTAACAATAGATAAAGCATGTGTACCTATTCCATCCCAATCCTCTCAACTGGATGGAGAAAGGAACCACTAAGCAAGCCTAAGCGGCGATGCAACGCAAGGAACACTCTATACCTTGACCAAAACATCTTTGAACCGTATGCATAACACGAGAATCAAATACTTTGGAAATCTTATATGTGCAGATATAAGGTTATGCTTGCCTTGCTCTTCGGTAGCTGGGTATTGGTCCTCGGAGGCGTTGCAAACACTCTCGGGCTCAAGTCCTATCGCGAAGAACCAAATACCGGAAAGGAATGACACAATCAATACAATATTGATGCAATGCACAATCACATGGATGATATGTCATCTTTAGAATATCCTAGATGCAAGCATTAATTAAATGGGTGAAAAGGATATACCCATAATTAAGATTAGGGTTTATTGATGTGAGACTAGTAAAATTATTTTCCTTGTATGGGGTATGCATGATTAAATTATAGTTGAATAGATTTTATTTTTCTGAATATTTTGATATAAAAATCATATTTTTCTGATTTAAAATGAATTAGTTATGAATTTCTAAAGATTAAACAATTTTAATTCAATTTAAACCATTTGTTAATTCCATTTTAAATAATTATAATTTAAGTAAATATTATTGGACCCACATGTCATAACTTTAATAATTACATAAAACATTATTTGGAAATGAATAAAATTCTGACGAGGGGACCCACCTGTCAGGGATTTAAATAAATACAGAAATGATTTTTAAATTCCAGAAAAGAAAAGGAAAAGGGCTGATGACGTCAGCTGACGTCATCCACGGCCAAATCCTCTCTGCCGAGCACAAACTGCTCGAATTCGAGCAAATGGAGCGAATTCCTTTGCGGCAGTCGCTAGAGGAGATCGAGGGGAATTCGAGCAAATGGAGTTGCTCCGGTGCCTCGCCGGAGCGGAGCACGACGGCGGCGCTCGGCGGCTGGGCTAACCAGAGGGAGAGGGAGAGAAAGGAGGGCACGGGGAGGACCGCAGGAACCACCTGGAGCTCGTTGGAGTGTCGGGGAGGCGAGGGGAGCTCGGGGATGGCCGGAAAACGAGCTCGACAGCGGCGGACCCGGCGGAGGGAATCGGCGTTTCCCGTGGCTTCGCGGCTTCCCAGCACGAACCGCTCGAGGGGAGGAAGAGGAGAGCGAGGCGGAGCTCCTGGTCTTCTCGCCGGAGCAGGAGGTGGCCGGAATTCGAAGTAATCGCCGGCGACCTGTGGTTAGGGTTCGGGCGAGCTGAGGAAGGAGGAGACGAAATGGGAATGGCTTAGGGTTTCTCCGGAGCGGCGGCGGGCTTCTTGTAGTCCAGGGAAGGGCGGCGGCGCGAATCGCAGCGCAGGGAGGCGAGGGACGGCGAGGAGCTCGACAGCGCACGGCGGCGCCGTCGGAAGCTCGAAGACGATGGTTTTTTCTGAAAACCCCCCTGAAGATTTTAATTATTGCCAGATTCTTTCACAAACAGGCCCCTGGTTACTTATTTAAAAGGTTTGGGCTTTTCTGTAAAGAGAAAAATTTGCAGAAAAATACTAGGAGATTCAAAATTTCACAAGGAAGCCATTGGCAGTCCTGGATTTTGAAAATTTGGAATATTTTGAGTTCACCAAGAATAGCAAGAATTTAACCCTTTCTTTCAAAAGCAAACATGTGAATTTCAAGTGCAAATTCTTGTCCAAATTAAATGAGATGCATGCAATGCTCAAACACACCTTTTTATTTCTATTTAACAAACTTGGGTTGTTACATTGCACTAGGATCTAGATGTGGAGTTATTTGTTTCACAATTGCTTGGTAGAGATTGTTTCTAGCATCATTCCCTGCCATCTACATAATTTAGTTTTGCATTGTGTTGGATCGATCTAGTTTTAGACGGAGTCAATCTCAGATCTGCACTGTTTCTGTCAAGGTCAGAATTTCCGACTCGACTTGAATCGGAATTTCCGGTGATACGGAATTTCTGGTTAAGTCTGAATCGGAATTTCCGAGCTGAACACTGCAGTTTTCAGATAACTCATGTTTAACTACATATGATCCATCAAATGCCTACCTAATGTGTGTATCCACTCCTGACTTGTGTGTACTTATCTTGTGCTTCTCTCTTTGCTCAAATTCACAGATTCTAGTGGGAGCCCTTCCCTTGCAAAGGCATCAAGGAACATCTCAAGGGCACCGGTTCACAAGACCTCAGTCTCCGAGGGCAAGGGTCTTGCCTCCTCAAGCAACTCTGTTGTTCGTAGGAAGAAGAAAGCTCTTGCTAGCAGGCCTCAGTCCAAGAAAAGGAAAAATGCCTCTGTTCCTCAACGTCAGAACTATGCGAAGATGAACTCTGTTGACTACACTCTGCTTTGCCAAGGGGATTGGTACCTTAGGCCAAGGGACAACAATCTTGATGATCGCAGCTTTTGGTGTCAAGAGAAAGAGTTCATTCTCAAGGACATCTACTACTCTCTGTCGAAGCCCATTCGGTCTATGCATCCATATAACATTGCAGCTCTGCAGGAGAAAGTTTCTTTCATTGAAGCTATACATATTATCAAGGCTATGGGCTTGGAAAGGCTTGCGATCACTCGTTGTCCATACAACTCTCAGCTCGTGATGCAGTTCTTGTGATTTGCTTCCACTATAAGACGTCCTTGTGCGCATCCTCCGTGAGAATATTGCGCCAAGTGGTGGCAACAATGACAATGTGGTGACCCCGTTGTGCAACTTGCTCCAACTTGCTCCTTCATGCCAACCACATTGTGGAGAACCCTGATAGTGATGAGGACTGGAGTGTGGATGTTATGGATTACATCCACAATGAGATGCATGAAGCCATGATCACCAAGGTCACTATCCCTTATGCTCCCTACATCATGAAGCTCATCAAGTTCAATTTTCCTGACCATACCTTCAGTGATGATGAGTTGGAGGTGCATGACTTCAAGAAACTATATGAGAAGAAGACAGTGGTCAAGCCTCCTCTTGTGCCTTCTTCTAGCTCAGCTCGGGATGGCTCTTTTATGGGTGATGCTAGGAGGGCTGCTGCCCCTACTTATGTCTCGGCCACTCATGCGAAGGTCAAGAAACTGAATTGGTTCCACGCAACATCCTTTGCATGAATGTGGACATCCGCAAGGAGCAATACACCGCCTACAAGGATCGTCGTCAACTTGCCTACAATCAAGACTTGCTCCTTCGTCACGTGTCTGGCTCTTCTGCTCCAGCTGCTCTATTTGATCCTCTGACTTTTGCTCAGTGGAACCAGGATTCTTTGGCTCCTTGGTCACAGATTGATCATGACCTTGGCGGCAGCTCCTACACCACTGGTCAGGCTTATGAGGACACTTCAGGTGAAGATGCTGATGATGATGAGGAGACTCCTTCTGACTGAAGACCGTCATGGGACGTAGCATCGCTCCTCTTCCTTTTTGGCGTTTCGATGCCAAAGGGGGATAAGTTGCTCTAGTAGGACTTCAGGGATTTGCATGGGTTCGGGAAAAAGCATATGCGTTTACCATTTCTTTGCGCTTGTGTCCATTTATCTTATTTGTGGTTTGGTTAAAAAAAATCATTTGTGTGTGTAAAAAAAATTCTTTTGAGAACATGATATAGCATTTTGTTTCCTTCCAAATCTTGGTATTGTCATCTACCACCAAAAAGGGGAGATTGAAAGAACATTTCTTAATCCCTAGTGTTTGTGTGTTCGTTAACAATACCAATGATGTACTAATCCTAATGCTAAGTATTTCAGTTTGTGTGAGTTTTATATCACATACTTCAAAGCCAAAATGTAAAGAAAAAGAGTATCTGGAAATATTCCGAGAACCGGATTATTGGAGCCGGATATTTCCAAGTGCTGGAATTTCCGGGTCCCCAAAATCTAACAGAAAATTGTCTAAGGAAAAGTTCTAAAGTGGTTCTGACTTGAGCTGGAAAATCAGCTCGGAAATTTACTTGACCAGAATTTCCGAGTCACCCCAGAAAACCACTCCAGAATTGGCTAAGGAAAGAAGAGGAAGATGTTCTGACTCCAACCGGAAAATCAGCTAAAAAATTTAACCGACTCGGAATTTCCAGGCGACCCTCAGAAACTTGAAGAAATTTGTCTAAGTCAAGAACTCAAAGACGTTCTGATCTCAACCGGAAATTCAGCTCGGAGATTTCATGGACTCGGATATTCCGAGTGACTCGGAATTTCCGGGTGTGACTTATACCGGAATTTACGAGTTGTCGAGACAGCCAACGGCCAGATTTTGGGAGGGGGTACAAATACCCCCTCACTCCCTCAAGAACAGCTAGCTCTCAGATTTTCTCTCTTCTACACTTCTTGAAAGCTCAAATCATCAAGATCTCCGAATCCCCCTACTCAAATCCGTTGATCTTTGGAAGATTCTAGGAGAAGGCCCGGATCTACGGCTTCACCGAAGCGATTTACATTTCTTCTCCATTCACTTGGGGATTTCGTGGCTAGGGTTTCCGGTGGGAAAACCTAGTTCACCATTGTTGTAATCTTGGTGTTGGCTTGACCTTTTGTGGTCATCTTGAGAGCCCCCAGTTAAGTTGTGGGTGAGTGCCTCAAGCGTTTGTTCGATCTGCGCCCTAAAAGGGGATCAATAGTGGAAGGTGAACTCGCAACCTTTGTGGTTGAGTTCATCGGAGAAAAAGGTGAGCTTTGTGGCGTTACGGCTAACCTGTTGTGTTAGCGCACACGTCTCCAACGAGACGTACACCCTTGGGTGGAACTCGGGATTACATCTTTGTATCCGCGTGCTTCACTTGGTTCCCCTTATCCTAACTCCCTTACTTGCTTGTCTTGTACTCTTGTTTTTCTTGTTATTGCTTTCCTTGTCATTTAGGTAAATTCACCGTAGTTGCATATCTAGAGAATTTACCTTTGTGTTGAGCCTAAATTTGAAAAGACCTAAAATTGGTAATAGCACCTATTCACCCCCCCCCCCCCTCTAGGTGCCGGATTCCCGTTCATCGGCTTCGTCGTCTTCATCGTCTATGTTCGTGCGGGAACGTAATCCTTTCTTTCGGTCTACAAGGGTATGTATTCCGATCTCCGTTGTACTTATATATCTGCATAGTATATATCTTGGCTAGCTTAAGGATATCGTTGTTAGGAAAAAAACTGACTGCGATCCCCTTCAGTGGTATCAGAGCCAGGTCTATCATAGATATGCTTCTACGTTGTTAGAACCCGTGTTCTTCACGGGGGCACCGTTCCTGTTATTTGCTACCCTCTAGCATGCACTTGTGATTCCAGCGGCATCGAGTTGATGAAGCGGCCCGGACCGAGTTTACTCGTACGCTTACTCGAGACTGGTTCCACTACTGACATACGACTTGTACCGTATCTGTGGCTGGCGGGTGTCAGTTTCTCTCTCTTTAGTTGGCTTTGCATTTTCAATGGAGGGCGCGAAAGGGATGCTTAAACATGCAATTATTGGATCGTTGTTATGGTCATAAGTTCGTAGGTAAGAAGTGGTTCTTTTTACGACAGCCCCAAGCCACGTAAAATATGCAAAAGATAAAATAGAACGCGTCTAACTTTATTTTGCAGGGGAAATGTGATATGGTCAAGGTAGGTTTATTAAATTGTTTATGAACTGTGGGCGCCAATAAGACCATGGCGCATGGACCATATCACGTCGCATTACATTTGATGTTATTGTGTGCATCTTATATTGTGTGACGGTATATTAGAATATATTAGTTACACGGCGGTAGAAATATAAGATGATCCCTTTAAAATACCACTAGTGTTTTTCCTTCGACGTGCACCACCAAGAAATTCCTACGTTATGAGGCAGGCCGTGACGATCGGGTGTCAGACATATCGTCGTTCGCATACAGTTGGTGTAAGCCATGTTGCACGCGCGTTCGTTTAAGGTTATCGTGGTGAGCCTAGCATATGCAGATATGGCCTCGGAACACGGAGGCGGAAAGGTCGAGCATGAGTCATAGAATTGTTGTGATCGACAATTCGTTGTCCACCCTTGAAGTTGTGTAGCTGGCTTTGACGATGAGGGGTTGCGCAATGGATGGGGGTCGTGTAATCGCTGAAATGACCAGGAGGGATGTTCGTTTGAGTGGGAGTTCTAATAGTTATTTTCTTAAATACTATAACTCAAACTGTTATGAACAAAGTCTTATGTTGTTGCAAATTCCATTGTATATGTCTCACCCCACCTTTAACCTAGCCATGTTCCTTGAGAAAGAGAAGCTGAAGACCAATGGGTCTAACTTCATGTCCTGGTTCCGCGATTTGAAATCCCTTCTTGAAACCCACGAGGTGGCTTACATCCTTGAATCCTCCTTAGGTGATCTGCCAAACACCGCCCTAGAAACTGTTAGGAATGTCCACGAGTTTTAGGCGGTGATTTCTTCTTTTGTCCAGAGTGGCATGCTCTTTCCCATGGAGGCTGACCTGCAAAACTATTTTCAGAACAAGAGTGCTTATGAGATAATCACTGAACTCATGGTTGTGTTTTCACCACAAGTCAATGCAGAGATTTGAAGCTACCAAGGTTTTCTTCTCAGCTCAGATGGAAGAGCACGGCAATATAAGTGAGTACTTAGCCAAAATGTTTGGCAGCGTTCAGCTCCTGAGTGATCTGGGAAATGCAATTCCAGAAGAGCTGGTTACTGATAGGGTGCTGGTGTCTCTGCCCCCTAGCTATAAGAACGCCATCGTGGATTACGGCATGAAAGGGACGTCAAAATCCCTGTCGGAAATTCTGAAGATGCTTAATATGGCCGAATTAGAAATCAATATGTAGAAGATGGTGATGACCATCGGATCACCTGACCGCAACTGCCCCAAGTACCTGGAGGACAAGAAAGCTGGCAAGATAATCGCCAAAGAGAAAGGTATATTCGATATACATGTTATAGATGTGTATGTTACATCCGCCCGTAGCAACACTTAGGTATTTGATACTGGTTATGTTGATCATATTTGTAACTCTCGGGAGGAGTTTTTGAATAAACGACGCCTGGCTAAGGACGAGGTGATGATACGCGTCGGCAACGGATCAAGAGTTGACGTGGTGGTTGTTGGCACACTCCCTCTACATCTACCATCGGGGTTAGTTTTGGTCTTAAATAAATGCTATTTTGTACCGTCCTTGAGTGTAAACATTATCAGTGGTTCTTGCTTGTTGCAAGACAGATATTCATTCAATTCAGTATCAAGTGGTTGTACTATTTCTATGAGTGATATCTTTTAAGTTAATGCTCCCGAGAGTAATGGTTTATTCTTGTTGAATCTCGATCGTAGTACTCACATCCATAACATAGATGCCAAGAGGATTAAACTTATTGATGATACTGCCATGTATATGTGGCATTGCCGTCTAGGTCATATTGGTGTAAAGCGCATGAAGAAACTCCAAGCCGATGGACTTTTGGACTCGTCTGATTTTTTATCCTGTCGCGGGATTGTCACGAGAGATGTTTCCAGATGGAAACTTGAGATGAGGGGCATGGAGGCTTCCGACATCAGGAGCTTGTCCAGCGTGGCGTGGGGAAACAAGGGTTTACCCAGGTTCGACCCCTCGTCTCGAGGTAAAGACCAACTTCCTGCTTCGGCTTTATTGATCAGGGTTTCGAGCACTCGGCGCCTTAGCTTCCAGGTCTTGAGATTACAATGGTGGTATTGCCTATGACTTGTGTCGATTGAACTTGGATCTCTAGGAACCAGGAGACCCCCTTATATAGGCGGCGGGTCTTGCTGGAGGTACAAGGCCGGGTTCGGGTTCCTATCATACCCGGACTCTACTCTAAGTCCTCTAAGCCTTCGCTTTACTTAGAAGGACTCCATCTTGTACTTGGTCCCCAGCCTTCTGGATCCTTCTTGCTTGCGGGCCAAGGCACAAGTTGCGCACCGGCTTACGTGTCACCTGGCCCATGTCTTTACGCATGATCCGGCCTAGGCTCCTGCCAGGCTGGCTTCTTCTATGTCGGTGGGCCTCTCGGGTTATGATCCACCCAACAGTAGCCCCCAGGATAACTTGGACATCAAACTGAACTTGCTTCACCTTTGCGCATTTGGGCATGATTTTGGAGGAAGCCGTGAGTCCTTTTGTCCGGGTTATCTGAAAAACAAAACAACTTATTAGGCAAGCAGGCTCACGGGTATCCGCTTAGCCGGCCTGATGCTGGTCAACTCCTTATAACCCGGCCATCACTTGCCGGCTTTCACTTCTCTAAGTCTTTGACTTTCTTTTTTCTTTATTCTTTCTCTTGTCTTTCGGTCAATCTTCTTGGTCAACGACATATTTAATGTCTATCCATGCGTGGGAATCGAGGAGACAATAACTACCTCGGGGAAGCAAAGATCTTGTTAGGGAATATCTTCTGGCTAACAGATCTTGTCCCCTGAAATGATCATTATCCTTCCACCTTTCCACTTTTACCCCTAGGTCAAACCCTTGGGGCCTATAAATAGAGTGCCCGGCGTGAGCTAAGAGCTCACTCTCTCCCGAGCTCATCTCCTCCTTCTTCCTCATTGCGCCTAAGCTCTCCGTTGCGTTTCACCTTCCCCGAGTTGCTCGCCGGTGAGATCTGCACGAGGAACTCCTTCGCGCATCCCGTGCCCACGCACCGATTTGAACTCCGTCATTCTTCTTCGATCGGTTAGTCTTCTTGTTCTTCCATTTACTTTCAATCCATGACTATTTCTACGGATGAACTCGTTTCAACTCTTCATGTTCTTCATATTTCTTCATTATCTTTGATTTCCCGAGGCTTTCTAGATCCATTTCGGTACACTGTTTTACTCCTTCCTCGTTTTTCTCCTTTAACCTTGCTTAGATCATGTAGATATGTTTGACTCACTTTGTTCATTGCTTCATTGTTTTTTCTTCATCGCTGGGCTTTTTTCTTCTCCCCGCGTTCTTACTGATGAACTACATCGTGCTCTTTGGTCTTCTCCCTTTTCTGTTTATTTCTTGTAATCCCGTAGATTTGTTGTAACTCCTGTTTTCTTGTCATTGCCAATTGGAAGTTTTCGGCTTTCGATTAATACCATGGGTCTCAAATCTGCTGCCCAGCGAATCCCGAAGAAGGTGAAGAAGACACCCGGCGCCGGGTCTTCCAGGATAGTCGCCGCAGAGAAGATCAAGTGGAAGGCCAGGTGTAACTGGGGCAAATCCACTGCCCCGGAGCGTCGGCTCCAAGACCTGGTCGACCTTGGAATGCTCCAGCCTCATTCGGAAGTCCACGGGCGACTTCGTGACAAAGAAGAAACGCTGTCGCAGCCCAATCCCGGCGAGGTCATTCTCTTCGCAGACCACATCTCCCGGGGTTTCAAACCCCCGGGTTCTCTTTTCTTCCGCCAAGTCCTCGACTACTTCCAAATCCGCCCACAAGACATAGCACCAAACTCGGTGCTAAATATCACTCACTTTGGCGTTCTTTGCGAAGCCTATCTCGGCATCGCACCCAGTCTCCCACTCTTTCTCGAATTTTGTTACTGCAAACCCCAACGGGAATACCCGGAGGGTCCTCTTGTCTCCTGCGGCAGGGTGATGATCCAGCGCCGCCGCAATCTCATCTTTCCGGGTGTGGTTCTTAACTCACACCCGAAGGACTGGCAGAAGACTTGGTTCTACTGCCAGTCAGCCACTCTTGAGGGTGAGCCGGCTCTTCCCGGCTTCAGCGCAGAGAGGCTCACCCTCAACGATAATATGAACTCATTTGCCTCCCCCAAAGACCGGGAGGCGGTTACTCCTCTTATTGACCGGGTTTGCGCCCTGATCACCCACGGGCTTACTAGCGCGGACTTGGTTAAGTGCTGGATGGGGTGGCACATTATGCCACTCGGCGTCCGGCCTGGCCTGATGTGCCAATATTCCGGGTCCCTTGATGACCCGATGTGCTTTAACAAGAATCAGCATACGGAAGAGGCGTTGATACGGATCACCCGGAGGATCGTCAACGAATCCCCGGAGGCTCTGAAGAACGCCGGCCTTCCTCCTTTCTATGCCGCCAACCCCTTGAAGCCGGTACTTTCTGACTCCTCTGTCTCTCCCTTATGGTGACGGAGTCTTTGAGTTATAACATTGAACTTTTCAGGCGGGCGACACTTGGTGGTCCGCGACTTTTCCCTCCTCACCCGACTATGTCGATGAGTCGGGCAATGAAGTTGAAGAGGCATGCTCAAAAGCCGGCGTAGATGAAGAAGAAGGTGAGTTAAACTTCATCACCCGGACCTTCCTTGACATAAGGGATGCCGACCTTTGGGAAAGTCTGTCTTCCCTTAATGATGATACAAACGTGTCAGATACAGTCCTTCCGTCCGCGGACCCAGCTCCTCCGGCTGGCAAGAGGAGGTTCGCTCGGATTCTGCCGAGGTAATATTTACTAATACTTGTCTTGCTCTCGTACTTTGCTCCAATCTTTTTACTGAACTTGCCTTGTGTTTGTCGGGAGGAAAGGGAAGCTCGTCGCCAAAAGCGCCGACTTCGATCCTCCGATTCCGACAAACCCCTCTTCGAAGGTATTGTCTATGACCCGACTCCCCACCGGGTTAAGCGCGTATAGAAAGGTCCTTTCGTTCTTTATCCTTTAGCCGGGACTCGACGGAGGTCTAAGTCTCAGTCTCTCTCAGTTTCCTCAGATTCGAGCGATGATCTCTTTGGCGGCTTTGCCTTCAATGAGGGGTGAGTCTCTATCCACTTTTGTTTTCTTTGATATTACTTCATCCTTATTGTAACCATCTTTTCTTTGTGGAGAGCTCTCGCTGCTCCAACACCTGCTCCGGCTGTCGGTGAGACAGTCGTTACTTCGCCCCTCCGCACCGAAGGAGGGGCCACTAAGTCGGCGACACATCTGACTTCTCCTCGCACATCTGGCTTGCCAGATGTGGAGATAACCGGAAACCTGTTGATTCTCGCATCGCCAAGACCGTCGCGTCGGGTGCCACCACTTCCAATTCCTCGACCGGCAAAGCCCCCATGCTTGCCTCCGGCTTCCAGTCCTATAAGGACTTGGACTTGATAGCTCTCTTCGGGGAGCTTCATAGGCGCGTGGGAGAACAACGCCAAGCGGAGGACAGCGTACTGGCTGAGCTCCAGGAAAATTTTGAGGTATAAATTTGCATATCTCCTAGTCCCCAAGTGTCGGGTTATCAGCTTGCGATGATTCGGGACTTCCAATATGACTTGTTCTTTTCTAGCAAATGTAATTTTTGTTGAGTAGTCCCCAAGAGTGGGCATGATTGCTTGCAATACTCCGGCTCTTCTTGTTTGAACTTTGTTCTCTGAGCCCATAATTGAGTAGCCTCCAAGTGTCGGGTATTAGCCTGCGTAACCTGGGACTTATAACAATTTGGGCTATCTTATTTTCACCCGCCGTTGCCTAACCTTTCCTTTTTACTTCTTGTTTCAGGACCAGACTCGCCAGCAGGGCCATGCCCTTGAAGTTTTGAGGGGGGAGTTGAAGTCAGAAGTCGGCCGCCGTGCCGAGCTTGAAAAAAAGCTTGGCGAAACTGCTGAAGAAAACTACCACCTCTAGCAAGAGATGGAGGAGCATGAGGCTAACTGGACCGAGCAACGCGATAAGCTGCAGGTGGATCTTAATGCCTCCAATGCCAAATTTGAGAAGCTTGTCGCGTTTCTTTCGGAAATGGTGGCCTCACTTTTTGGTAAGCCGGCTTTTTCTTTGAATTCCTTTGTCTCTTTGCCTTATTATGTTCTTCCGATTTATACTTCTGTCCTTTCTTGTCTTAGGGTCCTGGAAACCCATCTGTCAGCTTGAGCCGGAAGGTAAACTGAAGGCCGTCTATACCTTGGCGCAGCAGTTGTATTATGGCGCTGGGAAGGCTTTGATGGCCTGCCATGGGTGGGAGAAGCCCCTAACCACCCAGGTTAAGTTTCTGCAATCGTTGAATGTCCTTCAGGCTTGGATTGACAACTGGCGAAGGTGGGCGGCGCGACGCTTGGCGATGCGCGTACTTGCTCTGGCCAAGTCACATTACCCAGCCATGGATACTGAAATCCTTACTCGACGTTGGCCGGCTATCAAGAACGATGGGACTCCCCTTACACGGGAGAACATTGTAAAGATTGATGAGTCGACCCGGCATAATGCTACCCTCCTGACTCAGACTCTCAGTCTGAGTAAATTTCAGGCCGGGTATAGCACTGCTGTTACAAAGCTTCTTCCTAAGGATCCCCTCGAGACGAAGATGGACCCGACTTACGGGGCTCCTCTTCCAACTGATCCGGAGGTTGCTGCAGCTTCTGGGACCTTGCCGGCTTCCACCCCCAGTTTTCAATTTCCCAGTGTCTTCGAGATAAGTTGGGAAGACACTGAAAGAGTAAGTCGGAAGAAGTCCAATAAGACATCCGGCTTGTCATGCTCATCTGCTCCGACTCCAGCCCCCAAGACTCCAGCGGCTCCTACTGAAACTGGCCCGGCAGTACAATCCGGCTTGTAACGATGTGAATACTTTGATGGTCTTGAAACATATATTCTTTTGGCCTGTGTGGCATGTAATAGGTTAGCTTAAACTCTTATTTTGCTATACCTGTTCTGGAGCGCCTTCGTGCGCCTGAAGAACTTGCTTTGCAATGATTGCCGGCTTTGGCAGGATTTCCAAGTTTATATCTGGTGCCGATGACCCTTTTTGTTTCCTTTTACTTTCTGCATAGCCGATTTTCTCGTGACTTCTTTCATGCGTAAAATTCTAGGTCATTCAGGGTCTGCTAAATCCCCATGGGCATCACAGTCAGTTTGAAAGCCGGATTTTTAGCATCAGGTCACAATGGCATCAATGCCGGGTTAGAATAGTATCAATCTAGCAGGCAAGTAGAACCAAGAATAATGTGGCGTCTTTGCCGGGTATTGAGTCTTCAACTTGCAACTGATAGATAACAAGCCCCCAAGACCCTTTAAAAAATAGGGATCTAAACTTTGTGGCGTCTCTGTCGAGTCTTGAGTTTTCAACTTATAACTTTTAGTTAGTAAGCCGCCAAGACCCTTTGTTGTATGAAAGATACGAATCTAAACCCACAAACTCTTTTCTTCAGAGAAGTTTCTCCTTTATTGATCATAAGATATGTACATAGCTAGCAAGCCGCCTCATTAAAAACCTTCCAGTCCCCTTAGGTACCCTGGTAAGGAAAAGAGCGCGGGTGAAACCTGTCGCTTTCAAACTGAAAAATATACAAAAATGGGTGGAACCCGCCTCATCCGGGTCTCCTTCAGTCTATGTGTAGTATGGCCTAAGCTCTGCTATATTCCAGGGCCTATTATTTTCTGTCATTGGGTATCTCGTGTGATCTGTGTTGTTTCCTGTCAGCTTAGTTTCTTCTCTGAGATCCACCAAGTAGTAGGATCCATTGTGTAGATTTCTGCTGATCACGAAAGGTCCTTCCCATGGGGGAGTAAGCTTATGAAAGCCAGCTCTGTTCTGAGCCAATCTGAGGACCAAGTCTCCCTCCTGGAAAGTTCTTGATCTAACCCGGTGACTATGGTACCGCCTCAAGTCTTGCTGATGTATAGCTGATCTTGCCAGGGCTAATTCTCTTGCTTCCTCGAGCATATCCACTAAGTTCTGTCGGGATTGCTCATTTTCTGTCTCCACTTAATTTGCAACTCTTGGAGAATCATTAAGGATATCACTAGGTAACACGGCTTCTGCACCATAGACCATGAACAAGGGGGTGAAGTCTGTTGACCTGTTTGGGGTTGTATAGAAGCTCCAAACAAATGATAGCACCTCCTCTCCCCAGGCTCCGGCTGCCCTGATCAGTGGAACCCGGAGTCTTGGTTTTACACCTCTGATTGTTCTTTCCACTTGACCGTTTGATTGGGGATCTGAAACGGAAGCAAGGTCAGGCCGGATCCCGTTCTCCCCGCAGAATTTATGCATCTCTCCGAGTGAAAAATTGGTCCCATTGTATGTGATGATACTGTGAGGGTACCCGAATCTGAATATGATTTTCTTAAGGAACTTGACTGATGTTGCTGCTGTGCAACTGTTGACAGCTTGAACCTCGACCCACTTTGTGAACTTGTCCACTGCTACCAGGAGGTGAGTTTTCTTGCCGGGTGATGGCTGGAAGGGTCCGACCATGTCCATACCCCATACTGCGGAAGGCCATGTAATTGGTATGGTCCTTAAATCTTGAGCCGACACATGAATCTGCATTGCATATCGCTGACATCCATCGCAAACCCGGGCTATGTTCTCTGCGTCTGCCAAAGCCGTCAGCCGGAAAAAACCATGTATGTACGCTTTGGCTACCATTGAACTTGTTGATGCATGATGTCCGCAGTCTCTTGAGTGGATTTCCTGTAAGATTTTCCGGCCTTCCTCAGGTGAGACACATCACAGGAAAACTCCTGACGTGCTCCTCTTGTGTAACTCGCCATTGATGATGACATACGCCTTAGCCCGGCGCACAATTTGTCTTGCGAGAACTTCGTCTTGTGGTAACTCTTCTCTCAGTAGATAAGCCAAATACGGCTCTATCCAAGACGGGGTTTGGTGTAACTCGGCTTTGAACACATTGGGTGGTATCGGGTCTCTCCTAGAGCCGATTCTTGATAAGGTGTCAGGTGCCTCGTTCTTTCTTCTGTCGATGTGCTCCATCTGGTACCCGGAAAAGAACCCGGCTACCCTGTCAACTTCTCATCTGTATGCTGCCATATTGGCATCCTTTCGATCCCAAGTCCCTGGTACTTGATGTGCAACTAGGTCTGAGTCACCATAGCACACGATCCTCTTTATGTCCATCTCCTTGGCAACTCTCAGGCCGTGTAACAAAGCTTCATACTCGACGATGTTGTTTGTACATGGCTCAAAGTGTATCTGTAAGACGTAACTCAGCTTGTCTCCTTTTGGGGAAGTTAAAACGATGTCGGCTCCCTGTAACATCCCAATTTTCAGACAAATTTAAAACTTTGCATTCATGCATAATCATCATTTAAACTTTTCATTTGAATCACATAGGATTTAAATTAAATTATTTATATATGTTTTAATTGATTTTATGTCCATAAAAATGTTATTAGAATTTATAATAATATCCCTTTTTATTCTATTTTTACTTTAGACAAAAATAATACCAAAAGGATCTATTTTTAATAAGCTTTTCAAATAATATTTTTATGAATTTTTCTGAGGAGTTATGGTGTAGTTTTGAAATTGTTTTATACTCAAAAGATTTAAAAACAGAAAATGAATTATAAAAAGAAAAATTGAGTCGGGCCAGCAAGTGGGCCGAAGCCCACAAGCTATCTACCGCGCGCGCAGCACCACAGCCCGCCAGCAGCCCATCCCCGCCCGCGCGCGCTCTCTCTCTCTCTGGCAGGTGGGCCCCACCTGTCATCCCTCCCGCGGCAACGGCTCGCCCAAATCACGCCCGCGATGAACGCCGTGAAATGCCCGAATCAATTCGATTCATTGCGATTGATTCAGTGCCCTATTTCCTCCGCCGTTGCTCACTATAAGACCCCCTCGATCCCCTCTCTCTTTTGCCCCAAGCACCACCTCCCGAGAGCCACCAGGCCGCCCGCGAACATCCCCGGAGCTCCGTCGTAGCCGCCGGCGAAATTTCGTGACTCCGGCAAAAAACGTGAACCCCGAGACCTCTCTCCACTCCCTTTTGAATTACTTTGATCTTGCGCATCGTTTTGACAAGTTTGTGTGTCTTCTCGGGCAGCAGAACATCGTCTCCGTCCACACCTGAAGAGGACCGCCGCCAAGCACGACTCCGGCGAGCAAATTCCGGTGCGTAAGTGTACTCCATCGTCGACCACCTCGCCATCGTCTCCGCCTCGACCTCCTACACGCACGGGTATGACTCGTTCGTCCTCGTAGGCAGTAGATCGTAGGAAACGGGCATCGCTGGCGATGGCGCCGCCGCGAGCACGCATCGGGCTAGGTTTCCGTCCGGCCGCGCCGCTCGGTTTTGGTCTTTCTATTCTAGACTGTTAGATCAACATCGGACGGCCGAGATTAGATCTCTTTTAACAGCGAATCGGTACGCCGCGTCAGCGCCCTGTCAGCACCACGTCGGTACGGCCATAGATTTATCTGCGATTTTTTTAAATAAAAATTAAAATGGCAGTTTTACAGAAAACCCCCTACATCTTGTTTTTATCATTAATTTTTATCTGTTTAACCAAATTCAAATATTTATATATTCGGAATCCTTAGAACCAGTAGAATACTTTGGCTTAATTAGTTTTCTGTTTTGACACATTCAAAATTTTCAAATATTTTTGTGAGTAGGTTAAGTGTTTTTGACATAACTTTAGTTAGAAAAAATATTTTTGAGTAAATCAAAATGGTAACAACTTGTTTAGATGCCCTCTGCCCAAATGTCACTTTTAAAAAATTTGGTTATGAAATTTTATTTAAGTAAACTAAAATTCTGGATGTTACCCTTTATTCAAGTCTAAATAAAGGAAAACAAATTAAAAATTTATTCATGCATACGTCATAAAAATTCAAAGAGATACATATATTAGTTTCCTGAAATTAAAATAAATTATTGCATCTCATGCATATCATATATTTTTCTTTCTATGAATATATTGCTTGTGTGTTTTTGTGTGGCTTTTTATTTCTTTTGTTAGACTATTCGGAGGGAAACGAAAATCTTTGCAACTGTAACTGCTGCACTCCCGGTTGCGAAGGCAAGTGGCACACCTCATAAAAGTCCTAGTATTTTTCTATGCATGAGAAGTTTATTTTTCTAAGCATGTTTAGGGCTTAGTAGAAATGCTATGCTAGACCTGTTTAGAATTCCTAATTTCTGTGTCTAGGTTCCTATGAAAATACTTAGTAGAATTTCGATGCTATGCAAAATTATTTTGATAAAATATTAAATTCTACTAAGTTATAATCAAACACCTGGGTGGAATTGGTTGCTTGGCTGTATGAGTTCAGTGTTGTCCCCAGGGGTTTTACCTGTGGGATATTCACTTGTGGATGGCCACCCTGGAACAAAGGGATCTGAAGAACTCCGAGTGAAGATTGCTTCTCGTGCAGCCATTGCCAATATGGGCTCTGGCTTGATCAACTAAGCTGCATGGACTCGCCCCGGCCTTACAGGTGGAGGTAGTGGCTTGTAGGTGGAGCGCGTCAGGCCAGCACGGGAAGGGAAAATGCCTCTAAAAGATCTCGTCTCATTCTTCTCCTTTCCTTATCACTATAAGTGTGTAAAGGATAGTTTGGGTTGAATGGGTACAATGGTGAACGTGCACAACCTCTGCAGAGTTAAAATCTAAGTACTTAGCCGTGTCCCCGGAAACGGACAATAGAGCAGCTGAACAAGGACGTCAACGGAGGATTCCCCCATTCCAACTTATAAATTAAAACTGATGGGTGAACAAGGGTAGATTGAGACTATGTCTTTCATACCATATTTGTCTCAAAGAGATAAAGATGTTTCAAAGAGTTAGGGAAAAACTTGCTTTCTGCAAAATAACCTTGAGCTCTACCAGCCAAATAACCATATAGGTTATAGAGTTATTCCTCTAAGTGTCCACCATAGTGTCACTTGCCAGTTCCATTTTTAAATGGTTCTGATCCACGTTGTTGCAATATTTTTCTTATTGCAGACTGTTCTGATGATGAGTGAGATTTTGCTAAGGGTTTCGAGTCATCAACCAACATGCTCGCCTGTGGCACATGCTGATGATGGGGACTCCATAAAGAATAATTTCCGATGTTTACTCTGTTCACTGCTAGCTTTACGCTATGCAAATTGTAATGAATATTTTCCAAGTCTGGATCAGCGTTGTAATAAAATGATACTTTGATGTGATATTACATCGTAAACTGTGTGTACAAACGAATCGATCCAGGGATTTGCACTATACACAGGTATCTACCATATTTTGAGTGCACGTACACTACAGATGGTATCAGAGCACTGTGTTGCCTGTAGGTTCGAGCCCTTAGGATTGGAAAACCTTTTTGATCATAGTATTATCTCCTTAAGTATTTTGGATCCTAACGGCATAGTGAGATGAAGCGGCCTGGAGACAAACCTTACATGTCCGCGTACATGAGACCTGTTCCACAATCATAAGTGGCTGGCCGGGTGTCTGTCTCTCTCACTATAGTGAATATCCAATTTGCAAAGAGTTGTTAATATTTTGTTGATCACCTTAAGTTTTGACATAGTATTTTTCTAAATTAATAATACACATATGACTAGTACTTCTTTACCTTGTGCACTTCTCGTTTTTAATTCTTTTCCTTCTACCTAAAGGATGACGAGCTTCCACTTCACCACTGCGGAGGACTTTGAGAACACCCGTTTTGGCTGCTACCTCCTCGACATCAGCGAGAAGATACGTTTACCGCTACCTCAAGTTAAGGGATTCATCCCGAAGAAGTTTAACAAAGAGGGCTGTTGGGGAATAAAAGCAACTCAGTCAGGACGTGGAGAAGAGCCCTCGATGGAAATCAAAATTGTTAGTGACTCCAAAGATAAAGGACTCAATCTAGTCATGCAAGACCTGATTGGGCGTCTCTACGGACGCTATAGCACAGAGTTGAGGGGCCACTACTCCATTTTCTATGGAAGGAGAAACGAGGATGGAGAACCTTACCTTTTTTATGTCGGAGATAGAGGCAAAGCAAAGAACATTAGTCTTTATTTCCAGAAGTTGGAGATGCTCGTCACAGAACTTTATGAGGATAGGCGCACTGAGCTCCTGATGAACGATGAGCTATGTGCCTTACTCAAGGAGAGCGAGGAGAAGATGAAGGCTCAGGAGGAAGTGACTAAGGCCCAAGAAGAGAGGTTTGCTGCACAAGAGGAGAAGTACAAGAGACAGGAGAAAAGGGTTCAAGAGAAGAACAAGACTATCAGAGAATAGAAGGCAGAACTCGAGAGCAATGAAGTCGAGTTTGAGGCTGATAGTGACTTGATCAAGCGGCTTCGTACTGAGAAGAGGGAGCTGCAAGAGAAGAACTCTGCCCTGGAGAAAGAAGTGAAGGAATTAAAGGAAGTACTCGACAATGAGGGAATTGAGATTCAGGAAATTGAAGAAGAGGAAAATGACATGGTCGAGTAGTTAGATAGTGAGACTACCATTTATTTTACACCTCATCGTTATCTTAGTCTTGTATTGACCTACCAACTTGTGGTAAGGCAGTACCTTCCCTTGTATCCCCGGAACCTCGCGAGTTTATTTCCCAAATTTTCATGTCGTTTTAATCCAAAGGTTTGAGTTGTGTGATTGTTGTGCTTATAAGCTGTTTGTTTGTTGGGGTATTTTTCTCTTTATACCTTTCCATCTAAACTCATCTATGTAAAAACCACAGATGCCTCCCCGTCGTGTGCCCGGTAACAACAACAACAACGACCACAACAACAATGATGCTATACAACAGTTGATGGCCACTCAAGCTCAGCTAATGACTATGATGACCCAGTTCATTGCGGCAACCAACAACAACCATAACCACAACCCGCTACCGCCAACACCCCCCAACTGGATAGACTTACCAAATTTCTGAGGCTCCGGCCTAACAAGTTCTCCACTGCAACTGAGCCAATTGTGGCAGATGACTGGCTGCGTTCTGTGGACAGAGATCTAGTGACTTGTGAATGTACCGACCCTGAGAAGGTGAGGTTCACTACTCATCTGTTGGAAGGACCAGCAATTCAGTGGTGGGAAACTTATCGAATCACTCACCCACTAGAAACCTTGACTTGGGAAAACTTCAAGGAAGGTTTTCGTAATGCTCATATCTCCTCGGGCATTATGAACTTGAAGCAAGAAGAATTCAGAAACCTGAGACAAGGAAACATGAGCCTTAAGGAGTACATGGCAGATTTCCATGCCCTTTCTCGATATGCCTCTGAAGACATCAACACTGAGGCTAAGAGGAAGGAAAAATTTCTAAATGGGCTGAGTGACGAGCTGAAGATTCCTTTAACAGTAGCATATGCCCCAAATTATCAAACCCTCCTAGATCAAGCTATCATACTGGAGGATAACATCAAGAAGGCTACAAACAGGAAGAGGAAGTTGAATGTTCACAAACACCATTCTGAAACTTCATTCAAAAGACATTTCCCTCAGGATACAAACCAGGGTCATAAACCTGGGCACTATCCTAGTGGAGGAAGCAACCACAAACATCATGGTCACAACCATAGTGGTGGTTTCAAGGGAAACAATGGGAATCACAAAGGAAATGGAAATGCTAGCCACAACAATGGACATCATCGCCCAAATCCTGAATATGAGAAAGATATCAGCCAAGTTTTATGCTTCAAGTGCAATAACAAGGGCCACTACGCCACTGACTGCCCCGAAAAGAAGGCTGGAGAAGATGCCAAGCCCAATCCCTTCCAGAAAGGACATATGAACCACATCAATGTGGAAGAAGTGTACGATGAACCTGATGATGTCATTGGTACGTTCTTGCTCAATACATGTCCAGCATTAGTTTTATTTGATACTGAAGCATCGCATTCTTTCATTTCAAGAGCTTTTGTAAGCAAACATGTGTTAGTTGTGGAAAATATAGGGAACCCTATTAGAGTAAGCTCTCCGGGAGGAGAAATGGTAGTAACCTCAGGATGTAGACAGTTGAGTCTGAAGATTGGAAAGCATCAGTTTCCTACGGACTTGATCATCCTGGAAACACAAGGCCTGGATGTTATCATAGGGATGGATTGGATGTCCCGTTGTGCAGGAATCATAGACTGCGCAAATAGAACCATCACTCTCACCACTCCAGAAGGTTTAAAGATCAACTTTAGATCAAAGTTCGAGCTAAAGAAGGTTAAGCTTAATTGTCTTAAGGGGGTTAGTCTCGGTGAGGTTTTTATAGTCAAGGAATACCCTGATGTGTTTCCGGAAGAGCTACCGGGAATGCCACCCGATAGAGATGTAGAGTTCCTCATTGAACTAAAGCCGGGTACAAGACCAATTGCTAAAAGGCCCTACCCAATGGCAACTGATGAACTGAAAGAACTCAAGAAGCAACTGGAAGAGTTTATGCAGAAAGGCTTTATCCGTCCAAGTTCCTAACCCTGGGGAGCCCCAATCCTTTTCGTCGAGAAGAAGGATAGTACCCAGAGATTAGTCACCGATTACCGTGACATAAATGAGCATACAATCAAGAACAAGTATCCGCTACCCAAAATCAATGAGCTCTTCGATCAACTAGAAGGGGCTGTCGTGTTCTCCAAGATCGATCTCAGATCAAGGTACTTTCAGATGAAAGTTAGAGAGATGGATATACCCAAGACTGCCTTCGTTACAAGATATGGATCGTATGAGTACACAGTAATGCCTTTTGGCTTAACCAATGCTCCAGCCTATTTGATGAATATGATGAATAAGGTATTTATGGATTTTCCGGACAAGTTTGTTGTTGTCTTCATCGATGACATCTTAGTCTACTCCAAAAGTCACAAAGAACATGAAGAACATTTACGTCTGGTGTTGCAAAGACTCCGAGAGCATAAGTTATATGCTAAGTTCAACAAGTGTGAATTTTGTTTAAAACAAGTAGGATTTCTAGGACACCTGGTGTCTAAGGATGGAATAGCAGTGGATCCTGAAAAGGTTGTTGTTGTGACGAATTGGGAGTCACCCAAAAATGTGGGAGAAATCCGCAGTTTTCTAGGACTGGCAGGATATTACCGGAGGTTTATTGAAAATTTCTCCAAGATTGCCAAGGCCTTGACTGAACTACTGAAGAAGGGAAAGAAGTTTGAGTGGACAGAAGCTTGTGAGATCAGTTTTCAAGAATTAAAGAAACGCTTAGTGTCTGCACCAGTATTATGCTTACCAGATCTAGAGAAAGATTTCCAAGTTTATTGCGACGCTTCATATCGTGGCTTAGGAAGCGTATTGATGCAAGAAGGCAAAGTAGTGTCTTACGCCTCAAGACAACTCAAAAATCATGAAGTAAACTACACCACTCATGATCTAGAGTTAGCTTATGTGGTACATGCGCTAAAGATATGGAGACCCTATTTATGGGGAAAGCGATGCGAAGTATTTACAGATCATAAAAGCCTCAAGTACTTCTTCACTCAGAAGGAATTAAACATGCGACAAAGGAGATGGTTAGAATTGATCAAAGACTATGATTTAAGTCTACAGTACCACCCAGGGAAAGCCAACGTAGTGGCTGATGCCTTGAGCCGTAAGACTTATGTAAACGGACTCACGGCAGGAGAATTGCCTGAAGATCTATGTAAAGGATTTAAGGACCTACGATTGGAAGTGGTACCTGAAGGATTCATAGCATCCTTAGAAGTTCAACCTCTTCTATTTAACAAAATCAAGGAAGTTCAGTTAGAGGATAAAGCAGTAAAAGAAATCAAGAAGAAACTAAGTGAAGGCAAAGCCAGGGACTTTAGAGAAGATGAAGAAGGAACCGTATGGTATAAAGAACGCATATGTGTTCCTGAAGATGTCGATCTTAGAAAGTTAATACTTCAAGAAGCTCATGACTCACCTTATTCCATACATCCGGGTAACACCAAGATGTATATGGATGTAAAGGAGAGGTATTGGTGGATCAATTTGAAGCGAGATATTGCTGAATACATTGCAAAGTGTGACGTCTGCAGTCGTGTGAAAGCAGAACACCAAAAACCAGCAGGGTTGCTGCAACCCTTACCAGTACCAGATTGGAAGTGGGAACAGATCGGTATGGATTTCATCACTAGTCTGCCCAGGACTAAATCAGGGTATGATTCTATATGGGTTATAGTCGATCGTCTGACGAAAGTATCTCACTTTATACCCGTGAAGACTATTTACACTAGTGCCAAACTAGCTGACATCTATATGAAGAGGATTGTGTGTCTACATGGTGTTCCCAAGAAAATTGTGTCGGATAGGGGTACTCAGTTTACATCTCATTTCTGGAATCAATTACATGAGTCTCTGGGAACCAGGTTAGAGTTCAGCACAGCGTTCAATCCGCAGACGGATGGACAGACGGAAAGAGTAAACCAAATCCTAGAATATATGCTAAGAGCATGCGCTCTATATTATAAGTCGAGCTGGGATGATAATCTCCCATATGCCGAGTTCTCTTACAACAACATCTATCAAGCGAGCATAGAGATGTCGCCATTTGAAGCCCTGTATGGAAGAAAGTGCACTACACCACTACTATGGAGTGGCGTAGGAGAACGTAGTTTGTTCGGACCAGACATAATCAAGGAGGCTGAGGAAAAAGTCAGACTGATTAAGGACTGTTTAAAGATAGCACAATCCAGACAGAAGAGTTATGCAGACTCCAAAAGGAGGGAAGTCACTTATGAAGTAGGCGATCGAGCCTATCTCAGAGTTTCACCTATGCGTGGAGTTAAAAGATTTGGAATCAAAGGAAAATTGGCACCTAGATTTATTGGACCTTTGTAGCGTACCTGCACTTTAAATAAGGCAGATACCTGTGTATAGTGCAAATCCCTGGATCGATTCGTTTTCACACACAGTTTACGATGTAATATCACAACAAAGTATCAATTTTATTACATCGATGATCCAGACTTACAAAATATTCAATACAAGTTGCATAGCATAAAGCTAGCTTCGAAAGAGTAAACAACGGAAATACAATGGCAGTGAGTCTCCATCAACATCATGTTGCCACAGGCGAAAACATGTTGGTTGTAGACTCGAAACCTTTATACGAAACCTCACTCGTCATCTGATCAATCTGCAATAAGAAATATATTGTAACAACGTGGGTCAGATTCCATTAAAAATGGAGTCTGGCAAGTGACAATATGGTGGACACTTAATGGAATAACTCTATAGCCTATATGCATATTTGGCTAGTGGAGTTCAAGGCTATTTTGCATAAAGCCAATTTTTCCTATCTCTTTGGAAAACACTTTCTTCAAATCAAGACAAGTATGGCATGAAAACCATAATCTCATCCTCCCTTGTTCACCCATCAAGTTTTATTTCTGAAGTTGGAATGATGGAATCCTCTGTTTGACGTCTGTGATCAGCTGCTCAAATTGTCCGTACCGGGGACACGGCTAAGTACTTAGTTTTACACTCTGCAGAGATTGTGCACGTTCACCATTGTACCCATTCAACCCAAGGTATCCTTTACACACCATTTGTGATAAGGAAAGGAGGGAATGAGACAAGATATTTCAGAAGCATTTTCCCTCCCACTCTGGCTTGACCCGTTCCACCTAACATCCCCCTACATCTGCTTATCAAGCCGGAGAGAGTCCATGCAACATAGTTGATCAGGCCAGAGCCCATATGGCAATGGCTGCACTGGAAGCAATCGTCACTCGGAGTTCTTCAGATTCCTCTGTTCCCTGGGTGGCCATCCACAAGTGCACATACTCCAGGAACCATAGACATGGACCGGAGTAGCCACTCAACTTCTCCACCATATACAACCAATCCACCCAGGAGGTTCATTACTTTAGTTGATGTAAACTCTCAGGTAAAAATCACCATGCTCACAGCCCTAAGTAGAATAGAAATTCATCCTAGGCGACAACAACCATGAGCACAGTCCTGAGTAGTCACTTAACATTTTGTAAAACTTTTCATCAATTGCATAGCATCAATATTTTTGCTAAGTATGATATAGGAACCTAGACACGGGAGTAAAGGAATTCTACACAGGTTAAGCATAGCAATACTATCCTACTCATGCATATAAAATACACTAAGTAATGCATATAGAAATAATAGGAAGTTTATGAGGTGTGCCACTTGCCTTTGAAAGTTGTCGTTGTTCACAAAACTCTTTTCAACAACGAACGTTTGCTCTCCGTTCAATCTAAACAATATAAGCAAACAACAATACAATAATCAACAAACAACAATCATCAAACATGCATGCACATACATAGTGAACTAATAACTTTCATAAAATTTCTAAGGGAAACATGTCATGCATGATATGAAAATTATTTCTAAAGACTAGTGATGCAGGTCATGCCATGAAAATCTTTTAAGTCAATACAAGGCAAAATAGGTTGGTCAAAATGACTAAGGACTATGGTCATGTGTTTGACAAAATTACTTTGTTATAATTCATCTTGAATAAGCACTCTAATGTCTTAGTCATGATGTGTACAAGTACTTAGAGAAAATACTAAGTTTATTTCTCAAGGTGATCAACAATTATTATCAACTCTTTGTAAATTGGATATTCACTATAGTGAGAGAGACAGACACCCGGCCAGCCACTTAAATTGTGGGACAGGTCTCATGTACGTGGACATGTAAGGTTTGTCTCCAGGCCGCTTCATCTCACTATGCCGCTAGGATCCAACAAACTTCAAGTGGGTAATAACATGATCAAAAATTGTTTAAGTCTTAAGTGAAAGACAAGATTAGGAAAGAGGGAAAAGATAGAAAGAAGTAATTGTCCTCCAGGCTTCATCTCCAGACTTGTAATATTCTCCTTGGTGATGTCTTGATTGAAGTTTTGATAGACTTGATAAATCTTCAGACTTGGTGGTTCTTGTATCCTCAAGGCTGGTCTTGGATTTAACTTAGTTATCATGAGTTCTCAGAGATGAAGAAAAGACAGAGAGAAAGGCTTAGAGAATAAAAAGGGGGTTGGCCTTCTTGAACTTCTTCTCACTTTTCTTCTAAGTGCTTGACATCTTGAGGATGCTTCCAGAGTCTGTTTTCTTCTAAGTCCTTCATGAAGTCTCAGAGAAAAGAAAGAGAGAGAGAGAGCAAGACTTGGAAAATATTTGCTGGTTGGTCTTCATGAACTTCTTCTTGATTTTCTTCTAATTGTTTCTACGCCTTGAAGATCCTTCTGAAGTCTTGTTTTGGCTAACTCCTTCATTGGCCTTCTAGCTCCATGATGAAAATCCTAAGTGTAAATAATCCTAACTTAGGGAAAATGGGGAGGAGTTTTCCTTATGGGAAATATAACTACAAAATAAATATGCTATGCATGAAATGCAATTTTAAATCATAATACTAATTTTTGTGATATTTATAAAGTATTCATAAAGTTATAATTGCAATTTAATTAGTTTCTAATTTTTGGAAATATAATAAAAGGAACAATTATCAGATTAAAGTTTTCTATGATTAATATTTCTATAACTAAATTTTATAAATAGTGTTAATAGACAGGGGGCATTTAATTAAATTTATAGCAGTTTGATTTAATCAAAAAAAATATTTCTATTAATAGTTATGTTGAAAATACTCAAACTATTCAAATTAAATATATAACTATGAATTCATTCAAATATTACTCAAAGATATTTTATAGCAGTGGCATCAATTAACAAATATTCCAAAGTTTCCAAAACAATTTTATTTGTAATTTTTGAAATTACAGATTAAAAGTTATGACAAAAATACTCAAATTCACCATTTGAAATTTGAATATTTTAAACTAATTCAAATTTGAATTTTGGCTGACTTAAAATGTTCTACATGTCGAGTGCTTTCCAAAAATGTAAAGTTTGTTAAATTTGGATAAGTGGTTAAAAAGTTGTGATAGATCTAAGTGGCAGGGGTGTTTCTGTAAAACTGCCCAATTAAATTTAAATAAGAAAATCTTTTCTCACGTGGCAGCTGACTGGGCAGTGACGTGGCTGATGACTAGGCGCTGAACTGGATAAGTGATCAGATCTGATCCGCATGATCTAGATCTAACGGTCGGTAACCAACCATACCGATTCGTTTTAGTCAATCTAATCCTGGCCGCGGGATGTGTATCGGATGGCAGAGGAGAGATGGTGCTCGCCGGGCGGCGCTCTGGTCGCTGGAGACGGAGCGCACGGCGGCGACACGAACGGCAAATGCGTTCCCGCCTATCTACGACCTACGAGGATGAACAGATCGTACCGTGGGATTCGGTAGGTCGAGGCGAGGTTGGTGGCGCGTCTAGGATCCTCGGCGTGCACTACAAGAGAACCCCTCCTACAACAACGCATTTATCTGTATCTAAATATCTATATAGGTGTTGCTAGCATCTCTACCAACAGATTATGATGCGTTGCCTTATCTGGCGTTGCTAGGGCACAAAGCAACGCATATGAAGCCGTTGGTAACGAAGGCGTTGCTAGGTAGCAACGTGTAGAAACAGTGGTTGTCAACACTTGCATGTGTTGGTGTTTGCACAACCCAACTGATTTACTACAAGAACAAAATTAAATTTGCGCGTCGAGGGATTCGAACCCTAGTCGCGTGATCTTGCGCCTAGCCTCCAGAATGCTCTAACCACAAGGGCTAGAACAGCTTGTTGTTTCCTATACGTAGGATATCTGTTTTGAGCCTTATATTTCATACTTACAACAAAAAATAATATTTTTCTTAATTATCGCTGGGATTCATTTTCTCATCTATTTTTCGGTGCATAAGCAAAATCAGTTTTGTTGAGTACATAAAATCAGACGAAGCCAGGGAATTTTTTAAATTATTATTTTATTAGCATCAAAATTGTTATAGTCATGCAACACATATATTACAACAAATTATATCCGTTGATATACCTATATAATGGACAACGGATATTATCTGCAACACATGCTATCGGTAGCTATACGTAAGTCACACAACGGATATGTCCTACAACGCATTACAACAGTTGCTATAGATATAGTGGTGAATGGATATAGCTAGCAACGCATCTATCCGTATCTATACATAAAAATTACAACACATATTTGAACCGTTGCCATCTATGTATTGCTATAGGGGGGGTTTTCTAGTAGTGGTGCTCCCCATCTCCTCCTAATGCTCACCGGAGTTGCGCACGGCGGCGGGGAGCTTCGGGTGTGGATGAATCGCTCGTCCTAGTGCGGGAAAAACACAACGAAGGAGTCACCGAGATGCGCAAGAAGAAAATAATACGAAGAGAGGAGTAGGGAGCGCTCGGGGTTGCAAAAAGGCTCACCGGAGACAGAGAAATTCGCCGGCGGCAGTGGCGGCGCGGCGGGGTGCAATGCGGGCAGCCTGGGGGCTCTCGGGCTAGGATTTTTGGGGGCTTTGAGAGAGGGTTCGTGGGGGGGGTGGGGTTATATTGGGGAGGGGGGAGCCGATAAACGCGTTTAAACAAACGAATTTTGATCCGGTTTGATGTAGGGTTTGGTGAGTTCTTGTTCGTCACGAATTGGGGAAGGTGATGACATGTGGGGTCCGGGTGTCAGCGAGAGAGGAGAGGCGAGGCGCGGGCTGGGTTGTTCCTGGGCCGATGTGAGCTGCGCGCGCGGGGGAAAAGGAAATGGGCTTCGGCCCAATGGCTCGGGAGGCTGGTCTGTTTCCTTTTTTTTTGTTCTTTTTTTTCTGTTTTCTGTATTTTTAAATAACTTTTAAAATATAAATCCAATTCAACTCAAATTAGATTCTAAAAATTTGTAAAATCAATGTCTATCATTTAAAACATTTGTGGAATGTTTTGAACACTTTTTAAAATTAATAAATATGAAATATTGATTAAATGCAAAATTGACACTTTATGTTTAACTTAAAACTAGGGTTTAATTAATTTTTAATTTTGGCTAAAATAAATTCTATGAAATACCCATATTCAAATATGTTTGAATTTAAGTTATTTGAACTTCTTTTGCTGAATCATTCATTTTTATTTTGACATAATATTAAAGAACTAAATATAAATAATTTTAATGAAATGTGAAATATAAGGTATTCGTTTTTTAATTGAAATTAATTTGTGCACCATTATATTTTATAATATGATAATTCAATTGAAATTTCATAACAACTTTGGAAAAGATTTTTGTTTTAATTCATTTCCTATTTAGAATTACTAATCTTTTCATGCTTTGAATATAAATGAAATTCATTTAAGCAAATGAAGAGTTTATTTGGATAATTCATTTATTTTAATTTATGAAGTTTTAAGGTTATAAACCATAGGTTTATAATTTCCAAAACTATGTTTTGAACTTAGTTAAAAGGTTGAAAACCATTTGGCAATTAGATCTTGTTTATAAAAGTTTAAAAGGACACTAGTAATTATTATTTTAATTTATTTTTAGCTATGGCTAAGTGGTTGAAATCCAATGATTAAGGAACTTTTATAGTTGGTTTTCTTATGCATTTAATGTTTTATTTTAATCAAAAGAAAAGTTTTAAATTTTAGTGATTTTTGAACATTATCAAATGTTGGGATGTTACAGACTACCACCCTTAAAAGGAATCTCGTCCCCGAGATTCGGTGAGGCTAGAAAGAAAAGCAACTGCTTGGAATGATTCTGATAGATCGGGAAGTTCGAGAAATGTAAATGTTTTGACATGGAAACTTGGGAGCTGGCAGGGAATGAGTTTTCTGATTGGGGAGGTCAGAAAGAAATATAGTTTGGAATCTCTGGGTTTAAGCGACTGGGTTTGAATTATCTAGGTGGCTACCACCCTTAAAAGAAAAGTTTTGTTGATAATTAAACATTCTAATGCACAACCAAAAATCAAGGTAATCCATTACAAACATCATCTAACCAACATCAAGCAACAAGGTTCAAACACAAGCAAACACATACGTGAAAATTTTCAAACTTATTTTGAGAAATCGAACTAATCGTTTATCGAACGAAACACACCAAAGTCGTGGAAATACAAAAGCAACAGTACTGCCATACCACAATTTGATAGGTCAATACTCTAAATTGATACGATAAGCTAAATAAGATAAATGGTGGTCCCTCTAACGTGGTTTTGATTGCTTCACTCATTCCTCTTTGATCTCACGCTTGCGCTTCATCGCGTGGTTATTTGCCACAGGTGTGACTTCTCCCTCAATTTACTCTTTAGAAGGCACCTTCTCGGGGTCTCCTTCCTCCTTTTCTTCCTCCTTTACAGCTGCGGGTACAGTCATATTTCCAGTACCTTGGTCACCCCCTTCTTCAGCTGCTGGCGGTGGTGGAGGTGGGTTGAGTTGCGCCTCAAGTGTGGCAATCTGCTCATCCTTGTCGAGGTTCTGCAAGTGTAGGTCATGGATGAGTTCCTCCATATGGCCAACAAGGGTTTCAGAAGTCTGGAGTTCTTGGGTTTTTGCGTGTATGACAGCTCGGGCATGATCCGCGATTTCATAAGCTTGTTGAACCTTCCTAGTCAGACAGTTGACGAGAAAATCCAAGTCTTCAAACATCTTGTTAATGATGGGCAGGTCCAAGCGATTTCCCGTGTGAGCCATCGAGAGACCATGTGCATCCCTCTTCCCAAAGGCACGGAAGGGCGATTCCGGTGCTAGCTTGTTGCGATACTTGTAACACAAACGAGCCATTAAGTCTACCATAGCTATGTTCACTCCCTCAATCCACTCTGGGTAGTAGGTGACATAGTCCACGGGCTCGAAGTCTGGCATCGTGGGATCCGGGGTCATAATTGTGCGGATTTTCCAACGCGTCACATTAGGTATGTCGGTCTCCTCTTTCCTTCATCGGAAATAGGGCGGTGGTAGCTTCAATTGACTTGTCAACCACAGCTGCCTCCCAAAGATGAAACCTGACAAAACTCCAGCATACGCGGTCTTAGTGTTCTCTCCCATCTAAAATGTTGAAGAGGAAAGAGTATTAGAACTAAAATTAAAAGTAAAGTATGCAAGACAAGAAAACCAATGTAGAAATAGAAAGGTAAAATTCGCAAGTTTGAAATCTAGTGTATTAAAAACATTTGACTTTTGGTCTCTGTCCAATCCTAGGGGTCTCGAACCTACAGGCAACACAGTGCTCTAATACCATCTGTAGCGTACCTGCACTTTAAATAAGGCAGATACCTGTGTATAGTGCAAATCCCTGGATCGATTCGTTTGCACACACAATTTACGATGTAATATCACAACAAAGTATTGATTTTATTACATCGATGATCCAGACTTACAAAATATTCAATACAAGTTGCATAGCATAAAGCTAGCTTCGAAAGAGTAAACAACGGAAATACAATGGCAGTGAGTCTCCATCAACATCATGTTGCCACAGGCGAAAACATGTTGGTTGTAGACTCGAAACCTTTAAACGAAACCTCACTCGTCATCAGATCAATCTGCAATAAGAAATATATTGCAACAACGTGGGTCAGATTCCATTAAAAATGGAGTCTGGCAAGTGACACTATGGTGGACACTTAATGGAATAACTCTATAGCCTATATGCATATTTGGCTAGTGGAGTTCAAGGCTATTTTGCATAAAGACAATTTTTCCTATCTCTTTGGAAAACACTTTCTTCAAATCAAGACAAGTATGGCATGAAAACCATAATCTCATCCTCCCTTGTTCACCCATCAAGTTTTATTTCTGAAGTTGGAATGATGGAATCCTCTGTTTGACGTCCGTGATCAGCTGCTCAAATTGTCCGTACCGGGGACACGGCTAAGTACTTAGTTTTACACTCTGCAGAGGTTGTGCACGTTCACCATTGTACCCATTCAACCCAAGGTATCCTTTACACACCATTTGTGATAAGGAAAGGAGAGAATGAGACGAGATCTTTCAGAAGCATTTTCCCTCCCACTCTGGCTTGACCCGTTCCACCTAACATCCCCCTACATCTGCTTGTCAAGCCGGAGAGAGTCCACGCAACATAGTTGATCAAGTCAGAGCCCATATGGCAATGGCTGCACTGGAAGCAATTGTCACTCGGAGTTCTTCAGATTCCTCTGTTCCCTGGGTGGCCATCCACAAGTGCACATACTCCAGGAACCATAGGCATGGACCGGAGTAGCCACTCAACTTCGCCACCATATACAACCAATCCACCCAGGAGGTTCATTACCTTAGTTGATGTAAACTCTCAGGTAAAAATCACCATGCTCACGGCTCTAAGTAGAATAGAAATTCATCCTAGGCGACGACAACCATGAGCACAGTCCTGAGTAGTCACTTAACATTTTGTAAAACTTTTCATCAATTGCATAGCATCAATATTTCTGCTAAGTATGATATAGGAACCTAGACTGTAGTGTACCTGCACCTAAATTATGGCCGATACCTGTGCAAATCCCTGGATCGATTCGTTTACACACACAGTTACGATCTAATATCACAACAAAGTATCAATTTATTACAACGCTGATCCAGACTTAGAAAATATTCATTACAAATTTGCATAGCATAAAGCTAGCAGTGAACAGAGTAAACAGCGGAAAATTATTCTTCATGGAGTCCCCAATCATCATCATGTGCCACAGGCGAGCATGTTGGTTGAAGACTCGAAAACCCTTGGTAAAAACTTTCACTCATCATCAGGACAGTCTGCAATAAGATATATATTGCAACAACGTGGGTCAGAACCATTAAAATGGAACTGGCAAGTGACACTATGGTGGACACTTAGAGGAATAACTCTATGACCTATATGCTTATTTGGCTGGTGGAGCTCAAGGCTATTTTGCAGAAAGCAAGGTTTTCCCTAACTTTTTGGAAACACTTTTCTTCTATTCGAGACATCCGTGGCATAAAATCCACTGTCTCATTCTACCCTTGTTCACCCATCAAGTTTTAATTTAGAAGTTGGAATGGTGGAATCCTCCGTTGACATCCTCGTTCAGCTGCTCAATTGTCCGTTTCCGGGGACACGGCTAAGTACTTAGATTTTAACTCTGCAGAGGTTGTGCACGTTCACCATTGTACCCATTCCACCCAATTTACCCTTTACACACCATCTGTGGTAAGGAAAGGAGAAGAATGAGACGAGATCTTTCAGAAACATTTTCCCTCCCACTCTGGCCTGACGCGCTCCACCTACAAATCCTCTACCACCACCTGTTAGGCCGGGAAGAGTCCACGCAGCTTAGTTGATCAAGCCAGAGCCCATATTGCAATGGCTGTGTCGTCGTGGCGAACAGACAGATGCCTACGGGTAGGCTAATTTGTGGGGCCGATGGACGCTAGGGGATCTCGGGGAGGGATTGCGCGATGAACTCGCGCACAGGTAAACTCAACTGACACAGTGACACAAATATTTACCCTGCTTCGGGGCTCTCGTGAGGAGATAAAACCCCTACTGCAGCATCTAGCCTACTCGGTATATTCCTATTCTCATTATCCGGGCTACAATATGCTCCGCGAGGTGCTAGGCATGCCTCCACAAAGTTTTGGGAGCAAATGGAAAGGGGGGAAATGAAGTGGTGGGGGGCTTGGCCTCTCTTCTCCCCCTCCCCTGGTGCCCTTTATATAGGAGAGCCCAGGGGACAAGTGGGGGACAAGAAAACAGAAAACACTGTTCACAGTGCACTGCTCACGATTTGACTGATGGGGTCTTGTCACACAGCTCACGATGCCAGCGACAGTGTACTTTTGCCACATCCGGGTACTGTTCAATGTGTCACGCGTAGTGTACTGTTTTCTTGTCGGAGACACTGTAGCAATGATCATACATGTCTAGTACAGCGATGACCCGCATGACGTGAGTACCGGACGTCCTCTTCTTGTCTCCTAGCACTTGTCTCCGGTATCGCCTTCTCATGCTTTTCTTACCTTCTGAGCTGCCGAAGGAGATCTGGGGCTTGCGGAGTTGTTTAATCAAACCGAGCCACCGGTGAGAGACTCATCCCTGCCGATATCCCGGAGGACACCCCGGTCCAACCGAGTAGCAGGAAGGATGCCGGTGTGAGCAGGGTCGTGACTTGGAGCAGGGGAGAGATGCCGCGCGCGGCAACCACCGAGACGAGGACGAGTCGTCGCTGGGCGAGGCCGTGGAGCGGCGGGACGAGGCCGAGGAGCGGTGGAGCCAGTCGGTGGAGATGAAATCGGGCGCGGGGGCAAGGACGGCGTGATGTCGGGGGCGCGGGTGTTGAGGTCAACGTCGGGGCATGCCGGGGCGAGGAGACGATGATCTCGGCCACGTCCGGGGCGGGTGAAATGCCGGAGAGGAGCACGGGCGGCGTCTGGGTGCGGGGAAGCCAGGCGGAGGGGAACGCCGGGGCGCGGCCGAGCTCCGGCGGAGGCGCAGACGCCAGGGTCGGGGAGGAAGAGGATCCCGGAGGCGGCGAGGTCGGAGCTTGCCGGGGGAGGTCTCGGGGGAGCCGCAGAGGAGCTCGGGCGGCCGAGGTCGGGCGAGGAGCTTCCGGAGGCGCTCGCTGTCGGGGAAGCGATGGGGAGAGGAAGCCGGGCAGCGCCCGCCGGGGTCGGGGGAGCGCTCGCTGTCGAGGAGGAGCCGGGATGAGGCGAGGAAGGTGCAGCGGTTGCGGGCTCCGTCGGGAGGGGATTCGGGTCGAGGTGAGGTCGGGGGAGACGTGGGCATTGTGGTGGAGCCGTCGCTGGATGCGGTCGCAGGTGCAGGGTTTGACCGAGACGAGAAGGGTGTTGGGCTGCTAGCCCATCGACATGGGCACCTCGGTTGATCCGAGTAGGAGATGGGCCAGCCCAAAGCCTTACCGAGATCCTCAATTCCGTCCCTAGGACTCCTCTTTCCTCTTTTTCATTTACTTCTTTACCTTTTAAATATGCTCATACCTGCAACAATAAAGCAACAACCCCATACTTCCAGGGTACCGGGGAAGTACATCCCCGACACTAGTCCCCGAGTTTATGGGGGATTCGTAGAATCGCGCATCAACTTAAAAATCAAATAATTACAGGAATTTTCCATACCGAAAGTCTTGTTGTTAGAGGTCTCGGGGATCACATCCCCGACACTAGTCCCCGAGGCTGCGGGGGACTCGCAGAGTCGCGCGCAGACTTAGAAGAAATCTCAATCTCATTGTTTTCATTTGCTCCACCGAGTACCTGCAAAAATACAATCATATGCCGGTTCCTTAGCCACTCTGGGCGTTTTACCGACATAGATGTCTTCGGCCACCGCCGGTCTGACACAAACACATAACACATGCCGGCGTTTAGCCACTCTGGGCGTATACCGACACGGACGCCTCATGTGCCGTCTTTTAGCCACTCTGGGCGTATACCGACACAGAGTCTCATGTGCCGGCGTTTAGCCACTCTGGGCGTATACCGACACAGACGCCTACACACATAATGTCACACAGGTATCTCGATATGTTTGTATGTCGGTATGTCGGCCACTCTGGGAATATCACACATATTTCGGTATCTCGGCCGCTCCGGGCGTATCACAGGTGTTTCGGTATCTCAGACGTTGCCTTTGGCGAACCTTGACAAACCGAAACAAATGACGATTTGGAAATATTGCCCGATGCCATGATACATTGGCGAACCGAAATAAACGGGAATCTGGGGATATGGCATGATGTCGCGATATAATGGCGAGCCGACATGAATAGCGATATGGAGATATTGCATTATGCCATGATATATTGGCGAACCGAAATAAACGGGGATCTGGAAATTTTGCGTGATGCCGCGATACATGGGCCAGCTGATACCCCAGACCATATGCAATATATCTTGAGAAAATAACCAAGCATAAGATGGATCCAGGATAACCAGTATAACAACCGGTATCCCCAGAATCTTTGACATGAATATTCTCTCGATAAGGCGCTCTATCCAACATGGGTACCATCTCGGTAAAAAACAACACCCCTTTTTAATGTTAGCACAGACAGGTATGTATAACAAATATTTGACGGAAGTGAAAACTTTAAACGACAAGCCCAAGAGAATTTAATGCGAGACATAAGAATACAACTAGCCGCCGAGGCGGGCATGGGGATACTGGTTCCACCGAGTCCCCGGGTAAATTTTCAGATACAATAGGAAGACAAAGGAGCCCGACAATCCCCGAGTCCAGTTTCGGGATGCCGGCTCACCAATGACACAGCAAGAAGCAAGATACAACAAGCATATAAATAGATAGAAACCAAGTTACTCTACCGACTAAGCATGCAAGGTTCAACCGACCGGTAAGCCAGTCCCCGGGTCAAGACATCTTGCTCCCGGGAAAAAACACATAGATGACAAACAGGTGAAACAGGGCAGTCCCCGGGTTACGATACCTCGTTCCCGGGTAAACAATTAGGCTAAGCATGTAGGGGCGGTTCCCGAATAATATCTAAGATAACATAATTGCAAGGCATATATGATGATACTCACGGAGCACCGGGGCGGTTGGGGATGTCGGAGGCGACATAACCCGGGTAACTGGTGTGCAACTGCCCGGGGTTCGTTGGTGATGAGTGTCGGGGTAGATGCCGGCGACTGGTGTCTGCGGTGCAGAGATGCCGGTTTGGGCTGTCGTCAACCGATATCCGCGGTGCAGGGATCCCGGTGACCTCCACCCGCGATGCAGGGATGCCGACGCCCCGACCCGCGGCGCGAGGAAGCTGGTGACATCTACCCGCAGCGCAGGGATGTCAACGACCTCCACCCGTAGCGCAGGGATGTCGGAGACCTCTACCCACGGCGCAGGGATGTCGGAGACCTCTATCCGCCGTGCAGGGATGTCAACTATCTCAACCCACGGCGCAGGGATGTCGGCGACCTCAACCCGCCGCGCAGGGATGTCAATGACCGCTGCCCGCAGCACAGGGATCCCGGATTTAGGATCCCGGATTTTGGGATGCCGGCGACCGCTACCCGTGGCGCAGGATGTCAGGGACCACTGCCCGCAGCGTAGGGATCCCGGATTTAGGATCCCGGATTTTGGGATGACGGCGACCGCTACCCGCCGCGCAGGATGTCAGTAACCACTGCCCGCAACGTAGGGATCCCGGATTTAGGATCCCGGATTTGGGATGCCGGCGACAGCTACCCGCGGCGCAGGATGTCAGCGACCAGTGCCCGCAGCGTAGGGATCCCGGATTTAGGATCCCGGATTTTGGGATGCCGGTGACCGCTACCCGCGGCGCAGGATGTCAGTGACCACTGCCCGCGGCGTAGGGATCCCAGATTTAGGATCCCCGATTTTGGGATGTCGGGTCCCGTCCGAAATTGTTCCTGCAAGCGCCACTCTGCCCCACGGTGGGCGCCAACTGTCGTCGTGGCGAACAGACAGATGCCTACGGGTAGGCTAATTTGTGGGGCCGATGGACGCTAGGGGATCTCGGGAAGGGATTGCGCGATGAACTCGCGCACAGGTAAACTCAACTGACACAGTGACACAAATATTTACCCTGCTTCGGGGCTCTCGTGAGGAGATAAAACCCCTACTACAGCATCTAGCCTACTCGGTATATTTCTATTCTCATTATCCGGGCTACAATATGCTCCGCAAGGTGCTAGGCATGCCTCCACAAAGATTTGGGAGCAAATGGAAAGGGGGGAAATGAAGTGGTGGGGGGCTTGGCCTCTCTTCTCCCCCTCCCCTGGTGCCCTTTATATAGGAGAGCCCAGGGGACAAGAAAACAGAAAACACTGTTCACAGTGCACTGCTCACGATTTGACTGATGGGGTCTTGTCACACTGCTCACGATGTCAGCGAGAGTGTACTTTTGCCACATCCGGGTACTGTTCACTGCGTCACGCGTAGTGTACTGTTTTCTTGTCGGAGCCACTGTAGCAATGATCATACATGTCTAGTACAGCGATGACCCGCGTGACGCGAGTACCGGACGTCCTCTTCTTGTCTCCTAGCACTTGTCTCCGGTATCGCCTTCTCCTGCTTTTCTTACCTTCTGAGCTGCCGAAGGAGATCTCGGGCTTGCGGAGTTGTTTAATCAAACCGAGCCACCGGTGAGAGACTCATCCTTGCCGATATGCCGGAGGACACCCCGGTCCAACCGAGTAGCAGGAAGGATGCCGGTGTGAGAAGGGTCGTGACTTGGGGCAGGGGAGAGATGCCGCGCGCGGCAACCACCGAGACGAGGACGAGTCATCGCTGGGCGAGGCCGAGGAGCGGCGGGACGAGACCGAGGAGCGGTGGAGCCAGTCGGTGGAGATGACATCAGGCGCGCGGGCGAGGACGGCGTGATGTCGGGGGCGCGGGTGTTGAGGTCAACGCCGGGGCATGCCGAGGCGAGGAGACGATGATCTCGGCCACGTCCGGGGCGGGTGAAATGCCGGAGAGGAGCTCGGGCGGCGTCTGGGTGCGGGGAAGCCGGGCGGAGGGGAACGCCTGGGCGCAGCCGAGCTCGGGCGGAGGCGCAGACGCCGGGGTTGGGGAGGAAGAGGATCCCGGAGGCGGCGAGGTCGGAGCTTGCCGGGGGAGGTCTCGGGGGAGCCGCAGAGGAGCTCGGGCGGCCGAGGTCGGGCGAGGAGCTTCCGGAGGCGCTCGCTGTCGGGGAAGCGATGGGGAGAGGAAGCCGGGCGGCGCCCGCCGGGCTCGGGGGAGCGCTCGCTATCGAGGAGGAGCCGGGATGAGGCGAGGAAGGTGCAGCGGTTGCAGGCTCCGTCGGGAGGGGATTCGGGTCGAGGTGAGGTCGGGGGAGACGTGGGCATCGTGGTGGAGCCGTCGCTGGATGCGATCGCAGGTGCAGGGTTTGACCGAGACGAGAAGGGTGTTGGGCTGTTAGCCCATCGACATGGGCACCTCGGTTGATCCGAGTAGGAGATGGGCCAGCCCAAAGCCTTACCGAGATCCTCAATTCCGTCCCTAGGACTCCTCTTTCCTCTTTTTCATTTACTTATTTACCTTTTAAATATGCTCATACCTGCAACAATAAAGCAACAACCCCATACTTTCAGGGTACCGGGGAAGTACATCCCCGACAGGCTGCACAAGAAGCAATCTTCACTTGGAGTTCATCAGATTCCTTTGCTCCTGGGTGGCCTTCCACAAGTGAATATTCCACAGGTAAATCCCCTAGGAACAACACTCAACTCATACAGCCAAGCAACCAATTTCCACCCAGGTGTTTGATTAAAACTTAGTAGACTTTATCTTTTTCAACAAAATAGTTTTTGCATAGCATCACTATTCTACTAAGTAATTTCATAGGAACCTAGACACAGGAATAAAGAGGTCTATCATGGCTTGCATAGCAAAGCTATCCTACACATGCTTATAGAAAATACTCTACTCATGCATTGAAATAATAGGACTTTTATGGGGGTGTGCCACTTGCCTTGGCAACCGGGAGTGCAGCAGTTACAGTTGCAAAGATTCTCGTTTCCCTCCGAATAGTCTAACAAAGAAATAAAGAGCCACACATAAACACACAAGCAAAGGTTCATACAAAGAAAAATATATGCTATGCATGAGATGAGATGCAACAATTTATTTCCAACGTCTAGAAACTAATAAAAGTATCCCTTTGGATTTTCATGATATATGCATAAATAAATTTTTTTAATTTTTTTCTATTATTTCATTAGGCATAAAGGGGTAATGACAAGGACTTATTTCACTTAAATAAAATTTCAAATCAAATTTTGTAAAAATGACATTTGGGCAGAGGGCATCTAAACAAGTTGTTAGCAATTTGATTTACTAAAAAATAAATTTTCTAACTAAAGTTATGTCAAAAACACTTAAACTACTCTAAAAAATATTTGAAAATTTTGTATGTGTCAAAACAGAAAACTAATGAAGCCAAAGTGTTCTACTGGTTCTAAGGATTTCAAATATATAAAAATATTTAAATTTGGTTAAATAGATAAAAAGTAATGATGAAAACAGTGTGCAGGGGGTTTTCTGCAAAACTGCCAAATTAAATGATTTAATAAAAATTCAGAAAATAAAATCTGGCGTGGCGCTGACATGGCGCTGACGCGGCGCTGACGTGGCGTACCGGTAAGTGATCTAATCCTAGCCGTACACGGGAGATCTAACGGTCTAGATTAAAACGACCAGAAGCGAGCGGCGCGGCCGGCCGGAACCCTAGCCCGAGGCGTGCCCGCGGCGGTGCCATCGCCGGAGTTGCTCGCTTCGCACGCCCTACTGCCTACGAGGACGAACGATTCATACCCGTGCGTGGAGGAGGTCGAGGCGGGGACGATGGCGAGGTGGTCGACGATGGAGTGCTCTGTCGCGCCGGAATTTGCTCGTCGGAGTCGTGCTCGGCAGCGGTCCTCTTCGGGCGTGGATGGAGACGATGTTCTGCTGCCCGAGAAGACGCAAAAACTTGTCAAAATGATGCGCGAGGTCAAGATAGACTAGAAGGAAGTGGAGAGAGGGCTGGAGAGGGACGCGCCTCACCGGAGTTCGTCGAACTCGCCGTCGGTAACGGCGGGGCTCGGGGGGTGCTCGTGGGCGGCCTGGTGGCTCTCGGGAGGTGGTGCTTGGGGCAAAAGAGAGAGGGGATCGAGGGGATCTTATAGCAAGAATTGGCGACGTAAATGAGTGACTAAATCGCCGGGAATCAATCGAATTGATTCGGCCGTTTCTCGCCTAGGTCGTGGGCGTGATTTGGGGTGAGCCGTTGCAGCGGGAGGGATGACAGGTGGGGCCCACCTGTCAGCGAGTGAGCGCGCGCGGGGCGTACGGGCCGCTGGCGGGCTGGATTGCGTCGCGCGCGCGGTAGATAGCTTGTGGGCTTCGGCCCACTGGCTGGCCCGACTCTATTTTTCTTTTTTGAAAATTCTTTTCTGTTTTTAAATCTTTGAGTATAAAACAAATTCAAAACTATATTAAAACTTCTCAGAAAAATTCAGAAAAATATAATTTGAAAAGCTGATGAAAAATAGATCCTTTTGACATTATTTTTGTCTAAAGTAAAAATAGAATAAAAGGAACATTATTATAAATTCAAAATAACAATTTTAAGGACATAAAGTCAATTAAAACATATTTAAATAATTAAATTCAATTTTTATGTGATTCATATGACAAGTTTAATGATGATGATGCATGGATGCAAAAGTTTTAAATTTTTCTGAAAATTGGGATGTTACAAACCTAAACCCCTTAAGATGAATCTCGCCCTCGAGATTCGGATTGGCTAGCAAATAGGTGAGGGTGATCTTCTTTGAGGTCATCTTCTCTTTCCCAAGTTGCTTCCTCTTCTGAATGGTGATTCCACTGTACTTTACAGAATTTAAGGCTCTTGGTTCGGGTGACACGTTCTGCTGTCTCCAAAATCTTTATTGGTTTTTCTTCATAAGTGAGATCACTTTCTAGTTGTACTTCCTCTAGTGGCACCGTATCTCTTAACAGTGTTTCTGCCATTTCTGGGTGACATTTCTTCAGCTGGCTGACATGAAACACACTGTGAACCGCTGAAAGTGCTTCCGGGAGTTCCAATTCATAGGCGACCTCTCTTTTGCGGGATAATACCTTGAAGGGTCCAATAAATCTATGTGCCAACTTTCCTTTGATTCCAAATCTTTTAACTCCCCGCATAGGTGAAACTCGGAGATAGGCTCGATCGCCTACTTCATAAGTGACTTCCCTCCTTTTGGAGTCCGCATAACTTTTCTGTCTGGATTGTGCTATTTTTAAACGGTCCTTAATCAACCTGACTTTTTCCTCAGCCTCCTTGATTATGTCTGGTCCGAACAAACTACGTTCTCCTACGCCACTCCACAGTAGTGGGGTAGTGCACTTTCTCCCATACAGGGCTTCAAATGGCGACATCTCTATGCTCACTTGATAGCTGTTGTTGTAAGAGAACTCGGCATATGGAAGATTATCATCCCAGCTTGACTTATAATCTAGAGCGCATGCTCTCAGCATATCTTCTAGGATATGATTTACTCTTTCTGTCTGTCCATCCGTCTGCGGATGAAACGATGTACTAAACTCTAATCTAGTTCCCAGAGACTCATGTAATTGATTCCAGAAATGGGAAGTAAACTGAGTACCCCTATCCGACACAATTTTCTTGGGAACACCATGTAGACACACAATCCTCTTCATGTAGATGTCCGCTAGTTTGGCACTAGTGTATGTAGTCTTTACGGGTATAATGTGAGATACTTTCGTCAGCCGATCGATTATAACCCATATACAATCATACCCTGATTTAGTCCTGGGCAGACCCGTGATGAAATCCATACCAATATGTTCCCATTTCCAATCTGGTACTGGTAACGGTTGTAGCAACCCTGCTGGTTTTTGGTGTTCTGCTTTCACACGACTGCAGACGTCACACTTTGCAATGTATTCAGCAATATCACGCTTCAAGTTGATCCACCAATACCTCTCCTTTACATCCATATACATCTTGGTGTTACCCGGATGTATGGAATAAGGTGAGTCATGAGCTTCTTGAAGTATTAACTTCCTGAGGTCGGCATTGTCAGGAACACAAATGCGTTCTTTATACCACACAGTTCCTTCTTCATCTTCTCTAAAATCTCTGGCCTTACCTTCGCTTAGGTTCTTCTTGATTTCTTTTACTGCTTTTTCCTCTAACTGAGCTGTCTTGATTTTGTTAAATAGAAGAGGTTGAACTTCTAAGGATGCTATGAATCCTTCAGGTACCACCTCTAATCGAAGGTCCTTAAATCCTTTACAAAGATCTTCCAGCAATTCTCCTGCCGTGAGTCCGTTTACATAAGTCTTACGGCTCAAGGCATCACCCACTACGTTGGCTTTCCCTGGGTGGTACTGTAGACTTAAATCATAGTCTTTGATCAATTCTAACCATCTCCTTTGTTGCATGTTTAATTCCTTCGGAGTAAAGAAATACTTGAGGCTTTTATGATCCGTAAATACTTCACATCTCTTTCCCCATAAATATCCCTCCATATCTTTAGCGCATGCACCACAGAAGCTAACTCTAAATCATGAGTGGGGTAGTTTACTTCATGATTTTTGAGTTGTCTTGAGGCGTAAGACACTACTTTGCCTTCTTGCATCAATACGCTTCCTAGGCCGCGATACGAAGCGTCGCAATAAACCTGGAAGTCTTTCTCTAGATCTGGTAAGCATAATACTGGTGCCGACACCAAGCGCTTCTTTAATTCCTGAAAACTGATCTCACAAGCTTCCGTCCACTCAAATTTCTTTCGCTTCTTCAGTAGTTCAGTCAAGGCCTTGGCAATCTTGGAGAAGTTTTCAATGAATCTCCGGTAGTACCCTGCCAGTCCTAGAAAATTGCGGATTTCTCCCACATTTTTGGGCGATTCCCAATTTGTCACAGCAGCAACTTTTTCAGGGTCCACTGCTATCCCATCTTTAGACACCAGGTGTCCTAGAAATCCTACTTCTTTTAACCAAAATTCACACTTGTTGAACTTAGCATATAATTTATGCTCTCGAAGCCTTTGCAATACCAGACGTAAATGTTCTTCGTGTTCTTTGTGACTTTTGGAGTGGACTAAGATGTCATCGATGAAGACAACAACAAATTTGTCCAGAAAATCCATAAACACCTTATTCATCATATTCATGAAATAGGCTGGAGCGTTCGTTAACCCAAAAGGCATTACCGTGTACTCATACGATCCATATCTTGTAACGAAAGCAGTCTTGGGTATATCCATCTCTCTGACTTTCATCTGAAAGTACCCTGATCTGAGATCGATCTTGGAGAAGACGACATCCCCTTCTAGTTGATCTAACAGTTCATTGATTTTGGGTAGCGGATACTTGTTCTTAATTGTATGCTCATTTATGTCACGGTAATCGGTGACTAATCTCTGAGTACTATCCTTCTTCTTGACAAAAAGAATCGAGGCTCCCCAGGGTGATGAACTTGGACGGATAAAGCCTTTCTGCATAAATTCTTCTAGTTGTTTCTTGAGTTCTTTCAGTTCATCAGTTGCCATTGGGTAGGGCCTTTTAGCAATTGGTCATGTTCCCGGTTTTAGTTCTATGAGGAACTCTACATCTCTATCGGGTGGCATTCCTGGTAGTTCTTCCGGAAACACATCAGGGTATTCCTTAACTATAAGGACCTCACCGAGACTCACCCCCTTAAGAGAATTAAGCCTAACCTTCTTTAGTTCAAACTTTGATCTAAAGTTGATCTTCGAGCCTTCTGGAGTGGTGAGAATGATGGTTCTATTTGCGCAGTCTATGATTCCTGCATAGCGGGTCATCCAATCCATCTCTATGATAACATCCAGGCCTTGTGTTTCCAGGATGATCAAGTTCGTAGGAAACTGATGCTTTCCAATCTTCAGACTCAACTGTCTACAGCCAGAGGTGACTAGCATCTCTCCGCCTGAAGAGCTTACTCTAATGGGGCTTCCTATATTTTCCACTACTAACCCATGTTTGTTTACAAAAGCTCTTGAAATGAAAGAATGCGATGCTCCAGTATCAAATAAAACTAATGTTGTGCATGAATTTAGCAAGAACGTACCAATGACAGCATCAGGTTCATCGTACACTTCTTCCACATTGATGTGGTTCACCTGTCCTTTCTGGAAGGGATTGGGCTTGGCAGCTTCTGCGGCCTTCTTTTCGGGGCAGTCAGTGGCGTAGTGACCCTTGTTATTGCACTTGAAGCATAGGACTTGGCTGATATCTTTCTTATATTCGGGGTTTGGGTGATGTTGTCCATTGTTGTGGCGCATTTCCATTTCCCTTGTGATTCCCATTGTTTCCCTTGAAACCACCACTATGGTTGTGACCATGATGTTTGTGGTTGCTCCCTCCACTAGGATAGTGCCCTGGTTTATGACTCTGGTTTGCATCTTGAGGGAAAGGTCTCTTGAAAGAAGTCTCAGAATGGTGTTTGTGAACATTCAACTTTCTCTTCCTATTTTCAGCCTTCTTGATGTTATCCTCCAGTATGATAGCCTGATCTAGGAGAGTCTGATAATTTGGGGCATTGGCTACTGTCAAAGGGATCTTCAGCTCGTCACTCAGCCCATTTAGGAATTTTGCCTTCCTCTTCGCCTCGGTGTTAATGTCTTCAGAGGCATAACGAGAAAGGGCATGGAAATCAGCCATGTACTCCTTAAGGCTCTTGTTTCCTTGTCTCAGGTTTCTGAATTCTTCCTGCTTCAAGTTCATAATGCCCGAGGAGATATGAGCATTACGAAAACCTTCCTTGAAATTTTCCCAAGTCATGGTTTCTAGTGGGTGGGTGATTTGATAGGTTTCCCACCACTGGATTGATGGTCCCTCCAACAGATGAGTGGTGAACCTCACCTTCTCAGCGTCAGTACATTCACAAGTCACTAGATCCATGTCCACTGAACGCAGCCAGTCATCTTCCACAATTGGTTCAGTTGCAGTGGAGAACTTGTTCGGTCGGAGCCTCAGAAATCTGGTAAGTCTATCCACATGGGGGGTGGTGGCGGAGGCGGGTTGTGGTTGTTGTTATTGTTGTTGGTTGCCGCAATGAACTGGGTCATCATAGTCATTAGCTGAGCTTGAGCGGCCATCAACTGTTGTATAGCATCATTGTTGTTGTGGTCGTTGTTGTTGTTGTTGTTATCGGGCATACGACGGGGAGGCATCTGTGATTTGTATAGGTGAATTTTTAGACGGAAAGGTCTAAAGAGAAAGATTACCCCAACAAACAAACAACCTAAAGAACAAACAAACATCACACAACTCAAAACTTTGGATTAATCAGACATGAGAGTTTTAGAAAATAAAACGCGAGGTTTCGTGGAATACAATGGAAGGTACTGCCTTATCACAAGTTGATAGGTCAATAGAAGACTAAGATAACGATGAGGTGTAAATAAATGGTAGTCTCGCTAATGAACTACTCGACCATGTCGTCTTCTTCTTCTTCAATTTCCTGAATTTCGATTCCTTCATTGTCGAGTACTTCCCTTAATTCCTTCACTTCTTTCTCCAGGGCAGAGTTCTTCTCTTGCAGCTCCCTTTTCTCGGTACGAAGACGCTTGATCAAGTCACTATCAGCTTCGAACTCGACTTCATTGCTCTCGAGTTCTGCCTTCTGTTCTCTGATAGTCTTGTTTTTCTCTTGAACCCTTTTCTTCTGTCTCTTGTATTTCTCCTCTTGTGAAGCAAACTTTTCTTCCTGGGCCTTAGTCACTTCCTCTTGAGCTTTCATCTTTTCCTCGTTCTCCTTGAGTAAGGCACACAACTCATCGTTCTTCAGAAGTTGAGTGCGTCTATCCTCATAAAATTATGTGACGAGGACCTCCAACTCCTGGAAATACAGACTAAGGGGCTTTGCTTTGCCTCTATCTCCAACATCAAAGAGGTATGGTTCTCCCTCCTCGTTTCTGCTTCCAAAGAAAATGGAGTAGTGGCCCCTCAACTATGCGCTACAGCGTCCGCAGAGACGTCCAATCAGATCCTGCATGACGAGATTGAGTCCTTTTTCTTTGGAGTCACTAACCATTTTGATTTCCAACGGGGGCTCTTCTCCACGTCCTGGCTGAGTTGCTTTTATTCTCCAATAGCCCTCCTTGTTAAACTTCTTCAGGATGAAGCCCTTAACTTGACGTAGCGGTAAACCTATCTTCTCGCCGATGTCGAGAAGGTAGCAGCCAAAACGGGTGTCCTCGAAGTCCTCTGCAGTGGTGAAGTGGAAGCTCGTCATCCTTTAGGAAGAAAGAAAAGAATTTAAAACAAGAAATGTATAAGGTAAGGAGGTACTAGTCATAAGTGTATTATTAAATTAGATTCAAAACTAAGTCAAATCTCAATGTGATCAACAAATATAAACAACTCTTTGTAAATTGGATATTCACTATAGTGAGAGAGACAGACACCCGGCCAGCCACTTAATTGTGCAACAGGTCTCATGTACGTGGACATGTAAGGTTTGTTTCCAGGCCGCTTCATCTCACTATGCCGCTAGGATCCAAAAATACTTAAGTAGTTAATACTATGATCAAAAGGTTTTTCCAATCCTAAGGGCTCGAACCTACAAGCAACACAGTGCTCTGATACCATCTGTAGTGTACCTGCACCTAAATTATGGCAGATACCAGTGTATAGTGCAAATCCTGGATCGATTCGTTTGCACACACAGTTACGATGTAATATCACAACAAAGTATCAATTTATTACAACGCTGATCCAGACTTAGAAAATATTCATTACAAATTTGCATAGCATAAAGCTAGCAGTGAACAGAGTAAACAGCGGAAAATTATTCTTCATGGAGTCCCCAATCATCATCATGTGCCACAGGCGAGCATGTTGGTTGAAGACTCGAAAACCCTTAGTAAAAACTTTCACTCATCATCAGGACAGTCTGCAATAAGATATATATTGCAACAACGTGGGTCAGAACCATTAAAATGGAACTGGCAAGTGACACTATGGTGGACACTTAGAGGAATAACTCTATGACCTATATGCTTATTTGGCTGGTGGAGCTCAAGGCTATTTTGCAGAAAGCAAGTTTTTCCCTATCTTTTTGGAAACACTTTTCTTCTATTCGAGACATCCATGGCATGAAATCCACTGTCTCATTCTACCCTTGTTCACCCATCAAGTTTTAATTTAGAAGTTGGAATGGTGGAATCCTCCGTTGACATCCTCTTTCAGCTGCTCAATTGTCCGTTTCCGGGGACACGGCTAAGTACTTAGATTTTAACTCTGCAGAGGTTGTGCACGTTCACCATTGTACCCATTCCACCCAATTTACCCTTTACACACCATCTGTGATAAGGAAAGGAGAAGAATGAGACGAGATCTTTCAGAAACATTTTCCCTCCCACTCTGGCCTGACGCGCTCCACCTACAAATCCTCTACCGCCGCCTGTTAGGCCGGGAAGAGTCCACGCAGCTTAGTTGATCAAGCCAGAGCCTATATTGGCAATGGCTGCACGAAAAGCAATCTTCACTTGGAGTTCTTCAGATTCCTTTGCTTCTGGGTGGCCTTCCACAAGTGAATATTCCACAGGTAAATCCCCTGGGAACAACACAACTCATACAGCCAAGCAACCAATTTCCACCCAGGTGTTTGATTAAAACTTAGTAGACTTTATCTTTTTCAACAAAATAGTTTTTGCATAGCATCACTATTCTACTAAGTAATTTCATAGGAACCTAGACACAGGAATAAAGAGGTCTATCATGGCTTGCATAGCAAAGCTATCCTACACATGCTTATAGAAAATACTCTACTCATGCATAGAAATAATAGGACTTTTATGGGGGTGTGCCACTTGCCTTGGCAACCGGGAGTGCAGCTGTTACAGTTGCAAAAATTCTTGTTTCCCTCCGAATAGTCTAACAAAGAAATAAAGAGCCACACATAAACACACAAGCAAAGGTTCATACAAACAAAAAATATATGCTATGCATGAGATGAGATGCAACAATTTATTTCCAACGTCTAGAAACTAATAAAAGTATCCCTTTGGATTTTCAAGATACATGCATAAATAATTTTTTTTGATTTGTTTCTATTATTTCATTAGGAATAAAGGGGTAATGACAAGGACTTTAGTTCACTTAAATAAAATTTCAAATCAAATTTTGTAAAAATGACATTTGGGCAGAGGGCATCTAAACAAGTTGTTAGCAATTTGATTTACTCAAAAATAAATTTTCTAACTAAAGTTATGTCAAAACGCTTAAACTACTCTCAAAAATATTTGAAAATTTATTATGTGTCAAAACAGAAAACTAATGAAGCCAAAGTGTTCTACTGGTTCTAAATATTTCAAATATATAAAAATATTTAAATTTGGTTTAACAGATAAAAAGTAATGATGAAAACAGTGTGCAGGGGGTTTTCTGCGAAACTGCCAAATTAAATGATTTAATAAAAATTCAGAAAATAAAATCTGGCGTGGCGCTGACGCGGCGTACCGGTTCGGAGTTTTAAGTGATCTAATTCTAGCCGTACACGGGAGATCTAACGGTCTAGATTAAAACGACCAGAAGCGTGGAAACACTTTTCTTCTATTCGAGACATCCGTGGCATGAAATCCACTGTCTCATTCTACCCTTGTTCACCCATCAAGTTTTAATTTAGAAGTTGGAATGGTGGAATCCTCCGTTGACATCCTCTTTCAGCTGATCAATTGTCCGTTTCCGGGGACACGGCTAAGTACTTAGATTTTAACTCTGTAGAGGTTGTGCACGTTCACCATTGTACCCATTCCACCCAATTTACCCTTTACACACCATCTGTGATAAGGAAAGGAGAAGAATGAGACGAGATCTTTCAGAAACATTTTCCCTCCCACTCTGGCCTGACGCGCTCCACCTACAAATCCTCTACCACCACCTGTCAGGCCGGGAAGAGTCCATGCAGCTTAGTTGATCAAGCCAGAGCCCATATTGGCAATGGATGCACGAGAAGCAATCTTCACTTGGAGTTCTTCAGATTCCTTTGCTTCTGGGTGGCCTTCCACAAGTGAATATTCCACAGGTAAATCCCCTGGGAACAACACTCAACTCATACAGCCAAGCAACCAATTTCCACCCAGGTGTTTGATTAAAACTTAGTAGACTTTATCTTTTTCAACAAAATAGTTTTTGCATAGCATCACTATTCTACTAAGTAATTTCATAGGAACCTAGACACAGGAATAAAGAGGTCTATCATGGCTTGCATAGCAAAGCTATCCTACACATGCTTATAGAAAATACTCTACTCATGCATAGAAATAATAGGACTTTTATGGGGGTGTGCCACTTGCCTTGGCAACCGGGAGTGCAGCATTTACAGTTGCAAAGATTCTCGTTTCCCTCCGAATAGTCTAACAAAGAAATAAAGAGCCACACATAAACACACAAGCAAAGGTTCATACAAAGAAAAATATATGCTATGGATGAGATGAGATGCAACAATTTATTTCCAACGTCTAGAAACTAATAAAAGTATCCCTTTGGATTTTCATGATATATGCATAAATAATTTTTTTTAATTTTTTTCTATTATTTCATTAGGCATAAAGGGGTAATGACAAGGACTTTAGTTCACTTAAATAAAATTTCAAATCAAATTTTGTAAAAATGACATTTGGGCAGAGGGCATCTAAACAAGTTGTTAGCAATTTGATTTACTCAAAAATAAATTTTCTAACTAAAGTTATGTCAAAAACACTTAAACTACTCTCAAAAATATTTGAAAATTTTGTATGTGTCAAAACAGAAAACTAATGAAGCCAAATGTTCTACTGGTTCTAAGGATTTCAAATATATAAAAATATTTAAATTTGGTTTAACAGATAAAAAGTAATGATGAAAATAGTGTGCAGGGGGTTTTCTGCAAAACTGCCAAATTAAATGATTTAATAAAAATTTAGAAAATAAAATCTGGCGTGGCGCTGACGTGGCGTACCGGTTCGGAGTTTTAAGTGATCTAATCCTAGCCGTACACGGGAGATCTAACGGTCCAGATTAAAACGACCAGAAGCGAGCGGCGCCGCCGGCCGGAACCCTAGCCCGAGGCGTGCCCGCGGCGGTGCCATCGTCGGAGTTGCTCGCTTCGCACGCCCTACTGCCTACGAGGACTCAACTTCCCCACCATATACAACCAATCCACCCAGGAGGTTCATTACCTTAGTTGATGTAAACTCTCAGGTAAAAATCACCATGCTCACAACCCTAAGTAGAATAGAAATTCATCCTAGGCGACGACAACCATGAGCACAGTCCTGAGTTGTCACTTAACATTTTGTAAAACTTTTCATCAATTGCATAGCATCAATATTTTTGCTAAGTATGATATAGGAACCTAGACACAGGAGTAAATGAATTCTACACAGGTTTAGCATAGCAATACTATCCTACTCATGCATATAAAATACATTAAGTAATGCATATAGAAATAATAGGAAGTTTATGAGGTGTGCCACTTGCCTTTGAAAGTTGTCGTTGTTCACAAAACTCTTTTCAACAACGAACGTTTGCTCTCCGTTCAATCTAAACAATATAAGCAAACAACAATACAATAATCAACGAACAACAATCATCAAACATGCATGCACATACATAGTGAACTAATAACTTTCATAAAATTTCTAAGGGAAACATGTCATGCATGATATGCAAATTATTTCTAAATACTAGTGATGCAGGTCATGCCATGAAAATCTTTTAAGTCAATACAAGGCAAAATAGGTTGGTCAAAATGACTAAGGACTATGGTCATGTGTTTGACAAAATTACTTTGTTATAATTCATCTTGAATAAGCACTCTAATGTCTTAGTCATGATGTGTACAAGTACTTAGAGAAAATACTAAGTTTATTTCTCAAGGTGATCAACTATTATTATCAACTCTTTGTAAATTGGATATTCACTATAGTGAGAGAGACAGACACCCGGCCAGCCACTTAAATTGTGGGACAGGTCTCATGTACGTGGACATGTAAGGTTTGTCTCCAGGCCGCTTCATCTCACTATGCCGCTAGGATCCAACAAACTTCAAGTGGGTAATAACATGATCAAAAATTGTTTAAGTCTTAAGTGAAAGACAAGATTAGGAAAGAGGGAGAAGATAGAAAGAAAGAAGTAATTGTCCTCCAGGCTTCATCTCCAGACTTGTAATATTCTCCTTGGTGATGTCTTGACTGAAGTTTTGATAGACTTGATAAATCTTCAAACTTGGTGGTTCTTGTATCCTCAAGGTTGGTCTTGGATTTAACTTAGTGATCATGAGTTCTTAGAGATGAAGAAAAGACAGAGAGAAAGGCTTAGAGAATAAAAAGGGGGTTGGCCTTCTTGAACTTCTTCTCACTTTTCTTCTAAGTGCTTGACATCTTGAGGATGCTTCCAGAGTCTGTTTTCTTCTAAGTCCTTCATGAAGTCTCAGAGAAAAGAAAGAGAGAGAGAGCAAGACTTGGAAAATATTTGCTGGTTGGTCTTCATGAACTTCTTCTTGATTTTTCTTCTAAGTGTTTCTACTCCTTGAAGATCCTTCTGAAGTCTTGTTTTGGCTAACTCCTTCATTGGCCTTCTAGCTCCATGATGAAAATCCTAAGTGTCTAGCGCATAGCACTTTACCAAAATACTAAGTTTGAAAATAATCCTAACTTAGGGAAAATGGGGAGGAATTTTCCTCATGGGAAATATAACTACGAAATAAATATGCTATGCATGAAATGCAATTTTAAATCATAATACTAATTTTTGTGATATTTATAAAGTATGCATAAAGTTATAATTGCAATTTAATTAGTTTCTAATTTTTGGAAAATATAATAAAAGGAATAATTATCAGATTAAATTTTCTATGATTAATATTTCTATAACAAAATTTTATAAATAGTGTTAATAGACAGGGGTCATTTAATTAAATTTATAGCAGTTTGATTTAATAAAAAATAATATTTCTGTTAATAGTTATGTTGAAAATACTCAAACTATTCAAATTAAATATATAACTATGAATTCATTCAAATATTATCAAAGATATTTTATAGCAGTGCCATCAATTTACAAATATTCCAAAGTTTCCAAAACAATTTTATTTGTAATTTTTGAAATTACAGATTTAAAGTTATGACAAAAATACTCAAATTCACCATTTGAAATTTGAATATTTTAAACTAAGTAAAATTTAAATTTTGGCTGATCTAAAGTGTTCTACTTGTCGAGGGCTTTCCAAAAATATAAAGTTTGTTAAATTTGGATAAGTGGTTAAAAAGTTGTGATAGATCTAGGTGGCAGGGGTGTTTCTGTAAAACTGCCCAATTAAATTTAAATAAGAAAATCTTTTCTCATGTGGCAGCTGACTGGGCAGTGACGTGGCTGATGACTAGGCGCTGAGCTGGATAAGTGATCAGATCTGATCCGCACGATCTAGATCTAACGGTCGGTAACCAACCATACCGATTCGTTTTAGTCAATCTAATCCAGGCTGCGGGATGTGTGTCGGACGGCAGAGGAGAGATGGTGCTTGCCGTGCGGCGCTCTGGTCGCCGGAGACGGAGTGCACGGCGGCGACACGAACGGCAAATGCGTTCCCGCCTATCTACGACCTACGAGGATGAACAGATCGTACCGTCGGATTCGGTAGGTCGAGGCGAGGTTGGTGGCGTGTCAAGGATCCTCGGCGTGCTCCCCTTCTCCTCCTAATGCTCACCGGAGTTGCGCACGGCGGCGGGGAGCTTCGGGTGTGGATGAATCGCTCGTCCTAGTGCGGGAAAAACACAACGAAGGTGTCACCGAGATGCGCAAGAAGAAAATAATGCGAAGAGAGGAGTAGGGAGCGCTCGGGGTTGCAAAGGCTCACCGGAGACAGAGAAATTCGCCGGCGGCAGTGGCGGCGCGGCGGGGTGCAATGCGGGCAGCCTAGGGGCTCTCGGGCTAGGATTTTTGGGGGCTTTGAGAGAGGGTTCGGGGGGGGGGGGGGGGGGTTATATGGTGGAGGAGGGAGCAGATAAACGTGTTTAAACAAACGAATTTTGATCCGGATTGATCTAGGGTTCGGTGAGTTCTTGTTCGTCACGAATTGGGGAAGGTGATGACATGTGGGGTCCGGGTGTCAGCGAGAGAGGAGAGGCGAGGTGCGGGCTAGGTTGTTCCTGGGCCGATGTGAGCTGCGCGCGCGGGGGAAAAGGAAATGGGCTTCGGCCCAATGGCTCGGGAGGCTGGTCTGTTTCCTTTTTTTTTCTTTTCTTTTTCTGTTTTCTGTATTTTTAAATAACTTTGAAAATATAAATCCAATTCAACTCAAATTAGATTCTAAAAATTTGTAAAATCAATGTCTATCATTTAAAACATTTATGGAATGTTTTGAACACTTTTTAAAATTAATAAATATGAAATATTGATTAAATGAAAAATTGACACTTTATGTTTAATTTAAAACTAGGGTTTAATTAATTTTTAATTTTTGGCTAAAATAAATTCTATGAAATACCCATATTCAAATATGTTTGAATTTAAGTTATTTGAACTTGTTTTGCTGAATCATTCATTTTTATTTTGACATAATATTAAAGAACTAAATATAAATAATTTTAATGAAATGTGAAATATAAGGTATTCGTTTTTTAACTGAAATTAATTTGTGCACCATTATATTTTATATTATGATAATTCAATTTAAATTTCATAACAACTTTGGAAAAGATTTTTGTTTTAATTCATTTCTTATTTAGAATATATTAAGCATTTCATGCTTTGAATATAAATGAAATTCATTTAAGCAAATGAAGAGTTTATTTGGATAATTCATTAATTTTAATTTATGAAGTTTTAAGGTTATAAACCATAGGCTTATAATTTCCAAAACTATGTTTTGAACTTAGTTAAAAGGTTGAAAACCATTTGGCAATTAGATCTTGTTTATAAAAGTTTGAAAGGACACTTGTAATTTTTATTTTTATTTATTTATAGCTATGGCTAAGTGGTTGAAATCCAATGCTTAAGGATTTTTTATAGTTGGTTTTCTTATGCATTTAATGTTTTATTTTAATCAAAAGAAAAGTTTTAAATTTTAGTGATTTTTGAACATTATCAAATGTTGGGATGTTACAACCTTTCAAGGTATTATCCCGCAAAGGAGAGGTTACCTATGAATTGGAACTTCCGGAGGCACTTTCCGTAGTTCACAGTGTGTTTCATGCCAGTCAGCTAAAGAAATGTCACCCAGAAATGGCAGAAACACTGCTAAGAGATACGGTGGCACTAGAGGAAGTACAACTAGAAAGTGATCTCACTTATGAAGAAAAACCTAAAAAGATTTTGGAGACAGTAGAACGTGTCACCCGAACCAAGACCATCAAATTCCGTAAAGTACAGTGGAATCACCATTCAGAAGAAGAAGCAACTTGGGAAAGAGAAGATGACCTGAAAGAAGACCACCCACACCTATTTGCTAACCAATCCGAATCTCGAGGGCGAGATTCATCTTAAGGGGGTTAGGCTTGGAACATCCCAATTTTCAGAAAAATTTAAAACTTTGCATTCATGCATCATCATCATTTAAACTTGTCATTTGAATCACATAGGATTTAAATTAAATTATTTATATATGTTTTAATTGATTTTATGTCCATAAAATTGTTATTAGAATTTATAATAATATCCCTTTTTATTCTATTTTTACTTTAGACAAAAATACTACCAAAAGGATCTATTTTCAATAAGCTTTTCAAATAATATTTTTATGAATTTTTCTGAGGAGTTATGGTGTAGTTTTGAAATTGTTTTATACTCAAAAGATTTAAAACAGAAAATGAATTATAAAAAGAAAAATTGAGTCGGGCCAGCAAGTGGGCCGAAGCCCACAAGCTATCTACCGCACGCGCAGCACCGCAGTCCGCCAGCAGCCCATCCCCGCGCGCGCGCTCTCTCTCTCTCTCTCTCTGGCAGGTGGGCCCCACCTGTCATCCCTCCCGCGGCAACGGCTCGCCCAAATCACGCCCGCGATGAACGCCGTGAAACGCCCGAATCAATTCGATTCATTGCGATTGATTCACTGCCCTATTTCCTACGCCGTTGCTCGCTATAAGACCCCCTCGATCCCCTCTCTCTTTTGCCCCAAGCACCACCTCCTGAGAGCCACCAGGCCGCCCGCGAACATCCCTGGAGCTCCGCCGTAGCCGCGGGCAAAATTTCGTGACTCCGGCAAAAATCGTGAACCCCGAGACCTCTCTCCACTCCCTTTTGAATTACTTTGATCTTGCGCATTGTTTTGACAAGTTTTTGTGTCTTCTCGGGCAACAGAACATCGTCTCCATCCACACCCGAAGAGGACCGCCGCCAAGCATGACTCCGCCGAGCAAATTCCGGCGCGTCAGTGCACTCCATCGTTGACCACCTCGCCATCGTCTCCGCCTCGACCTCCTCCACGCACAGGTATGACTCGTTCGTCCTCGTAGGCAGTAGATCGTAGGAAACGGGCATCGCCGGCGATGGCGCCGCCGCAAGCATGCATCGGGCTAGGTTTCCGGCCGGCCGCGCCGCTCGGTTTTGGTCTTTCTATTCTAGACCGTTAGTCAACATCGGACGACCGAGATTAGATCTCTTTTAACAGCGAACCGGTACGCCACGTCAGCGCCCCGTCAGCGCCACGTCCGAGCCACGTAGGCGTAGATTTTTCTGCGATTTTCTTAAATAAAAATTAAAATGGCAGTTTTACAGAAAACCCCCTACATCTTGTTTTTATCATTAATTTTTATCTGTTTAACCAAATTCAAATATTTTTATATATTTGGAATCCTTGGAACCAGTAGAATACTTTGGCTTCATTAGTTTTCTGTTTTCACACATTCAAAATTTTCAAATATTTTTTAGAGTAGTTTAAGTGTTTTTGACATAACTTTAGTTAGAAAAATTATTTTTGAGTAAATCAAATTGCTAACAACTTGTTTAGATGCCCTCTGACCAAATGTCACTTTTACAAAATTTGGTTATGAAATTTTATTTAAGTAAACTAAAATTCTGGATGTTACCCTTTGTTCAAGTCTAAATAAGTGAAAACAAATTAAAAATTTATTCATGCATACGTCATAAAAATTCGAAGAGATACATATATTAGTTTCCTGAAATTAAAATAAATTATTGCTTCTCATGCATAGCATATATTTTTCTTTGTATGAATATATTGCTTGTGTGTTTATGTGTGGCTTTTTATTTCTTTTGTTAGACTATTCGGAGGGAAACGAAAATCTTTGCAACTGTAACTGCTGCACTCCCGGTTGCCAAGGCAAGTGGCACACCTCATAAAGTCCTAGTATTTTTCTATGCATGAGTAGTTTATTTTTCTAAGCATGTTTAGGGCTTAGAAGAAATGCTATGCTAGACCTGTTTAGAATTTCAAATTCCTGTGTCTAGGTTCCTATGAAAATACTTAGTAGAATTTCGATGCTATGCAAAACTATTTTGATAAAATATTAAATTCTATTAAGTTATAATCAAACACCTGGGTGGAATTGGTTGCTTGGCTGTATGAGTTGAGTGTTGTCCCCAGGGTTTTTACCTGTGGGATATTCACTTGTCGATGGCCACCCAGGAACAAAGGGATCTGAAGAAATCCGAGTAAAGATTGCTTCTCGTGCAGCCATTGCCAATATGGGCTCTGGCTTGATCAACTAAGCTGCGTGGACTCGTCCCGGCCTGACAGGTGGAGGTAGTGGCTTGTAGGTGGAGCGCATCAGGCCAGGACGGGGAGGGAAAATGCCTCTGAAAGATCTCGTCTCATTCTTCTCCTTTCCTTATCACTATAAGTGTGTAAAGGATAGTTTGGGTTGAATGGGTACAATGGTGAACGTGCGCAACCTCTGCAGAGTTAAAATCTAAGTACTTAGTCGTGTCCCCGGAAACGGACAATAGAGCAGCTGAACGAGGACGTCAACGGAGGATTCCCCCATTCCAACTTATAAATTAAAAACTTATGGGTGAACAAGGGTAGATTGAGACTATGGCTTTCATACCATATTTGTCTCAAAGAGATAAAGATGTTTCAAAGAGTTAGGGAAAAAGTTGCTTTCTGCAAATTAACCTTGAGCTCTACCAGCCAAATAAGCATATAGGTTATAGAGTTATTCCTCTAAGTGTCCACCATAGTGTCACTTTCCAGTTCCATTTTTAAATGGTTCTGATCCACGTTGTTGCAATATTTTTCTTATTGCAGACTGTTCTGATGATGAGTGAGATTTTGCTAAGGGTTTCGAGTCATCAACCAACATGCTCGCCTGTGGCACATGCTGATGATGGGGACTCCATAAAGAATAATTTTCCGTTGTTTACTCTGTTCACTGCTAGCTTTATGCTAAGCAAATTGTAATGAATATTTTTCAAGTCTGGCTCAACGTTGTAATAAATTGATACTTTGCTGTGATATTACATCGTAAACTATGTGTGCAAACGAATCAATCCAGGGATTTGCACTATACAAAGGTATCTGCCATATTTTGAGTGCAGGTACACTACACTCCCGATCCTCCAAATAGTTTGGACCTGTCAAAGTGCATGATCCAGTGCTTGATACTCGGTGCAAGAGGTAAGGGGTAAAACTCGGTCCAGTCAGTGATGAAATCGGCTAAAGGTAGAGACTTGATTGCTGTCCTTGGCTCATAGTTTATGTGATAAGGCCGCATCTCGATTGCTCACTTTGCTACTCTACCTGTTGCTTCTCTGTTTCTGATTATCTCTGCTAATGGAGCCGCACTAACCACTGTTATGGGGTTTTCCTAAAAGTAGTGTGGCATTTTCTGTCTCGCCATGAAGACTCCAAAGAGCAACTTATGTCAGTGTGGGTACCTCTGCTTCGACTCGGTCAGGGCCTCACTGACGTAGTAAACCGGCCTCTGAACTGGGTACTCTTTTCCTTCCTATTTCCTCTCTACGACAACCACGGCACTGACGGCTCGTGAATTGGCAGAGACATATAACAACGTTGGCTCCTTGCTTGTGGGAGCCGCTAAGACTGGTGCTTTGGACAGTGTTTTCTTCAAATCTTCAAAGGCGTCATCAGCTTCCTGGTCCCATACGAACTTGTCTGAGTTTTTCAACAGCTTGTAAAGTGGAACTGCTTTCTCTCACATCCTTGCTATGAACCGGCTTAGGGTTGTGATGCAACCCGTCAACTTATGGACATCATTTATGCACTCCGGCTTCGTAAGGTGCATGATCGCCTTAATCTTGGTCGGGTTTGTCTCTATTCCTCTTTCTGATACTATGAAACCCAGCAGCATGCCTGCTGGAACCCCGAACACGCACTTTGTCGGGTTTAGCTTCATCTGATATTTGCGGAGATTGGTGAAGGTCTCCTTCAGGTCATCTAGGAGTGACCCGGCTTTTTGTGACTTGATCACAACATCATCAACGTAAGCGTGAACATTGCACCTGATCTGATTCTCAAAACACGTCTGGATGCACCTCTGGTACGTTGCCCCTGCGTTCTTAAGGTCGAAGGACATAGTCTTGTAACAAAAGCTCCAAAGGGTGTGATGAACGATGTCTTCTCTTGGTCTTCCACATTGAGCTTGATCTGGTGATACCCAGAATACGCATCCAGGAAACACAGCAACTCGCTGCCGGCTGTGGCGTCAATTATTTGGTCTATCCGAGGCAACGCGAAAGGATGTTTTGGGTAGACCTTGTTAAACTCGTGTAATCAACACACATCCTCCACTCTCCGTTCTTTTTTAATACGAGGACTGGGTTAGCCAGCCACTTCGGGTGATATACTTCCATTATAAAGCCGGCCGCTAAAAGGCGGGCTATCTCTTCTCTGATAATCTTTTTCATGTCTGCATTGAAATGACGTAGACCCTGTTTTACTGGCTTCGCTGCTAGATCAACATGTAAGCTGTGCTCGGCGAGTTTGCCTCGGACACCCGACATATCTGCAGGAGACCATGCAAAGATATCCCGATGCTCACGGATGAAATCGACGAGCGCGCTTTTCTATTTCGGGTCCATGTGAGACCCGATCGAGAACTGCTTGGAGGAATCTCCTTCAACGAAATCAACCATCTTAGTGTCCTAAGCAGACTTGAACTTTTTCTTCTCTTCTTCGTGAGCCGGTTTGTCCAGCACGCGTTTGTCGGCCGGGTCTACCTGGGACTTGTAGTACTTCAACTCTTCCTCTGAACAGTATTGTTCTTCCATGATGGTATCACTTCCTCTGAATAGGCCTAATCTTCCATGATGGTATCACCTCTGTCGCACTCAATTGCCATGTCTTTGCTTCCCTCGACAGTGATGTTTCCCTGGGGACCCGGTATATTCAATTTGAGATAAACATAGCACGGCCTCGTCATGAACTTGGCGTAAGCAGGTCTTCCAAATAAAGGGTGATACGGGCTTTTCAAACCTACAACCTCGAATGACAGGTACTCCGATCTGTATTGTGCCTTGCTTACTCCAAAGGCTACTTCCAAACGGATTTTACCTATTGGGTGAGCCGACTTTCCTGGGACTATGCCATGAAAGATTGTTGATGTTGGTGTTAGCCGGCTCTCAGATAGTCCCATCCTCTTGAATGCCTCCAGGTATAAGATGTTGATACTGCTTCCTCCGTCCATCAGGACCTTGTTCAAACGGAACCCGTCAACCTGTGGTGCAACAACTAAGGCTAGGAGACCCGAGTGTTCTATCCCTGGTGCGTGATCCTCTCGACTCCACGTAACTGGTTGTTCTGACCACCTCAAATATCTTGGTATGGCTGTTGCTACGGCGTTGACCTCTCTTTCCTTCAACTTTTGCTCTCTTCTGGACGTGCTAGTGGTAAACACGTGATACTGACCCTGACTGTGAAGCTCTTTCAGGTTTTGTTGATAACCTCCTCTCTGGTTTTGGCTTGACCCGGCGTTATTGTTTGGCGGTCCCTATGACCCGGACCCTTGACCTTGGTTGGACGGGTTACCGTTGTTGTTGTGGTTCCCGTGGTTTCCACTATTCCCATTGTTTCCGCTGAAGTTGCCTTGGTTCTGTTCTAAAGACTGATCATGTCTCCTCCATGCTCTCATGTCAGCACATTGTGCTAATGTGTGGCTCTCTGATTTACCGTTCTTGGCATGTCTTGGACAGGGCATATTGTATATCTCACAGGTGTTTGGCCCCCTTGCAGGGCCTCCTCTGAAATTTCCGCCGGGTCTTGATCCTCTTTAACATGTGGATTGGGTAGTTCCAACAAACTCTGACTTTCCTCCCTCATAGGTCTTTTGTTGTTGTTCTGATTGCTGTTGTTCTGATTTGGAGCCGGGTTTCGCCCTGCGCTGTCGTCGTGGCGAACAGACAGATGCCTACGTGTAGGCTAATTTGTGGGGCCGACGGACGCTAGGGGATCTCGGGGAGGGATTGCGCGATGAACTCGCGTGCAGATAAACTCAACCGACACGGTGACACAAGGATTTACCCTGCTTCGGGGCTCTCGTGAGGAGATAAAACCCCTACTTCAGCATCTAGCCTACTCGGTGTATTTCTCCTCTTAATATCCGAGCTACAATATGCTCCGTGAGCTGCTAGGCATGCCTCCACGAAGTCTTGAGAGCAAATGAAAAGGGGGGAAATAAAGTGGTGGGGTGGCCTGTTTTCTCCCTCTCCCCCTGGTGCCCTTTATATAGGAGAGCCTAGGGGACAAGCTGGGGACAAGGGGACAGGAAACACTGTTCATCGCGCATTGTAGCTGAGTTGACTACTGGGGTCTAATCGACAATGTTCCTGCATCATGCGCAGTGTACTATAGTCACATCACGGGTACTGTAGCCCTGATGTACATGTACCGGATTTTGTCTTCTAGCGCCTGTCTTCCACATCTCCACGTCTTCTTTTTATCTTCTTTTGGAGAAGTGGTTCGTGCCTAGCTCCCCCGAGAAAGCCTCCGAGTCATCTATTCTGGCCCACGCTCCGGTGACGCACCTGGCCCATCCGGATTGGATCAACTCAACCACCGAGATGAGGAGCCCGGGTCCTGGCCGGGTCCTAGTCCTGCCGAGACAGCACAAAAACGACCGAAGGCCACCGAAGCAAGTTGGGGCGGAGCTGGCGCCGTGCGTAGCGGCTCGGGATTGCACGCCGGCGAGGGCCTCCGAGACGAAGGGGAGGGCTCCCGGGATGCGGGCGACCGAGGTCGAGCTCGGTTGAGCTCTTCGGCGTCGGGCGCATCCGGGATGCGGCCGAGGCGTGGAGGTGCAGCCGCTGCCGGGAGGCTTGTCGGGGAAGCGCGGCCGGAGACGGGAAGCCGCGGGCGGGGTTGGGGCGAGGTAGGAGGCCACCGAGGCGGCGCGGAGGCCGGACGGCGTGGTTGCGGCCGGGCGCTGGTGCCCCGAGATGCGGGCGGAGGGGGCCGGGCGCTGCTGCCGTGCCGGACTCGGGAACGCCGGGATGTCGGAGGAGAGGATGCCAGGGGAGCAGAGGAGGTGTGGGCGGTGGAGGTCGCAGGAGACGCGGGCGTGGACGGACGTGGAGGAGCTCGGGGTGGCGCGGTCGCGGACGCCGGGGCGACGCGTCTCGGGCGCGCGACGCTGAGGTTGAGGTCGCTGAGCTCGGGGAAGACACCGCCGTGGGCGCATTCCGGGGTGGAGGAGGCCGGGGCGCTTGCGAGGCGGAGTGCCGGAGGCCGGGGAAGCCGGAGTGGAGGCAGGGGAGGTTGGGGATGCGGCGATGTTGGGGGCGCGATGGGAAGAGGTCGAGGACGAGTGGGGAAAACGACTTCGTCGTTGCGACCTCCTCTTTTGATCGAGTAGGGGCGAGGCTGGCCCATCCGGGGTCCAGCGGCCACGGCCCGGTATGGGTGGACTCGGGCTGGGCTTGCCCTCCTCGGCCCGGGACATTCCCTCACTTTTCTTTTACCTCTTATCCATTTATCCTCTATTTCATCTCCATATCACCATCATAACCTCTTACCTCCGATAACATATAAATAAACCTGCGATTTTAGGGTACCGGGGATCACATCCCCGACACTAGTCCCCGAGTTTATGGGGGATTCTCAGAATCGCGCATAAACTTAAATAGCAACCAGGAAACCTCCATATCGAATGTCATGCTCTTAGGGATCCCAGGGATCACATCCCCGACACTAGTCCCCGAGGCTGCGGGGGACTCGCAGAGTCGCGCGCAGACTTAGAAAAAATACTAACCTCATCGTCTTCACTTGCTCCACCGAGTACCTGCAAAAATAAAATCATATGTCGGTTCCTTAGCCACTCTGGGCGTTTTACCGACATAGATGTCTTCGGCCACAGCCGGTCTGACATAAACACATAACACATGCCGGCGTTTAGCCACTCTGGGCGTATACCGACACGGACGCCTCATGTGCCGGCCTTTAGCCACTCTGGGCGTATACCGACACAGAGCTTCATGTGCCGGCGTTTAGCCACTCTGGGCATATACCGACACAGACGCCGCCAACCAAACACAATGTCACATAGGTATCTCGGGTGTCTCGGTATGTCGGCCACTTTGGGCATATCACACATGTTTCGGTATCTCGGCCACTCTGGGCACATCACAGGTGTTTCGGTATCTCGGCCACTTTGGGCTTATCACAGGTGTTTCGGTATCTCGGGTGTTGCCTTTGGCGAACTCTGATACACCGAAATAAATGGCGATTGGGAAATATTGCCCGATGCCATGATACATTGGCGAACAAAAATAAACAGGGATCTGGAGATATGGCATGATGTCGTGATACACAGGCGAACCGAAATAAACGGCTATCCAGAAATTGTGCATGATATCGCGATATGTGGGCCAACTGATACCACAGACAATATGCAATATATCTTGAGAAATTAACAAAAATAAGATTGATCCAAGATAACCAATATAATGACCGATATCCCCAGAATCTTGACATGAATATCCTCTTGATAAGGCGATTATCCAACATGGGTACCATCTCGGTAAAACCAACATGGGTACCATCTCGGAAAAAAACAACATGGGTTCCAAATCGGTAAAACCAGCATGGGTACCATCTCGGTAAAACCAGCATCCCCTTATAATGTTAGCGCAGACAGGTATGTATAACAAATATTTGACGTAAGTGAAAATTTTAAACGACATCCCCAAGAGAATTTAACGCGAGACATAAGAATACAACTATCCGCCGAGGCGGGCATGGGGATACCTGTTTCACCGAGTCCCCTGGTAAATTTATAGGTACAGCAGGCAGACAAAGGAGCACGGCAGTCCCCGAGTCCAGTATCGGGATGCCGGCGCACAAATGACAGCAGGAACCAAGATGCGACACGCATATAAATAAATATAAACCGAGTTACTCTACCGACTAAGCCTGCAAGGTACAACTGAACGGCAAGCCAGTTCCTGGGTTACGACATCTCGTTCCCGGGTAAAAAACAAACAGATGACAGAACAGGTAAAACAGGGTAGTCCCCGGGTTACGACATCTCGTTCCCGGGTAAACAATTAAGCTACACAGGCAGGGGCGATTCCCGAATAACTTCTAAGATAAAATGACTGCACGATAGAGTTGATGATACTCACGGAGCACAGGAGCGGTTGGGGATGTCGGAGCCGACATAACCCGGGTAACTGGCGTGTAACTGCCCGGGGTTCGTTGATGATGAGTGTCGGGGTAGATGTCGGCAACTGGTGTCCGCGGTGCAGGGATGCCGGTTTGGGATGTCGTCGACCGGTATCCGCGCTGCAGGGATGTCGATGACCTCCACCTGCGGCTACACATGGCGCAGGGATGCCGGCGACCTCCACCCGTGGCACAGGGATGTCGGCGACCTCCACCCACGGCGCAAGGATGTCGATGACCTCTACCCGCGGTGCAGGGATGTCGGCGATCTCTACCTGCGGCGCAGGGACGTCGATGATCTCTATCAGCGGCGCAGGGATGTCGATGACCTCTACCGTGGCGCCGGGATCCCGGTTTTAGAATCCTGGTTTTGGGGATGCCGGTGAACGCTGCCCGCGGCACAGGGATGTCGATGACCTCTACCCGCGGCGGCGAGATCCCGGTTTTAGGATCCCGGTTTTGGGGATGCCGGTGATCACTGCCCGCGGCACAGGGATGTTGGCGACCACTGCCCGCGGCGCAGGGATCCCGGTTTTGGGGAGGGCGGCGACCGCTACCCGCGAAACAGGGATGTTGGCGACCACTGCCCGCGGCCCAGGGATCCCGGTTTTAGGATCCCGGTTTTGGGGAGACCGGCGACCGCTACCCGCGGTGCAGGGATGGTGGCGACCACTGCCCGCGACGCAGGAATCTCGGTTTTGGGGATGCCGGCGACCGCTACCCGCGGCGCAGGGATGTTGGCGACCACTGCCCGCGGCACAGGGATGTTGGCGACCACTGCCCGCGGCGCAGGGATCCCGGTTTTGGGGAGGCTGGCGACCGCTACCCGCGATGCAGGGATGGTGGCGACCACTGCCCGCGGCGCAGGGATCCCGGTTTTGGGGATGCCGGCGACCGCTACCCGCGGCGTAGGGATGTTGGCGACCACTGCCCGCGGCGTAGGGATCCCGGTTTTGGGGATGCCGGCGACCGCTACCCGCGGCGCAGGGATGTTGGCGACCACCGCCCGCGGCGTAGGGATCCCGGTTTTGGCATCCCGGTTTTGGGGAGGCCGGCGACCGCTACCCGCGGCGCAGGGATGGTGGCGACCACTGCCCGCGGCGCAGGGATCCCGGTTTTGGGGATGCCGGCGACCGCTACCCGCGGTGCAGGGATGTTGGCGACCACTGCCCGCGGCGCAGGGATCCTGGTTTTAGGGATGCCGGCGACCGCTACCCTCGGCACAGGGACGTTGGCGACCACCGCCCGCGGCGTAGGGATCCCGGTTTTGGCATCCCAGTTTTGGGGAGGCCGGCGACCGCTACCCGCTGTGCAGGGATGGTGGCGACCACTGCCCGTGGCGCAGGGATCCCGGTTTTGGGGATGCCGGCGACCGCTACCCGCGGCGCAGGGATGTTGGCGACCACTGTCTGTGGCGTAGGGATCCCGGTTTTGGGGATGCCGGCGACCGCTACCCGCGGCGCAGGGATGTTGGCGACCACTGCCCGCGGCATAGGGATCCCGATTTTGGGGATGCCGGCGACCTCTACCCGCGGCGCAAGGATGTTGGCGACCACCGCCCGCGGCGTAGGGATCCCGGTTTTGGCATCCCGGTTTTGGGGAGGCCGGCGACCGCTACCCGTGGCGCAGGGATGGTGGCGACCACTGCCTGCGGCGCAGGGATCCTGGTTTCGGGGATGCCGGTTTGGGATGTCGGGTCCCGTCCGAAATTGTTCCCGCAAGCGCCACTTTGCCCCATGGTGGGCGCCAACTGTCGTCGTGGCGAACAGACAGATGCCTACGGGCAGGCTAATTTGTGGGGCCGATGGACGCTAGGGGATCTCGGGGAGGGATTGCGCGATGAACTCGGGCGCAGATAAACTCAACCGACACGGTGACACAAGGATTTACCCTGCTTCGGGGCTCTCGCGAGGAGATAAAACCCTTACTGCAATATCTAGCCTACTCTGTGTATTTCTCCTCTTAATATCCGAGCTACAATATTGTAACATCCGAACATTTTATAATGTTCAGAAATCACTAAAATTTAAAACTTTTGTTTTTTATTAAAATAGAACATTTAGATGCATAAGAAAACCAACTATGAAAGACTTCAAACATATTGAAAGAGTTTAATAATTCAAAAATATCTCAAGTAAACATTTTTTCAAAAGTGGTTTCAAGTTAAACAATTTATTATCCATGGTAATTATTAAAACCCCAATATCTAATTTGACAAATGTTTTACAAAATTTCAAACCATTTCCTTGTAATAAAAAGTTTCTTTATAAGTATTGGATTTAAAAAACTTAGCCATAACTATTCATAAATTAAAATAATGTTTACAAGTATTCATTTAATATATTTAAAACATGATCTATTTGTCAAATGGTTTTTCATTCTTTTACCAGAAACTCAAAACATAGTTTTGTTAATTTCAAGTCTATAGTTTATAAATTTAATAACTTCATATATTTTATAATGAATTATCCAAATAAACAATTCATTAGCTTAAATGATTTTCATTTATTTCTAAAACATAATGGTACACAAAATATTGGGAATTAAAATTTTAATTTACTATATTTCTCATTTCCTTAACATTATTTATATTCTGTTATTTTACTATTATACCACAATAAAGACGAATAGTTATTTAAAATGAGTTTAAGATAACTTAATATCAAACATATAAGATTGTGGAAATTCATAGATTTATATTTAAACCCAAATGAAATTATTAAAATCCAAATTTTCAAAATTGACATTAGGTGTCCATTTTGCAAATAATCAATATTTCAAAAATATTTATTTTTGAAAAGTCTTCAAAAGATAACCATAAGTGTTTTAAATGAAATACAATGTTTATACAAAATTAAAGAAACTAATTTGAGTTGATTTGGTTTCTTAATTTAAAAATTATGTAAAAATTTAGAAAACAGAAAAATGAAAAGAACAAAAAAAAAAGAGGGCTAGCTGGGCCGAGCCCAGCATCTCTTACCGAGCGCCGCGCAGCCCAGCCCGGCTCTCTCTCCCCTCTCTCTGACGTGTGGGGCCCACACGTCAGCTTCGTCTTCAAGCCCAAAGACCACGCCTCGACGCTCGCCCGAAAACCGCCGGCCGTTTCCTCGCATCAATTCGGGCGATTATGAGACGAATTCAACGCGGCCCTAGCTCCTTTTAACCCCCTTTTCCTCTGCATCATTTCCCCTCTCCTTCCACTCAACATCGCGCCTCCAGGCCGCCACAACCGCTCGCCGGAGTTCGCGTTTGCTGTCGGCGTCTTTCTTCCGATTCCGACGAGGTGAGCCACCCCTCGCGCCCCAAACCACCTCCTCCGCTCTCCCTCGTCGACGCGCACCTCCTGACGCGTTGCACGCTCTCCCATTGCAGTACAACACACGGGACACGTCTGATCGGAGCTCGCCGGCGCCCGAACCACCCCGCCCGCACCTCCACGCCACCTCCGGGGCGCCCGAGACGACGTCGTCGCCTCCATCGTCTTCCTCGCGACGAGCCGCACCCGAGGGCATCATCCGCGCGTCCGGGAGCACCGCAGCGCCGTCCTCGTCCTCTCCGAGTGCAGCGCCGCCGTCGGCCTCGTCTCCGGTGAAATCGCGCCGCCGCCTGGTGGTCAACGCACGGTGAGCGTCCGATCTGTTTTCAACGCCCACGATTAGATCGTTTCAAAAACGAACCGGTATGCCGATTAGATCCGTCCGATCCAGATCCAACGGCCTAGATCTGTTGGCTTAATCCAGTCAGCAATCCCAGTCAGTGCCCAGTCAGCGATGACGTGTAAAATAATTTTTTCTCGATTTATTTAATTTGGCAGTTTTATAGAAAAGACCCTGCAACTTAGAATTGATATAACTTTTTACTCACACATACAAATTTAAATATTTTTATATATTTGGAAAGCCCTTGACATGTAGATTATTTTGGATCTGCCAGAATTCAAATTTGACTTAGTTTAAAATATTCAAATTTCAAATGGAGAATTTGAGTATTTTTGTCATAACTTTAAATCAGTAAATTCAAAAATTGCAAATAAAATTGTTTTAGAGACTTTGGAATATTTGTAAATTGATGCCACTGCTATAAAATATTTTGAGTATTATTTGAATGAATTCATAGTTATATATTTAATTTGAATAGTTTGAGTATTTTCAACATAACTATTAATAGAAATATTATTTTTGATTAAATCAAATTGCTATAAATTTAATTAAATGCCCCTATCTATTAACACTATTTATAAAATTTTGTTATAAAAATTTAATAATAGAAAACTTTAATCTTATAATTATTCCTTTTATTATATCTTCCAAAAATAGAAATTAATTAAATTGCATTTATAGCCAAATGCATACTTTATAAATATCACAAATTTTGTATGATATTTCTTAGGATTTAAAAGTGCATTGCATGCATAACTTATTTTCACATATAGATATATTTCCCATAGGAAATCTCTTCATTATTTTTCTCTAAATTAGGAATATTTTCAAACTTAGTATTTTGGTAAAAGTGCTATGCACTAGACACTTAGTATTTTCAACATGGAGCTAGAAGACCAATGAAGGACTTAGCCAAAACAAGACTTCAGAAGTATCTCCAAAGAATAGAAGCACTTAGAAGAAAAATCAAGAAGAAGTTCATGAAGACCAACCAGAAATATTTTCTAAGTCTTGCTCCCCTTTCCTTTCTTTTCTCCCTTCTTCTCTGAAAATTCATGATGACTAAGTTAAATCCAAGACCAGCCTCGAGGAGACAAGAACCACCAAGTCTGAAGATTTATCAAGTCTATCAAAACTTTAATCAAGACATCACCAAGGAGAATGTTACAAGTCTGGAGATGAAAAACCAACTACATCATTATTTCTATCTTTTCCTCTTTCCTAATCTTATCTTTCACTTTAGACATAAACGATTTTTGATCATGTTATTACCATCATGAAGTTTGTTGGATCCTAGCGGCATAGTGAGATGAAGCGGCCTGGAAACTAACCTTACATGTCCACGTACATGAGACCTGTTCCACAATTTAAGTGGCTGGTCGGGTGTCTGTCTCTCTCACGATAGTGAATATCCAATTTACAAAGAGTTGTTAATAATTGTTGATCACCTTGAAGAATAGAGTTAGTATTTTCTCTAAGTAGTTATGCACATCATGACTAAGTCATTGAGTGCTTATTCAAGATGATTTATAACAAAGTATTTTGTTCAACCTATGACTTTAGTCCTTAGTCATTTTGACCAACCTAATTGCCTTGCATTAACTTAAAAGATTTTCATGGCATGACATGCATCTCTAGTCCTTAGAAATAATTTTCATATCATGCATGACATGCTTTCCTTAGAAGTTATGAAACTTGTTTGTTCATTATGTATGCTTGTATGTGTTGTTTTGTTTTATGATTGTTGTATTGTTGTTTGTTTATATTGTTTAGACTGAACGGAGAGTTCCGAGTATCGTTGAAAAGAGCTTGTGAACAACGACAACATTCAAAGGCAAGTGGCACACCTCATAAATTTCCTATTATTTTCTATATGCATTACTTAGTGTATTTTTATGTAAGCATGTGTAGGATAGTATTGCTATGCAAAACCTGTGTTGAAACACTTACTACTGTGTATAGGTTCTTATATAATGCTTAGTAGATATATTGATGCTATGCAATTGATGAAAAGTTTTACAAAATGTTAACTGACTACTCAGGACTGTGCTCATGGTTGTCGTCGCCTAGAATGAATTTCTATTCTACTCCGGGCCGTGAGCATGGTGGTTTTCACCTGAGAGTACACATCACTAAGTTAATGAATCACCTGGGTGGATTGGTTGAATGGTTTATGTTGAGTGGCTTCTCAGGGTTGTGCTTGTGGTTGTCTTCGCCTAAGATAGTTTCTACTATACTTGGGGCCATGAGCATGGTGGTTTTCACCTGAGAGTGCACTTGTGGATGGCCACCCAGGGAACAGAGGAATCTGAAGAACTCCGAGTGACGATTGCTTCCCGTGCAGCCATTGCCATATGGGCTCTGGCTTGATCAATTATGTTGCGTGGACTCTCTCCGGCTTGACAAGAAGATGTATGGGGATGTTAGGTGGAACGGGTCAAGCCAGAGTGGGAGGGAAAATGCTTCTGAAAGATCTCGTCTCATTCTTCTCCTTTCCTTATCACAAATGGTGTGTAAAGGATAATTTGGGTTGAATGGGTACAATGGTGAACGCGCACAACCTCTGCAGAGTGTAAAACTAAGTACTTAGCCGTGTCCCCGGTACGGACAATTTGAGCAGCTGATCACGGACGTCAACGGAGGATTCCATCATTCCAACTTCAGAAATAAAACTTGATGGGTGAACAAGGGAAGATGAGATTTATGGTTTTCATGCCATACTTGTCTTGATTTGAAGAAAGTGTTTTCCAAATAGATAGGAAAAATTGGCTTTATGCAAAATAGCCTTGAACTCTACCAGCCAAATATGCATATAGGCTTTAGAGTTATTCCATTAAGTGTCCACCATAGTGTCACTTGCCAGACTCCATTTTTAATGGAATCTGACCCACGTTGTTGCAATATTTTTCTTATTGCAGATTGTTCAGATGACGAGTGAGGTTTCGTGTAAAGGTTTCGAGTCTACAACCAACATGTTTTCGCCTGTGGCAACATGAATGAGATGGAGACTCACTGCTATGTATTTCCGGTGTGTACTATTTCAAAGCTAGCTTTATGCTATGCAACTTGTATTGACTATTTTGTAAGTCTGGATCATCGAAGTAATAAAATTGATACTTTGTTGTGATATTACATCGTAAACTGTCTATGCAAACGAATCGATCCAGGGATTTGCACTATACACAGGTATCTGCCTTATTTAAAGTGCAGGTACGTTACAAATATGCTCCGTGAGCTGCTAGGCATGCCTCCACGAAGTCTTGAGAGCGAATGAAAAGGGGGGAAATGAAGTGGTGGGGTGGTGGCCTGTCTTCTCCCTCTCCCTGTCTTCTCCCTCTCCCCCTGGTGCCCTTTATATAGGAGAGCCTAGGCGATAAGCTGGGGACAAGGGGACAGGAAACACTGTGCACCGCGCACTGTAGCTGAGTTGACTACTGGGGTCTAATCGACATTGTTCCTGCGTCATGCGGAGTGTACTATAGTCACATCACGGGTACTGAAGCCCTGATGTACATGTACCGGATTTTGTCTTCTAGCGCATGTCTTCCACATCTCCCCGTCTTCTTTTTATCTTCTTTCGGAGAAGTGGTTCGTGCCTAGCTCCCCCGAGAAAGCCTCCGAGTCATCTATTCTGGCCCATGCTCCGGTGACGCACCTGGCCCATCCGGATTGGATCAACTCAACCACCGAGATGAGGAGCCCGGGTCCTGGCCGGGTCCTAGTCCTGCCGAGACAGCACAAAAACGACCGAAGGCCACCGAAGCAAGTTGGGGCGGAGCTGGCGCCGTGCGTAGCGGCTCGGAATTGCACGCCGGCGAGGGCCTCCGAGACGAAGGGGAGGGCTCCCGGGATGCGGGCGACCGAGGTCGAGCTCGGTTGAGCTCTTCGGCGTCGGGCGCATCCGGGATGCGGCCGAGGCGTGGAGGTGCAGCCGCTGCTGGGAGGCTTGTCGGGGAAGCGCGGCCGGAGACGGGAAGCCGCGGGCGGGGCCGGGGCGAGGTAGGAGGCCACCGGGGCGGCGCGGAGGCCGGACGGCGTGGTTGTGGCCGGGCGCTGGTGCCCCGAGATGCGGGCGGAGGGGGCCGGGCGCTGCTGCCGTGCCGGACTCGGGAACGCCGGGATGTCGGAGGGGAGGATGCCAGGGGAGCAGAGGAGGTGTGGGCGGTGGAGGTCGGAGGAGACGCGGGCGTGGCCGGACGTTGAGGAGCTCGGGGCGGCGCGGTCGCGGACGCCGGGGCGACGCGTCTCGGGCACGCGACGCCGAGGTCGAGCTCGCCGAGCTCGGGGAAGACGCCGCCGGGGGCGCATCCCGTGGTGGAGGAGGCCGGGGCGCTTGCGAGGCGGAGTGCTAGAGGCCGGGGAAGCCGGAGTTGAGGCAGGGGAGGTCGGGGATGCGGCGATGTTGGGGGCGCGTTGGGAAGAGGTCGAGGACGAGTGGGGAAAACGACTTCGCCGTTGCGACCTCCTCTGTTGACCGAGTAGGGGCGAGGCTGGCCCATCCGGGGTCCAGCGGCCACGGCCCGGTATGGGTGGTCTCGGGCTGGGCTTGCCCTCCTTGGCCCAGGACATTCCCTCATTTTTCTTTTACCTCTTATCCATTTATCCTCTATTTCATCTCCATATCACCATCATAACCTCTTACCTCCGATAACATCATAATAAACCCGCGATTTTAGGGTACCGGGGATCACATCCCCGACTCTAGTCCCCGAGTTTATGGGTGATTCACAGAATCGCGCATAAACTTAAATAGCAACCAGGAAGCCTCCGTATCGAATGTCATGCTCTTAGGGATCCCGGGGATCACATCCCCGACATGCGCTGACCCGGTAGTTCTTTTGCTGCTCTTCTGTTTCGCCCACTCTTTTATCCGTAGCTGCCTACTTGTTAGCAATTAAAACCACTTCGCATATCGTGATATCTTGGCGACCTGGGTCTTCCCTCATATGTCTGAGTTTGTGCGTCGGAGAATCGAAACACCAGTTCTTCTCCATAGCTTTTATCGATGTGTGTGCTAAGTTGTTTGTTGATGACCGTAGGATTTCTGTAATCCGAGCTACCCACTACCTTGTTGACTCGGTCTTCCTCATAACACACCGATCTAGATCCGCCTCCGTATACTGCTTCTTGCATGTCCCGACGAAGTTCATGATGAAAGTCGTCTTGAGCTCCTCCCATGAGTGGATGTTGTTTGGTGGAAGCCGGTCGAGCCAAATCTTGGGTGCCCCTTCTGCAATGATGAGATATAGGTATTGCGCGCACAGGTTTGCCGTTGCGTTCTTCATGTCCATGGCCATGCTATAACCACTCAACCACGTCTCCGGGTTCATGTTCGGCTCATAATTAACGATCTTGCTTGGCTCTTTGAATTTTTCTGGGAAAGGTTCTGATCTGATTGCATCTGATAAGCACTTGGTGAAGGGGATCATAGGCACAAAACAAAAAAATTCCTAGCAACGATATCCTTAAACTAGCCAAGATCTATACTATGCATATATAGAAGTACGTAGGAGATCGGAATATATACCCTTGTAGACCGAAAAGCGGGGATTACGCTCATGCGCAAGCGTTGACGACGAAGACGACGTAGCCGACCTCTAGGTCGCAAAGAAATCGATGCGACGAAGCCGACAAAGATGACCTCAAGGTCGGGTGGAGGAAGCCGACCTCCCAGCACCACTAGCGTGGCACCTCGCAGAGCGTCACACACATACGGTGGAGACGACAGCCTCCGAAGCTCCAGTCCAGGACGAGCAGCGGAAGACTTGGACCGGAACACCAGCAGCGCGGCAGCGGGCTATGGTGGAGAGAGATACCCTCATCCTCCTCGGCGCAACTCCTACAAAGGGAATCACGAAATCGAGGAGAAATAAAACAATTAATTGGTTGAATTAAAAGGCCAGGGGTGCCCCTTCTTATATAGGCTCCCGGGGGAGCCAACCTAGCCAGCCAGGCAATGTGGGACTATCCCACCAGAAGTCCCATTTACGGAAATCAGCATAAATAAATTCGAAAATAAATATATAAAATCATATTTAAACATTAGTTACACTAATTAATATCAAACATATTATATATATTTTATTATAGATCTGAAAACTATTTCGTCGCTGCCCGATCTCCATCGGACCATTTCTGGGACGTTCCCGGTGATCTCTTTCCTTTCCGGTTGTCTTGCTGAAACCCCTTAAGTGTGTTACCCTAGCGGTTCGATATAATAACAGACATGATCGATACTCCTCTCCGATCAATGATTAACTCGTAGGCCTGGACCCCATGAATTAACCCCTGTGATATAACAAATGACTTTCATCTATCAAACCTGGACGTCGAGTCTTAAACATTTTGCCATGGCGATACTTAGTGTGTCTGAGACTCGTTCATAGATATCTCCATACCTAGTATGATCTCGTTACCGACAACACTATCTTCTACTCGTCTATGATATTATGTCAGCTGGTGACCTAGTCACAGGTTTGCAAACTCAATTGACATAATCTCACCGAGTGGGCCCTAGAGTATCTATCCGGCTATACGGACTGAAAAATCCCGCAGTTGACCCCTTGTCTCAACTACCCCCTTCCGATACCCAAAAGTATCACATATCATTGTCACACTATATAAGATATGACGTTTGGTGCGATCAAAGTATCTTCCAGGGATAACAATAAGAGTTGATCTCACGGTCTTAAGGCGTAATAACTACGTCCTATAAATATGGGTATGTCCATCACATCGTTCAACCAACGACATGACTTCCATTGCCGATCGGCGCCATGCCCTATGATCAGAAAACCTCGATCATCAATCGCGCAACAAAACTAGTCTTAGTAGAGGCTACTAGGGATCTGGTTGTTTATCTACCACACATGTATTAATGTTTCCGCTTAATACAGTTATGGCATGGTATAAAACATATAATGAACAATTGGAATATAATCAATAAACTATGTTTAATAAGTGCCTCTAAGGCATATTCCCTTCACTTGGGCCCTGTCAGGTTTGCCGATGAGCCTCCCCCTTGACCTGGCGCAGGTGAAATCACCACGGGTCTGGGTTGAGTCATAACCCCAACTCCAACTCCGTCTTCTGGTGCGGTAGCTCCAGCCGTCGCGCGTCTTTCTCTTGAACTGTCGACTATGGACTGGGCAGCAGAGGCGGCAGGCGTGGCCACCCTCCATGGTGCGGGGACCTGCTGCTACGGTTGCGGTTGCCGTACTTCTTGTTGCGTGGCTGGCCGGTTTACCGGTCCCAGTCTGTTATGAACTGATCTCGCTGCTGCCTGCTCTGGATGGCGGGTTCTGGTATGGCTCTTCACTGGTTCTGAATTGAAAGCTTGTGAACCTCGTGGGTTATTGTTCTGTTGGACCACGACTGTTCGTAGTAGATCAACAGTTCTTGTTGCTTCTAAGCCGGTCGGTGAGTTGTCGAAGCGTATTTGCTCTAGGGCATGTGTCGCTGCAAAAATATTATCAACTGGATTATTGTAATGACCCGGAGGGGGATCAAACTTGGGTGGAGGTGGTGGTAGCTGATCGACGATTGCTGCTCCGGCTCTGGCCGGGCTTCTCGCTGGTGCTCCTAGTAACACAGCGAGTGGCACGCCTGCCCCTGGTGCCGGGTTAGCCGTTGGTACTGGTAGTGGTGCTGGCGCCGCGCTGGGTGTTGTCTGATAGTCCAAAGCCCGAGGTGCTAGGTGTTTGTCCAGGTTGGTAGGTGAAGCCGGCTTCCGCGTCTCCTATTATGGACATCAGTTAGCTCGTCCCTTCTTCTCTGGAGGGTGTTTCTTTCTTCCATTAGGCTCTGCTCTTGCTGAATCACCAACCGCTCTCTATCTTGTATGCGCCGGATCTCGTCCGCGCGCTCTTGATTTGCCCTCGCCACTACTTGCCTTAGATCTTCTAATTCTCTCATCATAGTTGTGCTAGTGTTTATCACATCTCCCTGATGCAGCGTCGGGCCTGTTGATGGTCTGGCAAGCACGTGTTGCTGCAAAGGCGGAGGTCGGACCATGTTGGCAGGGTTTGGTGCTGGCAGTGGTGTTTGTGCTAAGATCGGCTTTCCGAGGGTTATCCCTGCAGCTGGTGTCTGCGTCTGTGCCAAAGAACTGAAAGTCGGTAAAATTTCTCCGGTATTGGGATTAGGTGGTGCATAGTTTGCTACTGGCGCGGCTTGATGTTGATCCCAATTGTCTCTATTCTGCCTTGCCAATACTTCGACACTTGTCTCATCGCTTACGAAAGCCCATCATGCATCAGCCGGTGGTGCCCGGGTCACAACATGAACCGTCATGTGACGTATGGGTCCCAAAGGTGCCGGGTGATCTTCGTCTTCAAGCCCATCTCCATAACGCTCCTCGAAAAATGGTAAAATTGACTATGTGTCTGTATCTAGATCTGACATATTGGTTGGGATGATCATGGAATCCTGCATGACCCGGATCGCCGACTCTCCCTCTTCGGTTGTGGCTTCAAATTCCGGTGATCCAACTGACTCTTCTCCGTCCGTCTGGGCCATCGTGGTTGAGCCGGACTCTGATTCGAACTACGGCTCATACTGTTCTCTGTTGGCTCCGGTAGATCGGATCACACCAATGAAAACATCGATCTGCCCAAAGATGAGCATAGATCCGGTTTCCGAGAAATCTGCCTCTTCTGTCCAGCAGGAGTCGTCCACGATCCGCTCCCCTCCTGGAAGCGTGTGGATCTGGCCGATAGCTAGGTTCCCCATACCTCGCCGCGCTTCTCCTGCAAAAGTGATGCTCTTTGCCGCAGGCCCCACGGTGGGCGCCAACTGTCGCGGGATTGTCACGACAGATGTGTCCGCGTGGAAACTTGAGATGAGGGGCATGGCGGCTTCCGACATCAGGAGCTTGTCCGGCGTGGAGTGGGGAAACAAGGGTTTACCCAGGTTTGGCCCCTCGTCATGAGGTAAAGACCTACTTCCTGCTTCGGCTTTATTGATCAGGGTTTCGAGGACTCGGCGCCTTAGCTTCCGGGTCTCGAGATTACAATGGTGGTACTGCCTATGACTTATGTCGATTGAACTTGGATCTCTAGGAACCAGCAGACCCCCTTATATAGGCGGCGGGTCTTGCTGGAGGTACAAGGCCGGGTCCGGGTTCCTATCATACCCGGACTCTACTCTAAATCCTCTAAGCCTTCGCTTTCCTTAGAAGGACTCCGTCTTGTACTTGGTCCCCAGCCTTCTGGATCCTTCTTTCTTACGGGCCAAGGCACATGTTGCGCACCGGCTTACGTGTCACCCGGCCCATGTCTTTACGCTTGATCCGTCCCAGGCTCCTGCCAAGCCGGCTTATCTTCTATGTCGGTGGGTCTACCAGGTTATGATCCCCCTAACAGATCCCTCGATATGTGCGAACCATGCCTCATGGGAAAAATGACCAGGACACCGTTCAAATGTTTCGCTGAACGGGCGTCGGACTTGTTGGGAGTCATACATACAGATGTGTGTGGACCAATGAGCGTGTCGACACGCAATGGTTATCGTTACTTTGTCACCTTCACCGATGACTTGAGTAGATACGATTATATCTATTTGATGAAACACAAGTCTAAAACATTTGAAAAGTTCAAGAAATTTCAAAGTGAAGTTGAAAATCAACTTAACAAGAAAATCAAGCATCTCCGATCCGATCGTGGTGGCGAGTATTTGAGTTTTGAGTTTGGCACACATCTGAAGGCATGTGGCATCGTGCCACAACTTACGCCTGCCGGAACACCGCAATGTAACGGCGTGTCCGAGCGATGTAATCGTACTCTATTAGATAGCGTCCGGTCTATGATGTCTCTTACCGATCTGCTTGTATCCTTCTGGGGTTATGCGTTAGAAACAGCCACATTCATTTTAAATAGGGCTCCATCCAAATCCGTAGAAACGACGCGGTATGAGTTATGGTATGTCAAGAAGCCTAAGTTATCGTTTCTGAAGGTATGGGGTTGTGAGGCGTATGTTAAGAAACTACGGCCCGACAAACTCAAACCGAAATCAGAGAAAGTTGTCTTTGTAGGATATCCATAGGAAACCGTAGGATACACCTTCTACAACCAAGCTGAGGGAAAAACATTGGTCGCGAAGACCGGTACCTTTATTGAGAAGGAGTTTCTCGTGAAAGGAGTAAGTGGGAGGAAGGTAGACCTCGACGAGATCGTTGATCATGAACTCGAAATTCGAAGTGACGCAACGGAAGCTGTTCCGGAAACGTCCTCCACAAATGGAGTGGGAGAAACTGTCGGGGACACTGTTCTACCTCGTAGATCTGGTAGATCTCGTTTTGCACCAGAATGGTATGGCAACCTAGTTTGCACGTCCTGTTATTAGAACAAAACAAACCTACGAACTACAAAGAGGCTATGGCAAGGCTAGTGTCCGAGAAATGTCTAGAAGCCATGAAATCCGAAATAGGATTCATGTATGATAAAAAAGTATGGACTTCGATGGAGATTCCCGAAGGGCGCAAGGCCGTCAAAAATAAATGGATCTTTAAGAAGAAGACTGATGCTGACGGTAATGTAAATGTCTATAAAGCTCAGCTTGTCGCAAAAGGTTTTCGACAGGTTCATGGGATAGAGTACGATGAAACTTTTTCACTAGTAGCGATGCTAAAGTCTATACGGATTTTGTTAGCAGTTGCTGCATATTACGATTAAGAAATATGGCAGATAGATGTCAAAACAGCGTTCCTAAATGGCAACATTGACAAAGAGTTTTATATGGTACAGCCGGAAGGTTTTGTCGATCCAGAAAATTCTAACAAGGTATGAAAACTTCCACGTTCCATCTATGGATTGAAGCAAGCATCTCGGAGCTGGAATCTTCGCTTTGATGAAGTGATCAAAGGTTTTGGATTTGTCCAAAATGTGGAAGAGACATCCATTTACAAGAAAATGAGTGGGAGCTCGGTTGTGTTCTTAGCACTATATGTAGATGATATATTGCTAACTGGGAATGATGTGGAACTTCTGAATAGCGTGAAGAAATATTTAAACAGTAAATTTTTCATGAAGGACTTAGGAGAAGTTGCATACATATTAGGCATTAAAATCTTTCGTGATAGATCAAGACGTCTATTAGCGTTGAATCAAAGTACTTATCTTGATAAGATATTGAAGCGTTTCGGTATGGAGATGGCAAAGAAAGGTTCTTTGCCGGTTATCAAGAATAAAACATTGTGAAAGTCATAGTGTTCGGTAACGGAACAAGGTAAGGCTGAAATGACTAAACATCCTTATGCTTAAGCCATAGGATCGATTATGTATGCAATGTTAAGTACTAGACCTGATGTAGCATTGGCTCTTAGTTTGACGAGCCGTTTCCAAAGTAATCCAGGAATGGAACATTGGATTGTTGTTAAGAGCATTCTTAAGTATCTCAAGAAGACAAAGGAACTTTCCTTGTCTATGGTGGATGTGATGAAGAACTTGGCGTAACAGGTTACGTTGATGCAAGTTTCTGCACAGACCCAGATGACTCTAAGTCCTAGACAGGTTATGTGTTCAAGGTGAATGGAGGCGCGGTGTGCTGGAGAAGTGGGAAGCAACCCATCGTGGCGCAATCTACAATGGAATCGGAGTACATTGCTGCTTGCGAAGCCGCGAATGAAGCTGTGTGGCTGAGGAAGTTCAATATTGAGCTCGGAGTGTTCTCTAGCGCGCAAGACCCTCTGACCCTCTACTGCGACAATACGGGTACCATTGCTAACGCGAAGGAACCAAGGTCTCACTCAACTGCCAAACACATTCTCCGACGCTTCAAGTGATACGACAGTATGTACAGGAAGGCGATGTGAAGATTTGCAAAGTGCATACGGATCTGAATGTGGTAGATCCTCTGACGAAGCCTCTTCCGCTTGACAAGCATGAAAAACACCAAGTCGCTATGGGTGTTAAGATTTTACCAAGTTGTAATCTAGATTAATTTTTACTCTAGTGCAAGTGGGAGACTCAAGGAGATATGCCCTAGAGGCAATTTATAAAGTGATTTATTTATCATATCTTGTTTGTTCATAATATGTTTTGTGTCATGCTATAAGTGTATTAAGCGAAAACATTAATACACCTGTGATACATAAACAACCAGGTCCCTAGTAGCCTCTACTAAGACTAGTTCATTGTGCGATTGATGATCGAGGTTTCCCGATCATGTGACATGGCGTCAGTTGGCAAAGAAGTCATATCATTGGTAGAACGATGTGATGGACATACTCATATTTGTAGGACGTAGTCATTAAGCCTTCGACCATGAGATCAACTCTTATTGTTATTCCTGGAAGATACTTTGATCGCATCAAACGTCATATCTTATATAGTGTGACAATAAAGGTGACACTTTCGGGTATCGAAAGGGAGTAAGTTGAGACGAGGGGTCAAGAGCGGGATTCGCCAGTCCGGATAGCAGGATAGATACTCTAGGGCCTACTCGGAAAGATTATGTCAAATGAGCTTGCAAGCATGTGACTAGGTCACCCGGACATAAGATCACGGACGAGTAGAAGATAGTGTTGTCGGTAACGAGATCATGCTAGGTATTGAGATATCTATGAACGAGTCTCGAACACGCTAAGTATCGCTATGGCAAAAGGTTTAAGACTCGACGTCCAGGTTTGATAGACGAAAATCATTCGTTATATCATAGGGGTTAATTCATGGGGTCTAGGCCTACGAGTTAATCGTTGATCGGAGATAGGTCTCGATCATGTATGTTATTATATCAAACCGCTAGGGTAACACACTTAAGGGGTTTTGACAAGAAAACCGGAAAGGAAAGAGATCACCGGGAACGTCCCGGGAATGGTCCGATGGAGATCGGGCAGCGACGAAATAGTTTTCGGAGCTAGAATAAATTATATATAATATGTTTGATATTAATTAGTGTAATTAATGATTAAACATGATTTTATATATTTATTTTCGAATTTTTAAATGCTGAGTTCCCTAATTGGGCCTTCTGGTGGAAAGAAGGCACATTTGGAAAATTCCCCTAGGGATAGTCCCACATTGCCTGGCTAGGAAGGTTGGCTCCCCCGTGGAGCCTTTATATAAAAGTGCACTCCTGTCCTTTTAATTCATCAATTAATTTCTCTTTCTCTCCTTGATTATGTGATTTCCTTTGTCGGAGTTGCGCCGAGAAGAGAGCGGATCTCTCCACCATATTCCACTTCCGCGCTGCTGGTGTTCCGGTCCAAGTCTTCCGATGCTCGTCCTGGAAGGGAGCTTCGGGAGTCGTCGTCTCCACCGTACATGTGTAACACCCTGCAAGGTGTTGCACTAGCGGTGCTGGGAGGTCTACTTCCACTACATGACCTTGAGGTCGTCTTCATTGTCAACGTTCGTGCGGGATCATCCCCCCTTTCGGTCTTCAAGGGTATGTATTTCAATCTCCGTTGTACTTCTATGTCTGCATAGTATAGATCTTGGCTAGTTTAAGGATATCGCTGCTAGGAAATTTTTGTTTTCTGCCTGCGATCCCCTTCATGACCTCCCTAGGAAGCCAGACGGGAAACCTTTAAGCATGAGGAAGATAGGCAAGTGTGCCTCTTCGCTTGCCAAGGCCAGTATTTCGACTATGGAGTGTAGGGCAGTAGCAGTCGCTGGTACGACTAAGTCTCATAGGGATCGGTTCGAGTCGCCCTCCCATGTTTCACGACGCCCTCGTTGTCCTCCTTTTGATAATTTATGACCTTTTTACCTCTCTCATGTACTTATGCCACTTACTCTTGAAGTATGAATTGTGTGGCTCCTTTTGTGCTTATGCGTTTCCTTTGTTCAGCCTTTCTCTTCTGAGTTTTATGATCGTGCTTTAGTCGGATGATCCTATTCTTAAGAAGATGCTGCAACTAGGCGATGACAATCGAGCATCTGCTCATGCGAAGAATGACGCCAAGGTTTTGGCTTATGCGAAGAACAAAGTAGTACAACTGGAGCAGGAATTGAAAATAGCTCAGGTTGAGCTACTCAAAGAGAGCCCAGCCCTTGCTACACAGCGAGAGGCGAAATGGATCACTCGAATAGAGAGCTCGAAGGTACTGAACCAATCGATTGCTTTTTATGTGTGATCTCTTGTTCATTCTTCCATCTTGTACTTCATGTCTGCTAGTAGTTTTTGAGGATAACTTTAAAAATGAAGCGACGCGGTTTGAGGAGCGCCTGGATAACGCGACTGAAAACGCCACTATTGGTCATCAACACTTCTGGCTTGATAAACATCACACATCCATACTCGCGACTTTGAAGGACCGTGTATGGCGTGGTGCTATTCTGCTTGAGTGTTGTAGGTCAGCTCTTATGCATGTTAATCATTTCTTGTTCCCCAGAGATCCGCCACCCCAAAGGATTCTTGCATTGGTCGATTTGTTCCGTACTACAGAGCCGATCCAGGAGGTCGTGACTCGTTAGGTTATCCTTGGGGCCAACGCGGCTTTTGAGTATATGCGAAGTCAGGATCCTGGACGTGCTTCTTCTACTTGTTGTTCTGAGCTTCGACTGAGAAACGATGACTTGGAACGAACTGCTGTTGCGGCCGAGAAGTTGATAAGTCGTCTTCACGAGCAACTGATTGATTCCAACTTGACTTTGAGAGATGAGGATGAGTAGATTTTGTAGTGTGCAGCCCCCGAGTCCTCCCGGGGGGAATGTGTAAAGTATAAAGTGTATAGCCCAGCCTCCGAGCCTGTCGAGTGGGGCTTTGTAGAAATGTAATATGTATGCATGTTTTCAAAACAAGATCCTGTTGAGTGGGCTGTATGACAAGCATTTTATGACTGCTGAACAATCATAGTATGCTCAGGATTTTGAGTTTTTAGCAGAGTTTCGTTTGTGACTCAGCCCCTGAGTATTCGAGTGGCTGATATATTGCTTTTAAGTAAAGCTCGATCTCCTAGTATCCCAGCGATTGAGTTCTTTGCGTATTTTGAAGCAAGTAGAGCCCTCGAGTATATCGAGAGGGGTTTATGATAAGTGCCGGTTTATATGTGTAGAGACTCGAGTGGTTTTATGAGATTTTTTATCTAGTGTTTTATGAGTAAACGTGTTGTTTTTGTATTTTGAAATGTTTGCGAATAACTTTTGAAGCCCAGCCCCGAGTATATCGAGTGGGGTATTTTGGTTTTATCGAAAGATAAATTGTGTGAATAGAGTATGAACGAATATTCTCTTTACTGAATATATTGGCCAGCATGCCGCCTCATTAAAAACCTTCCAGTCCCCTTAGGTACCCTGGTAAGAAAAGAGCACGTCTGAAACCTGTTGGCTCTTCCGACATATATGTCTTATTACATTGTCTGGGCATGACTATTGGTTGTTGGAGCAACACCAGTAGACGTCTGAGCTGTGTGATCACCTTCGCATTGTCGACTCGCCTGCACTTGCTTTGATTATAAGGAAGGATCTGTCGCGTTTGGATGTAGTCGTGAAATGTAACATCCCAATATTTTGGAATGTTTAAAAATCACTAAAATTTAAACTTTTATTTTTCATTAAGATAAAACTATAAAAGCATAAGAAAATCAACTTTAAAAGACTTCATAGTTTTTTCTAGATATTTAAATTTTAAAATATCCAACTAATCACTATTTAAAATTTTGGAGTTTAGTTTAAATTCTTATATACAAAGTATTTCTTTAACCTAAAGTATTAATTTGGTAAATAATTTAAATCATTTCCATCAACCTTCAAAACATAAAAATGATTTTCATGAATAAATTTCAACATGAGAAATATGATAAAGGTAGATTGTTTTCCAAATGCATATATGGAGTTCAAATGATTTATCATATCATGAAAACTATTTTCGCACAAGATTTATTAGTTTGAAAATGAATCCATTATATTTCCCATTTCATTTCAAATAAATTATAATTTGTTATTTACTATTCTACCAAAATAAAAATAATTGGTTATGGATAATGAGTTTAATTAACTTAATGTCAAACTCCTATAAGTGTTGTAAATTTATAAATTTAATTTTAGCCACAAATAAAGTTATTAAAGCCATAACTTTCAAATTTGACATAAAGTGTAAAATTTGTATTTAAGCAATAATCCAAAAATATTAATTTTGAAAAGTGTTCAAAACATAACCATAAGTGTTTTAAATGATAGATATTGTTTTTACAAAATTATAGAAACTAACTTGAGTTGATTTGGATTCATAATTTAAAAGTTATTTAAAAATCTAGAAAAACATAGAAGAAAAAGAAACAAAAAAAAGATAGAGAGCCAATGGGCCGAGCCCACTAACTCTCCCTCGCGCACGGGCGTTGGATAGCAGCCCAGCCCGCATCCTCTCTTACTCTCGCTGGCAGGTGGGCCCCACCTGTCAGGCGTGAGGTTGTCTTCAATCTCTGGCCGGAGACCACGCCCGGAAACGGACGGTGTAAATCATCTTCAATCCGAGCGATTAACAGCATTGCAGCTCACCCCCTCTATCCCCTTTTAAAGCCCTCGACGTCCTCTGTGTTTCCCCTCTCCTCTCGCTCGAAAGCACGCCCCAAGGCTGCGCAATTTGCTCACCGGAGCCGCTCGGTCGCCGCCGCCAAATCCTTCAATTCTGGCGAGTGGAGCAACGCCGTGAACCCACCTCTCCTCACCGCTCCGGGGAGAAGCAGGCTCCGCCACCGAGCCCATCGACACCGCCGCGACGAACTGCACGCCGTCGTCGCCTCCGTTCGTCCCGGAGCCACCCCAACGCCGGCGCCGTCCACATCTTTGGAGCACAGCTTTGACGTCGTCCACATCTCCGGCGACCGTGAGCGCCGCCCGATGAGCATCTCCTCCAGCGCCGTCCGATCCTTTTTCCATGGCCACGATTAGAAGTTTACAGCGAAGAGATATTTTCCATTTGCAACCGTTAGATCTAGATCGTGCGGTTTCGATCGAATCACTTATCCACGTCGTCGCACAGTTAGCGCCACGTGGCAGCCACGTCAGCAGCCACATCAGAATTTTTTTTTTCTATTTAGTGTATTTGGTAGTTTTACAGAGACACCGCTGCTTATTAAAATTGTTATAACTTTTTAATCACACATCCAAATTAGATAAACTTTATATATTTGGAAAGCCCTTGACTTGTAGAATATTATAGTTCTGTTAGAATTCAAATTTGGATTAGTTTAAAATATTCAAATTTCAAATGGATGATTTGAGTATTTTTGTCATAACCTTAAATCTATAAATCCAAAAATTGGAAATAAAATTGTTTTAGAAACTTTGGAATATTTGTAATATGATGCCTCTGTTATAAAATAATTTTGAGTATTATTTTGATGGTTCAATAGTTATATGTTTAAATTGAATAATTTGAGTAAATTTGACATAACTCTTGATAGAAAAAACATTTTTGAATAAATCCAATTGCTATAACTTTGCTCAAATCCTCTCTGTCCATTAGGACTGTTTATAAATTTTTGTTATAAAAGTTTAATCACAGAAAACTTTAATATTGTAATTAACCTTTTTATTATATCTTGCTATAATAGAAATTAATTAAATTGCATTCATAACTTCATGCATATTTATAAAAATCACAAAAGTTTTTATGATGCTTTCTTATTAAAAATTGCTTTTCATGCATAGCATATTTATTTTGTAGTTATACTCCTCATAGAAAAACTTCTTCCTTATTTTCTCTAAGTAGGATTATTTTCAACATAGTTTTTTTGGTAAAGTGTTATAAAATAATTTTGAGTATTATTTTGTGTATTTAAGCCCTTGACTTCATAGCTTTTTCTAGATATTTAAAATTTAAAATATCCAACTAATCACTATTTAAAATTTTGGAGTTTAGTTTAAATTCTTTTATACAAAGTATTTCTTAAACCTAAAATTTTAATTTGGTAAATAATTTAAATCATTTCCATCGGCCTTCAAAACATAAAAATTATTTTCATGAATATATTTCAACATGAGAAATATGATAAAGGTAGATTGTTTTCCAAATGCATATATGGAGTTCAAATGATTTATCATATCATGAAAACTATTTTCCCACAAGATTTATTAGTTTGAAAATGAATCCATTATATTTCCCATTTCATTTAAAATAAATTATAATTTGTTATTTACTATTCTACCAAAATAAAAATAATTGGTTATTGATAATGAGTTTAAATAACTTAATGTCAAACTCCTATAAGTGTTGTAAATTTATAAATTTAATTTTAGCCACAAATAAAGTTATTATTGCCCTAACTTTCAAATTTGACATAAATTGTAAAATTTGTATTTAAGCAATAATCCAAAAATATTAATTTTGAAAAGTGTTCAAAACATAACCATAAGTGTTTTAAATGATAGATATTTTTTTTACAAAATTATTGAAACTAACTTGAGTTGATTTGGATTCATAATTTAAAAGTTATTTAAAAATATAGAAAAACATAGAAGAAAAAGAAACAAAAAATAAGAGAGAGAGAGCCAATGGGCCGAGCCCAACAACTCTACCTCGCGCGCGGGTGTTGGATAGCAGCCCAGCCCGCATCCTCTCCTACTCTCGCTAGCAGGTGGGCCCCACCTGTCAGTCGTGAGGTCGTCTTCAATCTCTGGCCGGAGACCACGCCCGGAAACGGCCGGTGTAAATCGTCTTCAATCCGAGCAATTAAGAGCATTGCAGCTCACCCCCCTCTAACCCCTTTTAAAGCCATCGACGTCCTCTGTGTTTCCCCTCTCCTCTCCTCCCGCTCGAAAGCACGCCCCAAGGCTGCGCAATTTGCTCGCCGGAGCCGCTCGGTCGCCGCCGCCAAATCCTTCAATTTCGGCGAGTGGAGCAACGCCCTGAACCCGAGACCCCCTCTATACTTCTCTCTGTGCCTCTGCGCTCCCCGAGCACCCCTTCTCCTCAATCAATCATCGACAAAACGTCAAATTGGTGCTCGTCGGTGAACACCGAAGCCGCCGCCATGAATTCGTCGATTCCGGCGAGGTAAGCAAGCACCCAGGCCCCAGACCCCTCCTATCCCTCTCGCCGTCCTCGGGGGAGTTTTCCTAACCCATCCACAACCTCTCCTTCATAGAAAAATCGAGCGGGCCGAGCTCGCCGAACCCGCCGGAGATCTTGGCCGCTCCGCCCACCTCTCCTTACCGCTCCGTGAAGAAGCAGGCTCCGCCACCGAGCCCATCGACACCGCCGCGACGAACTGCACGCCGCTGTCGCCTTCGTTCGTCCGGGGAGCCACCCCAACGCAGGCCGTCGTCCACATCCAAGCACAGCGCCGCCGTCGTCCACATCTCCAACGACCGTGAGCGCCGCCCGGTGAGCATCTCCTCCTGCGCCGTCCGATCCTTTTTCCACGGCCACGATTAGAAGTTTACAGCGAAGAGATATTTTCCATTTACAACCGTTAGATCTAGATCATGCGGTTTAGATCGAATCACTTATCCACGTCGTCGCATAGTCAGCGCCGCGTGGCAGCCACGTCAGAAATTATTTTTTCCTATTTAGTGTATTTGGTAGTTTTACAGACACACCCCTGCTTATTAAAATTGTTATAACTTTTTAATCACACATCCAAATTAGATAAATTTTATATATTTGGAAAGTCCTTGACTTGTAGAATATTTAAGTTCTGTTAGAGTTCAAATTTTACTTAGTTTAAAATATTCAAATTTTAAATGGATGATTTGAGTATTTTTGTCATAACCTTAAATCTATAAATCCAAAAATTGCAAATAGTATTGTTTTAGAAACTTTGGAATTTTTGTAATATGATGCCTCTGTTATAAAATAATTTTGAGTATTATTTTGATGATTCAATAGTTATATGTTTAAATTGAATAATTTGAGTAAATTTGACATAACTCTTGATAGAAAAAACATTTTTGAATAAATCCAATTGCTATAACTTTGCTCAAATCCTCTCTTTCCATTAGGATTGTTTATCATTTTTGTTATAGAAGTTTAATCACAGAAAACTTTAATATTGTAATTAACCTTTGTATTATATCTTGTTATAATAGAAATTAATTAAAATGCATTTATAACTTCATGCATATTTATAAAAATCTCAAAAGTTGTTATGATTCTTTCTTATTAAAATTTGCTTTTCATACATAGCATATTTTTTTTGTAGTTATACTCCTCATAGAAAAACTTCTTCCTTATTTTCTCTAAGTAGGATTATTTTCAACATAGTTTTTTTGGTAAAGTGTTCTACACTTGGATTTTCAACATGGAACTAGAACGCCAAAGGAGGACTTAGCCAAGAAAACACGACTTCAGAAGTATGTTCTAGGAGTAGAAGCACTTAGAAGAAAATCAAGAAGAAGTTCATGAAGACCAACTACATTTTTCTTTCAACCTTTTCCCTTTTTCCTAATCTTGTCTTTCACTTTAGACATAAACAATTTTTTATCATGTTATTTCCATCTTTTAAGTTTGTTGGATCCTAGCGGCATAGTGAGATGAAGCGGCCTGGAGACTAACCTTACATGTCCACGTACATGAGACATGTTCCACAACTTAAGTGGATGGCCGGGTGTCTGTCTCTCTCACTATAGTGAATATCCAGTTTACAAAGAGTTGTTAATAATTGTTGATCACCTTGAAGAATAGACTTAGTATTTCCTATAAGTATTTTGCACATCAGGACTAAGCCATTAGAGTGCTTATTCAAGATGATTTATAGCAAAGTATTTTTCCCAACCTATGATCTTAGTCTTTGGTCATTTTTTACCAACATATTTGTCGTGCATTAACTTAGAAGATTTTCATGGCATGACATGCATCTCTAGTCCTTAGAAATATTTTGCACATCATGCATGACAAATTTTCCTTAGAAGTTTTATGAAACTTGTTTGTTCATTTTTTATGTGCTTGTATGTGTTGTGTTGTTGTTGTGTTTTATGTTGATTGTTGTATTGTGGTTTGTCTATATTTTTTAGATTGAACGGAGAGCCCCGAGTTATGTTGAAAAGAGTTTGTGAGCAAAGACTTCATCCAAAGGCAAGCGGCACATTCATAAACCTCCTACTATTTTCTATATGCATGACTTAGTGTATTTTTATATAAGCATGTGTAGGATAGTATTGCTATGCAGACATGATTAAATTTCTTCTACTCGATTGTGTCTAGGTTCCTCTATAATACTTAGTAGAAATATTGATGCTATGCAAATGTTGTTTTGTGAAAATCTAAATTCTACTAAGTTAAGAATGAAATGCCTGGGTGGAATTGGTTGCTTGGTTGTATGAGTTGAGTGTTGTCCCCACGGGATTTACCTGTGGGATATTCACTTGTGGATGGCCACCCAGGAACAGAGGAATCTGAATAACTCCGAGTGAAGATTGCTTCCCGTGCAGCCATTGCCAATATGAGCATTGGCTTGATCAACTAAGCTGCATGGACTCGCCCCGGCCTGACAGGTGGTGGTAGTGGTTTGTAGGTGGAGCGCGTCAGGCCAGCATGGGGAGGGAAAATGCTTCTGAAATACCTCGTCTCATTCTTCTTATTTCCCTTATCACTTCAAGAGTGTAGAGGATAGTTTGGGCTGAATGGGTATGATGGTGAACGTGCACAACCTCTTCAGAGTTCAAATCTAAGTACTTAGTTGTGTCCCCGGTACGGACAATTTGAGCAGCTGAACAAGGACGTCAACGGAGGATTCCACCATTCCAACTTCAAAATTAAAACTTGATGGGTGAACAAGCGTAGAATGAGACAGTGGATTTCAGGCCACGGATGTCTCGAATAGAAGAAAAGTGTTTTCCAAAGAGTTAGGAAAAATTGGCTTTATGCAAAATAGCCTTAAACTCCACCAACCAAATACGCATATAGGTTATTAGAGTTATTCCACTAAGTTTCCACCATAGTGTCACTTGCTAGACTCCATTTTTAATGAAATCTAACCCACGTTGTTGCAATATTTTCTTATTGCAGATTGTTCAGATGACGAGTGAGGTTTCGATTAAATGTTTCGAGTCTGTAACCAACATGTTTTCGTCTGTGGCAACATGAAGATGATGGAGACTCACTTCTATTTATTTCCGTTGTTTACTCTTTCAGTGCTAGCTTTATGCTTACAAGTTGTAAAGAATATTTTCTAAGTTTGGATCATCGATGTAATAAATTGATATTTGCTGTGATATTACATCGTAAAATGTGTGTGCAAACGAATCGATATAGGGATTTACACTATACACATGTACCTTGCCATATTTTAAGTGCAGATATGCTTCATGAAATCCTTCGTACATCCTCTGAGAAGTATCTGGTTTTCTCTCAGAAGGGTCTTGTCCATGGCCACATGATGTGCCCTTGCACGTCTTTCAAGTGGCTATACTGCATGTGCATTGTCTGTCCCCTGATGGTGTGCTTTAGCTTGTGCTGCAATTTTGATGATGACGCTACTTGGTGTCCCCAAGTTGAAGATGACAATGTTACATTTTGCGGTTGTGACCAAACTTGCGATTGGTGTGTTTGGGTGATCTGCTGCTATTATCTGTCCGAGTGTAGGGTCTTCCATGTCCGGCTTTGCTTTTGTGATGGCGACTGCTGGAGTGGGTTGAGGATGCCATTTTTTTTATTGATCTATGCCTGGCTCGCCTGAAGAAGGTATGTAGCGGTATTTGCGCCTTTGCTGATCCGATGCTAGCCAATTTGCTTGCATGTTTATGGCGAGTGCGTGCCACATGTTGTAGCTCGCATCTGTGAAATCTTTGTTGCAGCAAGTCATAAAGATCTTGATATTCATCTAGGTTATCTTCCTTGGCCCTGCTTGCTCCTATTGTGTTTTCTTCAATTATGCTGGAGTTTCCACGGATGATAACTTCATCTGCTGCTCCTGAAGATTTGGCCAATCGCATGCCTTGGGATAGACCTTCATAGTATGCTTTGATTTTTTATGGAGAGGCAAAATCTATCTGCAAGACATAATTAATTCGTTCACTGTTGGGTGATATGATTGACATATCTGCGTCTGTGCCTTTTCTTCCTTTCGATCCTTCAAAGTGTATTATCCAAGCATTGGGTCTATCAAGCTCGTCGACTTGCTGGTTGTTTTCTGCCTCTGATGGTTCAACTGTCCATATGGCATGTCCCTCGTGTATGATTGTTGTGACTGCCTGTTTCTTGGGCTCTGGTTCCATTGTGTAAATTTTTTCGGGTGACTGCTCTTCAAGGGGTTGCTCCATTCAAAATGCTTCTGAGATTTTGCAGAAGTCCCTGTCGCAGGCATCTAATCTTTGGAAATTTTCGTTGACTGAGATTTGCAGAAGTCTGCGACATCCAGAGAAACTCTCTTACACTAGTAGAAAACAAGCCTACCGTTTTGGGCTCTGGGCACATTTAGTCCCGGTCACGCCTGGAACCGCGACTAATTACCTCAATAGTCGCGGTTCGAACGGCTAGGACGGCATCACGGGCATGGAACCCTTTAGTCCCGGTTCCAGGAGAACATTTAGTCCCGGTTTCTAATACCAACCGCAACTAAAGGCATTTGTCCCGGTTTGTAGCTAAAACCACGACTAATGTGCATCGTCTGATCGCGCACTAGAAGTTGATTGATCGTGGCGATAATGCGCTTTGGAAGTTGATCATTTAAGTGTTGATACATGGTGAAATTGATCATGCCAGAAGTCGAAGACGATGCACCGCCGCCGCCGGTGTCCCTGCTACGGTCGTCGGCCTCCCTCTTCATCCTATAAAAGCTACAGTAATCCATGGCCTAAGCACACACAATCTCTTCTAATCCATCTCTCTTCAAATGGAGACACTCGTGCGCGTCCCTTCGTCCCGGTTCTACCACATCACCAATCCAGAAATGGACATGGAGTTGAAGATATGGATCACCCTCCTTGCATCACGCGTGGAGTGGTGGATCCGCAACGTGAAGAAGATTCTTGACGCCTCACCAACCAAAACAGTTGGACTCGACTGCGACTACACCGACCCACTCCCAGGGCGCTGGAGAGATCTTGCACTCGAGGATAGGTAGCGCGCCGCCGTAATTCAACTCTCGGTGGCGGAGGAAATTCTTGTTTTCCAGATTTGCGGGGTTGATCGGGTCCCGATGCTCCTTGTGGATTTCTTAGGTGACAATACCATCAACTTCTTTGGTGTAGCTATCCACAATGATGTTCGGATGCAGCACTACTATGGAATAACAATTTCGGGAGCTGTCGACCTCCAGACGGATAGCCGCCGGAATACAACCGGCAATCCCCTATGAGCCTGTATGCTCTCTCCAATGTTGTACTTGGGACCAAACTTGAGATCAAGAAGAAAAATAAGGACAAGAAAAATAACAAGGGTGACAACGAAGAAGAAGATATGAATTCTGGATGGGGCAAGGTTCCATTGAGCGACGACAAAATCGCGTATGCCGCTCTGGACGCTCGCCTCGGTTTCGAGATTGCACGGAACTGGTGTAATTAGTAAACCGTTGTGTATATGCTCCCGTTTGTATTCGATCTCATATATTCGATCAATTCGGTTCATATATTTGGAAATGTCTGCATTCTTATTTATATATCGGTTACTGGTTTATTAATATAAATATTTCCATTTTTTATTATTAATTATTGATTAATAGGTCGGTTCGATTTATGAAATTCAAATTATTATTTTTACTTATTATATTATAATCGGTTCGGTTTCGGTCATTCTGTTTATGAATTCTAAAAAAATTGGATTCCTATCGGTTCGGTTTGAAGATATTAAAATTTCCATATTTTCATATAAATATGGTTTTCTCTACAAATAACAGAAAAATGAAGTATTATTAGTTATTACTTAAACGGTTCGGTTTTGGTTCAATTCACAAATTCGAATTATTATTTTTACTTACAATCGGTTCGGTTTCAGTCAATTCGGTTTATGTATTCAAATTTTTTTGGATTCCTATCGGTTCGATTTGAAGATATTAATATTTCCATATTTTCAAATAAATATGATTTATCTCTGCATTATATTTGGATTCTTATTGGTTTATGGATTATATGAATTATATGAATTATCAATTATTATTACTTAATCATTAATATATTTATAGGTTTATGACCCATATGGAGTTGAAGATATGGGTCACCCTCCGTGCATCACGCGTGGAGTGATGGATTTATCAGAATCCCTTTCTTTTTTTATAAAAGAAAATGGATTTAAATTAGTTATTCAGAATCCCTTTTGATGATGTTGAAAGTTTTGTCAGAATCCAAATAATTATTGAAATTCAAATACAGACAAATGAATTTGAAAAGATATATTCAGAAGTTATTAATTCACAAGTGTTACAAGATGCTTACTCCATTGCGAGGCCTTCGTGAGGAGGTAAAACTCTTACTCCTGCTTAATTGTTTCTCTCTCTAGATGTATACCACAAGTGTTATAATATGCTCCTTTTGAGAAGTGTGAATCTCCTATATATATGGAGATGAACTCACGAGATAGTGAGGATATGAATTCACGAGATGAACACTCTCACTTCTCTCTTCTATTCTTCTCTAGATCTTGCCAAGCACCGGATCTTGAGCAGTATGAATCTCCTATGGATATGCCGGATGCTCTTCATGACCCGGCATGAATAAGCCGGATTATCCTAGGTAGGTACTCCCTGCACACCAGAGAAAAACAGACCACAAAGACATAGCATAAGTGTTAGTTCCTCCCTACATAGGCATATGTCGGTCTCAGATCACCTCCACCCCGGGACATAGCTTAGTCGACATGTCTGCTTCCTCCTCTTACCTCACAATAGAGAATGCTTCTAAGCCGAGTGATGCTCACAGAGGTGTGTGGTTGGGAAACCCCAAGAGGAAGGTGTCAAGTAGTGCGGCAGAAAGATTTCCCTCATTTATGAAACCAAGGTTAACAAACCAGTAGGAAATGAGAGTTCCCTCGAGGTGTCAATGGCGCCAGAAGTTCTTGGTGGCGTGTAGTTGACGTGGGGGCTGCACTCAACACAATCAAAGTATTTTGTCCCAACTCAAAAATGAGGGTGTCAATCCCACCGGCTTGTTGTAACAAAAGTATTAAACGTATGTGTGGAAAAAAGATGTTTGTTTGCAGAACGTAACAGGTTTGGAGTAGTGGTTTTATCATATTAAAGAGAAGGACTAGGGTCCACAGTTCACTAGTGGTGTCTCTCCATAAATTATAATAACATTCATGTTGGTAAAAAAATTACAGCTGGGCAACTGACAGAATAATGATGAGCTAACCAATGCATATACCAACGTTATGATGTCTAGTGTGAGATTCATTCGGGCATTACAACAATATACATAGACCGTTCCAACCGCATCTATGACTAATAATCCACCTTCCGGTTAGCGTCTGCACCCCTTTCAGTATTAAGTTGCATGTAACAGATTATCGACTTAATCACTGTGTGTAAAGTAAGTAAGTAAGTAAGTAAGTAAGTAAGCAAGTAAGTAAGTAAGTAAGTAAGTAAGTAAGTAACATCATCCTTAGACAAAATACTACTGTTTTATCCCTAGTAGCAACAGTACATCTACAACCTTAGAGCTAGCTGTCACCACCCCATATTAAATAGAGACATGAACCTACTATCGAGCATAAATACCCCCTCTTGGAGTTACAAGCATCTACTTGGCCAGAGCATACACAAGTAACAGATAGCATGCAAGATCATTAAATAGCACACACATGATATATTATGAAGCAATAACTTTATTACTCAACATTCATCGGATCCCAGCAAATACAACATGAAGTATTACATAACGGTGATCTTGATCATGATAGGCAGCTCATAAGATCTAAACATGATAGGACAAGAGGAGAAGACAACCATCTAGCTACTGCTATGGACCTGTAGTCCAAGGGTAGACTACTCACGCATCAGACTGGAGGCGGTCATGGCGACGTAGAGGCCTCCGGGGACGATTCCCCCTCTTGGCAGGGTGCCAGGGAGAAATTCTGATCTCTCTTAAATTGGTGTTGACGACGGCGGCGGCTCGGGACCTGTGGAGGAAAATATGAACACTATGCTAGGGTTTTTGGTCAAGGGGTATATGTAGGCAAAAGGGCGAAGGTGGTGGCGCCCCGAGGGGCCCACACCCTGTCCTCGCACGGCACCAGGTCCTGCCGTGCGAGCACTAGGTATGGCCATCTCGGTGGCCCACTTCGGCTCGTCTTCGGCTTTCTGGAACATTCCCGATGAAAAACTGACTTTAGAAAAGAAATCATTCAATTCCGAGAATATTTTCTTAAGTACTTTTCTGAAACCAAAAACAGCAGAAAACAGGGAACTGGCACTATGGCATCTTGTTAATAGGTTAGTCCCAGAAAATACATAAAACTATATAAAATGCATACAAAACATGTAATAACATGGTACAATGGGCGAATAGCTCTCATGCGACGTTTTTCCTGCGAATTGGAAGGAGAGGGACGTTTTTCTGAAGAATAGCTCCGGTTTTACATATCTTCGAGTTCATGTCTATTGGCTAACTCATTGATGTTAATCGCAGAGAGTTAAGTCAGTTAGGATTAGAGGGAGGCGGATGGGACCAAGAGAGCTGTGTGGGACCCACAATGAAACCGTTTAACCTCTTCCCGTGCGCGCACTTTCTCTGCTTCTTCTCCGGCGAAATTTTGGCAGTGCGGCCAGCGCCTGCGAGGCAAAACACGGAGATGACAGATCCAAACCATAACAAATTAAGATGAAACACAGAGTAGATTAATATTCTGCTAGATCCAAAAGCCACACGGCAACTAGATTATTACATAAGTGGGGGGCAGAGCGCAGCGACGATGCGGCGGAGCCGCTCAGAACAGGTCCTCGTCGGAGTCGTCGGAGCTTATGTCGACGACCTCGTGGAGGGAATTGTAAATCCCGACCTCGAGGCGGCGTTCATCGAGCTCCATCTCCATCTAACGGCGCTTCTCCTCCTCCGTGCTGCACTGGAACACCTCCAAGGTGACCCAGGGCAGGTCCTCGTCGGAGACGAAGTCCCCGGCCAGGAGGGGGCGGCTGCTGTGCAGTACGAACTCCTGCTGCTGGGCACACTGTTGCTCCTCCTCCTCCTCCCTCTTCGGCGGCGGCAGCGGTGGCAAACCCCGAGCAATGGACGAGCTCACCGCACCGGAGGAGCTCCCCGCACTGGAAGAGCTTCCAGCCGCCGCCATGCGGCGGTCGTACTCATCCAGCTTGTGGCGCTCGTACGCAGACGGAGGCCGCATTCCGAGGTTCGTCCACTTTCGCGAGCCTCATTTACGAGCGCCATCCGAAGCGACAACGTCTTTCCTGGTCCTAGCGGGGTCTCCCTCCGGAGCCGGCCTCTTCTTCCTCAGCTCCTCGTCAGAGCCGTTGCCACGGCCGGAATGGCCACCCCGGCTGGCGCCTTGACGTCCCCTCCTAAATATGGCGCGCAGGGGGGCTGGATCTATGGGTGTGAGCTCTCGATTTGATCACCGACGACGGCTAATGCGAGCGGCGGCGAGGCGAGGATGGGGAATGGGGAAATAGCTTGGTCACAACTGCGCGTGTGGATAAGTAGATAAATAGCAAGGGTATGACATGGGCCGGCGTGTTTTCTGGGTCGTCGCGTTGGGCCGTGGCATATGCGCGTTCGCAAAAATGCAGCCAAAAAAAACCATCCGGAAACAATGCAAGTTCGAAACATGGGCCGACATGGGCCGACTTTTTTTTCTTGTTGGTGTTTGAAATTTCTTTAAATGCTGATCTGGTTCGAATTTGGCCGAATTCGAAATATTCGTGAAATATTTAATAAACATCAAATAAATGCAAATCCAGTGCACATAAGATATGGTCCAAAATGCTAAACATAAATGCTAATCCAGTGCACATTGATGGTTCAAATAAATGCAAGTAAACATCAAATAAATGCTAAAAATCACTTTGTGATAAACATCATGTCACAGTTTTAATCCCATATTCAGCACATATGTGTGTCATGGTATGAGAAACAACTTTGCCAAAGGGATTTCAAAATTCTTTTTATAAATATTTTTTTCCATTGTTATAGTGCTAAAAAACACTTTTTTGTAAAGCAAGTACATAAAATATGGTTCAAAATGACACCCATTTAATTTTCACAAATAGTAGTACATATTTGATGGATAATTCCTAAATATGACAATTTTCCATGATTTCTATCTAAATTCCACTCTTTAATTGACTTTATGTCAATTTTCTGAAAGTAATTCAAATTTGAATTACAACTATGTGATTTTGCTCTGAAATTTTTGCAAAAATGATTTAAAGGTACACAAGTAGTGCTTACAACATAGAATCATCAATAGTTTCTGAAAACTGGACCACCTTACATGAGTAGCCATGCTCTCCATTTTGACCACTTTTTGAAAGAAATGAGAAAAAGTGAAAAATTGCTCAAAAAAAGAAACCCTTTAGCCTGGAGTCCTTTTATATGTACTAGTTCATAGGAAAAATGATAAACTTGAGTTTTGACAAACTTTTCAAAAGAATACTTCACAAAAATGTCAATCATCTACAAACATACATAAGTTTCAAGCCAAATGTCCAATGTATGGCAGTTATCATGTCAAAGTTTGTGATAAAGTCCCCATATTCAGCACATATGTGTGTCATGGTATGAGAAACAACTTTGCCAAAGGGATTTTCAAAATTCTTTTTACAAATATTTTTTTCCATTGTTATAGTGCTAAAAATCACTTTTTTGTGAAGCAACTACATAAAATATGGTTCAAAATGACACCCATTTAATTTTCACAAAGAGTAGTACATATTTGATGGATAATCCCGAAATATGACAATTTTCCATGCTTTCTATCTAAATTTCACTCTTTAATTGACTTTATGTCAATTTTCTTAAAGTAATTCAAATTTGAACTACAACTATGTGATAGTTTGCTCTGAAATTGTTGCAAAAATTATTTTAAGGTACACAAGTAGTGGTTACAACATAGAGCCATCAACAGTTTCTGAAAATTTGACCACCTTACATGAGTAGCCATGCTCTCCATTTTGACCACTTTTTGAAAGAAATGAGAAAAAGTGAAAAAATGCTCAAAAAATGAAACCCTTTGGCATGGAGTCCTTTTATATGTTCTAGTTCAAAGGAAAAATGATAAACTTGAGTTTTGACAAACTTTTCAAAAGAATACTTCACAAAAATGTCAATCATCTACAAACATACATAAGTTTCAAGCCAAATGTCCAATGTATGGCAATTATCATGTCAAAGTTTGTGATAAAGTTCCCATATTCAGCACATATGTGTGTCATGTTATGAGAAACAACCTTGCCAAAGGGATTTTAAAAATTCTTTTTATAAATACTTTTTTTCCATTGTTATAGTGCTAAAAATCACTTTTTTGTGAAGCAAGTACATAAAATATGGTTCAAAATGACACCCATTTAATTTTCACAAAGAGTAGTACATATTTGTTGGATAATTCCTAAATATGACAATTTTCCATGATTTCTATCTAAATTCCACTCTTTAATTGACTTTATGACAATTTTCTGAAAGTAATTCAAATTTGAACTACAACTATGTGATAGTTTGCTATGAAATTGTTGCAAAAATAATTTTAAGGTACACAAGTAGTGGTTACAACATAGAACCATCAATAGTTTCTTAAAATTGGACCACCTTACATGAGTAGCCATGCTCTCTAGTTTGACCACTTTTTGAAAGAAATGAGAAAAAGTGAAAAAATGCTCAAAAAATGAAACCCTTTGGCACATAGCCTTAGTTTATCATGTACAAACATCTCCTAGAGTTTGAGATCATTTGGAGAAGGTTGAAAAAATGACAAGTTTACAAATGGGGTTGTCTGGGCTACCTTTGGGGCTCATTTGTATCTCATTTTGGAGAACCAATGTGAATAATTGCAGGGTTATAAATTGGAATGACCAAATTAGATCAACCTACTACATAATTGTATATAATCATTGCAACATCCAAATCTAGCACAAATATTGAAAGTTGAATTTTGGTTCAAGGTTGAATTCAAATGTTCAAAGTTGAATCAAACTATTAGAAACAATCACAAATTCAAAAAAATGGCCAAGTGCAATATTTCAATGAATATGACAACTCATTATTATCGATAATCGATAATATAGATAATAATGAGACGCCAGACCCATAGAGATATTGGACATTACATATAATGTGCAACACCTAAATTGTGAGCAAGGGGACTCGAACTTAGGTGGGCAAAGGTATCATCAACCCTTTACCAGTAGGCTATGCCTCTATTTGCGAAAAATCTACCACCTTCACAAGGTTAAGCACAAGGAATTGAATAATTTACATTTTGCTTACACCAGAGCATGCCTCCAAGGTGTTCGACGTATTGCTTACATAGTGATTTCGCATAAGAACTAACAAAATCTCCCCGTGCCTCCGTCATGGCTCTGCAGCAAATCCTCCCCTCCGCCATGGCTCGGCAGACCTAAGCTTCTACCTACATTTCATCTCGCAGAGGGTCTCGGAGCAGACCAAAGCTTCCGCCGCCATCCCGGCATCTACGCTGAACGCCCCAGGGTTAACGCGGCTGAACTGATGCTCCCGCCCGAGCTGCTCTCCTCGCCCCAGCCGCTACTCTCCTCGCTCGAGCTGCTCTCCTCGCCTGCAACAAGTTTGCGCAATGACGCAAACCTCATCCTCTTCATCGGTGGCGAAACAGTGCGGCGCTTCCATGCCGATTTCAGTACCTGGTACGCTGAAATCTTGTAGGTGCGGCACACATACCGGGCCACCTGTCGCCTCGGTGACCGTGGACCCTTACCACCCCATCCGCCATCCTCCCTCGAATCCATTGCCGGAGCTCCGGTCGCCCGTGCCCTCGCCTCCCGCGTCCTCGCCCTCGCCGCCCGCGCACTCGCCGCCCGCGCACTCGCCGCCCGCGCCTTCGCCGCAGCTAGCTTCGCCCGCTCGATTGCCGCAGCTTGAATCCCCCGCTCCTTTGACGCAGCAAGTCCATTGCCGCCGCGACTGGACAGAGTGAGCGGGGGAGCCCGGAGAGACCGAGACGGCGGGGCGAGACAGAGTGAGCGAGGAGCGACAGAGTGAGAGATGCGTGAAGTGATGGTTTTCCTCACGCGTGTGGGTTCCACTCGAAAAAACAACGGTCAAGCCATGTTAACAGCATGGGGAACATGACTTGACGATCATGTCGCATCAGAGCAATAAAAGGTCAAACAGACATAGCATGTGAGCTATTCTTCGCTAAAACGTTGCACTCCTTCCAAGCGTCGTACATGAGCTATTGGCCCTGGTATAATATAGCATGGAACATAAAAAATTATAGATATGTGGAGACGTAACACCCAGCCTCTCGAAGATGTCCTTAGTATGATCACAAGGACATCTTCGAGAAGTTGGTGCCTAGAGGAGTCCTTTGCCTGGATTGAATATAAGGTCTGGAGGCTCCTGCATACAGCCTAACCGTGGCTCCTGAAGATTTATATTCAGTCGATGAACTGAAGTACTTTGTAGATAGAGCAGACCACACGGTTTCTCCTGCAAACAGCCCAACCGTGGCCCTGAGTGTCCGCATATCAAATGCACGGTTGGGTGTATGCAGAGAATCTGAATGCATTGCATACCAAAATAAACTTGAAGGAGGAGACACTGAGTGCCAAACATGTCTGAGAGAGGAGGCTATATATAGGGTCATGTGGCTCACGAATTGGTCATGATAGTGTTGATCCAAGGGCTCACAAGTGCTTGAAAGAAACACACGATCTGTGTGCTTCTTTATTTAGTCCCGGTTCGGAACTGAAACTGTTGATCCAACATCTACAAGCCCTCAAAAGAAACACACCCCTGATCTAACGGCTCACAAGTGCTTGACAGAAACACATGATCCGTGTGCTTCTTAATTTAGTCCCGGTTCAGAAGTGAAACCGCTGATCCATTAGCTCACGGGCCCTCAAAAGAAACACACCCCTGATCCAACGGCTCACAAGTGCTTGAAAGAAACATACGATCTGTGTGCTTCTTAATTTTGTCTCGGTTCAGAAGTGAACGGCTCAGAAGCCCTCAAATGAAACACACCCCTGATTCAAACATATTTATACAAAATAAATTGTTCAAAGAAACAGTTTTTATATTAGTTAGTCAAATTCAAACACATTTCATATTGCAAGTTTTGTCAAATTCCAAATTATACAAAAGTTCTTCAAATTCATATCCAAAGTTAAAATAATTATTATAGAAAACATAAAATAGTTTTATATTAGTTAGTCCAATTCAAATAAATTTCAAACATATTTCATATTGCAAGTTTTGTCAAATTCCAAAATATACAAAAGTTATTCAAATTCGTATCCAAACTCTTTTAATGATAGTTAAAATAATTATTATAGAAAACATAAAATAGTTTTATATTAGTTAGTCTGATTCAAACACATTTCAAACACATTTCATTTTGCAAGTTTTGTCAAATTCCAAAATATACGAAAGTTATTCTCGTATCCAAACTCTTTTAATGATAGTTAAATAATTATTATAGAAAACATAAAATAGTTTTATATTAGGTAGTCAAATTCAAACAAATTTCATATTAAAAGTTTTGTAAAATTCCAAAATATACAAAAGTTATTAAAATGTATATTCAAACTCTCTTGAAAGTGCAAACTGAAACAAAAATTCAGACTTACTGGGTCGCGGTTCGTGCCACCAACCGGGACTAAAGGGGTTGTGCGCGCCCAGTCGAAACACTCACTGGGTCGCGGTTCATGGCTCCAACCGTGACTAAAGGCCCCCCTTTAGTCCCGGTGCGAGCCACAAACCGCGACTAAAGGTGGTGGGATATAAATACCCCGACTCAGATCCCTGTCAGAGCCACCAACCGGGACCTAGAGTTAAGGAAACTGTCGACGCCGCCGTATTGCCGGATACTCGCGCCGCCGCTGCCGCACGATAAGCCACTACCGCCACCGCGCCTTGCTCTTACTCCCCGTTGTGGAGGAGGTCGCCGCGCCCTCTCTTCCTCTCCTTCACCGCCGCCATCGAGGTCGCCGCTCAACGTAGCTCTTCCTCCCCGTTGTTAGGTTGAATTTTAGTTCATTAGGTTGAATTTTAGTTGATTAGGTTAAATTTTAGTTGTTTAATTAGGTTGAATTTTAGTTGATTAGGTTGAATTAGTTGCTTTAGGTTGAATTTTAATTAAATGGACATAGTGATGTGTTAGGAAAGGTGGTAAATTTAGCAATTAGGACTATTTTTTTCAATTTAGTCCCAATTAAGTTTAGTACTTAGTATTTGTATAGTATAGATTTAGCATAAATATTATAGTATAGTTTAGTGTTATATTGTTAGTATAGCATTAGTATAAGTATTGTTTTCGTATTTCTTACTATAAATATTATTTAGTATTGCTAGAATATAGCTTTAGTATAAATATTGTTTTAGTATTTTCAATCTTGCTCTTATGTTGTTATTGTACTAAATATTGTTTTAGTATTTCTAGTATAGCTTTAGTGTTATAGGACTTAGTGAAATTAGTGAAGTTTAGTCTTTATTTTTTATTCTTTATAGTTTAGTATTGCTAGCATATATTCTTCATTATTTTAGTACTGCTTTTAATCTTTATTCTTTATAGTGAAGCTATGGACCATGACGGTAGAGATGATCGGGAAGGCCTAAAACATAATGAGGTTGATGACGGCTCGGGGTATCTGAATGAAGATGGTGATGTTGGGTTGTCGGATGATCAGCTAGAAGAACAAAACATAGGCAACCCGTAACCAAGTATTGATGTCGATGCTAGCGTTGGACCCTCAACGAAATCCTCTGATGTAAATATTTAAGTCTCTGCTAATTATATATATAGACCTCGATATTGAGCATATATTTAATGAATGTTTTTTTAGTCCTCCACTTCAAAGTTACGGGGCCCGACCAAAAAGTGGAACGAGAATACACATATGATTATTGACATAGTTAGTGCGGATGGGGAACCTTTGGAGCCCATAAACAGCGTGATGCATTTACTAATCAAGTAGGAGTTCTTGTTAGGGACATGATCCCGATCACCTGTCCAGTATGGAAGAAGCCAAGAGCTGATGGAATAAGTTTTGTCTCTAACGAATTGAAAATTTCTATTTGGGACAAGCTGATATCACATTTCCCTCTGCTGACGATGGACGCCGAGGAGCAAACAACGGCATTGAAAGCCAAAGTCAATGTGTGGATCCTGAAGAAGATGGACAAACAATTCCAAAACCACACAAAAAGAACGTGCGCGTGGCGAAGTATGTCAAGAGTGGGAAAATTACTCCGGAGTTTAAGGGAACAAACGAGAGGTTACGTGATCACTAGGATGATTTCGTGATGTACAAGAAATCCAAAGAAGCTCTTGAGAGGTCCAAAAAGAATGCGGATAATGCGAAGAAAAAGGTTCTCCATCATAATTTGGGGCCATGCGGCTACAAGACTGCCATGCCTAAGTGGGATAAACTTAAGGCTGAAATTAGGGAAAAAAGGTCTAACTCCAGAGACGGAGAAAGTGCCCGAGAGAACAGGAAACTTTCTAATGGCGCATGGTATGACGTTGGACAAGGAAACAGGGGAGTTGGTTCTTCGTGATACGACGAAGAAAGCAGTGTTGACTCCCTTCGATGATCTTTAAAAGCAGTAGCCAAGGTGGAGGCGAGAACGTTCATTCCGGATAGAGAGAACGACGAGCTGACAAAGGCACTCCGAAATCCTAAGAAGGGAGGACGAACACGAGGCTATGGAGGTGCTCCTTGGAAGATGGGGCTTCATGAGGACTATCATACTTATAGAAGCCGAGCCAGAGCAACGAAGAGGAGGGAGCAGCAGGCGGCAGACCGGCTAAAGAAGGTGGAAGAAAGGAACGAGCTGCTCTTTGTGATGTATACGAAGATGCAACAGAAATTTTTAAGCCGTCCAGAGGCCGACAAGATTTACATAGATCCTGCAGCTGATGGCCCATCTAACCGGAGGAGCAGTGTGGCTTCCACGGGGTTGCATGACGATGATGTAGAAGTTGATGCGTCCTAGATGGATCGCTACCCTGTTGATAATATCGAAGATAAGACTGAATGTGAGCTGCACCAGCCAATGAAGAACATATTTGTGAAGGTGGTCGTCGTCATTGCTTTAAAAGTTGATCCTGAAGTGCGTTGGCATTGCCGGGAGGTTCCAGCTGGGTATGCTCGTGTTGGAGTGGAGGAAATTGTACCTGGATGCGAGGCATTGGAGATTGACCACCCTGGCCCTGAAGGGGAGCCCACCCTGGAAGATGTCAAGCATGGAATCATTTTATGAAAAAAGAAATACATCATATTTTCAGGCTCGACGCAGAGGCAACGGTCTCTCTCACCTCCACCACCTCCAAGTCCAATGAACTTTGATAGGGACGACGACGACACCTACATGACTCCACCTCGATCTTCGCCGCTGCGTCAGCAGCCTGAACCTTCTTTGGCTGAGTACAGGACTGGAAAGCGGAAGATCAGCCAATTCAAGTGGGGTAACTTGACTAAGTGCCTGCCTTCGCCTACTAAGGAGAAATTGTCGCCGCTTCCAAAGGTCCCCAAGAGTCCTCCAAAGTTTCCTTACCATATAAGCCCCCCGTGGTAATCATCCCAGACGTATCAATTGACCCGAAAAAAATAGAGTACTTCATGAAACATTGTTTTCAACCACCCCAATATGTTTTAAACTTACTATCGGACTATGATCGTTGTATTGACAAGGCGAATAATGAGGGGCTTGAGAAAACAAAGCAGAAGAGACGCGACGTTGCTCCGCTGAAGTTGGCATCCAAGATTGTGATACTAGAAGGGTATGAGATTCCTGGTATGACCTACGAAGAAATGGTGGATTTGATAGAGGCCGACATTGCTCCCGAGGCATTGCAATATCGCTTGGGAAGGATCTGGTCACGAAGAAGGACTGGGCCAACCTACCTACAAAAATGCGAGCATTACATAAATGGTACAAGGATGACTCAGCAGACGGGGACGAGATACTTTCTGTTAAACTTAGAGATGAGCATTACTTCATGGGAGAACATACGATTCATATTGACTTTGACGAACTCTTTCAGTTATTCAACCAGAAGGCTCTCGACAAATCTATCATCGGCTACTATTGTTTGTAAGTGATTAGTTAAAGCTAATCTCGTATCATTTTCATATAATACTTAATTGTCCTCACTACATTCTTTTACGCGCAGAATGAAGAATCTTCAGTGTAGGAGGAACCGGATTTATCAAGTTGGGTTCGTTGACCCAGATCGAGTTCATGTACATACCTTAAAAATAAACCCGGGGGAAACGGAGAATAACTTGCTCAATTTTTTTGGAGAAACAACATTTCAAGAAGAACATATTATTTCCGTACAACTTCAGGTTAGAGTGTTACATGTTCATTGTTCACTTTTCCTCGTACTCGATTTTGATGAGTTAGGTAGAGACTTAATATTTACTGAATTATCTTCTATATGTTGATGTGTATGTGGAGCCATCACTGGATTCTCTTCAACATTGAAATTGACTTGGGGAAAGTTTAGATCGAGCACTCATTACATCGACCCATGACGGATTACTGGAACATTATTGAAACGCTCCAGAGGTATTATATTGACCTCTTTTCTTTATTTCCTAAGTTCTAGTTATGAATATATTCTTTATTCATTTTCTATACCGGGGCAGGGTATGGAAGCGGTTCATAAAACGTGCCAAAGAAGGTCAATTTAAAGCAGAGCTAACCTTTCAGCTAATAAACGTGAGTAGATTACCCCTATTTAGTTCTAGTTTCAATATCGGATTGTTATGTTTGATTATTACTTGATATGAACTCTATTTTTGTAAACTGCGAGAGACAGCCACCGGCGACAAGTCTATGTGGATATTACTTTTGCGAGTATATGCGCATGTATGTCAGTGAGCGGAAAGATATGATGGTACGTAAAGCATTCACATATCAATTCACAATTTAACTTTTGATGTATTTATATTAACCGTCTTCTCTTGATATATCCAGCAAATGAATCAACGAGAGCATCTCACTCCATATCAACGCTCTAGAGGGATTCAAGAGGAAATTTTTGAATTTCTGCTTGACGAGGTCATAGTCCCAACAGGAGAATACAATATAAACCGTAAATAATGATTTTGATGTAATAATGATCATGTTGGGACGACACTTATGTATATGATACATGTTTAACTTGATACGAGTCTCGTTGGATATGTAATATATATATGGATCAATTCTCGTTAGACACTTCATATAATATAAGTGTAATTGTAGCTTACAGATAATAGTTTAAATCATAAATAAAACAGAAAATAAAATAAAAATGTTAAAACCTAAAAGCCCTCGAACTTATTAGTCTCGGTTTGTAATACAAAACAGGATAAAAGGTCATCGCCGAGTAGCTCGCCTGCGCGCCCACGTGGATACCTTTTTGTCCCGTTTGCATATCATACCGCGACTATAGGTTGGGGTGTTTAGTTCCGATTCCGCAGTCCCGGTTGCTAAACCGGGACTGAAGGCTCTTACCAACCGGGACTGTTAGCATGTTTTCTACTAGTGTTACCATCTGTAAAGAGATAAGTATAAAATAAAGACAAAATATGTCAAAAGAAAAAACCCAGGAAAGATGACTTTTTTCAAGGACCTTCCGTAGCTCCAAACGGAAAACTCAAAACTATTAAAAGGTAGATAAATAACTATGAAATACCCTAAAAATTTGGCGGATCAAAATTATTCTACTTAAAGGTATGGGACTCATTCTACTTAAAGCCGACTCTCTCCAATCCCATTTCAACAATAGTATACTTAATGCCATCAGGTAACATTTTTGGAAACAAAACTCATCATTATCATGAATACCAATAGTAGGAACAAATTGAGGATAATCATAAGTTTATCAAAATAGTAAATGTTATCATAAAAACAGTAGCACAATCATTTTCATAAGTTTCATCCGTAAATGCCTAGTTGTTGAATCAAAAATCATACAAGACGGAATGTAGAAGTCATAACGACTAGACAAAACAAAATTGGTTGGGATTTCAATAGGACCTGTGGGACGTCTATGAAAGCTCACAACTCGTGGACTGGAGATTCCTTGCTCCCGAGATCCGGTGATTTCTTTATCACCCCAAAAAATGTAAAATAAAGAAGAAAGCGTAACCTATTTTCCAGTGGACTGAGAAATAGGAATTTTCTTATAAATTATTGGATAACCATTTTAAAAATATCGTTTTTTAATATTTAAAATAAAGAATCGCTAGACTTTTTTTTTTTTGCGAATTCTAAAGAATCGATTAGATCTGGTGGCCCAAAGTACAACGTGTGCCGCAAACAGGCAACATGGCGTTTTGCGTTCTGTTTGTTCAGAAAAATGTGCAGCTGGCACCGCAATTACCGATCGATTCGGATACACGCACTGGACGTCTTCTCCACGTTTCCTTGCAACCCGGTGCCTCTGCCATTATTGTTACCCAGCGGAGTCGAAACGGATCAGATCAATCAATCGGCAGAGATAATTATCCTTCCGTTTTTCTCCACGCCGTTCCGCTCTTGGACTCCGGTAGCCCCACGACTTCCCCCATCGACTATAAAAGTAAACTACCGACACCCTCCCTATCTCTCGCTGCAGTTTCAACTCACGCACGCAGACCTCCTCGTCTCTCCTGCCCTAGCGCTACCTCCCGCTGGGTTTCGATCTTGGGCTTCCTGTTCCCGGCGGCCGTAATTGGTGCTGCTCCTCCTCGGCTAGTTCGATCGTCGGGTTGTGCTTCTGGTTCCAAGCAAGGTATGCAGATCTCGTGTTCACTTGTCCGCTTGGGTGTACGTACGCTTGTTTCTTCATGTTGATATATATATGTGCTTGCTTGTGAACATTAGTAGAAAACATGCTAAAGAATCAAACAGAAATACCCCATTTGTCTCGGTCGTACTGTAAACCGGGACGGATGGGGCCTAAAACCCGTCGAGCGCTTCAGGCGTCACCTATTTGTCCCGGTTCCAGCCACGAACCGGGCCAAATAAGGTAGCACCCGCCAAGAGCTCCAGGCGTCACCCATTTGTCCCGGTTCGTGACTGGAATCGGGACAAAAGTCATGATTTCAATTACGAAAGCCGAGCCATCGCCGCGCATTTTTTCGATGCGCATGGAAGACGGCACCGGTGATTCCTCTGCCCTCCGGCGCTCCGGCCGGCGATTCCTCTGCCCTCTCCGGCGCTATAAAATGGTACAGTACGGTCCTCCACACACCATCTCTCCGGCTAGCTCCTCCACACACACCATCTCTCCAGCCATCTCTCCTCTCTTTTCTCCGGCCCTATGGAGCCCGTCTCGGTCCGATGAGTTTTATGACTATAAGAAGAAAGGCATGTGGTTCAAGGTGTGGGTCACCCTTCGTGCATGGCGCGTGGAGAAGTGGACCCACGACGTGAAGGACATTTTCCTTGACGCCACTCCGATCAAAGCCGTTGGACTCAATTGCGAGTTTGCCGACCCTCGATAGAAGGATACTCCCCAGCGCGCCGTCGTCCTTCAACTCTCGGTGGCGACCGAGACTCTTGTCTTCCAAATTTGTGAAGCTGATCGGGTGTCACAGGTTCTCGTGGATTTCTTAGCTGATGAGACAATCAATTTCTACGGCGTGGCAATCCATAATGACATGAAGATGCTAGCCTACTATGGAATTATTATTCGGTCCGCGGTCGACCTGCAGAGAGACCGCCGAAACCCTACCGGCAATTTTACTCCGGGTCTCTATGCTCTCTCTAATGCTATCATTGGGACAAATCTTGAAAAGAAGAAGAAATGCAAGAAGAAGATGGACACGGACGACGACAAGGACGACACGTTAGAAGAAGACCTAATTTTCGGATGGGACAAAGTTCTATTGAGCTACGATAAAGTCGTATATGCTGCTTTAGACGCTCGCCTTGGATTCGAGATTCCACGGAAGTGGGATAGTCTACGCGGCTATAATACTGAGGATGCTCATCTTAATGTCATTGATGAGTAGACTATCTATGTATTCGGTCACGCAAAAATTATGTGCGCGTGTTCTCATGTATTGACCGAAATATATCTAGTTAGTCAAATGGTTTTGTATTAGTTAGTCAAATTCAAACTTTTTTCATATTCAATTTTTTTTCAAATTCCAAAGTTTGCAAAAGTTATTTAAAACAGAAAACAGAAAATGGGGTTTTGTATTAGTTAGTCAAATTCAAACACTTTTCATATTCATAGTTTTTTCAAAATCCAAATTTTGTAAAAGTTATTTAAAACAGAAAACAGAAAAAGAAAATAAAAACAGAAAAAATGAAAAAACCCCATCTTTCCCGGTTTCAGTCACAAATGGGCCGTCTTGTTGTCCCGGTTTGTGGCTGGAACTGTGACAAAAGGTGGGTGCCTATATATACTGATCAGCAGCCCCCTCCCAAAACCATTGGAAACTTTTTTTTGAAATGGAAGGAGGGGGTGTGTGCTAGTCTATTTGTTTTAAGTATGCACGCAAGATGTTCGATGAAATGTCTGAGAGAGTTCACGAAATGATTTGATGTACACTTAAAGAAGTTTATCCTTCTTTTCGATCGAGGTTAATTTTTTTCTCATTTCATTTATCATTAATTGATACCGTACATGTTCAGTGGTTATTTCTCGATGGTCTGTAATGGTTATTGATATAGTTAATTATATAATGCAGATGGACCGACAATGGATATATGGTGACCGACGCACTGCTAGTACATGACGGGTTTGAGGAAATTTCTTGAGAAAGCCCAGGCCCACGGTACCAATGATTTCATGTGTTATCCATGTGTCAACTGTCAGAATAAGACAGATCACCCAAGCGCGAGAACCCTTCAAAGTCATCTTATTCGGCACGGTTTCATGCCCAGCTATAATTGTTGGACGAAGCACAGAGAAAAGAGGGTTATGATGGAAGACAATGAAGAAGAGGAAGATGATGACAACTATCCTATGTTCCCGGAGTACGGAGATTCTGCAACGGGGGAAGATGAAGAGGCACCAGATGAGCCCGCTAACGATCTTGGTCGGTCCATTTCTGATGCAAAGAGAGAGTGCGGAACTGAAAAAGAGAGGTTGAAGTTCGATCAGATGTTAGAGGATCACAAGAAATTGTTATATCCAAGTTGCGAAGATGGTCAGAAAAAGCTGGGTACCACACTGGAATTACTGCAGTGGAAGGCAGAGTGTGGTGTGACTGACAAGGGATTTGGAAAGTTGTTGTAGATAATTAGCAAAATGCTTCCAAAGGTCAACGAGTTGCCCGGCAGCACGTACGAAGCAAAGAAGATTGTGTGCCCTCTAGGATTAGACGTGCGGAAGATACATGCCTGCCCTAATGACTGCATCCTCTACCGCGGTGAGTACGAGAATTTGGATGCATGTCCGGTATGCACTGCATTGCGGTATAAGATCAAACGAGATGACCTTGTTGAAGTTAAGGGTGAGCGTCCCCAGAAGAGGGTTCCTGCCAAGGTGATGTGGTATGCTCCTGTAATACCACGGTTGAAACGAAACGCCTGTTCGCGAACAAAGAGCATGCCAAGTTGTTGCGATGTCACAAAGAGAACCGTAAGAGAGACGCGATGTGCAGACACTCCACTGATGGGGCGCAGTGAAGAAAAACTGAGAGAGAGTTCCCGGAATTTGCAGATGACGCAAGGAACTTAAGGTTTGGTCTAAGTACAGACGGATTCAATCCGTTTGGTGAGCAGAGCAGCAGTCATAGCACCTGGCATGTGACTTTATGTATTTATAACCTTACTCTTTGGTTGTGCATGAATCAAAAGTTCATTATGATGTCATTGCTCATCCAAGGCACGAAGCAACCTGGCGACGACCTTGATGTGTAACTCAGGCCATTAGTTGAAAAACTTTTACAGTTGTGGCGGGAAGAAGTTGTACTGATTTTGGATGAGCACAAACAGGAGAAATTTGACATACAATTTTTGCTTTTTATAACATTTAACGTATAATATGTAACTCGATTTTATTTGAAATGAAACATAAATATAAAAATAAAAACACAAAAGAATGTGTAAAATAGAAAACAGTAAACAAAAAACAAAACAGGAAACTAAAAAAGAAAAAAATCATAGTCCCGGTTCGTATTACGAACCGAGACAAATGAGAGCCAACCTAATACGAATCGGGATAAATAAGAGTCAGCCAGAGGCTGACTCAATTGGCCACGTGACCCCCCTATTGTTCCCGCGCCGTGACGTGCCCGAGACAAATAGGCGAGGCTATTTGTTCCGAACATGACATCCGGGAGTGTGCCCAGTACAAAAAGCTCTCTGTATCCGGAACGCTTAGCTCCTTCTGCTCTAGTGAAAGTTGCGATCTATCATCAGCCGTCGTATTTCTCTGTGAGAATCAATCAGATATCATGTACGTACCGTGTGGCATCCGGATCGATAGATCTTCTGGGCGTCGTTCAGTTTTAGACCAGTCTATTCCAATTGATATAGGGTTTAAATCTTCCGGCCCTCCTCGTTTAGTTTTAGATCAGTCCCTAGTGTAGCTGCATGGATATGCATGGATCGACGAAACATTTGCCTCGTCATCTTGCTGGATTTGTCGTGCAGCAGCTAGAAAAATAATTGGCACATACGGTCTGGTTCCGGGAGCATGTCTACAGTCCAGGCCGGTGGTTCCGTTCTAGGTGCATTGAGTTGGATGTGATGATGAGTTTGACTGTTTGTTGTGTTGCATATAATCCATAGATTAACGAGGGATACTATATGTATCCTATTGCATTGGCATGAGCATTGCTGGTTGCAAATATACTACTTCTGACTTTTTGAATAAGAAGTATATTTATTTTAAAAAACTTGACTAATTTTAGTTCACTGAACTTTATAGTTGGAAAAAATATTTAAAATTTATAAATCTGTGTAGATGCTAATAGACAATAGACATTCATTTGGAAAACAGAGGAACTAGTATATCACTAGTTTCTCTTGTGTTGAAACTAAAACGTGTGCACAAGCACACTACATTTGAACATATACTTTAAAAGTACGAGTTTAACATGGCTTTTTTCCCTATTTTACAAGACTAGCAAAATGCCTGTGCGTTGCAACTGCAACGGGAGAAAAAATATCATAAAATGCTAACCCGATAAGCATGCCCCAAGTCCCCCTCCCTTCACACCATCGACACACACACAGAGATCTATATCCTCTATGTCAACACGACGACCCACATGTATCGTTGCTCATTCTCCTTCCCGCCAACGCTGATGGTGGTTGTTGTGGCCACCATATCAAAATGCGTCTGAGGTGATAAAAAAAGTAGAGGAGTCCGGCCACTGCACGATTCGCCATAAAGCGAACGATGAGAAGGAATGATGAGAGGCATAAGGAGGAAAGGGCAAGTCCAACAATTACCCTAAATTTTATCTCCTATATCTGAAAATCAGGGCTCCCTTAAAAAGGAGTTCCCCTATAAATTTTCACATGTTGCGGTTCACTACTGTTCAAATCATTTAAATCGATATGAAATAGCCGAATTTGGATTTTCACCACGAGAAAATTATGCATTATGGAGGCTTGCCAGTTAAGCTGTCATTGTTACAACCGCAACTTGTCACAGAAATCAGCCAGTTTCAACGCTGCTACGACACATTGTGCAGTGCGCCAATAGAGACACGTGAAGCCATTGCTACCACACGTTCCCCAATTACGCCTAAGACATCAACATCCCTTCGCGTTCGAGAAGTAGTGGAAACAAAGGAAGACATGTGTATAACATTGGGAGAGGAGTTAGGATGTGATGCGCGACGCACATTTCGATCATCCACTTCAACGCCAAAGCCTTCACCGACGAATTCTTTGAAGAATTCTCATAAGACATGACATGCAACTCCCATAAAATATGTCTACACAAACCAAAAAATATCAATAAAATCTTGGCCAGAAGAAATATCACAAACGAACACAGTGAAAACTAAGAAACATAACGTGGTGTGACAAACCACAGGTGATCAATAAGCACACAGCCACGACTGCAACAATGGAGAGAAAAATGTATCTTGTATCAAGAGCCATTCAAAACAACCCCAACATAGTTCCTCCATCTCTTGGGGCCTGATCAATGGGACGACAAGGAGTACGAAAAGCTAAATTTGATAGAGGAAACTACATGAAAATATTTGTTACAACAAAAGAGATAGATGTATCCCAACCGCTATTGCTCTCGTGTAAAGACTTTTTTTTAGGCGACTGGAAAAAATGACTATGAATTCCACTTTTTGTTTGCGAATCCCTGTTTGGCACCCAATCATCGATGGATGTGGCTCCACTCTCTTACTGTACATATACATATACATATACATGAAATACAACCAGCTGAGTATACAAGTTAGGTATCTAGGGCTGAAAAAACATAATTTACAGCAACCGAACCACTTCCAGTGCAAAATACCTAGTTGACAATTCAGCAATCAACTCCGTTCGCTATTCCAAGGCGGAAACCAACTGCCAGAACTACAGCCTGTTAGGCAATATAGAAAAGAAAAAACAAACACACAGTTAATCCAAGTACTAGAAAATGAAACTAATTGTAAACTACTATTGCTTGTAATTCATGATTCTAAAGATTTTGTATTACTACTTGCAACTGCTAAATTTGTACAGTTAACATCTACTTCCATGTTGAAGAGGCTTTATCAATCAGCCACCAATCTTTTAGCTGTAAACTTCAATAGCTACTTTGTGTTTTTAAAGTTTATGATTTACTTACAAATTTATTTCAGTTAACGTAACAAATCTGATCGAACAGAGATAACTTATTTCATCTGATTCACAATCTCTGAAGTGAAAAGCTTAATAGCAGCATGGCGTCATGCAATTGTATCACAGAGGTAACTTACAGCTGCAGTGCAGGCTACATATCCTAGAATGTACCATGGAAGGCAGGAACAAAGAAATCGGCAATGAACCTTTACTTTAGCAAGATAACGGAACTCCATGAGAATACTGGTATATATAGCTTTATAAAGTAGGGTAAAATAGCAGGTGTACAAAAGCACTCACAAGTCACAAAAGCAAGCCTGTGCCAAGTTCACAACATGGAAGGCGCGGGTCTTCCTTGAACAACAGGGTCATAAATTGAGACAACAAAAACCAAATGATCATATAAGATAAATGTCTACTTTTCAGTCGTGGGGGCAATTTACTTGTTATTGTGTGAGTCTAAGATCCGATCATACCTCAATTGCTACTACAAAAACTAACCAAAACTATTTCAAGATTAGCAGCACCTAAGCAATAGGAATATACAATATGTACTAATTTGTAGTTTCAGTTTAAACATTAGTTAGCCTGATTAGATTATAATACAAGTAGAAAAAGGTGAGTGATGGAATCTGGATTAGACACTTTCTGATCACGCATAGACAACCGAGAGATTATGCATCGACCCATCAACGACACCGATGCATCCCCACAGCGAAGCGAAGCAGGTCTGCAGCTCCACAAAAATTCTGGAATTGCACAAGCTCATCATCTCCATACCTACGCGAGGGGCTGCTGCTTCTGGCCGTGGCATCCGCAGGCCGCAGGTGCGGCGGCTGAGGCATATCCCATCGTCTTTCCGCGGCATGCTGGTCTCCGTGGACTCCTGGCCGCCTCCCATGGTCGACACAGAGACAGGCAGCGGCAGTGCGTGTGGTGGAGCCGAGGACCGGGTTCCCGCACGCGGTGAACGAGACCAGGGGCGGGGACGCTCGTGCGGCAAGGGCAGGGGCTCGTGTGGTCGAGCTGAGAAAAAAAAGGAGCTAGGGAAGGGACCGAGGAGGTGCCGAGGAGAAGGAGATCAGGGGGAGCTTTGGGGCAACGTGGGATGGTGGTAGAAGGAGATCAGGGGAGCTTTGGAGTTGCTCGCCTTGGATCTCGAGGTCCAACGACCCAGAACGGCAAGCGGAGGCGTGATTAGGGGAAGCGTGGGATGGTGGTAGACGGACGAGGAGTAACGAGGGGTTGGACGAAAGGGTGGGCAGAAAGAGGAACGAAACTTCTTTTTTAGACAGTAGAGATAGAGATAGAGATATCTATCTATTTTTTTTCTTATTTCTTCATAGATAATGCACATACTTTCGTACCTTCAACATGCGCTATATAATAAAAATAGATGAATTTGAATTTTTATACATGCACAATTTCGAATTTTAATACTAATAAGTGTGTTTAGCACTTTTTGCATCAACATGTCATTGCATTGTCACCTCATTTATTTAAACTGTTGCATTCAATTCAAATTACATTTTTAATTCTAATGCAAATCAAATTAATTAAAATGTGATATTACAAATCTTTTTCAAATGTTCAAAATAATGTATCAAATTGTCTAATTGAAACTATAAATATTTGCAAAAGATTCTGTATTATTTTCCTTTTCTATTTCTCTTCAAAACACAAAAAACATAAAAGAATAAAAAGAAAAGAAAGAAAAAAACAGGAGAAAAACCTTACCTGGGCCGAATTTTCCTTATGGCCCAACCCCATTTTCTTTTTGGGCCTAGCCCACCCTTCTCCTCATGTCTCGTTCCTCCGTACAGAAGACACGCACGGAGAAAGCTGCCATGGCTGCCCCACTCTCCACCTGCTCCCCCTCCTTAAAGCCTCCCCCAGTGCCTCCAGAAACCCTAGACGCTCTTACCTCTCCCTCCTTGCCCGCCGCCACCTTCTTCTTCCCCGTCTCATCTCTCTGTTCATCCTCACCCCAAAACCACCGAAGACCTCACCGTTGCGCCGCCACTCCGGTAACGTCGAAGGGCCGTGAAGCTGCCCCGGAGCTGCGCCTCTCCGTCGTCATCCTCTACGTGCAAGGAATCAGGCGGGAGCCATCGGAATCGGACAAACTCGCCCGTTTCTTCCTCGCGGACAGCGACCTTCACCGCCGCAATTCGTCGCCTCCGGACCTCCCCGACAAGAACGACTACGGCGAGAACCCCCATAGTGAGATACTCTTCCGATTCCCCCTCTCTTGTTCTCGAATCCAGGGCTTATTCGACGAATTCGTCCTCGCCTCTTCCCGGTCCGCCATTGATGGACGAAGAAGCTTCGCCCCTGTTTTTCCTCCTCCGCTCGCACCCCGCACCACTCCACTCCTCCAGCACACGCACCGCACCACACCGCCTCACCCCCAACACCACGCCCCGTCCGTTTTCGGAGATCGTCGCCGACATCTTCTTTCCGCTCGCCGGCGTTGCTACTGTCTCGGGCGTTTTCAGTTTCGTCAGAAACTGTGCACCAGAGTCTCTTTATAAGAACAGGCGCCCTTAACCTATCACCAACACCGAACTGTCCTAGTGGCTAGCGCAGCCTCACAGCACCTCATCCGCGCCTTGCGAGTTCGAATCCCGGCCGTGTTTAATAAAAGGCAGCTTTGTCGTTTTTGCGACACACTGACACCTTTGCCTGTAACGCCCCGGGATTTATCCCCTTTTTGATTTGTGAGTTTTCTTTTTGCATCGACATGGCATCGCATCGCATTAATTTAATTTGTTGCATTTAAATTAATTTTCCATAATTAAATTTAAATGCATTTCAAATTAAATAAAAATGTGTTATTTTCAAATATTTTAAAAATGTTAAAAACTAGTTTATTAAATTGTCTATTCAAAACTAAAAATATTTTGTAAAGGTTTTGTATTCAAATTCTTTTTCGTTTTTGTTTTAAAAATAGAAAAACCAAAAAGTTATCGGGAGAGAAATAAGGCCCAAAGCCCACCTAAGCCAAACCCTAGGTTTCCCCCCCAGAAATTTCTTCCCACCCCCTGGAAATTTTGCAGCCGCCCCCCTCCACTTCTCCCTTTTTCCTTTTCTCTTTTTCCCCCCTCCTTTTCTTTCTTTCCTTTTTCTTCCTTTTTTTCTTTCTTTTCCCTTCTTCTCTTTCTTTTCTTCTTCCTCCAGCCCGCAGCGCACCAATCCATCCCGACCCCGCCGCCAGCGCGCCCTTGGCCTGCCGCCGCGCTCCCTTGGCCTGCCGCCGCGCTCCCTTGGCCTGACGCCGCGCTCCCTCCTCGTGCCGCCGCTGGCTGTCGCCTCCGCGCCGGCCGCCGCTGGCCCGAGCTCCTGCGCCGCCGCCAGCCCAAGCCCGCACGCCCCGGCCTGCGCTCCTCCGCGCCGGGACCGCGCCTCCCGCTCCCGCCGTGCTCCGCGCCGCGCCATGGCCGCCCGGACGCCGCGTGCGCCGGCCGCACCCAGCCCCGAGCTCCTCCCGAGCTCGAGCGTCCCCGCGCCTCCTCCGCTGCTCGCCGCCTCCGCACCAGCCGCACGCCGCGCCGGCCACGCCTCCGCTCCCCGCGCCTCCGAGCCGCGCCGCCGTGCCCCGTCGCCTCCGCGCCGCCGCCAGCCACCGCCGCCTCTGCTCTGCGCGCCGCTCGCCGGCCCACCATCCCCGCCGCCCGGCGCCCTGAGCCGCGTCGGCCCCTGCTTCGCCCCGGTCGCGAACGCCCCGACGCCGTCCGCAGCTGCCCGCCTCCGCGCCGCCGCCGCGTCCTCCGGCTGAGCCCCGCCCTCGCAGCGCCCTCCGGCCACGCCTTCCGGCCGCCACCCGCAAGCGCCGCGTAGCCGCGCCGCCGCTCCTCGCACCGCTGCTCCACCGCACGCTCCACGCCGTCCGTGTGCGCGCCCGCCACCGTGCGCATGCTCGCAGCCCGCGCCGGCCTCCGTCCATCCGTCGGTTTCCCGTCCGGTGGCGTCCCCACACCCGTCGCCCGCCAGGTGTTCGACTTTATGTCCGCAAGACCCCGGAGTCCATCTTCATGACCCATCGACGAGGTCTTCCTCCGTCTTTTCCGTGTCGTCTCATGTGTGTGGCCGCCTTCGTGCGTGACTTGAAACCGTTGCCGTGGCCCGAAGACTGGATGTGACAAGTGCGCCACCGACCCCGAAGCCGGTGCTCCGAACAACAACCCCCGGGACGACTACCCGACCACTTCCACAACACCGACAAACGACGATGCCCCGGTTCCGCGACGACTACTTCCACGACAACGACTACTTCCTCTACGGACCGAAAACGTCGGTTTCGAACCCTATCTCTCCCGATCCAACGTGCGAACCCAAACCCTAACTGTAAAAACCTATTTTTATTAAATGTCATCTATCTTATGCATATCGCATCATACTTGCATGTGTTGCATCTCTTGGGTTTGCGGGTGTAGCAATTCACCTAAATAATAATTATGGAATGTGTGGGGTAATAAATATATAATGCCCTATTCCATTTAATTTCATTAGATCACCATGCCATGTGTTGCCATGCTAACCAACATTTAATATTGCTGGTAAATAAATAACTTGCACCTAAATATTAATTGTCGGAATCCCGGTTCCGCTTAATTTGGATTAAGTGCATCTCGCATTGCATCTTGCCATGCCATGCATCATTCTCATATGATCATGCTGGATCTTTTGCCGTAGTTGTAAAATGCATCTTTTACGCTTTCCAGTGTTTGTTGCTTCTTCGCGGATAAGACGTTGAGATGTGTGAGCACCGACAAGATCTGCTTCCATGCGGGATTCCAGGCAAGCAAAGTTTGCTTGTTTACCTATACATTGTCTTTCATTCCTGCCGTTGATCTCTGCTACCCTAGTTATCGATTATTGAACTGCGATCCCATCACATGTTTATCCTGCAACCCATACAGCTTTATCCCCACAACCTAATACCCGTTGCATGTTTATCTGTTGGCCTTGCGAGTCGTAGCGCATGCTTAGAGTTGCTTGTGCGAGTCATCTGTTGGTCTTATGTTTCATCTGCTTAGTATGATAGATTGTTCTACTTTAATAAAATGATATCTTGGATTGGGGTTCTATAATTAAAAGATAAGGCACCAGGCGGAAGGCCTTGCGAGGTGCTTTGTTCTGCTCAGTGTCGACCTAGGAACTGAGATTTTGTCCTCGGATCCAATTTTGAGCGCACTAACCACTTGTGGGAGGCCCAATGGAGCCCCCCTCGACTTTGAACGGATCTACAGCTTGCCCATGTGCCGCAACTAGTTCGGGTTTTCCATTTGCTCATATGCATGTGCATGACGATGATGATGATGATGATGAGAGGGTATGTGATACGGGGGTCATATAGGTGTGGTGCATGCGAAGCGGACAGTTCCTACTGTGGTTTGAGCCACATGGCGCGTGGACACAAACTAATGAGTCCGCAATTGAGATTCGGCCGGACTCCTGACGCGGGTAACAACTCATATGGGTGGCACTTGGACTTGCTGTAGTGAAGGAATAAGTCGTGTTGAGAAGCCCTGATGCTTGCTTGGGTTGATCATGCGAGTATGGGTACAGTAGTGCACCCCTGCAGGGTATAATCTTATCGATGATCCGTGTCCACGGTTATGGACGACTTTGGTGATGATGCTGGCTAACAAGATCTAGACAACTTGCACCTAATTAATGTTAATTAATTTGATTAGTAATATAGAATTACTTTCACAATAAATTATAACTAAAACTATTCAATGTGTGAGTTTCCCGAATTGCTTCCTCATATTTGATTGAGGGGGTTAATTCGAGAATGGGTTATGTTTGGTGTTAGTTGTAGTTGTTTATCTTATGCGCTCTCTTATCCCTCTCTGATTAGACGGAAGTTGTAGCGTGTCTCTTTAGGTTGCTAGTGCTGCTGCCGCTAAGTCCACCTCCCCTATATTTTGGGAGATGGTGTAGAAAGTAGGCAAGTCGGTTTTGCTTGCCAGGGAGTGCCCTGACCCTCTTTTGGGTTGTGCTTTATGTGCAGTCAACAGGTTTAAAGTCTGACGACGTTAGCTTGGGAATCCCTCCGGCTTGGCTGGGCAGGGATATGGCGCCATTGCTTATCTTCAGGACTCTTAGTCCAATTTGCATCCTATCCGTAGTCGGATACTTTTCTGCTTCCGCTGTCATTTGAATCTTTGTATTGTATCATTTGTATCTTGACTCGTTCGAGTCGTTGTTGTAATTATATCTTCTGTTGTATTTGTGGATGTATCGGAACTTTTGTAATGTTATCACAATTCCACCCACATAATGTGCATGTTTCGGCGTGCACATTATGTCTGGTGGGCGACCTAAAATCGTTATTATGCGGATTTCGGCGGGATCGCTTAAATCTACATAGTACCGATTTTAGGGCGTCACATTGCCCCACCAGTCAGCAACCGACCGGGCCAACGCAGCGCCCGCATGCCCGCGTGGCACCTAGGGCCCGCGCGTCAGTCTCTATGGCTAGCCTCACGTCCGGTGATAAAAGTCCCAGATCCAGATCTGCGCTGCTAATTTGTGTAGAGCCCCCTGCGCTCTCGAGTTTAGTGTTTAAACCCCCAGAGACATTTTTTTCATCACGAACAAGTCCTTGACTTTTACAGAATCAACCCCAAACTTGTTTTGCTAATATCTTTTAATCTATAACTCCAGATGAAATAATCTGTATATGTTTATTTATTAGTAAAATGCAGTGAACATTAATATGCCATTCTTATGCCATGTTGCATCTTTTATTTTAATTGCTTAGTTAAATTGTCAAATGGACCCAAATAATTAAATATGAAATGTGTGGGGTAATTAATATATAATGCCCTATTCCATTTAATTTGACTAAATCATCTATGCCATGTCTTGCCATATTAATGAACATTTAATTTGATGTGTAGATAAATAACTTGAACCTAAATATTAATTGTCGGGATTGCATTCCCGCTTAATTGGATTAAGTGCATCCCGTCTTGCATATTGTCATGACATTCATCATTCCCATGATCATGCTGGATATTTTACCGTAGTTGTAAGATGTATCTTTTACGCTTTACAGTGTTTGTTGCTTCTTCGCGGATAAGACGTTGAGATGTGTGAGCAACGGTAAGATCTTCTTCCATGCGGGATTGCAGGCAAGCAAAGTATGCTTGTAACCTGTACATTATCTTTCATTCCTGCCGTTGATCTCTGCTATCCTAGTAGTCGATTCTTGTGTCGCGATCCTATCACATGTTTATCCTGCAGCCTATACAACTTTATCCCCACATCCTATTACCGTTGCATGTTTATCTGTTGGCCTTGCGAGTCGTAGTGCATGCTTAGAGTTGGTTGTGCGAGTCGTTTGTCTGTCTTTTATTTCACATGCTTAGTATGATAAATTGTTCTATCTTAATAAAATGATGTCAGATGTTGGGTATTATAATTAAAAGATAAGGCACCGACGGAAGGCCTTGCGAGATGCTTTGTTCTGCTAAGTGTCGACCTAGGAACTCAGTTCTTGTCCTCGGATCCAATTTTGAGCGCACTAACCACTTGTGGGTGGCCCTATGGAGCCCCCCTCGACTTTGACTGGAACTTCAACTTGTCCAGGAGCCGCACCTAGTTCGGGTTTTCCATTTGTCTCATATGGATTAATACTAGTGTAGTATTTTACTTTGGCGATGTGCCTTGTTACATGCATATAGGGCGCGGCCTGTTGGTACAGAGGGGTGTGTCCTGCGGGAATCCGCACCCTTTTGGCCGGGATCAGCATAGCTCTCATGGCTCCTTGGACTTGTTGCGGTGAAGGAAAAGGGTTGGGTTGAGAGGACCTAATGTTTTTGACTGGGTTGATCATATGAGTATGGGTACAGTAGTGCACCCCTGTAGGGTATAATCTTATCGATAAGCCGTGTCCACGGTTATGGACGACTTGGTGATGATGCTGGCTAATAAGATCATAGATAACTTACACCTAATCATTATTAATTAACTTGACTAGTAATATAGAGTTACTTTCACAATAAATGGTAACTAAAACTGTTCAATGTTTGAGTTTTCCCATATTGCTTCCTCATACTTGGTTGAGGGGGTTAATCTGAGAATGGGTTATGATTGGTGTTAGTTGTAGTTGGTTAATTATGCGCTCTCTTATCCCTCTCTAATGAGACGGAAGTTGTAGCGTGTCTCTATTAGGTTGCTAGTGCTGCTGCCGCTAAGTCCACCTACCCCTTATTTTGGGAGATCTTGTAGAAAGTATGCAGGTTGGTTTTGCTTGTCAGGGAGTGCCCTGACCCTTCTTTGGGTTGTGCTTTATGTGTAGTCAACAGGTTGAAGTCTGACGACGTTAGCTTGGGAATCCCTCCGGCTTGGGCTGGGCAGGGATATGGCGCCATCGCTTATGTTCAGGACTCTTAGTGCAATTTGTATCTTATCCGTAGTCAGATACTATTTTGCTTCCGCTGTCATTTGTATCTTTGTATTGTATCATTTGTATCTTGACTCGTGCGATTCGTTGTTGTATTTTATATCTTTTTTGTTGTTGTGGATGTATCAAACTGTTGTAATGTTATCACAATTCCACCCACATAATGCGCATGTTTCGACGTGCACATTCTGTCTGGTGAGCGACCTAAAATCGTTTATGCGGATTTTGGCAGGATCGCTTAAATCTACATAGTATCAATTTTGGGGCGTCACAATGTTTCGGAGGGATTAATCAAGATCTTTAGTGCCTTAAAGGTATCGAAGGATATTATGTACACCAACATTTAGTTGGGGTTAGCACTTTTAAATAAATTGACATAAAAATATTGTCATAAGTAATGTAGTTTGTAACAATGGTACTGAGATATGGAACTAGAGGTCCCCATTCCAATTCACCATTGAAACTATGTATAAAAAATGGTATGCATCCTGTTAGATATGATTTATCCATATTTTATGGATATCTAAAGACAAATATATATTTATTCCTAAGGGGATATGCTCAAGTTATGAACTTGAATAATATTAGGTTTCATCCAATTCTCCGTCTTGATATGATTGCTAGTACATTTCATGTATTGTATAGACTTCGATGATAAAATCGTCGACATATAGATAATTCATGTAGATTCCACTAAGGGAGATTCTTGGTGACTACATGCAAGCAATCATTATCTGAGTTATTCTTTTGAAAAAAACTCTCATAGTCGATTGTACCACAAAATGTTTGACTATTTTAAGTCATGGAGTGACTTATGATATTTTCACAATGTATGTTGTGATTTGTTTTTATATTAAGATTTTTAAGCCTCTTGGGGACTTTTATATAGATGTCTGAACTGGATGATCCATATGAGTATGTAATCATCGCATCTATCAACTACATGGATAGTTTACTTTTAATTGGCAATAATATTAATTCCACTTATACCAAGAGGGTATGTTACATCATAATCGATGTCGGGTCTCTACGTGAACCCTTGTGCTTCGAGCCTTGTTTTTTACCACCTCATTGTTTTCGCTAAACGAAAAATCATTTGTCTTCTAAAAAGGAAAGCTGCTTATGAGGAGAGTTGATTACTGTGGTAAATACCTCTCTTTTGTTGAGCCAGTGCTATTCTTATTTAATTGTCCCCTTCTAGTTGAACCAATATATGTGTGCATGAGGTACTGTACCATGGTTTTTGATTCATGGCCCTAAAGGTTTTAGCAATTCAAGAATAAATATTTGTCGACAAATGTAGTCTTTATTTGATATGATTTTGTTGAATCAACGAAAATGTGGAAATAATATTTACTTATTTTAACTCCTCGTGATTTCCCATAACAATGGAGTCGAGGTGTTTCGATGTCCCAACACTTAAAAAATTGTGTGCACATATATGATGGGTTTGGATGATGAGTATCCATTATTTGTTATTCAACATGAGGTGGAACTACATTTACTAGTGAGGTTATCATTTCGTTTATTTCCGTGGATACATATGACAACTCATGTGACCATGTTTCTCCCCCTTTTGCTCTCATTTGGGGGAAAGTAGTGATTGTATGAGATACTTCCACTTTATATGGCACATTACTTCCATGCATAATATGATTTCATGACATATTTGTCATAAGTAAATGTATATGGCAGATTTGCAATGTGTTGAAAATATATTGAACTTCATGTTCAGGTTTTAAGTACGTGGATATCAGGATTGAATGTCTATGACATTTCTAATTTATCGGCATTCTTTGTTTTAAATGTAATCAGTGCACTGGTTATAACAGTTTCTCTTGGTAGGACCTTGAAATATTTATAGTTGACGGATAAATAATGAGTTATACCCAACATAGATCCCAAATTTGATGTGAGGGCATGTTAATGTGCACTGGAGTAGTGATATCGGTATATAACCGAATTGTTGCAGATAGGAAATATTTGTTTGATTTTCAAGTACTTACTGCAAGGGGAAACAATATGATGTGCAGTTGGTATGATCTAGAATATATGCGCGGCGTGTAAAACCACATGTCTCCAACAAGATGTTGGTATATTAAAATTTTGTACAAGTGGTCATTTAATTAGATTTGAATCTTTTGATAAAGAATGAATTTACACGTTTTGGACATGTACATGAGGTACTTGATAAAATCATAAATGTTCATGGAAACGATATTCAAATGGGTACACAACCCATATGCTAGAATAATTTGCTCTAAATTTGATAATTTGTGCAATTAACCAAGTAAATTCATGGTTTGTGGAGATTAGAGATCCACATAAGATCACCTATTTGATATCTATGAATACCATGAATATATGTCCCAAATGGTTGATAGTCGGCATATAGCTTCTTGAGTGTTCAAGATTTGAGTGGCCACTTTATTAAAAACAATTAAGTTGAGAGAGCCTTAAGAAAAATCATGGCACTTTTAGTGCACATAAAATCTGATGACATGAGAATCTAGTAACTTTTAAAGTTGTGACCAACAAAATTGTTAATAATTTTGCTATTATCTCTACTTTGTACGCAACAAAGTTTAGTATGGATTTTATTCATACATTCAAATCATGTCTGAAGAACAAGATATAATGGACAACATACCTTTTGAGTATGATTATAGGCTGATGCATGGGATAGTTGTGAGACTATACGAGGTCTCCAAAGTATCTTGGTGATTTTACCCCGCAAGAAATATATAATTGTGAGGAGTGTATCTCCTTATCCCATTGAACTCCCATTAATTAATGAATGTGGTATAAGCCTACCAAATGCTTGAGGGCATTCATAAGTATGACGATTAATTTGATAATCTTGATAGTTATCTAAACACTTTTGGTAGATCCACTATGATTTTGCTTGTCTCTTTACCTCCGCTTCACATTGACTTCTCGTGGTTCTTTTTGAGGCCATTGAGATTCCTAGTATTTGAGTACTAGTCTGAATTTCAAGTAAGGGTATATCACCTGTATAGTGCACGCACCACTTGAAATGCAGATGATAATGTTGTGGCATTATCATCAAAAGAGGATGTGACATGATTTCTAGGTATTAGATCAAATCTATTTTTGAGCTATTTGATCACAATCAACTTAGAGTTGATTATATAGACATGCATAATTTGGAAGCTGCCGTGGACTAGAAGTCCAACAAAAAAAAGTGAGTGAATATTCACATTGTGTTTATGCAGCATATATCTCCTTAATGGAGGGTTGAGGCAAATGTATCCAATTTTCTCTCATGTAACGTGAGTTCAAGAATTCCTTTATGGAAATGTCAGCCATGTGTTGCACGAGATGATCAGTCGACATTCAATGTTGAGACATTATATTATCATTGACATTATTGGTGAATATAAATATCACCACATGATGTGGAACATGTAGTAGTTTGTGATAAACATAATAAACAACAATAGTGGTCAATGATGTATGGTCCAGAATTTATGTTGTACCAAAGTAATAGGAGCATATAATGGTCATGCCCAAAAATTATTTTTACTTTGATTGTAAAATTTATTGTGATAAACAACAAATATGCTCTAGAGGAACAATTTGAATATTATAGATTTTAAATTGCAAGTTTACACATATTTATGTAAATCCACATTTTTATAGAGTACACATCTTGCTAGTAGGGAGTATAGTCTAAATATGTCATTAGACACATTATCTAAGTACCTTATAATGTACTTTGACATGAATCTATTTAGATGAGCGTTTTAGAGATAATTTTATGATGCCCAAATGGCAAATTTGTATCTCATAGTAACGATATTACCTTATGATTTCTAGTTAAATATAAGATAGTCACATATTTTATTGCAATTTTATCTCATAAGCTTATGCAAATTTTGCAAGAAAAGTTAATTTCAGGTTGTAGTACCATAAATGCATGGGTATTGCTTTATGCAAACAACATTGAACATATAGAAATTCCAATGAAATATAGTCCGAAAAGTAAGCAAATGCTTTTTGCCATAATGCTAATTCGCTAATTTTCAGCCAAACGCATGATTTGATCGCAGCCGGTAGGTTGCCACTTACCATACAAGAAGATTAGTTCATCTGTTCTATTGTCTATTGATTGTTTTTGGTCTAAATCTAACTTGATTGTTTCAATTATTCATCTAATTTTTTATGTTGTTGTTGATGTTTTTTTCAGTTGAAGTTTTCGATGTTGATGATGCTTGAGTGGCTTCTGGAACTAGCGTCCTTTTCTGAGTCTGATCTATTTAACGTCCTTTTCTAAGTCTGATCTATATGAAACAGATCAATTTTTAGTCAACTCAAAATTTCATATAAAATGCAAAAGTAGTATACAATAGTTGAAGTCATGTCTTTACTGGATTTCGTTTCTTTTGGGGAAGGAAGAGATGTGTTTTGTGTCTAAGTGTTGTTGTGTCAAAAATCAAGAATGACAGTAAACATCCTAAATTGAGCTTTTCGGGATACAACTCTGGCATCTTCTAAATAGTAGGCACGAGTCACTGTCAGGTGAAAGGTAAGATAAAGACCCTCAGGGCGCGACTAGATCACTGTATATTAGTCAAAACGACATGATAGATTGATGTCAAAAACAATAGGATAGATTTACGAAGCATGACACCTCCTATAAATCCGGCAGCGGCGGGCAAATATTTCCTGCTCCAGATTTCGTACAACAGACAAACCAATTGAGGCCTTGATCTTGAAATATAAGGTTAGGTGCCTTCCAGTTTGGATTGTCAAAACTCGAAAGCCCCAGAAGATGAGACAAGAAAAACCTCGATTATATTGCACTTCAAAATAAGAAACCATATATGGAGAAAATAATAACGATATATGAGAGGAACATAATACATGACTGAATTTGGAAAGAAAATCTCAAAAATTTAACTAATATTTGCAAGATTTCCAAAACGGATTAATCGGGAAAATACCAAATTAGAGTACCATGCCATCTTGAATACTAAAACACTCCATGTAGGTTGAATGAATGAAAACTTCTCTATAAAATATAGGGCAAATTAATCCTAAGGATCAATTCATATGTTTTGTAATCCTAGGGCATGAGTTCGACTGGACCGACTCCTGCAGACCAACAAGAACAAATGGTATAGGCCTGAATATGGAATAGGCATTGGACCCTGCGACACCACCCACTCTCTCAAATTATAAGAAACAGGAAGCAACCTTGACAGGAACAACATATTTGGTAATCTAACAGGAAACAACCTTGACAGGAACAACATATTTGGTAATCTTATTAGCTTGTCAGATGCTGAGAACCAGAAGTTTATGCTATGACATGAGGACCAATAACCTACTTTTCTGAACGATTATGACACTCGGTATCAAAGCTCTCTGTGTCAACTGTCTAGATCTCTACAACATTTGCACAAGACCGATCAGTGCAGAGAAAAGGAAGAGGAGAGAAGCAACGTGCTCTAGTCTTTTAATCCCATTAGAAAAAGAAAAAAATCCAGAAGCTTCCGGAGTCCTAGCTACATTGCAGCTCGTCCTTGCCCCTTGGGTAGCTTCTTGGAACCAGCTGTGCAGAGAAAAGAGAAACGTTTACTAAACTCGTATCTTTCCCAGAAACATGAACAAAAAAATAACATCAAGTTCCACACTTACCGTCATCCACATCTTTTAACTGGTAATAGTGTGGAGCAATTTCCACCAGCCATTCAGGCTTCAATTCCGTCACCTGCATCATTCGCAGCATTTCACAATCAGTCATGAGAATCAATTCTTCAAGAACTTCCTAAAACTAGGATAAACAAAGCATACCTGGCGCATGTACTCTTTCGTCGTGAGGACCAGTTCATGGTATATTACCCAGCGAGGAAGTAGCTGCACTACGAAAATAAACACATAATACAAAATATTAAAACTAGAACTCGCATGTGTAATATGGATGGAACATCGAGGATGTAAGCAAAATGAAGTGGTATAAATTCAAGGTGTTCACAAAAATGCAAGGTGAAACTTGCCTGTGCTAATCCTGAACTAGGATGTACAAAGACAGTCTGAGGGTTCTTAACAGTTCTATATGAACCATTCTTCTGCAACCGTGCAGAATGGTGGAAGAAACCTGCAGCCCACAAGTACTGCCTTATCAGATTTATATAGCTCAGGCAACTTGCACACATAAAGCAACTATGTCATCAATGTCGTACCTGATGTTATAGCCTTTTTAATAGCATCCAAGTCACTGGCATTTGAACAAACCTCAATCTCAACTCTCTCCAGAAGTCCCTCCAGTTGATCTCGAATATCTCTTGCCCTCTTCATGCTACGGACCTGATTTATGCAAAGGGCATTTTATCACATAAAAAAATTTGGGGACAGTAATAGATTGATTACAGTTATTGCATGAAATACATAAAGAAGCTAACTGAAATTTTAAGGTACACCAGGAAAGTATTAAATGTAGGAGTATTAAAAGATAATGCTGTGTTCATCACCCTTTATGCCTTATGCCCTACGCTAGAGACTAACTGGATGAAATAGCATATGTTAGTAACCCACGCAAGAGAACATATGTGCATATTGTCTGTGGTCCATGAGAAATGCCACCCGTCCTGATGCTCATGCCCGTCAATGTACTATCTATCATTGTAATATTGCAGATTTACAGTTTGCAATACATATGAGGTTCCCCATCAATAGTTCAAGTTTATCCTTTCAAGAGTAGGTAACATTAGACATGGTGGAGGTTAACATGATTTGGCAGTACAAAATGTAGGAGCATTAAATTAGATAGTCATGGCCATTCTCCTTGCCCTATACTTTTCTCCTTCAATCATTATCCCCTACAATAGATATTAAAGTTCTATTGGATAGAGCAAGTCCTACGCACACAATTAGTACCAACAGATGTCACAAAACCTGACAAAATCTGGAGGAAGGAAATATCTCGAAATAAGAATGGTGCTAATATGATGATCTCTATAGATAAATATCTTAAAATTTGATCACCAAAATGTGTGTTATAATTTACGGAACAAGAACATACCTGGATATAATTTTCATAACACCATTGAGTTGAGAAATCTGTTTCTTTCCACGAGTTATAGACCTGAAAAGTTCCTGGAGAAATTAGCCCTTCGCAGCTTAAATCGAATCAACAAAATGAATTCTGATAAATTACAAGGGCCGAAGATTACATTGAGTAAAGCTATATGGTCCCCAACATTGCCAGTATGGAAGTTCAACCTCGCATTATCTGCATGAACTTGTTTGTCCTTTGGACGATAGAATATAGAATTTCCAATTGACAACATAGATGCAATGGACATGACCTCATCAGAACACTTATATTTCTCTGAAGCTACTATCGTCTTTGACAGCATAGGATCTAATGGAAACTCTGCCATCCGTCTTCCGGTCTTGGTCAACTCACCACGACTGTTGAGTGCACTGAGAGCAAAAAGTTGTTCCAGGGCCTTCAACAAGGCCTCTGAAGGAGGTGGGTCCATAAAGTCAAAATTAACCAAGTCATGAATACCAAGACTCTTAAGTGTAAGTACGACATTTGCAAGGTTGGTTCTTTGAATCTCCGGAACAGTATTATCCTCAAGATCATGCATGTAGTTATAACTTGTGTACAGGCGGAAGCATTTCCCTGGCCCTGTCCGTCCAGATCTTCCTGCCCTCTGATTTGCTGATGCCTTTGAGATAGGATTGATAAGCAGGGATTCCATCCCTGTACGAGGGTTGTATGACTTGATCTTACAAAAACCTGGGTCAATAACATATTTTATACCATCAATGGTTAATGAAGTCTCTGCTATATTAGTGGCCAGGACCACTTTCCGTGAACCCTCAGGGGTTGTCTCAAAGATCTTCGCTTGTAGTTCAGTAGGTAGATTCGCATAAATAGGGCATATATTTAGTTCTGGAATCTTTGTGCCTAAGCCCCTTGTTTTGTGTTTAAGGATTTCATCAACTGTTTCAATTTCTTCCTGCCCTGTAAGGAACACTAGGATATCACCAGGGGGTTGCGTCACATGTATCTGTAAGATAGTGACAATAGCAGCATCAATGTAATCTGCTTCTGGAGCTTTTGTGTAATGAACTTCAACAGGGAATCGCCTCCCAGGAATCTTGAATATAGGAGCTGAATCAAAGTAGTCGCTGAATTTTTCTGCGTCCAGAGTTGCACTTGAAATGAGCAACTTTAGGTCTGGACGAAACCTAGCAATGTCCTGCAGGCAGAGCATTACGTGTATGAACAACTGAGTTGGTGTCTACAAGCCTGGAGACAAGCATAGGCAAAGTGTAGAGAAGCCAGCTAACCTTCACTAAACCAAACAAGATATCAGTAGACAGGGTACGTTCATGAGCTTCATCAACCATGACAACACTACACCACAGATAAACAGATATAAGCGGTATGTTCAATAGTACAAATGAAATAAAGGAACTGACCTCCCGAAGATTACCTATAGCCAGCCAAATCTGGCTCTCCAAGAAACTCCCTCAAAAGCATTCCATCGGTCATGTATTTTATCATTGTCTTCTCGGAGGTGCAATCCTCAAACCTTATGGAGTAACCAACCTGTAGGGTGGTACTAAACATGGTTATAATCATACGATTCCATCTAATATGATGGCGGATCCATTGCATAAAACAAAAAGGAAAAGAAAAAGGACAGACCCAGTGCATAGAGGCTCCCACGCAAGGTGGGGTCTGGGGAGGGATTATTAGGAACTTAGTCTTACCCCTGCACAATGCAGTGCAGGGAGGCTGGTTCGAACCCAGGACCTCTTGGCACAAGTGGGGAGGACCTCACCACTGCACCAAGGCCTGCCCTCATCCATTGCATAAAACACATTCCAGAAGTCGATACTATTATAGTTACGAAAGAACTAACCTCATGTCCCAATTTAACACCCATCTCTTGAGACACCCTTGCTGCAACACTCATGGCTGCCACTCGACGGGGTTGGGTACAAGCAACCTGAAATTTCAAAAAATAACTTGAGTTAGCAGTTTACAAAGCCCATAAATTCACTTCAACCACGTCATTAAGGCAAAACCTAGTTGCATTACATAGAACAATAGCAATAGAATGTTACTGAAGAAAAAGTTTTGCAAATTTTTGTGAAGCATTAGACAAACATTGAACTATTCCTTACGCTATAAGCAGTATATATGAATTAACAGAAAGTATTATATCCCTATGACATGCTAACTTCCTAAGGTCATAATAATACTATAGAAAGATCAATGCTGACATGCACCATACCTTTCCTCTTGCTGTATATCCAGCTTCATGAAGATATTGAGGTATTTGAGTCGTTTTACCAGAGCCAGTTTCTCCCACTATAACGATAACCTATAAAAAGCACATCCCCAAAAACTCAACAAGAGCAAAAAAGATGTACTCCCTCCTATCCCACTTAAATGTCGCCAGCTGTTCACATACTTGTACAGGCGCAGGTCATATTCCGCGTCAATTATTCAGGATAAGAGGAAGTACATAGACCATACACAGATACTTATAAAGAGGAGAGGGATTTCTTTTATCAATATAGTTCAAATTTGGGGGAGATGAAAAGGCACTGGGAAAGCATGACTAATTGTTTGCTGAATGTATGTGTTCGGCACTGAACAGAAGGTCTGCAAACCTGATATTCGTCTACAGCCTTGAGCAGGTCATCTCTGAATTTATATATTGGAAGGGTTTTCCGCTCATCCTAGTTAAAAAGGGAAGCCAGATGATAAGACAAAAGACACTGTTAGGGACTATAATTACCATTCAGCTATTATTAAGAGCATGTGTAGGCATCTGGGTTGTAACAAATAAGTTCAAAATCTGCTCACACACCTGGAGCTCCCTTTTTAAAATATCTTTTGCATCGATGGTCTCCTGATCTGAATCGTCTTCAAACTATAAGTAAGAAATTCAGTAAACAATACCTTAGAAAATCAAATTAGGAGAGAAAATATGCATGTTTAAATGATTACCTGAGTCCCTTGTATGACCGATGATTTAACAAAATCAATTTGATCATCATCAAATAAATACCTAGAAAGTTCAAAAGGAAATATGAGCACAAAAGAACTGTTGAACAAAGGTGTGGTCAAGGTTATATAGTTCAACTGTCCAACAAAGGTGCAGGCAAAGACTAGAAAATACAATATGTGTAATGCAAATAGAAATTTTAGTTCCACATATTAAGTTTCAGTATTAGGGCATGTTTGGATGAGGCTTTTCTGCGAGCTCAGTACTTAGTTCAAGCCTGTGCATTTTCCATCTTCCAGTTCAAACAAAATTTTGAGCAGAATACCAGAAGTACAAACTACCTTACATGGCATCGGCACAAAACTAGAAAGATGGACTCCAACTACGCAGCAGAAAACAATGCTGACGAACAATTCAAAAGAAGAACAACAACTTACTGATAGTTATCACCAGACTCATTTTTATCTTTTGATCCGAACTGCAGTTTTGACTTTCCTGAAACAAGTCAGTTGTTAATTATAAAACAAAGAGAATAGATATACCATCAGAAAGACAGTAAGACGCCAATACTGCTAGCCTGTGGGTCATGCGGTACAACTGATACGAAATCGAAGTAAATGATATTACCTATTTGATGTTCTTCCCATGCTTCCTGTTCAGCAAAAGGATTCATTTTATCTTTGGCCTCCGGATCTCTGCTTGTCAAATTCAACAATCAATATATTTACACAAATTAAGAGTAAGTTACACATCGAGCATCATAATTCATACAGAAAGCCTCATGTAATACATACTTGTATCGCTGCATTGCTACCGAGAATCTCTTTTCTTGATTGACACCTTCACCCATGTCATAAGCTTCAGGCATTCTATACTGAAATTCACATGAATTGACGAATTGATGACATTGACATCAAAAGCATACAGCATCACCATTACTCAGTAATACTCTCAAGAGAGTGGGGGGGGGGGGGGGGGGGGGGGGGGGGGCATACCTCAGCAACATCATCTGCACTATCAACATGCTCCTTAACAAGATCATATAACTTCTTTTTGTATCTGCACATGGTAACCATTTAGGTCAAGGTTTACCTGCAAATGTGGTGCGCAAAATCCTATGCATGCATGCTTCTAACTAAAGAAGAAAACTTGTAGCCTATATTAATAATCACATATGCATATCTTCACTCCTCAGTACAAAGTTAGCATTAGAGAGTAACTTTATTGGACTCAAAAAGAATCAGTACCTCATGTCATTTTCTTCTGCTTCGGTTAGTTTCACATCCTGGAAAATGTATTCATGATCAATAATTTCGTCCCTGCAGTACAACAAAATAATAATAGGTTAATGCACACCAATTCGCCTTACAGAAAACATCATGAACAGCAATATAATTGCATTAGAAGTTCTCTTGTACTGACCGAATCTCTTCAATTTTTTTGTCCCTTCGCTTTTGCAAGTACGCTTGCCTCGAATAATTTCTGCACATTAGTTTTAAAAGGAATGTTAATGATCCAGAACTCCTGACAGATCTTCTCAATGTTCTGGCTTGATTTTCTTATTTCAATAAGATAACTCAAAGTATCAAACCTCTAAGTCCAAGCGAAATCTGTTGACATTCAATTAATTTTATCCTTATAGTTATATTAAATGTTCACTTTTATATGATGCCATCTGCTTGAATACAAGATAAAACCTTTAAAACTATGCAAGATAAAAGGATGGGCAATTCCAAATAGCCTTTCCTAAGAGTGTGTAATCATCAGGGACAAGCAGGAGGGCAGGACCTTAGTCATTTGCATGTATAAGCACCACAAGAGTATCTGAAACCTTCAATGTACACCATCAGTTTATTCCAATTTCCTATCCACAAATAAAAAAAGATACATGCCAAACTTTCTATAAACTTCACCAGAACATAGTATAAACAAGGGTATTTAGTTTCTACTTTCTTACTCCAGTCATAGCTGAAAAGCCCTACTATACCCAAGAAAAAAAATTGTTTCCACATACAACTTCTTCAAATATTCAGATGTGGGTATATAAGTTAGCACACAGCTACAGTACAACAATGGCATGCCAACAGTTCATTGTGCTCAGTTTGATGAGCCACCAACCAAGTTCACCCAAAACTGAAGCCATTAGCCTCTTGCACAAGATGGGCAAATATTTAAAAACTCCTTCACTATGGCAGAATAGACACATGGTTACTATCTTGCTGCTTTGTTTTTCTCTTATTTCCTCTTGAATAAGGACTGAATACAATTCAGGATGTGAACTGAACAGGTTTTTCATCAGTATAATGAGTAAATGAGACTATTTTATTACATGTGCCGTGTCAATAGAAATAAAAAGAAAACAACAGGGAAAAATAGAACAACAAAAATTGCAACAGCAATAACCTGATATCTGAAGTGTCATTCTTTTCCATTGCTTGTGATCTTCTCATATGATCCTCTGTTAACAGTTTTTAATCAATAAATTGCATGGTAATGATGAAGCAGACTAACATACATGTTCAGGTAAGTGTACCTTGCTCTTCCTTAGATAACTGTCGCTCCATCAACTATAAATGTGAAACAATGAATAACATCAGCTCAAAGAAAAAAAACATAACTGGAAGACATGATTTGTTGGAGTTCATGAATATGCAAACTGCTATATTTATAAAGTAGGTTGGTGATGCAAGGAAATATTACTAAAGAGATGCTAATACATGTATATTGGCATGGAGGCCAACTCATAGATTAAATAAGCCCTTTAAGATTTGCACTTCCCAACCATTGATTCCCCGACCTTTAGAGGGCAATATAGGGCTAAAAGAACTTGGGCACCTCCATTTCGAAAAAACAAAGAGGCTTCACCATTTCAGAAAAAAAAAGTAATTAATAACAGAAATAGAAAGGCAAGGAATGTTAGCTTGGAAGGCAATCACCTTTCGAGTGTGTGCTGCATCTCTTTCTTTCATGTTCTTCTCTAGCTGAGCTCTTTCCTGTTGATCTCGTAAAATTTCTTGCTCTTCCTACAAAGCATCAAATACTATAATGGATTCAAAAGCACATTTTAATTGATCATCCATAGCTACGTATTTTTTATGTACAATATAGTAAGATTCCTCGATGAAGAACATACATCAAGAGTGTCGTTGCCGTCTTCATCGTCCACCTCTTCTGTTCGCCTTCGCACACTCCTCTCAGAATTGTGTGCTATTGTTTCCTGCAACACAACATTATCGAGTTGAGCCACCGGATATGAAAGCAACACTACCAAACAGTGGCTACCACACTGTCTCTCACATCATCATCCTTCCCATCGTCTTGGTCTTCGGTCTTCCTCCTAAAATGCTTCCTGCTCTTAGAGGACGCAGTCGCCGAGCTCGAAGTGTGGTTGTCAATATCATCATCCTCCTCATCAGCCAACAGCTTGTAAGTGCTCTGTTTCACCACAAGCTTCGCTGCCTCCCTTTCCCGCTTCTGGTAATCCTGTGACAAGAAAGGGAAAGCATAGCATTTAGTATAGTCATACAAAGACAAAATCACACGACTGTTCTTAAAAACGCTGTAGAATTTCTCAGCGAAGGAGGTGAATCAAAACTTACATTGATACCCCTGCCCTTGCGGGGGACGTTGGCATAGATGTCGGAGGCAAAGCTGCGCGTCTCGGCGGACGAGGAGAACCCATACTCGACGAGCTTCCCCACGAGGTCGGCAGTAGAAGAGCATTTCTTGGCTGAGCGGACGCGCAAGCCCGAATTAGAATCAGAAACGGAAAAATAAAAACTGAACCCGGCACCGGCAGGAGCAAAACAAAGCAGAGCTGAATTGCTCGTACCTAGCCCGATGACGTACTTCACGAGGACGCCCGTTGAGAATCCTTGGAGGGACATGAGCTTGTCGGAGACCCAGTCCCGGAGCTGCTTGTCGCTCGCCATCACGGGCGGATCAAATTTTCTGGAGAGGAACCAATGCCCGAAACTGCGGACGGGGTTGAGAAAGCGGGGACGCGAAGGGGAACGGCGATGGCGGCGACGCGGGTGGGTGGTGGAGGTGCTACGAGGTGAGGCGGAGGCGGTGGCGACAGCAGGCTTGGGCACGGCGGCAGCTCTAGGGCACGGAGATGCTTCAGGCCTCGTTCGGTTCCTAGGGCCCCAATCCCCACGTGGGACTGACCACCACGGGAAATGCGTGGAAAACTCTAGGTCACAGTCGCCGCCGCAAAACTCCACCAACGCCAGATCGGAATCAAAGAACAGGGGTAGGGCTAGGTGGGCCGGCCCACAAACAGCTCCTTCCTCTGCTTTTTTTTGTGTTTTTTCTTTTAAAATTTTACAGAAAAATAACATGATAAAATAGAGAGAGAAAAAAGTAATTCGCATACAAATATTTTTATTTTAAACAATTTTTTAATGTGAATAAATTTGAACATTTGAACATTTTTTCAAATCTAAAATGTTTTTTTTAATTTCAAATATATTTGAATATGAATAATATTTGAATTTGAATAATTTTTAAATGTGAAAATTTTCAAATTTGAATTTTTTAAATATAACCAATTTTCGAATATTTTAACAATTTTGTAATATAAGCACAAAAATCTATGAACGAAAAAAAACTATGAACAGAAAAAAATAGACGAGAAAAAGAATTAGAAAAATCTTAAAGAAAAATGAAAAATGAACAAAAATAAAATTATTTAAAACTAAAAACAGAAAGAAGAACAAAAAAAAGAAACATCCAAAAAACAAAAAAAAATAGAAACAGAAAAAAGGAAAAGAAATTAAAACATGAAAAAATTCGAAAAAGGAAAAAAAAATGGGCCGGCCCATGAAGCGCGTCAGGGGTGGGCATGCAGGATTAGTGCACGACCTGGTCATGAAATAGGAATTGCCACCGAACGGAGCCTCAGTCTGGAACCGCCTCGGAGGGGGATTGGGGACACAGGGGTACCGGGAGACGAGTAGTTCTTCGGGTTCCCCCTCCTCCCCAACCGAGTATTTTGGCTAAATTTGGACGTTTTTGTAGACTATCTGCTGCTCCGGAGAACTAATTGGAAATCTGACCCCTCATGTTGGCGCCGACAAATATGACGCTTTAACTCATCGAACGTGTTGTTGGGTACCGCAAAAGGCCGGCGTGGTGCGTGTTCGGCGTTGATACGTCTCCAACGTATCTATAATTTCTTATGGTCCATGTTATATTATACCAAGTTATTACATGTTTTATATGTATTTTATATAGTTTTATGCCTTTTCTGTGACTAACCTTTTAACAAGATGCCTCAGTGTCAGTTTCATGTTTTCTGCTGTTTTTTGTTTCAGAAAAGTACTTAAGAAAATATTCTCAGAATTGGATGATTTCTTTTCTGAAGTCCGTTTTCATCGGGAACATTCCAGAAAGTCGAACACGAGACGGAGTGGGCCACCGAGGCGGCGCCACCTGGTCCTCGCGCGGCTGACTTCCTGGTCGCGCGAGCACGTGGTGTGGGCCCCTCGGGGCGCCACTGACCTCGCCCTTTCGCCTACATATACCCCCAGACTAAAACCCTAGCGCGGTGTTTATATTTTCCTCCACGGGTCCCGAGCCGCCGCCGTCGTCAACACCAATTCGGGAGAGGTCGGAACTTCTCCCCGGCACCCTGTCGGGAGGGGGAATCGTCACCGGAGGGCTCTACATCAGCATGCCTGCCTCCGGACTGATGCGTGAGTAGTCTACCCTTGGACTACGAGTCCATAGCAGTAGCTAGATGGTTGTCTTCTCCTTTTGTGCTATCATGTTTAGATCTTGTGAGTTGTCTATCATGATCAAGATCACCGTTATATAATACTTCATGTTGTGTTTGTTGGGATCTGATAAATATTGAGTACTAAAGTTATTGCTTCATAATATATCATGTGTGTGTTATTTAGTGATCTTGCATGCTCTCCGTTGCTTGTGTATGCTCTGGCCAAGTAGATGCATGTGACTCCAAGAGGGGGTATTTATACTCAATAGTAGGTTCATGTCTCTATTGAATGTGGGGTGGTGACAGCTAGCTCTAAGGTTGTAGATGTATTGTTGCTACTAGGGATAAAACAATAGTACTTTGTTTAACGATGATGTTACTTACTTACTTACTTACTTTACACACAGTGCTTAAGGCGATAATCTGTTGCATGCAACTTAATACTGAAAGGGGTGTGGACGCTAACCGGAAGGTGGATTATTAGTCATAGATGCGGTTGGAACGGTCTATGCATATTGTTTTAATGCCTGAATGAATCTCACACTAGACATCATAACGTTAGTATATGCATTGGTTTGCTCATCATTATTCTATCAATTGTCCAGCTGTAATTTGTTTATCCGCATGAATGTTATTATTAATTATGGAGAGACACCACTAGTGAATTGTGGACCCCGGTCCTTCTCTTTAATCTGATAAACCACCTACAAACATGTTATTTTCTTCAAACAAATATCTTTCTTCCACACATACATTTAATCCTTTGTTACAGCAAGTCGGTGAGATTGACAACCTCACTGTTAATTTGGGGCAAAGTATCTTGATTGTTTGTGTGCAGGCTCCACGTCAACATTAGTACCAGAAAGCACTTCTCTGGCACCGTTGATACCTCGGGGGAATTCTCATTTCCTACTGGTTCGATAACCTTGGTTTCATAACTGAGGGAAACTTGCTCCTGCACTACTTCATACCTTCCTCTTAGGGTTTCCCAACAACACACCCACCATGTGCATCAAGCATTTTTCTAGCGTCGTTGCCGGGGAAATAAGAGTTCCACCACGAGGGGAGTTTTCGCACTTCCGATTTTTTTATTTTTTATTGTCTTGCTTAGTTTATTTTCATTATTGTCTTGTTTTCTTAATTGCTGAAAATGGGTAGTCCTGAAGTTGAAGTTGAAGTTCATTCGTTTAAACAACAAGGAGGAGAAAGTTTAAAAGATGCTTGGTTATGGATAAATGATGCTCATAAAAAATGCACTAAAAACACTCTACTTTAATCCTCCTTAGGAATTTTCATGTTGGTATCTCTAGTTGGTATAGGTATGTTCTTGACACTCTTATGGGGGGTAAGTTTCTTGGTACACCTGCTTTTGAAGCCTGCAATTTAATTGAAGTTTGGTAGGATCACCACCCCTTATTAAAGAAGTTAAAACTGAGATCACGTTGGAAGATATTATTAAAAGGTTGCATTCTATGGAAAAAACTTTTCTTGATAATGCTAGCAGGGCTAGCAAGGGTAATGAATCAATAGATGACCTTAATGGAGGAATCACTGCTTTAGAAACCAGCAACACCCTTGATACTCATAATCATAGAATTAATGAATTAGAAGATGCTATGAAAACTTTGAGTTCAACCTTTGCCTCTATTAAAACTAAGAAAGATAAGGCTTTTGTAGGAAGGGTGCAAAAGTTCATTTATATTCCCAAACCCAAACCTCCCAATATGTCTAAAAATGATGGTTACATAATAGAACACACTCATGGATAACAAAAACACCTATTACAACCAACCATATCTTAGAGGAAATTATTGATGTTGATGCTTCATCTCCTGATAATACTTGAGTTTTGTTTTCTGTGTCTACTTGAAAGGCGTTAAACAAAAGCGCTTATGGGAGACGACCCACTTTTAATTACTTTTATTTTATTTTATTGTGTCAAGGACTTGTCCTACCTCTGTAGCAATTTCGTTGTATCTTTATTTTATTGCACTGTTGTGTCAAGATAAGACTCTAGTTGAAAGTTGATGCTAAATTTGGATTCCTGCGCAGAAACAGTTTTCTGTTGTTCACCCTTTAATTCGTAACTCTTCACAGAACAATCCAAATAATCTGCCCTTTGGTGTGCGTAATCCTCAGATATATTTGCAACTTTCATTAGTTTTGAGTTTTCTGATTTGAGAAAGTTAAGTGCCTCGAAAAAATTCGTCTTTACGGGCTGTTCTGTTTTTGACAGATTCTGCCATTTATTTTGCAATGCCTCTTTTGCTATTTTGATTGGATCTTTTTATCCTATGAAGTATTTTTCGTGCACTAACCCTCTAATGAAGTTTACTCTAAGTTTGGTGTGGAGTAAGTTTTCAAGGATAAAGAGAGAAGGATGATATGATGTGATCAAGAGGATAGTAAAGCCAGAGCTTGGGGATGCCCCGGTGCATATTTCAAGAAGGCTCAAGTGTCAAAGTTTGGGGATGCCCAAGGCATACCCTTCTTAATCAACAAACTATCAGATCCTTTCTAGTGAAACTATATTTTAATTCCACCACATCTTATGTGCTTTTCTTGAAGCGTCTGTTTGTTTTTTTTCATTCTCTGAATAAAATGGATCCTAGCATTCTTATGTGGGAGAGAGACACGCTCCGCTTTTTCTTATGAATACTCGTACTCTTCACTTATATTTGTTGAGTATTTTTCTCTAGCTACTGCTATACTTTCTAGCTCTTGTTTTCATGCATCTCTTGCTAGAGCTGTTAGCTTTATTATATCATACCCTCATATCTCATTATTTAATTACTTGGAGAGTTTATCTTTTAAATAAGTTGATTGGTACTTGGTTGAGAATATAAAATGCTAAAAGTGGTAGATGGTATAACTAAATGATACATAATCTTGTAGATCATTAAATTGTCTCACTTGAATCATTGATGTTGTTTGAGATATTAATTTTCTTAATGGTAAACATGATGGTCTAGTAAAGTGGAATGATTAATGGTTGGTCTAGAAAAACTTGAAGCTGTGCCACACTTAAATTTCCAGTTGATTGCATAATGATATATGACTTCTATTTTCTTATGGCAACCGTAATGACTTTGTGTTATGCGCTACGGTCGGGTCCCCAACAGTGACTTGTTCATTTGCCACTGCACCTCTTGGAGTGGTTTTCATTATGCCTTGTAAGATCATATTTTTATTTGGAATTTTTTTACTTGTGAGTTCTAAAACTATGATTTTCATGGCACTTCCACCACCATATTGCTAGCCTCTTCGGTACTTTGCATTTCCCTTTCTCACATTGAGAGTTGGTGCATACTTCGTGGGTACATCCAAACTCGTGGGAGATCTTCTGTAATGTACCTGCACTTAAAAATATGGCAGGTACCTGTGTATAGTGCAAACCCATGGATCGATTCATTTGCACACACAGTTTACGATGAATGTCACAACATTGTATCAATATTACACGAATAATTCAGACTTGGTAAAATAAATAGTTCGATACATCTTTGCATAGCATAAAGCTAGCTCAAACAGTAAAGCAGCGGAAATAAACTTCAATGAGCCTCCATCTTCATCACGACACAGGCGAAAACATGTTGGTGCAGACTCGAAACCCAAAACGTATTCCTTACTCTTCATCAGAAACTTCTGCAATAAATAATAATTTTCAACAGAGTGGGTCAGATTCCATATAAAATGGAGTCTGGCAAGTGACACTATGGTGGACACTTAGTGGAATAACTCTATAGACTATATGCATATTTGGCTGGTGGAGTTTAAGGCTAATTTGCATAAAGCCAATTTTTCCTACTCTTTTGAAAACACCTATCTTGAATTCAAGACGAGTATGGCATGAAAACCATAATCTCATCTTCCCCTGTTCACCCATCAAATTTTAACTTAGAAATTGGAATGTTGGGAGCCTCCGTTGAATCCTTGATCAGCTGCTCAAATTGTCCGTATCCGGGGACACGGCTAAGTACTTAGTTTTAACTCTGCAGAGGTTGTGCACTTTCACCATTAGACCCAACTAACCCAAACTATCCTAAAGCACACCATTTGTGCTAAGGAAAAAGAGAGAGTTGAGACGAGACTTTTCAGAAGCATTTTCCCGTCCCTTGCAGACTTGACGCGCTCCAAGCTAACCATCTACCACCACCTGTCAAGTCGGGCCGAGTCCACGCAGCTTACTCCATCTAGCCAGAGCCCATTGACTAATGGTTACACGAGAAGCAATCTTCACTTAGAGAAAACATTGATCCCTTTATTACCCTGGGTGGCCATCCACAAGTGACTATTCATTAGAGGTCACCCCTAATGAATAACACTCAACATAAATCAATCAACACCAAATTCCACCCAGGTGTTACATTAACTTAGTAGAATTTAACTTTTCATAAAGCAACTTTTGCATAACATCAATAATTCTACTAAGTTATTACATAGGTTCCTAGACTCAAGGGGTGGAGAGTTCTAAGGTTTTGCATAGCAATCTACTAAGTCCTACACATGCATATAAAAAATACTCTAGGTAATGCATAGAAAATACTTAGAAAAGGGTGTGCCACTTGCCTTGGCAATAGGCAGAACAGCAACAACAACTGCAGTCCTCGTTCCTCTCCGAAAATTCTAACACAACAAACAATACAACATAAACAAACAAGTTTCTTAAAAATACTAAGGGAAATATGCCATGTATGATGAGAAAAATATTTCTAAGGACTAGATGCATGCCATGCGATGAAATATGTGAGTTAATGCGAAGCCAGTTTTGTGGTCCAAAATTTTACTAAGGACTTAGGAGTTTCCAATAATTTTCTAACGACAACACTTAGAGAAAAATTAGCACCTCTAGCCAAATAAAATCTCCTCAATTATTTTCTAAGTATTTTAGGTGGAAAAGATTTTATAATATAATTTATACTTTTATATTTCGAAAATATGAAGAAACAATTTTTTTAATATCTTTATATTTAATTTTATTTATTATACAATGTCTAAAAAGCTTTTAATCACAATAATTACACAAAAGCTCATAAAATATTCTTAAAAAAATATTGGAAAATTCCTGCAGCTAGTACTTAGCCTTACAAGTTCATAGCAAAATAGTTTGATGAAAAATAAATTATATATATGTAGTTATGCTTAATTTACCATTAATTCCACTTCTGTTTTTAAACAAAATTTATTCGATAAAATACCAATGTAATGATGCCAAAAGTTTCTATACTTCATAAGCTTTCCAAAACAAATTTTTTTATAATTTTTGGATAAATGAGTGAAAATTAATGATAGAAACAAATTCAAGGGACTAATCTGTGATAAACAGAAAAGAATTCTTCGTGCAGAGATCCTCGGCGACGTGGCGGCTTCTGGTTGGTGCGCTCCTGGCGATGCGTGACAAGTGGGCGCGGACGGCGCGGCGCGGGCGGACGCGGACGGGATCCCGGCGGGTTCATCGGTGACGTGGCGCACTCTTGTTGGTGGATACCTATTCGCGATGAGATCTAATCTGGAGCGTCGATAACCGATCTAACGGCGCAGAACACAAGAGGCAGAAAACCGGCGGCGCTGTTCGCCGGTGAACTCCGGTGACCCCAAACCGCACAACGGCGAGCTTCGTTCTGATCGATTCAAGAGGGTTGGAGATGAAAGGATCATACCTCGACGATCGAGAGGTCAAGGCGATGTTGGTGGCGCGGCGATGGGCTCGGGCGTCCTCTTCTCTTTCCGGAGTTCCTCGCCGGAGACGGCGACAACGGCGGCTTTCTTCGGTTGATCATGGTTAGGTGGCTCTGGCACGGAAAAGGACGAGCATCTAAGTCAAACGGAAGCGCACGGACGAGGGGTGGGTAACGGGACAAACGAGAGGGCTCGGGGAGATCGGAACCTCACCCGCACTGCGATTTGCGGCGGCGGTAATGGCGACGGCGGCGAGCTTCGTCCGAGCAGCCTTAGGGCGATATTTTTAGGGTTTCGGGGTGCAAAGGGAGGCGGCGGGACTGGGTTTAAGTAGGCAGCGTACGGCACACAATCGTAGAGCACACGACATCAACTTCTCGTGATCGATACGGATTCCGCGTCGAGGATATCTCGCTGGGAGGTTGAAGATGGCACGTCATCGTTGACATCAGCGTGTGGGTCCCTGGCGTCAGCGAGAGAGGGAGCGGGGCGCGGACTCGGGCCTTTACTGGGCCGCTACGCCCAGCGCGCGTGAGAGAGGGGAAATGGGCCGTGCCAGGCCGGCTCGGCAAGCCCCTTTTTTGTATTCTTTTCTTTTTCTTTTCTGAATTTACACACCTTTTCGAGTTGCCACTTCAAAATGATTCAAAATAATTTGTAACATTTTGTAAAATTTATCCTTACCAAACTAAACCTTTTAAAGTATTTTATAACATTTTTTTTATAATTAATTATTTTTGTATTCTTTCAACATTTATAAGTAATGATGCAAATGCAAAATGCAATGACAATGCATGCAATGATATGAATTTGGAATTTTAATTTTTTTGTGAAATTTGGGATGTTACAGACTAACCCCCTTAAGATGAATCTCGCCCTCGAGATTCGGACTGGCTAGCAAATAGGTGAGGATGTTCTTCCTTGAGATCATCTTGTCTTTCCCAAGTCGCCTCTTCTTCTGAATGGTGATTCCATTGTACTTTGCAAAACTTGATGGTCTTAGTTCTAGTAACTCTCTCAGCTGTCTCCAAAATTTTTATGGGTTTTTCCTCATATGTGAGATCGCTTTCAAGCTGAACTTCTTCTAGTGGCACTGTATCCCTCAGCGGAGTTTCTGCCATTTCCGGGTGACACTTTTTCAGCTGACTAACATGAAAAACATTGTGAACTGCGGAAAGTGCTTCTGGTAGTTCCAACTCATATGCCACTTCTCCTTTACGTGACAAAACTTTATAGGGTCCAATGAATCTTGGTGACAGTTTTCCCTTGATTCCAAACCTCTTCACTCCACGCAGGGGTGAGACTCTAAGATAGGCTCTATCTTCAATATCGAATGTGACTTCTCTTCGTTTGGAATCGGCATAACTTTTCTGTCGGGATTGAGCTGTCTTCAGTCTGTCTTTAATCAACCTGACCTTTTCTTCAGCTTCTTCAATTATATCCGGACCAAACATACTCCTCTCCCCTACTCCACTCCACAAAAGTGGGGTAGTACACTTTCTTCCATACAATGCTTCAAATGGTGCCATCTCTATGCTGGCTTGATAACTATTATTATAAGAGAACTCAGCATAGGGAAGATTGTCATCCCAACTAGACTTATAGTCTAAAATACATGCTCTCAACATGTCCTCCAAAATTTGATTTACTCTTTCAGTCTGTCCATCCGTTTGTGGGTGAAAAGATGTGCTGAACTCGAGCCTAGTTCCAAGGACTTCATGCAGCTGTTTCCAAAAATGAGAAGTGAATTGAGTGCCCCTATCTGACACAATCTTCTTAGGGACTCCGTGCAAACATACTATTCTCTTCATGTAAATATCTGCTACCTTGGCACTGGTGTAAGTCGTCTTTACCGACACGAAATGAGCTACCTTGGTCAAACGATCAACAATAACCCATATAGAATCATAACCAGACTTGGTTCTAGGTAGACCTGTGATGAAGTCCATCCCAATCTGATCCCATTTCCAGTCGGGTACTGGTAGAGGTTGAAGTAATCCTGCTGGCTTCTGATGTTCAGCCTTCACACGGCTACACACATCACACTTAGCAATATACTCTGCGATATCCCGTTTCAAATAGTTCCACTTCACATCCATATACATCTTGGTATTACCCGGGTGTATGGAGTAAGGTGAGTCATGGGCCTCCTGGAGTATCAACTTTCTGAGATCAACATCTTCTGGAACGCAAACTCGTTCCTTGAACCACACTGTGCCTCCTTCATCTAATCGAAAACCTTTGGCCTTGCCTTCACTTAAGTTCTTCCTGATTTCTTCCATCGTTTTGTCTTTCTTCTGACCTTCTTTGATTTTGTCCATCAAAAGAGGTTGCACTTCAAGAGAGGCTACATAACCTTCCGGTACTATCTCTAGTCTCAGATCTTTGAGTCCTTTGCATAGGTCTTCTGGCAATTCCCCTGCCGTGAGTCCGTTAACATAAGTTTTACGGCTCAAAGCATCTGCTACCACATTAGCCTTACCTGGATGATACTGCAAACTCAAGTCATAATCCTTAATCAATTCCAGCCATCTCCTTTGGCGCATGTTCATTTCCTTCTGCGTGAAAAAGTATTTAAGGCTTTTGTGATCCGTGAAAACTTCACAACGTTTTCCCCAAAGATATGGTCTCCATGTCTTCAGTGCATGTACTACAGCTGCTAATTCTAAGTCATGTGTGGGGTAGTTCACTTCATGCTTCTTAAGTTGCCTTGAGGTATATGACACCACTTTGCCTTCTTGCATCAACACACCTCCGAGTCCCCGATGCGAGGCATCGCAGTAAACTTGGAAATCCTTCTCTAGATCAGGCAAACATAAAACATGTGCTGATACTAAGCGTTTCTTCAACTCTTGAAAACTAGTTTCACACTCTTCAGTCCACACAAACTTCTTATCCTTTTGTAGCAATTCTGTTAAGGCCTTAGCAATCTTGGAGAAATTTTCAATGAATCTCCTATAATATCCTGCTAGTCCCAGAAAACTACGAATTTCTCCCACATTCTTGGGTGACTCCCAGTCGGTGACAGCTGAAACCTTTTCTGGGTCTACTGCTATTCCATCCTTAGATACGATGTGTCCTAAGAATCCAACTTGATCCAACCAAAACTCACATTTACTGAACTTGCCATATAGCTTGTGCTCTCTAAGCCTTTGCAAAATTTGATGTAGATGTTCCTTATGTTCTTCATGGCTTTTGGAGTAGATTAAGATGTCATCGATGAATACAACCACAAACTTATCTAAGAAATCCATGAACACTTTATTCATCATATTCATGAAGTATGCTGGCGCATTGGTTAAGCCAAAGGGCATAACTGTGTACTCATACAGACCGTAACGGGTGGTGTAAGCGGTTTTAGGTATGTCCAACTCCCTAACCTTCATCTGAAAGTATCCAGATCTGAGATCAATTTTTGAGAACACACATGCTCCTTTCAATTGGTCGAAGAGGTCATTGATTCTAGGAAGTGGGTATTTATTCTTGATGGTTACTTCATTCAAAGCTCTATAGTCTGTGACTAGCCTCTGAGTACTATCTTTCTTCTGAACAAACAAGATTGGTGCTCCCCAAGGTGAAGAACTTGGACGGATGAATCCTTTCTGCAACTGTTCTTCTAACTGTTTTTTGAGTTCTTTCAGTTCATCTGTTGCCATTGGGTATGGCCTCTTTGCTATGGGCCCTGTACCTGGTTTAAGCTCAATAAGAAACTCAACATCTCTATCGGGTGGCATTCCCGGTAGTTCTTCAGGAAACACATATGGGTATTCTCTTACTATGAGTACATCGACAAGGCTAACCCCCTTAAGAGAATTAAGCCTAACTTTCTTCATTTCAAATTTTGACTTGAATCTGATCTTCTTGTTTTCTGGAGTGGTGAGGGTGATTGCTCTGTTTGCATAGTCTATGATTCCTTCAAATTGAGTCATCCAATCCATCCCTAGAATGACATCCAGACCTTGGGTTTCCAAGATGATTAAGTCTGCTGGAAACTCATGCTTTCCAATCTCAAGGCTAAGTTGTCTACACCCAGATGATACTAACATTTCTCCTCCCGGGGAACTGACTCTAATTGGACACCCCAATTTTTCGGTTGCTAGCCCATGTTTGTTAACAAATGCTCTTGTTATGAATGAATGAGATGCTCCGGTATCAAATAAAACTAATGCTGGAAAATAATTGATTAGGAACGTACCAATCACAGCATCAGGTTCATCAAGGACTTCTTCAACATTGATGTGGTTCACATGTCCCTTGTTGAAAGGGTTGGGCTTGGTAGGAGTGTCCACTCTCTTCTCAGGGCATTCATTAGCATAATGTCATTTGTTGTTGCATTTGTAGCATAGCACTTGACTGAGATCCTTCTTTTCAAAATTTGGGCGTTGCTGACCGTTGTTATGATTATTTCCAGCATTTCCATTCCCTTTGTGTCCTCCATTGGATCCTCCATTATTTCCTTTGTATCCTCCATTATGATTGTGTCCATGTTTGTGGAAGTTACCCCTAGTGTGGTTTCCATGTTTGAAACCCTGGTTCCCATCATGAACAAAGTGTTTCTTGAATGAAGGTTCAGATGAGTGCTTGTTCATCTTCCTTTTCCCGTTTTCAGCTTTCTTTATGCTATCCTCAAGGGTGATAGCTTGATCAAGTAGTATCTGATAGTTTGGGGCATAAGCAACAGTCAGAGGTATCTTCAGCTCGTCACTAAGTCCTTTGAGAAATTTTGCCTTCCTCTTTGCATCTGTGTCAATGTCCTCAGGAGCATATCGTGACAAGGCATGAAAGTCATCCATATACTCCTTAAGACTTATGTTTCCCTGACGCAGATTGCGAAACTCTTCCTGCTTCAGATTCATAATGCTCGTGGAAATATGAGCATTACGAAAGCCATCTTTGAAGTCCTCCCAGGTTAAGGTATCTAGTGGGTGAGTAACCTGATAAGTCTCCCACCATTGTGCAGCAGGTCCTTCTAACAGATGTGCGGTGAACCTCACCTTCTCAGCATCATTACATTCAGATGTCACCAGATCCTTTTGCACAGAACGCATCCAGTCATCAGCCACCAGTGGCTCAGTTGAACTTGAGAACTTATTTGGCCTAAGCCTATGGAACCTCCACTGGAGGAGGGGGTGGTGGTGGATTGTTGTTGTTATTGTTGTTGTTGGTTGCTGCAATGAATTGAGTCATCATGGCCATCAGTTGGGCTTGGGCGGCCATCAACTGTTGCATAGCATCATTGTTGTTGTTTTCGGGAGCTCGACGGGGAGGCATCTGTTGTTTAAGCATAGATGAGTAAAGATAGAAAGGTCTAAGGGAATTAATTCTACCCATGCAAACACAACAACCAAGCAACAAAATTTCAAACAATTCAAACTTTTACTAATCTTGGTCCAAATAACAAGAAGCAAAACGAGATAGTTCTCTTACCACACATTTGGTTGATCCTAAGCTTAGAAAATTCGAAATTCTAAATGCGTGTAACAAAAAATGGTAGTCTCTCTAACTATCCTAGTCTTCAATCATGAGAACTTCTTCTTCATCCACTTCTTCTTCAACGTCTTCGATCTCATAGCCTTCACGGGTTAGCATGTTTCTGAGGTCTGCCACTTCCTTCTCCAACTCTAAGTTCTGGTCTTGGAGGTACTTCTTCTCAGCACGAAGACGCTTGATCAAGTCGCTATCAGCTTCAAGCTCAACCTCATTGGTGGAAAGTTCTACCTTCAACTCTCTTATTTGCTTGTTTCTTTGCTTGACCCTCTTTTCTTGACTTATAAATTTCTTCTCTTGTAGCTGGAACTTCTCCTCTAGTTCCTTGGTCTTCTCCTCTTGTTCCTTCATATTTTCTTCATTCTCTTTGACTTGGGCGCACATCTCATCATTCTTGTAGAGTTCTTCATAGGAATCAAAATAAAGTTCATAGACTAAGAGTTCTAAGCCTTGGAAGTAATCGCTCACGAACTCATCCTTGCCCATGTCCTCGGTGCCATAGCAGCAAGGATATCCATCTTCATTACGTCTTCCAAAAGGGAGGGAGTAGTGTCCTTCAAGTTCCTTGGAGTAGCGTCCACAAAGACGACCTATTGTGTATTGCATGACGACGTCGATTCCTCTCTCTATGGAGACTCCCATTATTCTTGTCTCAATGGGCGCTTCGCCTTCACGTCCTTGTTGACAAATTCTGATTCCCCAAAGGTCTTCTCTCTTGAACTTCTTTAGTATGCATCCCTTGATCATGGGTGTTGGTAGCTTCAGATGCTTGAGTATGTCGAACAAGATGCTGCCAAAACGAGACACTGGGTAGTCTTCCTCGCAGGTGTACTTGAATCTCTTCATCCTTAAGTTATGAAGGAAAGATATGAGATAAAATAAGAGAACATAAAAGAAAGTACCTAGAAGAAAAGCAAGAATATTTTATAGAGGTTTTTATACTTAGTAAAAATTAAGTTTTTGGCCAACCTATTTCTAACCAAACCTAGGGTTCGAACCTACATGCAACACAATGCTCTGATACCATCTGTAATGTACCTGCACTTAAAAATATGGCAGGTACCTGTGTATAGTGCAAACCCTTGGATCGATTCATTTGCACACACTCTTTACGATGAATATCACAACATTGTATCAATATTACACGAATAATCCAGACTTGGTAAAATAAATAGTTCGATACATCTTTGCATAGCATAAAGCTAGCTCAAACAGTAAAGCAGCGGAAATAAACTTCAATGAGCCTCCATCTTCATGACACGCCACAGGCGAAAACATGTTGGTGCATACTCAAAACCCAAAACGTATTCCTTACTCTTCATCAGAAACTTCTGCAATAAATACTAATTTGCAACAAAATGGAGTCTGGCAAGTGACACTATGGTGGACACTTAGTGTAATAACTCTATAGCCTATATGCATATTTGGCTAGTAGAGTTTAAGGCTAATTTGCATAAAGCCAATTTTTCCTACTCTTTTGAAAACACCTTTCTTGAATTCAAGAGGAGTATGGCATGAAAACCATAATCTCATCTTCCCCTGTTCTCCCATCAAATTTTAACTTAGAAATTGGAATGTTGGGAGCCTCTGTTGAATCCTTGATCAGCTGCTCAAATTGTCCGTATCCGGGGACACGGCTAAGTACTTAGTTTTAACTCTGCAGAGGTTGTGCACTTTCACCATTAGACCCAACTAACCCAAACTATCCTCAAGCACACCATTTGTGCTAAGGAAAAGGAGAGAGTTGAGACGAGACTTTTCAGAAGCATTTTCCCGTCCCTTGCAGACTTGACGCGCTCCAAGCTAACCATCTACCACCACCTGTCAAGTCGGGCCGAGTCCACGCAGCTTACTCCATCTAGCCAGAGCCCATTGACTAATGGTTGCACGAGAAGCAATCTTCACTTAGAGAAAACATTGGTCCCTTTATTACCCTGGGTGGCCATCCACAAGTGACTATTCCTTAGAGGTCACCCCTAATGAATAACACTCAACATAAACCAATCAATACCAAATTCCACCCAGGTGTTACATTAATTTAGTAGAATTTAACTTTTCATAAAGCAACTTTTGCATAGCATCAATAATTCTACTAAGTTATTACATAGGTTCCTAGACTCAAGGGGTGGAGAGTTCTAAGGTTTTGCATAGCAATCTACTAAGTCCTACACATGCATATAGAAAATACTCTAGGTAATGCATAGAAAATACTTAATAAATTTATGGGGGTGTGCCACTTGCCTTGGCAACAGGCAGAACAACAACAACAACTGCAGTCCTCGTTCCTCTCCGAAAATTCTAACACAACAAACAATACAACATAAACAAACAAGTTTCTTAAAAATACTAAGGGAAATATGCCATGTATGATGAGAAAAATATTTCTAAGGACTAGATGCATGCCATGCGATGAAATATGTGAGTTAATGCGAAGCAAGTTTTGTGGTCCAAAATTTTACTAAGGACTTAGGAGTTTCCAATAATTTTCTAACGACAACACTTAGAGAAAAATTAGCACCTCTAGCCAAATAAAAGCTCCTCAATTATTTTCTAAGTATTTTAGGTGGAAAAGATTTTATAATATAATTTATACTTTTATATTTCGAAAATATGAAGAAACAATTTTTTTAATATCTTTATATTTAATTTTATTTATTATACAATGTCTAAAAAGCTTTTAATCACAATAATTACACAAAAGCTCATAAAATATTCTAAAAAAAATATTGGAAAATTCCTGCAGCTAGTACTTAGCCTTACAAGTTCATAGCAAAATAGTTTGATGAAAAATAAATTATATATATGTAGTTATGCTTAATTTACCATTAATTCCACTTCTGTTTTTAAACAAAATTTATTCGATAAAATACCAATGTAATGATGCCAAAAGTTTCTATACTTCATAAGCTTTCCAAAACAAATTTTTTTATAATTTTTGGATAAATGAGTGAAAATTAATGATATAAACAAATTCAAGGGACTAATCTGTGATAAACAGAAAAGAATTCTTCGTGCAGAGATCCTCGGCGATGTGGCGGCTTCTGGTTGGTGCGCTCCTGGCGATGCGGGACAAGTGGGCGCGGACGGCAGACGACGCGGCGCGGGCGGACGCGGACGGGATCCCGGCGGGTTCATCGGTGACGTGGCGCACTCTTGTTGGTGGATACCTATTCGCGATGAGATCTAATCTGGAGCGTCGATAACCGATCTAACGGCGCATAACACAAGAGGCAGAAAACCGGCGGCGCTGTTCGCCGGTGAACTCCGGTGACCCCAAAACGTGCAACGGCGAGCTTCGTTCTGATCGATTCAAGAGGGTTGGAGATGAAAGGATCATACCTCGACGATCGGGAGGTCGAGGCGGTGTTGGTGGCGCGGCGATGGGCTCGGGCGTCCTCTTCTCTTTCCGGAGTTCCTCGCCGGAGACGGCGACAACGGCGGATTTCTTCGGTTGATCACGGTTAGGTGGCTCTGGCGCGGAAAAGGACGAGCATCTAAGTCAAACGGAAGCGCACGGACGAGGGGTGGGTAACGGGACAAACGAGAGGGCTCGGGGAGATCGGAAACTCACCCGCACTGCGATTTGCGGCAGCGGTAATGGTGACGGCGGCGAGCTTCGTCCGAGCAGCCTTAGGGCGATATTTTTAGGGTTTCGGGGTGCAAAGGGAGGCAGCGGGACTGGGTTTAAGTAGGCGACGTACGTCACACAATCGTAGAGCACACGACATCAACTTCTCGTGATTGATACGGACTCCGCGTCGAGGATATCTCGCTGGGAGGTTGAAGATGGCACGTCATCGCTGACATCAGCGTGTGGGTCCCTGGCGTCAGCGAGAGAGGGAGCGGGGCGCGGACTCGGGCCTTTACTGGGCCGCTACGCCCAGCGCGCGTGAGAGAGGGGAAATGGGCCGTGCCAGGCCGGCTTGGCAAGCCCCTTTTTTTGTATTCTTTTCTTTTTCTTTTCTGAATTTACACACCTTTTTAAGTTGCCACTTCAAAATGATTCAAAATAATTTGTAAAATTTTGTAAAATTTATCCTTACCAAACTAAACCTTTTAAAGTATTTGATAACATTTTTTTTATAATTAATTATTTTTGTATTCTTTCAACATTTATAAGTAATGATGCAAATGCAAAATGCAATGACAATGCATGCAATGATATGAATTTGGAAGTTTAAATTTTTTGTGAAATTTGGGATGTTACATCTTCATCTTGTTCCCCTACACATAAGCCAAATATCTTCCTCAAAACATCCACCATGCCTATCTACTACAACATTTTCATAGTTGTTCCAAGATATATTGACATGCAACATCCATCTTACATTACATGACTTGTTGTCATTAATTACTCATATATTGCTTTGCGTGATTCTATAAAGCTAATGTGTGGTTTTACCCATGTTACGCTATATCATTGCATAACCTGCTACACTGGCAGAGTCACCATTGTCATATACATAATATGTCATATTCATATTAGTTACGTGTATCATCAGGATGTTGTCATATCATCATTAGTGTGTTGTCATATCATCATATTAGGATGCTTGCCCCTAAAAGTGAAAAGAGCCATGGAGTCCATCGAAAAGAGAAACAGAAAAAGAAAAAAAATAGAAAAAAGAAAAATAAAAAAAAATAAAAAAAATAAAAAGGGGGCAGCATTACTAATCTTTATCACACACTTGTGCTCATGTTATAGCACCTTATCATTTATGATCATCATTGTGCTCATGTTTAGCACATTTACTCCATATGAGAGAGTTTTCATGTCTTACTTGCATAACTATGTGGGGAACTTTACACTATAGAATTTGGCTTGTATATTCTAATGATGAGTCTCCTCAAAAGCGTTCTAAGTCTTCGTGAGCAAGCAAGTTGGATGCACCCCTACTAGTTCCATTCGAGAGCTTTCATATACTCATAGCTCTATGTGCATCCATTGTGTGGCAATCACTACTCCTTGCATAGTTTCGATTATAAGATTTCCTCTTGTCTAATGATCACGTGCAACTTTGTGAGGCTTTCTTCCGTTGGCCTCCAACCCCCCTATAACATTCTCTTAGCCAAAACATCCTGGTAGCAGGAACCAACGTTGAATGCTTGCTTGTTTCTTTGGAACAAATAAAGAGTTGATCTTCGACGTGCATATTGACATTGCTTGACTTGATCCTTTCACAAAGTTGATTATATCTTAAATCATCTCTAATATCTACTTTGCACAGTTGATTGCTATCTAGTACTATATCATTGAAAGCTTTGCTTTGCTTTGCCTACTTGTTTATTTATTACTCATTTGATATCAATATAAACTACAACCCTTATTCATTTGATCTCAATTTGCATGCCTTACATTATTACGTGATCAAGATTGTGTGAAAGCATGTCACTTCAGAAATTAATCTTCTATTATCGTTCTTGCCTACTCGGGACTGATGCGTTCTGTGTGTTGTTGGGAGACCCCAAGAGGAAGGTGTGAAGTAGTGTAGCAGCAAGATTTTCCTCGGTTAGGAAACCAAGGTTATCGAACTAGTAGGAGATGAACGTTTCCCCGGAGGTTGTTAGCAGCGACGTTGGCATGGCGCAACACCAGCGTCAGCAACGAACGTGGAGACTGCACTCAAACAATCAAGATACTTTGCCCCAACTTAACAGTGAGGTTGTCAATCTCACCGGCTTGCTGTAACAAAGTATTAAACGTATGTGTGAAAGAAAGATGTCTGCTTGCAGAAAGTAACATGTTTGCAGTTGTGGTTTTATCAGATTAATGAGAAGGACCAGGGTCCACAGTTCTCTAGTGGTGTCTCTCCATAAATAATACCATTCATCCATGAGTGGTAAACAAATTACAGCTGGGCAATTGATAAAATAATGATGAGCAAACCAATGCATATACTAACGTTATGATGTCTAGCGTTTGCACCCCTTTCAGTATTAAGTTGCATGCAACAGATTACCGCCTTAATCACTGTGTGTAAAGTAAGTAACATCATCCTTAGACAAAGTACTACTGTTTTATCCCTAGTAGCAACAGTACACCTACAACCTTAGAGCTTTTTGTCACTGCCCCAGATTTAATAGAGACATGAACCCACTATCGAGCATAAATACCCCCTCTTGGGGTTACGAGCATCTACTTGGCCAAAGCACACACAAGTAACAGAGAGCGTGCAAAATCATTAAATAGCACAAACATGATATATTATGAAGCAATAACTTTACTACTCAATATTCATCGGATCCCAACAAACACAACATGGAGAATTACATAAAGATGATCTTGATCATGATAGGGAGCTCACAAGATCTAAGCATGATAGCACAAGGGGAGAAGAAAACCATCTAGCTACTGCTATGGATCCGTAGTCTAAGGGTAGACTACTCACGCATCAGTCCAGAGGCGGTCATGGCGACGTAGAGGCCTCCGGCGACGATTCCCCCTCCCGACAGGGTGCTGGGGAGCAGTTCTGATCTCTCCCGAATTGGTGTTGATGACGACGGCGGCTTGGGAGCCGTGGAGGAAAAAGTGAATATCGTGCGATCGTTTTTAGGTCAGGAGCTATTTATGGGCGAAAGGGCGATGTCGGTGGAGGGCCTAGGGGCCCACACCATCTCCTGGCGCGTCCAGGAAAGGAGCCGTGCCACGGGGTGGTGTGGCCACCTCGTGGCTCTTCTCCGTCTCGTCTTCGGTGTTTTGGAACGTTCCTTTTCCAAAAATAATTCCAGGATGTTTTATTTCCAATTCCGAGAATATTTCCTTAAGTACTTTTTGGAAACCAAAAACAACAGAAAACGGGGAACTAGCACTTTGGCATCTTGTTAATAGGTTAGTCCCAGAAAATGCATAAAACTATATAAAATGCATATAAAACATGTAATAACATGATATAACATAGCATGGAACATAAGAAATTATATATACGTTTGAGACGTATCAACATCCCCAAGCTTAGTTCTACTCGTCCCGAGTAGGCAAGAACGATAAAAGAAGAATAATTTCTGAAGTGACATGCTTAAACACAACCTTGATCATGTAATAATGCAAGGCATGTAAACTGAGATCAAATGAATAAGGGTTGTAGTTTATATTGATATCAAATGAGTAATAAATAAACAAGTAGGTGAAGCAAGCAAAGCTTTCAATGATATAGTACTAGATAGCAATCAACTGTGCAAAGTAGATATTAGAGATGATTTAAGCTTCAAGCACAAAAATATTATCATCTAATGCTTCCAACAAACATGACAAATTAATGAAAGAATCAAGTCAAGCAATATCAATATGCACGTAGAAGATCAATACATTATTTGTTGAAAAGAAACAAGCAAGCGTTCAACGTTGGTTCCTGGCACCATGATGTTATGGCTAAGAGAATGTTAACGGAGGTTTGGAAGGCCAACGGAAGAAAAGGTCGCAAAGCTGTAGATGATCATTAGACAAGAGAAAGTCTTACAATCGAAGCTATGCAAGGAGTAGTGATTGCCATACAACGGATGCACAATGAGCTATAAGTATATCAAAGCTCTCCAATGGAACTACTGGGGGTGCATCCAACTTGCTTTCTCACGAAGACCTAGAGCACTTTTGAGGAGGCTCATCATTGGAATATACAAGCCAAGTTCTATAGTGTAAAGTTCCCCACATAGTTATGCAACTAAGACATGAAAACTCTCTCATATGGAGTAAAAGTGCTAAACATGAACATAAATGATGATCATAAATGATATGGTGCTATAACATGAGCACAAGTCATGACTATAGATGATATGGTGCTATAACATGAGCACAAGTGTGTGATAAAGAATAATTAATGTTGCCCCTTTTTATTTCTTTCTTTCTTCCTATTTTTTTCTTCTTTTTTTCTTTTTTTTCTTTTTTTTCTTTTTATGTTTCTCTTTTCGATGGCCTCCATGGCTCTTTTCACTTTTAGGGGCAAGCATCCTAATATGATATATGATATATGACAACACACTAATGATGATAAAACAACATACTGATGATATAAGTAACTAATATGAATGTGCCATAAGAATACATATGACAACGGTGCCTCTGCCAGTGTAGCAGGTTATGTAATGATCTAGCGTAACATGGGCAAAACCACACATCAGCTTTATAGAATCACGCAAAGCAATAAATAATTAATGAATGGCAACAAGTCATGTAATGTAAGATGGATGTTGCATTGCAACATATCTCAGAACAGCTATGGAAATGCTGTAGTAGGTAGGTATGGTGGCTGTTTTAAGAAAGATATTTGGCTTATGTGTAGGAGAACATGATGAAGATCTCCCACGAGTTTGGATGTACCCGTGAAAAATGCACCAACTCTCAATGTGAGAAAGGGCAAGGCAAAGTACCGAAGAGGCTAGCAATATGGTGGTGGAAGTGCCATGAAAACCGCAGTTTTAGAACTCATAAGTAAGAAGATTCCAAATAAAAATATGATCATACAAAGCATAATGAAAATTGCTCGTAGAGGGATCATGGTGAATGAAAAAGTCACCGTTGTCTTCCCCGACCGTAGCGCATAACATAAAGTCATTACAGTTGCTTTAGGCAAATAGAAGTCATATACCATTATGCAATCAACTGAAAATTTAAGTGTGACACAGCTTCAAGTTTTTCTAGACCAACCATTAATCATTCCACTTTACTAGACCATCATGTTTACCATTAAGCAAATTAATATGTCAAAATAACATCAATGATTCAAGTGATACAACTTAATGATCTACAAGATTATGAATCATTATACCATCTACCACATTTAGTATTTTCTGTTCTCAACCAAAAACCAATCAACTTATTTAAAAGGTAAACTCTCCAAGTAATTAAACAATGAGATATGAGAGTATAATATAACAAAGCTAACAGCTCTAGCAAGAGATGCATGAAAAACAAGAGCTAGAAAGCAAACAATAACATGAAAAGAATACTCAACGAATATAAGTGAAGAATACGAGTATTCATATGAAAAGGCGGAGCGTGTCTCTCTCCCACACAAAAAAATGTTAGGATCCATTTATTAATAGAATTAAAATAACAAAAACAAAAACAAACATACGCTTCAAGATAAGCACATAAGATGTGACAGAATTAAAATATAGTTTCACTAGAAAGGACCTGATAGTTTATCGATGAAGAAGTGGATGCCTTGGGCATCCCCAATTTTTGACGCTTGAGTCTTCTTGAATTATATTGGGTTGGACCACCGGGACATCCCCAAGATTTCGGGTTACTATCCTCTTGATCACATCATATCATCCTTCTCTCTTGATCCTTAAAAACTTCTTCCACACCAAACATAGAGTAACTTCATTAGAGGGTTAGTGCACAAAAAATTATGATATTCAGTAGGAACATAATTTCTACCAATGCTATTGGACATTAGCTACAACCACTGATACTTAGTAGAATAAAAAGATCCAATCAAAATAGCAAAAGAGGCATTGTAAAATAAATCGCTGAATTTGTCAAAAACAGAACAGTCGGTAAAAACAATTTTTTTTGAGGCACTTAACTTGCCCAGATCAGAAAACTCAAAACTAATGACAGTTGCGTATACATCGGAGGATTATGCACAAAAAAGGGCAGATTTTTCTGACGGTCCAGTGGATTGATATGAATTTAACCGTAAACAGCAGAAATCTGTTTATGCGCAGGAATTGAATTTTTGCATCAACTTTCAACTAGAGACTTAACTTGACACAACATTGAAATAAAATAAAGATACAAAGGTGTTGCTACAGAGGTAGGACAAGTCCTTGACACAAGCAAAATAAATTAAAATAACATAAAATAAAAGTGGGTTGTCTCCCATAAGCGCTTTTGTTTAATGCCTTTGAGCTAGGCAGAAAAATAAAACTTAAGTATTATCAACAGATGAAGAATCAACATCAATAATTTCCTCCAAAACATGGTTGGTTATAATAGGTGTTTTTGGTATCCATGAGTGTGTCCTATTATGTAAACCATCACTTTTTGGCATATTGGGAGGTTTGGATTTGGGAATATAAATGAACTTTTGCTCCCTTCCTACAAAAGCCTTATCTCTCTTAGTTTTAATAGAAGCAAATGTTGAACCTAAAGTTTCCATAACATTTTCTAATTCATCAATTCTATGATTATGAGTATCAAGGGTGTTACTAGTTTCTAAAGGAGTGATTCTTCCTTTAATGGCATCTATTGATTCATTATCCTTGCTAGCATTGTCAAGAAAAGTTTTCTCCATTGAATCCAAACTTTTAATAATATCTTCCAAAGTGATCTTAGTTTTAACTTATTTATAAAGGGGTGGTGATCCTTCTAAACTTTATTAAATTGCATGCTTCAAAAGCAGGTGTACCAAGAAAGTTAACCCCCGTAAGAGTGTCAAGAACATACCTATACCAACTAGAAATACAAACATCAAAATTCCTAAGGAGGATTAAAGTGGAGTGTTTCTTAGTGCATTGTTTATGAGCATCATATATCCTACAACAAGCATCTTTTAAACTTTCTCCTCCTTCTTGTTTAAACGAACGAACTTCAACTTCAGGACTACCCATTTTCGGCAATTTATAACCAATCCGAATTAAACAATATCAAAGAAAATAGCACAAACCGGAATAAACAAGAGCACCAAAATTGAAAATAAAAGTGCAAAACCGAAATAACAAAAGTAATGCAAGTAACATTTTTTTTGTATTTTTGATATTAAGCAAACCAGACAGTAATAAAAATAAACAAAGCAGGACAATAACAAAATAAAAAGATTGGAAGTGCGAAAACTCCCCTCGTAGTGAAACTTCAAATCCCCGGCAACGGCACCAAAAATCCTTGATGCGTTCTCCGTGTTGTTGGGAGACCCCAAGAGGAAGGTGTGAAGCAGTGTAGCAGCAAGATTTGCCTCAATTATGAAACCAAGGTTATCGAACCAGTAGGAGATGAACGTTTCCCCCGAGGTTGTTAGCAGTGACGTTGGCACGGCGCAACACGAGCGTCAGCAACGAACGTGGAGGCTGCACATAAACAATCAAGATACTTTGCCACAACTTAACAGTGAGGTTGTCAATCTCACCGGCTTGCTGTAACAAAAGATTAAATGTATGTATGAAAGAAAGATGTCTGTTTGCATAAAGTAACAAGTTTGCAGTTGTGGTTTTATCAGATTAATGCGAAGGACCGGGGTCCACTGTTCACTAGTGGTGTCTCTCCATAAATAATAATAACATTCATCCATGAGTGGTAAACAAATTACAGTTGGGCAATTGACAGAATAATGATGAGCAAACCAATGCATATACTAACGTTATGATGTCTAGTGTGAGATTCATTCGGGCATTACAACAATATACATAGACCGTTCCAACCACATCTATGACTAATAATCCACCTTCCAGTTAGCGTCCGCACCCCTTTCAGTATTAAGTTACATGCAACAGATTTCCGCCTTAAGCACTGTATGTAAAGTAAGTAAGTAACATCGTCGTTAGATAAAGTACTATTGTTTTATCCCTAGTAGCAACAATACATCTACAACCTTAGATCTTTCTGGCACTGCCCCAGATTTAATAGAGACATGAACCCACTATCGAGCATAAATACCCCCTCTTGGAGTTACGAGCATCTACTTTGTCGGCCCAATGGAGACTGGGGTATGAAGAGCCCACTCTCCCCAGACCTCGCTCGCGGGCTGATCAGACGAAACGACTAAGGACCAAGCCACCGCTTGGAGAGACACTCAAGAGGCAAAACCTCTTCCGGGACTGAAGAGGAAGCGAAGGCCTGAAGAGGACCTGCGCTTCAACAAAAATCCCTCCACAGGCCCCCTCGGGCCAGCAGGGAAGCTTCGCGGCCAAGGAAGTACGGCAGGGCGCACATGGCCTCTGCCGTATCCGCAGAGTGACGTAGGCGCTCCCTTTGCCGTTTCGGTGATAAAGGAGTCAATAAAGTTGCACCGCCTGTGCCAGGACAGCAAGGACCTTCCTCTCTGATGATAAAGCAGCTGGACGACGCAACCCTCCAAGAAGATCGTCATCGTGGGCTCCACCCCGAAGACTGCAACCCCTGCGAGCCGTTCTACGCGTTCTGCAGCCTGTTGGCCACCGCGCCCAACTTTATCGCCGATTGACCACGTACATGAAGGATTCCGCCGCGGTGGACTCCAACTCCTCCACGCCGCTGCCTTGTGGGAGCCCACCTTGCACGCCAAGCGCAAGGAAGACGCTTGCGGCGCCTATAAAAGGAACAAGACCTCCACCGTAGAAAAGGTCGGCCAATTGCTTGGAGAACACTTGTAAACCCTAGCTCAGCTAAGTAGAATAGCCTTCGGCTGGAGGAGGAAGAAGACCATTGCTTCCCTCTCCAGGCACGAACTGCCTCAAGAGTGCCCTCGGCAAGCTCAATTGTACTGTAATCTCTGCAGTGCAATACAGACAAGCAGGAGTAGCGGTTTTACCTCCTCCTGAGGGCCGTGAACCTGGGTACGGGCTGGTGTTCATCTCTGTCGTGGGTGTTCCCCTCCAGGCCCGGTGAGCACCGTCGTCGTGCCTCTCGAGGGTCTTGACCTCCACGTTCAATCCCCTTCACGAACTACTCTTCAGGGAGTGACCACCCCTGTTTCGTGGGAGTCACAACCCGACATTTGGCGCGCCATGTAGGGGGTTGAGGCGCGTCAACGACCTTCGAGCCGCCACCGCGCCATGGCGAACACCCACGCCGCCCGCGCCAACAGGCGCGCGCCTGAAGAAGCATGCGCCACGGCCGCGCGCGGACGACGGGGGCGACCCCACCGTGAAGAGCACGCCAACTCAGGCCCTCATGTGGAGGAGCCCGAGCACGACTCCGGGCACCAGGGAGACGCGCATTCGTCGCACCCAACGCAGTGCCCCAACGGCTCCGGTCCAGGCAGGACGGACCCTACGCCGCACACCGCTCTGCTCATGGCGCAAGAACTTCTCCGCTATCAGCCTACCGCTGAGGCCCACGAGCAGTAGCTGGAGCACCTCAACCACCTCGTCGGCATTGCTACGACTCGCCCCGCTCCGTCGCAGTCCGTCGTGCACCACTCCCTCGCGGGCACGGCTGCGCCTGACATGCCTCCGCCTCCACCAGGGCCTGCACCGGTTGCGGCACAGAGGGTTGCCTCCCACGCGTCCTCGCCTCACGACTGCTTGATCGTGCAGCGCACCGCGCCATACGCGCACGTAGGGATGGAGCTCCAGCGCAACCGCCAAAACCGGCTCGTGGAAGAAATCGGCCAGGCGGGCCAGCAGAACCGCAGCGCGCTGTAGCACGGGGTCGCCACGTATGCCACGGGCTGCATGGCGTTCACCCGCGCCCTGCACCATGTGGTTTGGCCCCCGAAGTTCAGGCCGGCTCTCCCCGAGGGCTACGACGGCTCTAGCAACCGCATCGAGTTAATGCAGCTCTACACCACCTCCATCCAGGCGGCAGGCGGAGACGACAAGGTCATGGCCAACTGTTCTCCCACGCGCTTCGTGACTCTGCGCTGTCGTGGCTCCTGAACCTCCCTGAGGACTCTGTGAACTCTTGGGAGGACCTCTGCAAGCAGTTCGTCTCCAACTTCAAGGGGACGTACGAGCGCGCGCTCACCCACAACGACCTGCGCGATGTGGTCCAGAAGAAGGATGAAACCCTCCGCAAGTACATCCATCGCTTCAGCCAAGTGCGCAACAAGATCCCGAACATCCCTGACACTCAAGTCATCGCCGCCTTCCGCGAGGGCGTCACGAACAGCAGGATGCTCGAGAAGCTGGGTATCCACGACAAGCTCACCTCTGTGGTGAAGCTGTTCGACCTGGCAGACAAGTGCGCAAGGCTGAAGAGGGACTCCTCTTCGTCAAGATGTCCTCGAGAGGGGACGAGCACGCTGAGGGGTCCAGGAGCCAGAAGAAGAAGGAGGAGCCCAAGCGTAAGGCCACCGCGGTCCTCGCGGCAGAGCCTGACGCGAAGGGCACCCGCAGGGACTCTCCCGAGCCTGGGGAGAGAAAAGACGACCACCGCCCGTTCTGCATCTACCACAACAGACGCGGCACTCTACGGAGACCTGCTTCGACCTCCAGAGGCTGAGCAAAGAGTGCGAAGAAGCAGAGGGCAGCGGCAGCCACGGTCGAGGCCGTGGCTACCGCGGAAGCCATCTAGCAATCAGGTCAACGCTGCGGAGAGGAACGGCAACCTCCCTGACGAGGAAGATGGAGGATATCAAGTTCCAAGAGGCGCCATTGCCTGCATCCTCGGTGGGGCACAAGCGCCTAAATCGAACAATCAGTTCAAGCAGTTCGCTCGCGAGCTCAATGCCGCCCTCCCCAGCCTCGAGACCTCCAGGCCCCTCAAATGGTCGCAGTACACCATCGCCTTCGACGCTCAGGACTACCCCAAGTCCACCAAGACTGTTGGAACCCTCCCGCTCGTCTGCCGCCCCACCATCAATAACATCGCTGTCTCCAAGACACTCATTGATGGTGGAGCAGGCCTGACTGTCATCTCCATTGAGACGTTCGAAGCGCTTCAAGTGCCCTACGAGCGGCTCATGCCCTCTAGGCCCTTCACGGGAGTCACCAGCGGCTCGATCGAGCCTCTGGGGCAGGTCAGGCTTGCCGTCACCTTCGGCAGTGAGGAAAACTACCGCACCGAGCACATTGACTTCGATGTTGCGCACATCGGCTTGCCGTACAATGCCATCCTCGGCTACCCCGCCCTCGCGAAATTCATGGCCGTCACGCATCATGCCTACAACATGGTCAAGATCCCCGGCAGCGCTGGTACAATCACCATCCGTGGACATGTCCTGGATGCTACGCGCGCTGTTGAGACAGCCTATAAGGCAGCCGCCATGGAGTTCCCTGCAGACGAGGACATGGATCCTCTCGAGAGACCCAAGAAGAAGAAGCAGCTGTTCTCCCAGGAGCCAGCCGCTACAAAGAAAGTCTCTCTAAGCTCCAGCAGCTCGGGGGCTGAAGGCTCGGGGGCTAGCGTCACCATTGGCGCTACCTCCCAAATAGGAAAGCGCGCTCGTCGCCTTCCTCCGGGCAAACTTTGACATGTTCGCATGGACTCCGTCAGATATGTTCGGAGTACCGAGGGAGGTGATCGAGCACCACTTAGCCGTGTGTCCAAACGCACGCCCCGTCAAGCAAAAAGCAAGGAAACAAGCCCCGAGAAGCAAGCATTCATCGTCAAAGAGGTCGAGAAGCTAAAAGCGACAAATGTCGTCCGCGAAGTCGCGCACCCCACTTGGCTCTCCAACGGCGTGGTCGTCCCAAAACCCGCCGGAGGAGGCCGCCTCTGCATCGACTACACTGATGTCAACAAGGCTTGCCCCAAAGACCCTTATCCCATGCCAAGAATCGACCAGATTGTGGACTCCACGGCAGGCTGCGACCTCCTCTGCTTCCTCGACACCTTCTATGGTTATCACCAGATAAAAATGGGTAAGGAAGATGAGGAGAAGACAGCTTTCCTCACCCCTTGCGGTGTGTATTGCTATGTCTTCATGCCCTTCGGCCTGAAGAACGCTGGAGCCACTTTCCAGAGGCTCATGAGGATAGCGCTTGGCGAGCAATGGGCAGAAATACCGAGGCGTATGTCGATGACATCGTCGTCAAGTCTCGAGAGGGAGATACTCTCCTCAGGGACCTTAAGAGACTTTCGCCAGCTTGCGCAAGGTGAACATCAAGCTCAACCCCGCCAAGTGCGTCTTCGGAGTGCCTTCAGGCTAATTGCTTGGTTTCCTCGTGTCCCACCGAGGCATAGAGGCAAACCCTGACAAAATCAAGGCCATATATGAAATGCAACCTCCACGCCGGCTCAAGGACAAGCAACACCTAGTAGGCTGCATGGCCAGCTTGGGTAGATTCATCTCCAAGTTCGGTGAAAGAGCTCTGCCATTCTTCAAGATCATGAAGAGAACTGGCACTTTCAAGTGGACTCCTGAAGCGGAAAAAGCATTTGAGGATTTAAAGAGGTACCTGGCCAGCTCACCAGTCATGGTCGCCCGAAGGCGAGCACCTGAAGCTGTATCTATCAGCCACTCCACAGACCGCCAGTGTCGTCCTTGTGGTAGAAAGGGAAGAACCAGTCCTCCACAAGAAGAGTGCAACCACTCCAAAGCCAAAACCGCCTGACGAAGAGCTTGGCAAAGGAACAGGCCCCAAAAACCCACCACCAGGCCCAAAGCCACAAGCGGAGCCTGCCTCGAGTCCACCGCTACAGGACGATATCGCCAGGGAGCCTGAAGAGCCTCCACAGGCCAACCCCCTCAAGGGCCCGGAAGAGCCTTCACAGGCCAACCCCCTCGAGGGCCCTAAAGAGCCTTCACAGGCCAACCCCCTCGAGGGCCCTAAAGAGCCTCCGCATGCCAACCCCCTTGAGGGCCCTACAGAACCTCCTCAGGCAGAGTGCGCCAAAACTAAACCGACAACCCTTGTCGAGCATCCAGTCTACTTCGTCAGTTCAGTACTGCGCGATGCTCGCGAGCGGTACACCATGCAGCAGAAGCTCCTCGTCGCGCTCCTCATCGCCTCAAGAAAACTGCGGCACTACTTCCAGGGGCACCCCATCACGGTGGTCATCTCTTTTCCCCTGGAGCAGATCCTGCGCAACCCAAACGCCACAGATCGTGTCGCAGGATGGAATATAGAGCTACAGCCATTCAACTTGCGCTTCAATACCACAAGGGTAATCAAAGGAAGAGCGCTGGCAGACTTCGTCGCCGAATGGACTGACCCAACACCTGAAGAGCCTTTAGAAGAAGAACAAGAGCCCTCTGGAGACAAAATGCACAGCCAGTGGACCATAAAGTTCGATGGAGCTTTCGCTTGTCGTCACGGTGGGGCTAGCGTGGTCCTGACCTCATCAAAGGGCGACAAGCTCTATTACGCGGTCCAGCTGTGCTTCGGTATCGACAAGATCTCCAACAATATTGCCGAGTACGAAGGCTTGTTTGCGGGCCTACGTGGCGCAATCGCTTTGGGCATCATGCACCTGCTCATCAAGGGCGACTCCCAACCGCTCGTCAACTTCTCCAACAAGAGCTACAAGCCTAAGGACGACCACATGGCCGCATACCTTGAAGAGGTCCACATGCTGGAGAAGCACTTCAGGGGAATGGAGCTGATGCACATCCCAAGAAAGGAAAATCAAGAGGCGGATGGCATCGTCAAGTGCGCGTCAAAGAGGCAAGCTCAGCTACTAGGCGTCTTTGAAGAAAGACTTGTCAAGGCATCCATAAAACAGCCTCAAGAGGCAATGCCCGCAAGCACAGACGAAGCACTCCCGCCACCACCTACAGTTGGGGCTCCTGATTGCGGGCCCCCTACAGGGGAACGTCTGTTGCTCACAGCGGCGCATCAAGAAACATGATGGATTGACGAGATCAAAGACTACCTAGCCAAAGGGATCCTCCCCGAGGAATATGCTGAAGCGGAGCGAGTCGCCCGCCAGGCAAAATCCTACCACATCCTCGAAGGAAATCTCTGCCGGAAGCGCCCAAACAGCATCGCGCTCAAATGCGTCCCTCTTGAAGAAGGCAAAATGCTGATCAAAGACATCCACAGCGGGGAGTGCGGCCACCACTCGTGCGCCCGCACCCTCGCAGGCAAAGTCTTCAGGAGCGGTTTCTCTTGGCCTCAAGCACTTCAGGATGCAGTTGACATCGTTCAAGCATGTGAAGCTTGCCAATTCCACGCCAAGCAAATCCACCAACCTGCGCTGGGGCTACAGACAATTCCGCTCTCCTGGCCATTTGCGGTCCGGATGCTGGACTTCCTGGGACCATTCCCAACTACGCAAGGTGGATATCGCTACCTCTTCGTGGCCATCGACAAGTTCACCAAGTGGCCCGAAGTGGAGGCGACGCGCGCAATTCCAGCAGGCGCGGCGGTGAAATTCAGAGGCCTGGTCTGCCGCTTCGGAGTGCCTAACCGCATCATCACCGACAATGGCTCGCAATTCACCAGTGACATCTTCAGGGCTTACTGTGAAAAAATGGGCATAAAGCTCTGCTTCGCCTCAGTCGCTCATCCACAGAGCAATGGACAGGCCGAGCGAGCAAACACATAAGTCCTCAAGGGCCTAAAGACCAGGACCTTCGACATCCTCAAAGGCCACGACAAGGGCTGGATCAGTGAGCTCCCCTCGGTGCTCTGGTCCATCCGCACAACGCCACCAAAGCCTACAAGGGAAACACCGTTCACCCTCATTTTTGGAGCCGAAGCAGTCCTCCCCACAGAGACAAAGCATGGATCCCCACGGGTCCTTGCCTTTAACGAGGACCAGCAAAAGGACCTCCACAACGACGACCTGCTGCTGCTCGAGGGACTACGCCGCCGCGCCGCCCTCCGGGCGGCAAAATACCAGCAGCACCTGCGACGCTACCACAGCCGCAACATGTGCTCACGTACACTGGAGACATGCGATCTCGTCCTCAGGCGAATCCTCTCCAGGGAAGGCCTCCACAAGCTGTCACCGATGTGGGAAGGCCCCTACAGGGTCACCCACATCGCCAGGCCTGGCGCGGCTCGCCTCGAAACTCAAGACGGCATCCCGTCAAGAATCCATGGAACATCATGCACCTACGCAAGTTCTACCCGTGATCATTGTCACACCCGTGATCATTGTCACGTCAAGACATCTGGCAGAAGAGGCAGCTTACGGCTCAACCTCCAAGCATTTTTTGTCTCCAGAAGGATAAAAGGAAAAAACGTGATCATTGTCACGCCCGTGATCATTGTCACGTCTTGACATCTAGCGAAAGAGGCAGATTACGGCTCAACCTCCAAGCATTTTTTGTCTCTAGAGGTTAAAAGCTCACGACTCAAACCTCCAAGCTCCAAAGGCTTCTCTCGAGGGTCAACCCTCCGAGTTCTCCATGTAACGAGCCACCTCAGGCTGTTGAAAGTCTCTGCCACTAATGGGTGGTCCCCATGCATTGACACGGTCAAAACATTAACTTGGCAACTCCAAGCATAATGAGACAATTTCGTTCCTAAGTGAACTTAGCGCTACGGCGCCGCTATGTAATATTTGGGGATGAGTTTTTATTTACGCATTACTTCGTTGAAATGTGCGATTATATCTCTCCACATGCGCATCTCACGAGCGGGGGCTGAGTACGGTGCCAGTGCCTCCAATGACACACCAGCAGCACTGCAAAATCCAAGGATCCAAGCTCTGGCTGGAGGGCAAGCTCCCACAAACACGCCATCTCTAAAAAAGAGCTTGGTACTTACTCTCCTCGCGAGGAACGCCTTAGGGGACCTATAAGCGCGCACGAGTCCCCTGTACCGTGCACAAGCGTTTGGGTTCGCCCCTCTAACATTTACATGAAAGAAATGCCCCCGCAAGCCTAAGGAGGTTTCCGGGAAAGGCCCCTAGAGAGGACCTCCTCGCCAGGCAAAAAAAACCTCTACAGGGCAAAAGCCTCGCGAAGCTAAGTCTAGCACCCGTGCCTCGAGAGTTTTTCCCCCGCAAGCGCATGTTTGCCCCTCAAGCGACTTCGCTTTCCTTTATACCTCATGGACTACTCGTACGTCTAAGGGGGGCACTTGAGCATCGCGACTCAGGGCTCTTACCTCTCCTAGGCCTAAACTCCCCCCGGCCTTGCAGAGTCATTGCTCTAGCATACCGAAGTGGCGGAGTCATGGCACGAAGAGATGGGCCCTAACGACGTAGAGAACAAATAGACATGAAGATAAGTCCAAAGGGACCTCTCGAGGGGCAAGCAAGCTAGAAACAAATTGCAAACGAAAGTATATTACATGCCCAAAAGTCGCAAATGTCTAAACATAAAATTGTTTCAGATACAAGCGCATACAGGCGCAATGACAACAGCTTAGGCGGAATCAGCATCATCCTGCACCTCTTCCACTGCGCCCTCCTCGGTCTCGGCAGAGGCGGCCTCCTCCTTGCTATCCTCCGCAGCGGCCTCCGCGCGCTTGAAGCGGTTGCAGAAGGCATTGACTTGCTCGCGAAGGGAGTTGGAGACACGCCGCGCGTCCTCGCCTTGACGAGCCTCCGTCACTTTGGAGAGGTCGAAACCTGGCGTGAGGATCCTGAGGTTGGTGAAGATGCGGTCGACGACCACCCCAGGAGCTGCCGGCTCTCGTCCTCTATCACCTCGCCGAGGTCAGCGACAGGGACCTCAAGCGTCGTGAAGAGCTGGTCGAAGTAGACCAGGTACATGGCAGCATCGCCACGGCCTCGGACCTTGGCGTGCGGCATGTCCGCGCGAAGCTGGGCGGCAAGCTCAGTACCCCGGGTGACCAGCGCCTCGAACATGCGCTCCCGCTGCCTTGTGAGTGCACGGGCCGCCTTGGCAGTGTCCGCAGCCTCTGTCGCCTGCTCCATCGCGGGAGCCACCTGCTCCTCCACGTCCTTGGCGAGGGTGTTGAGGTCATGGATGGCCTCGCTGCGAGCCTCCTCCGCCCGACGTCGACCGTCTTTGGCGCGTCGGAGTCGAGCCTCGAGCTTGGAGTTGGCCTTCTCGAGCTCCGCAATCCGCTGGGCATCTGCGGCGAGTCTGGCCTTGAAGCGGTCTTCCTGCTTCTTAGCCAAGTCGCGGTACTCCTGGGCTTTTGTCAGCCTGTACTGCTTCTTGCGCTCCATGAGGGCGTCATCCGCCTCTCTCTTCTTCTCGGCGTACCGCTGCTCGAAGCGCTCTAGGGCGCGCTTCTGGGCGGCGACGTTTTCGTCGTATTGGTGGAGCGCCTGGGCCAGGTCCCCCTCGCGTGCCTCGAGCTCTTCGCGCTGAGTGGCGAGCGCGTTCTCCTCCTGAAGCCGCTGCTCGTCACGCAGCCGCACCTCCTTCTCCTTGAGGGCCAGCTGCCGCTCGCGCTCGGCGAGGCCCTTGCGGTCCTCCTCCAGGGTCTCCTGCGCGGCCCGGTGGGCGGAGAGGAGCTGGGTCTCCAGCTGGCCCAGCTCGCGACTTTTTTTGCGCCAGCGAGCCCTCCATGGCTTCGCGCTCGGCCGTCGCCGCGGACAGGAGCTCGGCAGCGCTTCACGCTCCTCCTGGAGGGGCACGAGAAGCTCAGATGCGTCGCAGATGGCCCCCTCGTGGACTTCCTTGGCGAAGCGGATGGATTCCTCGTGCGTGGCCTGCAACGCCAAGTCCTCTTGGCGACGGACTTCAACGGCCGCGTTGAAGGACGCCCACGCCCATGCCAGCTCCTCGCGCTGCTGGGCGAGCTGTATGTCCTCGAGGGCGAGGTGCACCTCCAAGCCCTCTAGGGACTCCCTCACGAGGCAAAAGGCGACCTCGCGATGCCCAGCGCTCCAGTCCCAACCGCGAGGGACCAACTCCCGGCTTGTCGAGGGCCCAGCCCCGGTGTCAAGGCCCGAGAGCCCGACCCCGGAGTGCGCTCAGGGGCTAGGCCGCACCCTGTCCTCCGCCGTGCCGGAAGCTTCCTCGGCGCCCGCACCAGCCTCGGGCGCACCCCCTGCAACGGAGCGGGGCGGAGAAGAAGGAGCTCCTCCTGCGGGCTCACCCGTGCCTTGCGACGCCTGGCTCACCTCGGCCTCTGGCTGCGCGGGAGGCGTGGCCACCCGCTGTAGAGTTGGCTCGCGCGGAGGCTTGACCGCGTGGGGTGGAGTAGGAGCACGAGGAGGAGTGGCAATCCTCTCCTCCAGAGCCTCCACCACCATTGGCTCAGGAGGCGGCGCGGAGGCCTCTGGGCGAGGCGCGGCCTCCTCTGCCTGAGGCGCCGCAGCCTCCGCCCGAGGCGCAGCCGTCTCCCCTTGAGGCACCTCCTCAGTAGGGCCTGCGGAGACCGTCTCCACGGGCCTCGGCCGTGGCTCTATTCACATCTGCTGCCTTACGAAGCTTACGGCGCTTCGCAGGCAGAAGATCACCGACAAGAACCAAAGAAGCATCTTCAAGAGAAGATAAAGGGAAAAAGGTTAAGAGTCAAACGACCGAATACCAGGAACACTTCGGTTGAGAGCCGGTGTCGAACCACGCCTGGCGAGCGCCAGGAGGGCGTGGTCCTGGCGCCTGACCCACCCGGAGGCGCCACCGCTTTCCTATTGGAGGGGACGTCGGACGGGCTCGCCCCAGAACGGTCCACGGCCGCCTTGGTACGCGGCTGGCGCCGCTCCGGAGTGGCCTCCGCGTCGGAGGCCTCCCTCTCCTCGTCCTCCTCCTCCACGAGGCGTGAGGGCGCCACCACGAAGGCGTCATCATCGCCTGACGAGATGTCGCAAATCTCGTCAGTAAATGGCCCTGCCCTCGAAGAGGACACCTCCCCTGCCGCGGCCTCCTCCTTGCCTAGCCCAGCTCCCGAGGCCGAGGGAGAATCCGCTTCCTTCGCTCCCCGAGCCGCCGGCACGGGCACCTCCATCCCTGCCTGTCCTGTCGGGGTGAACAGAGGCATCCCCTCCAAAATGGCCATGCGCTCAGTCATGTTGTATTGATGGAGAGGTTGGAGCGTGACGGGGAGCTGATCCGCGGCAGGCACCACCGGGTTGATGAAGAGCGCAGACAGGACGTTGTCAACAACGTCCTTGTCGTTGTCCTCGCGGTGGAGCCGCATCTTGTCGTTCGGCCCGAAGTACATCCACATGGGCACCGAGTGTGCCTGGAGGGGAGCGATGCGGCGCGTCACGAAGTCCGCCACAATGGTCTGCCCCGTGAGGCCTTCCTCGCGGAGGAAGCTCAGGCGTCCCATCAGGCTCGCGTTCTTCGCGCCGTCAAAGGGCGCCTTGCCCCAGTGGGAGTTGTTCAAGGGCGGCCCATCAGGGACCTCGAGGAAGGCGCAGGGCTGCTCCACCCCGACGAAGAACCACTTCTGGCAGAAGTCGTCCACCTTCTTCGTCACAGACGTGACGGCCTTGCCGTCGCTCCACGACATGGTGATGTAGACGCTCCCCATGCCGTCCATGATGCGGAACGAGACGCACCTCGACCGCTCGTTCTTCGCCGTGTTCCGGAGTGCGTAGAAGCACCGGAAGAGCCCCACCGGGGGCTCCAAGCCCAGGTACGCCTCGCAGAGGTACGCGAAGGCGGCGAGGATGAGGACGGAGTTGGGGTGGAGATGCAACAACTGGACCTGGTAGAACGCCAACACTGCCTCCAGGAACGGCGAGAATGGAGGCACCAGCCCGGCGGCAAGGCAGTGCTGGAATATCGGGAAATACCCTGGCGGGCGTTTCCCGTGCGCCGCGGGCTTGAGCGCGGTGGCGCCGTGCTCATTCGTCTGATCCGCTACCAGGAAGCGGACCTTGGCGAGTGCTTTGTCGTTCACGCGTACACCAAGCAGTGCCGCGCCATGCGCGACCTCAGCGGCCTTCGCCTGGGAAGAGGACCCCGCGGCGGCCTTGCCCTTGTTCTTGGCGGGACTCATCGCCGGAGTTTAGGGTGTCGCTGGAGGCGAAAGGAGCAGAGAGCGCTAGAGAGCGAAGGCGAAGAGCTCGAGAATGGCGGAGGCTTCTGCGAGAAGGATGGGAAAGAGTAACGGCTCCCTGCTCCGGCGCTCGGGTTAATATGTCCCTTCAAGGAGCAGTTACCGGGGCGTGGTGGGACCCCCCCACGACGCATGCCCAGATCGTGCGCGACCGTTACTCGTCTGAGTGCTGCGTGGCTCGGGCCGGCCGGGCACTTTGGGCCCACGATGCTCCGCCTGCGCCCATGGGCTCAAGCGCGCTCATCGCGGGCCCGGGGGCTACTGTCGGCCCAGTGGAGACTGGGGTATGAAGAGCCCACTCTCCCCAGGCCTCTCTCGCGGGCTGATCAGACGAAACGACTAAGGACCAAGCCACCGCTTGGAGAGACCCTCAAGAGGCAAAACCTCTTGAGCGCCTTAAGAGGAAGCGAAGGCCTGAAGAGGACCTGTGCTTCAAGAGACCCTCCCGAGGCGATATGCGCCTGGCGGGAAGTCAACATAAATCCCTCCACATGCCCCCTCGGGCCTGCGGGGAAGCTTCGTGGCCAAGTAAGTATGACAGGGCGCACATGGCCTCTGCCGTATCCGCAGAGTGACGCAGGCGCTCCCTTTGCCGTTTTGGTGATAAAGGAGTCAATAAAGTTGCGCCTCCTGTGCCAGGACAGCAAGGACCTTCCTCTCTGATGATAAAGCAACTGGACGACGCAACCCTCCAAGAAGATCGTCATCGTGGGCTCCACCCCGAAGACTGCAACCCCTGCGAGCCGTTCTGCGCGGTCTGCAGCCTGTCGGCCACCGCATCCAACTTTATCGCCGATGGACCGCGTCCATGAAGGATTCCGCCGCGGTGGACTCCAACTCTTCCATGCCGCTGCCGTGTGGGAGCCCACCTTGAACGCCAAGCGCAAGGAAGACGCCTGCAACGCCTATAAAAGGACCAAACCTCCACCGTAGAAAAGGTCGGCCAATTGCTTGGAGAACACTTGTAAACCCTAGCTCAGCTAAGTAGAATAGACTTCGGCTGGAGGAGGAAGAAGACCATTGCTTCCCTCCCCAGGCACGAGCTGCCTCAAGAGTGCCCTCGGCAAGCTCAATTGTACTGTAATCTCTGCAGTGCAATACAGACAAGCAGGAGTAGCGGTTTTACCTCCTCCTGAGGGCCGTGAACCTGGGTACGGGCTGGTGTTCATCTCTGTTGTGGGTGTTCCCCTCCAGGCCCGGCAAGCACCGTCGTCGTGCCTCTCGAGGGTCTTGACCTCCGCGTTCAATCCCCTTCACGAACTACTCTTCAGGGAGTGACCACCCCTATTTCGTGGGAGTCACAACCCGACATACTTGGCCGAAGCACACAGATGTAACGGAGATCATGCAAGATCATTAAATAACACACATATGATATATTATGAAGCAATAACTTTAGTACTCAATATTCATCGAATCCCAGCAAACACAACATGGAGAATTGCATAAAGATGATCTTGATCATGATAGGCAGCTCACATGATCTAAACATGATAGCCCAAGAGGAGAAGACAACCATCTAGCTACTGCTATGGACCCATAGTCCAAGGGTAGACTACTCACGCATCAGTCCGGAGGCGGTCATGGCGACGTAGAGGCCTCCGGGGACGATTCCCCCTCCCGGCAGTGTGCCGGGGAGCAGTTCTGATATCTCCCGAAGTGGTGTTGACGACGGCGGCGGCTCGGGACCCGTGGAGGAAAAAGTGAATACCGTGCAATAGTTTTTAGGTCAGGAGCTATTTATGGGCGGAAGGGCGATGTCGACGGAGGGCCGAGGGGCCCACACCACCTCCTGGCACGGCCAGGAAAGGAGCCGCGCCACGGGGTGGTGTGGCCACCTCGTGGCTCTTCTCCATCTCGTCTTCGGTGTTCTGGAACGTTCCTTTTCCAAAAATAATTCCAGGATGTTTTATTTCCAATTCCGAGAATATTTTCTTAAGTACTTTTCTGAAACCAAAAACAACAGAAAACAGGGAACCGGCACTTTGCCATCTTGGCAATAGGTTAGTCCCAGAAAATGCATAAAACTATATAAATACGTCTCCAACGTATCTATAATTTCTTATGTTCCATGCTAAATTATACCAAGTTATTACATGTTTTATATGCAGTTTATATAGTTTTATGCATTTTCTGGGACTAACCTATTAACAAGATTCCAAAGTGCCAGTTCCCTGTTTTCTGTTGTTTTTGCTTTCAAAAAAGTAGTTAAGGAAATATTCTCGGAATTGGACGATTTATTTTCTAAAATCCGTTTTTCATCGGGAACGTTCCAGAAAGTCAAACACGAGACGAAGTGGGCCACCGAGGTGGCGCCACCTAGTCCTCGCGCGGCTGCCTTCCTGGCCGCGCGAGCACATGGTGTGGGCCCCTCGGGCCGCCACCGACCTCGCCCTTTCGCCTACATATACCCCCAGACTAAAGACCCTAGCACGGTGTTCATATTTTTCTCCACGGGTCCCGAGCCGCCGCCGTCGTCAACACCAATTCGGGAGAGATCAGAACTTCTCCCAGGCACCCTGCTGGGAGGGGGAATCGTCACCGGAGGGCTCTATGTCACCATGCCCGCCTCCAGACTGATGCGTGAGTAGTCTACCCTTAGACTACGGGTCCATAGCAGTAGCTAGATGGTTGTCTTCTCCTCTTATGCTATCATGTTTAGATCTTGTGAGCTTCCTATCATCATCAAGATCACCGTTATGTAATACTTGAAGGAGATATGCCCTAGAGGCACTTAATAAAGATAGTTTATTCGTCATATCTCAATTGTACATTATATGTTTTTATACCATGCTATAACTATATTAACCGGAAACATTAATACACGTGTGGTAGATAAACAACAAGGTCCCTAGTAACCTATATCTAACTAGTCATTACGCCTTCGACCGTGAGATCAACTCTTATTGTTATTCCTGAAAGATACTTTGATTGCATTAGACGTCATATCCTATATAGTGTGACAATAAAGGTGTCCCTCTCAGATATCGGAAGGGAGTAGTTGAGACGAGGGATCAGGAGCGGGATTTGCCAGTCCGCATAGCAGGATAGATACACTAGGGCCCACTCGGTGAGATTATGTCAAATGAGTTTGCGAACATGTGACTAGGTCACCAGGACATAATATCACAGACGAGTAGAAGATAGTGTTGTTGGTAACGAGATCATGCTAGGTATGGAGATAACTATGAACGAGTCTCGGACACGCTAAGTATCGCTATGGCAAAAGGTTTAAGACTCGACGTCTAGGTTCGATCAACAGAAGTCATTCGTTATATCACAGGGGTTAATTCAAGGTGTACAGGCCTACGAATTAGTCATTGATCGGAGAGGTGTCTCGATCATGTCTGTTATTATATCGAACCGCTAGGGTAACACACTTAAGGGGTTTCGACATATTTACCGGAAAGGAAAATAAGAAATAGAGAACTCCGGGAACGTCCCGGAGTGGTCCGAGGGAGATCGGGCAGCGACAAAATAGTTTTCGGAGCCGGGATAAATTATGTAATATGTATTTAATGTTAATTAATGTAATTAATAGTTAAATATAATTTTATATGTTTTTCCTAAAATTTTAAAGGCAAAATACTCTTAATGGGCCCTCTCATGCAAAGAGGGCCCATGAGAGCGGGGGGGGGGGGGGGGGGGGGTAGGATCCCCCTAAGGGAGGAGGGCTGATTCTGCCGGCCCTAGGTGGGCCCCATGTGGCCCACCTAGCTTGGCCGAACTGGGGTGTGGAAATAGTCCCACACCGCCAGCCTGGCAAGGTTGGCAGCCTCCTTGCCCCTTTATATAGAGGGGCACCCCTGGCATTTTAATTCATCCAATTATTTCTCTATTTTCTCCTCGATTACGTGATTCCCTTTGTCGGAGTTGCGCTGAGGAGAGAGTTCTCTCCACCAGATGCCCGCTGTCGTGCTGTTTGTGTTCCGGTCCAAATCTTCCGCTACTCGTCCAGGACTGGAGCTTCGGAGGCCGTCGTCTCCACCGTATGTATGTGACGCCCTGCGAGGTGCCACACAAGTGGTGCTGGGAGGTCTACGTCCTCTACACGACCTTGAGGTCGGCTACGTCGTCTTCATCATCAACGCTTGCGCGGGAGCATAATCCCCGCTTTTCGGTCTACAAAGGTATGTATACCGATCTCCTCCGTATTACTATATCTGCATAGTATAGATTCTAGCTAGTTTAAGGATATCGTTGTTAGATAAATTATTGTTTTCTACCTGCGATCCCCTTCAGTGGAATCAGAGCCGATCTATGCGTAGATATAGCTGTACGCTTTGAGAACCAGTGTTCTTCACGGGGGCATTGTTCTCTTATTTGCTACCCTCTAGCATGCACTTGCAATTCCGGCAACATTGAGTTGATGAAGCGGCCCGGACCGACTTTACGCGTACGCTTACGCGAGACTGGTTCCACTACTGACATGTTGGTACCGTATCTGTGGCTGGCGGGTGTCTGTCTGTCTCTCTTTAGTTGGCTTTGGATTTTAAATGGAGGGCCCGAAAGGGATGCTTAAATATGCAATTATTGGATCGTTGTTGTGGTCATAAGTTCATAGGTATGAAGCGGTTCTATTTACGACAGCCCCAAGCCACGTAAAATTTGCAAAATATAAAGTAGAACGCGTCTAACTTTATTTTGTAGGGGCAATGTGATTTGGTCAAGGTAGGTTTATTAAATTGTTTATAAACTGTGGGCGCCAAGGAGACCATCGGCGCAAGGACCATGTCACGTCGCATTACATATTGATGTTTTGTGTGCATCTTATATTGTGTGATTATATATATTAGTATATGTTAGTTACACGACGGTAGTAATATAAGATGATCCCTCCAAAATACCATTGGTGTTCTCCCTTCAACGTGCACCACCAAGAAAGTTCTATGTTATGATCCAGGCCGTGACGATCGGGTTTCAGACATATCATCGTTCGCATACAGTGGGTGTAAGACAGTTTTACACGAGCGTTTACGTTGAAGGTTATTGTGGCGAGCCTACCATGTGCAGAAATGTCCTCGGAACACGGTGACAGAAAGGTTAAGCATGACTCATAGAGTTGTTGTGATTGACACGTCGATGTCTACCTTTGAAGTTATGTTGCCGGCTCTGACGATGAGGGGTTGCATAATGGATGAGGATCGTGTAATCACGAAAGCGATTTGAGGGATGTTCGTTTGAGTGGGAGTTCTTGGAGTTATTTTCTAAAATACTAGAACTCAAAATATTGTGAACAAAGTCTTCATGTTTTGCAGAACCTTTGTAGATATTAACCAATGTAATAGCGTTCTTTTAAAATTAGGCGCAATCCTGCGATTGAGAAACTTAAAAAGTTGGGTCCAAACTTCATAGTTTTATACTTTAGCTTGAGGATACTCATTTTTTAAACCATTAGCATACCTGCTAGGAGATAAACCCGGAGATTCTGCTGACAAAAGGATAATTTGGACTATCAAGTTTTGTGCGGATAATATCATCATAGTCCAGTGTCTGCTATTATCTCTGCCATAGAGAATCAACGGTGGGTGCGAGTTGTTAGATCGCGAACATATGAGATGATCGCTAAACTCAAGATTCACCTAAAGTTGGGTTGATAAAGTTTATCAGTACGTTGACTGATTTTCTTCTTAACCAAGATGGAAGAGAATACACACATTGAAGGAGCACGTGGCAGTATACTTGATGACACTAGTCATACTTGATGACATTGGTCATACTTGCACTAGTAGAAAACAGCCTAACAGTTCCGGTTTGTAAGGGCCTTTTGTCCCGGTTTAAAAACCGGGACTGCGGAATTGGGACTCAAGGCCAACCCTTTAGTTGCGGTCTCGTCTGCAACCGGGACAAATAACATCCACGTGGGCTCGCAGGCGAGCTGCTCAGGCGATTACCTTTTGTCCCGGTCTGTATTACAAACCGGGACTAAAAGTTCGAGAGGTTTTAGGTTTTAGTTTTTTTATTTTGTTTTCTGTTTTTTGTTTTATTTATGATTTAAGCTATTATTCGTACGGTACAATTACACACATCGATGCGTATATTATATGACGAGTCTAAATTAATCATACAATCATACATAATATAACAAGTGTCTTTCGAACATATATATACATTCGATCATATATACACACGAGTCGTACGAACATATATATACATTCGATCATATATACACACGAGTTTCTTCCGAACACTAGAATTACATTCTATATCAAATAGAAGGTCGATATGACCTCATATATCACTTTGACGGGACTTTTTCATGGTATTCTCCCATTGGGGCTATGACCTCGTCAAGCAAAAAACCAGCAATTTCCTCTTAAATTTCTCTTATGCGTTGCTTTGTTGGGAGTTGCGACCATGAAGCCACATTCTGTATCAAATAGAAGGTCGATATGAATATATAAATTCTCATTAACAAAGTAAACCTCTGAATATATATATTAATGATGAACGTACATGTGGAGAAGTCGCACATGCACACATACTCGCAAACGAAGTATCCACATAGATTAGTCGTCGGTGGCTGTTTCTCCACCCTGACATGACGACATACCAATTCCTCGGGGGCCGCTGCCCTCTATACCCGCCGGGGCCCTCGTGACCGCCACCAAAGAAGCTCCGGGTCGACGATGGTTCCCTCATTCCTCACCAATCTGCGCACACCGGAAGGTAGCCCTTCAAGTGCCAACCCGGCGGAGCCCAGTCCCGGACATCCATAGTTTCATCCATCTCGAAACTATGAATCTTAACATTGTATAAAACATTGTAAAATTCCAAGACATTGTATAAAAACATTGTAAAATTCAAAGACATTGCATAAAATTCGAACATAGTGATAAATTCTAAATTCAACTACTAAGTCCTAAAACAAATTGGTACTTATATTAAGACACTAAAATACTATTAACATTCCAACAATTTGCAAACAATTTGCTAACACACTAAATTCCTAAATAACTAAATTCCTAAATCAACTAAATTCAACTAAGTCCTAAATCAACTAAATTTCTAAATCAACTAAATTCATAATTCTACTAAATTTCCAATTCAACTAAACAAGATTACTAAATAAACTAACACTAACCCTAACAATTTAAACAACAACTAACACTAACCCTAACCCTAACACTAATAAGTGAGGGGAGAGGAATAGTCACCGGCTGCGACGACGACGACGAGCTCGGCGGGGACGGGGACGACGAGCTCGGTGGCGTGTCGTTGAGGGAGACAAATAGAGGAAGTAGGGACGGCGAGCTCGGTAGCGGCGGCGTTGACGGACGGCGGCGCGCGACAGCGTACGGCGGCGCTCGGCAGCAGACGGCAGCGCTCGGCAGCGGATGGCGGGGTGGAGGTGCTAGGCTGCGGACGCCGGCAAGGAGGCGCGATCGTCGATCGATTTGGGCAGTCTGGCGGCGTCCTTGGCGGTTCCTTTGCGCTGTCCCTGTTTGTGGATTGAACCGGCATTGCGTAGAGGAAGAATATATACCCCATGCCTTTAGTCCGGTTCGTGGCTCCAACCGCAACTAAAGGTACCCCTTTAGTCACGGTTGGAGCTATGAACCGCGAGCTGCTGAGTTTTCGGATGCCGAGTTTTCACGCGCGGTGCCACACCTTTAGTCGTGGTTCGTGGCTCCAACCGCGACTAAAGGGGTGTTTTTGCGCCAAATCTAAAACATTCTTCATTTTGCAATTTCAAAAAAGGTTGAACATACATTTGAATAAGTTCTGACCACAGATTTGGATTTTGAACAAAACTTTGAACATGAAGAGTGTTTCAATTTGAATAACTAATATAAATTCATTTTCTGATTCATAATTTTTTAATAATAATAACCATTTTGCCATTTTCAATTAAATATGAGGTAAACTCAGATCATTTGCATTATATTTTATAATTAAACTACTAATAACTTGAAATAAGGCGGCGTGATGGTGCGGAATACATTATTACAGCTTCTGACACATAGAGTTACATAAAATGTTTAACATTATTATGCATCAACTAGTGTTTCGCTTTCTTATATGCGTTGCGTAACCATGGAGAATCTTCATTGTTTAACCTGATAGTTGGGTCAATGTTGACTTTGAAGGTTGGGATTTCATCAAACTTATTGTAATCTTCTGACATGTCTGTCTTGTCCTCCACTCCCACTATATTTCTTTTCCCTGAAAGAACTATGTGGCGCTTGGTATCACCGGATAATGTTTTGTCTTGCTTTTCTTTTCTTTTATTCAGTCTAGAAGACATATCCTTCACATAAAAAACTTGAGCCCTCGACTAGGAGAACAATGACACCAAATGAGAAATGTAGTAACTTTTCTATTTGGAGCTGCCTTTTTCATCCTATTAATCTTCAACCTCGTTCTTTCCCTAGTTTTACGACTCTAGATCATGTGTCCATCGATGATATCCGACAAATCCAACTCTATTTCCCCCTTATTTTCCACAACCATGTCTATTTTTTCCGTTCAGAGTTTTTAAATCTTGCTTCATCTTGTGGATTGTATCATGAGCTAGCCTTAGCTTATCTTCGATCGTCCTCAAATTTTCATCGGTCTTAGGAGAACGACTTTTCCTTGTAGATAATGTTTAAACTGGACACATCCATCACGAATGACGCACTCACATACTGATTCCTGATATTTACAATTGTAAAAATTAAATTAGGAAATTCTCACCCTAAATAAAAAATTATTGATATATTATCTAGACGACTTGACATCTAGATGTGCTAATAATACCTCATCTGAAAAGGAGGAGTTGTTCATGACGCCGTAGGGGACCTCGTTATTGTCGACCATCGTATACGCCGTAGGGGAACAAAGTTGAGCTATGTTGAGCTAAGTTGACCGTATCTTCACAAATATGCAAACTTGCAAGGTAGCTAAAATTTGAGCTCAGACTTCCCACAAAATTACTCATAAAGCTAAACCCACCAATCTCTATACTTCTAAAGCATGAAATGAGTAAAAATCAGCAGTAAGAGATAATAGGATACAATGGCTCATCTTTTAGAAGCCAGGAAGCTTCAAATCTTTACAAAATCGACGACAACGCTGATGAACTCAAGCTCCACGCGAAGAACACGAAGAACAACTCTCGACCTAGCTTCTCCACGCTCTGATCCAGAAAATACAATGGCTGGCTCGGGCTTGCGGGGACGAAGCATATATAAAAATGGGACTTTTAGTCCCGGTTTGTTACACGAACCGCGACAAAAACCTTTGTTCGCGGTTGTATACCTAACCGAGACTAAAAGTCTGCCTGAAACCGGGACTGATAGATTTCAACCTCGAGATGCCTTACTAGCCGCTGGAACCTGGACTAATAGTATCTTTAGTCCGGGTTCCAGGCAGGACCGGGACTGAAGGGACTCAGGGCTCAAAACCGAAGCCCCATTTTCTAATAGTGTTGATGACATAGGTCATACTTGATGACATTGAGACGCCTCGCTCAGCTCGATCACTGGATGACAGACAACGTTGCTAGATGCAAATGCTTTGTCATAGACTATGTCATGCAAGGGGAATCGTTCACCTTCATGGTTCTTGATTGCGTTGAAAGAATCAAGAAGATGAAAAAGATCGCCGGAAGTCATCAATGATGATGGTGTATATATGATATACACGTTATGAATATTTTACCTAAGCAAGTACTCGCAGCAGTGACTAAGTTTTTGATACTAGTCATGTTTTATGAAAACCAGATTTACTAATTGAGTAGCTTGTAAGGATGAGGCGACATTGTGTGTTGTGTGTTGATAATGGCAGACAAATTGTTGTGATGGCCATAGACACTCTCCCTCTAGATCTACCATTTGAATAAATTCTTTTTATGGTCGCCTGTAAGTATGATCGTTATAAGTGTGTCTCCTCTAGCGAGACAATTGTTCATATATGCTAGTGACAAATTTTTGTCCTATATTTATGAAGTAATGATCATAAGCCGATTTGAATTTAGATGGTAGAAGCTCCCACATTCATAATATTAATGTCAAAGGATACAAACTTAATAAAGACACCACAATCGTGTGGCACTACCGTTTAAGTCATGTCAATATTATAGTCAATGAATAAGCTCCATACGGATGGATCTACAAGTCCTTAGATTTAATCTTTTGACACTTGCAAGATAACTAAGACACCATTTTCGGAAAACGGGCATATAACTTATTGATAATCATGCATATAGATGTATGTGGATCAATTAAGTAATTGACGTGTAGTGGAGACCTTTATTTCGTAAACTTCACTAAACGTTTTGAGTTATAATGTTAACATATCATTGGAAGACTTGTGAGAAGAGTTCCACAAATTACGTCGCATGGAACACCATAGTGTTATGGTATGTTAGGACGTAGTAATCGCACCCTATCGGATAGTGTGTGGTAAATAAATCTCTTATCGAATTATTGTGATCATTGGAGTCATATGGTAGAAACATAAACATTCACGTTAGATAATAGGGAAACCATTTAGATCCATGGAGACAATACCATATGAGTGATGGCATGGATTTTAGCCTAGATTGTCGTTTCAACAATTTACTGTTTCGATGTGATCAAACCTAAAATGGATAAATCTTTGTAGTGTACCGCCCCTAAAAGAATTAGTTGGGTACATGTCTCACGACATAGACAAAAACGTTGCCAGAATATACCTTGCAAAAGAAATAGTTTCTGACCAAGGGTATAAGTGGGAAAGAAAGTAGAGAAAGAAAAGTTAATGAACTTTCTCTCCAGACATCAGAGTGGCGCAGCGGAAAGTGTTTCCGGTGTCATGCTCCACAACTGGAAAGAAGCGGATGATAAAAGATCATGATGCTCTGAGCTCATACTAAGAACGTAGGCGTACGAGGTTGTGTTCCACACTATGTGTTACGACAATCTTGTTATGAAGGTCATGTTAATAAAATATGACAGACCTACGAACTATGAAGAAGAGATGGTAGACCTAAAGTCCGAGAAATGGTTATGAGTCATATATGATCTGAGATAAAATCCATGTACGATTACCAGGTAATGACTTGGGAGATCTTCTTGATGGCATCTAGGCTGTTAACAGAATATGGAATTTTATGAGAGAGTAGACCCTGATAAGGATCGATTTGTCGTAAAATAGTTCCGACAGATTCAAAAGTTGACCACAACTTGATTTTGTGTCAAGTGGCGAAGCCTAAATCTATTCTGGTTCGTTTAGCAATTACTATAATTTCAAATTGAGAAATTGATAGATGGATAAGGAAACCATGTTTCCTAATGGTATCATTAAGAAAGAGTTGTAATTAGTACAATAATGGTTTGGTGATCCTGTGGATGCTAAACATGTATGCAAACTTCAGTTGTCCATTCATGGGCTGAAGCAAGCATATCGGAGCTGAAATCTTCACTTTGATGTTGTGATCAAAGGATTTTGGAGTTGTCCAAAATAGTTGAAGAAACTTGCATTTGCAAAGAGGTGAGTGGGAGCTAAGTAGCTTTTCTTGATCTTATATGCGGAAGGCATATTTGAGTGGGAGCTAGGTGTCATTCATGATTTATATGTAACAACATATTAAGAATGATACAGATCCTCTAGTAAAATATAAATGATTATTTAAGTGATTAAATTTTCGATGAATGAAGTTAGGAGTATTAGGCATCCGATCTGTAATTGTATAGATCAAAAGGGGCTTAATAACATTAGGTCGGAATATTTTCTAAGTTAAGATTCTGAAGTGTTTCAGAATAGAACAAACGAAGAAAAAGGTTCTTGCTTGTATGACTAGGTAAAATATTAAGTTTATCTTGGCATTTTCAGTGATAGCAAATGATGTTCAACATTCTCTATGTATCAGACATAGATTCTATCAGACTGAAAGCTCGACTTGGTGTGACCCAAGTTCTTGGTTGAAGAACGAGTTCTAGAGTGATCCTTGTGTGGATCAATGAACAAACGTTAAGTATATTCTTCAGTGTCTGTGAGAACCGAAGATATGTTTTCTGGTAAAGGGTAAGAGTGAAAAGACAACTTAGTGGGAACTGGGGTATGGAGAGTCCACTCCCCCCCAGGCCTCGCACGCTGGCCAGTCAGACGAAACGACTAAGGACCAGGTCTCGCCGCCTGGCGGGACCCTCGAGAGGCAACTCCCCTCGAGGGTCTGAAGAGGAAACGAGGGCCTCAAGGGGTACCTCGCTTCAGGAGACCCTCCCGAGGCGCCAGCGCGCCTCGGGGGAAGTCAACAGAAGTCCCCCCTCAGGCCTCCCCGGGCCTGAGGGGAAACGTCGCGGCCAAGGAAGTACGGCGGGGCGCACATGCTCTCTGCCACGACCACGTGGTGACGCAAGCACCCTTTTGCCGTCTTGGTGATAAAGGAGTCAATAAAGTAGCGCCGCCTGCCGCAGAGCTGCCAGAACCTTCCACTCCAGTGATAAAGTGGGTGGACGGTGCAACCCTCCAAAGAGAACGTCATCGCGGGCTCCACCTCAGAGACTACCTCCCCTGCAGTGGTACTGCGCGGTCGGCTGCTGGTCGGCCACCGCGCCCACCTTTATCAGCAATGGACCGCGTCCATGGACGAACGGGCCGCGGTGGATTCCTGCTCCACCATGCCTCTGCCATGTGGGAACCACCTTGAAGGCCAAGCAGAAGGAGAGCGCCGGAGGCGCCTATAAAAGGGACAAGACTTCCATCGTAGCGGGGGGTCGGCCATTTTGCTTGCAACAACACCTGTAAACCCGAGCAATCCTGTAGTGACCTCACCTTTTATTATAAGGTGGAAGTCCCTGTGTAAATGTGCTAGTCCCTGGATCAAATGCTAGCACCACAGTTTAAGATGTATATCATGCAAAAGTGTCAAATACTTTATTAAATCGCATGATCCAGTGTAAATATCTCTTACAACTTGCATAACCTGAAAAGGCTAGCAAAATTCAAAGAGCATCAGCGGAAAACAGTAGATACAATGAGCCTCATCATCTTCATGTGCCACAGGCAAAGCATGTTGGTTGTAGACTCGAAATCCTATCGAATGCTCACTCGTCGTCTGTCAAATCTGCAAGTTTTAGTTGCAGCCCAGCTATAAAGGGTCAGCACAATTGAATTGTGGTGGCAAGTGACTTTAATTTCTAATATTCTACTAACTATTTCTATATGCTTATTTGGCTAGTGGAGCTCAAGGCTATTGCGCAAAGCAAGTTTTCTCCTACTTTTGGTAAACAACTTTTGTATCAATATCTTCTCTTTTTGAGACAGCTCGAGACAAATCCATGTCTCATACCCATGTTCACCCATCAAAGTTTTATTAAGAAATTGGGATGAAGAGATTTTCAGAAGACAACCTTGTGTAGTCACTCAATTTGTCCGATGCCGGGGACACGGCTAAGATCTTAGGTTTTATCTCTCGAGAGTGTGTGCACTTTCACCATTAGACTTAATCAACCCAAACTATCCTCTACACTCATTTAGTGAGAAGGAAAAGGAGAAGATCAAGACGAGACTTTTCAGAAGTTGTCTCTCCGAGTCGACGGAGTCCACTGCCCAACCTATCCCAGCTACCACCCTTGGAACATCCGACTCAGGTCAACATCAACTTACTCCGTCAAGACAGAGCCCATAATGACTAATGGTTGCACTATAAGCGACTATACGCAGTGCAACATCAAATCTCAAAGCCCTGGGTGGCCTTCCACAAGTGAGCAAACTCAGGCCGCCGCAGACCCGACCCCTGAGTAGCCACTCAACTTGAAACCTCCTCGATCGAACCAATCCACCCAGGCGGTAAATTAATTTAGTGGAATTTTCACTTATCACATCTACCATAAAACAATCATTTTTGCAGCATGTACTTCCACTAAATTATAATAGGTGTCTAACTGGAATTTCTAAAGGGTAACCTAACCGGTTTGCATAGCATACTACAATTTTCACAAAAACCTATCATGCATACTACTTAAAATACTAGTAATGCAATAGAAAACAAATAGTAGGTCTTTTATGAAGTCACTTGCCTTATGAAGGTTGTCGTTTCTCACACACACTTGTCCAAGTCAATGGTTGCTCCCCGTTTCAAACTATACAATAAGGTGCCTCCAATAAAGAAACAATCCAACAAGCATATATCATTCAAATAATCAATCAAGCGTAATAAGGCTTAGAAGTGGATTTGGTCAAGGGTGTCACATAATTCAATATGCAAAAATAATTAATGTGATTGCGTTTAGGGTATAGTCTAAAGTCAAATTGGACAATTTCAATTTGAAAGGATTGAAAGATCACAAGATCCTAATGAATTGGTCTTTAAACGCTTACACGAAGAGATGCTAAGATGGTTTAATCATAATTTAAAAGCAAGGTTCAAGATTTTACAACCACCATCCATATTTAATTTATTTTACCTAAGGTTATGTTTTCAGAATTTAAATTTAAGCAAATTCATATTCAAGAATTTCTTAATTTATCATATCTAACATTTTTAATTCCCAACTGAAAAGTTCATAGTATTAAAATTACAACCTAGTTATTTGAAATGGCATAATGTTTTAAATCACATTTTTAGTAACACCTAATTAACCAATAACATTTATATACACTTGTAAATGAACTAAAATCATTTAAGAGGTTTTAAATAAAACTTACTTATTAATGTTATGTAATAATTTGGTAACATGGATTTGAGTTTCTCAGAACAAGGACAATTATTTATGACATTTGTGCAAAGGAAATAATTTAAATATATTAATAAATATTTACACTATGCCCAAGTTAACTAAAATAAGTTTCTGATTTTTAAATTCATTTTAAATTATTCAAACTTTAATTAAAATATTGGATCATTATTCTTCTAATCTGCTTTCCAAAATTATTTTATTTGGAAATTTGGACTTATGAATTTAAAACTAAGTCAAAAATGCTCACACTCCTAATTTGAAAATTGAATCTATTTAGATTAGTAAAATTTGAAATTGAAAAGTTCCAGCAGATTCTACTTGTCGAGGGCTTTAATTTGATATAAAATTTGTCCAATTTGGATAAAGGGTTAAAAAGTTATGATAAATCTAAGTGGCAGGGACTTTTTTTTTGCAAAATAGACAATTAAATTCTATTCGGAAATAAAAAAGAAAAGATTTGCCACGTGGCGTGCTGCGATAGGCTGGTTTCTAGGGTTAACAGGGGCCGCAGGATTTAAAGAAGATCGGGCGGTCCAGATCCGTTCGTACCTCTTCGGCCTAGATCTAATCTGGGCCGTTGATGGAAGATCGGACGGCTTCGGCCGCGCTGACCAGGACACGGCGGCGCAAGTTCGTCGGCGACGTGGAAGACGGCGGCGGCGGCCTTGGTTTGGACCGTGGCGACGCTGTGGAGCTCCCCTGGCCTCGGGGAGACGTCTGAGACGCTCGGCACAACGTTCCAGAGGCGATGGCGAGGCCGGTTTCGTGCCGTTCGTCTCGGAGTGGCGACCTCGGGCGGATGAAGGAGCATGGACGCCGGCGAGCTTCGGCTCCTATTCGTGCTCGTCGTTCTGGTAGCAACAAAAATCAAAGGAGGGGTCAGGACGAAGGGCACGGCCAATGCGAGTCAGATGGAGCGGGTCTCGGGCGAGGGGATTCGGTTACCTCGCAGGAATCAACAATTTCCCGACGGCGGCCCGTGCGGACTCCGGCGAGCAACAGTGGCGGCCTGGCGGCGTTATTTTGATGGGGAGGAGAGGGGAAATGGAGCCGGGGACGCAGGGATTAAATAGGGCAGAAGAGGGAAACAGATTCCGCAACACACGCTCGGAATCGAGCCGAAATTGGAGGAGGAGTTTCGGCCGGAATTCTTGGCCTGGAGGTTGAAGACGTGCTGACGTCATCGCTGACGTCAGCGATTTTTCCTTTTTCTGATTTTTCCAATTAATTTATAACTTTTGATTTAAATGTCCAAATGATGTCAAATAAAATTCTAAAAATTTGTAAAAATAATATCTTTCTATTAAACCAGTTGTGGGCACATTTTGATTTTTTTTTGAAAATTAATATTTTGAAATATTCATTAAATACAAATTTGACACTTTATGTTAAATTTAAAATAGGGTTTAATTATTTTTATTTTTGGCTAAAATAAATTCTATGAAATACCCACATTCAATTATGTTTGAATTCAAGTTATTTAAACTCATTTTCAAATACTAAATTCATTTTTGGCTTTAGTATTATTAAATAGTAACACAACTATATGAAAATGAAAGGAAATATAAAGTATTCATTTTTAATTCAAAATAATATGTGCACCATTATATTTTATATTAAGATAATTTATTTGAAAACTTCATAACAACTTTGAAAAAGATTTTAGATTTAATTCATTTCTTATATAGAACATATATTCATGAAAATCATTTTATGTTTTGAAGATAAATGAAAATCATTTATGCTAATGAAATGTTTATTTGGATAATTCATTAATTATAAAATATATGAAGTTTTAAAGTTATGAATTATAAACTTATAATTTACAAAACTTTAATTTGAATTTAGTTAAATGAATGAAAACCATTTGGCAAAAATACCATTTTAAATAGTCTTGAATTTATGAATAGATATGGCTAAGTGGTTGAAAATCAATTGCTTATAAGTAAACTATTTTTTTAGAATACAATGGTTTGAAGTTTGTAAAATATTTGTCAAATTACATATTAAGGTTAATGAAATACAAGGGATAATAAAATGTTTACTTGAACAACTTTTGAAAATAATGACACATTGAGATATTTGAAATATTAAACTCTTACAATATGTTTGAAGTCTTTCATAGTTGGTTTTATTATGCATTTAATGTTTTATTTTAATCAGAAACAAAAGTTTTAAATTTTAGTGATTTTTGAACATTATAAAATGTTGGGATGTTACAGATCCCAAGTAGGATAGCCGCTAGCCTGAGGAGGAAGAAGGTCACCACTTCCCTCCCGAGGCAAGAACTGCCTCAAGGGGCCCCTCGGCAAGCCCGGTTGTACTGTAATCTCCATAACTCAATACAGACAAGAAGGAGTAGCGGTCTTACCTCCTCACGAGGGCCGTGAACCTGGGTACGGGCCGATGTCTTTCTCTGCAGTGGGTGCTTTGTTTTCAGGTCCGGCGAGCAGCGTCGCCGTGCTCGTCGAGGGTCTTGACCTCCGTGTTCAATCCCCTTTACGAACTACACTTCAGGAAGTAACTTCCCCTGTTCTAGGGAGTCATAACCCGACATTTGGCGCACCAGGTAGGGGGTTGAGGCGCGTCAACGACCTTCGAGCCGCCTCCGCGCCATGGCGAACACCCGCGCTACCCGCGCCGCCCGCGTCAACCGACGCACTCCTGGAGGAGCGCGAGCCTCGCCAGGCGCCACGGCCACTCGCGCTCGCCGGGGCCGACCCCGCCATGAAGAGCGCGCCCCCTCGGACCCTCATGCGGAGGAGCTCGAGCGCAACTCCGAGCACCAGGAGGACGCGTAGTCGTCACACCCGACGCGGCGCCCGAGCGGTTCCGGGCCAGGCAGGACGGACCCCACGCCCCACACCGCGCTGCTGATGGCGCATGAGCTTCTTCGCTACCAGCCCACCTCTGAGGCCCACGAACAGTGGCTGGAACGCCTCAACCACCTCGTCGGCATCGCCCCGACGCGCCCCGCTCCGGCGCAGTCCAACATGCACCCCTCTCTCGCGGGCACGGTCGCAACAAATGCGCCTCCGCCCCTGCCAGGGCCTGCACCAGCTTCGACGCAGAGGGCTGCCTCGCACGCGTCCTCGCCGCACGATTGCCTGATCGTGCAGCGCACCGCGCCCGACGCTCGCGTGGGGATGGAGCTCCAGCGCAACCGCCATAACAGGCTTGTGGAGGAGATCGGCCAGGCGGGCTAGCAGAACCGCGGCGCGCTGCAAAACGGGGTCACCACGTACACCACGGGCTGCATGGCGTTCACCCGCTCCCTACGTCGCGTGGTCTGGCCCCTGAAGTTCAGGCCGGCTCTCCCTAAAGGCTACGGCGGCTCCAGCAAGCCCATCGAGTTCGTGCAGCTCTACACCACCTCCATCCAAGCTGCAGGAGGAGACGACAAGGTCATGGCCAACTGGTTCTCTCACGCGTTTCGCGATTCTGCGCTGTCGTGGCCCCTGAACCTCCCGGAAGACTCCGTGAACTCTTGGGAGGAGCTCTGCAAGCAGTTCGTCTCCAACTTCAAGGGAACATACGATCGCGCCCTCACCCACAACGACCTGCGCGCTGTGATGCAGAAGAAGGATGAGACGCTTCGCAAGTACATCCAGCGCTTCAGCCAAGTGCGTAAAAAGATCCTGAACATCCCTGATACCCAGGTCATCGCCGCCTTCCGTGAGGGCGTCACGAACAGCAGGATGCTCGAGAAGCTGGGCATCCACGACAAGCTCACCTCTGTGCTGAAGCTGTTTGACCCGGCGGACAAGTGCGCCAAGCCTGAAGAGGGACTCCTCTTCGTCAACATGTCCTCGAGAGGCGACGAGCACGCTGAGGGGTCCAGGAGCCAGAAGAAGGAGGAGCCCAAGCGCAAGTCCACCAAGGCTATTGGAACCCTCCCGCTGGTCCGCAGCCCCACCATCGACAACTTCTGTCTCCAAGACACTCATCAAGTGCCTTATGAGCGGCTCATGCCCTCCAGGCCCTTCACGGGGGTCACCAGCGGCTCGATCGAGCCTCTGGGCCAGGTCAGGCTTGCCGTCACCTTGAAAAGCAAGGAGAATTACCACACCGAGCATATCGACTTCGATGTTGCGCACATCGGCCTGCCGTACAATGCCATCCTCGGCTACCCTGCGCTCGCGAAATTCATTGCCGTCACACATCATGCTTACAACATGGTCAAGATTCCCGGCAGCGCGGGCACAATCACCATCCATGGACATGTCCTCGATGCCACCCGCGCTGTCGAGACGGCCTACAAGGCTGCGGCCATGGAATTCCCCGCGAACGAGGACCTAGAGCCTCTCGAGAGGCCCAAGAAGAAGAAGAAGAAGTTGTTCTCCCAAGAGCCAGCCGCCACGAAGAAAGTCTCTCTAAGCTCCAGCAGCTCGGGGGCTGAAGGCTCGGGGGCTAGCGTCACCATTGGCGCCGCGCTGCCTCCCAAATAGGAAAGTGCGCTCGTCGCCTTCCTCCAGGCAAACTCTGACATGTTCGTATGGACTCCGTCAGATATGTCTGGTGTACCGAGGGAGGTGATCGAGCACCACTTGGCTATGTGTCCAAACGCGCGCCCTGTCAAGCAAAAATCAAGAAAACAAACCCCCGAGAAGCAAGCATTCATCATCAAGGAGGTCGAGAAGCTCAAAGCCTCCCTCCCACCTCTCTCCCACCGGCGGCTCCTATGGCGACACCAATCTGGCCTAGATCTCCCTCAACCTCAAGGTATGGATCATCCGGATCCCCCTCATGATCTCCTCCCTGATCTCCTCCCTTTTGCTTGCCGTTTGGATTTCTCTTTGGGACTCTCCTTCCGTAACAAAGTCTGGCATAATGTCGCAACTCCGGTTCATCCAATCTCCTCTTCATCTGGATTTACACTGGTGGTATCCTTCGGACGTGCCAATTTTGATCTTTCTACGTCCAATGTTGGTATTGCACTATCATCATGTTTGTGTGTTAATCATTTAAAGATCCGAGTTTCGCCTCTAAAAGGCAGGGTTTTCATCTTTGATGTATGTTCAAAAGCAGTAGGATTTATGGTCAACAAACTAAGATCTGTTACATGCAAGGATTTCATTTGCTATTTTGATCTCTGGGGTTTTGGTGGCCCGAAGTGGCAGAGAGAAGAATTTCTTTGGTACAAAGAACAAGATGATGAGTGGACTATTGTGCATACATCTAAATATAGGCGTCTGCCTCATATGCCAGTTCGCCAACACATGTGCCAATTTCCAATAATTTTGTCCAATGTTCAGTTGCTAAGGCCAATATCACTACTGATATCTCTATCAACCCAATTCATCAACATTCCGTACAAGTTCGTGCTTCAGATCCAAAATTAGGTACAAATACAGTTCGCCAACGTTATGTGCCTATTGTTCATGCAGTTGATCCAAGAACAGGTGCAAATACAGTCCGCATTGGTGATAGATCAAATGAGTTTAATGTCCTGCATCGATCCGTAACTCCCAATGTCGATCATCCGGTTGCTGTTATTGATCCGGTTATTCAGATGAGCGGGATTCAAAATTTGAATGCAGACACTATCCACGGCCCAGGTAATTCGGAAACTCAGTTACGGCCTATTACTATTCCGCCTGCTATTGGGACTATTTCATAACCAGAAAAAAATATCCAACGCTATGCGTACCGTGTAGCTTTCTGTTCTAACTGCCTAACCGAAGGACATCGTAGAATCTCCTGTATGAGTAAAATCAGGTGTAGAAGTTGCAACAAGATTGGGCATATCGCTAGACAATGTTTGTTTTGGCCCACTAAGATGAGATCTATCTGGAAAGTAGTTACAAAATCTCCTGAGATTTATTCTAGTCCAGTTAAAACGCTTGACGCCTCGACTCCTCCGGGGAACAGTATATCGCATGTGCCAGAAACCCCTGTTCGTCCAATCTGCCACAACTCGCCTGTCTCCCTTGCATCCACCTCGAGCTTGCCGTTCCCAGCAATGGCGAACTATGACTGTGATATCTTCCCACATGTTCCAGCTGGTATGACACCCATCGCTCCTGGCCCAATGTGCACGCAGCGAGCCTATGTCGTTCTTGGCGCGATCAGACTACATGTTCGCACCACTTCCAAGTGTGCTATGGGTACTGCCCTGATTCGCTTTGCTACGGTAACTGATCGAGACACTGCTATTGAGCTCAGCCCTTATTTCATAGGAGATTCAGTTCTGAGAATTGTTGCACAAGATCAGGGTATTAATCGTAGAACCACTTATCTCTCCCATGATGTCTGGATTATGCTTTTAAATCTGCCACAAGAATTCTGGGATATTGATCACATTAGCAGAGCTTTTGTCCCCGTTGGCCGCTTCTTAGTCTGGAAAAAAGATCTGTCGAACAAAGCTAGGGTGCTAGTTAAGATTCGTGCTTACAATGTCGACACACTACCCATGAGCTTAGTTGTTTTGAAGAATGTATCTGATGATGGTAATGCTGATTCTTGGACATGCCCGATGGTGATCTTGTCTCGCAAGCTGTTAGGTGGTATTGCAGGAGATGAGGATCCTCTGCAGCCAAATGGTGGCAATCCACACCCTTTACCTCCTGTTAATCAGGGGTTTTGGCATGATGCTATGATGGAAGAGGAAAACATTGAGGTTTACCAAGCGGCACCTGCCAACCCTGCACCTGTTAACGCTGCTCCGGCCGCTAATGTTATTAATTAAGACCCTGCCACACCACCTCTACAACAAGCCGAAGAGCACCCTGTGAACCTTCAGAACCCGATTGACTGCTTGAAGAACTTGATTGAGAAGTTGGTGGTAAATGCTGGTGACTTGTTGCCAATGTTACTTGACTTCAAAATCTCTGGAGCCCAATGCAATATCTCTGAATCATCTGGATCAGCTGGTACTATTAAGAGTTGTACATTGCAGATCAGTGCATTGTGCAAGAACAAAGGGCCTATGGTATCTGAGAACACTAGATCCCTGTTACCTGACAATCAGAATATTCAGACTGATGCAGTTGCAGAAAAGACAGAGTCAGAGAACCCAGACATCCATGCTAATCAGGAGATGTTCAGATAACAAAGGTCATCAACAACAAGAGACAGAGGAAGGAAATACTTAAGGATGTCAAGAATGTGAGACGCAGTGATAGGCTTGCTGGACTATCTGTTGGTTTCAAGAACAGCAAAGCTGCTGCAGAGGCATCTGCTGCTAGAGTTTTTTCTAAAGGAACAATATCAGTGCAGACTAAGGGCAACTTGGCACCAATGTTTGAAGCTGCAGTGCTTGACCTGAATAAGGAACCACCACCACTTTTACCTGTTGAAACTCTGCAGGCCATAGGCACGAATCATTGCAAGATACCAACTGGTTTGGTGTCAGATGAGGTCTTGAACCATGACAATTCGAATGATGATGTGTAATCCTATTTCATATCTGGCTTGGAGCTTAGCCATTAATTGATCCTTTATCCCTAGATTTTTATTTCCCAAATCGTATCAGTTGATACTAAGCTCTCCTTCAGAGGCTTATCAGTTTAATTATCTTAAGTGCTTGTGGAACTTATCTATGCCCCAGATATTGATCTTATGTTGTATCTTTATGATTTTGCACTATTCGGAATTATGGTATGTGTGCTATTATTGTGATATGGGACATGCTAAGTATGGTTTGCATATGTCTGCTGATTGTTGCTTTAGTATGATATTTATGGATCACACATGTTATCAGTCCATTATTGCAGTCAAGATGATATTATTGGATATTGGCATTAATTTTTTGAGTATTGATATGATACACATACAAACAATGAATACAATAAGACCTCTAATATACATAAGAGACTTTGTTACTTCTTATTAGCATATGCTAATAGAATACAGTACCTGTGTTCTAGTTCACACTTCTCTGGAGTTTATTTAATGAGTAGAAATTGGAGTTTATGTGACTGGAACTTAAGAGGGATTAACTCCCAGGAGAGATGTGATGATATTGCAAATAAAGTTAAAGAAACAACTGTACAATACTTAGTATGCAAGAAACTAAAAGAGAACAATTTGATAGTGCATATATCAGAAAGTTTTGTCCAAGGAGGTTGAATCAGTTCGTGTATGAACCTTCAATTGGCAATTCGGGTGGTATTATCACAGTGTGGAATGGGAATGCATTTACTGGAAAGGCTGTTAGTCAGTCGAGATATCAAGTCACTGTTGAACTGAAATGTAATTATTCTGCACAAACTATCTACATTACAAATATATATGCACCATGTGACTCTGAGGGTCGACAAGAGTTTGTGGATTGGTTCCTGTAGCTTGATTCTCCTTTATTTGAACATTGGATCATTGTTGGTGACTTCAATATGATAAGAAGTACAGAAGACAGAAACAGACCTGGTGGAAATATAAATAACATGTTACTGTTCAATAGTATCATCCAAGAGCATGATCTGGAAGAAATACCACTGAAAGGAAGGGCATACACGTGGAGTAATATGCAAAATGAGCCCCTTCTCGAGAAACTGGATTGGATTTTCACATCACCTGCCTGGACAACAGCATTCCCAAATACCATGGCAAGTCCAATGGCAAGGCTTGGCTCTGATCATGTGCCCATTCATATTCAAATTGAAACAACTATCCCAAAATCAAAAAAAATTCAGATTTGAAGATTACTGGCTGGAATTTGAGGATTTTAAAGATATAGTGGAAAAACATTGGCAACATACTGGTATATATAAAAATGATGCACAGGATAACACTGCAAGATTTAAATCTCTAAGGCATGGTATAAAAATATGGAGCAAATCCTTATCGAACCTTGCTGGTCTTATTAAAAAATGCAGCTATGTTTTAGCTATGCTAGATGGCCTGGAGGAGCAAAGATTACTCTCACGGCCTGAGAAGAATTTCAGAGCTGTCTTAAAGAAGCACACTGCTAAGTTGTTGGAAGCAAAGATAATTTACTGGAGGAAAAGAGCCAATATTAGATGGGCAAAGCTGGGAGATGAAAATACCAAATTTTTCCACACTGTTGCAACCAGGAACTATAGGCACAACTATATCACCAGCTTAATGCAAGAGGATGGCATGGTTGTTACTGAACATACACAAAAAGCTGGAATACTTTGGAGTGCTTTCAACAATAGGCTTGGAAAATCTGACAATGTACAAATGGAATTTGATCTTGCTAGCTTGATCACACCACCTGACTTGGTTGAACTTGATAGTGCAGTAACTAATGAAGAAATAGATGAGGTTATTAAACATATGTCCAATGATAAATCGCCAGGCCTGGATGGATTTAATGGACCCTTCATGAAGAAATTCTAGACTGTGGTTAAACCACAGTTTTACAATATGTGCAATAGTTTTTTTATTGGCAATCTGGATCTCTCTAGTACAACACTGCTTTTATTACTTTGATCCCGAAAATTAATTCCCCAGAGAAGCCAAGTGACTATAACCAATTTCTTTGGTTAGTATGGCTCTGAAAATTATTACCAAAATACTAGCCAACAGAATGCAGAAGGTAATTATTCCTTTATTACACAAGAATCAATATGGCTTTATTAAAACAAGAACTATCCAAGATTGTCTTGGCTGGGCCTTGAGTACCTTCAGTTATGTCATAAATCCAAAAAAGAGATTATTATTATCAAGATAGACTTCGAGAAAGCATTTGATATGGTTGAGCACAGTGCCATTCTTATTATGTTAAAAAAATTAGGGGTTGGAGATACCTTTTTATCTTGGGCCAGGAACATCTTGAATACAACAAGTACTTCGATAATACTGAATGGAGTTCCTGGTAAAACAATTAAGTGCAAAAGAGGAGTAAGGCAGGGTGATCCTTTATCACCTCTTCTCTTTGTATCCACGACCGAACTGTTACAAATTGTTGTTAACAAAGCTTGGCAAGACAACCTTTTGTCACTACCTCTGGATAATTCATATGGACAGAGCTATCCCATTCTACAATATGCAGACGACACACTCATAATTATGCCTGCTGATTTGGATCAAATAACTATACTTAAAGATATTCTACAGGCTTTCTCGAGTTCTACTGGATTAAAGATAAACTATCACAGATCTTCTATGGTTCCAATTAATTTAAGCAATGATGCATGCATGGAATTAGCCATTGAATTTGGATGCAAAGTGGAGGCTATGCCTTTTACTTATCTTGGACTGCCGATGGGCACTAATAGGCCGAAGATGGATGATCTAATGCATGTGATATGTAAGTTTGACAGGAGGCTAGCTGGTATATCTAATATGCTATCGTACTGCTCTAGAATTGTGGTTATTAATCCTCTCTGCTATGCCGAACCATATTATGTGTGCACTAAAAGTACAGTACACACACATTGACCACATGGAGAAATCAATGAGAACATTTCTTTGGCATGGAAAGGACATTGAAAAACAAGGAAAGTGTCTTGTTAAATGGGAAAATGTTTGCCAACCCAAGGCAAAAGGTGGACTTGGAATTCTGAGTCTTAGGGAACAAAACAAGGCCTTGTTGATGAAGAATCTATTTAAGTTCTATAATGCAAAGGAACTTCCATGGGTGGAATTAATTTGGAAGGCACACTATAATGATGGAACTGTACCACTTGAGCAACAACAGAAGGGCTCATTTTGGTGGAAAAGTTGTCTGCAGTATATGAGTGAATTTAAAAGTCTCACTCAAGTTACTGCTAATATTGGCAAATCGGTACTTCTATGGAATGATAAATGGCAAGGTATTTATCTCAAGGATCAATTCCCTCACTTACACTCGTTTGCTCATGACAGGAATATCACTGTATTCAATGCCAAACAAAAACTTCCTGATAACTTGCTCAATCTCTTCCAATTACCACTATCCTTGATAGCATCTGAAATTTGATTAACTGTGGGAACTTCTATTTAATATAGTTGAAAATAATGAGAAGGACTGTTGGCAATTCCCTTGGAATGATAGCAGATATTCTGCCAGCAAAGTATATAAAACTTTACTTGATAAGCCAGATGCACCGACACCATTTCATTGGTTATGGAAAATCCCTACCTTCCTAAGCATAAGTTCTTCTTCTGGCTGCTTTTACAAGACAGACTTAATACAAAGGATCTGATGGAAAGAAAGAATTTTTATGTTTAATCAAACTCTTGTGTCCTCTATGATAGTGATGAGAAGGAAACACTACATCACCTCTTTTTTAAATATGATTTCAGCAAAAGCTTATGGGACAAAATTCATATTGAATGGAACACACAGCTGCATATCATTGAGATGATTTCGGAATCTAAACTCAGGTCAAATGCTCCTTTTTATGATGTAGCTATAATGGCAGGAAGCTGGAGCTTGTGGAATCACAGAAATAAGATTATTTTTGAAGGGGAAGTTAGAAGCTTAGATGCATGTTATCATTTCTTTGTTGATTCTATTCGAATAATTAGGCATAGGGTTAAGCCCAGCCTTAAGAAAGGGATGCAATCCTGGATAGATCTTTTGTAATTTATTTCTTGCTCCAAACACTTTGCATGTAAATATGTTATATATGAGAAAATGAGAAATTGACGCAGTGGGGGCCTTCCCACTGTCTTTTTGCGTAAAAAAAATAAGAAGCTCAAAGCAGCAAAGGTAGTCCGTGAAGTCGCGCACCCCACGTGGCTCTCCAACGGCGTGGTAGTCCCAAAGCCCGCCGGAGGAGGCCGCCTCTGCATCGACTATACCGACGTAAACAAGGCCTACCCCAAGGACCCTTACCCCATGCCAAGAATCGACCAGATCGTGGACTCCACGGCAGGCTGCAACCTCCTATGCTTCCTCGATGCGTTCTCTGGTTATCATCAGATAAAAATGGCTAAGGAGGACGAGGAGAAAACGGCTTTCCTCACCCCTTGCGGTGTGTACTACTATGTTTGCAAGCCCTTCGGCCTAAAAAATGCCGGAGCCACCTTCCAGAGGCTGATGAGTATAGCACTTGGCGAGCAAATGGGAAGAAACGCCGAGGCATATGTCGATGACATCGTTGTAAAATCCCGAGAAGGAGACACTCTCCTTGGGGACGTTGAAGAGACTTTCGCCAACCTGTGCAAGGTGAACATCAAGCTCAATCCCGCCAAGTGCGTCTTCGGAGTGCCTTCAGGCAAACTGCTTGGTTTCCTCGTGTCCCACGGAGGCATAGAGGCAAACCCTGACAAAATCAAGGCAATAGAGGACATGCAACCTCCACGCAGGCTCAAGGACATGCAACGCCTAGCAGGATGCATGGCCAGCTTGGGTAGATTCATCTCCAAGTTCGGCGAGAGAGCTCTGCCCTTCTTCAAGATCATGAAAAGAACAGACACTTTCAAGTGGACCCCCGAAGCTGAAAAAGCGTTTGAGGACTTGAAGAGTACCTGGCCAGCCCACCAGTAATAGTCGCCCCAAGGTCAGGCGAGCACCTGAAGCTGTACCTATCAGCTACTCCACAGACGGTTAGTGCCGTCCTTGTGGTAGAGAGGGAAGAGCTAGTACTCCACAAGAAGAGTGCAACCACTCCAAAGGAAAAGCCTCCCGATCTGGAGCTCGAGGAGAGGCCTGCTCCAAGTCAACTGCTGTAAGAAGAACCCGCCAGGGAGCCTGTCAAGCCCCTTGTGGCCAACCCTCCCGAGGCCCATGACAAGCCCCTTGAGGCAAACTCCCTCGATGGCCAGGTCATGCCCCGAGAGGCCAACTCCCTTGAGGGCCTAGCGGAGCCCCTTCAGGCAGAGCACACCAAGGCAACATGAACTACCCTCGTCGAACATCCAGTCTACTTCGTCAGCACAGTGCTGCGTGATGCTCGCGAGCGATATACGATGCAGCAGAAGCTTCTCCTCGCGCTCCTCGTCGCCTCAAGAAAGCTGCGACACTACTTCCAGGGGCACCCCATCACGGTGGTCACCTCATTCCCCCTGGAGCAAATCCTGCGCAACCCAAACGCAACAGATCGTGTCGTGGGATGGAACATGGAGCTACAACCATTCAATTTGCGATTCGATACCACAAGGGTAATCAAAGGAAGAGCGCTGGCTGACTTCGTCGCTGAATGGACTGACCCAACCCCTGAAGAGCCCTTGGGAGAAGAGCACGCACTAGTGGAAAAGGAGCCTTTGGTTCACCCCTTTAGCCCGAATTTTAAATTGAACCGAGACTAAAGGGGTGAGAGCCGCAGCGCCGGATTTGCGAGGGACTTTTAGTCCCGGTTCGTGTTACGAACTGGGACTAAAGGTTCACCGCATGCGGCAGCAGAGGCGGGGCCCAGCGCCAGAGACCTTTAGTCCCGGTTCCTTTCACGAACCGGGACTAAAGGTCCTCACTTTATCAGCTTCTTCCACCCCTGCTCACTCCATTTTTCCCACCGAGCCCGAGCTCAAAACCATTTCCTCTCCATTTCTTCTCCATTTCCTCTCCCCAAGCCTAGATAATACACAATATTTTACACCATTTGGACAGATTCAAGACACCCCACGGTTAGCATCTTCATCCTCTTTCCGGCATTGTTTCTTTAGCTCATTTTGCTCATTTCAATTTTTTTGTGTAAGCAAGGTGTTCGATGGAATGCCTAAGTTATGATCTCATTTGTGTATATGTGCAATTTGTTCTCAAACTAAATAATGATTTATGTGTTTTAGTGTGGTGAGGAGCCTTGTCGACGTCGATCGCCCGCGCCGTCCCGTCACCGGCACCACCTCGGTGAGCCTCTATATTTTATTTTATTTGATTTTTAAAAACATAGCTTTTATGATTTAGATGCATAGTTACTACTTGTATAATTTTCTAACTTGTATTATATGTATAGTGTCATGGTTCTGATATCCGTCCTCGTCCGGTCTATGATTCGGATGTAGTATATTTTTAAAACTATTTATTTCATTCTATGTTTCTGGCAATTATGGCGACCAACTTGACATAGAATTATTTTTATCTAGGAGGTAGTTGAACCAGAAATTGAACCTGACCCTATTATCGAGTTTTTGGATAAAGAAAACAATGATTTGAAAGCAAAATTGAAAAGAAGTGAAGATCTTTATCTTCAATGCTTAGAAGATAAGATGAAATTAGAGCTCAAACTTGCCGACGTGGTCGATGGTAACGAGATCAAGATGGATGCAATGCGCTTGAAGATAAAAAGGATTAGAAATATGCCATTAATCGGGAGGCTTGGTATCATTATGATGTGGGTTCAGTATTTACCTTAGTTGCGATTTTGATCGCATTTGTTGTTGGATTTAAATTCTTTAGATAATTTTTATATTTGTTTCAGTTAATGTATGTTTTATGAGAACTATGTATTACCAGTTGTCACTACTCTACTATTATTTTAATGGATGACATTGTATTAATTAATTTGCTCTTACATATTATTTATGACAGTAGTGTAATAATGGGGTTCGATATACTTTTATGTAATACAGATGAACCGACAATGGATGTACGATGACCGATGTTGTCCTGAGTTCATTGATGGCATGCATAATTTTCTCCATGTGGCTGAGGCAAACAAGCCGAAGAACGGTTTTATTCGTTGTCCATGTAGTGCGTGCAAGAATATGAGTGATCACTCTACCTCAAAAGTCATTCACTCACACCTCTTGCATAATGGTTTTATGCCTGGTTATTATTGTTGGAAGAAGCACGGAGAAACATGGGTTATCATGGAAGAAAATGAAGAAGAGGAGGATAATGACAAGTATCCTTGGTTCAGTGATACTACAATGGGAGAAGACGAAACTGAAGAAGATCCCATTATTGATGAGCCCGACGATGATCTTCGTCGGGCCATTCGTGATGCACAAATGGACTGTGAAAGTGAAAACGAAAGGTTGAAGTTGGAGCGTATGTTAGCTGATCACGCCAAATTGTTGTACCCAACTTGTCAAAATGACCAGAAAAAGCTAGGTACCACACTTGAATTGCTGCAATGGAAGGCAGAGAATGGTACTTCTGACAAGGGATTTGAAAACTTGTTAAAAATAGTTAAGAAGATGCTTCCAAAGGATAACGAATTGCCGTCGAGTACGTACGAAGCAAAGAAGGTGGTATGCCCTCTAGGATTAGAGGTGCATAAGATACACGCCTGCATTAATGACTGCATCCTCTACCGCGGTGAGCAGAAAAATTGAATGCATGTCCTGTATGCGGTGCTTTGCGGTATAAGATCGGGCGAGATGACCCTGGTGATGTTGAGGGCGAGCCGCGCCCCAGGAAGAGGATTCCTGCAAAGGTGATGTGGTATGCTCCTATAATACCACGGTTGAATTGTTTGTTCAGCAATAGAGAGCATGCCAAGTTGTTGCGTTGGCACAAAGAAGATCGTAAAAAAGACTTGAAGTTGAGACACCCTACGGATGGGTCCCAGTGGAGAAAAATTGACAAAGAGTTCCCGACATTTTCAGATGACGCAAGGAACTTAAGATTTGGTCTAAGTACAGATGGCTTTAATCCTTTTGGAGAGCAGAGCTCCGTCACAGCACTTGGCCCGTGACTCTATGTATCTATAACCTTCCTCCTTGGCTGTGCATGAAGCGGAAGTACATTATGATGCCAGTGCTCATTCAAGGCCCGAAGCAACCTCGCAACGACATTGATGTGTACCTCAGGCCATTAATTGAAGAACTTTTGCAGTTGTGGCGTGAAGAAGGTGTACGTGTGTGGGATGAGCACAAACTGGAGGAATTTGATCTACGAGCTTTGCTTTTTGTAACCATCAATGATTGGCCTGCTCTAGGCAACATTTGAGGACAGTCAAACAAGGGATACAATGCATGCACACACTGTTTAGCTGAGACTGATAGTATACATTTAGGTAACAAGAATGTGTACCTGGGTCATCGTCGGTTTCTTGTACCCAAGCATCCGTTAAGGAAGAAAGGCAAGCATTACAAATGTGAGGCATATCATCGGCCGAGGCCTACCCGCCCTTCTAGTTCGGCTATACATGATATGGTCAAGGATTTAAATGTAATCTTTGGAAAGGGTCCTGGCGGACTCACTGTTCTGAATGACACAAACAACCACGTACCCATGTGGAAGAAGAAATCTATATTTTGGGAGCTGCCATATTGGATAATGCTAGAGATTCACTCTGCAATCGACGTGATGCGACAAAGAACATTTGCTGCAACTTGCTAAACTTCTTGGGCGTGTATGGGAAGTCAAAAGATGGGAAGTAGAAAAAAGGTAGACCGAAAGGAAGGCAGACCCATCAACGTATGAGCGAAGAGATGCATCGAGACGATACTCATTCAGAGAATCAGCCAGGTCCTGCAAGCTACGCTCTTACTAAAGAAGAGAAGAAAATATTTTTTGAGTGCCTTCGCAGTATGAAGGTTCCATCTGGCTTCTCATCAAATATAAAAGGAATAATAAACATGGCAGAGCAAAAATTTCAGAATCTAAAGTCTCATGACTGTCACGTGATTATGACACAATTACTTCCGGTTGCATTGAAGGGGCTTCTACCGGAAAATGTTCGAGAACCCATTGTGAAGCTATGTGCATTTCTCAATGCAATTTCTCAGAAGGTCATCAATCCACTAACTCTAAAAAATTTAGAGAAGGATGTGGTCCAATGTATTGTCAGCTTCGAGTTGGTGTTCCCACCAACCTTCTTCAATATTATGACGCACCTTGTAGTCCACCTAGTCGAAGAGATTTCTGTTCTCGATCCTGTATTTCTACACAACATGTTCCCCTTTGAGAGGTTCATGTGAGTCTTAAAAAAATATGTGCATAACCGGGCTAGGCCAGAAGGAAGCATCATCAAGGTTTGTGGAACAAAGGAGGTCATTGAGTTTTGTGTAGATTTTATTCCTGATCTGAAGCCGATCGGTGTTCCTGAATCACGTCATGAGGGGAGACTGCATGGAAAAGGCACCGTAGGAAAGAAAGCAACAATATGTCAAGACGGGGATTCTTTCACTCAAGCACACGACACCGTTCTACATAATTCCAGTTTGGTGGGTCCGTATGTCGAGGAACACAAGAATGTTTTACGCTCCAAATACCCGGAGAAATCTGAAGATTGTATTGATGGAGAACACATGAAGACTTTCAGCAGTTGGTTAAAAAGACGTCTCATTAATGACACCAATGTTGAAGAACAGCTATACTTGTTGGCCACATCACCAGCTTCAACTATATTGACTTTTCAAGGGTACGAGATAAATGGAAATATATTTTACACAGCCAACCAATATAAAAAGAGCACCAATCAAAACAGTGGAGTACGCTTTGATGCAACAAACTGCAACGGGACAAAGGACACATATTATGGTTACATAGAGGAGATATGGGAACTTGACTATGGACCTACTTTTAAGGTCCCTTTGTTCAAGTGCAAATGGTTCAACCTACGAGGCAGGGTAGAGGTAGACCCACGATACGGAATGACTACAGTGGATCTCAACAATCTTTCGTACGAGAACAAACCATTCGTCCTAGCCAGTGAAGTTGCTCAGGTTTTCTATGTGAAAGACATGTCTACCCTACCGAAAAAAAGAAAAGATAAGCAAGCGAGTACATCATACGATGAGCCAACGCGCCACATAGTTCTTTCAGGGAAAAGAGTCATTGTGGGAGTGGAGGACAAGACAAACATGTCAGAAGACTACGATAAGTTTCATGACATTCCGCCCTTCAAAGTCAACACTGATCCAAGTATCAAGTTAAATGAAGAAGATTGTCCGTGGTTACAGCGCAATCAGAAGAACAAGTAAACACTAGATAGGGATATTATTGTTGATGTGTAATATCCGAATGCTTTGTATCAGAAGAACAAGTGAACTGAAGTATTTTGTAGATGCATGGAACAAAACACACGATTTCACCTGCATACATCCCAATGGTGGCTCGTAAGTGCCTGAATATGAAATGCACCGTTGGGCGTATGCAGAGAATTCGAATGCTTTTGTATTCTGTCGATGACGTAGAATGAGGAGACAATGACTGCCGAACATGTTCAAGAGGGGGCTATATATAGGGTCATGTGACTCACGAACTGTTCATGATAGTGCCCATCCAATAGCTCAGAATCCCTCAAAAGAAACACATCTTCATCCAACGGCTCACAAGTGATTTAAAGAAACACACAATCCATGTGCTTCTTTAGTCCCGGTTGGTATTACCAACCGAGACTAAAGAAGCACATGGATCGTGTGTTTCTTTCTAGCGCTTGTGAGACGTTGGATCTGAGGTGTGTTTCTTTTGAGAGATTCTGAGCTGTTGGATCAGCAGTATCACGACCACTTCGTGACCCACATGACTCGGTTGTTGTTACCAACCGGGACTAAAGAAGCACACATACCTTATATATAGCCCCCCTCCCGGACATGTTCAACACTCAGTGTCTACTCATTGTAGTTCATTTTGGCAGCACACGGGTAGCAGAGAGCACTCAGTGAAGGCTCGGCAGAGACATCTTTGGGCAACCAGCGGCAAGACGTCTCTGATGATCTGCGACCGTTTCAAACGGTTGCAGATCATCAGAGATGTCTTGTCGTACGGTTGTAGATCATCAGAGATGTCTTGCCACTGTCATTTGGCTTGAAACTTCTTGTCGGACTGTTGTAGATCATCAAACTATGTCGTCGAAATGACCATAACTTGGTCATTTGGTTTGAAACTTCTAGATGTTCATACATGATAGACCTTTTTGTGAAGACTTTTTTTGCAAATGTTGTAAAAAATCAAGTTTATCATTTTTCATAGCAACTAGTACACAATTAAGGAGCCCGTGCGAAAGGATTTGATTTTTTGAGGTGTTTATCACTTTATCACATTTTTTCTTAAAAACGATCAAAACGGTCACTACGACTAATCATCGGAAGAGGTGATATTTTCTAGAACTATCAATGTTTCTGTGATATAACCACTAGTTGTGTACCTTAAAATGATTTTTCCAAAAGTTTCAGACCAAACTATCAAACAGTTGTAGTTCAAATTTGAATTACTTTCGATAAATCAACATAAACTCAATTAAGTAGGGGAAATTAATTAGAATGCAAAGAAAAAACTCATACTTGGGGATCATCCATCATATGTGCACCACTCTTAGTGAAAAATAGTTGGGTGCCATTTGGAATCATATTTTCTGTACTTACTTCACAAAAAACCTCATTTTTTGCACTTAAAAAAAGGAAAATGATATTTATGAAAATAATTAGAAGAATCCCTTTGGTAAGATTGTTTAATATACCAATATGCACCTATGTGTGGAGTATGAGATCTTTATCACAAACTATGTCGTCGAAATGACCATAACTTGGTCATTTGGCTTGAAACTTCTAGATGTTCATACATGATAAACCTTTTTGTGAAGACTTTTTTTGCAAATGTTGTCAAAAATCAAGTTTATCATTTTCATAGCAACTAGTACACAAATAAGGAGCCCATGCCAAAGGATTTGATTTTTTGAGGTGTTTATCACTTTATTACATTTTTTCTTAAAAACGATCAAACGGTCGCTACGACTAATCATCGGAAGAGGTGATATTTTCTAGAAATATCAATGTTTCTGTGATATAACCACTAGTTGTGTACCTTAAAAATGATTTTTCCAAAAGTTTCAGACCAAACTATCAAACAGATGTAGTTCAAATTTGAATTACTTTCAATAAATCAACATAAACTCAATTAAGTAGGGTAAATTAGTTAGAATGCAAAGAAAAAACTCATACTTGGGGATCATCCATCATATGTGCACCACTCTTAGTGAAAAATAGTTGGGTGCCATTTGGAATCATATTTTCTGTACTTACTTCACAAAAAACCTTATTTGAATATGATATTTATGAAAATATTTGAATAAATCACCTTGGCATCTTAAAATAAAAGAATATAAAACAAAACAGAAAAATAAATTAGAATCCAAAACAATCCAAAAAATAAGTAAACAAAAATAAGAAACAATTCAAACAATTTAAAAGAAAACAAAAACAGAAAGCAGAAAAAATAAACAAGGGAAAAGGCTTTTGTCTCGGTTGGTAACCCCAACCGAGACTAAAGGTGGGCTGGGCTACGCTCGCAAAATTTCGCGGCCCAGTCAGGCCTTTAGTCCCGGTTCGTGTTACGAACCGCCACTAAAGACCCTTTAGTCTCGGTTCGTAACACGAACCGGACTAAAGGTCCTTTCCGCGGCGTTGTGTCTAGGCGCGGCCGAAAATTTTGGCAAAGTCTTCGCCTCTGCTCGGCGAAGCCCTGCTCCGCTCCGACGCCGCCTTCCGCCACTGCTCCGGTCGCCGTCGCCTCCCTCCTCTCCTCGCTCGCGCATCGACGCATCGACGCCTGCCGCTCGGCCTCCGCCGCATCGACGCCCGCCCGCGGCTCGGCCTCCGCCGCGTCGACGCCCGCGGCTCGGCCTCCGCCGCATCGACGCCCTCACGCGGCTCGTCCTCCTCCGCTCCGGCCCGCTACTCCTCCGTGCTGCTCCGGCCGTCCTCGTCGCCATCCCCGAGGTGAGCTCCTCCTCTCCCTCCGATTCTCCGCCGCCGCGTCTCATGCCGCCGAGCGATTTAGGTTTAGGTTCTAGCTAGGAGTTAGTTCTATTTTAGCTAAAATTTTCAATTTTAGTAAGGATTTAGTAGTTCGGATTAGGTTTTAGCTACTGTTTTCAATGTGTTGTTTAGGTTTAATGCAAATTCTTTGAATTTTAGATGCAAATTGTTGCTATAGGGAGTCAGGTATAAAATATGACTTTGAATGCATTAAGACTTTCATGGAAACTGATGCATTTCAAAATATTAATAATGCTTGTGGTCTTGACTCCCAAGTTGTTGCAAATTATTATAAATCACTTGCTGATTATTTCGGTTTGCCCAAGAAGGGGTTTGAAAAATAGCATGAACCTTATAAAGATAAATATGTTGCCCCTTTAGCTAAAAGCATTGAAGTTAATATTGTTGATCATATCATTCCTGAGCCTTATATTGATAAAATTACTTTTCCTTTTAAAGTGGAAGAATATTCTATTATGGCTAGTGTGGTTAGTAAAGTGATAAGAAATCTAAAGAACCTGATGAACAAATTAAAGTTGAACCTTCTGTGGCTATAGTTAAAGAACTTGTTTTTGAAAATGTGGGAGAAGAGTCTATTATATTTTGATGATGCTTCTAATGTTGTCTCTCATCCTGCAAAGACAAGAAAGGCTAGTGTCCCCCTGTTATCTGTTAAAATTGGTGATCATTGCTATTATGGTTTATGTGATATTGGTGCAAGTTCAAGTGCTATTCCTGATGAGCTTTACAAAGAGATTATGCATGAAATTGGTCCTAGCCAACTTGAAGATATTGATGTGGTCATTCAACTTGCTAATAGAGAAACTATCTCTCCAATTGGTATTATCCAAGATGTTGAAGTTCTATGTGGTGAGACTAAATATCCCGCTGATTTTCTTGTACTTGGTTCTACTGCTAGTAAGACTTGTCCTATCATTTTTGGTAGACCTTTTGTGAATACTTGTGGTGCTGTTATAGATTGTAGGAAAGAGAAAATCCTTACTAAATTTTCTGGTAATTCGTATGAATTCAATTTTTCGAAATTTGCTAAAACCCCTTATGAAACTGAATTACCCAATGAGGATTTTAGAGTGGAACAACTTGCTTTTGTTGCTCTTGATCCTACTAATTATATTAAGCAATTTATGGAAGATCATGAGGATGAAGCTTTTATGGAAGAAATAAATGAACTTGAGGATATATTCCTTCTTCAACCTATTCTTAAATAGAATTTAAAAGTGGAAGACTTGGGTAAAACACTTCCACCTAAAGAGGATCCTGTCTTTGATTTAAAACCTTTACCTGATAATCTTAAGTATGCTCATCTAGATGATAAGAAAATATATCCTATTATTATTAGTGCTAACCTTTCACGTAAAGAAAAAGAAATATTATTGGAAATATGGAAGAAACACCGTGGAGCTATGGGTTATACTTTGGATGATTTGAAAGAGATTTCTCCTACTATATGTCAGCATTCTATTAATATGGAAACCGATGCAAAGCCAGTTGTTGAACATCAACGCCGTTTAATACCTAAGATGAAGGAAGTGGTAAGAAATGAGGTATTAAAACTTCTCGATGCTGGTATCATTTATCCTATTCCTGATAGTAGATGGGTTAGTCCTGTGCATTGTGTTCCTAAGAAGGGTGGAATTACTGTTGTACCTAATGATCATGATGAGCTTATTCGTCAAAGAGTAGTTGTTGGTTACAGAATGTGCATTGATTTTAGAAAGATTAATAAAGTTACTAAGAAAGATCATTATCTATTACCTTTCATTGATCAAATGTTGGAGAGATTAGCCAATAAAACTCATTTTTGCTTCTTGATGGTTATTCTGGTTTCTCTCAAATTGCTGTTAAAACTCAAGATCAAGAGAAAACCACATTTACTTGTCCTTATGGTACTTATGCTTATAGACGTGTGCCTTTTGGTTTATGTAATGCTCCTGCTACTTTTCTAAGATGTATGTCTGCTATCTTTCATGGTTTTCGTGAAGAAAATTGTGGAGGTGTTCATGGACAATTTCTCCGTCTATGGCACTTCTTTTGATAATTGCTTGCACAATCTTGATAAGGTTTTGCAGAGATGTGAAGAAACTATTCTTGATCTTAATTGGGAGAAATGCCACTTTATGGTTAATGAAGGGATTGTTCTTGGACATAAAATTTCTGAAAGAGGTATTGAAGTTGATAGAGCTAAAGTGGAGGCAATTGAGAAAATGCCTTGCCCCCAAGATGTTAAATGTATTCGTAGTATTCTTGGTCATGCTGGTGTCTGTAGAAGGTTTATCAAAGACTTTGCTAAGGTATCAAAGCCTCTTACTAATCTCTTGCAAAAAATATACCATTTGTTTTTGATGATGATTGTAAGGAAGCTTTTGAAACTCTTAATAAAGCTTTAATAACTGCTCCTATTGTTCAACCACCTGATTGGAATTTACCATTTGAAATTATGTGTGATGCTAGTGATTTTGTTGTTGGTGTTGTTCTTGGAAATAGGGTAGATAAGAAATTAAATGTTATTCATTATGCTAGTAAGACTCTTGATTCTGCTCAAAAGAATTATGCTACAACTGAAAAAGAATTTCTAGCTGTTGTCTTTGCTTGTGATAAATTTAGACAATACATTGTTGATTCTAATGTTATTCCTCATACTGATCATGCTACAATTAGATACCTTATGGAGAAGAAAGATGCAAAGCCTAGGCTTATTAGATGGGTATTACTGTTGCAAGAATTCGACTTACACATTGTAGATAGGAAAGGTGCTGATAATTCTGTTGCTGATAATTTGTCTAGATTGGAAAACGTTGCTTATGATCCTATACCTGTTAATGATAGTTTTCCAAATGAGCAATTTGCTGCAATAAGGGTGAGTTCACAAGATAGTCCTTCGTATGCGGATTATGCTAAATTTATTGTTTCGAAGTATTTGCCTCCAACCTTTTCAGCTCAACAAAGAAGAAAATTCTTTTATGACTTGAGGCATTATTTCTGGGATGACCCACACTTATATAAAGAAGGAGTTGATGGTATTATGCGAAGATGTGTTCCAGAGTATGAACAAAAAGAGATATTGAGAAAGTGCCATAGTAGCGCTTATGGAGGACATCACGCTAGAGATAGAACCGCACAAAAGGTTTTACAATCAGGTTTTTATTGGACTACTCTCTTTAAAGATGCAAGAAAGTTAATTTTATCTTGTGATTAATGTCAAAGAGTTGGCAATATCTTTAGACGTAATGAAATGCCTATGAATTATTCTCTTGTTATTGAACCGTTTGATTGTTGGGGATTTGACTTTATGGGTCCTTTCCCTTCTTCAGAAGGTAATACACATATATTTGTTGTTGTTGATTATGTTACTAAATGGGTAGAACCGTGTTAATGGTGAAACATCATTAAAAATTCTTCAAGATATTTTTTTCCCTAGGCTTGGTGTTCCTAGATATCTTATGACTGATGGAGGTTCTCATTTTATTCATGGTGGTTTTAGAAAAGTTCTTGCTAAATATGGTGTTAATCATAGAATTGCTTCACCTTATCATCCTCAAACTAGTGGGCAAGTAGAACTATCAAATAGAGAAATTAAATCTATCTTGCAAAAGACTGTTAATAGAACGAGGAACAATTAGGCTAGTAAATTAAATGATGCATTGTGGGCTTATAGAACTCCTTATAGGAATCCCATGGGTATGTCTCCTTATAAAATGGTTTATGGAAAAGCATGTCACTTGCCTCTAGAATTAGAACACAAAGCTTATTGGGCAGTGAGAGAATTAAATAGAGATTTTAAACTTGCTGCTGAGAAAAGGTTACTTAATTTGAGTTCTCTAGGTGAATGGAGAAGTGAAGCTTATGAAAATGCTAAACTCTTTAAAGAAAATGTTAAGAGATGGCATGATAAGAGAATCCTTAAGAGAGATTTTCATGTTGGTGAGAAAGTTCTATTGTATAGCTCTCGTCTTAGATTCTTTGCAGGAAAATTACTCTCCAAGTGGGAAGGTCCATATGTTATTGTGGAGGTGTTTCGTTCGGGTGCGATAAAAATTGCTTCGCTCAAGGATCACTCTACATAAGTGGTAAATGGACAAAGACTCAAGCATTATATTTATGGAGATTCTTATAATGAAGATGTTGATATTATTCAAGCAATTACTTCGGAAAATTATATTAAGGATAATATTTCTGAGTTCGCAGAACCTAATTTCGAAAAGGTACAATTTTGGTAAGAAAAAGTTCACGAATTTAATTTTGGGATATCTGATATTTATTTTTGTAAAATATGGAAAAATATGAGACGAAAATGAACAGGACACGAAGTCCGAGGCGACCTCACCACCTCGTGGCGCGGGCCCCATGCTGGCCGCGCGAGCAGGTGGTGAGGAGGCCTCAGAGCTTCTCTCCTACTCGGTTTCGCCCTTTTGCCTTACTTTTATTTAGTAAATTTTTGCTATATATTCACCCGAGGCCCTCGAGGTCCGTATATTGTGTTTTCGACGTATTCTTGTTTCGAGCTGTTTTTGCCAGAATTTTTGTCCCAGTTTTAGAGGCATCATGGTCTCCGCCAACGGCAAGGGAAAGAAGACTTTGGAGGATGGAATTCAAGACCCCAAGCTAGAGGAAGATATCAAGAGCGAAGATGAAGTGGAGGAGGAAGAAGACATGTGTCATCACCTTCGCACAACTGTCGCGAGAATTGGAGTGGTGGAGAACCCCTCCAACCGGAGGATGAGCGCACAGATGAACACCGGAGGGAGAGTTCCACGTCATCTTCTGGCTACAAGAACTTCTTCATCAAGCACCAACTACGCCTTCCACAACTTAATCCACCTAGATCAAATTAAAAAGATGCTTGAGGTGATGCGGCCAAACCTTTGGAATATAGATCGTTCTAACAATGCAGGGAAAAGGAGCTCCAAGTCCGATGCGGAGTGGGGAAACAACTCCAAGAGCTGGGACTCGAAGCTGATATATTCGTGTGCCGTATTGAGCACAACACAAAGATGATTCATGCTCTTACTTATAAGATCGACGAACTGAAAGAGTTGGTCGAGAAGCTTATCCGAGATTCACCATCGCCACCGAAGGAGTAATTCATCATCGGTATTGGCATCTCCCTTAGCTTGTTCCAAGCTTGGGGGGGGGGGGGGTGCCACGGTATCACCATTATCTTTCATCCTTTTCTTTTAGTAGTGTCATATCATGAGTAGGGAAGTTATCTTATATGATGGTTTGCAATGTGAAAGTATCTCTCTTTTAGTTGGTTATCTATGTATCCCTTGGTGTGAGTTGTCGTTATGGAATATTAATGAGAAATGTTATCATTTATTTTCTACACACTTTATTTTAGGTTGCATGTTTTATCATGTATGATTGATCTTGTCATTTAGTATTGATAATCACTTTGGGAACATATAGTAAATCTTTTGGCTTTGGCAAACTTAGCATTGGTATGTAGCTAGAATACTTTGAGACTTAAGAGGAAAAAGAATTACATGTAGGATATAGCATTCATTGATCCTTCTCACTTATCGATGACAAGCTTAGTACTCACAACTTAAAATTGTGTGCGCATTCAGGTAAGAATTGCACGATTGTCTTTTACTACCTGTATGTTTGTTTGTATCCATAAACTCTTATGGTTTCTACCCAACCTTGCTAGCCAAAGACATGTATCGAGAGGGAATGCTTCTCATACATCCAAACCTTGAACCAAAACCCTTGCCATCTGCGCCACTCCAAGTAAATACATCTTGTGTTATCTTTATTCAAAATTATCCCTTATTTATGTCAATGTTCACTAGCTCATGAGAAAATAATAGTTGGGTTTGTTATCTTCCATACTAATTAAGTTACCCTTGACTTGCATACTACATCTGCTCGTCATTAATATTGCAAAGGGGTGGTCAAACCACTATAATATCAAAGGTTGAGTTATTCAAAAATATAGGCACTCCTCCATGGTTTGAGATTGATTGGTGGGCACCCGAGGATTCAGCTAGCCATGGTTATGTTAGAAAGGTGGGGAGGAGTGTCATGGCTGTGAAAGTAAAGAGAAAAAGAAGATGAATATCATAAAGGCTTGTTCTAAAAATTAATCAGAACCACCCTAACTTGCTTAGTATGGAAGATAACTAGGACTCTATTACAAATCGTTGACAACGACAAACACCGCTTAAAACTCAATTTTATGCTCTGTATGTGATTTCGAAAAGCTATAAAACCAAAAGCTCTAGCACATGCTTGTATCTCTGCTTCCCTCTGCGAAGGGCATATCTTTTAATTTATGTTGAGTCAGTATACCTATCTCCTTCTATCTTAAGCAAGCATTCGAGTTGATTGTGATTCAACCATTTATATATTAGTATTGTTGATCATGTCTTTTATTCTTTCTTGCTTAGCACATTGTTGGCATCTAATGAATTTGATTTTTGGAGCTATCAACCAATAAAGAGAGCTGTTTTATAAACTAAGATCAATTGCTCATTGTTCTTTGACCAAGGACTAAGTTTGCCAACACCAACTATGGTTTTTGCTATGTACTTTACTGTGGTTTTCCTCTACTTGTTACAAGTTGATTTATACATGACTGGAGTTAATATCTAAGATGACTTGTGCATTTATACATGTGATGCTTCTTGTCCGTATATTTTATATCGATACTTCACTCCATAAAGCTGTGGTCATGTTTACCGAGTTCAGCTTTCGCTTGGGGACAAGCGAGGTCTATGCTTGGGGGGAGTTGATACGTCCATTTTGCATCACTATTTTATATCATAATTTACTGCTATTCGGTTATATATATATATATCATATTTGGAGATGATACTTATGTTATTTCATCTATTTTGCATGATTGAAGATCATAGGGGGATGGATCTCCGGAGTCTGAATTCTGCTGGAAAAAGTATCGTCAAGATACAATATTTGTGAAGACCAGAAGAACAAAGTAGACATCTGTGAATTATTTTCCATTTATTTCATGAAGGAGCCCAAAAGGAGAGCCTGGGGTGGGGCCCAGGGGGCCCACACCACCTCCTGGCGCGGCTACCAAGGCTGTCGCGCGAGCAGATGGTGAGGCCGCCCTGGCCCACCTCCTGGCGTACCCGTTCACGTACTTCATCCCCTCGAAGACCTAAAAATCATACGTTGTCCAGAATTCCTCTCCGTCGCCACCACGAGGCGGAGAAGAAAGAGAGAGAAAAGCTCTCCGGTAGGCTGCGTTGCCGCCGGGGAAATTCCATACCTGTAGCAGTGAGTCTCCATCATCTTCATGTTGCCACGGGAGAAAACAAGTTGGTTGTAGACTCGAAACCTTTAAACGAAACCTCACTCGTCAACTGATCAATCTGCAATAAGAAAAATATTGCAACAACGTGGGTCAGATTCCATTAAAAATGGAGTCTGGCAAGTGACACTATGGTGGACACTTATTGGACTAACTCTAATAACCTATATGCTTATTTGGCTGGTGGAGTTCAAGGCTATTTTCCATAAAGCCAATTTTTCCTAACTCTTTGGAAAACACTTTTCTTCTATTCAAGACATTCATGGCATGAAAACCACTGTCTCATTCTTACCTTGTTCACCCATCAAGTTTTATATTTTTGAAGTTGGAATGGTGGAATCCTCCATTGACGTCCGTGATCAGCTGCTCAAATTGTCCGTACCGGGGACACGGCTAAGTACTTAGTTTTACACTCTGCAGAGGTTGTGCACGTTCACCATTGTACCCATTCAACCCGAATTATCCTTTACACACTTGTAGTGATAAGGAAAAGTTGAAGAATGAGACGAGATCTTTCAGAAGCATTTTCCCTCCCACTCTGTCTTGACCCGTTCCACCTAACACCCTCTACATCTTCTTGTCAAGCCGGTGAGAGTCCACACAACTTAGTTGATCAAGCCAGAGCCCATTGGCAATGGCTGCACTGGAAGCAATCATCACTCGGAGTTCTTCAGATTCCTTTGTTCCTGGGTGGCCATTCTCAAGTGTACGTACTGTAGGAACCATTGACATGGCCTGAGTAGCCACTCAACATAAACCATACAACCTCTTACCACCCAGGTGTTTCATTCTTCACTTAGTAGAATTTAGGTTTTCACAATACAACATTTGCATAGCATCAATAATTCTACTAAGTATTCCATAGGAGCCTAGACACAGGAATAAGGAATTTCTACACAAGTTTAGCATAGCATACTATCCTACACATGCTTATATAAAAAATACACTAAGTAATGCATACAAAAAATAATAGGAAGTTTATGAGGTGTGCCACTTGCCTTTGAATGTTGTCGTTGTTCACAAACTCTTTTCAACGACATCCGGAACTCTCCGTTTAGTCTAAACAATATAAACAAACAACAATACAACAATCATAAAACAACACAACACATACAAGCATACATAATGAACCAACAAGTTTCATAAACTTCTAAGGAAAACATGTCATGCATGATATGCAAATTATTTCTAAGGACTAGAGATGCATGTCATGCCATAAAAAATCTTTTAAGTTAATGCAAGGAAATGTGTTGGTAAGAAATGACTAAGGACTAAGGTCAAGTTGGAAAAAAATAACTTTGTTATCATTTTATCTTGAATAAGCACTTTAATGACTTAGTCATGATGTGCATATTTTTTTTAGAGAAAATACTAACTCTATTCTTCGAGGTGATCAACAATTATTATCAACTCTTTGTAAATTGGATATTCACTATAGTGAGAGAGACAGACACCCGGCCAACCACTTAAGTTGTGGAACAGGTCTCATGTATGTGGACATGTAAGGTTTGTCTCCCGGCCGCTTCATCTCACTATACCGCTAGGATCCAACAAACTTCAAAGATGGTAATAACATGATCAAAAATCGTTTATGTCTAAAGTGAAAGATAAGATTAGGAAAGAGGGAAAAGATAGAAAGTAGAATCTTCTCCTTGCTTCATTTTCTTCTTGATGTGATGACTTCATTGCAATTTTGTAGACTTGATGGTTTTGAAGACTTGATGGTGTTGATAGTCTCCAGGTTGGTCTTGAATATTACTTAGTCATCCAGGGTCTAAGAGAAGAAGGGAGAAAAGAAAGAGAGAAAGCAAGACTTAGAAAATATTGTTGGTTGGTCTTCATGCACTCCTTCTTGATTTTCTTCTAAGTGCTTCTACTCCTTGAAGATACTTCTGAAGTCTTGTTTTGGCTAAGTCCTTCAATGGCCTTCTTGCTCCATCTTGAAAATCCTAAGTGTCTAAGTGTATAACACTTTTACCAAATACTAAGTTTGAAAATAATCCTAACTTAGAGAAAACAATGAAGAGGTTTTCCTATGAGGAGTATAACTACAAAATACAATATGCTATGCATGAAATGCAATTTTAATTCACAAGAAAGATAATACTAATTTTTGTGATATTTACAAAGTATGCATAAGGTTATAATTGCAATTTAATTAGTTTCTAATTTTGCAAAATATAATAAAAGGATTAAATAAAATATTAGAGTTTTATGTGACTAAATATTTATAATTTTTTTTTGTAATTAGTATTAATAGACAGAGGGGATTTAAATAAATTTATAGCAATTGGATTTATTCAAAAATAATGTTTATGTTAAAGGTTATGTTAAAATATTCAAACTATGCAATTTAAATATATAACTATGAATTCATCCAAATACTACTCAATTTTTTTTATAACAGAGACATTATATTACAAATATTCCAAAGTATCTGAAACAATTTTATTTGCAATTTTTGAATTTACAGATTTAAAGTTATGACAAAAATACTCAAATTCACCATTTGAAATTTGAATATTTTAAACTAAGTCAAATTTGAAATCTAACAGATCTAAAATATTCTAAATGTCAAGGGCTTTCCAAATATATAAAAATATTTGAATATGGATATGTGAGTAAAAATTTATAACAAATCTAAGTGGCAGGGGCTTTTCTGCAAAACTGCCATTTAATCTAATTAAAATAAATCATTTTCTGACGTGGCAGTTGACTTGGCGCTGATTGTGCACTGACGCGGCTGCGACGCTGGCGCTGACGTGGATAAGTCATTGGATCTGGGCCGTCAGATCTGGATCTGACGGTCCAGATCTGTAGCGTACCTGCACTTTAAATAAGACAGATACCTGTGTATAGTGCAAATCCCTGGATCGATTCGTTTGCACACACAGTTTACGATGTAATATCACAACAAAGTATCAATTTTATTACATCGATGATCCAAACTTACTAAATATTCGATACAAGTTGCATAACATAAAGCAGAAATACAATAGGAGTGGGTCTCCAACAACTTCATGTTGCCACAGGCGAAAACATGTTGGTTGTAGACTCGAAACCTATAAACGAAACCTCACTCGTCATCTGAACAATCTGCAATAAGAAAAATATTGCAACAACGTGGGTCAGATTCCATTAAAAATGGAGTCTGGCAAGTGACACTATGGTGGACACTTAATTGAGTAACTCTATAGCCTATATGCATATTTGGCTGGTGGAGTTCAAGGCTATTTTGCATAAATCCAATTTTTCCTATCTCTTTGGAAAACACTTTCTTCAAATTAAGACAAGTATGGCATGAAAACCATAAATCTCATCTTCCCTTGTTCACCCATCAAGTTTTATTTCTAAAGTTGGAATGATGGAATCCTCCGTTGACGTCCGTGATCAGCTGCTCAAATTGTCCGTACCGGGGACACGGCTAAGTACTTAGTTTTACACTCTGCAGAGGTTGTGCACGTTCACCATTGTACCCATGCAACCCAGATTATCCTTTACACACCATTTGTGATAAGGAAAGGAGAAGAATGAGACGAGATCTTTCAGAATCATTTTCCCTCCCACTCTGGCTTGGCCCGTTCCACCTAACATCCCCCTTCATCTGCTTGTCAAGCCGGAGAGAGTCCACGCAACATAATTGATCAAGACAGAGCCCATATGGCAATGGCTGGACTGGAAGCAATCGCCACTCGGAGTTTTTCAGATTCCTCTGTTCCCTGGGTGGCCATCCACAAGTGCACGTGCTCCAGGAACCATAGACATGGACCTGAGCAGCCACTCAACTTCGCCGCCATACAACCAATCCACACAGGAGGTTCATTAACTTAGTGGATGTGCACTCTCAGGTGAAAATCACCATGCTCACGGCCCTAAGTAGAATAGACATTCATCCTAGGCGACGACAACCATGAGCACAGCCCTGAGTAGTCACTTAATATTTTGTAAAACTTTTCATCAATTGCATAGCATCAATATTTCTGCTAAGTATGATATAGGAACCTAGACACTGGAGTAAGGGAATTCTACACAGGTTTAGCATAGCAATACTATCCTACACATGCATACAAAAATACACTAAGTAATGCATATAGAAAATAATAGGAGGTTTATGAGGTGTGCCACTTGCCTTTGAATGTTGTCGTTGTTCACAAACTCTTTTCAACAACGAACGTTTGCTCTCCGTTTAATCTAAACCATATAAGCAAACAACAATACAACAATCAACAAACAGCAATCATCAAACCTACATGCTCATATCTAGTGAACAAACAAGTTTTGTAAACTTCTAAGGAAAACATGTCATGCATGAAAATCTTTTAAGTTAAAGCAAGGAAATGTGTTGGTAAAAAATGACTAAGGACTAAGGTCATAAGTTGAATAAAATATTTTGTTTTATATCATCTTGAATAAGTCCTCTAATGGCTTAGTCTTGATGTGTAGAAATATTTAGAGTAAATACTAAGTCATTTCTTCAAGATGATCAACAATTATTATCAACTCTTTGTAAATTGGACATTCACTATAGTGAGAGAGACAGACACCCGGCCAGCCACTTAAATTGTTGAACAGGTCTCATGTACGTGGACATGTAAGGTTTGTTTCTAGGCCGCTTCATCTCACTATGCCGCTAGGATCCAACAACTTCAAGACGATAATATCATGATCAAAAATTTTTTATGTCAATGTGAAAGACAAGATTAGAAAAGAGGGAAAAGATGGAAGAAAGACATAGTTGTCCTCCAGGCTTCATCTCCAGACTTGTAATATTCTCCTTGATGATGTCTTGATTGAAGTTTTGATAGACTTGATAAATTTTTAGACTTGGTGCTTCTTGTATCCTCGAGCCTGGTCTTGGATTTACTTAGTAATCATGAAGTCTAACAGAAGAAGGAGGGAGAAAAGAAAGAAAGAGGGAGAAAGACTTAGAAAATATTTCCGGTTGGTCTTCATGAACTTCTTCTTGATCTCTCTTCTAAGTACTTCCACTCCTCGGAGATTCTTCTGGAGTCTTGTTTGGCTAAGTCCTTCATTGGTCTTCCAACTCCATGTTGAAAATTACTAAGTGTCTAAGTGTAGCACTTCACCAAAATGCTAAGCTGAAAATATTTCTAACTTAGAGAAAAATAAAGAAGAGGAGTTTTCCTATGACAATTATATCTACAAAATAAATTATGCTATGAATGAAATGCTATTTTATATCACAAGAAACATCAAAACAACTTTTGTGATTTCTTTATAAATATGCATGAATTTATAAATGCAATTTTAATTAATTTCTATTTTTGAAAAATATAATAAAAGGAATAATTATAAGATTAAAGTTTTCTATGATTAAATTTTATAACATAATTTTATAAATAGTGTTAATAGACAGAGAGGATTTAAATAAATTTTATAGCAATTGGATTTATTCAAGAATAATGTTTATATTAAAAGTTATGTTGAAAATATTCAAACTATTCAATTTAAATATATAACTATAAATTCAATCAAATATTACTCAAAAATATTTTATAACAGAGGCATCACAATACAAATATTCTAAAGTTTCTAAAACAATTTTATTTGCAATTTTTGGAATTGTAGATTTAAAGTTATGACAAATATACTCAAATCTTCAATTTGAAATTTGAATATTTTAAACTTAGTCAAATTTGAATTTTGGCAGATCTAAAATATTCTACATGTCGAGAGCTTTCCAAAAATATAAAGTTTATCAAATTTGGATAAGTGGTTAAAAAGTTATGAAGGTTTGAATATGCAGGAGCTTTTCTGCAAAAATGCCAGATATGTTGACTGGGCGCTGACTGGATCCGACGTGGCTGCTGACGGAGCGCTGACTGTGGCGGCTGACGTGGTGTCTTGTGATTTGCCCGTACCGGTTCAGTTAAGTGAAACAGAACTGACCGCAGGATTTAGATCTAAGGGCCCAGATTCAATCGACCAGACCGAGCGGCGCTAGTTTACCGGAGACCTCGCCGGAGACGATGCACGCGGCGGTGGCGCGTCGGCAACAAACGTTCTACGACATCTAGGGGGTACTGGAAGGAGCGCATCATACCAAAATGAAAAGGAGGCCGTGGCGGTCTAGATGGCGAGGCAGTGGTCTTCGAGGTGCCCTCGTCTGTTTCCAGTGGCTCGTCGGAGTAGAGAATGGCGGCGGCGAGCTCCTGTCGATGACGGGAACGGCGTTCTGGTGCGCGAGAGGAAACCCGACCAAGTCAGAAAGATGCACACGATAAAAATAAAGAGCAAGGGAGAGAGGGGAGTGCTCGGGAAGTCTCGTACTCGCCGGAGTTGGAGAAATACGGCCGCGGCAATGGCGGAGCTCCGAGGACAAACGCGAGCAGCCTGGGGGCGCTCGGGCTAGGTTTTTTAGGGGAAAAGGGAGAGGAGGAGCAGGGGGTTTATATAGGCCGAAGGGGGAAACACATCCGCGACAATCTCGCTCGAATTTGGGCAAGGATCGGAGGAGGATTCGGGGGCGTGATTTCTGGCTAGAGGTTAGGGATGAAGTCCTGACAGGTGGGTCCCGCCTGTCAGGTTTTTCACTTTTTCTTTTCTGATTTAATTATTTCTTTTATAACTTTTGATTTATAACTCCAAATGAGGTCAAACAAATTTCTAAAAATTTGTAAAATTATTATCTTTATGTTAAACCAGTTGTGGGAATGTTTTGAACATATTTGAAAATAATAAATAATATTTTGAATTATTGATTAAATGCAAAATTGACACTTTATGTTTAATTTAAAACTAGGGTTTAAGAAATTTTAATTTTGGCTAAAATAAATTCTATGAAATACCCATATTCAAATATGTTTGGATTTAAGTTATTTAAACTTGTTTTGCTGAAATCATTCACCTTTATTTTGGCATAATATTAAAGAACTAAATATAAATGATTTGAAGGAAATGGGAAATATAATGAATTCCATTTTTAATTCTAAGTGTTTTGTCCACCATTATGTTTTATATTATGCTTATTCATTTGAAAAAACTTCATATCAACTTTGGAAAAGATTTTAGATTTTAATTCTTTTCTTATATAGAATAATAAATTCCTGAAATCATTTTATATTTTGAAAATAAATGAAAATCATTGAATCTAATGAAATGTTTATTTGGATAATTTATTAATTTTAATTTATGAAGTTTTAAGGTTATAACCTATAGGCTTATAATTTTCAAACTATATTTTGAACTCAGGTAAATGAATAATAATCTTTTGGCAATTAGACAATGTTTTCAATAGTTTAAAATACACTTGTAATTATTGTTTTAATTTAATTATAGCTAAGGCTAAGTGGTTAAAATCAATTACTTATAAGTAAACTATTTACTTAAAATAAAATGGATTGTAAAATATTTGTCAATTTACATATTAAGGTTTTTGAAATACAGTAGATAATAAAATGTTTAAACTGAGACATTTGAATTATTAAACTCTTTCAATAAGTTTGAAGTCTTTCATAGTTGATTTTCTTATGCATTTAATATTTTATTTTTAATAAAAAGAAAAGTTTTGAATTTTAGTGATTTTTGAACATTATAAAATGTTGGGATGTTATAGACTACCACCCTTAAAAGGAATCTCGTCCCCGAGATTCGGAGAAGCTAGAAAGAAAGCAAATGTTTGAATGGTTCTGATAACTCGAGAGGTTTGAGGAATGTAAATGTTTTGACATGGAAACTTGATAACTGGCAGGGAATGATTTTTCGGATTGAGAGGTTAGAAACCTAGACGGTTTGAGCTCTCTGGATTTAAGTACTGGGTTTGAATTATCTGGGTGGCTACCACCCTTATAAGGAATTTTTGTGGTCAGTGTAGGAACTTTCTTTCATCTTGTTTATTTCTCTGATGTAGAGCGTACAAGTATTCAAAATACAATTACATGTGGTGGATACAGGAATTTTAGCACTCACGTTTTCCACTCGGTCCTTGGAGAGATTTATCCTTCTTCCTCTCAGGGCATCTGCGGCATGTCACGGGACTGGTGATCTTCTTGTGCGAGCGGATAAGGCAATTCTCCTTCATCTTTACTGGGCACTTATTGGCATAATGTCCCTTGTCCTTACATTTGTAGCAAATTACGTCACTTAAGTTCTTCTTCTTCTTTGGTGTTTCCAGGGCTAACAGTTCTTCCAAATCCTGTTTGCTATATTCTATCTCAATTAAAGAAGTCCAGTCTCGTTTGATGTGACAATTTAGAGCTAGGTGATCTCCTTCACACTTATAGCAACACTTGGAGGTACTTTTGGATATCCTCGGAAGTGACCTTACTCTTATTTCATTTTTCACCTTAGTATGACCCACAGTCTCATTTTGATGAAGATTTGGTTCAGTATCCTGACCAATCCTTTTCTCTTTGCAGTCCCATGAATAATGTCTTAGTTCTCCACAGGTAAAACATGTTATATGGCTAGTATATCTTTTGTGTTCCTCCTTGTTTTCTTGTACTTCCACATACTTCATGAGATTTTGTTGCATCCCCTTTTTGGCTTGCTGACTGACTTCTTGCACTACAGGGTAGAGTTGATACTGCGTTGGAACGTGATTTGTTACTTCACACAAAAAGCAAGAAATCTGACTTGCAGGGCATTCCCTAACTGGATGTCTCATATGACCATGGGGCCACTCATCAGGACATTCTTTGGACGTATGTATTGGTCTCTCCACAAGTTTTGCATGCCTTTGGTTTGGTCATAAGGTCCTCTTCAAATTCACTATGGTTTTGATCAATCTTAGGCATGTGGTCATTGCTCAACTTCCACAGTTGACTCTGGTTCTCAATTAGGAGTTGCATAGTTGTATGCAAAACATTGGTGCTGGTATTGGGGTGAGACATCTGTTTGGTTTAGAAAGCAATGGGTTGAATTAGTTTTACTATGGAGGAATCCTAGTTCAATAAAACAAAACAAGGCAACCAATTCCTAATAATATCAGTCAACATGATTCAAACACATGCAAACACATACAAAAACAAATTTCACACTTATTTTGAGAATTCGAACTAATCATTTATCGAACAAAAACACACCAATGTCATGGAATTACAAAAATGATAGTACTGTCATACCACAATATGATAGGTCAATACATCAAATCGATACGATAAGCTAAATGAGATAAATGGTGGTCCCTCTAACGTGGTTTGTATTGCTCCACTTATTCCTCCTCAATCTCACGCTTGCGCTTTATTGCGTGGTTATTCGCCACATGAGTGACTTCTCCCTCAGTTGACTCTTCAAAAAGCACCTCTTCGGGGTCTTCTTCATCCTTTACCGCTGAGGTTACTACCACATTTCTAGTGCCTTGGTCACTTCCTTCAGCAGCTGGCGGTGGTGGAGGTGCGTTGAGTTGCGCCTCAAGGGTGGCGATCTGCTCATCCTTGTTAAGATTCTGCAAATGTAGTTCATGGATGAGTTCCTCCATATGACCAATAAGGGTTTCAGAAGTCTGGAGTTCTTGGGTTTTTGCGTGTATGACGGCTCGGGCATCGTCTGCGATGTTATAAGCTTGCTGCACCTTTCGGGTCAGACGGTTCAATGGAAAATCCAAGTCTTCAAACATCTTGTTAGTGATGGGCAGATCGAGGCGATTACCCGTGTGAGCAATTGAGCGTCCATGCGCATCCCTTTTCCCAAAGGCACGGAAGGGCGATTCTGGTGCCAGCTTGTTGCGATACTTATAACACAATCGGGCCATCAAGTCCACCATAGCTATGTTCACTCCTTCAATCCATTCTGGGTAGTAGGTGACATAGTCCACGGGCTTGAAGTCTAGCATCGTGGGATCTGGGGTCATGATTGTGCGGATTTCCCAACGCGTCACATTAGGTATGTCGGTCTCTTCCTTCCTTCCTCGGAAATAGGGCGGTGGTAGCTTCAATGTACTTGTCAACCTAGACAGCTGCCTCCCAAAGATGAAATCTGACAAAACTCCAGCATATGCGGTCTCAGTGTACTCTCCCATCTAAAATTTTGAAGAGGAAAGAGTATTAGAATTAAAATGAAACAGTAAAATTCATATGATAAAATGGAAAGTTTTGTTTTTAGAAAAGTGAATAAAATAGATTTTCAATCCTATGGTCAAATCCTATTTCTATCCAAACCTGGGGTTTCGAACCTACATGTAACGCCCCAAATTTTGGAAGCAACAAAAACTTAATTATAAAAAGATCCAAAATTCTGAGGCAACAAAAAACTTTTTGGAATATCTTGTTAATGGATGTGTTTTCTCTTTTATGCTCTGTTTGTCGTGTTGTGTTTTGTTGTTTATGTAGATACCTTCTAAATAACAACCTTCTAAAAATCAAACAAATTATAATATGATCTCTGAGATCATGGTTATGGCAAGTAAAATTGTGCATGTATCTCCTCTTATCTTAATTTTTAAGAAACTCTTTTATCATGATGTTTTAATTTTAGCAATTACCCAAACACCAATTATTTGAGAAAATAAAATTGCTTCCAAAAATAATACATTGGCAAAACTATAAAGGACCAGATAATGAGTCCTAATATATTTTGATTTAAGATGTTGCTAGTATCAGCAACCCTTTTCAAAACCTCTTAAATTAAAACCTCTGTTGAAAAGACTACCAAGGATGGGATTTACGCACTGATCTTCATAACTTGTCATGCCCATATGGATCATCACCTCACAAATATAATTGTTTCATCTAAATAGTGGGATTAGATATCCTTTTGTTTGTGTGTTTTATCTGTTTGATATGTTCTTAAACCGTTTGCTTTGAGTTTGTATTCCTGTTAGTGACTTGTGGCTATGTTTGTATTAAGTGTATGTATATTGTTGGAATAGGAGTAATATTTTTTTTTTGATGGTATGACATGCTTGTAACTTGTTATTCCCTTAGTAAGATGTTTGGTTAAGAATGTTCTTAAACAAGAGAGTTATAAAATAATGAAAAACTATCTTAACCCCTATTAACTTTTAGTCATTCTAGAACATGATAATTGAGGTTTATGTTTTTCAATTTGGAAATGCAACTCACCTAACCTCATGCTTATCACCTCTACTATCCACACATAACCTTATTTAAAATATTCAAAAATGTTTGATCATAAATTCATGCTTGTTTTTAGTGCTTCATGATAAGGTGACCACATGTGTGTTATTAGATAACGTTTTCTCATTTTCTGATATAGTGGTTATTAAAATCTTTTGACCTAATCTTTTTAGCCAAGTACTGCACCTATGCCCCTTCTAATCAAATCTTCTTGCATCTTAATTTTATTGTCATAGAATTGACTTGTTTTTCTTAGCAAAGTCACATAATCAATATTCCAGAAAGATTTCAACCTCTCAAATCTACCCCTCTCCTCATGTCCAGCTGGTTGGTTTGAGTGTGCATTGAACTCCCACACCCCTGAGGTACCCATAGCATGACTTTGCCCAAAACCCTATATCTGAATTCGTTTGTCCTTTTCTCTTGGACTTTCTATCGAACACTTAGCAGGCAGGAGAGCTCCTCCCCATCATTTCCTCCCTCCAATTGCTCTGGGTCGAGGACAAGTGTCCAAAGTGTGCAGCATCACGCCTAGACGCTCCTCCACCGTCTCCCCGAGCCAATCGGTGCCCACCATCCCCTCTCCACCCATGCCATGCCCGTGATCACCTAACCGGCCACCCTCTCTTCTTTTGACACCCGAGGCTCCCTCACCCCCTCTTTACTTGTCCATTTCACTCCACCACCTCTCCTCACCCACCCCCTGCGAGGCCGCTCGAGCTCTCTTCTCCCCTTGCCCTAGAACGCTCGAGAACGCCATGCTCGGGCCGTGAACTTCCGCACAAGCGTGCCTCGACAACCTTCCTCCTCAGCTCACCATTGTCGCTCTAACTTGCTCCCCTCTTTCCTGGCTACCTATTTGACACGGAGCCGCCATTTCATGTCCATGTCCGCCGCGGCCCACCTCGACGTCGCGGACGACCCCCATTTCTTTGCAGAAGCTACGGAGCCGCCACTTCATGTCCATGTCCGCCGCGGCCCACCTCGACGTCGCGGACGACCCGAAGCTCGACCCCTCCTCAGAGTCCCTAACCCTCCGCGTCCTCCTCCACCCCTCCTCGTCGCCCCTCTGGTCCCCTGGGTGAGCCCCGCGTGCTCATCGCCATTTTTAGGGTTTCTGCCTTCGCTGTCTAGGTCGAGAGGAAGAAGATGAGCCTGGGCCGTTGGTTTCCCGATCTGCGGTCCTGTTTGAAATCCTGCGGATCTAATCTGAGCCGTCCGTTTTGGATCCAGCGGCGGCTTACCTCTTCGCCGCGCGCGCAGCGCCGGCGGGCCGGCCCAGCACCGTGAGCTCGGCCCGGCTGCGGATTCGATCCGTTTCCTTTTTATTTATTTTTATCCATTTCTCTGTTTTAATTCCAGAGAATAACTAGCTTAGCTTTAATTTGTTTCTGGGAGATTTACTTATCCAAATTGGATGATTCAAAATGTTTTGAGTAGCTATGAGTTTTCTTAACCATGTGGCACTGGCTCTTCACAAAAATATATTTGTATGCGTGTGCTATGTTCAATCTTGTAACTTAAACATCTTGCACCATTTACTTAATAACTTGAGTTTTATAAATCCAAATCTTGCAAACTATAGTTCTATGGAAAGCCAGTGAGAATAACTACCTAGATCTATAAGCCTTCCATGCAGGAGATGTTTATAACTAATGTTATTACATGTTAAAATTGACACCAGTACCACTTTGGTGATTTTTAGTTCATTATTAAAAATACATTTTTGAGAAAATCCAAGTGCATGTGTTAGATTTGAGTAGTAGCTATCATATCCTAACTTGGTAGAATTTTACAGCTTATATTTTGTGCATGGTGGATTATTCTCTTAAACAGTAGGTTTTTGCACTTCAAAAATAATATATCTTATTTTCTGTTATTTGCATGTTTCTAGTTTTACTTGCTTGTGCTTTATATGTTTGTACAATTAAATTAAGAGTAATTTTGTTGGATACTTATGTGTTTTCCTAAGCATGAAAAGTTGGGTTTGTGTAAAAATAATTTATATCTTATGTTGTACACCATTAATGGTTAAATGTTTGTGTTCCACTAAAACTGAAATATATGGAGCTAGGAGTGTCCAAATTGAGTGAATTCAATTTCTAAAGAAAGTTTAAGGAAATACCTATCCATAGAAATTAACCTTTAATACAGGAGATTCCTAAAACTAAAGCTACAATCTTTTTGGTTTTGAGACCAGTAGCATTTGTATGATTTTTAACTCATGTTCTGTAATAACTTTTGATGCAAATCCAATTTCCCTAGCTTCCTATAGCTACTAGGAGTACATTGGTAGAACAACTTTAAGTGTTAAAAAAAAGGAGTTTAGTTGTTGAGCCTTGTTGTTGAAGGCACCATCAAAAAGATTAAGTTTTCTAGTAGTGTACTCTTATTCCTTACCTCAAAACTTTAGGTTGGGAACCCATTTGATAAAACTGTTTTACGGAGGAAACCCCGAGTTGCTGGGAGCAATCGGCGAGCAAGTGTTTTATTAAAATCCGAGTTGCTGGGAGCAATCAGAGATGTTTGCGAAAACCAGAGCTGCTGGGAGTAGTCGGAGGAGAAAGTGTTTTGAAAAACAAAGTGTGACCCTAGCTGCCGCCCGAACAATTAACCCGTGCAGCCACACTACCTGACAAGGGTAGGGCTTAGCCGGAAGCTTGTCTGTTTTAGTGTTGGGGCTCTCATACTTTCTATGAGGGCTGGGCCCTCGAAGCCGGGTTGTCGTCCGGAAGAGACAATACACTGTTGAGGACCAACAGCCGGGCGATTACGGTGGGTCTCCCGTCGTGGAGGTGTGGCGTCCCGAGGAAAGACCAGGGGTCTAGTGGAGCACACGGTGCCGGGGAGAACAAACCTACCGGGAGGCCCCGATACTAGGGTGGTCATAGTGGAAAGTTTTGATCGTGTTATCCGGACCCCCGCATGCAGTCGTATGACGGGCCGTGGCTAACACGGCGGAAGGACCGATTAGTGTGGGTAAAGTGTGCAACCTCTGCAGAGTGTAAATCTATTCGAATAGCCGCGTCCGCGGTCATGGACGGTTGGAAAGGTCCCACTAGGCATGCTGGCTGTTTTATGATTTTGAAAGAGAAATGTTTTCGATGGAAACAAGGAGGCAACAAAGTGGTACCTGGGAGGTACGGAATTTAGGTGAGGATGATTGGTCTCGGGGAGACAATTAGTCTGATCTCAAGGAAGGAAAAAGGGTTACCCCTATCCTAGTGTTTTGATAAACTTTTACAAAAGAAAGTTTTGAACTTAGATATGTCATTGATATATCTAAGAGAAGATAATTCTATCTCTAAATGTTTTTCTTCAACAAAGATATAGAGATGTCGTATTCTCTATGTCTAAAATCATGGTATTCGAAAACTAAGCCCTATAGTCGTATATAGCAGCTATCCCAGTTTTCGAAAAGTGATTTCTTGCATTATCATGAAAACTTAAGCCTTAGAGGTGGTATTGCGAGTACGTAAATGTACTCATATGGCTGTGTCCCTGGATATTCAAACATCTAGGTTGAAATGAGGAGATGTACGACAAGAAGGAGGAGTACGCCGACGACTACGCCAACTGAGTGTCCCGCTCAACTGCTCTGTGGGAATGCGTCAGGACGTGACGAGGGCCGACGCTAGCCGAATCTTCCGCTGTACCTTAGTTCATTTTCGTCATGTGCGACGATGTTTGCAGACTTGGTCGTGTGACCACTATTTATGTAAGTCTTATACTATTCGAGTTGGATGATGTAACTTTGTATACCATGCTGGTTATGTGATCACGATGCACTGATCATTGGGATCGTGATCTGTTTACATAACGTGGGCATCTCTGACGGTTAGTCAGAGGGGTCCTCACAGACTTGGTATCAGAGCCATCGTTGACCTTAGGAGAACTTAGTTAGCATGGTCGTTAGCGTAGGAAGGAAATGTCCTGCTAAAACCTATTTCATTAGAAATCTAGTCTCTTCTAGATAAGCCTAATATGGTTTCCACTCCTCACCTATTCTTCTAAAATATCTTCATCTTACCTCTCTAATTTCAGTTATTTCAAAAGAGTTTCCTCCATTATCTTGCCCTATTCAAAACTTGTTTAGGCTTGACGATGAACCCAAATGAGACCTAAGTAACTAGTATCGAGAAGGCGAAGTTCAGTCTCAAGATTTCGGCATACAGCATCAAGGTGGTCGTCAAGTGAAGAAACAAGCTACAAAGCAAACCTTGCTTGCCAAAGCAGTGTCACTATCAAGACTTCAACCCCAATAATTTACTCCAGTTGCAACTTCTACAGTCTCAAGCGTACCAGCAGAATCCCCAGCTGAACAGTGTAGTGTAATGTACCTGCACTTAAAAAAAATGGCAGGTACCTGTGTATAGTGCAAACCCCTGGATCGAATCATTTGCACACAAAGTTTACGATGAATATCACAACATTGTATCAATATTACACGAATAATCCAGACTTGGTAAAATAAATAGTTCGATACATCTTTGCATAGCATAAAGCTAGCTCAAACAGTAAAGCAGTGGAAATAAACTTCAATGAGCCTCCATCTTCATGACACGCCACAGGCGATAACATGTTGGTGCAGACTCGAACCCAAAACGTATTCCTTACTCTTCATCAGAAACTTCTGCAATAAATAATAATTTGCAACAGAGTGGGTCAGATTCCATATAAAATGGAGTCTGGCAAGTGACACTATGGTGGACACTTAGTGGAATAACTCTATAGCCTATATGCATATTTGGCTGGTGGAGTTTAAGGCTAATTTGCATAAAGCCAATTTTTCCTACTCTTTTGAAAACACTTTCCTTGAATTCAAGACGAGTATGGCATGAAAACCATAATCTCATCTTCCCCTGTTCACCCATCAAATTTTAACTTAGAAATTGGAATGTTGGGAGCCTCCGTTGAATACTTGATCAGCTGCTCAAATTGTCCGTGTCCGGGGACACGGCTAAGTACTTAGTTTTAACTCTGCAGAGGTTGTGCACTTTCACCATTAGACCCAACAAACCCAAACTATCCTCAAGCACACCATTTGTGCTAAGGAAAAGGAGAGAGTTGAGACGAGACTTTTCAGAAGCATTTTCCCGTCCCTTGCAGACTTGACGCGCTCCAAGCTAACCATCTACCACCACCTGTCAAGTCGGGCCGAGTCCACGCAGCTTACTCCATCTAGCCAGAGCCCATTGACTAATGGTTGCACGAGAAGCAATCTTCACATAGAGAAGACATTGGTCCCTTTATTACCTTGGGTGGTCATCCACAAGTGACTATTCCTTAGAGGTCACCCCTAATGAACAACACTCAACATAAACCAATCAACACCAAATTCCACCCAGGTGTTACATTAACTTAGTAGAATTTAATTTTTCATAATGCAACTTTTGCATAGCATCAATAATTCTACTAAGTTATTACATAGGTTCCTAGACTCAAGGGGTGGAGAGTTCTAAGGTTTTGCATAGCAAACTACTAAGTCCTACACATGCATATAGAAAATACTCTAGGTAATGCATAGAAAATACTTAGGAAATTTATGGGGGTGTGCCACTTGTCTTGGCAACAAGCAGAACAACAACAGCAACTGCAGTCCTCGTTCCTCTCCGAAAATTCTAACATAACAAACAAAACAACATAAACAACCAAGTTTCTTAAAAATACTAAGGGAAGTATGACATGTATGATGAGCAAAATATTTCTAAGGACTAGATGCATGCCATGCAATGAAATATGTGAGTTAATGCGAAGCAAGTTTTGTGGTCCAAAATTTTACTAAGGACTTAGGAGTTTCCAATAATTTTCTAAAGACAACACTTAGAGAACTCCTCACTTATTTTCTAAGTATTTTAGGTGGTAAGGATTCTATAATATAATATATACTTTTATATTTCGAAAATATAAGGTAAACAATTCTTTTTTTTAAATCTTTATATTTAATTTTATTTATTATACAATGTCTAAAAAGTTTTAATCACAATAATTACACAAAAGCTCATAAATATTCTAAACAAAATATTGGAAAATTCCTGCAGCTAGTACTTAGCCTTACAAGTCCATAGCAAAATAGTTTGATGAAAAATAAATTTTATATATTTATTTATGCTTAATTTACCATTAATGCCACTTCTGTTTTTAAACAAAATTTATTCGATAAAATACCAATGTAATGATACCAAAAGTTTCTATACTTCATAAGCTTTCCAAAACATTTTTTTTTGTAATTTTTGGATAAAGGAGTGAAAATTAATGATAGAAACAATTTGCAGGGACTAATCTGTGATAAACAGAAAAGAAATCGTCGCGCAGAGATCCTCGGCGACGTGGCCTCCTCTGATTGGTGCGCTCCTGGCGATGCGGGACAAGTGGGCGCGGACGGCGGACGGCGCGGCGCGGACGGACGCAGACAGAATCCGGTGGGTTCTTCGGTGACGTGGGGCGCTCTGGTTGGTCGATACCTCTTCGCGATGAGATATAATCTAACGCGTTGGATAACGATCCGACGGCGCAAAATCGCAGGACCAAACGAGGCGGCGCTGCTCGCCGGTGAACTCTGGTGTTCAACGGTGAGCTTCGTTCCGATCGATCCAAGGGGGTTGGAGATGAAAGAATCTTACCTCGACGATCGGGAGGTCGATGTGATCTCGGTGGCGTGCTCCAAGACCCTGGCGTGTCCCCTTCGTCTCCTAGTTGCTCGCCGGAGTTGAGGGCTACGGTGGCGAGCTTCGGTTGCGGACGAGCTACTCGATTCCGTGCAGGAAAATTAGGGAAAAACTGTCAGAAACGTGCGCAACGATGTGTCAAGGAGGTTGAGAGCACGGAGAGGTGCTCGGGTGCTCTATTCTCACCGGAAGACAAGGACCACGGCGGCGGCAATGTCGACGAGGTCGAGCTCGGACTCGAGCAGCCTGGAGGCAGATTCGCTAGGTTTTTTTGAGGTGCGAGGCGAGGAGGGGTTCCGGGGTATTTATGGGGGGCGGGGAAGGGATAGAAGCGTTTGAAAACTGCCCGGGATCGATCTCCGGATCGACGAAGGATTCTAACAGCAACTCGCTTCGGAGGTTGAAGAAGATATGATTCGTCAGAGGGTGGGACCCGCGTGTCGGCGAGAGAGAAGATGAGCTGGGCCTGGGCCGTGTGCGCGCGTGAGAGGAAAGAAGGGGGGTGGACTGGGCCGAGGCAGGCCGGCTCGGTGGACTCCCGTGTTCTAATTTTTTTTTGTTCTTTCTTTTCTTTTCTTCTTTTGAAAGTTACACAATTTTTGATTTGCAACTCCAAAATGATTTAAACAAATTTGTAAAATTTTGTAAAATTTATCTTTAGCAAACTAAACCTTTTAAAGTATTTTATGACATTTTCATAATTAATAGTTTTTCTATTCTTTCAATATTTATAAATAATGATGCAAATGCAAAATGCAATGACATGGTGCATGCAATGATATGAATTTGGAAGTTTAAATTTTTTGTGAAATTTGGGATGTTACAAGACTAACCCCCTTAAGATGAATCTCGGCCTCGAGATTCGGACTGGCTAGCAAATAGGTGAGGATGTTCTTCCTTGAGATCATCTTGTCTTTCCCAAGTCGCCTCTTCTTCTGAATGGTGATTCCATTGTACTATGCAAAACTTGATGGTCTTAGTTCTAGTAACTCTCTCAGCTGTCTGCAAAATTTTTATGGGTTTTTCCTCATATGTGAGATCGCTTTCAAGCTGAACTTCTTCTAGTGGCACTGTATCCCTCAGCGGAGTTTCTGCCATTTCCGGGTGAGACTTTTTCAGCTGACTAACATGAAAAACATTGTGAACTGCGGAGAGTGCTTCTGGTAGTTCCAACTCATATGCCACTTCTCCTTTACGTGACAAAACTTTATAGGGTCCAATGAATCTTGGTGACAGTTTTCCCTTGATTCCAAACCTCTTCACTCCACGCAGGGGTGAAACTCTAAGATAGGCTCTATCTTCAATATCGAAGGTGACTTCTCTTCGTTTGGAATCGGCATAACTTTTCTGTCGGGATTGAGTTGTCTTCAGTCTGTCTTTAATCAACCTGACCTTTTCTTCAGCTTCTTCAATTATATCCGGACCAAACAGACTCCTCTCCCCCACTCCACTCCACAAAAGTGGGGTAGTACACTTTCTTCCAAATGGTGCCATCTCTATGGTGCCATCTCTATGCTGGCTTGATAACTATTATTATAAGAGAACTCAGCATAGGGAAGATTGTCATCCCAACTAGACTTATAGTCTAAAGCACATGCTCTCAAGATGTCCTCCAAAATTTGATTTACTCTTTCAGTCTGTCCATCCGTTTGTGGGTGAAAAGCTGTGCTGAACTCGAGCCTAGTTACAAGGACTTCATGCAGCTGTTTCCAAAAATGAGAAGTGAATTGAGTGCCCCTATCTGACACAATCTTCTTAGGGACTCCATGCAAACATACTATTCTCTTCATGTAAATATCTGCTAGCTTGGCACTGGTGTAAGTCGTCTTTACCGGCACGAAATGAGCTACCTTGGTCAAACGATCAACAATAACCCATATAGAATCATAACCAGACTTGGTTCTAGGTAGACCTGTGATGAAGTCCATCCCAATCTGATCCCATTTCCAGTCGGGTACTGGTAGAGGTTGAAGTAATCCTGCTGGCTTCTGATGTCCAGCCTTCACACGGCTACACACATCACACTTAGCAATATACTCTGCGATATCCCGTTTCAAATAGTTCCACTAGAACCTTTCCTTCACATCCATATACATCTTGGTATTACCTAGGTGTATGGAGTAGGGTGAGTCATGGGCCTCCTGGAGTATCAACTTTCTGAGATCAACATCTTCTGGAACGCAAACTCGTTCCTTGAACCACACTGTGCCTCCTTCATCTAATCGAAAACCTTTGGCCTTGCCTTCACTTACGTTCTTCCTGATTTCTTCCATCGTTTTGTCTTTCTTCTGACCTTCTTTGATTTTGTCCATCAAAAGAGGTTGCACTTCAAGAGAGGCTACATAACCTTCCGGTACTATCTCCAGTCTCAGATCTTTGAGTCCTTTGCATAGGTCTTCTGGCAATTCCCCTGCCGTGAGTCCGTTAACATAAGTTTTACGGCTCAAAGCATCTGCTACCACATTAGCCTTTCCAGGATGATACTACAAACTCAAGTCATAATCCTTAATCAATTCCATCCATCTCCTTTGGCGCGTGTTCATTTCCTTCTGCGTGAAAAAGTATTTAAGGCTTTTGTGATCCGTGAAAACTTCACAACGTTTTCCCCAAAGATATGGTCTCCATGTCTTCAGTGCATGAACTACAGCTGCTAATTCTAAGTCATGTGTGGGGTAGTTCACTTCATGCTTCTTAAGTTGCCTTGAGGTATATGACACCACTTTGCCTTCTTGCATCAACACACCTCCGAGTCCCCGATGCGAGGCATCGCAGTAAACTTGGAAATCCTTCTCTAGATCAGGCAAACATAAAACAGGTGCTGATACTAAACGTTTCTTCAACTCTTGAAAACTAGTTTCACACTCTTCAGTCCACACAAACTTCTTATCCTTTTGTAGCAATTCTGTTAAGGCCTTAGCAATCTTGGAGAAATTTTCAGTGAATCTCCTATAATATCCTGCTAGTCCCAGAAAACTACGAATTTCTCCCACATTCTTGGGTGACTCCCAGTCGGTGACAGCTGAAACCTTTTCTGGGTCTACTGCTATTCCATCCTTAGATACGATGTGTCCTAAGAATCCAACTTGATCCAACCAAAACTCACATTTACTGAACTTGCCATATAGCTTGTGCTCTCTAAGCCTTTGCAAAATTTGATGTAGATGTTCCTTATGTTCTTCATGGCTTTTGGAGTAGATTAAGATGTCATCGATGAATACAACGACAAACTTATCTAAGAAATCCATGAACACTTTATTCATCATATTCATGAAGTATGCTGGCGCATTGGTTAAGACAAAGGGCATAACTGTGTACTCATACAGACCGTAACGGGTGGTGAAAGTGGTTTTAGGTATGTCCAACTCCCTAACCTTCATCTGAAAGTATCCAGATCTGAGATCAATTTTTGAGAACACACATGCTCCTTTCAATTGGTCGAAGAGGTCATTGATTCTAGGAAGTGGGTATTTATTCTTGATGGTTACTTCATTCAAAGCTCTATAGTCTGTGACTAGCCTCTGAGTACTATCTTTCTTCTGAACAAACAAGATTGGTGCTCCCCAAGGTGAAGAACTTGGACGGATGAATCCTTTCTGCAACTGTTCTTCTAACTGTTTCTTGAGTTCTTTCAGTTCATTTGTTGCCATTGGGTATGGCCTCTTTGCTATGGGCCCTGTACCTTGTTTAAGCTCAATAAGAAACTCAACATCTCTATCGGGTGGCATTCCCGGTAGTACTTCAGGAAACACATCTGGGTATTCTCTTACTATGAGTACATAGCCAAGGCTAACCCCCTTAAGAGAATTAAGCCTAACTTTCTTCATTTCAAAATTTGACTTGAATCTGATCTTCTTGTTTTCTGGAGTGGTGAGGGTGATTGCTCTGTTTGCACAGTCTATGATTCCTTCAAATTGAGTCATCCAATCCATCCCTAGAATGACATCTAGACCTTGGGTTTCCAAGATGATTAAGTCTGCTGGAAACTCATGCTTTCCAATCTCAAGGCTAAGTTGTCTACACCCAGATGATACTAACATTTCTCCTCCCGGGGAACTGACTCTAATTGGACACCCCAAATTTTCGGTTGCTAGCCCATGTTTGTTAACAAAAGCTCTTGATATGAATGAATGAGATGCTCCGGTATCAAATAAAACTAATGCTGGAAAAGAATTGATTAGGAACGTGCCAATCACAGCATCAGGTTCATCAAGGACTTCTACAACATTGATGTGGTTCACATGTCCTTTGTTGAAAGGGTTGGGCTTGGTAGGAGTGTCCACTCTCTTCTCAGGGCATTCATTAGCATAATGTCCTTTGTTGTTGCATTTGTAGCATAGCACTTGACGGAGATCCTTCTTTTCAAAATTTGGGCGTTGCTGACCGTTGTTATGATTATTTCCAGCATTTCCATTCCCTTTGTGTCCTCCATTATTTCCTTTGTATCCACCATTATGATTGTGTCCATGTTTGTGGAAGTTACCCCCAGTGTGGTTTCCATGTTTGAAACCCTGGTTCCCATCATGAACAAAGTGTTTCTTGAATGAAGGTTCAGATGAGTGCTTGTTCATCTTCCTTTTCCTGTTTTCAGCTTTCTTTATGCTATCCTCAAGGGTGATAGCTTGATCAAGTAGTATCTGATAGTTTGGGGCATAAGCAACAGTCAGAGGTATCTTCAGCTCGTCACTAAGTCCTTTGAGAAATTTTGCCTTCCTCTTTGCATCTGTGTCAATGTCCTCAGGAGCATATCGTGACAAGGCATGAAAGTCATCCATATACTCCTTAAGACTTCTGTTTCCCTGACGCAGATTGCGAAACTCTTCCTGCTTCAGATTCATAATGCCCGTGGAAATATGAGCATTACGAAAGCCATCTTTGAAGTCCTCCCAGGTTAAGGTATCTAGTGGGTGAGTAACCTGATAAGTCTCCCACCATTGTGCAACAGGTCCTTCTAACAGATGTGCGGTGAACCTCACCTTCTCAGCATCATTACCATATGTCACCAGATCCTTTTGCACAGAACGCAACCAGTTATCAGCCACCAGTGGCTCAGTTGAACTTGAAAACTTATTTGGCCTAAGCCTAAGGAACCTGGCAAGTCTATCCACTGGAGGAGGGGGTGGTGGTGGATTGTTGTTGTTATTGTTGTTGTTGGTTGCTGCAATGAATTGAGTCATCATGGCCATCAGTTGGGCTTGGGCGGCCATCAACTGCTGCATAGCATCATTGTTGTTGTTTCGGGAGCTCGACGGGGAGGCATCTGTTGTTTAAGCATAGATGAGTAAAGATAGAAAGGTATAAGGGAATTAATTCTACCCATGCAAACACAACAACCAAGCAACAAAATTTCAAACAATTCAAACTTTTACTAATCTTGGTCCAAATAACAAGAAGCAAAACGAGATAGTTCTCTTACCACACATTTGGTAGATCCTAAGCTTAGAAAATTCGAAATTCTAAATGCGTGTAACAAAAAATGGTAGTCTCTCTAACTATCCTAGTCTTCAATCATGAGAACTTCTTCTTCATCCACTTCTTCTTCAACGTCTTCGATCTCATAGCCTTCACGGGTTAGCATGTTTCTGAGGTCTGCCACTTCCTTCTCCAACTATAAGTTCTGGTCTTGGAGGTACTTCTTCTCAGCACGAATACGCTTGATCAAGTCGCTATCAGCTTCAAGCTCAACCTCATTGGTGGAAAGTTCTACCTTCAACTCTCTTATTTGCTTGTTTCTTTGCTTGACCCTCTTTTCTTGACTTATAAATTTCTTCTCTTGTAGCTGGAATTTCTCCTCTAGTTCCTTGGTCTTCTCCTCTTGTTCCTTCATCTTTTCTTCATTCTCCTTGACTTGAGCGCACATCTCATCATTCTTGTAGAGTTCTTCAAAGGAATCAAAATAAAGTTCATAGACTAAGAGTTCTAAGCCTTGGAAGTAATCGCTCACGAACTCATCCTTGCCCATGTCCTCGGTGCCATAGCAGCAAGGATATCCATCTTCATTACGTGTTCCGAAAGGGAGGGAGTAGTGTCCTTCCAGTTCCTTGGAGTAGCGTCCACAAAGACGACCTATTGTGTATTGCATGACGACGTCGATTCCTCTCTCTATGGAGACTCCCATTATTCTTGTCTCAATGGGCGCTTCGCCTTCACGTCCTTGTTGACAAATTCTGATTCCCCAAAGGTCTTCTCTCTTGAACTTCTTTAGTATGCATCTCTTGATCATGGGTGTTGGTAGCTTCATATGCTTGAGTATGTCGAACAAGATTCTGCCAAAACGAGACACCGGGTAGTCTTCCTCGCATGTGTACTCGAATCTCTTCATCCTTAAGTTATGAAGGAAAGATATGAGATAAAAAATAAGAGAACATAAAAGAAAGTACCTAGAAGAAAAGCAAGAATATTTTATAGAGGTTTTTATACTTGGTAAAATTAAGTTTTTGGCCAACCTATTTCTAACCAAACCTAGGGTTCGAACCTACAGGCAACACAATGCTCTGATACCATCTGTAATGTACCTGCACTTAAAAAAAATGGCAGGTACCTGTGTATAGTGCAAACCCCTGGATCGAATCATTTGCACACACAATTTACGATGAATATCACAACATTGTATCAATATTACACGAATAATCCAGACTTGGTAAAATAAATAGTTCGATACATCTTTGCATAGCATAAAGCTAGCTCAAACAGTAAAGCAGCGGAAATAAACTTCAATGAGCCTCCATCTTCATGACACGCCACATGCGATAACATGTTGGTGCAGACTCGAACCCAAAACGTATTCCTTACTCTTCATCAGAAACTTCTGCAATAAATAATAATTTGCAACATAGTGGGTCAGATTCCATATAAAATGGAGTCTGGCAAGTGACACTATGGTGGACACTTAGTGGAATAACTCTATAGCCTATATGCATATTTGGCTGGTGGAGTTTAAGGCTAATTTGCATAAAGCCAATTTTTCCTACTCTTTTGAAAACACTTTCCTTGAATTCAAGACGAGTATGGCATGAAAACCATAATCTCATCTTCCCCTGTTCACCCATCAAATTTTAACTTAGAAATTTGAATGTTGGGAGCCTCCGTTGAATCCTTGATCAGCTGCTCAAATTGTCCGTATCCGGGGACACGGCTAAGTACTTAGTTATAACTCTGTAGAGGTTGTGCACTTTCACCATTAGACCCAACAAACCCAAACTATCCTCAAGCACACCATTTGTGCTAAGGAAAAGGAAAGAGTTGAGACAAGACTTTTCAGAAGCATTTTCCCGTCCCTTGCAGAATTGACGCGCTCCAAGCGAACCATCTACCACCACCTGTCAAGTCGGGCCGAGTCCACGCAGCTTACTCCATCTAGCCAGAGCCCATTGACTAATGGTTGCACGAGAAGCAATCTTCACATATAGAAAACATTGTTCCCTTTATTACCCTGGGTGGCCATCCACAAGTGACTATTCCTTAGAGGTCACCCCTAATGAATAACACTCAACATAAACCAATCAACACCAAATTCCACCCAGGTGTTACATTAACTTAGTAGAATTTAATTATTCATAAAGCAACTTTTGCATGGCATCAATAATTCTACTAAGTTATTACATAGGTTCCTAGACCCAAGGGGTGGAGAGTTCTAAGGTTTTGCATAGCAAACTACTAAGTCCTACACATGCATATAGAAAATACTCTAGGTAATGCATAGAAAATATTTAGGAAATTTATGGGGGTGTGCCACTTGTCTTGGCAACAAGCAGAACAACAACAGCAACTGCAGTCCTCGTTCCTCTCCGAAAATTCTAACATAACAAACAAAACAACATAAACAACCAAGTTTCTTAAAAATACTAAGGGAAGTATGCCATGTATGATGAGCAAAATATTTCTAAGGACTAGATGCATGCCATGCAATGAAATATGTGAGTTAATGCGAAGCAAGTTTTGTGTTCCAAAATTTTACTAAGGACTTAGGAGTTTCCAATAATTTTCTAAAGACAACACTTAGAGAACTCCTCACTTATTTTCTAAGTATTTTAGGTGTTAAGGATTCTATAATATAATATATACTTTTATATTTCGAAAATATAAGGTAAACAATTCTTTTTTTTAAATCTTTATATTTAATTTTATTTATTATACAATGTCTAAAAAGTTTTAATCACAATAATTACACAAAAGCTCATAAAATATTCTGAACAAAATATTGGAAAATTCCTGCAGCTAGTACTTAGCCTTACAAGTTCATAGCAAAATAGTTTGATGAAAAATAAATTTTATATATTTAGTTATTCTTAATTTACCATTAATGCCACCTCTGTTTTTAAACAAACTTTATTAGATAAAATACCAATGTAATGATACCAAAAGTTTCTATAGTTCATAATCTTTCCAAAACAATTTTTTTTGTAATTTTTGGATAAAGGAGTTAAAATTAATGATACAAACAATTTGTAGGGACTAATCTGTGATAAACAGAAAAGAAATTGTCGCGCAGAGATCCTCGGCGACGTGGCCTCCTCTGATTGGTGCGCTCCTGGCGATGCGGGACAAGTGGGCGCGGACGGCGGACGGCGCGGCGCGGACGGACGCGGACGGAATCCGGTGGGTTCTTCGGTGACGTGGCGCGCTCTGGTTGGTCGATACCTCTTCGCGATGAGATCTAATCTAACGCGTTGGATAACGATCCGACGGCGCAAAATCGCAGGACCAAAACTAGGCGGCGCTGCTCGCCGGTGAACTCCGGTGCGCAACGGCGAGCTTCGTTCCGATCGATCCAAGGGGGTTGGAGATGAAAGAATCTTACCTCGACGATCGGGAGGTCGATGTGATCTCGGTGGCGTGCTCGAAGACCCTGGCGTGTCCCCTTCGTCTCCCAGTTGCTCGCCGGAGTTGAGGGCTACGGCGGCGAGCTTTGGTTGCGGACGAGCTACTCGAGAAAAACTGTCAGAAACGTGCGCAACGATGTGTCAAGGAGTTTGAGAGCACGGAGAGGTGCTCGGGTGCTCTATTCTCACCGGAAGACAAGGACCACGGCGGCGGCAATGTCGACGAGGTCGAGCTCGGACTCGAGTAGCCTGGAGGCGGATTCGCTAGGTTTTTTTGAGGTGCGAGGCGAGGAGGGGTTCCGGGGTATTTATGGGGGGCGGGGAAGGGATAGAAGCGTTTGAAAACTACCCGGGATCGATCTCCGGATCGACGAAGGATTCTAACAGCAACTCGCTTCGGAGGTTGAAGAAGATATGATTCGTCAGAGGGTGGGACCCGTGTGTCGGAGAGAGAGAAGATGAGCTGGGCCTGGGCCGTGTGCGCGCGTGAGAGGAAAGAAGGGGGGTGGACTGGGCCGAGGCAGGCCGGCTCGGTGGACTCCCGTGTTCTAATTTTTTTTTGTTCTTTCTTTTCTTTTCTTCTTTTCAAAGTTACACAATTTTTGATTTGCAACTCCAAAATGATTCAAACAAATTTGTAAAATTTATCTTTAGCAAACTAAACCTTTTAAAGTATTTTATGACATTTTTATAATTAATAATTTTTGTATTCTTTCAATATTTATAAATAATGATGCAAATGCAAAATACAATTACATGGTGCATGCAATGATATGAATTTGGAAGTTTAAATTTTTTGTGAAATTTGGGATGTTACATGTAGACTCCAGAAAGTAGGAATGACCAAGACCCATAGGACTTCTAGGAAATGACCCTTGGTTGGATTCTCCAACTAACGCGTTTGTTGAGTGCCCTTTCTGGTTCTATAGGTGTCTTATGTGCTCTTTTTCTGGTATGATTGTTGCTTGTGTGTGCCTTGTTTGTTTGCTTGTTGTTGATATGTTGTTCTCTTGTATCTTTCACAAGCATGCCTTGTAGGCAATACATATTAGGCACATATCTTAAATTTGTTTCAACCTCTTGATTTCTCTACACAAAAACCTTCCTGACCTTTTTGTCATAGATGGACCCTAATGCACATATAAACTTGTCCTCGAAAACTTCCTAAAATGCTTTTCCTTCTAATCTAAACTTTAACACATAAGAGTTATGAACTACAGATGATACCGAAACCCCCAAAGAAGGCCCATCCCCGTAATGTGGTCAGCCTTGCCTAGTTAAATAAATCATTTGAATTACAAGTATACCATCACAAACTTAACATATCTAACTTTTGAGTAACATCTAACACCAATGACTTGTTACTAACCAACCTCTTCAAGACCTACAAACCAAGATCAGAAGAGAAGTGTCTACGGAAGTCCCTTTTTCAGATGGCAGCACGGGGGACTCAGATAACGCCAAAACCCTATACTTTTTGAAGACTTTGCGAACACCTAAAACGGTGACGTGCAAAGAAGATAGACGTCAACAACAACGAAGAAAACCAGCACTGAAGATCATCTACCTGAAGATGTATCTCTAAGCTAGAGTCATCAATTCCATCCGTGCACCAACTTAATTAACTCAACTGACCCTGACTTGAGTATTATGGAAAGAAATGATTTTTAGGCTAACTTAGATCCTACTGACCTCTGGAGACTGGTGTGAAGCATCACGAAGCCCAAGAACCAAGAAGTCTTCATCAACATTTTTCGCCGGCTGAACTAAATGTGGACAGAAAAGGAGACACCATATCCAGCAAGACTCCAAGAATGGCGAGAAAATTGAAGATTGTTGCACTTGGCAACACCTTACATCAAGCAAGCTTAGATGTCTTTAGTATGTCTTAGCACCCTTTGGCTCTTTATGAAAAGAAAGAGAGTCAGGTCTACAAAACCTGACGCCCTGTGAGGTTTGACTGGTTACACGTGTCTAACTGCTAAACCCTCAAGACGACAATATCAAGACGAGTATCTTCATCAGCCCCAAGCACCGAGGAGCTACGACAAGATGAAGATCATCGGGATACTCAAGACCAACAACATCCCGAAGTCAGCGACAACTTTAACCATCAACTTTAACCCTTCATGTGTGCCCCTTTTTAAGGGGGGAAGACACTGTAGCACCCCAACTTTTATTAAAGTTGGAACACCTGTGTTATGTGCTAGTCCCTGGATCACTGCTAGCACCACAGTACAAAATATAGGATATCATTGCATAAGTATTAAATTGCTACAACGAGATCCAAAAATATTAGCCAAGTATAGCTTTATTACAAGTTTCCATAGCCATGGAGGCTAGCTAAAATTCACGGTTCACCACGAAAGAAAATAACAATGAGCCTCAGCTTCAAGCATGCGCCACAGGCAGACATGTTGGGTGTAGACTCGAGTCCAAATCTTATTCCTCATCAGAATTACCTGCACATTTGAATATGCAGCCCCCAAAGGAGGTCAATACAATGATGTATTGGCAAGTGACTATGATAGATATAAACGACAAGTCTATAGTCTATATGCATATCTGGCTTGGTGGGGTTGGAGGCTATTTTGTAGAAAGCAAGTTTTCTCCTATCTTTTGTAAAACATTTTATTCATCAAGACTTGGCACCAAGGGACAAAGCCCAAGTGCACCAACAATTCTTTCCTTAGTCAATTTTACTTTACGAAAACAGTGTTGAGATTCTTCCGCCCATCCTTGTCCAGCTGCTCGAAGTAGTCCATTACCAGGGACACGACTAAGTACTTAGTTTTAACTCTGCAGAGGTTGTGCACTTTCACCTTTAGACTCAATTTGTCCGAGAAATCCTATACACGCGGAGTGTATTATGGAAAGGAGAGAATTGAGACAAGAACTTTCAGAAGAAGAATGCAACCATACTAGCAAGACCCGTTCCACCTATCATCTCTACATCTGCTTGTCAAGCTGACAGGTTTCCCTCCCACAACTTAATCATTCTAGACAGAGCCCATTGTCAAAAGGCTGCACGGGAAGCTTCTAAACTTGGAGGGACTTGGTAATCTCTTCGTTCCTGGGTGTCCATCCACAAGTGTACTTCTGGGTAACAACCACCATACTCATGGCCCTAAGTAGAATAGACATTCATCCTAGGCAATGACAACCACAAGCATAGTCCCAAAAGCCACTCAACATAAACCATAACAACCAATTCCTCCCAGATGTGTATTTTAGATTTGAACACTTAGAAACATTTCCATAACATGGTAAACATTTTTCTAGCATGGCTAAGCAACTAATAAAATCTTTTCATGGCTGCTTAGGAAAAGGGTGGCTACACACTACTAGGATATTTGTAAAATACAAACTAACTTAGCATTATAAAATAAATCAAAAATCACTATCATGCACACTACTCAAAATATACTACTTATGCATATAGAAAATATGGGATATTTGAAGGGGATCGTGTGCAGAAAACAAAAAAATTCCTACCAACGATATCCTTAAACTAGCCAAGATCTACACTATGCAGATATAGAAGTACGACGGAGATCGGAATACATACCCTCGTAGACCGAATAGCGGGGATTACGCTCCCGCACAAGCATTGACGATGAAGACGCCGTAGCCGACCTCTAGGTCGCGGAGAACTCGGCGCGACGAAGACGACGAAGATGACCCCGAGGTCGGGTGGAGGAAGTAGGCCTCCGAGTACCGCTAGCGCAGCACCTCGCAGGGAGTCGCACACATACGGTGGAGACGACGGCCTCCGAAGCTCCAGTCGAGGACGAGCAGCGGAAGACTTGGACCGGAACACCAGGAGCGCGGCAGCGGGCTAAGATGGAAGAGATCCCCCTCCTCTACTCGGCGCGGCTCCGTCAAGGGAACCACGAGATCGAGAGAGAAATTGGGAATTAATTGGTGAATTAAAAGGCCAGGGGTGCCCCTTCTTATATAGGCTCCCAGGGGGAGCCAACCCAGCCAGCCAGGCAATGTGGGACTATCCCCCATTGCCTGGTTCGGCCAAACCAGGTGCGCGGGCCCTAGGTGGGCCCCATTTGGCCCACCTAGGCCGGCCAAGCCTCCCCCACAAAATTCCCTTGAGGGTTTTCCCCCCCATGGGTCTTCTTTCGACCAGAAGGCCCATTTAGGGAAATCAGTCTAAATAAATCCAAAAATAAATATATAAAATCATATTTGCATATTAATTACACTAATTAATATCAAACATAATATATATAATTTTTCCTAGCTCCGAAAACTCTTTCGTCGCAGCCCGATCTCCATCGGACCCCTCCCGGGACGTTCCCGGTGATCTCTTTCCTTTCCGGTTGTCTTGTCGAAACCCCTTAAGTGTGTTACCCTAGCGGTTTGATATAATATCAGGTATGATCAAGACTCCTCAATGATCAACGAATAACTCGTAGGCCTGGACCCCATGAATTAACCCCTGAGATATAACGAATGACTTTCATCTATCAAACCTGGACGTATAGTCTTAAACCCTTTGTCATGGCGATACTTAGCGTGTCCGAGCATCATTCTCAGATATCTCCATACCTAGCATGATCTCGTTACCGACATCGCTATCTTCTACTCGTCTATGATATTATGTCAGCTGGTGACCTAGTCACATGTTTGCAAACTCATTTGACATAATCTCACCGAGTGGGCCCTGGAGTATCTATCCAGCTATGCGGACTGACAAATCCCGCTGTTGACCCCTCGTCTCAACTACTCCTTTCCGATACCCAAAAGTATCACCGTTATTGTCATACTAAATAAGATACGACGTTTGGTGCGATCAAAGTATCTTCCAGGAATAATAATAAGAGTTGGTCTCACGGTCTTAAGGCGTAATGACTATGTCCTACAAATACTGGGTACGTCCATCACATCGTTACTCCTAACGATATGACTTCCGTTGCCGACCGGCGCCATGCCCTATGATCGGAAAACCTCGATCATCAATCGCGCAATGAAACTAGTCTTAGTAGAGGCTACTAGGGACCTGGTTGTTTATCTACCACACCTGTATTAATGTTTCCGCTTAATACAGTTATAGCATGGTATACAACATATAATGAACGATTGGGATATTGCCAATAAACTATGTTTATTAAGTGCCTCTAGGGCATATTCCCTTCAGTCTCCCACTTGCACTAGAGTAACACTTAATCTAGTTTACAACCTGGTAAAAGCTCAACACCCATAGCATCTTGGTGCCTGCTCGCCTCGTGGAAGAGGAATACAGTCAATAGACCTCACACATTGAGACCTATATGTGCTTTGCAACACTTCTATGTCACCTAGCTTGACATCAACCCGTATCTTACGATGACGGTGAAATATATCCCAGTGGATGGAGTGAGACTCGAGCATTCGCGTAGCATGCGCCTTAAAAGTCTGAAAGATCTATTAAGGGACCACCTACGCTCGGAAAACTGCTCAGTCCAATCACACTTGCTACTTCTAAAGTCGCGATATATTTCTATACCTATGTAGATTGTGTGACAGTGCATTCATATGCGACTTCGCAAACTAACCATGTCTATCTTCAAAATAAAGGACATCTCCTATATGAGATTTCTAGTCGTATGGGTCAGTGCAATAACTTGCATCATCGTAACCGCTTTACGGCAAGTTGCCATTCCACTCTTACCCGTTACTAGAAAACCTATCTTCAGTTCTCATAGACACTGAAGAATAAACTTAACGTTTGTTCATTGATCCACACAAGGATCACTCTAGAACCTGTTCTTGAACCAAGAACTCGGGTCACACTAAGTCGAGCTTTCAGCCTGATAGACTCTATGTGTGATACATAGATAATGTCGAACATCATTTTCTATCACTGAAAAAGTCAAGATTAACTTAATCTTTTACCTAGTCATACAAGCAAGAACCTCTTTCTTCGCTTGTCCTTTTCTGAAACACTTCAGAATCCTGACTTAGGAAATACTCCGACTTAATGTTATTAAGCCCCCTCTGATCTATACAATTATAAATCGGATGCCTAATACTCCTAACTTCATTTCATAGAAAATTTAATCACTTAAATAATCCTTTACACTCTACTAGAGGATCTGTGTCATTCAATATGTCGCTACATACAGAATCACAAATGACACCTAGCTCCCACTCAAATATGCCTTCCGCATATAAGATCAAGGAAAAATTACTTAGCTCCCACTCAAATATGCCTTCCGCATATAAGATCAAGGAAAGCTACTTTGCTCCCACTCACTTCTTTGCAAATGTAGGTTTCTTCAACTATTTTGGACAACTCCAAAATCCTTTGATCACATTATCAAAGTGAAGATTCCAGCTCCGATATGCTTACTTCAGCCCATGAATGGACCACCGAATTTTGCATACATGTTTAGCATCCTCAGGATTACAAACCATTCTTAATGACACTATTAAGAACCATGGTTTTCTCATCCATCTATCAATTTCTCATTCGAAATTATAGTAACTGCTAAACGACCCAGAATAGATTTAGGCTTCGCCACTTGAGACAAACTCCCATGTGGTCTGTCGGAACTGTTTCACGACAAATCGAATCTGCTCAATGTCTACTCTCTCATAAAATTCCATATACTATCAACATCCTAGATGCCATCAAGAAGATCTCCCGAGTCATTACCTGGTAATCGTATATGGATTTTATTTCGGATCATAAATGACTCATAGCCATTTCTCGGACTTAGGTCCACCATCTCTTCTTTGTAGTTCGTAGGTCTATCATATTCCATTAATATGACCTTCATAACAAGATTGTCGTAACACACAGTGTGGAACACAACCTCGTATGCCTACGCTCTTAGTATGAGCTCAGAACATCATGATTTTGAATCATCAGCTTTTTCAAGCTGTGGAGCCTGACACCGAACACACTTTCGGTTGCGCCACTCTTATGTCTGGAGAGAAAGTTCACCAACTTCGTCTTGCTCTACTTTCTTTCTCAGTTATACCCTCGGACAAGAAACTATTTCTTTCGCAAGGTATATCCCGGCAAAGATTTCGCCTATGTCGTGAGACATGTACCCAAATAACTCTTTAGGTAGGGTATACTACAAAGATTAATCCATTTTAGGTTTGATTACATCGAAACACTAAATTGCTGAAACGACAATCCAGGCTCAAAAGCCATGCCATCACTCGTATGGTATTGTGTCCATGGATTCAAATGGTTTCCCTATTTGCTAACGTGAGTGTTTACGTTTCTACCATATGACTCTAATGATTACAATAATTCGGTAAGAGATTCATTTACCACACACTATCCGATAGGGTGCAATTACGACGTCCTAACACACCATAACACTATGGTGTTCCATGCGACGTAATTTGTGGAACTCTTCTCACAAGTCTTCCAATGATGTGCCAACTAACTCAAATCTTTATTCCTCGATATGCATCGCGGGAATTTGATTTTCTTGTTAAGTTTATTTCCTACTTCATTCTGGACTTGTTTGATTGAATCAAAATTTCCAGGCCAACATTCCCGAGTGGATATTCATATATCTATTGGAACGTTCATGAGTATATGAAATAAATACTTCCACTACACGTTAAAGTACTTCATTGATTCACATACACCCATATGCATGATTCTCAACAAGCTATACTCAAAACGTTCAGTGAAGTTCACGAAATAAAGGTCTCCACTATCCGTCAATTACTTCATTGAACCACATACATCTCCATGTATGACTATCAATAAGTTATATGCCCGTTTTCCGAAAACGGTGTCACAGTTATTTTTGCAAGTGTCAAAAGATCAAATCTTAGGACTTGTAGGTCCATCCAGTGTGGAGCTAATGGATATAACATTGACATGACTAAACGGTAGTGCCACACATATGTGGTGTCTTTATTAAGTTTGCATCCTTTGGCATTAATATTATGAATGTGGGAGCTTCTACCATCTAAATTCAAATCGGCATATGATCATTACTTCATAAATATAGGACACCAATTTGTCACTATCATGTATGAACAAGTGCCTCGCTAGAGGATTCACACTCGTAACGATCATACCAACACCCGATCATAAAGAATTTATTCAAATGGTAGATCTAGAGGGAGAGTGTCTATGGCCGTCACAACAACTTGACTGCCCTTATCAACACGCAATGTCGCCTCATCCTTTCAAGCTACTCAAGCAGTAAACCTGGTTTCTCACAAAACATGACTAGTTCAAGACTTAGTCACTACTGCGAGCACTTGCTTAGCTAAAACATTCATAACATGTATCATATATACACCATCATCATTGATGACTTCCGGCGATCTGTTTCATCTTCTTGATACTTCCACCGTAATCAAGAACCATGAAGGTGAGCGATTCCCCTTGCATGACATAGTCTATGACAGAGGATTTGCACTTGGCAACGATGTCTGTCATCCAGTAATTGAGCTGAGCGAGGCGTCTCAATGTTCATTAATCATGAACATATGTCATTAAGTATGACCGCCACGTGCTCCCTCAATGTGTGCATTCTCTTCCATCTTGGTTGAGAAGACAATCAGTCAACGTACTGATAAACTTCATCAACCCAACTATAGAGGTACCCCGAATTTAGCGACCAAATGTTCGCGATCTAAAAACTCGTACCCACCGTTGGTTCTTTATGGCAGAGATCATAGCATACACTGGACTATGATGATATCATCCGCACAAAATCCGATAATCAAAATTATCTTTTGTTAGCGGAATCTCCGGGTTTATCTCCTAGCGGGTATTGTAACACAAAGAGCTAACGGTTTAAACAAGGAGTATCCTCAAGCTAAAGTATAAAACTATGAAGTTTGGACCCAACCTTTTAAGTTTCTCAATCGCAGGAATGCGCCTAATTTGAAAAGATGCTAGCACAATGGTTGATATCTACAAAGGTTTGCAAAACAGACTCTGTTCATTATATTCTGAGTTCTAGTATTCTAGAAAATAACTATCCGAACTCCCACTCAAACGAACATCCCTCCTGGCCGTTTAAGCGATTACACGACCCCCATCCATTGCACCACCCCTCATCATCAGAGCCGGCGGCACAACTTCAAGAGTAGACAAATGTCCGCCACACCAATTTTGTGACTCGTGCTCGACCTTTCGGTCTCCCTGTTCCGAGGCCATATTTCTGAATATGCTAGGCTCGCCACCAAAGACCTCCACGCTGACGCTTGTGCAACATGGCTTACACCCACTGTATGCGAACGACGAGATGTCTGACACCCGATCATCACGGCCTGCCTCATAACGTAGAACTTTCTTGGTGGTGCGCGTTGGAGGGAGAACACTAGTGGTATTTTGAAGGGATCATCTTATATAGCTACCGCCGTGTAACTAATGTATACTATACACACAATCACACAATATAAGATGCACACAAAACATCAAATGTAATGCAATGTGATATAGTCCATCGCGCCATGGTCTTCTTGGCGCCCGCAGTTTATAAACAATTTAATAAACCTACCTTGACCATATCACATAGCCCCTGCAAAATAAAGTTAGACGCTTCTACTTTATCTTTTGCATATTTTACGTGGCTCGGGGCTTTCGTAAATAGAACCGCTTCATTCCTACGAACCTTATGACCACAACAACGATCCAATAATTGCATGTTTAAGCATCCCTTTCGGGCCCTCCATTGAAAATGCAAAGCCAACTAAAGAGAGAGAAACAGGCACCCGCCAGCCACAGATACGGTAAAAGCCGTATGTCAGTAGTGGAACCAGTCTCGCGTAAGCGTACGCGTAAAGTCGGTCCGGGCCGCTTCATCAACTCGATGCCGCTGGAATCACAAGTGCACGCTAGAGGGTAGCAAATAACAGGAACGGTGCCCCCGTGCAAAACACGGGTTCTAACAGCGTACAGCTATATCTACGATAGATCGGCTCTGATACCACTGAAGGGGATCGTGTGCAGAAAACAAAAAATTTCCTACCAACGATATCCTTAAACTAGCCAAGATCTACACTATGCAGATATAGAAGTACGGCGGAGATCGGAATACATACCCTCGTAGACCGAATAGCGGGGATTACGCTCCCGCACAAGCGTTGACGATGAAGACGCCGTAGCCGACCTCTAGGTCGCGGAGAACTCGGCGCGACGAAGACGACGAACATGACCCCGAGGTCGGGTGGAGAAAGTAGGCCTCCGAGTACCGCTAGCGCAGCACCTCGCAGGGAGTCGCACTCATACGGTGGAGACGACGGCCTCCGAAGCTCCAGTCCAGGACGAGCAGCGGAAGACTTGGACCGGAACACCAGCAGCGCGGCAGCGGGATAAGATGGAAGAGATCCCCCTCCTCTACTCGGCGCGGCTCCGTCAAGGGAACCACGAGATCGAGAGAGAAATTGGGAATTAATTGGTGAATTAAAAGGCCAGGGGTGCCCCTTCTTATATAGGCTCCCAGGGGGAGCCAACCTTGCCAGCCAGGCAATGTGGGACTATCCCCCATTGCCTGGTTCGGCCAAACCAGGTGCGCCGGCCCTAGGTGGGCCCCATTTGGCCCACCTAGGCCGGCCAAGCCTCCCCCACAAAATTCCCTTGAGGGTTTTCCCCCCCATGGGCCTTCTTTCGACCAGAAGGCCCATTTAGGGAAATCAGCCTAAATAAATCCGAAAATAAATATATAAAATCATATTTGCATATTAATTACACTAATTAATATCAAACATAATATATATAATTTTTCCTATCTCCGAAAACTCTTTCGTCGCTGCCCGATCTCCATCGCACCCCTCCCGCGACGTTCCCGGTGAACTCTTTCCTTTCCGGTTGTCTTGTCGAAACCTATTAAGTGTGTTACCCTAGCGGTTCGATATAATATCAGGTATGATCAAGACTCCACAATGATCAATGACTAACTCGTAGGACTGGACCCCATGAATTAACCCCTGAGATATAACGAATGACTTTCATCTATCAAACCTGGACGTATAGTCTTAAACCCTTTGTCATGGCGATACTTAGCGTGTCCGAGCATCATTCTCAGATATCTCCATACCTAGCATGATCTCGTTACCGACATCGCTATCTTCTACTCGTCTATGATATTATGTCAGCTGGTGACCTAGTCACATGTTTGCAAACTCATTTGACATAATCTCACCGAGTGGGCCCTAGAGTATCTATCCGGCTATGCGGACTGACAAATCCCGTTGTTGACCCCTCGTCTCAACTACTCCTTTCCGATACCCAAAAGTATCACCGTTATTGTCATACTAAATAAGATACGACGTTTGGTGCGATCAAAGTATCTTCCAGGAATAATAATAAGAGTTGGTCTCACGGTCTTAAGGCGTAATGACTATGTCCTATAAATACTGGGTACGTCCATCACATCGTTACTCCTAACGATATGACTTCCGTTGCCGACCGGCGCCATGCCCTATGATCGGAAAACCTCGATCATCAATCGCGCAATGAAACTAGTCTTAGTAGAGGCTACTAGGGACCTGGTTGTTTATCTACCACACCTGTATTAATGTTTCCGCTTAATACAGTTATAGCATGGTATAAAACATATAATGAACGATTGGGATATTGCCAATAAACTATGTTTATTAAGTGCCTCTAGGGCATATTCCCTTCAATATTGTATGAAGGTCACTTGCCTTGGTAACAGGAGGAGCAAGCACAACAAGAATAACAATCACAAGCAAGCCCTTCCTCTTCTTCACAGTCTAGCACAAGCAATAAATAAAATAAATACCAACACAATATCATCTCAACACCAAACATAAATATGTATGCATGAATGATATGCTAGGAAAATAGGACGCACTTATTACTAATTTTTATCCTTTGTTATTAAATGTATGAAATATAATTTCTAGGAATTTCTTATGTTGTTTATTAATTAAATAATTGAATACAATATAGCAAAACTTGATTTCTATAATTATAATTTTTATTGTTTTATGAAAATTTGCATTTAAGACATTTATTAATATTGCTGGACAGAGGGAAATAATATAACCCTAAAACAATTAAGTTTATTTCTAAATCATTTTTATTATTTAAGTTATTTTTTAATAGCCGAAATGCTCCTCTGCTAATTTATATAAATTATAATATGTCAAAAGGAAAAACAAATGATGCAGGAATAAACTTCATGAGCAGGGCTATCCGTGGATATAAAATTTATCAAATTTGAACTTATGGATCAAAAGTTATGAATTTTCTAAGTTTGGCATATTTTCTGTTTTATTTATAAAAATTCCTGCAAAAAGAATTTAACAGGGGCTACGTGGCGCGATCTCATTGGTTGGTACCGCTTCGACGCGGATCGGCTGCGAGAGCCGTCCGATCTGATTTAAAATGAACGCGCGAGATCTAATCAATGTAGATCCATTGGATCTAGATCTAACGGTCCACGATCCGTTGACCAAAAACGGGCGGCGCTGTCGCCGGAGTTCGCCGACCGTGGCGGCGCCACGGCCGGCGTTGCACGTTCTCGCGTCCTAGGAGGCTACGGGACGAACGCGGCTTACCGAAGCGTAGAGGACGTCGGGGCGGAGTCGATGGTGCGGTGGTGGTCGTCGGCGTGGTCTTCTCCTTCTCGTGCAGCTCACCGGAGTTGCTTGCGGCGGCGGTCTCCTTCGGGCGTGGATGAATACGTCGTTCGGCTGCAAATTAAACCGCGTGACAAAGTCAAAAACGTGCGCAACGAGGAGGGGGATCGAGGGGGGGGGGGAATACGAGCTCGGGGGGGGGGGGGGTGGTCGGAGTACCCCGTACGGCGTGCTTGACGGCGGCGGAGATCCCAGCTCGCTTGCGAACTGCCCGGCGTCGGAGAAATTAGTGTTTGGGGTGCAGAGGGTTGCGGCGGAGGTGGGGGTTTAAATAGGGTGGCGCGGGGAGCAACCTCGCGCTGAATACGCTCGGGAATCACGGTCGGTTTCCGATTTCGTCTCGGGCGCGATCTCCGGCTGGAGGAAGACGAAGCTGACAGGTGGGTCCCACCTGTCAGCGAGAGGAGGAAGGAGATGGGCTGCGTGGGCTGGCTTGGGCCGTGTTCGTACGCTCGCGCGGTAAATAGCCACAGGCCGGCCCGATTCCTTTTCCTTTTTAATAAAATTAATATCTTTTTTTAAATACTGATTTCAAAAATGATTTTTAAACCTATTCAAAATATATCAGAAAAATTCATAAAAAATATGTTTTGGAAAGGTTATCAAAATTAGAACTTTTTATAATTATACTTGCCCATAAATAAATTGCTAAAATAATATTTTCTCAAAGGGGTTTAAATAAACATTTTCGGGAATTAGAGATTATTAAATCTTATAATTTGATGTTTTATTTTTATATCTTTGTGCTGAAATTTTATGTCTATGGATGAATGATGCATGAATGCAAAGTTTTAAATTTTCGCAAAATTTGGGATGTTACAGACACCTGCTAGTTTTATTTGATAGTTGTGACAAGTTGTTCCATCCGCCCCAATCCCTGAAGTTTTTGAAGTCAGCTCAACAAGAACCCTGCATCATCATCGACCTTCAAGTCAACACTTTCATCAAGGACCCAAGTTTTCCAGAAGGTATCAGACGTCTAATCAACAAGGAAACCTCATTCAGAAACCAACCACTTCGGAAGATGAAGAATCTTTGGACCCTCTTTTCCTCTCACTCTCTTAATACACACTTAGGAATCTCGGGACGAGATTCTGTTAAGGGGGGAAGGTCTGTAACGCCCCAAATTTTGGAAGCAACAAAAACTTAATTATAAAAGAACCAAAATTCTGAGGCAACAAAAAACTTTTCGGAATATCTTGTTAATGGATGTGTTTTCTCTTTTATGCTCTGTTTGTCGTGTTGTGTTTTGTTGTTTATGTAGATACCTTCTAAATAAAAACCTTCTAAAAATCAAACAAATTATAATATGATCTCTGAGATCATGGTTATGGCAAGTAAAATTGTGCATGTATCTCCTCTTATCTTAATTTTTAAGAAACTCTTTTATCATGATGTTTTAATTTTAGCAATTACCCAAACACCAATTATTTGAGAAAATAAAATTGTTTCCAAAAATAATACATTGGCAAAACTATAAGGGACCAGATAATGAGTCCTAATATATTTTGATTTAAGATGTTGCTAGTGTCAGCAACCCTTTTCAAAACCTCTTAAATTCAAACCTTTGTTGAAAAGACTACCAAGGATGGGATTTACCCACTGATCTTCATAACTTGTCATGCCCATATGGATCATCACCTCACAAATATAATTGTTTCATCTAAATAGTGGGATTAGATATCCTTTTGTTTGTGTGTTTTATCTGTTTGATATGTTCTTAAACCGTTTGCTTTGAGTTTGTATTCATGTTAGTGACTTGTGGCTATGTTTGTATTAAGTGTATGTATATTGTTGGAATAGGAGTAATATATATTTGTTTGATGGTATGACATGCTTGTAACTTGTTATTCCCTTAGTAAGATGTTTGGTTAAGAATGTTCTTAAACAAGAGAGTTAGAAAATAATGAAAAACTATCTTAACCCCTGTTAACTTTTAGTCATTCTAGAACATGATAATTAAGGTTTATGTTTTTCAATTTGGAAATGCAACTCACCTAACCTCATCCTTATCACCTCTACTATCCACACATAACCTTATTTAAAATATTCAAAAATGTTTGATCATAAATTCATTTTGTTTTTAGTGCTTCATGATAAGGTGACCACATGTGTGTTATTAGATAACCTTTTCTCATTTTCTGATACAGTGGTTATTAAATCTTTTGACCTAATCTTTTTAGCCAAGTACTGCACCTATGCCCCTTCTAATCAAATCTTCTTGCATCTTAATTTTATTATCATAGAATTGACTTGTTTTTTTTAGCAAAGTCACCTAATCAACATCTCCCACAAAGATTTCAACCTCTCAAATCTACCCCTCTCCTCATGTCCAGCTGGTTGGTTTGAGTGTGCATTGAACTCCCACACCCCTGAGGTACCCATAGCATGACTTTGCCCAAAACCCTATATCTGAATTCGTTTGTCCTTTTCTCTTGGACTTTCTATCGAACACTTAGCAGGCAGGAGACCTCGTCCCCATCATTTCCTCCCTCCAATTGCTCTGGGTCGAGGACAAGTGTCCAAAGCGTGCAGCATCACGCCCAGACGCTCCTCCGCCGTCTCCCCGAGCCAATCGGTGCCCACCATCCCCTCTCCACCCATGCCATGCCCGTGATCACCTAACCGGCCACCCTCTCTTCTTTTGACACCCGACGCTCCCTCACCCCCTATTTCCTTGTCCATCTCACTCCACCACCTCTCCTCACCCACCCCCTGCGAGGCCGCTCGAGCTCTCTTCTCCCCTTGCCCTGGAACGCTCGAGAACGCCATGCTCGGGCCGTGAACTTCCGCGCAAGCGTGCCTCGACAACCTTCCTCCTCAGCTCGCCATTTTCGCTCTAACTTGCTCCCCTCTTTCCTGGCTACCTATTTGACACCCCCATTTCTTTGCAGAAGCTACGGAGCCGCCACTTCATGTCCATGTCCGCCGCGGCCCACCTCGACGTCGCGGACGACCCGAAGCTCGATGACGAGATTTGCGGCCACCCTTCAGAGTCCCTAACCCTCCGCGTCCTCCTCCACCCCTCCTCGTCGCCCCTCTGGTCCCCTGGGTGAGCCCCGCGTGCTCATCGCCATTTTTTGGGTTTCTGCCTTCGCTGTCCAGGTCGGGAGGAAGAAGATGAGCCTGGGCCGTTGGTTTCCCGATCTGCGGTCCTGTTTGAAATCCTACGGATCTAATCTGAGCCGTCCGTTTTGGATCCAGCGGCGGCTTACCGCTTCGCCGCGCCCGCAGCGCCGGCGGGCCGACCCAGCACCGTGAGCTCGGCCCGGCTGCGGATTCGATCCGTTTTCCTTTTTATTTATTTTTATCCATTTCTCTGTTTTAATTCTAGATAATAACTAGCTTAGCTTTAATTTGTTTTTGGGAAATTTACTTATCCAAATTGGATGATTCAAAATGTTTTGAGAAGCTATGAGTTTTCTTAACCATGTGGCACTGGCCCTTCACAAAAATATATTTGTATGCGTGTGCTATGTTCAATCTTGTAACTTAAACATCTTGCACCATTTACTTAATAACTTGAGTTTTATAAATCCAAATCTTGCAAACTATAGTTCTATGGAAAGCCAGTGAGAATACCTACCTAGATCTATAAGCCTTAAATGCAGGAGATGTTTATAACTAATGTTATTACATGTTTAAGATTGACACCAGTACCACTTTGGTGATTTTTAGTTCATTATTAAAAATACATTTTTTAGCAAATCCAATTGGATGTGTTAGATTTGAGTAGTAGCTATCATATCCTATCTTGGTAGAATTTTACAGCTTATATTTTGTGCATGGTGGATTATTCTCTTAAACAGTAGGTTTTTGCTCTTCCAAAATAATATATCTTATTTTCTGTTATTGCTTGTTTCTAGTTTTACTTGTTTGTGCTTTATATGTTTGTACAATTAAATTAAGAGTAATTTTGTTGGATACTTATGTGTTTTCCTAATCATGAAAAGTTGGGTTTGTGTAAAAATAATTTATATCTTATGTTGTACACCATTAATGGTTAAATGTTTGTGTTCCACTAAAACTGAAATATATGGAGCTAGGAGTGTCCAAATTGAGTGAATCCAATTTATAAAGAAAGTTTAAGGAAATACCTATCCACAGAAATTAACCTTTCATACAGGATATTCCTAAAACTAAAGCTACAATCTTTTTGGTTTTGAGACCAGTAGCATTTGTATGATTTTTAACTCATGTTCTGTAATAACTTTTGATGCAAATCCAATTTCCCTAGCTTCCTATAGCTACTAGGAGTACTTTGGTAGAACAACTTATTTTTCTGAACAATTTTATTGGATTCATAACTTATCTCCCAAAGGAGCAACATTTGGCTAATAGAAGTATTAGTTTTTAATCATCTGTTCTTAGCAAATGTGATTTGTAGAAATATTACTAATCAACTTTTGAAGTTCAGAACCATAACCCAATAATAATGACTTGGTTAAACCACTTTGATAATGTGTGGTGCATTGTTTACTTATGTTTAGCATTATTCACGTTGTACCCTAATAATAACATCAATTGTGTTTTTATGCTTTGCTTGTGTGTATGTTGGTATGTTATGTTAAATCTCTTTAAACATCATCTTATTTATCTAATAAGTGTGATGAGATAAATTCCTGTTTTACCTCAATTGTTATGTGTTGGTGTGCTTAATTACTCTTAAGTACTGAAACTTAGGTTATCCTTTAATCACCTTAATGAATTTCCTAAAAGTATTGTTAGCACGTTCACTTTTGAGTTTCACATAGTTCATCTTGTTTCCTAGGAGTTGCACTAATTTCATTTGTGTGTTATACATGTGAATGATTGTTTGGTGTTAAATTTTATCCAGTAGTTCCTTGTGTTTTGCAATGCTTAATATATGATTTTCTTATTTCAGATTGTTGTCAACACTTGGTTGCCATGTGATTGTTTGTTTATTGGTTGAAGTGACCTTAATTGTGGTGTCCTATTAATTAAGCCTAATGCACCATTTTATCTCTTAGTCATAAACTAGTTTGGATAGTGGTGTTACCAGTGTTTGTCGCTTAGTTACTTGATAGTAGGTGTTTCTTGAGCTAGTAACATGTTTGCATGTGAGTGTGCTCAATGCTAGTGCTAATGTTAACACTTGCTTGTGTATTAAGATACTTTTGTCTGAAGTATTTCCGGAACTATTAAGATACTTTTGTCTGAAGTATTTCCGGAACTATTAAGATACTTTTGTCTAAAGTATTTCCGGAACTATTAAGATACTTTTGTCTGAAGTATTTCCTGAACTACTAAGATACTTTTGTCTCAAGTGTTTCCTGCAGCTATTATAACAACTCTTGTTAAATGATATAATAACCCTAAGTGATGTGTTGTTTTAGTGTTCTGTAGAACTACCTTTTTAATACTTAGAGTTGTGGAGTATATTTCCTTAGGAGTATCTATTGTTTGTCTTAGCTCTATAGACCTTGTTGTTTATTGTTGTTTAGCTAAAGGAATTGTTTGCTTTTGATTGTTAGCTAAATGTCTTGTGCGATGCTTGCTGTTTGTTATGTCCTTGTGACATTGTCTTGTATTCTGAGTGTTGTTCCTTTTTCTGTTTACGACGTTAGATACAATCTGGAAGGAACTGGAAGTGAGGAGTGAACCTGAGGAGCATCAAGACCAAGACCAAGGACATATTGCTGAGCCAAGCAAGCCCACCTCACCACCATTATGCAATCCTATTATTTACAAAGCATGTTTTGTTTTCAAAATAAAATAATGCTTGTTTTATTTCTTTTGTGGTTCCTTGCCACCCGAAAACTATTTTCCAAAATATTGTTTGGCCAAAGTTATCTACTAGAATATTATAGGTGTTAAAAAAAGGAGTTTAGTTGGTGAGCCTTGTTGAAGGCACCATAAAAAAGATTAAGTTTTCTAGTAGTGAACTCTTATTCCTTACCTCAAAACTTTAGGTTGGGAACCCATTTGATAAAACTGTTTTACGGAGGAAAATCCGAGTTGCTGGGAGCAATCGGCGAGCAAGTTTATTATTAAAACCCGAGTTGATGGGAGCAATCAGAGATGTTTGCGAAAACCCGAGCTGCTGGGAGTAGTCGGAGGAGAAAGTGTTTTGAAAAACAAAGTGTGACCCTAGCTGTCGCCCGAACAATTAACCCGTGCAGCCACACTACCTGACAAGGGTAGGGCTTAGCCGGAAGCTTGTCTGTTTTAGTGTTGGGGCTCTCATACTTTCTATAAGGGTTGGGCCCTCGAAGCCGGGTTGTCGTCCGGAAGAGACAATACACTGTTGAGGACCAACAGCCGGACGATTACGGTAGGTCTCCCGACGTGGCGGTGTGGCGTCCCGAGGAAAGACCAGGGGTCTAGTGGAGCACACGGTGCCGGGGAGAACAAACCTACCGGGAGGCCCCGATACTAGGGTGGTCATAGTGGAAAGCTTTGATCGTGTTATCCGGACCCCCGCATGCAGTCGTATGACGGGCCGTGGCTGACACGGCGGAAGGACCGATTGGTGTGGGTAAAGTCTGCAACCTCTGCAGAGTGTAAATCTATTCGAATAGCCGCATCCGCGGTCATGGACGGTTGGAAAGGTCCCACTAGGCATGCTGGCTGTTTTATGATTTTGAAAGAGAAATGTTTTCGATGGAAACAAGGAGGCAACAAAGTGGTACCTGGGAGGTACGGAATTTGGGTGAGGATGATTGGTCTCGGGGAGACAATCAGTCTGATCTCAAGGAAGTAAAAAAGGTTACCCCTATCCTAGTGTTTTGATAAACTTTTACAAAAGAAAGTTTTGAACTTAGATATGTCTTTGTTATATCTAAGAGAAGAGAATTCTATCTCTAAATGTTTTTCTTCAACAAAGATATAGAGATGTCGTATTCTCTATGTCTAAAATCATGGTATTCGAAAACTAAGCCCTATAGTCGTATATAGCAGCTAGCCCAGTTTTTGAAAAGTGTTTTCTTGCATTATCATGAAAACTTAAGCCTTAGAGGTGGTATTGCGAGTACGTAAATGTACTCATATGGCTGTGTCCCTGGATATTCAAACCTCCAGGTTGAAATGAGGAGATGTACGACAAGAAGGAGTAGTACGCCGACGACTACGCCAACTGAGTGTCCCACTCAACTGCTCTGTGGGAATGCGTCAGGACGTGACTAGAGCCGACGCTAGCCGAATCTTCCGCTGTACCTTAGTTAATTTTCGTCATGTGCGACGATGTTTGCAGACTTGGTCGTGTGACCACTATTTATGTAAGTCTTATATTATTCGAGTTGGATTATGTAACTTTGTATACCATGATGGTTATGTGATCGTGATGCACTGATCATTGGGATCGTGATCTGTTTACATAACGTGGGCATCTCTGACGGTTAGTCAGAGGGGTCCTCACACTACAGGCAACACAGTGCTCTGATACCATCTGTAGCGTACATGCACTTTAAATAAGGCAGATACCTGTGTATAGTGCAAATCCCTGGATCGATTCGTTTGCACACACAGTTTACGATGTAATATCACAACAAAGTATCAATTTTGTTACATCGATGATCCAGACTTACTAAATATTCGATACAAGTTGCATAGCATAAAGCTAGCATTGAAAAAGTACACAGCGGAAATACAATAGCAGTGGGTCTCCAACAACTTCATGTTGCCACAGGCGAAAACATGTTGGTTGTAGACTCGAAACCTATAAACGAAACCTCACTCGTCATCTGAACAATCTGCAATAAGAAAATATTGCAACAACGTGGGTCAGATTCCATAAAAAATGGAGTCTGGCAAGTGACACTATGGTGGACACTTAATGGAGTACCTCTATAGCCTATATGCATATTTGGCTGGTGGAGTTCAAGGCTATTTTGCATAAAGCCATATTTTCCTATCACTTTGGAAAACACTTTCTTCAAATTAAGACAAGTATGGCATGAAAACCATAAATCTCATCTTCCCTTGTTCACCCATCAAGTTTTATTTCTGAAGTTGGAATGATGGAATCCTCCGTTGACGTCCGTGATCAGCTGCTCAAATTGTCCGTACCGGGGACACGGCTAAGTACTTAGTTTTACACTCTGCAGAGGTTGTGCACGTTCACCATTGTACCCATTCAACCATTATCCTTTACACACCATTTGTGATAAGGAAAGGAGAAGAATGAGACGGGATCTTTCAGAAGCATTTTCCCTCCCACTCTGGCTTGACCCGTTCCACCTAACATCCCCCTACATCTGCTTGTCAAGCCGGAGAGAGTCCACGCAACATAATTGATCAAACCAGAGCCCATATGGCAATGGCTGCACTGGAAGCAATCGTCACTCGGAGTTTTTCAGATTCCTCTATTCCCTGGTGGCCATCCACAAGTGCACGTGCTCCAGGAACCATAGAAATGGACCTGAGCAGCCACTCAACTTTGCCGCCATACAACCAATCCACCCAGGAGGTTCATTAACTTAGTGGATGTGCACTCTCAGGTGAAAATCACCATGCTCACAGCCCTAAGTAGAATAGACATTCATCCTAGGTGACGACAACCATGAGCACAGCCCTGAGTAGTCACTTAATATTTTGTAAAACTTTTCATCAATTGCATAGGATCAATATTTCTGCTAGGTATGATATAGGAACCTAGACACAGGAGTAAGGGAATTCTACACAGGTTTAGCATAGCAATACTATCATACACATGCATACAAAAATACACTAAGTAATGCATATAGAAAATAATAGGAGGTTTATGAGGTGTGCCACTTGCCTTTGAATGTTGTCGTTGTTCACAAACTCTTTTCAACAACGAACGTTTGCTCTCCGTTTAATCTAAACCATATAAGCAAACAACAATATAACAATCAACAAACATCAATCATCAAACCTACATGCTCATATCTAGTGAACAAACAAGTTTTGTAAACTTCTAAGGAAAACATGGCATGCATGAAAATCTTTTAAGTTAAAGCAAGGAAATGTGTTGGTCAAAAATGACTAAGGACTAAGGTCATAGGTTGAATAAAATATTTTGTTTTATATCATCTTGAATAAGTCCTCTAATGGCTTAGTCTTGATGTGTAGAAATATTTAGAGTAAATACTAAGTCATTTCTTCAAGATGATCAACAATTATTATCAACTCTTTGTAAATTGGACATTCACTATAGTGAGAGAGACAGACACCCGGCCAGCCACTTAAATTGTGGAATAGGTCTCATGTACGTGGACATGTAAGGTTTGTTTCCAGGCCGCTTCATCTCACTATGCCGCTAGGATCCAACAACTTCAAGACGATAATATCATGATCAAAAATTGTTTATGTCAATGTGAAAGACAAGATTAGAAAAGAGGGAAAAGATAGAAGAAAGACGTAGTTGTCCTCCAGGCTTCATCTCCAGACTTGTAATATTCTCCTTGATGATGTCTTGATTGAAGTTTTGATAGACTTGATAAATTTTTAGACTTGGTGGTTCTTGTATCCTCGAGGCTGGTCTTGGATTTACTTAGTCATCATGAAGTCTAACAGAAGAAGGAGGCAGAAAAGAAAGAAAGAGGGAGAAATACTTAGAAAATATTTCTGGTTGGTCTTCATGAACTTCTTCTTGATCTTTCTTCTAAGTACTTCCACTCCTTGGAGATTCTTCTGGAGTCTTGTTTGGCTAAGTCCTTCATTGGTCTTCCAGCTCCATGTTGAAAATTACTAAGTGTCTAAGTGTAGCACTTCACCAAAATGCTAAGTTGAAAATATTTCTAACTTAGAGAAAAATAAAGAAGAGGAGTTTTCCTATGAGAATTATATCGACAAAATAAATTATGCTATGAATGAAATGCTATTTTATATCACAAGAAACATCAAAATAACTTTTGTGATTTCTTTATAAATATGCATGAATTTATAAATGCAATTTTACTTAATTTCTATTTTTGAAAAAAGATAATAAAAGGAATAATTATAAGATTAAAGTTTTCTATGATTAAATTTTATAACATAATTTTATAAATAGTGTTAATGGACAGAGAGGATTTAAATAAAATTTATAGCAATTGGATTTGTTCAAGAATAATGTTTATATTAAAAGTTATGTTGAAAATATTCAAACTATTCAATTTAAATATATAACTATAAATTCAATCAAATATTACTCAAAAATATTTTATAACAGAGGCATCACACTACAAATATTCTAAAGTTTCTAAAACAATTTTATTTGCAATTTTTGGACTTGTAGATTTAAAGTTATGACAAATATACTCAAATCTTCCATTTGAAATTTGAACATTTTAAACTTAGTCAAAATTGAATTTTGGCAGATCTAAAATATTCTACATGTCGAGGGCTTTCCAAAAATATAAAGTTTATCAAATTTGGATAAGTGGTTAAAAATTATGAAGGTTTGAATATGCAGGGGCTTTTCTGTAAAAATGCCAGATCTGTTGACTGGGCGCTGACTGGATCCGACGTGGCTGCTGACGGAACGCTGACTATGGCGGCTGACGTGGCGTCTTGTGATTTGCCCGTACCGGTTCAGTTAAGTGAAACCGAACTGACCGTAGGATTTAGATCTAAGGGCCCAGATTCAATCGACTAGACCGAGCGGCGCTAGGTCACCGGAGACCTCGCCGGAGACGATGCCCGCGGCGGCGGCCCGTCGGCAACAAACGTTCTATGACATCTAGGGGGAACTGGAAGGAGCGGATCATACCAAAATGAAAAGGAGGCCGTGGCGGTCTAGATGGCGAGGCAGTGGTCTTCGAGGCGCCCTCGTCTGTTGCCAGTGGCTCGTCGGAGTAGAGAATGGCGGCGGCGAGCTCCTGTCGATGACGGGAACGGCGTTCTGGTGCGCGAGAGGAAACCCGACCAAGTCAGAAAGATGCGCACGGTAAAAATAAAGAGCAAGGGAGAGAGGGGAGTGCTCGGGAAGTCTCGTACTCGCCGGAGTTGGAGAAATACGGCGGCGGCAATGGCGGAGCTCCGAGGACAAACGCGAGCAGCCTTGGGGCGCTCGGGGGGGGAAGGGAGAGGAGGAGCAGGGGGTTTATATAGGCCGAAGGGGGAAACACATCCGCCACAATATCGCTCGAATTTGGGCAAGGATCGGAGGAGGATTCGGGGGCGTGATTTCTGGCTAGAGGTTAGGGATGAAGTCCTGACAGGTGGGTCCCGCCTGTCAGGTTTTTCACTTTTTCTTTTCTGATTTAATTATTTCTTTTATAACTTTTGATTTATAACTCCAAATGAGGTCAAACAAATTTCTAAAAATTTGTAAAATTAGTATCTTTATGTTAAACCAGTTGTGGGAATGTTTTGAACATATTTGAAAAATAATATTTTGAATTATTGATTAAATGCAAAATTGACACTTTATGTTTAATTTAAAACTAGGGTTTAAATAATTTTAATTTTGGCTAAATTAAATTCTATGAAATACCCATATTCAAATATGTTTGAATTTAAGTTATTTAAACTTGTTTTGCTGAAATCATTCATCTTTATTTTGGCATACTATTAAAGAACTAAATATAAATGATTTGAAGGAAATGGGAAATATAATGAATTCCATTTTTAATTCTAAATGTTTTGTCCACCATTATGTTTTATATTATGCTTATTCATTTGAAAAAACTTTATATCAACTTTGGAAAAGATTTTAGATTTTAATTCTTTTCTTATATAGAATAATAAATTCCTGAAATCATTTTATGTTTTGAAAATAAATGAAAATCATTGAATCTAATGAAGTGTTTATTTGTATAATTCATTAATTTTAATTTATGAAGTTTTAAGGTTATAACCTATAGGCTTATAATTTCCAAACTATATTTTGAACTCAGGTAAATGAATAATAATCTTTTGGTAATTAGACAATGTTTTCAATAGTTTAAAATACACTTGTAATTATTGTTTTAATTTAATTATAGCTAAGGCTAAGTGGTTAAAATCAATTACTTATAAGTAAACTATTTACTTAAAATAAAATGGATTGTAAAATATTTGTCAGTTTACATATTAAGGTTTTTGAAATACAGTAGATAATAAAATGTTTAAACTGAGACATTTGAATTATTAAACTCTTTCAATAAGTTTGAAGTCTTTCATAGTTGGTTTTCTTATGCATTTAATATTTTATTTTTAATAAAAAGAAAAGTTTTAAATTTTAGTGATTTTTGAACATTATAAAATGTTGGGATGTTACAAGATCGGATCGTACCTATTCGGTTATAAAGATCTAATCCTAACCGTAGGATCAAGATCGTGCGGCCTACACGCGTTCGGCCAAAAGCTGGCGGCGGAAATCTCGCCGGAGACGGTGCCCGCGGCGGCGACGTGCCGGCGACGCGTGTTCCACGCATCCTACAGTGTCCCGGGATCAACGGGTCATACCTCAGGAAAGAGGAGGGCTAGACGGTGCTGGTGGCGTGGTCGGAGGCCTGGGGGCTTCTCGGTTCGCCGGGATTCCTTCGCCGGAGTTGGAGGGGGCCGACGGTGGCGTCGGGTCGACGAAGACATCGTCGAGAGGGAGCGATCTGGGGGGGGGCGCGGACTGGTCGAAAAGAAGCGCACAAGTGAGGGGGAGCCGCGAGTGTCAAAAAGAGGGAGAGAGGATCGTCAAGGCTCACCGGATTCGAAGAACTCGCCGGCGGCAATGGCGGCACGGCGGCGGCGATTTGCGTGCAGCCTAGGGGCGCTCGGGCTAGGGTTCTTCGGCGGAAAAGGTTGCGGAGGCGCTGGGGGTTTTATAGGCAGAACGGGGGAAACCAATTCGCGCCAATCTCGCCAGATTTGGGAGAGGGATCGGAGGCGGATTTCTCGGGTAGAGGTTGAAGACGGGCTGACGTCAGCATGACGTCACAGGTATTTTTCTTTCTCTTTTCTGATTTTTCTATTTTCTTTATAACTTTTGGTTTATGTGTCCAAATGAAGTCAAAATAATTTCTATAAATTTGTAAAAATCATATCTATGTCTTAAAACATTAGTGGGAATGTTTTCAATTTTTTTAAAAAAATTAATAATTTTGAAATATTAGTTTAATACTAAATTGATACTTAATGTCAAATTTTAAATTAAAGCCTAATTAAATTTTATTTTGGCCAAATAAAATTTATAACACTTATACAAGTTTGAAAGTAAGTTAATTAAACTCATTTTTCCAATATTAAAACATTTTGGGTTTTGTATAATATTAAATAGAATAACACAACTATATGAAAATGAAAAAGGGAAATGTATTGTATTCATTTTTAATTTAAAATATTTTATGCACCATTATATTTTATATTATGCCAAATCCTTTGAAAATTTCATAAACAACTTTGGAAAAGATTTTAGATTTCTTATATAGGATATATTCATCATTTTATGTTTTGAAAATTAATGAATGCAATGCTTATTTGGAAACACTTTTTATTTTAATAAAATGGTTTGAAAGTTTGTTACACATTTGTCAATTAGATATTGAGGTTTTAAGAAATACAATGGATAATATAATGTTTAACTTGAAACAACTTTTGAAAATAATGTTAAACTAAGATATTTGTAATATTAAACCCTTTCAATATGTTTGAAGTCTTTTATACTTGGTTTTCTTATGTATTTTAATATTTTATTTTAATCAAAACAAAAGTTTTAAATTTTAGTGATTTTTGAACATTATAAAATGTTGGGATGTGACACTCCCGAAGGGGGGAAATCGTCTCCATCGTCACCGTCATCGAGCTGCACTCCATCACCATCGCCAACACCACCATCTCCACAGTCTATGCCGTCATCTCCATCCATCCACTCCGTTCCCGCTGTAACATCAAGGGTTAAACTCTGTGTATTTGATAGGGGAAACTCTCCCGGTGTTGATTGCTATTGTTATTGATGCTATTGAGTGAAACCGTTGGATTAGGGTTTATGTTCAGATTGTTATCCATCATTATATCACCTCTAATCATATTCCATATGGTGTGTTGTGAGTAGTTCGTTGTGTTCTTGAGGACATCGGAGAAGTCTAGATGCTAGTAGTGAACTATGTTGAATAATATTTGATTTTTTTATATTTAAGTTGTGGTGCCATTCTTCTAGTGGTGTCATATGAACGTCGACTACATGACACTTCACCTTTATGGGCCTAGGGGAATTCATCGTGTACTCGGTTATCATTTGTGGGGTTGCTGGAGTGACAGAAACCAAAACCCCCGTTGGTATTCCGATGCACGAGTGATCGCAGGATGTCAGAGTTTACGACTATGGTTAGATTAATCTTAATTACTTTATTGTATTTGCGGACGCTTGCAAGGGGTATAATCATAAGTATGTATTAGTCCTAGGAAGGGCGGTGCATTAGCATAGGCTCACCCACACGAAACTTATCTAAACACTAAAGATTATTCATCTATATGAAGCGAAAGCACTAGAAAGAAATCCCGTGTGTCCTCAAGAACGATTGGTAATCATAAGTAAACAAAATGACTTGTCCTTTGCTCTCAATAGGATTGGGCCACTCGCTGCAATTATATTGACCGCGCTCTATTTACTCGCACTTTATTTCTATGTTATATCAAAATCTGCTGAAAACTTGTCTGGTAGTGTTTACAGTGAAATCCTCATCAAAACCACTTATCAACACCTTCTGCTAATCGTTTGGTTCGACATTCTTATTTATCAAAAGTACTGCGATACACCCCCTATACTTGTGGGTCAACACCCGCTAGGAGATAAACCCGGAGATTCCGCCGGACTACGGTGTGGGAATGGTCCCATACCGCCAGCCCGGCAAGGTTGGCAGCCTCCTTTCCCCTTTATATAGAAAGGCACCCCTGACCTTTTAATTCATCCAATTATTTCTCTATTTTCTCCTCGATTACGTGATTCCCTTTGTCGGAGTTGCGCTGAGGAGAGAGTTCTCTCCACCATACGCCCGCCGCCGTGATGTTGGTGTTCCGGTCCAAGTCTTCCGCTGCTCGTCCTGGACTGGAGCTTCGGAGGCCGTCGTCTCCACCGTATGTGTGTGACGCTCTGCGAGGTGCCACGCAAGTGGTGCTTGGAGGTCTACGTACTCTACATGACCTTGAGGTCGGCTACGTCGTCTTCATCGTCAACGCTTGTGTGGGAGCGTAATCCCTGCTTTTCGGTCTACAAGGGTATGTATACCGATCTCCTCGTAAACTTCACTGAACGTTTTGAGTATAACTTGTTGAGAATCATGCATATGGGTGTATGTGAATAAATGAAGTACTTTAACGTTGACGTGGGGCTGCCTTTCGGGTAGCCCACGATAAGGCTACCTGAGCCGCGCCAAGGACAGGAAGGCCCACAGAAGGCCCACGCGGGGTACCATGTAACCTAGTCCAAGTCGGTTAGGAAGCATAACCTGCCATATCTGTAGTTGCCATCGGCACCAACCACCCGAGACCTGGCTGCCTATAAAGCCAGGAGGGTTGCTCGTCCCAGAGGACACGCTGATAGCTACTGCCACAAACCCTAGCGAGATCGCAATCTCGCCATTGTAACCACAACTCGCATCAATAACCAGACAAGCAGGAGTAGGGTGTTATCCTCCGGGAGCCTGAACCTGGGTAAATCCTTGCTTGTCAGCCGTCATGACCACCTTCACTCATCTCTCTCCCGATCAATCAACCCGGGGTGCACAACCCTGGGACTTGTCGAGTTAACACCTCGTCAATTGGCGCCGTCTGTGGGAAAGTCAAACAAGTGCTAGGATCATGGTCGCTCCGGCTCCATCCGCAATGAAGATCAGCGTGTCCGCCGTCAGGGAGTCGATTCGATTCGGCTCCTTCGAGTACATCCTCCACCCGCCAGCCCACCAGTCGGTGTACGCCGATCTGGACAAAGGTATACACATCACCTTCGGCTCCATATTCTACTGCATCGATAGTCGTGGTATACTCAGGTCTACGACTACCGCGCCACGCGCGACGGCGTCACCTAAATCGGCAACCCCCGCGCCCGCCGAACCCGCGAAGATTGCATCTGCCGCACCCGTGGAGGCCGCCCCCGCTGAACCCGCGAAGATCGCATCTGCCGCACCCGCGGAGGCCGCGCCCGCCGCACCCACGAAGATGGCATCTACATCGACTACATCGACAATTTCGGCAACGGCCGCGCGAATCGAGTCTACTACCCCAACCTCGGTCGTGCGGTCGAGCAAGTCAAGATCCACTTCGACTGTCGCACCCGCACGGGCAACCCGGAGCCCGCGCCCGACAGCCATGTCGCGTGCGCCCTCGTCTTCGTGGAAATCCCAAGTCCACCCCAAGCCAATCGCACTCGCCCCGGCGAGCGTGAGCACATGGATGATCGCGAGAAGACGCGACAGCGACTGCGCCGCGCACCACGTTGCAGCGATTTTCGACCCCGAGCAAGAAGTGGGCGATAGAATACAGCAAGCGCTACAACAACAAAAGGCGACGCCAACCCACCAAGCCAAGACAAGGTCCCCATGGAGGTCATGCTAGTCGAAGACACATGGACAGGACCGTACCTGGCGTACATACTACATCAGAAGCTGCCAGCTGACCCAGTCGAAGCGAAGCGCATCATCAGGCGCTCCAAAAGTTTCACCGTCATCAACGGAGAACTCTACAAAAGAAGCATCTCAGGAATCCTGCAAAGGTTCATAGATCCAGTCGACGACCAAGCCATCTTACTCGACATCCACGCGGGTACCTGCGGGCATCGCGCCAGCAGTCGAGCACTGGTGGCCAAAGCACTACGAGCCGGGTTCTACTGTCTGACAGCCATGCAGGACGCCGAGGAGCTAGTAAAGAAATGCACGGGGTGCCAGGAATTTGCCAACAAGCCACACGCGCCAGCATCGGAACTCAAGACAATACCATTAGCCTGGCCCTTCGCCCAATGGGGTCTGGACATGGTGGGCCCGCTCAAGAAATCCTCACCCGGAGGTCACACTCACCTCCTGGTTGCAGTCGATAAGTTCACAAAGTGGATCGAAGCCGTGCCCATCACAAGTTTGACTGCATCCACAGCAGTCAACTTCATCAGGTCAATCATCTTCAGATTTGGAGTACCGAATGGGATCATCACCGACAACGGCTCGAACTTCACAGCCGAAGAATTCAAGGACTTCTGCTCAGAGCAGGGGATCAAGCTCAACTATGCGTCCGTCTCGCACCCGCAATCCAATGGGCAAGTGGAGAAAGCCAATGGCCTCGTCTGCAACGGCATCAAGAAGCGACTGCGCGTGCCCCTAAAACGCGCAGCGGACGCATGGGTGGAAGAACTACCGTCGGTCCTTTGGAGTCTGCGAACAACGCCAAACAGATCCACTCCATTCTTTATGGTGTATGGTGCAGAAGCGGTCCTCCCTTGCGACATCAAGTTCGACGCACCGAGAGTAGTCGCCTACGATGAGTCGGATGCAGAGGAGGCACTCGAAGACAGCAGGGACACCCTGGATGAAGCACGCGACATCGCCCTGGCACGATCAGCCGTGTATCAACAGGACCTGCGCAACTATCACACTCGGAGGCTACGACCAAGAGCGTTCGTTGCAGGCGACCTGGTTCTTCGACTCAAGCAGAAGAAGGTGCACAAGCTCGCTTCCCCATGGGAGGGCCCGTACATCGTGACAGAAGCAATCGGCAACGGAGCTTACCGCCTGAAAGACTCGAAGACGGGAGCAGACTGCAGCAACCCGTGGAACGTGGCACATCCTCGCCGGTTCTACGCCTAGTTCAAACCAATGATTGTACAAGAAAATCAGCGTGACAGGTTTGAGACGCACTCTTTCCCTTACCAGGGTACCTGAGGGGACTGGAAGGGTTTTAATGAGGCGGCCTGTTCGCAAGAATCAATAAAGTGATTTGAAGAAAATCTGTCTCCTTTACCTTTCATACAGAGGAAGCTAAAATCCTAGGCCTCCACCCGAACGACTCGGGGGCTGCGCCACACAGGTTGAAAGAAAAGCTAAGGCCGCCACCCAAACCACTCCGGGGCTGCGCAACACAAGCATAAATCAAAAAATCCTAGGCCACCACCCGACATACTCGGGGGCTGCGCCATACAGGTCAAGTTCAAAATCCTAGGTCGCCACTCGACATACTCGGGGGCTGCGCCAAACAGGTAACACTTGTAATCCTTGGCTACCACTCGACCTACTCGGGGGCTACGCCATACAGGCCTTCTCAGAAAATCCTCAGCCGCCACCCGAACTCACTCGGGGGCTGCGCTGTACAGGTCAAGTTCAAAATCCTAGGTCGCCACCCGACATACTCGGGGGCTGCGCCAAACAGGTGACACTTGTAATCCGAGGCTGCCACTCAACCTACTCGAGGGCTACGCCATGCAGGCCTTCGCAAAAATCCTAGGCCGCCACTCGAACAACTCGGGGGCTGCGCCATACAGGTCAAGTTACAAAAATCCTAAGTCGCCACCTGATAAAGTCAGAGGTTGCGACATACAGGTCACACTTGGGAAAACCTAGGCCGTCGACCAACATACTAGGCGACTGCGCCAAACAGGTCGAAAATCAAAACAGGCATTTACACTTTCGAGCAAGCAGATCAATTCTCATGACTCGCAAGTATTTTAATCTATTACATTACGACTTGCACAGGCACATTTGCCCTCTATAGCTAACCATGTACATCAGACGACAACTACTCTAAACTGCAGGCTCGGCCTTCGGCGCATCGAGGGGACCTACAAGGCGCTCACTCAGGTCCTGAACTTGCCTGATAATTCGGCGCGCAACCGCTAAGGTCTCGTCGAAGTCGTCATCACCAGGCAGGCCATCAAGAACCCTGTCGAGCGGAAGATGCGGCCGATGCATCCGGACGTATACCAACGCCGCGTTCGCCCCAGCCACAAGTTGGGCGTCGACAACCTCCTTCAGCCCTTCACCATCGCGAAACCTCTCCAGCAAGGCGGACAACCCGTTCGGCTGCGCGTTATGCGGGAAGTACACACGATTGATGTGACAGAGTGTCTTCCGGCAGTTCTCCAGAAGAAAAGCAGCGCGCCACGTACGATCAAGCAGGGTGGCATGGACGTGCCCTCTCGACTTGTTCACCCAGAACTGCCGAGCTTCGTAGGAGTCGCCGGACGCCTCTCGGGTAACTCGCTCTTCAACGCGAGCCCGCTCGGCCTCCCAATCAGGATTAACATCTGCACGCATAAACTGCAAGTCAGAACAAGCAAGATTCAGCAAAGATAGCAGCCGCCAAAAGGATACAAACCTTGCAACTGCCGACTGATCAGATCGATCTCCCCAAGCAAAAAATCCTCACGTCGCGAGAACTCCGCCGTAGGATGCGACCGGGAGCGGTGCAGCAGCCGCTCAGTATTCTTCAGGGTCGCCTCAAGCTCAACCACCTTGTTCTTCAAGTATGTGATTATCCGCTGATCATTTACACTACGTGGAGGAGCCGGCGCCGCCCGACGACGGCGAGCACCCGAAGAAGAAGCCGCGCCACTCGGCTCAGCCGCAGGAGAAGGCGAAGTATCACCGCGCACAACATTCTGCCACGAATACGCAGAGTCAATACAATCATACGACTGCGAAGCACAGTTAAACTCGGCAGAAAGAAAGTCAGTTCTAGCAAAAGCAATATTGAAGGCCAAAAGACTGGCAGGACAATATTCATTACAGAGCAAGAAGTTCAAAATACAGACCACGGCGACTGCCGAATTCCTAAAGCTACGCCTACTCTAAGGCTGCGGACTGCGACCGGGAACGACCCTTCCGAGCGGCAGCCGCCTCAGTCGCCTTAGCAAGGGCCCTCTCGAAGAGTGCCACAAGCTGCACGGCCAGCTGGGAAGCACGCTCCTTCACGCCACTCAGCGACGCGGTTCGGCCATCAGGTTTGCGGGGAAAGCCGCTGACGACCTTCTCAAAATCACCTGGAACCTGATGCCCTAAGAGGAGCTGGAAGGTGAGCTCGGAGCCGCGTACCGTCTGCGACCGCGTGAAATCGGCGATGGTGGTCGCGTCCTCAAACGGCGCAGCAAGGGCGTCCACGGCTGCCGGCGGCTGGTCGCCCGGGAAGATACTCTGGTGCACCACAGCGAGGGCTCCAGTTGATTTCTTCAACGAGGTTGCAGACTTCTTCAGCGCGTCGGATGCATAGGCGCAGACCCGATCGAGGAAGCCGACAGCAGTCGCCAAATCAACCGTGTCACTCGACGCGTCTTCCGGAGGAGCTCCACCGCAAGTCTCTACGCAAAGATTCAAGGTCAGGCAAAGAAAAAGATCAAGACACAGTAGGCATCAAGCCGAAACTTACCCCCAAGAACACCTGCGAGTGAAAGGAGACGACCGACTTGAGTCTTTTCCTGGGCGACCCGCGCCAGCTCCCGCTCTCGAGACTCATGTAGAGCCTTCTCAAGCTCATCAAACCGCCCAGTAGCCTGGTCCAGAGAAGCACGTAGCTGGTCCCTCTCCTTCTCCAGGCGAACATAAGCCGCGGCTGCGTCAAGCTGCTGACGGTAGTACGGCTGAAACAAAATCAAGATGTTAATAAAGTTGCGGACGACTATACTAGTCACCCACACCTTCGGGGGCTACTCCAATCGGGAGCGCTGATCACGCACCCGATGAAAAATCAAGAATGCAAGTACAAGCATAAAGGACTTACGTGGTCCAGGAGGTCAGGGTCCTCTGAAGCCGAAGAAGGAACGCGGCTAGACGATGCAACGCCAGCAGGCTCAGCACGCACCTTCTCCACTACCGCCTGAGTCCCCAGTCCGGTCGAAGGGGCGGATGTATGCTCCACGTCCCGAAGGGGGGAGCTAACATCGCCAGAACGGTGGCTGCAGCGAAAATGAGCACACCTGTCAACTTGAACGTTGCAAATACAAAACACAACTCGAAGGTCACACATCATAAAGAAGCTCACCTGGGGGTACCAAGGTCTTCGTAACTCTCCAGGGAGGGCGAAGGCATCCGCACAAAAGAACGAGGAGCTGGAAAGCTGACTGGAGGAACATTCGGGGGCTCATCCCAGCCACCCGAGGACCGCGCACCCGACGACGTCATGACGACCTCCTCCAGAGTAACGTCGGCATCCTTAGCAGGTGACGAAGCAGTGGCAGAGTCGCCACGACTCGGGAGCTTCCGCTTCTTCCGCACGGGTTCGTCCACTTCATCTTCTTCCTCCACCTCTTCGTGGGGAGAGTGTGCGGAGGGAATCTCTTCGTCGTCGTCTTCCTCCTCGACAAACTTCGACTCGTCGTCGGGTCCGTTCTCGGGAAGAGGAGGAAGGCTGATCAACAGAGACCGACCCTAAAGCAAGTAGAAACAAGTCGAATCAAGAAGAAAGTAGACGCAAGTCGAGCAAAGACAGAAGGAAAACAAGCCAAGACTCACCTCAGGAACGGGGTTTGATGCCCCGTAAGCAGCAATTGGGCACTTGACGTTGCACGTGTCCGCGACTCGGAGGTTGGTGATGGATCTTACTTTGGTCTCCACCTCCTCATCGTCAAGCGGCTCGGTGCTGACGCCCTCGGCGGCCCACATCGGGTGAGGCCGAGCGCTGAGCGGCTGCACCCGAAGACGGAAGAAGGTGGCCATCAGGAAGACGCCACCCGCCTCGCGCCCAAGGGTCTCGGTCAGATCGCGCAGCAGGCTCAGAAGGGGCCGCACGGCCTCCTTCTCCACGGCAGTCAGCGGGTGCGCCCAGGCGCCGGTATTCCGCAGTCCACGTCCGCTGTCGAATGCATCCAGGCCGTCCTGGTTCGACTGGACGTAGAACCATCTCCTGCGCCATCCCTGGACGGAGTCGCACTTCTTCATCTGGAAGTACGCGGTGTCACCGCGCACTTGGATTCCGAAGCCGCCCACGGGGAAGGTCAACCCGCTCCTCCCAACGTTCTTGCGAACGAGGAAGAGCGACTTCCACAACGCCCAATGGGGCGCGACACCCAGAAAGCACTCGCAGAGCACGATGAAGCCCGCGATGCTCAAGACGCCATTGGGGGTCAGATCGTGGATCTGAACCCCATAGGCATACAGGAGACCGTGCACAAAATCGTGCATGGGGAACCCGAAGCCCTGCGGAAGGAAATCCGCGAAGCAAACACGTTCCCCATCGCGGGGAGTGGGGAAAACCTCCTTGCCAGGAACGCGTACCTGGACTTGGTCAGCAGGTGGAAGCAGACCATGCGCGCGGAAGAGCTCCACCTCGGCCTTCTTCACCGACGATCTCTGCCAGTCGCCGTCGGGCTTCTTCATCAGCCCGGCTTCGTCGGCGGCGGCGGAGGAGCCAGCGGCGCTCTTCGGCTTGCCCATGGTGCCGCGAGGCAGCGCAAGTTGTACGGACAGATTGCACGGAGCTCTGGATGGCGGAAAAAATGGTAGAGCGCAGAGGAAAGGGAGCACAGAGCGATTGGAGAAGATGAAATCCCAAGCGTCAAAACGCAGTACTTATGCCTCGAAAAGTCTCATCTCAACTGTCCACAGAACAAGGGCTCCGAGCAGACACATTCGGCCGTCCACGTGTCGCACGAGGAAACCAACCGTCACCGCCCACTTCGTCCACTACGCACGAAAACCGAGGCGTCATCATCATGCCGCGCAAATTTCGCGCCCACTTTGGAGACGTGACAACTGTTGACCGCGGTCAGCTCTGACAACGGGTGTAACATCCCAACATTTTATAATATTCAAAAATCACTAAAATTTAAAACTTTTCTTTTATTAAAATAAAATATTAAATGTATAAGGAAACCAACCATGAAAGATTTCAAAATGAAGTTAATATTTCAAATGTCACAGTTTAAACATTTTATTATCCACTGTAATTCAAAAACCTAAAAATGTAGTTGACAAATATTTTACAAACTACAATCCATTTTAATTTAAGTAAATAGTTTACTTATAAGAAATTGATTCCAACCACTTAGCCATATCTATTCATAAATACAAGATTATTCAAAAGGGTATATAATTACTATATGGTTTTCATTCCTTAAACTGAGTTAAAAATATAGTTTGGAATTATAAGCCTATAGTGTATAACTTTAAAACTTCATAGTTTTAAATTAATAAATTAGCCAAATAAACATTGCATTTGCTTAAATGATTTTCACCTATTTTTAAAGCATGAAATGATTAATATATCCTAAATAAGAATAAAATTAAAACAAAGGTCTTGTCCAAAGTGGTTATGAAGTTTCAAATGCATTATCATATTATAAAATATAAGGTTGCACAAATTATTGTCAATAAAAGAAAATGAATACCTTATATTTCACATTTCCTAAACATTATCTATATTTAGTCTTTAATATTATGCCAAAATAAAGATGAATGATTTCAGCAAAATAAGTTTAAATAACTTAAATTTAAACGTATTGAATTGTGGGTATTTTACAAATTTTATTTAGCAAAAAGAAAATTTAATTAAGATTTAAATTCAAAATTGATATTAAGTATCAATTTTGTATTAAACCAACATTTCAAATTTATTAATTTTAAAAAGTTCTCAAAACATACCCACAACTGGTTTAACAACAAGATATTATTTTTACAAATTTTTAGAAATTAATTTGACATCATTTGGACATTTAAATCAAAATATATGAATTAAATAAATAAAATCAGAAAAAGAAAATACTTGCTGACGTCATGCTGACGTCAGCAGATCATCTTCAACCTCCGAAACCAACTCCTGCTAGAAATCTGCATCGATCCGGAGACGATCCCGGGCCGTTTTCGAACGAGATTCTATCTCCTCCTCGCCCCCATAAATACCCCAGCCCGCGCCGCGTCTTTCCCCTCTCGTTCCTCTTCAAATCGCGCCGCCAGGCTCGAGAAATAGCTCGCCGGAGCCGCTCGGTCGCCGCCGCCCGATTCTTCCTTTCCCGGTGAGTGAAGACCTTCCTGGAGCCCGTGATGCCCTCCTACCTCTTCCTCGCGTCCGTGCGCACCCCCCTGACCTCGCCCTCGTCCTTTTCTGCAGCCAAACGAGGAGACCGAGCTCGCCGGAATCGCGAGAGAACTTCACCGCTCCGCCCGCGCCTCCTCGTCGCTGCACGGCAGCCGGGCCTACGCCACCGCCTCCATCCCGCTCGCCATCTCCTTCCGCACGCTTTCGTGTCCTTACGGGAGCTAGGAGACCACCGCAACGACGAGTTCGTCGTCAACCGAAGCCGCGCCGCCGTCTTCATCGTCGCCGGCAGCCACCGGCGCCGCCACCCTCAGGCCAAGCAAGGTGAGCCCTCCGATCGGCGATTAACGACAGAGATTAGATGTCGAGGACGAAGCGGTACGATCCGATCTGGACCGTCAGATCCAGATCTGACGGCCCAGATCTGTTGACTTAACCACGTCAGCGCCTACGTGGCATGCCCCGTCAGCACACAGTCAGCGCCCAGTCAGCGCTGACATGTAAAATCAATTTCGCAATTTAATTAATTGGCAGTTTTGCAGAAAAGCCCCTGTCTATTCAAACTATCATATATTTTTCTCTGTTTATCCAAATTATAATATTTTTATATATTTGGAAATCTCTTGACATGTACATTATTTTAGATCGGCCAAAATTCAAATTTTACTTAGTATAAAATATTCAAATTTCAAATGGTGAATTTGAGTATATTTGTAATAACTTTAAATCTATAAATCCAAAAATTGCAAATAAATATGTTTTAGAAACTTTAGAATATTTGTAAATTAATGCCACTGCTATAAAATATTTTTGAGTAAATTTTGAATGATTTCATAGTTGTGTGTTTAATTTGAATAGTTTGACTAATTTTGAAATAACTTTTAATAGAAACATTATTTTTGATTAAATCCAATTGCAATAGATTTAATTAAAAGCTCTTTGTCTATTAACACTAATTATAAAGTTTTGTTATAAAAATTTAATCATAGTAAACTTTAATCTTATAATTATTCCTTTTATTATATTTTTCAAAACTAGAAATTAATTAAATTGCATTTATAAATTCATGCATATTTATAAAGCAATCACAAAAGTTATTTCTATGTTTCTTGTGATTTAAAATTTCATTTCATTCATAGCATATTTTATTCTCATAGGAAAACCCCTCTTCAATAGTTTTCTCTAAGTTAGAAAATAATTTCAACTTAGCATTTTTGTGAAGTGTTACAATTAGACACTTAGTAATTTTCAAGATGGAGCTAGAAGATCATTGAAGGACTTAGCCAAAACAAGACTTCAGAAGTATCTTCAAGGAGAAGAAACACTTAGAAGAAAATCAAGAAGAAGTTCATGAAGGACTTAGAAGAAAACAGACTCTGGAAGCATCCCAAAGATGTCAAGCATTAGAAGAAATATCATGAAGAAGTTCATGAAGACCAACCAGAAATATTTTCTAAGTCTTTCTCCCTCTTTCTTCTTTCTCCCTCCTTCTTCTGTTACACTTCATGAAGACTAAGTAAATCCAAGACCAGCCTCGAGGATACAAGAATCATCAAGCCTGAAGATTCATCAAGACTACCAAGAACTCAATCAAGACATCATCCAGAAGAAAGTTACAAGTCTGGAGATGAAGCCTGGAGGACAACTACATCTTTCTTTCTATCTTTTCCCTCTTTCCTAATCTCTTTTAGACTTAAACATTTTTTTGATCATGATGTTATCATCTTGAAGTTGTTGGATCCTAGCAGCATAGTGGGATGAAGCGGCCTGGAAACAAACCTTACATGTCCACGTACATGAGACCTGTTCCACAATTTAAGTGGCTGGCCGGGTGTCTGTCTCTCTCACTATAGTGAATGTCCAATGTACTAAGAGTTGATAATAAATTGTTGATCATCTTGAACAAATGACTTAGTATTTTTCTCTAAGTATTTTGCACATCATGGCTAAGCCATTAGAGTGCTTGTTTCAAGAAGATATAAAATAAAGTATGTTTATCCAACTAAGACCTTAGTCCTTTTGGGACCAACCTAATTGCCTTGCATAAACTTAAGATATTCCCATGGCATGAAAAAGCATTTCTAGCCTTAGGAATAGTTTGCACATCATGCATAAACATATTTTCCTTAGAAAGTTTTATGAAACTTATTTATTCATCTAGTACGTGTTTGTGTGCATTGTGGAGTTGTGCTTGTTTGTTGATTGTTGTATTGTTGTTTGCTATTATTGTTAGATTAAACGGAGAGCAAACGTTCGTTGTTGAAAAGAGTTTGTGAACAACGACAACATTCAAAGGTAAGTGGCACACCTCATAAACTTCCTATTTTTATATGCATTACTTAGAGTATTTATATGCATGTGTTGCTATGCTAAACCTGTGTAGAATGCCTTATACCTGTGTCTAGGTTCCTATGCAATACTTAGTAGAATTATTGATGCTATGCAAATGTTGTTTTGTGAAAATCTAAATTCTACTAAGTTAAGAATGAAACACCTGGGTGGTAATTGGTTGCATGGGTTATGTTGAGTGGCTACTCAGGTCCATGTCTATGGTTCCTGGAGTATGTACACTTGTGAATGGCCACCCAGGAACCGAGGAATCTGAAGAACTCAGAGTGACGATTGCTTCCAGTGCAGCCATTGCCATATGGGCTCTGGCTTGATCGATTATGTTGCGTGGACTCTCTCCGGCTTGACAAGCAGATGTAGGGGGATGTTAGGTGGAACGTGTCAAGCCAGGTGGGAGGGAAAATGCTTCTGAAAGATCTCGTCTCATTCTCTCGTTTCCTTATCACAAATGGTGTGTAAAGGATATCTTGGGTTGAATGGGTACAATGGTGAACGTGCACAACCTCTGCAGAGTGTAAAACTAAGTACTTAGCCGTGTCCCCGGTTACGGACAATTTTGAGCAGCTGGTCAAGGACGTCAACGGAGGATTCCATCATTCCAACTTCAGAAATAAAACATGATGAGTGAACAAGGGAAGATGAGATTTATGGTTTTCATGCCATACTCGTCGATTTCAAGAAAAGTGTTTTCAAAAGAGTAGGAAAAATTGGCTTTATGCAAATTAGCCTTGAACTCCACCAGCCAAATATGCATATAGGCTTTAGAGTTATTCCTTAAGTGTCCACCATAGTGTCACTTGCCAGACTCCATTTTTAATGGAATCTGACCCACGTTGTTGCAATATTTTTCTTATTGCAGATTTGATCAGATGACGAGTGAGGTTTCGTTAAAGGTTTCGAGTCTACAACCAACATGTTTTCGCCTGTGGCAGCATGAAAGTTATAGAGACTCACTGCTATTGTATTTCCGCTGTGTACTTTTTCAATGCTAGCTTTATGCTATGCAACTTGTATAAAATATTTTGTAATTATGGATCATCGATGTAATATAATTGATGCTTTGTTGTGATATTACATCGTAACTGTGTGTGCAAATGAATCGATCCAGGGATTTGCACTATACACAGGTATCTGCCTTATTTAAAGTGCAGGTACGCTACAGATGGTATCAGAGCACTGTGTTGCCTGTAGGTTCGAAACCCTAGGTTTGGATAGAAATAGGTTTGACCATAGGATTGAAAATCTATTTTTCTTCACTTTTCTAAAAACAAATCTTTTCACTATGTCTTTCTCGTATTCTCATCTACTATCAACCTTCTAAAAACCTCTTATCTTTTTCTAGATGACCATGTTCTTATAGTCTAAGTCTGATTCTGCTGGCTCATATGGAAAAGCTACGATTAATCATGAAGTTCTGCATGCATGGAAGACCACTGAAGAACCAGGTTTCGACCAACACTTCTAAGATATCCAAGAAAGTTGAACAAGAACTCGAAGCAGTCATGAAGGAGGTAGATTTGACCACCACCAAAAATAGAATGACGATATCGTGTTAGTGTATTGATCATATCCTTGGCTATATGAAAATACTAGATTGTTTGTTTGTTGTGAACCTTGTTGCTTGATGTTTTTTAGATGTTGATTGATTATGTTAGGAATTGGTTGCCTTGTTCTAAAATTATTGAATTATCCATAGTACATATAATTAACTCATTTATTCTCTAAAAACCAGCAGATGTCTCACTTCAATATCAACAACAGTAAATTTTACCCAACTACACGAATACTGTTAAGGGACCAGAGTCAGAAGGTGATCAATGACCACTCGCCTAAGATTGATCAAAACCATAGGGATGGTGAAGAGGACCCTATGACCAAACTAAAGGCATGCAAAACTTGTGGAGAGATAGGACATACGTTCGAAGATTGCTCTGATGAGTGGCCCCATGGTCACATCAGACGTCCAATTAATGGACGCCGCTCCAAAAGGATTATTTGCTTCCTGTGTCAAGGAACGACCCATGTTCCAATCCAATGCCCATATTATCCCTTGATGCAACAAGCTAACCAGCAAGCCAAGGAAGGAATGCAACAGTCTCTCATGAAGACCCTGGAGGAACAAAGACAAAAGAGTGAATCCAAGAAGGATCTAAGCCACTTAACATGCTACAGGTGCAAGGATAAGGGACACTATGCCAGTGGCTGCCCTGAGTGGAAGAAGAATAAATCTCTCCAAGGACCGAGTGGAAAGCGTGAGTGCTAAAAACTTTCTGTATCCACCACATGCCATTGTATTTTGAATACTTGTACGCTCTACATCAGAGGAATAAACAAGATTACACAAAGTTTCTAGACTGACCACAAAAATTTCTTTTAAGGGTGGTAGCCACCTAGAGAATTCAAACCCAGTCGCTTAAACACAGAGATCTCAAACTATCTTTCTTTTCATCCTTCTAATCAGAAAAACCATTCGCTGCCAAGTTTTCAAGTTTCCATGTCAGAAATTTACATTTCTCAAAACATCTCGAGTTATCAGAATCATTCAAGCCTTTGCTTTCTTTTCTAGCTTCTCCGAATCTCAGGGACGAGATTCCTTTTAAGGGTGGTAGTCTGTAACATCCCAGCATTTTATAATATTCAAAAATCACTAAAATTTAAAACTTTTCTTTTATTAAAATAAAATATTAAATGTATAAGGAAACCAACCATGAAAGATTTCAAAATGAAGTTAATATTTCAAATGTCACAGTTTAAACATTTTATTATCCACTGTAATTCAAAAACCTAAAAATGTAGTTGACAAATATTTTACAAACTACAATCCATTTTAATTTTAGTAAATAGTTTACTTATAAGAAATTGATTCCAACCACTTAGCCATATCTATTCATAAATACAAGATTATTCAAAAGGGTATATAATTACTAAATGGTTTTCATTCCTTAAACTGAGTTAAAAATATAGTTTGGAATTATAAGCCTATAGTGTATAACTTTAAAACTTCATAGTTTTAAATTAATAAATTAGCTAAATAAACATTGCATTTGCTTAAATGATTTTCACCTATTTTTAAAGCATGAAATGATTAATATATCCTAAATAAGAATAAAATTAAAACAAAGGTCTTGTCCAAAGTGGTTATGAAGTTTCAAATGCATTATCATATTATAAAATATAAGGTTGCACAAATTATTGTCAATAAAAGAAAATGAATACCTTATATTTCACATTTCCTAAACATTATCTATATTTAGTCTTTAATATTATGCCAAAATAAAGATGAATGATTTCAGCAAAATAAGTTTAAATAACTTAAATTTAAACGTATTGAATTGTGGGTATTTTACAAATTTTATTTAGCAAAAAGAAAATTTAATTAAGATTTAAATTCAAAATTGATATTAAGTATCAATTTTGTATTAAACCAACATTTCAAATTTATTAATTTTAAAAAGTTCTCAAAACATACCCACAACTGGTTTAACAGCAAGATATTATTTTTACAAATTTTTAGAAATTAATTTGACATCATTTGGACATTTTAATCAAAAGATATGAATTAAATAAATAAAATCAGAAAAAGAAAATACTTGCTGACGTCATGCTGACGTCAGCAGATCATCTTCAACCTCCGAAACCAACTCCTGCTAGAAATCCGCATCGATCCGGAGACGATCCCGGGCCGTTTTCGAACGAGATTCTATCTCCTCCCCGCCCCCATAAATACCCCAGCCCGCGACGCGTCTTTCCCCTCTCGTTCCTCTTCAAATCGCGCCGCCAGGCTCGAGAAATAGCTCGCCGGAGCCGCTCGGTCGCCGCCGCCCGATTCTTCCTTTCCCGGTGAGTGAAGACCTTCCTGGAGCCCGTGATGCCCTCCTACCTCTTCCTCGCGTCCGTGCGCACCCCCCTGACCTCGCCCTCGTCCTTTTCTGCAGCCAAACGAGGAGACCGAGCTCGCCGGAATCGCGAGAGAACTTCACCGCTCCGCCCGCGCCTCCTCGTCGCTGCACGGCAGCCGGGCCTACGCCACCGCCTCCATCCCGCTCGCCATCTCCTTCCGCACGCTTTCGTGTCCTTACGGGAGCTAGGAGACTACCGCAACGACGAGTTCGTCGTCAACCGAAGCCGCGCCGCCGTCTTCATCGTCGCCGGCAGCCACCGGCGCCGCCACCCTCAGGCCAAGCAAGGTGAGCCCTCCGATCGTCGATTAACGACTGAGATTAGATGTCGAGGACGAAGCGGTACGATCCGATCTGGACCGTCAGATCCAGATCTGACGGCCCAGATCTGTTGACTTAACCACGTCAGCGCCTACGTGGCATGCCCCGTCAGCACACAGTCAGCGCCCAGTCAGCGCTGACGTGTAAAATCAATTTCGCAATTTAATTAATTGGCAGTTTTGCAGAAAAGCCCCTGTCTATTCAAACTATCATATATTTTTCTCTGTTTATCCAAATTCAAATATTTTTATATATTTGGAAAGCTCTTGACATGTAGATTATTTTAGACCGGCCAAAATTCAAATTTTACTTAGTATAAAATATTCAAATTTCAAATGGTGAATTTGAGTATATTCGTAATAACTTTAAATCTATAAATCCAAAAATTGCAAATAAATATGTTTTAGAAACTTTAGAATATTTGTAAATTAATGCCACTGCTATAAAATATTTTTGAGTAAATTTTGAATGATTTCATAGTTGTGTGTTTCATTTGAATAGTTTGACTAATTTTGAAATAACTTTTAATAGAAACATTATTTTTGATTAAATCCAATTGCAATAGATTTAAGTAAAAGCTCTTTGTCTATTAACACTAATTATAAAGTTTTGTTATAAAAATTTAATCATAGGAAACTTTTAATCTTATAATTATTCCTTTTATTATATTTTTCAAAACTAGAAATTAATTAAATTGCATTTATAAATTCATGCATATTTATAAAGCAATCACAAAAGTTATTTCTATGTTTCTTGTGATTTAAAATTTCATTTCATTCATAGCATATTTTATTCTCATAGGAAAACCCCTCTTCAATAGTTTTCTCTAAGTTAGAAAATAATTTCAACTTAGCATTTTTGTGAAGTGTTACAATTAGACACTTAGTAATTTTCAAGATGGAGCTAGAAGATCATTGAAGGACTTAGCCAAAACAAGACTTCAGAAGTATCTTCAAGGAAAAGAAACACTTAGAAGAAAATCAAGAAGAAGTTCATGAAGGACTTAGAAGAAAACAGACTCTGGAAGCATCCCAAAGATGTCAAGCACTTAGAAGAAATATCAAGAAGAAGTTCATGAAGACCAACCAGAAATATTTTCTAAGTCTTTCTCCCTCTTTCTTCTTTCTCCCTCCTTCTTCTGTTAGACTTCATGAAGACTAAGTAAATCCAAGACCAGCCTCGAGGATACAAGAATCATCAAGCCTGAAGATTCATCAAGACTACCAAGAACTCAATCAAGACATCATCCAGAAGAAAGTTACAAGTCTGGAGATGAAGCCTGGAGGACAACTACATCTTTCTTTCTATCTTTTCCCTCTTTCCTAATCTTGTCTTTTAGACTTAAACATTTTTTGATCATGATGTTATCATCTTGAAGTTGTTGGATCCTAGCAGCATAGTGGGATGAAGCGGCCTGGAAACAAACCTTACATGTCCATGTACATGAGACCTGTTCCACAATTTAAGTGGCTGGCCGGGTGTCTGTCTCTCTCACTATAGTGAATGTCCAATGTACTAAGAGTTGATAATAAATTGTTGATCATCTTGAACAAATGACTTAGTATTTTTCTCTAAGTATTTTGCACATCATGGCTAAGCCATTAGAGTGCTTGTTTCAAGAAGATATAAAATAAAGTATGTTTATCCAACTAAGACCTTAGTCCTTTTGGGACAACCTAATTGCCTTGCATAAACTTAAGATATTTCCATGGCATGAAAAAGCATTTCTAGCCTTAGGAATAGTTTGCACATCATGCATAAACATATTTTCCTTAGAAAGTTTTATGAAACTTATTTATTCATCTAGTACGTGTTTGTGTGCATTGTGGAGTTGTGCTTGTTTGTTGATTGTTGTATTGTTGTTTGCTATTATTGTTAGATTAAACGGAGAGCAAACGTTCGTTGTTGAAAAGAGTTTGTGAACAACGACAACATTCAAAGGCAAGTGGCACACCTCATAAACTTCCTATTTTTATATGCATTACTTAGAGTATTTATATGCATGTGTTGCTATGCTAAACCTGTGTAGAATCCCTAATACCTGTGTCTAGGTTCCTATGCAATACTTAGTAGAATTATTGATGCTATGCAAATGTTGTTTTGTGAAAATCTAAATTCTACTAAGTTAAGAATGAAACACCTGGGTGGTAATTGGTTGCATGGGTTATGTTGAGTGGCTACTCAGGTCCATGTCTATGGTTCCTGGAGTATGTACACTTCTGAATGGCCACCCAGGAACCGAGGAATCTGAAGAACTCCGAGTGACGATTGCTTCCAGTGCAGCCATTGCCATATGGGCTCTGGCTTGATCGATTATGTTGCGTGGACTCTCTCCGGCTTGACAAGCAGATGTAGGGGGATGTTAGGTGGAACGGGTCAAGCCAGGTGGGAGGGAAAATGCTTCTGAAAGATCTCGTCTCATTCTCTCCTTCCCTTATCACAAATGGTGTGTAAAGTATATCTTGGGTTGAATGGGTACAATGGTGAACGTGCACAACCTCTGCAGAGTGTAAAACTAAGTACTTAGCCGTGTCCCCGGTTACGGACAATTTTGAGCAGCTGATCAAGGACGTCAACGGAGGATTCCATCATTCCAACTTCAGAAATAAAACATGATGGGTGAACAAGGGAAGATGAGATTTATGGTTTTCATGCCATACTCGTCGATTTCAAGAAAAGTGTTTTCAAAAGAGTAGGAAAAATTGGCTTTATGCAAATTAGCCTTGTACTCCACCAGCCAAATATGGATATAGGCTTTAGAGTTATTCCTTAAGTGTCCACCATAGTGTCACTTGCCAGACTCCATTTTTAATGGAATCTGACCCACGTTGTTGCAATATTTTCTTATTGCAGATTTGATCAGATGACGAGTGAGGTTTCGTTAAAGGTTTCGAGTCTACAACCAACATGTTTTCGCCTGTGGCAGCATGAAAGTTATAGAGACTCACTGCTATTGTATTTCCGCTGTGTACTTTTTCAATGCTAGCTTTATGCTATGCAACTTGTATACAATATTTTGTAATTCTGGATCATCGATGTAATATAATTGATGCTTTGTTGTGATATTACATCGTAACTGTGTGTGCAAATGAATCGATCCAGGGATTTGCACTATACACAGGTATCTGCCTTATTTAAAGTGCAGGTACGCTACAACGGGGCCCGCCACGTCACGTCCCATCAGGCGCAGAGGCGTGCAACAGATCGTCAACAGTGACGTCATCAAGCCAACGGCTCCAAAATCAATTGAAGCAACTCGACAGAGTAATTCGAGTAGTAAGCTTCAAAGCTGAAACCAACAAGGTAGGATCGGCTGATGGTCCGAGAACCCGAAGAAATCATTCGAGTGACAACAGAGTAAGCTCGAGCAGCCGAATCTATCCACAAGTACGCCAAATAGTCCGAGTAGAAGCAAGCTTCGCAAGAAGATGAAGGCAAAGTAATTCGACTGCAAAGGTTACTCCCATCGGGAGCGGCCGATTCGACTGAAGAAATAGAGTTCAAGCTCAAGATCAAGCAATCCAATGGCGCGTCCAGGAGGAAGGAGTCCTTTGCTCGACTCTACGCTTCGACCAAGCACTCGGGGGCTACTGATGTGGGGCTGCCTTTCGGGTAGCCCACGATAAGGCTACCTGGGCCGCGCCAAGGACAGGAAGGCCCACAGAAGGCCCACGCGGGGTACCATGTAACCTAGTCCAAGTCGGTTAGGAAGCATAACCTGCCATATCTGTAGTTGCCATCGGCAACAACCACCCGAGACCTGGCTGCCTATAAAGCCAGGAGGGTTGCTCGTCCCAGAGGACACGCTGATAGCTACCGCCACAAACCCTAGCGAGATCGCAATCTCGCCATTGTAACCACAACTCGCATCAATAACCAGACAAGCAGGAGTAGGGTGTTATCTTCCGGAAGCCTGAACCTGGGTAAATCCTTGCTTGTCAGCCGTCGTGACCACCTGCACTCATCTCTCTCCCCATCAATCAACCCGGGGTGCACAACCCTGGGACTTGTCGAGTTAACACCTCGTCAAACGTATAGTGGAAGTCTTTATTTCGTAGACTTCATGTATATTCCGAGTAGATATATGGGAATGTTATTATGAAAATTTTGATTCGATCAAACAAGTTCAGAATGAAGTAGGAAATTAAATTTAACAAGAAAATCAAATTCCTGCGATACAGATCGAGGAAATATAGATTTGAGTTATAATGTTGGCATATCATTGGAACACTCGTGAGAAGAGTTCCACAAATTACGTCGCATGGAACACCATAGTGTTATGATATGTTAGGACGTCGTAATCGCACCCTATCGGATAGTGTATGGTAAATAAATCTCTTATCGAATTATTGTGATCGTTGGAGTCATATTGTAGAAACATAAACATTCATGTTAGATACTAGGAAAACCATTTAGATCCATGGAGACAATAACATATGAGTGATGGCATGGCTTTTAGCCTAGATTGTCGTTCAGCAATTTATTATTTCGATGTGATCAAACCTAAAGTGGATAAATCTTTGTAGTGTACCATACCTAAAAGAATTAGTTGGGTACATGTCTCACGACATAGGCAAAAAAGTTGATGGAATATACCTTGCAAAAGAAATAGTTTCTTGTCCAAGGGTATCAGTGGGAAAGAAAGTAGAGCAAGACGAAGTTAATGAACTTTCTCTCCAGACATCAGAGTGGCGCAACGGAAAGTGTTTCCGGTGTCATGCTTGATACGTCTCCAACGTAGCTATAATTTCCTATGTTCCATGCTATGTTATATCATGTTATTATATGTTTTATATGCATTTATATAGTTTTATGCATTTTCTGGGACTAACCTATTAACAAGATGCCAAAGTGCCAGTTCCCTGTTTTCTGCTGTTTTTTGTTTCAGAAAAGTCCTTAAGGAATTATTCTTGAAATTGGAAATAAATGATCCTGGAATTATTTTTTGAAAAGGAACGTTCAAGAAAACCGAAGACTTGACGAAGTGGACGACCGAGGGGCTGTCACCACCTCGTGGCGCGTCCAGCCCTGGGCCCGCGCGAGTAGTTGGTGACGCGGCCTCCACCGCCCACCGACCTCGCCCTTTCGCCTATAAGTGCCCCCCAAAACCTAAAAAATCATACGGTGTTCATTTTTTCCTCCACGGGTCCCGAGCTGCCGCCGTCGTCAACACCAATTTGGGAGAGATCAGAACTGCTCCCCGGCACCCTGTCGGGAGAGTGAATCATCCCCGGATCCCTCTACGTCGTCATGATCATCCAGACTGATGCGTGAGTAGTCTACCCTAGGACTACGGGTCCATAGCAGTAGCTAGATGGTTGTCGTCTCCTCTTGTGCTATCATGTTTAGATCTTATGAGCTGCCTATCATGATCAAGATCATCTTTATGTAATTCTGCATGTTGTATTTGCTGGGATCCGATGAATATTGAGTACTAAAGTTATTAATTCATAAGATATCATGTGTTTTCTATTTATTGTTCTTGCCTGCTCTCCGTTACTTGTGTGTGCTTTGGCCAAGTAGATGCTCGTAACTCCAAGAGGGGGTATTTATGCTCGATAGGGGGTGCATGTCTCTACTAAATCTGGGCAGTGACAGAAAGCTCTAAGTTTGTAGACGTACTGTTGCTACTAGGGATAAAATAGTAGTACTTCGTCTAAGGATGATGTTACATACTTACTTTACACACAGTGCTTAAGGCGATTATTTGTTGCATGCAACTTAATACAGAAAGGGGTGTGGACGCTAAACGGAAAGTGGATTATTAGTCATTGATGCGGTTGGAACGGTCTATGTATATTGTTGTAATGCCCGAATGAATCTCACACTAGACATCATAATGTTAGTATATGCATTGGTTTGCTCATCATTATTCTATCAATTGCCCAGCTGTAATTTGTTTACCACACATGCATGAATGTTATTATTATTTATGGAGAGACACCACTAGTGAACTGTGGACCACAGTCTTTCTCATTAATCTGATAAAACTGCAACTTCAAACCTGTTACTTTCTGCAAACAAACATCCTTTTTCCAAACATATGTTTAATCCTTTGTTATAGCATGCAAGTGAGATTGACAACCTCACTGTTAAGTTGGGGCAAAGTATCTTGATTGGTTGTGTGTAGACTCCACGTCAACCACCAGGAAGCATTTTTCTGGCGCCGTTGATCCCTCGGGGGAATTCTCATTTCCTACTAGTTTGATAACCTTGGTTTCATACTGAGTGAAACTTGCTGCTGCACTACTTCAGACCTTCCTCTTGGGGTCTCCCAACAACACACCCACCGTGTGAATCAAGCATTTTTATGGCACCGTTGCCGGGGATTTGAAGATTCCACTACGAGGGGAGTTTTCGCACTTCCAATTTTTTTATTTTGTTATTGTCTTGCTTAGTTTTTTTTATTGCTGTCTTGTTTTCTTAATATCAAAAATACAAAAAATTAGTTACTTGCATTACTTTTGTTATTTTGTTTTAGTCATTTATTTTCAGTTTTGTTGCTTTTGTTTATTTCAGTTTTAGCATTACTTCTTTAATATTGTTATTTCGATTTGTCATTTAATTTGCTAAAATGAGTTCCGCTGAAAATACCAAGTTGTGTGACTTTACAAGCACCAACAATAATGATTTTATATGCACACCTATTGCTCCACCAGCATCTAAATCTGAGTACTTTGAAATTAAACCTGCTTTATTGAACCTTATTATGAGAGAGCAATTCTCAGGTGCTAGTGAAAGGAAATACGTCGCCTAGAGGGGGGGGGGGGTGAATAGGCGAGGAACACTTTTTACAATTTAGGCATGATAAAAGCGGAATAAAACTTAGTGTTTAACTTATCAATGACACAACCTAAATATACTAGGTTCACCTCTGTGCACCAACAACTTATGCTACGCAAGACAAACAACAAAGTGATAGCAAGGTAAAAGACTTCAAGCACTATGGCTATCACAAAGTAAAGTGCATAAGTAAAGAGCTCGGGTATTGGAATAACCGAGGCACGTGGAGACGAGGATGTATTCCCGAGTTCCACCACAAGCCGTGTACATCTCGTTGGAGAGGTGCGAGCAACCACAACAGGTTTGCTCAACGCCCCAAGGGCCTCACCTTCTTCTCTGATGAACTTGACCACAAAGGTACGAGTCCACCTTCCACTATGAACTCCTTTGGGGGGGGAAAACAATCCCGTACAACGTACCTTGGGGCACACACCCACAACCGAATTGGGGGCTCCCAAATGACCACAAAGGTCCCAACTAGCCACAAAGGCCTTGACCACAAAAGTTCCTATGCCACAAAGGCGGCCACTAAGGCGTCTAGGGTCCAAGACCCAAGAGTAACAAGCTCAGAATTTCACCACCACGAATCCTCGTGGATGGCTCAAACCGATGCAAGATGCAATGCCAAGAGCTCACAAAGTCCTCCAGACCTTCAGTCTCAAATTCCAACAAAGCAACAAATGCAAATGGGGAAATAAGAGAGGAAGAGCAAAGAAACCACAAAGGAGTCAAATCCTTCACTCCCAAATCCCACCAAAAGCAACCAATGCTTATGGGGGGGGGGGGGGAGAAGAGAGGAAGAACAAAGGAGGAGAACCACAAAGGAACTCCAAGATCTACATCCACTAGGTTCCCCTCACTTAGAGAGGATATGGATTGGTGGAATTGTAGATCTAGATCTCCTCTCTCTTTTCCCTCAAAGATATGCAAGAATCATGGGATGGATTGAGAGATAGGCAAGCTCAAGAAGGTCAACAATGGAGGGGATTTTCGTGCTAAAGAGCTTGGGGTCATTGGGGAAGAAGACCCCCTTAAATAGGACCCCCAAAAACTGACCGTTATGTGAAAATCGCGACCCCTCAGCGGTACTACTGCAAATTTTATGTCCCTGGGAAGTCTTGACATGTAGTTTAATTTGGTATCATTATTTTTCATGTTTGCATCTGATAAAAGTGAATAATATGCAGAGAGATATTTCGTCCATTTAATTCATAACTTGATTTACAAAAGTTATTTTGAAGTGAAACCTTTTGCTAAATGGTGCTATTTACACTCTATGTTCAGCAAATTTAAAACCTAATTTTTCTAGATTATTAAACTACATAAGTACAATTATTCCGTATAACAAGTTCAAAAAAAAGACATCAAATAAATATTTGTAACAAGAATAATTTCATTAAATTATATTCATGGCATCATGCATTAACTCATCAAATAGAGAAATAATAAGTGAATGGATATTGATTAAATTATGTTAACACATTGCATACATACATGCATAGAATCATTTTTGTATTGTTAATATGAAGGATTGTGTGTTGATTTGATGTTATCCATTGTTAGATTGTCTGGAGTGCCATTCCTGTTGCTGTGATTATTCAGCTTACTCGCGGTTGACAAGGCAAGTTCACTTTGATAATTTTACAAGTAATGTTCATGAGTAGTTAAATGTTATGTTGCAATGGTTGAATCGGATCAACTATCACGTCCATTGATGAAATGAAACCAGATAGGATAGCCACATGATTTACTTTGCTCGAAATCCTAGTTGCTACCGTGAAGTTGTTTGAGTAGCTTGGCTAGCAAGATATGTTTAGGAACATCACAACTTCGTCCTTAGAAACGACATGAGTACCACAGAGTCACGGTGTCTCTAAACAATCTGGCCACCCCGGAGTCATGGTGTGTCATTTGAAACGACGTGGATCACCATGGAGTTACGGTGCGTTCTCACAAACGGCGATGACGATCTGGCCACCCCGGAGTCATGGTGTGTCATTTGAAATGACGTGGATCACCACGGAATCACGGTGCATCCTCACAAATGGCGATGACGATCTGGCCACCCCGGAGTCATGGTGTGTCATTTGAAACAACGTGGATCACCATGGAGTCACGGCGCATCCTCACAAACGGCGATGACGATCTGGCCACCCCGGAGTCAAGGTGTGTCATTTGAAACGACGTGGATCACCACGGAGTCACGGTGCATCCTCACAAACGGCGATGACGATCTGGCCACCCCGGAGTCAAGGTGTGTCATTTGAAACGACGTGGATCACCACGGAGTCACGGTGCACCCTCACAAACAAAGATAATGAGCTGGCCACCCAGGAGTCATGGTGTGTCATTTGGAACAAAATGGATCACCATGGAGTCATGGTGCATCCTCCCTAGAGATGATGAGTACCACAAGGTCTTGGTGTTTGAAAACGGCATGGTTTCCCCAGAGATATGGTGTGTCACTTGGAAAGGATTGGAAATTGGAGTGAAGTAATACTCGAAGATATCTTCCATAAAAGAGTAGAAACACCACGAGAATTATGTGCCCTCGAAAGGAGTGGGAATAACTCAGAGTTTTAATTACGTGTACGAATTAAATAAATTTCTTAGAACCAATAAAATTGTTTAAAATATTCTTAGTGAATCTTGCCACCAATATTCAATTGTGCTGACCCAATGAATCTGGGTTGTAACTCACCGTTGCAGGTCCGTCTGACAGGGCGTAAGGATTGATAGGGTCGCGAGTCTCCAACCAACATGCCTTGCCTGTGGCACATGATGAAGATGGAGCTCACTTCATCCATTTGCTTTCCGTTGTGTGTTTATTTAGGTTTGAGCTAGCCACGGGCTATGCACCTTGTATCGAACCCTTTTGATTCTAGATCATCGTGTAATGAATATTGATGCAATGTTATGCTATTTCATCTTAAACTGTGTGTGCTAGCAAGTCGATCTAGGGATTAGCACTATACACAGGAGGTCGCTACCTTATAATAAGGAGGGCCTTTACAGTGCTCATGATCATCCAAGCTTGGCTCAAAAAGGCACATGATGAGGACTCTCTCCTTGTAATCGAGACAAGCTTCCAATGCATCTCCAATGTACCTAAAACAAATTTAAGTACAAAGTGGTACCCAAACTCATTGGGTCCGAAGTAGTTAGAGCAACTACAATACATAGGACAAACTCCACATAAATATGTGCCTTTTGATATGAAATTGAATTTCAAGCACATCTTAGCAGTTTAGGATTTGGTGGAGTTTATAATATATATTGGAACAAGGAAAGAAAGCATGACATAATATATATATAGTAAATATGCATGCACACAACTTTCAAGAACCAAAAGAGATACAATTTTGGACAAAATACCAATTAAAACAAGAAGCTACACAAAAGTGTGGCAAGAAAAAGAATTGTCCAGATTATATCCCAACACTGGAATCAACACATGATTGGAGAAACCAAAGAGAAAAGATATCAATTGCAAATAGTTCAAGGCCAAAACTATTGAGCAAAAGAAATGCATCCAATAAACATGCTCAAAAGTTTATCTCATTCAAGAAGGAAGATTAAAAGACAAGGAATGAGGTAGCCAACTCCACGTAGGAGAAAAACGTTTCATAGAATAAACCAAGACCCTCTACACTTATCGTGATGGCACAAAAGTACCAAGACGAACAATGTTTGTGTTCCAACGAGACACGTCATCAGGATCCAACACCAATAAGAAAAGACCAAATGTCAATTGAAGTCAACTAATGTTCAAAAGTATATAGGATTGCTCCCCCACAATTCGTGCATTATATGATCTTGTATAAGAATACAAAATGCACATAAATGGAGTCATTGCTCTGCATGTATATTGTTAAACACTAGTCATGTTCAAAGAAGGGAATACGATACAATATTAATTTAAAGAAAGTTGTTCTCAAGAATATAAAGTAGCTTCCCCGTGATTAGTGCATAGTTTTTGATCTTGCATGTAAACACAAAATGCACTCAAGCGGGATCATCTCCCTCCATACATCTTTTTGAACACAAGTTTAAGGAAAAACAATAAGATCCACTAACAAGACAAAATAAGGTGTTCTACTCAATGTAGGATAGCTCCCCCAAGAATAGTGCATTATTTAGAAGTAAGACTTCGAATGTAAATGCACAACAATGGGATTCTTGCTTTTCCTAACTCTAGAATGCACAAAAAACATTTTGAGTAGAGCAAAACAGATCCAAAGGATACAAGGAAGACATTGGGAATTATTCCAAAACAAGACTTGGCAACAAATAAGGCGATTGATGAGCAAACACCAAATTAGATATGATCAATAAATATACCACAAATAAAATTATCACTTGTCAAAGACAAGGAATGTATGGAGATATTTCTTGGTGGTAAGTATATATTCAAGATCATAACCACAAAACATAAGCATGTGGCAAAACATGGGAATTGAAAAACATGCTTACATAGTGATTTTTTATGGCTTAAAATAATGAATAATCATGCTAAGAAACAAGAAACTCTCTCACAAACAAGATACCAAAAGATGAGAGACAACAAGAATTTGAGCTAGAGAGGAACTTGTTTGAGCAACATGTCACCTAGGAATAAGATAATTAAGAATATCAATTCTAGATGACACTACCTCACATGTTCATATTTTCTGGGCTTGTAATATGCACATAGCTTATTACTCCCCCATAATGTGATAATCAATTCATATCCCAACAAGAGCCAATTAAGATAAACAAGTTGAAACAAAGCTCAATACATACTCTCAAGATTAAAAATTAGAGAGCACAACACTTACAAGCAAGCAAGGTACAAAACCAAACACATGCAAGGGTGCAAGCAACTTCAATGTATATAAAATTTGAACACAAGTTACCGCAAGGAGGAACATTGGATATAAGATGAGGCAATATAATCCAATTGACTTGGCTTGAGAGAATATGGTTGATGAAGATCCCTTAACTCTTCATGATGTAGCCAAGTCTCCAATGTCCTCCGACTCCACCTATTGATCAAGTTTTAGCTTGTTGGTCCCCAACCAAGTTGGGTTCTAAGAGGTTAGTCACAATAGGCTTGGCAACCCAAATGGTTCTTTTCTTGACACCACTTTGAGTACCAACATACTTGGCAAACAAATTGCCAACCTTATCCTTCGGAAGCAAATAAGCATGATCAAGTATAGTGGGGTTGGATAAGTTACCATGAGTGCATGAAGAGGCTAAGTGATCCTTCCCATGACATGTGTAGCACACTCGGCCTTTTCTTTTCTTCTTGGGGAGTGAAGATTCTTTAACTTGGGAAGCTTGAGTTCGAACTTGAGGTTGCTTCCCTTGTTGCTTCTCACTAAGAGGCTTCTTCTTCTTCAAGGGGCAAGATCTAACATGGTGCCCTTCGACCTTGCACCTGAAGCACACAATCTTGGCCGAAACAATAGCTTGATCTTGACCCTTCTTCTTGATGAACTTCTACTTCAGATTGTCAATGGACGTGTTCTTAATATTGGAGTTGAATCCAAGTCCACTCTTGTCATGAGGATGTCTTCGCGCTCTCAACATCTTGTCGAGGGTGGACTTCCCTTCATGACCCTTGATTAAGTCTTTCTTCAAAGAAGTGACTTGTGCCTTGAGCTCTTTGATTTCCTCTACATGGTTAGTATCAACACAAATACTAGAGGAAGTAGATGCTACATTGTTAGAGCAACAAGGCATGGAGAGTAATTCATCACAAGATGTAACAATGTTGTGAGTGGATGAATTACTAGAACTAGCACATGGCAATAAAGTATTTTTACTAGAAATTGTGCTAGTGATCACAAGAGGCTCACACGATTTTAGCTTTGAAGAGATTGCCTCAAAAGCAACCTCTAGCCTAGCAGGGTATGCTAGAAGATCATCATTAGAGCTCAAAAGCTTTTCACGATTTTCCTCCAACTTCCCATACATGCTAGATAGCAACTCAAGTTGAGCCCTTAGCTCAACATTATCCTTCAAAATATATGCTTCATAAGAAATGGAGTTAGTAGCACAAGCATCATTATCATTGGGAATAGAAGAGGACAATTTAACAAGCTCATTATACTTTCTTTTGAAGTTGATGGCTTCCTCAAGAGATCTATCACGGGTTTCTTTTACTTTAGATAATTCTAAAGTAAGAGTCTCCTCAAGAGATTTGGATTTGCCCATTTTTAGTTTGGCAAGAGCATGATCACATTTTTTAGTGAGTTTAGCAATCATTTCATTATTTAACTCCTCACTAGTTTCTAGCTTCTGCTCAAGAGAAACTCGAGTTTCTAGCTCTTCCTTAAGAGCAATCTCAAGATTGTGGATCTCACCCACGGAATCACGAGCAAGACCCCATCCTTCATCACAACGAGTCTCCAAGGCCTCAATTGTCTCCTTGTGCTCAATAAGAATGGTCATGATTTCTAAGAAGCTATCATGGGCATGTTTTTTGTTTTAAGAGAGCATGAGAGACAATATCAAATTTCTTTTCAATGAAGGCATCATTAATATCAACATCATTAGATATATTGGAATTCAAGGTAGGAGATATCTTATACTCCTTAGCCATAAGACAAAAGTGAGTAATGGATGAGAAAGATGAATAATTACTTGAATCACCATTGAGGTCCATGTCTTGTTCCAACAATTATTTGGATTCCTCTACATTTTTAGTCAAACAAGTAATAGAGGAAATAGAAACATTTTTATCATCGCAACAAGATAAGGAAAGCAAATCATCATGTGATATAGTTAAGAAACTACTACATGATATGGAAGGACTATAAACACTAGCTTGTAAGGCATTTATGGTGCTGGAGGAGTTTAAGTCCAAAGATAGAGCATTGCAATAAGATGGGTGAGAAATATGATCAATAGTAGATTCACCATCAAGAATGCAATCTCTATCACCACTCACCATATCATTACCTTGTGGCAAGCTACATGTTGGTGAAGTGGAAAAAGACGTGAGCTCATCACGGTTGGAGGTGGAAAGAGGACAATCATCCTTGGTAGTGTTGGACACATCATATATATCTTCAAGCTTGGTCCATAATTCATGAGCGTTCCGACAAGGCATGCTTGACGCAAGAACTACATCGCTCAAAACATAGATAAGACCATTACATGCTAGAGTATCGAGATAAGAGTTTTTCTCATCCTCTAAAGATAATTCTTGTGAATCCTTTGGAGGAGAAAAACCCATATCTACAATTCTCTCTAAATTTGGATCCATGTCCCTAAAGATATTAAGCATGCGAATTTTCCAAACATCATAATTAGTCACATCAAATATATATGTGGGATTGTGCACTAATTCTCTAAACGACATCTTTATCTCTAGGCGGTAAAGCCTAATTATGAGATAACCTGGCTCTGATACCAATTGAAAGGAAAGACGTCGCCTAGAGGGGGGGTGAATAGGCGAGGAACACTTTTACAATTTAGGATTGATAAAAGCGGAATAAAACTTAGTGTTTAACTTATCAATGACACAACCTAAATATACTAGTTTCACCTATAATCACCAACAACTTATGCTTCGCAAGACAAACAACAAAGTGATAGCAAGGTAAAAGACTTCAAGCACGATGGCTATCAAAAAGTAAAGTGCATAAGTAAAGAGCTCGGGTATAGGAATAACCGAGGCACACAGAGACGAGGATGTATTCCCGATTTCCACCACAAGAGGTGTACGTCTCGTTGGAGAGGTGTGAGCAACCACAACAGGTTTGCTCAACGCCACAAATGCATCACCTTCTTCTCCGATGAACTCGACCACAAAGGTACGAGTCCACCTTCCACTATGAACTCCTTTGGGGCGGAGAACAATCCCGTACAACGTACCTTGGGGCACACACCCACAACCGAATTGGGAGCTCCCAAATGACCACAAAGGTCCCAACTAGCCACAAAGGCCTTGACCCAAGAGTAACAAGCTCACGAATTTCACCAAAGGCGGCCACTAAGGCGTCTAGGGTCCAAGACCCAAGAGTAACAAGCTCACGAATTTCACCACCACGAATCCTCGTGGAGGGCTCAAACCGATGCGAGATTCAATGACAAGAGCACACAAAGTGCTCAAGACCTTCACTCTCAAATTCCAACAAAGCAACAAATGCTAATGGGGGAATAAGAGAGGAAGAGCAAAGAAACCACAAAGGAGCCAAATCCTTCACTCCCAAATCCCACCAAAAGCAACCAATGCTTATGGGGGGAGAAGAGAGGAAGAACAAAGGAGTAGAACCACAAAGGAACTCCAAGATCTAATTCCACTAGGTTCCCCTCACTTAGAGAGGATATGGATTGGTGGAATTGTAGATCTAGATCTCCACTCTCTTTTCCCTCAAAGATATGCAAGCATCATGTGAGGGATTGAGAGATAGACAAGCTTAAGAAGGTCAACAATGGAGGGGATTTTCGTGCTAAAGAGCTTGGGGTCAATGGTCAACAATGAAGACCCCTTAAATAGGACCCCCAAAAACTGACCGTTATGTGAAAATCGTGACCCCTCAGCGGTACTACCACTCCGGTAGCAGTACTACTGCCCCGGGTGATTCTGCACGCCAAAAAAGCACTAGTTCCTGGTGCCCTAGCGGTACCGGGCGATACCGGAGCGGTACTACCGCTGGACAAAAAAACTGCAGGAAGACCCAAACGAAAACGATGATAACTAGACCATCCGAACTCCGTTTTTAATGATTTTTGGCTCGTTGGAATCACGACAAAGAGCTCTATAAGATCATGCAGAGAAACATCATAGTCCATCATGTGAGCATAAAACCAAATGGCGAAAGGTTGAGCCTTCATATAACATGTAAACCGGTAAAACCTCTGATATAAAAAACGTAACAAGATATTCATAAGAAATCCGTTTTTGATGAATTAGAGCTTAATATGAATATGAACTAACCTCTAAATCGTCACATGGATAAAGCACAACAAGTTTTCCAAAGTAAAACATTTTTGAAGCACTTGTGCTTGTCAAGATGACCACGAGACAAACACCAAATTCCAACAAGGAGAAAATCCAAATAAGAACCAAGAAAGATGATATGCCAAGCATGCAAAGGTTTGAGCTCTCCACAAAGTTGCGATTAAGTTAGTCACTCGAGAGCCCATCTTGATAGTACGCCTATCTATCCTATAACCCTATTATGATCATACCTTTGCCTTGAGCAATCCACTTGAGCTAGATGATGACGATCTTGATCTCTTCAAGTGGACCACCTTTTTTTATTTTGCTTGCTAGCACATGCTTGATGAAGACTCCTCCAAATTCTCCCCCATACTCCATTATGGGAGAGCCTCGCTTAGCTTCATCTTCATGTCTCCATTTCTTCCTCCAAGCATAAGATATCTCCGACAAGCATCTCTTGGTCTTGCACTTGTCAACCTTGATGACGATCACGACATGACGTCATCCTCCATGAGCTATATGAATTGATCTTCTTGTTGCAAGCCCATGGGAAGATACCTAACCCCACATATAGATACCACACACACACTTGGGTTAGTTCACAAAGCTATATGGACAAGAGCTTACCATCCCAAGAGATACATGATCCACTTGGTACATCTTGTAGCTTTGTGTGTTGATCAGCATCTTGATCAATCACGTATCATCCCATCTATCTTCATATAGGTGATGTATTGACATCTTCAAGACATACTTGCAATATGCTCAACACAAACATGAGTCCATTGGGATTGTCATTAATTACCAAAACCATACATGAGGGCACATGCCCTTTTTGTTAGTTCTGATGATGCTGCTGCCCATCTAAATAACTTTATTGAATTATGTGAAATGAAAAAATATAAATACAAAGATGGTGATATCATAAAAATGAAATTATTTCCTTTCTCCTTGAGAGGAAGAGCTAAGGAATGGTTGCTTTCATTGCCTAGGAATAGTATTGATTCTTGGATAAAATGTAAAGATGCTTTTATAGGAAAATACTATCCTCCTGCTAAGATTATTTCTCTAAGAAGTAGCATCATGAATTTTAAACAACTTTATAACGAGCATGTTGCTCAAGCTTGGGAAAAAATTAAAGAATTGCCCAACTCATGGACTGACTGCTTGGATGATCATCCAAACCTTTTATGCAGGACTGGATTTTTCTTCAAGTAACTTATTGGATTCAGTTGCTGGAGGTACCTTTATGTCCATCACTTTGGGGACTTCAGGAAAACTCTTGGATGATATGATGGTGAATTATTCTGAATGACATACGGAGAGGACACCTCAAGTTAAGAAGGTAAATTTTGTCGAAGAAACCTCATCATTGAGTGAAAAGATTGATATTATTATGTCTATGATTGCTAGTGATAAATCCCATGTTGATCCCAATAATGTTCCCTTAGCTTCTTTTGTTGTACAAGAAGAGCATGTTGATGTAAACTTTATTAAAAGCAACAATTTCAACAACAATGCCTATAGGAACAATTATGGTAATAACAACTATAAGCCCTATCCTCCGAATAATGGTAATTCTTATTGTATTTCTTATAAAAACAATAGGACTACCACCTCTGAACTTGAAACCATGTTAAAAGATTTTCTCACTACACAAACTTTGTTTAATAAAACTGTTGAGGAAAAGCTTGGGAAAATTGATATACTTGCATCTAAATTTGATAGTCTTGTCCCATATGTTGATCTTTTTGAAGGGAATATGCCCTAGAGGCACTTAATAAACATAGTTTATTGGCAATATCCCAATCGTTCATTATATGTTTTATACCATGCTATAACGGTATTAAGCGAAAACATTAATACAGGTGTGGTAGATAAACAACCAGATCCCTAGTAGCCTCTACTAATACTAGTTTCGTTGCGCGATTGATGATCGAGGTTTTCCGATCATAGGGCATGGCGCCGGTCGGCAATGGAAGTCATGTCGTTAGGTGTAACGATGTGATGGACATACCCAGTATTTGTAGGACATAGTCATTACGCCTAAAGACCGTGAGATCAACTCTTATTGTTATCCCTGAAAGATACTTTGATCGCACCAAACGTCATATCTTATCTAGTGTGACAATAACGGTGATACTTTTGGGTATCGGAAGGGGGTAGTTGAGACGAGGGGTCAACAGCGGGATTTGTCAGTCCGCATAACCGGATAGATACTCTAGGGTCCACTCGGTGAGATTATGTCAAATGAGTTTGCAAACATGTGACTAGGTCACCAGCTGACATAATATCATAAACGAGTAGAAGATAGCGATGTCAGTAACGAGATCATGCTAGGTATGGAGATATCTGAGAATGATGATCGGACACGCTAAGTATCGCCATGACAAAGGGTTTAAGACTATACGTCCAGGTTTGATAGATGAAAGTCATTCGTTATATCACAGGGATTAATTCATGGGGTCCAGGCCTACGAGTTAGTCGATGATCATAGAGGAGTCTTGATCGTACCTGTTATTATATCGAACCGCTAGGGTAACACACTTAAGGGGTTTCGACAAGACAACCGGAAAGGAAAGAGATCACCGGGAGCGTCCCGGGAGGGGTCCGATGGAGATCGAGCAGCGCCGAAAGAGTTTTCGGAGCTAGGAAAAATTATATATATTATGTTTGATATTAATTAGTGTAATTAATATGCAAATATGATTTTATATATTTATTTTCGAATTTATTTAGGCTGATTTCCCTAAATGGGCCTTCTGGTCAAAAGAAGGCCCATGGGGGGGAAAACCCTCAAGGGAATTTTGTGGGGGAGGCTTGGCCGGCCTAGGTGGGCCAAATGGGGCCCACCTAGGGCCGGCGCACCATCCCTAGCCGCACCATGGCTGTGGGATAGTGCCACATTGCCTGGCTAGGGAGGTTGGCTCCCCCCGGGAGCCTATATAAGAAGGGGCACCCCTGGCCTTTTAATTCACCAATTAATTCCCAATTTCTCTCTCGATCTCGTGGTTCCGTTGTCGGAGCCGCGCCGAGTAGAGGAGGGGGATCTCTTCCACCATAGCCCGCTGCCGCGCTGCTGGTGTTCCGGTCCAAGTCTTCCGCTGCTCGTCCTGGACTGGAGCTTCGGAGGCCGTCGTCTCCAGCGTATGTGTGTGACGCCCTGCGAGGTGCTGCACTAGCGGTACTCGGAGGCCTACTTCCTCCACCCGACCTCATGGTCATCTTCGTCATCTTCGTCGCGCCGAGTTCTCCGCGACCTAGAGGTCGGCTACGTCGTCTTCGTCGTCAACGCTTGTGCGGGAGCGTAATCCCCGCTATTCGGTCTACGAGGGTATGTATTCCGATCTCCGCCGTACTACTATATCTGCATAGTGTAGATCTTGGCTAGTTTAAGGATATCGTTGCTAGGAAATTTTTTGTTTTCTGCACACGATCCCCTTCAGTGGTATCAGAGCCGATCTATCGTAGATATAGCTGTACGCTGTTAGAACCCGTGCTCTGCACAGGGGCACCGTTCCTGTTATTTTCTACCCTCTAGCATGCACTTGTGTATTCCAGCGGCATTGAGTTGATGAAGCGGCCCGGACCGACTTTACGCGTACGCTTACGCGAGACTGGTTCCACTACTGACATACGGCTTGTACCGTATATGTGGCTAGCGGGTGTCAGTTTCTCTCTCTTTAGTTGGTCTTCGCATTTTCAATGGAGGGCCCGAAAGGGATGCTTAAACATGCAATTATTGGATCGTTGTTGTGGTCATAAGGTTCGTAGGTATGAAGAGGTTCTATTTACGAAAGCGCCGAGCCACGTAAAATATGCAAAAGATAAAGTAGAAGCGTCTAACTTTATTGTGCAGGGGCTATGTGATATAGTCAAGGTAGGTTTATTAAATTGTTTATAAACTGCGGGCGTCAAGAAGACCATGGCGCAATGGACTATATCACATTGCATTACATTTGATGTTTTGTGTGCATCTTAAATTGTGTGATTGTATATATAGTATATATTAGTTACACGACGGTAGCTATATAAGATGATCCCTTCAAAATACCACTAGTGTTCTCCCTCCAACGCGCACCACCAAGAAACACTAGTAGAAAACAGGCTAAAGGACCAAACTCCAAAACCCCATTTGTCCCGGTCGTACTGCAAACCGGGACAGATGGGGCATAAAACGCGCCGAGCAGTTCAGGCGACACTCATTTGTCCCGGTTCCAGCCACGAGCCGGGACAAATGAGGCAGCACCCGCCGAGCAGTTCAGGCGACACCCATTTGTCCCGGTTCCAGTCACGAACCGGGACAAATGTCATGGTTTCAGTTACGCGCCCGAGCCATCGCCGCTTTTTTTCGACGCGCACGGAAGACGAGCGGAAATACGCCGCCGCCGGCGATTCCTCTGGCCTCCGGCGATTAATTCCTCTGCTCTCCGCCGACGATTCATCTTCCTCTCCGGTGCTATAAAATGTACTGCACAGTACGACTCCTCCACACACCATTTATCCGGCCATCTCTCCTCTCTTTTCTCCGTCCCTATGGAGCCACTCGTGCCTCGGTCCGATGAGTTTTACGACTACGAGAAGGAAGGCATGCGGTTCAAGGTGTGGGTCACCCTTCGTGCATGGCGCGTGGAGAAGTGGATCGGCGACGTGAAGAACAACTTCCTCGACGCCGCTCCGATCAAAGCCGTTGGACTCAATTGCGAGTTCACCGACCCTCGACGGAAGGATACTCCGCAGTGCGCCGCCGTCATTCAACTCTCGGTGGCGACCGAGACTCTTGTCTTCCAAATTTGCAAAGCTGATCGGGTGCCACAGGTCCTCGTGGATTTCTTAGTTGACGAGACAATCAAATTCTATGCCGTGGCAATCCATAATGACATGAAGATGCTAGCCTACTACGGAATTATTATTCGGTCCGCGGTCGACCTGCAGAGGGATCGCCGAAACCCTACCGGCAATTTTACTCCTAGTCTATATGCTCTCTCTAATGCGGTCATTGGGACAAATCTTGAGAAGAAGAAGAAATACAAGAAGAGGAAGTACACGGACGACGACAAGGAAGACACGTTACAAAAAGACCTAATTTTCGGATGGGGCAATGTTCCATTGAGCTACGATCAAGTCGTATATCCTGCTTTAGACGCTCGCCTTGGCTTCGAGATTGCACGGAAGTGGGATAGTCTACGCGGCTATAATACGGACAATGATCATCTTAATGTCGTTGATGAGTAGACTATCTATGTATTCCGTTACGCAAATATTCTGTGTGCGCGTGTTCTCTTGTATTGACCGAAATATATCTAAAGTTTGCAAAAGAGTTTTCAAATTCCAAAGTTTGCAAAAGTTATTTAAAACAGAGAACAGAAAATGGTTTTGTATTAGTTAGTCAAATTCAAACATTTTTTATATTCATAGTTTTTCAAAAATCCAAAGTTTGCAAAAGTTATTTAAAACAGAAAACAGAAAAAGAAAATAAAAAAATGAAAAAACCTCCATCTGTCCCGGTTTCAGTCACAAACCGGGACAAATGGCCTCCTTGTTGTCCCGGTTTGTGACTGAAACCGGGACAAATGGGGGGGGGTGCTTATATATACTGATCAGCACAGCCCCCTCCCAAAACCATTGGAGGCTTTTTTTTTGAAATGGAAGGAGGGGGTGTGTGCTAGTCTGTTTTTTTGTATGCATGCAAGGTGTTTGATGAAATGCCCGAGAGAGTTCACGAATTGATTTGATGTACACTTAAAGAAGTTTATTCTTCTTTTCGATCAAGGTTAATTTTTCTCTCATTTCATTTGTAATTAATTGATACCGTGCATGTTCAGTATTTATTTGTCGATGTTCTGTAATGGTTATTGATGTAGTTCATTATATAATGCAGATGGACCGACAATGGATGTATGGTGACCGACGCACTGCCGAGTACATGACAGGTTTGAGGAAATTTCTAGAGAAAGCCCAGGCCCACAGTACCAATGGTTTCATGTGTTGTGCATGTGTCAACTGTCAGAATAAGACAGATCACCCAAACGTGAGAACCCTTCAAAGTCATCTTATTCGGCATGGTTTCATGCCCAGCTATAATTGTTGGACGAAGCACGGAGAAAAAGGTGTTATGATGGAAGACAATGAAGAAGAGGAAGATGATGACAACAATCCTATGTTCCCGGAGTACGGAGATTCTGCAACGGGGGAAGCTGAAGCTGAAGAGGCACCAGATGAGCCCACTAACGATCTTGGTTGGGCCATTGCTGATGCAAAGAGAGAGTGCGGAACTGAAAAGGAGAGGTTGAAGTTCGACCAGATGTTAGAGGATCACAAGAAATTGTTGTATCCAAGTTGCGAAGATGGTCAGAAAAAGCTGGGTACCACACTGGAATTACTGCAGTGGAAGGCAGAGTGTGGTGTGACTGACAAGGGATTTGGAAAGTTGCTGCAGATAATTAGGAAGATGCTTCCAAAGGTCAACGAGTTGCCCGACAGCACGTACGAAGCAAAGAAGGTTGTGTGCCCTCTAGGATTAGACGTGCATAAGATACATGCCTGCTCTAATGACTGCATCCTCTACCGCGGTGAGTATGAGAATTTGGATGCATGTCCAGTATGCACTGCATTGCGGTATAAGATCAGACGAGATGACCCTGGTGAAGTTGAGGGTGAGCGTCCCCGGAAGAGGGTTCCTGCCAAGGTGATGTGGTATGCTCCTATAATACCACGGTTGAAACGCCTGTTCGCGAATAAAGAGCATGCCAAGTTGTTGCGATGGCACAAAGAGGACCGTAAGAAAGACGCGATGTGTAGACACCCCGCTGATGGGTCGCAGTGGAGAAAAATTGAGAGAGAGTTCCCGGAATTTGAAGATGACGCAAGGAACTTAAGATTTGGTCTAAGTACAGACGGTTTCAATCCGTTTGGGGAGCAGAGCAGCAGTCATAGCACATGGCCTGTGACCCTATGTATTTATAACCTTCCTCCTTGGTTGTGCATGAAGCGAAAGTTCATTATGATGCCATTGCTCATCCAAGGCCCGAAGCAACCCGGCGACGACCTTGATGTGTACCTCAGGCCATTATTTGAAGAACTTTTACAGTTGTGGCGGGAAGAAGGTGTACGGGTGTGGGATGAGCACAAACATGAGGAATTTGACCTACGAGCTTTGCTTTTTGTAACAATTAACGATTGGCCTGCTCTTGCTAACCTCTCAGGCCAGTCGACCAAGGGGTACAATGCATGCACACACTGTTTGGGTGAGACTGAATGTTTATATTTGGATAAATGTAAGAAGTGTGTGTATCTGGGGCATCGTCGATTTCTTCCGATCAGGCATACCGCAAGGAAGAAAGGCAAGCATTTTAAAGGTGAGGCTGATCACAGTAGGAGGCCTGTCAACCGTACTGGTGAAGAAATATTTGATATGGTCAAGGATCTAAAAGTAATCTTTGGAAAGGGTCCTGGAGGACAACAGGTTCCGAAAGACGCTAACGGGCACGCACCCATGTGGAAGAAAAAATCTATATTTTGGGAGCTACCATATTGGAAGGTCCTAGAGGTTAGATCTGCTATCAACGTGATGCACGTGACGAAGAATGTTTGCGTGAACCTGCTAGGCTACTTGGGCGTGTACGGGAAGAAAAAAGATACAGAGGAAGCACGGGAGGACCAGAAACGTGTGAAAGAACGAGATGGCCTAAGTCCCGAACACTACGAAGGTCCTGCCAGCTACGCTCTTACCAAACAAGAGAAAGTAATATTCTTTGAATGCCTGAGCAGTATCAAGGTCACGGCTGGGTTCTCGTTGAATATAAAGAGGATGTTAAAATGTGAGACTCCAAAAATTTCAGAACCTAAAGTCTCATGATTGCCACGTGATTATGACGCAATTGCTTCCGATTGCACTGATGGGGCTACTACCGGAAAATGTTCGAGTACCCATTGTGAAGCTTTGTGCATTCCTCAATGCAATATCTCAAAAGGTAATCGATCCGGCGATTCTACCAGGGTTGCAAAATGATGTGGTCCAGTGTCTTGTCAGTTTTGAGTTGGTGTTCCCTCCATCCTTCTTCGATGTTATGACACATCTCCTGGTTCACCTAGTCGAAGAGATTCAAGTTCTCGGTCCTGTATTTCTGCACAATATGTTCCCATTTGAGAGGTTCATGGCAGTCTTAAAGAAATATGTGCATAACCGTGCTAGGCCAGAAGGAAGCATCTCCAACGGCTACGATAACGAGGAGGTCATTGAGTTCTGTGTTGACTTTATTCATGACCTTAAGCCGATAGGTGTTCCACAATCACGACATGAGGGTAGACTTAGTGGAAAAGGCACACTAGGAAAGAAAACAAAAATTTGTATGGATGGACATTCTTTCACTGAAGCACACTATACAGTTCTACAAAGTTCTACCTTGGTGGCCCCGTATATCGATGAACACAAGAATTTTGTACGCTCTCTACACGCGGGGAAGTCTGACAACTGGATTGTACGAACACACATGGCCACGTTCGGCGGTTGGTTGCGAGCACATCTTGAAAATAAAGACAAGGTTGATGAAGAGTTACACTTGTTGGCCAGGGCACCATCTACAACTATATGTACTTTCCAAGGGTACGAGATAAATGGAAATACATTTTACACGAGTGTCCAAGATAAAAAGAGCACGAACCAAAACAGTGGTGTTCGCATTGATGCAACAAACAACAATGGGCAGAAGAACACATATTATGGTTGCATAGAGGAGATTTGGGAACTTGACTATGGACCTTCTTTTAAGATCCCTTTGTTTCGGTGCAAATGGGTCAATCTGAAAGGCGGGGTTGAGGTAGACAAGATGTACGTAATGACAACAGTGGATCTAAACAATCTTGCGTACAGAGACGAACCATTCGTGCTAGCCAATGATGTTGCTCAGGTTTTCTATGTGAAAGACATGTCTAGCAGACCCAAAAAAAGAAACATCCTGGGAGTGGAGGAGCCTATGCGTCACATAGTTCTTTCAGGAAAAAGAAACATCGTGGGAGTGGAGGACAAGACAGACATGTCAGATGATTATAATAATTTTGATGAAATTCCGCCTTTCGTAGTGAACATTGACCCAATCATCAAGTTGATTGAAGAAGATGCTCCATGGTTCCGACGCAGAAGAACTGGCGGTGTTGTGTGATGGAGATGTTGGTGCGATATGTAATAATTAATATATTAAACTTTTGATATGAAGAAGATGCTCCATTTTACCTGCATATCAAATGGATCCGTCGGCGTTGATAGAACAAAACACACGATTTCACCTGCATACAGCCCCACGGTGGCTCTTGATGAGTGCCTGCATATCAAATGCACCGTGGGGCGTATGCAGGGAATCCGAGTAATTTGTATATATTCCTCAGTAGATGAATTGAACTATTCTTTTGATAGAACAAAACACACGATTTCACCTGCATACAGCCCCACGGTGGCTCCTGAGTGCCTGCATATCAAATGCACCATGGGGCGTATGCAGGGAATCCGAGTGATTTGTATACCACACACCACCCGGCTAGGCACTAGAAGGAGGAAACACTGAGTGCTCGCCTCGTCCGAGAGGGGGCTATATATAGGGTCACGGGCTCAACCAGTGGTACTGATAGTGTTGATCCAACAGCTCTCAAGTGCTCAAAAGAAGCACATCCCTGATCCAACGGCTAACAAGTGTTTCAAAGAAACACACGATCTGTGTGCTTCTTTAGTCCCGGTTTGAAACTGAAAGCGTTAATCGAACAGCTCAGAAGCAACCAAAAGAAACACACACCTGATCAAACGACTTACAAGTGCTTGAAAGAAACACACGATCCGTGTGCTTCTTTAGTCCCAGTTTCGAAGTTAAAGTTTGCAAAAGTTATACAAATTCACATTCAAAATAGTTTTAAACTAATTTAAATAATGGTTATAGAAAAGAGAAAATGTTTTTGTATTAGTTAGTAAAATTCAAACACTTTTCATATTGAAAGATTTTTCAAATTCCAAAGTTTGCAAAAGTTATACAAATTCACATTCAAAATAGTTTTAAACTAATTAAAATAATGGTTATAGAAAAGAGAAAATGTTTTTGTATTAGTTAGTCAAATTCAAACACTTTTCATATTGAAAGTTTTTTCAAATTCCAAAGTTTGCAAAAGTTATACAAATTCACATTCAAAATAGTTTTAAACTAATTAAAATAATGGTTATAGAAAAGAGAAAATGTTTTTGTATTAGTTAGTCAAATTCAAACACTTTTCATATTGAAAGTTTTTTCAAATTCCAAAGTTATTTAAAACAGAAAACAGAAAACAGAAAAAGAAAAGAAAAGAAAAAGAAAAAGGAAAAGGAAAAACCCCATCTATCCCGGGTGGTGGCACAGCCCGGGACAGATTGGGTGCTATCTGTCCCGGGTGCACGAACGGCCCGGCACAGATGAGTGCTATTTGTCCCGGGCTGAGCCACCACCCGGGACAGATAGAGTGTTGCTATATAAGCAACACTTAGCCACGGGTGGTGGCTCAACCCGGAGCAAAATCACTACGACGCCGTCAGGCTGCCGAAATTCCCCTCGAGCGCCGCCGTCTCCTTCCTCGACTCCGGCCGGGCCTCGCTGCATCCTCGAGCGCCGCCACCTTCCTCCTCGACTCCGGCGACTAGGTGAGCCTCTCCCCTCTCTCTGCGCTTGCCTCTTCCCTCTCTCTGCGCTTGCCCCAAACCCTAGCCGTCGCGCCGCCGTTGCCGCAGCACCGCTGTGCGAGGAGATGGAGCAGCACCGTGCCGTCACGCCGCCGTTGCCGCAGCTCACCGCCGCACGGCCTCGTTCCCGCGTGCCTCCAATCGCGCCCGCTCTGCGCCCCGTGCACGTACGTAACCCTAGCCGTCGCGCCGCCGTTGCCGCAGCACCGCCGTGCGAGGAGATGGAGCAGCACCGTGCCGTCACGCCGCCGTTGCCGCAGCTCGCCGCCGCACGGCCTCGTCCCCGCGTGCCTCCAATCGCGCCCGCTCTGCGCCCCGTGCACGTACGTACGCCGCCGACCGCCGCGAGCTCGCCAGCGCCCGCTGACGTCAGCGTTGTCTGGCTGACGTAAGGGATTTTTAATTACAGGAAACGTCTAAATAAAAAAAATGGAGGAATCTCATGTCCAGTTCAGAAAAATGCAAATAAACTACCAAAAATTTCAGAAAAAATATCTTTCCATCCAACACATTGGAAATTAGTATGCGAAATTCCCCTCGAGCGCCGCCGCCTCCTTCCTCGACTCCGGCCGGGCCCCAAACCCTAGCCTCGCGTTGCCTTGTCCGTCGCCGGCCTCCGCCTCGCATCCTTCTTCGACTAGGTGAGCCTCGCGCGTGCCCTGAACCCTAGCTCGTGCTCCCTTTCTCTCTCTGCGCGCGCGTGCCACGAACCCTAGCCTCATATCGCCATCTTCGGCTCTGCGGCCGAGCGACTCCGGCGAGCGGCAACAGCGGCCAGGCGGCGCTCCGTTAGGGGTTTAGGGGGGCAAACGGACCGCGGTGTCGGGGGCTAATGAAATGTTCATTTGGATAATCCATTTATTATAAAATATATGAAGTTATTAAAGTTATTTAGTTGTATGACATATCGGTAAAGTTATTTAGATGTTGAGTTATTAAAATTATTTAAATGGATTGAAATCTCTTGCAGAAATTATGGACACCCGTAGAAACCTTCAACAAGAAGAGGACATGTTCGACATCATTCGCGAAGGTGATGAATTGGACCCCGGCAGAAACCATGAACAAGAAGAGGAACACTTAGACGATTTCACCGGGCAATTTCTGAACGAGTCCGGTGATGGACTGGAGGGGCATTCAGACGGAATAGACGTCACCGACAGTTCAGCTCACCGACAGTTCACCGACTCTACTGTTGGAAAGTCGGCCGCCGAGTAGATATATGCCCTCAGGTTTTTGTCTCCGTTGAAAAGATTTGTGTGTATACATATATTAACTATCACGTTTTCTTGTGTTTAGCCGTTGGCGGGCCATGAACCGGGACCAAGCAAAAAAGCTGCGGTGAAACGAGGCGGGCCACGGACCGGGACCAAAAAGCTCCAAGGGAAACAGAAGTACCACATCGAGGAGATCAATGAAAAAGGAAAACCGATTGCTCCCGCTAACCACGCAAGGAAATTTGTAGCTCAGTGCAGAGTCATCGTTCGGGACAGACTATCCATCAGGGCTCAAGAATGGTATAAGCCAAAGGTGCCAAAAGAGGGGGTTATTTATGTCTCGAATGCAGACAAACAACTCCTTTGGGACGAGCTCATGCAGAATTTCACTTTACCGGAAGAGGAGGATGTAGAGGAGCCGGTTAAAGAGAATCGATGCAAGGCCTGGACTTATATTGAGATGGGTGAATTGTTCCGCAGCTGGAAGAAAAGGCTTAACAAGTTCATAAAAGAAGGTAAAACTCCAGAATTTGTCGGAGTCTATGAAAAGATAAAAGATGAGTGGCCCGAATTTAAGGCGTACAAGCAATCGGAAGCCGCTAAGGCCATGTCAGAGAGAAATAAGAAAAATGCAGACAAAAAGATATATCACCATAACATGGGGTCAGGTGGCTACCTGACGGCCCTGCCTAAGTTTCTGAAAATGGAGGAAGAGTTTTTGGCTAAAGGTATACAGATCGAGACATTTGACTGGCCAGACCGGCTTAAGGCTTGGTTCTATGGGCATGGTGGAAAGTTAGACCCTGAAACAGGTGACTGTCTTTTTACCAAGGAGCACGGACCTGACCCTATTAAAGCTCTCAGAGAGGTATGGAAGGAGGTCACGGAAGGCATGTTCCACCCTAACAGAGAGAAGGACGAGCTATCGCGAGCCCTTAAGAATCCTGAACACAGTGGACGAACAAGAGGAACCGTCGGCTCTGTACCGTGGATACTTGGGTTTCCCAAAGATGTTGGCACTTATAGAAGCCGATCGAGAAAGAAGAAAGAGATTGCCGACCGGGCCCAGTGGATGGAAAATAAATTACTACAGCATGAGAAGGAGATAGCAGAGCTGAAGGCAGCGCAGACTCGACGGATGCCCTGCGAATCTGAGACGCCCGAAGTTCCTTCTCCTGATCCAAAATCAATGCGGAGAAGCAGCGTGGCTTCGACGGAGCTCGATCGCCACAATGATATGCCGGGTCCTCGTCACCCCGTGGATAATATCGTGCAGCGGGAACTTTGCGACCTACATGTGCCATGCTTGAACATAACCGTGAAGGTGGCGCACGGCTTTGCCCTACCGCCTAGCCCAAATGGAACTTACCATTGTCGCCCTATTCCAGATGGCTATGTTGTTGTCGGGGTTGATGAGGTTATCAAGACATATGAGGGAATTAAGCTGGACTTCCCTACGGGTGAAGACGAGGTTGAGTTGAGATTTGCCCTCAAGAGTACCTGCTTATGGAAAAAAGAATACATCGTGTTCCCACACATGCAGCTAAATCGCCCTCCCAGTCCACAAGCCAGTCCACATAACTACAACAACGACAACCAATGCGCTAGTCCAGACACCCCCCACAACGACAACCAAGGCGCTAGTCCATCTCCGCCGTCGCGTGAGCGTACTCCGCCGCGTGAGCGTACTCCGCCGCGTGAGCGTACTCCGCCGCGTGAGCGTACTCCGCCGCGTCAACGGACTCCATCGCCTCCGCAAAAGAAGCGGAAGTGCACCGCTGCGTCGACTAGTACTCAGAAAAGCGAAACGGCCGGGAAGTCTCGCTTTGTGAACTCTCGCAAAGATGTCGATACATGGGTCGAGGAGATCCAGACTTCCCAGAGAAAGAAGGAAAAAAAGATGTCTTTGCCTGTTCCGGTTTATTCTTCGGAAGCGATACGGTGGGCCATAGAATTTCTTACGCATCCGTCGCAATATGAACTAAATATGGACGATGACTACACACGCGTTCTGGTGCGTACATCTAGGAGAGTGCGGGAAGAACAAAAATCTGCTGCCACCCAGAAGAGAGATGTTCCACAGCTCGGAATGCAGGCGGGACAATCGGCCCCTCCACTCATATTGGCGCCTTACAACCGGAACCCGGTCGATGATGTACTTTCGCAGCAAGCTAGAGATATGGGTATAACTCTGGCAGAGCTTAAGGCATTGCAAGCTGGCGAGAGTGTCACCATACATGAGGTGGTGCGGACATATGTGAGAGGAGAAGATCTTGTCGACCCTGCAATGGTGCGCACTCTACCAGCTAGGTTGCAGCAACTAAATGCATGGTACTTGCGTACCACGAAAAGTCAAGACGGAGACTGGCTCTATGGGAAAATTCCAAAGGATTTTTTTGGCCCAGGTGATGATGAGGTTCAAATCGGGTATTGCGAATTATGGCAGTTATTCAATTTGGACGCGCTCGACAAATCTATCATCAGTGCCTTTTGCATGTAAGTAATTAAATTATGTATATATGTTAATTCTCTAGCTCTACTTATTTTTCATTGCTTGTAATTATCCTTATCACTATATTACTTTTGTACTCTATTATGCAGGCTGAAAATTATACAATCTCGAAAGCTGGGACTCAATCACAAGATTGGATTCATTGACCCTAATCGAGTTCATCATCATGGTTTGTTACATTACCCTAATGAAACTGAGGAGCTTTTGCTTACTTATTTGATGGCGCAACATTACAAAAGCACCATAATTTTCCCGTTCAACTTCGAGTGAGTTGTTTACTTTCTTATACATACTCAATGTTAATTAAGTATATGTAATTGATGATTTAGTTATTAACAAATATAAACATATGGCAGATTTCACTGGGTATTATTTGAGATTGATGTTGAAAAGGCAATCGTTGATGTCTTGGACCCATTATCGAAACCTGAAGAAAAGTTCGACGACACGAAACAGATGCTCCAGAGGTAATTTCGTTCATTAACACAATCGACCTCGTCTTTTCTAATAATATATAGTAATTAGTTAACTTCTTTACTAATTTTTCATACCGTAAACTTCAGGGTTTGGGACAAGTTCACCGGTGTCCACAAGGATGTCGGTATAGCTAAGAACCTCACTTTTAAATGGCGAGAGGTAAGACGTACTAGCTAGGTTCCACATACGCATATTCTTAATTTCAGTCTCACAATACCATTTTTTCAATATTTTTGATTATTTTTTATTAATTTCTTATCTTATTCTATCATAAAGTGCGCAAAGCAGCAACAAGGCACCAATTTGTGTGGATTCTATGTCTGCGAGTTCATCCGAATTCACTTCAATGAGGGTGTAGACTGGAATAGGGTACGTTAACAATTCATTCAAACTTGTTCACTTTTCAAATTGAATTATTTTCATAATGGTTGATATATTGGTGTTGATCTCTCCTTTTTAGTTTGAGACGATCCGGAACAAGCTTGATGCAAAAGACCGCCTACTACCAATCGTGGAGGAAATTGCGGGTTTTCTGCTTGACTATGTCATACAGCCAGGCGCAGAATGCAGTATAACCCGGCCGCCAAAAAAGACCATCCCGAGGAAAAAATAGGGTTTAATGCTTCTCTGTCATGTAATGATATCTGTTTGTAAATATTTAGACATGATCTTCCGGTTGTAAATATTTGTTTGGGAGAACTCGTGTACTAGTAGTATTCATGACTATATCCCGAGGAAAAAAATCGTGTATTCATGATATATATTACATAGTAACGTATAATATGCAACTAGATCTTGTTTGAAATGAAACATAAATGAAAAAACACAAACACAAAAGAATCAGTAACATAAATAGAAAACAGAAACAAAAATAGAAAACAGGAAACAAAACAAAAGAAACAAAAAATCATATATACTGTCCTGGTTCGTATTACGAACCGGGACAAATGAGTGGGAGCCAGAGGCTGTCTGGTTTGGCCACGTGACCCCCCTACTGGTCCCGGGCCGTGGCGTGCCCGGGACAAATAGGGGAGGCTATTTGTCCCGAACACGGTGTCCCGGGCGCGTGACCGGGACAAAAAGCCCTCCCGGCCCGGGACCAGTGGCCTGTTTTGCTCTAGTGAAAGTTCTACGTTATGAGGCAGGCCGTGATGATCAGGTGTCAGACATATCTTCGTTCGCATACGGTGGGTGTAAGCCATGTTGCACAAGCGTCAGCATGGAGGTTTTTGGTGGCGAGCCTAGCATATTCAGAAATATGGCCTCGGAACAGGAAGACCGAAAGGTCGAGCACGAGTCACAAAATTGGTGTGGCGGACAATTGTCTACTCTGGAAGTTGTGCCGCCGGCTCTGATGATGAGGGGTGGTGCAATGGATGGGGGTCGTGTAATCGCTTAAACGACCAGGAGGGATGTTCGTTTGAGTGGGAGTTCGGATAGTTATTTTCTAAAATACTAGAACTCAGAATATAATGAACAGAGTCTGTTTTGCATACCTTTGTAGATATTAACCATTGTGATAGCATCTTTTCAAATTAGGCGCATACCTGCGATTGAGAAACTTAAAAGGTTCGGTCCAAACTTCATAGTTTTATACTTTAGCTTGAGGATACTCCTTGTTTAAATCGTTAGCTCTTTGTGTTACAATACCCGCTAGGAGATAAACCCGGAGATTCCGCTAACAAAAGATAATTTGGATTATCAGATTTTGTGCGGATGATATTATCATAGTCCAGTGTATGCTGTGATCTCTGCCATAAAGAACCAACGGTGGGTACGAGTTTTTAGATCGCGAACATATGATATGGTCGCAAAACTCGGGGTACCCCAAACGTTGGGTTGATGAAGTTTATCAGTACGTTGACTGATTGTCTTCCCAACCAAGATGGAAGAGAATACACACATTGAGGGAGCACGTGGCGGTCATACTTAATGACATATGTTCATGATTAATGAACATTGAGACGCCTCGCTCAACTCAATCACTGGATGACAGACATCGTTGCCAAGTGCAAATCCTCTGTCATAGACTATGTCATGCAAGGGGAATCGTTCACCTTCATGGTTCTTGATTACGGTGGAAGTATCAAGAAGATGAAACAAATCGCCGGAAGTCATCAATGATGATGGTGTATATATGATATACATGTTATGAATGCTTTAGCTAAGCAAGTGCTCGCAGTAGTGACTAAGTCTTGAACTAGTCATGTTTTGTGAAAAACCAGGTTTACTACTTGAGTAGCTTGAAAGGATGAGGCGACATTGCGTGTTGATAACGACAGTCAAGTTGTTGTGACGGCCATAGACACTCTCCCTCTAGATCTACCATTTGAATAAATTCTTTATGATCGGGTGTTGGTATGATCGTTACAAGTGTGTCTCCTCTAGCGAGACACTTGTTCATACATGATAGTGACAAATTGGTGTCTTATATTTATGAAGTAATGATCATATGCCGATTCGAATTTAGATGGTAGAAGCTCCCACATTCATAATATTAATGCCAAAGGATACAAACTTAATAAAGACACCACATATGTGTGGCACTACCGTTTAGTCATGTCAATGTTATATGCATTAGCTCCACATTGGATGGACCTACAAGTCCTAAGATTTGATCTTTTGACACTTGCAAAATAACTGTGACACCGTTTTCGGAAAACGGGCATATAACTTATTGATAGTCATACATGGAGATGTATGTGGTTCAATGAAGTAATTGACGGGTAGTGGAGACCTTTATTTCGTGAACTTCACTGAACGTTTTGAGTATAGCTTGTTGAGAATCATGCATATGGGTGTATGTGAATCAATGAAGTACTTTAACGTGTAGTGGAAGTATTTATTTCATAGACTTCATGAACATTCAAATAGATATATGGATATCCACTCGGGGAATGTTGGCCTGGAAATTTTGATATAATCAAACAAGTCCTGAATGAAGTAGGAAATAAACTTAACAAGAAAATCAAATTCCCGTGATGCATATCGAGGAATAAAGATTTGAGTTAGTTGGCACATCATTGGAAGACTTGTGAGAAGAGTTCCACAAATTACGTCGCATGGAACACCATAGTGTTATGGTGTGTTAGGACGTCGTAATTGCACCCTATCGGATAGTGTGTGGTAAATAAATCTCTTACCGAATTATTGTGATCATTAGAGTCATATGGTAGAAACGTAAACACTCACGTTAGGAAATAGGGAAACCATTTGAATCCATGGAGACAATACCATACGAGTGATGGCATGGCTTTTGAGCCTGGATTGTCGTTTCATCAATTTAGTGTTTCGATGTAATCGAACCTAAAATGGATTAATCTTTGTAGTATACCCTACCTAAAGAGTTAGTTGGGTAGATATCTCACGGCATATGCAAAATCTTTGCCGGGATATACATTGCGAAAGAAATAGTTTCTTGTCCGAGGGTATAAGTGAGAAAGAAAGTAGAGCAAGACGAAGTTGGTGAACTCCTTCTCCAGACATCAGAGTGGCGTAACCGAAAGTGTGTTCGGTGTCAGGCTCCACAGCTTGAAAAAGCTGATGATTCAAGATCATGATCTTCTGAGCTCATACTAAGAGCGTAGGCATACGAGGTTGTGTTCCACACTGTGTGTTACGACAATCTTGCTATGAAGGTCATATTAGTGGAATATGATAGACCTACGAACTACGAAGAAGAGATGGTGAACCTAAGTCCGAGAAATGGCTGTGAGTCATTTATGATCCGAAATAAAATCCAAATACGATTACCAGGTAATGACTTGGGAGATCTTCTTGATGGCATCTAGGATGTTGATAGTATATGGAGTTTTATGAGAGAGTAGATATTGAGCAGATTCGATTTGTCGTGAAACAGTTCCGACAGACCACATGAGACTTTGTCTCAAGTGGCGAAGCCTAAATCTATTCTGGGTCGTTTAGCAATTACTATAATTTTGAATGATAAATTGATAGATGGATGAGAAAACCATGGTTCTTAATAGTGTAATTAAGAATGGTTTGTAATCCTGAGGATGCTAAACATGTGTGCAAACTTTGGTTGTCCATTCATGGGCAGAAGCAAGCATATCGGAGCTGGAATCTTCACTTTGATAATGTGATCAAAGGATTTTGGAGTTGTCCAAAATAGTTGAAGAAACCTACATTTGCAAAGAAGTGAGTGGCAGCAAAGCAGCTTTCCTTGATCTTATATGCGGAAGGCATATTTGAGTGGGAGCTAAGTAGCTTTTCCTTGATCTTATATGCGGAAGGCATATTTGAGTGGGAGCTAGGTGTCATTCGTGATTTGATATGTAACAACATATTGAATGACACAGATCCTCTAGTAGAGTGTAAAGGATTATTTAAGTGATTAAATTTTCTATGAAATGAAGTTAGAAGTATTAGGCATCCGATTTATAATTGTATAGATCAGAAGGGGCTTAATAACGTTAGGTCGGAATATTTACTAAGTCAAGATTCTGAAGTGTTTCAGAATAGGACAAGCAAAGAAAGAGGTTCTTGCTTGTATGACTAGGCAAAAGATTAAGTTAATCTTGACTTTTTCAGTTATAGCAAATGATGTTCGACATTATCTATGTATCAGACATAGATGCTATCAGACTGAAAGCTCGACTTAGTGTGACCCGAGTTCTTGGTTGAAGAACAGGTTCTAGAGTGATCCTTGTGTGGATCAATGAACAAACGTTAAGTTTATTCTTCAGTGTCTATGAGAACTGAAGATAGGTTTTCTAGTAACGGGTAAGAGTGGAATGGCAACTTGCCGTAAAGCGGTTACGATGATGCAAGTTATTACACTGACCCATACGACTAGAAATCTCATATAGGAGATGTCCTTTATTTTGAAGAAAGACATGGTTAGTTTGCGAAGTCGCATATGAATGCACTGTCGCATAATCTACATAGCTATATAAATATAAAGCGACTTTAGAAGTAGCAAGTGTGATTGGACTGAGCAGTTTTCCGAGCGTAGGTGGTCCCTTAATAGATCTTTCAGACTTTTAAGGCGCATGCTACGCGAATGCTCGAGTCTCACTCCATCCACTGGGATATATTTCACCGTCATCGTAAGATACGGGATTATGTCAAACTAGGTGACATAGAAGTGTTGCAAAACACATATAGATCTCAGTGTGTGAGATCTATTGACTGTATTCCTCTTCCACGAGGCGAGCAGGCACCAAGATGCTATGGGTGTTGAGCTTTTACCAGGTTGTAAACTAGATTAAGTGTTACTCTAGTGCAAGTGGGAGACTGAAGGGAATATGCCCTAGAGGCACTTAATAAGCATAGTTTATTGGCAATATCCGAATCGTTCATTATATGTTTTATACCATGCTATAACTGTATTAAGCGAAAACATTAAACAGGTGTGGTAGATAAACAACCAGATCCCTAGTAGCCTCTACTAAGACTAGTTTCGTTGCGCGATTGATGATCGAGGTTTTCCGATCATAGGGCATGGCGCCGGTCGGCAATGGAAGTCATATCGTTAGGTGTAACGATGTGATGGACATACCCAGTATTTGTAGGACATAGTCATTACGCCTAAAGACCGTGAGATCAACTCTTATTTTTATCCCTAAAAGATACTTTGATCGCACCAAACGTCATATCTTATCTAGTGTGACAATAACGGTGATACTTTTGGGTATCGGAAGGGGGTAGTTGAGACGAGGGGTCAATAGCGGGATTTGTCAGTCCGCATAGCCGAATAGATACTCTAGGGCCCACTCGGTGAGATTATGTCAAATGAGTTTGCAAACATGTGACTAGGTCACCAGCTGACATAATATCAAAGACGAGTAGAAGATAGCGATGTCGGTAACGAGATCATGCTAGGTATGGAGATATCTGAGAATGATGATCGGACACGCTAAGTATCGCCATGACAAAGGGTTTAAGACTATACGTCCAGGTTTGATAGATGAAAGTCATTCGTTATATCACAAGGATTAATTCATGGGGTCCAGGCCTACGAGTTAGTCGATGATCATAGAGGAGTCTTTATCGTACCTGTTATTATATCGAACCGCTAGGGTAATACACTTAAGGGGTTTCGACAAGACAACCGGAAAGGAAAGAGATCACCGGGAGCGTCCCGGGAGGGGTCCGATGGAGATCGGGCAGCGCCGAAAGAGTTTTCGGAGCTAGGAAAAATTATATATATTATGTTTGATATTAATTAGTGTAATTAATATGCAAATATGATTTTATATGTTTATTTTCGAATTTATTTAGGCTTATTTCCCTAAATGGGCCTTCTGGTCGAAAGAAGGCCCATGGGGGGGAAAACCCTCAAGGGAATTTTGTGGGGGGAGGCTTGGCCGGCCTAGGTGGGCTAAATGGGGCCCACCTAGGGCCGGCGCACCATCCCTAGCCGCACCATGGCTGTGGGATAGTCCCACATTGCCTGGCTAGGGAGGTTGGCTCCCCCCGGGAGCCTATATAAGAAGGGGCACCCCTGGCCTTTTAATTCAACAATTAATTCCCAATTTCTCTCTCGATCTCGTGGTTCCCTTGTCGGAGCCGCGCCGAGTAGAGGAGGGGGATCTCTTCCACCATAGCCCGCTGCCGCGCTGCTGGTGTTCCGGTCCAAGTCTTCCGCTGCCATCCTGGACTGGAGCTTCGGAGGCCGTCGTCTCCACCGTATGTGTGTGACGCCCTGCGAGGTGCTGCGCTAGCGGTACTCGGAGGCCTACTTCCTCCACCCGACCTCGGGGTCATCTTCGTCATCTTCATCGCGCCGAGTTCTCCGCGACCTAGAGGTCGGCTACGTCGTCTTCGTCGTCAACGCTTGTGCGGGAGCGTAATCCCCGCTATTCGGTCTACGAGGGTATGTATTCCGATCTCCGCCGTACTACTATATCTGCATAGTGTAGATCTTGGCTAGTTTAAGGATATCGTTGCTAGGAAATTGTTTGTTTCCTGCACACGATCCCCTTCACTTTTAAAATCTAAAATCATGCCTACTGAAACTAAAGAGAGTAATCCCTTTGCTAAATCAATGCCATCCAAATTAAAATTGATGAAAATGTTAGGATGATGGCTCAGTTATGTGCTAGATGGGAAAGAGAGAGAGAACCAGAGAAAGAGGCTAATATTGTTAAAGTTTTTACTATTACTACCTCTGAAAATAATGGTGCTTCACATGTTAGTAAGCCTACTATTATCAATGGTAACATAGTTGGTGTTGGAAATGTCTCCTCTACTTCCTCCAAAAATGTAAAATTGCCTAAAACTGCTGAAACTAGTGTTGACAAAAGTGCTGAAAATTTTAAGAACATGGGAGAAAGTGGTTCGGTTTGTTTTGATGATAATAATTTTGATTTTGATAATTGTAATATCTCTGAAGTTATTAAGTTCTTACAAAAATTGGCCACAAGTCCTAATGCCAGCTCTCTTAATTTGGATTTTACTACTCATATTACCAATGTTGTCATTAAAGCTAGGGAAGATAAATTGAGACTTGAAGCTTCTATCCCTAAGAAGTTAGAAGATGGTTGGGAATCATTAAAATGAAACTAGATAAATTTGATTGCAATGCTTTGTGTAACCTTGGTGCAAATATTTCAGTTATGCCTAAAAAGCTCTATGATATGTTTGATTTGCCACCATTGGAACATTGCTATTTGGATGTTTTTCTTGCTGATAATGCTTTGAAGAAAACTTTGGGGAGGATCAATGATATTCCTTTTATGGTTAATAATAACCTTGTCCCCTTTGATTTTATTGTCTTGGATATTGAATGCAATCCATCTTGTCCAATTGTGTTGGGAAGGCCTTTTCTTAGAACTGTGGGTGGTATTATTGATATGAAAGAAGGTACCATCAAGTAACAATTCCCACTCAAGAAAGATATGGAACACTTCCCTAGGAAAAGAATTAAGCTACCTTTTGATTCTATTGTTCGTTCAAATTATGGTGTTGATGCTTCATCTCTTGATAATACTTGAGTTTCACTTTTTGTGGCTAGCTCAAAAGCCTTAAACAAAATCGCTTATGGGAGACAACCCACTTTTATTTCCTTTATTTTTCTTATATCAAGGACTTGTACTACCTCTGTAGCAACTCCTTTGTATCTTTATTTTATTGCAATGTTGTGTCAAGTTAAGCCTCTAATTGAAAGTTGAAGCTAAATTTCAATTCCTGCGCATACAAATATTTCTGCTGTTCACCGTTAAATTCATAACTCTTCACTGGAATGTCAGAAAAATCTGTATATTGAATTCGTTTTTGCATAAAAATAACCCTTAACTCAAATCACATTAATTCGTTTTTGCATATTGAATTATGTTACACCCTTTACCAAATCCCCTGCTAAGCCCTTTCTACGTTTGTTTGATTATTGAATGTTATGTGCTTGTTGAATTGCTTGTTTATTGAATGTCTTTTTACTGTATAGATTGAACGGAGTGCAACGTTCGTTGTGACAAAGAGTGTTCGAGAAACGACAACATTTATCAGGAAAGTGATACCATAAAAGACCTACTATTTTTACCTACTGCATTATTAGTGTTTTCAGTAGTATGCATGACAGGTTTACTACTGTTATTTATTATGCTATGCCAACCTTTTTAGGATACCTTGGTAGTAACCTATTATAATTTAGTGGAAGTACATGCTGCAAAAATGATTGTTTTATGGTAGATGTGATAAGTGAAAATTCCACTAAATTAATTAACCGCCTGGCTGGATTGGTTCGATCGAGGAGGTTTCAAGTTGAGTGGCTACTTAGGGGCCAGTTCTGCGGCGGCCTGAGTTTGCTCACTTGTGGTAGGCCACCCAAGGCTATGAGATTTCAGTTTACACTGGGTATAGTTGCTTATCGTGCAACCATTGGTCAATATGGACTCTATCTTGATGGAGTAAGTTGATGTGGACCTGGGTCCAGAGATTGATGGTGGTAGGGGTGATAGGATGGTGGTAATCTCTTAGTATGATCATTGAAAGCAACTTCTGAAAAGTCTCGTCTTGATCTTCTCCTTTTCCTTCTCACTGAATGAGTGTAGATGATAGTTTGGGTTGATTGAGTCTAATGGTCAAAGTGCACACACTCTCGAGAGTTAAAACCTAAGATCTTAGCCGTGTCCCCGGCATTGGACAATTGGAGTGACTACACAAGACTGTCTTCTGAAAATCTCTTCATTCCAATTTCATAATAAAATTTGAGATGGGTGAACAATGGTTTGGGGTTCACTGATGTCTATCAGTGGTACCAATTAATTATAGTTTAGCAAAGGCGTTCACTGATGTCTATCGGTGGTACTCTTTGCGAAGATGAAAATGTCTTTACAAATATAGGACAAAATTGGCTTTACGTAAACCAGCCTTGAACTCCACCAGCCAAATATGCATGTAGTTTTAGTCTTGCCATTTATATCCACCATAGTATCACTTGCCACCACAATTCAATTATGCTGACCCTTTATAGCTGGGCTGCAACTAAACCTTGCAGATTCGACAGACGACGAGTGAGCATTCGATAGGATTTCGAGTCTACAACCAACATGCTTTGCCTGTGGCACATGAAGATGATGAGGCTCATTGTATCTACTATTCTCCGCTGCTGCTCTTTGAATTTTGCTAGCCTTTTCAGGTTATGCAAGTTGTAAGAGATATTTGTAACACTGGATCATGCGATTTAATAAAGAATTTGACACTTTTGCATGATATACATCTTAAACTGTGGTGCTAGCATTTGATACAGGGACTAGCACATTAACACAGGGACTTCCACCATATAATAAATGTGAGGTCACTACATCTTTCTGTACAAATTGGATTCACTCAATTTAGACATTCTAACTCCCTCTATTTCAGTTTTAGTGAAACAAACACATTTTAGCAATCATAGTGTACCTAACAATGTATAAATTATTTTTATACAAATCCAGTGTTGCATGTTAAAGAAAACACAAGGCTACTTCATAAAAATACTCCTAATTTAATTTCATAATCAGATATAACACAAAACATCGAAATCAAACACATGCAATTAACAGGAAATAAAACTACTAGTTTTCAATAGTAAAAACACCCTGTTTTGGTGAATAGTTCACCAAGAGCAAAACACAAGCTAGAAAATTCTACCAAACTAGGAAATCATTGCTACTGTGAGGACCCCTCTGACTACCAGCCAGAGATGCCCACGTTATGTAAACAGATCACGATCCCAATGATCAGTGCATCGCGATCACATAACCAACATGGTATACAAAGATACATCATTCAACTCGAATAGCATAAGACTTACATAAATGCTGGTCACATGACCAAGCCTGCAAACATCGTCGCACTGGACGAATATTAACTAAGGATCAGCGGAAGTTTCGGCTAGCGTTGGCCCTCGTCACGTCCTGACGCATTCCCACAGAGCAGTTGAGCGGGACACTCCGTTGGCGTAGTCGTCGGCGTACTCCTCCTTCCTGTCGTACATCTCCTCATTTCAACCTGGATGTTTGAATATCCAGGGACACAACCATATGAGTACATTTACGTACTCGCAAGACCACCTCTAAGGCTTAAGTTTTCATGATAATGCAAGAAAACACTTTTCGAAAACTGGGATAGCTGCTATATACGACTATAGGGCTTGGTTTTCAAATACCATGATTTTAGACATAGAGAATACGACATCTCTGTATCTTTGTTGAAGAAAAACATTTAGAGATATAATTCTCTTCTCTTAGATTTAGCAAGGACATATCTAAGTTCAAAACTTTCTTTTGTAAAACCATTAAAAACACTAGGATGGGGATACCCCTATTTCCTTCCTTGAGATTGGACGGATCGTCTCTCAGAGACCAATCATTCTCACCCAAATTCCGTACCTCCCAGGTACCTCCTGATTTCCACATAAACGTTTTTCCTTTATAAAACAACTTCTTTCTCCAGACGCCCAGTGTGGCCTTTTCAACCGTCCATGACCGCGGACGCGGCTATTCGAATAGATCTACACTCTGCAGAGGTTGCACACTTTACCCACACCTATCGGCCATTCCGCCGTGTCTGCCACGGCCCGTCATACGACAACATGCGGGGGATCCGGATAACACGATCAAAGCTTTCCACTATGTCCACCCTAGTATCGGGGTCTCCCGGTAGGTTTGTTCTCCTCGGCACCGTGTGCTCCACTAGACCTCTTGGTCTTTCCTCGGGACGCCACACCGCCACGTCAGGAGACCTGCCGTAATCGTCCGGCTCCTGATCCGCAGCAGTGTATTGTCTCTTCCGGACGACAACCCGGCTTCGAGGGCCCATCCCTCATAGAATGTATGAGAGCCCCAACACTAAGACAGACAAGCTTCCGGCTAAGCCCTACCCATGTCAGGTAGTGTGGTTGCACGGGTTAATTGTTCGGGTGGCAGCAGGGACTTCGAAATTAAACCTCCATCTCCGACTGCTCCCAGCAGCTCGGGTTTTCGCAACATCTCCGAATGCTCTCAGCATCTCGGGTTTTCATAAAACATTTCTTTCTCGCTGATTGCTCCCAGCAACTCAGGTTTTCCTCCATAAAACAGTTTTATCAAACAGGTTCCCGTCCTATAGTTTTGAGGTAAGTAGATGAAGGTAGACTACTAGAAAACTTAATCTTTTTGATGGAGCCTTCAACAACAAGGCTCCCCAAATAAACTCTTTTTGTAACACCTATAGTATTCTAGTAGATAACTTTGGCCAAACAATATTTTTGTAAAGTAGTTTTCGGGTGGCAAGGTGCCACAAAAGACCTAAAACATGCATTATTTTATTTTAAAACAAAACATGCTTGATAAAATAATAGGATTTATTATAGTGGTGAGGTGGGCTTGCCTGGCTCAGTAATATGTCCTTGGTCTTGGTCTTGATGCTCCTCAGGTTCACTCCTCACTTCCAGTTCCTTCCCGATCGTATCTAACGTCGTAAATAGGAAAATGAACCACACTCAGAACACCAGACAAAACCACAAGGACATAACAAACAGCAAGCATCGCACAAGACACTTAGCTAACAGTCCAAATCAAACAATTCCTTTAGCTAAACAACAATAAACAACAAGGTCCATAGAGCTAAGACAAACAATAGATTTTCCTAAGAAAACATACACAACAACTCTGGGTATTAAAAAGGTAGTTCTACAGAACACTAAAACAGCACATCACTTAGGGTTATTATACCCTTTAACAAGAGCTGTTATACTAGTTTCAGGAAATACTTCATACAAAAGTATCTTAATGGTTTAGGAAATACTTCAGACAAAAGTATATTAATTGTTTAGGAAATACTTCAGACAAAAGTATATTAATTGTTTAGGAAATACTTCAGACAAAAGTATATTAATTGTTTAGGAAATACTTCCGACAAAAGTATCTGAACACACAAGCAAGTTTTAATATTAACACTAGCATTGAGCACACTCACAGGCAAACATGTTATTAGCTCAAGAAACACCTACTATCAAGTAACTAGGCGACAAACAATGGTAACACCACTATCCAAACTAGTTTATGCCTAAGAGCTAAAATGGTGCACTAGGCCTATTTTACAGGACACCACAATCAAGGTCACTTCAACCAATAAACAAAAAAATCACATGACAACCAAGTGTTGACAGCTATCTAAGACAAGAAAGTCATATATTAAGCATTGCAAAACACAAGGAACTACTGGATAGAATTTAACACCAAACAATCATTCACATGCATATAACACAAATGAAATTAGTGCAACTCCTAGGAAACAAGATGAACTATGTGAAAACTCAAAAGTGAATGTGCTAACAATACTTTTAGGAAATTCATTAAGGTGATTTAAAGGATAACCTAATTTTCTGTACTTAAGAGTTACTAAGCACACCAACACATAACAATTGAGGTAAAACAGGAATTTATCTCATCACACTTATTAGATAAATAAGATGATGTTTAAAGAGATTTAACATAACACACCAACATACCCACAAGCAAAGCATATAAACACACTTGATGTTATTATTAGGGTACAAAGTGAATAATGCTAAACATATGTAAACCATGCACCACACATTATCAAAGTGGTTTAATCAAGTCACTATGATTGAGTTAAGGTTCTGATCTTCAAAAGTTGATTTGTAATATTTTTGTAATTCACCTTTGCTAAGAACAAATGATTAAAAACTAATATTTCTATTAGCCAAATGTTGCTGTTTTGGGAGATAAATCATAACTCATAAGATAATGTTCATAACATCAAATCCTTCTACCACAGTACACCTAGCAACCATAAGAAGTGGTGAAAATTGGATTTGCATGATAAGCTATTACTAAACAGAAGCTAAAGATCCTGCAAATGCTACTGGTCTTAAAACCATAATGAATATAGTTTCAGATTTTGGAATCTCCTGTATGCAAGGTTAATTTCTATGGATAGGTATTTCCTTGAGCTTTCTGTAGAAATAGGATTCACCCCATTTGGACACTCCCAACTCCAGGTACTCCATTTTAAGTCAAGAACATACTTTTTACTTGCTTTAATGTGCAATACAAAGTTTAAATGTTTTTGAGACAAAACCAATGTGGTATGATAAAAAAACACATAGGTGCCACACAAAAATACTCCTAAACCATTTGGATAAACATATAAAGCACAAACAAATAAAACTAGATACATGCAAATAATAGAAAATTAGAATATCCATTTTAAAGTGTAATAACCTACTGTTTTAGCAAATAATCTACCAAGAGCAAAATATAAGATGAAAAATTCTAACAAGCTAGTATATGATAGCTAATACCCATATCTACCACATGCAATTGGATTGACTCAAAAAGAATTTTAAATAAAGATTTAAAATTCATCAAATAGCTACTGATGTCATATTTAAACTTTATAGAACTTTATTTAGACACATCTTCTGCATGCAAGGTATATAGATGTAGGTAGGTATTCTCCTGGGCTTTCCATAGAACTAAAGTTTGCTAATTTTAGATCTATAAAACTCAAGTTATTAAGTAAATGGTAAAAAATCCACTTTTTACAAGATTGGACATAGAGCACACATAAAAACATATTTTTGAGAAAGGCCAGTGCCACATGGTTAAGAAAACACTTAGCTATGCTGCAAAATTAATTTCAAAACATTTCCATGCATAAATCTTTCACAAATGAATTAAAGCTAGAGCACTAGTTCTCTGGAAAAATAAAACAGGAAAAGGATTTCTACAGAAAAAAAGAAAAAGGCCGGATCAGGGGGGTGGGCTGCGTAGCCCGAGCTGGGCCGGCCCACGCGGCTGCGCACACTGGGGAAGGGTTGCGCGGCCGCCGGATCTACAGCGGACGGTCAGGATTAGACGCGCGGCGGTTCAAACTGAACCGTAGATGCCGAGATCGACGGCCCGAGGCCATCTTCTACCTCGCGACGGCGGCGGCGATGGCGCATAAACTCAAGGGGAAGAGGGCGTGCACCTGCAGCTCACCTCGGGCATCCCTGGTCGACGAAGGAGGGCGGAGGTTGGTGCGGAGAGTCGGGGCAGCTGAGGGGTGGTCGAAAAATGAGAAGAGGAGCTCCGGACTCGCAGCGTCTAGGTCGACGCCCGCGTCGGCGAGGACGAGTCCGCGGCGGCTCAGGGGGACCTGCACAATCAAGATGATTTCAACGAGATGGCCCACAGGGAGGGGCGCGAGGTAGAGAAATAGGAAGGAGAAGAGAGGGACGGGGGCGATGGCGTGCATGCTCGCAAGAGATCGAGACCGAGGTCACGACCTCGTATTCCCCGAGCAGAAGAGAGGGAAACCTCGCTCGGCATTGCCAAGGGTGGGAGAGTTGAATGTGAGGGAGTTAAATGGCAAGGTGAGAGAGAGAGAGTGGGTGCCTCGGATGCCTAATAGGAGAGTGGTGGCTGGCTGCAAGGTCACGGGCATGGCAAGGGGGAGAGAGGGCAGGGGCTAGCAATTGGGCGAGGGTGGCGGTGAAGGAGCGTCTCCTGGCACTGTAGCAAAGCTTGGAGTCTAGCAAATGGCTCCTTGCCGATGGAGTGGAGTGGAGAGATGGGGAGGTGATTTCCTGCCTGCCAGGTGCTCGATAGAATGCCTAAAAGAAAAATAAATGATGAGGCAAGGCTAGGGTTTGGCCAGAATCGAGGGAAAAGTCCTCTAGAGGGTTGGTGAGGGCCTAGGGTATGCAAAGACAGGGAGAGAGGGAAGGGGGGTGCTAGGTTTAGACTAAGATGGTTTTGGGCTGATTAGACTAGGTTACTTCGCAAAGATGGATTAGACAATCCCATGGCAAGAAAAGTATGAGACAAGATGGAATCACAAGAAGGGTCAGAGGTGCAGTATTAGGCTTAAGAGCATACGTAAATATAGTTGAACAACAACTAGATACAAAAATGACTAGTTGCTATCTAGTCACATGACATAAGGTCATATTATAATGTATCACTTAAAACAAGCATGAATTAATGATCCAATATTCTTGAATAATTTAAATTAGGTTATGGGTAGATAGTAGAGATGATAAGGATGAGGTTTGGTGAGTTGCATTTCCAAATTGAAATAGATAAACCCTAATTATCATGTTCTAGAGATGCTAAAAATTAATGGAAATGAAGATAATTGTTTCTTATTTGAAAAAAGGATAATCTTTGAGTTTCTCCTAAAATCAACATTATAATAAAGAGTTAAACACCCTTTATCATAGGGCACATCATTTAAAGCATGAATGGTCTCCAGTAAATTATATAGATAAGATGTTGTCTCATACACCACCACATGAACACACATAAAATAACACACTCATGGGAAACAATTTAAACACATAACATATAGGTCAACCACACATAAAGATAGATAAACACCCACACAATTGGATCAATAGCCATACTTTTTATATAGATCAAAAATATTGGTGAGGAGGTGATCAACAGAATCAAAACAGGTTATTTTTGGTAGTAATAGACTTAAACCAGCATAAGGTGAGGTGGTGATCATAATGATCCAGACATGGCTATTGGTATAAATAAAATGACTCCAACCTGTTGAGCATTGGTTTCCAGAGACTAATTGATATGGTGTTTTGGAAAAGAGAGTTGATAATGCTAGCAACAAGTTAAAATCCAATATAATTTAAGACTTATTGTATGGTCCTATATAGTTGTGCAAACATGCAGTTTTGAGGACTATTGTTAGTTTCTCAAATGATATATATATTTTGGGTGGTTGCTAAAATCAAAACATTAGGGAAAAATAGAGTTTAATAAAAAGGGAATGGGAGAAGATATGTGGACTTTGTTAAAACATTGACCTTAGAGGTCATATTATAACTTGTTTGAGTTTTAGATGGTTGTTATTAAGGAGTCATCAACTCAAACATCAGAACACAACTTGACAAATAGAGCATACCAGGGAAAACACATCCATTGACAGGACATTTCAAAAAGTTTTTGTTGCTTCCAAAATTTTGGATCTTTACTTTAGTTTTTGTTTTATTGTTTCCAATTTTTGGGGTGTTACAACTACTACCCATATATACCACATGCAATTGGATTTACTCCAAAAAGTATTTTTAATAATGAATTGAAAATCACCAAAGAGCTACTATTGTAAATCTTAAGTTAATAGAACTTGAGTTATATAGATCTCCTGCATGCATGTCCTTGATATATGGATAGGTATGCTTGCTGGATTTCAATAGAATTAGAGTTTAGTAATTTTGGATATATAAAACTGAAGTTATTAACTAAATGGTGAAAAGACACTTTTTGCAAGAACATATCTAGCACACACCTAAAAATATGTTTGTGCAAACGGCCAAAGCCACATGGTTAGGAAAACACTGAGGAATAGAACGAAATTTGGATCACGCGATTTGGTTGTCTAGATATACCATGAACGAATTAAAGCTACACTGCATAATTAACAGGAAAATAAACAAGGGAATAAAATTCTAACAGAAAAACACTACACGGGCTGGATCTAGTCGGGCCGAACCGCACGATGCTGGGCTGGCCCGCGCGGTGGCGAGGTGGTAAGTCGCTGCCGGATCAAAATCGGACGGCAGAGAATAGATCGGGGAGGATTCAAACACGGCCGTTGATCCGGAGATCGACGGTCCCTGCACCTTCTTCTTCCTCGCTACCAAAAAACACGGACGGGGAACCATAGCTACGGCATGGATCTCGCACTGCTCACCTATAGGCTCTCCCGGCCGAGGATAGGGATGCGAGGCGGGTGCGGAGGTGGAGGAAAAGGGAGGGGAGGTCGTAGGGCGAGCGGGGAAGCATCCGAACGTCCGCGCGGTCGAGGACGCTCACGACGGGCATGTCATTGATCCGGCGTTACCGGTCCTCCTGCAAACAAAAGGAGAGGTCTCTGAGGGGTCACGAGAATAGGTGAAAGGACCGACATGGTAACCTAGAGGGGGGGGGGGGTGAATAGGTTTCTACAAATTTTACTTTTCTTCTCACAAGTTTTAGGCTATGCGAATAAATAAGATGTGCCTAATAACTAGATGAAACAACCTATATGATGCAATACAATACTTTAAGCACGAAGGCTATCACAAATAAAACAACAATAGTGAAAGAGCTCGGATAGAAATAACCGAGGCACGCGGAGTCGAAGATATAACCCGTGTTCCTTCTCTTGAGAGAAAAGTACGTCACGTTGGAGAGATGCGGGATACCACGAAGGACACCCGAGCGCCTTGAAGGCTCACTGTAACATCCCAATTTTGCTAAAATTTAAAACTTTACATTCATACATCATTCATCATATAGGCTTAACTTTTAATCACATAAGTACCAAATAAAAATTCAATTATGAGTTTAAATAATGTTTAATCCCATTAAGTGTTTATTTTAAAACTAACTTAATAAATATAATTTTCCAAATTATAAAATGAGTAAGTTTATTATTAAAAATTGCTAACTTAAATAACCTTTCCAAAATATATTTTTATGAATTTTTCTGAAATGTTTGGAATAGGTTTATAAATCATTTAGTAAATCAGATTGGGAAAACAGTTTTTATTTAATTTTATTTAAAAGAATATGTTACTGGGCCGGACCAGACGCTATCCACCGCGAAAGCGTTAGATAGCAGCCCATCGGCCCGCTCCAGCGCGCGCCTCGCTCCTCTCTTGCTGACAGGTGGGCCCCACCTGTCAGCCGTCTTCCACCTCCGTCCGGAGATCGCGCCGGAGATGGAGTCCACGACCGAGCCGTTTCCGAGCCGATTTCCGCCGTGATTAGCTCCCGCGCTCCCTCCTACTTATACTCCTCGAGGCTGCCTCCGAACCCCCCCCCCCCCCCAAAACCCTACCTCCCCGCCGCCGGGCTGCTCGGATTCGAGACCGCCGTCGCCGCCATTGCCGCCGGACTTTTCCACGAGCGCGGTAAGCACCGAGCTCCTCGAGCGCCACCGAGGCTCCCCCTCGCTTCCCTATCCTCTTGTGCATCTGTTGAGCCCCCTCGCTTGTTCCATTTCGCAGCGGAACGCCGAAACCGTCCTCGACCCGAGGCCGTCGCCGCCGTCCACGACTCCGACGAGGAAAGGAGAGGGTTACCAACGCCGCCGCCGCGCCATCGACTTCGTCTCCTCCTCCGCTTCATTTTGGTAAGAACCGCGCCTCCCGGAGCTTCGTGTTGACGCCGGAAACGTCGAGGCCGACGCGTCGCCGCCGCGGGCGCCATCGCCGGCGAGCGCTCCGGTGACCCGCGCGCCTCTCGGTTCGGCCGGGCGTTCTAAGCCGTTGGATCTAGATCCAACGGATCTAGATCAAAACGATCCCGCGCGTCCGATCTCATTTAAATCGGACGGCTCTCGTCCACGATCCGCGCGAACCGTTTTCGTCCAATAGGATCGTGCCACGTAGCCCCTCTTATTTTCTTTTTCGCAGGAATTTTATAAATAAAACAGAAAATATGCAAAACTTAGAAAATTCATAACTTATGTTCTGTAAGTCCAAATTCAGTGAATTTTATATCCACGGATAGCCCTGCTAGAGTAGTTTAATTCTACATCATTTGTTTTTGCTTTTGATAAATAATAATTCATAAGATCATCCGAGGAGTAATTCGACTATTAAATTCATAACTTAAATAATAAAAATGTTTTACAAATAAACTCAATTGTTTTAGGTTTAGGTTATCAGCCTCTGCCCAGGAATATTAATATGTGTATTATTTGAAAACTTTCTTAGAACAATAAAAGATGTAATAGTAAAATCTAAGTTTTGCTATATTGTTTTCAATTATTAAATTGTTAAGTGAAATGAGAGATTCCTAGAATTTGCATCTCATGCATTAATAACAGAGAATATAAATTATAGATAATTGTGTCTAATTCTACACATGGCATATCATGCATGCATACATCTTTTATTTGGTGTTGTGAGATATTGTGTGGATATTTATTTGTATGAATTGCTTGTGCTAGATTGTGAAGGAGAGGAAGGACCTGCGTGTGATTGTTATTCTTGTTGTGCCTGCCCCTCCTGCTGCCAAGGCAAGTGACTTCATAAAACACCTACTATTTTTATTCTATTGCATACCTAGTGTTTTAAGCAGATTTTGCAAAAGTAGTATGCATGATAGGTTTTTGGGAGATTGAAGTATGCTATGCAAACCTTTTAGGTTACCCCTTAGAAATTCCAGATTAGAACCCTATTATAATTTAGTGGAAGTACCTGCTGCAAAACTGATTGTTTTATGGTGATGTGATATTGAAAATTTCCACTGGGTGGATTGGGTCGATCGAGGAGGTTTCAAGTTGAGTGGCTTCTCAGGGCCAAGTTTCATGGTTGTCTTCGCTCAAGATAGTTTTCACTTACTTGGGGCCATGATATGCGGTGTTAACCTGAGTTGCTCACTTGTGGTAGGCCACCCAGGGCTATGAGATTTAAGTCTACACTGAGTCTAGTTGCTTATCGTGCAACCATTGGTCAATATGGTCTCTGTCTTGATGGAGTAAGTTGATGTGGACCTGGGTCAAGAGATTGATGGTGGTAGAGTTGATAGGATGGTGGTAATCTCTTAGTATGATCATGGGAAAGCAACTTCTGAAAAGTCTCATCTTGATCTTCTCCTTTTCCTTCTCACTAAAGGAGTGTAGAGGATAGTTTGGGTTGATTAAGTCTAATGGTGAAAGTGCACACCCTCTCGAGAGTGAAAACCTAAGATCTTAGCCGTGTCCCCGGCATCGGACAATTGGAGTAACTACACAAGGCTGTGTTCTGAAAATCTCCTCATCCCAAATTTCTTAATAAAACTTTGTTGGGTGAACCTGGGTAGGAGACATGGAGTTGTCTCGAGATGTCTCTGAAGGAGAAGATATTGATTTAAGAAAATTCTTTATCAAAAGTAGGAGAAAATTTGCTTTGCGCAATAGCCTTGAGCTCCACCAGCCAAAATAAGCATATATTATAGCTTAATAGAACATTAGGAATTAAAGTCACTTGCCACCACAATTCAATTGTGCTGACCCTTTATAGCTGGGCTGCAACTAAACCTTGCAGAATGTCCGAATGAGGAGTAAGGGGGTCGTCTTCGAGGTACAACCAACATGTTTTGCCAGTGGCTTCATGGAGAAGATGTAGCTCCATGCTATCTTTAGTATTGCGTTTGAACTCTGAAATAAAGTGTGAACTATTTATTCAGCTAGCATTTCCGCTATGCTAAGTTGTAAGGATATTTGTTTTTGGATCATTCGTCTCGTTCTGTAATAAATTATGACATTGTATTGCGATATTACATCTTATTGGAGAATGCGAGACTTATGTGATCCAAGTCTTTGCACTATTCATATGTGCCATTTCTTTCGTAAGCAAGGGCACTACAGATGGTATCAGAGCACGAATGTTGCCTGTAGGCTCGAAACCCCTAGGATTGGATACAAACCCTAAAATAAATATTTTTAATTAATAAAATTCGAAATACCAGACTTCTTTTCTTATAATATGTTCCTTACCTTCTACATTCTTATTTTGTTTCATCTCCTTAATTCTTATCCCTTCAAAATTCTTGTAGATGAAGAACTTCACTCGAGAGTTATCCCCGCAGAAAGGAGACCAGTACTACTTTAGTGACCAGCTCCTCAGTATTTCCAAAACCCTCAGGTTGACCCCGCCAGTCTTCAGGGGCAAAGAAATTATGTCAGAAGATTACCCTGAAGGTCGCTGGAAGATCGAGGCAGAAGTTCTCCCTCGTCTTGATCCCCCTGGATCGCAGCTGATCCGTTTCCGATCTAGATACCCCAACTGGAAGAATGGAGTGGAGATGGCGATGATGGAGACCTTGTCACGCATCATTGAGCAGTTCTATGACGAGATCAAGCCCAACTCCGTCTTTCATCACTTTGCCAGGAGGGATAGCATTGGACAACCCGTTCAACCCTCACTTAGGGGTATGAACGAGAAGCAGCATGGAGACCTTGGAGCTCATTGCCATAACTTGGATATACTTCTGGGACAAGAGATCTTCTACATGGCAGATTTAAGGCGCGTCCACCGTCACGTTAAGGAAAGCTTAGAGTAAGAGAAGGATATTCTTCGTGTGGAAAATCAGCTGCTAACTAAGCAGAACAAGGAGCTTGAAAACAAGATTTATCTGCAGGACGATAGGATTGCGCAGAAGGATGCCCACATTTTGGCACTGCAGGCTCAGTGTGCTCATTTGTGTGAACAACTAAGCCAAAAGGAACTTCAGGCAGAGAAGAACCACCCCCTTGACGCCCCAGAACCCCTAGTGATAACCTATCCCGATGAGGACACTCCCAAGGAAGCCACAGATGTCAAGAAGCGCAAGTGTGGGAACACCCGCAATTACATAAGGAGTTTCAAAATTTGATTAGAGAGACCACCAGTTATCCTTACCTTACGAGTATTTCTCCTTATCTCATCGAAGTTGTATTGACCCACCAATTTGTGGTGAGGCGGTACCTTGAAAACCATGCCCTAACTTGGTATTCAAAAATAACAAATTTATAAAATACTTCTGGTGTGTCTATTTGGTTGTTGCTTGATTTGTTTCTGTGAAGTGTATTGTTGTGCATGGGTAGATTTTCCTTTGTAGTCTCTTTCTATCTCTACTTACCTATGCTCACACCATACAGATGCCTCCACGTCGTGATCCTGACAACAACAATGCCAACAAAATGATGCAACAAATGATGGCAGCCCAGACACAGTTGATGACCATGATGGCTCAGTTCATGGAAAATCAAAACAATCCACCACCACCACCACCACCGCCGCCACCACCACCCCCACCCCAAGTTGATCGCCTTGCTAGATTCTTGAGGCTCAGACCCAACAAATTCTCCACAGCTACTGAACCAATCGTAGCCGATGATTGGCTACGCTCTGTGAACAAGGATCTAGTTACTTGCGAGTGTACGGAATTGGAGAAAATAAGGTTCACTTCCCATCTACTGGAGGGGCCAGCGGCACAGTGGTGGGAAACATATCAGATCACTCACCCACTTGAAGGACTTACCTGGGAAGTCTTTAAAGAAGGTTTTCGCAATGCTCACATCTCAACTGGGATCATGAATCTGAAAAGGGATGAGTTTCGTACCCTGAGACAGGGAAACCGTGCGCTGAGGGAGTAAATGGAGGACTTCAATTCCCTCTCACGCTATGCCCCAGAGGATGTGGACACCGATGCAAAAAGGAAGTATAAGTTTCTGAATGGACTCAATGGTGAGCTGAAAATACCATTGTCTGTAGCTTATGCTCCCAATTATCAGGATCTCCTTGATCAGGCCATTACTCTGGACAGCAACATCAAGAAGGAGGATAATAGGAAAAGGAAGTTCAGCGCCAATAAGTACAACACTATTCTGATGCAAAAGAAACCATTCGTTCTAGAGAACAGCGGAAGTCACCACAGTCACAAGATTGGAAGTGGCCACAATCATAACGGTCATATCCATAAAGTAGGAAATTCCGAATATAGAGGAAATGGGCAGGGTGGTAATGGACACAATCACCCGTTCAATGGGAACAATAGTGGAAAAGAGCAACACCGCCACAACAATGAACCGAAACGAGATATTAGTCAACTGACTTGCTACAAGTGTGGGAACAAGGGACACTATGTCCAGAGAAGAAGAAGGCGCCGGAAGCTTCAAAGCCTAATCCGTTCCAGAAGGCACAGGTGAATAATCTTGATGTGGAAGAAGTGCAAAATGAACCAGATGCAGTGATTGGTACGTTCCTACTACATACCTTTCCAGCATTAGTCTTGTTCGATACTGGAGCATCTCACTCATTCATCTCAAGAGCATTTGTTAATAAACACAAACTGTCTTCTACAAGCCTGCTAAATCCGGTTAGGGTGAGTTCCCCCGGGAGGGGGGGGGGGAATGCTTGCACAAACCGATTGTCAAAACTTGAGGTTAGAAATAGGTAAACACTCTTTTCCGGTAAACCTGATAATATTAGAGACCCAAGGTCTAGATGTTATACTCGGTGTGGATTGGTTGGCCAAGTTAGAAGGAGTTTTGGATTGTGCGAATAGATCCATTACACTCACCACTCCCGAGAAGAAGAAGATTAGATACAAATCCAAATTTGAATTTAAGAAAGTTAAGCTAAATTCTCTTAAGGGGGTTAGCCTGGGAGACGTTCGTGTGGTAAGAGATTACCCTGATGCTTTCCCCGAAGAACTACCGGGAATGCCACCCGTTAGAGATGTGGAATTTCTTATAGATCTGGTTCCCGGAACGGGACCCATAGCTAAGAGACCATACCCAATGGCTGTAGCTGAACTGTAGGAACTCAAGAAGCAGTTAGAGGAGCAACTGCAGAAAGGATTCATCCGTCCAAGTTCTTCACCTTGGGGAGCACCCATTCTGTTTGTAGAGAAAAGGGATAGTACTCAAAGGCTAGTCACGGATTATTGAGCAATCAACGAGGTGACGATCAAGAACAAGTATCCGCTACCGAAAATTAATAAGCTTTTTGACCAGCTAGAGGGTGCTTCGGTATTCTCTAAGATCGATTTGCGATCAGGATACTTTCAAATGAAAGTAAGAGAACTAGATATACCAAAGACTGCCTTCACTACCAGATATGGATTATATGAGTACACCGTAATGCCGTTTGGTTTAACCAATGCACCGGCATACTTCATGAACATGATGAACAAAGTGTTTATGGACTTTCTGGATAAGTTTGTTGTGGTGTTCATTGATGACATCCTGATTTACTCCAAAAGTCAAGAGGAACATGAAGAACACTTACACATGATATTACAGAGACTTAGAGAACATAAGTTGTATGCCAAATTTAGCAAGTGTGAATTCTGGCTAGAAGAAGTTGGTTTTCTAGAACACGTTGTGTCGAAAAATGGAATAGCAGTAGACCCAGAAAAGGTGTCAGCAGTGACAAAATGGGAAGTACCCAAGAATGTGGCGGACATTCGTAGTTTCCTTGGACTGGCAGGTTATTATAGAAGATTTATTGAGAACTTCTCCAAACTTGCCAAACCATTGACTTCACTACTGAAGAAGGAAGTCAAATTCAAGTGGACTGAAGAATGTGAAATAAGTTTCCAGGAACTAAAGAAACGGCTGGTGTTAGCACCTGTTTTATGTTTGCCAGATATAGAGAAGGAATACCAAGTATATTGTGATGCCTCGCACCATGGACTAGGAAGTGTCCTAATGCAAGAAGGGAAAGTGGTTTCATATGCTTCTAGACAGCTTAAGAAACATGAGGTCAACTATCCCACCCACGATCTGGAGTTAGCATCAGTAGTGCATGCTCTAAAGACGTGGAGACCCTATCTATTGGGAAAGCGTTGTGAGGTATTCACAGATCACAAGAGCCTGAAATATATTTTCACCCAGAAGGAATTGAATATGAGGCAAAGAAGATGGCTGGAACTTATTAAGGACTATGATATGAGTTTGCAATACCACCCAGGAAAAGCTAATGTGGTGGCAGACGCTTTGAGCCGTAAGGTCCATGTAAATGGACTGACAACGGGAGAATTGCCCGAGGATTTAAGTAGGGCATTTAAGGACCTCAGATTAGAGGTAGTACCCGAAGGATTCCTCGCAACACTGGACGTACAACCTTTGTTGATGGATAAGATTCGGGAAGGCCATAAGGGAGACAAAGTAATGGATGAAATCAAGGTCAACCTGAGCGAAAGGAAGGCCAAGGGTTTTCGGGAAGATGAACAAGGCACATTGTGGTTTCAGAAACGCATCTGCGTGCCACAAGGTGAGGATCTTAGAAAATTGATTCTGCAAGAAGCACATAACTTGCCTTATTCCATACACCCGGGAAACACCAAGATGTACATGGGTGTAAAGGAAAGATTTTGGTGGAATAACCTGAAGAGAGACATCGCGGAGTATATAGCTAAGTGCGATGTATGTAGCCGAGTAAAGGCGGAACATCAGAAGCCAGCAGGATTGTTGCAACCTTTACCTATACCGGATTGGAAATGGGAATAGATAGGAATGGATTTCATTACTGGGTTACCGCGTACCAGATCGGGATATGATTCGATCTGGGTAACAGTGGATCGTTTGACAAAGGTGGCCCATTTTGTGCCAGTAAAGACTACCTACTCAAGTGCTAAGTTGGCAGAGATTTACATGAGGAGGATAGTATGTTTGCATGGTCTTCCCCAGAGGATTGTTTCTGACAGAGGTACCCAGTTTACCTCGCATTTCTGGAAACAACTACATGAATCGTTGGGTACGAGATTAGAGTTCAGTACAGCATTTCATCCCCAAACGGATGGACAAACGGAAAGAGTAAACCAAATTCTAGAAGATATGCTGAGGGCATGTGCCTTGGACTACAAGTCTAGTTGGGATGATAATTTGCCGTACGCGGAATTTTCCTATAACAACAACTACCAAGCGAGCATAGAGATGTCGCCGTTTGAGGCGCTTTATGGTAGGAAATGCACCACACCACTACTTTGGAGCGGTGTTGGAGAGCGAACTTTATTTGGACCTGATATAATCCAGGAAGCTGAAGAGAAGGTTCGAATAATCAAGGACAGATTGAAGATCGCGCAGTCCAGACAGATAAGCTATGCAGATTCAAAAAGGAGAGAAATCACATATGAGATAGGTGACAGGACTTATTTAAGGGTGTCAACAATGCGTGGTGTGAAGAGGTTCGGGATCAAGGGTAAAGTTGCCCCTCGATTCATCGGCCCCTTTAAGATTCTTTCCCGCAAAGGAGAAGTGGCGTATGAGCTAGAATTGTCGGAAGTCCTGTCAGCAGTTCACAATGTCTTCCATGTGAGCCAATTGAAGAAGTGTCACCCAGAGATGACAGAAACCCCGCTACGGGATATAGTGCCACTAGAAGAAGTTCAGTTGGAAAGTGACCTGACGTATGAAGAGAAGCCAATCCAAATCTTGGAGATGGCAGAAAGGGTCACACGAACCAAGACTATCAAATTTTGTAAAGTCCAGTGGAACCACCATACCGAAGAAGAAGCAACTTGGGAACGGGAGGATGATCTTCGGGAAGAACACCCACATCTTTTTGAAGGCCAAACCGAATCTCGAGGACGAGATTTATCTTAAGGGGGTTAGGTTTGTAACATCCCAATTTTGCTAAAATTTAAAACTTTGCATCATACATCATTCATCATATAGGCTTAACTTTTAATCACATAAGTACCAAATAAAATTCAATTATGAGTTTAAATTATGTTTAATCCCATTAAGTGTTTTTTTTAAAACTTACTTAATAAATATAATTTTCCAAATTATAAAATGAGTAAGTTTATTATTAAAAATTGCTAATTTAAATAACCTTTCCAAAATATATTTTTATGAATTTTTCTCAAATGTTTGGAATAGGTTTAAAAATCATTTAGTAAATCAGATTTGGAAAACAGTTTTTATTTAATTTTATTTAAAAGAATATGTTACCGGGCCGGCCCAGACACTATCCACCACGTGCGCGTTAGATAGCAGCCCATCGGCCCGCTCCAGCGCGCGCCTCGCTCCTCTCTCGCTGACAGGTGGGCCCCACCTGTCAGCCGTCTTCCACCTCCGTCCGGAGATCGCGCCGGAGATGGAGTACACGACCGAGCCGTTTTCGAGCCGATTTCCACCGTGATTAGCTCCCGCGCTCCCTCCTACTTATACTCCTCGAGGCCGCCTCCGAAACCCCCCCCAAAACCCTACCTCCCAGCCGCTGGGCTGCTCGGATTCGAGACCGCCGTCGCCGCCATTGCCGCCGGACTTTTTCACGAGCGCGGTAAACACCGAGCTCCTCGAGCGCCACCGAGGCTCCCCCTCGCTTCCCTATCCTCTTGTGCATCTGTTGAGCCCCCTCGCTTGTTCCATTTCGCAGCCGAACGCCGAAACCGTCCTCGACCCGAGGCCGTCGCCGCCGTCCACGACTCCGACGAGGAAAGGAGAGGGTTACCAACGCCGCCGCCGCGCCATCGACTTCGTCTCCTCCTCCGCTTCATTTTGGTAAGAACCGCGCCTCCCGGAGCTTCGTGGTGACGCCAGAAACGTCGAGGCCGACGCGCCGCCGCCGCGGGCGCCATCGCCGGCGAGCGCTCCGGCGACCCGCGCGCCGCTCGGTTCGGCCGGGCGTTCTAAGCCGTTGGATCTAGATCCAACAGATTGTAGCGTACCTGCACTTTAAATAAGACAGATACTTGTGTATAGTGCAAATCCCTGGATCGATTCATTTGCACACACAGTTTACGATGTAATATCACAACAAAGCATCAATTATATTACATCGATGATCCAGAATTACAAAGTATTTGATACAAGTTGCATAGCGTAAAGCTAGCATTGAAAAGTACACATCGGAAATACAATAGCAGTGAGCCTCTATAACTTTCATGCTGCCACAGGCGAAAACATGTTGGTTGTAGACTCGAAACCTTTACGAAACCTCACTCGTCATCTGATCAACTCTGCAATAAGAAAAATATTGCAACAACGTGGTTCAGATTCCATTAAAAATGGAGTCTGGCAAGTGACACTATGGTGGACACTTAATGGAATAACTCTAAAGCCTGTATGCATATTTGGCTGGTGGAGTTCAAGGCTAATTTGCATAAAGCCAAATTTTCCTACTCTTTTGAAAACACTATTCTTGAAATCGACGAGTATGGCATGAAAACCATAAATCTCATCTTCCCTTGTTCACCCATCAAATTTTATTTCTGAAGTTGGAATGGTGGAATCCTCCGTTGACGTCCTTGATCAGCTGCTCAAAATTGTCCGTAACCGGGGACACGGCTAAGTACTTAGTTTTACACTCTGCAGAGGTTGTGCACTTTCACCATTGTACACATTCAACCAATGTATCCTTTACACACCATTTGTGATAAGGAAAGGGGAGAATGAGACGAGATCTTTCAGAAGCATTTTCCCTCCCACCTGGCTTGACCCGTTCCACCTAACATCCCCCTACATCTGCTTGTCAAGCCGGAGAGAGTCCACGCAACAAAATTGATCAAGCCAGAGCCCATATGGCAATGGCTGCACTAGAAGCAATCGTCACTCGGAGTTCTTCAGATTCCTCTGTTCCTGGGTGGCCATTCACAAGTGTACATACTCCAGGAACCATAGACATGGACCTGAGTAGCCACTCAACATAAACCATACCACCAATTACCACCCAGGTGTTTCATTCTTAACATAGTAGAATTTAGATTTTCACAAAAACAACATTTGCATAGCATCAATAATTCTACTAAGTATTGCATAGGAACCTAGACACAGGTATAAGGGATTCTACACAGGTTTAGCATAGCAACACATGCATATAAAAATACACTAAGTAATGCATAAAAATAGGGAGTTTATGAGGTGTGCCACTTGCCTTTGAATGTTGTCGTTTGTTCACAAACTCTTTTCAACAACGAATGTTTGCTCTCCGTTTAATCTAAACAATATAAGCAAACAACAATACAACAATCAACAAACAACAATCATCAAACATACATGCTCATATCAAATGAACAACACGTTTTGTAAAACTCCTAAGGAAAACATGTCATGTATGATATGCAAATTATTTCTAAGGCTAGAGATGCATGTTATGCTATGAAAATCTCTTAAGTTAATGCAAGGAAAAATAGGTTGGTCAAAAAGGACTAAGGACTAAAGTCTTAAGCTGCAAAAAAAACATACTTTGTTTTATATCTTCTTGAAACAAGCACTCTAATGGCTTAGCCATGATGTGCAAAATACTTAGAGAAAAATACTAAGTCATTTGTTCAAGATGATCACCATTATTATCAACTCTTAGTACATTGGACATTCACTATAGTGAGAGAGACAGGCACCCGGCCAGCCACTTAAATTGTGGAACAGGTCTCATGTACGTGGACATGTAAGGTTTGTTTCCAGGCCGCTTCATCCCACTATGCTGCTAGGATCCAACAACTTCAAGATGATAACATCATGATCAAATTTTGTTTAAGTCTAAAATACAAGATTAGGAAAGAGGGAAAAGATAGAAGGAAAGATGTAGTTGTCCTCCAGGCTTCATCTCCAGACTTGTAACTTTCTTTTGGATGATGTCTTGATTGAAGTTTTGATAGACTTGATAAATCTTCAGACTTGGTGGTTCTTGTATCTTCGAGGCTGGTCTTGGATTTACTTAGTCTTCATGAAGTCTCAGAAGAGAAGAAAAGACAGAGAGAGAGACTTAGAGAATAAAAGGGGGTTGGCCTTCTTGAACTTCTTCTCACTTTTCTTCTAAGTGCTCGACATCTTGAGGATGCTTCCAGAACCTGTTTTCTTCTAAGTCCTTCATGAACTTCTTCTTGATTTTCTTCTAAGTGTTTCTTCTCCTTGGAGATATTTCTGAAGTCTTGTTTTTGGCTAAGTCCTTCATTGGTCTTCTAGCTCCATCTTAAAAATTACTAAGTGTCTAATTGTAGCACTTCACAAATATGCTAAGTTGAAATGATCCTAACTTTAGAGAAAATTGGGAGGAGTTTTCCTTATGGAAAATATAACTATAAAATATGCTATGCATGAAATGCAATTTTAAATCACAATCAACATAACACTAATTTTTGTGAAGTTTATAAAATATGCGTAAAGTTATAATTGCAATTTAATTAGTTTCTAATTTGCAAAACATAATAAAAGGAAACCTATAGATTAAAGTTTCCTATGACTAAATTTTTATAACAAAACTTTATACTTAGTGTTAATAGACAGAGAGCATTTAACTAAATCTATTGCAATTGGATTTAATCAAAAATAATGTTTCTATTAAAAGTTATTTCAAAATTAGTCAAACTATTCAATTGAACACACAACTATGAAATCATTCAAAACTTACTCAAAATTATTTTATCGCAGTGGTATTAATTTACACATATTCTAAAGTTTCTAAAACATATTTATTTGCAATTTTTGGATTTATAGAATTAAAGTTATTGCAAATATACTCAAATTCACCATTTGAAATTTGAATATTTTATACTAAGTCAAATTTGAATTTTGTCAGATCCAAAATATTCTACATGTCAAGAGCTTTCCAAATATATAAAAATTATTAAATTTGGAGTTGTGGTTAAAAAGTTATAGATGTTTTAATTCCAGGGACTAATCTGCAAATTTTCCAATTAAAATTTAAAATAGAAAATTGATTTACACGCTGGCGCTGACTGTGCACCACGTGGCGCTGACGTGGCTAGCTGACGTGGATAAGTCACAGATCTGGGCCGTCAGATCTGGATCTGACGGGCCAGATCAGATCGTACCGTTTCATCCGATACTTCTAATCTGGGCCGTAGGAATTTAATCGGACGGCGCTGGGTGCTTGACCATACCGTGGCGGCGCGCTCGTCGCCGGAGACGACGACGACGGCGGCGCTGGCGTCGGTCGAGGACGGGGTCGGTGCTGCGGAGCTTCCCCGGACGATCGGAGGCTACGGCAGCGTGCAGCTCGTCACGGCGAGGTGGACGGTAGCGACGGTGTCGAGTCGTTTCTCCTGGCGCGGCCGGAAGCGGCGGAAGAATACGGCGGCGCTCCGGTGAACTCGGAAAAATTTAGTGAGTTGCGCACGGACGAAACAAGGAAGATGGGACATAGGAGAGAGCACGAGGTGGTCTTCATTCACCGGAACTCGAGGAAACCACCGGCGGCAATGGCGATCTCCGGCGAGCTATTCCTCGAGCCTGGCGGCGCGATTTGAAGAGAAACGAGAGGGGAAAAAGAGAGGAGGGGGTGGGCTACTTGTAGGCGCACCCGGAAGCAACAAACCGCGCACGGATCGCTACGGAGAAGATCTCTTGGGAGAAAATCCCGGACGGAGGTTAGAGACGATGACGTCATCGCTGACGTCATCCCATTATTTTCTTTTTGTTTTATTCCAATTTATTCATATCTTTTGATTTATTTGTCCAAATGAGGTCAAACAAATTTCTAAAAATCTGTAATATTATTATCTTTCTGTTAAACCAATTGTGGGAGTGTTTTGAACACTTTTCAAAAATAATATTTTGAAATATTGATTACTTACAAATTTGACACTTAAAGTCAAATTTCAATTTCTATCTTATTTAGATTTTCTTTTGGCTAAATAAAATTTGTAAAATACCCATATTTCAATATGTTTGAATTTAAGTTATTTAAACTTATTTTGCTGAAATCATTTATCTTTATTTTGGCATAATATTAAAGAACTAAATATAAAAATGTTTAGGAAATGTGAAATATAGGGTATTCATTTTTAATTGAAAATAATTTGTGCAACATTATATTTTATATTATGATAATTCATTTGAAAACTTCATAACAACTTTGGAAAGGATTTTTGTTTTAATTCTATTCTTATTTAGAATATATTAATCATTTCATGCTTTGAAAATAGATGAAATTCCTTTGAGCAAATGAAATGTTTATTTGGCTAATTCAGTAATTTAAATTCTATGAAGTTTTAAAGTTATACACTATAGGCTTATAATTTCCAAACTATATTTTGATCTTAGTTAAAGGAATGAAAACCATTTAGCAATTATATACCATTTTGAATAATCTTATATTTATGAATAGATATGACTAAGTGGTTTAATGCAAATACTTATAAAGAACTAATTTATTTAAAATAAAAATGGATTGTAGTTTGTGAAATATTTGTCCCATTATATTTTAAGGTTTTTGAATTACAGTGGATAATAAAATGTTTAAACTGTGACATTGGAAATATTAACTCAAGTTTGAAGTCTTTCATAATTGGTTTCCTTATACATTTAATATTTTATTTTAATAAAAAGAAAAGTTTTAAATTTTAGTGATTTTTGAATATTATAAAATGTTGAGATGTTACACAGATCTAGATCAAAACGATCCCGCGCGTCCGATCTCATTTAAATCGGACGGCTCTCGTCCACGATCCGCGCGAACCGTTTTCGTCCAATAGGATCGTGCCACGTAGCCCCTCTTATTTTCATTTTCGCAGGAATTTTATAAATAAAACAGAAAATATGCAAAACTTAGAAAATTCATAACTTTTGTTCTGTAAGTCCAAATTCAATGAATTTTATATCCACGGATAGCCCTGCTAGAGTAGTTTAATTATACATCATTTGTATTTGCTTTTGATAAATAATAATTCATAAGATCATACGAGGAGTAATTCGACTATTAAATCCATAACTTAAATAATAAAAATTTATTTTACAAATAAACTCAATTGTTTTAGGTTTAGGTTATCAGCCTCTGCCCAGGAATATTAATATGAGTATTATTTGAAAACTTTCTTAGAACAATAAAAGATGTAATAGTAAAATCTAAGTTTTGCTATATTGTTTTCAATTATTAAATTGTTAAGTGAAATGAGAGATTCCTAGAATTTGCATCTCATGCATTTAATAACAGAGAATATAAATTATGGATAAGTGTGTCTAATTCTACACATGGCATATCATGCATGCATACACCTTTTATTTGGTGTTGTGAGATATTGTGTGGATATTTATTTGTATGAATTGCTTGTGCTAGATTGTGAAAGAGAGGAAGGACCTGCGTGTGATTGTTATTCTTGTTGTGCCTGCCCCTCCTGCTGCCAAGGCAAGTGACTTCATAAATACCTACTATTTTTATTCTATTGCATACCTAGTGTTTTAAGCAGATTTTGCAAAAGTAGTATGCATGATAGGTTTTGGGAGATTGAAGTATGCTATGCAAACCTTTTAGGTTACCCCTTAGAAATTCCAGATTAGAACCCTATTATAATTTAGTGGAAGTACTTGCTGCAAAAATGATTGTTTTATGTGTATGTGATATTGAAATTTCCACTATATTAATTTAACGCCTGGGTAGATTGGGTCGATCGAGGAGGTTTCAAGTTGAGTGGCTTCTCAGGGCAAAGTTTCATGGTTGTCTTCGCCCAAGATAGTTTTCACTTACTTGGTGCCATGATATGCGGTGTTAACCTGAGTTGCTCACTTGTGGTAGGCCACCCAGGGCTATGAGATTTAAGTCTACACTGAGTCTAGTTGCTTATCGTGCAACCATTGGTCAATATGGGCTCTATCTTGATGGAGTAAGTTGATGTGGACCTGGGTCAAGAGATTGATGGTGGTAGAGTTGATAGGATGGTGGTAATCTCTTAGTATGATCATGGGAAAGCAACTTCTGAAAAGTCTCGTCTTGATCTTCTCCTTTTCCTTCTCACTAAAGGAGTGTAGAGGATAGTTTGGGTTGATTAAGTCTAATGGTGAAAGTGCACACCCTCTCGAGAGTGAAAACCTAAGATCTTAGCCGTGTCCCCGGCATCGGACAATTGGAGTAACTACACAAGGCTGTGTTATGAAAATCTCCTCATCCCAAATTTCTTAATAAAACTTTGTTGGGTGAACCTGGGTAGGAGACATGGACTTGTCTCGAGATGTCTCTGAAGGAGAAGATATTGATTTAAGAAAATTGTTTATCAAAAGTAGGAGAAAATTTGCTTTGCGCAATAGCCTTGAGCTCCACCAGCCAAAATAAGCATATAGTTATAGCTTAATATAACATTAGGAATTAAAGTCACTTGCCACCACAATTCAATTGTGCTGACCCTTTATAGCTGGGCTGCAACTAAACCTTGCAGAATGTCCGAATGAGGAGTAAGGGGGTCGTCTTCGAGCTACAACCAACATGTTTTGCCAGTGGCTTCATGGAGAAGATGTAGCTCCATGCTATCTTTAGTATTGCGTTTGAACTCTGAAATAAAGTGTGAACTATTTATTCAGCTAGCATTTCCGCTATGCTAAGTTGTAAGGATATTTGTTTTTGGATCATTCGTCTCGTTCTGTAATAAATATGACATTGTACTGTGATATTACATCTTATTGGAGAATGCGAGACTTATGTGATCCAAGTCTTTGCACTATTCATATGTGCCATTGCTTCCGGGCGACCCTAGCCGGGCACTACACTGACCTTCTTCTTCTTGAGCCTCTTCCACGAAGAAAGAGCTCAATCCACTATTGGTAGGCCTTGAGGCGGCCTCCGAACCTTTACAAACTTTCCCGAAGCAAGAACCACAACCCGGAAGCTTCCGGGCGACCCTAGCCGCCTAGGGTTTCAACAAAACCCAAGAGTAACGAGCAACTTGATGAACTCAAGGGGGAATCACTTTTGGCTCGGTGGAATCAAAGATCTAGACCTCCTCTTGATTTGAGTTTCAGTGGAGGGCTAGAGAGATCTTGAAGCTTTTGGAGTCACCAACAATGGAGGAGAGAGAGCTTAGCCTTTTTCGTGTTTGGAACTAGTTGACTTACCTCTTGGAGAAGAAGAGGTGGGCTTATATAATTGTCTATTAAAATCTGGCCGTTATACAGGAAATCTGGTCCACCCGGTATGGATTCCGGTTTGCATCGGACTGTGTACCCGATGGGTCCGGAATGAATTCCGGAGTGCAAACCGGCTAGTCCCTGGACTCGCTCGGTTTGCACCCGGAATTGATTCCGGGCCCATCCGGTACCAGATCCGGTATATACCGGATCCCATACCGGATGAGCAGTTTCCTGAACATGCCCAATATTTCAAGAGACAAATATATTAAACTTTTTCATATTTTGTGGAGGCTTTAGGAGGTGTATGGAAAGGGATATGAACTCTTGATCCTCACTTTATAGAGTTGCAAGAGTTCATCCCCAGTGAAAACAACAAGTTACCCCCATTAATAGTGCGGTGAACCTATTGACTCAAGAAGTAAATAGAGAAAGATATAAATAACACCGTCACTTGATAATCCAAAAATGAGGGGCCTCCAATCTCCAACCATCATCATACGAGCGGACTAAAACCTGAGAATACGCTTTATAGATAGCATTAGTCCTCACTAACTCGAGTGTCATATTAACCAAAATCTTAAGAAGGGACATGCCCTTTCAATCTCCCCCTTTTTGGTTGAAGATGACAAACGAGTTAGAGCTCAACAAATAAGGAATATGAACTCTTGAGAGATTTCTAAAGGATATAGAGAAAGCTCCCCCTAAATGTATGCACTTGGTAGAACTTATCTTTTGAATGCAAAGTGCATAGGGATTAACATACGGAGAGCTCGCACTATATTCTTTAAAAATAACAAGAGGTGAAGCAAAGTGAGGATCAAGAGTGAGAGATCAACTTTGCAAACAAAAGCTAGAGAGTGAGCAAGACTAACAAAAACATATGAGTACTCACTAGCTTGGTGTGTGCGACATAAACAAGATGTGTAAACAAAATGGCACTACACATGGATAACTAGTAGAAGATAAACATTTAGGGCAACCAACATAGATATCCATGGATAATAAACTCACACTTGTCCAAATCATGTCCAACACACACAACCATAGAACATAGTCTTACACAAGATATGATAATAAGGTAATAGGACAAAGTAGTCACAAGCCAAAGAGAACCAAATCCAACAAACGAAGGCTTGTGACAACAAAGGCAAATCCAAGGGCTCCCGCACAACCTAATAAGAGCTCTCAACTTCTTCTCCCCCTTTGGCATCGAAACACCAAAAAGGGGATAAGAGCGAGATACAAACGAACCCAACCACTCCTAGAACTCAGCATCTTCGTCGGCGGCGTCATCATCATCATTATAATCATCATCACTGCAACCTGCAACACCAGAAGTACCCCAATCAGTCCAAAATAAAAAGTCATCAACTGGGAAGTCCTGCATAGTAATGTCCACAAACGTTGTAGGAGCTAACTCGGGACCATCAACAACTGAGAACCATGCTGCCCTTCTGTCGTCATTCTGAATACGGCGACTCTCCTTTGCAAGTTCATGAGCATTGTGACAGTAAGCGCGAGCATCACGGCAAGATGAGAACATAGAAGTGAAGAACTTCGCAATGCCACTCTTCTTCTTCTTGGACATAGGACGGGCTGAGGAGCTAGCACCAGGAGCAAAGGAGGGATCATGTTGTTGCTTAGTGCGAGCCTCAAGAGGAGGAAAACCCGCATGAGTAGGACCATCCACAGCAGGAATGGCATGCAGCTCATGCCTATACAAGTCTTGCCCATGGGCAACCTTCCTGAAGTTCCCTTCTCCCAATGCATGCCTAATGAAGAGCTGGAGATAGGCAGAATAAGCAGGGACTCTCCGTGTCATCACACCAGTATAGATCTCCTCATAGATAAATGACACAACATCAATCGGCCTTTGATTCTCAGGCTTGGTATAGAACATAAGGTTAGTCATGTACCCACGAACCTTTGTGAGATCACCAGACTTGCTCATGATAGTGTCACGGAATAGGTTGGCAAGGTAGCGGTACACAAGGTACATCTGAGTGATAGTGTCCATGGTAAGTTCTCCTGTGGAGGAAAGCAAAAAGCAAGATCTTCCTTCGAAAACACCTCATCCTTATTAATCTGCCAACCTCCTTTCTTGAGACCCAAAGCCTTTCTGAGCTCCCTCACATTGCTAGTTACCTTAAGATCTCCAGACATCCATGTCATAGTGCAATCATCATCATCATGGAAATAGACAGTGCAATAGAATTGCTTCACCAAATCTGGCATGACATCAGGAGAGTGAAGACACACATCATCCCACAAGTTCATCTTCTCAAGGGTACGCCGCACATAACGGAAATCCTTCTCATGAAAAGAGAAGTGCTCGAGATTAAGAGACTTCTGCGGTACCCAAGACTTCTTGGAGCTGAAAATAGCATACACATGCTCCCACTGAAGCTGCTGAGTGCGAGTCCAGAACCTAGTATCCCCAGGATTAGTTCTTTCCTTGGCAAAGTAGGGATTTCTCACACGAAACACCTTCCAATCGCTAACAGTCATAGTCTTCATATTGCCAGTGGGCACAATCTCCGTCTCATCCTCAGAATCAGAAACATCCTCAGCCCCATCAGACTCTTCTTTTGAAACAAAAAGCTCAGAGGGGTGGCCACGGTCACCAGAAGAGCGACCAAGACCACGACTGTAGGCAGTACTAGATGCTGGCAATGGAGCCTTGGCGGTCCTTGATGAGATCGTCTTCTTGCTTGACACTTCGGCATACTTGCCCTTGCGACGCATCTCATGCGTCTCGAGAGGGTCACGGCTGTCACGTGTGAATTAGAGCATAGTTGCGAGCATGGGGATAAGTGCACAAGTCACGGGAAGGAGGAATAGGTGCAATGAATAGATGTTTCAAGATTTGAACAAAATTTCGAGTTCAGTTCATCAGCCGGTACCAGGTCCGGTATGCACCGGATTGGTACCGGACGGATCCGGTACCAGGTCCGGTGCAAACCGGAATCTATACCGGGTGGGTACAGAAATTTCGAAATTTTTGCAAAAGTGATTGAACTCAGCAACATCTACTCATTACATATAAAGAGCAACAGGATTGAACGAGCAAAACCTTCAAGGACTAAAAGATCTACAGGGAGATAGAGAGAGAGGGAAGGAGGTGAGATACCGGAGGACATGATGGATAACTTGAGAAATCCTTCGGTAAACTTCCTCCAAGCAAGGAGAGGGACCAAGGGAGGCCCAACTCGGAGCCCCGGGCGGTGGAGAACTCCCCCGGAGATGGTGAAGACGCTGGTGGCGGCGGCTGGGGCGGTTTGAAGGAGATATGCCCTAGAGGCACATAAATAAGTAGTATTTATTGCATTATCTCATAAGTTTATAATAGGTTTGTGTATTATGCTATAACTGTATTAATTGGAATTATTAATACACGTGTGATACATAGACAACCAGGACCCTAGTGAGCCTCTATTTGAACTAGTCCATTGGGCAACAGTTGATCGAGATTCCCGATCAAGAACAATGACGTTGGTTGACAATGGGGTCATCTTATTAGTTGAATAAGATGATGGACGTACACAAAGTATTACAATAAGATCGTATTACGATGTTTGCCATTTGCAATAGATAAGAATATGATAGCTTATTCCTTAGACCGTGAGATCGTACTTATTGATGCTTCGTAGGGGTGCTTTGAGAGCATCAAACGTTGTGTCTTATATAGCATGACAATAACGGTGTCCATCTTGGGTATTCCGAAAGAGCATCGAGACGTAAGGATCAAGAGCGGGATTTGTTCATTCTTGTAATGGAAAGATACTCTGGGCCCACTCGGTGAGATTACATCTATATAGCTGCGCAGCTTATGACTAGGTCATGGAGATGTAATATCACATACGAGTTAATAACCTTTGTCTTTAACGAGATACAACAAAGACATCGGTGTGTATACGATCATATCTCGGACAAGGTAGTATCGCAGAAACAAAGGGAATGAATATCATATTTATGGTTCAACGACGATATTCGTAGAATGCACACGGGTCGTCATATACATCCAGGTATCCCTGACGGTCATTGGTGAGCGGAGTGTCTCGACCATGTATGGAGTGTTCTCGAACCGTAGCGTAACAAACTTAAGGTCTTAACAACACCAGGAGATAGGTTCTGGAATAATATAGATTTTTGTTGGAGAGAGAGAAATGATCCGGAAAGAGTTCCGGTGGTCCGGAAGGAGTTCCGGGAAGGTCTGGAATGGTTCCAGGGATGTCCGAAAGTTGTTCGGGTGGTTCGGAAAATGTTTCGGAGTCACGGGATATTAAATAGTATATAAATATATTAATTATGAATTAATTATATTTTATATTAATTTAATATAAAATAAATAAAGTAAAAAGGGGGCCCAAGAGAGGGAGCCGCACCACCAAAAGGGGGCCCCATGGCTGGTTCGGCCAGCCCATGTGGGTGCGCCACCCCCCCTCCTCCTTTGTTTAGTCCCACATGGGGGAGCTAGGGAGTTTGCACACCCCCTCCCCCCTTTATATAGCAAAGCATATTAATTCTTAGAAAAATACAATTAATTGTATAGCAGGCCGGCCGAGTTGCTTCTCCGCCCGTTTTGCCCCCTCTCTCCACCTAAGCTATACCGCCGGGCGCTGTGCCCTGCGGGATTCCAGATAAGATCTACCCCTGTGATTTCAGCTGGATCTGAATGACTGGGGGTTGTCGTTAAGCTCCGTATGTTTGCGAGTGCTCGGAGGTAACTCTTTTGAGGAGACTGGGCGACGTCGTCTCGCTACCTGCAGCCGCCGCGCCGCCTCCCCCCTTGACGCCGGTGCACCCCCCCTGCCGCCTACGCCCCGCCATCTTCCGCCCGACGCCTGTCGACGCAGGTCATCGTCCACACCCCGACGTCATCGTCTACATCATCGCGGCAAGTTCTCCGCGACCTCGAGGTCAGCTACGTACAACTTCATCGTCAACGCTTGTGAGGGAGCGTAATCCCCGCTATCGGTCTACATGGAGGTAATGTAACCCGTTCCGCCACCGTTATCACATGTACTAGATAGATAGATCCTGGCTAGTTAGGGTTTCATACGCTAGAAAATTATTGTTTTCTGCACCGTAAGCCCTTCGGTGGTATCAGAGCCGATCTATGCGTAGTACTGCTGGTACGGTTAGAACTCATGTTGAATGAGGACGTCTTTCTTGTATTTGCTACCCTCTAGCGTGTACTTGCAATGCCTTCGGTATTGAGTTGATGAAGCGGCCCGGACCGACTTTACGCGTACGCTTACGCGAGACTGGTTCCACTACTGACATACGGCTTGCACCGTATCTGTGGCTGGCGGGTGTCTGTTTCTCTCTCTCTAGCCGGCAAAGCATTTTCAATGGAGGGCCCAAAAGGGATGCTTAAACATGCAATTATACGATCGACGTTGTGGTACAAAGTTCGTAGGTAGGGAAGCGATTCTCTTACAAATAAGCCTATTTTTCACGTAAAACTTGCAAAACTAAATAAAGCTAGAGGCGTCTAACTTTGTTTTGCAGAGGCGTTATTTTATGTGACATGGTTACGGTAAGTTTTGATATTACTCGTACTATCGGAGGCAATGGAGGGCTCCGTAGACTCGGAGCCATGTCGGGGCGCCGGGGGCCAGGCACATGGCGCCATGAAGGTCTAGGCGCATCGACCATGTCACATCGCACTTCATTGCATCATTATTGTGTGCTGTTGTGTGTGCATCCTATTGATTGCTTATATGCTAGATAAACAACGGTAGCATCTTGAATAGGATGATACCCAACAAATACAAAAATTTGTGTTCTCCCACGTTGCGCACCACCAAGAAAGTTCTAAGTTATGAGGCAGGCCGTGATGATCGGGTGTCACACATCTCGCCGTTCGCATACAGTGGGTGTAAGCCATGTTGCACGCTCAGGGTCTTCGAGGTTTGATTGGCGAGCCTAGCATATTCAGAAATATGGCCTCGGAACACGGGAAGATCGAAAGATCGAGCACGAGTCACAGAGTTGTTGTGATCGACATTTTATGTCCACCTTTGAAGCTGTGCTGCCGGCCGTGATGATCGGGTGTGGTATGGTGGATGAGGGTCGTGTAATCGCCATCATTATTTTTGGGGATAATAATTTTGGTGTGGTGTGTTTTGATAATGTGATTATAAAACTAAAACTCACCTATATATTATAAACTTTACCTTACCTCTTTTGCGATCACATATGTAGACTACGCAACTATACTTCGGTTACTTCCTCAAGAGCCCGGATTCTACCTTAGAAGCCGACGGGTCCAACTTCATCAGCTGGTACATTGGTTTTAGAAACATTCTCCAAACACAACAAACATCCTATATGTCCTAGAACATTAGTTAGGAGTTAGACCAGATGATTCTGCTAGCAAGGAGGAAGATGATGAGTTCCGTAAGCATCATGATATTTTCATGGAAGTGAAGGTCGTCATGAGCGTATGCCTAGCACCAGAGTTGAAAGTTGTTTCAACACATGGAGCCATATGTCGTGATTGATGCGATCAAAGGTCACTTCAAAGAAGAATTGAGTCTTGAGCGGTTCAGACAGCTTTGAAAGTTCCGGACCATTCACATGGGGAGCATACCTGTCTGGAGACTCAATTGAAGAAGTTGTATGACATCTACTTCAGGCTTACGAATATCTACGATTTCTAGATAGCGAACTCCAGTGCAATAGAGATTGCGCTTTGCCTCCTAGCTGTGAATAGCATGTGCGTGAATATGCTATAGAGACACGATGAGCCTCTTCACGTTCGTGAACAAGTCGTAATCTCTAAAAGTTGACTCCGTCGAAGAAGAGTTCTTCGTCGCTACGGGTACATTTGATATACGAAGATATAAATGTATTCTTCTCATACTTGATGAAAAGTATTTGATACTTGTTCTGTTTATGAAACAGTCCCTGATTATCACAAGTATGCGGCGAAGGGTGACGTGACAGTGCACAAGTGATGGCAAGTTCATGGCCAGTAGTGCTCACGCCCTCGAGATATCATATTAGTTATCATCAATAGTTTTTTATAAGACATTTTGTATTAGTGAGAGTGTGATCTAGTTTGGTGTCTTGAATGTTACAAGACATAATTATTCATATAGAACAAATTAGTTGTTTTATGTTATGAAACAAAGCAGTTGTTTCATATTATGAGTAATTTTCATCACATCTCAATTACATTATGCGTATGATATACATTTATAATAGCGGGAATGATAAAATTATGTGTCCAAAGAACAAACACCATCGAATTTAGTCATAGAGGCAATGAAAGAAGTAATGGATAATTTTGGTTCATTTAAGTATTTCGAGTGCCGAATTGATTAAGTTTGAAATGAAGTATTGAAGTAGCAATACAAGAGGAAATTAATTGAGAGTCATTTTTAATGATTAATAAATGGTGTTTTTGCTTCATCCGAATTCTTCTATGATTACTTGTGAATAGGAGTATTTGCCTGATAAATCATAAGTCTGAAATTAATTTGATAAGAGATCAAATGGCGTTTTTCAGAAGAAAGATTAGTGAATATTGTATTCACAAGATTCGATCAAAGGACAATATTTTTGAATTATGGTTTCAACACAAAATACTTGTGGAAATGTGTTTCACAATATTATAATGTCATATATGGTGATATATGGGGTATTATAATCATGCTCTATTTTAAGTAAAGTATGGTCTGTCAGAATCCGTCTTAGAATCTCTTAATATGTTTGAAACATTATAGTCGATGTCCACTTTAGAAAATGGATATTTCTCTCAACGAGAATTCGTGTGATCGACAATTGTCGTAATGTATATGATTATATGATAATTCGGAATATACATGAATAGTTCTTTGTAGATTACTCGCATTGGATGGGAGTGTATTCCAAAACCAAATAGAAACAAAACTTGGTTTGTTGTCTATGTAATTCCGAGGAAAATATGATTTTTCGAATTATGGTTTATGGATTGGAATTAGGAGCTTGAAATAAGGTGTCAGACCTATATTTATAAAAGTAGAATATTGGAAGGTGTTCCAAAGAGTATATTTCTACAGATGAAAATTTGGTGATTAAGAGTGAGGGAGACTAGAAAATTGTTTTCTGCTTGCAATCCTCTTCATAAAGATCATAATATTTTCATAAAAGGAAGCTTCTAAATAAAGTGATGTTATATTTAATAAGGCTGTCAGGTCACAACACGATATTAAGTGTTTCAGATCTTGTTGACAGATCAAGGTACACTTTATGAATACAAAGAAAGTTGAGAAAATATCGGAATACGAACAAAGGCTGTTTCGGCCTGGAAATCCAAGTTACATTTGAAAGGATTAAAATAGTAATTGTTGCTACAATTCTTATTAGAGGAATAAGATTGTTTAATCATCATATAAAGTGTTATATGAGAAATGTCACTGTAAGAAACACGTGGAAGCATGTCTTGTCAAGAAATGTGTCTTGGACAAGATCAAATTTGTTGACGACATTTATGTAGACATGCTTGAAGTCTGAAGGATTTGTATTAATGTAATACTTTAGTTTGTATTGAATTCGAATTGATACTAGATCAATGATTTTGGTTTGACTAAAATGTCGATTTAAGTGGGAGTCAAAGTTAGTTCACTCAGGTGAAATATGTGAAGAACATATTTTTGAGTGGGAGCTTAGGAACTCAAATATGTGGATGACATGTTTTTGAGTGGGAGCTCATGTTCTCAAATATGTGGAGACATAATTTGAGTGGGAGCCAAATTCATCTTGTGTAAATGACACATTGTGAAATTGTACCAGTAGAATAGATGAGAAGGATGAAGTTGTGAAACTATTTGGAAATTAGTGTCTATTTGGAATAGAACGGGAATTTTTAATAGTTAGTCGAGTTGTTTTGGAATATATCTGAGGAGTCAGAATAGAATCAAAATGATGGTCCTTTGAAATCCAATTGATCATTAAGAGTAATGATACACGGTAGTAATGGTTGTGTGACATGTTGGTCTATTATGTAATATTAGACATCATACAGAAACCATATTATCTGCTCGATGAAATATAACCGATGTTCTTAGGAAAAGAACAATTGTAAAAGTAAGTTTAGAATTTACTGGAAGTAGAAGTGCGTTAGTTGATGGATTGACATTAGAATGTCAAGTTTTCTACATTGGTGTGGAAGTATGTAGATATCGCGAGTTTGTTATTGTTACAAGGGGCTCATTGTGACTGAGTGTGTTTTTCTAGGCAGTTATCTAGTTGGTATAATCAGAGTAAGCGCTGGGAAACAGAAGTCTCACTTAGTTACGGTATTTGCATATATGTTTTTGGATAACATGGTGATATCAAGCAAGTTGATATCAATGAATCGCAATAGTATGCACAATCATGTATTATGCAGATTGTCAGAGTAACACTCTTCCTCAAGAAAGCATTATCAAATGATTCTTATTTGATAAAGTAAAATGCAGCTAGTATATTTGTACTCTAGTGCAAGTGGGAGACTGAAGGAGATATGCCCTAGAGGCAAATAAATAAACAATATTTATTGCATTATCTCATAAGTTTATAATAGGTTTGTGTATTATGCTATAACTGTATTAATCGGAATTATTAATACACGTGTGATACATAGACAACCAGGTCCCTAGTGAGCCTCTATATGAACTAGTCCATTGGGCAACAGTTGATCGAGATTCCCGATCAAGGACAATGACGTCTGTTGACAATGGGGTCATCTTATTAGTTGAATAAGATGATGGACATACGCAAAGTATTGCAATAAGATCGTATTACAATGTTTGTCATTTGCAATAGATAAGAATATGATAGCTTATTCCTTAGACCGTGAGACCGTACTTATTGATGCTTCGTAGGGGTGCTTTGAGAGCATCAAACGTTGTGTCTTATATAGCATAACAATAACGGTGTCCATCTTGGGTATTCCGAAAGAGCATCGAGACGTAAGGATCAAGAGCGGGATTTGTTCATTCTTGTAATGGAAAGATACTCTGGGCCCACTCGGTGAGATTACATCTATATAGCTGCGCAGCTTATGACTAGGTCATGGAGATATAATATCACAGACGAGTTAATAACCTTTGTCGGTAACGAGATATAACAAAGACATCGGTGTGTCTACGATCATATCTCGGACAAGGTAGTATCGCAGAAACAAAGGGAATGAATATCATATTTATGGTTCAACGACGATATTCGTAGAATGCACATGGGTCGTCATATACATCCAGGTATCCCTGACGGTCATTGGTGAGCGGAGTGTCTCGACCATGTCTAAAGTGTTCTCGAACCGTAGCGTAACAAACTTAAGGTCTTAACGACACCAGGAGATAGGTCCTGGAATAATATAGGTTTTTGTTGGAGAGAGAGAAATGATCCGGAAAGAGTTCCGGTGGTCCGGAAGGAGTTCCGGGAAGGTCTGGAATGGTTCCAGGGATGTCCGAAAGTTGTTCGGGTGGTTCGGAAAATGTTTCGGAATCACAGAATATTAAATAGTATTTAAATATATTAATTATGAATTAATTATATTTTATAATAATTTAATATTAATTAAATAAAGGAAAAAGGGGACTCCCACCTACATGGGCCCTAAGAGGGCCCAAGAGGGGGAGCCGCACCACCAAAGGGGGGTGGGCCCCATGGCTGGTTCGGCCAGCCCATGTGGGAGCGCCACCCCTCCTCCTCCTTTGTTTAGTCCCAAATGGGGGAGCTAGGGAGTTTGCACACCCCCTCCCCCCTTTATATAGCAAGGCATATTAATTAGATTAATTCACAGAAAAATACAATTAATTGTATAGCAGGCCGGCCGAGTTGCATCTCCGCCCGTTTTGCCCGCTCTCTCCACCTAAGCTATACCGCCGGGCGCCGTTGCCCTGCGGGATTCCAGATAAGATCTACACCTACGATTTCAGCTGGATTTGAATGACCGGGGGTTGTCGTTAACTCTTTTGAGGAGCCTGGGCGACGTCGTCTCGCTACCTGCAGCCGCCGCGCCACCTCCCCCCTTGCTACCAGCGCACCCCCCTGCCACCGGCGCCCCGCCATCTTCCGCCTGATGCCCGTCGACGCAGGTCATCGTCGACACCCCGGCGTCATCGTCTACATCATCGCGGTAATTTCTCCGCGACCTCGAGGTCGGCTACCTACGACTTTATCGTCAACGCTTGTGCGGGAGCGTAATCCCCGCTATCGGTCTACATGGAGGTAATGTAACCCGTTCCGCCACTGTTATCACATGTACTAGATAGATAGATCCTATCCAGTAAGGGTTTCATACGCTAGAAAATTATTGTTTTCTACACCGTAACCCCTTCACGGTTTAGGTCGGGGGGGAAAAGAGGAGCCTTTGAGGAAAAAGACCCCCGACCCGGAACATAAAGTTCCAAGAACCGGACCCGTCCGGTATGGATCCCGGTACAAACCGGGTCCTGTACCGGATGCGTCCGGAATCGATTCCGGGGTTCATACCGGGTGGCCCCTGGAACCACCCGGTTTGTGCCCCGAAAATATTTCGGACCTATCCGGTACCAGATCTGGTGTGTACCGGATTCCATACCGGGTCAACAGAACTCCTCCAAAAAATAAAAAGAACTCAAGATGACTTGTGCATAGATGGAATAGATGGGCAAGGTAGACATCAGAGATGCAAGGTAAGATAAAAAATGTTCTACACATGTTTCTCGGAAAAGAGAGCAAAACTAAAAAGCAACAAGTAACATGTTTTGAACTAAATAAAATGCAAATCCAATAAGCCGAAGGATAGAATGTACCAAATAAGAGAGGCGAGGTTGCGGGGGATTTCTCCCCCTATGTTAGAGCACAAATATCATTGGTACCGCGAAGAGACATGCTTGGGTCCATTTGATATTAGATCTTTATGATATAGCACATATAGGTATGCATCATGCCAAGACATGGTAAGATGCTATCCCAAAATATGCGGCACACCTAAACAAGATAACAAGATAGTAAAGAGAATCGTGCAAGTAAATCAATCCAGGTTTGTAGGATCAAGGATACCGAGTTCTCGTCTCAATTTAACGAACCGGGATTCATCCAAAGGCTTAGTGAAAATGTCCGCCAATTGGTCATTTGTCCCCACATAAGTAAGAGAGATGTTACCATTTGCGACATGATCACGTAGGAAGTGATGGTGAATGTCAATATGTTTGGTTCGAGAGTGTTGGACGGGGTTAAGGGCGATCTTTATTGCGCTTTCATTGTCGCATAGAAGAGGCACCGGACCAAGAGACACACCATAGTCAAGCAAGGTTTGCCTCATCCACAACAATTGAGCGCAACAAGATGCCGCCGCGATGTATTCGGCTTCGGCGGTGGATAGGGAAATGGAGTTTTGTTTCTTGGATGACCAACTCACCAATGACCGCCAGTAAAGTGGCAAGCCCCGGAGGTAGACTTCCGATCTAGTTTTTTCACCGGCCCAATCGGAGTCCGAATAGCCATGGAGAACAAAAGTAGATCCCTTTGGATACCAAAGCCCGAGAGTTGGAGTGAGAACAAGGTACCTAAAAATCCGTTTGATCGCCACAAGGTGTCTCTCCTTTGGAGCGGATTGAAAACGAGCACACATTTCAACACTAAACATGATATTCGGTCTAGATGCACAAAGATAAAGCAAAGAGCCAATCATGGAACGGTATACCTTTATGTCCGCATCCTTCTCCTTCTTACATGCCCCTAGTTGTCCATTAGTCGCCATGGTCATCTTTGCAATAGAGGCACCAACCATATTAAACTTCTTGAGCATGTCCTTCACATATTGTTCTTGAGAGATGAATGTTCCTTCTTCTAGTTGTCTCACTTTGAATCCAAGGAAATACTTCAACTCTCCCATCATGGACATCTCGAATTTCCTAGTCATCAACTCGTATAAAGCTTTGTTATGGCGTTCAAATGAAGCACCGAAAATGATATCATCAGCATAGATTTTGGCATATGAAAATACCACCATCCTTAAACCGCTTGGTAAAAAGGGTGGAGTCGACTTTCCCAATTTCAAACCCATCCTTGAGCAGAAAATCCCTATGGTGCTCGTACCAAGCACGTGGAGCTTGCTTGAGACCGTACATCGCCTTATGGAGTTTATACACATGGTTGGGGAATTTGGGTCCTCGAAACCCGGGGGTTGTGCAACATATGCCTCCTCTTTCAAAGGACCATTAAGAAATGCACTTTTCACATCCTTTTGATAAAGCTCGAATTCATGAAAAGAGGCAAATGCAAGCAAGAGACGAATAGCTTCAAGGCGAGCCACGGGCGCAAAGGTGTCATAAAAATCCATACCTTCTATTTGTGCAAACCCTTGCGCCACTAACCTTGCCTTGTTTCGAATGACGACTCCATTCTCGTCTTGCTTGTTCTTGAAGACCCATTTGGTTCCAATGACGTTGATCCTATGATCTTGTGGTTTATCCACAAGTGACTATATTTCATTGCGGGTGAAGCACTCAAGTTCTTCTTGCATAGCCATGATCCAATCGGGGTCTTGCAAGGCCTCTTGTACCTTAAGAGGTTCAAAACGAGAGATAAACAAGTGATGCTTGCTAAAGTTGGCTAAGTGTTTTAACTTTTTACGAGTGAGTACTTCCTTTGATATGCTCCCAAGTATCTTGTTGACTTGCATCCCACTTTCTTTTCTTGTGGCTTTGATGTTTCTTGTGATGCCCTTGTAATCAACAAACTCTCCTTTTAGACGTTCTAGTTCTTGGGGCTCAACTTGAGCTTGATCATGAGAGCTAGGTCCATCTTGTTCTTCTTCTTGAAAAATGTCAAGGAGTTGAGGACTTGGCGTTTGATCTTGGACATGAGTCTCTTCGTGAGATTCTTGTTGAACTTGTGGTGTAGTTGGTGGCTCTTCTTGTGTTGACTTTGACTCTTCTTGAGTTGAGCTAGGCTCCACTTGAGTTGAGTCATTCTCCATGGGGGTTGAGCTTGGTCCTTCTTCATGAAAGGCTTGATCTTGATTTTGAGCTTGATGAGTCTCATGAGGCAAGATGTGCCCAATGCCCATTGCCTTAATAACTTGAGAAGGATCTTCATCACCTACATCACATGAAACAACTTCCTCCTTTTGGGAGCCATTATTCTCATCGAAATCCACATCACAAGATTCTTCAATCCTTCCTGAGGAACTATTGTAGAATCTATAGGTGTGGGAATCCGATGCATATCCAACAAAAATACCCTCAATAGTTCTAGATTCGAATTTACCAAGCCTCTCTTTCTTGTTCTTGATGAAGTATTTGCATCCAAAGACGCGGAAGTACTTGACGCTGGGCTTGTTCCCGGTGAGAAGCTCATAGGCGGTCTTGTTGTGAAAGGAGTGGAGGAAGAGCCGGTTTGTAGCATGAACGGCGGTGGCAATGGCTTCACCCCAAAAGTTGTAGGGTGAATTGAATTCATTCAACATCGTTCTTGCCATCTCAATGATTGTCCGGTTCTTCCTCTCCACAACACCATTTTGTTGGGGGTGTGTAAGGTGAAGATTATTGATGCTTGATACCTTTCCAATCAACAAAATCTTGCATGGTGTAGTTCTTGAATTCGGTGCCATTGTCGGTTTGAATTGCCTTGATCTTCTCATCCTATTGACGTTGAGCTTGAGTGGCAAACTCGATGAAGCATTTTTGGGTCTCATCCTTGGATTTAAGGAGAAATACCCAAGTGTATCTTGAGTAGTCATCCACGATCACAAGATCAAACTTCTTCCCGCCAAGAGTATCATAGTTGGAAGGCCCAAAGAGATCCAAATGAAGGAGCTCCAATGGGCTAAAGGTGGTGACGATGCTCTTGGAGGGGTGAGCCTTGCCCTTTTGCTTCCCGGCTATGCATGCACTACACACAAGATCTCTTTCAAAGTCAACATCGATTAGTCCAATAACGTGATCGTCTTTTAGGAGTAATTTAAGATTTCTCATGTTGACATGGCCTAGCCGGCGATGCCAAAGCCAACCCTTGTCAACCTTGGCCACTAGGCATAGTGAGGAAGAGGGGTTCTCTTGCAAGAAATCAGCCACATAAAGACCGTCCTCAATATGCCCAACAAAGACCAATTTGAGATTATCACTCCTAAATACCATCACCTTATCTTTAGTAAAATAGCATTCATAGCCAATGTTTGTAATATTATTTATGGAAAGTAAGTTGTAACCAAGGGATTCAACAAGCATGACATTCTCGAGAAACACGTCTTTCGTGATTGCCACCTTGCCGTATCCCAATACCTTTTGCTTTGTATTATCTCCAAAAGTGATGTAGGAGGTGCGGTTGACATCATCAATGAAACGCTCAAGCAACTCCTTTTCTCCGGTCATATGATGAGTGCATCCACTATGAAACACCCATTTAGGGCCACCGGAGAGATATCCCTACACACAATAAATTCTTGGATTTAGGAACCCATTTAGAAATGGGTTCCTTGGCATTAGAAACCAGAGATTTTGGTACCCAAATCGAGTACCATCTAAAAGCATTGCGGGGACCAATAAATTTAGCATAAACGTCTCCTCTTGTGTCCTTACACAACACATAAGATGGGTTAGCTTTTCCCGCGGAAAGTTGGTTAGAATTTTCCTTATAGACACTTTCTTCAACCACAACTTTCTTGCATTTGTCAACCTCCTTGTGTCCTTCACGCATAAAGTTAACATTCTTCAAAGGATTGGCCTTCTCCTTACCATTCTTCATTGTGGTGTAACCAAGTCCTTGATGTGGAGCTCTCATCTTTTGTTTAGTAAGGATCTCATTTAGAGTCTTCTCACCTTGACTAGATATGAGACGTTCCTTCTTGAGTTGCACCTTCAATTTCTTATTTTCCTCAACAAGTGAGACTTGACCATTCAAGGGGTTAGAAGTACTAGCAATATTTTCAACAATAATGGGAGCACTTGAAGAACCAAGAGACTTGTCATAACTAGCTTGAAGTTGATCATACTTCTCCTCAAGTTTCATGAACTCATCCTTGATAAGCTTATGGGCATTCTCAAGGTGTTCAAGATCCTTAGTGAGAGAGGCATGACAAGCGTCAAGTTTCTTTTTAGAAGCATCAAGTACTTGAGACATTTCAAGTGCCCTATCAATCGAATCAACATCTTTAGCTTTGTCAATCTTATAAGTTTCCAATTGTTGAGATAGAGTAAAACAGTTATGTTTTTCATTAGTGAGCTCTTGCTTAAGGAGATTGAATCTCCGTCTCCCATCATCAATATGGGATTCAAGTTTCTCAATGGTATCGTCACGTGAAGAGACGGTGTCCATTAAGTACTCGAATTGAGATAAAGCATCACCACGTAGGGAGCACATAACTTTATGCAAAGCAAGCATCCTAGCATTTCCATCCTAATCAATATTGCCTAACTCATGAGAAGGTAAAGGTGGCTTAGGATTAAAGATATGAGAATTTGAAGGAGTAGGCACCTTTGGTCCCTTTGCCATGAGGCATTTTTGGGATTTCTTCTTGGAGGTAGAGGTGTAGTATTTGGTGTAGTCGTAGGGGAGAGAGGACCCAAGTCCACACTCCAACTTGGCTACTTCATCTTGATCATCCTCGCCCCCCTTTGTCAATCTTGCCATGAGACACTTCTTGGAGAGATATGCGTAGTCCTTGGTATAGTCATATGTGAAGAAGGAGCCGGGCTTAGCACGAGCTAGACTGGCTACTCCAACTTCTACATCTTCCTCTTTCTCCTCATCATCGGACATGTACTCGACCCCAACAAAAGCTTTGCCTTCTCTTCTCTTGTTGATGGGGTTGGGGAGGAGCTTCTTCCTTGCCTCCTTGACATACTTAGGCTTGTCTTCTCTTTTCTCATAGGGACACTTGTCGGAGAAATGACCCGGTTGATCACAATTGTATCAATTCCTCGTTGTGTTCTTTGGGAGGCTTGCATTCTTCTTCATGAAGTTATTGCCCCACTTCCTAGCAAAGAAGGCAAGATCCACCGGTAGCTCACTCGTTGAAGTCATCTCTTCAAGCTCAACTTCTTCTTCATATTCTTCCTCAACAACACGAGTCGCCTTGGCCTTCAAAGCAAGGTTGGGAGAGTTCATGGCGTGGACAAGTTGTCTTGTTTGGTTTCCTTATCAACCATAGTTTGGTTGGCAATGAAGAAGGAGATAAGGTCATCCGGAGACATAGCCTTCTTGGCATCCAAGACTTGCATCATGAGAGCCATTTGCTTGTCATCAGGAGCAATTATTTGACAAATCTTGTTATTGATAAACTCATCATTCACATCAAACCCATCATTGTATTTGTCACACCCAAGGCCTTGGATCTTTACACGAAGAACGTCAAGTCTTGAGTAGGCATCTCTAAGGTTCTCACCATCCTTGATCACAAATAAATCCATCTCCCTCTTGGCATATTCTTGGTTGGTCTTTTGGGTGATGGATGCTCCTTCTTAAAGAATCACAACTCTATCCCACAACTCCTTGGCGGACTCAATGCGGTGGACTTGATTGTAGAGACTTTTTGGAAGAGCACACTGAATCTTGTCATGGGTCGTGGAATTGAGTTGCCGAAGTACCCGTTCATTAGGCATCAAGCTATTTGCATCCATGGGCACAAAGCCTTGCTCAACAATGTCCCAAAGCTCCTCGCACATACTGCGAAGATAAGATTCCATAGAAGATTTCCAAAAGGAAAAGTGAGTTCCATCATACATGGGTGGGGCACCACCATTAATCATGTTTGGCCATGAGATAGGGGGAGAGGATACGTGTGACCAACGGCGCCGTATGCGGGGCTAAGTTTGGTTGAGGGAGCGCTCTCCACCTTATCCTTTCCATCGCCACTAGTGCTAGTGTCGGGGGAAAGAGATATGGCGGCCAAACGCTTCTCAACTTCATTAGCCACGTATAATTCAAAGTTCTTGTTCACACGATCCTCAATGGTTTTCTGAAGGGCAGCTTCACGGGAGGCCCACTTGTCCTCCTCGGCTTTCCTTGATAACTCCTCTTAAGAAGGATAATCCATCTCGCTCTTAAGGCGGTGAAGCCCTTAAAAAGAGACCTCGGCTCTGATACCAATTGAAAGGACCGAGATGGTAACCTAGAGGGGGGGGGGGGTGAATAGGTTTCTACAAATTTTACTTTTCTTTTCACAAGTTTAGTCTATGCGGATAAATAAGATGTGCCTAACAACAAGATGAAACAACCTATATGATGCAATACAATACTTCAAGCACGAAGGCTATCACAAATAAAACAACAATAGTGAAAGAGCTCGGATAGAAATAACCGAGGCACGCGGAGACGAAGATATAACCTGTGTTCCTTCTCTTGAGAGAGAAGTACGTCACGTTGGAGAGATGCGGGATACCACGAAGGACACCCGAGCGCCACGAAGGCTCACCTTCTTCTCCTTGAGCCTCTTCCATGAAGAAAGAGCTCAATCCACTATTGGTAGGCCTTGAGGCGGCCTCCGAACCTTTACAAACTTTCCCGAAGAAGAACCACAACCCGGAAGCTTCCAGGCGACCCTAGCCGCCTAGGGTTTCAACAAAACCCAAGAGTAACAAGCAATTTGATGAACTCAAGGGGGAATCACTTTTGGCTCGGTGGAATCAAAGATCTAGACCTCCTCTTGGTTTTCACCAAAGGGATTTGAGTTTGAGTGGAGGGCTAGAGAGATCTTGAAGCTTTTCGAGTCAACAACAATGGAGGAGAGAGAGCTTAGCCTTTTTCGTGTTTGGAACTAGTTGACTTACCTCTTGGAGAAGAAGAGGTGGGCTTATATACTTGTCTATTAAAATATGGCCGTTATGCAGGAAATCTGGTCCACCCGGTTTGGATTCCGGTTTGCACCGGACTGTGTACCGGATGGGTCCGGAATGAATTCCGGAGTGCAAACCGGCTAGTCCCTGGACTCGCCCGGTTTGCACCCGGAATTGATTCCTGGCCCATCCGGTACAAGATCCGGTATATACCGGATCCCATACCGGATGAGCAGTTTCCTGAACATGCCCAATATTTCAAGAGACAAATATATTAAACTTTCTCATATTTTGTGGAGGCTTTAGGAGGTGTATGGAAAGGGATATGAAATAGAGTTGCAAGAGTTCATCCCCAATGAAAACAATAAGTTACCCCCCTTAATAGTGCGGTGAACCTATTGACTCAAGAAGTAAATAGAGAAAGATATAAATAACACCGTCACTTGATAATCCAAAAATGAGGGGCCTCCAATCTCCAACCATCATCATACGAGCGGATGAAATTCTGAGAATACACTTTAGAGATAGCATTAGTCCTCACTAACTCGAGTGTCATATTAACCAAAATCTTTAGAAGGGACATGCCCTTTCAATAGGGGATATATGTGTAATGTACCTGCACCTAAAATATGGCAGATACCTGTGTATAGTGCAAATCCCTGGATCGAATCGTTTGCACACACAGTTACGATGTAATATCACAACAAAGTATCAATTTATTACAACGCTGATCCAGACTTAGAAAATATTCATTACAAATTTGCATAGCATAAAGCTAGCAGTAAACAGAGTAAACAAAAGAAAATTTATTCTTCGTGGAGTCCCCAAACATCAACATGTGCCACAGGCGAGCATGTTGGTTGAAGACTCGAAACCCTTAGTAAAACTTTCACTCATCATCAGGACAGTCTGCAATAAGATATATACATATATATATATATTGCAACAACGTGGGTCAGAACCATTAAAATGGAACTGGCAAGTGACACTATGGTGGACACTTAAAAGAATAACTCTATGACCTATATGCTTATTTGGCTGGTGGAGCTCAAGGCTATTTTGCAGAAAGCAAGTTTTTCCCTAACTTTTTACAAAACACTTTTCTTCTATTAGAGACATTTGTGGCATGAAATCCACTGTCTCATCCTACCCTTGTTCACCCATCAAGTTTTAAATTTATAAGTTGAAATGGTGGAATCCTCCGTTGACATCCTCGTTCAGCTGCTCAATTGTCCGTTTCCGGGGACACGGCTAAGTACTTAGATTTTAACTCTACAGAGGTTGTGCACGTTCACCATTGTACCCATTCAACCAAAATTACCCTTGACAAACCATTTGTGATAAGGAAAGGAAAGAATGAGACGAGATCTTTCAGAAGCATCTTCCCTCCCACTCTGGCCTGACGCGCTCCACCTACAAATCCTCTACAACCACCTGTCAGGCCGGGGAGAGTCCACGCAGCTTAGTGGATCAAGCCAGAGCCCATATTGGCAATGGCTGCACGAGAAGCAATCTTCACTTGGAGTTCTTCAGATTCCTTTGCTCCTGGGTGGCCTTCCACAAGTGAATATTCCACAGGTAACACCCCTGGGAACAACACTCAACTCATACAGCCAAGCAACCAATTTCCACCCAGGTGTTTGATTAAAACTTAGTAGACTTATCTTTTCATCAAAATAGTTTTTGCATAGCATCACTATTCTACTAAGTAATTTCATAGGAACCTAGACACAGGAATAAATAGATCTATTATGGCTGGCATAGCAATGCTATCCTACACATGCTTATAGAAAATACTCTACTCATGCATAGAAATAATAGGACTTTTATGGGGGTGTGCCACTTGCCTTGGCAATCGGGAGTGCAGCAGTTACAGTTGCAAAAATTCTCGTTTCCCTCCGAATAGTCTAACAGAGAAATAAAGAGCCACACATAAACACACAAACAAAGGTTCATACAAAGAAGATATATGCTATGCATGGGATGAGATGCAACAATTTATTTCCAACGTCTAGAAACTATCCCTTTGGATTTTCATGACATATGCATGAATAAATTTTTGATTTGTTTTATTATTTAAACATGAATAAAGGGTTAATGACAAGGACTTTAGTTCACTTAAATAAAATTTCGAAATTAAATTTTGTAAAAATGACATTTGGGCAGAGGGCATCTAAACAAGTTGTTAGCAATTTGATTTACTCAACAATAAATTTTATAACTAAAGTTATGTCAAAAACACTTAAACTACTCTAAAAAATATTTGGAAATTTTGTGTGTGTCGAAACAGAAAACAAATGATGCCAAAGTGTTCTACTGGTTCAAAGGATCTCAATTATATAAAAATATTTAAATTTGAATAAACAGATAAAAAGTAGTGATAAAAACAGTGTGTAGGGTGTTTTCTGCAAAACTGCCAAATTAAATAAAATAGAAAAAAGAAATTACACGTCAACGCTGACGGGGCGCTGACTGTGCGCTGACTGGGCATGCTGACGTGTTTAAGTGATTTGATCTGGGCCGTCAAATCTGGATCTGGCGGTCCAGATCCACCGTACCGTTTCGTTTTAAAAGTTCTAATCCTAACCGTAGGATTGAGAACGTACGACCTACACGCGTTGACCAAATACTGGCGGCGCTAGGTCACCGGAGGACCTCGCCGGAGACGCGCGCGCGGTGGCGACACGCACGGCATCGCACAATCTCGATGTTCTACTGCGTTCCGAGACGAGCGGGTCATACCTACGGGTAGAGGGCGTCGAGGCGACGTCGTTGGCGAAGTGGTGGGGCTCGTAGCTCCTCCTGCCTCCTCTGGTTGCTCGCCGGAGATGCGCACGGCGGAGGTTCTCGTCGGTGAGCACGGACACGGCGTTTGGCTGCGTAAGAACACACGAGACCTTGTTACCAAGGTGCGCAACGACAAGGTGAAACGATTGGGAGTGAAAAGAGTGCTCGAGGAGGTCGCAGCTCACCGGAGTTCGTTGAACTTGCCGTCGGCAACGGCGGAGCTCCGGGGATGCTCGTGGGCGGCCTGGTGGCTCTCGGGGTACGGGGCTTGGGGCAAAACGGAGAGGGGGTCGAGGGGGTTCTTATAGGAGCAACGGCGAGTTAAATGGGTGAGTAAATCGCCGGGAATCAATCGAATTGATTCGGCCGTTTCTCGGCTAGGTCGTGGGCGTGATTTGGGGAAGAAGGGGTCGCCGGGACGGGGATGACAGGTGGGGTCCACCTGTCGGCGAGTGAGCGCGCGCGCGGGCGGGGACGGGCCGCTGGCGGGCTGGATTGCGTCGCGCGCGCGGTAGATAGCTAGTGGGCTTCAGCCCACTGGTTGGCCCGACTCTATTTTACTTTTTGAAAATTCTTTTCTGTTTTTAAATCTTTTGATTATAAAACAAATTCAAAACTATATTAAAACTTCTCAAAAAAATTCATAAAAATATAATTTGAAAAGCTTATGAAAAATAGATCCTTTTGACATTATTTTTGTCTAAAGTAAAAATAGAATAAAAGGAACATTATTATAAATTCAAAATAACAATTTTAAGGACATAAAGTCAATTAAAACATATTTAAATAATTAAATTCAAATTTTATGTAATTCATATGACAAGTTTAATGATGATGATGCATGGATGCAAAAGTTTTAAATTTTTCTGAAAATTGGGATGTTACAAACCTAACCCCCTTAAGATGAATCTCGCCCTCGAGATTCGGATTGGCTAGCAAATAGGTGAGGGTGATCTTCTTTAAGGTCATCTTGTCTTTCCCAAGTTGCTTCCTCTTCTGAATGGTGATTCCACTGTACTTTACAGAATTTGATGGTCTTGGTTCGGGTGACACGTTCTGCTGTCTCCAAGATCTTTATTGGTTTTTCTTCATAAGTGAGATCACTTTCTAGTTGTACTTCCTCTAGTGGCACCGTATCTCTTAGCAGTGTTTCTGCCATATCTGGGTGACATTTCTTCAGCTGACTGACATGAAACACACTGTGAACCGCGGAAAGTGCTTCCGGGAGTTCCAATTCATAGGCGACCTCTCCTTTGCGGGATAATACCTTCAAGGGTCCAATAAATCTAGGTGCCAACTTTCCTTTGATTCCAAATCTTTTAACTCCCCGCATAGGTGAAACTCGGAGATAGACTCGATCACCCACTTCATACGTGACTTCTCTCCTTTTGGAGTCCGCATAACTTTTCTGTCTGGATTGTGCTATCTTTAAACGGTCTTTAATCTTTTCCTCAGCCTCCTTGATTATGTCTGGTCCGAACAAACTACGTTCCCCTACGCCACTCCACAGTAGTGGGGTAGTGCACTTTCTCCCATACAAGGCTTCAAATGGCGACATCTCTATGCTCGCTTGATAGCTGTTGTTGTAAGAGAACTCGGCATATGGAAGATTATCATCCTAGCTTGACTTATAATCTAGAGCACATGCTCTCAGCATATCTTCTAGGATCTGATTTACTCTTTCTGTCTGTCCATCCGTCTGCGGATGAAACGCTGTACTAAACTCCAATCTAGTTCCCAGAGACTCATGTAATTGATTCCAGAAAGGGGAAGTAAACTGAGTACCCCTATCCGACACAATTTTCTTGGGAACACCATGTAGACACACAATCCTCTTCATGTAGATGTCAGCTAGTTTGGCACTAGTGTAAGTAGTCTTTACGGGTATAAAGTGGGATACTTTCGTCAGCCGATCGACTATAACCCATATGGAATCATACCCTGATTTAGTCCTGGGTAGACCCGTGATGAAATCCATACCAATATGTTCCCATTTCCAATCTGGTACTGGTAACGGTTGTAGCAACCCTGCTGGTTTTTGGTGTTCCGCTTTCACACGACTGCAGACGTCACACTTTGCAATGTATTCTGCAATATCACGTTTCAAGTTGATCCACCAATACCTCTCCTTTACGTCCATATACATCTTGGTGTTACCCGGATGTATGGAATAAGGTGAGTCATGAGCTTCTTGAAGTATTAACTTCCTGAGGTTGGCATTGTCAGGAACACAAATGCGTTCTTTATACCACACGGTTCCTTCTTCATCTTCTCTAAAATCTCTGGCCTTACCTTCGCTTAGGTTCTTCTTGATTTCTTTTACTGCTTTATCCTCTAACTAAGCTGTCTTGATTTTGTTAAATAGAAGGGGTTGAACTTCTAAGGATGCTATGAATCCTTCAGGTACCACCTCTAATCGAAGGTCCTTAAACCCCTTACAAAGATCTTCCGGTAATTCCCCTGCCGTGAGTCCGTTTACATAAGTCTTACGGCTCAAGGCATCAGCCACTACATTGGCTTTCCCTGGGTGGTACTGTAGACTTAAATCATAGTCTTTGATCAATTCTAACCATCTCCTTTGACGCATGTTTAATTCCTTCTGAGTAAAGAAATACTTGAGGCTTTTATGATCCGTAAAAACTTCACATCTCTTTCCCCATAAATATGGCCTCCATATCTTTAGCGCATGCACCACAGAAGCTAACTCTAAATCATGAGTAGGGTAGTTTACTTCATGATTTTTGAGTTGTCTTGAGGCGTAAGACACTACTTTGCCTTCTTGCATCAATACGCTTCCTAGGCCGCGATATGAAGCGTCGCAATAAACCTGGAAGTCTTTCTCTAGATCTGGTAAGCTTAGTACTGGTGCCGACACCAAGCGCTTCTTTAATTCCTGAAAACTGATCTCACAAGCTTCCGTCCACTCAAATTTCTTTCCCTTCTTCAGTAATTCAGTCAAGGCCTTGGCAATCTTGGAGAAGTTTTCAATGAATCTCCGGTAGTACCCTGCCAGTCCTAGAAAACTGCGGATTTCTCCCACATTTTTGGGCGATTCCTAATTTGTCACAGCAGCAACTTTTTCCGGGTCTACTGCAATCCCATCCTTAGACACCAGTGTCCTAGAAATCCTACTTGTTTTAACCAGAATTCACACTTGTTGAACTTAGCATATAAATTATGCTCTCGGAGCCTTTGCAATACCAGACGTAAATGTTCTTCGTGTTCTTTGTGACTTTTGGAGTAGACTAAGATGTCATGGATGAAGACAACAACAAACTTGTCCAGAAAATCCATAAACACCTTATTCATCATATTCATGAAATAGGCTGGAGCATTGGTTAACCCAAAAGGCATTACCGTGTACTCATACGATCCATATCTTGTAACGAAAGCAGTCTTGGGTATATCCATCTCTCTGACTTTCATCTGAAAGTACCCTGATCTGAGATCGATCTTGGAGAAGACGACAGCCCCTTCTAGTTGATCGAATAGTTCATTGATTTTGGGTAGCGGATACTTGTTCTTGATTGTATGCTCATTTATGTCACGGTAATCGGTGACTAATCTCTGAGTACTATCCTTCTTCTTGACAAAAAGAATCGGGGCTCCCCAGGGTGATGAACTTGGACGGATAAAGCCTTTCTGCAAAAACTCTTCCAGTTGTTTCTTGAGTTCTTTCAGTTCATCAGTTGCCATTGGGTAGGGCCTTTTAGCAATGGGTCCTGTCCCCGGTTTTTGTTCTATGAGGAACTCTACATCTCTATCGGGTGGCATTCCTGGTAGTTCTTCCGGAAACACGTCAGGGTATTCCTTAACTATAAGGACCTCACCGAGACTAACCCCCTTAAGAGTATTTAGCCTAACCTTCTTTAGTTCAAACTTTGATCTAAAGTTGATCTTCGAACCTTCTGGAGTGGTGAGAGTGATGGTTCTATTTGCGCAGTCTATGATTCCTGCATAGCGGGTCATCCAATCCATCCCTATGATAACATCCAGGCCTTGTGTTTCCAGGATGATCAAGTCCGTAGGAAACCGATGCTTTCCAATCTTCAGACTCAACTGTCTACAGCCAGAGGTTACTAGCATCTCTCCGCCCGGAGAGCTTACTCTAATGGGGCTTCCTATATTTTCCACTACTAACCCATGTTTGTTTACAAAAGCTCTTGAAATGAAAGAATGCGATGCTCCAGTATCAAATAAAACTAATGCTGGGCTTGAATTTAGCAAGAACGTACCAATGACAGCATCAGGTTCATCGTACACTTCTTCCACATTGATGTGGTTCACCTGTCCTTTCTGGAAGGGATTGGGCTTGGCAGCTTCTGCGGCCTTCTTTTCGGGGCAGTCAGTGGCGTAGTGACCCTTGTTATTGCACTTGAAGCATAGGACTTGGCTGATATCTTTCTTATATTCGGGGTTTGGGCGATGTTGTCCATTGTTGTGGCCAGCATTTCCATTTCCCTTGTGATTCCCATTGTTTCCCTTGAAACCACCACTATGGTTGTGACCATGATGTTTATGGTTGCTTCCTCCACTAGGATAGTGACCAGGTTTATAACTCGGGTTTGCATCTTGAGGGAAAGACCTCTTGAAAGAAGTCTCAGAATGGGGTTTGTGAACATTCAACTTTCTCTTCCTATTTTCAGCCTTCTTGATGTTATCCTCTAGTATGATAGCCTGATCTAGGACAGTCTGATAATTTGGGGCGTATGCCACTGTCAAAGGGATCTTCAGCTCGTCACTCAGCCCATTTAGGAATTTTGCCTTCCTCTTTGCCTCGGTGTTAATGTCTTCAGAGGCATAACGGGAAATGGCATGGAAATCAGCCATGTACTCCTTAAGGCTCCTGTTTCCTTGTCTCAGGTTCCTGAACTCTTCCTGTTTCAAGTTCATAATGCCCGAGGAGATATGAGCATTACGAAAACCTTCCTTGAAATTTTCCCAAGTCATGGTTTCTAGTGGGTGGGTGATTTGATAGGTTTCCCACCACTAGATCGCTGGTCCTTCCAACAGATGAGTGGTGAACCTCACCTTCTCAGCTTCAGTACATTCACAAGTCACCAGATCCCTGTCCACTGAACGCAGCCAGTCATCTGCCACAATGGGTTCAGTTGCAGTGGAGAACTTGTTCGGTCGGAGTCTCAGAAATCTGGTAAGTCTATCCACATGGGGGGGGTGGCGGCGGAGGCGGGTTGTGGTTGTTGTTGTTGTTGTTTTTGGTTGCCGCAATGAACTGGGTCATCATAGTCATTAGCTGAGCTTGAGCAGCCATTAACTGTTGTATAGCATCATTGTTGTTGTGGTCGTTGTTGTTGTTGTTGTTGTGATCGGGCGTACGACGGGGAGGCATCTGTGATTTGTATAGGTTAGTTTTTAGACGGAAAGATCTAATGGAAAAATTACCCCAACAAACAAACAACCCAAGGAACAAACAAACAAACACAACTCAAAACTTTGGATAAATCAGACATGAGAGTTTTGGAAAAATATAGCGCGAGGTTCCTCGGAATACAATGGAAGGTACTGCCTTATCACAAGTTGATAGGTCAATACAAGACTAAGATAACGATGAGGTGTAAATAAATGGTAGTCTTGCTAACGAACTACTCGACCATGTACGAAGACGCTTGATCAAGTCACTATCAGCTTCAAACTCGACTTAATTGCTCTCGAGTTCTGCCTTCTGTTCTCTGATAGTCTTGTTTTTCTCTTGAACCCTTTTCTCCTGTCTCTTGTATTTCTCCTCTTGTGAAGAAAACTTTTCTTCTTGGGCCTTATCCACTTCCTCTTGAGCTTTTATCTTTTCCTCGTTCTCCTTGAGTAAGGCACACAACTCATCGTTCTTCAGAAGTTCAGTGCGTCTATCCTCATAAAGTTCTGTGACGAGGACCTCCAACTCCTGGAAATACAGACTAAGGGGCTTTGCTTTGCCTCTATCTCCAACATCAAAGAGGTATGGTTCTCCCTCCTCATTTCTCCTTCCAAAGAAAATGGAGTAGTGGCCCCTCAACTCTGTGTTGTAGCGTCCGCAGAGACGTCCAATCAGGTCCTGCATGACGAGATTGAGTCCTTTCTCTTTGGAGTCACTAACCATCTTGATTTCCAACGGGGGCTCTTCTCCACGTCCTGGCTGAGTTGCTTTTATCCCCCAACAGCCTTCCTTGTTAAACTTCTTCAGGATGAAGCCCTTAACTTGGGGTAGCGGGAAACCTATCTTCTCGCCGATGTCGAGAAGGTAGGAGCCAAAACGGGTGTCCTCGAAGTCCTCCGCAGTGGTGAAGTGGAAGCTCGTCATCCTTTAGGAAGAAGAAAGAATTTTAAAACAAGAAATGTGTAAGGTAAGGAGGTACTAGTAATAAGTGTATTATTAAATTAGAGTCAAAACTAAGTCAAATCTCAATGTGATCAACAATTATAAACAACTCTTATAAATTGGATATTCACTATAGTGAGAGAGACAGACACCCGGCCAGCCACTTAATTGTGGAACAGGTCTCATGTACGGGGACATGTAAGGTTTGTTTCCAGGCCGCTTCATCTCACTATGCCGCTAGGATCCAAAAATACTTAAGTAGTCAATACTATGATCAAAAAGGTTTTTCCAGTCCTAAGGGCTCGAACCTACAGGCAACACAATGCTCTGATACCATCTGTAGTGTACCTGCACCTAAAATATGGCAGATACCTGTGTATAGTGCAAATCCCTGGATCGAATCGTTTGCACACACAGTTACGATGTAATATCACAACAAAGTATCAATTTATTACAACGCTGATCCAGACTTAGAAAATATTCATTACAAATTTGCATAGCATAAAGCTTGCAGTAAACAGAGTAAACAACGGAAAATTTATTCTTCGTGGAGTCCCCAAACTTCATCATGTGCCACAGGCGAGCATGTTGGTTGAAGACTCGAAACCCTTAGTAAAACTTTCACTCATCATCAGGACAGTCTGCAATAAGATATATATATTGCAACAACCTGGGTCAGAACCATTAAAATGGAACTGGCAAGTGACACTATGGTGGACACTTAAAAGAATAACTCTATGACCTATATGCTTATTTGGCTGGTGGAGCTCAAGGCTATTTTGCAGAAAGCAAGTTTTTCCCTAACTTTTTACAAAACACTTTTCTTCTATTCGAGACATCCGTGGCATGAAATCCACTGTCTCATCCTACCCTTGTTCACCCATCAAGTTTTAAATTTATAAGTTGAAATGGTGGAATCCTCCGTTGACATCCTCGTTCAGCAGCTCAATTGTCCGTTTCCGGGGACACGGCTAAGTACTTAGATTTTAACTCTGCAGAGGTTGTGCACGTTCACCATTCTACCCATTCAACCCAAATTACCCTTTACACACCATTTGTGATAAGGAAAGGAAAGAATGAGACGAGATCTTTCAGAAGCATCTTCCCTCCCACTCTGGCCTGACGCGCTCCACCTACAAATCCTCTACAACCACCTGTCAGGCCGGGGAGAGTCCACGCAGCTTAGTGGATCAAGCCAGAGCCCATATTGTCAATGGCTGCACGAGAAGCAATCTTCACTTGGAGTTCTTCAGATTCCTTTGCTCCTGGGTGGCCTTCCACAAGTGAATATTCCACAGGTAACACCCCTGGGAACAACACTCAACTCATACAGCCAAGCAACCAATTTCCACCCAGGTGTTTGATTAAAACTTAGTAGACTTATCTTTTCATCAAAATAGTTTTTGCATAGCATCACTATTCTACTAAGTAATTTCATAGGAACCTAGACACAGGAATAAAGAGATCTATTATGGCTGGCATAGCAATGCTATCCTACACATGCTTATAGAAAATACTCTACTCATGCATAGAAACAATAGGACTTTTATGGGGGTGTGCCACTTGCCTTGGCAATCGGGAGTGCAGCAGTTACAGTTGCAAAAATTCTCGTTTCCCTCCGAATAGTCTAACAGAGAAATAAAGAGCCACACATAAACACACAAACAAAGGTTCATACAAAGAAGATATATGCTATGCATGGGATGAGATGCAACAATTTATTTCCAACGTCTAGAAACTATCCCTTTGGATTTCATGACATATGCATGAATAAATTTTTGATTTGTTTTATTATTTAAACATGAATAAAGGGTTAATGACAAGGACTTTAGTTCACTTAAATAAAATTTCGAAATTAAATTTTGTAAAAATGACATTTGGGCAGAGGGCATCTAAACAAGTTGTTAGCAATTTGATTTACTCAACAATAAATTTTATAACTAAAGTTATGTAAAAAACACTTAAACTACTCTCAAAAATATTTGAAAATTTTGTGTGTGTCAAAACAGAAAACAAATGATGCCAAAGTGTTCTACTGGTTCCAAGGATCTCAATTATATAAAAATATTTAAATTTGAATAAACAGATAAAAAGTAGTGATAAAAACAGTGTGCAGGGTGTTTTCTGCAAAACTGCCAAATTAAATAAAATAGAAAAAAGAAATTACACGTCAGCGCTGACGGGGCGCTGACTGTGCGCTGACTGGGCATGCTGACGTGTTTAAGTGATTTGATCTGGGCCGTCAGATCTGGATCTGGCGGTCCAGATCCACCGTACCGTTTCGTTTTAAAAGTTCTAATCCTAACCGTAGGATTGAGATCGTACGGCCTACACGCGTTGACCAAATACTGGCGGCGCTAGGTCACCGGAGGACCTCGCCGGAGACGCGCGCGCGCGGCGGCGACACGCACGGCATCGCACAATCTCGATGTTCTACTGCGTTCCGAGACGAGCGGGTCATACCTACGGGTAGAGGGCGTCGAGGCGACGTCGTTGGCGAAGTGGTGGGGCTCGTAGCTCCTCCTGCCTCCTCTGGTTGCTCGCCGGAGATGCGCACGGCAGAGGTTCTCGTCGGTGAGCACGGACACGGCGTTTGGCTGCGTAAGAACACACGAGACCTTGTCACCAAGGTGCGCAACGACAAGGTGAAACGATTGGGAGTGAAAAGAGTGCTCGAGGAGGTCGCAGCTCACCGGAGTTCGTTGAACTTGCCGTCGGCAACGGCGGAGCTCCGGGGATGCTCGTGGGCGGCCTGGTGGCTCTCGGGGTACGGGGCTTGGGGCAAAACGGAGAGGGGGTCGAGGGGGTTCTTATAGGAGCAACGGCGAGTTAAATGGGTGAGTAAATCGCCGGGAATCAAACGAATTGATTCGGCCGTTTCTCGGCTAGGTCATGGGCGTGATTTGGGGAAGAAGGAGTCGCCGGGACGGGGATGGCAGGTGGGGTCCACCTGTCGGCGAGTGAGCGCGCACGCGGGCGGGGACGGGCCGCTGGCGGGCTGGATTGCGTCGCGCGCGCGGTAGATAGCTAGTGGGCTTCGGCCCACTGGTTGGCCCGACTCTATTTTTCTTTTTGAAAATTCCTTTCTGTTTTTAAATCTTTTGATTATAAAACAAATTCAAAACTATATTAAAACTTCTCAGAAAAATTCATAAAAATATAATTTGAAAAGCTTATGAAAAATAGATCCTTTTGACATTATTTTTGTCTAAAGTAAAAATAGAATAAAAGGAACATTATTATAAATTCAAAATAACAATTTTAAGGACATAAAGTCAATTCAAACATATTTAAATAATTAAATTCAAATTTTATGTAATTCATATGACAAGTTTAATGATGATGACGCATGGATGCAAAAGTTTTAAATTTTTCTGAAAATTGGGATGTTACAATATGTAATGCACAGGGAGGGATACGAGAGGGGAAACAATGGTGGCAATGTGATCGAAAACCACGGACACGAGCGGTGGTCTTTCGGCCGTTCCTGGCTATTCGAGAGCAAGGTCTCGCGTGGGAGCGCACAGAATTGTGGAGGAGGCTAGATAGAAGCGGAATGGCAAGGAGAGAGTGGCAGCGAGCGTCTCGGCTTTCTTATCCGAGCTCGAGGCCGGTCCACCATGGACTTCGAGCACGGGAGGGGTGGACGGGGATGCAGGCCGCGGATTGGCAAGGTTGGGCGGTGGGGGAGCGTCTGTCCGAGCTGCAACTGGTTTTGGACGCTAGCAAATGGCTCGGGGTTGTTGGTGGAGGGGAGGTAATTGCTTTGCTCTCTTCTTCCTACAAGGTGCTCGACAGAAGGCCCAAAAGAGAAAAGATAAATGATTTGAGCTAGGGTTTTACAGGGGGTGAGGCCAAGGGATGCAGGGGTGTGAGGGTATCCAAAGCTAGTCTAAGATCAGGGTTTGGGAGGAGGGGAGTGAAGGTTTTAGAAAAAAGATGAGATCAGGGCTGATTGAGCTTGTTAACTTTGCAAACAAGGATAAGTCAATTATTTAACATAAAAATAACAAAACAAGGTGGATTGGCTAGAGGGCAAATAGTTGTAACACTTTCTTTAAAACCTTGAGCCAAAAGGGTTTAATAGTAGCTAGATACAAAAATGACAAGTTACTATCTAGTAACATTACATATGGTCACTTTATAATGTAGCATTCAAAATAAGCAAGGATTAGTGACCAAACATTTTTGTAAATTTTCAAGAATGGCATAGGGTGGAAGTAGAGGTGGTGAGGATGATGTTAGGTGAGCTGCATTGCCAATTTGAATAAAATCAACCTTAATTATCATGTGCTGGAAAGGATAAAAATTAACAGGGGTTAAGATAGCTTTTCATCATTATATAATTTACTTGTTTAATAATATTTTAAACCAAACATATTAATAAGAGGGAAAGATGTTTACAAGCATGCAAAACCATCAAGCAATTATATTACTCAACCTCAACAATAAACATTCACTTAAAACAAACATAACCATATGACACTCAGAGAATAACACACTTAAGTCATACAAATTAAGCTCTTGTCAAATAGATAAAACACACATAAAATTGGATAAACAACCACACTTTAAGATAAAACCAAAATATTTGGGAGGTGGTGATTAAGACAATAAAGACAAGATTTTTGAGAAAGGTGATTTAAACCACACTTTGGAAATTGATTTTCCAAAGACTAATAAAATTGGAGTTTTAGAAATAGGGGTTGCTAATACTAACAACATTAAACTCAAAAAAATTTAGGACTTATGTTATGGTCCTCTATAGTTTTGCGAAGATATGACCCTTTTGGAGATACTTCTATTTTCTCAAATAAGGCCTTTGGGTACTTACTAAAATAAAAACATCATGATAAAAAGATGTTCTTATAAATAAGACAAGAGAACATACATGTACTATTTTACTTGTCACAAGGGTTATGACAAAACTTGGTTGGTTTAATTGGTTGCTAATTTGAGGTCTTGACACAAACAACCAAACACATTTAAGCCACAATGAGAAAACATGAGTAGAACTCATCCAATAACAATATATTTCAAAAAAAAAATTGTTAGTCATAAATTTTGGGTCGTTTATAAATAAGTTTTTGTTGCTTCCAAAATTTGGGATGTTACAGACCTTCCCCCCTTAAAAGAATCTTGTCCCGAGATTCCGAGGCGGGTACTAAGAGAGTGAAAGGACAAGAGGTTTGATGATTCTTCGTCTTTCGAGGTTGTTTATTCTCAACTGAGGTTTCCTTGACGATAGAGCTTCTATTTCCTTTTGGAAGACTTGTGTACTTGCTGAAGGTGTTGACATGTTGGTTGATGATGACGTCGGGCTTTTGTTGAGTTGACTTAAAAAATTCCAGGGTTGGTGGTGCAAAGAACAATTTGTCACCACTATCCTATAAAACTAGCATGCGTCTTCCCCCCTTAAAGACGAGACACTAGAAAGGTTAAAGTTTATTTTATAAGCTGTTGCCGACTTCAACGTGTTGTAGGTCTCGGGTATCACAATGATCGTCATCTTGGTCGCGGCTCCTCGGTGCTTGGGAGCTGATGTAGATACTTGTCCTTATATTGCCTTCTTGAGGGCTTAGCAGATAGACACAGGCAAACAACCTTTCAAGCCTCATAGAGCGTCAGGTCGGTAGACTTGACTCGCTTTTGTTTTTCATAAAAATACAAAGGGGTGTTATAAGTCACTAATCTCGTCAGAACTAGCTTGGGTTGACTTTGTCAACATCATCAGTCTTCGATCTTCTCGTCGTTTTTGGCGTCTTGCTGGATATGATGTCTTCTATTGAGTCCATCTTTAGCTTAGCCGACGAGGAGTGTTGATGAAGACTTTCTTGGTTATTGGGCTTCATGATGCTTCGCAAAAGTCTTCAGCAGTGAGTCGGATCTTAGTTAGCCTAATTGTCATTTCTTTCTATATAACTCAAGTCAGGGTCAGATGAGTTAATATAGTTGATGCGCAGAAGGCACAAATGAAACTAGCTTCATGACACATCTTCGTGTAGACTATCTTCCATGCTGGTTGCTGCCGTTGTTGCCGACGTCAAGCGTCTTTGCATGTCACAGGTTGAGGTTCTCATAAAATCTTCAAAAAGTAGAGGGTCTTGGCTTTATCTGAGTCCTCCGTGCTGCCATCTGCAAGAGAGACTTCCGTAGACACTTCTCTTCTGATCTTGGTTTGTAGGTCTTGAAGAGGTTAGTTAGTAACCAGTCATTGGTGTTATATGCTACTCTAAAGTTAGATATGTTAGGTTAGTGATGGCATACATGTAATTAATATAATTCATTAAACTAAGTAAGGCTCAACACATTACGGTGATGGGCTATCTTTGGGGTTTCGGTAACATGTGTAGTTAATAACTCTCACGCGTTAAAGTTTAGATCAGAGGGGAAGCATTTTAGGAAGTTTTCGAGTACAAGTTTATAAGTGCAATAGGGCGCATCTATGGCAAAAAGTTAGGAAAAGTTTTTGTGTAGAGATAACAAGATGTTTAAACAAATTTAAATTATGTGCCTAATATGCATTGCCCACAAGGCGTGCTTGTGAAAAGTATCAGAGAACACCATATCAACAACAAGCAAACAAACAAGGCACACACAAGCAACAAGCATACCAGCAAAAGAGCACACAAGTCACCTATAGAACAAAAAGGGCACTCAACAATCTCGTTAGTTGGAGAATCCAACCAAGGGTCATATCCTAGAAATCCTATTGGTCTTGGTCATTCCTACTAGTTGGAGTCTTCATTTTCTCGCTTGCGGCTCCTGCTGGAAAGCTTGGACTGTCGAAGTTGCAACTGGAGTACCATTGTTGGGGTTCAAGTCGTGACACTAAGACTGCTTCGGCAATTAAGGGCTGCTTTGTAGCTTGTTTCTTCCCTTGACGACCACCTTGATGTCGTATGTTGAAGTCTTGAGACTGAACTCCGCCTTCTCGGTACTAGTTACTTAGGTCTCATTTGGGTTCATCGTCAAGTCTATACAAGTTTTGAATAGTCACAAGAGAGTAGACAACAGTCTTTCGAGAAACTTTGAATTAGAGAGGTAAGGTCAAGATATTTTTGAGAATAGATGAGGAGTGGAAGCCATACTAGGCTTTCCTACAAGAAAATAGATTCCTGTCGAAATAGGGTTTTAGCAAAACACTTCCTTCCTAAGCTAACGACCATGCTAACTAAGGTCTCCTAAGGTCAACGATGGCTCTGATACCAAATCTGTAAGGACCCCTCTGACTACCCGTCAGAGTTGCCCACGTTATGCAAACAGATCACGATCCCAATGATCAGTGCATCGCGATCACATAACCAACATGGTATACAAAGTTACATCATACAACTCGGATAGAACAAGACTTACATAAATGATGGTCACATGTCCAAATCTACAATCATCATCACACCTGACGGAAATGAACTAAGGTACAACGGAAGATTTTGACTAGCGGCGGCCCTTGTCACGTCTTGATGCATTCCCACAGAGCAGTTGAGCGGTGACACTCAGTTGGCGTAGTGTAGCGTACCTGCACTTTAAATAAGGCAGATACCTGTGTATAGTGCAAATCTCTGGATCAATTTATTTGCACACACAGTTTACTATGAATATCACAACATTGTATCAATATACACGAATAATCCAGACTTGGTAAAATAAATAGTTCGATACATCTTTGCATAGCTTAAAGCTAGCTCAAAACACTAAAGCAGCGGAAATAAATCTTCAATGAGCCTCCATCTTCATGATACGCCACAGGCGAAAACATGTTGGTGCAGACTCGAAACCCAAAACGTATTCCTTACTCTTCGTCAGATATTTCTGCAACAAATAATGATTTGCAACAGAGTGGGTCAGATTCCATAAAAATGGAGTCTGGCAAGTGACACTATAGTGGACACTCAATGGAAATAACTCTAAAGCCTGTATGCAGATTTGGCTGGTGGAGTTCAAGTCTATTTTGCATAAAGCCAGTTTTGCCTAACTCTTTGTAAAACAAACTTATTAACATCATAATTGGCAACACTGGCAAGTTCCAGTGAACCAAAAGATATCACGTCCTTAGGTGTACCCTCAGGTGAAAACCCCCACATTCAATGGTCCTAAGTATAGTAGAATCTATCTTAGGTGAAAACCCCCATGAACATGGTCCTGAGTAGTCCACTGTTGTTTATCAAAATTTTATTAAGAAATTAGAATGTTGGGATGCCTCCATGTTCCTTGATCAGCTGTAGCCTTCACTTGAAATATTTCTCCTTGAGTTCTTCACAATCTTCTCCATTTAGTTCTCACATCCCTTTGTTCTTGGGTGGCCTTCCACAAGTGTGCTCTCAGGTGAGAACCCCCACGTTCATGATCCTAAGTATAGTAGAAACTATCTTAGGTGATAACCCTCATGGACATGGTCCTGAGTAGCCACTCAACATAAACCAAACAACCAATCCACCCAGATGATTCATTAACTTAGTGATGTACACTCCCAGGTGAAAACCCCCACATACTATGATCCTAAGTATAGTAAAGACTATCTCAGGTGAAAACCCTCATTGACATGGTCCTGAGTAGCCAGTTAACATTTTATAAAAACCTTTCATCAATAGCATAGCATCAAAATCTACTAAGTCATTTCATAGGTACCTAGACACAATGGAATAGGGAATTCTAAAGTCTTGCATAGCAAATCTACTAAGCTCTACTCATGCATAGGAAAATAACTAAGTTATGCATAGAAAATACTTAGGAACTTTATGAGGTGTGCCACTTGCCTTGGCAACAAGAAGAATAGCAACAGCAGCTGCAACAGTTGTTGTTTCCCTCCGAAATTTCTAACACATCAAACAAAACACACATAAACATACAAACCAACATAACGATACAAAAATATGCTATGCATGATGTGCAAAATACTTAGAGAAAATACTAAGTCTATTCTTTAAGGTGATCGACAATTATCAACAACTCTTTGTAAATTGGATATTCACTATAGTGAGAGAGACAGACACCCGGCCAGCCACTTAAGTTGTGGAACAGGTCTCATGTACGTGGACATGTAAGGTTAGTTTCCAGGCGGCTTCATCTCACTATGCCGCTAGGATCCAACAAACTTCAAGATGGTAATAACATGATCAAAAATAGTTTTAAGTCAATATTAGGAAAGATAGAAGAAAATGATGTAGATTATCTTCCAGGCTTCATCTCTAGACTTGTAGTATTCTCCTTAGTGATGTCTTGATTGAATTCTTGGTAGACTTGAATAATCTTCAGACTTGTTGATTTTTGTATCACTTGGGCTGGTCTTGGATTTAATTAGTCTTCATGAAGTCTCCGAGAAGAAGAAAGGACAGAGAGAAAGGCTTAGAGAATAGAAGGGAGGTTGGCCTTCTTGAACTTCTTCTCACTTTTCTTCTAAGTGCTTGACATGTTGTGATGCTTACAGAGTCTTTTTTCTTCTAAGTCCTTCATTGGTCTTCTGGCTTCATGTTGAAAATCCTAAGTGTCTAGTGCATAGCACTTTTACCAAAATACTAAGTTGGAAATAATCCTAACTCAGAGAAAATGGGGAAGGAGTTTTCTTATGGAAATATAATTACAAAATGCTATGTATGAAATGCAATTTTAAATCACAAGAAACATAATACTAATTTTTGTGATATTTATAAGGTATGCATTTGGCTATAAATGCAATGTAATTAATTTCTATTTTTGAAAAATATAATAAAAGGAATAATTATAATATTAAAGTTTTCTATGATTAAAATTTTATAATATCATTTTATAAATAGTGTTAATAGACAGGGGTATTTTAATTAAATTTATAGCAATTTACTTTAATCAAAAATAATATTTTTATTAGTAGTTATTTTGAAAATACTCAAACTATTCAAAATAAATATATAACTTTGAATTCATTCAAAAATTACTCAAAAATATTTTATAGCAGTGGCATTAATTTACAAATATTCTAAAGTTTCTAAAACAATTTTATTTGCAATTTTTGAATTTACAGATTTAAAGTTATGACAAAAATACTCACATTCACCATTTCAAATTTGGATATTTTAAACTAAGTCAAATTTGAGGGCTTTCCAAAAATATAATTTTTTTTACATGTTGAGGGCTTTCCAAAAATATTTTAAACTAACAGATCTAAAATATTCTACATGTTGAGGGCTTTCCAAAAATATAAAATTTGACAAATTTGGAGTTGTGGTTAAAAAGTTATAGATGTTTTAATTACAGGGACTATTCTGCAAAACTTCCAATTAAATTTAAAATAGAAAAGGAATTACACGCTGGCGCTGACGCGGCGCTGACTGTGCACGCCATGTCAGCGCTGACTGGATCTGATCTTGATCGTCAGATCCAGATCTGACGGTTGACAACGATCCATACCGGTTCGTTTTAAGAGATCTAATCCTGACCGCTAACAGCAGATCGGACGGCGCTGGGAGTTTGGTCCATACCGTGGCGGCGCAGTGGTCACCGGCGGCGACGAAGACGGCGGCGCGGACTCGGTTAGGACGACGGCGAGGCTCCGGTGGTCTGCTTGCTGCGGCGCAGCGACTACGACGCGCAGAAGGATGCGCGAAGACGACGGTCGTGAAGATGTCGAGCTTCGCGTCCTGGAGGGGCGTGGAGGCGCGGCCGGTCTTTCCCAAACGCCGGCGAGCTTCGGTTGAGTTCTTCCCCGACGAACTGCTGCGGATACGAAGCGAGGAAGGGGTTGGAGGGTGCGCATGGTCCAGGGAAAGAGGAGGAGGGGCCTCAGCTGCGAGGAGGTGGCTCACCTCGCCGGAAGGTGAAGAAAAACGGCGGCGGATGGTGCGGACTCCGGCGAGCAATTTCTCGAGCCTGGCGGCGCGATTTGAAGAGGAGGCAGAGGGGAAAAACTGTGGGGGTGGTGGAGTTTATAAGGGGGTGCTCCGGGAAACAAATCGCGGAGATTTCGCTCTGATTTGGGATTGGAATCGGAGGCAGATTTTTGGGTGCGAAATATTCGCTGGAGGTTGAAGAAGCCTCAGCCTGACGAGTGGGTCCCGCCGGTCAAAGAGAGAGAGAAGGATGCAGCTACTGCTGGGCTGCTGGGCTGCTGCTGTCTGCGCGCGCGAGAGAAGAAGCTGGGCTTCGGCCCAGTTAGCCTTTCCTTCTCTTTTTTTTGTTCTTTTCCTTTTCTGTTTACAGGATTTTAAAATAACTTTTGATTTATAACTCCAAACGAAGTCAAACAATTTTCTAAAAATTTATAAAATTATTATCTTTGTGTTAAACCAGTTGTGGGCATATTTTGAAAACTTTTTAAATTTAGTAAATTTGAAATATTGGTTTAATACAAAATTGATACTTAATATCAATTTTGAAATTATAACTTAACTAAATTTTCTTTTTGCTAAATAAATTTGTAAAATACCCACTTTCACATATGTTTGAAATAGAGTTATTAAAACTTATTTTGTTCAACTCATTCACCTTTAATATGGCATAAAAGTAGAATAATGGAATATAAATATTTTTAGAGTAATATGAAATATAATGGATTTTTAATTTAAACCTTTTGTGATTTAATCATATGATGAATGATGAGATGTATGTATGCATGAATGCAATGCTTAAATTTTCTTTTTCAAAGCAAAATACTTAAATGTTTTTCAAAAGTTTTAAATATTTGTGATTTTGAACATTCGAAAATATTGGGATGTTACACGTAGTCGTCGGCGTACTCCTTCTTCTTGTCACAAAACTCCTCATTGGAACCTGGACGTTTGAATATCTAGTGACATAGCCATATGAGTACATTTACGTACTCGCAAGATCAGGTCTAAGTTTATATGGTAATGCAAGTAAAGCATTTTCGAAAACTAGGATAGCTCCTATATACAAGTATAGGGCTTATTTTCGAATATGATGATTTTAGGCATAGAGAATACGACATCTCTATATCTTTGTTGAAGAAAACATTTAGAGATAGAATTCTCTTCTCTTAGATATAGCAAGAACATATCCAAGTTCAAAACTTTCTTTTGTAAAACCTTTAAAAACACTAGGATGGGGATACCCCTTTTTCCTTCCTTGAGATCGGCCTAATTGTCTCCCCGAGACCAATCATCCTCACCCAAATTCCGTACCTCCCAGGTACCTCTTTGATGACTCTTTGTTTCCTCCGAAAACATTTCTCTTTTAAAACCAAATTGCCCATACGCCTAGATCAGTGGCCTTTCCAACCGTCCATGACCGAGGACTCGGCTATTCGAATAGATTTACACTCTGCAGAGGTTGCACACTTTACCCACACCAATCGGACCTTCTGCCGTGTCTGCCACCGCCCGTCATACGACAACATGCGGGGGTCCGGATAACACGATCAAAACTTTCCACTATGACCACCCTAGTATCGGGGTCCCCCGGTAGGTTTGTTCTCCCCGGCACCGTGTGGTCCACTAGACACCTGGTCTTTCCTCGGGATGCCACACCACCACGGCAGGAGACCCGTCGTAATCATCCGGCTGCTGGTCCTCAGCAGTGTATTGTCTCTTCTAGACGACAACCCGGCTTCGAGGGCCCAACCCTCATAGAAAGTTTGAGAGCCCCAATACTAAAACAGACAAGCTTCCGGCTAAGACCTACCCATGTCAGATAGTGTGGTTGCACGGGTTAATTGTTCGTGCGGCTGCTAGGGCAGTACTTTGTTTTTCAAGAACAACTTCCAATCCTCCGACTACTCCTAGCAGCTCGGATTTTCGCAAACAGCTTCGATTGCTCCCAGCAACTCGGGTTTTAATAAAACACTTGCTCTCCAATTGCTCCCAGCAACTCAGGTTTTCCTTCGTAAAACTGTTTTATCAAATAGTTTCCCATCCTATAGTTTTGAGGTAAGACAACAAGAGTATACTACTAGAAAACTTGATCTTCTTGATGGAGCCTTCAACAACAAGGATCACCAAGTGAAAACTCACTTTGTAACACCTATAAATAATCTAGTAGATAACTTTGGCCAAATAATATTTTGTAAAATAGTTTTCGGGTGGCAAGGTGCCACAAAGGAAGTAAAACATGCATTATTTTATTTTGAAAACAAAACATGCTTGATAAAATAATAGGATTCATTATAGTGGTGAGGTGGCTTGCATGGCTCAGCAATATGTCCTTAGTCTTGATCTTGATGTTCCTCAGGTTCATTCCTCACTTCTAGTTCCTTCCCGATCGTATCTAACGTCGTAAACATGAAAAGGAACCACACTCAGAATACAAGACATTGCCATAAGGACATAACAAACAACTAGCATTGCACAAGACATTAAGCTAACAATAAAAAACAAGCCATTTACTAAGCTAAACCACAACAAACAACAAGTCCAATATAGTTAAGACAAACAACATATACTCCTATGAGAATATACACAACAACCCTGAGTATTAAAAAGGTAGTTCTACAGAACCCTAAAACAATACATCACTTAGGGTTATTATATCATTTAACAAGAGTTGTTATATTAGTTTCGGGAAATACTTCAGACAAAAGTATCTTAATTGTTTAGGAAATACTTCAGATAAAAGTATCTTAAGATGCAAGCATTATCACTAGCATTTAGCACACTCACATGCAAACATGTTAATATTTCTAAGACACCTTCTAGTAAGTAATCAATCAGCCAACAAAGGCTAACCCTAATGTTCACCCAAGTATTTGATTAAGAGATAAAAAGGTGCACTAGACTATTTAATAAGACATGAAAACTAAGACCACTTGAACAAATAAACCAAACAACCACGTCGTAAACAAGTGTTGACAACATTCTTGAAGTAATCAAACCATACCACAATCATTACAAAGCACAAACAGTTACCGTATAGTATTTAACAACAATCACATCCGCATGCATAATACCCAAGTAAAGTTAGTGTAACACCCGGGAAACAAGATGAACATTGTTAAACTAACCAGTAAATGACATAACAATACTTTTAGAAAACTTATTAGGGTTATGCAGGGTTAACACCACTGCTCAGACAAGTTGTTGATTTAAAACTTAAAACGTGTAGTTGGCTGATTTAACAAAACACCACAAAGGAGCGTGTTGACAACAATCTAAAGTAAACAAGCAAACAAAAAGCACTTCAAAACATCACCACTTACTGGATGAAAACAAAACACACAATTACAACTACCGACAAATCATCTGAAAACACTTAGTGTTATAATTAGGCACAAAGTGAATTATACTAAACACAAATAAACAATGCACCACAACACTATTAGTGTATTTAAAACTAGTATTAAGGTTGAGTTTAGGTTCTGGATTCCAAAGTTAATTTAGTTTAAACACAAGATTTATATTATCTAAAAACAGAGAATATAATTAATTCATTTAAATAGCTATTTTGGTGTTGTTTAGTTGGAAAATGCATAAGTCCTAGAATATTGTTCGGAAAATTATATCCTTCTACCAAAGTACTCCTAGCAATTATAGGAAGCTAGAGAAATTGGATTTGGCTAAAAACCTATTGTTAAACAGAAACTAAAAATCACCCAAATGCTACTGATTTCAAAACATAAATGATTATAGTTTTAGTTTTAGGACTCTCCTTAATGCAATATTAATTGCTATGGATAGCCATTTATTTCATCTTTATGTACAAATTGGATTCACTCAATTTGGACATTCCTAACTGCCTGTATTTTAGTTTTAGTGAAACAAACACATTTTAGCAATAATAGTGTACCTAACAATGTATAAATTATTTTTATACAAATCCAGTGTTGCATGTTAAAGAAAACACAAGGCTACTTAATAAAAATACCCCTCATTTACTTTCATAAACAAATATAGCACAAAACATCAAAATCAAACAAATGCAATTAACATGAAATAAAACAATTAGTTTTCAATAGTAAAAACACCCTGTTTTGGTGAATAGTTCACCAGGAGCAAAACACAAGCTAGAAAATTCTACCAAACTAGTAAATGATAGCTACTACCCATATATACCACATGCAATTGGATTTATTCCAAAAAGTATTTTTAATAATGAATTGAAAATCACCAAACAACTACTTTTGTAAATCTTAAACTTAATAGAACTTGAGTTATAAAGATATCCTGCATGCATGGCCTTAATATATGGATAGGTATTCTTGCTGGCTTTCCATAGAATTGGAGTTTACTGATTTAGGATATCCAAACTGAAGTTATTAACTAAATGGTGAAAAGGACACTTTTTGCAAGAACAGATCTAGCACACACATAAAAATATATTTTTACAAACGGCCAAAGCCACATGGTTAGGAAAAGACTCAGGAATCCAAAAAAAATTGAATGACGTGATTTGGATGTCTAGATCTATAAGAAACAAATTAAAGCTACACTGCATATTTAAAAGAAAAATAAACAGGGAATAAAATTCTAATAGAAAAACACTACACGGGCTAGATCTGGTCGGGCCGAGCCGCACGGTGGTGGGCCGGCCCGCGCGCTGGCGAGGCGGTAAGATGCCGCCGAATCAAAATCGGACGGTAGAGAATAGATCGGGGAGGATTCAAACACGGCCGTTGATCCGGAGATCGACGGTGCCTGCACCTTCTTCTTCTTCGCGACCAAAAAACACTGACGGGGAACCCTAGCTATGGCATGGAGCTCGCACTGCTGACCTAGAGGCCCTCCCGGCCAAGGACAGGGATGCGAGGCGGGTGCGGAGGTGGAGGTAAAGGGAGGGGAGGTTGCAGGCCGAGCGGGGAAGCATCCGAACGTCCACACTGTCGAAGACGCTCGCGACGGGCATGTCATGGCTCCGGCGTCACAGGTCCTCCTGCAAACAAAAGTAGAGGTCTCAGAGGGGGCACGAGAATAGGGGATATAGGTAATGCACAGGGAGGGAGAAGAGAGGGGCAACAATGGTGGCATCCGTGCTCGAAAACCACGGACACGAGCGGTGGTCTTTCGGCCGTTCCTGGCGGTTCTAGAGCAAGGTCTCGCGTGGGAGCGCATATAATGGTGGACGAGTCTGTATAGAAGCGGAATGGCAAGGAGAGAGGGGCAGCGAGCGTCTCGGGTTTCTTATCCGAGCTCGAGGCCGGTCCACCATGGACTTCGAGCACGGGGGGGATGGAGGGGGATGCAGGCCACGGATTGGCAAGGTTGGGCGGTGGGGGAGCGTCTGTCCGAGCTGCAACTGGTTTTGGACGCTAGCAAATGGCTCGGGGTTGTTGGAGGAGGGGAGGTAATTGCTTTGCTCTCTTCTGCCTACAAGGTGCTCGAAAGAAGGCCCAAAAGAGAAAAGAAAAATGATTTGGGCTAGGGTTTGACAGGGGGTGAGGCCAAGGGATGCAGAGGTGTGAGGGTATCCAAAGCTAGTCTAAGATCAGGGTTTGGGAGGAGGGGAGTGAAGGTTTTTGAAAAATATGAGATTAGGGCTGATTGAGCTTGTTAACTTTGCAAACAAGCATTAGTCAATTATTTGACATAAAAATAACAAAACAAGATGGATTGGCTAGAGGGCAAATAGTTTTAACACTTTGTTTAAAACCTTGAGCCAAAAGGGTTTAATAGCAGCTAGATAGAAAAATGACAAGTTACTATCTAGTAACATTACATATGGTCACTTTATAATGTAGCATTGAAAACAAGCAATGATTAGTGATCAAACATTTTTGTAAATTGTCAAGAATGGTATAGGGTGGAAGTAGAGGTGGTGAGGATGATGTTAGGTGAGCTGCATTGACAATTTGAATAAAATAAACCTTATCATGTGCTGGAAAGGCTTAAAATTAACAGGGGTTAAGATAGCTTTTCATCATTATATAATTTACTTGTTTAATAATATTTTAAACCAAACATATTTATAAGAGGGAAAGAAGTTTACAAGAATGCAAATCCATCAAGCAATTATATTACTCCAACTCAACAATATACATTCACTTAATACAAACATAACCATATGACACTCATAGAATAACACACTTAAGTCATACAAATTAAGCACTTGTCAAAAAGATAAAACACACATACAATTGGATAAAAAACCACACTTTAAGATAAAACCAAATAATTTGGGAGGTGGTGATTAAGAAAATAAAGACAAGATTTTGGAGAAAGGTGATTTAAAGCACACTTTGGGAATTAATTTTTCCAAAGACTAATAAAATTGGAGTTTTTGAAAAGAGGGTTGCTAATACTAACAACATATTAAACTCAAAATATTTTAGGACTTATGTTATGGTCCTTTATAGTTTTGCAAAGATATGACCTTTTTGGAGATACTTCTATTTTCTCAAATAAGGCCTTTGGGTACTTACTAAAATTAAAACATCATGATAAAAAGATGTTCTTACAAATAAGACAACAGAACATACATGTACTATTTTACTTGTCACAAGGGTTATGACAAAACTTGGTTGGTTTTACTAGTTGCTAATTTGAGGTCTCTACACAAACAACCAAACACATTTAAGCCACAAAGAGAAAACATGAGTAGAACTCATCCTTTAACAATGTATTTAAAAAAAAAATTGTTAGTCCTAAATTTTGGGTCGTTTATAAATAAGTTTTTGTTGCTTCCAAAATTTGGGACGTTACACTAACCCTCTAATGAAGTTACTCCATGTTTCGTGTGGAGGAAGTTTTCAAGGATATACAGAGAAGGATGATATAATGTGATCAAGAGGATAGTAACGCCAAAGCTTGGGGATGCCCCGGTGGTTCACCGCAATATATTTCAAGAAGACTCGAGCGTCAAAGCTTGGGGATGCCCAAGGCATCCCCTTCTTCATCGACAAACTATCAGGTCCTTTCTAGTGAAACTATATTTTAATTTCCGTCACATCTTATGTGCTTATCTTGAAGCGTCTGTTTGTTTTTATTATTTTCATTCTCTGAATAAAATGGATCATATCATTCTTTTGTGTGGGAGAGAGACACGCTCCGCTTTTTCTTATGAATACTCGTATTCTTCACTTATATTCGTTGAGTATTCTTTTCATGTTATTGTTTGCTCTCTAGCTCTTGTTTTTCATGCATCTCTTGCAAGAGCTGTTAGCTTTATTATATCATACTATCATATCTCTTTGTTTAATTACTTGGAGAGTTTATCTTTTAAATAAGTTGATTGGTGTTTGGTTGAGAACAAAAAATGATAAATATTGTAGATGGTATAACTAAATGATACATAATCTTGTAGATCATTGAATTGTGTCACTTGAATCACTGATTTTTTTGAGATATTAATTTGCTTAATGGTAAACATGATGGTCTAGTAAATTGGAAAGATTAATGGTTGGTCTAGAAAAACTTGAAGCTGTGCCACACTAAATTTTTTGATATATGACTTCTATTTGCCTAAAGCAACCGTAATGACTTTATGTTATGCGCTACGGTCGGGGAAGCCAACGGTGACTTTGTCATTCGCCACGATCCCTGTAGGAGTAATTTTCATTATGCCTTGTATGATCATATTCTTGGAATCTTTCTACTTGTGAGTTCTGAAACTGCGGTTTTCATGGCACTTCCACCACCATATTGGTAGCCTCTTCGGTACTTTGCATTGCCCTTTCTCACATTGAGAATTGATACATATTTCGGCCTACATACAAACTCGTGGGAGATCTTCATCTTGTTCTATACACATAAGCCAAATATCTTCCTCAAAACATCAACCATACCTACCTACTACAGCATTTCCATAGATGTTCCGAGATATATTGCCATGCACCATCCATCTTACATTACATGACTTGTTGTCATTCATTACTTATATATTGCTTTGCGTGATTGTATAAAGCTGATATGTGGTTTTATCCATGTTACGCTAGATCATTGCATAACCTGCTACACTGGCAGAGACACCGTTGTCATATGCATTTTATGGCACATTCATATTAGTTACTTGTATCATCTGTATGTTGTCATATCATCATTAGTATGTTGTCATATATCATATATCATATTAGGATGCTTGCCCCTAAAAGTGAAAAGAGCCATGGATGGCATCGAAAAGAGAAACATAAAAAGAAAAAATAGAAAAAAGAGAAAAAAAAAGAAAAAAAAAAGGGGGATACTTTACTATTCTTTATCACACACTTTTGCTCATGTTATAGCACCATATCATTTATAGTCATCACTTGTGCTCATGTTATAGCACCATATCATTTATGATCATCATTTGTGCTCATGTTTAGCACCTTTACTCCATATGAGAGAGTTTTCATGTCTTAGTTGCACAACTATGTGGGGAACTTTACACTATAGAACTTGGCTTGTATATTCCAATGATGAGCCTCCTCAAAAGTGCTCTAGGTCTTCGTGAGCAAGCAAGTTGGATGCACCCCCACTAGTTCAACTAGAGAGATTTCATGTACTTATAGCTCCATGTGCATCCGTTGTGTGGCAATCACTACTCCTTGCATAGCTTCGATTATAAGACTTCCTCTTGTCTAATGATCATCTACAACTTTGTGTGCCTTTCTTCCATTGACCTTCCAAACCTCCGTTAACATTCTCTTAGCCATAACATCCTGGTGCCATAACCAACGTTGAACGCTTGCTTGTTTCTTTTCAACAAATAATGTATTGATCTTCTACGTGCATATTGATATTGGTTGACTTGATCCTTTCATTAATTTGTCATGTTTGTTGGAAGCATTAGATGATTATATTGTTGTGCTTGAAACTTAAATCATCTCTAATATCTACTATGAACGGTTGATTGCTATCTAGTACTATATCATTGAAAGCTTTGCTTGCTTCGCCTACTTGTTTATTTATTACTCATTTTATATCAATTTAAACTACATCCCTTATTCATTTGATCTCCGTTTGTATGCCTTACATTATTACGTGATCAAGATTGTGTTTAAGCATGTCACTTCAGAAAGTGTTATTCTTTTATCGTTCTTGCCTACTCGGGACGAGTAGAACTATGCTTGGGGATGTTGATACGTCTCCATCGTATCTATAATTTTTTTATGTTCCATGCTATGTTATATCATGTTATTACATGTTTTATATGCATTTTATATAGTTTTATGCATTTTCTAGAACTAACCTATTAACATGATGCCAAAGTGCCAGTTCCCTGTTTTTAGCTCTTTTCGGTTTCAAAAAAGTACTTAAGGAAATATTCTCGGGATTCGAAAAGAAACATCCTGGAATTATTTTTGAAAAATGAAGGTTCAAGAAGACCGAAGACTTGACGAAGTGGACGACCGAGGGGCCGTCACCATCTCGTGGCGCGACTCCCTTCTGAGCCGCGCGAGCAGGTTGTGACGTGGCCTCGACCCTCCACCGACCTCGCCCTTTCGCCTATCAGTACCCCCCAAAACCTAAAAAATCATACGATGTTCATATTTTCCTCCACGGGTCAAGAGAGCCACTGCCATCGAAGACAAGATTCGGGGGACAGAAGCCTCTGTTCCGGCACCCTACCTGGACGCGGAATTGCCCCCGGAGCCTGATGGTGCTAAGCGTGTGGTTGTAAATCCCAAAGAGGAGGGTGTGAAGTAGCATAGCAGCAAGATTTCCCTCAGTTATGAAACCAAGGTTATCGAACCAGTAGGAGATGAACGTTCCCCTCGAGGTGTCAACGGCGCCAGAAACTCATGGTGTGGCGTCGGAGACGTGGAATCTGCACAAGAACACAATCAAAGTATTTTTCCCCAACTCTACGGTGAGGGTGTCAATCCCACCGGCTCGCTGTAACAAAATATTAAACGTTTTTGTGGAAGAAAGATGTTTGTTTGCAGAAAGTTACATGTTTGCAGTTGTGGTTTTATCATATTAATGAGAAGGACCGGGGTCCAATGTTCACTAGTGGTGTCTCTCCATAAATAATACTAACATTCATCCATGCGTGGTAAACAAATTACGGCTAGGCAATTGACAAAATAATGATGAGCAACCCAATGCATATACTAATGATATGGTGTCTAGTGTGAGATTCATTCTGCCATTACAACAATATACATAGACCGTTCCAACCGCATCTATGACTAATAATCCACCTTCCAGTTAGCGTGTGCACCCCTTTCAGTATTAAGTTGCATGCAACAGATTATCGCCTTAAGCACTGTGTGTAAATTAAGTAAGTAACATCATCCTTAGACAAAGTACTATTGTTTTATCCCTAGTAGCAACAGTACCTCTACAACCTTAGAGCTTTCTGTCACTGCCTCGGATTAAATAGAGACATGAACCTACTATCGAGCATAAATACCCCCTCTTGGAGTTACGAGCATCTACTTGGCCAAAGCACACACAAGTAACATAGAGCATGCAAGATCATTAAATAGCACACACATGATATATTATGCAGCAATAACTTTAGTACTCAATATTCATCGTATCCCAGCAAACACAACATGGATAATTACATAAAGATTATCTTGATCATGATAGGCGGTTCACAAGATCTAAACATGATAGGACAAGAGGAGAAGATAACCATCTAGCTACTGCTATGGACCCGTAGTCGAAGGTAGACTACTCACGCATCAGTCCGGAGGTGGTCATGGCGACATAGAAGCCTCCGGGGACGATTCCCCCTCCCGGCAGGGTGCGGGGGAGAAGTTCTGATCTCTCCCGAAGTGGTGGTGACGACGACGGCAGCTCAAGACCCGTGGAGGAAAAAGTTTTCAACCGTGCCCTGTTTTTAGGTCAGGGGGGCTTTATATGGGCGAAAGACCTAGGTCGGTGGCGGCCCGAGGCGGTCTCCTCACCTCCTGGCGCGTCCAGGCTGGGGCCCGCGCCAGCAGGTGGTGAGGGCCCCTCGTGGCCCTTCTTCGTCTTGTCTTTGGTTCTTCGCGACGCAAATATTCCAAAAATATTTTCTGGTTGATTTATTTCCAATTTGGCGGATATTTCATTAAGTACTTTTCTGAAACAAAAAACAACAGAAAACAGGAAACTGGCACTCTGGCATCTTGTTAATAGGTTAGTCCTAGAAAATGCATAAAACTATATAAAATGCATATAAAACATGTAATAATCTAATATAACATAGCATGGAAAACAAGAAATTATGGATACGTTGGAGACATATCAACATCCCCAAGCTTAGTTCTACTCGTCCCGAGTAGGCAAGAACGATAAAAGAAGAATAATTTCTGAAGTGACATGCTTAAACACAATCTTGATCATGTAATAATGTAAGACATGTAAACTGAGATCAAATGAACAAGGGCTGTAGTTTTTATTGATATCAAACGAGTAATGAATAAACACGTAGGTGAATCAAGCAATGCTTTCAATGATATAGTACAAGATAGCAATCAACCATGCAAAGTAGATATTAGAGATGATTTAAGCTTCAAGCACAACAATATAATCACCTAATGTTTCAAAAATACATGACAACTTTATGAAAGGATCAAGTCAAGTAATAGCATATGCACGTAGAAGATCAATATATTATTTGTTCAAAAGAATGTTAATAGAGGTTTGGAAGGCCAACGGAAGAAAGTCTCACAAAGCTATAAATGATCATTAGACAAGAGAAAGTCATACAATCGAAACTATGCAAGGAGTAGTGATTGCCATACAACGGAAGCACAATGAGCTATAAGTATATGAAAGCACTACAATGGAACTAGTGGTCGTGCATCCAACTTGCTTGCTCACGAAGACCTACAGCACTTTTGAGGAGGCTCATCATTGGAATATACAAGCCAAGTTCTATAGTATAAAGTTCCCCACATAGTTATGCAACCAAGACATGGAAACTCTCTCATATGGAGTAAAGGTGCTAAACATGAGAACAAATGATGATCACAAATGATATGGTGCTATAACATGAGCACAAGTGATGACTATAGATGATATGGTGCCGTAACATAAGCACAAGAGTGTGATAGAGAATAGTAATGCTGCCCCCTTTTTTCTATTTTTATATTTATTTTTCTTTTTCTGTTTCTCGTTTCGATGACCTCCATGGCTCTTTTCACTTTTAGGGCCAAGCATCCTAATATGATACATGATGTATGACAACACACTAATGATGATAAAACAACATACTGATGATATAAGTAACTAATATGAATGTGCCATAAGAATACATATGACAATGTTGCCTCTGCTAGTGTAGCAGGTTATGCAGTGCTCTAGCGTAACATGGGTAAAACCACACATCAGCTTTATAAAAACACGCAAAGCAATAAATAAGTAATGAATGACAACAAGTCATGTAATGTAAGATGGATGTTGCATGGCAATATATCTCGGAACAACAATGGAAATGATGTTGAAGGTAGGTATGGTGGCTGTTTTGAGGAAGATATTTGGCTTATGTGTAGGAGAACAAGATGAAGATCTCCCACGAGTTTGGATGTAGCCGCAAAAAATGCACCAACTCCCAATGTGAGAAAGGGCAATGCAAAATACCGAAGAGGCTAGCAATATGGTGGTGGAAGTGCCATGAAAACCGCAATTTTAGAACTCACGAGTAAAAAGATTTCAAATAAAAATATGATCATGCAAGGCATAATGAAAAAGTCATTGTTGGGAACCCGACCGTAGCGCATAACATAAAGCCATTACGGTTTCCTTAGGCAAGTAGAAGTCATATACCACTATGCAATCAACTAGAAATTTAAGTGTGGCACAAATTTCAAGTTTCTCTAGACCAACCATTTAATCATTCCACTTTACTAAACCATCATGTTTACCATTAAGCAAAGTAATATCTCAAAACAACATCAATGATTCAAGTGATACAATTTAATCATCTACAAGATTAATGTATCATTTAATTATACCATCTACCACATTTAGCATTTTATGTTCTCAACCGAACACCAATCAACTTATTTAAAAGATAAACTCTCCAAGTAATTAAGCAATGAGATATGAGAGTATAAAAAAACAAAGCTAACAACTCTAACAAGAGATGCATGAAAAACAAGAGCTAGAGAGCAAACGATAACAAAAGACGAATAGTTTTTTTTGAAAGGAATGCGGTAGGGGAAGCCCCTACAGCGGGTTTTTTATTTTTAAATAATAAGAACCCAAATCTTCGTCCATGAGGACTTGAACCTGGGTGGCTGGGTTGTACATCCACTTCCCTAACCAAGTGAGCTAGGCTCACTTCTTAAAAAAAAGACAAATACTCAACGAGTATATGTGAAAAATACAAGTATTCATATGAAAAAGCGGAGCGTGTCTCTCTCCCACACAAAAGAATTGTAGGATCAATTTTATTCAGAGAATGAAAATAACAAAAAACACAAACAAAAACAAACAGACGCTTCAAGATAAGCACATACGATGTGACGGAATTAAAATATAGTTTCACTAGAGAGGACCTGATAGTTTATCGATGAAGAAGGGGATTCCTTGGGCATCCCCAAGTTTTGAAGCTTGAGTCTTATTAAATTATATTGGGGTGAACCACCGGGGCATTGGCGTTACTATCCTCTTGATCACATTATATCATCCTTCTCTCTTGATCCCTGAAAACTTTCTCCCCACCAAACTTAGAGTAACTTCATTAGAGGATTAGTGCACAAAATATTATGATATTCTGTAGGAACACAATTGTTATCATGGCTAATGGACATTGGCTACAGCCATTGATACTTAATAGGATAAAAAGAGCCAATCGATATAGAAAAAGAGGCATTGCAAAATAAAATGGCAGAATCTGTCAAAAACAGAACAGTCCGTTAAGACAAATTCTTTCAGTCCGTTAAGACTCTTTCAAGGCACTTAACTTTCTCAGATCAGAAAACTCAAAAATAATGAAAGCTGCGTATACATATGAGTATGGTGCACAAAAAAGGGCAGATTTTTCTGATGTTACGGTAGGGAGATATGAATTTTACGGTTGACAGTAGAAATCTGTCTCAACACAAGAATTGAATTTAAGCATCAACTTTCAACTAGAGGAATATAACTTGACACAACATTGCAATAAAATAAAAATACAAATTAATTGCTAAAGAGGTAGGACAAGTCCTTGAAAAAATCTGAAAATAAAAGATAATGGGTTGCCTCCCAAAAGCGCTCTCATAAATAAAGAAATTGAAGCAAAAGGAGCACCAAGAGGCAAATTCAAAACTATAACATCCCAATATTTTGGAATGTTTGAAAATCACTAAAATTTGAAACTTCTGTTTTGTAAAATGAAATATTAAAATTATAATAAAAACCAATATATTTGGCAAGATATTTTAAATTTTTTCAAGACACCTTCATCATAAAATGTTTTATTCTAAATAGTTGATTTTGAATATTTATATTTAAGCTAAATTCTATAAACCCAAAAATCTCCTTTTCAAAGTGCTAAATTTATTTAAAATATGACTAATTTGTATAATGGTTTTCATGAATAAAGTCTACATGAAGAATGAAAAATGTTTCCCAAATGTATTTTGCAGAGTTCAAATAATGCATATCTTTTTCAAACTTAACTTTGCATAAATTATTATTGGTATGAAAATGAGTTTTAAATAACTTAATATCAACCATATATGATTGTGGTTTTTTCATAAATTTAATATTGCCACAAATAAATTTATTAAAGCCTTGTTTTCAAATTTGACAAAAAGTGTCAAATTTGCATTAAATCAATAATTCAAAATTATTATTTTTGAAAATTGTTCAAAACATACCCACAACTGGTTTAACACAAAGATATTGTTTTTACAAATTTTTAGAAATTTATTTGACTTGATTTGGAGTCTTACATCAAACGATATGAAATAAATAAGAAAAATCAAAAAAAGAAAAAGAAAAATTGCTGGTTCTTCCCGAATTGATTCTTGACGTTTTACTCAACCAAATCACACATCGTTTCTTCCTAATTAAAATCCACGACCTCCTCCTTCATTCCCCCACAAAAGCCCTCTCTGAAACGCCTCCAATCTTCCGTATTCCATTTTGAGCCGAAAATTTCTCTTCTTTGATTGCCTGCGATTAAGGCCATTAATCAACGCCCGAGCCTGCCTATTTTAAGCCCCGGCTCTCCTTTCTCTTTTCCCCCCAGAAACTCTAGCCCGAAGCGCCCGTAGGCCGCTGAATCGGCTCGCGGGAGTTCTTCCGTGCCGCCGTGGATTTTCTTCATTCTGGCGAGCTGAGACCACCCTGTGCCTTGAGACCCCCTCCATCCTTCCCTCCGTTCTCATGCGCACCCCATGACACCTCCCTAGCTCCTTATCTGCAGCCGAACGTGGAGTTCTTCCACGATCCGAGTTCGCCGGAGCAAACCGTGCGTCCTGCGCGACTTCGTCCTTGCGCAGCTACTGCCTAAGGACGCGCAAGACGACGAAATCGCCTCCATCGCCTTCGGTGTACCGTGGTGAACGTCGTCGTCACCTCTACGAGCCAGGGGATGCACCAGAGGCACTGGAGCGTCCACGCCCGACCGCAGCACCGACGTCGTCGCCATCTCCGGCGAACTACGCTGCCACCTTCTAGTAACCCCTATGAGCCGTCCGATCTGCATCGTGCGCTCTAGATTAGATCCACAAACAAACCGGTACGGGGAATCATGAGTTGCCACGTCGGCGCCACGTCAGATCTAGCTGGCCGCGATTTTTCTGCATTTTTTTACTTAGATTTAATTTGGCTGTTTTACATAAAGACCCATGCGTACTAGAATTGTTATTACTTTTTAACCCCATATCCAAATTAGAAAATATTCATATCAAATTAAAGCACTTGACCAGTATAATATTTTAGTACTGTTAGAACTCAAATTTGACTTAGTTTAAATTATTCAAATTTCAAATGGATGATTTGAGTATTTTTGTCATAACTTGAAATCTATAATTCAAAAAATTGCATATAAAATTGGTTTAGAAACCTTAGAATATTTGTAATATGATGCCTCTGTTATAAAATATTTTTTAGCATTATCTTGAAAATTTAACAATTATAGGTTTAATTTGAGTAAGTTTGAGTAATTTTGACATAACTTTTGGTAGAAAAATCATTTTTTTTGAATAAATCCAATTGCTATAAAGTTATTTAATCCCCTCGATCCTTTAGCCATGTTTATGAAATTTTCTTATAAACATTTATTCACAGAAAACTTAGCCAAGAAGGTCAATGGAAGTTATTTTATTATATGTTGCAATAATGGAAATTAATTAAATTGCAATTATAACTTCAGGCATAGTATATAAATTTCACAAAAGTTAGTATGTTGTTTCTTGTAATTAAAAAGTTGCATTTCATGCATAGCATATATTATTGTATAATTATACTTCTCATAGGAAAACTTCTCCCTTAATTTGCTAAGTATTTTGTTTAGGTTTATTTTTGTTAGTGTTTTGAAAAAGTTGTACTTAGTCATACTTGGGATTTTCAACATGGAGCTAGAAGGTCAATGAAGGACTTAGCCAAGAAAACAAGACTTCAGAAGCATCTCCAAGGAGTAGAAGCACTTAGAAGAAAAGCGAGAAGAAGTCCATGAAGACCAACCAACTACATTTTTTAAGTCTCTCTTCTCTCCCTTCTTCTCTTAGACCTCATGATGACTAAGTTATATTCAAGACCACCATGGATGCTGTCAACACCTTCAAGCCTTCAGAACCATCAACTTTACTAATTGCAATGAAGTCATCACATCAATAAGAAGGTTATGAGGAAGCCTGAAAGACCAACTACAGCCTTGTTTCTATCTTTTTCCTCTTTCCTAATCTTTTTTTCACTTTAGACATAAACAATTTTTAATCATGTTATTACCATCTTTGAAGTATGTTGGATCCTAGCGGCATAGTGAGATGAAGTGGCCTGGAGACTAACCTTTCATGTTCATGTACATGAGACCTGTTCCACAACATAAGTGGCTGGCCGGGTGTCTGTCTCTCTCACTATAGTGGATATCCAATTTACAAAGAGTTGTTAATAATTGTTGATCACCTTGAAGGCTAGACTTAGTATCTTCTCTAAGTATTTATGCACGTCATGACTAAGCCATTAGTGTGCTTATTCAAGATGATTTATACCAAAGTATTTTGTCCAACTTATGACCTTGGTACTTAATAATTTTTTACCAACATATTGGCCTTGCATTAACTTGGAAGATTTTCATGGCATGACATGCATCTCTAGTCCTTAGAAATATTTTGCACGTCATACCTAAACATATTTTTCCTTAGAAATTTTATGAAATTTGTTTGTTCATTATGTATGTGTTTGTATTCATTGTGTTATGTTGATTGTTGAATTTTTGTTTGTCTATATTGTTTAGACTGAACGGAGAGCCTCGAGTTACGTTGAAAAGAGTTTGTGAGCAAAGACATCATCCAAAGGCAAGGGGCACACCTCATAAACTTCCTAATATTTCTCTATGCATGAGTAGAGTATTTTTTTATAAGCATGTGAAGGATAGTATTGCTACGCGAGCCATGTTTAGATTTCCCTACTCCATTGTGTCTAGGTACCTATGTAATGACTTAGTAGAATTATTGATGCTATGCAAATGTTGTTTTGTGAAAATTTAAATTCTACTAAGTTAAGAAAGAACCTCCTGGGTGGATTGGTTGTATATGGAGGAGAAGTTGAGTGGCTGCTCGGGCCCATGTCTATGGTTCCTGAGTATGTGCACTTATGGATGGCCACCCAGGGAACAAAGGGATCTGAAGAACTCCGAGTGAAGATTGCTTTCGGTGCATCCATTGCCAATGGGCTTTGGCTTGATCAACTAAGTTGTGTGGACTCGGCCCGGCTTGATAAGTAGATGTACAGGGTGTTAGGTGGAACGGTTCAAGCCATATGGGGAGAGAAAATGCTTCTGAAAGATCTCGTCTCATTCTTCTCCTTTTCCTTATCACCACCAGAGTGTAAATCATAGTTTGGGCTGAATGGGTACAATGGTGAACGTGCACAACCTCTGCAGAGTGAAAACTAAGTACTTAGCCGTGTCCCCGGTACGGACAATTTGTGCAACTGATCAAGGACGTCAACGGAGGATCCCACCATTCCAATTTCTAAGTTAAAACTTGATGGGTGAACAAGGGAAGAATGAGACAGTGGATTTCATGCCACGGAGGTCTCGAATTGAAGAAAAGTGTTTTCCAAAGAGTTAGGAAAAATTGGCTTTATGCAAAATAGCCTTGAACTCCACCAGCCAAATATGCATATAGGTTATTAGAGTTTTATCACTAAGTGTTCACCATAGTGTCACTTGCTAGACTCCATTTTTAATAGAATCTGACCCACGTTGTTGCAATATTTTTCTTATTGAAGATTGTTCAGCTGACGAGAGAGGTTTCGTTTAAATGTTTCCAGTCTACAACCAACATGTTTTCGCATGTGGCAACATGAAGATGATGGAGACTGTAACATCCCAATATTTGGAATGTTAAAAAATCACAAAAATTTAAAACTTTTGTTTTGATTAAGATAAAATATTAAAATGCATAAGAGAACCAATTATAAAAGACTTCAAGCATCTTGAAGAGATTTAATATTTCAAATATCTTGGAAAGATCTTTACTTCCAAAAGTAGACCCAAGTTAAACATTTTATTATCCATTGTAGTCATTAAACCTCAATATGTAAGTTGACAAATGTTTTACAAAAATTTCAAACCATTTCATTATAATAAAATGTTTCCTTATAAATATTTGTTTCCACCACTTGGTCATAGCTATTCATAAATTAAAATGGTATTTACAAGTGTTATTTTAAATAATTTAAAACATGATCCATTTGCCAAATGGTTTTTCTTTAGTTCCACTAAGTACAAAAACATAGTGTTGATATTACAACCTATAGTTTATAACCTTAATAACTTCATATGTTTTTTATATAAATGGATTATCCAATTATATTTGATTAGCTTAAAATGATCTTCATTTATTTTCAAAACGTAAAATGATTTTCAGGAGTATATTTTAAATCTAAAATCTTTTCCAAAGTGGTTATGAAGCTTTCAATTGAGTTATATTATTATAAATAAAATGGTGCCCAAAATACTTTAAATTAAAAATGATTACATCACATTTTCTCTACTTAATTCAAATAGGTATAATATGTGATTTAATAATCTATTAAAGCTAAATTTTATGTAATAATGGAATATGAGTTTAGATAATTTAATTCCAAAAAATATTTGAATATGGGTATTTTACAAATTTTATTTAGCCAAAAGAAAACTTAATTTAATTTATAATTTCAAAATTGATATTTAGTATCAAATTGGTATTTAATGATTTTTTCAAAAATATAAAATTTCAAAAATGTTTAAAACATGCCCACAACTGGTTTAACACAAAAATAATAATTTTACAAATTTATAGAAATTGGTTTGACTGCATTTGGACACTTAAATCAAAAGTTATGGAATAATAAAATAAAAATCAGAAAAGAAAAGGAAGGGTGACGTCAGCGTGACGTCATCGTCGTCTTCCTCCGGCCGAGATTCACGCCCCCTTTTCTTTCCAAAAATCCGGCGAGGTTGTTGCGGGATTGGTTCCCTCCCCTGCCCCATTTAAACCCCGCACCCTCATCTCTCATCGCCCCCTCAAAACCCTAAGAAATCCTGCCCCAGACTGCCGGAAAAAGCTCGCCGGAGCAATGCGAGTCCGCCGCCGTTTTTCTCTGCTTTAGCGACCCGCTGGATTACTTCAACCTCTCAAGCTGCCCTAGTGGAAATGGGATGAGGTAGGCATGGATTTTATCACTGGATTTCCCCGGTCCAATCGCGGGCATGACGCCATATGGGTTATCGTGGATAGGCTCACTAAGGTAGCACACTTTTTGCCAGTAGGGACCACGCATCGATCGGATCAGCTTGCAGATCTCTACATGTCACGTATTGTCAGCCTTCATGGAATACCTAAGACTATCGTGTCTGATCGAGGAACTCAATTCACCTCTCGCTTCTGGTTCAAGCTGCATGAAGCCATGGGGACGAAGCTCTTTTTCAGTACTGCGTATCACCCGCAAACAGGAGGTCAAACGGAAAGAGTAAATCAGATCCTTGAGGATATGCTTAGGTCTTGTGTGTTAGCTTATGGGGCCAAATGGGAGAATTGCTTGCCGTTTGCTGAGTTTTCCTACAACAACAGCTATCAAGTCAGTCTGAAAATGGCACCATTTGAGGCTTTGTACGGGCGCAGATGCCGTACACCCCTGAACTGGTCGCAAACGGGGGACAGTCAAATCTTTGGAGTTGATACCTTGAGGGAAGCCGAAGAGCAAGTTCAACTCATTCGCGACCGCCTTAAGGCCGCCCAATCTCGTCAGAAAAGTTATGCAGATTCCAGAAGGCGCGAGCTCAACTTCCAAGGCGGAGATATGGTTTACTTGCGTGTTACACCACTCAAGGGAATGCAACGTTTCCACGTGAAGGGGAAATTAGCACCAAGGTACATCGGCCCTTTTAAAGTGGTCTGTCGCAGAGGAGAAGTGTCTTATCAGCTAGACCTGCCACCCCATCTGTCAGGGTTTCATAATGTTTTTCATGTATCCCTACTCTGGAAGTGTCTGCAAATTCCTGGCAATACTCATTCCTATCAGGAGGTTGATCACCGCACCATTGATCTCAATCATGATCTCACCTATCGAGAACGACCACTTCGTGTTCTCGCCGAAGACGTCCGTCTGACGCGGAGGCGGAAGATCAAATGCCTGAAGGTCCAATGGAGCAACCATTCGGAGGAAGAAGCCACCTGGGAGCGTGAAGATTATTTGGGGCGTGAATTCCCTGGTTTTCTCTCTTCTTCAAATCTGGAATCTCGGGGACGAGATTCTCCTAAGGGGGGAAGGTCTGTAACACCCCAATTCTCTTAGCCTTAGCATTGTGGTGTTATTCTAGAGTTTTCACCTCTTGCTGAAATTTTGGTGTGTGTTGAACCTTGAGTCAAGACTTAATTTGCTCACATATCTTATGCTTGTTGTGTATCACTAACATTCCATGATTATTGAAAACACTCAAAGCACATCAACTAAAATAAAAATATCCATTATTAGGATATTCAGGGTTGTTAAAACTTAGCCAAACTAGGAGCCATTATTAAGCAAACCATAAATGGATTTTGTTATGCCTTTGAAACATTTCCATCTAGGTCACACATACTTCCATACCCTGTTCTGAATTATCACAAAAGAGCTTGTTTGCATATTAATCTCACTAGCTTTTGTAGCCATCAAAATAACATGACCATTTGAGTGGTTCTTTTCTTTATCACCCAAAAGTTCTCTTTTCTTTAAAAGCTAAATGAGATAACTAAATTAGGCTTTTGTAAATTCAGTACCCTCCCTTAAATTGGGTAAGTTTGGAGAGTAGACCCATGTTTGCTTTTGTGATGTCATGATGGAGTTTTTCAAACTTAGGAATTTAAATTCATTTGAGCAAAATACTCAAACTTCTCACCTTTTCTTTCTCTCTCACTCCTTTCCACACCACCTGCTGAGGAGGAGAGCAGCAACCTCACCCCTGGCCCCACTTGTCATGGACTAGGGCCAACCTCTCTTCTCTCTTCTCTCTTTTCTCTCTTTTTCCACCCAACCCGAGCTCCCCTCCTCTCTTCCCACTGGCCAGAGCTGGTCATCCCGACCAGCATCTCCCCTGTCCCCTCTCCACCGCCCACCTGAGCCAGTAGGAGCACAGGAGACGCTCCCCTCCCTCTCTCCTGCCCGAGCCAACCCTAGATCGGTGAGCTCGTTAAAGCCACCCCGAGCACCTCCCCTGCTCATTTCTCCCCCTCCAGAGCACCTCTCCACCCCACTCCTCTCCTCCCCGGCGAAAAACCCCAAGCTCTCCCCCTCTTTCGCCCTGTAGACGAGAAGTTCTACCTCGGTGACCGACGAGAGGAAGCCGCCGTAGCTCTCGTTTCTCTCAGCCATTCTTCGCCATTCTTGGTTCCCTGGCTTCCCCTCCTCTGGATCTAACTCCTCTCCCCTCCCTTGGCTCTGTTGCAGCTCGAGAACGCCTGGTTCGTCCTCAACCCGAGGAGAGCGCCGTCGTCACCATCTCGATCTCCGACGTTGCATGCGAGCTTTGCGACCACCCCTGAGCTCCCCTTCGACGCCGCGTTCACCTCCGACCTCCCCCTCATCCGTGCGCGAGCCCCAGGTGAGCCATCCGTGCTCGGCATCGATTCCTCGAGCTCTGCTCGTGTTTTTCTCGGTCGGGAGGAAGTCGATGGCCTGGAGCCGTCGATCTTCGGATCTGTGGTTGCATTTGAATCGCGCCCGGTCTGTCCGTGGCCGTTGGATCCCAGATCCACGGTCGCTTACCGCTTCGCCGGCGCGCGCAGCGCTTGGGCCGGCCCAGCTCGTACCCGCACTGCTCTGCTTCGCAGCTGGGCCGATCTGGCCCAGATCTGGCCGTTCGGCCTGTTTCTCTTTTATCCTTTGTCTGATTATTTTTCCAGCAAATCTAGAGCTTCGCTTTAATTCATTCGTTGTAAATCTATAGCAGATAAAATTATGAGATTAATTTTGTATCATGCATGCACGTTTTCTTAACCATGTGGCATTGGAATTGGTCCAAAATATGTTTACTGTTGTGTGTTAAAATAGATTTAGTCAGAAGTGTCTAATACACCATTTGTTTAATAACTTGTGTTCTGTAAATCCAAATCATGCAATCTTGGATCTGTTGAAAAGCTTGTAAAAATGTCTACCTATATTGGTCAATCTTGCATGCAGGAGATTAATCTAGCAAATGTTACTTCTAATCTAAGAATGACATCAATAGGTGTTTAGGGATTTTTAACTCTTAAATAAAAACACTTTTTGGAGTATATCCAATTGGAAGTGGTAAATATGTGTTGGAGATACCACATACTACAAATGTGGATTTTTCCAGTAACTTGATAATTCTTAGTGAATAAATCCCTGAACAACAGTGAAATAATCTCTTTATTTGCATGTCTGATAATTCCAGAGATTATCTCATGTCTAGTTCAATTGGTGGAGCCACCTATGTACATAAAAACATGTTAAAGATAATTTTGTAGAATAACCACAGGTTTTATCTAACTCACCCCACTGGTTTGAACCCAAAATAATTCTTATTATTTTCTGCACATAGAAAATGGTCAGAATTATACCTGTTCTTAAAACTGCTATAACTTGAGCTAGGAGTATCCAAATCTGATAAACAAAATCTCCACTTAAAGTGAAAATTCATATCTCACCAGAAAGTTTAATTATGCATTCAGGAGACCTATGAAACTGAACCTATCCTCTGTTTGAGTTTGACATCACTAGCTCTTGTCTGATTTTTAATTCTTATATGGTGATAGATTTTCATGCACATCTAATTTTCAGAGCTCCACCTAATTATTAGGAATAATGTGGTAGAAGGGTTTGATTTTAGGAGCAGTACCTTAAGAGTGTGCTTAAAACTTGTAAACAGCCCCTAGTGACTATTGAATGCATTAGTTATGTTTCCTGTTTGTGATGTTTGTTGTTTGTTGATATGTTTTAGATTGTTTTCAAATCGCATTCTAGGACTTACGTTAGTCTCGTTTGTTTTCATGTTACGATAGAATCGCAACCCGAGGAAGAACAGTACGAGGTAGCTGAGCACGACTACGCTGAAGAACAAGACTAGGGGCAGTACTTTGAGCAAGGCAAGCCCACCTCACCATCTTTATGCAAATCCTACTATTTACCCAGCATGTTTTGTTTTAAAATAAAATAATGCATGTTTTACTTCCTTTGTGGCACCTTGCCACCCGAAAACTATTCTTAAAAATATTGTTTGGCCAAAGTTATCTACTAGAATAGTTGTTGGTATTATAAGAAGAGTTTTACTTGTTGAGTTTTGTCATTGAAGGCTCTATAAAGAAGATTAAGTTTTCAAATAGTATACTCTGTTATCTTACCTCAAAACTATAGGATGGGAACCCGTTTGATAAAACTATTTTATGGAGGAAACCTGAGTTGCTGGGAGCAATCAGCGAGTCAGAACTGTTTTATGAAAACGCGAGATGCTGAGAGCATTCGGAGATGTTGCAAAAACCCGAGCTGCTGGGAGCAGTCGGTGATGGAAGTTTAATTTCGAAGTACCTGCTGCCGCCCGAACAATTAACCCGTGCAGCCACATTACCTCAAAATGGGTACGAGGCTTAACGGAAGCTTGTTGGTGTTGGTATTCGAATTTTCCTCAATTGGCTAGATGGGGTTTGAGGCCCCGGAACCGAATGCTGCAAGAGAATGGGCATACAGAGAGTGGACTTCGTGTGCCACCGGGAAGCAACGGTGGGTCTCCTGTCATGGCGGTATGAGGCTAGGGGAAACCGTAAAGATACGGCTAGTTCACTCGGTGCCGGGGAGAACAAACCCACTCGACGAGGATATTCTGATACCAGCATCAACATAGTGGAAATTAGGATTGGCCGTCTGTTGTGTGCATGCTGTCTCTGTATAGTCCGTGGGTGATCCACGGCAGACCATCCGAATCTTGTGGTGAAAGTGTACAACCTCTGCAGAGTGTAAATCTATTCGAATAGCCGTGTCCGCGGTCATGGACGGTTGGACAGGCCACACTGGGCGTCTGGAGAAAGAAGTGGTTTTAAAAAGAAAAGTGTTTTAGTGGAATAAGGAGGTACCTGGGAGGTACGGAATTTGGGCAAGGATGGTTGATCTCGGGGAGACAACCAGTCCGACCTCAAGGAAGGAAAAAGGGTTACCCCTATCCTAGTAGTTTTAAAAGTTTTGCACTTGGATATGTCCTTGCTATATCTAAGAGAAGAGAATTCTATCTCTAAATGTTTTCTTCAACAAAGATATAGAGATGTCGTGTTCTCTATGTCCAAAGTCTTGGTATTCGAAAACTAAGCCCTATAGTCGTATATAGTAGCCATCCCAGTTTTCGAAAAGTGTTTTTCTTGCATTATCATGAAACTTAAGCCTTAGAGGTGGTCTTGCGAGTATGTAATTGTACTCATGTGGCTCTGCCCCTGGATATTCAAATGTCCAGATTTCAATGAGGGGGCTTGCGTCGAGGAGGAGGTGTACGACGACGACTTCGCCACTTAGCTGTCACCGGTCAACTGCACTTGTGGGAATTGGCGCTCGGAGATGTTAAGAGCCGTCGCTAGCCACGAGCTTCCGGTATCGTAGTTAATTCCGTCTTGCGTGACGAGATTTGTTGACTTTGGTCGAATGACCGTTTATGTGTTGTAAAACTTTTATTCGTACGACTTGAATGATGTAACTCTTTGATACCTATGTTGGTTATGTGATTGCGATGCACTGATCATTGGGATCGTGATCTCTTGCATAACGTGGGCATCTCGGATTCGTCCGAGGGGTCCTTACAGACTTGGTATCAGAGCCATCGTTGACCTTAGGAGACTCTAGCTAGGATGGGTGTCGACGTCACGCAAAAATGCTTTTTCCTAAATAGCTAGGAGGAAAAAAAAACTTAAAATATGCAGAATCTACTGCTACTCCTTACTCCTCTCTGATAGCACTCACTGATTAATTTCATACCTGCATTAAATCTTATGATTTTACCTGTTTAAAATTTGGTACATCGTTCACTAATTAAACCTCCATTTAAAATTTTGTGTAGATGAGCGGAGAGTTCTCGTCGTCGATTCAGTTGGGAGCGGTGCCAGACACCGGAGTTTCGCGTCTGTTCCAGGCCGACCTACTACAGCTGACTAGACACCTGAGGCGTCCGCTACCAGAGCTGCTGATTGGACGTTGTCTGCCCATGGTGGGAGATGAGATGTCCTGGACCGTGAGGTGCATTCTTCGAGGACCATTGGTGCCACCTTTTGCCGAGGAGCTGATTGAGGATGCCCTTGCATCGACTCAGATGGGAGCATTCGTCACTGTGCTGCAGAGGGCTCATGCCCGCTTGGTTTGTGCTCACAGTTCCGAGCTGGGCGGCACCCGCTTTGAGTTTTACTCAGGCTTGGACGAGCAGAGTAACCCTGTGCCACCCCGTCCCCACCCCACTTTCGGGAACCACTTGGCCGAGCTGGGACTCTTCGTCGAGTACACCCAGTCCCAGCTGGTCACTAGTCGGTACGAGAGTGACCTTCACCGTCTTAATCATGACGGAGCTGAGGTGCGGATCTCGGCAGCTGAGCAGAGGATTGAGGACTTGGAGGCGCAACTCAAGGCATCTCAGGACAAGCTAAAGGCCGTGGAGCTGAAGCTCAAGACCTCGGAGGAGCACTTAGTGGAGTCCCAGTCAGAGCTGAAGATAGAGCGCAAGGAGCGCCGTTCTACCTTTGCGCGTCTCCAGACTACTCGCTTCTACAGGTTTCAGCTTGACGGGATGGTTGACATGCTCAAGTCAACCCTTGATGCCCGTGATGATAGGATCAGCGAGCTGGAGAGCGAGGTGGAGGCCATGAGCAAGGAGAATGATGATCTCCTGCCTGTTGATGAGGACCCAACAGAGGACATGGATATGGAGCCTGTGAGTGAGCAGGACGACGACGACTTGCGAGACGAGGACGGTGAGGACTCGGGAGCTGTTATGTCTGAGGACGAGGACCTTGAGGAGCCACCCTTTGATAGTGATGCTGCCGTGGACGTGGAGTAGATAGCTGTGTAGTATCTTTTGGGTTAGGACCGAACCATCGCGATAATGGGATGCGATTGTGTGGTCTAGTTAGCATGTATGTGTTTGGATGATTGTAAGAACTATGTCAGTCCGTGTTTTGTGATTGTGCACTATGAGATGATGCGTTTGAAACCTTGCTATGGAATGAAATCATGCTTTCTTAGGAGTAATACTCTGTTGTAATTAGTATGCTTGATGAACTATTTTCTTTAACTTGTGTAGAAACTTATAAGTAGAGAAATTAATAGGTGTTTATTCTGGAATTCAGAATGGCAAGGGATCCACCACCACCCCCACCACCTGAGCCATCTATGGCTCAAGTTCTCCGTCTTCTCATGGAGGATCGCGAGGCAGCTCGCGCTGAGAGGAATGCCAATCTAGCTACCCTGCAGTATCTGGCTCAGATTGCCGTCAACCAGAATGGCGGCCAAGGAAATGAGGAACCCCGCTCCAAGCTTCGTGACTTTCATAACACCAATCCTCCAGTTTTCTGCAAAAGTGAAGTGCCACTGGATGCTGATGACTGGATCCGTACCATTGAGAACAATCTGAGGGTCGCCCAAGTGGGCGTAAATGAGAAGGTGGTATATGCCACTCACTACCTCTCTGGTTCTGCCCGAGCATGGTGGGAGGCTATTCGTGCTCTTTTGCCACCGGAGGAAGTGGTGGCTTGGCCTGCATTCAAGACAAAGTTCTTGAAGCGTTATGTGCCCTTTGGACTCGTCAGCATCATGCGAGAAAGATTCCTGCAATTCAAGCAAGGCAGTATGTCTGTGAGCGAGTACTTGGAGAAGTTTACTTCTCTGGCGAGGTATGCGCCCACTGATACCGATACTGAGGACAAGAAGAAAGAGAGGTTCATGAATGGACTTCATGACGAGATGCAGTGCGTTCTGGTGGTGATGCCTTTCACCGACCTGGAGTCCTTGGCGGATGCAGCCATTATGATGGAGCACAAGCGCAAGGCTTCGTTTGACAACCGCAAGCGTCGCCAATTGATGCAGCAAGGCAGTAGCAGTAGCAGTCCAACTGGAAGCTATCCCCGTCCGGGAAGTGGTTCCAACCCCGGCCTCAACTTTAGCAGGCCGCCTGCTCCGAAGCCCACAGGAGGTTGTTTCACTTGCGGACAGCCTGGACATTTCTCGCGGGATTGCCCCACTAGACAGCCCGCTGGTGGTCGCCCCAATGCAACAAAGATGAATCAAGGGCCACCCCGTCCATCTGGAGGCAAGAACCCGTATCCCAAGAAAGCATCCCCTGTCACCCGGGGCCATCTGAACCATATCAGCGCAGAAGAAGCCCAGGAGGCACCAGACCTGGTTATGGGTACGTTCCCTGTCAACTCAGTTCCTGCATCAGTTTTGTTTGATTCGGGAGCTTCCCATTCCTTCGTTACGGAGTCGTTTGTTAGGAAGAGTGGTATGATTCCAACTGTGATGCATCGTCCTATGAGAGTACAAATCCCGGGAGCCACTACCAAGGCCATCTTGTCTTGCAAGGAGACTCCTGTGGAAATTCAAGGAGCCCGATTCCATGCAGACCTAGTGGTATTAGGAAAGCAAGGGATAGAAGTGGTTTTAGGAATGGATTGGATGGCAGTAAACCGGGGAAAAATAGATTGCACTAACAAGTCTGTCACCCTAACCACCCCGGAAGGAGAAGATATTACACACTTCTCGACTTACCACTCCACCTCGAGTCGTTGCCATAAGAGTGTAGTGGGAGCCATATTGGAAGAAGTACCGGTAGTGTGTGAGTTTCCGGATGTTTTTCCCGAAGAGTTGCCCGGAATGCCACCGGATAGGGATATTGAGTTCATTATCGAGCTGGTACCCGGTACTGGTCCCATAGCTCAAAAACCTTACCGGATGAACCCAGAAGAATTGGAGGAATTAAAGAAGCAGTTGGATGATTTACTTAGGAAAGGGATGATACGCCCTAGTGCGTCACCCTGGGGGTCACCAATCATCTTCGTGGATAAAAGAGACGGTACCACCCGGTTGTGTGTGGATTACCGTAAATTAAATGATGTGACTATTAAAAACAAATACCCCCTACCCAAGATTGAGGATCTGTTTGATCAACTTAACGGGGCTCGAGTCTTCTCCAAGATCGATCTCCGCACCGGTTATCATCAATTGAAAGTCAGAGAATCTGATATCCCTAAAACAGCCTTTGTCACTCGTTATGGATTGTTCGAGTACACAGTGATGTCATTTGGCCTGACAAATGCTCCAGCCTATTTCATGAATCTCATGAACAAGGTGTTCATGGATTACTTGGATAAATTTGTGGTTGTCTTTATCGACGACATCTTGATTTATTCCAAGTCTGAAGAGGAGCATGAAGAGCATCTGAGGCTGGTTCTCGGTACCTTACGAGAACACCAGTTGTATGCTAAGTTCAGTAAATGCCAGTTCTGGTTGAAAGAAGTAGGCTTTCTCGGCCACGTTATTTCAGCCGGAGGGATATCGGTAGACCCTACCCACATCAAGTCTATTCTTGAATTCCCAACCCCCACCAACCAAACCGAAGTAAGGTCCATTCTTGGATTAGCGGGTTATTACCGCAAGTTTGTTGAGGGGTTCTCAAGCATTGCAAAGCCCCTTACCCAACTGTTGAAGAAGGATCAGAAGTTCATTTGGTCCGACAAGTGTGAAGCCAGCTTCCAGGAACTGAAGAAGCGCCTTACTACCGCACCTATCTTAACCATGCCTGATGTGACCAAGGATTTTGTGGTGTATTGCGACGCCTCCAAACTCGGACTTGGTTGTGTCCTTATGCAAGAGGGCAAGGTGATTTCTTACTCGTCGCGACAACTCCGCAAGCATGAGCAGAATTACCCAACCCATGATCTAGAGCTTGCTGCAGTGGTTCATGCACTCAAGACCCGGCGGCCCTTTCTGATGGGCAACCGTTGCGAGATTTACACCGATCACAAGAGCCTGAAGTACATCTTCACCCAGAGGGATTTGAACATGAGGCAAAGAAGATGGATAGAACTCATCAAGGATTACGACTTGGACATCCATTACCACCCTGGAAAGGCTAACGTTGTAGCTGATGCCCTTAGTCGTCAGCCATGTTCATTCAACTCCCTGATCAAGGTTAGACGGCCAGAGCTCTGGGAAGAGCTGGATAAGATGGGTACTGAGGTGGTCAACTATGGGGCAGTCGATCAACTCCTGTTGCAACCCACCTTATGGGGGCAGATCAAGCAGGCACAGAGAGGCCATGAAAGCATTGAGGGCATCAAGAGAAGATTGGACAAAGAGGAAGTCGCTGGATTCACCATTGACGCTGACGGTATTCTTTGGTATAAGGGACGCATCTGCGTACCTTCAGACCCTGGGTTGAAGCAGTTAATCATGAAGGAGGCTCACGAGACTTTGTATTCTATCCACCCCGGTGGAACCAAAATGTACCAGGATTTGAAGCAGAATTTCTGGTGGCACGGCATGAAGCGCGAGATTGCGCTGTTCGTTCAGCATTGCGATATTTGCCAAAGGGTCAAGGCAGAACATCAGCGACCCGCTGGATTACTTCAACCTCTCAAGCTGCCCGAGTGGAAATGGGATGAGGTAGGCATGGATTTTATCACTGGATTGCCCCGGTCCAATCGCGGGCATGACGCCATATGGGTTATCGTGGATAGGCTCACTAAGGTAGCACACTTTTTGCCAGTAGGGACCACGCATCGATCGGATCAGCTTGCAGATCTCTACATGTCACATATTGTCAGCCTTCATGGAATACCTAAGACTATCGTGTCTGATCGAGGAACTCAATTCACCTCTCGCTTCTGGTTCAAGCTGCATGAAGCCATGGGGACGAAGCTCTTTTTCAGTACTGCGTACCACCCGCAAACAGGAGGTCAAACGGAAAGAGTAAATCAGATCCTTGAGGATATGCTTAGGTCTTGTGTGTTAGCTTATGGGGCCAAATGGGAGAATTGCTTGCCGTTTGCTGAGTTTTCCTACAACAACAGCTATCAAGTCAGTCTGAAAATGGCACCATTTGAGGCTTTGTACGGGCGCAGATGCCGTACACCCTTGAACTGGTCGCAAACGGGGGACAGTCAAATCTTTGGAGTTGATACCTTGAGGGAAGCCGAAGAGCAAGTTCAACTCATTTGCGACCGCCTTAAGGCCGCCCAATCTCGTCAGAAAAGTTATGCAGACTCCAGAAGGCGCGAGCTCAACTTCCAAGGCGGAGATATGGTTTACTTGCGTGTTACACCACTCAAGGGAATGCAACGTTTCCACGTGAAGGGGAAATTAGCACCAAGGTACATCGGCCCTTTTAAAGTGGTCTGTCGCAGAGGAGAAGTGTCTTATCAGCTAGACCTGCCACCCCATCTGTCAGGGTTTCATAATGTTTTTCATGTATCCCTACTCTGGAAGTGTCTGCAAATTCCTGGCAATACTCATTCCTATCAGGAGGTTGATCACCGCACCATTGATCTCAATCATGATCTCACCTATCGAGAACGACCACTTCGTGTTCTCGCCGAAGACGTCCGTCTGACGCGGAGGCGGAAGATCAAATTCCTGAAGGTCCAATGGAGCAACCATTCGGAGGAAGAAGCCACCTGGGAGCGTGAAGATTATTTGGGGCGTGAATTCCCTGGTTTTCTCTCTTCTTCAAATCTGGAATCTCGGGGACGAGATTCTCCTAAGGGGGGAAGGTCTGTAACACCCCAATTCTCTTAGCCTTAGCATTGTGGTGTTATTCTAGAGTTTTCACCTCTTGCTGAAATTTTGGTGTGTGTTAAACCTTGAGTCAAGACTTAATTTGCTCACATATCTTATGCTTGTTGTGTATCACTAACATTCCATGATTATTGAAAACACTCAAAGCACATCAACTAAAATAAAAATATCCATTATTAGGATATTCAGGGTTGTTAAAACTTAGCCAAACTAGGAGCCATTATTAAGCAAACCCTAAATGGATTTTGGCATGCCTTTGAAACATTTCCATCTAGGTCACACATACTTCCATACCCTGTTCTGAATTATCACAAAAGAGCTTGTTTGCATATTAATCTCACTAGCTTTTGTAGCCATCGAAATAACATGACCATTTGAGTGGTTCTTTTCTTTATCACCCAAAAGTTCTCTTTTCTTTAAAAGCTAAATGAGATAACTAAATTAGGCTTTTGTAAATTCAGTACCCTCCCTTAAATTGGGTAAGTTCGGAGAGTAGACCCATGTTTGCTTTTGTGATGTCATGTTGGAGTTTTTCAAACTTAGGAATTTAAATTCATTTGAGCAAAATACTCAAACTTCTCACCTTTTCTTTCTCTCTCACTCCTTTCCACACCACCTGCTGAGGAGGAGAGCAGCAACCTCACCCCTGGCCCCACTTGTCATGGACTAGGGCCAACCTCTCTTCTCTCTTCTCTCTTTTCTCTCTTTTTCCACCCAACCCGAGCTCCCCTCCTCTCTTCCCACTGGCCAGAGCTGGTCATCCCGACCAGCATCTCCCCTGTCCCCTCTCCACCGCCCAGCTGAGCCAGTAGGAGCACAGGAGACGCTCCCCTCCCTCTCTCCTGCACGAGCCAACCCTAGATCGGGTGAGCTCGTTAAAGCCACCCCGAGCACCTCCCCTGCTCATTTCTCCCCCTCCAGAGCACCTCTCCACCCCACTCCTCTCCTCCCCGGCGAAAAACCCCAAGCTCTCCCCCTCTTTCGCCCCGTAGACGAGAAGTTCTACCTCGGTGACCGACGAGAGGAAGCCGCCGTAGCTCTCGTTTCTCTCAGCCATTCTTCGCCATTCTTGGTTCCCTGGCTTCCCCTCCTCCGGATCTAACTCCTCTCCCCTCCCTTGGCTCTGTTGCAGCTCGAGAACGCCTGGTTCGTCCTCAACCCGAGGAGAGTGCCGTCATCACCATCTCGATCTCCGACGTTGCATGCGAGCTTTGCGACCACCCCTGAGCTCCCCTTCGACGCTGCGTTCACCTCCAACCTCCCCCTCATCCGTGCGCGAGCCCCAGGTGAGCCATCCGTGCTTGGCATCGATTCCTCGAGCTCTGCTCGTGTTTTTCTTGGTCGGGAGGAAGACGATGGCCTGGAGCCGTCGATCTTCGGATCTGCGGTTGCATTTGAATCGCGCCCGGTCTGTCCGTGGCCGTTGGATCCCAGATCCACGGTCGCTTACCGCTTCGCCGGCGCGCGCAGCGCTTGGGCCGGCCCAGCTCGTCCCCGCGCTGCTCTGCTTCGCAGCTGGGCCGATCTGGCCCAGATCTGGCCGTTCGGCCTGTTTCTCTTTTATCCTTTTTCTGATTATTTTTCCAGGAAATCTAGAGCTAAGCTTTAATTCATTCGTGGTAAATCTATAGCAGATAAAATTATGAGATTAATTTTGTATCATGCATGCACGTTTTCTGAACCATGTGGCATTGGAATTGGTCCAAAATATGTTTTCTGTTGTGTGTTAAAATAGATTTAGTCAGAAGTGTCTAATACACCATTTGTTTAATAACTTGTGTTCTGTAAATCCAAATCATGCAATCTTGGATCTTTTGAAAAGCTTGTAAAAATGTCTACCTATATTGGTCAATATTGCATGCAGGAGATTAATCTAGCAAATGTTACTTCTAATCTAAAAATGACATCAGTAGGTGTTTAGGGATTTTTAACTCTTAAATAAAAACACTTTTTGGAGTAAATCGAATTGGAAGTGGTAAATATGTGTTGGAGGTACCACATACTACAAATGTGGATTTTTCCAGTAACTTGATAATTCTTAGTGAATAAATCCCTGAACAACAGTGAAATAATCTCTTTATTTGCATGTCTGATAATTCCAGAGATTATCTCATGTCTAGTTTAATTGGTGGAGCCACCTATGTCCATAAAAACATGTTAAAGATAATTTTGTAGAATAACCACAGGTTTTATATAACTCACCCCACTGGTTTGAACCCAAAATAATTCTTATTATTTTCTGCACATAGAAAATGGTCAGAATTATACCTATTCTTAAAACTGCTATAACTTGAGCTAGGAGTATCTAAATCTGATAAACAAAATCTCCACTTAAAGAGAAAACTCATATCTCAACAGAAAGTTTAATTATGCATTCAGCAGACCTATGAAACTGAACCTATCCTCTGTTTGAGTTTGACATCAGTAGCTCTTGTCTGATTTTTAATTCTTATATGGTGATAGATTTTCATGCACAGCTAATTTTCAGAGCTCCACCTAATTATTTGGAATAATGTGGTAGAAGGGTTTGATTTTAGGAGCAGTACCTTAAGAGTTGTGCTTAAAACTTGTAAACAGCCCCTAGTGACTATTGAATGCATTAGTTATGTTTCCTGTTTGTGATGTTTGTTGTTTGTTGATATGTTTTAGATTGTTATCAACTCGCATTCTAGGACTTACGTTAGTCTCGTTTGTTTTCATGTTACGATAGAATCGCAACCCGAGGAAGAACAGTACGAGGTAGCTGAGCACGACTACACTGAAGAACAAGACCAGGGGCAGTACTTTGAGCAAGGCAAGCCCACCTCACCATCTTTATGCAAATCCTACTATTTACCCAGCATGTTTTGTTTTAAAATAAAATAATGCATGTTTTACTTCCTTTGTGGCACCTTGCCACCCGAAAACTATTCTTCAAAATATTGTTTGGCCAAAGTTATCTACTAGAATAGCTGTAGGTATTATAAGAAGAGTTTTACTTGTTCAGTCTTGTCATTGAAGGCTCTATAAAGAAGATTAAGTTTTCAAATAGTATACTCTGTTATATTACCTCAAAACTATAGGATGGGAACCCGTTTGATAAAACTATTTTATGGAGGAAACCTGAGTTGCTGGGAGCAATCAGCGAGTCAGAACTGTTTTTTGAAAACCCGAGATGCTGAGAGCATTCGGAGATGTTGCAAAAACCCGAGCTGCTGGGAGCAGTCGGTGATGGAAGTTTAATTTCGAAGTCCCTGCTGTCGCCCGAACAATTAACCCGTGCAACCACATTACCTCAAAATGGGTACGAGGCTTAACGGAAGCTTGTTGGTGTTGGTATTCGAATTTTCCTCAATTGGCTAGATGGGGTTCGAGGCCCCGGAACCGAATGCTGCAAGAGAATGGGCATACAGAGAGTGGACTTCGTGTGCCACCGGGAAGCAACGGTGGGTCTCCTGTCATGGCGGTATGAGGCTAGGGGAAACCGTAAAGATACGGCTAGTTCACTCGGTGCCAGGGAGAACAAACCCACTCGACGAGGATATTCTGATACCAGCATCAACATAGTGGAAATTAGGATTGGCCGTCTGTTGTGTGCATGCTGTCTCTGTATAGTCCGTGGGTGATCCACGGCAGACCATCCGAATCTTGTGGTGAAAGTGTACAACCTCTGCAGAGTGTAAATCTATTCGAATAGCCGTGTCCGCGGTCATGGACGGTTGGACAGGCCACACTGGGCGTCTGGAGAAAGAAGTGGTTTTAAAAAGAAAAGTGTTTAAGTGGAATAAGGAGGTACCTGGGAGGTACGGAATTTGGGCAAGGATGGTTGATCTCGGGGAGACAACCAGTCCGACCTCAAGGAAGGAAAAAGGGTTACCCCTATCCTAGTAGTTTTAAAAGTTTTGCACTTGGATATGTCCTTGCTATATCTAAGAGAAGAGAATTCTATCTCTAAATGTTTTCTTCAACAAAGATATAGAGATGTCGTGTTCTCTATGTCCAAAGTCTTGGTATTCGAAAACTAAGCCCTATAGTCGTATATAGTAGCCATCCCAGTTTTCGAAAAGTGTTTTTCTTGCATTATCATGAAACTTAAGCCTTAGAGGTGGTCTTGCGAGTATGTAATTGTACTCATGTGGCTCTGCCCCTGGATATTCAAATGTCCAGATTTCAATGAGGGGGCTTGCGTCGAGGAGGAGGTGTACGACGACGACTTCGCCACTTAGCTGTCACCGGTCAACTGCACTTGTGGGAATTGGCGCTCGGAGATGTTAAGAGCCGTCGCTAGCCACGAGCTTCCGGTATCATAGTTAATTCCGTCTTGCGTGACGAGATTTGTTGACTTTGGTCGAATGACCGTTTATGTGTTGTAAAACTTTTATTCGTACGACTTGAATGATGTAACTCTTTGATACCTATGTTGGTTATGTGATTGCGATGCACTGATCATTGGGATCGTGATCTCTTGCATAACGTGGGCATCTCGGATTCGTCCGAGGGGTCCTTACAGGGAAGCACGGGATCCACCGCGCCGTCCACGACCGAGCCGCCGCCGCCGTCTGCCTCGTCTCCGGCGACCGAAAGCGCCGCCCGGTGAGCTCCTTCTCCTCTGTCCGTCCGATCTGAAAACAACGCACGAGATTAGATCTTAAATCTCAACCGATACGATTCATTTGCGGCCGTCATATCTGGATCTGACGATCCAGATCGACTGGAGCCGAGCCGAGCCGCGGCTCAGACTAAGCCGAGCCTAGCCGAGCCGAGCCGAGCCCAACCAATCACAGCCCGCCATGTGGCCTGTCTATTTTTCTGATTTATTCCGAATAGATTTAATTGACAGACTTAAAGAAAAGTCTCTACAACTTAAAATCTTCATAACTTTTTAACCACTTATCCAAATTTGACAAATTTTATATCAAATTAAAGCCCTTGACAAGTAGAATCTGCTGGGACTTAAAAATTTTAAATTTGAATTAGTTTAAAATATTCAAATTCCAAATGGTGAATTTGAGTAATTTTATCATAACTTTAAATCTATAAATCCAAAAAGTGCAAATAAAATTGTTTTAGAAACTTTATGAAATGTGTGATATGATGCCTCTGTTATAAAATAATTTTGCGAATTATTTTGATGATTTAATAGTTGTATGTTTAATTTGAATAGTTTGACTATTTATGGCATAACTCTTAATACAAACATTATTTTTGATTAAATCCAATTGCTATAAATTTAATTAAAAGCCCTCTGTCTATTACCCCACTTATAAAATTTTGTTATGAATAATGTATAAACATTTTAAAATGAATTTAAAGGCCAGAGACTTAATTTGATTTTTTTTAGCCCATTCTAAGGTTTATTAATCTAAAATTTATTACTTTGCACCAAAAGACATAAATAATTGTCCTAGTCCAGAGAAAGCTCAAATTCCTGTTTATTCATATATTTCATAACATTAATAAGTAAGTTTTTGTTTAAAAGCTTTTAAATGAATTTAGTTCATTTACAAGTGGTTATAAATGTCATTGGTTAATTAGGAGTTACTAAAAATGTGATTAAAAAAACGTTATATTGTTTTAAATAACTAAGTTAATATTAATACGATAAACTTTTAACTTCAGAATTAAAAATGTTTAGATATGAGAAAATTTAAGAAATTCTTGAATATGAATTTTGTTAAATTTAATTTTAAACATAATCTTGAGTAAATGTAATTAAATATTTATAGTTGTATTTAAGTTTTAAACCTTGATTTTAAAATGGTGATGAAGCCTCCTTGATATCCCCGTGTGTAAAATTTCGAAGACCATTCCATTAGAAACTTTGGAAACACCATACAAGCTTCTCGAGTTGAAAATGTTCATGGACTCCATACCATCCCTTGGCGAAACCCTAAACCCAAAACCATTAATTCTTTTTGTATATTGAATTATGTGACACCTTTGACCAAACCCTTCCGAGGAGACTCGTTACGCCCGTATTGTTCAATATGTTTCGTGTTTGTTCAACTGCTTGTTTATTGGGTGTCCTTTTTACTATTTAGTCTGAAACGGGGAACAACCATTGACTTGTACAAGAGTGTGTGAGAAACGACAACTTTCATAAGGCAAGTGACTTCATAAAACACCTACTATTTTATTCTATTGCATACCTAGTGTTTTAAGCAGTATTTGCAAAAGTAGTATGCATGATAGGTTTCTGGGAGATTTGTAGTATGCTATGCAAACCTTTTAGGTTTCCCCTTAGAAATTCCAGATTAGACCCCTATTATAATTTAGTGGAAGTACCTGCTGCAAAAGTTATTGTTTTATGGTTGATGTGATAAATGAAAATTTCCACTAAATTAATTTAACGCCTGGGGTGGATTGGGTCGATCGAGGAGGTTTCAAGTTGAGTGGCTTCTCAGGGCCAAGTTTCATGGTTGTCTTCGCCCAAGATAGTTTCTACTTACTTGGGGCCATGATATGCGGTGTTAACCTGAGTTGCTCACTTGTGGTAGGCCACCCAGGGCTATGAGATTTAAGTTTACACTGAGTCTAGTTGCTTATCATGCAACCATTGGTCAATATGGGCTCTGTCTTGATGGAGTAAGTTGATGTGGACCTGGGTCAAGAGATTGATGGTGGTAGAGTTGATAGGACGGTGGTAATCTCTTAGTATGATCATGGGAAAGCAACTTCTGAAAAGTCTCGTCTTGATCTTCTCCTTTTCCTTCTCACTAAATGAGTGTAGAGGATAGTTTGGGTTGATTGAGTCTAATGGTGAAAGTGCACACCCTCTCGAGAGTTAAAACCTAAGATCTTAGCCGTGTCCCCGGCATCGGACAAATTGAGTAACTACACAAGGCTGTCTTCTGAAAATCTCTTCATCCCAATTTCTTAATAAAACTTGTTGGGTAAACATGGGTAGGAGACATGGACTTGTCTCGAGATGTCTCTTAAGGAGAAGATTTTAATTTCAAAAATTTGTTTATCAAAAGTACGAGAAAACTAGCTTTGCGCAATAGCCTTGAGCTCCACCAGCCAAATAAGCATATAGATATAGCTTAGTAGAACATTAGAAATTAAAGTCACTTGCCCCCACAATTCAATTGTGCTGACCCTTTATAGTTGGGCTGCAACTAAACCTTGCAGAATGTCCGAATGAGGAGTAACGGGGTCGTCTTCGAGCTACAACCAACATGATTTGCAAGTGGCTTCATGGAGAAGATGTAGCTCCATGCTATCTTTAGTTTTGCGTTTGAACTCTGAAATAAAGTGTGAACTATTTATTCAGCTAGCATTTCTGCTATGCTAAGTTGTAAGGATTATTTGTTTTTAGATCATTCGTCTTGTTCTGTAATAAATTATGACATTGTACTGTGATACTACATCTTATTGGAGAATGCGAGACTTATGTGATCCAAGTCTTCGCACTATTCATATGTGCCATTGCTTTCGTAAGCAAGGGCACTACAGATGGTATCAGAGCACGAATGTTGCCTGTAGGCTCGAAAGCCCTAGGATTGGACAGAAACCAAAAGTCAAACCTTTTTAAGCTATTATTCTATTTATACAGTATATTTTTCTTGTTTTGTTTCTTTTCTCTTTAAATTAATTCTAATACTCTTAACTTTTTCAAAATTTTAGATGGGAGAGTACACTAAGACCGCGTACGCTGGTATTTTATCGGATTTCATCTTTGGGAGGCAGCTGTCCAGGTTGACAAGTCAATTGAAGCTACCACCGCCCTATTTCCGAGGAAGGAAGGAGGAGACCGACATACCTAATGTGACGCGTTGGGAAATCCGCACAATCATGACCCCAGACCCCACGATGCCAGACTTCGAGCCCGTGGACTATGTCACGTACTACCCAGAGTGGATTGAAGGAGTGAACGTAGCTATGGTGGACTTAATAGCTCGTCTGTGCTACAAGTATCGCAACAACCTACCACCGGAATCGCCCTTCCGTGCCTTTGGGTAGAGAGATGCACATGGCCAGTCGATGGCTCACATTGAGAATCGCTTGGACCTACCCCTGATCTATAAAATGTTTGAAGACCTAGATTTTCTCGTCAACTGCTTGACCCGTGAGGTTCAACAAGCTCATGACATCGCGGATCACGCTCGGGCTGTCACACACGCAAAGTCCCAAGAACTCCAGACTTCTGAAACCCTTATCGGCCACATGGAGGAACACATCCATGATCTACAGTTGCAGAACCTTGATAAGGATGAGCAGATTGCCGCACTTCAGGCACAACTCAACCCACCTTCACCACCACCGCTGGTAACTGAAGAAGAAGGTGACCAAGGCACTGGAGAAGTGGCTGTACCCGCAAACGTAAAGGAGGAAGAACTGGAGGAAGAAGACCCCGAAGAGGTGATTTTTGAGGAGTCAAGTGAGGAAGAAGACACACCTGAGGTGAACAACCACGCAACAAAGCGCAAGCGCGTGATCAAAGAGGAATAAGGGAAGCAAGTCAAGCAACGTTACAGAGACCACCATTTATCCTATCTTAGCTTATCGTATCAGTTTAGTGTATTGACCTATCAAAATGTAATATGGCAGTACCAGCGTGTTTATTTTGGAACCTAAATGGTTTTTGGAGTTGAGAATTTAAAAACCTTGAGTTTTCAGGATTTTTAATATCTAGCGATTTTGAACCTTGAGTTGCGTATTTGTTCGACTGCTTGGTGTGTTTGTCTGTATGACTGAAATTATTTAAGGGTGGTAGCCACCCAAAATAAAATTAATCTCTGCCGCATAAACCCGAAAAGCCCAAACTACCCTTCTTTCTAGCCTTCCCAATCAGAAAAATCACCCCCTACAAGTTCTTAAATTTCCATGTTTCAAAACCTCTCGAATATCAGCTTCATTTCAAGCTTTTGTTTTCTTTCTGGCCTCTCCGAATCTCGGGACGAGATTCCTTTTAAGGGTGGTAGTCTGTAACATCCCAATATTTTGGAATGTTAAAAAATCACAAAAATTTAAAACTTTTGTTTTGATTAAGATAAAATATTAAAATGCATAAGAGAACCAATTATAAAAGACTTCAAGCATCTTGAAGAGATTTAATATTTCAAATATCTTGGAAAGATCTTTACTTCCAAAAGTAGACCCAAGTTAAACAATTTATTATCCATTGTAGTCATTAAACCTCAATATGTAATTTGACAAATGTTTTACAAAAATTTCAAACCATTTCATTATAATAAAAGGTTTCCTTATAAATATTTGTTTCCACCACTTAGCCATAGCTATTCATAAATTAAAATGGTATTTACAAGTGTTATTTTAAATAATTTAAAACATGATCCATTTGCCAAATGGTTTTTCTTTAGTTCCACTAAGTACAAAAACATAGTGTTGAAATTACAACCTATAGTTTATAACCTTAATAACTTCATATGTTTTTTATATAAATGGATTATCCAATTATATTTCATTAGCTTAAAATTATCTTCATTTATTTTCAAAACGTAAAATGATTTTCAGGAGTATATTTTTGTGATTTTAAATCTAAAATCTTTTCCAAAGTGGTTATGAATCTTTCAATTGAGTTATCTTATTATAAATAAAATGGTGCCCAAAATACTTTAAATTAAAAATGATTACATCACATTTTCTCTACTTAATTCAAATAGGTATAATATGTGATTTAATAATCTTTTAAAGCTAGATTTTATGTAATAATGGAATATGAGTTTAGATAACTTAATTCCAAAACATATTTGAATATGGGTATTTTACAAATTTTATTTAGCCAAAAGAAAACTTAATTTAACTTATAATTTCAAAATTGATATTTAGTATCAAATTGGTATTTAATGATTTTTTAAAAAATATAAATTTAAAAAATGTTTAAAACATGCCCACAACTGGTTTAACACAAAGATAATAATTTTACAAATTTTTAGAAATCGGTTTGACTGCATTTGGACACTTAAATCAAAAGATATGGAATAATATAATAATAATCAGAAAAGAAAAAGGAAGGGTGACGTCAGCGTGACGTCATCGTCGTCTTCCTCCGGCCGAGATTCACGCCCCCGTTTCTATCCAAAAATCCGGCGAGGTTGTTGCGGGATTGGTTCCCTCCCCTGCCCCATTTAAACCCCGCACCCTCATCTCTCATCGCCCCTCAAAACCCTAAGAAATCCTGCCCCAGACTGCCAGAAAAAGCTCGCCGGAGCAACGCGAGTCCGCCGCCGTTTTTCTCTGCTTTAGCGACGAGGTGAGCACGAACGGGGCCGAGACCCCCTCCTTCCTTTTCCCTTGTCCTTGCGCTCCTCCGTGACCCCTTGGTCGAATTTCTTCCGCAATCGTTGGAGTGGAACGAGTTCACCGACGCTCGCCGGCGTTTGAGGAAACCCCGACCGTGCCTCGCCACCACCCGGGGACGCACGAGTTGACGTCGTCGCCACCATCGAGCCCACCGAGCCGCACCGCATCTCGTCGTCACCACCGGAGGCTCGGGGAAGCACCGGAGCGACCGCGCCGTCCACGACCGAGCCGCCGCCGCTGTCTGCCTCGTCTCCGGTGACCGAAAGCGCCACCCGGTGAGCTCCTTCTCCTCTGTCCGTCCGATCTGAAAACAACGCAAGAGATTAGATCTTAAATCTCAACCGGTGCGATTCATTTGCGGCCGTCATATCTGGATCTGACGATCCAGATCGACTGGAGCCGAGCCGAGCCGCGGCTCAGACTAAGCCGAGCCTAGCCGAGCCGAGCCGAGCCCAACCAATCACAGCCCGCCATGTGGCCTGTCTATTTTTCTGATTTATTCCGAATAGATTTAATTGACAGACTTAAAGAAAAGTCTCTACAACTTAAAATCTTCATAACTTTTTAACCACTTATCCAAATTTGACAAATTTTATATCAAATTAAAGCCCTTGACAAGTAGAATCTGCTGGGACTTCTAAAATTTAAATTTGACTTAGTTTAAAATATTCAAATTCCAAATGGTGAATTTGAGTAATTTTATCATAACTTTAAATCTATAAATCCAAAAAGTGCAAATAAAATTGTTTTAGAAACTTTATGAAATGTGTGATTTGATGCCTCTGTTATAAAATAATTTTGCGAATTATTTTGATGATTTAATAGTTGTATGTTTAATTTGAATATTTTGACTATTTATGGCATAACTCTTAATACAAACATTATTTTTGATTAAATCCAATTGCTATAAATTTAATTAAAAGCCCTCTGTCTTTTACCCCACTTATAAAATTTTGTTATGAATAATGTATAAACATTTTAAAATGAATTTAAAGGCCAGAGACTTAATTTGATTTATTTTAGCCCATTGTAAGGTTTATTAATCTAAAATTTATTACTTTGCACCAAAAGACATAAATAATTGTCCTTGTCCAGAGAAAGCTCAAATTCCTGTTTATTCATATATTTCATAACATTAATAAGTAAGTTTTTGTTTAAAACCTTTTAAATGAATTTAGTTCATTTACAAGTGGTTTTAAATGTCACTGGTTAATTAGGAGTTACTAAAAATGTGATTAAAAAAACGTTATATTGTTTTAAATAACTAAGTTAATATTAATACGATAAACTTTTAACTTCAGAATTAAAAATGTTTAGATATGAGAAAATTTAATAAATTCTTGAATATGAATTTGGTTAAATTTAATTTTAAACATAATCTTGAGTAAATGTAATTAAATATTTATAGTTGTATTAAAGTTTTAAACCTTGCTTTTAAAATGGTGATGAAGCCTCCTTGATATCCCTGTGTGTAAAATTTCGAAGACCATTCCATTAGAAACTTTGGAAACACCATACAACCTTCTCGAGTTGAAAATGTTCATGGACTCCATACCATCCCTTGGCGAAATCCTAAACCCAAAACCATTAATTCTTGTTGTATATTGAATTATGTGACACCTTTGACCAAACCCTTCCGAGGAGACTCGTTACGCCCGTATTGTTCAATATGTTTCGTGTTTGTTCAACTGCTTGTTTATTGGGTGTCCTTTTTACTATTTAGTTTGAAACGGGGAACAACCATTGACTTGGACAAGAGTGTGTGAGAAACGACAACTTTCATAAGGCAAGTGACTTCATAAAACACCTACTATTTTATTCTATTGCATACCTAGTGTTTTAAGCAGTATTTGCAAAAGTAGTATTTATGATAGGTTTCTGGGAGATTTGTAGTATGCTATGCAAACCTTCTAGATTTCCCCTTAGAAATTCCATATTAGACCCCTATTATAATTTAGTGGAAGTACCTGCTACAAAAGTGATTGTTTTATGGTTGATGTGATAAATAAAAATTTCCACTAAATTAATTTAACGCCTGGGTCGATTGGGTCGATCGAGGAGGTTTCAAGTTGAGTGGCTTCTCAGGGCCAAGTTTCATGGTTGTCTTCGCCCAAGATAGTTTCTACTTACTTGGGGCCATGATATGCAGTGTTAACCTGAGTTGCTCACTTGTGGTTGGCCACCCAGGGCTATGAGATTTAAGTTTACACTGAGTCTAGTTGCTTATCATGCAACCATTGGTCAATATGGGCTCTGTCTTGATGGAGTAAGTTGATGTGGACCTGGGTCAAGAGATTGATGGTGGTAGAGTTGATAGGACGGTGGTAATCTCTTAGTATGATCATGGGAAAGCAACTTCTGAAAAGTCTCGTCTTGATCTTCTCCTTTTCCTTCTCACTAAATGAGTGTAGAGGATAGTTTGGGTTGATTGAGTCTAATGGTAAAAGTGCACACCCTCTCGAGAGTTAAAACCTAAGATCTTAGCCGTGTCCCCGGCATCGGACAAATTTTGTAACTACACAAGGTTGTCTTCTGAAAATCTCTTCATCCCAATTTCTTAATAAAACTTGTTGGGTAAACATGGGTAGGAGACATGGACTTGTCTCGAGATGTCTCTTAAGGAGAAGATTTTAATTTCAAAAAGTTGTTTATCAAAAGTAGGAGAAAACTAGCTTTGCGCAATAGCCTTGAGCTCCACCAGCCAAATAAGCATATAGATATAGCTTAGTAGAACATTAGAAATTAAAGTCACTTGCCACCACAATTCAATTGTGCTGACCCTTTATTGGTGGGCTGCAACTAAACCTTGCAGAATGTCCGAATGAGGAGTAAGGGGGTCGTCTTCGAGCTACAACCAACTTTATTTGCGAGTGGCTTCATGGAGAAGATCTAGCTCCATGCTATCTTTAGTTTTGCGTTTGAACTCTGAAATAAAGTGTGAACTATTTATTCAGCTAGCATTTCCGCTATGCTAAGTCGTAAGGATTATTGTTTTTAGATCATTCGTCTTGTTCTGTAATAAATTATGACATTGTACTGTGATATTACATCTTATTGGAGAATGCGAGACTTATGTGATCCAAGTCTTCGCACTATTCATATGTGCCATTGCTTTCGTAAGCAAGGGAACTACAGAGACCCACTGCTATTGTATTTCCGCTGTTTACTCTTTCAGTGCTAGCTTTATGCTATGCAAGTTGTACAAAATATTTTCTAAGTCTGGATCATCGATGTAATAAAATTGATACTTTGTTGTGATATTACATCGTAAACTGTGTGTGCAAATGAATCGATCCAGGGATTTGCACTATACACAGGTACCTTGCCATATTTTAAGTGCAGGTACGCTACAAAAACACATTTAAGTCTAACTCACTTCCTATGGACAGGAATCTTGTACGCAAACAAATCCACAAAGAACAAAGTGACAAGCATAGGAAGATAAAACAAGAGTAACTTCAAAACTTTTAGCATATAGAGAGGTGATTCAGTAACATGAAAACTTCTACAACCATATTCTCCTCTCTCATAATAATTTTCAGTAGTAGAAATAAATTCAACAATATAACCACAAGTATCATTCAACTTAGATAATATAGGCACATAAAGAGGATCATTAAATTTATTTTGGAATTCATTAGCATGCTTTCCTCTTTCAAAATAGTTGCTAAGATCAATATCAAGTTTAAGATCATTGTAGCGCCCCATCTTTAAATAAAGATGGAACACCTGTGTTATGTGCTAGTCCCTGGATCACTGCCAGCACCACAGTACAAAATATATAGTATCATTGCATAAGTATCAATTTACTATAGCGAGATCCAAAAATAGCTAAGTATAGCTTTATTACAAGGTGCATAGTCATTAAGACTAGCTAAAATATTCAGAGTTCACAACGAAAGCAATATCAAAGAGCCTCTTCTTCAAGCATGCGCCACAGGAAGACATGTTGGGTGTAGACTCGAGTCCAAACTCATTCCTCATCAGAATTACCTGCACATTTGAATATGCAGCCCCCGAAGGAGGTCAATACAATGAAGTATTGGCAAGTGACTATGGTGGATAATTTATGACAAGTCTAATTCTATATGCATATTTGGCTTGGTGGAGTTGTAGGCTATTTTGCAGAAAGCCAGTTTTCTCCTATCTTTTGTAGAACAATTTTGTTTCTCGAAGACTTGGCACCAAGGGATGAAACCCAAGTGCACCAACAATTCTTCCTTAGCCAAATTTTACTTTATGAAAACTATGATGAGATTCTTCCGTCCATCCTTGTCCAGTTGCTCGAAGTAGTCCATCACCGGGGACACAGCTGAGTACTCAGATTGTCGACTCTGCAAAGGTTGTGCACTTTCACCTTGAGACCCAATTAACCCAGACATCCTATACACGCGGAGTGCATTAAGGAAAGGAGAGAATTGAGACAAGACTTTCAGAAGAAGAAATGCAACCATACTAGCAAGACCCGTTCCACCTACCAACACTACATCTGCTTGTCAAGCTGACAGGTTGCACTCTCACAACTTACTAATTCTAGATAGAGCCCATTGTCAAAAGGCTGCACGGGAAACTTCTAAACTTGGAGGGACTTAGGATATTTCAAAGTGTACTAACTTAGCATTATATGATAGCTCAAAAATCCCTACCATGCATACTGCTCAAAAAAATATACTAACAATGCATATAGAAAATATTGGGTAGATTATTAATGTCACTTGCCTTGGTAACAAGAGGAACAAGCACAACAAGAATAACAATCACAAGAAAGGCCTTCCTCCTCTTCACAATCTAGAGACAAACAATACATAAAAATAAATAAACACACAAACACAACACTTAAAATATCAAGACAAAAATATGTATGCATGCTTGATATGCAATGAACTTAACAAGACAAAATAATTACAATTTTATTTCCTCTGTTATTAATGCATGAAATGCAATGATCAACATTTTAATATTTTATTTAATCATTTAAAATATTGAGCATAACATAGAAATATTAAGCCCTACAACCAAATTCTTTAATTCTATTATGAAAAGTTTCAAATAAAACTCAAGTTGCACTCTTTGGATAGAGGACATTAATAAAATTCTAAAACAGTTGGATTTATTTGGAAAGCATTTTTATTAATTAAGTTATAGATTTAACAGCCGAAATACCAAACAATTAATTCCGCAATTTAAAATACACTAAAATGACAAACTAATGAAACCATACTAAACTACACGAGCAGAGCTTTACGTGGATATAAAATTCATCAAATTTGGATAAACAGTTCGAAAGTTATGAATTTTGCAAGTTTGTATTATTTTTCTGTTTTAATTACAAAATCCAGCCGAAAATAGAAAAAGGATGTGCCACGCGGCGCCCTCTGATTGGCTGATACCGCTTCGCTCGGATCGCGATTGCTAACCGTCCGATCTAATTAACGGTGGACGCTCCAGATCAACTGATCTAGATCCATTGGACCTAGATCCAACGCTCCACGCGACTCGGGCCAAAAGCAGGCGGCGCGACCGCCGGAGTTCATCCGAGCGCGGCGGAGCCATCGCCGGAGTTGCTGCTACCGTTAAACGAAACCAGATCGGAGGGGGTTTTGCTCACCACTCAATGCGGGACGACGTGGCGATCTCTATAGCGCGGTAGGTGCTATCGATGTGGTCTACTCCTCCCTTTGCTTGCTCGTCGGAGAAGAAAGCGGACGGCGGCGTCGGGTCGTCGACGAATACGTTGCCCTGGTGCATAAAACGAGACAGGAGCAAGCCCGTTAGGTGCGCACGAGGGCAAGGAGTCGCAGAGGGGTTTTGGGGTGGTGCTCGGGGTGCCGTACTCACCGGAACGGAACGAATCGCAGCGGCGGCAATGGCGGAGATGGGAGCTCGAGTTCACGCGATTACGGCGAGTAGTGGTTAGGGTTTTGGGCGCGGGGAACGGCGGTGGAGATGGAGTTTTATATGGGGGCGGCTAGGGAGCAAATCCCGCGAAGATCGGAGCGGAAAACCTACCGGATCGAGCCGTATCCCGTGCGGACTTCGCTTCGGAGGTTGAAGATCCACCTGACAGGTGGGTCCCACCCACCTGTCAGCGTGAGGAGGTTCGCGGGCTGGTTCTCTGGGCCGTCTTGCTGGGCCGCTCTCGCGCGCGCGCGGTAGATAGAGAGGGGCCGGCCCGATTGGCTCGTTTAAGAATTTTTTTATTTATTTAAACACTTTTTCTGTTTTGAAACTTTTCAATACAATTTGATTTTTAAATATTATCAAAACATTTCAGAAAAATTCATAAAAATATGTTTTGAAAACCTAATTCAATTTAGAACTTTTTGATACCATTTTGCCAAATAAATAATCTAATTAAAATACAGATTATTATAAGGAGCTCAATTAGACCTCTTTATGAAATACAAATTTATTTAAACTTATAAATAAAAATTTAAATTATTCTTTATGTGATTTAAATGCCATGCCTATATAATGAATGATGCATGAATGCAAAGTTTTCAAATTTTGAGAAATTTGGGATGTTACAATCATGGTTGCAACAAAAATTTGGAACTAAAGACAATTGCAAACCACATAAGTATCTCTCAACATAAGCAAATTTCTCCTTCATGGTGTAATTAGGAGAATTAAAAAACAAAGTAGGATTCTAAGGAGTAAGAGTACCATCACAAGCAGCAATTATATCATTTTTACCCTCACATGAATAATTAATAACTTCTAAACATTGAGAATTATTGATAAGCATAGGACCATCATCTAAAGCATTATAATATATAACATTGGATACCACATTTTTACTTCTCTTATTTTGTTTTATTTGCTTGTGTCAAGGAGCATGTCTTTTTCAAATTTATCAAAAGTAGATATTGCAATAGATTCATGACATTCAACAATATAGCACACTTCCTCCTTAGGCACGTATGGAGGGCAATCAAATAATGTAAGTGTTAAAGAGTTACTATTTTTAGGAGGTAGATTCTTCTTTTGTTCTTCACTCTCCTCCTCTTTTTTCATCTAATGAGCTTTCAGGTTCAGCAATTTCTTCTTCTACAAGTTCCTGCAAGACAACGGTTTCTTCTATTTTAGGATATCTTTTCTCAAGAAATTCAGCAATATAAGGAATATCATTATAATATTCAAGAAAGTAACCAATTATAGCATAACTCTAATTTTTTCAAGGGGCATCATCATTTTGAATATAACCAACAATTTCATAGGCACCCTTAAAAACAACAAATTCTTCAATTTGTTCAAGAATACCAAAGTCATAGTTTCCTTTAGCATAAGCAGCCAAGGTTTTATTATCATTATAGTCACATTGGAAAGGGAGGTGTTTATGCCTTCTACAACAAAAGGATTCATTAAAACAGTAGGATTCATCATATGTAGAACACAAGTTCTTAGCAAAATAATTCAATCTACTTATTTGTTCCCATAAATATTTCCCTTTTTTGGACAAGCGATATTCCTCTTTTGTATTAAATATAGAATCCATTGATAGCAAGTAAAGAACCAAACATATTATGCAAACCGAAATAAAAATATTAACACCGAAATAAACAAAAGCAACAAAACTGAAAATAAATAACAAAACCGGAATAAAAAGTAATGCAAGTAACTAATTTTTTGTATTTTTGATATTAAGCAAAAAAAAGTAATAAAAATAAACTAAGCAAGACAATAACATAATAAAAAGATTGGAAGTGCGAAAACTCCCCTCGTGAAGAATGCATAACTCCCCGGCAACGGCGATAGAAAATCCTTGATGGTGCTAAGCATGTGGTTGGTGAATCCCCAAGAGGAGGGTCTGAAGTAGCAGAGCAGCAAGATTTCCCTCAGTTATGAAACCAAGGTTATCGAACCAGTAGGAGATGAATGTTCCCCTCGAAGTGTCAACGGGCATCGGAGACGTAGAATCTGCACACAACACAATCAAAGTATTTTGTGTCGGAGAGTGACTCCCACGGAACAGGGGTAGTCACACCCTGAAGAGTAGTTCGAAGGGGGGTGTGAACACGAAGGTCAAACAACCCTCGAGAGGCTCGAGGACTGTAACATCCCAACATTTTATAATGTTTCGAAAATCACTAAAATTTAAAACTTTTGTTTTTGATTAAAAATAACACATTATATGCATAAGAAAACCAACTATAAAAGATTTCAAATATCTCAGTTTATCATCATTTTTAAATGTGTTACAGGATAAACATTTTATTATCCACTGTATTTCTTAAAACATCAATATATAAATTGCCAAATGATTTTCACTCTTTTAACTAAGTTTAAAGTATAGTTTAGAAATTATAAGGCTATAGTTTATAACTTTAAAAACTTCATAAAATAAAATTAATGAATTACCCAAATAAACATTTCATTTGCTTAAATGAATTTCATTTATTTTCAAAGCATGAAATGATTAATATATTCCAAATAAGGAATAAATTAAAACTAAACTCTTTTCCAAAGTTGTTATGAAGTTTCAATTGAATTATCTCAATATAAAATATAATGGTACACAAATTATTTTGAATTAAAAATGAATACATTATTCTTTTCCCTTTTCATTTTCATATAGTTGTGTTATTTAATATTATACTAAAGCCAAAAATGAATTTAGTATTTGAAAATGAGTTTAAATAACTTGAATTCAAACATATTTGAATATGGGTAATTTCATAAATTTTATTTAACCCAAATGAATTAATTAAATCCCTAATTTCAAATATAACATAAAGTGTCAAAATTTGCATTAATCAATATTTCAACATTATTATTTTTGAAAATTGTTCAAAACATACCCACAACTGGTTTAACACAAATATGGTTTTTACAAAATTTTAGAAATTAGTTCGACCTCATTTGGAATTATAAATCAAAATTTATTAAGAAAATAGAAAAACAGAAAAGGAAAAAGAAAAATCCCTGACAGCTGGACCCACCTGTCAGGGGAGGTCGTCTTCCTCCTCCAGCGAGAATCACGCACGAAAATCAGCCGGCGATCTCCTTCCTTCTATTCGCGTCGTGATGATCGCTTTGTGCTCCCCTCTGTCCCCATATAAAGCCCACCTCCGCCGCCTCCTTTCCCCCCAAAAACCCTAGCCCAGCCGGCCGCCCGGCTCGTGTATTTGCTCGCCGGACTTCGGAGTTCCGCCACCGCATTGTTTTGATCCTCGACGAGGTGCGCCGAACCCGAGCCCTAGAACCTCTCCATCCTCTTCCTCTCATCCCTGTGCATCCTCCTAAAACCATCGGTGTTCTGTTTTTGCTCGAGATCGACGTGTTCGTGTTCCACCGAAGGAAACCGTCGCCGTTCCCGTGTCCGATGAGCATTTGAGAAGGATCCAGCGCTCCCCAACACCCACGACTTCGCCATCGACTTCGCGGAGCCCTTCCAAGCACCAAGGTGAGCTTCGTTGGTCCTAGGACTCCGTAGAATAGCCGCACATCGCTTGCCCCGATCCTCGCTGCCGCGGGAAAGGCCTCCGACAAGTTTTCCGGCGAGTGGCAGCGCTCCTAGTTGGTCAACGCAATCGGGGTCGTCCGATACAAATCTTGCGGCCAGGATTAGATCGGTTAAAACGAACCGGTACGAGCTGACGAGATCCTTTGGATCTGGATCTGACGATCCAAATCTAACTCACTTATCCACGTCGGATCCCAGTCAGCGCACAGACAGCGCCCAGTCAGCGCTGACGTGTAAAATCATTTTTCTCGATTTATTTAATTTGGAAGTTTTACAGAAAAGACCCTGCAACTTAGATCTGTCATAACTTTTTAACCACTTATCAAAATTCAAATAATTTTACATATTTGGAAAGCTCTAGACATGTAGAATATTTTGGATCTGCCAAAATTCAAATTTAACTTAGTTTTAAATATTCAAATTTCAAATAGTGGATTTGAGTATTTTTGGCATAACTTTAAATCTATAAATCCAAAAATTGCAAAATGAAATTGTTTTAGAGACTTTGGAATATTTGTAAATTGATGCGATTGCTATAAAATATTTTTGAGTAATATTTGAATGAATTCATAGATATATATTTAATTGGAATAGTTTGAGTATTTTCAACATAACTATTAATAAAAATATTATTGATTAAATCAAATTGCTATAAATTTAATTAAATGCCCCCCGTCTATTAACACTATTTACAAAATTTTGTTATAAAAATTTAATCATAGAAAACTTTAATCTTATAATTATTACTTTTATTATATTTTCCAAAAATAGAAATTATTTAAATTGCATTTGTAAATTCATGCATATTTATAAAGAAATCACAAAAGTTATTTTGATGCTTTCTTGTGATTAAAAGTTACATTCCATACATAGCATAATTTATTGTATAGTTATACTCCTCATAAGAAAACCTCTTCATTATTTTCTCTAAGTTAGGATTATTGTCAAACTCAGTATTTTGGTAAAAGAGTTATGCACTTAGACACTTAGGATTTTCATCATGGAGCTAGAAGGACAATGAAGGACTTAGCCAAAACAAGACTTCAGAAGTATCCTCAAGGAATAGAGGCACTTAGAAGAAAATCAAGAAGAAGTTCATGAAGACCAACCAGCAATATTTTCTAAGTCTTACTTTCTCTCTCTTTCATTTCTTTCTTCTCTTAGACCTCTTGAATACTCAATTAAATACAAGACCAGCCTAGGTGATACAAAAATCATCAAGTCTGAAGATTATTCAAGTCTACCAAGAATTCAATCAAGACATCACCAAGGAGAATATTACAAGTCTGGAGATGAAGCCTGGAAGACCAACTACATCATTCTACTATCCTTTCCCTCTTTTCTATTATTATCTTTCACTGTAGAAATAAACAATTTTTTGATCATGTTATTACCATCTTGAAGTTTGTTGGATCCTAGCGGCATAGTGAGATGAAGCGGCCTGGAAGCTAACCTTACATGTCCACGTACATGAGACCTGTTCCACAATTTAAGTGGCTGGCCGGGTGTCTGTCAGTCTCACTATAGTGAATATCCAATTTACCAAGAGTTGTTAATAATTGTTGATCACCTTGAAGAATAGAGTTAGTATTTTTCTCTATGTAGTTATGCACATCATGACTAAGTCATTGAGTGCTTATTCAAGATGATTTATAACAAATATTTTGTCCAACAAATGACTTTAGTCCTTAGTCATTTTGACCAACCTAATTGCCTTGCATTAACTTAAAAGAATTTCATGGCATGACATGCATCTCTAGTCCTTAGAAATAATTTGCATATCATGCATGACATGTTTTCCTTAGAAGTTATGAAACTTGTTTGTTTATTATGTATGCTTGTATGTGTTGTGTTGTTTTGTTTTATGATTGTTGTATTGTTGTTTGTTTATATTGTTTAGACTGAACGGAGAGTTCCGAGTATCGTTGAAAAGAGTTTGTGAACAACGACAACATTCAAAGGAAAGTGGCACACCTCATAAACTTCCTATTATTTTCTATATGCATTACTTAGTGTATTTTTATATGCATGAGTAGGATAGTATTGCTATGCTAAACCTGTGTAGAATTCCCTTACTCCTGTGTCTAGGTTCCTATATAATACTTAGTAGATGTATTGATGCTATGCAATTGATGAAAAGTTTTACAAAATGTTAAGTGACTACTCAGGGCTGTGCTCATGGTTGTCGTCGCCTAGGATGAATGTCTATTCTACTTAGGGCCGTGAGCATGGTGATTTTTTACCTGAGAGTGCACATCCACTAAGTTAATGAAACTCCTGGGTGGATTGGTTGTTAATGGTGGCGAAGTTGAGTGGCTACTCCGGTCCATGTCTATGGTTCCTGGAGTACGTGCACTTGTGGATGGCCACCTAGGGAACAGAGGAATCTAAAGAACTCCGAGTGACGATTGCTTCCCGTGCAGCCATTGCCATATGGGCTCTGGCTTGATCAATTATGTTGCGTGGACTCTCTTCGGCTTGACAAGCAGATGTAGGGGGATGTTAGGTGGAACGGGTCAAGCCAGGTGGGAGGGAAAGTGCTTCTGAAAGATCTCGTCTCATTCTTCTCCTTCCTTATCACAAATGGTGTGTAAAGGATAATTTGGGTTGAATGGGTACAATGGTGAACGTGCACAACCTCTGCAGAGTGTAAAACTAAGTACTTAGCCGTGTACCCGGTACGGACAATTTGAGCAGCTGATCACGGACGTCAATGGAAGATTCCATCATTCCAACTTCAGAAATAAAACTTGATTGGTGAACAAGGGAAGATGAGATTATGGTTTTCAGGCCATACTTGTCTTGATTTGAAGAAAGTGTTTTCCAAAGAGTTAGGAAAAAATGGCTTTATGCAAAATAGCCTTGAACTCCACCAACCAAATATGCATATAGGCTATAGAGTTATTCCATTAAGTGTCCACCATAGTGTCACTTGCCAGACTCCATTTTTAATGGAATCTGATCCACGTTGTTGCAATATTTTTCATATTGCAGATTGTTCAGATGACGAGTGAGGTTTCGTTTAAAGGTTTCGAGTCTACAACCAACATGTTTTCGCCTGTGGCAACATGAAGTTGATGGAGACTCACTACTATTGTAATTCCGCTGTGTACTATTTCAAAGCTAGCTTTATGCTATGCAAGTTGTATTCAATATTTTGTAAGTCTGGATCATCGATGTAATAAAATTGATACTTTGTTGTGATATTACATCGTAAACTGTGTGTGCAAACGAATCGATCCAGGGATTTGCACTATACACAGGTATCTGCCTTATTGAAAGTGCAGGTACGCTACAAGGACGGTGCTTGCCGGGCCTGGAGAGGGACAACACGAAAGAGACGACCACCAGCCCGTACCCAGGTTCACGACCCTCAGGAGGAGGTAACACCGTTACTCCTGCTTGTCTGTATTGCATTGCGGGGGTTACAGAACAATGAGCTTGCCGAGGGCTCTCTTGAGGTAGTTTGGTGCTTGGAGAGGGAAGCTATGGTCTTCTTCCTCCTTGAGTAGTTGGATATCCAACACGCTTGGCTAGGGTTCCAAGGGTTCAGAATGCGATTGGCCGATCCCTTGCTACGGTGGAGCTCTTGCTTCTTTTATAGGCGCCTCCGGCCTCATCTTTGCCCTGTATGCAGAGGGTGGGTTCCCACGGGGCAGTGGCGCGAAGGGGAAGGAGTCCACCGCCGCAGAAACGTCCATGGACGCGGTCTATCCGTGCTAAAGTTAGCAGCGGTGGCCGACAAGATGCAGACTGCACAGAACGGCTCTCAGGCATTTTAGGGGTCATGGTGGAGACCACGATGATGATCTTCTTGGAGCGTTGCGCCATCCAGCCGCTTTATCACCTGAAAAGTCCTTGCTGTCCTGGCGCGGGCGGCACCGCATTGTTGACTCCTTTATCACCAGAATGGCAACTGTGGTGCTCGCGTCACTCTGCGGCTGCTGCAGTGGCCATGTGCGCCCTGCAGCGGTTTATTAGCCGCGAAGTGTCTCCACAGGGCCGCGGTGGCCTGTGGAGGGGTTTCTGTTGACTTCTCTCCAGGCGAGTAGAGCCTTGGGGAGTCTGTTGAAGCGCGGGGTCCTCTTCAGGCCCTGGCATCCTCTTCAGGCCCTCGAGAGGAAATGCCTCTCAAGGGTCTCTCCAAGCGGTGGCTTGGTCCTTAGTTGTTTTGTCGAATCTGTCACGTGCGAGGCCTATGGAGAGTGCGCTCTGCACACCCTGGTCCTGACTGGGACGACAGTAGCCCCAGGGCCCTCGATGGGCGCGGCTGAGCCCATGGACGCAGCCGGAGCGTTGTGGGCCCAAAGTGTCTGGCTGGCCCGAGCCACGCGTTACTCAGATGAGCGCACGACCTGGGGCGTGCGTCGTGGGGGGTCCCACCGCACCCCGGTAACTGCTCCACGACGAGACTAGGAGCCGTTACTGCTCCCCATCCTTCTCGCAGAAGCCTCCTTTGTATCGAGGTCTCCGCTTCCGCTCTCCGGCGCGCTTGTCTCCTTCTTCCTCTAGCTTTCTTGCCTCCGTCCTTGACTCTCTCTGGAGATGAGTGCTGCCAAGGGCAAGGGCAAGGCGGCCGCGGCGTCCTCCTTGTAGGCGGAGCCTGCCGTGCCAGCCTACGGCGCGACGCTGGTGGGGGCGCGCACTGATGGCAAGGCCCTGGATAAGATTCTCCATCTGGTCGTGGGGCGTACCAATTATCAGCATGGCGCCAGCGCACTCCACGCCGCGAGGCTCGGGGAGTTCCTGCAAGGGTTCTTCCCCATTTTTCTCCACACCATCACCGCAGGGTTGGTGCCTCCGTACTCGCCGTTCTTGGAGGCAGTACTGGAGTTCTACCAGATCCAGCTTCTCCACCTTCATACAAACTCCATCCTCATCCTCTCCATATTCGCCTACCTCTGCGAGGCATATCTGGGCGTGCACCCCTGGTCGTGCTCTTTAGGAGTTTCTACGCGCTCCGGTGCACAGCCGCCAGCGAGCGGTCCGGGTGCGTCTTCTCCCGCATTGCGGACGGCATGGGGGGCGTATATATCCCCATGTCGTGGAGCGGGGACAAACCCGTCACGGCGGTGGTCAAGAAGGTGGATAACTTCAGCTAGAAGTGGCTCCTTATCGGCGTCGAATCGCCCTGCGCCTTCATGGGAAATCCGGAGGCGACGCCTGTGAAGAACTCCAAATGGGGCAAGTCTGCCTTTCGTTGCGCGGACAGTGCGAGCCTGGTGGGGCGCATGCGATACTTCCGGAAGGAGGGTCTCATGCGGCAGATGATTGTGGCGGACTTCGTGGAGCGCCGCATCGCCCCTCTTCAAGCCCACAAAGAGCCGATGTGGCTGTATTCGGGCCCCTCGGACCCGATGCGGCTTCACCCAGGCGACAACAGCTAGGACGTCATCGACACCGTCTTGGGCATCCTCTTCATCAACCCGGAGGTGCCCGGGAAGATTGCCGGCTCTGTGCAACCCCTACACCAGCTCCCCTTGGGCGAGCGCATGAGCATCTTGGAGGGGATGCCAGACTTCACCCTGACAGGCCTGGCGGGGGAGGAGAAGCAGCTGGCTGCGCTGGTGGCTCTGGAGGCGGGGTGTAGCGTACCTGCACTTAAATTAAGGCAGATACCTGTGTATAGTGCAAATCCCTGGATCGATTCGTTTGCACACACAGTTTACGATATAATATCACAACAAAGTATCAATTTTATTACATCGATGATCCAGACTTACAAAATATTCAATACAAGTTGCATAGCATAAAGCTAGCTTTGAAAGAGTAAACATCGGAAATAAAATAGCAGTGAGTCTCCATCACATTCATGTTGCCCACAGGCGAAAACATGTTGGTTGCAGACTCGAAACCTCTAAACGAAACCTCACTCGTCATCTGATTAATCTGCAATAAGAAAAAAATATTGCAACAACGTGGGTCAGATTCCATTAAAAATGGAGTATGGCAAGTGACACTATGATGGACACTTAGTGGAAAAACTCTAATAACCTATATGCATATTTGGCTGGTGGAGTTCAAGCCTATTTTGCATAAAGACAATTTTTCCTAACTCTTTGGAAAACACTTTTCTTCTATTCGAGACATTTGTGGCATGACAACCACTGTCTCATTCTACCCTTGTTCACCCATCAAGTTTTAAATTTTGAAGTTGGAATGGTGGAATCCTCCGTTGACATCCGTGATCAGCTGCTCAAATTGTCCGTACCGGGGACACGGCTAAGTACTTAGTTTTACACTCTGCAAAGGTTGTGCATGTTCACCATTGTACCCATTCAACCCATACTATCCTTTACACACTTATTGTGATAAGGAAAAGTAGAAGAATGAGACGAAATCTTTCAGAAGCATTTTCCCTCCCACCTGGCTTGACCCGTTCCACCTAACATCCTCTACATCTGCTTGTCAAGCCGGAGAGAGTCCACGCAACATAGTTGATCAAGCCAGAGCCTATTGACAATGGCTGCACTGGAAGCAATCGTCATTCAGAGTTCTTTAGATTCCTCTCTTCCTGGGTGGCCATTCTCAAGTGTACGTACTCCAGGAACCATAGACATGGCCTGAGTAGCCATTCAACATAAACTATACAACCTCTTACCACCCAGGTGTTTCATTCCTAACTTAGTAGAATTTTGGTTTTCACAAAACAACATTTGCATAGCATCAATAATTCTACTAAGTATTGTGTAAGGAGCCCTCGAAACAAGTCCGAGATGCCCACGTTATGCAAAAGATCACGATCCCAATGATCAGTGCATCGCAATCACATAACCAACATAGGTATCAAAGAGTTACATAATTCAAGTCGTACGAATAAAATTCTTACAACACATAGACGGTCATACGACCAAAGTCAACAAACCTCGTCACGTAGGACGGAATTAACTAAGATAGCGGAAGCTCGTGGCTAGCGACGGCCCTTAACATCTCCGAGCGCTGATCCCACAAGTGCAGTCGACCGGTGACAGCTAAGTGGCGTACTCATCGTCATACACCTCCTCCTCGTCGTAGGCCTCCTCGATATAATCTGGACGTTTGAATATCCAGGGACAAAGCCATATGAGTACAATTATGTACTCGCAAGACCACCTCTAGGTATTTTTACAGTTTTTCAAGGATATGCAAGTCAAGCATTTTTGAAAACTAGGATGGCTCCTATATACAACTATAGGGCTTATTTTCGAATACCATGATTTCAAGCATAGAGAATACGACATCTCTATATCTTTGTTGAAGAAAAACATTTAGAGATAGAATTCTCTTCTCTTAGATATAGCAAGGACATATCTAAGTACGCAAAAACTTTCTTTTGTAAAAGTTTATCAAAACACTAGGATAGGGGGAACCCTTTTTCCTGCACACAACACAATCAAAGTATTTTGTGTCGGAATCAAAAGTAATGCAAGTAACTAATTTTTTGTATTTTTTACATTAGGCAAAAAAAAGTAATAAAAATAAACTAAGCAAGACAATAACATAATAAAAAGATTGGAAGTGCGAAAAATCCCCTCGTGAAGAATGCATAACTCCCCGGCAACGGCGATAGAAAATCCTTGATGGTGCTAAGCATGTGGTTGGTGAATCCCCAAGAGGAGGGTCTGAAGTAGCAGAGCAGCAAGATTTCCCTCAGTTATGAAACCAAGGTTATCGAACCAGTAGGAGATGAATGTTCCCCTCGAGGTGTCAACGGGCGTCGGAGACGTAGAATCTGCACACAACACAATCAAAGTATTTTGTGTCGGAGAGTGACTCCCACGGAACAGGGGTAGTCACACCCTGAAGAGTAGTTCGAAGGGGGGTGTGAACACGAAGGTCAAACAACCCTCGAGAGGCTCGAGGACTGTAACATCCCAACATTTTATAATGTTTCGAAAATCACTAAAATTTAAAACTTTTGTTTTTGATTAAAAATAACACATTATATGCATAAGAAAACCAACTATAAAAGATTTCAAATATCTCAGTTTATCATCATTTTTAAATGTGTTACAGGATAAACATTTTATTATCCACTGTATTTCTTAAAACATCAATATATAAATTGCCAAATTATTTTCACTCTTTTAACTAAGTTTAAAGTATAGTTTAGAAATTATAAGGCTATAGTTTATAACTTTAAAAACTTCATAAAATAAAATTAATGAATTACCCAAATAAACATTTCATTTGCTTAAATGAATTTCATTTATTTTCAAAGCATGAAATGATTAATATATTCCAAATAAGGAATAAATTAAAACTAAACTCTTTTCCAAAGTTGTTATGAAGTTTCAATTGAATTATCTTAATATAAAATATAATGGTACACAAATTATTTTGAATTAAAAATGAATACATTATTCTTTTCCCTTTTCATTTTCATATAGTTGTGTTATTTAATATTATACTAAAGCCAAAAATGAATTTAGGATTTGAAAATGAGTTTAAATAACTTGAATTCAAACATATTTGAATATGGGTAATTTCATAAATTTTATTTAACCCAAATGAATTAATTAAATCCCTAATTTCAAATATAACATAAAGTGTCAAAATTTGCATTAATCAATATTTCAACATTATTATTTTTGAAAATTGTTCAAAACATGCCCACAACTGGTTTAACACAAATATGGTTTTTACAAATTTTTAGAAATTAGTTCGACCTCATTTGGAATTATAAATCAAAATTTATTAAGAAAATAGAAAAACAGAAAAGGAAAAAGAAAAATCCCTGACAGCGGGACCCACCTGTCAGGGGAGGTCGTCTTCCTCCTCCAGCGAGAATCACGCACGAAAATCAGCCAGCGATCTCCTTCCTTCTATTCGCGCCGTGATGATCGCTTTGTGCTCCCCTCTGTCCCCATATAAAGCCCACCTCCGCCGCCTCCTTTCCCCCCAAAAACCCTAGCCCAGCCGGCCGCCCGGCTCGTGTATTTGCTCGCGGACTTCGGATTTCCGCCACCGCATTTTTTCGATCCTCGACGAGGTGCGCCGAACCCGAGCCCTAGAACCTCTCCATCCTCTTCCTCTCATCCCTGTGCATCCTCCTAAAACCATCGGTGTTCTGTTTTTGCTCGAGATCGACGTGTTCGTGTTCAACCGAAGGAAACCGTCGCCGTTCCGGTCTCCGATGAGCATTTGAGAAGGATCCAGCGCTCCCCGACACCCACGACTTCGCCATCGACTTCGCGGAGCCCTTCCGAGCACCAAGGTGAGCTTCGTTGGTCCTAGGACTCCGTAGAATAGCCGCACATCGCTTGCCCCGATCCTCGCGCCGCGGGAAAGGCCTCCGACAAGTTTTCCGGCGAGTGGCGCCGCTCCTAGTTGGTCAACGCAATCGGGGTCGTCCGATACAAATCTTGCGGCCAGGATTAGATCGGTTAAAACGAACCGGTACGAGCTGACAAGATCCTTTGGATCTGGATCTGACGATCCAAATCTAACTCACTTATCCACGTCGGATCCCAGTCAGCGCACAGACAGCGCCCAGTCAGCGCTGACGTGTAAAATCATTTTTCTCGATTTATTTAATTTGGAAGTTTTACAGAAAAGACCCTGCAACTTAGATCTGTCATAACTTTTTAACCACTTATCAAAATTCAAATAATTTTACATATTTGGAAAGCTCATGACATGTAGAATATTTTGGATCTGCCAAAATTCAAATTTGACTTAGTTTTAAATATTCAAATTTCAAATAGTGGATTTGAGTATTTTTGGCATAACTTTAAATCTATAAATCCAAAAATTGCAAAATGAAATTGTTTTAGAGACTTTGGAATATTTGTAAATTGATGCGATTGCTATAAAATATTTTTGAGTAATATTTGAATGAATTCATAGATATATATTTAATTGGAATAGTTTGAGTATTTTCAACATAACTATTAATAAAAATATTATTGATTAAATCAAATTGCTATAAATTTAATTAAATGCCCCCTGTCTATTAACACTATTTACAAAATTTTGTTATAAAAATTTAATCATAGAAAACTTTAATCTTATAATTATTACTTTTATTATATTTTCCAAAAATAGAAATTATTTAAATTGCATTTGTAAATTCATGCATATTTATAAAGAAATCACAAAAGTTATTTTGATGCTTTCTTGTGATTAAAAGTTGCATTCCATACATAGCATAATTTATTGTATAGTTATACTCCTCATAAGAAAACCTCTTCATTATTTTCTCTAAGTTAGGATTATTGTCAAACTCAGTATTTTGGTAAAAGAGTTATGCACTTAGACACTTAGGATTTTCATCATGGAGCTAGAAGGACAATGAAGGACTTAGCCAAAACAAGACTTCAGAAGTATCCTCAAGGAATAGAGGCACTTAGAAGAAAATCAAGAAGAAGTTCATGAAGACCAACCAGCAATATTTTCTAAGTCTTACTTTCTCTCTCTTTCATTTCTTTCTTCTCTTAGACCTCTTGAATACTCAATTAAATACAAGACCAGCCTAGGTGATACAAAAATCATCAAGTCTGAAGATTATTCAAGTCTACCAAGAATTCAATCAAGACATCACCAAGGAGAATATTACAAGTCTGGAGATGAAGCCTGGAAGACCAACTACATCATTCTACTATCCTTTCCCTCTTTTCTATTATTATCTTTCACTTTAGAAATAAACAATTTTTTGATCATGTTATTACCATCTTGAAGTTTGGTGGATCCTAGCGGCATAGTGAGATGAAGCGGCCTGGAAGCTAACCTTACATGTCCACGTACATGAGACATGTTCCACAATTTAAGTGGCTGGCCGGGTGTCTGTCAGTCTCACTATAGTGAATATCCATTTTTTAAAGAGTTGTTAATAATTGTTGATCACCTTGAAGAATAGAGTTAGTATTTTTCTCTATGTAGTTATGCACATCATGACTAAGTCATTAAGTGCTTATTCAAGATGATTTAAAACAAATATTTTGTCCAACAAATGACTTTAGTCCTTAGTCATTTTGACCAACCTAATTGCCTTGCATTAACTTAAAAGAATTTCATGGCATGACATGCATCTCTAGTCCTTAGAAATAATTTGCATATCATGCATGACATGTTTTCCTTAGAAGTTATGAAACTTGTTTGTTTATTATGTATGCTTGTATGTGTTGTGTTGTTTTGTTTTATGATTGTTGTATTGTTGTTTGTTTATATTGTTTAGACTGAACGGAGAGTTCCGAGTATCGTTGAAAAGAGTTTGTGAACAACGACAACATTCAAAGGAAAGTGGCACACCTCATAAACTTCCTATTATTTTCTATATGCATTACTTAGTGTATTTTTATATGCATGAGTAGGATAGTATTGCTATGCTAAACCTGTGTAGAATTCCCTTACTCATGTGTCTAGGTTCCTATATAATACTTAGTAGATGTATTGATGCTATGCAATTGATGAAAATTTTTACAAAATGTTAAGTGACTACTCAGGGCTGTGCTCATGGTTGTCGTCGCCTAGGATGAATGTCTATTCTACTTAGGGCCGTGAGCATGGTGATTTTTTACCTGAGAGTGCACATCCACTAAGTTAATGAAACTCCTAGGTGGATTGGTTGTTAATGGTGGCGAAGTTGAGTGGCTACTCCGGTCCATGTCTATGGTTCCTGGAGTACGTGCACTTGTGGATGGCCACCCAGGGAACAGAGGAATCTGAAGAACTCCGAGTGACGATTGCTTCCCGTGCAGCCATTGCCATATGGGCTCTGGCTTGATAAATTATGTTGTGTGGACTCTCTTCGGCTTGACAAGCAGATGTAGGGGGATGTTAGGTGGAACGGGTCAAGCCAGGTGGGAGGGAAAGTGCTTCTGAAAGATCTCGTCTCATTCTTCTCCTTCCTTATCACAAATGGTGTGTAAAGGATAATTTGGGTTGAATGGGTACAATGGTGAACGTGCACAACCTCTGCAGAGTGTAAAACTAAGTACTTAGCCGTGTACCCGGTACGGACAATTTGAGCAGCTGATCACGGACGTCAATGGAAGATTCCATCATTCCAACTTCAGAAATAAAACTTGATTGGTGAACAAGGGAAGATGAGATTATGGTTTTCAGGCCATACTTGTCTTGATTTGAAGAAAGTGTTTTCCAAAGAGTTAGGAAAAAATGGCTTTATGCAAAATAGCCTTGAACTCCACCAACCAAATATGCATATAGGCTATAGAGTTATTCCATTAAGTGTCCACCATAGTGTCACTTGCCAGACTCCATTTTTAATGGAATCTGATCCACGTTGTTGCAATATTTTTCTTATTGCAGATTGTTCAGATGACGAGTGAGGTTTCATTTAAAGGTTTCGAGTCTACAACCAACATGTTTTCGCCTGTGGCAACATGAAGTTGATGGAGACTCACTACTATTGTAATTCCGCTGTGTACTATTTCAAAGCTAGCTTTATGCTATGCAAGTTGTATTCAATATTTTGTAAGTCTGGATCATCGATGTAATAAAATTGATACTTTGTTGTGATATTACATCGTAAACTGTGTGTGCAAACGAATCGATCCAGGGATTTGCACTATACACAGGTATCTGCCTTAATGAAAGTGCATGTACGCTACAAGGACGGTGCTTGCCGGGCCTGGAGAGGGACAACACGAAAGAGACGAACACCAGCCCGTACCCAGGTTCACGGCCCTCAGGAGGAGGTAACACCGTTACTCCTGCTTGTCTGTATTGCATTGCGGGGGTTACAGAACAATGAGCTTGCCGAGGGCTCTCTTGAGGTAGTTTGGTGCTTGGAGAGGGAAGCTATGGTCTTCTTCCTCCTTGAGTAGTTGGATATCCTACACGCTTGGCTAGGGTTCCAAGGGTTCAGAATGCGATTGGCCGATCCCTTGCTACGGTGGAGCTCTTGCTTCTTTTATAGGCGCCTCCGGCCTCATCTTTGCCCTGTATGCAGAGGGTGGGTTCCCACGGGGCAGTGGCGCGAAGGGGAAGGAGTCCACCGCCGCAGAAACGTCCATGGACGCGGTCTATCCGTGCTAAAGTTAGCAGCAGTGGCCGACAAGATGCAGACTGCACAGAACGGCTCTCAGGCGTTTTAGGGGTCATGGTGGAGACCACGATGATGATCTTCTTGGAGCGTTGCGCCATCCAGCCGCTTTATCACCTGAAAAGTCCTTGCTGTCCTGGCGCGGGCGGCACCGCATTGTTGACTCCTTTATCACAGGGCCGCGTGCGCCCTGCAGCGGTTTATTAGCCGCGAAGTGTCTCCACAGGGCCGCGGTGGCCTGTGGAGGGGTTTCTGTTGACTTCTCTCCAGGCGAGTAGAGCCTTGGGGAGTCTGTTGAAGCGCGGGGTCCTCTTCAGGCCCTGGCATCCTCTTCAGGCCCTCGAGAGGAAATGCCTCTCGAGGGTCTCTCCAAGCGGTGGCTTGGTCCTTAGTTGTTTTGTCGAATCTGTCACGTGCGAGGCCTGTGGAGAGTGCGCTCTGCACACCCTGGTCCTGACTGGGCCGACAGTAGCCCCAGGGCCCGCGATGGGCGCGGCTGAGCCCATGGACGCAGCCGGAGCGTTGTTGGACCAAAGTGTCTGGCTTGCCCGAGCCACGCGTTACTCAGATGAGCGCACGACCTGGGGCGTGCGTCGTGGGGGGTCCCACCGCACCCCGGTAACTGCTCCACGACGAGACTAGGAGCCGTTACTGCTCCCCATCCTTCTCGCAGAAGCCTCCTTTGTCTCGAGGTCTCCGCTTCCGCTCTTCGGCGCGCTTGTCTCCTTCTTCCTCTAGCTTTCTTGCCTCCGTCCTTGACTCTCTCTGGAGATGAGTGCTGACAAGGGCAAGGGAAAGGCAGCCGCGGCGTCCTCCTTGTAGGCGGAGCCTGCCGTGCCCCCGTACGGCGCGACGCTGGTGGGGGTGCACACTGATGGCAAGGCCCTGGATAAGATTCTCCATCTGGTCGTGGGGCGTACCAATTATCAGCATGGCGCCAGCGCACTCCACGCCGCGAGACTCGGGGAGTTCCTGCAAGGGTTCTTCCCCATTTTTCTCCACACCATCACCGCAGGGCTGGTGCCTCCGTACTCGCCGTTCTTGGAGGCAGTACTGGAGTTCTACCAGATCCAGCTTCTCCACCTTCATACAAACTCCATCCTCATCCTCTCCATATTCCCCTACCTCTGCGAGGCATATCTGGGCGTGCACCCCTGGTCGTGCTCTTTAGGAGTTTCTACGCGCTCCGGTGCACAGCCGCCAGCGAGCGGTCCGGGTGCGTCTTCTCCCGCATTGCGGACGGCATGGGGGGCGTATATATCCCCATGTCGTGGAGCGGGGACAAACCCGTCACGGCGGTGGTCAAGAAGGTGGATAACTTCAGCTAGAAGTGGCTCCTTATCGGCGTCGAATCGCCCTGCGCCTTCATGGGCGATCCGGAGGCGACGCCTGTGAAGAACTCCAAATGGGGCAAGTCTGCCTTTCGTTGCGCGGACAGTGCGAGCCTGGTGGGGCGCATGTGATACTTCCGGAAGGAGGGTCTCATGCGGCAGATGATTGTGGCGGACTTCGTGGAGCGCCGCATCGCCCCTCTTCAAGCCCACAAAGAGCCGATGTGGCTGTATTCGGGCCCCTCGGACCCGATGCGGCTTCACCTAGGCGACAACAGCTAGGACGCCGTCGACACCGTCTTGGGCATCCTCTTCATCAACCCGGAGGTGCCCGGGAAGATTGCCGGCTCTGTGCAACCCCTACACCAGCTCCCCTTGGGCGAGCGCATGAGCATCTTGGAGGGGATGCCAGACTTCACCCTGACAGGCCTGGCGGGGGAGGAGAAGCAGCTGGCTGCGCTGGTGGCTCTGGAGGCGGGGTGTAGCGTACCTGCACTTAAATTAAGGAAGATACCTGTGTATAGTGCAAATCCCTGGATCGATTCGTTTGCACACACAGTTTACGATATAATATCACAACAAAGTATCAATTTTATTACATCGATGATCCAGACTTACAAAATATTCAATACAAGTTGCATAGCATAAAGCTAGCTTTGATAGAGTAAACATCGGAAATACAATAGCAGTGAGTCTCCATCACATTCATGTTGCCACAGGCGAAAACATGTTGGTTGCAGACTCGAAACCTCTAAACGAAACCTCACTCGTCATCTGATCAATCTGCAATAAGAAAAAAATATTGCAACAACGTGGGTCAGATTCCATTAAAAATGGAGTATGGCAAGTGACACTATGATGGACACTTAGTGGAAAAACTCTAATAACCTATATGCTTATTTGGCTGGTGGAGTTCAAGCCTATTTTGCATAAAGACAATTTTTCCTAACTCTTTGGAAAACACTTTTCTTCTATTCGAGACATTTGTGGCATGACAACCACTGTCTCATTCTACCCTTGTTCACCCATCAAGTTTTAAATTTTGAAGTTGGAATGGTGGAATCCTCCGTTGACATGGTGATCAGCTGCTCAAATTGTCCGTACCGGGGACACGGCTAAGTACTTGGTTTTACACTCTGCAGAGGTTGTGCATGTTCACCATTGTACCCATTCAACCCATACTATCCTTTACACACTTATTGTGATAAGGAAAAGGAGAAGAATGAGACGAGATCTTTCAGAAGCATTTTCCCTCCCACCTGGCTTGACCCGTTCCACCTAACATCCTCTACATCTGCTTGTCAAGCCGGAGAGAGTCCACGCAACATAATTGATCAAGCCAGAGCCCATTGACAATGGCTGCACTGGAAGCAATCGTCATTCAGAGTTCTTCAGATTCCTCTGTTCCTGGGTGTCCATTCTCAAGTGTACGTACTCCAGGAACCATAGACATGGCCTGAGTAGCCACTCAACATAAACTATACAACCTCTTACCACCCAGGTGTTTCATTCCTAACTTAGTAGAATTTTCGTTTTCACAAAACAACATTTGCATAGCATCAATAATTCTACTAAGTATTGTGTAAGGACCCCTCGAAACAAGTCCGAGATGCCCACGTTATGCAAAAGATCACGATCCCAATGATCAGTGCATCGCAATCACATAACCAACATAGGTATCAAAGAGTTACATCATTCAAGTCGTACGAATAAAATTCTTACAACACATAGACGGTCATACGACCAAAGTCAACAAACCTCGTCACGTAGGACGGAATTAACTAAGATAGCGGAAGCTCGTGGCTAGCGACGGCCCTTAACATCTCCGAGCGCTGATCCCACAAGTGCAGTCGACCGGTGACAGCTAAGTGGCGTAGTCATCGTCATACACCTCCTCCTCGTCGTAGGCCTCCTCATTATAATCTGGACATTTGAATATCCAGGGACAAAGCCATATGAGTACAATTATGTACTCGCAAGACCACCTCTAGGTATTTTTACAGTTTTTCAAGGATATGCAAGTAAAGCATTTTTGAAAACTAGGATGGCTCCTATATACAACTATAGGGCTTATTTTCGAATACCATGATTTCAAGCATAGAGAATACGACATCTCTATATATTTGTTGAAGAAAAACATTTACAGATAGAATTCTCTTCTCTTAGATATAGCAAGGACATATCTAAGTACGGAAAAACTTTCTTTTGTAAAAGTTTATCAAAACACTAGGATAGGGGTAACCCTTTTTCCTGACTTGAGATCGGACTGATTGTCTCCCCGAGATCAACCATCTTCACCCAAATTCCGTACCTCCCAGGTACCAACTTGTGCCTTCTTGTTTTCCCCCGGAAAACCTTTTCTTTCCTCTTTTTAAGAACCAAAATGCCCATACGCCTAGATCAGTGGCCTTTCCAACCGTCCATGACCGCGGACGCGGCTATTCGAATAGATTTACACTCTGCATAGGTTGCACACTTTACCCACACCAATCGGTCCTTCCGCCGTGTCTGCGACGGCCAGTCATACGACAGCATGCGGGGGTCTGGATAACGCGATCAAAACTTTCCACTATGACCATCCTAGTATCGGGGCCTCCCGGTAGGTTTGTTCTCCTCGGCACCGTGTGCTCCACTAGACCTCTTGGTCTTTCCTCAGGACACCACACCGCCACGTCAGGAGACCCGCCGTAATCGTCCGGCTGCTGATCCGCAGCAGTGTATTGTCTCTTCCGGACGACAACCCGGCTTCGAGGGCCCAGCCCTCATAGAAAGTATGAGAGCCCCAACACTAAAACAGACAAGCTTCCCGCTAAGCCCTACCCATGTCAGGTAGTGTGGTTGCACCGGTTAATTGTTCGAGCGGCTGCTAGGGCAGTACTTTGTTTTTCGAAAACAACTTCCAATCCTCCGACTACTCCCAGCAGCTCGGGTTTTGGCAAACATCTCCGATTGCTCCTAGCAACTCGGGTTTTAGTAAAACACTTGCTCTCCGATTGCTCCCAGCAGCTCGGGTTTTCCTCCGTAAAACAGTTTTATCAAATAGGTCCCCATCCTATAGTTTTCAGATAAGTAGATGAAAGTAGTCTACTAGAAAATCTTAATCTTTTTGATGGAGCCTTCAACAACAAGGCCCATCAGGTAAAACTCTGTTTGTAATACCTACAGTATTCTAGCAGATAACTTTGGCCAAACAATATTTTGTACGATAGTTTTTGGGTGGCAAGGTACCACAAAAGAAGTGAAACATGCATCATTTTATTTTGAAAACAAAACAATGCTTGATAAAATAGTAGGATTCATTATAGTTGTGAGGTGGGCTTGCCTTGCTCAGAGTACTGCCCCTGGTCTTGTTCTTCTTCGTAGTTGTGCTCAGCTACCTCGTACTGCTCTTCCTCGGGTTGCGGTTCTACCGTAACATGAAAAACAAACGAGGCTAGTGTAAATCCTAAACTGCGAGTTGATAACAATCTAAAGTATAATAACAAACAACTAGCATCACCAACAGAAAATACAACTAATGCATTTAAATAATCATCAAGGGCTGTTTACATGAAAAAGGCATAACTCCTAAGGTACTGCTCCTAAAATTAAACCCTTCTACCACATTACTCCTAACCACTATATGGATCTGTGAAAATTAGCTGAGCATGAAAATCTATCACCAAGTAATAATCAAAAATCAGATAAGAGCTACTGATGTCAAACTCAAACAGAAGATATACTCAGTTTTATAAATCCCATGTATGCACAATTAACTTTTCTGGTGAGATATGAGTTTTCTCTTTTAGTGGAGATTTTGTTCATCAAATTTGGCTACTCGTAGCACAAGTTATCTTTGTTTTAAGATAACATAAACTTATGACTATTATTTAAGTCTAGAAAATAATATGGGTTATTTTGGTGTCAAACCAGTGGGGTAAGTTAGATAAAACATGTGGCTATCCCTCAAAAATATCCCCAACATTACCCTAGGGACAAAGGTGGCTCAACCAAACAAAACTAGGCATGCAATAATCTCTGAAATAACAAAGATGCATTTCAAGAGAATATCTCCCTGTTTTTCAGAGATTTGCCCAATAAGTAATAAATATTTACTGGAAAATCTACATTTGTGGCACATGATACTTCCAACTCATATCTAACACTTCCAAGTGGATTTACCTCAAAAAGTGTTTTCATTTAAGAATTAAAAATCACCAAACACATACTGATGTTATTCTTAGACTAAATACAACTTTTGCTAGATTAATCTCCTGCATGCAAGTTTTAGCAATCTAGATAGACATTTTTACAAGCTTTCCAACAGATCCAAGATTGCATGATTTGGATTTATAAAACACAAGTTACTAAACAAATGGTGAAATAGGTACTTTTTACTAGATCTATTTTACCACATAACAGGAAATACATTTTGGACCAACTCAAAAGCCACATGGTTAAGAAAATGTGTGTGCATGCTACAAAATTAGTCTCATTATTTTAGCTAATGAAGATTTACCACAAATGAATTAAAGCTAGACTAAAGATTCACTGGGAATATTAATCAGAAAACGATTTTATAAAGGAAAAAGGGCCGGGCGGCCAGATCTGGGCCGAATCGGCCCAGCGACCACGCGGAGCAGCGCGGGGGACCGAACTGGGCCGGCCCAATCGCGCGAGATCGCGCGCGCACGGTGAGGTTCAAACCTGGCCGTAGATCTCGCGATCTACGGCTCACGGTCGTCGTCCTCCTCGCGACGCGGCGCGGACAAACCAGACGCGGAGGAGAAAAGCGACGGCGCTCACCAGAGACCGTGTGGGGCCAGGGGGAGGGAAGAGGTCGACGGAGGGGATGATGGCGAGCTCGACGACGCCCTCAGCTCCCGCATGCAACGTCGGCATCCATGGCGGTGGCAGAGACGAGCTTCTCGGGTCGAGGATGAGCGCGGCGGATACGGGCACCTAGAAGAGAAAAGGAGGGCAGGGGGGTTAGGTCTAGCCAAGGCGTGCTCGAGGGGCCAAAAATGGCAGAGAGAGGTGCAGAGAATCGACGGTGAGGGTCGTGGGAAGAGCTCGGTCACCGGCGGCGTTTTCTTCTTCCAGAGCACGAGAGAGGACGCGGTTTTGGGCGAGGGTGTATGGGTGAGTAGAGGAGGTGAGGGAGAGCCTCTGGCAAGGATTTAAGGGGGAGGGCGATGCTGAGCACGTCTCCAAAACCGGGGGCTGGTTTTCGGGTCTCCTTCGGACAGAAACAGTTTGGGGAGGGGGAGGGGTGATCTGATTGGTCCTCCTGGGCGGTGGGAGGAGAGGAGGGGTGCTTCGGTTGGGTGAAGGAAAATAGAAAAGAAGAAGAGAGAAGGGGGGGTGACCCAAGTCCATGACAGGTGGGGCCAGGGGTGAGGTTGCTGTTCTCCTCTTCCAGTAGGTGGAGTAGAAAAGAGTGAGAGAGAAAAAGGTGGAAGGTTTGAGCAAATTGCTCAAATGATTTTCAAAACCTAAATTTGAATTATTCAAACATGACCCACAAAAGCAAAATGAGTCTATACCCCAAACTCACCTAAATTAGGAGAAATTACTGAATTTATAAATGCCCAAGTCAAAACACCTCATTTGACTCTCAAGGAAAAGAAAACTTTTAGTGAGAAGGAAAAGAATAACTCAAATGGTCATGTTAATTTGATGGCTACAAAAGCTAGTGATATTTATGTGCAAACAAGTTCTTTTGAGAAAATTTGGAACAGGGTGTGAAACTATAGATTCCTTAGACCAAAATGTTTCAGATGCATGTCAAAAACCATTTATGGTTTGCTTAATAATAGCTCCTAGTTTGGCCAAGTTTTAACAACCATGAAGATCCTAATAGTTGATATTTTATATTGGTTGTTGAGGTTTTAGGTTTTCTATTAACCAAGAAGACTAGTGGAACTCAGTCAAGAATTATGTTTGCAAACACCATATCTCATGCCTCAAAATTCTACACACTAAAAGGTTTTTGCTAAGGCTGAAAAACTAGGATAACACCACAATTACTAATGCTGAGAAATATGGGGTGTTACATATTGCATAGGAGCCTAGACACAGGAATAGGCAATTCCTACACAGGTTTAGCATAGCAATACTGTCCTACACATGCTTATATAAAAATACACTAAGTAATGCATATAGAAAATAATACGAAGTTTATGAGGTGTGCCACTTGCCTTTGGATGAAGTCTTTACTCACAAACTCTTTTCAACGTAACTCGGAGCTCTCTGTTCAATCTTACAATATAGGCAAACAACAATACAACAATCATAAAACAAAACAACTCAACACATACAATCAAGTTTCTTAAACTTCTAAGGAAAACATGTGCTGCATGATATGCAAATTATATCGAAGGACTAGAGATGCATTTCATGCTATGAAAATCTTTTAAGGTAATGAAGGAAATGTGTTGGTCAAAAATGACTAAGGACTAAGATCAGAAGTTGGACAAAATATCTTTGTTATAAACTATCTTGAATAAGCACTCAAATGGCTTAGCCATGATGTGCGAAAATATTTAGAGAACATACTAAGTCATTTATTCAAGGTGATCAATAATTATTATCAACTCTTTGTAAATTGGATATTCACTATAGTGAGAGAGACAGACACCCGGCCAGCCACTTAAATTGTGGAACAGGTCCCATGTATGTGGACATGTAAGTTTTGTCTCCAGGCCGCTTCATCTCACTATGCCGCTAGGATCGAACAAACTTCAAAGATGATAACATCATGATCAAAATTTGTTTAAGTCTAAAAAGACAAGATTAGGAAAGAGGGAAAAGATAGAAAGAAAGATGTAGTTGGTCTTCCAGGTTTCATCTCCAGACTTGTAGCTTTCTCCTTGGCGATGTCTTGAATGAATTTTTGTAGACTTGATAAATCTTCAGACTTGATGATTCTTGTATCCAAGAGGCTGGTCTTGGATTTAACTTAGTCTTCAAGAGGTCCAAGAGAAGAAGGGAGAAATGAAAGAGAGAGGAAGCAAGACTTAAAAAAAAATTTGGTTGGTCTTCATGAACTTCTTCTTGATTTTCTTCTATGTGCTTCTGCTCCTTGAAGATACTTCTGAAGTCTTGTTTTCGCTAAGTCCTTCATTGGCCTTCTATCTTCATGTTGAAAATTCTAAGGGTCTAAGTGCATAGCACTTTTACTAAAATACTAAGTTTGAAAATAATCCTAACTTAGAGTAAATAATGAAGAGGATTTCCTATGAGGAATATAACTATATAATAAAATAAGTTATGCATGAAATGCACTTTTTAATCACAAGAAAGCATCAAAATAACCTTTGTGATTTGTTTATAAATATGTATGAGGCTATAATTGCAATTTAATTAGTTTCTAATTTTCCAAAAATATAATAAAAGGGTTAAATCTAATATTAGAGTTTTAAGTGATAATTTTTTATAACAATATTTTGTAATTAGTATTAATAGACAGAGGGGATTTAAATAAATTTATAGCAATTGGATTTATTCAAAAATAATGTTTATGTTAAAAGTTATATTAAAATATTCAAACTATTCAAATTAAATATATAACTATGAAATCATCAAAATAATACTCAAAAATATTTTAATACAGAGGCATGAAATTAGAAATATTCCAAATTTTCTAAAAACATTTTTATTTGCAATTTTTGGATTTATAGATTTAAAGTTATGACAAAATACTCAAATCCACCATTTGAAATTTGAATATTTTAAACTAAGCCAAATTTGAAATCTAATAGTTCTAAAATAATCTACATGTCAAGGGCTTTCCAAATATATAAAATTTAACAAATTTGGATAAGTGGTTAAAAAGTTATAAGGGTTTGAATTTAAAGGGACTAATCTGTAAAACTACCAAAATGAATTAAATAAGAAAAACATTTTCTGACGTGGACGCTGACTGTATCTGACGTGTCGTCCACGTGGGCGCTGACTGTACCGCTTACTGGATTAAGTCAACAGATCTGGATCGTCAGATCTAGATCTGACGGTCCAGATCTGGCCGTATCGATTCGCTAACGGAATCTAATCTGGGCCGTAGGATTGGACGGTCATGGGCAAGGAGCAATACTGTAACCCCCCAAATTTTGGAAGCAACAAAAGCTTACTTAATAAAGACCCAAATTTCTGAGGGAACAAAAACTTTTTGAAATGCTTTACTTATGAATGTTTTTCACTCTTGTTTCCCTTGTTGCCTTGTTTTGTTTTGATTTGTGTTGTGTTGATGACCTCTCTAGCTAACAACCCTAAAACTCAACCTAGATATAATTTGACATCTGATATCAGTGTTATCACAAGTAAAATAGTACATACAATCTCACCCATCATATTTTTAACAAACTATACTCATCATGAGGTCTGCTATTAACAATTACCCAAAGACAGGTTAATTGAGATAACAAAAGTATTTCCAAAAATTATATGTTTGCAAAGATACAAAGGATTATATAGGGGGCTATGATATATTTTGAGTTTGTAGTGTTGCAAGTATTAGCAACTCTCTTTTAAAAACCCCAACTTTACTAGTCTTTGGAAATCAATTCCCAAAGAGATGCCAAATTATCTTTATCCAAAACCTTGCCATAATCATGTTGATCACCACCTCACCAACTCTATAGTACACTTTGGAATTTGGTGATTTATCCAAATGTTTGTTGGTTGCCCCAGTGGATTTGTATTGAATTGCTTTATTGAAATGTGTAATCGTTGTGGGTGTTGCTTGTGTCAACATTTTATGTTGATAGTTTAACTTAGGATCTAAATGCTTGTTTAGCTTATCTTGGTTGAATGAATTGTGTTACCCCTTGTAATGTTGTTTTTGTATTATTATGTCTATAGTTGCTATTTTTGAGAAGTAGAAGATCTATCTTCACTCCTATTAATTTTTAGCATTTCTTGAGCATGCCAAATAGGGTTTATTTTGTTAATCTTGGAAATACAAAACATCTAGTATCATCTACATCACCTCTATTTTCCTTTTATATTCTTATTTACATTTTACAAAATCATTTGATCATTAATTATTGATTGTATTGAGTGCTACATTTTAAAGTGACCATATCTCTTTTATAACATCGCAACTTGCCATTTTTGTGTTTAGTGCATGTTGAACCTTTTGACCTAAACTCTTAAGCCTAATGCTTCACCCATATCCCTTCTGACCTTTCCAACTTGTCTCATATTTTTCTAGTCAATGGACTGACTAATCCATCTTAGCAAAGTTGGCTTGTCCTTTCAGCCCTAAATGTTCTAAACCCTAAATCAACACACCACTCTCCTCAAAACCTTATTGTGGACTTGCCCATACCCCTCAATCACATATGGGAACCTTTGACCTTGCTCCTGGCCAAACCCTAGCACAGCAACTCCTTGTCCTCTTCTCTCTGGCATTTCATCGAGCAGCTGGCAGGCAGGAGACAACCAATCCATTGACTCACTCCCCTCCATCAACTCCAGGCCATTGTCTACGGTCCAAAGTTGGGCAGCAGTGCATTTCATCATTTCAGCACCGCCCTGCTTGCCCAATCGCCAGCCCCTGCCCTCTCTCCCCTTGCCATGCCCGTGACCTTGCAGCCGGCCACCCTGCTTAGTTCAAGCAACCGAGGCCCCATTCACTCCCCCACCTTGCCATTCTGCTTCCCCTACCTCTCCTCCCTCACCTCAATCGACGCCGCTCAAGCTCTCCTCCTCTCGTGCTCGAAATCACCGAAGATCATCGCTCGGCCCGAGCTCTTGTGAGCTCGAATGCCGTCGACCCCGTCCCTCTTTATCTCTACTCTATGCACCCTCTCGTTCCCCTTCCCCTGGGCTGCCTCCTTGACATCGTTTTGTCGTTGCAGGAGCTCTGGAGCCGCCGCGGCCACGCCGCTCTCGAGCAGGGCATCCTCGGCGTTCTCGTCGACCGGCGGCTCGCTGAAGAGAACTGCGGCCACCCCTCGGCGTTACAGATGCCCCGCATCCACCCGCACCCATCTGCTTCGAACCTCGAGCTCCCTAGGTGAGCAATCCGTGCGTGGCACCATTTCTAGGGTTCGCGCCCCGCTCGGTCCGACCTGAGGAAGGAGATGAACTAGAACCGTCAGATCTTGGATCAACGATCCAGTTTGAATCCCTCCTGGTCTAATCTCAGCCTTCGGTCCATTATCCGACGGCGGCGTGCCTCTTCGCCGCGCGCGCTCCGCTGATGGGCCGGCCCGGCTCGGACAGCGCGGCCCGCGCCAGATCCGGCCTTTTCTGTTTTTTTTCCCCTTTTGGATGTTTTCCTGTTTTATTTTTCCAGAGAATTACTAGCTCAGTTTTAATTCATTTCTGGTAGATCTAATCATGCAAAAATTGTGAAATAAATTTTGTAGCATAGCTAAGTGTTTTCTTAACCATGTGGCACTGGCCTTTATCAAAAATATGTTTTTGCACCATTTAGTAAATAACTTGAGTTTTATAGTTCCAAAATTAGCAAACTTTAGTTCTATGGAAAGCTTGGGAGAATACCTACCTATATCTATAAGCCTTGCATGCAGGAGATGTGTGTACATAAAGTTCTTTAAAGTTTAAAAATGACATCAGTAGCTATTTTATGAATTTTAAATCTTTATTTAAAATTCTTTCTGGAGTAAATCAAATTGCATGTGGTATATATTGGTATTAGCTATCATATCCTAGGTTGGTAGATTTTTTTCATCTTATATTTTGCTCTTGGTAGATTATTTTCTAAAACAGTAGGTTATTTCACTTTAAAATGGATAATCTTATTTTCTGTTATTTGCATGTATCTAGTTTCACTTGTTTGTGCTTTATATGTTTGTGCAAATAGTTTAGGAGTATTTTGGTGGAGTAGCTTTGTGTTTTCTTTAACATGCAACCCTGGATTGGTATAAAAATAATCTATACATTTTTAGGTACATTATTATTGCTAAAAATGTTTGTTTCACTAAAACTGAAATATATGGAGCTAAGAGTGTCCAAATTGAGTGAGTCCAATTTCTACAGAAAGATTAATTCAATACCTATCCATAGAAATTAACCTTGCATGTAGGAGATTCCTAAAACTGAAACTATATTCATTGTGGTCTTGAGACCAATAGCATTTGCATGATTTTTAGCTACTGTTTGGTAATAGCTTATATTGCAAATCCAAGTTTGACCACTTGATATGGTTGCTAGGTGCACTGTGGTAGAAGGATTTAAAGTTCTGAACATTTTCTTAGGAGTTATGAGTTATCCACCAAAACAACAACTTTGGCTAATAAAAGTATTAGCTTTTAATCATCTGTTCTTAGGAAATAAGAATGGTAGGAATATTACTAATCAACCTTTGTAGATCAGAACCTTAACTCAATAATAATGACTCGATTAAACCACTTTGATAATGTGTGGTGCATTGTTTACTTATGTTTAGCATTATTCACGTTGTACCCAAATAATAACATCAATTGAGTTTATATGCTTTGCTTGTGGGTATGTTTGTGTGGTATGTTTTACCTCCTTAAACATTATCGTATTTATCTAATAAATGTAATAAGTTAATTCCCTGTTTCACCTGAATGGTTATGAGTTGATGTGCTTACTAAATCATAAGACCGGAAACTTAGGTTATCCTTAAATAAACTTAATGAATTTCCTAAAAGTATTGTTAGACCATTCACTTTTGAGTTTCACATAGTTCATCTTGTTTCCTAGGAGTTGCACTAGTTTCATTTGTGTGTTAGGCATGTGAATGATTGTTTGGTGTTAAATTTTATCCAGTAGTTCCTTGTGTTTTGTAATGCTTAATATATGACTTTCTAATTTTAGATTGTTGTCAACACTTGGTTGCCATGTGATTGTTTGTTTATTGGTTGAAGTGACCTTAATTGTGATGTCCTGTTAAATAGGCCTAGTGCACCATTTTAGCTCTTAGTCATAAACTAGTTTGGATAGTGGTGTTACCATTGTTTGTCGCTTAGTTACTTGATAGTAGATGTTTCTTGAGCTAGTAACATGTTTGCATGTGAGTGTGCTCAATGCTTGTGTTATTATTAATAATTGCTTGTGTGTTAAGATACTTTTGTCTGAAGTATTTCCTAAACTATTAGATACTTTTGTCTGAAGTATTTCCTGAAACTAATATAGCAACTCTTGTTAAGTGATATAATAACCCTAAATGATGTGTTGTTTTAGTGTTCTGTAGAACTACCTTTTTAATACTCAGAGTTGTGGTGTATATTCCCTTAGGAGTATCTATTGTTTGTCTTAGCTCTATGAACCTTGTTGATTGTTGTTGTAGAGCTAAAGGAGTTGTTTGCTTCTGTTTGTATCTCAGTGTCTGGTACAATGCTTGCTGTTTGTTATGTCCTTGTGGCATTATCTTGTATTCTGAATGTTGTTCCTTTTCCTGTTTACGTCGTTAGATACGATCGGGAAGGAACGGGAAGTGAGGAATGAACCTGAGGAACATCAAGATCAAGACCAAGGACATATTGCTGAGCCAGGCAAGCCCACCTCACCACCTTTATGCAAATCCTACTATTTACAAAGCATGTTTTGTTTTAAAATAAAATAATGCATGTTTTACTTCTTTTTGTGGCACCTTGCCACGCGAAAACTATTTTTTTTACCAAATATTGTTTGGCCAAAGTTATCTACTAGAATAGTTGTAGGTATTATAAGAAGAGTTTTACTTGTTGAGTCTTGTCATTGAAGGCTCTATAAAGAAGATTAAGTTTTCAAGTAGTATATTCTGTTATCTTACCTCAAAACTATAGGATGGGAACCTATTTGATAAAACTGTTTTATGGAGGAAAACCTGAGTTGCTGGGAGCAATCAGCGTGAATGAAATATTTTATGAAAACCCGAGATGCTGAGAGCATTCGGAGATGTTGCGAAAACCCGAGCTGCTAGGAGCAGTCGGAGGTGGAGGTTTAATTTCGAAGTCCATGCTGCCGCCCGAACAATTAACCCGTGCAACCACACTACCTGACATGGGTAGGGCTTAGCCGGAAACTTGTCCGTTTTAGTGTTGGGGCTCTCATACTTTCTATGGGGGCTGGGCCCTCAAAGCCGGGTTGTCGTCCGGAAGAGGCAATACACTGTTGAGGACCAACAGCCGGACGATTACGGCAGGTCTCCTGACGTGGCGGTGTGGCGTCCCGAGGAAAGACCAAGAGGTCTAGTGGAGCACACGGTGCCGAGGAGAACAAACCTACCGGGAGGCCCCGATACTAGGGTGGTCATAGTGGAAAGTTTTGATCGTGTTATCCGGACCCCCGCATGCAGTCGTATGACGGGCCGTGGCAGACGCGGCGGAATAACCGATAGGTGTGGGTAAAGTGTGCAACCTCTGCAGAGTGTAAATCTATTCGAATAGCCATGTCCGCGGTCATGGACGGTTGGAAAGGCCACACTGGGCGTATGGAGAAAGAAGTTGTTTTAAAAAGGAAAGTGTTTCTGTGGAATAAAGAGGTACCTGGGAGGTACGGAATTTGAGTGAGGATGATTGGTCTCGGGGAGACAATCAGTCCAATCTCAAGGAAGGAAAAAGGGGTATCCCCATCCTAGTGTTTTTAAAGGTTTTACAAAAGAAAGTTTTGAACTTGGATATGTCCTTGCTATATCTAAGAGAAGAGAATTCTATCTCTAAAATGTTTTTCTTCAACAAAGATACAGAGATGTCGTATTCTCTATGTCTAAAATCATGGTATTCGGAAACTAAGCCCTATAGCCGTATATAACAGCCATCCCAGTTTTCGAAAAGTGTTTTCTTGCATTATCATGAAAACTTAAGCCTTAGAGGTGGTCTTGCGAGTACGTAAATGTACTCATATGGCTGTGTCCCTGGATATTCAAACGTCCAGGTTGAAATGAGGAGATGTGCGACAAGAAGGAGGAGTACGCCGACGACTACGCCAACCGAGTGTCCCGCTCAACTGCTCTGTGGGATTGCGTCAAGACGTGACGAGGGCCGACGCTAGTCGAAATCTTCCGCTGTACCTTAGTTCATTTTCGTCATGTGCGACGATGTTTGCAGACTTGTTCATGAGACCATTATTTATGTAAGTCTTATACTATTCGAGTTGTATGATGTAACTTTGTATACCATGTTGGTTATGTGGTCGCGATGCACTGATCATTGGGATCGTGATCTGTTTACATAACGTGGGCATCTCTGACGGTTAGTCAGAGGGGTCCTCACAAATACCTGGTGGGGCGGGGGTCGCCAGACCTTGAGAAGATGGTGGTGGCGCGACACGGCTCTCGCCGGAAGAGACGCTCCAACGGATCCCCAAGCTACGGACGGAGTCAGGAGGTGTGGCACGAGTGGGCGCGTGCGACGGAGACGAAAGACTCGCCTCACGCGTCCTCTTCCAGCGGGAGATGCGGACCGTGGCCTCCCGCCGGTGAGCTTTTGCTCCTCTCGATTAGGGGACCGAGAAGAGGTGGTGAATGGTCCGGCGGGTCCGCACGGGCGAGGGGAGGTGGAAGGAGGTGGTCTCGGTTCTTGGGGGTGGCTTTCCTCGCCAGAATCAAAGGAATGGCGGCGGCGGTTGACGGAACTCCGGCGTGCAACTGTGGGCAGCCTGGGGGGAGAGGGGAAAGACGCGGCAGGGGGTGGGGATTTTATAGGACCGAACGGAGGAAACAAATCACGTACATTGCGCTCGAATTTTGGAAAGAATCGGGGGAGGAGTTTCGGCCGGAAATTTTGGGCTGGAGGTGGAAGACGGGTTACGTCAGCATGACGTCAGATGAGACGTCACAATTGAATTTCTTTTTCTATTTTTCTAATTTATTCATATCTTTTGATTTACACGTCCAAATAAAGTCAAATAAATTTCTAAAAATTTGTAAAAACAATATCTTTGTGTTAAACCAGTTGTGGGCATGTTTTGAACAATTTTCAAAATTAATAATTTTGAAATAGTGATTAAATACAAATTTGACACTTAATGTTAAATTTAAAACTAGGGTTTAATTAATTTTATTTTTGGCTAAAATAAATTCTATGAAATACCCACATTCATATATGTTTGAATTTAAGTTATTTAAACTCATATTCCAGTATTAAATAAGTTTTAGCTTTAATAGATTATTAAATAACATATTACAACTATTTGTAATGAAAAGAGAAAATGTAATGTAATCATTTTTAATTCAAATTATTTTGTGCACCATTATATTTTATATTAAGATAAATCATTTGAAAACTTCATAAACAACTTTGCACAAGATTTAAATTTAAATCATTTCTTATATAGAATATATTCATGAAATTCATTTAAGCTAATGAAATTTGTATAATTCATTAATTAAATTCTATGAAGTTTTAAAGATATAAACTATAGACTTGTAATTATTATTTTAATTTATGTATAGCTATGGCTAAGTGGTTGAAATGAAATACTTATAAAGAAATTTTTTATTACAATAAAATGGTTTGAAAGCTTGCAAAACATTTGTCAAATTACATATTGAGGTTTTATGAAACTACAATAAAATGTTTAACTAGAAACCACTTTTGAAAATAATGATAAACTGAGATATTTGAAATATTAAACTCTTTCAATAAGTTTGAAGTCTTTCATAGCTTGTTTTCATATTCATTTAATGTTTTATTTTAATCAAAAACAAAAGTTTAAATTTTAGTGATTTTTAAACATTATAAAATGTTGGGATGTTACACGGGGGCCACGGACTCGCCCTCTGCTTCTGGAGCCGGGCAGGGGGACGAGGAGGCCCTGGCGAATCCCTCCACCAGGGCGGGGGAGGGCATATTTCTCCAGGGCCGGGCCCTTTACTGACAAGATCTACGAGATCTCGTCAGGTGACGACGATGCCTTCGTCGTAGCGCCTTCGCGACTTGTGGAGGAAGAGGAGGATGAGGCCACTGACGAGGAGGCCGCGCCGGGGTGGCGCGAGCCCTGCTCCACGGCAGCCATGGACCAGTCCGGGGCAAGGCTGTCGGATGTTCCTTCCAAGAGGAAATCCGAGGAGCCTCCGGAGGTCTCTGGCGCCAAGGCCAAGCCCTCCTGGCGCTCGCTAGGCTTGGCGTGGGTTGACACCGGCGCCAAGAAGTCGGGGTAAGTGTTTTTGACCGTCACTTGTTTGTTTCTTAGTTTTTCCTATTCACCTCCTTCCTAAGGATCTTTCCCTGGTGCTTGCCAGCGACCTTGTGCCTATGAAGTGTCGCAAGCTTCGCAAGGAAGCAGACGTGAAGAGAGCCACGGCAGAGGCTGTGGCTGAAGAGGCCGCGAGGCCTGTGGAGACGGCCTCCACGGGCCCAACTGAAGAAATGCCTCAGGCGGAGACCGCTGCACCGCCTCCCGAGCAGGTGGTGGTGGAGATGCAGGAGGAGCGGGTTGCTACCCCTACTCGCGCTCCTACTCCGCCTCGCGCGGCTACGCCACCGCGCGAGCCAACTTCAGCCTTCTGTGACGCCCGAAAATCGGTACTATGTAGATTTAAGCGCTCCCGCCGAAATCCACATAATAACGATTTTAGGTCACCCACTAGACATAATGTGAACGCCGAAACATGCCCATTATGTGGGTGGAATTGTGATAACATTGCAACAGTTCCGATACATCCACAAATACAACAAAGATATATAATACAACAACGACTTGAACAAGTCAAGATACAAATGTTACAATACAAAGATTCAAATGACTGCGAAAGCAAAATAGTATCCGACTACGGATAAGATGCAAATTGTACTAAGAGTCCTGAAGATAAGTGATGGCGCCATATCCTTGCCCAGCCAAGCCGGAGGGATTCCCTAGCTAACGTCGTCAGACTTCAAACCTGTCGACTGCACATAAAGCACAACCCAAAAGAGGGTCAGCGCACTCCCTGGCAAGCAAAACCGACTTGCCTACTTTCTACACCATCTCCCAAAATATAGGGGAGGTGGACTTAGCGGCAGTAGCACTAGCAACCCAGAGAGACACGCTATAAATTACGTCTAATCAGAGAGGGATAAGAGAGCGCATAAGAAAACCAACTACTACTAACACCAATCATAACCCTTTCTCGGATTAACCCCCTCAACCAAGTATGAGGAAGCACACATTGAACAGTTTTAGTTACCATTTACTGTGAAAGTAATTCTATATTACTAGTCAAATTAATTAACATTAATTAGGTGCAAATTGTCTAGATCTTGTTAGCCAGCATCATCACCAAGTCGTCCATTACCGTGGACACGGCTCATCGATAAGATTATACCCTGCAGGGGTGCACTACTGGACCTATACTCGCATGATCAACCCAGTCAAAAACATTAGGGCCTCTCAACCCAACTCTTTTCCTTCACCGCAACAAGTCCAGGAGCCACGGGAGCTATGCTGGTCCCGGCCAAAAGGGTGCGGACTCCCGCAGGACACACCCCTCCGCACCAACAGGCCGCGCCCTATATGCATGTAACAAGGCACACCACCAAAGTAAAATCCTACACTAGTATCAATGCATATGAGACAAATGGAAAACCCGAACTAGGTGCGGCTCCCGGACAAGTCGAAGTTCCAGTCGAAGTCGAGGGGGGCTCCATAGGGCCTCCCACAAGTGCTTAGTGCGCTCAGAATTGGATCCGAGGACAAAATCTCAGTTCCTAGGTCGACACTTAGCAGAACGAAGCACCTCGCAAGGCTTTCCGCCGGTGCCTTATCTTTTAATTATAATACCCCAATATAATACAACATTTTATTAAGGTAGAATAATCTATCAAGCTAAGCATATGAAATAAAAGACCAACTGACGACTTGCACAACCAACTCTAAGCATGCACTACGACTCGCAAGGCTAACAGATAAACATACAACAGGTGATGGGATGTGGGGATCAAGCTGTATGGGCTGCAGGATAAACATTCGATGGGATCGCGATAAAGAATCGAATACTAGGGTAGCAGAGATCAACAACAGAAATGAAAGACAATGTATAGGTAAACAAGCAAACTTTCATTGCCTGGAATCCCGCATGGAAGTAGATCTTGTCGTTACTCACACATCTCAACGTCGTATCCGCGAAGAAGCAACAAACACTGGAAAGCATAAAAGATGAATTTTACAATTACGGCAAAAGATCCAGCATGATCATACAGGAATGATGCATGACATGGCAAGATACAAAACAAAAGCAATTGATCCAAATTAAGCGGGAAACCAACCCCGTCAATTAATATTTTGGTGCAAGTTATTTATCTACTCAATAATATTATATGTTGGTTAACATGGTAACACATGTCATGAGTGATCTAATTAAATTAAATGTAATATGGCAATAATTAAATAAAGCCCAACACATTCCATAGTTAATTATTTAGGTGCAACAAACAAATTACACTAAGCAATTAAAATAAAACATTCAAAATGGCATAAGAATGGCATATTAATATTCATTGCATTTTTCTGATAATAAAACAAATAAAGATTATTTTATTTGGAGTTATAGATTAAAAGGTATTAACATTTTAGTTTCAGGGGTGTTTCTGCAAGTTACAGGGACCTGTTGGTGATGGAAAAACTGTTGGTGGGGGCTTAAGTGTGAAAACAGGGAGCACAGGGGGTCAGGGAAAGATTACAACGCATTAGTCACTTACGGGTGGGACCCCGCTGTCAGAGACCGAAAAGATAATAAAAAGGGCCTTTTTCATTTCAACGTGCCCAGTGGGGGATCAAACTCATGATCTCGGGCGGGGGAGTGATGGCTGCGCTAGCCAGTGGGCCAGAAGTGTGTTGATGTTTGGATGTGAACCGAACTTCTATTATAGTCTAGTAGGGACACCGGATCTGAACAAATACAGAGAAAAAGAGTGGATTGCGTTTGGGGGAGTTGACTCGCGATCTCGCGGAGCAAACGTCGGAGTGCTGCCACTGGAGTGCGCTGTTGTTTGTGAATAAATCAGGGATCAATTTTATACGAAGTTGATAGCGCTGTTAACTGAAACTGAGCAAGATTCAGACATTCAGACCGACGAACTGAATACAACGACGAAGGATCTACGACAAACAGCGGCGAGCGCTGCTGCGATTCCGCGCGAGGGCGGTTCCATAGCAAGGGGAGAGGAGGGGAATGGGATCCCAGAGGTGAGGCTCACCTTGGGGGAGGCCGGGGCATGGAGGGCGGCTCGGAGGAAGAGGAAGATGGAGGTTTCTCGCGTGTGCACAGCAACCGAACATCGACGACAACAAGCTTCATGACGATCATGGCGGTGCTCCGGGCCGGCTTCTGCTCCGATCTTCTGCGTAGAGGAAGGCGACGGCGAGGAGGTTCCATTCCGCGCTCGGGCAGGGATCAGGGCAACCATGGGAGTGGCTCGGGTGCTCTCCGAGATCAGTAATGGAGGCCTTCGGTGGGGAGAGAAAGAATAGAAAGAGTGAGAAGGGGAAAGTGGCGGTGTAGGGGAAGAGAGGGGCGATCCAGGGTTAGGGTTCGTGGAAGAGAAGAGGGGCTGGCTTTAAGGGGAGGGGGAAAGCAGGTAGTAGGTGGGGCTGCCATGGCATCACGCCATGTGAGTCCTCTCTATTCCGTACTGAAGGAGAAGGAGGGGGTGAGAAGTGGGTCGGGCTAGGGGAGAGATGGGCTGGAGGTGGGCTTCGGCCTAGGTTAGATTTTTCTCCCTGTGATTTTTTATTTATTTTATTTTATTCTTTTCTGTATTATGTTTTTAAAACAAAATAGAAAAATAAAAGATGTATAGACTTTTGGAAAATATTTATAGTTTCCAAAAATACACAATTTAATATATTAGTTTGAATATTTGGAAAAGAATTTATATATCACATTTAAATTAATTCGTTTGGCATTTGAAAAAAAAGTGGAATTTGAATTTGAAAGGTGTGACTTAAATTTAAATGCAATAAAATAAATGAAGTGACAAAAGCATGATGACATGGTATCATGATGATGCAAAAAAGAAAACAACAAAAATCTAATTTGGGATAAATCCCGGGGCGTTACACCTTCCGGCTCGTGATGTCTCTGGAGGGCCTGGAGGCGCACCTTGCCCCCGAGGACGCCCAGCACGCCCAGCATCGCGACCAGCTCACGGGGGCGTGGGCGTCCTTCCATGCCGCGGTTGAGGCCCGCCGCCAGGAGGATCTTGCACTTCAGGGCACGCGCGATGAGGCCGTCCGCTTCGCCAAGGAGATCCGCGAGGGGGCCATCCGTGACGCAGACGAGCTCCTTGCTACCCTCCAGGACGAGCGCAACGCAGCCGCTGATCTCCTGGCCAAGGTGAGGGCCGAGCGAAGCCATGGAGGGCTCGTTGGCGCAGAAGCGCCGCGACCTAGCCCAGCTTGAGTCCCAACTCCTCTCCGCACATCAGGCCGTGCAGGCCACTCTGAAGTAGGACCGCAAAGGCCTGGCCGCCCGCGAGCGGCAGGTGGTCGCCAATGAGAAAGACATGCTGCTGCGCGACGAGCAGCGGCTCCAGGCATAGAACATGCTTGCGTCCAGGCGCGAGGAGCTCGAGGTGCGTGAGGGGAACCTGGCCGAGGCGCTCCAGAAGCACGACGAGAATGTCGCCGCCCAGAAGCAAGCCCTGGAGCGCTTCCACGAGCGGTTCGCCGAGAATAAGAAGGAGGCGGAGAAGGACCTCGTGGAGTGGGAGAAGGACTATAAGCAGGCCATTGCCCAAGAGTACCGCGACAAGGCAAAGAAGCAGGAGAACCGCTTCAAGGCCAAGCACGCCGCTGACGCCAAGCGGATCGCGGAGCTGGAGAAGGCCAACGCCAAGCTGGGGGTTCGCCTCCAGCGTGCCAAAGAAGCCCATCGCCAGGCGGAGGATGCTCGCAGGACACCCGTCCAGGACCAGAACGCCCTCGTCAAGGATGTGGAGGAGCAGGTGGGCCCCGTGGTCGAGCAGGTGGCGGAGGCTGCAGACACCGCGCAGGCGGCTCGGGTACTCACGAAGCAGCGGGAGCGCATGTTCCAGGCGTTGGTGGCCAGGGGCAACGAGCTCGCTACCCAGCTTGGCGCAGAGGCGCCGCACGCCGAGGCTCGAGGCCGTGGCGAGGTTGCCATGTACCTGGTCTACTTCAACCAGCTCTTCACGGCACTCGAGAGCACTGCAGCTGATCTCCGCGAGGTGATCGAGGTCAAGAGCCACCAGCTCCTAGGGGTGGTCGTTGACCGCATCTTCACCAACCTCCGGCTCCTCACGCCTGGCTTCGACCTTTCCACAGTGACCGAGGCTCGTGTGGGCGACGAGGTGTGGCGGTTCTCCAACCACCTCCGCGAGCTAGTCGAGGCCTTTTGCAACCGCTTGAAGCGCAGGGAGGCTGTTGCAGACGAGAGCGAGGAGGCTTCCCTTGCCGAGATGCAGGAGGACGCTGCGGAGGAGGAGGGGCATGATGGTGCGGACTCCGCCTGAGCCTTGTTTATTGTGCCCTTGAGCGCTTGTATCTGACGCATTCTTATGTTTAGACACTGTGCATTTTGGGCATGTAATATACTCCTTGAGTAATTTATGTCAGCTCGTGTGCCCCTCGAGAGGCCCCTTTTGTCTTACTTTCATGTCTATGTTTTCTCTGTGTCGTTAGGACCCATCTCTTCGCGCTATGACTCCGCCGCTGCGGTATGCTAGAGCACTGACTCAGCAAGGCCGGGGAGAGTTTAAGGCTTGGAGAGGTAAGAGCCCTGAGTCACGATGCTCAAGTGCCCCCCTTTCACGTGCGAGTAGTCCATGAAACACAAGGGAAAATGAAATCGCTCGAGGGACAAACGTGTGCTTGTGGCGGAAAAAAGGCTCTCGAGGCATGAATGCGATACTTAGCTTCTCGAGGCTTTTTCCCTGTAGAAGTTTTTTGCCTGGCGAGTATGTCCTCTTCAAGGGTTTTTGCCCTGTTGCCTCCTCAGGCTTGTAGGGACGCTTGTTCCCTGTAGATGTTACAGTGGCAAACCCAAACGCTTGTACATGGTAGTGGGAACTCATGCGCGCGTATAGGTCTCCTCAGGCATTCCTCGCGAGGAGAGTAAGTACCAAGGTCCTTTGTAGAGATGGCGTGTTTGTGGGAACTTGACCTCCAGCCCGAGCTCAGATCCTTGGGTTTTACAGTGTTGCTGGTGTGTCATTTGAGGCACTGGCACCCTACTCAGCCCTCTCTCGCGAGGTGCGCATGGGGAAAGATATAAGCGCACAGTGAAAAACTATAATGCGGCAATAAACTCACCATCAAAATATTACATAGCGGCGCCGTAGAGCATAGTTCACTTAGGAACAAAACTGTCTCTTTATGCTTGGAGTTGCCAAGTTTATGTGTTATCCATGTCGGGGCATGGGGAGCACCCATTAGTGGCAGATACTCTCTACGGCCTGAGGTGGCTCGTTACATGGAGAGCTCGGAGGGTTGACCCTCGAGAGAAGCCTTTGGAGTTTGGAGGTTTAAGTCGTGAGCTTTTACCCTCTAGAGACAAAAAATGTTTGGAGGTGGAGCCGTAAGCTGCCTCGTCAACCAGATGTCTTGACGTGACAATGATCACGGGCGTGACAATAATCACGGGTAGAACTTGCGTAGGTGCATAATGTTCCACGAGTTTTTGACGGGGATGTCGTCTTGAGTGTCGAGGCGAGCCGCGCCAGGCCTGGTGATGTGGGTGACCCTGTAGGGGCCTTCCCACATGGGTGACAGCGTGTGGAGGCCTTCCCTGGAGAGGATTTGCCTGAGGACGAGATCGCTTGTCTCCAGGGTGCGCGAGCGCACATTGTGGTTGTGGTAGCATCGCAGGTCCTGCTGGTATTTTGGTGCCCGCAGGGCGGCACGACGGCGTAGTCGCTCAAGGAGCAGCAGGTCGTCGTTGTTGTAACATCCCAACATTTTTTAATGTTTAAAAATCACAAAAATTTAAACTTTTCTTTTTATTAAAAATAAATATTAAAATGCCTAAGAAAACCAACTATAAAAGACTTCAAACATATTGAAAGGATTTAATATTTCAAATATCTCAAGTAAACATTATTTTCAAAGGTTAGTTCAAGTTAAACATTTTATTATCCCTTGTAATTCTGAAAACCTTAATATGTAATTTGACAAATGTTTTACAAACTTTCAAACCATCGCTTGGTAATAAAAAGTTTCTTTGTAAGTATTTGATTTCAACCACTTAGCCATAGCTAATCATAAATTAAAATAATATTGCAACTATTTATAACATGGTATAATTGCCACATAGTTTCACTCTTTCACCTGAGTTCAAAACATAGTTTTATAAATTATAAGCCTATAGTTTATAACTTTAAAACTCCATAAATTAAAATTAATGAATTATCCAAATAAACAATTCATTTGCTTAAATGAATTTCATTTATTTACAGAGCATGAAATGATGAATATATCCTATATAAGAAATGAATTAAATCTAAAATCTTTTCCAAAGTTGTTTTATGAAATTTCATATGATTTATCCAAATATAAATATATTGGTGCACAAATTATTTTGAATTAAAATGAATACATTATTTTCATATAGTTTGTGATATGTTATTTAGTAATATACTAAAGCCTAAAATGAACTTAGTATTTGGAAATGAGTTTAAATGACTTAAATTCAAACATATTGGATGTGGGTATTTTACAAATTTTATTTAGCCAAAAGAAAATTTAATTAAGATATAATCTAAAATTTGACTTTAAGTGTCAAATTTGTATTCAATCAATATTTCAAAATATTATTTTTCAAAAATGTTCAAAACATGCCCACAACTGGTTTAACACAAAGATAATAATTTTACAATTTTTTTAGAAATTGCAGCTATATAGATATAATCTCACCGAGGATGATGGCTCCCACCCCCCCCCCCCCCCGAGCTCTGGCGGCTCCCATGGCGACTTCCATGGCGATCTTGGTGCCCACCCCATCTAGGTCTCTCCATGGCGGCTGGAAGAGTGAGGATGGATCCTTTCAATGATCCCTCCTCCATTGCTCATCTCCTGGACTTCTCCATTGGTCACCAGTTCAGAGCTAAGGTTCGACATCTCTTTGCCTCCTCAGTTAGCCCTGTCTCCTCCTCTAGTCGTTTCTATCTTGTTGTCTCCTTTGGTCGTGCTGCCTTCCGTTTGGATGTTCTGAATGTTAGTCTGGCCCTCTCGGCGGTATTGGGAGTGGCCTATGATGAGATTGGTACGTCAGTTCTTGCCGATAGAGTTTTCAAATTTGCAGTCAGTTCAAAACAGGTGGGATTCTTAATCTGTAATTTGAGATCTATTGACTGCAAATTGTTCAAATGTTATTTTCATCTCTGGGGTCATGGAGGACCTAACTGGATGAGAGAAGAAAAGATCTGGAATCATCAAATGGATGCAGAATGGTCTCAGGTGGGTGCACGTCGATCACGTCCCCATGCAAACCCTAGACAACCTTCTGTTCCTCAAATTTTTCAGCGTCTTCGGTTGCATCTTGAGACCAATGTGCCTAGCTCTTCTGTTCTCACGGGCGCCAACACGATTCCACTGGGTGCTCGCCATACTTCGGATTTAGACCCTACTGGTATTGTGAAAAATCATAGTGTTCATCCGATCACGATATCGTCGGCGAAAAAGCGGGATCTTTCCATTTTAGCCTCTCGCCCAATTCTAAAGTTGCAATGGAGGCCCATTCAGAAACAAGTTCATATTTCTTCCGCAGCCCACTCAGTGGCCCAACAACCGCTGGTTTGTGAAGATGCAAATCTGGCCTTTTCAACAGAGGAGTTCATCTGCTGCTCCAGATGTCTCAGTCCGTTTCATAGTAAGATTAACTGCTCTAATCAGATTCGCTGCAGAATTTGTTCAAGATACGGTCACATTGCCCGCAATTGCTTTGATCGTTATAACCATAAGAGGATCTTTCGTAGAGTTGCTACTAAGGAAGTATCTTTGCTGAATAAAGAAATACCAATCGACAGAACTGTCTCGGCACCCTCCCCTGTTTTCCCCTGCTTCCCCTGCACCGGCGACTCCGCCTGCCAACCGCCGTCGGCTCCGGCTTACATTGAAGCGATGGCGAACTACCCCGTCGACCCTGTGCCCCACCTGCCTCCTGGAGCAGGTTATGAACCATTTAGCCCTCTCCGACCGCAACGTGGCTATGTGGTCATCGGCGGTTCTACTCCTGAGATATGCGATGATTGGGCGATCATCCTCCTCGAACCAGAGCCTACCTGGGAGCAATTTGAAGGTACTTCTGCCCTGATCACTGCTCAGATGGTGCAGAGAGGATATGATGTTAGACAAGTTAGTCGTTGTGCGATGGGTGCTGCGATGGTTAGGTTTGATGGGGTTATTGACCGTGACAGTGCTATTAGAAACAGCCCCTATTTCATTGGTGATTCTGTGATGCGTGTCATTGAACATGATAAAGGAAGGAACTTCAGAGCTGCTACTTTTACTCATGATGTCTGGCTTATGCTTCTGAATTTTCCTCCTGAGTGCTGGAGTCTTAACACCATTATTTCCACCTTTGCTCCATATGGTCGTTTCTTGATTTGGAATAGAGATGATACCAACAAGGCTCGGATTCTTGTGAAAATAAGGACTTTTGACATTGATAGGATTCCTGGCAGTATTGTTGTTGTGCAGAATTTCAGTGAGGAAGGCAATGGTGGTTCTTGGTCCTGTCCTTGTATCATTCTCAATAGACGTATGCTGGGAGCAGGGGCTGGTGATGAAGATCCTCTCCCACCTGAGGGTGAGAACCCACACCCAGTTCCTATTGTGGTTGATGGATTTGCTATGTGGCATGAAGAAGAAGCTCAGGTTGTGCCACCTGTCCTTCCTGTTAACGAGGAGCCTGTTTTAGTCACCCCACCTCAGAGTCATGTCCCTGATGTTCACATTGTCTTACCAGCACCAGTTGTACCTGTTCCTGATCATGCACCTGTGATAGATGTTGTGATAGCCCCAGTTATTGAGCCAGTTGTTGCTCCAGTTGTCCAAGATGCTCCTCCTCCTGTGCAGCCTATCTTTGTGGAGGTGTTCCCCCCAGCTCGCAATCTACCTGTACCCTCCTTAGGCAACATAAGCAACATCTCATCTGAGACTTCTGTTGCAGTTGAGAATGTTGCAGTTCAACTCCCTACTGATCTTAATGCTGCAGCTAGTAATATTTCAGATGCTGATCAACAACTTGGTACTTCTACTGCTCCATCTGCTTCTCTTGCTGCCTCAAGGAAGAGAAAAGGAAAAGCCATTATGTCTGTTGAACAGGTCAGGAGAAGCAACAGAATTGCAAAGCTCAAGGAAGGCTACAAGGATATACCTGCTGATTCTGGCATTGAGGGCCATGAGGTTGATGATGAAGACCAGGACAGGGGAGCTCTATCTGTTATTGTCAGTGATGTCAATGCTCCTGCTCCACCTTTTCTGCCTCTAGAGACTATCCAGGCTTTGTGTCAGACCCTGAATTCAAGCTACACAAACGAAACGTATCGGTTGGGCCACACAACCAAGAACATACTGGGGTTACCAATCCCAGGAAACAATCAGGCCATGCTCGGAATGGATCATCGGCCGACAGCTCTTGGCGACCCCAACGTCACATACGTTTCCAGATTGTGCACGCAAGAACCCAAAAAGTCTTCCAACTCGTATACTTCAAACATACACACATGTTATACGAGTCGGATTTTTAACAAGTTGAAACCACAGAATAAACCGAAGACACAAAGAAAGGAAATAATATCCAAAAGCTCTCGCTCAGCAAAATATAGCGAATGGTACCAAACAGAGGACACATGTCCCAACATTACATCATGCAGCGGAAACAAACCGGTCTGAGTACAGACAAGAAGCAAAGGGCTCAAAGCCGAAACGGAAAAAGAAGACCCATCCACGTGGTCCACCAGGAAGAAGCCCAGGGGAACTCTAACTACTCGTCGTAGATCTCGTCGTCGAACTCCACGTAATATCCACCAACCTGGTCGTGCGAAGAATCCTCAACTGCAGAAAAACCACAGCCCGCGAACGGGTCAATACACCGAAGCGTATCGAACAAGCTTAAGCTAACAGGTTACAAAACTGTAAGACTCCCAAAATATGGGGTTAAGTGGACTTTAGCGGCAGCAGCACTAGCAACCTAATAGAGACACGCTACAACTTCCGTCTAAGTTAGAGAGGGATAAGAGAGCGCATAAGTTAACCATCTACAACTAACACCAATCATAACCCATTCTCGGATTAACCCCCTCAACCAAGTATGAGGAAGCAATTCGGGAATTACTCACACAGTGAACAATTTTAGTTACAAGTTATTGTGGAAGTAAGTCTATATTACTAGTCAGGCTAATTAACAATGATTAGGTGTAAGTTGTCTATGATCTTGTTAGCCAGCATCATCACCAAGTCGTCCATAACCGTGGACACGGCTCATCGATAAGATTATACCCTGCAGGCGTGCACTACTGGACCCGTACTCGTTCGATCAACCCCAAAAGCAAAGCCAGAAGCTAGGGCATCTCAACATGGCAAATCTCTTCTCTACGACCCATCCAGGGAACCGCATGATTGTGTGCACGGCTAATCAGGTCCAGTGCCCGCGGGATACGACCTTCATAGCACTCTAAGAACGTGCCACCCTATATGAGAATCGACAACTCCATCATCATGAGATCGTTAGGTATCCATATGCATGCATCAAATGGAAAGCCCGAACTACTTGCGGCGCCCTGGATAAGAAGCGGATTAGATCGAAGCCGCAGGGGGCTCCATAGGGCCTCCCACAAGCGGTTAGTGCGCTCAAAATTGGATCCGAGGACAAGAACTGAGTTCCTAGGTCGACACTTAGCAGAACAAAGCACCTCGCAAGGCCTTCCGCCGGTGCCTTATCTTTTAATTATAATACCCCAACAAAGATAGCATTTTATTAAAGTAGACAATCTATCATGCTAAGTATAAATGACATAGGACAAACAGACTCGCAGAACCAACCTTAAGCATGCACTACGACTCGCAAGGCTAACAGCTAAACATACAACAGGTGATGGGATGTGGGGATAAAGCTGTATGGGCTGCAGGATAAACATATGATGGGATCGCAATTCAAGAATCGTATCTAGGATAGCATAGATCAAAAGGCAAGGATGAAAATCAAACAATCGTGTAAACTGTTAGCAGAAGCTTGCCTGGCAGCTTGTGGCCCGGCACAAAAGCTGAAATCTCAAGGAGGAAAGTATCGGCAGCAGACACGTCGTCGTCTACCCAGAGAAGAGCAAAACACCGACAATAGGAAACATAATCAATACAAAGCAAATGCACAATCAAATGATATTGCAATATGGTATGAGATGATTAGGTCATATTAATGCGGGGATGAAGTCCCGGCAATTAATTATGGTGTAAGTTATTTCTGTAACCAACAAGTTAAATGTTGTTTAACATATATAACATGGCATGGTGATCTAATTAATTTAAATGGAATAGGCAATAGATAAATATTTGCCCAACACATTCCATATTTATTATTTTAGTGCAAATTATTTATCTACACATCAAATTAAATGTTTATTCGCATGACAAGACATGGTATAAAAGATATGAGCATATTAAATGGAATTAGGGCATTATATATTTATTACCCCACATATTCCATATTTAATTCTTTAAGTGCATTTGTTAAATTAAAGTAAGCATTTAAAATAAATGATGCAAAATGACATAAGAATGTGATATTAATGTTTATTGCATTTTTCTGATATAAAAACATATAAAGTTTATTTAATTTGGAGTTATACAAATAAAGTTATTACATTTTTAGTTCTAGGGTTGTTTCTGAAATTACCCAAGGACCTGTTCGTGATAGAAACTTAGCAGTGAAGGTCCTCTGTGCAAACAGGAAACTCCAGGGGGCTCAGGGTAAAATTACAGCGCCTCTGTCTCTGACTGGTGGGACCTACTCGTTAGTGGGAGAAAAAGAAAACAAAAGGGTGGACTTTTATTCACTCCGGCCGGGGATCGAACTCGCGAGCGCGCGCGGAAGGATCGGAGCGCGCTGCTAGCCGCTCGGGATCGGGTGGTGTTGTTGTTTATCTAGGTGTGGATTTTCTTTTGACAGTATAAACTAGCTCTGACGGAACTGAAGAAAAACAGAAACAGGGGCACGGCGGAGAGTCGGGGGGGGGGGGGGGGGGCTCACCGGCGACAGGAAACTGGGCGGCGCTGCCTCGGGCTAGCACGCGGGTGCGGGAGCGGGCGGTGGCTCCGTTTCTGGGCTCGGGGGCACAGGGGATGCACGGGAGGACTCGTATCGGTGCTCGCCGTGGCGCGGGGTGCCGTGGCCGGCGACGGAGAAGAAGCTCCTGCGCGGACGTCCTCGCTGCTCCCCGGGTCCGGCTCCTGGTCGACGAAGGCGGAGGAGCTCGTGGCGTAGCTGCTGGCGAGGTGGAACGGCGCGGGGGCGACGGAATGCGACGAATTGGTGGCGGCGCTCCGGCGGGTTCGGGTGGAGTAGGAGAGGAACAGAGGAAAAGGAGGAGAACAGAGAGCGCCGGCGGCGGGGCAGAGGGAAAGGGTTAGGGTTTGGGGCTGGCGGCTGCGCGGCTCTAAAGATAGGGATAAGGAGAGGGGCAGAGCAGGTGGGGCGCGCCTGGCAGCGAGCCAGCACCATGACCTGGAAAGCGTGCTCGACCTCCTCCGTACGGAGGAGGGAGACAAGGTAAGTGGGCTGGTTGCTGGGTTGAGGTGGGCCAGATTTGGCCCATCTCGGCCTGGCTCTCTTTTTTTTTTTGCACTGTTTCTTTTCTTTTTATTTTCTTTTCTGTTTTGTTTTTGCTTTTAAAACAAAATGGAAAGAAAATAAAGATGAAACCCTTTTGACCAACTTTTATATGTATAAAATAGTTAATTTAAAATACTAAGTTTGAAAGTTTATAAAAACTTTGCAACAACATATTTAAAAAATAATTGAATTTGCATTTGAATTTAATAGTGTGAATTAAAATTAAATACAACAATTTAATTAATTGTGGTGACAAAAAGAAAAGATATCATGCTGATAATTTTTATTACAACACAAACGCAACATTTTGGGAAAGTCTAAAGTTGGGATGTTACAACACTCCCCCCCTCAAAGGAATCACGCCCCGAGATTCTTCATGGAGTAACGAAGAGGTCGGGATACTCGGCACGTAGGTGGTCTTCGCGTTCCCATGTAGCTTCCTTGTCAGAATGATGAGACCACTGAACCTTGTAGAACTTAACAGTGTTGTTACGGGTGCGACGTTCAGCTTCGTCAAGAATGCGAATCGGTTATTCGACATAAGAGAGGTCTTCTCGAAGTTCAATAGATCCATGATCAACTGCACGTCCTGGATCTTGGAAGCACTTCTTGAGTTGTGACACGTGGAAGACATCGTGCACTTTGGAGAGGTTTGGAGGAAGTTCCAGACGGTAAGCCAATTCACCACGCCTTGAAAGAATGTTGAAAGTCCCAACATAACGCGGAGCGAGTTTGCCTTTGATGCCAAAGCGTTGCGTGCCTCTCAGAGGAGTGACACGAAGGTAAGCTTGATCACCAGGTGCATAGACCATGTCCCTGTGCTTGCTATCATAATAGCTTTTCTGCCGAGACTGGGCAATCTTCAGATTGTCACGAATGATGCGAACCTTTTCTTCAGCCTCTTGGATAATGTCAGGACCAAAGAATTGACGTTCACCAGCTTGAGACCAATTCAGAGGAGTTCTGCATTTGCGGCCATAGAGAGCTTCGAAGGGAGCCATGCCTAGACTTGCTTGGAAGCTGTTGTTGTAGGAGAACTCAGCATACGGAAGGCAATCCTCCCATTTCATGCCAAAGGAGATAACACAAGCTCTGAGCATATCCTCCAGAATTTGGTTCACTCTTTCAACCTGTCCACTTGTCTGCGGATGGTAAGCTGTGCTGAACAGAAGTTTGGTACCCAAGGCTTTCTGAAAGCTATCCCAAAATCGAGAAGTGAAGATACTTCCACGATCTGAGCTTATTGCCAAAGGAACGCCATGTAACGGAACCAGTCTTGTCATATAGAGTTCTGCCAACTGACTAGCTGATACTGTCTCTTTGACTGGAAAGAAGTGAGCCACTTTGGAGAGACGATCAATGACAACAAAGATTGCATCGTTGCCTTACTTGGACTTTGGAAACCCAGTAACGAAGTCCATCTCAATCTTGTCCCATTTCCACTCAGGAATTTGCAGTGGTTGAAGAAGTCCAGGTGGTCTCTGATGAACTGCCTTGACACGACAGCAAACATCACAATGAGACACATATCGAGCAATTTCACGCTTCATCCTGGTCCACCAATAGATTGGCTTGAGATCCTGGTACATCTTTGTGCTGCCAGGGTGGATAGAAAGAGGAGTATCATGAGCCTCCTTGAGAATGATCTCTCTTAAGCTGTCAAGCTTGGGCACTACACTGCGTTCTTCAAACCACAAGGTACCCTTGTCATCGAGAGAGAAACTCTTGTACTTATCCTTGCCAATGTTGTCTTTGATATTCTTGACACCAGAATCACGCAACTGTGCGGCATGGATCTTATCCTCAAGTGTAGGAGTGGCAGTCAAGTTTGCAAGATAACCAGAGGGAACCACTTGAAGATTGAGCTTCTTGAATTCTTCATGAAGGGGAGGTTGGATGTCCTCAACCATGAGGTTGTTGCAATAGGACTTGCGAATGAGAGCATCAGCCATTACATTAGCTTTGCCTGGAGTGTAAGAGATGGTAAGATCATAATCTGAGAGTTTCTCAAGCCACCTTGTTTGCCTGAGGTTCAGATCTGGTTGAGTGAAGAGATATTTGAGACTCTTGTGATCAGTGAAGATCTCACAACTGTGCCCCAACAAATAAGGTCTCCACGCCTTGAGGGCATACATGATTGCTGCAAGTTCAAGATCATGTGTAGGATAGTTGAGCTCATGAGGCTGCAACTGGCGCGATGCATAAGACACAACTTTGCGTTCTTGGATGAGGACTGCGACTAGTCCTTGAAGAGATGCATCGCAGAAGATTTGGAAAGGTTTGGAAGTATCTGGTCCAACTAGAATAGGAGTAGAAGTGAGTTTAGCTTTCAAGAGATTGAAGCTCTCATCACACTTTGGAGTTCAAAGGAACTTTCTATCCTTCCTAGTAAGATCGGTGAGAGGCTTAGCGATTTTGGAGAAGTTCTCAACAAATCGGCGGCAATAGCTAGCCATGCCAAGGAAACTCCTGACTTGTTTCACTGATGTAGGAGGCAACCATTCAATAATGGCCTTCACTTTTTCTGGATCAACAGAAATGCCTTCAGAAGAGATGACATGACCAAGATAAGATACTTTAGGAAGCCAGAATTCACACTTGGAGAACTTGGCGTAGAGACGATGTTCTCGGAGTTTCAACAAGATAAGACGTAGATGTTCTCCGTGTTCTTCCTCGGTTTTGGAATAGATAAGAATGTCATCGACATAGAATACCACGAACTTATCGAGATATTCCATGAAAACGAAGTTCATTAGACGTGAGAAAGTCGCCGGAGCATTTGTGAGACCGAAAGACATGACAGTGTATTCGTAGAGACCATATCGAGTGGTGAAAGCTGTCTTAGGAATGTCTTCTTTACGGATCTTGATCTGGTGATAACCTGACCTCAAGTCCAACTTGGAGAAAACCTTAGCACCAGCGAGTTGATCAAACAGGTCATTGATTCGAGGAAGGGGATACTTGTTCTTGATGGTTTTCTTGTTCAGAGGACGGTAGTCAACAACCAGTCGCTCAGTCGTGTCCCTCTTTTTGACATACAGAGTAGGACAACCCCAAGGAGAAGTACTAGGTTGAATGTGACCTTTACTTTCCAATTCCTCTAGCTGTCTCTTAAGTTCAGCCAGCTCTTTGGGGCCCATCTTGTAAGGACGTTTGGAGATAGGAGCAGTGCGTGGTTCTAGTTCAATAACGAACTCCACGGCTCTGTCAGGCGGCATGCCTGGCAATTCTTCAGGAAAGACGTCAGGAAAGTCTCGGACCACCGGTATATCTTCCATAGCAGGAAGAGGATGAACGTTGAGAGCGAAAAGCTGAGCTGAAGAGGTTTGATTTGGAGAATAGACTATCTGTCCAGAAGGATGAGAAAGAGTTACAGTATTTGTGGAACAGTCTATCTTAGCTTTGTTGGCCTTCAACCAATCCATGCCTAGAATGACATCAATGTCTGAGTTACCCAGAAGAATTAAGGAAGCCAGGAACAAATGACCTCCAATTTGAATTTGGTTTCCATGGCTTACCGTAGAAGTCTGCATTTGCGTTCCCGGAGAATGGATCACGAGTGGAATAGATAAGGGATCTAGAGGCAGCTTCGTTGTTTGAGCGAAGGTTACTGACACACAAGAATGAGATGCTACAGTATCGAACAATACCTTAGCCGGAAAAGAGTTAACTAGGAGTTTGCCCATTACAACTTCTGGAGCTTCCTCTGCCTCTTTGGCGTTGAGGTGGTTCACCCTTCCACTCCTAGCTGTAGGCAAATTGCTGGGGAGAGGACAAACTAAAGCTTGTGTTGGAGGAGAAAGAGCTTGTTGCTTATGAAGCTTGTTTTGTGGACAATGGATAGAGATATGGCCTGGATCACCGCACTTGAAGCAGGTTTTTGAAGTCACTGGCTTTGGCGTAATTTGAACACTTGGCCTTTTCTGAGCTTGAGAACCTCTTGTAGGAAACATTACGGATGGAGGACGAGGAGTGAACCCTAAAGGGCTTGGAAGATAGGTGTGTTGAGTTGGAGATGCATATGGAACCCAAAGCCTACGCTTCTGTGGAGGCATGGTGTTTGCTGAAGAAGAAGCACCTTCAAGAGCATGTTTTCGAGATTCTTCAAACATCTCACGACCAAATTCCTCCCGGAGAGCTGTGTTCACGAGCTCTTCAAAGTTAACGCACTTGAACAAGGTGAGTGCATACTTCAGATTTGGGCTTAGACCTCTGCGAAATTTGGCTTGCTTCTGTGCATCAGTTGATACCTCATCTTGAGCATAGCGAGCCAGACGGTTGAACTCAGCTTGATAGTCCAGCACAGACATGCTTCCCTGAGTCAAGTCATAGAATTCATCACGCTTTCTTTCCATGACCCCATCGGGAATATGGTGGCGTTTGAAAGCCTCCTTGAACTCATCCCAAGTGATAACAACACCTGGTGCTCGTAACTGTTGGAAGTTCTCCCACCAAGACATGGAGTTTCCGCGGAGAAGATAGGACACAAACGGAACAAGGTCCTCATCGGACACATGAGAAACAGCCAGAGCATTGTTCATCTCACGCAGCCAGTCATCAGCATCCAGTGGCTCAGAGGGAACATCAAACGTGTGTGGGTTGAGCTGGAGGAACTCTACAATTGTCACACGGCAGTTGCCCTGGTTTTCGTTTTGCTGAATGTGACCCAAAACTTGCGTCATCTGAGACAACACTTGCCTTATTTCGGATGGCATTTGAGTATCTTCTTCGCCACTCTCCATCCTGAGGAGGATACAACGTTAACACCACAATCGGATAAATAAAATCCAATGTAAGCGCTTTAATGGAAAAACTTCAGATTGCTTAGAAAAGACAACAAGGAACCAGACATGGCCATCCATCATGGTACGCCACTTTGTTTACTTCCAGAAAGGTTTAAAGAGAGGTAAGAACGAAGCCTAGCACTAGAACGAGGAAACACCAATTGAGCTTGACGTAACTCCACTTGAAGAGGAGAAACAACTGATTGATTCAAGAAAGAAACTGAACGTAGCCGAAGAGGTTGATAACTGATGAAGCGAAAAGCACCACCTTGAAGACACCTGCAACTATGGTACTACAGAAACCCAGAACACGTGATGTCCTAATTTTAAAATTTAGGTGAGAAGGGAAATATCGTAACACTTCCTTACCAGAAGAACAGGGAGGGTGGGTGGGGAAAGAAGTAAAAGAACAGAATTCCTACTCTCACGTTTAAGAATTTCCTGATAACTACAAAATATTTTTCTAGACTCAAACAACGACCAGTAGAAGGGAACCTGAGGGCGTTTAAGCTCTGATACCAACTGTCAGACCCTGAATTCAAGCTACACAAACGAAACGTATCGGTTGGGCCACACAACCAAGAACATACTGGGGTTACCAATCCCAGGAAACAATCAGGCCATGCTCGGAATGGATCATCGGCCGACAGCTCTTGGCGACCCCAACGTCACATACGTTTCCAGATTGTGCACGCAAGAACCCAAAAAGTCTTCCAACTCGTATACTTCAAACATACACACATGTTATACGAGTCGGATTTTTAACAAGTTGAAACCACAGAATAAACCTAAGACACAAAGAAAGGAAATAATATCCAAAAGCTCTCGCTCAGCAAAATATAGCGAATGGTATCAAACAGAGGACACATGTCCCAACATTACATCATGCAGCGGAAACAAACCGGTCTGAGTACAGACAAGAAGCAAAGGGCTCAAAGCCGAAACGGAAAAAGAAGACCCATCCACGTGGTCCACCAGGAAGAAGCCCAGGGGAACTCTAAGTACTCGTCGTAGATCTCGTCGTCGAACTCCACGTAGTATCCACCAACCTGGTCGTGCGAAGAATCCTCAACTGCAGAAAAACCACAGCCTGCGAACGGGTCAATACACCGAAGCGTATCGAACAAGCTTAAGCTAACAGGTTACAAAACTGTAAGACTCCCAAAATATGGGGTTAAGTGGACTTTAGCGGCAGCAGCACTAGCAACCTAATAGAGACACGCTACAACTTCCGTCTAAGTTAGAGAGGGATAAGAGAGCGCATAAGTCAACCATCTACAACTAACACCAATCATAACCCATTTTCGGATTAACCCCCTCAACCAAGTATGAGGAAGCAATTCGGGAATTACTCACACAGTGAACAATTTTAGTTACAAGTTATTGTGGAAGTAAGTCTATATTACTAGTCAGGTTAATTAACAATGATTAGGTGTAAGTTGTCTATGATCTTGTTAGCCAGCATCATCACCAAGTCGTCCATAACCGTGGACACGGCTCATCGATAAGATTATACCCTGCAGGGGTGCACTGCTGGACCCGTACTCGTTCGATCAACCCCAAAATCAAAGCCAGAAGCTAGGCATCTCAACACGGCAAATCTCTTCTCTACGACCCATCCAGGGAACCGCATGATTGTGTGCACGGCTAATCAGGTCCAGTGCCCGCGGGATACGACCTTCATAGCACTCTAAGAACGTGCCACCCTATATGTGAATCGACTACTCCATCATCATGAGATCGTTAGGTATCCATATGCATGCATCAAATGGAAAGCCCGAACTACTTGCGGCACCCTGGATAAGAAGCGGATTAGATCGAAGCCGCGGGGGGCTCCATAGGGCCTCCCACAAGCGGTTAGTGCGCTCAAAATTGGATCCGAGGACAAGAACTGAGTTCCTAGGTCGACACTTAGCAGAACAAAGCACCTCGCAAGGCCTTCCGCCGGTGCCTTATCTTTTAATTATTATACCCCAACAAAGATAGCATTTTATTAAAGTAGACAATCTATCATGCTAAGTATAAATGACATAGGACAAACAGACTCGCAGAACCAACCTTAAGCATGCACTATGACTCGCAAGGCTAACAGATAAACATACAACAGGTGATGGGATGTGGGGATAAAGCTGTATGGGCTGCAGGATAAACATATGATGGGATCGCAATTCAAGAATCGTATCTAGGATAGCATAGATCAAAAGGCAAGGATGAAAATCAAACAATCGTGTAAACTGTTAGCAGAAGCTTGCCTGGCAGCTTGTGGCCCGGCACAAAAGCTGAAATCTCAAGGATGAAAGTATCGGCAGCAGACACGTCGTCGTCTACCCAGAGAAGAGCAAAACACCGACAATAGGAAACATAATCAATACAAAGCAAATGCGCAATCAAATGATGTTGCAATATGGTATGAGATGATTAGGTCATATTAATGCGGGGATGAAGTCCCGGCAATTAATTATGGTGTAAGTTATTTGTGTAACCAACAAGTTAAATGTTGTTTAACATATATAACATGGCATGGTGATCTAATTAATTTAAATGGAATAGGCAATAGATAAATATTTGCCTAACACATTCCATATTTATTATTTTAGTGCAAATTATTTATCTACACATCAAATTAAATGTTTATTAGCATGGCAAGACATGGTATAAAAGATATGAGCATATTAAATGGAATTAGGGCATTATATATTTATTACCCCACATATTCCATATTTAATTCTTTAAGTGCATTTGTTAAATTAAACTAAGCATTTAAAATAAATGATGCAAAATGACATAAGAATGTGATATTAATGTTTATTGCATTTTTCTGATATAAAAACATATAAAGTTTATTTAATTTGGAGTTATACAAATAAAGTTATTACATTTTTAGTTCTAGGGTTGTTTCTGAAATTACCCAAGGACCTGTTCGTGATAGAAACTTAGCAGTGAAGGTCCTCTGTGCAAACAGGAAACTCCAGGGGGCTCAGGGTAAAATTACAGCGCCTCTGTCTCTGACTGGTGGGACCTACTCGTCAGTGGGAGAAAAAGAAAACAAAAGGGTGGACTTTTATTCACTCCGGCCGGGGATCGAACTCGCGAGCGCGCGCGGAAGGATCGGAGCGCGCTGCTAGCCGCTCGGGATCGGGTGGTGTTGTTGTTTAGCTAGGTGTGGATTTGCTTTTGACAGTATAAACTAGCTCTGACGGAACTGAAGAAAAATGGAAACAGGGGCACGGCGGAGAGTCGGGGGGGGGGGGGGGGGGCTCACCGGCGACAGGAAACTGGGCGGCGCTGCCTCGGGCTAGCACGCGGGTGCGGGAGCGGGCGGTGGCTCCGTTTCTGGGCTCGGGGGCACAGGGGATGCACGGGAGGACTCGTATCGGTGCTCGCCGTGGCGCGGGGTGTCGTGGCCGGCGACGGAGAAGAAGCTCCTGCGCGGACGTCCTCGCTGCTCCCCGGGTCCGGCTCCTGGTCGACGAAGGCGGAGGAGCTCGTGGCGTAGCTGCTGGCGAGGTGGAACGGCGCGGGGGCGACGGAATGCGACGAATTGGTGGCGGCGCTCCGGCGGGTTCGGGTGGAGTAGGAGAGGAACAGAGGAAAAGGAGGGGAATAGAGAGCGCCGGCGGCGGGGCAGAGGGGAAGGGTTAGGGTTTGGGGCTGGCGGCTGCGCGGCTCTAAAGATAGGGATAAGGAGAGGGGCAGAGCAGGTGGGGCGCGCCTGGCAGGGAGCCAGCGCCATGACCTGGAAAGCGTGCTCGACCTCCTCCGTACGGAGGAGGGAGACAAGGTAAGTGGGCTGGTTGCTGGGTTGAGGTGGGCCAGATTTGGCCCATCTCGGCCTGGCTCTCATTTTTTTTTGCACTGTTTCTTTTCTTTTTATTTTCTTTTCTGTTTTGTTTTTTCTTTTAATACAAAATGGAAAGAAAATAAAGATGAAACCCTTTTGACCAACTTTTATATGTATAAAATAGTTAATTTAAAATACTAAGTTTGAAAGTTTATAAAAACTTTGTGTAACATCCCAACATTTTATAATATTCAAAAATCACTAATATTTAAAACTTTTCTTTTTATTAAAATAAAATATTAAATGTATAAGGAAACCAACTATGAAAGACTTCAAACTTGAGCTAATATTTCAAATGTCACAGTTGAAACATTTTATTATCCACTGTATTTCAGAAACCTTAAAATGTAAATTGACAAATATTTTACAAACTACAATCCATTTTATTTTAAGTAAATAGTTTACTTATAAGAAATTGATTTCAACCACTTAGCCATATCTATCCATAAATTTTCAAATTAATTAAAATTGGTGTTAGTTGCCAAATGGTTATCATTCTCTCAACTAAATTAAAAACATGGTGTTAAAATTTAAATTCTGTAATTTATAACTATAAACTTTATAGATTTTAAATTAATGAATTAGCCAAATAAACATTTCATTTGCTCAAATGAATTTCATCTATTTTCAAAGCATGAAATGATTAATATATTCTAAATAAGAATAGAATTAAAACAAAAATATTTTCCAAAGTTGTTATGAAGTTTTCAAATGAATTATCATAATATAAAATATAATGTTGCACAAATTATTTTCAATTAAAAATGAATACCCTATATTTCACATTTCCTAAACATTTTTATATTTAGTTCTTTAATATCATGCCAAAATAAAGAAGAATGATTTTAGTAAAACAAGTTAAATAACTTAAATCCAAACATAATTGAATATGGGTATTTCATATAAATTATTTAGCCAAAATTAAAATTTATTTAAACCCTACTTTCAATTAAACATAAAGTGTCAATTTTACATTTAATCAATATTTTGAAATTATTATTTTTGAAAAATGTTCAAAACACTCCCACAATTGGTTTAACAGAAAGATAATAATTTTACAAATTTTTAGAATTTTGTTTGACCCCATTTGGACATTCAAATCAAAAGTTATGGATTAATTGGAGAAAATTCAGAAAAGGAAAATACCTGCTGACGTCAGCGGTGACGTCAGCAGATCGTCTTCAACCTCTATCCGAATAATGCGCCCGAAGATTGATTCGAATCGGAGTCAAATCCTCTCCGTTTCTTGCGGGATTAGTTTTCGTAGATGCGCCCATAAATACCCCAGATCCCGCCGCCTTTTTCCCCCTCAAACCCTAAGTAAATCGTGCCCCCAGGCCGCTGGAAAAACTCGCCGGAGTCTGCACCGTCCGCCGCCGTAATTCTTCCATCCCCGGCGAGGTAGGCTGCCCTAAGCCCCGAGACCCCACCCATTCTCTTCCCCGTGTCGACGCGCACCTTCTCATTCTCTCCCTTCTTCGTTTTCGCAGCAGCACGTCGAGGAGGAATCGACCGAAGGTCGCCGGCGAAAACCGCGCCTCCACCCGTGCCCTTCCTCCTCTCTCGGTTGCGCAGCTCGACGCCGACCACCCCACGGAGCTCGCCGCGCCGCGCTGAACTCCGGCATCAACTCCCTGAGCGAAGAGGACCATCGGAGCGTCGTGTTCGTCCACGCCTGACCGCAGCGCCGCCGTCGTCGCCATCTCCGGTGAACTCCGCCGCCACGGTATGGTCCAAAGATCCAGCGCCGTCCGATTGAAATCCTTCGGTCCAGATTAGATCGGATAGCATTAGACGTAGGCCTTTAGATCTCGATCCGACGGCTGGAATAGGATGACTTAAACGAAGGGGTATCGGCGAATCAGGGAAGGACACGTCAGCGCCAGCGTGTAAATCATTTTTCTATTTTATTTTTAATTGGAAGTTTTGGAGAATAGTCCCTGTAATTAAAACATCTATAACTTTTTAACCACAACTCCAAATTGAATAATTTTTATATATTTGGAAAGCTCTTGACATGTAGATTATTTTAGATCGGACAAAATTCAAATTTGACTTAGTATAAAATATTCAAATTTCAAATTGTGAATTTGAGTATATTTGTGATAACTTTAAATCTATAAATCCAAAAATTGCAAATAAAATTGTTTTAGGAACTTTAGAATATTTGTAAATTAATGCCACTGCTATAAAATATTTTTGAGTAAAATTTTGAATGAATTCATAGTTATATATTTAATTTGAATAGTTTGAATATTTTCAACATAACTATTAATAGAAATATTATTATTTTTGATTAAATCAAATTGCATTAAATATAATTAAACCACCTCTGGCTATTAACACCATTTATAAAAAAATTGTGTTATAAAATATAAATCACATAAAACTTTAATCTATATGTTTCCTTTTATTATGTTTTGCAAATTAGAAACTAATTAAATTGCAATTATAACTTTATGCATATTTTATAAAATTTACAAAAATTAGTATTATGTTTCTTGTGATTTAAAATTGCATTTCATGCATAGAATATTTTATAGTTATATTTTCCATAAGGAAAACTCCTCCCCATTTTCTCTAAGTTAGGATTATTTTCAGACTTAGTATTTTGGGAAAAGTGCTATGCACTAGACACTTAGGATTTTCAACATGGAGCTGGAATACCAATGAAGGACTTAGCCAAAAACAAGACTTCAGAAGTATCTTCAAGGAGAAGAAGCACTTATAAGAAAATCAAGAAGAAGTTCATGGAGGACTTAGAAGAAAACAGACTCTGGAAGCATCCCAAAGATGTCAAGCACTTGGAAGAAAAGTGAGAAGAAGTACAAGAAGGCCAACCCCCTTTTATTCTCTAAGTCTTTCTCTCTGTCTTTTCTTCTCCTCTGAGACTTCATGAAGACTAAGTAAATCCAAGACCAGCCTCGAGGATACAAGAACCACCAAGTCTGAAGATTCATCAAGACTACCAAGAACTCAATCAAGACATCATCCAGAAGAAAGTTACAAGTCTGGAGATGAAGCCTGGAGGACAACTACATCTTTCTTTCTATCTTTTCCCTCTTTCCTAATATTGTCTTTTAGACTTAAACAAATTTTGATCATGATGTTATCATCTTGAAGTTGTTGGATCCTAGCGGCATAGTGGGATGAAGCGGCCTGGAAACAAACCTTACATGTCCACGTACATGAGACCTGTTCCACAATTTAAGTGGCTGGCCGGGTGTCTGTCTCTCTCACTTTAGCGAATATCCAATTTACAAAGAGTTGATAGTAATCGTTGATCACCTTATAGACTTAGTATTTTTCTCTAAGTATTTTGCACATCATGGCTAAGCCATTAGAGTGCTTGTTTCAAGATGATATAAAACAAAGTATGTTTATCCAACTTAAGAACTTAGTCCTTAGTCATTCTTGACCCACCTATTTGCCTTGCATTAACTTAAAAGTTTTTCATGGCATGAAAAAGTATTTCTAGCCCTAAGGAATATTTTGCACATCATGCATAAACATATTTTCCTTAGAAAGTTTTATAAAACTTATTTATTCATCTAGTATGTGTTTGTATGCATTGTGGAGTTGTGCTTGCTGTTGATTGTTGTATTGTTGCTTGTCTATACTGTTAGATTGAACGGAGAGTCCCGAGTATCGTTGAAAAGAGTTGTGAACAACGACAACATTCAAAGGCAAGTGGCACACCTCATAAACTTCCTATTATTTCTATATGCATTACTTAGTGTATTTTTATATGCATGTGTAGGATAGTATTGCTATGCTAAACCTGTGTAGAATTCCTTACTCCTGTGTCTAGGTTCCTATTTCATACTTAGCAGAAATATTGATGCTATGAAATTGATGAAAAGTTTTACAAAATGTTAAGTGACTACTCAGGGCTGTGCTCATGGTTGTTGTCGCCTAGGATGAATTTCTATTCTACTTAGGGCCGTGAGCATGGTGGTTGTCAACCTGGGAGTACACATCCACTAAGTTAATGAAACACCTGGGTGGTAAGTGGTTGTATGGTTTATGTTGAGTGGCTACTCAGGTCCATGTCTATGGTTCCTGGAGTATGTACACTTGTGAATGGCCACCCAGGAACAGAGGAATCTGAAGAACTCCGAGTGACGATTGCTTCCAGTGCAGCCATTGCCATATGGGCTCTGGCTTGATCAATTATGTTGTGTGGACTCTCTCCGGCTTGACAAGCAGATGTAGGGGGATGTAGGTGGAACGGGTCAAGCCAGAGTGGGAGGGAAAATGCTTCTGAAAGATCTCGTCTCATTCTTCTCCTTTCCTTATCACAAATGGTGTGTAAAGGATAATCTGGGTTGAATGGGTACAATGGTGAACGTGCACAACCTCTGCAGAGTGTAAAACTAAGTACTTAGCCGTGTCCCCGGAAACGGACAATTGAGCAGCTGAACGAGGACGTCAACGGAGGATTCCATCATTCCAACTTCAGAAGTAAAACTTGATGGGTGAACAAGGGAAGATGAGATTTATGGTTTTCATGCCATACTCGTCTTGATTTCAAGAAAAGTGTTTTCAAAAGAGTAGGAAAAATTGGCTTTAGGCAAATTAGCCTTGAACTCCACTAGCCAAATATGCATATAGGCTTTAGAGTTATTCCATTAAGTGTCCACCATAGTTGTCGTGGTGGTGTCACGGCAGATGCCATAGGATGGCTAATTTGTGGGGCCGATGGACGTTGGTGGATCCGGGGAGGGATAGGGAGCTGAAGAGCTCACACGGGGAGGATCCCGGTAAAACCGAGATCTCCCAAGAACAAGGAATAAGACCAAAGTGCAAAGGGGAAGATCTAACAAACACAAACAAATGCACGAAGGCACACAGCACACACACGATATACCCAGGTTCAGGGCCCTCGTGAGGAGGTAACACCCCTACTCCTGCCTTTCCTCTCTATATATTGGTGGTATAAGGACTACCACTTGCTACAAGATCTCTCAAAGGAAGGAGTACAAAGAACTAGAGGAACTCAAGGTGAGGAGGAGCGAATGCTCTAAGAGTAAATGTGACTATAGCTTTGGCTCTGAAGTTGGTCTCTCCCTCTCAGGAGCAGTTATGGCGCCTTTTATAGAGCTCCGGCCGGGAGGGCCGGAAACCCTAACTTGGCTTGGCCCCACCGGACAGGCCTAGCCGGCATGCCGTCACCGGCTAGTGCGACCTAGTCGCCGGGCTATCCGGTGTAGCCCCTTCGTCATCATCTCGTTAAGGACGGCAGGCGCCGTCCTGCATCATCATTGTCTCCTTGTCAGAGACAAGACATGTCTTTGCCCATCCCGGATAGCCTTTTCTGGATTACCGGGCTAGGCATGTCAGGTCTTGTCGTACCACGATCGTACCGGCTGACGCGCTCCCATGTCAGGCGGGAGGTGACCATGCCTCCGTGTCAGGCGGGAGGTGACAATGCTTCCGTGTCAGGCGGAATGGTACTTCCCCCCGCTATAGACGGGAAAGCCTGCTATGGACCGTTGACGGCCTACCGGAAGCCCTCACGCCGGATACCTCCTCGCTTGCCACTGTGAGCCTCTTCTGCATAAGATCAAGACCGAGACACACATTCCGGTTAGTACTTACCCGGACTACCTATCCGGTAAAGCCAAATACACTTCCATCCGGGAGTTTCCTCGGAGTCCTAGATCCGGGATCCTTTCCGGAGGCGTCCGAGCTCGTCCCAGGATGAGTATCTCTAGGCCTAGCCTCCCGAAGATGTCTTAGCCTATCAGCAAAGACATCTTCGAGAAGCTAGTTCTTAGAGGAACCACCCGCTCATGCTTATGCTGCTATTGTGAGGGCCGGGGGTGTCTATTTATAGCTGCCAGAGCTGACCCTTGTGGCTGCCAGGAGGCACTTTGCCCTCTTCCAGTGCCCAAGGGTTAAGCTGCCCTTTCAGCACCCCAGGAGTTGTCTCTTGCTGTTGCAAAAGGTCAAGTACTGTTGGCACCTTATTGGATTATACCGGGATCTGCCCCTACCCGGGGGGCACCTCACTGGATTATACCGGGGTCTGCCCCTACCCGGGGGGCAGACCCCCGACACTAGTCCTCGAAGCTGGTGCTGTACAGCGACCTCGGATGATGTGCGGGATCAGCTTTAAACAACAACTATCTTCCGAGAACACATGCCACAAGCCTTTCCCTTTCTGCCGAAGTCGGATTTTCCGAGATCTTCTTACTGAGACTATGTTTACCGGGAGGCGAAGCCTGCAACCGGATAACACCTTCCTCAGTGAATCTCGACCGTTGGCCTCCCGATGAATTCGAGACAGTGAGCCAGGGCCCACCCGACGTCCCGTCTGAGCAGAGACGTACTCAAGTGCTCCTGCGCGAGCACGCCGTCGCTTGGGTTCCCGCGCCGGGGAGCCGTAGCCGATCCGGAATCCAACCGTTGGGGCCGTGTGGCCCTCGGTGTGGCCGGATCGGGCGCTCCGGATAACGCCACATGGCTCGCGGCACAAAACAGATACCACCCACGATCGTGGAGATCGTGGGCGGGAAAATCGGAAACCGCTCCGGAATCCCCGCCATAAATAGGGGACCGGAACGGTCTCCTCCCCTTCTTCTTCTTCCTCGCTCTTCTTCCATTACTGTCTCGAGCGCATCGCTGCCGCTACGCTTGTCACCGAATGTCGTCGCCCTCGCCGCGCGCCGGAGCTCGAACGTCGCCGTCCGCCTTGCTCGCCACCGATCTCCTCCTTCACCGGTTAGTTCCTCTTCTCCGCTCCGATGTTTTTCTTCGGTAGAGCAACCGCCCGACCCCGGCCGTGCCATAGCGCAAGTCCGGTAGAGCCGCCGCCGGTGAGCACAACCTGGGCGGCGCGCACGAGGCGCACGGCGGTGTTGTACCGACACGGTAGGATGCAAGTCCTTCACTTGCATTGCGCCTCGCCCGAGCCTAGCGCGAGCCTTTTTTCCTTCCTTTAGTTTTGATTATTTAGCACACGGTAGATCTTGTTTCCCAGGGACCCGGTAGTGTTTAGCAGTTTGTGCTCCGGCATCCTAGTTTCCGGTAGACTAACTCCGACTAACCGCCGCTGCGCCTGCAGAGTAGCTCGGATACCCCTGCGTACTTCTCCGACATGGGCGAAGAACGTACTCGGGGATGTTGGGATGGGTCCGAGACCAAGCAGTCAGATCTGGACTGGCTGTATCAGACTCACTGGATTCCTCCGGAAGTCGAGAGCCGTCTCCCGGAGGGGGAGGTTGCACCGGAACCCCAACCCGGGGAATACGTGGTATTCCTCGCGCACTTTGAGCGTGGGTTTGGGCTTCCGGCTAGCCCCTTCTTCCGCGACTTCCTCGACCTCTGCGACCTCCAACCTCACCATCTTCCCGCCAACGCCATTATGATGCTCTCGGTCTTCACCACATACGCGGAGGCATACCTCGGCATCTGGCCCTTCTTGGATCTCTGGGCCAAGTATTTCATTCTCCGCCGCCAAGCCATCACCAATCCGGATAATAAGATAAAAGACTTAGTCGATTGCGGAGCGGCCACCATCATCCCTCGCGCGGACTCCGGATTCCCCATAGTCAAGGGACTAGAGTCCTGCCGGAAGTGGCAGCGCAGCTTCTTCTATGTGAAGAACCGGGAGCACTCGGGAGATGGTCCGGGATCCTCGAATCCGGACTTCATCAATCTGCCGGAGTTCGTTATTGGTCCTCCGTGCGAGTTCCGTCTCTGGAAGAAGCTTCCGGATAACGATGAGGTCAACTGCATGCACGACGTTCTGCACGTGCTAAATCAGAAGATGACCGGGGATGATCTCCTGCGTTGCTTCATTGTTCGCCGGGTCTGCCCCCTTCAAAACCGAGTGCACAAGATGTGCCACATGTCTGGGAACTATGACCCCACTAGGACCAGTATCTTTGGGCTAAACCACGCCGGGGTCGTCCGTCGCGTTCGAGCTATTGCCCGGACGAAGATGACGGAGGACTACTCTTGGGGTGTCATTGGGGGATCTCGGAAAAAACCATGCGACCAGGTGCTCATATCTGTCTTTCGTGCATTCGCCTTCGTACATGCGTTCACCTGGACACCGACACGGCCTAATCTGTTTGCGCAGTTGTTCGAGCGTCAACACGAAGAAGACGCTGTCCACGTCAACGGGAATTACGCGCCGGACTTCCCGAGACCGGACGTGATGCCGAGAGAGGACCCCGACGGCGAGGCCCATCTCGCCATCCCTTTCGTCAAGGCTGCTGCCCCGGGTAATCCTTCAACCCCAGAGGCAGTTTTCATTTCTTCGGATGATGAGGATGAGATTGACTGCCAGATTCTCGATGTTATTGACGCTCTCCCTCTGAATTGGGCCTCAGCAGTGGTTCCGAAATCGACAACCGGGACCAAACGTGCCGAGAGACGGAAGCGCGCGGCTTCCGACACCGAGGGGGCCGATAACTCCGGCAACCCCCCCAAGAGGAGCAAACCGAGTAAGCAAACGACCGAGAAGCCTGCTCGGCGCCGGAAAAGGGGTCCTCCCATTGTGGATTCCGGGTACGTCTTCCTTGCCTTATGTTATCTGACTTTGTTTTCTCCATAACTATTACTAAGACACTTCCTTTCAGGGATGCACTCGAGCTCCCGTCACCTGCTGTTCCTCCTCCTCCCGGGACTCGGACTCCCAGCCCGACTCGGGCTTCTCCTTCACCTCCCCGCCCTTCTACTCGAGGAAGTGAGCCTGCCGCCTCCGGTGCCGCACCGGCTACCGTTGCGACCCCGGATGCACATCCGGTGATCGAGGAGACCCCGGTTCAGGCCACGACCACCTCGGGAGAAGTTCTTCTTCCGGAGAGTCCGCGCCGGGTTCCCGGGCTTGAGGCAGAGATCCTTAGCCCTCGCCGGCAACCTGCGGCAAGCGGCCCCTCTCGGCCAGTCGCGACCAAGACCATCCCGGAGAAGCAGCCCACAGCCTCCTCCCAGCCAGCAGATCAACTTCCCAAGTCTCGCGGCAAGATTGCTGGGCAGAAAACACCTTCTGCCCCGCCTGCAGCTGCCCCGACATCCTCGTCTCAGGACTTGGTGCTGCGCCCGGGTACGTTTTCCTCGTTATCACCGCCCCCCGCCGAGATCCCTACTGCTGCCTTGCGGATGTTGCGAGCAACCGTCAGTTCCTTTGTACCTTCAGGACCCCGGGACGTTGCTGCTTCCCGCGCGCCCGGCGGCTCCGGCATACGGGTTGTTGACGAATACAACCATGCCTGGCTTGCCGCCAATGCCTCCGAGACCGCGGGAGACTTGCACGCTGCAGGCCCAAGCCGCAACGCCCAAGCTCTGCACGCTCTCCAAGTGGCCGCACTGGATGTTACTCGGGTGACCGAGGTAAGCTTGTTCTATTTCTTTTATCAAAAAATACTTGTTCCTTCCACCACCACTAGTCCCCGAGATTGGTGCTTAGTGCTCTAGATTCCACCGAATAGCAGATCACTAGGTTCCAATCTTAGAGAAAAAATCCAGGACTCGGACACCGAGTCCCCGAGATCCTCCCAACCGGGTAGGTTGCTTCAAAATTTGCTCCATCACCACTAGTCCCCGAGATTGGTGCTTAGTGCTCTAGACTCCACCGAATAGCAGATCACTAGGTTCCAATCTTAGAGAAAAGTCTAGGACTCGGACACCGAGTCCCCGAGATCCTCCCAACCGAGTAGGTTGCTTCAAAATTTGCTCCATCACCACTAGTCCCCGAGATTGGTGCTTAGTGCTCTAGATTCCACCGAATAGCAGATCACTAAGCTCCAATCTTAGAGAAAATCACAGGGCTCGGGCACCGAGTCCCCGAGATCCTCCCAACCGGGTTCCTTACATCCCTTCCCGACTAACTCCTTCTTTGTCTTGATTTCAGCAGTGCAGCCAGAAACGCCGCAATATCTTCAACCGGGTTCTTGCTGATCTCGGTCAGTCCAAGCAATCCGAAGGACGCCTGCGGGAGGAGCGTGACGCCGCGCGCAAGGTCTCGGTTGACCAGAAAACTGCACTTGCCACCGCGCAAGCCGAGATCGCGCGGCTCAACGGCGAGCTCGAAAAGGTCAAGGCTGCTACGGCCGATATGAAGACGCGCTTCATCGAGGCGGCCAAGAAGCAGAAAGAGACCTTGGATCATTCCGAGGAGCGCGCGCACACTGCCGAGACTGAGCTTGCTCTTCTCCGGTAACGGTCTGATACTTGGCTCTCGGAGCTCACAGTATTGAACCGGGATCTGAACAGTAAGTGGACCGACATCCCTCTTGTCTTCTCTTTGCTTTCTTGTTGCTATTCTTATGACTTAGTCGCTTGACAGTTCTTCTTTTTAAAGGGGAATTTGAGCACTCCCGGGAAGCTGCTGTTAAAGCCGTTGCTGCCGCCCGATCGAAGCGCGCCGGGAAGGGTCCCATTTCGGATGCCTGGGACATCGAGGATCACCTCACCGCGCTGAAGGCCCGGATAGTACCTCTGCGGTCTATCGGGACTGAACTGCTGAGCGATGCGGTCCACGTCCACGGCGCACTGTGGCCGAGTATCCGGGGGACGCTCTCGATTCCCGAGCTCGCGAGCGCACTTCGGGGTGCCCGGAGACGCATCCACGCCTGGAAGCGTTCCGGTGCGCGGGCTGGCGCCGACCAGGTCTTGACCCAAGTACTTCGTTGGTACGAAGGTCTCGATCTGGGGGCGATCTTGCGCCTGCGGACGGTTTCTCCGTGGGTCACCGATCCGGAAAAGGTCCAGCGCCGACAAGAGGTGTCGCATCGCATCGCTACGTGGGCAAGCATCCACACCTTCACCTCAAGCGTCCTTCCTTCCGACTCGGAATCAGACTACGAGGACGACGAAGAAAGCGGCGCGAGCGGCGACGCGGAAGACGAGGCCCCGGAAGGAGATGACGCTGCTTCCGGTGCCGCGCCCGAGAAGGTGGTTCCCCGGGATGCAGCGACTTCGCCAAGACCTGAGGCCCCCGAGGTCGAGGTGTGTCCCGAGGCCCCGAGTAGTGCTGCCGGAAGTGAAGCCGAAGTTGCTCCCGCTGCTGCTCCTGCTGCTGCTGCCGCTGCTCCCGAGGCTTCTGTTGCTACTGCTCCCGAGGCTGCTGCTCCCGAGGTCTCCGTCGAGAAGCCGACTTCCCCTACCGCTTAAAAAACTTAGAGTAGTTTGATTAAATCCCCGGGATGCCGGGTGCCATGTGTAATATACATTTTATACTATTTTCGTTTCTTACTGAACCACTTACTCGAACCACTTATGTCAATTTATTCTGCTTTGAGTTCCCGAATTGCCTTTCGTGTTTACCGTACTTAGTTAATTTCTGCTCTTGTCTACCATTTTGGCGTTCGACAGTCGAGTCACGAAACTCCACATACGGCATACATTACTCAAAGCAATCCGAGTTCCTACTAACCGAATTCCCGACATAAAAAACAACTAAGTTAATAAAAAACAGGTATGCCGGATAAGTTCCTGCTCCGAGTCCCCGAGACCATTTTCGTGTTTCCCACCTTCCCTCTCTTTGCTCTTGACTACCATTTCGGCGTTCGTCAGTCGAGTCACAAGATGATTTCACATGACATACATTACTTTGACTTTGAGAGTCAAACTCGGAACTTTCCCGGCATACAAAAGAAAAGTAGAGAACAGTTATCCGGCAGTCCCCGGGATCCTTCCCGAGATGCCGGTAAAAAATAGTAAATGACTTTGACAAAAATAACAACAAGACAAGCTCATAACCAGGAAGTACCCGGGTTCCTCCCGAGGTGCCTTACTTTCATTAATACTGAAAATTGAGATACAACATACACTGAACCTTTTACGTGTAAAAGGGGCGAAGTAGAGCTACATTCCATGGGCGCTTGGTTTCCTCACCGGATTTGTCCATTACACCTTTCCTAGCCTCATGTGCATCTACAAGGTAATAAGAATCGTTGTGCAGCGCCCTGCTTATCACGAAAGGTCCCTCCCATGGAGGTGACAACTTATGCATTTCGGCCGTGCATTGGATGAGCCTCAGCACCAGATCCCCCTCTCGGAACACCCTCGGGTGTACCTTCCGGCTATGATAGCGACGGAGATTTTGTTGATAAATTGCCGACCGATATAGTGCCAACTCTCTTGCCTCCTCGAGTAAATCTACATCATCTTCTCGGGCCTCCTTTGCCTCGGTTTCGGTGAACATTTTCACTCTCGGGGAGTCATATTGTATGTCGGTCGGGAGTACTGCCTCAGCCCCGTATACCATGAAGAATGGCGTGTAGCCGGTAGATCTATTCGGTGTAGTCCGAAGACCCCATAGTACTGCCGGTAACTCCTCTATCCAGCATCCCGGAGTTCTCAATAGTGGTTCGATCAAACGAGCTTTGAGGCCGGCCAAGATTAAGGCATTTGCTCTTTCGACTTGCCCATTTGCTTCCGGGTGTGCAACTGATGCTACATCCAGCCGGATTCCCTTCTCAGCACAAAATCGAGCGAATTCCCCCACAGCAAAGTTGGTTCCATTATCTGTGATAATGCTGTGTGGGTATCCGTATCTCAAGATGATGTCTTTCAGGAACTGCACAGCGGTGTGTCCATCGCACTTCCGGATTGGCTTGACCTCTATCCACTTAGTGAACTTGTCCACCATAACCAGTATGTGTGTCATATTGCCTCTTGCCGGCTTGAATTGCCCGACCATATCCAAACACCATACTGCGAATGGCCAAGTGATGGGGATTGTTTTCAGTGCCGACGCCGGCATGTGTATCCGGTGAGCAAATCTCTGGCATCCTCCACACTTACGGACAATATCTTCTGCTTGCTGCAGCGCAGTGGGCCAGTAGAACCCATGCCGGAACACCTTTGCCACCAGGGCCCGGGATGATGTGTGATGTCCACACTCCCCTTGATGTATTTCCACCAGCATCTCTTGTCCTTCTGCCGGTTCTACACATCTCTGGAGTACCTCAGTGACACTCCTTTTGTATAGCTCTTGATTGATGACAATGTATGCTTTTGATCTTCGCAGTATTTGTCGGGCTTCCACTTCATTCTCCGGGAGAGTTCCCTCCAAGATGTAAGCCATAATGGGCTGTGCCCATCCCGGGACAGGTCTAACCGGGAACATGGGAGCGTCTATGTCCATTAGCTCTGCCGACATCACCTCTATCATCATCTTTCTTTGCCTCTCCGAGCACTGTGCCGCAGTCCCCGGGTTCGATGTGATGCTTCCGACATCTACTTCCATGGGTACTGCATCTGCGCCAGGTTCCTTCGGGATGAAGATAGAATCCGATTCGGGTGAGGGTTGGATAGATGGCTTCCTCAAATGCTCCAGAGCTATTCCGGGTGGGATTGCATCCCGGGATGATCCTAGCTTGGACAAGACATCCGCTGCCTCGTTTTCTCCTCTGGGTATGTGCTTGAACTCGCATCCTTCAAAAAATCCGGAAATTTTCTGCACATGAAACCTGTATAGGGCCATGTTTGCATCCAGGGCATCCCAATTCCCCGACACCTGTTGTACTACGAGGTCCGAGTCACCAAAGCACTCTATCCGGCGGATGCCAATTTCCTTGGCGACGTTCAGTCCATGAACCAAGGCCTCATATTCTGCGACATTGTTGGACGCCCGAAAATGGATCTACAGCACATACTTCAGTACATCTTGCTTTGGGGAAGTGAGGACCACTCCGGCACCCAATCCGATCTTAGCCTTCGAGCCATCGAAATGCATCCTCCAGAAATTGTAATCCGGCATCGGAGGTTCATACTGCATCTCGGCCCAGTCTACCAAAAAGTCCGGCAGCGCCTGCGACTTGATGGCATCTCGTCTCTCGTATGCCGGAGCGTACGGAGACAACTGGATGGCCCATTTGGCTACCCGGCCGCTAGCATCCTTGCAACCGATGATCTCGGCGAGAGGAGCTTCGCATACCACTGTGATCGGGTGTTCCTGAATGTAGTGCTTGAGCTTGGTTACTGCCATGTACACCCCATATGCCATCTTCTGGTAGTGCGGGTAGTTCTGCTTGGATTCCGAGATCACCTCACTGAGGTAATACACCGGCCTTTGTATCAGCTTGCCCCCTTCTTCCCTTTCTACAACCATTGCCACACTGACTACCCGGTTGGTTGCGGCAATATACAGCAGCATAGGTTCCTTGGGTAACGGGGATGCCAACACAGGTGCTGTTGAGAGCATTCTCTTCAGATCGTTGAACGCCGCATCAGCTTGCGGGGTCCAAACAAATGTCTTGCTCTTCTTCATCAGTTGATACAGAGGCAAGGCCTTCTCCCCAAGTCGACTCACAAACCGACTTAGGGATGCCAGAAACCCGGTAAACTTCTGCACATCCTTGAGACGCACGGGCAACTTCATGCTCTCAATAGCACGAATTTTACCCGGGTTGACCTCGATTCCTCGGCTTGAGATGAGGAAACCGAGTAATTTTCCTGCCGGAACACCAAATGTGCACTTATCCGGGTTCAACCTCATCCGGAATCTTCTTAGGTTCTTAAATGTTTCCCTCAGATCATCTATTAATGAGGCTTTTTCTTTTGTTTTTATGACTATGTCATCGACATAGACCTCGGCATTTCGGCCTATCTGGTCATGCAAGCATTTCTGCATGCATCTCTGGTATGTAGCACCAGCATTCCTCAAACCGAAAGTCATGACACGATAGCAATAAGCCCCATAAGGGGTAATGAAAGCAGTTTTCAATTGATCATCCGGATTCAAAGGTATCTGGTGAAAACCAGAATAAGCATCTAGAAAAGTTAAAAGCTCACTCCCGGCAGTGGAGTCTATTACTTGATCTATCCGGGACAGCGGAAAGGGGTCTTTCGGGCATGCTTTGTTGAGGTTGGTGAAGTCGATGCACATGCGCCACACCTTAAGCAGGAGGGGATCATCTTTCTTCTTCTCCACCAGGACCGGATTCGAAATCCAATCCGGGTGCAGCACCTCCATTATGAATCCAGCGGCCAGCAATATAGCCAGATGCTCCATGACCGCGGCTCTTCTTTCATCCGAGAGGCGCCTAGTCGGTTGCTTCACCGGCTTCGCATCTGGTCTAACAAATAGAGAGTGCTCAGCCAACTCCCTCGGGACGCCTTGCAGATCGTCACTCGACCACGCAAAGGCATCCCGATTCTCACGGAGGAAGTCGACGAGCTCGCCTTCCTATTTGCTGTCCAGGTTGCTGCCAATGATAACTTGGCGCTCCGGGTTGCTGGGGTCCACACACACCTTCTTGGTCTCCTTGGGGGGCTGAAATGACGCACCCTGCTCCGGGTTCACCATCCCGGGCATTCCGAGTTGGGAGGTCTTGGCCATCGCCACCACCTGCTGGATCCTTTTCTTCTCCTCCGCGATCACCAGAGATTCAGCCAAGCACGATCCCGCCGAGGCACATTCCATGGAGCGCTTGTGGTCTCCCGAGATGGTGATTACACCGTTAGGTCCCGGCATCTTCATCTTGAGGTAGCCCACGTGAGTCGAGATCATGAACTTGGCGAGGGCCGGTCTACCGATCAGTGCATGATACGGGCTCTCGAGGTCCACGACCTCGAACTCCAAGCTCTCGGTTTGGCAGTTCTCCCGAGTTCCGAATAGCACCTCCACCCAAATCTTTCCCATGGGCGAGCAAGAGACTCCGGGCACAATGCCGTGGAAGGTTGTCTCGGTAGGCAGCAGGGTGTTCATGGATACTCCCAGCTTCAGCATCGTGTCCTTGTACATGATGTTAATGGCACTGCCATTGTCAATCAGAACCCGGCTGAAGCGGACGTTGAGGTTGGGTCCGACGAAAGTTGGGTCCACCACCAAGGCATACGCCCCCGGCTTAGGCATAACCCGGGGGTGATCCTTCCGGCTCCAGGTGATCTCCATCTCGGACCAGTGCAAGAATTTGGGCACCGCCGGGATCACAACATTCACCTCCAGGGCACGCTGCCGCACGCTCTTTCGGTCAGTGGGCTCGGTTACGAAGACCACATAGCTCTGATGAGCCTCCCGGTAGTTGCTCTGCTGGTGCCCGGCTTGGTTACCGTTGTCGTTCCGGGTATGCACCACATTCACTGGGCGAGGTGGGGGTCCTCTCGGAGGAGGGGGAAGTCGAACAGCGTTGGCCCCTGATGTCGGAGGAGGGGGTCTCGGGATATTGGGCCGAGATGCCGGAGCATTCTGCCGAATAGCTCCCGAGCTGCCTTCCTGCAACGTGCGCTGATACCAGCTGCACTGCCGAGTAGAGTGGTTTGCGGGCTTGTTGGCCTCCAGAGTGTGGTAGCAGCATGGCTTGTTCAGCATTTCCTCATACGTCAGGGGCTTCTTTTGTTCCACCCAGGTCTTTTGCACCTCCTGACTCTGACCCCTAGCCGGGCCACTTGTCTTTTGACGCTGGCTGTTGCCGGCATCCTCCTGCTCCCGGGTTACTGCTGCGACATGTTGCGCGGCATGGTGGTACTCGGGCTGATTCCTCTTGTGGCCGAACTCCTGGCGATCATGGCTCCTGCTCGGTCCCGAACGCTGAGGTCCCGCATTCCTCCTGTTGGAGTCTCCGACATCCACCAGGGGTTGCATGGGATCTCCAAGCGTGTAGGTATCAGCGATGCGCATGGTCTCTGCCAAAGTCGTTGGCATATTTCTCTGCAATTTCTGCCACAGCATAGGGCCATGTCGGCATCCTTGCGCAAACCAGGAGATGGCCTGTGCCTCCACCACCCCTTCGCAAGAGTTGCGGATATTGCTCCACCGGGTAAGGTACTCCCGGTCTGTCTCATTGCTCCTTTGCCTACAGATGGCGAGCTGCTGAGGCATGTTGGGCCTCTTGTACGTGCTGGTGAAGTTGCTGATGAATGCCTCCTCAAAGTCTAACCAGCAGTCTATGCTGCCAGTTCTCAGATTGTTCAACCAGATCCGGGCTGGTCCTTCCAACATCTGCGGTACATAGCGTACCGCCCATCGTCTGTTTCCACCGGCTATGCTTACTGCAGTTACATAGTCGGTTAGCCAGTCCTTCGGCTTCTTGCTACCGTCATAGGTCTTGGCACCTCGGTTGAGCTGAAAGTTCCGAACAGGAGGTTCCCGCATGATCCGAGGTCCAAAGCAGGCAGGTCCCGGAGGCCCTTGCTCTTCCACTAACTCGGACTGGTGAATCCGGTCGAGCCAGAATCTGGCGTCTGCCGGGTTCAGCTGCCTGGTTCCTATCCGAGATCCCAAAGGGTTCTCGTCTGGCTGATATCCGAGCTGCTGCAACCTCGAGTTGCCATCGTTGAGCCTGTCCTGTGCAGGGACCAGGGCCTGCTGGGGAACAGAGACGACCTCCCTCTGCGGGTTTCCCTGAACGTGAGGAGGATTCCGGGGTAGATTACCACGGCCAACCGGGTTATTGTTTCAACACCCAGGTTACCATCCCCACGGGTACTTCCCGCCTGTCCCGAGTTACGCTGTCCGGCCTGCCCGGCTTGCTGGATACCGGCGAAGGCCGGATCATAGGTCTGTAGCTGCTTGTTCTTCCCGGAACCTCGACTCCGGCTCCGGCTCTTGCTCTTGCTCTTGCTTCTGCTCGGATGCGGGGAAGAGGCCTCCCCATCCGACTTCTGGCTGTTGGGTCTGGCTGAGTGCACCTGGGATCCTGCCCCGGGGTTCTTCTTCTTGAAGGCCAGATTCTGACGATTGGCTTCAATCACCAACTCGTTTACCCTCTCCTGCTGCTTGCGCAGGGCTTCACCGGATAACCCCGCCAACTCGGCCATGGCGGCTTCGGCGGCCCTTAGGGTTTTTGTCGGGGAGCTGTACACAGGCTTCCCTGCTGAAATCCGACTTCCAGTGTTACTGGTGGTGGCTCCACCAGCCAGCTCCTCATTCACCATTCCTCCTTTCTTGCGCAGATCTGCAATGCGCTTCTCCCGGGAGTCTATCTTAGGGAATCCGTGAGCTGCATTGTACTCCCGGAGGCTAGCGCTGAGCTCGCGGCGGATCTCGGCGATCTCCTGCGCTTCAGCGAGTAGCAACTTCCGCTGCTCCTCTAACTCAGCCGAAGTGGCCTGGGCATCTGCTCCGGCAGCTACCGGTACAGCCAACTTAGCCACGAGTCCCGAGAGGGGATCCGGACGACGTCGCGGCTGGGAAGACTGCGGATCACCATCTCGGGCCGCAGGCCTCTCCTGCGGGGGTTTGGCCAAACGGGGGTGGCCGTCGGTATCGCCGTCAGCGTCTTGGTATTCCTCCTCGGCTGCCCCGACCATCATCACTGCGACGGAACTCGGGGGGCGACCGGCACGCAGACCCCGAGCAGCGCAGAGCATGGGAGGGTCCTCAGCCTCCAGGACCACGTCCGGGTAGCTACAGACAACCTCATTGGCCACGTAGGTGGTGAAACCACCGAAATCGATGAGACACCCGTTCACCGGAAACGGTTTGTTCCGGAAGCACCCTGCGTTGTCGCAGACGAAGTCCATCTCCCCTAGCCTTACGACTAGGCCAGAAAGAACCCGAACGTCGAAATGAACGGGGGAGCCCGTCCGGATGTGTACACCAGCCAACGCCTCTGTCAGCCCCACGGTGGGCGCCAACTGTCGTGGTGGTGTCACGGCAGATGCCATAGGATGGCTAATTTGTGGGGCCGATGGACGTTGGTGGATCCGGGGAGGGATAGCGAGCTGAAGAGCTCACACGGGGAGGATCCCGGTAAAACCGAGATCTCCCAAGAACAAGGAATAAGACCAAAGTGCAAAGGGGAAGATCTAACAAACACAAACAAATGCACGAAGGCACACAGCACACACATGATATACCCAGGTTCAGGGCCCTCGTGAGGAGGTAACACCCCTACTCCTGCCTTTCCACTCTATATATTGGTGGTATAAGGACTACCACTTGCTACAAGATCTCTCAAAGGAAGGAGTACAAAGAACTAGAGGAACTCAAGGTGAGGAGGAGCGAATGCTCTAAGAGTAAATGTGACTATAGCTTTGGCTCTGAAGTTGGTCTCTCCCTCTCAGGAGCAGTTATGGCGCCTTTTATAGAGCTCCGGCCGGGAGGGCCGGAAACCCTAACTTGGCTTGGCCCCACCGGACAGGCCTAGCCGGCATGCCGTCACCGGCTAGTGCGACCTAGTCGCCGGGCTATCCGGTGTAGCCCCTTCGTCATCATCTCGTTAATGACGGCAGGCGCCGTCCTGCATCATCATTGTCCCCTTGTCAGAGACAAGACATGTCTTTGCCCATCCCGGATAGCCTTTTCCGGATTGCCGGGCTAGGCATGTCAGTTCTTGTCATACCACGATCGTACCGGCTGACGCGCTCCCGTGTCAGGCGGGAGGTGACCATGCCTCCGTGTCAGGCGGGAGGTGACCATGCTTCCGTGTCAGGCGGAATGGTACTTCCCCCCGCTATAGACGGGAAAGCCTGCTATGGACCGTTGATGGCCTACCGGAAGCCCTCACGCCGGATACCTCCTCGCTTGCCACTGTGAGCCTCTTCTGCATAAGATCAAGACCGAGACACACATTCCGGTTAGTACTTACCCGGACTACCTATCCGGTAAAGCCGAATACACTTCCATCCGGGAGTTTCCTCGGAGTCCTAGATCCGGGATCCTTTCCGGAGGCGTCCGAGCTCGTCCCAGGATGAGTATCTCTAGGCCTAGCCTCCCGAAGATGTCTTAGCCTATCAGCAAAGACATCTTCGAGAAGCTAGTTCTTAGAGGAACCACCCGCTCATGCTTATGCTGCTATTGTGAGGGCCGGGGGTGTCTATTTATAGCTGCCAGAGCTGACCCTTGTGGCTGCCAGGAGGCACTTTGCCCTCTTCCAGTGCCCAAGGGTTAAGCTGCCCTTTCAGCACACCAGGAGTTGTCTCTTGCTGTTGCAAAAGGTCAAGTACTGTTGGCACCTTATTGGATTATACCGGGATCTGCCCCTCCCCGGGGGGCACCTCACTGGATTATACCGGGGTCTGCCCCTACCCGGGGGGCAGCCCCCCGACAATAGTGTCACTTGCCAGACTACATTTTTAATGGAATCTGACCCACGTTGTTGCAATATTTTTCTTATTGCAGATTTGATCAGATGACGAATGAGATTTCGTTTAAAGGTTTCGAGTCTACAACCAACATGTTTTCTCCTGTGGCAGCATGAAAGTTATAGAGACTCACTGCTATTGTGTTTCCGATGTGTACTTTTTCAATGCTAGCTTTATGCTATGCAACTTGTAACAAATATTTTGTAATTCTAGATCATCGATGTAATAAAATTGACGCTTTGTTGTGATATTACATCGTAAACTATGTGTGCAAATGAATCGATCCAGGGATTTGCACTATACACAAGTATCTGCCTTATTAAAGTGCAGGTACGCTACAGATGGTATCAGAGCACTGTGTTGCCTGTAGGTTCGAAACCCCTAGGATTGGACTGAGACCCCAAAGGTTAAATAGTTAACTAAACTAGGTTTCCAAAACATGAGTAAATTTTGAACTTTCCTTTAATATTGTTTTACATTATTTATCTTGTCTTGCGTCTTTCCCTTTTCTTTTAAATTCTAATACTCTTACCTGTTCAAAATTTTAGATGGGAGAGTACACTGAGACTGCGTATGCTGGAGTTTTGTCGGGTTTCATCTTTGGGAGGCAGCTGTCTAGATTGACAAGTGTATTGAAGCTACCACCACCCTATTTCCGAGGAAGGAAGGAGGAGACCGACATACCCCATGGGACACGTTGGGAAATACGCACCATCATGACCCCGGATCCTACGATGCCAGACTTCGAGCCCGTTGACTATGTCACCTACTACCCAGAGTGGATTGAGGGACTGAACATAGCTATGGTGGACTTAATGGCTCGTTTGTGTTAAAAGTATCGCAACAAGCTAGCACCAGGATCGCCCTTCCGTGTCTTTGGGAAGAGGGATGCACATGGTCTCTCGATGGCTCACACGGGAAATCGCCTGGACCCGCCCCTCGTTAACAAGACGTTTGAAGACTTGGATTTTCTCATCAACTGTCTGACCAGGAAGGTCCAACAGACTTATGACGTCACGAATCATGCACAAGCCGTCATACACGCAAAAACCCAAGAACTCCAGGCTTCTGAAAATCTTATTGGTCAGTTGGAGGAACTCATCCATGACCTACATTTGGAGAACCTTGGCAATGATGAGCAAATTGCCATGCTTCAGGCGCAACTCATTCCACCTCCACCACCGCCAGTAGCTGAAGAAGGAGGTGACCAAGGCACTGGAGATGTGACTGTATCTGCAGCTTCGAAGGAGGAAGGACCAGAGGAAGAAGACCCCGAAGAGGTGCTGTTTGAAGAGTCAACTGAGGGAGAAGTCACGCCTGTGGCAAATAACCACGCAATAAAACGCAAGCGTAATATTTAGGAGGGATCAGTGTAGCAATCAAAACCATGTTAGAGGGACCACCATTTATCTTTTAGCTTATCGTATCGATTTAGTGTATTGACCTATCAAATTGTGGTATGGCAGTACTGTTGCTTTCGTATTCCCACGACTTTGGTGTGTTTCGTTTGATAAACGAATTGTTCGATTTCTCAAAATAAGTTTGAAATCTTCATGTATGCATTTGCTTGTGTTTGAACCTTGTTGCTTGATGTTTGTTAGAGGATGTTTGAAATAGATTACCTTGATTTTCGGTTGTGCATCAGAATTTTTAATTATCAACAAAACTTTTCTTTTAAGGGTGGTAGCCACCTAGATAATTCAAACACAGTCGCTTAAACCCAGAGATCTCAAACTATCTTTCTTTCCATCCTCCTAATCAGAAAAACCATTCACTGCCAAGTTTTCAAGTTTCCATGTCAGGAATTTCATTTCCCAAAACACCTCGAGTTATCAGAATCAATCAAACAATTGCTTTGTCTTTCTAGCCTCTCCGAATCTCGGGGACGAGATTCCTTTTAAGGGTGGTAGTCTGTAACATCCCAACATTTTATAATATTCAAAAATCACTAAAATTTAAAACTTTTCTTTTTATTAAAATAAAATATTAAATGTATAAGGAAACCAACTATGAAAGACTTCAAACTTGAGTTAATATTTCAAATGTCACAGTTGAAACATTTTATTATCCACTGTATTTCAGAAACCTTAAAATGTAAATTGATAACTATTTTACAAACTACAATCCATTTTATTTTAAGTAAATAGTTTACTTATAAGAAATTGATTTCAACCACTTAGCCATATCTATCCATAAATTTTCAAATTAATTAAAATTGGTGTTAGTTGCCAAATGGTTATCATTCTCTCAACTAAATTCAAAACATGGTGTTAAAATTTAAATTCTGTAATTCATAACTATAAACTTTATAGATTTTAAATTAATGAATTAGCCAAATAAACATTTCATTTGCTCAAATGAATTTCATCTATTTTCAAAGCATGAAATGATTAATATATTCTAAATAAGAATAGAATTAAAACAAAAATCTTTTCCAAAGTTGTTTTGAAGTTTTCAAATGAATTATCATAATATAAAATATAATGTTGCACAAATTATTTTCAATTAAAAATGAATACCCTATATTTCACATTTCCTAAACATTTTTATATTTAGTTCTTTAATATCATGCCAAAATAAAGAAGAATGATTTTAGTAAAACAAGTTAAATAACTTAAATCCAAACATAATTGAATATGGGTATTTCATATAAATTATTTAGCCAAAATTAAAATTTATTTAAACCCTAGTTTAAATTAAACATAAAGTGTCAATTTTACATTTAATCAATATTTTGAAATTATTATTTTTGAAAAATGTTCAAAACACTCCCACAATTGGTTTAACAGAAATATAGTAATTTTACAAATTTTTAGAATTTTGTTTGACCCCATTTGGACATTCAAATCAAAAGTTATGGATTAATTGGAGAAAATTCAGAAAAGGAAAATACCTGCTGACGTCAGCGGTGACGTCAGCAGATCGTCTTCAACCTATGTCCGAATAATGTGCCCGAAGATTGATTCGAATCGGTGTCAAATCCTCTCCGTTTCTTGCGGGATTAGTTTCCGTAGATGCGCCCATATATACCCCAGATCCCGCCGCCTTTTTCCCCCTCAAACCCTAAGTAAATCGTGCCCCCAGGCCGCTGGAAAAACTCGCCGGAGTCTGCACCGTCCGCCGCCGTAATTCTTCCATCCCCGGCGAGGTAGGCTGCCCTAAACCCCGAGACCCCACCCATTCTCTTCCCCGTGTCGACGCGCACCTTCTCATTCTCTCCCTTCTTCGTTTTCGCAGCAGCACGTCGAGGAGGAATCGACCGAAGGTCGCCGGCGAAAACCGCGCCTCCACCCGTGCCCTTCCTCCTCTCTCGGCTTCGCAGCTCGACGCCGACCACCCCACGGAGCTCGCCGCGCCGCGCTGAACTCCGGCGTCAACTCCCTGAGCGAAGAGGACCACCGGAGCGTCGTGTTCGTCCACGCCTGACCGCAGCGCCGCCGTCGTCGCCATCTCCGGTGAACTCCGCCGCCACGGTATGGTCCAAAGATCCAGCGCCGTCCGATTGAAATCCTTTGGTTCAGATTAGATCAGATAGCATTAGACGTAGGCCTTTAGATCTCGATCCGACGGCTGGAATAGGATGACTTAAACGAAGGGGTATCGGCAAATCAGGGAAGGACACGTCAGCGCCAGCGTGTAAATCATTTTTCTATTTTATTTTTAATTGGAAGTTTTGCAGAATAGTCCCTGTAATTAAAACATCTATAACTTTTTAACCACAACTCCAAATTGAATAATTTTTATATATTTGGAAAGCTCTTGACATGTAGATTATTTTAGATCGGCCAAAATTCAAATTTTACTTAGTATAAAATATTAAAATTTCAAATGGTGAATTTGAGTATATTTGTAATAACTTTAAATCTATAAATCCAAAAATTGCAAATAAAATTGTTTTAGGAACTTTAGAATATTTGTAAATTAATGCCACTGCTATAAAATATTTTAAGGTAAAATTTTGAATGAATTCATAGTTATATATTTAATTTGAATAGTTTGAATATTTTCAACATAACTATTAATAGAAATATTATTATTTTTTATTAAATCAAATTGCATTAAATATAATTAAACCACCTCTGGCTATTAACACCATTTATAAAAAAATTGTGTTATAAAATATAAATCACATAAAACTTTAATCTATATGTTTCCTTTTATTATGTTTTGCAAATTAGAAACTAATTAAATTGCAATTATAACTTTATGCATATTTTATAAAATTCACAAAAATTAGTATTATGTTTCTTGTGGTTTAAAATTGCATTTCATGCATAGCATATTTTATAGTTATATTTTCCATAAGGAAAACTCCTCCCCATTTTCTCTAAGTTAGGATTATTTTCAGACTTAGTATTTTGGGAAAAGTGCTATGCACTAGACACTTAGGATTTTCAACATGGAGCTGGAATACCAATGAAGGACTTAGCCAAAAACAAGACTTCAGAAGTATCTTCAAGGAGAACAAGCACTTAGAAGAAAATCAAGAAGAAGTTCATGGAGGACTTAGAAGAAAACAGACTCTGGAAGCATCCCAAAGATGTCAAGCACTTGGAAGAAAAGTGAGAAGAAGTACAAGAAGGCCAACCCCCTTTTATTCTCTAAGTCTTTCTCTCTGTCTTTTCTTCTCCTCTGAGACTTCATGAAGACTAAGTAAATCCAAGACCAGCCTCGAGGATACAAGAACCACCAAGTCTGAAGATTCATCAAGACTACCAAGAACTCAATCAAGACATCATCCAGAAGAAAGTTACAAGTCTGGAGATGAAGCCTGGAGGACAACTACATCTTTCTTTCTATCTTTTCCCTCTTTCCTAATCTTGTCTTTTAGACTTAAACAAATTTTGATCATGATGTTATCATCTTGAAGTTGTTGGATCCTCGCGGCATAGTGGGATGAAGCGGCCTGGAAACAAACCTTACATGTCCACAATTTAAGTGGCTGGCCGGGTGTCTGTCTCTCTCACTTTAGCGAATATCCAATTTACAAAGAGTTGATAGTAATCGTTGATCACCTTACAGACTTAGTATTTTTCTCTAAGTATTTTGCACATCATGGCTAAGCCATTAGAGTGCTTGTTTCAAGATGATATAAAACAAAGAATGTTTATCCAACTTAAGACCTTAGTCCTTAGTCATTCTTGACCCACCTATTTGCCTTGCATTAACTTAAATGATTTTCATGGCATGAAAAAGTATTTCTAGCCCTTAGGAATATTTTGCACATCATGCATAAACATATTTTCCTTAGAAAGTTTTATAAAACTTATTTATTCATCTAGTATGTGTTTGTATACATTGTGGAGTTGTGCTTGCTGTTGATTGTTGTATTGTTGCTTGTCTATACTGTTAGATTGAACGGAGAGTCCCGAGTATCGTTGAAAAGAGTTGTGAACAACGACAACATTCAAAGGCAAGTGGCACACCTCATAAACTTCCTATTATTTCTATATGCATTACTTAGTGTATTTTTATATGCATGTGTAGGATAGTATTGCTATGCTAAACCTGTGTAGAATTCCTTACTCCTGTGTCTAGGTTCCTATATCATACTTAGCAGGAATATTGATGCTATGCAATTGATGAAAAGTTTTACAAAATGTTAAGTGACTACTCAGGGCTGTGCTCATGGTTGTCGTCGCCTAGGATGAATTTCTATTCTACTTAGGGCCGTGAGCATGGTGGTTGTCAACCTGGGAGTACACATCCACTAAGTTAATGAAACACCTGGGTGGTAAGTGGTTGTATGGTTTATGTTGAGTGGCTACTCAGGTCCATGTCTATGGTTCCTGGAGTATGTACACTTGTGAATGGCCACCCAGGAACAGAGGAATCTGAAGAACTCCGAGTGACGATTGCTTCCAGTGCAGCCATTGCCATATGGTCTCTGGCTTGATCAATTATGTTGCGTGGACTCTCTCCGGCTTGACAAGCAGATGTAGGGGGATGTAGGTGGAACGGGTCAAGCCAGAGTGGGTGGGAAAATGCTTCTGAAAGATCTCGTCTCATTCTTCTCCTTTCCTTATCACAAATGGTGTGTAAAGGATAATCTGGGTTGAATGGGTACAATGGTGAACGTGCACAACCTCTGCAGAGTGTAAAACTAAGTACTTAGCCGTGTCCCCGGAAACAGACAATTGAGCAGCTGAACGAGGACGTCAACGGAGGATTCCATCATTCCAACTTCAGAAGTAAAACCTTATGGGTGAACAAGGGAAGATGAGATTTATGGTTTTCATGCCATACTCGTCTTGATTTCAAGAAAAGTGTTTTCAAAAGAGTAGGAAAAATTGGCTTTAGGCAAATTAGCCTTGACCTCCACCAGCCAAATATGCATATAGGCTTTAGAGTTATTCCATTAAGTGTCCACCATAGTGTCACTTGCCAGAATCCATTTTTAATGGAATCTGACCCACGTTGTTGCAATATTTTTCTTATTGCAGATTTGATCAGATGACGAGTGAGATTTCGTTTAAAGGTTTCGAGTCTACAACCAACATGTTTTCGCCTGTGGCAGCATGAAAGTTATAGAGACTCACTGCTATTGTGTTTCCGTTGTGTACTTTTTCAATGCTAGCTTTATGCTATGCAACTTGTAACAAATATTTTGTAATTCTGGATCATCGATGTAAGAAAATTGACGCTTTGTTGTGATATTACATCGTAAACTGTGTGTGCAAATGAATCGATCCAGGGATTTGCACTATACACATGTATCTGCCTTATTAAAGTGCAGGTACGCTACACTTTGCAACAACATATTTGAAAAATAATTGAATTTGCATTTGAATTTAATAGTGTGAATTAAAATTAAATACAACAATTTAATTAATTGTGGTGACAAAAAGAAAAGATATCATGCTGATAATTTTTATTACAACACAAACGCAACATTTTGGGAAAGTCTAAAGTTGGGATGTTACACTTTGGCTACTGGACCTTGTCAGATGCACCCTGAGGATGTATCAGAGGATAGCTTGAACTATGACAGTACCAATGATAGTATTGAATAAGCTATGCGAAGAGGGGGACAGCAGGATCTTGTGCTTCATCCACTTTTGCTTCTTTTATTGTATTATGGCTTGTAATATGTTGGAATCCTTCTGCTATCTGCTATTCTACCAGTATAAACTTCTATCTTGTCAGTATGGTCTGTATTTGGCCACTTGTGAACTTGGTTGTATGCTCTTTTGCTGTCAAAGTGCCTTTTGTGTGCTTGCTGATATTGACAACTTCTCTCAGATGTCTGTGTTTGTTTATTCTGGGATATGTTTACAGTCGGTTCTCCTTCTGGATGTAACCACTGTTTTATTCATCCAATTTGGGTTGTATCTGGCAGTTGACAGCTGGCTCTTTTTATGTCCATGGAGGATGGTTTCTAGCAACTGTTTCTGCTTGTCCCTAGGCTTTTTAATATTGCTCAGCGTAAACAACCCATTTTTGGTTATCAATGAGTAGACAATGGAATATTTTGGATTGGAACCTGAGAGGGATTAACTCACAAACCAGATGGGATGACATTAGGCAGAACATTAATGAATCAAATTGCAATATCATTTGTTTCCAGGAAACTAAAAAAGAACATTTTGATCTCCAATATGTCAGGAACTTTTGCCCCAGACGTTTCAATAAATTTGTGTGTTCTCCTTCTATGGGGAGCTCTGGGGGTCTAATAACTTTATGGAATGGGAACCTCTTTGATGGCACTGAGATTTCCTTTTCTAAATTCCATGTGACTGTTCAACTGATCTGTAAGATAACTGGCCATGTTTGGTACCTTACAAATGTCTATGGACCGACCCTTCCTGCTGAGAGAGCCCTCTTTCTTAATTGGCTGATGAATATCGACACGAATCCCATGCATTTGTGGATGATACTTGGTGACTTTAATCTGATTAGGGGCCCAGATAATAGGAACCGACCTGGAGGAGACATCAATAATATGCTTGCTTTTAACAGATTTATTAGCCATCATGATCTTATTGATATTCCTCTAAAGGGTAGATCTTTTACCTGGAGTAACATGCAAGCTGATCCCTTACTTGAAAAGTTAGATTGGGTGTTTACCTCTGCCAGCTGGACTGCATTATTCCCTAATACACTTGCTAGTCCTCTAGCCAAATTATCATCAGATCATGTCCCTCTAAAGGTGCAGGTTGGTATTCATGTTCCAAAAGCACAGATTTTTCGATTTGAAGAATTTTGGTTGGGGATGCAGGGTTTTGCACAGATTATATCTCACAATTGGCAGCATCGGGGGTCCTTTAAAAATGTTGCACAGGATATTACAGCGAGACTGAAATCTTTGAGATATGGATTGAAGCGATGGAGCAAAAATTTGTCTCAGTTATGTAAGACTATTCAGTCATGCAACTATGTGTTAGCTTTATTGGATGGCCTAGAGGACCAAAGATTACTCTCTATTATTGAATCCAATTTTAGAAGAGTACTTAAAACTCATTTGACCAATCTTCTGGAGGCCAAGAGGATTTATTGGCGTAGTAGGGCAAAAATTAGATGGGCTAAGTTGGGAGGTGAAAACACAAGGTTTTTCCATACCTATGCTACCAAAAGCTTCAGATGTAATTATGTTGCCATTTTGAGCACAGAGGATGGTCGTTTGGTTTGTGATCATGAAGATAAAGCAGCAATTATTTGGCAGTCTTTCAAACAGAGGATTGGTTGTTCTGATAATCCAATTATGCTTTTTGATCTAGATAACCTTATTGTTCCCAACTACAATATTGATTTTGCTAGCCTTGAGGTACCCTTCACAAAGGAAGAAATTGATGACATTGTTAAGTGTATGCCAACAGATAAATCACCTGGTCCTGATGGGTTTAATGGAGCTTTCCTAAAAAAATGTTGGGATCAAGTTAAGGAGCAATTCTATCAGTTGTGTTTTAGCTTCTTTGCAGGTGATTTGGATATATCCAGTATCAATTCAGCCTTCATCACTCTTATTCCTAAGAAAACTGATCCAGAATATGTTAATGATTATAGACCTATCTCTCTAGTCAGTATCACTTTAAAGTTGTTGACCAAGCTGCTGGCTAATAGGATGCAGAAGGTTATTATCCAAGCATTGCACAAGAATCAGTATGGATTCATCAAGAATAGAACCATTCAGGACTGTCTTGCTTGGGCATTTGAATACATTCACCTCTGTCACAAGTCTAAGAGAGAGATCATTATCTTGAAGTTGGATTTTGAAAAAGCTTTTGACAAGGTGGAATATTCTGCAATTCTACTCATGCTTAAACATTTAGGGTTTGGAGACCTCTGGCTGAAATGGATATCCAAAATCCTGCATTCTGCTTCCACCTCAGTACTTTTGAATGGTATACCTGGGAAAAAAAATTGGTGTAAAAGAGGAGTTAGACAAGGTGATCCTTTGTCTCCTTTGTTGTTTGTGACTACTGCAGAGCTTCTTCAATTTGTCATTAACGCTGCTTGGCAATCCGGAGAGATTGATTTGCCCCTATCTTGTTCCTTTGGGTTAGATTATCCCATAATTCAATATGCAGATGACACTTTGCTTATTATGCCAGCATGTGTTGAACAACTGAGAAGGTTGAAAGTTATCCTGGATAAATTTTCATTATCTACAGGATTAAAGATCAATTTCAGTAAATCCTCTATGGTGCCCATCAATGTTGACCAAGATAAAAGTGTTGAACTGGCTCTGATCCTGGGGTGTAAAATTGAGGTCCTACCTTTTACTTACCTTGGTTTGCCTTTGGGGACTACTAGACAAAAGATGGAAGACCTTATTGGAATTATTCATAGGATTGACAGAAGACTAGTTGGCATTGCTGATACACTATCTTATGATGGTCGACTGGTTGTGATTAAATCCATCATTTCTGCTATTCCCAATTTTGCTATGTGCACTTTGAAACTGCCATTGGGTTTCCTGGACTATATTGAGGGATCTACCAGGGGTTTCTTTTGGAGAGGCAAAGATATTCATAAAAAGGTAAATGCTTGGTCAAATGGGATAATGTATGCAAGCCAAAGAGATTGGGTGGGTTGGGCATCCTAAATCTCAGAACCCAAAATATTGCCTTACTCATGAAGTACATTTTTAAGTTCATGAATAAGGATGATTTGCCCTGGGTTAAGCTTATATGGCAAGCACATTATGGGAATGGTAGAATACCACAAAACACTGGCCCTATAGGTGGAAGGATTGTCTAAAGTTACTTGATAACTTCCTGGAGTTGGCTGCTTGTGTCCCAGGTGATGGTGGAACTGTAAGACTTTGGATGGATAAGTGGTCTGATGAGCTCCTTAGGCACAAACTGCCTCACCTTTGCTCCTTTGCGAAGTCACAATCCATTTCCCTTAAACAGGCACTTGCTGTATTTTCTGATGAAGAGTCATTGGATTTGTTTCATACCCCACTTTCAGTCCCTGCTGTTCATCAATTTGCCGAGTTCAACAGTTTGCTGACAGGACAAATGGATATTTCTACTATTGATAGGTGGGTTCTGTCATCCAGCAATAAAAGTTATTCGAGTAAGAGGGTTTATGAGACCTTAATGTCAAATAATCCTGCACCATCCCCTTTCCAGTGGATCTGGAAATCTTGTGTTCTCCCAAAACATAAGATATTCTTTTGGTTACTATTGCAAGACAGATTGAACACAAGAGACCTCCTAGCCAGAAAGCAGTTTCAGATTGAGGACTATAACTGTGTCCTATGCTCTCAGGGGATGTCTGAAGAGTTTATCCACTTATTCTTTGAATGTGACTTCAGCAGGAACTTTTGGTGGAAACTATATCTTGAATGGGATACGGATCTGGACCTCTTCTCCATGTTGATTCAAGCCAAGAAAACTTATAAGCTAATCTGCTATAAGGAAATTCTCATTATTGGTTGCTGGAGTATTTGGACCCATAGAAACAGATGTATTTTTGACTCTCAGCCCATTTGTCTTGAGGCTTGTTTCCAGGACTTTACCTGTTCTTTTAGTTTGATTATGCATAGAGCTAAACCTTCCTTAAAGGAAGGGATGACCCAATGGGTGGACACTTTATGAACTTTTCCTTGTGATTTGTACAGCTGTCAATGAGAAAATAGAAAATTAAACAGTAGGGATTTATCCCTACTGTTTTGCGCCTCAAAAAAAAAATTTTTAGAAATTTGTTTGACATCATTTGGACAAATAAATCAAAAGATATGAATTAAATGGAAAAATCAGAAAAAGAAAAAGAAAAATGGATGACGTCATCGCTGACGTCATCGTCTTCCTCCTCCGGCAAAAATCACGCCCGAGAATCCCGCCCCCGATTCCTTCCAAAATCCGGCGAGATGATCGCGCAATCGGTTTCCCTCTCCTGCCCTATAAAACCCCCAACCTCTGCCGTGTATTTCCCCTCTCCTCCCTCTTCGTTTCACGCCCCCAGGCCGTTACACGAGCTCGCCGGACTTCGTCTCCTCCGCCGCCGTATTTCTTTCGTTCCCGGCGAAGTAAGCCACCCCCGAGCAGGAGACCGACCCCCTCTTCCTCCCCTCGCGGAACCACACCTCCCTAACCCCTCCCGGTCTCTCCTACGCAGCTAATTCGATCGGAGGGAGCTCACCGGAGCTCGCCGGCGCCCGAGCACCTTCGGCCACGCCTCACGGAGCTCCGGAACGCCCGAGACGACCTCGTCCCCTCCATCTACTCTGCCGCGACGCGCCGCACTAGGGGGAATCTTCCGCGCGTCCGGGGAACCGCCGGGGCATCGTCCTCGACCGAGCAGCGCTGCCGTCTTCATCGTCTCCGGCGACCTCTGCACCGGCGAGGTAAGAACCTCGCGTTCTGGTTCGTTCGATCGTAAATCGACGACTAGGATTAGATCCCTACACAAATCGGTACGAGTAGATCTCGATCGTCAGATCTGGATCCAACGATCCAGATCCAGTCACTTATCCACGTCAGCGCCAGCATGTCAGCCCAGTCAGCGCACAGTCAGCGCCCAGACAGCGCTGACGTGTAAAATCATTTTCGCGATTTAATTAATTGGCAGTTTTGCAGAGAAGCCCCTGTCTATTCAAACTATCATATCTTTTTCTCTATTTATCCAAATTCAAATATTTTTATATATTTGGAAAGCCCTCGACATGTAGAATATTTTGGATCTGCCAAAATTTAAATTTTACTTAGTTTAAAATATTCAAATTTCAAATGGAAGATTTGAGTATATTTGTCATAACTTTAAATCTATAATTCCAAAAATTGAAAATAAAATTGTTTTAGAAACTTTAGAATATTTGTAAATTGATGCCACTGCTATAAAATAATTTTGAGTAATATTTGAATGAATTCATAGTTATATATTTAATTTGAATAGTTTGAGTATTTTCAACCTAACTATTAATAGAAATATTATTGATTAAATCAAATTGCTATAAATTTAATTAAATGCTCCCTGTCTATTAACACTAATTATAAAATTTTGTTATAAATTTAGTTAAAGAAAACTTTAATCTTATAATTATTCCTTTTATTTCATTTTCCAAAAATAGAAATTAATTAAATTGCATTTATAGCCTAATGCATACTTTATAAATATCACAATTTTTGTATGATATTTCTTAGGATTTAAAAGTGCATTGCATGCATAACTTATTTTCTCATATAGATATATTTTCCATAGGAAATCTCTTCATTATTTTCCTCTAAGTTAGGAATATTTCCAAACTTAGTATTTTGGTAAAAGTTCTATGCACTAGACACTTAGTATTTTTAACATGGAGCTAGAAGGCCAATGAAGAACTTAGCCAAACAAGACTTCAGAAGAATCTTCAAGGAGTAGAAGCGCTTAGAAGAAATTCAAGAAGAAGTTCATGAAGACTAACCGACAAATATTTTCTAAGTCTTGCTTCCTCTTTCCTTCTTTTCTCCCTCCTTCTCTGAGACTTGATGAAGACTAAGTAAATCCAAGACCAGCCTAGGTGATACAAAAATCATCAAGTCCGAAGATTATTCAAGTCTACCAAGATTTCAATCAAGACATCACCAAGGAGAATATTAAAAGTCTGGAGGACAACTACATCTTTCTTCTATCTTTTCCCTCTTTTCTAATCTTGTCTTGCACATTTGACCTTAACAATTTTTGATCATATTATTACCATCTTGAAGTTTGTTGGATCCTTGCGGCATAGTGAGATAAAGCGGCCTGGAGACAAACCTTACATGTCCACGTACATGAGACCTGTCCCACAACTTAAGTGGCTGGCCGGGTGTCTGTCTCTCTCACTATAGTGAATATCCAATTTACAGAGAGTTGATAATAATTGTTGATCACCTTGAAAAATAGACTTAGTATTTTCTCTAAATATTCCTACACATCAAGACTAAGCCATTAGAGGGCTTATTCAAGATGATATAAAACAAAATATTATATTCAACTTATGACTTTAGTCCTTAGTCATTTTGACCAACCTAATTGCATTGCATTAACTTAAAATAATTTCATGGCATGACATGCATTTCCAGTCCTTAGAAAGAATTTGCATATCATGCATGTCATGTTTTCCTTATTAGTTTAAGAAACTTGTTTGTATGTGTTGTGTTGTTTTGTTTTATGATTGGTGTACTATTGTTTGTTTATATTGTTTAGACTGAACGGAGAGAACCGAGTTCGTTGAAAAGAGTTTGTGAGTAAAGACTTCATTTCAAAGGCAAGTGGCACACCTCATAAACTTCCTATTATTTCTATATGCATTACTTAGTGTATTTTTATATGCATGTGTAGGATAGTATTGCTATGCTAAACCTGTGTAGAATTCCCTTACCATGTGTCTAGGTTCCACTATAATACTTAGTAGATATATTGATGCTATGCAATGATGAAATGTTTTACAAAATGTAAGTGACTACTCAGGGTTGTGCTCATGGTTGTCGTCGCCTAGGATGAATGTCTATTCTACTTAGGGCCGTGAGCATGGTGATTTTCACCTGAGAGTGCACATCCACTAAGTTAATGAAACTCCTGGGTGGATTGGTTGTTAATGGTTGCGAAGTTGAGTGGCTACTCCGGTCCATGTCTATGGTTCCTGGAGTACGTGCACTTGTGGATGGCCACCCAGGGAACAGAGGAATCTGAAGAACTCCGAGTGACGATTGCTTCCAGTGGAGCCATTGCCATATGGGCTCTGGCTTGATCAATTATGTTGCGTGGACTCTCTCCGGCTGGACAAGCAAATGTAGGGGGATGTTAGGTGGAACAGGTCAAGCCAGAGTGGGAGGGAATATGCTTCTGAAAGATCTCATCTCATTATTCTCCTTTCCTTATCACAAATGGTGTGTAAAGGATAATTTGGGTTGAATGGGTACAATGGTGACCGTGCACAACCTCTGCAGAGTGTAAAACTAAGTACTTAGTCGTGTCCCCGGTACGGACAATTTGAGCAGCTGATCACGGACGTCAACCGAGGATTCAATCATTCCAACTTCAGAAATAAAAATTGATGGGTGAACAAGGGAAGATGAGATTTATGGTTTTCATGCCATACTTGTCTTAGTTTGAAGAAAGTGTTTTCCAAAGAGATAGGAAAAATTGGCTTTATGCAAAATATCCTTGAACTCCACCAGGCAAATATGCATATAGGCTATAGAGTTATTCCATTAAGTGTCCACCATAGTGTCACTTGCCAGACTCCATTTTTAATGGAATCTGACCCACGTTGTTGCAATATTTTTCTTATTGCAGATTGTTCAGATGACGAGTGAGGTTTCGTTTATAGGTTTCGAGTCTACAACCAACATGTTTTCGCCTGTGGCAGCATGAAAGTGATAGAGACTCGCTGCTATTGTATTTCCGTTGTGTACTTTTCAATGCTAGTTTTATTCTATGCAACTTGTATCGAATATTTTGTAATTCTGGATCATCGATGTAATAAAATTGACGCTTTGTTGTGATATTACATCGTAAACTGTGTGTGCAAATGAATCGATCCAGGGATTTGCACTATACACAGGTATCTGCCTTATTTAAAGTGCAGGTACGCTACAATTGTGGAGGTCCTCTTGCTCGTCCTGAGTGAAGGCAAGGATCCGTGGAGATCCATGCTTGATCTATGTGGGGAGGACTGCTTCGACTCCATAGACGAGGACAAACGGTGTTTCCCCCGTAGGCTTGGGCGGCGTGGTGCGGATGGACCAGAGCAATGAAGGGAGCTCACCGATCCAGCCCTTGCCATGGCCCTTGAGGATGTTGAAGGTCCAGGACTTTAAGCCCTTGAGTACTTCTGCGTTTGCGCGCTCGGCTTGGCCATTGCTTTGCGGGTGAGCTACCGAGGCGAAGCAGAGCTTGATGCCCAGTTTCTCGCAGTAAGCCCTGATGATGTCGCTTGTGAATTGCGAGCCGTTGTCGGTGATTATGCGATTAGGCACTCCGAAGCGGCAGACCCGACCTCTAATGAATTTCACCGCTACGCCTGCTGGAATTGTGCGCGTCGCCTCAACCTCGGGCCAGTTGGTGAACTTGTCGATGGCCACAAAGAGGTAGTGATAGCCCCCTTGCGCTGTTGGGAATGGTCCCAAGATGTCCAGCCCACAGACAGTGAACGACCAGGAGAGCGGGATGGTTTGAAGTCCCAGCGCGGGCTGATGGATTTGCTTGGCGTGGAGCTGGCAGGCTTCGCAAGCTTGAACAATGTCAACTACATCCTGAAGTGCTTGTGGACAGTAGAAGCTACTCCGAAAGACCTTGCTTGCGACGGTGCGAGCGCACGAATGGTGGCCGCATTTCCCGCTGTGGATGTCCTTGATCAAGCTATTTCCTTCTTCAGGAGGGACGCATTTGAGTGCGATGCCATTTGGGCGCTTGCGGTAGAGATCTCCCTCGAGGATGTGCTAGGATATTTCCTGGCGAGCGATTCGCTCTGCTTCGACATCTTCCTCGGGGAGAATTCCCTTGGCGAGGTAGTCCTTGACCTCGTCGATCCAGCCTGTTTCTTAATGCACCACTGTGAGCAACAGGCGCTCCCCTGTCTGGGGGCCGCAGTCGGGAGCCCTAGTTGTAGGCGGTGGTGGGACCGCTTCGTCTGTGCTTGCGGGCATGGCCTCTTGAGGCTGCTTTATGTGTGCCTTGACGAGTCTTTCTTCAAAGACGCCTGCCTGCTGAGCTTGCCTCCTTGATGCGCGCTTGGCGATGTCATCAGCCTCTTGGCTTTCCTTCCTCGGGATGTGCATGAGGTCCATGCCCCTGAAGTGCTTCTCAAGCTTGCGAACCTCTTCAAGGTATGCGGCCATATGGTGGTCCTTAGGCTTGTAGATCTTGTTGGAGAAGTTGACGAGCAGCTGGGAGTCGCCCTTGATGAGCAAGTGCTTGACGCCTAGAGTGATGGCGGCCCGTAGGACGGCGAGCAAGCCCTCGTACTCAACAATGTTGTTGGAGATCTTGTCAATGACGAAGCACAGCTGGACCGCATAGTAGAGGTTGTCACCCTTGGGCGAGATCAGGATGACGCCGGCCCCACCATTGCGGCAGGCGAAGGCTTCGTCGAACTTCATGGTCCAGTGGCTGGGCATCTTCTCTCCAGAGGAATCTGGCTCTTCTCCTAGAGGCTCTTCAGGGGTTGAGTCAGTCCATTCGGCGACAAAGTTTGCCAGCGCTCTTCCTTTGATGACCCTTGTGGTGTCGAAGCGCAAGATGAATGGATGTAGCTCTATGTTCCATCCCGCGACACGATCTGTGGCGTTAGGGTTGCGCAGGATCTGCTCCAGGAGGAATGAGGTGACCACCGTGATGGAGTGTCCCTGGAAGTAGTGTCACAGTTTCCTTGAGGCGATGAGGAGCGCAATGAGGAGCTTTTGCTGTATTGTGTACCGTTCCCGAGCATCTTGCAGTACTATACTGACGAAGTAGATGGGGTGCTCGGCAAGGGTTGTCAGCTTAGGCGCAGTGTTGTCTGCCTGATGAGGCTCTTCGGGGCCCTTGAGGGGATTGGCCCGTGGAGGCTCTTCGGGCCCCTTGGCGAGATCAGCTTGTGGACGCTCTTCATGCCCTGAGCGAGATCAGGACTTGGGGCAGACTCATCTTGTGGCTCTGGGCCCGTCGGTGGGTTTGTGGAGCCTGCCCCTTTGTCGAGCTCTTCGTCAGGCGGTTTTGGCTTTGGAGTGGTTGCACTCTTCTTGTGGAGGATCGGCTCTTCTCTTTCTACCACCAGGACGGCGCTGGTGGTCTGTGGAGTGGCTGATAGATACAGCTTCAGATGCTCGCCTGTCCTTGGGGCAACCATGACTGGTGGGCTGGCAGAGTACCTCTTCAAGTCCTCAAAGGCTTTTTCCGCTTCAGGCGTCCACTTGAAGGTGCCAGATCTCTTCATGATCTTGAAGAAGGGTAGGGCTCTCTCGCCGAACTTGGAGATCTAGCGGCCCAAGCTGGCCAAGCAGCCTGCCAGGCGTTGCATGTCCTTGAGCCAACGAGGAGGCTTCATTTCCTCTATGGCCTTGATCTTGTCAGGATTTGCCTCTATGCCTTTGTGGGACACGAGAAAACCAAGCAATTTGCCAGAGGGCACTCCGAATACGCACTTGGCGGGGTTGAGCTTGATGTTCACCTTGCGTAGGCCGGCAAAGGTCTCTTCAAGGTCCCTGAGGAGAGTATCTCCCTCTCGAGACTTGACGACGATCTCATCGATGTAAGCCTCTGCATTTCTTCCCATTTGCTCGCCAAGGGCTATCCTCATGAGCCTCTGGAAGGTGGCGCTAGCGTTTTTCAAGCCGAATGGCATGCAGACATAGCAATACACACCACAAGGGGTGAGGAATGCCGTCTTTTCCTCGTCCTCCTTAGCCATCTTGATCTGGTGATAACTAGAGAAGGCATCGAGGAAGCAGAGGTGGTCGCAGCCTGTAGTGGAGTCCACGCTCTGGTCGATCCTTGGCATGGGATACGGGTCCTTGGGGCAGGCCTTGTTGACATCAGTGTAGTCGATGCAGAGGCGGCCTCCTCTGACGGGCTTTGCGACAAGCACGCCGTTGGAGAGCCAAGTGGGGTGCGTGACTTCGCGGACAACATTTGCCAATTGAAAGGAAAGACGTCGCCTAGAGGGGGGGGGTGAATAGGCGAGGAACACTTTTTACAATTTAGGCTTGATAAATGCGGAATAAAACTTAGTGTTTAACTTATCAATGACACAACCTAAATATACTAGGTTTGCTATTTGCACCAACAACTTATGCTATGCAACACAAACAACAATGGGATAGCAAGGTAAAGAACTTCAAGCACGATGGCTATCACAAAGTAAAGTGCGTAAGTAAAGAGCTCGGGTATAGGGATAACCGAGGCACGCGGAGACGATGATGTATTCCCGAGTTCCACCACAAAAGGTGTACGTCTCGTTGGAGAGGTGTGAGCAACCATAACAGGTTTGCTCAACGCCACAAAGGCCTCACCTTCTTCTCCGATGAACTCGACCACAAAGGTCCGAGTCCACCTTCCACTATGAACTCCTTTGGGGCGGAGAACAATCCCGTACAACAACCTTGGGGCACACACCCACAACTGAATTGGGGGCTCCCAAATGACCACAAGAGGTCTTGACCACAAAGGTCCCAACTAGCCACAAAGGCCTTGACCACAAAAGGTCCTATGCCACAAAGGCGGCCACTAAGGCGTCTAGGGTCCAAGACCCAAGAGTAACAAGCTCACGAATTTCACCACCACGAATCCTCGTGGAGGGCTCAAACCGATGCAAGATGCAATGGCAAGAACACACAAAGTGCTCAAGTCCTTCACTCTCAAATTCCAACAAAGCAACAAATGCTTATGGGGGAATAAGAGAGGAAGAACCAAGAAACCACAAAGGAGACAAATCCTACACTCCCAAATCCCACCACAAGAAACTAATGCTAATGGGGGGATAAGAGAGAGCAAGAACAAAGGGGGAGAACCACAAAGGAACTCAAAGATCTAGATCCACTATGTTCCCCTCACTTAGAGGAGAGATGGATTGGTAGAATTGTAGATCTAGATCTCCTCTCACTTTTCCCTCAAAGATATGCAAGAATCATGGGAGGATTTGAGAGGGGGCAAGCTTTCCCAAGGTCAACAATGGCAAGAGAGAGAGGGGAAAGTCGTCAGTCCAAGGAAGAAGAAGGGGAGGGGTATTTATAGCCCCTCCCAGATTTCTAGCCGTTGGGAATCTCCAGTCCGGAAATTTCCGAACTGAGGGCCGGAGATTTCCGGACCGGTAGGAATTCCGACTCGAGCTGAGATAAGATCAGTGCTGAAGGCAAATAAGACTTGGCGAAAAACTGCAACTAGTGACCGGAAATATCCGAACCAGGGCCGGAGATTTCCGGACCCCGGAAATCTCCGGTAGAAAATCCGATGGAAAACTGAACTAAGTCAGTACGCAATTGAGTTCTGGACTTAGCAAAAATCTTCTGTCGCTCGGAGATCTCCGGACTGGGGCTCGGAAATCTCCGAGCGCCGGAAATCTCCGAGCGCCGGAAATCTCCGAGCAAGGTCCGGACATTTCCGCCCTTTTGAAAAACTGCAGAAACACCAGAACTGAGAGATCTTTTGCAAATAAACTCCGAATGATTTGAGACCAACTCCGTTGGAAAGGCACTGACAAGGAGTACCCAATAAACTCCGAATGATTTGAGACCAACTCCGTTGGAAATATTGCAAACCATAAATAGAGCAAAGTCCCCACATATGTGAAGGTGTGGAACTTTCCTCAAGGTTGAACCGGTAATATTTCCACACCGAAAACGCAACGAGTTTTCCAAACTAAAACCGTTTTCGAAGAACTTGGTCTTTTTATGAAGATCACGACAAGAACCAAAAAACAACAAGGAGAAAAGACAAATAAGAACCAAGAAAGATGATATGCCAAGCATGCAAAGGTTTGAGCTCTCCACAAACATGCGATCAAGTTACTCACTCGAGAGCCCCTCTTGATAGTACGCCTATCTATCCTATAGCCCTATCAAGATCATACCTTTGCCTTGAGAAATTCACTTGAGCTAGATGATGACGATCTTGATCTCTTCAAGTGGACCACCTTTCTTGATTGCGCTTGCTACCACATGCTTGATGAAGACTCCTCCATATACTCCCCCATACTCCAACATGGGAGAGTCTCGCTTAGCTTCGTCTTCATGTCTCTGACAGCTTCCCTTGGTCGACTCCTCCATATACTCCCCCATACTCCATCATGGGAGAGTATCGCTTAGCTTCGTCTTCATGTCTCTGACAGCTTCCCTTGGTCTTGCACTAGTCAACCTTGATGACGATCATGGCATGACATCATCCTACATGAGCTATATGAATTGATCTTCTTGTTGCAAGCTCATGGAAGATATCATCTTTCTTCTTATAGGTGATGGCTTGACAACTTCAAGCCATACTTGCAATATGCTCAAAACACACATTAGTCCTTAGGGATTGTCATTAATTACCAAAACCATACATGAGGGTGAAGGAGATATGCCCCAGAGGCAAATAAATAAGTAGTATTTATTGCTTTATCTCATAAGTTTATAGGTTTGTGTATTATGCTATAACTGTATTAATCGGAATTATTAATACACGTGTGATACATAGACAACCAGGTCCCTAGCAAGCCTCTATATGAGCTAGTCCATTGGGCAACAGTTGATCGAGATTCCCGATCAAGGACAATGACGTCGGTTGACAATGGGGTCATCTTGTTAGTTGAATAAGGTGGTGGACATACGCAAAGTATTGCAATAAGATCGTATTACGATGTTTGTCATTTGCAATAGATAAGAGTATGATAGCTTATTCCTTAGACCGTGAGACCGTACTTATTGTTGCTTCGTAGGAGTGCTTTGAGAGCATCAAACGTTGTGTCTTATATAGCATGACAATAACGGTGTCCATCTTGGGTATTCCGAAAGAGCATCGAGACGTAAGGATCAAGAGCGGGATTTGTTCATTCTTGTAATGGAAAGATACTCTGGGCCCACTCGGTGATATTGCATCTATATAGCTGCGCAGCTTATGACTAGGTCATGGAGATGTAATATCGCAGACGAGTTAATAACCTTCGTCGGTAACGAGATACAGCAAAGGCATCGGTGTGTCTACGATCATATCTCGGACAAGGTAGTATCGCAGAGACAAAGGGAATGAATATCATACTTATGGTTCAACGACGATATTCGTGGAATGCACAGGGGTCGTCATATATTTCCAGGTATCCCTGACGATCATTGGTGAGCGGAGTGTCTCGACCATGTCTAGAGTGTTCCTGAACCGTAGCGTAACAAACTTAAGGTCTTAGCGACGCTAGGAGATAGGTTCTGGAATTTTATAGGTTTTTATTGGAGAGAGAAAATTGATCCGGAAAGAGTTCCGGTGGTCCGTAAGGAGTTCCGGGGAGCTATGGAATGGTTCCGAGAATGTCCGAAAGTTGTTCGGGTGGTTCCGAAATAGTTTCGGAGTCATGGGATATTGAATTATATATAAATATATTAATTATGAATTAATGGGATTTTTATATTAATTTAATATTAATTAAATAAAGGAAAAAAGGGGGCTCCCACCTAAATGGGCCCTAAGAGGGCCCATGAAGGGGAAACCGCACCCCACAAGGAAGGGGAAGGCTGGGCCTCCTAGTCCAACTCGGACTAGGAGTTGGAGGGCCCATGGGGGGTTCGGCCGAACCCCCCCCTCCCCTCTCCTCCTTTAGTCCCACATGGGGGAGCCAAGGGGGTTGGCACACCCCCTTCCCCCTTTATATAGCAAGGCATATTAATTGATTTAATTCATAGGAAAATCCAATTAATTCCCGATTTCTCTCTCGATCTCGTGGTTCCCAAGTCGGAGCCGCGCCGAGCTGAGGAAGGGGGTCTCTCTCCACCTAAGCCATACCGCAGAGCGCCGTTGCTCTGCGGGATTCCAGATAAGATCTACTCCTGCGATTTCAGATGGATCTGAATGACCGGGAGTTGTCGCTAGGCTCCGTATGTTTGCGAGTGCTCGGAGGCTACTCTTTTGAGGAGCTTGGGCGACGTCGTCTCGCCCCCTGCAGCCGCCGCGCCTCCCCCCTCTGCTGCCGGCGCGCCAGCCCCGGTGCTGGCGCTCTGCCTTCTCCCGCCCGACGCCCGTCGACGCAGATCATCGTCGACAACCCGGCGTCATCGACTCCAACATCACGGCAAGTTCTCCGCGACCTCGAGGTCGGCTACGTACGACTTCATCGTCAACGCTTGTGCGGGAGCGTAATCCCCGCTATCGGTCTACATGGAGGTAATGTAACCCGTTCCGCCACCGTTATCGCATGTACTAGATAGATAGATCCTGGCTAGTTAGGGTTTCGATCGCTAGAAAAATTATTGTTTTCTGCACCGTAACCCCTTCAGTGGTATCAGAGCCGATCTATGCGTAGTACTGCTGGTACGGTTAGAACTCATGTTGAATGAGGGCGTCTGTCTTATATTTGCTACCCTCTAGCGTGCACTTGCGATGCCTTCGGTATTGAGTTGATGAAGCGGCCCGGACCGACTTTACGCGTACGCTTACGCGAGACTGGTTCCACTACTGACATACGGCTTGCACCGTATCTGTGGCTGGCGGGTGTCTGTTTCTCTCTCTCTAGTCGGCAAAGCATTTTCAATGGAGGGCCCAAAAGGGATGCTTAAACATGCAATTATACGATCAACGTTGTGGTACAAAGTTCGTAGGTAGGGAAGCGATTCTCTTACGAATAAGCCTATTTGCCACGTAAAACTTGCAAAACTAAATAAAGCTAGAGGCGTCTAACTTTGTTTTGCAGAGGCGTTATTTTATGTGACATGGTTACGGTAAGTTTTGATATTACTCGTACTGTCGGAGGCAATGGAGGGCTCTGTAGACTCGGAGCCATGCCGGGGCGCCGGGGGCCAGGCACATGGCGCCGTGAAGGTCCAGGCGCATCGACCATGTCACATCGCACCTCATTGCATCATTATTGTGTGCTGTTGTGTGTGCATCCTATTGATTGCTTATATGCTAGATATACAACGGTAGCATCATAAATAGGATGATCCCTAACAAAATACCAAAATTGTGTTCTCCCTCGTTGCGCACCACCAAGAAAGTTCTACGTTATGAGGCAGGCCGTGATGATCGGGTGTCACACATCTCGTCGTTCGCATACAGTGGGTGTAAGCCATGTTGCACGCGCAGGTCTTCGAGGTTTGATTGGCGAGCCTAGCATACTCAGAGGTATGGGCTCGGAACACGGGAAGATCGAAAGATCGAGCACGAGTCATAAAGTTGTTATGATCGACATTTTATGTCCACCTTTGAAGCTGTGCTGCCGGCCGTGATGATCAGGGGTGGTGTAGTGGATGGGGGTCGTGTCATCGCCACTATTATTTTAGGGATAATAATCTTGGTGTGGTGTGTTTTTGATAATGAGATTATAGAACTAAAACTCACCTACATATTATAAACTTTACCTTACCTCCTTTTGCGATCACGCAACTATACTTCGGTTACTTCCTCAAGAGCCCGGATGCTACATTAGAAGCCGACGGGTCCAACTTCATCAGATGGTACAGGGGTTTTAGAAACATTCTCGAACACAACAACATTCTATATGTTCTCGATGAACCATTAGGAGAAGGACCAGGAGATTCTGCAAGCGAGGAGGAGGAAGATGATTTCCGTAGGCGTCGAGACATATTCATTGAAGTGGAGATCACCATGACCGTATGCCTGGCACCCGAGTTGAAAGAGATGTTTCGACGCAAGGAGCCAAGCGTCATGATGGATGCGATAAAGACACACTTCGGGGATGAATTAAAGCGTGAGCAATTCAGGCAGCTTAGAATGTTCCAGACCGTTCACATGGAGGAGCATACCTGTCTGAAGACACATTTGAAGAGATTGTATGACATCTACTTCCAGCTGACGATGGTCTTCGATTACTGGATGGCGGATTCTTGCGCCATTCGGACTGTCCTGATATCTCTACCTCCTAGCTATTAGAAGCATGTACGTAAGTACATTTTGAAAGCCGATGATATGAACTTCTACGTATTCATACGTGAGTTCCAGTCTCTGAAGGTTGATTCTATCGAAGGAGAGATCTTTGATGCTACAGGTATATATTTGATATATGCAGAATTATGAATTCGCCCATGGAATATGATGAAATTTTTGATAATTGCTCTGTTTGTGAAACAGGTCCTGATTATCACATATATGCGGCGCAGTTTGATGTGACCTGGCGCTGAAGCTGGTAGTCAAGGAGTTGATGGTCTTTTGGTGTTCACGTCCTCAAGTTATCATAGTTATCATTAATAGTTTTTGATACGATCTTTTGTAATAGTGAGCGAGTGTGTGTGTCTTGATTGTTGCAGACAAAGTTATTCATGTAATAAGACAAGATCAGTTGTTTTATGTTATGGAACAAGTCAGTTGTTTTATCTTATGAATAAAGTTTCCACATCTCAGTTACATTGATTGTATGATAAGTATTCAAATTGTAGATATGATAAAATAGCTTGTCCCATGAACAAAGGTTCTATTGCTGGAACAGACACCGTCGAGTTTAGTCATAAAAGCAATGAAAGAAGTAATGGATGTTTTGGTCCATTTAAGTATTTCAAGTGCTGAGTTGATTAAGCTTGAAATCAAGTATTGAAGTTGCAATACTAGCGGAAATTAATTGAGTGTCATTTTTAAATGATTAATTAATGGTGTTTATTGTTTGATCCGAATTCCTCCATGACTTTGGCAAATAGGAGTATTTGCCCGATAAATCGTGGAGTCTGAGATTAATTTGATAATAGATCAAATGTGGTTTTTCAGAAGAAAGATTTGTGGACATTGTATTCACAGAATTCAATCAAAGGACAATATTTTTGAATTATGTTTTTAACACAAGAGAATTGTGGAAATTTGCTTCGGAAATTATAATATCATATATAGTGATATTTGGGGAATTATAATCATGCTCTATTTTTAATAAAGTGTGGCCTGTCAGAATCAGTCTTAGAATCTCCTAATACGTTCGAAACATTATAGTCGATGTCCACTTTAGAAAATAGATATTTTTCTCAACGAGAATTCGTAGGATCGACAGTAGTGTCGACATGTATATGATTATGCGATAATTCGGAATATACATGAGTAGTTCTTTGTAAGTTGCTCGCATTAGACGAGAGTGTATTCCAAAATCAATAAGAAACAAAGTTCAGTTTGTTGTCTGTGTAATTCCGAGAAAAGATGACTTTTCGAATTATGGTTTATGGATTGAAATTAGAAGTTTGGAATAAAGTGTCAGACTTATGTTGGAAGATGTTCCAAAGAGTATATGTCTGCTAATGAAAATTTGGTGATAAAGAGTGAGGGAGACTAGAAAATTGTTTTCTGCTTGCAATCCTCTTCATAAAGATCATAATATTTTCATAAAAGAAACTTCTAAATAAAGTGTTATTATATTTAATATTGCTGTCAGGTCACGGCACTGTATTAAGTATTTCAGATCTTGTTGACAGATCAAGGTGCACTTTATGAATACAAAGAAAGTTGAGAAAATATCGGAATACAAACAAAGGCTTTTTGAGCCTGGAAATCCAAAGTTGCATTTAAAAGGATTAAGAGAGTAATTGTTGCTGCAATTCTTATTAGAGAAATAAGATTGTTTAATCGTCATATAAAGTGTTATATGAAAATGTGACTATAAGACGCGGGAGCATATCTTGTCAAGAAATGTGTCTTGGGCAAGATCAAATTTATTGACTACATTTATGTAGACATGCTTGAAGTCTGAGGGATTTGTATTAATGTAATACTGTAGTTTGTATTAAATTCGAATTGATAGTAGATCAATGATTTTGGTTTAACCGAGATGTCGATTTAAGTGGGAGTCATAGTTAGTTCACTCAGGAGAAATATGTGAGGAACATATTTTTGAGTGGGAGCTTAGGAACTCAAATATGTAGATAACATGTTTTTGAGTGGGAGCTCGTGTTGTCAAATATGTGGAGACATATTTTGAGTGGAAGCCGAATTCATCTTGTGTATTTAACACATTGTGAAATTGTACCGGTAGAATAGATGAGAAGGATGAAGTTGTGAAACTATTTGAAAGTTAGTGTCTATTTTGAAATAGAACGGGAATTTTTAATAGTTAGTCGAGTTGTTTTGGATTATATCTGAGGAGTCAGAATAGAATCAAAATGATGGTCCTTTGGAATCCAATTGATCATTAAGAGTAATGATGCATGAAGGTAATGGTTGTATGACATGTGGGTCTATTATGTATATATTAGACATCATACAGAAACCATATTATCTGCTCGATGAAATATAACCGATGTTCTTGGAATAAGAGCAGTTATGAAAGTAAATTTGGAATTTACTGGAAGTAGAAGTGCGTTAGTTAAGGGATTGACATTAGAATGTCGAGTTTTCTACATTTGTGTGAAAGTATGTAGATATCGCGAGTTTGTAATTGTTACAAGGGGCTCTGCATGGCTGAGTGTGTTTTTCAGAGCAGTTATCTGGTTAGTATAATCAGAGTAAGCGCTAGGAAGCAGTAGTCTCACTTAGTTACGGTATTTGCATATATGTTGTTAGACAACATGGTGATATCAAACAAGTTGATACCAGTGAATCGCAAAAGCATGTACAATCATGGATTGTGCAGTAACACTTTTCCACGAGCAAGCATTATCAAATGATTCTTATTTGATAAGGGATTCTGATAAAGTAAAATGCAGCTAGTTTATTTGTACTCTAGTGCAAGTGGGAGACTGAAGGAGATATGCCCTAGAGGCAAATAAATAAGTAGTATTTATTGCTTTATCTCATAAGTTTATAGGTTTGTGTATTATGCTATAACTGTATTAATCGGAATTATTAATACACATGTGATACATAGACAACCAGGTCCCTAGCAAGCCTCTATATGAGCTAGTCCATTGGGCAACAGTTGATCGAGATTCCCGATCAAGGACAATGACGTCGGTTGACAATGGGGTCATCTTGTTAGTTGAATAAGGTGGTGGACATACGCAAAGTATTGCAATAAGATCGTATTACGATGTTTGTCATTTGCAATAGATAAGAGTATGATAGCTTATTCCTTAGACCGTGAGACCGTACTTATTGTTGCTTCGTAGGAGTGCTTTGAGAGCATCAAACGCTGTGTCTTATATAGCATGACAATAACGGTGTCCATCTTGGGTATTCCGAAAGAGCATCGAGACGTAAGGATCAAGAGCGGGATTTGTTCATTCTTGTAATGGAAAGATACTCTGGGCCCACTCGGTGATATTGCATCTATATAGCTGCGCAGCTTATGACTAGGTCATGGAGATGTAATATCGCAGACGAGTTAATAACCTTCGTCGGTAACGAGATACAGCAAAGGCATCGGTGTGTCTACGATCATATCTCAGACAAGGTAGTATCGCAGAGACAAAGGGATTGAATATCATACTTATGGTTCAACGACGATATTCGTGGAATGCACAGGGGTCCTCATATATTTCCAGGTATCCCTGACGATCATTGGTGAGCGGAGTGTCTCGACCATGTCTGGAGTGTTCCCGAACCGTAGCGTAACAAACTTAAGGTCATAGCGACGCTAGGAGATAGGTTCTGGAATTTATAGGTTTTTATTGGAGAGAGAAAATTGATCCGGAAAGAGTTCCGGTGGTCCGGAAGGAGTTCCGGGGAGCTATGGAATGGTTCCGAGAATGTCCGAAAGTTGTTCGGGTGGTTCCGAAATAGTTTCGGAGTCATGGGATATTGAATTATATATAAATATATTAATTATGAATTAATGGGATTTTTATATTAATTTAATATTAATTAAATAAAGGAAAAAAGGGGGCTCCCACCTAAATGGGCCCTAAGAGGGCCCATGAGGGGGAAACCGCACCCCACAAGGAAGGGGAAGGCTGGGCCTCCTAGTCCAACTCGGACTAGGAGTTGGAGGGCCCATGGGGGGTTCGGCCGAACCCCCCCTCCCCTCTCCTCCTTTAGTCCCACATGGGGGAGCCAAGGGGGTTGGCACACCCCCTTCCCCCTTTATATAGCAAGGCATATTAATTGATTTAATTCATAGGAAAATCCAATTAATTCCCGATTTCTCTCTCGATCTCGTGGTTCCCAAGTCGGAGCCGCGCCGAGCTGAGGAAGGGGGTCTCTCTCCACCTAAGCCATACCGCAGAGCGCCGTTGCTCTGCGGGATTCCAGATAAGATCTACTCCTGCGATTTCAGCTGGATCTGAATGACCGGGAGTTGTCGCTAGGCTCCGTATGTTTGCGAGTGCTCGGAGGCTACTCTTTTGAGGAGCTTTGGCGACGTCGTCTCGCCCCATGCAGCCGCCGCGCCTCCCCCCTCTGCTGCCGGCGCGCCAGCCCCGGTGCTGGCGCTCTGCCTTCTCCCGCCCGACGCCCGTCGACGCAGATCATCTTCGACAACCCGGCGTCATCGACTCCGACATCGCGGCAAGTTCTCCGCGACCTCGAGGTCGGCTACGTACGACTTCATCGTCAACGCTTGTGCGGGAGCGTAATCCCCGCTATCGGTCTACATGGAGGTAATGTAACCCGTTCCGCCACCGTTATCGCATGTACTAGATAGATAGATCCTGGCTAGTTAGGGTTTCGATCGCTAGAAAAATTATTGTTTTCTGCACCGTAACCCCTTCAGAGGGCACATGCCCTTTCAATCTCCCCCATTTTGGTAATTGATGACAATCCCTTTTACGAGGGTTTATATAAGGAATTAAAAACAACCAAGCAACACACTAAGCAAAGCAAGGTTGCAAGAGAAAAGAACTAAATCCCTTCAAACCTTCTAAATCTCTCCCCCATTGGCATCCATTGCCGGAATGGGAGAAAAATCTAGAAGGCCAATATAATAAGAGCTTCCTCATAAATTATGCATTTCTCATGATATGAGTGAAATCAAGTGCATATATCCAATAACGAATACATGGAGGGGAACAAATTATATTGAGGATTCAAGAAATGCAAAAGAAAAGATATCAATAAAAAAGATACCAATTGCAACTCGAAAGATGCAATCAAAGGATCCGAAAACCAATTGGACACAAGAAGATGTTATGATAAAAGCAATCAAGTGTTCAAATGAATCAAGATGGAACTCCCCAAGGAAACATGCACAAAGAAGAAGTTGAAATTCAATAAAGGTTGCGCAACATGGAATCCTCGTTCCTTCCTAGATTAATTTGAACAAGAAGTGCAAGAGTGCATAGACGGAAAAAGAAAGAATGCACTTTGCAACAAACAAATGTTGAGCAAACGAAAAGAAACGAGACAATTAAGGACTTGCTCAAACGAGAAGGATGGATGTAATATGGAAGCACATGTTAGGAGACTAAGAAGGATGAGCCTAGGCATTCCCATAGTCTTTCAAGGTATGTGGCACAAAGTGCATATCATGTATTTCGCATACAAGCACACCAACGAAAACACGTCAAATAGATTCACAAGCTTATTAAGAGGCAAGAGGATACCAAAACAAATGCAAAGCTTGTGCCTTTTAGAGATCACTAAAGGATCAAGAGAGCAATAAAGGTGATCAATAAAGATTTTGAATATCAATTAAAGAAGTACCTAATCTCATGTATATAAGTTTCTAAGTAGGCACTAAGTCCACAAAGAAACATGCACACACAAAATAGGTACTAGATAAAAAAACATGATATTCACTTGGAAGTCTAAATAAACCAATAAGAATTTTGCCTAGACCCATAGCACAAAGCTAAATTTTTAGGAAGACTTCCAACACACACTCTTCAAAGTATCTCAAATACCCAAAATAATAAGTGATAGTTGAGATGCTTTGAGAATGGTAAACACTCTCTCAAGCGGCAAATGATTTTGAAAATTCATCCATATTGCATATGAGACAAAAAATAGAAGAATTGCTAGATTAACATAGTTGGAATTGATGAATCATGAACACGATCAAGTATGTTCCCTTTACTATGTAATCATCCTGTCTTGCTCATATTTGTAATAAAGACGATTTGAAGGGAACTTTGCAAAAACCATATCAAAAGCAACTCGAGAGACTCATGCCAAGAAACAACCTACACAAGGTTGAGGACTAGAAGAGTATGCATGAGATAGATACTTGTTACCGAGATAGCATTGAAGAAGTAGAAGGTAGGTGCTCATGATCATCCAAGCTTGGCTCAAAAGGCACATGATGAGGACTTCCTTCTTGTAATCGAGACAAGCTTCCAATGCATCTCTAATGTACCTAAAACAAATTTAAGTACAAAGTGGTACCCAAACTCATTGGGTCCAAAGTAGTTAGAGCAACTACAATACATAGGACAAACTCCACATAAATATGTGCCTATTGATATGAAATTGAATTTCAAGCACATCTTAACCATTTAGGATTTGGTGGAGTTTATACTATATACTGGAACAAGGAAAGTAAGCATGCCATAAGATATACATATAGTAATATGCATGCACAAAACTTTCAAGAACCAAACTAGATACAATTTGGACAAAAACACCAATTAAATCAAGAAGCTACACAAAAGTGTGGCACGAGAAGGATTTGTCCTCATTGTATCAAAGACTCAAACCAAAATATGATTCGAGAAACCAATAAGAAAATATATCAAATGAAAACAAGGTCAAGGCTAAACCAATGAGCATAAGAAATAAAACAAGCAAACATGCTCGAAGGTTTCATCTCATCCAAGAAGGTACACTAAGAACCGTGGGATGAGATAGCCAACTCCACAAAGAGAAGTAAGATTCCAACAAATAAACCAAGCCCTCTACAATTTTCATGATGGCACAGAGTACCAAGACGAAAAATGTTTGTCTTTCAAAAAGACATGTCATCGGGATCAAATACCAATTGAAGAGAACTAATGTTCAATACCATATAGGATTGCTCCCCCAAGATTTGTGAATTCTTTATGATCTTGTATATGAATACAAAATGCACACGAATGAGATCATCACTCTTCATATACATTGTTAAAACATTAGTCATGTTCAAGAAGAGCAATAAGATATCAAACCAATTTTAAAGAATAGTGTTCTAAAGAGTATAGAGTAGCTTCCCCATGATTAGTGCATTATTTGAGATCTTGTATGTAAATACAAAATGAACACAAGTGGGATCATTACCCTCCATATATCTTTTTGAACACAAAGTTCAAGAAAGTCAATAAGACCCAACAACAATTAAAAAGGATGATGTTCTACTCAATGTAGGATAGCTCCCCCATGAATAGTGCGTTACTTAGGATTAAGTCTTCGAATGTAAATGCACAACAATGGGATCCTTGCTTTTCCTAACTCAAGAAAGTTCAACACAAATTATGAGTAGAGCAACAAAAGGATCCAAATAAAGCAAAGAAGACAAAAGGAAGGTTACACCCAAACAAACTTGGCAATAGAAATATACAACTTAAGAACAATAGCCAATGTGAATATGATCAATAAATTTACCACAAATATAATTATCACTTGTCAAAGACAATGATTGTATGGAGACATTTCTCGGTGGTACAAGACATATAAATATTCAAGATCATATTCACAAAACATAAGCATGTGGCAAAATAAAAGAATTGAAAACCATGCTTATCTAGAGATTCTTGATGGCTTCAAATAAACGATGATCATACTAAGCATCAAGAAACTCTCTCACAAACAAGATACCAAAAGATGGGTGAACAAAACGAATTTAAGCAAATATGGAACTTGTTTGAGTACCATGCCGCCTAGGAACAAGATAATCAACAATATCAACTCTAGGTGACACTACCTCACATGTTCACATTTTCTAGGCTTGTAATATGCACATAGCTTATAACTCCCCCATAATGTGATAAGCCATTCTTTTTAACAAGAGGCAAAAGAAATCCAACAAGAGATAATTAATGGACATTGGAATTTGAATTTCTCATGAGTAAGACATACCACAAAGAGAGTAGATAATATTGAAATATCACCACTAAGTGGAATTCCTCATGAGTACACATTTTAGGGTGGTGAGTTACCAAAAAGCACATCACTCCCCCAAAATGAGATAGTCCATTAAAATCCCTAAAAGAGCCAATTAAGATGAAAGCAAATAGACAAGAGGCTCAAAAACATACATGGTGTGCAAACCATCATACACAAGCTTGATTACTCAATCAAAAGTAAGTAGAGTGCACAACACATATAAAACACTAGTAAGGTACAAAACCAAACACATGCAAGGGTGCAAGTAACTTTCAATGAGTACATATGAATTAAATACAAGTTACCGCAAGGAGGAGCATTGGTTATAAGATGAGGCAATATAATCCAATTGACTTGGCTTGAGAGAATATGGTTGATGAAGATCCCTTAACTCTTCATGATGTAGCCAAGTCTCCAATGTCCTCCGACTCCACCTATTGATCAAGTTTTAGCTTGTTGGTCCCCAACCAAGTTGGGTCCTAAGAGGTTAGTCACAATAGGCTTGGCAACCCAAATGGTTCTTTTCTTGACACCACTTTGAGTACCAACATACTTGACAAACAAATTGCCAACCTTATCCTTCCGAAGAAAATAAGCATGATCAAGTATAGTGGGGTTGGATAAGTTACCATGAGTGCATGAAGAGGCTAAGTGATCCTTACCACGACATGTGTAGCACACTCGGCCTTTAATTTTCTTCTTGGGAGGTGAAGATCCTTCAACTTGGGAAGCTTGAGTTTGAACTTGAGCTTGCTTCCCTTGTTTCTTCTCACTAAGAGGCTTCTTCTTCTTCAAGGGGCAAGATCTAACATGGTGCCCTTCGACCTTGCACTTGAACCACACAATCTTGGCCGAACCAATAGCTTGTTCTTGGCCCTTCTTCTTGACGAACTTGTGCTTCATCTTGTCAATGGACTTGTTCTTGATATTGGAGTTGAATCCAAGTCCACTCTTGTCATGAGGAACTCTTCGCGCTCTCAACATCTTGTCGAGGGTGGACTTCCCTTCATGACCCTTGATCAAGTCTTTCTTCAAACAAGTGACTTGTGCCTTGAGCTCTTGGATTTCCTCTACATGGTTAGTCTCAACACAAATACTAGAGGAAGTAGATGCTATATTGTTAGAGCAACAAGGCATGAAGATTAATTCATCACAAGATGTAACAATGTTGTGAGTGGATGAATTACTAGAACTAGCACATGGCAATGAAGTATTTTTACTAGAGATTGTGCTAGTGATCAGAAGAGGCTCACAAGATTTTACCTTTGTAGAGATTGCATCAAGAGCAACCTCTAGCATAGCATGGGATGCTAGAAGATCATCATTAGAGCTCAAAAGCTTTTCATGATTTTCCTCCAACTTCGCATACTTGCTAGATAGCAACTCAAGTTGAGCCCTTAGCTCAACATTTTCCTTCAAAATAGATGCTTCACAAGACATGGAGTTAGTAGCACAAGCATCATTATCATTGGGAATAGAAGAGGACAATTTAACAAGCTCATTATACTTTCTTTTGAAGTTAATGGCTTCCTCAAGAGCTCTATCACGGGTTTCTTTTACTTTAGATAATTCTAAAGTAAGAGTCTCCTCAAGAGATTTGGATTTGCCCATTTTTAGTTTGGCAAGAGCATGGTCACATTTTTTAGTGGGTTTAGCAATCATTTCATTATTTAACTCCTCGCTAGTTTCTAGCTTCTCCTCAAGAGAAACTCGAGTTTCTTGCTCTTCCTTAAGAGCAATTTCGAGATTGTGGATCTCACCCGCGGAATCACGAGCAAGACCCCATCCTTCATCACAACGAGTCTCCAAGGCCTCAATAGTCTCCTTGCGCTCAATAAGAATAGTCATGATTTCTAAGAAGCTATCATGGGCATGTTTTTTCTTTAAAAGAGCATGAGAGACAATATCAAAGTTCTTTTCAATGGAGGCATCATTATCACTTTCATCATTAATATCATCATCATTAGATGTATTGGAATTCAAGGTAGGAGATACCTTAGACTCCTTAGCCATAAGGCAAAAGTGAGTAGTGGATGAGGAAGATGAAGAATTACTTGAAGCACCATTGAGGTCCATGTCTTGTTCCAACAATTGTTTGGATTCCTCTACATTGTTAGACAAACGAGTACTAGAGGAAATAGAAACATTTTTATCATGGCAACAAGACAAGGAAAGCATATCATCATGTGATTTAGTTAAGCAACTACTACATGATATGAAAGGACTATAGACACTAGCATGTAAGGCATTTATGGTGCTAGAGGAGTTTAAGTCCAAAGATAGAGCATTGCAATAAGATGGGTGAGAAATATGATCAATAGTAGATTCACCATCAATAATGCAATATCTATCACCACTCACCATATCATTATCTTGTGTCAAGCCACATGTTGGTGAAGTGGAAGAAGACGTGAGCTCATCCCGGTTGGAGGTGGAAGGAGGACAATCATCCTTGGTAGTGTTGGACACATCATATATATCTTCAAGCTTGGTCCATAATTCATGAGCGCTCCGACAAGGCATGATTGACGCAAGAACTACATCACTCAAAACATAGATAAGACCATTACAAGCTAGAGTATCGAGATAAGAGTTTTTCTCATCCTCTAAAGATAATTCTTGGGAATCCTTTGGAGGAGAAAAACCCATATCTACAATTCTCTCTAAATTAGGATCCATGTCCCTAAAGATATTAAGCATGCGAATTTTCCAAACATCATAATTAGTGCCATCGAATATATAAGTGGGATTGTGCACTAATTCTCTAAACGACATCTTTATGTCTAGGCGGTAAAGCCTAATTATGAGATAACCTGGCTCTGATACCAATTGAAAGGAAAGACGTCGCCTAGAGGGGGGGGGTGAATAGGCGAGGAACACTTTTTACAATTTAGGATTGATAAATGCGGAATAAAACTTAGTGTTTAACTTATCAATGACACAACCTAAATATACTAGGTTCGCTATGTGCACCAACAACTTATGCTATGCAACACAAACAACAATGGGATAGCAAGGTAAAGAACTTCAAGCACGATGGCTATCACAAAGTAAAGTGCGTAAGTAAAGAGCTCGGGTATAGGGATAACCGAGGCACGCGGACACGATGATGTATTCCCGAGTTCCACCACAAAAGGTGTACGTCTCGTTGGAGAGGTGTGAGCAACCACAACAGGTTTGCTCAACGCCACAAAGGCCTCACCTTCTTCTCCGATGAACTCGACCACAAAGGTCCGAGTCCACCTTCCACTATGAACTCCTTTGGGGCGGAGAACAATCCCGGACAACAACCTTGGGGCACACACCCACAACCGAATTGGGGACTCCCAAATGACCACAAGAGGTCTTGACCACAAAGGTCCCAACTAGGCACAAAGGCCTTGACCACAAAAGGTCATATGCCACAAAGGCGGCCACTAAGGCGTCTAGGGTCCAAGACCCAAGAGTAACAAGCTCACGAATTTCACCACCACGAATCCTCGTGGAGGGCTCAAACCGATGCAAGATGCAATGGCAAGAACACACAAAGTGCTCAAGTCCTTCACTCTCAAATTCCAACAAAGCAACAAATGCTTATGGGGGAATAAGAGAGGAAGAACCAAGAAACCACAAAGGAGACAAATCCTACACTCCCAAATCCCACCACAAGCAACTAGTGCTAATGGGGGGATAAGAGAGAGCAAGAACAAAGGGGGAGAACCACAAAGGAACTCAAAGATCTAGATCCACTATGTTCCCCTCACTTAGAGGAGAGATGGATTGGTAGAATTGTAGATCTAGATCTCCTCTCACTTTTCCCTCAAAGATATGCAAGAATCATGGGAGGATTTGAGAGGGGGCAAGCTTTCCCAAGGTCAACAATGGCAAGAGAGAGAGGGGAAAGTCGTCAGTCCAAGGAAGAAGAAGGGGAGGGGTATTTATAGCCCCTCCCAGATTTCTAGCCGTTGGGAATCTCCAGTCTGGAAATTTCCGAACTGAGGGCCGGAGATTTCCGGACCGGTAGGAATTCCGACTCGAGCTGAGATAAGATCAGTGCTGAAGGCAAATAAGACTTGGCGAAAAACTGCTACTAGTGACCGGAAATATCCGAACCAGGGCCGGAGATTTCCGGACCCCGGAAATCTCCGGTAGAAAATCCGATGGAAAACTGAACTGAGTCAGTACGCAATTGAGTTCTGGACTTAGCAAAAATCTTCTGTCGCTCGGAGATCTCCGGACTGGGGCTCGGAAATCTCCGAGCGCCGGAAATCTCCGAGCAAGGTCCGGACATTACAGCCCTTTTGAAAAACTGCAGAAACACCAGAACTGAGAGATCTTTTGCAAATAAACTCCGAATGATTTGAGACCAACTCCGTTGGAAAGGCACTGACAAGGAGTACCCAATAAACTCCGAATGATTTGAGACCAACTCCGTTGGAAATATTGCAAACCATAAATAGAGCAAAGTCCCCACACATGTGAAGGTGTGGAACTTTCCTCAAGGTTGAACCGGTAATATTTCCACACCGAAAACGCAACGAGTTTTCCAAACTAAAACCGTTTTTGAAGTACTTGGTCTTTTTATGAAGATCACGACAAGAACCAAAAACCAACAAGGAGAAAAGACAAATAAGAACCAAGAAAGATGATATGCCAAGCATGCAAAGGTTTGAGCTCTCCACAAAGATGCGATCAAGTTACTCACTCGAGAGCCCCTCTTGATAGTACGCCTATCTATCCTATAGCCCTATCAAGATCATACCTTTGCCTTGAGAAATCCACTTGAGCTAGATGATGACGATCTTGATCTCTTCAAGTGGACCACCTTTCTTGATTGCGCTTGCTACCACATGCTTGATGAAGACTCCTCCATATACTCCCCCATACTCCAACATGGGAGAGTCTCGCTTAGCTTCGTCTTCATGTCTCCGACAGCTTCCCTTGGTCGACTCCTCCATATACTCCCCCATACTCCATCATGGGAGAGTCTCGCTTAGCTTCGTCTTCATGTCTCTGACAGCTTCCCTTGGTCTTGCACTAGTCAACCTTGATGACGATCATGGCATGACATCATCCTACATGAGCTATATGAATTGATCTTCTTGTTGCAAGCTCATGGAAGATACCATCTTTCTTCTTATAGGTGATGGCTTGACAACTTCAAGCCATACTTGCAATATGCTCAAAACACACATTAGTCCTTAGGGATTGTCATTAATTACCAAAACCATACATGAGGGCACATGCCCTTTCAAGAGCCAAGTGGGGTGCGTGACTTCGCGGACAACATTTGCCGCTTTGAGCTTCTCGACCTCTTTGACAATGAATGCTTGCTTCTCGGGGGCTTGCTTTCTTGTCTTTTTCTTGACGGGGCATACGTTTGGACACACGGCTAAGTGGTGCTCGATCACCTCCCTCGGTACACCGGACATATCTGACAGAGTCCATGCGAACATGTGAGAGTTTGCCCGAGGAAGGCGACGAGCGCGTCTTCCTATTTGGGAGACAGAGCGGCGCCAATGGTGACGCTAGCCCCCGAGCTCTCAGCCCCCGAGCCGCTGGTGCTCAGGGAGACCTTCTTCGTGGAAGCTGGCTCCTGAGAGAATAGGTGCTTCTTTTTTTTGGGCCTCTCGAGAGGCTCCATGTCCTCCGTAGCCGGAAGTGCCTTGGCGGCTACCTTGTAGGCTGTCTCGACGGCACGCGTGGCGTCCACGACGTGGCAGTGGATGGAGATGGTGCCAGCGCTGCCGGGGATCTTGACCATGTTGTAGGCATGGTGCGTGACGTCCATGAACTTCACGAGGGCGGGGTAGCCGAGGATAGCGTTGTATGGCAATACGATGTGTGCGACGTCAAAGTCGATGAGCTCGGTGCAGTAGTTCTTCTGCGTGCCAAAGGTGGCAGTGAGTCGGACCTGCCCCAGAGGCTCGATGGAGCCGCTGGTGACTCCCGTGAAGGGCCTAGAGGGCATGAGCCACTCGTAGGGCACTTTAAGGGTCTCGAAAGTCTCGATGAATATGACGCTCATGCCTGCACCTCCATCGATGAGCGTCTTGGAGACGGCGATGTTGTTGATGGTGGGGGAGCAGACCAGCGGGAGGGTTCCAAAAGTCTTGGTAGACTTGAGGTGGTCTTGCACGTCGAAAGCGATGGTGTACTGCGACCGCTTGAGCGGCCTGGAGGTCTCGACGCTGGGGAGCGCGGCATTGAGCTCGCGTGCGAACTGCTTGAACTGATTGTTCGACTTGGGCGCCTGAGCCCCGCCGAGGATGCAGGCCATAGCCCCTCTCGGGGCCTGGTAGCCTCCATCTTCCTCGTCAGGGAGGTTGCCGTTTTTCTCGGCGGCGTTGGCCTGAGTACTAGGTGACTTCTAGTAGCCGCCCTTGCGTCCACCTCCACGGTAGCCGCAGCCACGGCCGCGGCCGCCGCTGCCCTCGTCTTGTTCGCGCTCCTTGCTTAGCCTCTTGAGGTCAAAACATGTCTCAGTAGAGTGGCCGCGCCTGTTGTGGTAGACGCAGAACGGACGGTTGTCTTTCTTCTTCTCTCCAGGCTCGGGGTAGTGCCTGCGGGAGCCCTTGGCGTCAGGCTCTGCCGCGAGGACTGCAGTGGCCTTGCGCTTGGGCTCCTCCTTCTTCTTGTGGCTCTTGGATGGTTGGACCCCTCGCTAGGGTCATCTCCCCGCGAGCTCATCTTGACGAAGAGGAGTCCCTCTTCAGCCTTGGCGCATTTGTCCGCTAGATCGAACAGTTCGTGACACCCTCGCGGAAGGCAGCGATGACCTGGGTGTCACGGATGTTTGGAATCTTGTTCCGCACCTGTCTGAAGCACTGGATGTACTTGAGGAGGTTCTCATCCTTCTTCTGCACCACAGCGTGCAGGTCGTTGTGGGTGAGCGCGCGCTCGTACGTGCCCTTGAAGTTGGCGACGAACTGCTTGCAGAGCTCTTCCCACGTGCCCACAGAGTCCTCAGGAAGGTTCAGGATCCACGACACCGCGGAGTCGCGAAGCGCATGGGAGAGCCAGTTGGCCATAACTTTGTCGTCTCCTCCTGCAGCTTGGATAGAGGTGGTGTAGAGCTGCAAAAACTAGATGGGGTTGTGGGAGCCGTCGTAGCCCTTGGGGATAGCTGGCCTGAACTTCTGAGACCAGACCACGCGGCGTAGGGAGCGGGTGAATTCCGTGCAGCCCGAGGCGTACGTGGCAACCCCGTTCTGCAGAGCCGCACGGTTCTGCTGCCCCGCCTGGCCAATCTCCTCCACGAGGCGGTTCTGGCGGTCCCGCTGGCGCTCCATCCCCACGCGCGCGTCTGGCGCGGTGTGCTGCACGATTTGGCAGTCGCGAGGCGAGGATGCGTGCGAGGCAGCTCTCTGTGTCGCGGCTGGAGCAGGTCCTGGGGGTGGCGGAGGCGCGTCAGGCGCAGCCGTGCCCGCGAGGGAGTGGTTCACAATCGACCGCGACGGAGCGGAGCGAGTGGTGGCGATGCCGAAAAGGTGGTTGAGGCATTCCAGCCACTACTCGTGCGCCTCTGCAGTAGGCCGGTAGCGGAGAAGTTCTTGCGCCAAGAGCAGAGCCGTGTACGGGCCGGGCTCCGCGCGTCCTTGAGAGGAGGCGCTCGGGTGCTGCGTCTTGTGCGAGGACTCTGCGCCGTCTTGCTGCTCGGGGTGCTCCTCCTTGTTGTGCTCGGGCTCGCTCTCGGGCTCCTCCACGTGCGGCCCGGTGTTGGCGCGCTCCTCACGGCGGGGGCGACCCCGCCGTCCACGAGTGGCGGTGGCGCCAGGCGCGGTGTTGATTCCTATGGGTGCGCGCCTTATGACGCAGGCGGAGCGAGCGACGCGAGTGTCCGTCATGTCGCGGAGGCGGCTCGAAGGTCATGACGCGCCTCAATCGGTTACTTGGCGCGCCAAATGTCGGAGAGTGACTCGCACAGAACAGGGGTAGTCACACCATGAAGAGTAGTTCGAAGGGGGATTGAACACAGAGGTCAAACAACCCTCGAGAGGCTCGGCGATGGTGCTCGCCGGGCCCGGAGAGGGACAACACGACAGAGACGAACACCAGCCCGTACCTAGGTTCACGGCCCTCAAGAGGAGGTAACACCACTACTCCAGCTTGTATGTATTGCACTGCGGGGGTTACAGTACAATGAGCTTGCCGAGGGCTCTCTTGAGGCAGTTTGGTGCTTGGAGAGGGAAGCTATGGTCTTCTCCCTCCTCGAGCGGTTGGCTATCCTACACACTTGGCTAGCTTTCGAAGGGTTCAAAATGCGATTCGCCGATCCCTTGCTACGGTGGAGATCCTGCTCCTTTTATAGGCGCCTCGACCCTCAGCCTTGCGCTGTACGCAGAGGGTGGGTTCCCACAGGGCAGTGGCGCGAAGGAGACGGAGTCCACCGCCGCACAAATGTCCATGGACGCGGTCCATCCGTGCTAAAGTTAGCAGCGGTGGCCGACAAGCTGCAGACTGCGCAGAACGGCTCGCAGGCGTTGCAGGGGTCATGGCGGAGCCCACGATGACGATCTTCTTGGAGCGTTGCGTCGTCCAGCCGCTTTATCACCAAAGAGGAAAGTCCTTGCTGTCCTGGCGTGGGCGATGCAGCTTTGTTGACTCCTTTATCACCAGAATGGCAACTGTGCTCGCGTCACTCTACGGCTGCAGAGGGCCTGTGCGCTCTGCAGCGGTTGCTTAGCCGCGAAGTGTCTCAACAGGGCCGTGGTGGCCTGTGGAGGGGTTTTTGTTGACTTCTCTCCAGGCGAGTAGAACCTTGGGGAGTCTCTTGAAGCGCGGGGTGCTCTTCAGGCCCTGGCTTCCTCTCGAGGCTCTCGAGAGGAAATGCCTCTCGAGGATCTCTCCAAGCGGTGGCTTGGTCCTTAGTCGTTTTGTCGAATCTTTCGCGTGCGAGTCCTGTGGAGAGTGGGCTCTGCACACCCTGGCCCTCACTGGGCCGACATTTTGCCCCAACTCAACGGTGAGGGTGTCAATCCCACCGGCTTGCTGTAACAAAAGGTTAAACGTATGTGTGGAAAAAAGAGTGATGTTTGCAGAAAGTAGCAGGTTTGCAGTTGTGGTTTTATCAGATTATTGAGAAGGACCGGGGTCTACAGTTCACTAGTGGTGTCTCTCCATAAATAATAATAATATTCATCCATGCGTGGTAAACAAATTACAGCTAGGCAATTGACAAACTAATGATAAGAAACCCAATGCATATCCTAATGATATGGTGTCTAGTGTGAGATTCATTCGGTCATTACAACGATATACATTGACCGTTCCAACCGCATCTATGACTAATAATCCACCTTCCGGTTAGAGTCCGCACCCCTTTCAGTATTAAGTTGCATGCAACAGATTATCGCCTTAAGCACTGTGTGTAAAGTAAGTAAGTAGCATCATTCTTAGACAAATTACTACTGTTTTATCCCTAGTAGCAACAGTAAATCTACAACCTTAGAGCTTTATGTCACTACCCCCGATTAAATAGATACATGAACCTACTATCGAGTCGAAATACCCCCTCTTGGAGTTACGAGCATCTACTTGGCTTGAGCATACACAAGTAACGGAGAGCATGCAAGATCATTAAATAGCACACACATGATATATTATGAAGCAATAACTTTAGTACTCAATATTCATCGGATCCCAACAAACACAACATGGAGAATTACATAAAGATGATCTTGATCATGATAGGCAGCTCACAAGATCTAAACATGATATCACAAAGGAGAAGACAACCATCTAGCTACTGCTATGGAACCGTAGTCAAAGGTAGACTACTCACGCATCAGTCCGGAGGCGGTCATGGCGACGTAGAAGCCTCCGGGGACGATTCCCCCTCCCGGCAGGGTGCCGGGGAGTAGTTCTGATCTCTCCCGAAGTGGTGGCGGTGACGGTGGCGACTCAGGACCCGTGGAGGAAAACGTGATTAACCCTTAGGATTTGTTCGGTTCAGCCCACCCCGGCCGGGATCAGGGCGAAATCCCCGCCTGACACCCGGGATCAGACCCCCGGGGGATAAATCCCTCTACTTTGCTTTGACACGTTTGGTTACGCCCGACAAGGATTCGACCCCGTCTTAATCCACGCCGATCCCGTCGAAAATCACCGGGAATTAAACCACGGCCCTTATCCCGTGGATCGAATCCACGAGACGGTCGCCGCACGCGTCTCTCAGACGCTATCCTCCCCAAAACTTTACTTCTCTTCGGCGATTCCGAATGGACGGTGGCGGCGGCGCGGCGGCGAAGGGACGGCGGTGGCGCGGCGGCGTCGCGGCGGCGAAGGGACGGCAGCGGCGAAGGAACTCGCCGTCTCTCTTCCTCCCCAAACCTTTCCACCGGGCAACCCATAGATCCCACCTCTATCCGAACTTGGCGACGCCAGACTCACCTCTACCGTCCTCTCCATCTCCAACGGCTGCACTGGTAAGCGCCTCCTCCTCCTCCTCCCCCTCTATTTCTAGATTTTGGCATGTTGGGTAAGAAATTCTAGGGTTCTTGGCATGTTCGGTACATGAGATTGATTGTATTTCACAGTAGTGTTGCTACTTCTTGGAGTGCAGGTTAAGTTAAATAAATCCTAGCTACTGAATAATAATTCCTTTTTCCTGAAATCTACACGCTAGCTGCTACGACCTGGAATCCTTCGTGGAGTGCAGATTGATTGTGTTTTAGAAGCTGTAGGTGTCCTGACATGTAGCTATAGGTGTAAAGTTCATGCTTTGGTTCAATACAATTTTATTGCCATGTGGTTGTAGGTAGTGTTGCTAGTATTGAATCACAATTCTCTTTTCTTTAGTCTTTCATTTGACAGCATGCACTTGTTAATACACAAGCTAAAATAGGCAATTGTTCACAATTTGTACTATTTTGTGTACTCGAATTGTGATTATTTCTGTTATAATATATCTGGTTCCATTGTATGACAGTACTTTTTTTTCTTAGTCTTGGAATGGATTTGAGAATGAGGGATCGTATTAGGAAGAGAGAGGAGGAGGATGAGGATGATGATGATATGATGCTTTTTCTTTTACCCGCGCTACATCTGTTGGCTGCAAGTGAACCAAGGGTAAAAGTGCCGCGGCATACATTGATGCGAACAGGCGAGGAGGTTGTAAGGGAGTTGCTTGAAGGGCACGTAAAAAGATGTCGAGTAACGTTTAGGATGGAGCCCCATATCTTTAGGGCTTTGGCTGGTTTTCTTCGACGAGAGAAGTTGGTAGGTGACAGCCGACTTAGCGTTGAAGAGAAACTAGCAGCCTTTCTATGGATGTTGTCCCATAACTCCTCCTTCCAAGACCTCGAACTCCAATTCAACCGCAGCCCCGACACCTTTCATCGACACATGAAGATTTTCTTCAACATCATCCCTGTTCTAGCGAAGCATTTTCTCAAGCCTCCAAATCCGGCTCAAGTACATCCAAAAATTCTATATAACCCGAGATTCTTCCCCTATTTTCAGGTTTTTCCTAAAACTTGAATCTAAATCATAACTTATAGGTTTTTCTTTTTTAGACCAAAATCATAACTTCTAGGTTTTTCTTTGCAGAACTGCATTGGAGCCATCGATGGGACTCATGTTCCCATGAATATTTCAGCTGACAAGGCAGCCCCCTTTAGAAATAGAAAGAAGACAATCAGCCAGAATGTTATGGTTGCATGTGACTTCGATCTAAACTTCACATTTATTTCTTGTGGTTGGGAGGGGTCTGCAACTGACGCTAAGGTTCTTAGGTCAGCACTTCAAAAGGGTTTTAAGGTGCCTCAAGGAAAATTTTATCTTGTAGATGGGGGTTATGCAAATACTCCATTATTTATTGCGCCATATCGTGGTGTCCGTTACCATTTGAAGGAGTATGGGCATGGTCACCGTGCACCTCAAAACTACAAGGAGTTGTTCAATTACCGTCATGCCGTATTACGGAATCATATTGAACGCGCACTTGGCGTCTTGAAGAAACGATTCACCATTCTCAAAGTGGGAACACATCACCTTATAGAGAATCAAGTAAAGTTACCGGCGGCTGCAGCAATATTGCATAACATAATCCGTTTGCATAAGGGAGATGATGGGTGGTTAAATAACCAACCCCAAAACATACCTCCAGCAAACTTTGTGGATCTGCCCGATGGTGATCTTCCTCAAAACCATCAAGTGAACAATGAAGGCAACATTCTTAGAGATGCGATTGCGAATCAGATGTGGGCGGATTACATGCATTAGTTAGAAGGTCTTAGAGACTTGTAATGAAATAGTGATATTTTAATTTCTTTTATGTAATGTAATAAGTTATTGACATTTGAACTTCTTTTCTTGTAATGTAATAAAGTAGGTGGCATTTGAACTTGTGTTTGTGTTTGTGAATATTTTGCAATCTCATGAGTATTGTATAGGGGGCATGATGACTGCAAGGGGATCTCCAAGGCTTAATCTCATGCAGTCTAAAGTTTCCGAGAAGAAGCTTTCACCAAAAGTCATGGAAAAAAAGAAGCGTGCAACATCATCTAAAGGTTATATTTAATATGTTTCTGATTTTTTTCTTATGTTTTTGCAATCTCATGCAATGTATTTCACCTTCTGTTTTGGATACATAACTATTTAACTCATGCAATCTATTTCACCTAACTTGCAAACAGGTAGAGCCTCTTGGAATCTAGAGCTGGAAAAGACTCTTGTTGATTTGCTCCATGAGCACAACACACCAGAATATAAGGGCCAGAATGGGTGGTCCTCGGAGACTTGGAACAGAATAGTCAGAAAATTCCATGAAAGCCATCCTTATGTGAGCTACACCAAGCTGCAGATCCAAGAGAAGGAAAAGGAACTTAAAAGAGAATATAGGATGCTCAAGGAGGCACGACACCAAAGCGGAGTTTCCTGGAACGAGAAGCGATGGAGAATTGAGGCTGAAGAAGAGCTGTGGAACAACCTTATCATTGTAAGTTATCTTGTCCGCTCCTTACACACTTCTGGTTATATCCTTGTTGCGGTAGGCATTACTCATGTATGTTTCTGTCATGCAGTCATTTCCTAAGATAGGGAAGTTCCGAACTAAGGGCTTCCCTCATTTTGATGCCTTGGGAGAGCTATATGATGGACAAATAGCTGAAGGGACCTATAACTTCCCTTCAGCCCAGCGATCCAATCAACCACCAGAAGAGCAAGTGGATATCGATCCCGAGGTCAGTTCGGTAGAGGTCATATTCCCCCAATCACATATTAGAGAGGTCTCAGTGGATGCTCAAGGACAAGGAGGGATGCAAGAGGCTAACCACCAGTCAAGCAATGTCCCGAATGATCAGACTGATCAGACTCACCAAAGTGTGGCTGCTGCGCCATCAACAAGTACCGATAAGGAACCGAAGAGGCGCCGAACCACCGGAGATGTAGCTGCAGTTATGGAGAGGTACATTGAGCTGAAAACTGTGCAGATTGAGGATGCAAAAACTGAATCAAGGAACCTTGATGAGTACTCCATAAAGAATTGCGTCGGAAGGCTAAACACCATGGAATTGTCAAAGGAGGAGAAGGCGAAAGCTCTTAGTGTCTTCAAAAATCCAGTAAATCGCGAGCTCTTCATGTGCGTAGACTTGGAGGTTGCTCTGATGTGGCTGCGCATGGAAATGGTATAGCAAAGGTAAAAAATCTTGCACTCTTGCAATGCATCTATGTTGGCATTCTTACAATGCTCTTTATTCATCTCTGTTGGGCTGCTGTGATCTATGTTGGTATAGCAAAGTTTTCCATCATACCTGTTTCACAGCAATTTTTGTGTTAGCAGGCACGAGTATAGGTACATATTTCATAATCAGCTTTATTTTACTTCACGTATAATGTCATGCAGCACAGGCACTTAGCCTGAGGAGGAACCTAGGAGCTAAGTATGAACTTCTTAATACACAAGCTAAAGTTGCTTCTTACTAGAGCACACACTCAAACATTATTATAGATATTAGTAAATTGTTTGGTACGATAACATCTGTTACTAGAGCACACTTAAACAATATTAGAGCATGATCTGGGATGATTTTCAGTAATTCTGGTAATGGTAGCAGTGGTAAACGCTAGCATCTGGATCTTGTGAATTAGTCTGAATTTTTGCCTCCATCACTTATCTTTGAATATTTTTGTTGCATTGCTCCATCACTTATTTTTGCCTCCATCACTTATTTTTGTTATACATGGGAAATAGACAAAGTATGGGAAATAGACAAAGTTATTGTTGCATTGCTGTAGTAGTAAGTTATTTACTCCACCTAGCATTTCTAGTTGATTACTTCTCTGAGTTGAGAGCAAAATAGAGCAATCCTAGTATTGCAATGATCTGTTTTAGGAGCTGACAATTGTGTAGATGATAGAATGTAGGCACCACTACTCGTTTTCTTTTCAGATGATGTCCTGACATGTAGTTGTATGTGACTGTTCATGTTGTCTCATGTTTATTTTCAATCAGCAACACTACTCCCTAAATATCACAAAGTTCATTTTGTCTCATTATTAATCTTCTAGAGCTTTGTTTTATCTGCTCCCAAATTAAACTTGACATTTGCGTTTCTCATATTTTAAACTTGCTCTTATAATTATACTAGGCGATACTTGTGTAAATGATAAATGTTACTTGTGAAAGAGCAGGATCTTTCTTATTATAACCTATTTACATTTTTAGCTTGAAATTATAGGTATAATCTTGAGGGTAAGGAACAAGAGTTCTTATGAGAAAGCTCTAGAAGAAGAAAGGCAAGGATGCTGTGGCGATCAATTCTTGTGTTGATACTTGAAGTAATCAAGATTAGTTGGATATACCTATGTCTGTATGTCTCTGATACTTCCTGTTTGGAGTTGTTGTTTGTATCTCTCCGTTTCTGGTAATACTTCCTGTTTGGAGTTGCTATTTGGAGCCTATGTTTGTTTCTGATGATTGCTGTTTGAACCTGATGGTGCTTGCTGCTGAATTGATGATTGCTGCTAGTTGTACAAAAATATATGGCAAAACCCGCCCGGATCTTCCGAGCACGAACGCACAGGATAGGACGGGCGGTCTCAGCTACTCCAGCTATTTTATTTTGTTTTTGCGGGGACCTGCTCCAGTGCACAGTCGCAGGGATTAACCGAATGTGCAAAAACATCATGGAATACGGGGGAGGGATCGGCAGGGAATACGGTGACAGTTCGGGTTCACCCAATCCATGTGAGGTCTGTATCCACCAGGGGATGTAACCCCACGCAACCGAACGAAGCCTTAAGCATTTTTAGGCCAGGAGCATATTTATGGGCGAAAGACCCCGGTCGGTGGGCGCCCGAGGACGCCACACCACCTCCCGGCGCGGGCAGCATGGGGCCCACGCCACGAGGTAGTGTGGGCCCGTCTGGGTCCGTCTTCGTCTCTTCTTCGGTTCCTCTGGTCTCAAATATTCCAAAAATCAATACTGGTTGGCTCGTTTCCAATTGGGCGGATATTTCCTTAAGTGCTTTTCTGAAACAAAAAATAGCAGAAAACAGGGAACTGGCATTGTGGCATCTTGTTAATAGGTTAGTCCCAGAAAATGCATAAAACTATATAAAATGTATATAAAACATGTAATAACATGATATGACATAGCATGGAACACAAGAAATTATGGATACGTTGGACACGTATCAACATCCTCAAACTTAGTTCTACTCGTCCCGAGTAGGCAAGAACGATAAAAGAAGAATAATTTCTGAGGTGACATGCTTAAACATAATCTTGATCATGTAATTCATTGTAAGGCATGTAAACTGAAATCAAATGAATAAGGTTGTAGTTTATACTGATATCAAATGAGTAATGAACAAACAAGTAGGTGAAGCAAGCCAAGCTTTCAATGATATAGTACTAGATAGCAATCAATTGTGCAAAGTAAATATTAAAGATGATTTAATCTTCAAGCACAACAATATAATCATCTAATGTTTCCAACAAACATGACAAGTTTGTGAAAGGATCAAGTCAAGCAATATCAATATGCATGTAGAAGATCAACTCCTTATTTTTTCAAAAGAAACAAGCAAGTTTCAACGTTGGTTCCTGGCACCAGGAGGTTTTGGCTAAGAGAATGTTAACGAAGGTTTGGAAGGCCAATGGAAGAAAGGCTCACAAAGCTACAAGTGATCATTAGACAAGAGGAAGTCTTACAATCGAATCTATGCAGGGAGTAGTGATTGCCACACAGCGGATGCACGTAGAGCTATAAGTATATGAAAGCTCTCCAATGGAACTAGTGGTGGTGCATCCAACTTGCTTGCACACGAAGACTAGAGCACTTTTGAGGAGGCTCATCATTGAAATATACAAGCCAAGTTCTATAGTGTAAAGTTCCCCACATAGTTATGCAACAAAGACATGAAAACTCTAGTAAAAATGCTAAACATGAGCACAAATAATGATTATAAATGATACGGTGCTATAACATGAGCACAAGTGATGACTCTAAATGATATAGTGCTATAACATGAGCACAAGTGTGTGATAAAGAATAGTAATGCTGCCCCTTTTTATTTTATTTTTCCTTTTTTTCTTTTTCTCTATTTTTTTAATTTTTTTTTCTTCTTCTTTTTCTCTTTCGATGGCCTCCATGGCTCTTTTCACTTTTAGGGGCAAGTATCCTAATAATATATGTGATACATGACAACACACTAATGATGATATGACAACATACTGATGATACAAGTAACTAATATGAATCTCTACTATATAATACTGATTGGGGACACCGGTCGTACATTCTTTTTTCTAACGATTTTGCCCTTCCACAAATCATATATTTACCCACCATGCCACCGGTAAGTGAAAGAAAAAAGAAAATGTTATGTTTTCGTTTTTACAGAAAACCCCTGTCAGATATGGAAATTAACCCGTCTGCCCGCACACGGCACCATCCCCATCGCGATATTCCCTCCTGCTCCCTAGATGGCCGCCGTTCCGGTCGCTCAATGATTCGCTCCCGTCCCTCTGCGGTCGTCTCCTCCCTTGAACCCAGGCGGAGCTCGCAAATCCAGGGATGCGACTCGCCGCCGCGGCCCCTTCCCTAGGTCAGCCCCGTCGCTGGCCGCCGGTCGGAGAGCCTCTCCCCTTTTCCCGCGGTGCCTGCAGATGGACCGCGCTGAGGCCGCTACTCCGTCGAACTGCTAGCAACACACCATCAGAGACCTGGTTCCGGCCACTCGATGATTCGCTCCCGTCCCTCTGCGGTCGCCTCCTCCCTCGAACCCAGGCGGAGCTCGCAAATCCAGGGATGCGACTCGCCGCCACGGCCCCTTCCCTAGGTCAGCCCCGTCGCTGGCCGCCCGTCGGAGAGCCTCTCCCCTTTTCCTGCGGTGCCTGCAGATGGACCGCGCTGAGGCCGCTGCTCCGTCGATCTGCTAGCAGCACACCGTCGGAGACCTGGTTCCGGCCGCTCGATGATTCGTTCCCGTCCCTCTGCGGTCCCCTCCTCCTCGAACCCAGGCGGAGCTCGCAAATCCAGGGATGCGACTCGCCGCCGCGGCCCCTTCCCTAGGTCAGCCCCGTCGCTGGCCGCCGGTCGGAGAGCCTCTCCCCTTTTCTCGCGGTGCCTGCAGATGGACCGCGCTGAGGCCGCTGCTCCGTCGATCTGCTAGCAGCACACGGTCGGAGACCTGGTGAGTGCTGAGCCACGCTCCCTCTCCAGGACCTCCTCGCTCGCTCACTTTCCTAGACCATGCCCATGGCGGAGCTCGAATCTTTGAGGGGACCATGAAGCTGGAATCCCACAAGCGCCACCCCAAAAGGAGGAGCCTCTAGATGGGATGCCTGAGGTGCGTCGCCTGAACCAGAATCTGTATGTTGTTGTTGATCGGATGCTGCGAGCGTGTGTGTTCATCGGCAGTGCTACGACACACCTTCCCCTTGATCTTCTCCACAAACTGTTCTTTTCCCTTCCGTGGACAACAACCTCACCTCGACGCCGCCGATTCCGGCCACTACGTCTCGCCCAGGTCATCCTGCTGGCTACCAGGAGCACCAACGCCTCCAGTTACGACATTGTTGGTGGACGACCACCTCTCATTTCCATCATGGCTACTGCATAAGGTCCCCGTGGACCTCCCTCCTTTTCAATTCCCCTGAGCCAGTTACATGGCCAGAGCGCTTGCCTGCTCTCATCCACACTGCTACGAAGGGATTAATTAACTAGGGATAGTAACGGGATGGATTGGATGAAATATTGAACTCTGAAGAGAGGAGAAGAAAATGAAACAATGAGGGAGTGGAACTTTAATTAGCACTGCATTTTGTTCTTTGGGTTCACAATAAAAATGAAGCTGCCAATGATCCCTGCAGGCTTATTACTCTCCTACATCGTGAAGAATCTCAACTATATTAGGATTTTCTTCACATAATTGCATTCCTTTTACCAAAATATAATGCAGGGGAAAATACTATATGTCTTGCTTAAAGTCATTATAGTAATTCAGTTAAATCTTTCTTGTTTCAGTAACTACCTAAACCAGATCAGTTTTTAATTTTATTGGATGAATGAAAGTGTAGAGTAGCATAGGATACGTCATTTCTGTACATAGATTTTTTCTGTATTTTTGATGGACGCTCGATGAAAAAGGTAGCACACAACCAAAAAGATTTGCATTGAGGATGTGTGCACTGTTACTGCATCTATTACCATGGCAACTGCTCAACATGGTCGTTTTATTCCGGTAAAGCTCTGGATCAGCAAAAGGAGAAACGGTTGTTTTTATTTCTTACCTGAATTTTGAAAACACAATAAGAGAACAAATTATGAGATTTACGGATAGAGTGTGTTTCAGAAATTTAGGTTACCAGGGTAAGGAACACAGACACAAGTGAAGCAACCAGACATGTTTATAGCAACATGTTGAGTGTTTAGAAGAATGCCTCAACACATACGAAACATAATATGACGGATACTCGCTCCGACCAACATCAAAACTCGGATAAAAATGTGTAGCACATTATCAGTGAAGCACTGAAGCTAGGTTAACTTCTATATGACAACCAAACATTCAAACGTAGTATGTACTTGTACTGAGATAATTTGCTTCGATTGAGCTGACATTTTCTTATAAAAAGTTTGTTTTTCTCCCTGTTACAACTCACGGGTGTAATATTTGAAAACCGGGGAATTGCATTGCTGGAGTTCTGTTATTCACATTTTTTCAATCTTCTAAAATGATCTTGTTGTAGTATACTTGATCTGGGTACATATAATCTTCAAGTTAACTAATGTAGTAATGCATTGTATCACGACTAAGTATGATTAAAGTTCTAAGTGGATAAGTTCTTCATATTTTCCAACTACTGTAGGAGTAGATTTTGTGAGCTTTCTTCAGCCACTAGGTGCAAGGCCCAGCATAGCCCATGTCACTTGCCTCTATTCGTAACAGGTGATTTTCTGCATGATGATTTCGTACTTTTGGATGCCCATGATGTATCAAATAAGATTAGAAAGTAAGTGCCGACGTTTTATATTACTTTGTGAGATTTGTTACATAAAGGGACATGTCAGACAATTGGAATCTGGGTGAAAGTCAATATACTTCTAAGATATGATAGAACCCATAATCAAAGTTTATTTTAAAATTTTGTTTGTGCTAACCTTTATTTCATAAAAATATGATTTATTTTCTGCCCGTAGCAACGCACGGGCATTTTGCTAGTGTGACATAATATGCATATGACAATGGTGCCTCTGCCAGTGTAGCAGGTTATGCAATGATCTAGCGTAACATGGGTAAAACCACACATCAGCTTTATAGAATCACGCAGAGCAATATATAAGTAATGAATGACAACAAGTCATGTAATGTAAGATGGATGTTGCATGGCAATATATCTCGGAACAACTATGGAAATGCTGTAGTAAGTAGGTATGGTCGATGTTTTGAGGAAGATATTTGGCTTATGTGTAGGAGAACAAGATGAAGATCTCCCACGAGTTTGGATGTACCCGCGAAATATGCACCAACTCTCAATGTGAGAAAGGGCAATGCAAAGTACCGAAGAGGCTAGCAATATGGTGATTGAAGTGCCATGAAAACCGCAGTTTTAGAACTCACAAGTAAAAAAATTCCAAATAAAAATATGATCTTACCAGGCATAATGAAAATCACTCCAAGAGGGATCGTGGCAAATGGCAAAGTCACTGTTGGCTTCCCCGACCGTAGCGCATAACATAAAGTCATTACGGTTGTCTTAGGCAAATAGAAGTCATATAACATTATGCAATCAACCGGAAATTTAAGTGTGGCACAGCTTCAAGTTTTTCTATACCAACCATTAATCATTCCACTTTATTAGACCATCATGTTTACCATTAAGCAAATTAATATCTCAAAACAACATCAATGATCCAAGTGACACAATTTAATGATCTACAAGATTATGTATCATTTAGTTATACCATCTACCACATTTAGCATTTTCTGTTCTCAACCAAACACCAATCAACTTATTTAAAAGATAAACTCTCCAAGTATTTTAACAATGAGATATGAGAGTATAATATTATAAAGCTAACATCTCAAGCAAGAGATGCATGAAAAACAAGAGATAGAAAGCAAACAATAGCATGACAAGAATACTCAACGAATATAAGTGAAGAATATGAGTATTCATAAGAAAAAGCGGAGCGTGTATCTCTCCCACACAAAAGAATGGTAGGATCCATTTTATTCAGAGAATGAAAATAACAAACCACAAAATAAAAACAAACAGACACTTCAAGCAAGCACATAAGATGTGACGGAATTAAAATATAGTTTCACAAGAAAGGACCTGATAGTTTATTGATGAAGAAGGGGATGCCTTGGGCATCCCCAATCTTTGATGCTTAAGTCTTCTACAAATATATTAGGGGTGAACCACCGGGGCATCCCCAAGTTTTCGCGTTACTCTGCTCTTAATCACATTATATCATGCTTCTCTCTTGATCCTTGAAAACTTCCTCCACAAAAAACTTAGAGTAACTTCATTAGAGGGTTAGTGCACAAAAAATATGATATTCTATAGGAACACAGTTGCTACCATGCTACTGAACATTAGCTACAGACACTGTTACTTCATAGGATAAAAATATACAATCAAAATAGCAAAAGAGGCATTGCAAAATGAAGGGCAGAATCTGTCAAAAACAGAACAGTCTGTAAACACGAATTTATTCAAGGCACTTAACTTGCTCAGATCAGAAAACTAAAACTAATGAAAGTTGCATGTATATCTGAGGATCACGCACAAAAAATGGCAGATTTTTCTGATGTTTCTTTGAGGAGTTATGAATTAAACGATGGACAGCAGAAAACTGTTTATGCGCAGGAATCAAAATTTAACATCAACTTTCAACTAGAGGCTTAACTTGACACAAAAATTCAATAAAATAAAGATACAAAGTAATTTCTAAAGAGGTAGGACAAGTCCTTGACACAAGAAAAATAAAATAACAGGAAATAAAAGTGCGTTGTCTCCCATAAGCGTTTTTGTTTAATTCCTTTGAGCTAGGCACAAAAAGTAAAACTCAAGTATTATCAAGATCAAGAACAAAAACCCTCTCAACTATGCATTGTATTTTATCTATATAAGGTTCAGAGGTGCCTCTTTCATTTCGTTTAGGTTTACTACTTTAATCAAATGGGTTTTGAGAGACAATCCAATCAAAAATTTCTTCCAAAGCTTCATGCATACCCACAAGTTTAATAGGTATTGGAACATTCATTCCCCCCCCCCCCCTTAGTAGGTTCGGTTTTCACTAATTTTTCAGGTGCATTAATAACATCTACACATGAGCCTAGCATATTAAAATGATCAAAAACCTTCCTAGCTTCTACAGCAACATCACCAAATTCTTTGAGTAAGGTTTCCATAATAAAATCTTTCTTTTCAGCATTTTAACATTATGAAGATTAAGAAACATTTGTTGTATTATGGGATGAAGGTTAATAAACCTAGCTTCTAGCATGTGAACTAAAATCTTTCTTTGCAGCAATTTCATAGTTTGGGGCAAGTTCCTCTATGGATTTCTCCTCAAGATCACTATTCTTAGTAATATGATTAAATAATTCTTCAATATTTTCTTTTCCAATTATTGAACCACTACCTACTGAAAGGTCCTCAAAAGTGTACTTAGGAAGCAACATTGTAATCAAGGTAAAGCTAAAACCGAAATAATAAAAACAAAGAAAAATGACTAAACCAAAACAACAAAATTAACAAAACTGAAAATAAATAACACAAACCAAAATAAAGAAAGTAATGCAAGTAACTAGTTTTTTTTGTATTTTTGATATTAAGCAAACAAGACAGTAATAAAAATAAACTAAGCAAGATAATAACAAAATAAAAAGATTGGAAGTGCAAAAACTCCCCTCGCAGAAGAACGCTCAAATCCCTGGCAACGGCGCCAGAAATTAGCTTGATGCACACGGTGTGTGTGTTGTTGTTGGGAGACCCCAAGAGGAAAGTATGAAGTTGTGCAGCAACAAATTTCACTCAGTTATGAAACTAAGGTTTATCGATCCAGTAGGAAATGAGGATTCACTCGAGGTAGTTGGCAGCGCCGTTTACGATTACCAACATGGAGTTTGCACACAAACAATCAAGATACTTTGACCCAACTTAATAGTGAGGTTGTCAATCTCACCGGCTTGCTGTAACAAAGGATTAAACGTATGTGTCGAAGAAAGTTGTTTGTTTGCAGAAAGTAACAGGTTTGCAGTTGTGGTTTTATAAGATTAAACAGAAGGACTGGGGTCCACAGTTCACTAGTAGTGTCTCTCCATAGAGAATAATAACATTCATGCGGGTAAACAAATTACAGCTGGGCAATTGATAGAATAATGATGAGCAAACCAATGCATATACCAACGTTAGGATGTCTAGTGTGAGATTCATTAGGGCATTACAACAATATACATTGACCGTTCCAACCGCATCTATGACTAATAATCCATCTTCCGGTTAGCGTCCGCACCCCTTTCAGTATTAAATTGCATGCAACAGATTATCGCTTTAAGAACTGTGTGTAAAGTAAGTAAGTAACATCATCCTTAGATAAATTACTTCAGTTTTATACCTAGTAGCAACAATACATATATAACCTTAGAGCTTTCTGTCACTGCCCCAGATAAAATAGAGACATGAACCTACTATCGAGCATAAATACCCCCTCTTGGAGTCACAAGCATCTACTTGGCCAGAGCATACACAAGTAACGGAGAGCATGCAAGATCATTAAATAGCACACACATGATATATCAAGCAATAACTTTAGTACTCAATATTCATTAGATCCCAGCAAATACAACATGAAGAATTACATAACGGTGATCTTGATCATGATAGGCAGCTCACAAGATCTAAATATGATAGCACAAGAGGAGAAGACAACCATCTAACTCCTCAGCCCGGAGGCGGTCATGGCGACGTAGAGGCCTCCAGGGACGATTCCCCTCCTGGCAGGGTGCCGGGGAGCGGTTCTGATCTCTCTCGAATTGGTGTTGACGACGGCGGTGACTCGGGACCCGTGGAGAAAATAATGAACACCGTGTGATTTTGTAGGTTTTTGGGGGAGTACTTGTAGGAAAAAGGGCGAGGTCGGTGGAGGCCCGAGGGCTCCCCACCACGTGCTCGCGCGAGCACCAGGTGGTGGCGCCTCGGTGCCCCACTTCATGTCGTCTTCGGTCTTCTGAAACGTTCCCGATGCAAAAATAATTCCAGGATAAAAAATGTCCAATTCCGAGAATATTTCCTTAAGTACTTTTCTGAAACCAAAACAGCAGAAAGGAGGGAACTGGCACTGTGGCATCTTGTTAATAGGTTAGTACCAGAAAATGCATAAAACTATATAAAATGCATATAAAACATGTAATAACATGGTATAATATAGCATGCAACATAAGAAACTATAGATACGTTGGAGACGTATCAGAGCCTGCCCCACATTCGCTCCTTCTGCTCCTGCTATGGAGCGTGGCGAGGGCGGAAGAGGAGCTCCCTCCTCTTGCTCGCTGGCTCTAGGCTGGCCCTGGCTCGCCTCAGCCTCCTGCTGCACGGGAGGAATTGCCACGCACGGCGAAGTTGCCGCGCGAGGCGAAGTCTGTGCGCGAGGTCGGGTAGATGTGCGAGGTGGAGTAGGCACCATCTCCTCTTGCTCTGCAGGCCTAGTCCGCTCGGGAGGCGGAGCTGTCGCCTCCGCCTGAGGCATTTCCTCAGTAGGGCCTGTGGTGTCCACCTCCACGGGCCTCGTGGCCTCGTTAGCCGCGGCCTCTGCCGCGGCCCTCTTCACAAGGGCCGCCTTGCGGAGCCTGCGACGCTTCATAGGCACCAGATCGCTGACAAACAGAAAAAAAAGGCCACCAGAAAAGACTAGAGAAGGGGAGACGAAGAAATAGGTGATCGAAATCAAAGTCTAGATACTTACCCAGCTTGCTAGGCGCGGGTGTCCACCCACGCCAAGCCTGGCGAGCGCCACGATGGCTTGGCCCTGGCGCCAGATCCTTCGGGAGGCGCCTCAGCCTTCCTCTTGAGGGGGACATCGGACGGCCTCGCCATAGGCCTAACGACGAACGCCTTGGTTGTAACATCCCAACATTTTGGAATTTTCAAAAATCACTAAAATTTAAAACTTTTGTTTTGATTAAAAATAAAACATTAAAATGCATAAGAAAACCAATTATGAAAGACTTCAAACATATTGAAAGAGTTTAATATTTCAAATATCTCAGTTTAACATTATTTTCAATAGTTGTTTCAAGTAAACAATTTATTATTCATTGTAATTATTAAAACCTCAATATCTAATTTGACAAATGTTTTACAAGGCTTCAAACCATATTCATGAAATAAATAGTTTCCTCATAAGTATATGATTTCAACCACTTAGCCATAACTATTCATAAATTAAATAATATTTATAAGTGTTCTTTTAAACTAATTAAAACATGATCTATTTGCCAAAAGGTTTTCATTCTTTTAACTAAGTTCAAAACATAGTTTTAGAAATTACAAGTCTATAGTTATAACTTTAAAACTTCATGGATTTAAATTAATGAATTATCCAAATAGGCATTTCATTAGCTTAAAATGATTTTCATTTATTTCCAAAACATGAAATGATTAATATACTCTATTTAAGGAATACATTGAATCAAAAATCTTTTCCAAAGTTGTTTTAGGAGGTTTTCATATGATTTATCATAACATAAAATATAATGATGCACAAAATTAAAATTGAATTAAAACTGAATCCAATATATTTCCTATTACTTTAAAAATATTTATATTCTATTATTTTACAATTAAACCACAATAGAAATGAATGGTTATTGAAAATGAATTTAAATGACTTAAATTCAAACATATTTGAATATGGGTATTTTACAAATTTTATTTAGCCAAAAGAAAAATTAGTTAATATATAATTTCAAATTTGACTTTAGTGTCAAATTTGTATTAAACCAATATTTCAAAATAATTAATTAAAAAGTTTTCAAAACATGCCCACTAATGTTTTAAAACATAGATATGAATATTAAAAAATTTTAGAAATTTATTTGACTCCATTTGGGTGTTTAAATCAAAAGTTATAAAAGAAATCAGAAAAAGGAAAAGAAAATCCCCTGTGACGTCATCGCTGACGTCACCCTTCTTCCTCCTCCGGCCGAAAATCGCGCATCCGATTCCTTCCCAAAATTCGAGCGCAATTTGCGCGATTTGTTTCCTCCGCTCGGTCCTACAAATACCCCACGTCCTCGCCTCCATTTCCCCTCTCCTCCCTCTTCGATTGACGCCGCCGGGCCGTCCCAATCGATCGCCGGAGACGCTCGGTCGCCGCCGTGATTTGCTCCGATTTCGACGCAACCAAAGGTCACCGCCGCTCCCTTGCTTGCCAACTTCTCTCCCCCACCTATTCCGCGCTTCCCCTTCTGATTTGAGAAAATTTTCTACAGCCAAAGTTCGCGTCCGTGCTCGAGTCGAGTCACCGGAGCCGCCGCACCTTCATGCACTCCTCCACGGCGTTCCAGGACGAGGAGCATCCGGCCGTCGCCACCATTCTCCTCACATTGAAGCTCCGAGTCCGTAGCCTCCCTCCGCGTGTCTGGGGAGGCACCACAACGCCAACGCTGCCCACGCCCGATGCCAGCGCCACCGTCTCCTTCGCCTCCAGGCACCGGCGCCGCCACGACCTCATCCACTCGCCGTAAGCCGTCCGATCTCTTTTTAACGGCTGCGATTAGATCTTGCTAGCAAAGGGGTACGACCAGATCTAGACCATCAGATCCAGATCCAACAGCCCAGATCTGTTCACTTATCCACGTCGGATCCCAGTCAGCAGCCCAGTCAGCGCACAGTCAGCGCCCAGTCAGCGCTGACGTGTAAAATCATTTTTACGATTTAATTAATTGGCAGTTTTGCAGAAAAGCCCCTGTCTATTCAAACTATCATATCTTTTTCTCTGTTTATCCAAATTCAAATATTTTTATATATTTGGAAAGCCCTCGACATGTAGAATATTTTGGATCTGTCAAAATTTAAATTTGACTTAGTTTAAAATATTCAAATTTCAAATGGAAGATTTGAGTATATTTGTCATAACTTTAAATCTATAATTCCAAAAATTGCAAATAAAATTGTTTTAGAAAATTTAGAATATTTGTAAATTAATGCCACTGTTATAAAATAATTTTGAGTAATATTTGAATGAAATCATAGTTATATATTTAATTTGAATAGTTTGATTATTTTCAATACAACTATTAATAGAAATATTACTTTTGATTAAATCAAATTGCTATAAATTTAATTAAATACTCCCTGTCTATTAACACTAATAAAAAAAACTTGTTATAAAATTTAGTTAAAGAAAACTTTCATCTTGTAATTATTCCTTTTATTATATTTTCCAAAAATATAAATTAATTAAATTGCATATATAAATTCATGCATATTTATAAAGAAATCACAAAAGTTATTTTGATGATTTCTTGTGATTAAAAAATTCATTTCATGCATAAAATATGTTATTATATAATTATATCCCTCATTGGAAAACCTCTTCATTATTTTTCTCTAAGTTAGAAGTATTTTCAACTTAGCATTTTGGTAAAGTGCGACACTTAGACACTTAGTAATTTTGAAGATGGAGCTAGAAGGCCATTGAAGGACTTAGCCAAAACAAGACTTCAGAAGTATCTTCAAGGAGTAGAAGCACTTAGAAGAAAAGCAAGAAGAAGTTCAATAAAACCAACCTCCTTTATTCTCTAAGTCTTTCTTGCTCTCTCTCTTTTCTTCCTTATTATCTGAGACTTCATAAAGACTAAGTTAATTCCAAGACCAATCTCGGTGATATGAGAATCATCACGTCTGAAGATTTATCAAGTCTACAAAAATTCATTCAAGACATCACCAAGGGGAAAGCTACAAGTCTGGAGATGAAGCTTGGAAGACTAACTACATCTTTCTTTCTTTCTTTTCCCTCTTTCCTAATCCTGTCTTTTAGACTTAAACAAATTTTGATCATGATGTTATCATCTTTGAAGTTTGTTGGATCCTAGCGGCATAGTGAGATGAAGCGGCCTGGAAACAAACCTTACATGTCCACGTACATGAGACCTGTTCCACAATTTAAGTGGCTGGCCGGGTGTCTGTCTCTCTCACTATAGTGAATGTCCAATCTACAAAGAGTTGATAATAATTGTTGACCATCTTGAAGAAATGACTTAGTATTTTCTTTAAATATTTCTACACATCAAGACTAAGCCATTAGAGGGCTTATTCAAGATGATATAAAACAAAATATTTTATTCAACTTATGACTTTAGTCCTTAGTCATTTTGACCAACCTAATTGCAGTGCATTAACTTAAAAGAATTTCATGGCATGACATGCATCTCTAGTCCTTACAAATAATTTGCATATCATGCATGACATGTTTTCCTTAGAAGTTTTATGAAACTTATTTGTTCACTATGTATGTGCATGTATGTTTGATGATTGTTGTTTGTTGTATTGTTGTTTGTTTATATTGTTTAGACTGAACGGAGAGTTCCAAGTATCGTTGAAAAGAGTTTGTGAACAACGACAACATTCAAAGGCAAGTGGCACACCTCATAAACCTCCTATTATTTCTATATGCATTACTTAGTATATTTATATATGCATGTGTAGGATAGTAGTGCTATGCAAACCTGTGTAGAATTCCCTTACTCCTGTGTCTAGGTTCCTATATAATACTTAGTAGATATATTGATGCTATGCAATGATGAAAAGTTTTACAAAATGTAAGTGACTACTCAGGGCTGTGCTCATGGTTGTCGTCGCCTAGGATGAATGTCTATTCTACTTAGGGCCGTGAGCATGGTGATTTTTACCTGAGAGTGCACATCCACTAAGTTAATGAATCTCCTGGGTGGATCGGTTGTATGGTGGCGAAGTTGAGTGGCTACTCAGGTCCATGTCTATGGTTTCTGGAGTATGTGCACTTGTGGACGGCCACCCAGGGAACAGAGGAATCTGAAGAACTCCGAGTGACGATTGCTTCCAGTGCAGCCATTGCCATATGGGCTCTGCCTTGATCAATTATGTTGCGTGGACTCTCTCCGGCTTGACAAGCAGATGTAGGGGGATGTTAGATGGAACGGGTCATGCCAGAGTGGGAGGGAAAATGCTTCTGAAAGATCTCGTCTCATTCTTCTCCTTTCCTTATCACAAATGGTGTGTAAAGGATGATTTGGGTTGAATGGGTACAATGGTGAACGTGCACAACCTCTGCAGAGTGTAAAACTAAGTACTTAGCCGGGTCCCCGGTACGGACAATTTGAGTAGCTGATCACGGATGTTAACGGAGGATTCCACCATTCCAACTTCAGAAATAAAACTGGATGGGTGAACAAGGGAAGATGAGATTTATGGTTTTCATGCCATACTTGTCTTGATTTGAAGAAAGTGTTTTACAAAGAGATAGGAAAGATTGGCTTTATGCAAAATAGCCTTGAACTCCACCAGCCAAATATGCATATAGGCTTTAGAGTTATTCCATTAAGTGTCCACCATAGTGTCACTTGCCAGACTCCATTTTTAATGGAATCTGACCCACGTTGTTGCAAAATTTTATTTGTTACAGGTTATTCAAATGACGAGTGAGGTTACGTTAAGGGATTTCGAGTCTACAACCAACATGTTTTCGCCTGTGGCAACATGAAGTTGTTGGAGACCCACTGCTATTGTATTTCCGCTGTGTACTTTTTCAATGCTAGCTTTATGCTATGCAACTTGTATCGAATATTTTGTAAGTCTGGATCATCGATGTAATAAAATTGATACTTTGTTGTGATATTACATCGTAAACTGTGTGTGCAAACGAATCGATCCAGGGGTTTGCACTATACACAGGTATCTGCCTTATTTAAAGTGCAGGTACGCTATAAGTTCATCAGAAACCACCTGGACTTCTTCAACCACTACAAATTCCTGAGTGGAAATGGACAAGATCGAGATGGACTTCGTTACTGGGTTTCCAAAGTCCAAGAAAGGCAACGATGCAATCTTTGTTGTCATTGACCGTCTCTCCAAAGTGGCTCACTTCTTCCCAGTCAAAGAGACATTCTCAACTAGTTAGTTGGCAGAGCACTATATGACAAGACTGGTTCCTCTACATGGTGTTCCTTTGGCAATAAGCTCAGATCGTGGACGTATCTTCACTTCTCGATTTTGGTATAGCTTTCAGAAAGCCTTGGGTACCAAACTTTTGTTCAGCACCGCTTACCATCCGCAGACAAGTGGACAGGTTGAAAGGGTGAATCAAATTCAGGAGGATATGCTCAGAGCTTGTGTTATCTGCTTTGGCATGAAATGGGAGGATTGCCTTCCGTATGCTGAGTTCTCCTACAACAACAACTTCCAAGCAAGGCTACGCATGGCTCCCTTTGACGCTCTCTATGGGCGCAAATGCAGAACTCCTCTGAATTGGTCTCAAGCTGGTGAACGTCAAATCTTTGGCCCTGACATTATCCAGGAGGCTGAAGAAAAGGTTCGCATCATTAGTGACAATCTGAAGATTGCCCAGTATCGTCAGAAAAGCTATTAAGATAGCAAGCACAGGGACATGGTCTATGCACCTGGTGATCAACCTTACCTTCGTGTGACTCCTCAGAGAGGAACGCAACGCTTTGGCATCAAAGGCAAGCTCGCTCCATGTTATGTTGGGCCTTTCAATGTTCTTTCAAGGCGTGGTGAATTGGCTTACCGTCTGGAACTTCCTCCAAACCTCTCCAAAGTGCACGATGTCTTCCACGTATCACAACTCAAGAAGTGCTTCCAAGATCCAGGACGTGCAGTTGATCATGGATCAATTGAACTTCGAGAAGATCTCTCTTATGTGGAACAACCGATTTGCATTCTTGATGAAGCTGAACGTTGCACCCGTAACAACAGTGTTAAGTTCTACAAGGTTCAATGGTCTCATCATTCTGACAAGGAAGCTACATGGGAACTTGAAGACCACCTCCGTGCCGAGTATCCCGACCTCTTCGTTGCTCCATGAAGAATCTCGGGGCGTGATTCCTTTGATGGGGGGAGTGTTGTAACATCCCAAATGTAACATTCCTAAAATGTTGAGCTTGTGTGTAATAAAGTGTATCATCATGTCATCATTCCATGTGTGTTTGCTTTAAATTAAATAAATTGCTTTCAAATTCAAATTCCATATTTAAATTCAAATGCAAGTTCAAATAAATTAAAAAATCAAGTTTCAAATCTTTACAAATAATCTTATCAATAAATTAATTTGTCTATTTTGAAACTATTAAAATTGTTCAAAAGTTTTTATCATGTTTCTTTTCTGTTTTGTTTTTAAAAATACAAAACAAGAAAAGAATAAAAACAAAAAGAAAAGAAAAAAAGCTGAAAACAAAAAAAGCAGAGAAGGGCTCACCTGGCCGAGCTGGGCCTAAGCCGGCCCACCTCAGCCCAGCCCTGCCCTTGTCTTCTTCCTCGTACGGACCATAGGAGGCTTCGCTTTCCACGTCGCCGCCATGGCGATGTGCCTCTGCCGCTAGCCCCCACTGCTCGCCCCACCTTCTTTCCTCTCCTATTTATCCCCCACAGAACCCTAGCCCTGCTTCCTCTCTCCCCCGCCGCTGCTCGCTCCTCCTCGCACCGCCGTCGCCATAGCCAAAGGATGCGAGCTCGCCTCCGACTGAACGCCGCCGTCCCCTGCTACCTCAACGCGCCAGGAGAATCGCCGCTACCTCCTCTTCCTCCTCTACGCACGCAGGACCAACGGGAGCCCCGCTCGATCGCCTTCCCCGTCACCGAACGCGGTGGACCCGCACCTCTTCCCGAACACCGTCCATCGTCCACCGGCCTCCCCGCACCTCCTCCGCTCGTCATCCGCCTCCCGGTGAGCTGCCTCGTCGTTTCCCCTCATCTCCCCCTCCGATCACTTCTTGTTTCACCGGAATTTCGTTGGTGCCGGCGAGCACCCGCCACGGACACGACCTAGTCGAGCATGAACGCGAGGGAAAAGGTGTTGCTTTCTTAGAACCGAGAGCAAAAAACTAAACACCCACACGTTCTGCAAGACAACGCACACGGCCGCACGAGCAGAGCCGCTCCAAGGAGGTCGCCGGAGTCCTCTTTCCGCCGCCGCGCCTCTATCATCCATGTCAATTTCGTCAGAGACGAAACACTCAGTTTCGTGAGACAACACCGCACCCTTTCCCTGCTAAAATTAAAACGAATCTAATCCAATCACTAACCCTACACTAACCTACTGGCTAACAGCACCGTGCGCCCGCTCGCCCGCGCTCGCAAGTTCGAATCTCATCCCCGGGCAGTGGATAAAAATCGCCCATTTTTGTTTGTCCTGTGCCACTAACAGCCTGGCCCCACCGGTCAGCGGCCGTGGAGCAAGCGCAGGGCCAGCGCAGCGCCAGCGTGGCCTAGGGCCCGCTCGTCAGTGACTCTGGCTGGTTTTCCCACGGTGAGAAAAATCAGAAGCGTTGTAGCTTTTGCACCGGAGCCACTGGTTCTCTGGTTTTGCACGAAAGTCCTTACAGACTCTTTTCCCATCACGGATAAGTCACTGGATAATTGCAGAAACACCCCTAACTTTAAAAATGCAATAACTTTAAATCTATAACTCCAAATAAAATAATCATTATATGTTTTAATATCAGAAAAATGCAATGAACATTAATATAACATTCTTATGTCAGTTTGCATCATTTATTTTAGATTCATAGTTTAGCTTAACAAATGCAACTAAACAATTAAATATGGAATGTGTGGGGTAATAAATATATAATGCCTTAATTCCATTTAATTTGCTCATACCATCTATGCCATGTCTTCCCATGCTAATAAACATTTAATTTGATGTGTAGATAAATAATTTGCACCATAATTAATTGCCGGGATTTTCATCCCCGCTTTAATGTGACCTAATCATCGCACACCATATTGCAACATCAATTGTTTGCGCATTTCATTTATTGATTATTTTTCCTATTGTCTGTGTTTGGCTTTTCTCTGAGTAGACGACGACGTGCCTGCTGCGAGTACCTACGATACTGAGGTTCTAGCTTTTGTGTCGGGCCACGAGCTGCTAGGCAAGCTTCTGCTAACCTGTTACACGATTGTTTTGTTTTCATACTTGTCGTTGATCTCTGGTACCCTAGTATACGTTTCTTGAATTGCGATCCCATCACATGTTTATCCTACAACCTCTTCAATTTTATCCCCACAACCTATAACCACTTGCATGTTTATCTGTTGGCCTTTGCGAGTCGTAGTGCATGTTTAGAGTTAGTTGTGCGAGTCGTCCGTCTGTTTTTTATCTCATATGTTTAGCATGATAGATTGTTCTACTTTAATAAACTGATTTCTTATGATGGGTATTATAATTAAAATATAAGGCACCGGCGGAAGGCCTCGCGAGGTGCTTTGTTCTGCTAAGTGTCGACCTAGGAACTCAGATTTTGTCCTCGGATCCAATTTTGAGCGCACTAACCACTTGTGGGTGGCCCAATGGAGCCCCCCTCGACTTTGAACGGATCCTCAGCTCGTCCATGTGCTGCAAGTAGTTCGGATTTTCCATTTTCTTATATGCATGTGCATGATGATGATGTTCGATGAGAGGTTACTTTATACGGGGGGTCATATAGGTGTGGTGCGCGCAAAGCGGACAGTTCCTACTGTGGTTTGAGCCGCATGGCGCGTGGACACAAACTAATGAGTCCGCAATTGAGATTCGGCCGGACTCCTGACGCGGGTAACAAATCATATGGGTGGCACTTGGACTTGCTGTAGTGAAGGAATGAGTCGTGTTGAGAGGCCCTAATGTTTTTGACTGGGTTGATCATGCGAGTATGGGTACAGTAGTGCACCCCTGTAGGGTATAATCTTATCGATGAGCCGTGTCCACGGTTACGGACGACTTGGTGATGATACTGGCTAACAAGATCTAGACAACTTACACCTAATCATTGTTGATTAACTTGACTTGTAATATAGAATTACTTTCACAATAAATGGTAACTAAAACTGTTAACGTGTGAGTTTTCCCGAATTGCTTCTTCATACTTGGTTGAGGGGGTCAATCCGAGAATGGGTTATGGTTGGTATTAGTTGTAGATGTCTACTTATGCGCTCTCTTATCCCTCTCTACATAGACGGAAGTTGTAGCATGTCTCTAATTAGGTTGCTAGTGCTGCTGCCGCTAAGTCCACCTAACCCCCATACTTTGGGAGTCTTCCAGTTTTGTAACTTGTTAGCTTTAGCTTGTTCGATACGCTCCGGTTTATTGACCCGTTCGCGGGCTGTGGTTTTCTCTGCAGTTGAGGATTCTCCGTACAACCAGGTGGGTGGCTACTACGTGGAGTTCGACGACGAGATCTACGATGAGTAGTTAGAGTTCCCCTGGGCTTCTTCCTGGTGGACCGCGTGGATAGGCCTTCTCTTTTTGTTTCGGCCTTGTGCCCTTTGCTTCTTGTCTGTAGTCAGACCGGCTTGTATTCCGCTGCATGATGTAATGTTGGGACATGTGTCCTCTGTTTGGTGACATTCGATATATTTGCTCAGTGAGAGCTTTGGATACTTATTTCCTTTCTTTGTATCTTAGGTTTATCCTGTGATTTCCACTCTGTTAAAAACCGACTCGTATACCATGTGTGTATGATTGAAGTATACGAGTTGGTAGGACTTTTGGGTTCTTGCGTGCACAATCATGAGATGTATGTGACGTTGGGGTTGCTAGGAGCTGTCGGCCGATAATCCATTCCGAGCCAGGCTTGCTTTTATTCCTGGGTTGGGTAACCGCAGTATGCTCCTAGTTGTGTGGCCCAACTGATACGTTTTGTTTGTGTAGCCTGGATTCAGGGTCTGTCACACGGGTACTAGCGCTTGGGGGCCATCCCGGCGGCGGAGACCGTTGCGGCTGTGGTCTATTGCTCGTCGAAGCAGAGGTGGAGCAGAGTGGATTGCTCGTCGGCGGCGGCGAGTAGATAAGGATTTGGGACGGGGAATCGATGCGACGCCGCCATAAATACTTATCACATGCCTACATTACCGGGCGACCTTAAACCGCTTACGTGTCGAGTTGCCTTTACAGTCTCTGCTATGGCGCAAAAAAAAGCCTCGGCCCGTGAAGCCGCCGGAGTTGTAAGGTTTTCGGGCTGTTTGAGGTCTCTGTTAGATATGCTCTGAGGCATGTAACTGTGATAAAATGAATGAGGACTGTAGTTTATATTGATATCCAATGAGTAATAAATAAACAAGTAGGCAAAGCAAAGCAAAGCTTTCAATGATATAGTACTAGATAGCAATCAACCATGCAAAGTAGATATTAGAGATGATTTAAGCTTCAAGCACAACAATATAATCATCTAATGCTTCCAACAAACATGACAACTTTGTGAAAGGATCAAGTCAAGCAATATCAATATGCACGTAGAAGATCAACTCTTTATTTGTTCAAAAGAAACAAGCAAGCATTCAACGTTGGTTCCTGGCACCAGGATGTTCTGGCTAAGAGAATGTTAAAGGGGTTTGGAAGGCCAACGGAAGAAAGTCTCACAAAGCTGCAACTGATCATTAGACAAGAGGAAGTCTTATAATCGAAACTATGCAAGGAGTAGTGATTGCCACACAACAGATGCACATAGAGCTATAAGTATATGAAAGCTCTCCAATGGAACTTGTGGGGGTGCATCCAACTTTCTTGCTCACGAAGACCTAGAGCACTTTTGAGGAGGCTCATCATTGGAATATACAAGCCAAGTTCTGTAGTGTAAAGTTCCCCACATAGTTATGCAAGTAAGACATGAAAATTCTCTCATATGGAGTAAAGGTGCTAAACATGAGCACAAATGATGATCATAAATGATATGGTGCTATACATGAGCACAAGTGATTACTATAAATGATATGTTGCTATAACATGAGCACAAGTGTGTGATAAAAAATAGTAATGATGCCCCCTTTTTTTCTTCTTTTTTTTCTCTTTTTTCTTTTTTTTCTTTTTGTGTTTCTCTTTTCTATGGCCTCCATGGCTCTTTTTACTTTTAGGGGCAAGCATCCTAATATGATGATATGACAAACACTAATGCTGATATGACAACATACTGATGATACAAGTCACTAATATGAATATGACATAATATGTATATGACAATGGTGCCTCTGCAAGTTAGCAGGTTATGCAATTATCTAGCGTAACATGGGTAAAACCACACATCGGGTTTATAGAATCACGCAAAGTAATATATAAGTAATGAATGACAACAAGTCATGTAATGTAAGATGGATGTTGCATGGCAATATATCTCGAAACAGCGATGGAAATGCTGTAGTAGGTAGGTATGGTGGATGTTTTGAAAAGATATTTGGCTTATGTGTAGGAGAGCAAGATGAAGATCTCCCACGAGTTTGGATGTACCCGCGAAGTATGCACCAACTCTCAATGTGAGAAAGGGCAGTACAAACTACCGAAGAGGCTAGCAATATGGTGGTGGAAGTGCCATGAAAACCATAGTTAGAACTCACAAGTAAAAAGATTCTAAATAAAAATATGATCTTACAAGGCATAATTAAAATCACTACAAGATGTGTTGTGGCAAAGAACAAGTCACTGTTGGGGACCTGACCATAGCGCATAACACAAAGTTATTACGGTTGCCATTAGCTAATAGAAGTCAAAAATCATTATGCTATCAACTGGAAATTTAAGTGTGGCACAGCTTCAAGTTTTTCTAGACCAACCATTAATCAATCCACTTTACTAGACTATCATGTTTACCATTAAGCAATTTAATATCTCAAAACAACATCAATGATTGAAGTGACACAGTTTAATGATCTAAAAGATTATGTATCATTTATTTATACCATCTACCACATTTAGCATTTTCTGTTCTCAACCAAACACCAATCAACTCATTTAAAACATAAAATCTCCAAGTAATTGAACAATGAGTTATGAGAGTATGATATAATAAAACTAACAGCTCTAGCAAGATATGCATGAAAATAAGAGCTAGAAAGCATAGAAGTAGCTTGATAAGAATACTCAACAAATATAAGTGAAGAATATGAGTATTCATAAGAAAAAGCGGAGCGTGTCTCTCTTACACAAAGGAATGCTAGGATCGATTTTATTCAGAGAATGAAAATAACAAAAACAAACAGATGCTTCAAGAAAAGCACATAAGATGTGGCGGAATTAAAATATAGTTTCACTAGAAAGGACGCGATAGTTTGTTGATGAAAAAGGGGATGACTTGGGCATCCCCAAGCTTTGACATTTGATTCTTCTCGAAATATGTTGGGGGTGAACCACTGGGTCAGCCCTAAGCTTTGGCCTTACTATATTTTTGATCACATCATATCATCCTTTTCTCTTGATCCTTGAAAACTTCCTCCACACCAAACTTAGAGTAAAATTCATTAGAGGGTTAGTGCACAAAAAAGTATGATGTTTTGTAGGAACACAATTGCTACCAATGCTTCTTGACATTAGCTACAGCCACTGATACTTAATAGGATAGAAAGATCCAATCAAAATAGCAAAAGAGGCATTGCAAAATAAATGGCAGAATCAGCAAAAACCAGAACAGTTTGTTAAGATGAATTGTTTCGAGGCACTTAACTTGCTCAAATCAGAAAACTCAAAACTAATGAAAGTTGCATATATATCTGAGGATTACACACAAAAGAGGGAAGATTATTTGTATTATTCTGTAAAGACTTACGAATTAAACGGTGAACAGAAGAAAACTTTTTCTGCGCAGGAATCCAAATTTAGCATCAACTTTCAACTAGAGACTTATCTTGACACAACAATGCAATAAAATAAAGATAAAAAAGAATTCCTACAGAAGTAGGACAAGTCCTTGACACAACAATGTAAAATAACAGGATTGAAAAGTGGGTTGTCTCCCATAAGATCTTTTGTTTAACGCCTTTCAGCTAGGCACAGAAAGTAAAATTCAAGTATTATCAAGAGATGAAGCATCAAGACCATAATTTGAACGAACAATAGAATCAAAAGGTAGCTTCATTATTTTCTTAGGGAAGTGTTCCATACCTTTCTTGAGTGGTATTTGGTACTTGATGGTACCTTCTTTCATATCAGTAATAACACCCACAGTTCTAAGAAAAGACCTTCACAACACAATTGGACAAGATGGATAGCATTCAATATCCAAGGAAATGAAATCAACGCAGACTAGGTTATTATTAACATAATAGGTATATCATTGGTTCTCCCCAAAGGTTTCTTCAAAGCATTATCAGCAAGAAAAACATCCAAATAGCAATGTTCCAATGGTGGCAAATCAAACATATCATAGAGCTTTTTAGGCATAACAGAAATACCTGCACCAAGATCATACAAAGCATTTCAATCAAATTTATCTACTTTTATTTTAATGACGGGATCCCAACCTGTCGGCCCGGTGAGGACTGGGGTGTGCAGAGCCCACTCTTCACAGGCCTCGCCCGGTGACAGATCATACTAAGGACCAAGCCATCGCTTGGAGAGACCCTCGAGAGGCAACTCCCCTCAAGGGCCTGAAGAGGACGCCAGGGCCTGAAGAGGACCGTGCGCTTATAGAGACTCCTCATGCTATCTTCGCCTGGAGAGAAGTCAGCGGAAATCTCTCCACAGGCCTCCGCAGCCCTATGGAGACACTTCGCGGCCAAGTAAGCGCTGCAGGGCGCACATGGCCTCTGCAGCGGCCGCAGAGTGACGCGAGCACTCCAATTGCCATTATGGTGATAAAAGAGTCAACAAATTTGAGCCGCCTGCGCCAGGACAGCTAGGACTTTCCTCTCTGGTGATAAAGCGGCTGGATGGCGCAACGCTCCAAGAAGATCGTCATCGTAGGCTCCACCACGATCACTGCAACCCCTGCAAGACGTTCTATGCGGTCTGCTGCCTGTCGGCCACCGCGCCTAACTTTATCGCAGATGGACCACGTCCATGGAGTTTTCAGCAGTGGTGGACTCTGTTTCCTCCGCGCCACTGCCGTGCGGGAGCCCACCTTGACGCCCTGCGGAAGGAAGACGCCTGTGGCGCCGATAAAAGGAGCAAGAACTCCACCGTAGCAAGGGATCGGCCAATTGCTTGAAAAACACTTGTAACCCTAGCCGAGCAAGTAGGATAGCCATCTGCTGGAGGAGGACGACAACCATCGTGTCCCTCTCCAAGCACGAACTGCCTCAAGAGAGCCCTCAGCAAGCTCAGCTGTACTGTAACCTTTGAAGTGCAATACAGACAAGCAGGAGTAGCGGTGTTACCTCCTCCCAAGGGCCGTGAACCTGGGTACGGGCCGGTGTCCATTTCTGTCATGGGTGTTCCTCTCCAGGCCCGGCGAGCACCGTCGTCGTGCCTCTCGAGGGTTGCTTGACCTCCGTGTTCAATCCCCCTTTTAAATTACTCTTCAGGGCGTAACTACCCCTGTTCTGTGGGAGTCACTCCCCAACATTTGGCACGCCAGGTAGGGGATTGTGGCGCGTCAACGACCTTCGTGCCGCCTCCGCGCCATGGCGGACACCCGCGCTACTCGCGTCGCCCGCGCCAACAGTCGCGCGTGAGAAGGAGCTCGCGCTGCGCCCGGCGCCACTGCCATGCGCGGACGGCCGGGACGTCCCCGCCGTGAGGAGCGCGCCAACTCTGTCGGTTTATGTCTCCCAAGAATCGGGGTTAGTCACTTCCTGAAGAGTAGTTCGTAAAGGGGGTTGAACACGGAGGTCAAGACCCTCGAGGGGCACCGCGACGGTGCTCGCCGGACCTGAAGACGACACGCTCACGACAGAGATAGACACCAGCCTTTACCCAGGTTCACGGCCCTCGTGAGGAGGTAAGACCGCTACTCCTGCCTGTCTGTATTAGATGATGGAGGTTACCGTACAGTGGAGTTTGCCGGAGGCCCCCTTTAGGCAGTCTTTGCCTGGGGAGGGAAGCGATGGTCTTCTTCCTCCTCCAGCCAGAGGCTATCCTAACAAGAGTTGCTAGGGTTTACAAGGATTGTAGCACGCAAAGAGCCGACCGTTTCTACTATGGACGTCTTGTCCCTTTTATAGGCCCCTCTGGCGCTCTCCTTCGGCTTGGCCTTCAAGGTGGCTCCCACACGGCAGAGGTGCGGTGGAGTTGGATTCCACCGTGGTCCGTTTGTCCATGGACGCGGTCCATTGTTGATAAAGGTGGGCGCGGTGGCCGACAGGCGGCCGACCGCGCTGTACTGCCCGTAGAGAGGGCAGTCTCTGAGGTGGAGCCCGCGATGACGTTCTCTGTTGGAGGGTTGCGCCGTCCACCCAGCCGACCCGAGCCACCCGGCACTTGGACGAATAACAGCCTCGCACGATCCGGGGCGCGAGTCGTGGGGGGTCCCACCACGTCCCGGTAACTGCTCCTCGAGGTGACATAAAGCCCGAGCGAGGCCACAGGGAGCCGTTACCATTTCCAATTCTTCTCGCAGAAGTTTCCGCTTCCCAGAGATCTTCGCCTCCGCTCTCTCCTGTGATTCTCTCTTCTCCATCTCCTTCAACCTTCCGCGCCCCCGACGATGAGCCCACTCAAGAGCAAGGGCAAGGCCGCCGCGGGGTCTTCCTCCCAGGCGTAGGCCCCTGAGACCGTTGTGGGTGCGGCGCTGCTGGGCGTGCGCGTCAACGAGAAGGCGCTCGCCAAGGTCCGGTACCTGGTGGCGGACCGGACGAACGAGCATGGCGCCACTGCCCTGAATCCCGCGGCGCACGGGAAGCACTCGCGCGGGTTCTTCCCGATCTTCCAGCATTGCCTTGCTACGGGACTGATGCCGCCCTTCTCGCCTGTAGCGTACCTGCACTTTAAATAAGGCAGATACCTGTGTATAGTGCAAACCCCTGGATCGATTCGTTTGCACACACAGTTTACGATGTAATATCACAACAAAGTATCAATTTTATTACATCGATGATCCAGACTTACAAAATATTCGATACAAGTTGCATAGCATAAAGCTAGCATTGAAAAAGTACACAGCGGAAATACAATAGCAGTGGGTCTCCAACAACTTCATGTTGCCACAGGCGAAAACATGTTGGTTGTAGACTCGAAATCCCTTAACGTAACCTCACTCGTCATTTGAATAACCTGTAACAAATAAAATTTTGCAACAACGTGGGTCAGATTCCATTAAAATGGAGTCTGGCAAGTGACACTATGGTGGACACTTAATGGAATAACTCTATAGCCTATATGCATATTTGGCTGGTGGAGTTCAAGGCTAATTTGCATAAAGCCAATTTTTCCTACTCTTTTGAAAACACTTTTCTTGAAATCAAGACGAGTATGGCATGAAAACCATAAATCTCATCTTCCCTTGTTCACCCATCAAGTTTTATTTCTGAAGTTGGAATGGTGGAATCCTCCGTTGACGTCCGTGATCAGCTGCTCAAATTGTCCGTACCGGGGACACGGCTAAGTACTTAGTTTTACACTCTGCAGAGGTTGTGCACTTTCACCTTTAGACTCAATTTGTCCGAGAAATCCTATACATGCGGAGTGTATTATGGAAAGGAGATAATTGAGACAAGAACTTTCAGAAGAAGAATGCAACCATACTAGCAAGACCCGTTCCACCTATCATCCCCCTACATCTGCTTGTCAAGCTGACAGGTTGCACCCTCACAACTTAATTATTCTAGACAGAGCCCATTGTCAAAAGGTTGCACGGGAAGCAATCGTCACTCGGAGTTCTTCAGATTCCTCTGTTCCCTGGGTGGCCATCCACAAGTGCACTCCCAGGTGAAAACCACCATGCTCATGGCCCCAAGTATAGTAGAAACTATCTTAGGCGAAGACCACCACAAGCACAGCCCTGAGTAGCCACTCAACATAAACCATTCAACCAATCCACCCAGGTGATTCATTAACTTAGTGGATGTGTACTCTCAGGTGAAAACCACCATGCTCACGGCACTAAGTAGAATATACATTCATCCTAGGCGACGACAACCATGAGCCTATCCCTGAGTAGTCACTTATCGTTTTGTAAAACTTTTCGTCAATTGCATAGCATCAATATATCTACTAAGTATGATATAGGATCCTAGACACAGGAGTAAGGGAATTCTACACAGGTTTAGCATAGCAATACTATCCTACTCATGCATATAAAAATACTAAGTAATGCATATAGAAAATAATAGGAAATTTATGAGGTGTGCCACTTGCCTTTGAATGTTGTCGTTGTTCACAACTCTTTTCAACGATACTCGGGACTCTCCGTTCAATCTAACAGTATAGACAAGCAACAATACAACAATCAACAGCAAGCACAACTCCACAATGCATACAAACACATACTAGATAAATAAATAAGTTTTATAAAACTTTCTAAGGAAAATATGTTGATGCATGATGTGCAAAATATTCCTAAGGGCTAGAAATACTTTTTCATGCCATGAAAATCTTTTAAGTTAATACAAGGCAAATAGGGTGGTCCAAAAGGACTAAGGGCTAAGGTCATAAGTTGAATATTTTGTTTTATATCATCTTGAATAAGCACTCTAATGGCTTAGTCTTGATGTGCAAAATACTTAGAGACAATTACTAGCTCTATTCTTCGAGGTGATCAACAATTATTATCAACTTTTTGTAAATTGGATATTCACTAAAGTGAGAGAGACAGACACCCGGCCAGCCACTTAAATTGTGGAACAGGTCTCATGTACGTGGACATGTAAGGTTTGTTTCCAGGCCGCTTCATCCCACTATGCCGCTAGGATCCAACTACTTCAAGATGATAACATCATGATCAAAATTTGTTTAAGTCATATGTGAAAGACAAGATTAGAAGGGAGGGGAAAAGATAGAAAGAGAGATGTAGTTGTCCTCCAGGCTTCATCTCCAGTCTTGGTGGTTCTTGTATCCTCGAGGCTGGTCTTGGATTTACTTAGTCATCATGAAGTCTAACAGAGGAAGAAGGGAGAAAGAAGAAAGAGGGAGAAAGACTTAGAAAATATTTCTGGTTGGTCTTCATGAACTTCTTCTTGGTCTTTCTTCTAAGTGCTTCAACTCCTTGGAGCTTCTTCTGGAGTCTTGTTTGGCTAAGTCCTTCATTGGTCTTCCAGCTCCATGTTGAAAATTACTAAGTGTCTCAGTGTAGCACTTCACAAAATTGCTAAGTTTGAAAATAAACCTAACTTTGGGAAAATGGGGGGGGGGGGGGGGGAGTTTTCCTTATGGGAAAATATAACTAGTAAATAAATATGCTATGCATGACATGCAATTTTAATTTATAATACTAATTTTTTTGTGATGTTTATAGAGTATGCATAAATTTATAATTGCAAATTTATTAGTTTATAATTTTTGGAAAGTATAAAAGGAATAATTATCAGATTAAAGTTTTCTATGATTAATATTTTTATAACAAATTTTTATAAATAGTGTTAATGGACAGGGGTATTTTAATTAAATTTATATCAGTTTACTTTAATCAAAACTAATATTTTTATTAATAGTTATGTTGAAAATAGTCAAACCATTCAAATTAAATATATATAACTATGACTTCATTCAAAAATTACTCAAAAATATTTTATAGCAGTGGCATCAATTTACAAATATTCTAAAGTTTCCAAAACAATTTTATTTGTAATTTTTGGATTTATAGATTTAAAGTTATTACAAATATACTCAAATTCACCATATGAAATTTGAATATTTTATACTAAGTAAAATTTGAATTTCGGCTGATCTAAAATGTTCTACATGTCGAGAGCTTTCCAAAAATATAAAGTTTGTTAAATTTGGATAAGTGGTTAAAAAGTTGTGATAGATCTAAGTGGCAGGGGTGTTTCTGCAAAACTGCCATTTAATCTAATTAAAAGAAATCAATTTCCACGTCAGCGGTGACTGGGCGCTGACTGGGCAGCTGACGCGGATCTGACGTGGCCTCCTGTGATTTGCTGATACCGGTTCGGAAATAGAATTAAAAGGAAGCCGTGCGATCTAGATCCAACGGTCGTGATTAATCCGATCCAACCCAGCGGCGCTGTTCGCCGGAACCCTAGCCGGAGACGGAGCGCGCGGCGGCAACATGATCGGCATGACTCGTCCTACACGATCTAAGGCGAGCGAGGACAGATGGGGCATACCGGAACAAAGAGCAGGTGGAGGCGGTCTCGGTGGCGTGCTCGGGGACCTCGATGCGCCCTCGTTCTTCGGCAATCCTTCGCCGGAGTTGGAGATGGCGACGGGCGGCGTTGGTCGTGGATGCGCAGCTCGACCTAGCGCGAAATAAAACACCGCACCAAGTTAGAAAGATGCCCGAGGAAGAAAAATGAAGGATGGAGTAGGTGGGAGGGCTCAGCGTGGTCGACGTCCACTGGAAAAGGAGCTCCTCGCCGGCAGCAATGGCGAGATGGCGAGGTCGCGCGTGGACGGCCTCGGGGCGCTCTGGGAGGGTGGTCTGGGGGAAAAGGGAGAGGGCGAGGTGGGCTACTTGAAGGGCTATACGGGAGCTTTCAACGCAGCTTTAATCGCGCGAATTTACAGGGGATCAATCGGCCGTTTTCGAGCGTAGTCTCCGGCCAGAGATTGAAGACGATGTCGTCACGCTGACGTCATCATTTTTCTTTTTCTTTTCTGTTTTATTTATTTCCTTAATAACTTTTTATTTATAATTCCAAATGAAGTCAAATTAATTTCTAAAAATTTGTAAAAACAATATCTTTGTGTTAAACCAGTTGTGGGCATGTTTTGAATAATTTGAAAATTTAATATTTTGAAAATTCCTTAAATACAAATTTGACACTTAAAGTCAAATTTGAAAATATACCTTAATTAAATTTTCTTTTGGCTGTATAAAATTTTATAAAACTACAATACTTATATAAGTTTGAATTTAAGTTATTTAAACTCATATTCCCATAGTAAATAAATTTTTAGCTTCAAAAGATTAGTAAATATCCCATTACAAAAATTTGAAATGAAAGAGAAAATGAAATGTAAACATTTTTAATTCAATTTATTTTGTGCACCATTATAGTTTATATTAAGGTAAATTATTTGAAAACTTCACAAACAACTTTGGAAAAGATTTTAGATTTAATTCTTTTCTTATATAGTATAATATATTCCTGAAATCATTTATGTTTAGAAAATAAATGAGAATCATTGAATCTAATGAAATGTTTATTTGGATAATCCATTAATTATGAATTATATGAAGTTATTAAAATTATAAACTATAGGCTTATAATTTCCAAATTATATTTTGAGCTGAGGTAAATGAATCATAATCTTTTGGCCAATAGACAAAGTTTTCAATAGATTAAAATAACACTTGTAATTATTATTTTAATTTATTTATAGCTAAGGCTAAGTGGTTGAAATCAATTACTTATAAGTAAACTATTTACTTAAAATAAAATGGTTTGTACTTTATAAAACATTTGTCAAATTACATATGAAGGTTTTTGAAATACAATGGATAATGTAATGTTTAATTGGAAATAACTTTTGAAAATAATGACACATTGGGAATTTTGAAATAATAGACTTTTTCAAAATTGGTTGAAGTCTTTTATAGTTAGTTTTCTTATGCATTTTAATATTTTATTTTAATCAAAACAAAAGTTTAAATTTTAGTGATTTTGAACATTCCAAAATATTGGGATGTTACATCGCCGTTCCTGGAGGCGGTCCTGGCGTTCTACCAGGTGCAGCTGTTGCACCTGCACCCCAACTTCGTCCTCATCCTCGCCGTCTTCGCCTAGCTCTGCGAGGCGTACCTGGGCCTGGAGCCCACGGTGGGGCTGTTCCGGTGCTTCTACGCGCTCCGGAACACGGCGAAGAACGAGCGCTCTGGGTGCGTCTCGTTCCGCATCGTCGACGGCATGGGGAGCGTCTACATCCCCATGTCTTGGAGCGAGGGCAAGGCCATCACTTCAGTGACGAAGAAGGTAGACGACTTCCGTCAGAAGTGGTTTTTTGTTTGGGTGGAGCGTCCCTGCGCCTTCCTCGAGGTCCCCGACGAGCCCTCGGTGAAGAACTCCCACTGGGGCAAGGCCACCTTCGACGGCGCCAGGAACGTGAGCTTGATGGGGCGCCTGAGCTTCCTCCACGAGGAGGGCCTCACGGGGCAGATGTTAGTGGCGGACTTCTTGACGCGCCGCATCGCGCCCCTCCAGGCACACTCGGTCCCCATGTGGATGTACTCGGGGCCGAGCGATAAGATGCGGCTCCACGTCGAGGACAACGACAAGGACACCATCGACAACATCCTTTATGCGCTCTTCGTTAATCCATCGGTGCTTGCCGTGGATGAGCTCCCACGGCGCTCCGGCCCCTTCACCAATACAACATGACGGAGCGCATGGACCTCCTGGAGGGGTTGCCTCCGTTCACCCCGACAGGCCAGGCGGACTTCGAGGCGCCGACGCCGACCACGGGGGGAGCGGAGGAGGCCGCGGCAGGGGAGGTTTCCTCCTCGAGGGCCAGGCCATTTACTGACGAGATTTGTGATATCTCGTCAGGCGATGAAAACGACTTTGTGGTGGCGCCCTCGCGCCTCGTGGAGGAGGAGGCTTAGGAAGAGGAGGCTTCTGATGCGGAGGCCTCTCCAGGGAGGCGCGGGCTCCGCACCAAGTCCGTCGTGTACCGCTTGGGGGCGAGACCGTCTAACGTCCCCACGAAAAGGAAAGCGGTGACGCCCCCAGCAAGGCATGCTTCCAAGCCCTTCCCCTCATGGCGCTCGGGAGGCTTGGCGTGGGTCGACGCTGGCGCCCCCCCTTTAGGGTGAGTTTTCATGATGCTGGATCGGTTGCCTTTAGCTTTCTCTTTCACTTTTCCGTTTACTGAAGGTCTTTTCTTGGGCTCTTGTTAGTGATCTAGTGCCTACAAAGCGTCGCCGGCTTCGCAAAGCCGCCGATGTGAAGAGCGCCATGGCCGGGGCCGTGGCTGAAGAGGCAGCGATGCCTGTGGAGACGGCCTCCACGGGCCCCCTTGAGGGGGCGCCTCAAGTGGGGGCGGCTGCGCCCCAGGCGGGGGCGGCAGGGCCTCAGGTGGAGGAGGGCGCGGCACGCCCAGAGGAACTTGCCCCGCCCCCCGAGCCTCTGGCGGTGGAAGGCTCGGAGGAGACAACTCCCGCGCCGCCTCGCGCTCCTACTCCTCCTCGCGCGGCTACGCCTCCGCGCGAAGCCACTTCACCGCGCGAACCAACACCGCCACGCGTGTTGACGCCTCCGCGCGCGCCTACCCCGCACCCTGCGGCCACTGCTCCCGTGCAGCCTGCAAGGGAAGCGCGCGAGGCAGCAGCAAGCACAGGCGGACCTGCTGGGGGAGATGCTTCCTCGCCTCCTCGTCAAGCTGTGACCGAGGAACTCCCCGCAGCTGCAGGGCCAGAAGAGGATGCCGGCGCGGGCACAAGCGAGGCCCAGGCTAGCCCCCGAGCTTTCCCTGAGGCCGGGCCCGTGAGACTCGGCGTCGGCGCCGGGCCCTCGTCGAGCCAGGAGCTGGTCCTCCGCGGCTGGGACTGGAGCGTGGGGCGCCGCGAGGTCGCCTTCGGCCTCGTGAGGGAATCCTTGGAGGGCTTGTAGGCGCACCTCGCCCTCGGGGACATATGGCTTGCTTGGCAGCAGGAGGAGCTGGCGAGGTCGTGGACATCCTTCCACGCAGCGGTCGAGGCGCGCCGGCTGGAGGATGCGGCGCTGCAGGCCGCGCGTGAGGAGGCCACCCACTTTGCCAAGGAGGTCCGCGAGGGGGCCATCCGCGACGCTGCAGAGCTCCTCGAGCCCATCCAAGCGGAACGTGACGCCGCAGCGGAACTCCTGCGCCAGGATAAGGCGGAGCGCGAGGCGATGGAGGGCTCGCTGGCGCAGAAGCGCCGCGAGTTGGGCCAGCTGGAGACCCAACTGCTCTCCGCCCATCAGGCCGCGCAGGTCGCTCTGGAGGACGACCGCAAGGGCTTTGCCGAGCGCGAGCGACAGCTGACCCTCAAGGAGAAAGAGCTGCGGCAGCGCGAGGAGTAACTCCTTCAGGCGGAGAAAGACTTAGCCGCCCATCACGAAGTCCTCGAGGAGCGCGAAGGAAACCTGGCCCAGGCGATCTCGAAGTACGACGAGAGCGTCGCTGCCCAGAAGCTCGCTTATGAGCGCTTCGAGCGGCGTTTCGCCGAGAAGAAGAAAGAGGCCGATGACGCCCTCGTGGAGCGCGAGAAGCAATTCCGGAAGTCCACCTCTCAGAAGTACCGCGACCTGGCCCCGACGCAGGAGGACCGCTTCAAGGTCAAGCACGCCGCGGATGCTCAGCGGATCACCGAGCTCGAGAGGGCCAACTCCAAGCTGGAGGCTCGCCTCAAGCGCGCCAAGGATGGCCGTCGCCGAGCGGAGGAGGCTCGCACCGAGGCAGTCCACAACCTCAACTCCTTGGCCAAGGATGTGGAGGAGCAGGTGGCCCCGGCGATGGAGCGGGCGGCGGAGGCCTCAGACTCTGCCCAGACGGCTCACGTGCTCTCGAAGCAGCGTGAGCGTATGATCGAGGCGTTGATCCCTCGTGGCAACGAGCTTGCCGCGCAGCTCGGCGCGGACGCGCCGCATACTGACGTCCGAGGCCGTGGCGACACTGCCATGTACCTGGTCTACTTCGACCAGCTCTTCGAGGCGCTCGAGGGTCCCGTTGCCGAGCTTCGTGAGATGATCGAGGACGAGAGCCGGCAGCTCCTGGGGGTGGTTGTTGACCGCATCTTCACCAACCCCAGGCTCCTCACGCCAGGCTTCGACCTCTCCTCCGTGACAGAGGCTGCTCAAGGCGAGGACGCGCAGCGGGTCTCCGGTTCCCTCCATGAGCAAGTTGACGCCTTCTGCAACCGCTTCAGGATCGCGGAGGCTGCGGCTGAAGACAGCGAGGAGGAGGCATGCTCTGCCGAGGCTGAAGAGGGTGCCGCGGAGGAGGTCCAAGGCGGCGCTGCTTCCCCCTGAGCCTCTTCTTATTGCGCCTACGAGCGCTTGTATCTGAAACAATTGTGTGTTTAGATTTCTTAAGACCTTTTGGCCTGTAATATACTTTATTGCTGTTTGATTCGAGCTTGTTTGCCCCCGGTGAGGTCTCTTTGGACTCATCTTCATGTCGATTTGTTCTCTGCATCGGTAGGTCCCATCTCTTCGTGCCATGACTCCTCCACTTCGGTATGCAGGAGCAATGACTACGCAGGGCCGGGGGGAGTTTAGGCCTAGGAGAGGTAAGAGCCCTGAGTCGCGATGCTCAGGTGCCCCCTTAGACGTGCGAGTAGTCCATGAAGCGTAAGGGAAAACGAAGTCGCTTGAGGGGCAAACGTGCGCTAGGGGGAGGAAACGCTCTCAAGGCGTGGGTGCGAGACTGAGCTTCTCGAGGTTTTCGCCTTGCAGAGGCTTTTCGCCTGGCGAGGTTGCCCACTTGAGGGGTCGCTCCCGAATGCCCCTTTAGGCTCGCCTTGCAGAGGCTTTTCGCCTGGCGAGGTTGCCCACTTGAGGGGTCGCTCCCGGATGCCCCTTGAGGCACGTGGGGGATTTTTTCCCTGCAGATATTAGAGGGGCGACCCCAAACGCTGGAACACGGTTCACGGGACTCGTGCGTTCTTATAGGTCCCCTCAGGCGTTCCTTGCGAGGAGAGTAATTACCAAGGTCCTCTGTAGAGATAGCGTGTTTGTGGGATCTTGCCCTCCAGCCAGAGCTCGGACTCTTGGATTTTGCAGTGCTACAGGTGTGTCATTTGAGGCACTGGCACCATACTCAGCCCCTGCTTGCGAGGTACGCATGTGGAGAGATATAAGCGCACTCTTCAACAGAGTAATGCGAAAATAAAACTCACCAAATAAATTACAAAGCGGCACCGAGGCGCTAAGTTCACTTGGGAACGAAATTGAGTCATTATGCTTGGGGTTGCCAAGTTAATGTTTTGACAATGTCGATGCATGGGGACCACCCATTAGTGGCAGAGACTCTCAACGGCCTGAGGTGGCTCGTTAAATGGAGATCTTGGAGGGTTTCCCCTCGAGAGAAGCCTTTGGAGCTTGGAGGTTTAAGCCGTGAGATTTTAACCTCTAGAGGCAAAGATGCTTGGAGGTTGAGCCTTAGGCTGTCTCTTCTGCTAGGAGTCTTGACGTGACAATGACCACGGGCGTGAAAATGATCACGGTTGCATTTGTTCCCTTAGGAGACAAAAAATTCTTGGGAGGTTTAAGCCGTGAGCTTTTAACCTCTAGAGACAAAAATGCTTGGAGGTTGAGCCGTAGGCTGCCTCTTCCGCTAGAAGTCTCGACGTGACAATGATCACGAGCGTGACAATGATCACGGTTGCGTTTGTTCCCTTAGGAGACAAAAAATGCTTGGGAGGTTTAAGCCGTGAGCTTTTAACCTCTAGAGACAAAAATGCTTGGAGGTTGAGCCGTAGGCTGCCTCTTCCGCTAGAAGTCTCGACGTGACAATGATCACGGGCGTGACAATGATCACGGTTGCGTTTGTTCCCTTAGGAGACAAAAAATGCTTGCGAGGTTTAAGCCGTGAGCTTTTAACCTCTAGAGACAAAAATGCTTGGAGGTTGAGCCGTAGGCTGCCTCTTCCGCTAGAAGTCTCGACGTGACAATGATCACGGGCGTGACAATGATCACGGTTGCGTTTGTTCCCTTAGGAGACAAAAAATGCTTGGGAGGTTTAAGCCGTGAGCTTTTAACCTCTAGAGACAAAAATGCTTGGAGGTTGAGCCGTAGGCTGCCTCTTCCGCTAGAAGTCTCGACGTGACAATGATCACGGGCGTGACAATGATCACGGTTGCGTTTGTTCCCTTAGGAGACAAAAAATGCTTTGGAGGTTTAAGCCGTGAGCTTTTAACCTCTAGAGACAAAAATTCTTGGAGGTTGAGCCGTAGGCTGCCTCTTCGGCTAGAAGTTTCGACGTGACAATGATCACGGGTAGAACTTGCGTAGGTGCATGATGTTCCATGGATTCTTGACGGGGATGCCGTCTTGCATCTCGAGGCGAGCCGCGCCAGGCCTGGCGATGTGGGTGACCCTGTAGGGGCCTTCCCACATCGGGAACAGCTTGTGGAGGCCTTCCCTGGAGAGGATTCGCCTGAGGACGAGATCGCCTGCCTCCAGGGTGCGCGAGCGCACGTTGCAGCTGTGCTAGCGTCTCAGGTCCTGCTGGTATTTGGCCGCCCGGAGGGGGGCGCGGCGTCGTAGCCCTTCAAGGAGCAGCAGGTCGGCGTTGTCGAGGTCCTCTTGCTGGTCCTCGTAAAAGTAAAGGACCCGTGGGGATTCATGCTTTATCTCTATGGGGAGGACTGCTTCGGCTCCATAGACGAGGGCGAACGGTGTTTCCCCGGTGGGCTTGGGTGGCGTGGTACGGATGGACCAGAGCACCGAGGGGATCTCGTTGATCCAGCCCTTGCCGTGGTCCTTGAGGATATCGAAGGTCCTGGTCTTTAGGCCTTTGAGGGCCTCTTCGTTTGCGTGCTCAGCCTGTCCGTTGCTTTGCGGATGGGCGAGTGAGGCGAAGCAGAGCTTGATGCCCATTCTTTCACAGTAGGCTCTGAAGATGCCACTGGTGAATTGCGAGCCATTGTTGGTGATGATGCGGTTAGGCACTCCGAAGAGGCAGCCATGCCTCTGATGAATTTCACCGCCGCGCCTGATGTGATTGTGCGCGTCGCCTCCACTTCAGGCCATTTTGTGAACTTGTCAATGGCCACGAAGAGGTAGCGATATCCACCTTGTGCCGTTGGGAAATGTCCCAGGATGTCCAGCCCCCAGACCGCAAACGGCCACGAGAGCGGAATGGTCTGTAGTCCCAGCGCTGGTTGGTGGATTTGCTTGGCGTGGAACTGGCAGGCTTCACATGCTTGAATGATGTCCATTGCATCTTGAAGTGCTTGAGGCCATTAGAAGCCGCTCCTGAAGACTTTGCCTGCAAGGGTGCGGGCGCACGAATGGTGGTTGCATTCCCCGCTGTGGATGTCCTTGATCAGCAGTTTGCCTTCTTCAGGAGGGACGCATTTGAGCGCGATGCCGTTTCGGCGCTTGCGATAGAGAATTCCTTCGAGGATTTGGTACGATTTTACTTGGCGGGCAATTCGCTCTGCTTCAACGTCTTCCTCGGGAAGGAGCCCTTTGTGGAGGTAATCTTTGATCTCGTCGATCCATCCTGTTTCTTGGTGCACCGCTGTGAGCAACATACGCTCCCCTGTAGGGCGCCCGCAGCCTGGAGCCCCGCCTGCAGGTGGTGGCGGGAGCGCTTCGTCTGTGCTTGCGGGCAGGGCCTCTTGGGGCTGCTTTATGGATGCCTTGACGAGCCTTTCTTCAAAGACACCTGGCGGCTGAGCTTGCCTCTTTGATGCGCGCTTGGCAATGTCATCAGCCTCTTGGTTTTCCTTTCTTGGGATGTGCATGAGCTCCATTCCCCTGAAGTGCTTCTCAAGCCTACGGACCTCTTCAAGGTATGCGGCCATGTGTTCGTCCTTAGGCTAGTAGCTTTTGTTAGAGAAGTTGACGAGCAACTGGGATTCGCCCTTGATGAGTATATGCTTGACGCCTAGGGCGATTTCAGGCGTTCATACTCGGCGATATTGTTGGATATCTTGTCGATTCCGAAGCACAGCTGGACTGCGTAATACAACTTGTCGCCTTTGGGTGAGATCAGGACTACGCCTGCCCCGCCGTGGCGACAAGCGAAAGCTCCGTCGAACTTCATGGTCCAGTGGCTGGGCATTGCAGCTCCAGAGGGCTCTTGCTCTTCTCCCAAAGGCTCTTCAGGGGTTGGGTTGGTCCATTCGGCGACAAAGTCAGCCAGCGCTCTTCCTTTGATTACCCTTGTGGTATCGAAGCACAAATTTAATGGATGTAGCTCTATGTTCCATCCTGCGACACGATCTGTTGCGTTTGGGTTGCGCAGTATTTGCTCCAGGGGAAAAGTGGTGACCACTGTGATGGGGTGCCCCTAGAAGTAGTGTTGCAGCTTTCTTGAGGCGATGCGGAGTGCGAGTAGAAGCTTCTGCTGCATTGTATACCGCTCGCGAGCATCACGCAGTACTGTGCTGATGAATTAGACTGGATGCTCGATGATGGTAATTCATGTAGCCTTGGCGTCTTTTTCCTGAGGTGGCTCAGCTTGGCCCTCGAGGGTGTTGGCCTGGGCCTCGAGGGGGCATGCCTCGAGGGGGTTGGCCTGGGCCTCGAGGGGCTTGACCTGGGCCTCGAGGGGGTTGGCTTCCTGAGGCTCCTCGGTAGGATTTTCTTGCAGCGGTTGGCTTGGGGCGGGCCTCTCCTGGGGCTTTGGGCCTGGCGGTGAGCTTGTGAGGGCTGCCCTTTCGTCGAGCTCCTTATAAGGAGTGTTTTTCTTTGGAGTGGCTGCCCTCTTCTTGTGTAGTACTGGCTCTTCTCTTTCCACCACAAGGACAGCACTGGCTGTTTGCGGAGTAGCTGATAAGTACAGCTTCAGGTGCTCGCCAGGCCTTTGGGCAACCATTACTGGTGGGCTGGCCAGATACTTCTTCAAGTCCGCAAATGCTTTTTCAGCTTCAGGGGTCCACTTGAAAGTGCCTGTCCTTTTCATGATCTTGAAGAACGGCAGGGCTCTTTCACCGAACTTGGAGATGAATCGACCCAAGCTGGCCATGCAGCCTGCTAGGCGTTGCATGTCCTTGAGCCTGCGTGGAGGATGCATGTCTTCTGTGGCCTTGATTTTGTCTGGGTTTGACTCTATGCCTCGATGAGACACGAGGAACCCAAGCAATTTGCCTGAAGGTACTCCAAAGACGCACTTGGCGGGGTTGAGCTTGATGTTCACCTTGCGCAGGCTGGCGAAAGTTTCTTCAAGATCTGCAAGGAGAGTATTTCCTTCCCGTGATTTCACGACGATGTCATCGACATATGCCTCGGCATTCCTCCCAATTTGCCCGCCTAGGGCCATCCTCATCAACCTCTGGAAAGTGGCTCCGGCATTTTTTAGGCTGAAAGGCATGCAGACGTAGCAATACACACCGCACGGGGTGAGGAAAGCCGTCTTCTCCTCGTCCTCCTTAGCCATCTTTATCTGGTGATAACCAGAGAAGGCATCGAGGAAACAGAGGAGGTCGCAGTCTGCCATGGAGTCAACAATCTGGTCAATTCTGGGCATGGGATAAGGGTCTTTGGGGCAGGCCTTGTTTACATCAGTGTAGTCGATGCAGAGACGGCCTCCTCCGGCGGGCTTTGGGACTACCACGCCGTTGGAGAGCCAAGTGGGGTGCGCGACTTCACGAACGACTTTTTCCGCTTTGAGCTTCTCGACCTCCTTGACGATGAATGCTTGCTTTCTTGCTTTTTGCTTGATGGGGCGCGCGTTTGGGCACACGGCCAAGCGGTACTCAATCACCTCCCTCGGTACACCAGACATATCTGACGGTGTCCACGCGAACATGTTAGAGTTTTCCTGGAGGAAAGCGACGAGCGGGCTTTCCTATTTGGGGGGCAGCGCGGCGCCAATGGTGACGCTAGCCCCCGAGCCTTTAGCCCCCGAGCAGCTGGGGCTCAGAGAGATCTTCTTTGTAGCAGCTGCCTCCTGGGAGATTAGCTGCTTCTTCTTCTTGGGTCTCTCGAGAGGCTCTAAGTCCTCGTCTGCGGGGAATGCCATGGCGGCTGTCTTGTAGGCCGTCTCAACGGCGCGCGTAGCGTCCAGGACATGCCCACGGATGGTGATCGTGCCAGCGCTGACGGGGATCTTGACCATGTTGTAGGCATGGTGCGTGACGGCCATGAACTTCGCGAGCGCGGGGTAGCCGAGGATGGCATTGTATGGCATGTCGATGTGTGCGACATCGAAATCGATGTGCTCGGTGCGACAATTTTCCTTGCTCCTGAAGGTGACGGCAAGCCTGACCTGGCCTAGAGGCTCGATCGAGCCGCTGGTGACCCCCGTGAAGGGCCTCGAGGGCATGAGCCGCTCGTAGGGCACTTGAAGCGCTTTGAATGTATCTATGGAGATAACGTTCAAGCCTGCTCCGCCATCGATGAGAGTCTTGGAGACAGCCACGTTGTTGATGGTGGGGCTACAGACCAGCGGGAGTGTTCCAACAGTCTTGGTGGACTTGGGGTGGTCCTGAGCGTCGAAGGCGATGGTGTACTACGACCACTTGAGGGGCCTGGAGGTTTCCGTGCTTGGGAGGGCGGCGTTGAGCTCGCGGGCAAACTGCTTGAACTGGTTGTTCGACTTTGGCGCCTGCGCCCCCCCCCCCCCCCCGAGGATGCAGGTAATGGCGCCTCTCGGGGCTTGGTAGCCGCCATCTTCCTCGTCAGGGAGGTTGTCGTTCTTTTCTGCGGCGTTGGCCTGATTTCCAGATGGTTTCTGGTAGCCGCCCTTGCGTCCGCTCCCGCGGTAGCCACGGCCTCGGCTGAGGCTGCCACTGCCCTCTGCTTGCTCGCGCTCCTTGCTCAACCTTTTAAGGTCGAAGCAGGACTCTGCAGAGTGGCCGCGCCTGTTGTGGTAGATGCAAAAAGGGTGGTGGTCATCTATTCTCTCTCCGGGCTCGGGGGAGTCCCTGCGGGTGCCCTTGGCGTCAGGCTCTGCCGCGAGAACCGCGGTGGCCTTGCGCTTGGGCTCCTCCTTCTTCTTCTGGCTCTTGGACCCCTCGGCGTGATCGTCCCCTCTTGAGGACATCTTGACGAAGAGGAGTCCCTCTTCAGCCTTGGCGCACTTTTCAGCCAGGTCGAGCAGCTTTACCACAGAGGTGAGCTTGTCGTGGATGCCCAGCTTCTCGAGCATCCTGCTGTTTGTGACGCCCTCGCGGAATGCGGCGATGACTTGGGTATCAGGGATGTTCGGGATCTTGTTGCGCACTTGGCTGAAACGCTGGATGTACTTGTGGAGCGTCTCATCCTTCTTCCGCACTACAGCGCGCAGGTCGTTGTGGGTGAGGGCGCGCTCGTATGTCCCCTTGAAGTTGAAGACGAACTGCTTGCAGAGCTCCTCCCAGGAGTTCACGGAGTCCTCAGGGAGGTTCAGGAGCCACGACAGCGCAGAATCGCGAAGCGCGTGGGAGAACCAATTGGCCATGACCTTGTCATCTCCACCCGCAGCTTGGATGGAGGTGGTGTAGAGCTGCAGGAACTCAATGGGGTTGCTGGAGCTGTCGTAGCCCTTAGGGAGAGCAGGCCTAAACTTTGGGGGCCAGACCACGCGACACAGAGAACGGGTGAACGCCGTGCAGCCTGAGGCGTACGTGGCGACCCCGTGCTGCAGCGCGCTGCGGTTCTGCTGACCCGCCTGGCCGGTCTCCTCCACGAGCCTGTTCTGGCGGTTTCGTTCGAGCTCCATCCCCAAGCGAGCGTCGGGCGCGGTGCGCTGAACGATCAAGCAATTGTGCGGCGAGGACGCGTGCGAAGCAGCCCTCTACGCCGCAGCCGGTGCAGGTCCCGGAGGTGGCGGAGGCGCGTTTGTCGCGACCGTGCCCGCGAGAGAGGGGTGCAGGTTGGACTGCGACGGAGCAGGGCGCGTCATGGCGATGCCGACGAGGTGGTTGAGGTGTTGGAGCCACTGCTCATGGGCCTCAGCGGTGGGTTGGTAGCGGAGAAGCTCCTGCGCCATGAGCAGCGCGGTGTGGGGCGCAGGGTCTGTCCTCCCCGGGCCCGAGCCGCTCGGCTGCTGCGTCGTGTGCGACGACTACGCGTCCTCCTGAGGCTCGGAGTCACGTTCCGGTGCCTCGGCATGAGGGCTGGAAGGCACGCGCTCTTCGTGACAGGGTCGTCCCCGCGCGCGGGTGTTCGCGGTGTCCGGCGGCGCGCGCGCTCGTTCAGGCGCGCGTCGGTTGACGCGGGCGGCGCGGGTGTTCACCATGGCGCGGAGACGAACTCGAAGGTTGTTGACGCGCCTCAACCCCCTACCTGGCGCGCCAAATGTCGGTGTATGACTCCCAAGAATCGGGGGTAGTCACTTCCTGAAGAGTAGTTCGTAAAGGGGGTTGAACACGGAGGTCAAGACCCTCGAGGGGCACCGCGACGTTGCTCGCCAGACCCAAAGACGACACGCTCACAACAGAGATATACACCAGCCTTTTCCCAGGTTCACGACCCTCATGAGGAGGTAAGACCGCTACTCCTGCCTGTCTGTATTAGATGAGGGAGGTTACAGTACAGTGGAGTTTGCCGGAGGCCCCCTTGAGACAGTCCTTGCCTGGGGAGGGAAGCGATGGTCTTCTTCCTCCTCCAGCCAGAGGCTATCCTAACAAGAGTTGCTAGGGTTTACAAGGGTTGTAGTACACAAAGAGCCGACCCTTGCTACGATGGACGTCTTGTCCCTTTTATAGGCCCCTCTGGCTCTCTCCTTTGGTTTGGCCTTCAAGGTGGCTCCCACACGGTAGAGGCGCGGTGGAGTTGGAGTCCACCGCGGTCCATTTGTTCATGGACGCGGTCCATTGTTGATAAAGGTGGGCACGGTGGCGGACAGGCGGCCGACCGCGTTGTACTGCCCGCAGAGAAGGCAATCTCTGAGGTGGAGCCCGCGATGACGTTCTCCGTTGGAGGGTTGCGCCGTCCACCTGCTTTATCGCCAGAGTAGAAGGTCCTGGCAGTTGCGAAGCAGGCGGAGCCACTTTATTGACCCCTTTATCACCAAACGGCAACGGGGTAGCTTGCGTCACCACGTGGGCGTGGAAGAGGTCATGTACGTCCTGCCGTACTTCCTTGGGCGCGACGTTTCCCTTCAGGCCTGAGGAGGCCTGAGGGGGGTTCCTGTTGGATTCCCTTGAGGCGCGCTGGCGCCTCGGGAGGGTCCCTTAAATCGAGGGATCCTCTGAGGGCCTCGTTTCCTCTTCAGGCCCTCGAGGGGAATTGTCCCTCGAGGGTACCGCCAGGCGGTGATGTCTGGTCCTTAGTTGTTTCGTCCGACTGGCCAGTGTGCGAGGCCTGAGGGGAATGGGCTCTCGCTATACCCCAGTTCCCACTGGGCCGACAAACTCCGGCCCTCATGTGGAGGAGCCTGAGCACGACGCCAAGCATGAAGACGACGCGCAGTCCTCGCACCCGACGCAGTGCCCGAGCGGCTCCGCACAGGGAAGGACGGACCCTGCACCGCACATCGCGTTGCTCATGGCGCAATAACTTCTCCGCTACTGTCGTGGTATCGACATATTTGATAGGAGACGGGGGTCCTCTAGACTACGTATGGATTGTGGGGAAGAAGGTTGGTGTCGTCGAGGTCGGGATTGAACACGGCGAGTTTACCCAGCTTCGGATCCCACAGCGGTGGCGGGATCCTACGTGCTGCTATAATTCACTATGAGGCAATAGCCGTGAACAGGTTACAATGTGTATGATGCGTATTGAAGTGTGCCCTAAAGGCTTCCTGGTGGCCGGCTTATATAGGCGGCCAGACCCCAGGATACAAGGCAAGTACTTGTCCGGCAAGTAATCAGAGTCCTAGACCTAGCCGGCTTAGTTGCCGCCTTCCGTCTTGGGCTCGGTGGCTTGATGGGATTAGGCCTTCCGCCTTCCTTGGACCGTCCGCCTACTTCCCTGCACGTCAGCTATCTGGGCCGCCCGGCAGGCCTTGGCCTTACCACCCTTGGGCCACCCTGGACTAGCCGGATTGATCCATGCTGGTTATACCCCTAGTTGATATGTCCCCAACATTAGCCCCCAGAAAGGTTGAAGTTCTCCAGGCGCCGGCTTCTCCTTGATTCTTCATCTGCCAAGGTTGGCGGCTGCAGGACTTGAACCATTCTGAAAATGAACGAGGCTCGCGTGTCTTGATGTTGACATGCGGCCGCCTTTGTCCATCATGGGAAAAGACGGCTACTCGGCAATCTTTGACGAGCATTCTCTTCTTGGCGGTTTCCACCTAGCCGGCTTCTCGACAGTTTGAAAACAGCCTAGGCGGGAATCTCGCCACGATCACAAATTGCGGGAAGAGAGGAGGCGTGGAGATCGTGCAATCATGGGCTGCAACGGATGCTGGACACGTGTCCGACTTAAAACGCCGTTGCACAGGGAGCAACGCCTGGCCCTATAAATAGGTAGCCAAACGGTCCATTTTCTTTACCCAGCCTTTGCTCTCCGTGCGCCCTTGCCTCTTCCACTTCTTTGCTCCCCGCCTCCGAACGAGCTCCGGCGAACTTCTTTCCTCCGGCGACCCTTTCTCGCGACGATGTCCACCGGTCCAACCCATTCGACGGCGTCGAGCGGCGCGGCGACTGAGGGCGCGCTCGCGGCGTCGATGGGCGGCGCCATAACTCGTCCCGCGACGGCGGCGACGGCGGTCAATGTCACCGCCGTCGTCCCTCGGACTTCCTCCGCGCGCGCACCCGCGGCGGGCTCCTCGGCTCCTCCACCGACCACCACAGCAACGGCGACGGCGAACGCCCCCGGCGGCAAGGAAGAAGAAGCGGTGGACCTCGGGTCCCGCTACTGGCTGCCTTCTATCGTCGACGAAGACGCCCTCCAAGATTTGGAGGCTGTCGGCTACCTCCCCACTCGGGAGGATTGCCGGTGGAGGGCCGCCTTGGGAGACATCATCCCGGCCCCGGAAGCCGGAGAGCGGGTAATCCTTACCTCCCACCTTGTCAGGGGAATGGCGCTTCCGCCTTCTTTAGCGAGGTCTTAGATCACTACGGGCTCCAGCCCCATAACATCGCACCCAATAGTATATTAGTCTTAGCCGGCTTCACAGCTTTGTTTGAAGGCTACCTAGGTATTAGGCCTAGTTTAGATTTCTTCAGATACTGCTTCCGTTGCCGGCGACAGACGGTGCCGGACGGCGGACTGGCGACCTGCGGCAGTGTCACCTTCAACTGCCGTCAGGGCCGCCAATGGTATCCTAAGATACCATACCTTGAGTCTGTCAAGGGCTGGACCTCCACATTCTTCTACTGCCAAGACATGGCAGCGCCGGGCCGTCAAGTCGGCATTCCGGCATTCGTCAACGCGCCACCCATGCCTCGCCCATGCTGGGACGAGGCGGTGCCCAAGTTGACGGAGGAACTCCGCCTTATTCAAAGGCGGATCGAGTTCCTCACGAGGACGATGGCTCCCCCCAGCTGGATGGGGTCGACACCGTCATTTGCTGGCTCGGCCGGCAAATCCTCCCCCTGTGGTACAGCCCGCACAAGATGTGTCAGTATTCGCCTACTCACACAGCCTCTCTTCGCGTGAGCGAAGAGATATTGCCGGTCGCCGACCTGGCATTCCGGCTCCGCAGCCTCGTCAAGGCGGGGTCGTTGAAGGCGGTCGAGGGCGTGCCCATGCACACCCACGACAATCCTCCCCTCGAGGTGAATATTTTCTTCCTTTGCCCCTTATTTGATAGCTTTGCCGGCTAGGATTGAGTTCCTTTAACATTTCTTCTTTTTCAGCTCTCCGAGTTGAGGGAGGATGACCTGGCTCCCGACTTCTACGAGTCGGAAGCCGGGAAGACGAAGAAGCACAAGGCGTCCGGCGCTGCTTCCTCTACGGCGAATGCCGAGAGGAGGAAACGGATCGCGTCGGCTACCGAGCCGACTCTCGCCAACATTGGCGAGAACGCGGGGATTAACATCCCCCAAAGGTACTCAACTTTGCCTTTATCAGACGACAAAACTCTTCAATACTGGCCAATTGACTGTGCTTGCTTTTTGTTAACAGGGAAAGGGTCGCCACCTCCCGGTTGACGACCAGGCTCCTTGGCAAAGGCAAGCGGCCGCAAGGCGGCTCGCCGGCCACCGTGCTGCCAACCCCTCAGCTCCACGCCGGCAGCTTCATGGGTGACGCTCGACGTCAGCCCCCAGCTCCGGCCTCAGGTGCTCCGCCAAGGGCCCCTTCCGCCGCCCGCCCGCCCAAAACTCCCCTTCTGCTGGCAGAGGCTACGGCCGATGATGCCGCGCAATCGCGCGCCGCCAATGAAGGGTTGCTGGAATCGACTGCCGGCGGGTCTCGGAGGGCAGCCCCGACTGCAGGAGGCGGCAAAGTCAGGGACCCTTGGTCTACCTTTAAGGAGGCCAAGGAGTCAACCTTGGCTTTTGCCGCCTTTGCGTCACAGGCCTTCGCCGACTTAGAGGGCGACCTATCTGTAAGTTTCTACCCCTCCGGCATATACATAGTCTTTCCCCCGAGCACTTAGATGGCAAGTCAAAAGAAACTTTGACTGCCGGCTTAGTGGTTATTCGACAATATATTATATGCCTTTGTTTTTTCTTGCAGGGCCTTGTGTCCGCCAACGTCGAGCTCGTCTCCTCCCGAGTCGAGATAAACCGGCGCCACCGCGACCTGAAGAAGGAGTGCGAGGCCAAGGACAGGCGGATAGCCGAACTGGAGGCGGCCCGTCAAAAAGATGAAGGTAGGGTTGATCCCTTTCTCCAACTATGCTTTTGACCTATGTTTCCGTCAATCATTTAGCTTAGCGAATCCATATTTGTAGAACTGCTAGAACACGCCCAGGATATCCTGAAGGCGTCCACTGATATGCAAGCTCTTATGAATGAAGCTTCAGACTTGGCGGCCGCCAACTTGGAGTTGAAGGCGGCTCATCAAAAGGAGATGGAGGCCCAGCAACTCAAGTTTGCGCAGGAATCCAGCCAGCTCACTGGTGAGCTGGAAAGCCTGCGCAACAAGTTGGCGGAGGCGGAGAAGATGGCTGCGGAAGAGATATCCAAGCAGACTTCTCGCGCCCAAACTGCGGAGGACGCGCTGGCAACTCATATGATTGAGTTGTCGGCTTTCCATAACTCGGTCCTTGGTAATTTCTCGCTCCTTTTTTGATACTGCCATGTTGCTTTAGCCTGAGCCAAACTTATGGCTTTATTTTTGATGCAGTTCCCGCCGGTTTAGGCGATGACAAGGTTGTCAGCCCCCGCCTGGATCGCCTTGCGCGTCTGGGCGAGCTGATCGCCGAGACTTTGGCGGCGTCCAAGCGGTTTGCCGCCAAGTTCTTCACTTCGTCTGGCAGTCAGGAGCCGACCGAGTTTAGCGACGTGCCCGCCATCTTGGATTAGGCGACCAAATTGCACAAAAGCTCGCTGAAGTCGGCGGCGCGGGGTGGAGCCAAGACCACCCTTGGGTTGTTCATGGCGCACTACCCCGAAGCGGAGATAGAAGCCGTCACCGAAGGCATGCCGTCGACGTACGAAGACGGTAGCGAGGTTGAGCCGGTCACTGTGCTGGACAGCGTTGTCGGCTACGCCACGCGAGTCGCCGACATGGTGGACACTTCAATCTTCTACCGGCGCCATCCTGTGCCTGGCGGAGAGGGAGCTGGAGCTGCCGGCGCGGCTGAGGCGGAGGGGAGTGATAGTTCTGGGGCTGAAGTTGTCAGCCCCCAAGTCTGATGTAGATGCTCCCCCGAGCCATATCTTTTCTTGTCCTTGCCTCCCACCAGCCTTATTTTGTCGGCCCCTGAAACAATGCAACATTTGTAATATTTTGTATATACTTTTGCTGTTGCCTTGTTAGGCGGAAACTAGCTGACAAGTTTTACTTTGTCTTTATTTATATGGCCCGCCTTAATTTTACCCTGACTTATATGTTTGACTTTTTGTATGTTGACGAAACCTCAGCCGGTAACTTTAGCTGAAACAACCAGGGCTAGACCATTTGTTTAGAATCAGAGACCAAAGCCAACATGTTGGTGTCAAAGACATACTACTAGGCGAACCACATATAAGTAATCAGAGGCAAAGGAATTAGGCGGCGCAAAAAGTTTGTTTTTGCTTTGGGTTGGCTCGAAAGCTGCAAGTATCTACCAGTTTGAACCTTTGCACGGAGCTAGAAAATAGGTAACTTAGATACATAGGGGAAATATGATTGCAAGAAAAGACAAAAGATGGCATGCATCTCAACACAGATGAGGAACCATAGACTTTTATTTCATAATCATATTTAACTTATTACAATTATAAATTGCTAAGTGTAGAAAGGACGTAGCTGCTCAATATTCCAAGGCCGTCTTGTTTGCTCGAACGGATCGTCAATGCCTCTCTTGCGCTTGGTTCCCCTTTTTCCTGCCGCCTTCTTGCGCATTTTCTTTTCTTCTTCGTCGCGGATGTCGGCTAGGTAGTAGGAACCATTGAGCAGCGCCTTTGTGACTATAAACGGTCCTTCCCATGGCGGGGATAACTTGTGCAAGCCTTTTCTGTCTTGAATTAGGCGGAGAACTAGGTCACCTGTTCTGAAGCTTCGCTTCCGCACTCTCCGGCTATGATAGCGGCGAAGTTGTTGCTGGTACAAGGCGGAGCGATGGAGAGCGACGTCTCTTTCTTCATCTAGCAGGTCTAGGCTATCCTGTCTTGCACCTTCTACGTCTTGCTCGATGTAGGCTTGGACTCTTGGGGAATCGTACTTCATGTCGGTAGGTAGCACTGCCTCTGCGCCATATACTAAGAAGAAAGGAGTGTAGCCGGTAGATCTGTTTGGCGTTGTGCGCAAACTCCATAATACCGACTGTAACTCATCTGCCCAAGCGCCGGCTGCCCTATGTAATGGAGCTTCGAGACGAGTCTTAAGTCCTGATAAGACTAGGCCGTTTGTACGCTCTACTTGTCCATTGGATTGAGGGTGTGACACGGATGCCAAATCAAGCCGGATGCCCAGATCGCTGCAGTATTCTTCTATGTCGCCTTGAGACAAATTGCTGCCATTATCGGTGATAATGTTGTGTGGAACTCCAAACCGAGAGATAATTCCCCAGAGAAAATTGGTGGCTGTTCGTGCGTCAAGTTTGCTGATCGGCTTAGCTTCGACCCACTTGGTGAACTTGTCGACAGCGACCAATAGGTGAGTGTACCCACCGCGCGCCGTTTTGAAGGGACCCACCATGTCTAAGCCCCAGACCGCGAACGGCCAGGTGATCGGGATCATCCTTACCGCCTGTGCCGGCAACTGAGGTTGACGGGCGTACAACTAGCAACCTTTGCATGTCTTTACGATGTTCTCGGCGTCTTCTTTGGCGGTGAGCCAGTAGAAACCTTGGCGGAAAGCTTTGGATACAATGGACCTAGCGGAAGCATGATGCCCGCAGGCGCCAATATGTATGTCCTTCAGAATTTCCCGGCCTTCTTCCGGCTGTATGCACCGCTGATAGATGCCGCAAGTGCTTCGCTTGTATAGCTCGCCTTGTATTATCGTGAATGCCTTGGCTCGCCTTATGATCTGCCTTTTTAGCACCTCATCGTTTTCCGGCAACTTTTGGTCGATTAGAAAATTGAGGTATGGTACTGTCCAATCCGGCTGTGTTAAGTAGACAGCGAGACTTGCCGCTTCTACCGGTTCTTCTGAGTCGGGGTCCATCAAATCGGCGCCTTTAATGGATGGCTTGTGCAATTGCTCCAGGAAGATATCTTTTGGTACCTTTTTGCGTTCCGATCCCAGTCTTGCAAGTGTGTCTGCCGCTTCATTTTCGGCTCCTGGAACATGTCGGACTTCGTAGCCTACGAAGTTTTTTGCAAATTCGTCAACTTTGGCTCTGTAAGCTGCCATTGTTGCGCTTTTCGCATCCCATGTTCCGCTTACTTGCTGCGCGACCAGATCTGAGTCGCCATAACAGAGGATTCTTTTGACGCCTAGGTCGTTTGCCACGTGTAACCCGTGAAGCAAGGCTTCGTACTCGGCAACATTGTTGGTTGCTGTGAAGTGGATTTGTAACACGTAGCTAAGCTTGTCACCTTTAGGCGTACGTAGAACGACTCGAGCCCCCGAGCCCTTGAGCATTTTTGATCCGTCAAAGTGCATGACCCAATATTCTGACTCGGGGAGAGTTGTTTCCTCCATTGCCTCTGTCCAGTCGGCGACAAAGTCTGCAAGTGCTTGAGATTTGATGGCGGTCCGTGGTTTATAGACTATATCAAAGGCGGCGAGTTCGATGCCCCACTTGGCAACTCGACCCGTTGCCTCTGCATTGTTGATTATGTCTCCCAACGGTGCCTTGCTGACTACTGTCACTGTGTGTTCCTGGAAGTAATGCCTAAGCTTTCTGGCGGAGAAGAATACACCATAAGCCAGCTTTTGGTAATGCGGATACCTCTGCTTGGAGGCGGAGAACACTTCACTGATGAAGTAGACCGGTCGCTGCTCACACGCCGCGGCTTCGTTCTCCTTTCTTTCCACAGCCAAGACAACGCTGACAACAGCTCCTGTTGCCGCGATGTACAGCAGCATTGGTTCCTGTGATCGAGGTGCTGCCAGTATCGGAGCGGATATGAGGGCCTCCTGAGGTTGTTGCAAGGCGGCGTCTGCCTCTGCTGTCCACTCGAAGTTGTCGGATTTCTTCAGTAGCCGGTAGAGAGGCATTGCCTTTTCCCCTAGGCGGCTTATGAAACGACTGACGGCTGCCGCCGATCCGGCTAGGCGCTGCACGTCCTTCAGACAAGTAGGTCTGGATATATTTTGGATGGCCTTGATCTTCTCCGGGTTAACCTCAATCCCTCGTTCTGAGACGATGAATCCGAGGAGTTTGCCGGCTGGGACGCCGAAAACGCACTTGGCGGGATTGAGTTTCATCTGATACCTCCGGAGATTCTGAAAAGTTTCTTCCAAGTCCTCTAGGAGATCTGCCTTCTTTTTTGACATTACCTTGATGTCGTCTACATAGACGTGAACATTGCGACCGATCTGTTCGTGCAGGCAATTTTGCATACAGCGCTGGTATGTTGCCCCTGCATTCTTCAGGCCAAAAGGCATTGTAATGTAGCAGAAAGTCCCATATGGAGTTGTGAAAGATGTTTTCAGCTGATCTGACTCTCTCATCTTGATTTGGTGGTACCCTGAGTAGGCGTCCAGAAAACAAAGCAGCTCGGAGCCTGCTGTGGAGTCTACGACTTGGTCAATCCTAGGCAGCGCAAAGGGATCCTTTGGGCAGCACTTGTTAACACCAGTATAGTCGATACACATCCTCAGCTCTTTATTTTTCTTTGGGACAAGTACAGGATTTGCCACCCAATCGGTGTGTACAACTTCTTTTATGAAATTGGCGGCCTTCAGCCTATTTATCTCCTTCCCTATAGCCTTGCGTCTCTCATCTCCAAAGCGTCTTGTTGCTTGCTTCACCGGCTTGGATCCTTTTATGACGTTGAGCGAGTGCTCGGCAAGTTCCCTCGGTACACCAGGTATGTCGGAAGGCGACCATGCAAAGATGTCACGATTCTCACGGAGGAACTCGACGAGCGCGCCTTCCTATTTGCTGTCAAGGTTGGAGCCGATGACAACTTGCTTAGACTTATCACCTGGGATGAGGTCCGCCTTTTTGGTGTCTTCTGAAGCTTCGAAAGTCTTCTTGACGTCCATCTTTGGCTTTGGCATGGAGTTGTCTGAATCCGCCCCGAGCAGCGCGAGTTCTTCCTTGTGGATGACGGCTTCTGCGAAGGCGGCCATGCCACGCTCGCACTCCTTGGCTTTCTTGAAGTTGCCGGAAACCGTGATGGTTCCGTTTTCCCCCGGCATTTTAAGCTTGCTGTATACGTAGCACGGCCTTGCCATGAACTTGGCGAAAGCCGGTCGTCCGAAGATTGCATGATAGGCGCTTTTGAAGGGGACAACTTCGAGCCGGAGGAACTCTGAGCGGTAGTTCTCTTTTGGTCCGAAAGTTACCTTCAGCCTGATGCTTCCCATTGACTTTGCTTGCCTGCCGGGCACTATGCCATGAAAGGTGAAGTTGCTGTGATCCAGCTGATCCTCTGATAGGTTCATGCGGCTTAGTGTGTCGTAGTACATGATGTTGAGGCTGCTGACGCCATCCATAAGTACCTTTGTGAGTCTGAAGTTGTCGACAATGGGGTCGACGACAAGGGCGTACTTGCCTGGGTGAGGGACGTGATCAGGGTGGTCGGACCGGTCCCAAGTGATTGTTGCCTCCGACCAGTTCAAGTACTGAGGGACGTCCGGCATTGTCGCGTTGAGTTCGCGCATCTCCGCCTTATCCGCTTTAGCCGAAGGCGTGCCGACAAAGCACACAAGAGATTCTTTGACCTTCGGATACGGCTTCTTTTTCTTGGCGGCTGCGTCATCTTCGCTGGAGATAGACATGTCGTCGTCATCCTCATCCTCCTTGCTGTCTTTCTTGTCGTTCTTCTTTGACTTCTTTGACTTCCAGCCGACTGTGGGATCCTTTTTGAAGTCGTCCATGAAACGGCACTCTCCAAGCATATGGTTGACCTTGCCCAATGAGGCGTGGATGGGACACGGCAAAAGCTTTGCCTGCTCATAAGTGATTCGCGCCGCCTTAGGCCCTGAGCCGGCTTCGCGACTATCTTTCTTATTTTTCCACTTCGTTTTGCCGGCGCTTCCTTGGAACGCTACGGCTACCTCATTGGAAGGTCCGGCTTTGTCATCCGCCGCCTGCTTGCGCTTGTTGTTCCGCTTTGGTATGATGTTGACGTCTGGGTCATCGTCCCGGGCGTCGTCATCCGCCGCCGCGTATTGGGCGGCTAGGTTGAGCATCTCACCAAGGTCCGTGATTTGCTCGCGGACGAGCCTATGATGGAGCAAGGACTTCTTCTGTAGGCCCGTGTAGAAGGCATGGATAGCCTGTGCGTCCGAAACACCATGACAGTTGGCCTTTTCGGATATCCAGCGGCTGACAAAATCTGTCATGGTTTCGTCCGGCTTTTGGATACAGCGCTGCAAATCCGTGTAGGTATTTGGACGCTTGCATGTTCCTTGAAAGTGCTGGGAGAAAACCTTTTCCATGTCGTACCAGCTATGGATGGACTTTTCAGGAAGGTTGTCGATCCAAGCTCTTGCCGTGCCTTCCAACATGAGAGGTAGGTAGCGGACGGCAATATGGCTGCTCCCGCCGGCAATCTCTATGGCCATGGCGTAGTCGGATAGCCATGAGTCCGGCTTAACGAGGCCGTTGTACCTAGAACAGTTTTTTGACACTGATGTCATGTCCTTGGGGAACGGCTCTTTGCGGATGGTGTCACCGAAGCACTTTGGTCCAGAGTATAGGGGCTCCTTTCCTCTTGCTATGTCTTGTAGGCGGTGTCGTGCGTCTTTTGGATCGAGCTGCCGTGCGCCTCTGTTTGCGTCCGGCTCGTCCTGCGCCGCCCGGCTTATGCTGCGCCTGGGCCCTTCTACCTCCTCTCTCCTCTTGCTGCCAGTGCTACGCTACGGAGACCGGCTGCGGCCTCTCCTTGGAGGGCCGTTGCCGGCATCTTTTCTAGGCGGCTGCCTGTTGTTCCGGCTACCGCCATTGTCGCGTCTTGGCTGAGGTGGAGGTGGTAGGTCTCCTCTGCTTCCCGTCCTTGAATTCTCGTCCCGCCTTGGCTTTGGCGGCGGTGCCTTCTTTGGATGTGGCGTTGCCTTCCTTTTGTCGCCATGGCTACTGGAGCCAGACGGGCCTTCGGGGTCGGCGCCGGGTGCAGCTTTGCACTTGCCCGACTTAGACTCTAGGTCTCCCCCGCGGGCATCCGCCATGTGGCCGTAGGAATCAGCGCGAGCTTGTTGTTCTAGGGCCTTGCTTACGAAGTGTCTTGCGTTGGCCAACTTTTCTTCCGCCGTGTAAGTGCTGTCATCCAGGGTATCTAACGCGGCAGCCGCGTTGAGGATAGGGGTGCAGAAGACAACATCCCCCCTTCTATCCACTCGCTGTGGTGCCGTACGCCAATCAAACCCTAGGTCTTGAGCCGCTGTCGTTGCTTGCGTAGGCGGCTCTTTTCCACGGCGGTTTTTTGATGACCTTTTCTCCTCGAAGAGTTGCCGGCTTGTTTTGGCCGACATCTTCTCCTGCTCTTCCTTGATCTTCTTCGCAAGGCTCTCAACGTGCTCCTCTCTTTTTCGCATGAAGTCAGAGTGCTTAAGCATGTTAAGCCTAAGCTCTTCCACTTCGTCGAGTGGGGTGTTTTTGTTCACCGGAGTATTCATGATCTCGTCTACTTCTTTGATGACGGAGAGAAAATCCGTGGGTTTGCTGCTGCCGCCTTTCTCGAGGCCAGTTTTCTTCTTTGCGCACACCTTGTCAGAACTTTCAATGAGTTGGCCGGCAGTGGTGTCTCCGGCTTCTTCCGCCGGCTTGATTTGCGCTTCCGAAGTAACTGGGGTTGTCTCGTGACCGACAACAACCATCATAGCCATCTTGTCAGGCATGTTTGTATCCGCTGTACCCTCTGAGGGAGCCGGATTTCCACTGGAAAAGCGGGTTTTGATCTTCTCTTCGAAGAGACTAGCATCATCATCGGAGTCAGAGTCTATGTTGACTTGAACGGTAGATCTGGATCCGGCATCTGACATCGCATCCTCCTGCAGAGCAGGGAGGATTGACTCAGGATCGTTGTTTTCCGGCTGGGAGTCGGATCCCAGTCCGACAACTCCGACGAAGTGGAAATCAGATTCGGCCGACTCCTGGGAGAAGGCGGATTCAGATCCATCTTGCCGGTCGACTGCTTGGTCGAAGGGTTGGTGGGTGGGGTTGTAGAAACGCGGTAGGCCGTACGCCTCTGGCGTGTACCCGATGAAGACGTCGATCACTCCGATCGGCACGATTGCGCATCCGATAAGGTAGTCGTCTGCCGGGAGCCAGGACTCATCCGAGTTGACGTAGCTGTGGCCGTCAAACCTTGTGACGCGACCGACGGCGATCTGCTTGCCCACGCCGCCAAGTGTTCCCGCCTGGAACGTGACGCCAGGAACCTTATGCCCCACGGTGGGCGCCAACTGTCGTGGTATCGGCATATTTGATAGGAGACGGGGGTCCTCTAGCCTACGTATGGATTGTGGGGAAGAAGGTTGGTGTCGTCGAGGTCGGGATTGAACACGGCGAGTTTACCCAGCTTCCGATCCCACAGCGGTGGCGGGATCCTACGTGCTGCTATAATTCACTATGAGGCAATAGCCGTGAACAGGTTACAATGTGTATGATGCGTATTGAAGCGTGCCCTAAAGGCTTCCTGGTGGCCGGCTTATATAGGCGGCCAGACCACAGGATACAAGGCAAGTACTTGTCCGGCAAGTAATCAGAGTCCTAGACCTAGCCGGCTTAGTTGCCGCCTTCCGTCTTGGGCTCGGTGGCTTGATGGGCTTAGGCCTTCCGCCTTCCTTGGACCGTCCGCCTACTTCCCTGCACGTCAGCTATCTGGGCCGCCCGGCAGGCCTTGGCCTTACCACCCTTGGGCCACCCTGGACTAGCCGGATTGATCCATGCTGGTTATACCCCTAGTTGATATATCCCCAACAGCTACTAGCCTACCGCTGAGGCCCACGAGCAGTGGCTGGAGCGCCTCAACCACCTCGTCGGCATCACCACGACTCGCCCCGCTGCATCACAGTCCATCGTGCACCCCTCACTCGCGGGCATGGCTGCAGCAGACGCGCCTCCGCCTCCTCCAGGGCCCGCACCGGCCGCGATGGAGAAGGCTGCCTCCCACGCGTCCTTGCCTCACGACCACGCCAGACGCGCGCGTGGGGATTGAGCTCCAGTGCAACTGCCAGAACCGCCTCGTGGAAGAAATTGTCCAGGCGGGCCAGCAGAACCGCGGCGCGTTGCACCACGGGGTCGCCACGTACGCCACGGGTTGCATGGCATTCACCCGCTCCCTGCGCCGCGTGGTCTGGCCCCCAAAGTTCAGGCTGGCTCTCCCCAAGGGCTACGACGGCTCCAGCAACCCCATCGAGTTCGTGTATCTCCACCACCTCCATCCAGATGGCAGGCGGAGACGACAAGGTCATGGCCAACTGGTTCTCCCACGCGCTTCGCGACTCTGCGTTGTCGTGGATCCTGAACCTCCCGGAGGATTCTGTGAACTCTTGGGAGGAGCTCTGCAAGCAGTTCGTCTCCAACTTCAAGGGTACATTCGAGCGCGCGCTCACCCACAGCGACCTGGCGTGCTCACCCACAACGGTCTGCGCGCTGTGGTGCAGAAGAAGGATGAGACCCTCCGCAAGTATATCCAGCGCTTCAGCCAAGTGCGCAACGAGATCCCGAACATCCCTGACACCCAAGTCATCGCCGCCTTCCGCGAGGGCGTCACGAACAGCAGGATGCTCGAGAAATTGGGTATCCACGACAAGGTCACCTCTGGGGTGAAGCTGTTCGACTTGGCTGACAAGTGCGCCTAGGCTGAAGAAGGACTCCTCTTTGTCAAAATGTCCTCGCGAGGGGACGACCACGCTGACGGGTCCAAGAGCCAGAAGAAGAAGGAGGAGATCAAGCGCAAGGCCACCACAGTCCTCGTGGCAGAGCCTGACGTTAAGGGCACACACAGGGACTCTCCCGAGACTGGGGAGAGAAAGGACGACCATCGCCCAGTCTGCATCTACCACAACAGGTGCGGCCACTCTACGGAGACCTGCTTCGACCTCAAGAGGCTGAGCAAGGAGCGCGAGCAAGCTGAGGGAAGCAGCAACCGCGGTCGAGGAAGCGGAAGCGGACGCAAGGGCGGCTACTAGAAGCCATCAGGCAATCAGGCCGACGCCGCTGAGAAGAACGGCAACCTCCCTGACGAGGAGGATGGAGGCTACCAAGCTCCGAGAGGCGCCATTGCCTGCATCCTCGGTGGGGCACAGGCGCCCAAATCGAACAACCAGTTCAATCAGTTTGCTCGCGAGCTCAACGCTGCCCTCCCCAGTCTCGAGATCTCCAGGCCCCTCAAATGATCGCAGTACACCATCGCCTTTGACGCTCAGGACCACCCCAAGTCCACCAAGACTGTTGGAACCCTGCCGCTTGTTTGCAGTCCCACCATCGACAACATCGCCGTCTCCAAGACACTCATCGATGGTGGCGCAGGCCTGAATGTCATCTCAATCGAGACGTTCGAAGCGCTTCAAGTGCCCTCCGAGCGGCTCATGCCCTCTAGGCCCTTCACGGGATTCACCAACGGCTCAATCGAGCCTCTTGGGCAGGTCAGGCTTGTCGTCACCTTTGGCAACGAGGAAAACTACCGCAATGAGCACATCGACTTTGACGTTGCGCACATCGGTCTTCCGTACAACGCCATCCTCGGCTACCCCGTCCTAGCAAAGTTCATGGCCGTCACGCATCAGGCCTACAACATGGTCAAGATTCCCGGCATCGCTAGCACTATCACCATCCGTGGGCATGTCCCGGATGCTACGCGCGCTGTCGAGACAGCCTACAAGGCAGCCACCATGGAATTCCCTGCTGATGAGGACATGGAGCGTCTCGAGAGACCCAAGAAGAAGAAGCAGTTGTTCTCCCAGGAGCCAGCCGCTACAAAGAAGGTCTCTCTAAGCCTCAGCAGCTCGGGGGCAAGCGTCACCATTGGCACTGCTCTGCGTATTCCTCCGGGCAAACTCTGACATGTTCGCATGGACTCCGCCAGATATGTCCGGTGTACCGAGGGAGGTGATTGAGCACCACTTAGTCGTGTGTCCAAACGCACGCCCCGTCAAGCAAAAAGCAAGAAAGCAAGCGTTCATCGTCAAAGAGGTCGAGAAGCTAAAAGCGGAAAATGTCGTCCGCGAAGTCGCGCACCCCACTTGGCTCTCCAACAGCGTGGTCGTCCCAAAACCCGTCGGAGGAGGCCGCCTCTACATCGATTACACTGATGTCAACAAGGCCTGCCCCAAGGATCCTTATCCCATGCCAAGAATCGACCAGATCGTGGACTCCACGGCAGGCTGCGATCTCCTCTGCTTTCTCGATGCCTTCTCTGGTTATCACAAGATCAAAATGTCTAAGGAAGACGAGGAGAAGACGGCATTCCTCACCCCTTGTGGTGTGTATTGCAATGTTTGCATCCCTTCGGCCTGAAAAACGATGGCGCCACCTTCCAGAGGCTCATGAGGATAGCACTTGGCGAGCAAATGGGCAGAATGCAGAGGCTCACGTCGATGACATCGTCGTCAAGTCTCAAGAGGGAGATACTCTCCTCAGGGACCTTGAAGAAACCTTCACCAACCTACGCAAGGTGAACATCAAGCTCAACCCTGCCAAGTGTGTCTTCGGAGTGCCTTCGGGCAAATTGCTTGGCTTCCTCGTGTCCCATCGGGGCATAGAGGAAAATCCTGACAAGTTCAAGGACATAGAGCAAATGCAACCTCCTCGCCGGCTCAAAGACATGCAACGCCTAGCAGGCTGCATGGCCAGCTTGGGCGGCTTCATCTCCAAATTCGGCGAGAGAGCTCTGCCTTTCTTTAAAATCATGAAGAGGTCTGGCACTTTCAAGTGGATGCCTGAAGCAGAAAAAGCCTTTGAGGACTTGAAGAGGTACTTAGCCAGCCCACCAGTCATGGTTGCCCCAAGGAAAGGCGAGCACCTGAAACTGTATCTATCAGCCACTCCACAGACCGCCAGCGCCGTCCTGGTGGTAGAAAGAGAAGAACCAGTCCTCCACAAGAAGAGTCCAACCGCTCCAAAGAAAAAACCGCCTGACGAAGAGCTCGACAAAGGGACAGGCCCCACAAACCCAGCGCCAGACCTAGAGCCACAAGCGGAGCCTGCCTCAAGTCAACTTCCACATGCTGATCTTGCCAAGGAGCCTGAAGAACCTCCCCATGCCAACCCTCGTGAGGTCCCTGAAGAGCCTCTACAGGCCAACCCCCTCGAGGGCCCTGTAGAGCCTCTCCAGGCAGACAGCGCCGCGCCTAAACTGACAACACTGGTCGAGCATCCTGTCTACTTCGTCAGTACAGTACTGCGGGATGCTCGGGAACGGTACACAATGCAGCAAAAGCTCCTCATTGCGCTCCGCATCGCCTCAAGAAAGCTACAACACTACTTACAAGGACACCCATCACGGTGGTGACCTCATTCCCTCTAGAGCAGATCCTGCGCAACCCTAACGCCACAGATCGTGTCGCGGGATGGAACATAGAGCAACAACCATTCAACTTGCGCTTCAATACCACAAGGGTAATCAAAGGGAGAGCGCTGGCAAACTTTGTCGCCGAATGGACTGATCCAACCCTTGAAGAGCTCTAGGAGAAGAACCAGAACCCTCTGGAGAAAAAATGCGTAGCCACTGGACCATTAAGTTTGACGGAGCTTTCGCTTGCCACCACGGCGGGGCTGGCGTTATCCTGATCTCACCCAAGGGTGACAAGCTCTATTATACGGTCCAGCTATGCTTCGGAATCGACAAGATCTCCAACAACATTGCTGAGTACGAGGGCCTGCTCGCCGGCCTACGTGCCGCCATCGCTCTAGGCATCAAGCACCTACTCGTCAAGGGAGACTCCCAGCTGCTCGTAAACTTCTCCAACAAGAGCTACAAGGCCAAGGATGACCACATGGCCACATACCTTGAAGAGGTCTGTAGGCTTGAGAATAACTTCAGGTGCATGGAGCTCATGCACATCCCAAAGAACGAAAATCAGGAGGCTGACGACATCGCCAAGCGCGCATCAAGGAGGCAAGCTCAGCTGTCAGGCGTCTTTGAAGAGAGGCTCGTCAAGGCATCCATGAAACAGCCTCAAGAGGCCATACTCGCAAGCACAGACGAAGTGCTCGCGCTACCACCTACAACTTGGGCTCCCAATTGTGGCCCCAGACAGGGGAGCGTCTGTTGCTCACAGCGGTGCGTCAAGAGACAGGCTGGATCGACGAGCTCAAGAACTACCTCACCAAGGGAATTTTCCCCGAGGAAGATGTCGAAGCAGAGCGAATCGCTCGCCAGGAAAAATCATACCATATCTTCGAGAGAGATCTCTACCGCAAGCGCCCAAATGGCATCGCGCTAAAATGCGTCCCTCCTGAAGAAGGCAAAATGCTGATCAAGGACGTCCTTTGTGGGGAATATGGCCACCAGTCGTGCGCCCGCACCCTCGCAGGCAAAGTCTTCAGGAGTGGATTCTACTGGCCTCAAGCACTTCAGGATGTAGTTGACATCGTCCAAGCATGTGAAGCCTGCCAATTCCACGCCAAGCAAATTCATCAGCCCGCGCTAGGACTACAGACCATCCCGCTCTCCTGGCCGTTTGCGGTCTGGGGGCTAGACATCTTGGGACCATTCCCAACAGCACAAGGGGGCTATCACTATCTCTTCGTGGCCATCGACAAGTTCACCAAATGGCCCGAAGTGGAGGCAACAAGCACAATTCCAGCAGGTGAGGCGGTGAAATTTATCAGAGGCCTGGTCTGCCGCTCCGGAGTGCCTAATCGCATCATCACCGACAATGGTTCAGAATTAACCAGTGGCATCTTCAGGGCTTACTGCGAGAAAATGGGCATCAAGCTCTGCTTCGTCTCAGTCTCTCATCCATAGAGCAAAGGCCAAGCCGAGCGAGCAAATGCAGAAGTCCAATAGGGCCTAAAGACCAGGACCTTCGACGTCCTCAAGGGCCACGGCAAGGGATGGATCAGCGAGCGCCCTTTGGTGCTCTGGTCCATCCGCACAACTCCACCCAAGCCTACGGAAGAAACACTGTTCGCCCTCGTCTATGGAGCTGAAGCGGTCCTCCCAACAAAGATAAAGCATGGATCCCCACGGGTCCTTGCCTTTAATGAGGACAAGCAAGAAGATCTCCACAACGATGACCTGCTGCTTCTCGAGGGACTACGCCGCCGTGACGCCCTTTGGGCGGCGAAATACCAGCAGGACCTGCGACGCTACCACAGCCGCAACGTGCGCTCGTGCACGCTGGAGACAGGTGATCTTGTCCTCAGGCGAATCCTCTCCAGGGAAGGCCTCCACAAGCTGTCACCCATGTGGGTAAGGCCCCTATAGGGTCACCCACATCGCTAGGCCTGGCGGGTTCGCCTCGAAACTCAAGACGGCATCCCCGTCAAGAATCCGTGGAACATCATGCACCTGCGCAAGTTCTACCCGTGATCGTAGTCACGTCAAGACATCTAGCGAAAACGAGGCAGCTTACGGCTCAACCTCCAAGCATTTTTTTGTCTCCAGAAGGATAAAAAGTCAATGTGATCATTGTCACGACTGTGATCATTGTCACGTCAAGACATATGGCGGAAGAGGCAGCTTACGGCTCAACCTCCAAGCATTTTTTGTCTCTAGAGGTTAAAAGCTCACGGCTCAAACCTCCAAGCTCCAAAGACTTCTCTCGAGGGTCAACCCTCCGAGCTCTCCATGTAACGACCCACCTCGGGCCGTAGAGAGTATCGGCCACTAATGGGTGGTCCCCTTGCCTCGACATGGTCAAAACATTAACTTGGCAACCCCAAGCATAATGAGACAACTTCGTTCCTAAGTGAACTTTGCGCTAAGACGCCGTTGTGTAATCTTTGGTGGTGAGTTTTATTTCCGCATTACTTTCTTTAAATGTGCGCTTATATCTCTCCACATACGCACCTCGCGAGCGGGGTTAGAGTGTGGTGGCAGTGCCTCAAATGACACACCAGCAGCACTGCAAAATCGAAGGATCCGAGCTCTGGCTGGAGGGCAAGCTCCCACAAACACGCCATCTCTACAAAGTTCCATGGTACTCACTCTCCTCGCGAGGAACGTCTGAGGGGACCTATAAGCGTGCACGAGTCCCAAGCATCGTGTACAAGCGTTTGGGTTCGTCCCTCTAACATTTACAGGGAAGAAACGTCCCTACAAGCCTGAGGAGGCAACAGGGAAAACCCCTAGAGAGGACCTCCTTGCCAGGCAAAAACCTCTACAGGGCGAAAGCCTCGAGAAGCTAAGTCTCGCACCCATGCCTCAAGAGCTTTTTTTCCTCCGCAAGCGCACGTTTGTGAGCGATTTCGCTTTCACTTGAACTTCATGGACTACTCGTACGTCTAAGGGGGGCACCTGAGCATCGCGACTCAGGGCTCTTACCTCTCCTAGGCTTAAACTCCCCCCGGCCTTGCTGAGTCATTGCTCTAGCATACCGAAGTGGCGGAGTCATGCTGCGAAGAGACGGGTCCTAACGACGCAGAGAACCCATAGACATGAAGATAAGACAAAAAGGACCTCTCGAGGGGCATGCAAGCTAAAAACAAATTACAGACGAGAATATATTACATGCCCAAAAGCTGCATAGTGTCTGAGTATGAAACTGTTTCATATATAAACGCACGCAGGCGCAATTTTCAAGGCTCAGGCAGACTCCGTGCCGCCACGCTCCTCCTCTGCGGCACCCTCCTCCGCCTCGGCCGGCGCGGCCTCCTCCTCACTCTCCTCCGCAGCGACATCCGCGCGCTTGAAGCGGTTGCAGAAGGCGTCGACTTGCTCGCAAAGCGAGTTGGGGACCCGCCGCACATCCTCGCCCTGACGGGCCTCGGTCACGGTAGAGAGATCGAAGCCTGGAATGAGGAGTCGGAGGTTGGTGAAGAGGCGATCCACGACCACGCCAAGAAGTTGGCGGCTCTCAACCTCGATCACCTCGCGGAGATCAGCGACGGGGCCCTCGAGCGTCGTGAAGAGCTGGTCGAAGTAGGCCAGGTACATAGCGACGTCGCCACGGCCTCGGACCTCGGAGCTCGGCGCGTCCGCTCCAAGCTGGGCCGCAAGCTCGTTGTCGCGGGTCACCTGCGCCTGGAACATGCGCTTTCGCTGCTTCGTGAGCACGCAAGCCGCATGCACGGTGTCCGCCGCCTCCGCCACCTCCTCGGCCACCGGGCCCACCTGCTCCTCCACGTCCTTGACAAGGTCGTTTAGGTCCAGGACAGCTGCCCTGCGACCCTCTTCGGCTTGGGTGCATGCCTCCTTGGCGCGCTTGAGGCAAGTTTCAAGCCTGGAGGTGACCTTCTCGAGCTCTGCGATCCGCTTGGCGGCAGTAGCGTGCCGGCCTTGATGCTCCTCCTGCTTCTTGGCCTTGTCGCGGTACGCCTGAGCGGTGTTCGCCTTTAACTCTTTCTCGCGCTCCATGAGGACCGTCTCCGCCTCTTTCTTCTTCTCAGCGGATCGCAGTTGGAAGCCCTCCAAGTTTCGCTTCTGAGCGGCAGCATCCTCTTCGTTCTTGGCGAGCGCTCGAGCCAGGTCCCCCTCACGCGCCTCGAGATCTTTGCGCTAGGTGACGAGCTCGCGCTCCGCCTGAAGCCATTGCTCGTTGCGCAGCTGCACATCTTTCTCCCTGGAGGCCAGCAACCGCTCACGTTCCACCAGGCTCTTGCGGTCCTCCTCTAGAGTTTCCTGTGTGCCCTGGTGAGCGGAGAGCAGCTGACACTCCAGCTGGGCCAGGTCACGTCGTTTCTGTACCAACGAGCCCTCCATGGCTTCACGCTCGGCCTTGACATCAGCAAGGAGCTCGGCGGCTGTGTGGCGCTTCTCTTGAAGGGGAGCGAGAAGCTCAGCGGCGTCACGAATGGCACCCTCGTGGATTTCCTCGAAACGGGCGGCCTCCTCGCGCATGGCCTGCAGTGCCAGGTCCTCCTGGCGGCGAGCCTCGACTGCGGCTTGGAAGGACGCCCATGCCCCCGGACGCTCTACGCGTTGCTTGGCGAGCTGCACATCCTCAAGGGCGAGGTGCGCCTCCAGGCACTCTAAGGACTCCCTCACGAGGCGGAAAGCGACCTCACGGTGCCCAGTGCTCTAGTCCCAACCACTCAGGACCATGTCGTGGTGCGTGGAGGGCCCAGCCCCAGCATCAAGCCCGGTGAACCCGGCCTCAGGGCGCGCCGGAGAGCTTGGCCGGGCTCCGTCCCCTGCAGCGCCAATGCTGGTCGCACCGCCCTCGTCATCCTGACGCTCGTCCTCTACAGCGGGACGCGGCGGAGACGCAAGAGCTGGCCCCGCCGACTCGCCAGCGCCAGGTGGCCCCTGGATCACCTCAGCCTCTGGCTGCACGGGAGGCGTGGACGCGCGGGGTGGAGTAGACACGTGGGCTGCAGCAGCATCGCGCGTTGGGGTTGGCTCGCGCGGCGGCACGACCACACAAGGTGAAGTAGGCGCACGGGGAGGAGTCTCAACCCTCTCCTCCTGCGACTCCACCACCGCAGGCTCAGGAGGCGACGCGGTGGCCTTTGCTCGAGGCGCAGCCGCTTCCGCCTGAGGCGCAGGCACCCCCGCGTGAGGAATCTCCTCGGTTGAGCCCGTGGAGACAGTCTCCACAGGCCTCGCGGCCCCCTCAGCCATGGTTTCGGCCGTGGCCATCTTCGCTTTAGCGGCCTTGCGAAGCCGACGGCGCTTCGCGGGCACCACATCACTGGCAAGCACGCAAAGAAAGATCTTCAGAAATAGTGAAGGGGGAAAAAGCAAGAATCAAACAGCTAATAGATGGGGACACTTACCCGGACTGTTGGGCACCGATGTCAACCCACGCCAAGACTGGCGAGCGCCAGGAGGGCTTGGCCATGTTACCTGCCCCCCCCCCCCCCGGCGGCGCCCCAGCTTTTTTCTTGGTCGGGACATCGGACGGCCTCGCTCCCGACTGATCCACGGCTGCCTTGGAGCGTGGCTCGCGCCGCCCTGGGACGGCCTCCTCCTCTGCCTCCTCCTCCTCTACGAGGCGCGATAGCGCCACCATGAAGGCGTCATCATCGCCTGACGAGATCTCGCAGATCTCGTCAGTAAAGGGCCTAGCCCTGGAGGGAGACGCCCCTCCTGGGAAAAGATCCGCCAGGACCCCCTCGTCGCCCTGCCCAGCTCCGGAAGATGGGAGCGAGTCCGTGGCCCCCGCCTCCAGAGCCACCGGTGCGGCCACCTCTTTCTCCTCTCCCGCCAGGCCTGTCGGGGTGAAGTCTGGCATCCCCTCAAAGATGCTCCAGCGCTCGCCCAAGGGGAGCTGGTGCAGAGGTTGCACAGAGCTAGCAATCTTCCCAGGCATCTCCGGGTTGACGAAGAGAATGCTCAAAACGGTATCGACGGCATCCTTGCTGTGATCACTAGGGTGAAGCCGCATTGGGTCCGAGGGTCCCGAGTACATCCACATCAGCTGGTTGTGAGCTTGAAGAGGAGCAATGCGGCGCTTCACAAAATCCGCCACGATCATCTGGCCCGTGAGACCCTCCTCCCGGAGATATTTCAAGCGCCCCACCAGGTTTGCGCTGTCCGATCCGCGAGAGGTAGACTTGCCCCAGCTGGAGTTCTTCACCGGCGGCGCCTCCGGGACTCCCAGGAAGGCGCAAGGCGATTCGACGCCAATAAGGAGCCACTTCTTGCGAAAGTCATCCACCTTCTTGACCACCGCCGTGACATGCTTGTCCCCGCTCCACGACATGGGGATGTATACACTCCCCATGTCGTCCACAATGCGGAAGGAGACGCAGCCGAACCGCTCGCTGGCTGCGGTGCACCGCAGCGAGTAGAAATTCCTGAAGAGCGCTAGTTATGGGTGCACGCCCAGATAAGCCTCGCAGAGATAGGCAAAAATGGAAAGGATGAGGATAGAGTTCGGATGAAGGTGGAGAAGCTGGATTTGATAGTACTCCCGTACCGCCTCCAAGAATGGCGAGTACGAGGGAACCATCCCAGCGGTGATGCTGTGGAGAAAAATGGGGTAGAACCCTTGCGGGACCCCCCCCCCCCCCCCGAGCCTCACAGAACGAAGCGTGCTGGCGCCATGGTCATTGGTCCTCCCCCCGACCAGGTGGCGCATTCCATCCAAGGCCTTGATATCAGTGCGCGCCCCCACGAGTGCCGCGCCGTACGCGGACGCGGCAGGCGCCGCCTGGGAGGAAGACCCTGCGACCGTTTTGCCTTCATTCTTGGCTGGACTTATCGCCGGAGATTGGTGGGTCGCGGCGACGAAGAAAGTTGGAGGAGAAAGGAGACGAGAGCGCCAGAGAGCAGGAGCGAAGGGCTCGAGACGGGGAAGGCTTATGCAAGCAGAAATGGAAACAGTAACGGCTCCCTGCCCCGACGCTCAGACTTTATGTCTCTTCAAAGAGCAGTTACCGGGGCGTGGTAGGCCCCCCCACTACGTGCGCCCCAGATCGTGCACGGCCGTTACTCGTCTGAATGACGCGTGGCTCGGGCCGGCCGGACACTTTGGGCCCACGATGCTCCGACTGTGCCCATGGGCTCAATCGCGCCCATCGCAGGCCCGGGGGCTACTGTCGGCCCAGTGACGACTGGGGTGTGTAGAGCCAACTCTCCCCAGGCCTCGCCCGCTGACAGATCAGACGAAACGACTAAGGACCAAGCCATCGCTTGGAGAGACCCTCGAAAAGCAACTCCCCTCGAGGGCCTGAAGAGGACCGTGCACTTATAGAGACTCCCCAGGCTATCTTCGCCTGGAGAGAAGTCAGTGGAAATCTCTCCACAGGTCTTCGCGGCCCTGTGGAGACACTTCGCGGTGAAGTAAGCGCTGCAGGGCGCACATGGCCTCTGCAGCGGCCACAGAGTGACGCGAGCACTCCAATTGCCATTCTGGTGATAAAGGAGTCAACAAAGTTGCGCCGCCTGCGACAAGACAGCTAGGACTTTCCTCTATGGTGATAAAGCGGCTCGATGGTGCAATGCTCCAAGAAGATCGTCATCGTGTGCTCCACCATGATCACTGCAACCCCTGCGAGCCGTTCTGCGCGGTCTTCTGCCTGTCGGCCACCGCGCCCAACTTTTTCGCGGATGGACCGCGTCCATGGAGTTTTCAGCAGTGGTGGACACGGTCTCCTCCACGCCACTTCCGTGTGGAGCCCACCTTGGACGCCCTGCGCAAGGAAGACACTTGTGGCGCCTATAAAAGGAGCAATAATTCCACCGTAGCAAGGGATCGGCCAATTGCTTGCAAAACACTTGTAACCCTAGCCGAGCAAGTAGGATAGCCATCTGCTAGAGGAGGAACACAACCATCGTGTTCCTCTCCAAGCACGAACTGCCTCAAGAGACCCCTCGGCAAGCTTAGTTGTATTGTAACCTTTGTAGTGCAATACAAACAAGCAGGAGTAGCGGTGTTACCTCCTCCTGAGGGTCGTGAACCTGGGTACGGGCTGGTGTCCATTTCTATCATGGGTGTTCCTCTCCAGGCCCGGCGAGCACCATCGTCATGCCTCTCGAGGGTCGCTTGACCTCCGTGTTAAAGCCCCCTTTCGAACTACTCTTCTGTCCGTGACTACCCCTGTTCTGTGGGATTCACTCTTCGACAGAACCATCTTCTAACTTCTTAGGGATAGAAGCTTCAACACTTAATTTATCTTCCCTAGCTTTAATGAGAGCATTTGTAATATGAGTAGTAAAGGCCAAATTTAGAGAGCTAGCGTTAGTACTTGTGGCCAACTTTTGCAAGAACTTAATAAATTTAGAGATATTACAATTATCAAAATCAAAATTATTATCATCAAAGCAAACTGAACCACATTCTCCCATGTTCGTAAAAATTTCAGCACTTTTATCAACACTAGTTTCAGCAGTTTTGGGCAATCTTAATTTTTTGGAAGAAGTAGAGGAGACATTTCCAACACCAAATTTGTTACCATTGATAATAGGAGGCTTACTAACATGTGAAACATCATTATTTTGAGAGGTAGTAATAGTAAAATCTTAGCAATATTAGCCTCTTTATCTAGTTCTTTCACTCTTTCCCATCTAGCACGCAGTTGGGCCATCATCCTAACATTTTCATCAATTTGAACTTGGATGGCATTAATTTTTAGCAAACGGATAACTCTCTTTAGTTTCAGTAGGCATGAATTGAGATTTTAAAAGATCAACATCAAGGACAAGACTATCAACTTTAGAGGCGAGTATATCAATTTTCCCAAGCTTTTCCTCAACAGTTTTATTAAACAAAGTTTGTGTAGTGATAAATCTTTTAACATGGTTTCAATTTCAGAGGTGGTAGTCCTATTACTGTTATAAGAATTACCATAAGAGTTACTACCTCCATCACGGTTTATAGAGCACGCACACAGTTTAAGAAAAAGTTTGACCTTTAAATTTAGTCAATAAATTATGAGTTATATGTTACAAAAATTATACCATTTGATTTATATTGAAAATAAGTTTTTAATGATATAATTTTTTTAGTTTAAAATTTCAATTTTGTTGCTTAAATTAATGGTCCAAGTTCATTCTTAAACTACGTGTGTGCTCTATAAACTGTGATAGAGGGAGTACCATTATTTGTTGGATAGGGCTTATAGTTGTTATTACCATAATTGTTCCTATAGGCATTGTTGTTGAAATTGTTGTTTTTAATAAAGTTCACATCAACATGTTCTTCTTGTGCAACTAAAGAAGCTAAGGGAACAATATTTGGATCAACATGGGATTTGCCACTTGCAAGCATAGACATAATAATATCAATCTTTTCACTCAAGGAGTAGGTTTGTTCAACATAATTTACCTTCTTACCTTGAGGTGTCCTTTCAGTATGCCATTCAGAATAATTCACCATCATATTATCCAAGAGTTTTGTTGCAGCCCCCAAAGTGATGGACATACAAGTACCTCCAGCAGCCGAATCCCATAGGTTTCTTGAAGAAAAAATCAGTCCAACATAAAAGGTTTCGATGATCATCCAAGCAGTCAGTCCATGGGTTGGGCAATTCTTTATCAAAGATTTCTTTTTTCCCAAGCTTGATCAACATGTTCATTATCAAGTTGTTGAAAATTCATGATTCTACTTCTTAGAGAAATAATCTTAGCAGGAGGATAGTATTTTCCAATAAAAGCATCTTTGCATTTAATCCATGAATCAATACTATTCCTAGGCAATGAAAGCAACCATTATTTAGCTCTTCCTCTCAAGGAGAAAGGAAATAATTTCAGTTTTCTGATATCACCAATTATATCCTTACATTTTTGCATTTCACATAGTTCAAAAAAATTATTTAGATGGGCAGCAGCATCATCATAAATAACACCAGAAAATTTCAAAGAATTCAGCTTTAAATGCAGGTGGAGCAATAGGGGTGTGATGACCCACAAGTATAGGGGATCGCAACAGTCTTTGAGGGAAGTAAAACCCAAATTTATTGATTCGACACAAGGGGAGCCAACGAATATTTATAAGCTTCAACATATGATTTGTCAGATCAGCTGCACCTGTGAATAGACTTGCTCGAGACAGATTATGAGTAGCAACAATTTTATAGCAGAGACAGTAGTGAAATAACAAAAGCAGGAGAATTGAGACAGCGATTGTGATTAATGTAGATAGTAGCATTAAAATACTGTAGGCATAGGGACGGATGTATGGGCGTTGCATGGATAAGATAATTCATGTAATATCATAGCATAGGCATTTGTAGATAAATAATAATAAAACATCCAAGTATTAACTAATCATAAGCATGTATTCCAATTTAGTTGTGCGTGCTCGCAATGAGAAACTTGCACAACATCTTTTGTTTTGCCAGCCCGTTTGCAGCGGGGCCTCAAGTGAAACTACTCGCAATTAATGTACTCCTTCTAATAAAATACCGGAGCAAAGCATTAACATTCCGTGAACACATGTGATCCTCACATCACAGCCATTCCCTCCGGTTATCCGAATTGCTGTCACTTTGGGGCCATCGGTTTGGGACAAAAATATGTGTATACAACTCATAGATAAGATCCAAAACAATAATTATTATCATGATACAATAACAAGTTCAGATCCGAAATCATGGCACTCGGGCCCTAGTATCAAGCATTAAGCATAACAAGTTGCAACAATGACGTAAAACACCGATAACAGATACTAGGCACCATGCCCTAACGATATTACAGCTATTACATGAATGATCTCATCCAATCCCTACCATCGGTGGATTACTCACACATGGATGGGGGAAACATGGATGGATGATGGAGAGGCGTTGGCGATAACGATGGTGATGATCCCCTTTGATTCCCCGTCCCGGCAGGGTGCCGGAACATAGACTTCTGGTCCCCGAACTAGGGTTCGCAATGGCGGCGGCGTACGGTGATGTTCTCTGGAAAAGTCGATACCCCCCATGGGTTTTTAGGTCAGGAGGGTTAAGTAGCCGCGAGGGGGTTGCGAGGGGGTGACCGAGTCGGTCACACCTGGTCCTCGCGCGGCCAGTAGCCTGCCGCGCGAGCAGGTGGTGACGTGGCCTCGTCGCTCCCCTCCGTTTGATCTTTGTGGTTCCTGGTCCCTCACGATGAGAAAATAACTTCTAGATGTCTTTGGGCTTTTTTCCTAAAGTTGATATTTCTGCACAAAAGGGAGACACCAGAGTAATTCTGCTAAAAACAACGTCAGTCCGTGTTAGTTGCATTCAAAACACACAAATTAAAGGTAAAACAATAGCAAAAGTGTTCGGGAAAGTAGATACGTTTTGGACGTATCAACTCCCCCCAAGCTTAGCTTATTTCTTGTCCTCAAGCAATTCAGTTAACAACTGAGTGCGATAAAAGAACTTTCACAAACTCATTTTCTCATGTGATGTAAATATTCTCATTATGAGGACAAATGCTTTAGACTATTCATAACAAGACATATATAAACGGTATCACCCAATAGTTATGTAAACCATGAAAAGATGCTAATTATACCGATGATAAATAACATGAAACATATCAATTCACAGGATTGCAAGGTGCATAAGAAAGTATGATAAAGTGGTATCTCGCTTGCCCGAATGGAACATCAAATTATAAATGCCCAGACACCTCTGAGTTTCAAGGGAAGACTAGAGATAAAGATATCAAAGATAAAAGCATCTAGATTACACTGCGGTTAACATATTAAGGGACAAGCACATTACACTAAGAATGACAATTATGCTCTCAAGAAGGTGCTCAAAGAAGGATGGTGACTCAATAGTAAAGTAAAAGATATGCCCTTCATTGAGGGAAGTAGGGATTCAACATGTGCTAGAGCTTCTAATTATTTTGAAAATAGAGGTAAAATTGTTTTTGAGTGGTGTTTGTTAGGTCAACGAATGGCAATAAAGTTCTAGTTATCTTCCATACTAAGCAAGTTGAGAGCGGTTTCGATTATTTTTAAAACAAAGCTGTAACATCCCAACATTTTATAATATTTAAAAATTACTAAAATTTAAAACTTTTATTTTTATTAAAATAAAATATTATAATGCAAAAGGAAACCAACTATAGAAGACTTCAAGCATATTGAAAAAGTTAATATTTCAAATATCTCAAGTAAACATTATTTTCAAAAGTGGTTTCAGGTTAAACATTTTATTATCCATTTTATTTCTTAAACCTCAAAATATAATTTGACAAATGTTTTACAAAGTCTCAAACCATTTTCTGTAATAAAAAGGTTTCATTTTAAGTATGTGTTTACAAACATTTAGGCTTGACTTGATAAACCCTAAACCATAATTGCAAAGTGCTCGAATTAATCTAAAGTTACCACAATAAAATAATGTTGTAACATTTTTAAAGCAAGGTCTATTTACTAAAATAGTTGTCATGCATTTATCTTAGTTTAATACAAATTTTGTTAACTCACCACCTTGGATTTCGTATACTAAGACTGTATATATTTATAATTAGTTTGATGTTCCAAATATGCATTTCATTGATTTTAATTATTTCATTAACCATGAAAACATCAAAGATTTCCATAATAATTTCAACATAAGAAATGAAATGAAGATAAATACTTCCTAAATGTATATTATGGAGTTTCAAATGATTTAACACATTTAAGACTAATTTTGGCACAAAGCATCTTGGTTTGAAAATGAGTACAATACAATTTCCATTTCATTTTTAAACACCACTCTGAGATGAATTACTATTTTACTAAAGCCAAAAATGATTTAGTTTGAAAAAGGAGTTTAAAATAACTTATTTCATATACAAGTATTTGTGTTGTTATCCAAAAAAATTATTAAACCACAAATGATCTTATTGAAGCCATAATGTCAAATTTGACAAAAATTGCCAAATTTGTATTTAACCAATATTTTAAATTTGAATTTCTGAAAAATGTACAAAACCTGCCCACAACTGGTTTAACACAAAGATAATGCTTTCACAAATTTTTAGAAATTTATTTGACTTGATTTGGAGTCTTAAATCAAAAGATATGAATTAAATGGAATTTAAGAAAAAGAAAAATGATGACGTCAGCGTGACGTCATCGTCTTCAACCTCCTGCCGGGAATCATGCCCGAAACTGCCGGCCGTAACTTCGCATCAACGCGGTCGTTTAAGGCCCGGATTCAACGCCCCTGCCTGCCCTATTTGTAGCCCCGACGCTCCTCTCCGTTTCCCCTCTCCTCTCACTCTTTTTGTGCCGCCAGGCTGACGGTTTTCTTCGCCGGAGACCACACTACCTCCGACGCTGTTTCTCCGATTGCGGCAAGGTTAAGCAGCGCCCGAGCCCGAGACCCCCTCCCTCTTCCACCCAACACCAAGGCGCACCATACTACCCCTTTCCCTCTTCCACTCTGTTGCCAATTCGAGCGCAACGAGCTTGACCGAGGTCGCCGGAATAGTCATGGCCCCGCCCGCACCTCCACGCCACCTCCGGGGCGCCCGAGACGACGTCGTCACCTCCATCTTTTTCGCCACGACGCGCCGCGCGCGAGGACACCGTCCACTCGACTGGAGAACCGCCGGAGCGACGAGTTCGTCCGACACAGGGCCGCCACGCTGCCACCTTCATCGTCTCTGGCGACTCGCGCCGCCGCCCGGTGGTCAAGGCACGGTGAGCGTCTGATCTGTTTTCAACGTCCACGATTAGATCGTTTCAAAAACGAACCGGTATGCCGTTGTCGTCCGTCCGATCCAGATCCAGCGGCCAGGGTAGTTCACTTATCCAGTCAGAGCCAGCGTGGCAGCCGCGTCAGCGCCCAGTCAGCGCTGACGTGCAAAATGATTTTTCTCGAATTAGTTTATTTGGCAGTTTTGCAGAAAAGCCCCTGCCACTTAGATTTGTTATAACTTTTTATTTACACATCCAAATTTGATAAATTTTATATATTTGTAAAGCACTTGACATGTCGAATATTTTAGATCTGCCAAAATTCAAATTTGACTTATTTTAAAATATTCAAATTTCAAATGGTGAATTTGAGTAATTTTATCATAACTTTAAATCTGCAAATCCAAAATTTGCAAATAAAATTGTTTTAGAAACTTTATAAAATGTTTGGTATGATGCCTCTGTTATGAAATATTTTTTGAGAATTATTTTGATGATTTAATAGTTGCATGTTTAATTTGAATAGTTTGACTATTTTTGGCATAACTTTTAATACAAACATTATTTTTGATTAAATCCAATTGTATAAATTTAATTAAAAGCACTTTGTCTATTAACCCCATTTATAAAATTTTGTTATAAATAATGTTTGAACAATTTAAAATGAATTTAAAGGTCAGAGACTTAATTTGATTTATTTTAACACATTATAAGGTTTATTAATTTAAAATTTATTACTTTGCACCAAAGACATAAATAATTGTCCTTGTCCAGAGAAAGCTCAAATTAATGTTTATTAATATACTTCAAGACATTAATAAGTAAGTTTTGTTTAAAACCTTTTAAATGATTTAGTTCATTTACAAGTGATTATAAATGTTATTGGTTAATTAGGTGTTACTAAAAAAAATATGATTTAAAACATTATATCATTTTAAATAACTAAGTTATTATTAATACTATAAACTTTGAAGTTGGGAATTAAAAATGTTTAGATATGAGAAAATTAGGAAATTCTTAAATTTGAATTTGGCTAAATTTAATTTTAAGCATAATCTTGGGTAGATGAAATTAAATGTTTATAGTTGTATTAAAGTTTTAAACCTTGCTTTTAAATTGTGATTAAGCCTTCTTGATATCCCTTTGTGTAAACTTTTGAAGACAATTCCTTGGCGAAACCCTAAACCCAAACACATTAATTCTTTTTGTATATTGAATTATGGGACACCTTTGACCAAACCCTCCCGAGAAAACTCGTTACGCTCGTATGTTTCAGTATGTTTTTTGTTTGTTAAATTGCTTGTTTATTGGATGCCCTTTTACTATATAGTTTGAAATGGGGAGCACCTTTTGACTTGGACAAGAGTGTGTGAGAAACGACAAATTTCCAAAGGCAAGTGACTTCATGAAATACCTACTATTTTATTCTATTGCATTTCTAGTATTTTTAAGCAGTATTTGCAAAGTAGTATGCATGATAGGTTTTTGGGCGATTTGTAGTATGCTATGCAAACCTGTTAGGTTAACCCTTAGAAATTCCAGTTAGACCCCTATTAAAATTTAGTGGAAGTACATGCTGCAAAAATGATTGTTTTATGGTTGATGTGATAAGAGAAAATTTTCACTAAATTAATTTAATGCCTGTGTGGATTGGTTCGATCGAGGAGGTTTTAAGTTGAGTGGCTACTCAGGGCCAAGTTTCATGGTTGTCTTCGCCCAAGACAGTTTTCACTTACTTGGGCCATGATATGCGGTGTTAACCTGAGTATGCTCAATTGTGGATGGCCACCCAGGGCTATGAGATTTAAGTTTACACTAAGTTTAGTTGCTTATCGTGCAACCATTGGTCAATATGGGCTCTGTCTTGACGGAGTAAGTTTATGTGGACCTGGGTCAAGAGATTGAAGGTGGTAGGGGTGATAGGATGGTGGTAATCTCTTAGTATGATCATGGGAAAGCAACTTCTAAAAAGTCTCGTCTTGATATTGTCCTTTTCCTTCTTACTAAATGAGTGTAGAGGATAGTTTGGGTTGATTGACTTTAATGGTGAAAGTGCACACACTCTCGAGAGTTAAAACCTAAGATCTTAGCCGTGTCCCCGGCATCGGACAATTTGAGTGACTATGTAACATCCCAATTTTGCAAAAATTTAAAACTTTGCATTCATACATCATTCATCATATAGGCTTAACATTTAATCACATAAGTACTAAATAAAATTTCAATTATGAGTTTAAATAATGTTTAATCCCATTAAGTGTTTACTTAAACTTACTTAATAAATATAATTTTTCCAAATTATATAATGGGTAAGTTTATTATTAAAAATTGCTAATTTAAATAACCTTTCCAAAATATATTTTTATGAATTTTTCTGAAATGTTTTGAATAGGTTTAAAAATCATTTAGTAAATCAGTTTTGAAAACAGTTTTTAATTTATTTAAAAGAATATGTTTTCCGGGCCGGCCCAGATGCTATCCGCCGCGCGCGCGTGAGCTAGCAGCCCATCGGCCCGCTCCAGCGCGCGCCTCTCTCCTCTCTCGCTGACAGGTGGGTCCCACCTGTCAGCCGTCTTCAAGCTCTGTCCGGAGATCGCGCCGGAGAAGGAGTCCGCGTCCGAGCCGTTTTCGGCCGTTTCTCGCCGCGTCTAGCGCCCCTGCCCCCTCCTATATATTCTCCTCGAGGCCGCCTCCGAAAACCCCCCCAAACCCTACCTTTCCGCCGTCGGGCTGCTCGGAATCGAGACCGCCGCCGCTGCCATTGCCGCCGGGCATTTTGCATGATTTCGGTAAAACCGAGCACCTCGAGCGCCCCCGCTCTCTTCCCCTCACCTCCCCATCTCCTTGCGCACGCGCTGAGCCCCCTCGCTTGTCTTACTTCGCAGCCGAACGCCGAAACCGTCCTTGACCCGAGGCCGTCGCCGCCGTCCACGACTCCGACGAGGAAAGGAGAGGGTTACCGACGCCGCAGCCGCGCCATCGACTTCGTCTCCTTCTCCGCTTCATTTTGGTAAGAACCGCGCCTCCCGGAGCTTCGTTTTAACGCCGGAAACGTCGAGGCCGACGCGCCGCCGGCGAGCATTCCGGCGACCCACGCGCCGCTCGGTTCGGCCGGGCGTCCCAAGTCGTTGGATCTAGATCCAACGGATCTAGATCAAAACGCTCTCGCGCGTCCGATCTCATTTAAATCGGACGGCTCTCGTCCATGATCCGCGCGAACCGTTTTCGTCCAATAGGATCGTGCCACGTAGCCCCTCTTATTTTCTTTTTCGCAGGAATTTTATAAATAAAACAGAAAATATGCAAAACTTAGAAAATTCATAACTTAAGTTCTGTAAATCCAAATTCAATGAATTTTATATCCACGGATAGCCCTGCTAGAGTAGTTTAATTCTACATCATTTGTTTTTGCTTTTGATAAATAATAATTCATAAGATCATCCGAGGAGTAATTCGGCTTTTAAATCCATAACTTAAATAATAAAAATGTTTTACAAATAAACTCAATTGTTTTAGGTTTAGGTTATTAACCTCTGCCCAGGAATATTAATATGTGTCTTATTTGAAAACTTTCTTAGAAAAATAAAAGTTGTAAAATCTAAGTTTTGCTATATTGTTTTCAATTATTAAATTGTTAAGTGAAATGAGAAATTCCTATAATTTGCATCTCATGCATTTAATAACAGAGAATATAAATTATTGATAAGTGTGTCTAATTCTACACATGGCATATCATGCATGCATACTTCTTTTATTTGGTGTTGTGAGATATCGTGTGGATATTTATTTGTATGTATTGCTTGTGCTAGATTGTGAAGGAGAGGAAGGACTTGCGTGTGATTGTTATTCTTGTTGTGCCTGCCCCTCCTGCTGCCAAGGCAAGTGACTTCATAAAACACCTACTATTTTATTCTATTGCATACCTAGTGTTTTAAGCAGTGTTTGCAAAAGTAGTATGCATGATAGGTTTTTAGGAGATTGTAGTATGCTATGCAAACCTTTTAGGTTTCCCCTTAGAAATTCCAGATTAGACCCCTATTATAATTTAGTGGAAGTACCTGCTGCAAAAGTGATTGTTTTATGGTTGATGTGATAAATGAAAATTTCCACTAAATTAATTTAACGCCTGGGTGGATTGGGTCGATCGAGGAGGTTTCAAGTTGAGTGGCTTCTCAGGGCCAAGTTTCATGGTTGTCTTCGCCCAAGATAGTTTCTACTTACTTGGGGCCATGATATGCGGTGTTAACCTGAGTTGCTCACTTGTGGTAGGCCACCCAGGGCTATGAGATTTAAGTTTACACTGAGTCTAGTTGCTTATCGTGCAACCATTGGTCAATATGGGCTCTGTCTTGATGGAGTAAGTTGATGTGGACCTGGGTCAAGAGATTGATGGTGGTAGAGTTGATAGGACGGTGGTAATCTCTTAGTATGATCATGGGAAAGCAACTTCTGAAAAGTCTCGTCTTGATCTTCTCCTTTTCCTTCTCACTAAAAGAGTGTAGAGGATAGTTTGGGTTGATTGAGTCTAATTGTGAAAGTGCACAGCCTCTCGAGAGTTAAAACCTAAGATCTTAGCCGTGTCCCCGGCATCGGACAAATTGAGTAACTACGCAACGCTGTCTTCTAAAAATCTCTTCATCCCAATTTCTTAATAAAACTTGTTGGGTAAACATGGGTAGGAGACATGGACTTGTCTCGAGATGTCTCTTAAGGAGAAGATTTTAAATTCAAAAAGTTGTTTATCAAAAGTAGGAGAAAACTAGCTTTGCGCAATAGCCTTGAGCTCCACCAGCCAAATAAGCATATAGATATAGCTTAGTAGAACATTAGAAATTAAAGTCACTTGCCACCACAATTCAATTGTGATGACCCTTTATAGCTGGGCTGCAACTAAACCTTGCAGAATGTCCGAATGAGGAGTAAGTGGGTCGTCTTCGAGCTACAACCAACATGATTTGCCAGTGGCTTCATGGAGAAGATGTAGCTCCATGCTATCTTTAGTTTTGCGTTTGAACTCTGAAATAAAGTGTGAACTATTTATTCAGCTAGCATTTCCGCTATGCTAAGTTGTAAGGATTATTTGTTTTTGCATCATTCGTCTCGTTCTGTAGTAATTTATGACATTGTACTGTCATATTACATCTTATTGGGGAATGCGAGACTTATGTGATCCAAGTCTTCGCACTATTCATATCTGCCATTGCTTTCGTAAGCAAGGGCACTACAGATGGTATCAGAGCGCGAATGTTGCATGTAGCCTCGAAACCCCTAGGATTGGATACAAAACCTAAAGTAAATATTTTTAAAATCAATAAAATTCGAAATATAAATTTTTTTCAGACTTCTTTTCTTATAATATTTTCCTTACCTTCCACTTTCTTAAATTTTTGTTTCATCTCATTAATTCTTACCCCTTCAAAATTTTATAGATGAAGAACTTCACTCGAGAGATATCCCCGCAGAAAGGAGACCAGTACTACTTTAGTGACCAGCTCCTTAATTTTTCCAAAACCTTGAGGTTGATGCCGCCAGTCTTCAGGGGCAAAGAAATAATGTCCGAAGATTATCCTGAAGGTCGCTGGAAGATCGAGGCAGAAGTTCTCCCTCGTCTTGATCCCCCTGGATCGCAGTCGATCCGTTTCCGATCTAGATACCCCAACTGGAAGAATGGAGTGGAGATGGCGATGCTGGAGACCTTGTCCCGCATCATTGAGCAGTTCTATGACGAGATCAAGCCCAACTCCGTCTTTCGTCACTTTGCCAGGAGGGATAGCATTGGACAACCCGTTCAACTCTCACTTAGGGGTATGAATGAGAAGCATCATGGAGACCTTGGAGCTCATTGCCATAACTTGGATATACTTCTGGGACAAGAGATTTTCTACAGGGCAGATTTAAGGCGCGTTCACCGTCACGTTAAAGAAATCTTAGAGGAAGAGAAGGATATCCTTCGTGTAGAAAATCAGCTGCTAACTAAGGAGAACAAGGAGCTTGAAATCAAGATTGATCTGCAAGACGATAGGATTGCGCAGAAGGATGCCCACATTTTGGCATTGCAGGCGCAGTGTGCTCATTTGTGTGAACAACTAAGCCAAATGGAACTCCAGGCAAAGAATAACCACCCCTCTGACGTCCCAGAGCCCCTAGTGATAACCTATCCCGATGAGGACACTCCCAAGGAAGCCACGGGTGTCAAGAAGCGCAAGTGTGGGAACACCCGCAATTACATAAGGAGTTTCAAATTTTGATTAGAAAGACCACCAGTTATCCTTACCTTACGAGTATTTCTCCTTATTTCATCGAAGTTGTATTGACCCACCAATTTGTGGTGAGGCAGTACCTTGAAAACCATGTCCAAGCTTGGTATTCAAATCTCTAAATTATCGAATTTATAAAATACTTCGGGTGTGTCTATTGGTTGTTGTTTGATGTGTTTCTGTCTAGTGTGTTGTTGTGCATGGGTAGATTTTCCTCTGTAGTCTCTTTCTATCTCTACTCACCTATGCTCACACCATACAGATGCCTCTACGTCGTGATCCTGACAACAACAATACCAACGAAATGATGCAACAAATGATGGCAGCTCAGACACAGCTGATCCATGATGGCTCAGTTCATGGCGAACCAAAACAATCCACCACCGCCGCCACCACCACCCCCACCCCAAATTGATCGCCTTGCTAGATTCTTGAGGCTCAGACCCAACAAATTCTCCACAGCTATAGAACCTATCGTAGCCGATGACAGGCTACGCTCTGTGAACAAGGATCTAGTTACTTGCGAGTGTACTGAATTGGAGAAAATAAGGTTCACTTCCCATCTACTGGAAGGGCCAGCGGCACAGTGGTGGGAAACCTATCAGATCACTCACCCACTTGAAGGACTTACTTGGGAAGCCTTTAAAGAAGGTTTCTGTAATGCTCACATCTCAACTGGGATCATGAATCTGAAAAGGGATGAGTTTCGTACCCTGAGACAGGGGAATCGTGCGCTGAGGGAGTACATGGAGGACTTCAATTCCCTCTCACGCTATGCCCCAGAGGATGTAGACACCGATGCAAAGAGGAAGTATAAGTTTCTGAATGGACTCAATGGTGAGCTGAAAATACCATTGTCTGTGGCTTATGCTCCCAATTACCAGGATCTTCTTGATCAGGCCATTACTCTGGACAGCAACATCAAGAAGGAGGAGAATAGGAAAAGGAAGTTCAGCGCCAATAAGTACAACACTAATCTGATGCAGAAGAAACCTTTCGTCCCAGAAAACAGCGGAAGCCACAGCAATCACAAGAGTGGAAATGGCCACAACCATAACGGTCATATCCATAAAGTAGGAAATTCTGGATACAGAGGAAATGGGCAGGGTGGTAATGGACACAATCGCCCATTCAATGGGAACAACAGTGGAAAAGAGCAACACCGCCACAACAATGAACCGAAACGGGATATTAGTCAAGTGACTTGCTACAAGTGCGGGAATAAGGGACACTACTCCACAGACTGTCCAGAGAAGAAGAAGGCACCGGAAGCTTCGAAGCCAAATCCGTTCCAGAAGGCACAAGTGAATCATCTTGATGTAGAAGAAGTGCTGAATGATCCAGATGCAGTGATCGGTACGTTCCTACTACATACCTTCCCAGCATTAGTCTTGTTCGATACGGGGGCATCTCACTCATTCATCTCAAGGGCATTTGTTAATAAACACAAACTTGCTACTACAAGCCTGCTAAATCCGGTTAGGGTGAGTTCCCCAGGGGGGGAAATGCTAGCACAAACCGATTATCAAAACTTGAGGTTAGAAATTGGTAAACACTCGTTTCCGGTAAACCTGATAATATTAGAGACCCAAGGTCTGGATGTTATACTCGGTATGGATTGGTTGGCCAAGTTTGAAGGAGTATTGGATTGTGCAAATAGATCCATTACACTCACCACTCCCGAGAATAAGAAGATTAGATACAAATCCAAATTCGAACTTAAGAAGGTTAAGCTAAATTCTCTTAAGGGGGTTAGCCTGGGAGACGTTCGTGTGGTAAGAGATTACCCGGATGTTTTCCCCGAAGAACTACCAGGAATGCCACCCGATAGAGATGTTGAATTTCTTATAGATTTGGTTCCCGGAACGGGACGCATAGCTAAGAGACCATATCCAATGGGCATAGCTGAATTGAAAGAACTCAAGAAGCAGTTAGAGGAGCAACTGCAGAAAGTATTCATCCGCCCAAGTTCATCACCTTGGGGAGCACCCATTCTGTTTGTAGAGAAAAAGGATAGTACTCAAAGGCTAGTCACGGATTATCGAGCAATCAACGAGGTGACTATCAAGAACAAGTACCCGCTACCAAAAATTAATGAGCTTTTCGACCAGCTAGAGGGTGCTTCGGTATTCTCTAAGATCGATTTGCGATCAGGATACTTTCAAATCAAAGTAAGAGAACTAGATATCCCAAAGACTGCCTTCACTACCAGATATGGATTATATGAGTACACCGTAATGCCGTTTGGTTTAACCAATGCACCGGCATACTTCATGAACATGACGAACAAAGTGTTTATGGACTTTCTGGATAAGTTTGTTGTGGTGTTCATTGATGACATCCTGATTTACTCCAAAAGTCAAGAGGAACATGAGGAACACTTACACCTGATATTACAGAGACTTAGAGAGCATAAACTTTATGCCAAATTCAGCAAGTGTGAATTCTGGCTAGAAGAAGTGGGTTTTCTAGGACACGTTGTATCAAAGAATGGAATAGCAGTAGACCCAGAAAAGGTGTCGGCAGTAACTAGGTGGCAGGTACCCAAGAATGTGGCGGACATTCGTAGTTTCCTTGGACTGGCAGGTTATTATAGAAGATTTATTGAGAACTTCTCCAAACTTGCCAAACCATTGACCTCACTACTGAAGAAGGAAGTCAAATTTAAGTGGACCGAAGAATGTGAAATAAGTTTCCAAGAGCTAAAGAAACGGCTGGTGTCAGCACCTGTTTTATGTTTGCCAGATATAGAAAAGGAATTTCAAGTGTATTGTGATGTCTCGCATAATGGACTGGGAAGTGTCTTGATGCAAGAAGGGAAAGTGGTCTCCTATGCTTCTAGACAACTTAAGAAACATGAAGTCAACTATCCCAGCCACGATCTGGAGCTAGCATCGGTAGTGCATGCTCTAAAGACGTGGAGACCATACTTGTTGGGAAAGCGTTGTGAGGTATTCACAGATCATAAGAGTCTGAAATATATTTTCACCCAAAAGGAATTGAATATGAGGCAAAGAAGATGGCTGAAACTTATTAAGGACTATGATATGAGTTTACAATACCACCCAGGAAAAGCTAATGTAGTGGCAGACGCTTTGAGTCGTAAGGTCCATGTGAATGGACTGACAGCGGGAGAATTGCCCGAGGATTTAAGTAAGGCATTTAAGGACCTCAGATTAGAGGTAGTACCCGAAGGATTCCTAGCAACACTGAACGTACAACCTTTGTTGATGGATAAGATTCGGGAAGCTCAGAAGGGAGAAAAAGTAATGGATGAAATCAAGGTCAACCTGAGCGAAGGAAAGGCCAAAGGTTTTCGTGAAGATGAACAAGGCACCTTGTGGTTTGAGAAACGCATCTGCGTGCCGCAAGATGATGATCTTAGAAAATTGATTCTGCAAGAAGCGCATAACTCGCCTTATTCCATACACCCGGGAAACACCAAGATGTACATGGATGTAAAGGAAAGATTTTGGTGGAATAACCTAAAGAGAGACATCGCAGATTATATAGCTAAGTGCGAGGTATGTAGCCGAGTTGTCATGGTGGTGTCACGGCAGATGCCATAGGATGGCTAATGTGTGGGGCCGATGGACGTTGCTGGATCCGGGGAGGGATAGCGAGCTGAATAGCTCACACGAGGAGGATCCCGGTATAACCGAGATCTCCCAAGAACTAGAAACAACAGCAATACGATATAGGGGAGATCTAACAAACAACAACAAATGCACGAAGGCACACAACACACACACGATATACCCAGGTTCAGGGCCCTCGTGAGGAGGTAACACCCCTACTCCTGCCTTTCCTCTCTATATAACTGTGGTACAAGGGCTACAACTTGCTCTTAGATCTCTCAAAGTGAAGAACACGAAGAACTAGATGAACTCAAGGTATGAAGACGTAAAAGCTCTAGGGGTAAATGCAACTACTGCTTTGGCTCCCAAGTTGGTCCCTCCCTTCACAGAAGCAGTTATGGTGCCTTTTATAGGGTTTCAGACAGGAGGGCCGGAAACCCTAAACCGGCTTGGCCCCACCGGACAGGCCTAGCCGGCATGTCGTCACCGGCTAGTGCGACCTAGTCGCCGCGCTATCCGGCGTAGCCCCTTCGTCATCATCTCGGCAAGGACAGCAGGCGCCGTCCTGGATCATCATTGTCCCCCTGTCAGAGACATGTCATGTCTTTGCCCATCTCGGATAGCCTTTTCCGGATTGCCGGGATAGGCACATCGTGTCTTGTCGTACCGGCTGACGCGCTCCCGTGTCAGGCGGGAGGTGACCATGCTTCCGTGTCAGGCGGGAGGTGACCATGCTTCCGTGTCAGACGGAAAGGTACTTCCCCCCGCATCAGGCGGGAAAGCCTGCTACAGACCGTTGACGGCCTACCGAGATCCCTCATGCCGGTTACCTCCTTGCTTGCCCCCGTGAGCCTCTCCTGCATAAGATCAAGACCGAGATAGACACTCCGGTTAGCACTTACCCGGACCATCTATCCGGTAAAACCGAATACACCTCCTTCCGGGAGTCTCCTTGGAGCCCAAGATCCGAGATCCTCTCCGGAGGTGTCCGAGCTCGTCCGTGGATACGTATCTCTAGGCCTAGCCTCCCTAAGATGTCTTAGCCTACCGGCAAAGACATCTTCGAGAAGCTAGTTCTTAGAGGAACCATCCGCTGATGCCTTTGCTGCCATTGTGAAGTCTCGGGGTGTCTATTTATAGCTGTTAGAGATGACCCTTGTGCCTGCCAGGTGGCACTTTGCACTCTTCCAGCGTTCAAGGGCCAAGTTGCCCCTTCAGCCCACCAGGGGGTGTCCCTTGCTTTCGTCAAAGGTCAAGTACTGTTGGCATATTGCTGAGTTATTCCGGGATCTGCCCCTACCCGGGGGGCAGCCCACCGACACTAGTCCCCGAAGCTGGTGCTGCACAGCGACCTCGGATGATGTGCGGGATCAGCTTTAATAACAACTATCTTCTGAGAACATATGATACCATCCTTCGACTATAGGCCGAGATCGGTTCTTCCCGAGATCCTCTTACCGAGACTGTTTCAACCGGAAGACGAAGCCTGTAACCGGATACTGCAGTCTCAGTGAATCTTGACCGTTGGCTCCGTACTGAATTCGAGATCTCGAGCTGGGTCCCATCCGACGTCCCGTCTGACCAGAAATGCACTCGAGTGACTCTGCCCGAGCACGCCGTCGCTTGGGTTCGCGCGCCGGGAGCCACATCCGATCCGAAGCCCAACCGTTGGGGCCGTGTGGCCCTCGGTGTGGCCGGATCGGGCGTTCCGGCTAGCGCCACGTGCCGCGCTGCACAGAATGGATCCCACCCACGATCGTGGAGATCGTGGGTGGGAAAACTGGAAACCGCTCCGGAATCCCCCCACAAATAGGGGACCGAAACGGTCACCTCTTCTTCCTCCTCTCCTTCACTTCTCCGCCACCTTCGTCTCGAGCGCACCGCCGCATCTTTGTTCGTAGCCCGAACGTCGCCGCTCTCGCTGGTCGCCGGAGCCCGAACGCCGCCGTTCCTCTTGCGCGCCATCGACCTCCTCTTCTCCGGTGAGTTGTTCTCTCCACCCCGATGATCTTCTTTACTAGAATGACGCTCCGCACTCGATCATACCCTAACACACGCGCGGCTGCGCCGCCGCCGGTGAGCATGATTCGAGCGGCGTGCACGGGGCGCGCGGCGAGGATGCACCGTTGCGGTAGGACTTAGATCTTTCGCCCGCATTACATCTCGTTCGATTTTAGCCCGAGCTTATTTTCCTCACCTTAGTTTCGATTTATCAGCACACGGTAGATCTTACTTGCCCTGAACTCGGTTGTGTTTAGGAGTTTGTGATCCGGCATCTTAGCTCCCGGTAGACTAACTCCGACTAACTGCCACTGCGCCTGCAGAGTAACCCGGATACCTCTGCGGACTCCTCCGGCATGGGTGAAGAAAGTATCCGGGGAAGCTGGGATGGATCCGAGACCACCCAGGAGGACCTGGACTGGCTGTATCGGACCCACCGGATTCCGCCGGAAGTTGAGAGCCGTCTCCCGGAGGACGAGGTTCAACCGGAACCCCAATCCGGGGAATACGTTGTATTCCTCACGCACTTCGAGCGTGGGTTTGGGCTTCCGGCTAGCCCCTTTTTCCGCGACTTCCTCGACACTTACAGCCTCCAACCCCATCATCTCCCCGCCAACGCCATCATGATGCTTTCGGTCTTCACCACCTACTCGGAAGCATATCTCGGCGTATGGCCATTCCTGGACCTCTGGGCCAGGTACTTCATCCTTTGTCGCCAAGTCATCCCCAATCCGGACCAGAAAGTAAAAGACTTGGTCGACTGCGGAGCTGCTACCATCATCCCCCGTGCTGACTCCGGATTCCCAATAGTCAAAGGACTAGAGTCCTGCCGGAAGTGGCAGCGCAGCTTCTTCTACGTGAAGAACCGGGAGAGCTCGGGAGATGCTCCGGGATCCTCGAATCCAGACTTCATCAACCTGCCGGAGTTCGCCATTGGTCCTCCCCGTAAATTCAACCTCTGGAAACGGTTCCCCGACACCGAGGAAGTCAGGTGTATGCACGACGTCCTGAACGTGCTAACCGACACGATGACCGGCGATGATCTCCTGCGTTGCTTCATCATTCGCCGCGTCTGCCCCCTCCAAACCCGAGTGCACAAGATGTGCCATATGGCCTGGAACTTAGACCCTACCCGGACCAGTATTTTTGGGTTAGATCATGCCGCGGTCGTCCGACTCGTTCGAGCTATTGCTCGGACGAAGATGACGGATGACTATTCTTGGGGTGCCATCGGGGGATCCCGAAAAAAATCCCTGAAGCAGGTGCTCCTGTCTGCCTTTCGTAAACTTGCATTCGCACCCGGGTTCTGCTGGAAACCGACATGGTTATCATGTGGTGATTTATTTGCGCAGTTATTCGAGCGGCAAACCGAGGAGGACGCTATCCACGCCAACGGGAATTTCGCGCCGAACTTCCCAGTACCGGAAGAGATGCCGAGGGAGAATCCCGACGGTGAGGAGCATCTTGTTGTTCCTCTAGTGAAAGCTGCCGCCCCGGGTAACCCTTCAACCTCAGAGGCAATTTCCATTTCTTCGGATGACGAGGATGAGATTGACTGTCAAATTCTCGATGTGATTGACGCTCTCCCCCTCAATTGGGCTTCAGCAGTGGTTCCGAAACCGACGGCCGTGACCAAACGCGCCGAGAGCCGGAAGCGTGCGGCTTTCGACACCGATGCTGCTGATGATTCCGGCAACCCCCCCAAGAGGAGCAAGCCGAACAAACAAACGGCCGAGAAGCCTCCTCGACGCCGGAGGAAGGGTCCTCCCACTGTGGATTCCGGGTACATTTTCTTTGCCTTATGCTACATGACCTTGTCTTCTCCATAAATTATTACTGAGATATTTTCTTTCAGGGACGCACTCGACCTCCCGTCACCCGTTGTTCCTCCTCCTCCCGGAACTCGGACTCCCAGCCCGGCTCGGGCTGCCTCTTCTCCACCTCGCCCTTCTACTCGAGGAAGCGAGCCTGCTGCTTCCGGTGCCGCACCGGCTACTGTTGTGACTCTGGATGCACGTCCGGTGATCGAAGAGACCCCGGTGCAGGCCATGACCACCTCGGGAGACATTCTTCTTCCGGAGAGTCCGCGCCGGGTGCCCGGGGTTGAGGCAGAGATCCTGAGCCCTCCCCGGCAGCTCGTGCCCAGCGGTCCCTCCCGGCAAGCTGCGAACAAGGCCGCGTCGGAGAAACAACCGGCAGCTTCTTCCCGGCTAGCTGATCCACCTGTCGCGAAATCGCGCCCCAAGGTTGCCGGGCAGAAAACAACTTCTGCCAAACCTACTGCTGCTCCGACATCCTCGGCCCAAGACTTGGCGCTGCGCACGGGTAAGTTTTCACCGTTACCACCGCCTCCCGCCGAGATCCCTACTGCCGCCCTGCGGATGTTGCGAGCAACCGCAAGCTCCTTTGTGCCTTCATGATCCCGCGACGTTGTTGCTACTCGCGCGCCCGGCGGCTCCGGCATGCACGTTGTTGATGAATACAACCAGGCCTGGGTTGCCGCTGACGCCTCCGAGACCGTGGGGGACTTGCACGCTGCCGGCCCTGGCCGCAACGCGCAAGCTCTGCACGCTCTCCAGGTGGCCGCGCTGGATGTTACTCGGGTGACCGAGGTAAGTTTGTTCTCTTTCTTTCACCAATAAATATTTGTTCCTTCCCCACTAGTCCCCGAGTTGGTGCTTAGTGTTCTAGATTCCACCGAATAGCAGACCACTAGGCCCCAATCTTAGAGAAAACTTCAGGACTCGGACACCGAGTCCCCGAGCTCCTCCCCACCGGGTAGCTTGTTTCAAAAATTGGTCCATCTCCACTAGTCCCCGAGATTGGTGCTTAGTGCTCTAGATTCCACCGAATAGCAGACCACTAGGCTCCAATCTTAGAGAATACTTCAGGACTCGGACACCGAGTCCCTGAGATCCTCCCCACCGGGTAGCTTTTACTTGCTACTGATCTCGGAATCTCCCGAGTTCCTTACATCTTTTCCCAGATTGACTCATCCTTCTTTGTCTTGATTTCAGGAGTGCAGCAAGAAACGCTGCAGCATCTTCAACCGAGTTCTTGCTGACCTCGGTCAGTCCAAGAAGTGCGAGGGGCGCCTCCGGGAGGAGCGAGATGCTGCGCGCAAGATCTCGGTAGATCAGAAGGCTGCACTTGCTACCGCGCAAGCTGAGATCGCGCGACTCAATGGCGAGCTTGAAAAGGCCAAGGCTGCTGCGACCGAGATGAAGACGCGCTTCGTTGAGGCGACGAAGAAACAAAGGGAGACCTTGGATCAGTCCGAGGAGCGCGCGCATCTCGCCGAGACCGGGTTGGCTCTTCTCCGGTCACGGTATGATAGTTGGCTCTCCGAGCTAACTGTATTGAACCGGGACCTTAACAGTAAGTGGGCCGACATCCCCCATGTTTTCCTTGCTCTCTTTCTTTGTTGTTGCTCTTCTTATGCCCTAGTCGCTTGACAGCTCTTCTTTTTAAAGGGGAATTCTAGCACTCCCGCGAGGCTGCTGCTCTAGCCGTTGCTGCTGCCCGGGAGAAGCGTGCCGGGAAGGGTGATGTCTCGGATGCTTGGGATATTGAGGACCACCTCACCGCCCTGAAGGCCCGGATAGTGCCTCTCCGGTCGATCGGGACGGAGCTGCTCAGCGCTGCGATCCACGTCCATGGCGCGCTGTGGCCGAGTATCCGCGCGACGCTCTCGGTCGCCGAACTCGCGAGCGCACTCCGATGTGCCGGGAGGCGTATCCATGCTTGGAAGCGCTCCGGTGCGCGGGCTGGTGCCGACCAGGTCTTGACCCAAGTACTTAGCTGGTACGAAGGTGTCGACCTGGACGCGATCCAGCGCCTGCGGACGATCTCGCCGTGGTGCAGCGATCCAGCTAAGGTCCAGCGGCGACAAGAGGTGGCGCACCGCATCGCCTCGTGGTCCAACATTCGCGCCTTCACCGCCAGCGTCATTGCTTCTGATTCCGAATCCGACTATGAGGATGACGAAGAAACCGGCGCGACCGGTGACGCGGATGATGAGATCCCGGAAGAAGAGGACGCTGCCTCTGGTGCTGCGACCGAGACCGTGGTTCCCCGGGATGCTACAACTTCTCCGACACCCGAGGCCTCTCAGGCCGAGGTGCACCCCGATGCCCCGAGTACCGCCGCTAGAACTGAAGCCACTGCTGCTCCTGCTGCTGCTCCCGAGATCGCTGCTCCCGCTGCCGCCACCGAGATTGCTGCTCCTGCTGATGTCTCTGCCGAGAAGCCGAGTTCCCCTAATTCTTAGAAAAAATTTAAGAGTAGAACTGTTAAATCCCCGGGATGCCGGGTGCAAGATGTAACATACACTATTTTAACATTTGTGCTCCGTACTAAGTTATCTATCTGAACAAGTTATGTCGATCTATTCTGTCACGAGTCCCCGAGTTGCTTTTCATGTTTACCGTACTTAGGTAATTTCTGCTCTTGTCTACCATTTCGGCGTTCGACAGTCGAGTCACAAAACTCCATATACGGCCTACATTACTTAAGACAATCCGAGCTCTGGCTAACCGAATTCCAGACATAAAAAATAACTGGGTTAGCAAAAAATAGGTATGTCGGATAAGTTCCTGCTCCGAGTCCCCGAGACCATTTTCGTGTTCCCCACATTTGATTCTCTTTGCTCTTGACTACCATTTCGGCGTGCGTCAGTCGAGTCACAAGATGATTTTACATGACATACATTACTCTGATTTTGAGAATGGAACTCGGAACTTTCCCGGCATACAAATAATACAAAAGATATGTACCCGGCAGTCCCCGGGTTCCTTCCCGAGATGCCAGTAAAAAATAACAAATGAACTTGACAAAACAAAATAATATAGGCACGAAACCAGGCAGTGCCTTACTTTCATTAATAAGCCCTTTATGTGTAAAAGGGGTGCCTTACTTTCATTAATACTGAAAACTGAGATACATCATACACTGAGCCCTTTATGTGTAAAAGGGGCGTAGTAGAGCTACATTCCATGGACGCTTGGTTTCCTCACCGGATTTGTCCATTACACCTTTCCTAGCCTCCTGTGTATCTACAAGGTAATAAGAGTCATTGTGCAATGCCCTGCTTATCACAAAAGGTCCCTCCCATGGAGGTGACAATTTATGCATTCCGGCCGTGCGTTGGATGAGCCTCAGCACAAGATCCCCTTCTCGGAACACCCTCGGGTGCACTTTCCGGCTATGATAGCGACGGAAATTTTGTTGATAAATTGCAGACCGAGACAGTGCCAATTCCCTTGCCTCTTCGAGTAAATCCACATCATCTTCTCGGGCCTCCTTTGCCTCGGTCTCGGTGAACATTGTCACTCTCGGGGAATCATATTGTATGTCGGTCGGGAGTACTGCCTCGGCACCGTACACCATGAAGAATGGCGTGTACCCGGTAGACCTATTCGGTGTAGTCCGGAGACCCCACAAAACCGCCGGTAACTCCTCTATCCAGCATCCTAGAGTTCTCAACAGTGGCTCGATCAAACGAGCTTTGATGCCGGCCAAGACCAATGCATTTGCTCTTTCGACTTGCCCGTTCGCTTCCGGGTGTGCAACTGATGCTACATCCAGCCGGATTCCCTTCTCAGCACAAAATCGAGCGAATTCCCCCACAGCAAAATTGGTGCCATTATCCGTGATAATGCTGTGCGGGTACCCGTATCTCAAGATGATGTCTTTCAGGAATTGCACAGCGGTGTGTCCATCACACTTCCGGATTGGCTTGACCTCTATCCACTTGGTGAATTTGTCCACCATAACCAGTATATGTGTCATATTGCCTCTTGCCGGCTTGAACTGCCCGACCATATCCAAACACCATACTGCGAATGGCCAAGTGATAGGGATTGTCTTCAGTGCTGACGCCGGCATATGTATCCGGTGAGCAAACCTCTGGCATCCTCCACACTTCCGGACAATGTCTTCTGCTTGCTGTAGCGCAGTGGGCCAGTAGAACCCATGCCGGAACACTTTCTCCACCAGGGCCCGGGATGATGCATGATGTCCACACTCCCCCTGATGTATTTCCAGGATCATCTCTTGTCCTTCTGCCGGTTCTACACACCTCTGGAGTACTTCAGTGACACTCCTCTTGTACAACTCTTGATTGATGACGGTGTATGCTTTTGACCTTCGCATTATCTGCCGGGCTTCCACTTCATTCTCCGGGAGGGCTCCTTCCAAGATGTAAGCCATAATGGGTTGTGCCCATTCCAGGATAGGTCGAACTGGGAACACGGGAGCGTCTGTGTCCATTGGCTATGCCGACATCACCTCCATCATCATCTTTTTCTCGTTTTCTGAGCACTGTGACGCAGTCCCCGGGTTCGATGTGATGCTCCCGACATCTACTTCCATGGGTATGGCATCTGAACCAGGCTCCTTGGGGATGAAGATAGAATCCGACTCGGGTGAGGTTTGAATAGATGGCTTCCTCAAATGTTCCAGAGCTATCCCGGGTGGGATGGCATCCCGAGATGACCCTAGCTTGGACAAGACATCCGCTGCCTCATTTTCTCCTCTGGGTATGTGCTTGAACTCGCAGCCTTCGAAAAATCCGGATATTTTCTGCACATGAAACCTGTATAAGGCCATGTTTGCATCAAGCGCATCCCAATTCCCCGACACCTGCTGCACTACAAGATCGGAATCACCAAAACATTCTATCCGGCGGATGCCGATTTCCTTGGCGACATTTAGTCCATGAACCAAGGCCTCATATTCCGCGACATTGTTAGATCCCCGGAAATGGATTTGCAGAACATACTTTAGTATACCCTGTTTTGGTGAAGTGAGGACCACTCCGGCACCCAATCCGATCTTAGCCTTTGAGCCATCGAAATGCATCCTCCAGAAATTGTAATCCGGCATCGGAGGTTCATATTGCATCTCGGCCCAGTCTACCAAAAAGTCCGGCAGCGCCTGCGACTTGATGGCATCTCGTCTCTCATACGCCGGAGCGTATGGAGACAACTGGATGGCCCATTTGGCTACCCGGCCGCTAGCGTCCTTGCAACCGATGATCTCGGCCAGAGGAGCTTCGCACACTACTGTGATCAGGTGCTCTTGAAAGTAATGCTTGATCTTGGTTACATCCATGTATACTCCATATGCCATCTTCTGGTAATGCGGATAGTTTTGCTTGGATTCCGAGATCACCTCACTGAGGTAATACACCGGCCTTTGTATCAGCTTGCCCCCTTCTTCCCTTTCTACCACCATTGCCACACTGACTACTCGGTTGGTTGCAGCAATATACAGCAGCATAGGTTCCTTGGGTAATGGGGATGCCAACACGGGTGCTGTTGAGAGCATCCTCTTCAAATCGTTGAACGCCGCGTCTGCCTGCGGGGTCCAAACAAATGTTTTGCTTTTCTTCATCAATTGGTATAGGGGCAAGGCCTTCTCCCCAAGTCTACTTACAAACCGACTTAGGGATGCAAGACAACCAGTGAATTTCTGTACATCTTTGAGACGCACGGGCAATTTCATGCTCTCGATAGCACGAATTTTACCCGGGTTGACCTCGATTCCCCGGCTCGAGATGAGGAAACCGAGCAATTTCCCCGCCGGAACCCCAAATGTGCACTTATCCGGGTTCAACTTCATCCGGAATCATCTTAAGTTCTTAAATGTTTCCCTCAGATCATCTATTAGTGAGGCTTTTTCTGTTGTCTTTATGACTATATCATCGACATAGACCTCGGCATTCCGGCCTATCTGGTCATGCAAACATTTCTGCATGCACCTCTGGTATGTAGCACCAGCATTCCTCAAACCGAAAGTCATGACACGATAGCAATAAGCCCCATAAGGGGTAATAAAAGCAGTTTTCAATTGATCATCCGGATTCAAAGGTATCTGGTGAAAACCAGAATAGGCATCTAAAAAAGTCAAAAGTTCACTCCCGGCAGTGGAATCTATTACTTGATCTATCCGGGGCAGTGGAAAGGGGTCCTTCGGGCATGCTTTGTTGAGGTTGGTGAAGTCGATACACATGCGCCACACCTTAAGCAGGAGGGGATCATCCTTCTTCTTCTCTACCAGGACCGGATTCGATATCCAATCCGGCTGCAGCACTTCCATTATGAATCCAGCCGCCAGCAGTACAGCCAGATGCTCCATGACGGCAGCTCTTCTTTCATCCGAGAGGCGCCTAGTTGGTTGCTTCACCGGCTTCGCATCCGGTCTAACAAACAGAGAGTGCTCAGCCAACTCCCTCGGGACACCTTGCAGATCGTCACTCGACCACGCAAAAGCATCCCGGTTCTCACGGAGGAAGTCGACGAGCTCGCCTTCCTATTTGCTGTCCAGGTTGCTGCCAATTATAACTTGGCGCTCCGGGTTGCTGGGATCCACACCCACCTTCTTGGTCTCTTTGGGGGGCTGAAATGACGCACCCTGCTCCGGGTTCACCATCCCGGGCATTCCGAGTTGGGAGGTCTTGGCCATTGCCACCACCTGCTGGATCCTCTTCTTTTCTTCCGCGATCACCAGGGACTAAGCTAAGCATGACCCCGCCGAGGCACATTCCATGGAGCGCTTGTGGTCTCCCGAGATGGTGATCACGCCGTTAGGTCCCGGCATCTTCATCTTCAGGTAGCCCATGTGAGTTGAAATCATGAACTTGGCTAGGGCTGGTCTGCCGATCAGCGCGTGATATGGGCTTTCGAGGTCCACGACCTCGAATTCCAAGCTTTCGGTTCGGCAGTTCTCGCGGGTTCCGGATAGCACTTCAACCCAGATTTTTCCCATGGGCGAGCAAGAGACTCCGGGCACAATGCCGTGGAAGGTCGTCTTGGTAGGCAGCAAGGTGTTCATGGACACCCCCAGCTTCAGCATTGTGTCCTTGTACATGATGTTAATGGCACTGCCATTGTCGATCAGAACTCGGCTGAAGCGGACATTGAGGTTTGGTCCGACAAAAGTTGGATCTACCACCAAGGCATACGCCCCCGGCTTAGGCATAACCCTGGTATGATCCTTCCGGTTCCATGTGATCTCCATCTCGGACCAATGCAAGAATTTGAGCACCGCCGGGATCACGGCGTTCACCTTTAGGGCACGCTGTCGCACACTCCTCCGGTCAGTGGGCTCGGTCACGAAGACCACATAGCTTTGATGTGCTTCCCGGTAGTTACCCTGTTGTTGTCCGACTTGGTTACTGGGGCCTGCACCGTTGTCGTTCCGTGTGTGCACCATATTCATTGGCCGAGGTGGGGGCCCTCGCGGAGGCGGATTGATCCGGATAGCGTTGGCCCCCGATGTCGGAGGAGGGGGTCTCGGAATGTTGGGCCGAGATGCCGGAGCACTCGGCCGAACAGCTCTCGAGCTGCCTTCCTGCAAGGTGCGCTGATACCAGCTGCACTGCCGAGTAGAGTGGTTTGCGGGCTTGTTGGCCTCCAGAGTATGGTAGCAGCATGGCTTGTTCAGCATCTCCTCATATGTCAGGGGCTTCTTTTGTTCCACCCAGGTCTTTTGCACCTCCTGACTCTGACCCCAAGCCGGGCCACTTGTCTTTTGACACTGACTGTTGCCGGCATCCTCTTGCTCCCGGGTTACTGCTGCGACGTGCTGTGCGGCATGGTGGTACTCGGGCTGACTCCTTTTCTGGCCAAAATCCTGGCGATCATGGCTCCTGCCAGATCCCGAACGCTGAGGTACCGCATTCCTCCTGTTGGAGTCACCGACATCCACCAGGGGTTGCATGGGATCTCCAAGTGTATAGGTATCGGCGATGCGCATGGTTTCTGCCAAGGTCGCTGGCATCTTTCTTTGCAACTTCTGCCACAGCATTGAGCCATGCCGGCATCCTTGTGCAAACCAGGAGATGGCCTGTGCCTTTACCACTCCTTCGCAAGAATTGCGAATGTTGCTCCACCGGGTAAGATACACCCGGTCAGTCTCGTTGCTCCTTTGCCTACAGATGGCGAGCTGTTGAGGCCTGTTTGGCCTTTTGTACGTGCTGGTGAAGTTGCTGATGAATGCCTCCTCAAAGTCTAACCAGCAGTCTATGCTGCCAGTTCTCAGGTTGTTCAACCAAATCCGGTCAGGTCCTTCCAACATCTGCGGTACGTATCGTACCGCCCATCGTCTGTTTCCACCGGCTATGCTTACTGCAGTTACATAGTCGGTTAGCCAGTTCTCCGGCTTCTTGCTGCCGTCATAGGACTTGGCACCCTTGTTGAGCTGAAAATTCCGAACAGGTGGTTCCCGCATGATCCGGGGTCCAAAGCAGGCAGGTCCCGGAGGCCCTTGCTCTTCCACTAGCTCGGATTGGTGAATCCGGTCGAGTCGGAATCTGGCATCTGCCGGATTCAGCTGTCTGGTTCCTATCCGAGATCCCAAAGGATTCTCGTCGGGCTGATATCCGAGCTGCTGCAGTCTCGAGTTGCCATCGTTGAGCCTGTTCTGCGCCGGGATCACAGCCTGCTGTGGAACAGAGGCGACCTCCCTTTGTGGGTTTCCCTGAACATGAGGAGGGTTCCGGGGTGGATTACCACGGCCGATTGGGTTATTGTTTCCTACACCCAGGTTACCGTCCTCACGGGTACTTCCCGCCTGCCCCGAGTTATGCTGCCCGGCTTGCTGGATACCGGCGAAGGCCGGATCATAGGTCTGTAGCTGCTTGTTCTTCCCGGAACCTCGACTCCGGCTCTTGCTCTTGCTCTTGCTTTTGCTCGGATGCGGGGAAGAGGCATCCCCGTCCGATTTCTGGCTATTGGGTCTAGCTGAATGCACTTGGGATCCTGCCCCGGGGTTCTTCTTCTTGAAGGCCTTATTCTGACGGTTGGCCTCGATTACTAACTCGTTTACTCGCTCCTGTTGTTTGCGTAGGGCCTCACCGGATAGCCCTACCAATTCGGCCATGGCGGCTTCGGCAGCCCTAAGAGTTTTCGCCGGTGAGCTGTACACCGGCTTCCCCGCTGAAATCCGGCTTCCCGTGTGACTGGTTGTGGCTCCACCTGCCAGTTCGTCATTCACCATTCTTCCTTTCTTGCGCAGATCCGCGATGCGCTTGTCCCGGGAGTCTATCTTAAGGAATCTGTGAGCTGCATTGTACTCCCGGAGACTGGCATTGAGTTCACGACAGATCTCAGCGATCTCCTGTGCTTCAGCGAGTAGCAACCTCCGCTGCTCCTCCAAATCAGCCGAAGTGGCCTCGGTATCCGCTTCAGCAGCTACAGGTACAGCCAACTTGGCCACCAGGCCCGAGAGGGAATCCGGACGGCGTCGTGGTTGTGACGGCTGTGGATCACCATCCCGGGCCGCACCTCTTTCCTGAGGAGGTTTGGCCAAACGGATGTGGCCGCTCCCGGTATCGCCGTCAGCGTCCTGGTACTCCTCCTCGGTTGCCCCGACCATCATCACCGCGACGGAACTCGGGGGGCGACCGGCACGCAGACCCCGAGCAGCGCAGAGCATGGGAGGATCCTCAGCTTCCAGGACCACGTCCGGGTAGCTACAGATTACTTCGGTGGCGACGTAGGTGGTGAAACCACCAAAGTCAATGAGACATCCGTTCACCGGAAAGGGTCTGTTCCGAAAGCATCCTGCGTTGTCGCAGACGAAGTCCATCTCCCCTAGCCTTACGACCAGGCCAGAGAGAACCCGAACGTCGAAATGAACGGGGGAGCCCGTCCGGATGTGTACACCAGCCAACGCCTCTGTCTGCCCCACGGTGGGCGCCAACTGTCGTGGTGGTGTCACGGCAGATGCCATAGGATGGCTAATGTGTGGGGCCGATGGACGTTGGTGGATCCGGGGAGGGATAGCGAGCTGAATAGCTCACACGAGGAGGATCCCGGTATAACCGAGATCTCCCAAGAACTAGAAACAACAGCAATACGATATAGGGGAGATCTAACAAACAAGAACGAAGGCACGAAGGCACACAACACACACACGATATACCCAGGTTCAGGGCCCTCGTGAGGAGGTAACACCCCTACTCCTGCCTTTCCTCTCTATATAACTGTGGTACAAGGGCTACAATTTGCTCTTAGATCTCTCAAAGTGAAGAACACGAAGAACTAGATGAACTCAAGGTATGAAGAAGTAAAAGCTCTAGGAGTAAATGCAACTACTGCTTTGGTTCCCAAGTTGGTCCCTCCCTTCACAGAAGCAGTTATGGTGCCTTTTATAGGGTTTCGGCCAGGAGGGCCGGAAACCCTAAACCGGCTTGGCCCCACCGGACAGGCCTAGCCGGCATGTCGTCACCGGCTAGTGCGACCTAGTCGCCGCGCTATCCAGCGTAGCCCCTTCGTCATCATCTCAGCAAGGACAGCAGGCGCCGTCCTGGATCATCATTGTCCCCCTGTCAGAGACAGGATATGTCTTTGCCCATCTCGGATAGCCTTTTCCGGATTGCCGGGCTAGGCACATCGTGTCTTGTCGTACCGTTGTCGTACCGGCTGACAGGCTCCCGTGTCAGGCGGGAGGTGACCATGCTTCCGTGTCAGGCGGGAGGTGACCATGCTTCCGTGTCAGACGGAAAGGTACTTCCCCCCGCATCAGGCGGGAAAGCCTGCTACAGACCGTTGACGGCCTACCGGGATCCCTCATGCTGGTTACCTCCTTGCTTGCCCCCGTGAGCCTCTCCTGCATAAGATCAAGACCGAGATAGACACTCCGGTTAGCACTTACCCGGACCATCTATCCGGTAAAACCGAATACACCTCCTTCCGGGAGTCTCCTTGGAGCCCAAGATCCGAGATCCTCTCTGGAGGTGTCCGAGCTCGTCCGTGGATACGTATCTCTAGGCCTAGCCTCCCGAAGATGTCTTAGCTTACCGGCAAAGACATCTTCGAGAAGCTAGTTCTTAGAGGAACCATCCACTGATGCCTTTGCTGCCATTGTGAAGGCTCGGGGTGTCTATTTATAGCTGTTAGAGCTGACCCTTGTGTCTGCCAGGTGGCACTTTGCACTCTTCCAGCGTTCAAGGGCCAAGTTGCCCCTTCATCACACCAGGGGGTGTCCCTTGCTTTCGTCAAAGGTCAAGTACTGTTGGCATATTGCTGAGTTATTCCGGGATCTGCCCCTACCCGGGGGGCAGCCCCCCGACACGAGTAAAGGCGGAACATCACAAGCCAGCGGGATTGTTGCAACCTTTACCTATACCGGATTGGAAATGGGAACAGATAGGAATGGATTTCATTACTGGGTTACCGCGTACCAGATCGGGATATGATTCGATTTGGGTAATAGTGGATCGATTGACAAAGGTGGCCCATTTTGTGCCAGTAAAGACTACCTACTCAATTGCTAAGTTGGCAGAGATTTACATGAGGAGGATAGTGTGTTTGCATGGTATTCCCCAGAGGATTGTGTCTGACAGAGGTACCCAGTTTACCTCGCATTTCTGGAAACAACTACATGAATCGTTGGGTACGAGATTAGAGTTCAGTACAGCATTTCATCCCCAAACGGATGGACAGACCGAAAGAGTAAACCAAATTCTAGAATATATGCTGAGGGCATGTGCCTTGGACTACAAGTCTAGTTGGGATGATAATTTGCCGTACGCGGAATTTTCCTATAACAACCGCTACCAAGCGAGCATAGAGATGTCGCCGTTTGAGGCGCTTTATGGTAGGAAATGCACCACACCACTACTTTGGAGCGGTGTTGGAGAGCGAAGTTTATTTGGACCTGATATAATCCAGGAAGCTGAAGAGAAGGTTCGAATAATCAAGGACAGATTGAAGATCGCGCAGTCCAGACAGAAAAGCTATGCAGATTCAAAAAGGAGAGAAATCACATATGAGATAGGTGACAGGGCTTATTTAAGAGTGTCACCAATGCGTGGTGTGAAGAGGTTCGGTATCAAGGGTAAACTTGCACCTCGATTCATCGGCCCCTTTAAGATTCTTTCCCGCAAGGGAGAAGTGGCGTATGAGCTAGAATTGCCGGAAGTTTTGTCAGCAGTTCACAATGTCTTCCATGTGAGCCAATTGAAGAAGTGTCACCCAGAGATGACAGAAACCCCGCTACGGGATACAGTGCCACTAGAAGAAGTTCAGTTGGAAAGTGACCTGACGTATGAAGAGAAGCCAATCAAAATCTTGGAGATGGCAGAAAGGGTCACACGAACCAAGACTATCAAATTATGTAAGGTCCAGCGGAACCACCATACCGAAGAAGAAGCAACTTGGGAACAGGAGGATGATCTTCGGGAAGAACACCCACATCTTTTTGCAGGCCAAACCGAATCTCGAGGACGAGATTCATCTTAAGGGGGTTAGGTTTGTAACATCCCAATTTTGCAGAAATTTAAAACTTTGCATTCATACATCATTCATCATATAGGCTTAACATTTAATCACATAAGTACTAAATAAAATTTCAATTATGAGTTTAAATAATGTTTAATCCCATTAGGTGTTTATTTAAACTTACTTAATAAATATAATTTTTTCAAATTATATAATGGGTAAGTTTATTATTAAAAATTGCTAATTTAAATAACCTTTCCAAAATATATTTTTATGAATTTTTCGGAAATGTTTTGAATAGGTTTAAAAATCATTTAGTAAATCAGTTTTGAAAACAGTTTTTAATTTATTTAAAAGAATATGTTTTCCGGGCCGGCCCAGATGCTATCCGCCGCGCGCGCGTGAGCTAGCAGCCCATCGGCCCGCTCCAGCGCGCGCCTCTCTCCTCTCTCGCTGACAGGTGGGTCCCACCTGTCAGCCGTCTTCAAGCTCCGTCCGGAGATCGCGCCGGAGAAGGAGTCCGCGTCCGAGCCGTTTTCGGCCGTTTCTCGCCGCGTCTAGCGCCCCTGCCCCCTCCTATATATTCTCCTCGAGGCCGCCTCCGAAAACCCCCCCAAACCCTACCTTTCCGCCGTCGGGCTGCTCGGAATCGAGACCGCCGCCGCCATTGCCGCCGGGCATTTTGCACGATTTCGGTAAAACCGAGCACCTCGAGCGCCCCCGCTCTCTTCCCCTCACCTCCCCATCTCCTTGCGCACACGCTGAGCCCCCTCGCTTGTCTTACTTCGCAACCGAACGCCGAAACCGTCCTCGACCTGAGGCCGTCGCCGCCGTCCACGACTCCGACGAGGAAAGGAGAGGGTTACCGACGCCGCAGCCGCGCCATCGACTTCGTCTCCTTCTCCGCTTCATTTTGGTAAGAACCGCGCCTCCCGGAGCTTCGTTTTAACGCCGGAAACGTCGAGGCCGACGCGCCGCCGCCGCGGACGCCATCGCCGGCGAGCATTTCGGCGACCCGCGCGCCGCTCGGTTCGGCCGGGCGTCCCAAGTCGTTGGATCTAGATCCAACGGATCTAGATCAAAACGCTCCCGCGCGTCCGATCTCATTTAAATCGGACGGCTCTCGTCCACGATCCGCGCGAACCGTTTTCGTCCAATAGGATCGTGCCACGTAGCCCCTCTTATTTTCTTTTTCGCAGGAATTTTATAAATAAAACAGAAAATATGCAAAACTTAGAAAATTCATAACTTAAGTTCTGTAAATCCAAATTCAATGAATTTTATATCCACGGATAGCCCTGCTAGTAGTTTAATTCTACATCATTTGTTTTTGCTTTTGATAAATAATAATTCATAAGATCATCCGAGGAGTAATTCGGCTATTAAATCCATAACTTAAATAATAAAAATGTTTTACAAATAAACTCAATTATTTTAGGTTTAGGTTATTAACCTCTGCCCAGGAATATTAATATGTGTCTTATTTGAAAACTTTCTTAGAACAATAAAAGTTGTAAAATCTAAGTTTTGCTATATTGTTTTGAATTATTAAATTGTTAAGTGAAATGAGAAATTCCTAGAATTTGCATCTCATGCATTTAATAACAGAGAATATAAATTATTGATAAGTGTGTCTAATTCTACACATGGCATATCATGCATGCATACATCTTTTATTTGGTGTTGTGAGATATCGTGTGGATATTTATTTGTATGTATTGCTTGTGCTAGATTGTGAAGGAGAGGAAGGACTTGCATGTGATTGTTATTCTTGTTGTGCCTGCCCCTCCTGCTGCCAAGGCAAGTGACTTCATAAAACACTTACTATTTTATTCTATTCCATACCTAGTGTTTTAAGCAGTTTTTGCAAAAGTAGTATGCATGATAGTTTTTGGGAGATTGTAGTATGCTATGCAAACCTTTTAGGTTTCCCCTTGGAAATTCCAGATTAGACCCCTATTATAATTTAGTGGAAGTACCTGCTGCAAAAGTGATTGTTTTATGGTTGATGTGATAAATGAAAATTTCCACTAAATTAATTTAACGTCTGGGTGGATTGGGTCGATCGAGGAGGTTTCAAGTTGAGTGGCTTCTCAGGGCCAAGTTTCATGGTTGTCTTCGCCCAAGATAGTTTCTACGTACTTGGGGCCATGATATGCGGTGTTAGCCTGAGTTGCTCACTTGTGGTAGGCCACCCAGGGCTATGAGATTTAAGTTTACACTGAGTCTAGTTGCTTATCGTGCAACCATTGGTCAATATGGGCCCTGTCTTGATGGAGTAAGTTGATGTGGACCTGGGTCAAGAGATTGATGGTGGTAGAGTTGATAGGACGGTGGTAATCTCTTAGTATGATCATGGGAAAGAAACTTCTGAAAAGTCTCGTCTTGATCTTCTCCTTTTCCTTCTCACTAAAAGAGTGTAGAGGATAGTTTGGGTTGATTGAGTCTAATGGTGAAAGTGCACACCCTCTCGAGAGTTAAAACCTAAGATCTTAGCCGTGTCCCCGGCATCGGACAAATTGAGTAACTACACAAGGTTGTCTTCTGAAAATCTCTTGATCCCAATTTCTTAATAAAACTTGTTGGGTAAACATGGGTAGGAGACTTGGACTTGTCTCGAGATGTCTCTTAAGGAGAAGATTTTAAATTCAAAAAGTTGTTTATCAAAAGTAGGAGAAAACTAGCTTTGCGCAATAGCCTTGAGCTCCACCAGCCAAATAAGCATATAGATATAGCTTAGTAGAACATTAGAAATTAAAGTCACTTGCCACCACAATTCAATTGTGCTGACCCTTTATAGCTGGGCTGCAACTAAACCTTGCAGAATGTCCGAATGAGGAGTAAGGGGGTCGTCTTCGAGCTACAACCAACATGATTTGCCAGTGGCTTCATGGAGAAGATGTAGCTCCATACTATCTTTAGTTTTGCGTTTGAACTCTGAAATAAAGTGTGAACTATTTATTCAGCTAGCATTTCCGCTATGCTAAGTTGTAAGGATTATTTGTTTTTGGATCATTCGTCTCGTTCTGTAATAAATTATGAGATTGTACTGTGATATTACATCTTATTGGAGAATGCGAGACTTATGTGATCCAAGTCTTCGCACTATTCATATGTGCCATTGCTTTCGTAAGCAAGGGCACTACAGACTACACAAGGTTGTCTTCTGAAAATCTCTTCATCCCAATTTCTCAATAAAACTTTGATGGGTGAAAACATTAGTTGTCTTCAATTGACATTTGGTCTTTTCATTTGTTGTTGGATCCCGATGACGTGTCTCGTTGGAAGGACAAACATTATTCGTCTTGGTACTTTTGTGCCATCACGATAAGTGTAGAGGGTCTTGGTTTGTTCTATGGAACCTTTCTCCTATGTGGAGTTGCCTATCTCATTCATTTTTTTTAGTCTACCTTCTTATGCTCAATGGTTTTGGCCTTGACCTTATTGTATTTTGATATCTTTTCAATTTGGTTTCTCCAATCATCTGTTGATTCGAGTTTTTGTATATAATGTGGAGAACTCTTTTTCTTGCCACACTTTTGTGTAGCTTCTTGATTTAATTAATATTTTGTCCAAAATTGTATCTCTTTTGGTTCTTGAAAGTTTTGTGCATGCATATTTACAACATGTATATCTTATGTCATGCTTACTTTCCTCGTTCCAATATATAGTATAGACTCCACCATTTCCTAAATGGTTAAGATGTGCCTGAAATTCAATTTCATATTAATAGGTACATATTTATGTGGAGTTTGTCCTATGTATTGTACTTGCTCTAACTACTTTGGACCCAATGAGTTTGGGTACCACTTTGTACTTCAATTTGTTTTAGGTACATTGGAGATGCATTGGAAGCTTGTCTCGATTACAAGGAGAGAGTCCTCATCATGTGCCTTCTTGAGCCAAGCTTGGATGATCATGAACTCCTACCGTCTACTTCATCAATGCTAACTCGGTAACAAGTATCTACCTCGTGCTTATTTTTCTAGCTCTCAACCTTGTGTAGGTTGTACTTTGGCATGAGTCCCTCTAGTGGCATTTGACATGGTTTTTGCAAAGTTTCTTTCAAACTTATTTATTCCAGTTATGAGCAAGCCGGGATGATTACATAGTAAGGGGAATACATAATCATTCTCATGATTCATCAATTCCAAATATGTTAATCTAGCAAAATTTGTCTCATATGCAATATCGATGAATTTTCAAAATCATTTGCGATTTGTGAGTGTTCTTACCTTTCCCGAAGCTTCCCAACTATCACTCATCTCTAGTGTATACTTGTGATGCGTTGGTGTTGGAAGTTCATCTACATCTTTTAAGATAAAATTGAGCTTTGTGTTATTCTTTTAAGAAAAATTCTTATTGGTATATTTATGACTTCCTTGTGGATATCATGTTCTTTACCTAGTACCTATTTTGTGTATGCATGCTTCTTTGTGGACTTAGTGCCTACTTAAAAACTTATATACATGAGAGTAAGTACATCTTTTTTTGGTATTCAAAATCTTTAGTGATCACCTTTATTGCTCTCTTGATCCTTTGATGATCTCTAAAAGGCACAAGCTTTACATTTGATTTGGTATTCTCTTTGCCTCTTAATAAGCTTGTGAACCTATTTGATGTGTATTCTTTGGTGTGTTTGTATTCGAAATACATGATATGCACTTTGTGCCTCTTACCTTGAAAGACTATGGGGATGCCTAGGTTCATCCTTCTTAGTCTCCTATAATGTATTTTCATGTCACACCCATCCTTTCTCGGTTGAGCAAGTCTTTAATTGTCACGACTCTTTCCTTTTGCTCAACATTTGTTTGTTGCAAGTTTCATCCCTTCCTTTTTTACATCTATGCTCTCTTGCACTTGGTTATGTTCAAAATAATCTAGGATGGAATGAGGATTCCATTTTATGCATACTATATTAAAACACTAATCCTTCATTGTGCATGTACCTTGGGGAGTTCCATCTTTATTTCTTTGAACACTTGGTTGATTTTATCATACTATCTTCTTGTGTCCAATTATTTTTGGATAATTTGATTGCTTGCTTCATTTGTGAATTCATCTTTTGTTTAGCAATTGGTATCTTTCTATTTGATTTCGATTGATATCTTTCTTTTGCATCCTTTGGATCCTCAATATAATTTGATCACCTCCATCTATTCGTCATGGGATATATGTATTTGATTTCACTCATATCATGAGAAATGCATAATTTATGGAGGAGCTCTTATTATATTTGCCTTCTAGATTTTTCACCCATTTCGGCAATGGATGCCAATTGGGGAGAGATTTAGAGGGTTAGAAGGGAATTTTGGTTCTCTTGCATCTTTGCTTTGCTTAGTGCGTTACTTTGTTGTTTGAATTCCTTATATAAACCCTCGTGAAAGGGATTGTCATCAATTACAAAAATGGGGAGATTGAAAGGGCATGTGCCCTAATATATGGTTTTGGTAATTAATGACAATCCCTATGTTCTAATGTTTGTGTTGAGCATATTGCAAATATGTCTTGAAGTTGTCAAGACATCACCTATATGGAAAGATGGGATGATACGAGATTGATCTAGAGGTTGATCAACACACAAAGCTACAACATGTACCAAGTGGATCATGTATCTATTGGGATGGTAAGGTCTTGTCCATATAGCTTTGTGAACTAACCCAAATGTGTGTGTGGTATCTATATGTGGGGTTAGGTATCTTCCCATGGGCTTGCAACAAGAAGATCAATTCATATAGCTCATGGAGGATGACGTCATGTCATGATCATCATCAAGGTTGAGAAGAGCAAGACCAAGAGAAGCATGTCGGAGATATCTTATGCATGGAGGAAGAAATAGAGACATGAAGACGAAGCTAAGCGAGACTCTTCCATAATGGAGTATGGGAGGGTATTTGAGAAGTTGTAACATCCCAACATTTTGGAATGTTCAAAAATCACTAAAATTTAAAACTTTTGTTTTGATTAAAATAAAATATTAAAATGCATAAGAAAACTAACTATAAAAGACTTCAACCAATTTGAAAAAGTCTATTATTTGAAAATTTCCAATGTGTCATTATTTTCAAAAGTTATTTCCAATTAAACATTACATTATCCATGGTATTTAAAAAACCTCAATATATAATTTGACAAATATTTTATAAAGTACAAACCATTTTATTTTAGGTAAATAGTTTACTTATAAGTAATTGATTTCAACCACTTAGCCTTAGCTATAAATAAATTAAAACAATAATTACAAGTGTTATTTTAAACAATTGAAAACATTGTCTTTTTGCCAAAAGATTATTATTCATTTACCTGAGTTCAAAACATAGTTTTGGAAATTACAAGTCTCTAGGTTATAACTTTAAAACTTCATAGATTATATAATTAATGAATTATCCAAATAAACATTTCCTTAGCTTAAATGATTTTCATTAATGTTCAAAACATAAAATGGTTTTCATGAATATATTCAATATAAGAAATAAAATAAATCTAAAATCTTTTCCAAAGGTATGTTATGGAGTTTTCAAATTAGTTAGCGAAATATAAAACATAATGGTTCACAAAATAATTGGAATTAAAAGTTTAATTTATTATATTTCTCATTTCCTTAACATTATCTATATTCTGTTATTTCACTATTATACCAAAATAAAGATGAATAGTTATTGAAAATGAGTTTAAGATAACTTAATATCAAACCTATAAGTTTGTGGAAATTTCATAAATTTATTTAAACCCAAATGAAATTATTAAAACCCTAAATTTCAAAATTGACATTTGGTGTCCATTTTGCAAATAATAAATTTTTCAAAAATATTATTTTTAAAAGTCTTCAAAACATAACCATAAGTGTTTTAAATGATAGACATTGTTTTTTTACAATATTAAAGAAACTAATTTGAGTTGATTTGGTTTCTTAATTTAAAAATTATGTAAAAATTCAGAAAACAAAAAAGGAAAAAAAAAGCTAACTGGGCCGAAGCCCAACATCTATCGTCCACGCGCGCCCGAACAGCAGCGGCCCAGCGCAGCCCAGCCCGCGTCCTCTCCTTCTCTCACTGACGTGTGGGGCCCACACGTCAGGTTGTCTTCAACCTCCCGGAGACGGCGCCCACGTCCACAGCCGAAAACGGCCGGCGTTACCTCGCTTCAATTCGCGGGAACTAGGACCGGATTCAACGCCCCCTTCGACCCCTTTTAACCCCCTCCTCCTCTGCACCATTTCCCCTCTCGTTGCTCTCTGTTTCGTGCCGTCGGGCTGTTAGAAATCCTCGCCGACCATCCGCCACTACCCCCGGCGAGGAGTTCTATTTCCGGTGGACGTCGACCATGCCGAGCTCTCCCACCTACTCCATCCTTCGTTATTCTTCCTCGTGCATCTGTCTAACTTGGTGCGGTATTTTATTTCGTGCTAGGTCGAGCTGTGCATCCACGACCGACGCCGTCTGCCGCCATCTCCAACTCCGGCGAAGGATTGCCGAAGAACGAGGGCGCATCGAGGTCCCCGAGCACGCCACCTAGACCGCCTCCACCTGCTCTTGTTCGGGTATGTCCTATCTGTCCTCGCTCGCCTTAGATCGTGTAGAACGCGTTGTGCCGATCATGTCGCCGCGGCGCGCTCCGTCTCCGGCTAGGGTTCCTGCGAACAGCGCCGCTGGGTTGGATCGGTTTAATCACGGCCGTTGGATCTAGATCGCACGGCTTCCTTTTAATCCTATTTCCGAACCGGTATCAGCAAATCACACGAGGCCACGTCAGATCCGCGTCAGCAGCACAGTCAGCGCTGACGTGGAAACTGATTTTTCTCGATTTAGTTAATTGACAGTTTTGTAGAAAAGACCCTCACATTAGTTTTATCATATATTTTTCTCTGTTTATCCAAATTCAAATATTTTTATATATTTGGAAAGCCCTTGACATGTAGAATATTTTGGTACTGTTAGAATTCAAATTTGACTAAGTTTAAAATATTCAAAATTCAAATGGGAGATTTGAGTATATTTGTCATAACTTTAAATCTGTAAATTCAAAAATTGCAAATAAAATTGTTTTTGAGACTTTGGAATATTTGTAAATTGAGGCCACTGCTATAAAATATTTTTGAGTAATATTTGAATGAATTCATAGTTATATATTTAATTTAAATAGTTTGAGTATTTTCAACATAACTATTAATAAAATTATTATTTTTGATTAAATGAAATTGCTATAAATTTAATTAAATGCTCCCTGTCTATTAACACTATTTATTAAATTTTGTTATAAAAATTTAATCATAGAAAACCTTAATCTTATAATTATTCCTTTTATTATATTTTCCAAAAATAGAAATTAATTAAATTGCATGTATAGCCTAATGCATACTTTATAAATATCACAAATTTTGTATGATATTTCTTAGGATTTCAAAGTGCATTGCATGCATAACTTATTTTCACATATAGATATATTTCCCATAGGAAATCTCTTCATTATTGTCTCTAAGTTAGGAATATTTCCAAACTTAGTATTTTGGTAAAAGTGATATGCACTTAGAGACTTAGGATTTTCAACATGGAGCTAGAAGACCAATGAAGGACTTAGCCAAAACAAGACTCCAGAAGAATGTCCAAGAAGTAGAAGCACTTAGAAGATAAATCAAGAGGAAGATCATGAAGACCAACCAGAAATATTTTCTTAAGTCTTGCTCCCTCTCTCTTTCATTTCTCCTTTCTTCTCTTAGACCTCTTGAAGACTAAGTTAAATCCAAGACCAGCCTAGGTGATACAAAAATCATCAAGTCTGAAGATTATTCAAGTCTACCAAGAATTCAATCAAGACATCACCAAGGAGAATATTACAAGTCTGGAGATGAAGCCTGGAAGACCAACTAAATCTTTCTTCTATCTTTTCCCTCTTTCCTAATCTTGTCTTTCACTTAAGACTTAAAAAGATTTTCATGGCATGACATGCATCTCTAGTCCTTAGAAATAATTTGCATATCATACATAACATGTTTTCCTTAGAAGTTTTATGAAACTTATTTGTTCACTATGTATGTGCATGTATGTTTGATGATTGTTGTTTGTTGATTGTTGTATTGTTGTTTGCTTATATTGTTTAGATTGAACGGAGAGCAAACGTTCGTTGTTGAAAAGAGTTTGTGAACAACGACAACATTCAAAGGCAAGTGGCACGCCTCATAAACTTCCTATTATTTTCTATATGCATTACTTAGTGTATTTTTATATAAGCATGTGTAGGATAGTATATTGCTATGCTAAACCTGTGTAGAAATTTCTTATTCTTGTGTCTAGGCTCCTATACAATACTTAGTAGAATTATTGATGCTATTCAAATGTTGTTTTGTGAAAATCTAAATTCTACTAAGTTAAGAATGAAACACCTGGGTGGTAAGTGGTTGTATGGTTTATGTTGAGTGGCTACTCAGGTCCATGTCTATGGTTCCTGGAGTATGTACACTTGTGAATGGCCACCCAGGAACAGAGGAATCTTAAGAACTCCGAGTGACGATTGCTTCCAGTGCAGCCATTGCCATATGGGCTCTGGCTTGATCAATTATGTTGCGTGGACTCTCTCCGGCTTGACAAGCAGATGTAGGGGGTGTTAGGTGGAACGGGTCAAGACAGAGTGGGAGGGAAAATGATTCTGAAAGATCTCGTCTCATTCTTCTCCTTTCCTTATCACTATAAGTGTGTAAAGGATAGTTTGGGTTGAATGGGTACAATGGTGAAAGTGCACAACCTCTGCGGAGTCTAAAACTAAGTACTTAGCCGTGTCCCCGGTACGGACAATTTGAGCAGCTGATCATGGACGTCAAACGGAGGATTCCATCATTCCAACTTCAGAAATAAAACTTGATGGGTGAACAGGGGAAGATGAGATTATGGTTTTCATGCCATACTTGTCTTGATTTGAAGAAAGTGTTTTCCAAAGAGATAGGAAAAATTGGCTTTATGCAAAATAGCCTTGAACTCCACCAGCCAAATATGCATATAGGCTATTATAGTTATTCCAGTAAGTGTCCACCATAGTGTCACTTGCCAGACTCCATTTTTAATGGAATCTGACCCACGTTGTTGCAATATTTTTCTTATTGCAGATTGTTCAGATGACGAGTGAGGTTTCCTTTAAACGTTTCGAGTCTGCAACCAACATGTTTTCGCCTGTGGCAACATGAAAGAGATGGAGACTCACTGTTATCGTATTTCCGTTGTGTACTTTTTCAATGCTAGCTTTATACTATGCAACTTGTATCAAATATTTTGTAAGTCTGGATCATCGATGTAATAAAATTTATACTTTGTTGTGATATTACATCGTAGACTGTGTGTGCAAACGAATCGATACAGGGATTTGCACTATACACAGGTATCTGCCAGGTACGCTACAGAAGTCTTCATCAAGCATGTACTAGCAAGCGCAATCAAGAAATGTGGTCCACTTAAATAGATCAAGATCGTCATCATCTAGCTCAAGTGGAATGCTCAAGGATAGATAGGCGTACTATCAAGAGGGGCTCTCGAGTGAGTAACTTGATCGCATCTTTGTGGAGAGCTCAAACCTTTGCATACTTGACATATCATCTTTCTTGTTTCTTATTTGTCTTTTCTCCTTGTGAGGTTTTGGAGCTTGTTGTGATCTTCATAACAAGCTCAAGTTCATCAAAAACAAAGTTCGTTTGAAAAGTTCCTTGGTTTTTTATGTTGGAGGTTTTACCGGTTGTTCCTTTTTCAAGAGGTTTTATGTTTCCCCATTTGGTTTTAACCTCCCATCTTTTAGTATGATGTTTCTCTGCATTATCTTGTAGAGTTCTTCGTTGTGATTCCAACGAGCCAAAAATCATACAAAACATAGTTCGGATGGTCAAGATACTGTCGTTTTCGTGTTGGTATTCCTACAGCTTTCGGATGCTCAGGTTCGGAGATTTCCGAATCGGACGGATTTCAGTACTGATTTCGCTCAGAAAACTTCGGAGATCTTTCCGGAAATCTCCGGGGGTCGGAAATTTCCGGCCATAGGCTGGAAATCTCCGGTCTAAGCTGTTGTAACGGATAGAATTGTGGGAGGGGTATACCCCTCCCTTCTTCTTCCTTGGGTGAGCACTGATACGTCTCCAACGTATCTATAATTTCTTAAGTTCCATGCTATGTTATATCATGTTATTATATGTTTTATATGCATTTTATATAGTTTTATGCATTTTCTTGGACTAACCTATTAACAAGATGCCAAAGTGTCAGTTCCCTGTTTTCTGTTGTTTTTTGTTTCAGAAAAATACTTAAGGAAATATTCGCGGAATTTGAAATAAAACATCCTGGAATTATTTTTGGGAAAGAAATGTTCCAGAACACCAAAGACGAGACGGATAAGAGCCACGAGGCGGCCACACCACCCGGTGGCGTGGGTCCCATCCTGGCCGCGCCAGGAGGTGGTGTGGGCCCCTCGGACGCCCACCGACATCGCCCCTTTGCCCATTTTATATGATTTAAAAACCTATAAAACACTAGGAGGATGTTCGATATTTACTCCACGGGTCGAGAGCGCCGCCGCCATCGAAGACAAGATTCGGGGGACAGAAGTCTCTGTTCCGGCACCCTGTCGGGAAGGGGAATTGCCCCCGGAGCCATCTCCATCGACTCCACCACCATCTCCATTGCCGCTGCTGACTCATATGATGAGGAGTGAGTAGTTCTCCCCCGGGGCTGCGGGATCTGTGGAAGCCATGTGGTTTATCTCTCTCTCCCATGATGTGATCTATTATGTGATCATGAGCTTTGTAATCTAGTTGAATATGTGATGCTACTCTTTATCTATTATGCACTCTAGAGGTACTTTAATATGAACTCCGGGGTTATTCACGTGTGTAACGGTGACAGTGTGTGCACCGTGTGTGATTCCCTTTATGACATTGTTGGTGTTAGTTTACTCTGACTTTGACGATGCTCTTGTAACCCGTCATAATGAATTGTGTTTGTTATCCAACATGAGAGTGTTTGAGAGTAGTGTTTATTTATTTAACTTCGATGTCATTGTTGAGAATGTCCACTGGTGAAAGTAGGATCCCTAGGCCTTGTTTCTAAGCATTAAAACACTGTTTCCAACAAGTTCTGCTACATGTTTGCTTGCTGCCATTTTTATTACAGATTGCAATTACTACTTATAATCATTTATACTACTTGTATTTCACTATCTCTTCGCATAACTAGTGCACCTATACATCTGACAAGTGTATTGGGTGTGTTGGGGACACAAGAGACTTCTCGTATCTTAATTGCAGGGTTGCTTCAGAGGGTTATCTTTGACCTTTACCTCCCAGAGTTCGATACACCTTGGGTGATCCACTTAAGGGAAACTTGCTGCTGTTCTAAAAACCGCTGCTCTTGGAGGCCCAACTCTGTCTACGAGAATAGAAGCGTGCATAGACATCAAGCTATTTTCTGGCGCCGTTGACGGGGAGGTGAGCGCTTGAAGGTATCTCCTTTAGATTCTGCAGTTATTACTTTTTTCACTAGTTAGGCTAATGGAAAACAACAACAAAATTAGAGATCTCTATGAAATTTATCTTGAGCTAGGACATGAAGTGTTTGAAGAGAAAATTTAAAACCTATGGAGCTTTATTTGCATGCTAATAGCAATGTTTTTAGTATGAATTCTTTGAACACCATTATTTCTAATGCTATGGAAAATTCTAAGCTTGGGGGAGTTTGTTTTGATGAGCATGATGTTTTTAGTCCCCCAAGCAAGGAGGAGAAAATTTTCTTTGATGATATCTTGCCTCCAATATATGAAAATTATAATCATTGCAATATTTTCGGTCCACCTACTGTTGAGGATATATTTTATGTTGAGTATGATATGCCTCCTATATTTGATGATTATGGTTATGAGAATAATAATGATAGCTATTTTGTTGAATGTGCTCCCACTACAATTAATAAGAATGATAATGTTTATGTGGAGAGTAATAATTATTTCATGTGTGTGGCTCATGATAAGAATGTTTTATGTGATAGTTATACTTTTAATTTTATTCATGATGCTACTAATGAACTTATTAATGATAATGAGGAATGTTTCTTAAATATGCTATATGATAATGCTTTAGATGATGGTCCTATTCTTATTGATAATCCTCTATGTTTAAAAGTTGAGGATAAAAATGATATAATTGCTTCTTGTGATGGTACTCTTACTCATGAGAGTCCTACTTCATTCTTGAATTCTCCTAATTACACCCTGGAGGAGAAACTTGCTTATGTTGAAAAATACTTATGTGGTTTGCAATTGTCTCTAGTTTCAAATCTTTGTCGCAACCATGCTCTTAAACTTGAAATTGATCTTAGTAACTATTTTGAAAGAGGGAAGCATGCTAGTAATTCCAAAATAAATTTAATGATCCCCTTTATGTGCATATCTTATCTAAGTTGAATGATTCTTCTGGTTATATGGTTGAATTTATTTCGAATACTGAAAGTTATTATGAGAGAGCGAAACATGGTTTTATTTATCTCAACAATATTAAGTTTCCCCTCTTTATGTTGAAAGTTTTGAAGTTGCATTTGCTTCATGTTGCTATGATAGTTGCTTTATGTTTCAATAATTTATCCTATTACAAGATTCCTTTCCATAGGAAGTGGGTTAGACTTAAATGTGTTTGATGTTTACCTCTTGATGCTCTCTTATGTTTTTCAACTCTTATTTTTATGAGAGCATCATACGAATCTCCTTGCCTAGCTAAAAGGCTTTAAACAAAAGCGCTTATGGGAGACAACCCCCTTTTATTTCATTTTATTTTATTTTGCTTGTGTCAAGGACTTGTCCTACCTCTGTAGCAATTTGTTTGTATCTTTATTTATTGCAATGTTGTGTCAAGTTAAGCCTGTAGTTGAAAGTTGATGCTAAATTTTAGTTCCTGCACATAAACAGATTTCTGCTGTTCACCGTTAAATTCATATCAATTCACTGAAACGTCAGAAAAATCTGCCCTTTTTTGTGCATAATCCTCAGATGTATACGCAACTTGCATTAGTTGTGAGGTTTCTGATCTGAGCAAGTAAAGTGCCTCGAAAAAATCGTCTTTACGGACTGTTCTGTTTTTGACAGATTCTGCCATTTATTTCGCGATGCCTCTTTTGCTATTTTAATTGGATCTTTTTATCCTATGAAGTATCAGTGGATGTAGCTAATGTCCAGTAGCATTGGTAGAAATTGTATTACTACAGAATATCATAATTGTTTGTGCACTAACCCTCTAATGAAGTTTACTCTAAGTTTGGTGTGGAGGAAGTTTTCAAGGATCAAGAGAGAAGGATGATATAATGTGATCAAGAGGATAGTAACGCCAAAGTTTGGGGATAACCCGGTGGTTCACCCCCAATATATTTCAAGAAGACTCAAGCGTCAAAGCTTGGGGATGCCCAAGGCATCCCCTTCTTCAGCGGCAAACTATCAGGTCCTTTCTAGTGAAACTATATTTTAATTCCGCCACATCTTATGTGCTTTTCTTGAAGCGTTTGTTTGTTTTTGTTTTTGTGGTTGTTATTTTCATTCTCTGAATAAAATGGATCCTAGCATTCTTTTGTGTGGGAGAGAGACACGCTCCGCTTTTTCTTATGAATACTCGTATTCTTCACTTATATTCGTTGAGTATTATTTTCATGTTATTTTTTGCTTTCTAGCTCTTGTTTTTCATGCATATCTTGCTAGAGTTGTTAGCTTTGTTATATTATACTCCCATATATCATTGTTTAATTAATTGGAGAGTTTATCTTTTAAATAATTTGATTCGTGTTTGGTTGAGAACAGAAAATGCTAAAGGTGGTAGATGGTATAACCAAATGATATATAATCTTGTAGATCATCAAATTGTGTCACTTGAATCATTGATGTCATTTTTGAGATATTAATTTGCTTAATGGTAAACATGATGGTCTAGTAAAGTGGAATGATTAATGGTTGGTCTAGAAAAACTTGAAGTTGTGCCACATTTTAATTTCCAAGTTATTGCATAATGGTATATGACTTCTGTTTGCCTAAGGCAACCGTAATGACTTTATGTTATGCGCTTCGGTCGGGGAAGTCAACGGTGACTTTGTCATTCGCCACGATCCCTCTAGGAGTAATTTTCATTATGCCTTTCATGATCATATTTTTATTTGGAATCTTTGTACTCGTGAGTTCTAAAACTGCGATTTTCATGGCACTTCCACCACCATATTGCTAGCCTCTTCGGTACTTTGCATTGTCCTTTCTCACATTGAGAGTTGGTGCATTTTTCGTGGGTAAATCCAAACTCGTGAGAGATCTTCATCTTGTTCTCCTACACATAAGCCAAATATCTTCCTCAAAACATCCACCATACCTACCTACTACAGCATTTCCATAGCTGTTCCGAGATATATTGCCATGCAACATCCATCTTACATTACATGAATTGTTGTCATTCATTACTTATTTATTGCTTTACGTGTTTCTATAAAGCTGATGTATGGTTTTACCCATGTTACGCTAGGGCACTGCATAACCTGCTACACTGGCAAAGGCACTGTTGTTATATGCATTCTTATGGCACATTCATATTAGTTACTTGTATCATCAGTATGTTGTTTAATCATCATTAGTGTGTTTTCATACATCATGTATCATATTACGATGCTTGCCCCTAAAAGTGAAAAGAGCCATGGAGGCCATCGAAAAGAGAAACAGAAAAAGAGAAAAAAAGAGAAAAAAAATAAAGAAATAAAAGGGGGCAGCATTACTATTCTTGATCACACACTTGTGCTTATGTTACAGCACCATATCATCTATAGTCATCACTTGTGCTCATGTTATAGCACCATATCATTTATGATCATCATTTGTGCTTATGTTTAGCACCTTTACTCCATATGAGAGAGTTTTCATGTCTTAGTTGCATAACTATGTGGGGAACTTTACAGTATAGAAGTTGGCTTGTATATTCCAATTATGAGCCTACTCAAAAGTGCTCTAGGTCTTCGTGAGCAAGCAAGTTGGATGCACCCCCACTAGTTCCATTGGAGAGCTTTCATATACTTTTAGCTCTATGTGCATCCGTTGTATGGCAATCACTACTCCTTGCATAGCTTCGATTGTATGACTTTCTCTTGTCTAATGATTATTTATAGCTTTGTGAGCCTGTCTTCCGTTGGTCTTCCAAACCTCCGTTAATATTCTCTTAGCCATAACATCCTGGTCCCAGGAACCAACGTTGAACGCTTGCTTGTTTCTTTTGAACAAATAATATATTGATCTTTGATACGTCTCCAACGTTTCAATAATTTCTTATGTTCCATGCTATGTTATATCATGTTATTACATGTTTATATGCATTTTATATAATTTTATGCATTTTCTAGGACTAACCTATTAACAAGATGCCATAGTGCCAGTTCCCTGTTTTCTGCTGTTTTTTGGTTTCAGAAAAGTACGTACAGAAATATCCGCCAAATTGGAAATAAATAAAGCAGGAATTAGTTTTGGAATGTTTGCGTTCCAAGAAGCCGAAGAGGAGACAAAGATGATGGCCGAGGGCCCGTCACCATGCCCTGGCGCGGGTCCCACTTCTGCCGCGCCAGGAGGTTAGGAAAGGACCACGGAGCGCCACCGATGTCGCCCTTTCTCACATATATACCCCTGACCTAAAAACCCCGTACGGTTAGACACGTTTTCCTCCACGGGTCCCGAGCGCCGCCGCCATCGCCGACAAGTTTCGGGGGTCAGAAGTTCCTGTTCCGGCACCCTGCCGGGATGGGGATTGACCCCCGGAGCCATCTCCATCGACTCCACCGCCTCCACTTCGACTGCATGATGGTTTGTGAATAGTTCCCTCATGGACTACGGGTTCTTGGTTGTAGCTAGTAGGTAGTGTCTCTCTCCCATGTACTTCAATACAATATTCTCATAAGCTGCTTTACATGATTGAGATCCATATGATGTAATCTGTGTTGTGTTTGTTGGGATCCGATGAATTGTTACATTATGATCAGTCTATCTATATAAGTTTGTGAAGTTATTGTTGCTGTAATGTTGTTGTGTTTAATGCTTGTCACTACTGCACGAGTGGCATGATGTTAAATTTGAGCTTTCTATGTATTGCCTAGATTGTATCTACAAGTTGTATGCACATGTCACTGTCCGGAACCGATGGCCCCAAAGTGACAGCAATTGGGATAACCGGAGGGAATGGCTATGATGTGAGGATCACATGTTTTCACCAAGTGTTAATGCTTTGCTCCGGTGCTCTATAAAAAGGAGCACCTTAATTAACAGTAATTTCCCTAGAGGCGCCGCTGCAAATGGGCTAGCAGGACAAAAGATGTTATGCAAGTTTCTCATTGCGAGCACACACAAACTACATATTGAAAACATGCCTACTTAATTAATAATCTGGATATTCTTACTTAATATTATTTTAATACTGTCAATTACCCAATTGTAATTTGTTCACCCGACACTTAGAGTTACCACTAGTTTAGATAGCTGGGAACCCCGGTCCTTCTGTCATCATCATTGCTCCAAAGTCAACTCCACGCAAACAACTATTCTCTGGTGCTACTGTCTCTGTGTTAATTTTACTACTGCTCTCATATTACTGCTGCTTTCACATCACCCCTGTTACTAGTGCTTTTCCAGGTGCAGCTGAATTGACAACTCGGCTGTTAAGGCTTATAAGTATTTTTTACCTCCCCTTGTGTCGAATAATAAATTTGGGTTTTACTCCCTCGAAGACTGTTGCGATCCCCTATACTTATGGGTTATCAAGACTATTTTCTGGCGCCGTTGTCGGGGAGGCATAGCTCTACTCATAAGTTCACCTAGGGAGTACACTCTACCTCTCTCTCTGTTTTTATTTTATTGCATTTTATTTTCTTGTCTAGTTTATTTGTGCTAACTTTATTTCTGTTTAGTTGTATTTTGCTTTTGTCTAGTTTATTTTTTTTAGTTTAGTTTGTCTTGTTTTATTTTTTATATAACCGAAAAACCCTAAAAATTTGAAAAAATAAAAATAAAAAATTGTCGTTATGGAAGAACATGCTAGATATGTTGTGGAACTAAATGAATTATAGAGAATCATATAAGGGAAAAGTCATGAGAGGCGTGTTAGGAAATTTGAATACACTTGCTAAAATTTTGCTTAAACACCATGATATAAATTTCTGCTCTGAATAGGATACTTAACATCTCAAATTCCAATGTGGCTTTAGTAAAGAAGTTTTACTTATGAACTATCATTGGAATAACTATATTGATCTTGGATTTGAAGAAGTGGAACAATTTGTTATATTTATGGGAGCTTCTGAAATAGAATCCTTCATCTCTAAAAAATTATGAAACCTGTGTTGCTTGTAATACACTTAAAGATTATGTCTCTTCTATCCTTAATTGTTGCATAGAAAATTTCAGCAATAGTTGTTATATATTTAATTATAAAGAGAGACTCACTAATGCACAAGAATATATCCACAATTTGCAGGAGCCTGTGGAAGAAGAAATTGCTGAACCAGAAAGCTCATTAGATGAAAAAGAGGAGGAAAGTGAAGAACAAAAGGATGAAGAATGGAGTAGCTACCCATTCCTACCTTCTAATGAGAATAACTCTTCATCCCTTCCACTATTTGATTGTCCCCCATGCTTACCAAAGGAGGATGAATGTTATGTTCCTATGGATTCTCTTGAAATATTCCCTATGAGTAAAACATGTGAAAACAATTATGCTACTGTTATATATGTTACTTCATGCTATTTTGATAAAACTTATGAAAATCCTTTATTTATGCCTAATTTCGGAATGCATGGTACTAAAGAAGTTTACTTACAAAATGTTTATGATAAAGCTCTAGATGATGATCATATGTTACTTGATAATATTAATTGTACTACAATTCAAAGTGGGATTGGAGAGGTCTTGACTTTATATCAGAGTCCCATATCTCTTTAGAATGATCAATCATCTTGATATAAAATTGTTACAAGTGGGTTTGAAAGTTTTTATCCCACTATTATGGAGCTTGATAAAAATTATGTGTTTGTAGATCATGAAAAGCATGCTTTATGTGATGGTTATGTTGTTGAGTTTATTCATGATGCTACTGAAAATTATTATGAGAGAGGAAAATATGGTTGTAGAACTTTTCATGCTATTAAAACACCTCTCTATATGCTGAAAATATTGAAGTTACTCTTGTTTTCTCTTCCTATGCTTGTCACTTTATTCTTTGTGAATTTATTTTTATACAAGATTTGTATGCATAGGAAGTGGGTTAGACTTAAATATGTTTTGTATTTGCTTCTTGATGCTCTTTTTGCTTCATTTTCTATTTTCATGAGAGTATCATTAAAACTATCAAGCCTAGCTAAAAGGCATTAAAGAAAAGCGCTTGTGGGAGACAACCCATGTTTTATTTCTGTTATTTTTCTTATTTGAGTCAAGTAGCATGCTTACCTATGTAACAACTCCTTTGTATCTTTATTTTATTGCATAGTTGTGCCAGGTAAAGTCTCTAGTAGAAAGTTGATACTAGATTTGGATTCCTGCAGTAAAACAGTTTTTTCTGTTGTTCACCGTTAAATTCATAACACCTCACAGAAACGTCAGAAAATGCTGCCCGTTTTTGTGCGTGATCCTCAGATATTTACGCAACTTGCATTAGCTTTGAGTTTTCTGATCTGAGCAAGTTTAGTTCCTCAAAAAAATTCATCTTTTCTGCCTGTTCTGTTTTTGCAGATTGTGTCTCTGTTTTTTGCATTGTCTCTTGTGGACTTTAAGCAAGGTTCTCTATCATGGAAGGCTGTAGCTAATGTTTTATTGAGTTCTTGAATTGTGTCACAACATTACCAAAGTGGATTAATATTTTTGAATACTAACCCCTCTAATGAAGTTTATGAGAAGTTGGGTGTGAAGGAAGTTTTCAAGGATCAAGAGAGAAGGATGATATGATGTGATCAAGAAGATGAAAGAGTCTGAGAATGGGGATGCCCCCGTGCGTCACCCAAGCATATTTCAAGAAGTCTCAAGCGTCAAAGCTTAGGGATGCCCAAGGAATCCACTTCTTCATCAACAACTTATCAGGTCATCTCTAGTGAAACTATATTTTAATTCAGTCACATCTTATGTGCTTTACTTGGAGCGTTTGTTTGTTTTCATTTATGTTTTTGTTATTTTTGTTCTCTGAATTAATTGGATCCTAGCATTCTTGTTTGGGAGAGAGACACGCTCCGCTTTATCTTATGAATACTCCTATTCTTCACTTATATTTGTTGAGTGTTCTTCTCTAGCTACTGCAATACGTTCAGCTCTTGTTTTTCATGCACCTCTTGTTCAGAGCAGTTAGTTCTCATATATTATACTATCTTGCTTCATGTTATATACTTTGAGATTTTATTTGTGTTTTTTGGAAACGGAAAATGCTAAATGTGGTAGATGGTATAATGAAAAGATATACATGTTCTTGTAGATCATTGTCTTGAATTTTTTGTGATGCTTGGCAATTGTTTTGAGCCCTCAAGTAGATCATGTTTAAGATTTTGCATCATGTAGTTAAAACCTATTAGTGGAGAACTATCGTAAAACTTATTGAAATTTGGTTTGCATGTTTGGTACCTCTAAGGTCTAGATATTTTCTAGTTAAAGTGTTTGAGCAACATGGGAGACAATGTAGAGTTTTAGAGTGCTTGCAATATGTTTTGTATATACGTCTTGTTGTCATATTTGTTTGCTTCAAACAACCTTGCTAGCCAAAGCCTTGTGTTGAGAGGAATACTTCTCAAGCATCCAAAACCTTGAGCAAAAACCCATGCCATTTGTGTCCACCATACCTACCTACTACATGGTATTTTCTGCCATTCCAAGCAAATACTTCGTGTGCTACCTTTTATTCAAAACTTATTATCTTTTATTTGTGTCAATGTTTATTAGCTCATGAGGAAGTATGTGCGGTTACGGATATCAACCTTGCCGTTTACTTTAGACATACTTTCACCAACCGGACTAGTGGCATATACACGGATTATCCATTAATTTTGCAAAAAGAGCTGTCAAAAGGGGTGCCCAGTCCCAATTAATTACAAATTTAACCGATGCATTCTCTTCACATTTTTGCCCTGATCTAATCAGCAAAGCAATGATACTAGTTCTAAATTACATGTGTAAACAAAAGAGAAAAGAGGGATGATTTGCCTTGCTGGTAGAAATAACGTCCTTCATGGGAGCCGCTCTTGAAAGTCTGGTTGACAAGGGGGGTAGAGTTCCCATTAACATTCGTTGACAACGACAAACACCACTCAAAAACTTACTTTTATGCTCTCTATATGATTTAAAACCTATAAAACTAAGAAGCTCTAGCACATGCTTGTATCCCTGCTTCCCTCCGCGAAGGGCCTATCTTTTACTTTATGTTGAGTCAGTTTACCTACTTCTTTCTATCTCCGAAGCAAACACTTGTGTCAATTGTGTGCAATAATTCTTATATGCTTACTTATTGCACTTGTTATGTTAATTTGTGTTGACAACTATCTATATGATATACATGTTCAAAGTTGAAAGCAAATGCTGAAACTTATATCTTCCTTTGTGTTGCTTCAATACTCTTTTACTTAGATAATATTGCTTTATGAGTTAAGTCTTATGCAAACCTTATTGATGTTTGTTTGAAAGTACTATTCATGAAGAGTTTTTAATTATATGATGTAGTTGTTTACTCCTTGTCTATTTGTTAGCAAACTATAGATCATTGCCTTGAGTCATTTCATTCATAACATGAGCCTTACATTATTATTTGATCAAGATTGTGTTAAAGCATGTCACTTCAGAAATTATTCTTTTTATCGTTCTTTCCTACTCGGGACGAGTAGAACTAAGCTTGGGGATGTTAATACGTCTCCACGTATCCATAATTTCTTATGTTCCATGCTATGTTATACCACGTTATTACATGTTTTATATGCATTTTATATAGTTTCATGCATTTTCTGGGACTAACCTATTAACAAGATGGCACAGTGCCAGTTCCCTGTTTTCTGCTATTTTTGGTTTCAGAAAAGTACTTAAAGAAATATCCGCCAAATTGGAAATAAATCAACCAGGAATTATTTTTGGAATATTTGTGTTCCAGGAAGCCGAAGAGGAGACAAAGATGATGCCCGAGAGCCCCTCACCATGCCCTAGCGCGAGTCCCACTTTTACCGCGTCAGGAGGTGAGGAGAGGCCCACGGAGCGCCACCGACGTCGCCCTTTCACCCATAAATACCCCCCCCCCCGACCTAAAAACCCCTTACGGTTAGACACTTTTTCCTCCACGGGTACCGAGCGCCGCCGCCATCACCGACAAGTTTCGGGGGTCAGAACTTCCTGCCGGGACGGGGATTGAACCCCGGAGCCATCTCCATCGACTCCACCACCTCCACTTCGACTCCATGATGGTTTGTGAGTAGTTCCCCCATGGACTACGGGTTCTTGGCTGTAGCTAGTTGGTACTTTCTCTCCTATATACTTCAATACAACATTCTCATGAGCAGCTTTACATGACTGAGATCCATATGATGTAATCAGTGTTGTGTTTGTTGGGATCCGATGAATTGTTACATTATGATCAGTGTGTCTATATAAGTTTGTGAAGTTATTGTTGCTGCAATCTTGTTGTGTTTAATGCTTGTCACTAGTGCACGAGTGGCATGATCTTAGATTTGAGTTTTATATCTATTGCTTAGATTGTATCTACAAGATGTATGCACATGTCATAGTCAGGAACCGATGGCCCCAAAGTGACAGCAATTGGGATAACCGGAGGAAATGTCTATGATGTGAGGATCACATGTTTTCACCAGTTGTTAATGCTTTGCTCCGGTGCTCTATTAAAAGGAGCACCTTAATTACCAGTAGTTTCCCTAGAGGCCCCGCTGCAAACGGGCTGGCAGGACAAAAGATGGTATGCAAGTTCCTCACTGCGAGCACGCACAAACTACATATGGAAAACATGCCTACTTAATTAATAATCTGGATATTCTTACTTAGTGCTATTTCAATACTGCCAATTGCCCAACTGTAATTTGTTCACCCGACACTTGCTCTTTAGAGTTACCACTAGTGTAGATAGCTGGGAACCCCGGTCCTTCTATCATCATCATTGCTCTAAAGTCAAATCCACGCAAACAACTATTATCTGGTGCTATTGTATTTGTGTTACTGTTACTACTGCTCTCATATTACTGCTGCTTTCACATCACCACTGTTACTAGTGCTTTTCCAGGTGCAGCTGAATTGATAATTCAGCTGTTAAGACTTACAAGTATTTTTGACCTCCCCTTGTGTCGAATCAATAAATTTGGGTTTGATTTTCCTCAAAGACTGTTGTGATCCCCTATACTTGTGGGTTATCAATCTTCTACGTGCATATGTTATTACTTGACTTGATCCTTTCATAAAGTTGTCACGTTTGTTTGAAGCATTAGATGATTATATTGTTGTGCTTGAAGCTTAAATCATCTCTAATATCTATTTGCACGGCTAATTGCTATCAAGTACTATATCATTGAAAGCTTTGCTTGCTTCACCTACTTGTTTATTCATTACTCGTTTGATATCAATATAAACTACAACCCTTATTCATTTGATCTCAGTTTACATGTCTTACATTATTACATGATTAAGATTGTGTTTAAGCATGTCACTTCAGAATTTATTCTTCTTTTATCGTTTTTGCCTACTCGGGACGAGTATAACTAAGCTTAGGGATGTTGATACGTATCCAACCTATCCATAATTTCTTATGTTTCATGCTATGTTATATCATGTTATTACATGTTTTATATGCATTTTATATAGTTTTATGCATTTTCTGGGACAAACCTATTAACAAGATGCCACAGTGCTAGTTCCTTGTTTTCTGTTGTTTTTGTTTCTGAAAATTACTTAAAGAAATATCCGCCAAATTGGAAATAAATCAACCAGGAATTATGTTTGGAATATTTGCATCGCGAAGAACCGAAGACTAGACGAAGAAGGGCCATGAGGAGCCTCACCACCTGCTAGCGTGGGCCCGAGCCTGGCCGCGCCAGGAGGTGAGGAGACCGCCTCGAGCGGCCACCGACCTAGGTCTTTCGCCCATATAAACCCCCCTGACCTAAAAACAGAGCACGGTTGAACACTTTTTCCTCCACCGGTCGCGAGCCGCCGCCGTAGTCACCACCACTTCGGGAGAGATTAGAACTTCTCCCCGGCACCCTGCAGGGATGGGGAATCGTCCCCGGAGGCTTCTACGTCGCCATGACCGCCTCCGGACTGATGCGTGAGTAGTCTACCTTGGACTTTGGGTCCATAGAAGTAGCTAGATGGTTGTCTTCTCCTCTTGTGCTATCATGTTTAGATCTTGTGAGCTGCCTATCATGATCAAGATCATCTGCACACAACACAATCAAAGTATTTTGCCCCAACTCAACGGTGAGGGTGTCAATCCCACCGGCTTGCTGTAACAAAAGGATTAAACGTATGTGTGGAGGAAAGATGTATGTTTGCAGAAAGTAACAGGTTTGGAGTTGTGGTTTTATCAGATTAATGAGAAGGACCGGGGTGCACAGTTCACTAGCGGTGTCTCTCCATAAATAATAATAACATTCATCCATGCGTGGTAAACAAATTACAGCTAGGCAATTGACAGAATAATGATGAGCAACCCAATGCATATACTAATGATATGGTGTCTAGTGTGAGATTCATTCGAGCATTACAACAATATACATAGACCATTCCAACCGCATCTATGACTAAATAATCCACCTTCAGGTTAGCGTCCGCACCCCTTTCAGTATTAAGTTGCATGCAACAGATTATCGCTTTAAGCACTGTGTGTAAAGTAAGTTAGTAACATCATCCTTAGACAAAGTACTATTGTTTTATCCCTAGTAGCAACAGTACATCTACAACCTTAGAGCTTTCCGTCACTGCCCTAGATTCAATAGAGACATGAACCTACTATCGAGCGTAAATACCCCCACTTGAAGATACGAGCATCTACTTGTCCAGAGATTACACAAGTAACGGAGAGCATGCAAGATCATTAAATAGCACACACATGAAATATTATGAAGCAATAACTTTATTACTCAATATTCATCGGATCCCAGCAAACACAACATGGAGAATTACATAAAGATGATCTTGATCATGATAGGCAGCTCACAAGATCTAAACATGATAGCACAAGAGGAGAAGACAACCATCGAGCAACTGCTATGGACCTATAGTCCAAGGTAGACTACTCACACATCAGTCCGGAGGCGGTCATGTCGACGTAGAGGCCTCCGGGAACGATTCCCGCTCCCGGCAGGGTGCCGGGGAGCAGTTCTGATCTCTCCTGAAGTGGTGGTGACGACGGCGGAGGCTCGGCACCGGTGGAGGAAAAAGTGATTAACCGTGCACTGTTTTTAGGTCAAGGGGGTATGTGTAGGCAAAAGAACTAGGTCGGTGGGCGCCCGAGGAAGCCTCCTCACCTAATAGCGCGGCTCCTGATGTGGTCGCGCCACCAGGCTTTGTGGGCCCCTCGCGGCCCTTCTTCGTCTCGTCTTGGTTCTTCGCGACGCAAATATTTCAAAAATAATTCCTGGTTGATTTGTTTCCATTTTGGCGGATATTTCCTTAAGAGAATTTCTGAAACCAAAAACAGCAAAAAACAGGGAACTGGCACTTTGGCATCTTGTTAATAGGTTAGTCCCAGAAAATGCCTAAAACTATATAAAATGCATATAAAACATTTAATAAGATGATATAACATAGCATGGAACACAATAAATTATGGATACGTTGGAGACGTATCAGTCATCACTTTGGCTCATGTTATAGCACCATATCATTTATGATCATCATTTGTGCTCATGTTTAGCACATTTACTCCATATGAGAGAGTTTTCATGTCTTAGTTGCATAACTATGTGGAGAACTTTACACTATAGAACTTGGCTTGTATATTCCGTTGTATGGCAATCACTACTTCTTGCATAGCTTCCATTGTAACACTTTCTCTTGTCTAATGATCATTTACAGCTTTGTGAGCCTTTCTTCCGTAGGCCTTCCAAACCTCCATTAGCATTCTCTTAGCCATAACATCCTGGTGCCAGAAACCAACGTTGAATGCTTGCTTGTTTCTTTTGAACAAATAATGTATTGATCTTCTACGTGCATATTGATATTTCTTGACTTGATCCTTTCATTAGGTTGTCATGTTTGTTGGAAGCATTACATAATTATATTATTGTGCTTGAAGCTTAAATCATCTCTAATATCTACTTTGCACAGTTGACTGCTATCTACTACAATATCATTGAAAGCTTTGCTTGCTATACCTACTTGTTTATTTATTACTCATTTGATATCAATATAAACTACATTCCTTATTCATTTGATCTCAGTTTACATGCCTTACATTATTACGTGATCAAGATTGTGTTTAAGCATGTCACTTCAGAAATTATTCTTCATTTATCGTCCTTGCCTACTCGGGACGAATAGAACTAAGCTTGGGGATGTTGATACATCTCCAACATATCTATAATTTCTTATGTTCCATGCTATGTTATATCATGTTATTACATGTTTTATATGCATTTTATATAGTTTTATGCATTTTCTGGGACTAACCTATTAATAAGATGCCAAAGTGCCAGTTCCCTGTTTTCTGTTGTTTTTGGTTTTAGAAAAGTACTTAAGGAAATATTCCCGGAATTGGAAATAAAACATCCTGCAATTATTTTTGGAAAAGGAACGTTCCAGAACACCCAAGACGAGACAGAGAAGAGCCACGAGGTGGTCACACCACCCCGTGGCGCGGCCGTGGCGCAGGTCCCATCCTGGCCGCGCCAGGAGGTGGTGTGGGCCCCTCGGGCGCCCACCGACTTCGCCCTTTCGCCCATAAATACTAGGAGGATGTTTGATATTTCCTCCACGGGTCCAGAGCGCCGCCGCCATCGAAGACAAGATTTGGGGGACATAAGTCTCTGTTCCGGCACCCTTCCGGAACGGGGAATTGCCCCCGGAACCATCTCCATCGACTCCACCACCATCTCCATCGTCGCTGCTGACTCCTATGATGAGGAGTGAGTAGTTTTCCACCGGGCCTAGGGGATGTAACATCCCAAAGTTGTACTTTCCTAAATTGTATGCTTGTGCTGTAATATAGTGTGATATCATGCATATTTCATTTTTTGTTTGGCATTGCAATTAAATAAATTACTTTCAATTTTTTTCAAATCCCATATTTAAATTCAAATGCTTTTTCAAATCAATTAAAAATTGAAGTTTCAAATTTTACAAATAATCTTTTCAATAGTTTAATCAGTTTGTTTTGAAACTATAAAAATTGTCAAAAAGGTTTTATCTCTTTTTCTTTTTTTATTTTGTTTTAAATTTCAAAATAGAAAAAAATAAACAAAAAGGAAAAAGAAAATAGGAAAAAATAAATAAATATGACTTACCTGGCCGAAGTGGGCCAAATGCCCAACTTCGGCCCACCTACCTTGTCTCCCTCCTCCGTACGGAGGAGGTCGACCTCGGTTTACAGGTCACAGGCATGGCAGGGAGCCACTGCACCGCGCGCCCCACCGCCCTGCCCTACCTGCTCCTCTTGCTTCCCTTTCCCATCTCGCAGCGCCGCTGTCCCCTCTCGTTCTTCTCTCTGTATGCCACAAAAAATCACCGGAATTGCTGAGCCGCCGCGGTTGCCGACTCCGGTCGCCCCCTTCCTCCTCCAAGCGCCAGCCGCTGCGCCGTGCCCTTCTCTTTCTTCATCGGCAGAGGACTGGACCCGGGACGCACCGATGTTTGCTCTCTTCTCCGACGCCGGCCGCGCACCTCCACTTCGTCTCCGGCACCGATAGGACGACTCCGGCCTCCCCGCGCTCTGTCGCCTCGCCATCGACTCCCCCGGTGAGCTTCGTCGACTCCCCTCTCTTCCCCCTTTCGGCTAGCTCCTCGTCCGGCACGGCCACGGCAACAGCACGACAGCGAGCACCGGTACGAGTCTTCCCGCGCCTCCCCTCTCCGACCGAGCACTGGAATAATATGCCCGCACGTATCGCAACCGACCACGCCCCCCAGCACGGCGCCGCCCTCCTTTGGTCGCCGCCGGCGCAAATTCTCCGCCGCGCGCACTGAACCTGCAGTTCCGTTCTTCAGTTTCGTCAGTAAATTCGTTGCCGTTTTCCTGTCAAAAACCAAATGAGTTTGTATCTATCACCAACACCACCCGAGCCCCCCTGGCTAGCAGCGCGCTCCGGTCCGCCACGCGAGCACACGCGAGTTCGAACCCCGGCCGGAGGGAATAAAAGTCCACCCCTTTTATTTCTCTCCTCTCACTGACAGTGGGTCCCACTCGTCATAGATAGAGGCGCTGGAAAATTACCCCGAGCCCCCCGTGCTCTCTGTCCTTGCAGTTAAGCACTCACCAACACTTTTGCTATCACGAATAAGTCCCTGCACAATTACAGAAACAACCCTAGATTTATAAATGCAATAACTTTAAATCTATAAACTCAAATAAAATAAACTTTATATGTTTTTATATCAGAAAATGCAATAAACATTATTATAACATTCTTATGTCATTTTTGCATCATTTATTTTAAATTCTTAGTTTAATTTAACAAGTGCAAATAAATAATTAAATATGAAATGTGAGGGGTAATAAATATATAATGCCCTAATTCCATTTAGGTTGCCGTAATCATCTGTACCATGTCTTGCCATGCTAATAACATTTAATCTGTTGCGTAGATAAATATTTTGCAATTAAATACTAAATATGGAATGTGTTGGGCAAATATTTAATTATTGCCTAATCCATTTAAATGATTAGATCACCCATGCCATGATATAAATGTTAAACAACATTTAATTTGCGGGATACATAAATAAATTGCAACCTAATCTTTCTGTCGGGATTTCATCCCCGCTTTAAAAGGACCTAAACACCTCATACCATAATGCACCATCATTTGATTGCGCATCTCTCTGTATTGATTATTGTTCCATATTGTCTGTGTTTGCTCTTCTCTGGGTAGATGACGACATGTGTGTTGCCGATACTTTCATCCTTGAGATTCCAGCTTTTGTGTCGGGCCACGAGCTGCCAGGCACGCTTCTGCTAACCGGTTACACGATTGTTTGATTTTCATCCTTGCCTATTGATCTATGCTATCCTAGTTACGATTCTTGAATTGCGATCGCATCATATGTTTATCCTGCAGCCCATACAGCTTTATCCCCACATCCTATCACCGGTTGTATGTTTATCTGTTAGCCTTGCGAGTCGTAGTGCATGCTTAAGGTTGGTTCTGTGAGTCTGTTTGTCCTATGTCATTTATACTTAGCATGATAGATTGTCTACTTTAATAAAATGCTATCTTCTGTTGGGGTATTATAATTAAAAGATAAGGCACCGGCGGAAGGCCTTGCGAGGTGCTTTGTTCTGCTAAGTGTCGACCTAGAAACTCAGTTCTTGTCTTCGGATCCAATTTTGAGCGCACTAACCGCTTGTGGGAGGCCCTATGGAGCCCCCCGCGGCTTCGATATAATCCGCTTCTTATCCAGGGCGCCGCAAGTAGTTCAGGCTTTCCATTTGAAGCATGCATATGTTACCTAACGATCTCATAATTATGGAGTAGTCGATTCTCATATAGGGTGGCACGTTCTTAGAGTGCTCTGAAGGTCGATCACGCGGGCACTGGACCTGATTAGCCGTGCACACAATCATGCGGTTCCCTGGATGGGTTGTAGAGAAGAGATTTGCCGTGTTGAGATGCCCTACCTTCTGGTTTGCATTTTTGGGGTTGATCGAACGAGTACGGGTCCAGTAGTGCACCCCTGCAGGGTATAATCTTATCGATGAGTCGTGTCCACGGTTATGGACGACTTGGTGATGATGCTGGCTAATAAGATCATAGACAACTTACACCTAATCATTGTTAATTAACCTGACTAGTAATATAGAATTATTTTCACAATAACTTGTAACTAAAATTGTTTAATGTGTGATTATTCCCGAATTGCTTCCTCATACTTGGTTGAGGGGGTTAATCCGAGAATGGGTTATGATTGGTGTTAGCTGTAGATGGTTAACTTATGCGCTCTCTTATCCATCTCTAACTTAGACGGAAGTTGTAGCGTGTCTCTATTAGGTTGCTAGTGCTGCTGCCGCTAAGTCCACTTATCCCCAAACTTTTGGAGTCTTACAGTTTTGTAACATGTTAGCTTAAGCTTGTCCGATACGCTTCGGTGTATTGACCCGTTCGCGGGCAGTGGTTTTTCTACAGTTGAGTATTCTCCGCATGACCAGGTTGGTGGATACTACGTGGAGTTCGACGACGAGATCTACGACGAGTAGTTAGAGTTCCCCTGGGCTTCTTCCTGGTGGACCGCGTGGATGGGCCTTCTTTTCCGTTTCGGCCTTGAGTCCTTTGCTTCTTGTCTGTACTCAGACCGGTTTGTTTCCGCTGCATGATGTAATGTTGGGACATGTGTCCTCTGATTGGTGCCATTCGCTATATTTTGCTCAGTGAGAGCCTTTGGATAACTTTTTCCTTTCTTTGTGTCTTAGGTTTATTCTGTGGTTTCAACTTGTTAAAAATCCGACTCGTATACCATGTGTGTATGGTTGAAGTATACGAGTTGGAAGACTTTTTGGGTTCTTGTGTGCACAATCTTAAAACGTATGTGACGTTGGGGTCGCCAAGAGCTGTCGGCCGATGATCCATTCCGAGCATGGCCTGCTTGTTTCCTGGGATTGGTAACCCCAGTATGTTCTTGGTTGTGTGGCCCAACCGATACGTTTCGTTTGTGTAGCCTGAATCCAGGATCTGACAGTTGGTATCAGAGCCTAAACGCCCTCAGGTTCCCTTCTACTGGTCGTTGTTTGAGTCTAGAAAAATATTTTGTAGCTATCAGGAACTTCTTAAACGTGAGAGTAGGAATTCTGTTCTTTTACTTCTTTCCCCACCCACCCTCCATGTTCTTCTGGTAAGGAAGTGTTACGATATTTCCCTTCTCACCAATTTTTTTAAAAAATTAGGACATCACGTGTTCTGGGTTTCTGCAGTACCATAGTTGCAGGTGTCTTAAAGGTGGTGCTCTTCGTTTTAGCAGTTATCAACCTCTTCGGCTACGTTCAGATTCATTCTTGAATCAATCAGTTGTTTCTCCTCTTAGGTGGAGTTACGTCAAGCTCAATTGGTTTTCCTCGTTCTAGTGCTAGTCTTCGTTCTTACCTCTCTTTAAACCTTTCTGGAAGTAAACAAAGTGGCGTACCATGATGGATGGCCATGTCTTGTTCCTTGTTGTCTTTTCTAAGCAATCTGGAGTTTTTTCCCTTTAAGCGCTTACATTGGATTATGTTTATCCGATTGTGGTGTTAAAGTTGTATCCTCCTCAGGATGGAGAGTGGCGAAGAAGATACTAAAATGCCATCTGAAATGAGGCAAGTACTGTCTCAGATGACGCAAGTTTTGGGTCACATTCAGCAAAACCAAAACCAGGGCAACTCCCGTGTGACAATTGTAGAGTTCCTCCTGTCCGATGAGGACCGTGTTCCGTTTGTGTCCTATCTTCTCCGCGGAAAATCCATGTCTTGGTGGGAGAACTTCCAACAGTTACGAGTACCAGGTGTTGTTATCACTTGGGATGAGTTCAAGGAGGCTTTCAAACGCCACCATATTCCCGAGGGGGTCATGGAAATAAAGCGTGATGAATTCTATGACTTGACTCAGGGAAGCATGTCTGTGCTGGACTATCAAGCTCGGTTCAACCGTCTGGCTCGCTATGCTCAAGATGAGGTATCAACTGATGCCCAGAAGCAAGCCAAATTTCGCAGAGGTCTAAGCCCAAATCTGAAGTATGCACTCACCTTGTTCAAGTGCGTTAACTTTGAAGAGCTCGTGAACACAGCTCTCCGGGAGGAATTTGGTCGTGAGATGTTTGAAGAATCTCGAAAACATGCTCTTGAAGGTGCTTCTTCTTCAGCAAACACCATGCCTCCACAGAAGCGTAGGCTTTGGGTTCCATATGCATCTCCAACTCAACACACCTATCTTCCAAGCCCTTTAGGGTTCACTCCTCGTCCTCCCTCTGTAATGTTTCCTACAAGAGGTTCTCAAGCTCAGAAAAGGCCAAGTGTTCAAATTCGGCCATAGCCAGTGACTTCAAAAACCTGCTTCAAGTGCGGTGATCCAGGCCGTATCTCTATCCATTGTCCACAAAACAAGCTTCATAAGCAACAAGCTCGTTCTTCTCCAACACAAGCTTTAGTTTGTGCTTTCCCCAGCAATTTGCATACAGCTAGGAGTGGAAGGGTGAACCACCTCAACGCCAAAGAGGCAGAGGAAGCTCCAGAAGTTGTAATGGGCAAACTCATAGTTAACTCTTTTCCTGCTAAGGTATTGTTCGATACTGGAGCATCTCATTCTTGTGTGTCATTAACCTTCGCTGAAACAACGAAGCTGCCTCAAGATCCCTTATTTATTCCACTCGTGATCCATTCTCCGGGAATGCAAATGCAGACTTCCAGGGTAAGCCATGGAAACCAAATTCAAATTGGAGGTCGTTTGTTCCTGGCTTCCTTAATTCTTCTGGGTAACTCAGACATTGATGTCATTCTCGGCATGGATTGGTTGAAGGCCAACAAAGCTAAGATAGACTGTTCCACAAAGACTGTAACTCTTTCTCATCCTTCTGGACAGATAGTCTATTCTCCAAATCAAACCTCTTCAGCTCAGCTTTTCGCTCTCAATGTTCATCCTCTTCCTGCTATGGAAGATATACCGGTGGTCAGAGACTTTCCTGACGTCTTTCCTGAAGAATTGCCAGGCATGCCGCCTGACAGAGTCGTCGAGTTCGTTATTGAACTAGAACCAGGCACTGCTCCTATCTCGAAACGTCCTTACAAGATGGGCCCCAAAGAACTGGCTGAATTTAAGAGACAGCTAGACGAGTTGGAAAGTAAAGGTCACATCCAACCTAGTACTTCTCCTTGGGGTTGTCCTACTCTGTTTGTCAAAAAGAGGGACACGACTGAGCGACTGGTTGTTGACTACCGTCCTCTGAACAAGAAAACCATCAAGAACAAGTATCCCCTTCCTTGCATCAATGACCTGTTTGATCAACTCGCTGGTGCTAAGGTTTTCTCCAAGTTGGACTTGAGGTCAGGTTATCACCAGATCAAGATCTGCAAGGAAGACATTCCTAAGACAACTTTCACCACTCGTTATGGTCTCTACGAATACATTGTCATGTCTTTCGGTCTCACAAATGCTCCGGCGACTTTCTCACGTCTCATGAACTTCGTTTTCATGGAATACCTCGAGAAGTTCGTGGTAGTCTATCTCGATGACATTCTTATCTATTCCAAAACCGAGGAAGAACACGGAGAACATCTACGCCTTATCTTGTTGAAGCTCCGAGAACACTGTCTCAACGCCAAGTTCTCCAAGTGTGAATTCTGGCTTCCTAAAGTATCCTACCTTGGTCATGTCATCTTTTCTGAAGGCATTTCTGTTGATCCAGAAAAAGTGAAGGCCATTGTTGAATGGTTGCCTCCTACATCGGTGAAACAAGTCAGGAGTTTCCTTGGCATGGCTAGCTATTGTCGTCGATTTGTTGAGAACATTTCCAAAATCGCTAAGCCTCTCACCGATCTTACTAGGAAGAATAGAAAGTTTCTTTGGACTCCAAAGTGTGATGAGAGCTTCAATCTCTTGAAAGCTAAACTCATTTCTACTCCTATTCTAGTTGGCCCAGATACTTCCAAACCTTTCCAAATATTCTGCGATGCATCCCTTCAAGGACTAGGCGCAGTCCTCATGCAAGAACGTAAAGTTGTGGCTTATGCATCTCGTCAGTTGGAGCCTCATGAGCTCAACTATCCTACACATGATCTTGAACTTGCAGCAATCATGTATGGCCTCAAGGCTTGGAGACCTTATTTGTTAGGGCACAGCTGTGAGATCTTCACCGACCACAAGAGTCTCAAATATCTCTTCACTCAACCAGATTTGAACCTCGGGCAAACAAGGTGGCTTGAGAAGCTCTCAGATTACGATCTTACCATCTCTTACACTCCAGGCAAAGCTAATGTAATGGCTGATGCTCTCAGTCGCAAGTCCTATTGCAACAACCTCATGGTTGAGAACATCCAACCTCCTCTTCACGAAGAATTCAAGAAGCTCAATCTTCAAGTGGTTCCTTCTGGTTATCTTGCAAACTTGATTGCCACTCCTACACTTGAGGATAAAATCCGTGCCACACAGTTGCGTGATTCTGGTGTCAAGAATATCAAAGGCAACATTGGCAAGGATAAGTACAAGAGTTTCTCTCTCGATGACAAGGGTACCTTGCTATTTGAAGAACGCATTGTAGTGCCCAACCTTGACAGCTTAAGAGAGCTCATTCTCAAGGAGGCTCATGATACTCTGCTTTCTATCTTACCAGGATCTCAAGTCAATCTATTGGTGGACCAGGATGAAGCGTCAAATTGCTCGATATGTGTCTCAGTGTGATGTTTGCTGTCGTGTCAAGGCAGTTCATCAGAGACCACCTGGACTTCTTCAACCACTGCAAATTCCTGAGTTGGGACAAGATCGAGATAGACTTTGTTAATGGGTTTCCAAAGTCCAAGAAGGCCAACGATGCAATCTTTGTTGTCATTGATCGTCTCTCCAAAGTGGCTCACTTCTTCCCAGTCAAAGAGACAGTATCAGCTAGTCAGTTGGCAGAACTCTATATGACAAGACTGGTTCCTTTACATGGTGTTCCTTTGGCAATAAGCTTAGATCATGGAAGTATATTCACTTCTCGATTTTGGGATAGCTTTCAGAAAGCCTTGGGTACCCAACTTCTGTTCAGCACAGCTTACCATCCGCAGACAAGTGGACAGGTTGAAAGAGTGAATCAAATTCTGGAGGATATGCTCAGAGCTTGGGTTATCTCCTTTGGCATGAAATGGGAGGATTGCCTTCCGTATGCTCTGTAACATCCCAACATTTTGGAATGTTCAAAAATCACTAAAATTTAAAACTTTTGTTTTGATTAAAATAATATATTGAAATGCATAGGAAAACTAACAATAAAGGACTTCAACCAATTTGAAAAGGTCTATTATTACAAAATTCCCAATGTGTCATTATTTTCAAAAGTGATTTCCAATTAAACATTTCATGATCCATTGTATTTCAAAAACCTTAATATGAAATTTGACAAAGGCTTATTAAACTTCAAACCATTTTATTCCAATAAAATAATTTACTTATAAGTAATTGTTTTCAACAACTTAGCCATATCTATTCATAAATTCAAGATTATTCAAAATGGTATATAATTACCAAATGGTTTTCATTCCTTTAACTAAGTTCAAAATATAGTTTGGAAATTTTAAGCCTATAGTGTATAACTTTAAAACTTCATAAATTAAAATTAATGAATTATCCAAATAAACATTTCATTTGCTTAAATGAATTTCATCTATTTACAAAGCATGAAATGATTAATATATTCTAAATAAGAATAAAATTAAAACAAAAATCTTTTCCAAAGTTGATATGAAGTTTTCAAATGAATTATCATAATATAAAATATAATGTTGCACAAATTATTTTCAATTAAAAATGAATACCCTATATTTCACATTTCCTAAACAGTGTTATATTTAGTTCTTTAATATCAGGCCAAAATAAAGAAGAATGATTTTAGTAAAACAAGTTAAATAACTTAATTCAAACATAATTGAATATGGGTATTTCATATAATTTATTTAGCCAAAATTAAAATTATTTAAACCCTAGTTTTAAATTAAACATAAAGTGTCATTTTCACATTTAATCAATATTTTTAAATTATTATTTTTGAAAAGTGTTCAAAACATACCCACAACTGGTTTATCAGCAAGATATTATTTTTACAAATTTTTAGAAATTAATTTGACATCATTTGGATATTTAAATCAAAAGATATGAATTAAACAAATAAAAACAGAAAAGGAATTATTGGATGACGTCATCGCTGACGTCATCATCGTCAACCTCCAGAGAAAATCACGGCCGAAACTACTCCCCCGATCCTTTCCAAAATTCGAGCGCAATGTACGCGATTTCTTTCTTCCGTTCGGTCCTATAAGTAGCCCTCCCCCTCCTCCGCATTTCCCCTCTCGCTCCAAACCTAACCGCGCCGCCAGGCCGTCCCCATAGCTCGTCGGAGATCGCCATCGCCGCCGGTGTTTTCCTCGAGTTCCGGTGAATGAAGACCACCTCGTGCTCTCTCCTCTGTCCCATCTCCTTTGTTTCGTCCGTGCGCAACTCAATGAAATTTTCCCGTGAATTGTTAGGCGCCAGAACGACGAGTCCGTGCTCGACCCGAGGTCGCCGGAGTGCCCGTGGCTCCGCCTGCGTGTCCATGCTGCTTCAGGAAGAACGGGAAGACGCCGCCGCATCCATCGCCCTCCCCGCGACGCGCCGCGCCCGGGGCTGCCCTCCGTTCATCCGGGGAGGAGCTACAACCCCGGCGCCGTCCTCTCCCGAGAGCACCGCCGCCACCTCCTCCAACTCCGGCGAGTTTCCGCCGCCACCTCCCCTCCATCGCACGGTGAGCGTCCGATCTATTATATACGGTCACGATTAGAAGTTGCGATCAACCGGTAAGATCTGATCTGGATCGTCAGATCCAGATCTGACGATCCAGATTCAATCACTTAACCACGTCAGCGCCTACGTGGCATGCCCCGTCAGCGCACAGTCAGCGCTGACGTGTAAAATCAATTTCGTAATTAAATTTAATTGGCAGTTTTACAGAAACACCCCTGCCACTTAGATCTGTCACAACTTTTTAACCACAACTCCAAATTTAATAATTTTTATATATTTGGAAAGCTCTTGACATGTAGAATATTTTGGATCTGACAAAATTCAAATTTGACTTAGTATAAAATATTCAAAATTCAAATGGGGAACTTGAGTATATTTGTAATAACTTTAAATCTATAAATCCAAAAATTGCAAATAAATATGTTTTAGAAACTTTAGAATATTTGTAAATTAATGACACTGCTATAAATATTTTTGAATAATTTTTGAATGATTTCATAGTTGTGTGTTTAATTTGAATAGGTTTGATTTTTTTTCTAAATAACTTTTAATAGAAACATTATTTTTGATTAAATCCAATTGCAATAGATTTAATTAAATGCTCTCTATCTATTAAAACTAATTATAAAATTTTGTTATAAAAATTTAATCATAGGAAACTTTAATCTTATAATTATTCCTTTTATTATATTTTCCAAAACTAGAAATTAATTAAATTGCATTTATAAATTCATGCATATATATAAAGAAATCACAAAAGTTATTTTTATGTCTCTTGTGATTTAGAATTTCATTTCATTCATAGCATATTTTATTCTCATAGAAAAACCCCTCTTCATTAGTTTTCTCTAAGTTAGAAATAATTTCAACTTAGCATTTTGTGAAATGCTACACTTAGACACTTAGGAATTTTCAACATGGAGCTGGAAGACCAACGAAGGACTTAGCCAAAAACAAGACTTCAGAAGTATCTTCAAGGAGAAGAAACACTTAGAAGAAAATCAAGAAGAAGTTCATGAAGGACTTAGAAGAAAACAGACTTTGGAAGCATCCCAATGATGTCAAGCACTTAGAAGAAAAGTGAGAAGAAGTTCAAGAAGGCCAACCCCTTTCTATCCTCTAAGTCTTTCTCTCTGTCTTTTCTTCTCCTATGAGACTTCATGAAGACTAAGTAAATCCGAGACCAGCCTCGAGGATACAAGAACCACCAAGTCTGAAGATTTATCAAGTCTATCAAAACTTCAATCAAGACATCATCCAGATGAAAGTTACAAGTCTGGAGATGAGGCCTGGAGGACAACTACATCTGTCTTTCTATCTTTTCCCTCTTTCCTAATCTTGCCTTTTAGACTTAAACAAATTTTGATCATGATGTTATCATCTTGAAGTTGTTGGATCCTAGCAGCATAGTGGGATGAAGCGGCCTGGAAACAAACCTTACATGTCCACGTACATGAGACCTGTTCCACAATTTAAGTGGCTAGCCGGGTGTCTGTCTCTCTCACTATAGTGAATGTCCAATTTACAAAGAGTTGATAATAATTGTTGATCATCTTGAACAAATGACTTAGTATTTTTCTCTAAGTATTTTGCACATCATGGCTAAGCCATTAGAGTGCTTGTTTCAAGAAGATATAAAACAAAGTATGTTTATCCAACTTAAAACCTTAGCCCTTAGTCATTCTTGACCCACCTATTTGCCTTACATTAACTTAAAAGATTTTTCATGGCATGGCATGCATCTCTAGTCCTTAGAAATAACTTGCATATCATGCATGTCATGTTTTCCTTGGAAGTTTGAGAAACTTATTTGTAGGTGTTGTGTTGTTTTATGATTGTTGTTTGTTTGTATTGTTTAGACTGAACGGAGAGTCCCGAGTATCGTTGAAAAGAGTTGTGAACAACGACAACATTCAAAGGCAAGTGGCACACCTCATAAACTTCCTATTTTTATATGCATTACTTAGTGTATTTTTATATGCATGTGTTGCTATGCTAAACCTGTGTAGAATCCCTTATACCTGTGTCTAGGTTCCTATGCAATACTTAGTAGAATTATTGATGCTATGCAAATGTGTTTTGGGAAAATCTAAATTCTACTAAGTTAAGAATGAAACACCTGGGTGGTAATTGGTTGTATGGTTTATGTTGAGTGGCTACTCAGGTCCATGTCTATGGTTCCTGGAGTATGTACACTTGTGAATGGCCACCCAGGAACAGAGGAATCTGAAGAACTCCGAGTGACGATTGCTTCCAGTGCAGCCATTGCCATATGGGCTCTGGCTTGATCAATTATGTTGCGTGGACTCTCTCCGGCTTGACAAGCAGATGTAGGGGGATGTTAGGTGGAACGGGTCAAGCCAGGTGGGAGGGAAAATGCTTCTGAAAGATCTCGTCTCATTCTCTCCTTTCCTTATCACAAATGGTGTGTAAAGGATAATCTGGGTCGAATGGGTACAATGGTGAACGTGCACAACCTCTGCAGAGTGTAAAACTAAGTACTTAGCCGTGTCCCCGGTTACGGACAATTTTGAGCAGCTGATCAAGGACGTCAACGGAGGATTCCATCATTCCAACTTCAGAAATAAAACATGATGGGTGAACAAGGGAAGATGAGATTTATGGTTTTCATGCCATACTCGTCGATTTCAAGAAAAGTGTTTTCAAAAGAGTAGGAAAAATTGGCTTTATGCAAATTAGCCTTGAGCTCCACCAGCCAAATATGCATATAGGCTTTAGAGTTATTCCATAAGTGTCCACCATAGTGTCACTTGCCAGACTCCATTTTTAATGGAATCTGACCCACGCTGTTGCAATATTTTTCTTATTGCAGATTTGATCAGATGACGAGTGAGGTTTCGTAAAGGTTTCGAGTCTACAACCAACATGTTTTCGCCTGTGGCAGCATGAAAGTTATAGAGACTCACTGCTATTGTATTCCGCTGTGTACTTTTTCAATGCTAGCTTTATGCTATGCAACTTGTATCAAATATTTTGTAATTCTGGATATCGATGTAATAAAATTGACGCTTTGTTGTGATATTACATCGTAAACTGTGTGTGCAAATGAATCGATCCAGGGATTTGCACTATACACATGTATCTGCCTTATTTTAAGTGCAGGTACGCTACAGATGGTATCAGAGCACTGTGTTGCCTGTAGGTTCGAAACCCTAGGTTTGGATAGAAATAGGTTTGACCATAGGATTGAAAATCTATTTTTCTTCACTTTTCTAAAAACAAATCTTTTCACTATGTCTTTCTCGTATTCTCATCTACTATCAACCTTCTAAAAACCTCTTATCTTTTTCTAGATGACCATGTTCTTATAGTCGAAGTCTGCTTCTGCTGGCTCATATGGAAAAGCTACGATTAAGCATGAAGTTCTGCATGTATGGAAGACCACTGAAGAACCAGGTTTCGACCAACACTTCTAAGATATCCAAGAAAGTTGAACAAGAACTTGAAGCTGTCATGAAGGAGGTAGATTTGACCACCACCAAAAATAGGATGACGATATCGTGGTAGTGTATTGATCATATCAACTTGGCTATATGACAATACTAGATTGATTGTTAGTTGTGAACCTTGTTGCTTGACGTTTGTTAGATGTTGATTGATTATGTTATAGATTAGTTGCCTTGTTTTGTTTTCTTGAACTAGGATTCCTCCATAGTACAAATAATTCAACTCATTGCTTTCTAAAATAAACAGATGTCTCACCCCAACACCAACACCAGTGATTTGCATACAACTATGCGACTACTATTAGAGAACCAGAGTCAGCTGTTGAAGATGATCAATGAGCAACTGCCTAAGATTGATCAAAACCATAGTGATTTTGAAGAGAACCTTATGACCAAACCAAAGGCATGCAAAACTTGTGGAGAGATAGGACATACGTCCCAAGAATGCACTGATGAGTGGCCCCATGGTCATACCGAACATCCAGTTAGGGAATGCCCCACAAGTCAGATGTCTTGCTGTTTTTGTGAAGCAGCAAATCACGCTCCAACTCAACATCAACTCTACCCCGTGGTGCAAGAAGTCAGTCAGCAAGCCAAAAAGGGGATGCAACAAAATCTCATGAAGTATGTGGAAGTACAAGAAAACAAGGAGGAACACAAAAGAGATACTAGCCACATAAGATGTTTTACCTGTGGAGAACTAGGACATTATTCATGGGACTGCAAAGAGAAAAGGAATGGTCAGGATACTGAACCAAATCTTCATCAAAATGAGACTGTGGGTCATACTAAGGTGGAGAATGAAATAAGAGTAAGGTCACTTCCGAAGAAATCCAAAAGTACCTCCAAGTGTTGCTATAAATGTGAAGGAGATCACCTAGCTTGAAATTGTCCCATCAAACGAGACTGGACTTCTTTAATTGAGATAGAATATGGCAAACAAGATTTGGAAGAACTTTTAGCCCTGGAAACATCTAAGAAGAAGAAGAGCAACTTAAGTGACGTAATTTGCTACAAATGTAAAGGCAAAGGACATTATGCTGACAAGTGCCCAGCAAAGATGAAGGAGAAATGCCTTACCCGCTCGCACAAGAAAATCAACAGTCCCGTGACATGTCGCAGATGCGGAGCAACAGGACACTATGTCAGTGGCTGCCCCGAGTGGAAGAAGAATAAATCTCTCCAAGGACCGAGTGGAAAGCGTGAGTGCTAAAAACTTTCTGTATCCACCACATGCCATTGTATTTTGAACACTTGTACGCTCTACATCAGAGGAACAAACAAGATTACACAAAGTTTCTAGACTGACCACAAAAATTTCTTTTAAGGGTGGTAGCCACCTAGAGAATTCAAACCCAGTCGCTTAAACACAGAGATCTCAAACTATCTTTCTTTTCATCCTTCTAATCAGAAAAACCATTCACTGTCAAGTTTTCAAGTTTCCATATCGGAAATTTCATTTCTCAAAACATCTCGAGTTATCATAATCATTCAAGCATTTGTTTTTCTTTCCAGCCTCTCCGAATCTCGGGGACGAGATTCCTTTTAAGGGTGGTAGTCTGTAACATCCCAACATTTTGGAATGTTCAAAAATCACTAAAATTTAAAACTTTTGTTTTGATTAAAATAATATATTGAAATGCATTGGAAAACTAACAATAAAGGACTTCAACCAATTTGAAAAGGTCTATTATTACAAAATTCCCAATGTGTCATTATTTTCAAAAGTGATTTCCAATTAAACATTTCATGATCCATTGTGTTTCAAAAACCTTAATATGAAATTTGACAAAGGCTTATTAAACTTCAAACCATTTTATTCCAATAAAATAATTTACTTATAAGTAATTGTTTTCAACAACTTAGCCATATCTATTCATAAATTCATGATTATTCAAAATGGTATATAATTACCAAATGGTTTTCATTCCTTTAACTAAGTTCAAAATATAGTTTGGAAATTTTAAGCCTATAGTGTATAACTTTAAAACTTCATAAATTAAAATTAATGAATTATCCAAATAAACATTTCATTTGCTTAAATGAATTTCATCTATTTACAAAGCATGAAATGATTAATATATTCTAAATAAGAATAAAATTAAAACAAAAATCTTTTCCAAAGTTGATATGAAGTTTTCAAATGAATTATCATAATATAAAATATAATGTTGCACAAATTATTTTCAATTAAAAATGAATACCCTATATTTCACATTTCCTAAACAGTGTTATATTTAGTTCTTTAATATCAGGCCAAAATAAAGAAGAATGATTTTAGTAAAACAAGTTAAATAACTTAATTCAAACATAATTGAATATGGGTATTTCATATAATTTATTTAGCCAAAATTAAAATTATTTAAACCCTAGTTTTAAATTAAACATAAAGTGTCATTTTCACATTTAATCAATACTTTTAAATTATTATTTTTGAAAAGTGTTCAAAACATACCCATAACTGGTTTAACAGCAAGGTATTATTTTTACAAATCTTTAGAAATTAATTTGACATCATTTGGATAGTTAAATCAAAAGATATGAATTAAACAAATAAAAACAGAAAAGGAATTATTGGATGACGTCATCATCGTCAACCTCCAGAGAAAATCGCGGCCGAAACTACTCCCCCGATCCTTTCCAAAATTCGAGCGCAATGTACGCGATTTCTTTCCTCCGTTCGGTCCTATAAGTAGCCCTCCCCCTCCTGCGCATTTCCCCTCTCGCTCCAAACCTAACCGCGCCGCCAGGCCGTCCCCATAGCTCGCCGGAGATCGCCATCGCCGCCGGTGTTTTCCTCGAGTTCCGGTGAATGAAGACCACCTCGTGCTCTCTCCTCTGTCCCATCTCCTTTGTTTCGTCCGTGCGCAACTCAATGAAATTTTCCCGTGAATTGTTAGGCACCAGAACGACGAGTCCGTGCTCGACACGAGGTCGCCGGAGTGCCCGTGGCTCCGCCTGCGTGTCCATGCTGCTTCAGGAAGAACGGGAAGACACCGCCGCATCCATCGCCCTCCCCGCGACGCGCCGCGCCCGGGGCTGCCCTCCGTTCATCCGGGGAGGAGCTACAACCCCGGCGCCGTCCTCTCCCGAGAGCACCGCCGCCACCTCCTCCAACTCCGGCGAGTTTCCGCCGCCACCTCCCCTCCATCGCACGGTGAGCGTCCGATCTATTATATACGGTCACGATTAGAAGTTGCGATCAACCGGTAAGATCGGATCTGGACCGTCAGATCCAGATCTGACGATCCAGATTCAATCACTTAACCACGTCAGCGCCTACGTGGCATGCCCCGTCAGCGCACAGTCAGCGCTGACGTGTAAAATCAATTTCGTAATTAAATTTAATTGGCAGTTTTACAGAAACACCCCTGCCACTTAGATCTGTCACAACTTTTTAACCACAACTCCAAATTTAATAATTTTTATATATTTGGAAAGCCCTTGACATGTAGAATATTTTGGATCTGACAAAATTCAAATTTGACTTAGTATAAAATATTCAAAATTCAAATGGGGAATTTGAGTATATTTGTAATAACTTTAAATCTATAAATCCAAAAATTGCAAATAAATATGTTTTAGAAACTTTAGAATATTTGTAAATTAATGCCACTGCTATAAAATATTTTTGAATAATTTTTGAATGATTTCATAGTTGTGTGTTTAATTTGAATAGGTTTGATTTTTTTTCTAAATAACTTTTAATAGAAACATTATTTTTGATTAAGTCCAATTGCAATAGATTTAATTAAATGCTCTCTGTCTATTAAAACTAATTATAAATTTTGTTATAAAAATTTAATCATAGGAAACTTTAATCTTATAATTATTCCTTTTATTATATTTTCCAAAACTAGAAATTAATTAAATTGCATTTATAAATTCATGCATATATATAAAGAAATCACAAAAGTTATTTTTATGTCTCTTGTGATTTAGAATTTCATTTCATTCATAGCATATTTTATTCTCATAGAAAAACCCCTCTTCATTAGTTTTCTCTAAGTTAGAAATAATTTCAACTTAGCATTTTGTGAAATGCTACACTTAGACACTTAGGAATTTTCAACATGGAGCTGGAAGACCAACGAAGGACTTAGCCAAAAACAAGACTTCAGAAGTATCTTCAAGGAGAAGAAACACTTAGAAGAAAATCAAGAAGACGTTCATGAAGGACTTAGAAGAAAACAGACTTTGGAAGCATGTCAAGCACTTAGAAGAAAAGTGAGAAGAAGTTCAAGAAGGCCAACCCCTTCCTATCCTCTAAGTATTTCTCTCTGTCTTTTCTTCTCCTCTGAGACTTCATGAAGACTAAGTAAATCCGAGACCAGCCTCGAGGATACAAGAACCACCAAGTCTGAAGATTTATCAAGTCTATCAAAACTTCAATCAAGACATCATCCAGATGAAAGTTACAAGTCTGGAGATGAGGCCTGGAGGACAACTACATCTGTCTTTCTATCTTTTCCCTCTTTCCTAATCTTGCCTTTTAGACTTAAACAAATTTTGATCATGATGTTATCATCTTGAAGTTGTTGGATCCTAGCAGCATAGTGGGATGAAGCGGCCTGGAAACAAACCTTACATGTCCACGTACATGAGACCTGTTCCACAATTTAAGTGGCTGGCCGGGTGTCTGTCTCTCTCACTATAGTGAATGTCCAATTTACAAAGAGTTGATAATAATTGTTGATCATCTTGAACAAATGACTTAGTATTTTTCTCTAAGTATTTTGCACATCATGGCTAAGCCATTAGAGTGCTTGTTTCAAGAAGATATAAAACAAAGTATGTTTATCCAACTTAAAACCTTAGCCCTTAGTCATTCTTGACCCACCTATTTGCCTTACATTAACTTAAAAGATTTTTCATGGCATGGCATGCATCTCTAGTCCTTAGAAATAACTTGCATATCATGCATGTCATGTTTTCCTTGGAAGTTTGAGAAACTTATTTGTAGGTGTTGTGTTGTTTTATGATTGTTGTTTGTTTGTATTGTTTAGACTGAACGGAGAGTCCCGAGTATCGTTGAAAAGAGTTGTGAACAACGACAACATTCAAAGGCAAGTGGCACACCTCATAAACTTCCTATTTTTATATGCATTACTTAGTGTATTTTTATATGCATGTGTTGCTATGCTAAACCTGTGTAGAATCCCTTATACCTGTGTCTAGGTTCCTATGCAATACTTAGTAGAATTATTGATGCTATGCAAATGTGTTTTGGGAAAATCTAAATTCTACTAAGTTAAGAATGAAACACCTGGGTGGTAATTGGTTGTATGGTTTATGTTGAGTGGCTACTCAGGTCCATGTCTATGGTTCCTGGAGTATGTACACTTGTGAATGGCCACCCAGGAACAGAGGAATCTGAAGAACTCCGAGTGACGATTGCTTCCAGTGCAGCCATTGCCATATGGGCTCTGGCTTGATCAATTATGTTGCGTGGACTCTCTCCGGCTTGACAAGCAGATGTAGGGGGATGTTAGGTGGAACGGGTCAAGCCAGGTGGGAGGGAAAATGCTTCTGAAAGATCTCGTCTCATTCTCTCCTTTCCTTATCACAAATGGTGTGTAAAGGATAATCTGGGTCGAATGGGTACAATGGTGAACGTGCACAACCTCTGCAGAGTGTAAAACTAAGTACTTAGCCGTGTCCCCGGTTACGGACAATTTTGAGCAGCTGATCAAGGACGTCAACGGAGGATTCCATCATTCCAACTTCAGAAATAAAACATGATGGGTGAACAAGGGAAGATGAGATTTATGGTTTTCATGCCATACTCGTCGATTTCAAGAAAAGTGTTTTCAAAAGAGTAGGAAAAATTGGCTTTATGCAAATTAGCCTTGAGCTCCACCAGCCAAATATGCATATAGGCTTTAGAGTTATTCCATAAGTGTCCACCATAGTGTCACTTGCCAGACTCCATTTTTAATGGAATCTGACCCACGCTGTTGCAATATTTTTCTTATTGCAGATTTGATCAGATGACGAGTGAGGTTTCGTAAAGGTTTCGAGTCTACAACCAACATGTTTTCGCCTGTGGCAGCATGAAAGTTATAGAGACTCACTGCTATTGTATTCCGCTGTGTACTTTTTCAATGCTAGCTTTATGCTATGCAACTTGTATCAAATATTTTGTAATTCTGGATATCGATGTAATAAAATTGACGCTTTGTTGTGATATTACATCGTAAACTGTGTGTGCAAATGAATCGATCCAGTGATTTGCACTATACACATGTATCTGCCTTATTTTAAGTGCAGGTACGCTACATGCTCCTTTGAAGCTCTCTATGGCCGCAAATGCAGAACTCCTCTGAATTGGTCTCAAACTGGAGAACGTCAATTCTTTGGTCCTGATATTATCCAGGAGGCTGAAGAAAAGGTTCGCATCATTCATGACAATCTGAAGATTGCACAGTCTCGGCAGAAAAGCTATTTTGATAGCAAGCACAGGGACATGGTATATGCACCTGCTGATCAAGCGTACATTCATGTCACTCCTCTGAGAGGCACGCAACACTTTGGCATCAAAGGCAAACTCGCTCCGCGTTATGTTGGACCTTTCAACATTCTTTCAAGGTGTGGTGAATTGGCTTACCGTCTGGAACTTCCTCCAAACCTCTCCAAAGTGCACGATGTATTCCACGTGTCACAACTCAAGAAGTGCTTCCAAGATCCAGAACGTGCAGTTGATCATGGTTCAATTGAACTTCGAGAAGATCTCTCCTATGTGGAACAACAGATTCGCATTCTTGACGAAGCTGAACGTCGCACCCGTAACAACACTGTCAAGTTCTACAAGGTTCAATGGTCTCATCATTCTGACAAGGAAGCTACATGGGAACGTGAAGACCACCTCCGTGCCGAGTATCCCGACCTCTTCGTTGCTCCATGAAGAATCTCGGGGCGTGATTCCTTTGATGGGGGGAGTGTTGTAACATCCCAAAGTTGTACTTTCCTAAATTGTATGCTTGTGCTGTAATATAGTGTGACATCATGCATATTTCATTTTTTGTTTGCATTGCAATTAAATAAATTACTTTCAATTTTTTTCAAATCCCATATTTAAATTCGAATGCTTTTTCAAATCAATTAAAAATTGAAATTTCAAATTTGTACAAATAATCTTTTCAATAGTTTAATCAGTTTGTTTTGAAACTATAAAAATTATCAAAAAGGTTTTATCTCTTTTCCTTTTTCTATTTTGTTTTAAATTTACAAAACAGAAAAAGAATAAACAAAAAGGAAAAATAAAACAGGAAAAAATAAATAAATATGACTTACCTGGCCGAGGTGGGCCAAATGCCCAACTTCGGCTCACCTACCTTGTCTCCCTCCTGCGTACTGAGGAGGTCGACCTCGCTTTACAAGTCACGGGCATGGCCAGGAGCCACTGCACCGCGCGCCCCACCGCCCTACCCTACCTGCTCCCTCTCCTTCTTATCCCCTTGCCCGCAGCAACCCTAAACCTAGCCTCTTGCTTCCCTTTCCCATCTCGCAGCGCCGCCGTCACCTCTCGTTCTTCTCTCTGTATGCCACAAAAAATCGCCGGAATTGCTGAGCCGCCGCGGTTGCCGACTCGGGTCGCCCCCTTCCTCCTCCTAGCGCCAGCCGCTGCGCCGTGCCCTTCTCTTTCTTCGTCGGCAGAGGACCGGACCCGGGACGCACCGATGTTTTCTCTCTTCTCCGACGCCGGCCGCGCACCTCCACTTCGTCTCCGGCACCGATAGGACGACTCCGGCCTCCCCGCGCTCTGTCGCCTCGCCATCGACTCCCCCGGTGAGCTTCGTCGACTCCCCTCTCTTCCCCCTTTCGGCTAGCTCCTCATCCGCCACAGCCACGGCAACAGCACACCGGCGAGCACCGGTACGAGCCTTCCCGCGCCTCCCCTCTCCGACCGAGCACCGGAATGATATGCCCACACGTACCGCAACCGACCACGCCCCCCAGCACGGCGCCGCCCTCCATTGGTCGCCGGCGGCGCCAGTTCTCCGCCGCGCGCGCACTGAACCTGCAGTTCCGTTCTTCAGTTTCGTGAGTAAAGTCGTTGCCGTTTTCCTGTCAAAAAACCAAATGAGTTCGTATCTATCACCAACACCACCCGAGCCCCCCTGGCTAGCACACGCGAGTTCGAACCCCCCCCCCCCCCCGGAGGGAATAAAAGTCCACCCCTTTTATTTCTCTCCTCTCACTGACAGTGGGTCCCACTCGTCATAGACAGAGGCGCTGGAAAATTACCCCGAGCCCCCTGTGCTCTCTGTCCTTGCAGTTAAGCACTCATCAACACTTTTGCTATCACGAATAAGTCACTGCACAATTACAGAAACAACCCTAGATTTATAAATGCAATAACTTTAAATCTATAAACTCAAATAAAATAAACTTTATATGTTTTTATATCAAAAAATGCACTAAACATTAATATAACATTCTTATTTCATTTTTGCATCATTTATTTTAAATGCTTAGTTTAATTTAACAAGTGCAACTAAATAATTAAATATGGAATGTGAGGGGTAATAAATATATAATGCCCTAATTCCATTTAAGTCTTGCCATGCTAATAACATTTAATCTGTTGCGTAGATAAATATTTTGCAATTAAATACTAAATATGGAATGTGTTGGGCAAATATTTAATTATTGCCTATTCCATTTAAATGATTAAATCACCCATGCCATGTTGTAAATGTTAAACAACATTTAATTTGCGGGATACATAAATAAATTGCAACCTAATCTTTCTGCCGGGATTTCATCCCCGCTTTAAAATGACCTAAACACCTCATACCATAATGCACCATCATTTGATTGTGCATCTCTCTGTATTGACTATTGTTCCCTATTGTCTGTGTTTGCTCTTCTCTGGGTAGACGACGACGTGTCTGCTGCCGATACTTTCATCCTTGAGATTCCAGCTTTTGTGCCGGGCCACGAGCTGCCAGGCAAGCTTCTGCTAACCGGTTACACGTTTTTTTGATTTTCATCCTTGCCTTTTGATCTATGCTATCCTAGTTACGATTCTTGAATTGTGATCCCATCATATGTTTATCCTGCAGCCCATACAGCTTTATCCCCACATCCTATCACCGGTTGTATGTTTATCTATTAGCCTTGCGAGTCGTAGTGCAAGCTTAAGGTTGGTTCTGTGAGTCTGTTTGTCCTATGTCATTTATACTTAGCATGATAGATTGTCTAATTTAATAAAATGCTAACTTCTGTTGGGGTATTATAATTAAAAGATAAGGCACCGGCGGAAGGCCTTGCGAGGTGCTTTCTTCTGCTAAGTGTCGACCTAGGAACTCAGTTCTTGTCCTCGGATCCAATTTTGAGCACACTAACCGCTTGTGGGAGGCCCTATGGAGCCCCCCACGGTTTGGATCTAATCCGCTTCTTATCCAGGGCGCCGCAAGTAGTTCGGGCTTTCCATTTGAAGCATGCATATGTTACCTAACGATCGGATGATGATGGAGTAGTCGATTCTCATATAGGGTGGCACGTTCTTAGAGTGCTATAAAGGTCGATCCCGCGGGCACTGGACCTGATTAGCGGTGCACACAATCATGCGGTTCCCTGGATGAGTTGTAGAGAAGAGATTTGCCGTGTTGAGATGCCCTACCTTCTGGTTTGCATTTTTGGGGTTGATCAAACGAGTACGGGTCCAGTAGTGCACCCCTGCAGGGTATAATCTTATCGATGAGCCGTGTCCACGGTTATGGACGACTTGGTGATGATGCTGGCTAATAAGATCATAGACAACTTACACCTAATCATTGTTAATTAACCTGACTAGTAATATAGAATTATTTTCATAATAACTTGTAACTAAAATTGTTCAATGTGTGAGTATTCCCGAATTGCTTCCTCATACTTGGTTGAGTGGGTTAATCCGAGAATGGGTTATGATTGGTGTTAGTTGTATATGGTTAACTTATGCGCTCTCTTATCCCTCTCTAACTTAGACGGAAGTTGTAGCGTGTCTCTATTAGGTTGCTAGTGCTGCTGCCGCTAAGTCCACTTATCCCCATACTTTGGGAGTCTTACAGTTTTGTAACATGTTAGCTTAAGCTTGTTCGATACGCTTCGGTGTATTGACCCGTTCGTGGGTTGTGGTTTTTCTGCAGTTGAGGATTCTTCGCACGACCAGGTTGGTGGATACTACGTGGAGTCCGACGACGAGATCTACGACGAGTAGTTAGAATTCCCCTGGGCTTCTTCCTGGTGGACCGCGTGGATGGGCCTTCTTTTCCGTTTCGGCCTTGAGCCCTTTGCTTCTTGTCTGTACTCAGACCGGTGTGTTTCCGCTACATGATGTAATGTTGGGACATGTGTCCTCTGATTGGTGCCATTCGCTATATTTTGCTCAGTGAGAGCCTTTGGATAACTTTTTCCTTTCTTTGTGTCTTAGGTTTATTATGTGGTTTCAACTTGTTAAAAATCCGACTCGTATACCATGTGTGTATGGTTGAAGTATACGAGTTGGAAGACTTTTTGGGTTCTTGCGTGCACAATCTTGAAACGTATGTGACGTTGGGGTCGCCAAGAGCTGTCGGCCGATGATCCATTCCGAGCCTGGCCTGCTTGTTTCCTGGGATTGGTAACCCCAGTATGTTCTTGGTTGTGTGGCCCAACCGATACGTTTCGTTTGTGTAGCCTAAATCCAGGGTCTGACAGTTGGTATCAGAGCCTAAACGCCCTCAGGTTCCCTTCTACTGGTCGTTGTTTGAGTCTAGAAAAATATTTTGTAGCTATCAGGAAATTCTTAAACGTGAGAGTAGGAATTATGTTCTTTTACTTCTTTCCCCACCCACCCTCCCTGTTCTTCTGGTAAGGAAGTGTTACGATATTTCCCTTCTCACCTAAATTTTCTAAAAAATTAGGACATCACGTGTTCTGGTTTCTGTAGTACCATAGTTGCAGGTGTCTTCAAGGTGGTGCTCTTCGTTTTAGCAGTTATCAACCTCTTCGGCTACGTTCAGTTTCATTCTTGAATCAATCAGTTGTTTCTCCTCTTTGGTGGAGTTACGTCAAGCTCAATTGGCTTTCCTCGTCTAGTGCTAGTCTTCATTCTTACCTCTCTTCAAACCTTTCTGGAAGTAAACAAAGTGGCGTACCAAGATGGATGGCCATGTCTTGTTCTTTGTTGTCTTTTCTAAGCAATCTGGAGTTTTTTTCCCTTTAAGCGCTTACATGGGATTTTGTTTATCCGATTGTGGTGTTAACGTTGTATCCTCCTCATGATGGAGAGTGGCGAAGAAGATACTCAAATGCCATCCGAAATGAGTCAAGTGTTGTCTCAGATGATGCAAGTTTTGGGTCACATTCAGCAAAACCAAAACCAGGGCAACTGCCGTGTGACAATTGTAGAGTTCCTCCTGTCCGATGAGGACCGTGTTCCATTTGTGTCCTATCTTCTCCGCGGAAAATCCATGTCTTGGTGGGAGAACTTCCAACAGTTACGAGTACCAGGTGTTGTTATCACTTGGGATGAGTTCAAGGAGGCTTTCAAATGCCACCATATTCCCGAGGGTGTCATGGAAAGAAAGCGTGATGAATTCTATGACTTGACTCAGTGAAGCATGTCTGTGCTGGACTATCAAGATCGGTTCAACCGTCTGGCTCGCTATGCTCAAGATGAGGTATCAACTGATGCCCAGAAGCAAGCCAAATTTCGCAGAGGTCTAAGCCCAAATCTGAAGTATGCACTCACCTTGTTCAAGTGCGTTAACTTTGAAGAGCTCGTGAACATAGCTCTCCGGGAGGAATTTGGTCGTGAGATGTTTGAAGAATCTCGAAAACATGCTCTTGAAGGTGCTTCTTCTTCAGCAAACACCATGCCTCCACAGAAGCGTAGGCTTTGGGTTCCATATGCATCTCCAACTCAACACACCTATCTTCCAAGCCCTTTAGGGTTCACTCCTCGTCCTCCCTCTGTAATGTTTCCTACAAGAGGTTCTCAAGCTCAGAAAAGTCCAAGTGTTCAAATTCCGCCAAAGCCAGTGACTTCAAAAACGTGCTTCAAGTGCGGTGATCCAGGCCATATCTCTATCCATTGTCCACAAAACAAGCTTCATAAGCAACAAGCTCGTTCTTCTCCAACACAAGCTTTAGTTTGTGCTTTCCCCAGCAATTTGCCTACAGCTAGGAGTGGAAGGGTGAACCACCTCAACGCCAAAGAGGCAGAGGAAGCTCCAGAAGTTGTAATGGGCAAACTCCTAGTTAACTCTTTTCCTGCTAAGGTAATGTTCGATACTGGAGCATCTCATTCTTGTGTGTCAGTAACCTTCGCTGAAACAACGAAGCTGCCTCTAGATCCCTTATCTATTCCACTCGTGATCCATTCTCCGGGAACGCAAATGCAGACTTCCAGGGTAAGCCATGGAAACCAAATTCAAATTGGAGGTCATTTGTTCTTGGCTTCCTTAGTTCTTCTGGGTAACTCAGACATTGATGTCATTCTCGACATGGATATGTTGAAGGCCCACAAAGCTAAGATAGACTGTTCCACAAAGACTGTAACTCTTTCTCATCCTTCTGGACAGATAGTCTATTCTCCAAATCAAACCTCTTCAGCTCAGCTTTTCGCTCTCAATGTTCATCCTCTTCCTGCTATGGAAGATATACCGGTGGTCAGAGACTTTCCTGACGTCTTTCCTGAAGAATTGTCAGGCATGCCGCCTGATAGAGTCGTGGAGTTCGTTATTGAACTAGAACCAGGCACTGCTCCTATCTTGAAACGTCCTTACAAGATGGGCCCCAAAGAACTGGCTGAACTTAAGAGACAGCTAGAGGAGTTGGAAAGTAAAGGTCACATCCAACCTAGTACTTCTCCTTGGGGTTGTCCTACTATGTTTGTCAAAAAGAGGGACACGACTAAGCGACTGGTTGTTGACTACCGTCCTCTGAACAAGAAAACCATCAAGAACAAGTATCCCCTTCCTCGCATCAATGACATGTTTGATCAACTCGCTGGTGCTAAGGTTTTCTCCAAGTTGGACTTGAGGTCAGGTTATCACCAGATCAAGATCTGCAAGAAAGACATTCCTAAGACAGCTTTCACCACTCGTTATGGTCTCTACGAATACATTGCCATGTCTTTCGGTCTCACAAATGCTCCGGCGACTTTCTCACGTCTCATGAACTTTGTTTTCATGGAATACCTCGATAAGTTCGTGGTAGTCTATCTCGATGACATTCTTATCTATTCCAAAACCAAGGAAGAACACGGAGAACATCTACGCCTTATCTTGTTGAAGCTCCGAGAACACCGTCTCTACACCAAGTTCTCCAAGTGTGAATTATGGCTTCCTAAAGTATCCAGGTCATGTCATCTCTTCTGGAGGCATTTCTGTTGATCCAGAAAAAGTGAAGGCCATTGTTGAATGGTTGCCTCCTACATCGGTGAAACAAGTCAGGAGTTTCCTTGGCATGGCTAGCTATTGCCGTCGATTTGTTGAGAACTTTTCCAAAATCGCTAAGCCTCTCACCGATCTTACTAGGAAGAATAGAAAGTTTCTTTGGACTCCAAAGTGTGATGAGAGCTTCAATCTCTTGAAAGCTAAACTCATTTCTACTCCTATTCTAGTTGGCCCAGATACTTCCAAACCTTTACAAATATTCTGCGATGCATCCCTTCAAGGACTAGGCGCAGTCCTCATGCAAGAACATAAAGTTGTGGCTTATGCATCTCGTCAATTGCAGACTCATGACCTCAACTATCCTACCCATGATCTTGAACTTGCAGCAATCATGTATGGCCTCAAGGCTTGGAGACCTTATTTGTTAGGGCACAGTTGTGAGTTCTTCACCGACCACAAGAGTCTCAAATATCTCTTCACTCAACCAGATTTGAACCTCAGGCAAACAAGGTGGCTTGAGAAGCTCTCAGATTACGATCTTACCATCTCTTACACTCCAGGCAAAGCTAATGTAATGGCTGATGCTCTCAGTCGCAAGTCCTATTGCAACAACCTCATGGTTGAGAACATCCAACCTCCTCTTCACGAAGAATTCAAGAAGCTCAATCTTCAAGTGGTTCCTTCTAGTTATCTTGCAAACTTGATTGCCACTGCTACACTTGAGGATAAAATCCGTGCCGCACAGTTGCGTGATTCTGGTGTCAAGAATATCAAAGACAACATTGGCAAGGATATGTACAAGAGTTTCTCTCTCGATGACAAGGGTACCTTGCTATTTGAAGAACGCATTGTAGTGCCCAAGCTTGACAGCTTAAGAGAGCTCATTCTCAAGGAGGCTCATGATACTCTGCTTTCTATCCACCCTGGCAGCACAAAGATGTACCAGGATCTCAAGTCAATCTATTGGTGGACCAGGATGAAGCGTGAAATTGCTCGCTATGTGTCTCAGTGTGATGTTTGCTGTCATGTCAAGGCAGTTCATCAGAGACCACCTGGACTTCTTAAACCACTGCAAATTCCTGAGTGGAAATGGGACAAGATCGAGATGGACTTCGTTACTGGGTTTCCAAAGTCCAAGAAAGGCAACGATGCAATCTTTGTTGTCATTGATCGTCTCTCCAAAGTGGCTCACTTCTTCCCAGTCAAAGAGACAGTATCAGCTAGTCAGTTGGCAGAACTATATATGACAAGACTGGTTCCTTTACATGGTGTTCCTTTGGCAATAAGCTCAGATCGTGGAAGTATCTTCTCTCGATTTTGGGATAGCTTTCAGAAAGCCTTGGGTACCAAACTTCTGTTCAGCACAGCTTACCATCCGCAGACAATAGGACAGGTTGAAAGAGTGAATCAAATTCTGGAGGATATGCTCAGAGCTTGGATTGTCTCCTTTGGCATGAAATGGGAGGATTGCACAAACTAAAGCTTGTGTTGGAGAAGAACGTGCTTGTTGCTTATGAAGCTTGTTTTGTGGACAATGGATAGAGATATGGCCTGGATCACCGCACTTGAAGCAGGTTTTTGAAGTCACTGGCTTCGGCCGAATTTGAACACTTGGCGTTTTCTGAGCTTGAGAACCTCTTGTAGGAAACATTACAGAGGGAGGACGAGGAGTGAACCCTAAAGGGCTTGGAAGATAGGTGTGTTGAGTTGGAGATGCATATGGAACCCAAAGCCTACGCTTCTGTGGAGGCATGGTGTTTGCTGAAGAAGAAGCACCTTCAAGAGCATGTTTTCGAGATTCTTCAAACATCTCACGACCAAATTCCTCCCGGAGATCTGTGTTCACGAGCTCTTCAAAGTTAACACACTTGAACAAGGTGAGTGCATACTTCAGATTTGGGCTTAGACCTCTGCGAAATTTGTCTTGCTTCTGGGCATCAGTTGATACCTCATCTTGAGCATAGCGAGCCAGACGGTTGAACCGAGCTTGATAGTCCAGCACATACATGCTTCCCTGAGTCAAGTCATAGAATTCATCACGCTTTATTTCCATGAGCCCCTCGGGAATATGGTGGCGTTTGAAAGCCTCCTTGAACTCATCCCAAGTGATAACAACACCTGGTACTCGTAACTGTTGGAAGTTCTCCCACCAAGACATGGATTTTCCGCGGAGAAGATAGGACACAAACGGAACACGGTCCAAAGGATATGCTCAGAGCTTGGGTGGTTTATCTCTCTCTCCCATGATGTGATCTTTATGTGATCATGAGCTTTGTAATCTAGTTGAATATGTGATGCTACTCATTATCTATTATGCACTCTAGAGGTTACTTTAATATGAACTCCGGGTTATTCACGGTTGTAATGGTGACAGTGTGTGCACCGTGTGTGATTCCTTTATGACATTGTTGGTGTTAGTTTACTCTGACTTCGAGGGTGCTCTTGTAGCCCTACACAATGAATGGTGTTTGTTATCCAACATGAGAGTGTTTGAGAGAAGTGTTTATTTATTTAACTTTGATGTCATTGTTGAGAATGTCCACTGGTGAAAGTAGGATCCCTAGGCCTTGTTTCTAAACATTAAAACACTGTTTTCAACAAGTTCTGCTACATGTTTGCTTGCTGTCATTTTTATTACAGATTGCAATTACTACTTATAATAATCCATATTACTTGTATTTCACTATCTCTTCGCATAACTAGTGCACCTATACATCTGACAAGTGTATTGGGTGTGTTGGGGACACAAGACACTTCTCGTATCTTAATTGCAGGGTTGCTTGAGAGGGTTATCTTTGACCTCTACCTCCCTGAGTTCGATATACCTTGGGTGATCCACTTAAGTGAAACTTGCCGTTGTTCTATAAACCTCTGCTCTTGGAGGCCCAACACTGTCTACGAGAATAGAAGCGTGCGTAGACATCAAGCACGACTTTCCCCTCTCTCTTGCCATTGTTGACCTTGGGAAAGCTTGCCCCCTCTCAAATCCTCCCATGATTCTTGCATATCTTTGAGGGAAAAGTGAGAGGAGATCTAGATCTATAATTCTACCAATCCATCTCTCCTCTAAGTGAGGGGAACATAGTGGATGTAGATCTTTGAATTCCTTTGTGGTCTCCCCCTTTGTTCTTACTCTCTCTTATCCCCCATAAGCATTAGTTGCTTGTGGTGGGATTTGGGAGTGTAGGATTTATCTCCTTTGTGGTTTCTTGGTTCTTCCTCTCTTATTCCCCCAAAAGAATTTGTTGCTTTATTGGAATTTGAGAGTGAAGGACTTGAGCACTTTGTGTGTTCTTAGAATTGCATCTTGCATCGGTTTGAGCCCTCCACGAGTATTCGTGGAGGTGAAATTCGTGAGCTTGTTACTCTTGGGTCTTGTACCCTAGACGCCTTAGTGGCCGCCTTTGTGGCATAGACCTTTTGTGGTCAACGCCTTTGTGACTTGTTAGGACCTTTGTGATCAAGACATTTTATGGTCATTTGGGAGGCCCCAATTCGGTTGCGGGTGTGTGCCCCAAGGTGCGTTGTACGGGATTGTTCTCCGTACCAAAGGAGTTCATAGTGGAAGGTGAACCCGGACCTTTGTGGTCGAGTTCATCGGAGAATAAGGTGAGTCTTTTGTGGCGTTGAGCAAACATGTGGTGGTTGCTCACACCTCTCCAACGAGACGTACATCTTTGTGATGGAACTCGGGAATACATCCTCGTCTTCGCGTGCCTCGGTTATTCTTATACCCGAGCTCTTTACTTATGCACTTTACATCGTGATAGCCATCGTGCTTGAAGTTCTTTACCTTACCATCTCTTTGTTGTTTGTCTTGCGTAGCATAAGTTGTTGGTGCACATAGGTGAACCTAGTATATTTAGGTTGTGTCATTGATAAGTTAAACACTAAGTTTTATTTCGCATTTATCAAGACTAAATTGTAAAAAGTGTACCTCGCCTATTCACCCACCCTTTAGGCGACGTCTTTCCTTTCAGCGCCCTACGGTGTTCTTGTCCCGCGGCGATGCTACAGGGCCGTCCCATCGTGTCATCTCCTCATCGAACATGCACCGGAATTCTTGCTCGTAACGCCCATGCCTTGCCGGCGAATTAGGATCCCACAGCGGGTCCTGCGCCGCTGCTCTGATGTGAGCTTGCGGTAGTCCTGCGCTGCTCTTTCACAAGTAAATCATTTGGTTTAAGAATAACTAATTGAAGTCACACTTTTGATTTTGATTGATGCAATAGTATGTATAGTGCTTGGATTTACTACATGTTCTGCCTTTACCTTTCAATTTATTTTATTGGTTTTGTTAGGATTTTTCTTGCACAAATGCTTTATATGATTATGTATCAGGCATCTAGATCTGTAGCGAACATAGAAAATATGTTATTGCTTATTCTTTTGTTGCAGATACGGCAAAGAAGTATTATTTTGATTAATCATGTGCAAATATCAAATGGTTCTATAGATGCAACACCAAATTGGAAGTTTATCGGCCTGGTAACTTAAAATCCTTGTTAGCTGATTTGGTTGGACAATTTCGTAGATGTGGTATGGTAGTTCTCAGTAATAATTATGTAGTCATGAAACGAGATGCTTCCCTAGGTAAACTGGGTTCAGACGGAACGGAAACAAAAATATCTCTCCGTATGATAATGATACACACACGCTCCCTTCATTTATGGGTTTGGTTCACAAAATTTATGAAGTGAATCTAGGGACCTAATGTATTTTTATGACCTTTTTTGAGATTGATGGTTCGTAAATCTTCCTGTATATTTCAACTATTAATAGAGTACGGCCTGAACTGAGGGACATACTAAATTTGATCACTAGCCAGGCATTTTATTTAAAGCTATGAAATCGCTGGTACTCAGGTAGCAAATTTTGTTTCATCCACTCTATGGAATCACTCGGTCTTGTAGATTTGTAAGTAGTACTATTTTTAGTATACTTCTGCACTTTCACATTTCAGTTTGATTGCTCCATTTTTAATTGTTCACATGAGCATATGTTGAAGCAACAATGCTGAGTGGGATGTTTTGGTCGATTAGAGAGAGAAGACATTTAGAAGGGAGAAAGGAAAAGACTACAATTTAGATCATAAACTTACACATAGTATTGTACTGCCGCTACAACGTACGGGCATTCAACTAGTAGTAAAAAATGATAAAAGCCCGTACACATCTTTTAAACATCTGTGTCCGGCTAAATAGCAGGAGCGAATCGCCCGCTTCAAGTGTATGGTCGAAAAACAAAGAGAGATTCGAGACTCAAGCACCACATTTATATATAGATTACTCACCCTTGTAAATTGTGGTCGAGTCCTTAAGAAGTCAGGCAAACAACTGACCATTCAATATGGACGCACGCTCGACCAGCCCGAAATGACGGCGCTCGGACCACCGTGGTTGGGCAGAAAGGCACATAGCCGTCCACCAGCAAAGGGAGAGAGCAGCCATGGCGTCTGTGAAGAAACCAACGTTCCTGTGATATCTGTCTCGCTGGAATCCATCCACATGGCATGGCTGTTGTTTTCCAACAACTTGGACACATCACTACTGTGTGGAGAGCCTATCGCAGAAACCCTCTCACGTGATTTTACTAATACGGCTGCGATTCAGCAGTCAATTGGTCCAGGATACTCCTTGTTTCACGAGAGGGAACATTTCTAAATGGAAGGGAATATGCCCACGAGCCAAGTACTAAGACAACCATGAGTCCATGACCACACAAGGCAACTTACTTAACAATCTATAGTAGGGATGCAAAAACAGGACCCGTCCTCCCATTTTTTTCTCCATCTTATATACTAGTTAAGTATAAAAATTTGAACAAAGAAATTGTACTACACAGTACAAAATGAGAGAAAAGTGGGACAAACAAGCCACATTTTCACATCTTTAATCTATAGCTAGTTTAGTTACTCTCGAGCAAATTCTAAGGCAACCAGGATATTTTGCGCACCACTACCACTCCAAGCTGCAACGAACAGCCAGCACTACAAACAAACAAACAAACAAACAAACTACTACTGATCATAAGTTCAACATAACTATAATGTTCAAATATATATAGCCTGCCTGACGGCTCCGAAAGCAGCACACCACCAACAATTTAGTAGTCCTGAAATGAAGTTACCTAAATTACTGAATAGATGCAAATTAAACATAGTAGCAACTACAGAACAAAACATATATTAGGATGGCACAAGAACCACCGGGGCGATGATGGTCACCCTTACTTCGCCTCCTTTTCACGGTTCCACTGTTCAATCTTCGCCCTGCGCTCCTCGCTATTCTCCCTGACAGGGCTTCTTGCACGCCTTGGAGGGCTGCCCCCATACCTACGCCTTCCTCCGTCATCCTGCCTTTCATACCTGCTGCTCCCACCCCTACGTCCTCCGCCACCACCACCACGGCGGAAATCATCACCACCGCGGCGGAAATCATCACGGCCACGGAAGTCATCACGGTCACGACGCTCTCTCCTATGCTGTGGGCTTGGGCTGCGGCTCCTTCCTCTGGTCGACCTCCTGTAACGCCCAAAGAGTTTCTTCCTGAGATCCTTACCAATCTGCTTCACATGCATGAAGTTGCAGTGTCCACCACGTGTGCAGGTATTCTCCTCATACTGCCTGCAGGTCGCTTCACGGAAGTCAGTCACAGGAGAGAAGTCGACAATTATCAGGCGGCCAGAGTAAAAGCGTCCCTGAAGCGCTGTATGAGCTGCTGCAGCCTGATCTTCCTCCCTGAACTGGACATACACATTGCCTATCATGTGATCAGAAAGGTTATCACAGACGTTGAGGGTCTCAATCTCACCAAACTTGCTCAGTTCCTCAAAGATATCCTCATAAAAATCTTCAAAATGCTCCTGCATCTTGCGGGGATCAATCGGCTGGCCTTGAGCATCAACACCAGGGGTGATCATATCAGGGCGCTGATACATGTTCATGAGCACAATTGTTGGTGATATGGTTGGCCTGTTATGGATGCGAGAGCAGCGATCCCCATGACGACAAGCTCCAATCTTGAAGTAAAATGGGCAGTTGACCCTATCTTTCTCTGTACCAAATATTGAAGCCAAGTGCTCTGCCATTATGAAATCAGTTGAGCTGACAAGAAGCCTGCAAAGAAAAATGTTTGGCGATGAATGTTATACAAAACACGGGCTACCAGGCTCCATATACATAAGGCTCACACACATTAGTAGTAGCACATATGATCAGCTTTTCAAATAATTTGTTTTAAGTGTCCATTTCTTAGGTTCATGGACTAAAACAAAGCTGACCGATGACTTGTCTTGTAGAACTTTAAAAGTACAAGTGTGCACGATATTGTGATTTGTGATGTTGAAAGAGCGAAAACTCATTTTGGTTCCCAAGCTCCATTGATCCCTTTATTTTTAGAAATTCAAATATCAAACCATTAAAATCTGGATAGGCCATGATTTACTCTACAAGCATGCAAACCACGACCCTAATTCTTTGAATCCTCCGCTACACAAAAATGACTAAATCTGATAACTTTTAGAGTTTTGAAAATATGCACCGTTCAATATACTCAGATCCATACTTTTTTTTGTGTGTGTAGAGAATTTAGCTTTGCGATTCTGCATGCTTGTAGGGTACACCATTGACTATACAGATTGGTTTTCAGATTATTTGAAACATGTAAATATGATTTTATTTTTATTTATTTTTAAATAAGAGGATCACCTAGAGCTCAGGAGCCAGAAATCCCTGTCTGTTGGAAGAGCCGTTAGCTGATGGTTGATGCAAGACATAAGATAATCAAAACGTGCATGACAGACTCTAATCCGTGTAATTTTTACACATCAAGTACATCAAGTATGCCTTGAGCACAAATAGTTCAGATTATCTTTTCCAATTGACTGAGGCTTTAAAAACACACATGCACAAATTTAATTATATTTAGCATTACAGAAAAATCCAGTAACTTTTTACAAACTTCATTTGAACATTGAGGTTATTTCCTCAGAAATTGAGGAACAATTAAGGCCAGTACAAGGCATAACCGAAGTTATTCTTGCAAGACAACAAATCCAAACTGTGTCTTATGACCTAATCTGCACACTGACTCAAACTTAATATTAGAACATGCTTGGTATAAAATAAATCATATATAATGCTGCGATATTTCTCCAACAGAAGCCATTATCTATATTCCGGTCTTCTATTTAACCTAAATCCGTAGTGTGTTCAAATTATAAAGCCAAAAGGTCAAATCCTGCAACTGCATAAACAAGATATATTGTTTCAACTAAGATGCTTAGAGTCTGTGCCCCTGCAACTGCAAAAGAGACTAAGAAACCAGAAGGCACAAAGAAAGCAACTTTTCTCTTGCATATGATACTTCCTTCTCAGGTAGGCCATGCTATATCCATCCAACAAAGAATTCTATTTCATCCATTTAAAAACCTAATCTGCACACCATTTTAGATTGTTACAACTGGGGTAAAAAGGTCCATGAAAAAATGCTACTGCCGTGAATACTATGGTACAAAGATATGGAGCACTTCTGAATTCTAATACGTATAATTATATTAAAAGTATATGCTTACTGCAACCAAGTACATAAAATAATTTTGCTGTTTTAATTGAGCAAAATCTAGTGCTGCGTCTATCACAGACATAAACTTGCATGATACAGATACATATATCAAACTAGCTAATTTGCAAGGCTCTTAGAGCGTTGCGTGAAAATTTGCAAAACTGTTTTCTAGATACATACAAGTAGAATACTTCTTAGAAGAATTGATCATGGTATTCATGTCTTACAAGACATACATGGCTGACACACCTCTTGTTTGCCAATGACAGACCTGTAGGAACCTAGAAAAATATTGAATTTAACCGAGAGAAGCCACTGGCTAATCGGGAAGATGCTGCAGTACAGCTTTGTTAGGGACTTTCAAAGCAATACTCACCCTCACCACCCATGTAAAACCAACTGTTTTCATGGATAGTCACGATTCAGGTTCCCATTAAAGTTACCTTTTCAATCCAGTTTTGAAGCTCTTCTATTTCCAAGGGCATATACAGAACGCCTGGAATTTCTACCCGGAGCAGGAAACTCAGTTAAGCTGAGGTTTAGCTTGGGGCGAATGAGCCTTAGTAAGGAAGTGATGCATTTGCTGCTGCGGTGAAATCCACACTCGTATAGAGTAACCATGCAATGCGGGTGGAGGTCATACGAACTGACAGACAACAAATCAACAATAATTCAGATGTGATACTAATAGCCCAGTATTACCGCACAAAGAGAACCCTTGCTAACAACACATACTAATTTGCATGTCACTCCATCATTTTTTCTCCGTCCACAAAAGAAGAAGGCTCCCAGTAACAACTTCCGCCAGATGAGGTACTATTACCCCCCAATCACATAACCGAAAGCAGGCCTACAACGAGATGAGGACTAAAAAGAGGTAGTTCATCACGCAAAGGTAGGACAATAAGGTGTAATTTTACGGCTGTGATAGATTCCTCTAGACGGATCTAGAAAACAAAATCTACTTTCCTCAATCCCAGATCGAGCGGCGTACCATCGACATTCGCAGGGTGGAATCGAACAGAGGTCGCGTAGAGATCTGATAAAGCGAAGGGTTAGGGTTTTAGAGGGGGAGGAGACGCGTACCTGTGAAGCGACGAGTCCGAGGAGGGTCGTCCACAGCTGCGCCCGCCGCGACGAGAGAGAGCGGAGGAGGGAGGAAACCAGCTTCAGCTTTTGTGGCGGCGAGAGGGGGCGCCGCGTGCCTATATACCGCCCACATTGCCCTCGACTCGACAGGCCCGATTCGACTGTACAAAACTGGTTATGGGCCTTACTACTTTGATTTGGCACGATAGAAACCACAGCCCAACAGAGCAACGCATCAACAGTCATCTTTCTGTATTTTTTTTGACGATCAGTCATCTTTCTGTATCTGTACCATATAAAAAGACGGTCGCCATCCATAAAAGCACGGTCGCTTTTTTTTTCCTCAAAACAAAGTCGAGAACCTAAATTTAAAAAATCGAGAACCTGACTGTCGTAAAATGGTTAGCAGTGTGGTTGTACCTCACCTTACTAGGGGTGCGTTTGGTAGTCTGGATGGTCTTCGTAATTTTTGGGCCGTTTGATTTCCTAAACTCCTTCGTGTTGTTGCACATCACGGTTCTTAAAGCACCTTAGGGCCAGACCCGAGAGGAAAGGTCCAATCGGCCGTTTCTAGCAAGTCGCCCTCGTCTTTGAAAAATCCGACAAACGCGCGACGTTCTCGCAGAGCCACCGAGAGATGGCGCGAGATTGCGCGGAAAGGCGAAAATTCGGCGGGAGGAATTAGATCACCGTCCTCAAAATTTCACCACTGTATATAGTGTATATACGGACGGTTCTCTCACCGCCAATTCGAAATACCTCATCCCCTCCCCCCCACATTTCGAGCTCATCCAACCTTTAAAATATAGCGCATGGTCGGCTCGTCCTCAACCGCAAGGTCGAAGCGGCTGGCGGTGGCGGCGACTGGCCACGACTTGTCGTCTTCTTCTTCTGTGTCGGTTCTTCCGGTTGTTGTAAGCTTCTTAAACACTAGTCTTAGATCTATAAGAACTTGTATGTATAAAGGGAGATCTGAGAGCCTTCGTTGTAGGTCATTCCTTCGTCGCCGGTGGCCGTGACAGGATCTTATTCGTGCACTTGCACGGTTGTCATGGTCGGATCTTACTCCTACACGGAGAAGATTGTTCAACCTGCTTCTTCGCTAGGGGTCTCCTTGTTCCCCGACCTCGGTGTTGTGTGTGGCTCTACTGACTGTAAGGAGCCTCCCTCTTTTGTGGTTGTAGGTTAAGATGGTTCAGTAATGTTGCAATTGCTTATGTATGTTCATGATGTAGTTTCTTAGTTGCCAATGTTCTAGGGGTATTTCATTGATGTTCGTATGATACTTGTCATGTTGGCGATCATACCACAGGGCTCCTCAGAGCTTTTTTATGTCAATGCTTATGAACCTTTATTTAAACACAAACCTGCCATGGTTTGGCTACCAGCGATGTCCAAATTTGTGTTGAACCAATTAGTTCAGCTTGGTGATGCACCCAAAATGTATATATTTGATTAAAATTATAGAATATTTTTTAGCAAAACCTCGTTCTTGGTCGTTTTTGTGGGAAATAAAATCAGGGAAAATACTACGCACTATTTTTTGGAAAAGAAGAAGTTCGAGCATTGGACGGACAAGAGGCGACTTTCACGTATCCCCTTATATACCCTAGAAAACATGCGGGGAACCGGTAAAAAACTACAAAACCCTCGTCGACCTTTATGAAACACAACCATTGTGACGACACACAACCATATTGGCTACCTACATAAGCGGCACCTACACCATAAAACGAGGGTTTTCTTCGAGGTTGCCATTAGTGTCATCGTTATCACTCTGCAGCGACTCCAAAATTCACAGGAGAACGACCACAAAAAGCGGCATCGTTAAACCCACGTCGAAATATGCCAAACATATAACTCTTCGCGATTTAGGCCTAAAGATCTGAATATGGCAATGAGCTCCAAAATGGAATGCACAGGACCCTCCTAAATAAAATCTTCAATTGGACCGCCACATGTAGGTCGTCGCCGCCCCTCAAAGGTAGAGTCGAAGAACATATATAGCGTCTCAAATGAATACCCTATAATTGGCATTATATATGTTTGCCATGACATCTAAATGCAGTACTCACCAACCAGCCATGACTGGAATCTGAAGACAAAGCTAGAAATTAATAGCCCAGCCTAATAAAAAGGATGGAGTATGTACTGCAGAGCAATTCCATGCCACGGGTGGTGAATGTTTCCTTTACAGAAGGAACACATCTCATTCGCATTAATTCAGAAATGCCAACGACAAACTGTACAGACGAGACGCGGCAATGCCCCTCGGTCGTCTTCCGTATTCACAACATGGTGGAGACTAAATTTCCATCATGCATGATTTCGGGACCGCACAACTGTTACCAACTACTCCCAGTAATTATGAATTAGTGACGATAGCGGCCTGTTTTTAGCACACCATCCTTGAAGGAAAAAAAATCTACAGTAAATAGGCCGCGGTATACAATTCGTCCAACGGCCACGATTAAACCTCACACCATCTGCTGCCGAGAACGAAAGAGAGAGAGAGGAAGGATCTGGTGATCAGAGCCAGAGGGCGCCGGCCTTCTTGAGGATGGGCACGAGCTCGCCGGAGATGTGGACGGCCATGAGGCGATCGAGCCCACCGAGCAGCTTCCCGCCGACGAACACCGCCGGGAGCGCGGTCTCCCCGACGACCCCGGCGAGCGCCGTCTCGTCGGCGACCTCGTGCACGGCGGGGTTGACCCCGAGAACCTGCAGCAGGCGCTTCACCACGTGGCTGAGGCAGCAGGCACGCCTCCCCACCACCACGACCGGGCTCTCCGACACCGCCCTCGTGACGTCCCGCGCGTCCGCCTCCTCCTCCCGGGACGCGGCCGCCGCCTCTGTGGTGGCCTCCGTCTTGACGACGACGGCGGCGGGCGCGGTATCCGCCGGCCGGAGACATGGACGGGCGCCGCTGCTGTAGGGGATGGCCTGGTACATTTCGGTCGGCGCTACGTGGCGCGTTCGCTCCCAAACCTCCGGCCGTTCTCCTCCCACTCTTGTTCTTTCCCGATGACCCGACCCCTCTCTCTCGCGGCGCCGGTGTGTGTGATGGTTGGGTGTTTGGTGTAATGGCTTCGGGAGGCGAAGGGGGTGGATATATACAGGGAGGTGACGTGGGCGGGTGACGTCAGGTTGAGGGTACAGGTGCGACCCACGCGACGCGGGAGCTTTCCGCGAGGACTTCTGCTGCACACGAGTTGCCGGGGGAGTGACGTGGAGGGGCGTCAGCCGCTGTCGGGGACGACGCGTCCAACCGTGACGACTGACGACAGCTGGTGCGACGCCGACGGAAAGTCAGATCATGGGGAAATTGTAGGAGCAGAAGCCAAACAGCGGAGGCAACGAATTTCTTGCTCGTGAGCACTGGTGCTTCTTGTGTTTGATTTTCTATAAACTAGATAGGCACGCGTTGCCGCGCCCGTCTATTATGTAAATATATTGTTAGAAATTATTTATAGATTGTTAAGGGACAATAAATTTTTAAAGGAACATCTAAATGGAATAACTTGAGCACCGTCAACTATTTGTGACCATTAAAACCCATGACTAAATTTTAAAGATAGTGAAATTGCTACAATTTTAAACAAATTTTCCTTTCTCCTATTATTCTACCAGCAGCTATGGATCTCACAAACTGCTCTCTTTGAGACTACGTATTTGTTGATCTCTGTTAGGCCCTACTCTTACTTGACAGTTCACCACCAGCGTGGTGCTTTTCAGCTTGGACATGACCAGATAATTAGTTGGGTTTCTTGTTCATTACTGCACATTCTTCGGATAAGGGCAAATGGACAATCTCGTTTGATCCTGTGAAGTGAATGTCTCTCGTTTCCGTAATCGGTAACTCCTGCTTAGACAGATGCTTGTATCCTGTCTAAATCCCCTGCACCAAGAATTAAGTGGAGTCACATTAGTTACCATGATTGGGATTATATATATTACATAGTACTACTAAACAAAGATTTCATTCACCACATTCAACAGGCAACATCCTTTTTATTTAGAACATAGGTTGCCAATAAAACCTCAATTAAGCATGGCATACAATAGAAGAGATATTGAGTGCACATAACATCAAGGTCATCATAGGTTCCATTTAACATGCAACTTAGGACTGGTTTTCCATAAGCATTGATTTTACTTAATATTCTTATGGCACTAAGCAACTTTGAACTAACTGTAGGCATAGAAAAGTAGTGCATCTGCATGGTTTAATAAGTTGGACCAAGAATACAAATATATTTTTTAGAAGATACCTTACCGCGTAGTGCTACCACGACGAATGAGCTTAGATCTTAGGCGACTAATGACCATGAAACACCTACACATGAACAAATCACGATCCATAAGAGCTCTCGTGCAATGTGAGATAATCATATAACATTAGAAGCGTTGTAAGTGCTAACAAAGAGAATTCTTAGCACACCAACTCAACAAGTAAACTTAGTTTGAACCTACGTTCAGAAGATAATTTTTTGAGACAGGGTTCTGGAGAAATAGGTAGAGGAACTCTAGTAGTGAGAATCCAGACAGTAATTTTCTTGCCCCTCGTGTCCATTAGAATCAAAACTTCAGTCCTTTAATATTGGCATGTCATCCGAGTGATGTTGTTCATCAAGGGAAGAAGGTAGGTCGTAGGGGAATGGATGCACAAGGCCGCACTACCATGGTGGTTCGATAAGCTCGAAGAGATGAAGTCTCACATGTTAGCTCGCCATTGCCATACGTGGAAGATGGAGGTAGAGTCTAGAAGCTTCACCACCAAGCAGCCTGCAGTCACACAGCTGTGACGCCACCCACATTACCAGCCGTCTAGACTCTCCCACTGCGCTGCCACCAGTAGCACCCCTCATGTGCAGCACCAGCTCTTGTCCAGTGATCAGCTCCAACATCACCAACCCGAAGTTGAACGTGTCTGACTTGAGTGAAGCCTTGCCGACGATCAAATACTTTTACGCAAAGTACCCTAAGCATTAGTGTCAGCATGCTCGAGCAGCTCGTCAAGCCATAGTTCATCATGCACTTGGTGAAGCCAAAATCGGTGTTCTCAACACATCAAAATATATCAAGCACTGACCATCTCCTGATTTAGATATTATTTCAAAGACTCCAGTAGGTTTGAGAAATATTACCTTGTTTTCCATTACAACCTCATCGCTATTTTGATCAAATAGTGTCGTGCTCTTAAATCCTGGACATCTAACCAATACAAAGATCAGCCTGAGCAAACTAAACAACCCCATAGCAAAAAAAAATGCAAGCACAAGATTTAGATACTGGTTCAAAAACTCAAGTAGGTTCACGTGGTACTACCTTGCTGTCCATTGCAACCTCATCGGTATTTTAATCAAATGTGTCTTTCTACTTAAATCCTGAACATTTGAACCAATGCAAAGTTCATTCTGAGCATGTAATGCAAAAAAAAAAATTGAAGCTTATAATGCAATTATTCTACTTCCACTATTTATTCTAGCGCTGCAACACGATTTGAGAAAATGATCGTGTAATGATACAGTAAGTAACAAATGTCGAATAAGATAAGATTCTATCATGGTTATATAATCTCTGCTATACTTCCTATCCGCCTTCACGTCACAGGGATAGGGAAAGGGAGATGGGGTTACCGGGGCAAACATAGGACATGGCCTGGAGCAGAGGTGACCTTGAGGAGGCAGCGTGCTGGTGGCTCACAGAATCAGAGCATCAGAGGAAGGCGAGCTCATGGAGGGAGGCGAGATACCAGGGATGCCGATGAGTGTTGGTAGGAGTTGCGAGATGGAATAACGGTGGCGGCACCTCGATTCACCCGTAGGTTGCGCGAGGAGACATCGGGTATGTGGGCGGATGCAGTGAGACGAAGGGACAACTCACATCACATTGGTCTGTGCAAAGCCCAAATAAATCACCTAGCGCCAACATTTGATGGGTAGGGTAGCATCCCCTAGGGATGTTGAGCCCACTGCACGAACACCACAATTAACCGGTAAGATTGACAAAAGGAGTGATCTGACGGTTTAAAACAGTGATGCCGCTGAACATAATCAATTAATGTACATGGATAAAATCAAACCAAGAAGTTATTCTTACCAGGAACAAATTCAGTGATAACACACATGTAAACATGCTAGTTCAGAGGAAACCATGTGATAGATGATAATCTTTCATACTACCACATTTTGTGCTCATCCTGTAATCTTCTTCTTCTTCTTCCATTCGACCAACTTGAGACTTGATATTCAACATGGTTCCACAATGTACTCCAGTTTGTAACTCAATCAGACGGGAAAATAAAACTCTCAGACAACCTAAAACTTATATTTCAGAATAACAAGGCAAAATTATGTAAAACTAAATTTGGGCTATTTCCTCTGCAAATAAACATTCAAACGTTTGCTCATTCCCAATATTTCGTCAAGAAAACAACAATACTATTGAAATGGGAAAATAGAATAGAAGCAAATACTGTGGAGTAGAAGATTGGTAGTTTCTCACCTTCGCAGATCGTCAGATGGGGCAATCTGGTAGTGATGAGGTCTCAAAGTCAAACGTTTCTGCAGTTCTCGGGACGAAAACTTCACACTGTTGGGTGAAAGGATTTCGTGGAGAGGAAGATGAGGGGCCAGGACGTTGGACGAGAAGAGGGAGTAGAGCTACACAGAGGTCTCCGGTGATGATGGCAGTACGCGAAGCAGGCGAGTCTGGGTAGGGGCACCGAGGCAACGCGTGGGTCCTTGAGCAGGCGAAGGTTCGCGGGGAAGGCCCCAGGCGAGTAGCTGCCCCAGGCCCTAGCGATGCGGACGGCTAGCCGCATCCACACCGTCGACCTATAGCACATCTAGGGTTGGATAGAAGGGCGCGCGCGGGGCTGTAGAACTGCAGCGGCGGCGGGGAATCAACATGACATACTTAGGCGACCTCAGGTTGATGAGCAGCGGCGCCGATTACCGGTAGAGGCGGTCGGAATCGGTGGCGGCGTGAGCCGTGAAGAGAGAGAGGAGGCCGCATCGCCTCTGGCAGCCGAGATCGGGAGGGCCGGTGGGGTGGGGGTGCGATGCGGGAAGACTGTGCGGAAGGTGGGTTGCATACGTGGTTCTATCGGGACCGTCAGTTTGGGATTGAACCAACGATCTGCGTTTTGTTTTCCAGAGCAGCGTCACTGGGACGTTCGACCAGAGCATCAGACGGTCAAGAGGGCTCTAAAGGTGTGATCGGACGGCCAAAATTGGTGAAGGCGTGAGAGAGATCGAATTTAACTCAGTTATAATGTCTCTAATGTAATTTTTACAGCTTTATATTTAAAAGAGAAAATAGCATACATGTTCTCAATGGTGTATACTAAATGCATGTAAAATTACAATACATGTTCTTAATGTTGTATACTAAAAGTACTATAAATGGTTATTACTGAAACTGAATCGAGTTGTTGTACTATGGCTGATTTTTAGTTTTTTTGTCTATTATTTTTGCAAGACACCTAGTTTGGTTATACAACATATAAAACTGAAATATATTGTCATAACATTTATGTGGTATTCAAAAATCGCGTCAACTTGGTCATTACCGAAACCGAACCAAACCGAAGTCAAATGGTTATTATCAAAATTGAACAATATTTTCGTACAAAACTGTAGTTACCGAAGTATCAAAAACATATGGGAGTGCCTATGTCTCTGCTGAGCGATTTTTTCTTATATGTCACACTCTCAGTCAACTCAGAAAAGTGTAGCTACAGTAAAAAAAAATGCAGTTGCACTTTTGTCAATAGAAAAGTGTATATTTATTTGAACTACGATTGCACTTTTCTAAAAAGTAAAAAATCAGTTACCTGAGACTTAACAAATCCCAAAACATATTTACCATATAACCATATAAATTGAACCAGTATAACCCTATTAACCACACAATGCAGCGGGAGTGCCGACGGTCGTAGAGCCATCATCACATCGGATCCTAACCTATAGGCCCAACCTGTCATTGACTCAAATCCCGATAGGATTAAGTTAATGCGAGGGACGAGTCCTTGGCCGAGCGTTGTTGTTCAAAGCGAGTCAGCCGACCGAAAAACTCGGTGGAAGAGTGGATGACGAGGGATGTCCCCATCAATACCCATGGTTGCTAGACTAGGGTGATAGTTATGAGGTAGAGAACGCGTAGTGTTAGTAGATTCGGCGGTTGACATGCGGGATTTACCCAGGTTCAGGGCCCTCGACTGAGTTAATACCCCTACTTCCTGCCTGTATGTTATTGATTATGAATATATGGCGAATACTAGGGTCTAGCAAGACGTCGATCTTGCTAGGGTTTGGTGGTTCTGATTGGGCGTATCCTTGATCGGCCACCCTCATGTCCTTTATATAGAGGTACAGGTCTCGTGCGGTTACCGACTAGGATTACAGATATGGAAAGTATGACCGACTATGTTTATCTATGGTAGAAGTCTTCGACTTGGGCTTCGCTTATTGGGCTTTCTTCAGTTTATCGACAGTTGGGTTTTAGTCATTACGTGCACCGGGTACCCACACGAAGGGGTACCCGTTTGGTATAACCTCGTCATTAGCCTCGAGTGCTTGGATAATTCGGAGAATCAGTCATGGACTCACTTCATAGTGCACGTCTCATGTTTATGCTTTTGATAAGATATCTTTGTGTTTTGTCTTTCGACTATGAATTATGCCAAAGGATTTCGACTGAGTAGGTATAGGTTTATTCGATCAGTTGAGACCAGTTAACTGCACTTGGCCAAAACCTTAGTCTTCAATCAGGTTTCGAGTCCTTGGGCTCGAGCCTGGAACATACTGGACATACTCAACTCAGTCCAGTCGATGGACTTACTGATATCGTTCTGCAGTTTCAATTTGCTACCGAGTGCGTGATACGTCTCCAACGTATCTATAATTTCTTATGTTCCATGCTATATTATACCATGTTATTACATGTTTTATATACATTTTATATAGTTTTATACATTTTCTGGGACTAACCTATTAACAAGATGCCAAAGTGACAGTTCCCTGTTTTCTGCTATTTTTGGTTTCATAAAAGTACTTAAGGAAATATTCTCGAAATTGGACAATTTTTATCCTGAAATTATTTCTGAATTATGAACGTTCCTGAAGACCGAAGACGACACGAAGTGGGGCACCGAGGCGCCGCCTCCACGTGCTCGCGCCGCAGGGTCTGGACCCGCGCGAGCACTAGGTGTGGGGCCCTCGGGCCTGCGCCGACCTCGCCCTTTCGCCTACAAGTACCCCTCAAAAACCTAAAAATCATACGGTGTTCATTATTTCTGTAGCACCCTTGCTTAGGAAAGCAACGATGCGTATGAATCATGCAGAAGACTTGGATCACATAAGTCTCGCATTTTCCAATAAGATGTAATATCATAGTACAATGCCAAATTTATTACAACCGAGAACGAATGATCCAAAAACAATATTCCTTACAACTTTGCATAGCTGAAGCGCTAGCTAAAAAATTAGTCCACAAATTATTTCAGAGTTCACACGCAATCCTAAAGATAACATGGAGCTACATCATCTTCATGAAGCCACTGGCAATCATGTTGGTTGTATCTCGAATACGACCCCTTTACTCCTCATCCGAATAATCTGCAAGGTTTAGTTGCAGCCCAGCTATAAAGGGTCAGAACAATTGAATTGTGGTGGCAAGTGACTCTAATTTCTAGTATTCTACTAAGCTATATCTATATGCTTATTTGCCTGGTGGAGCTCAAGTCTATTACGCAAAGCAAGTTTTCTCCTACTTTTGATAAACTCTTTTTGAAACAATAACTTCTCTTTATGAGACATCTCGGACGAACCCGTGTCTCCTACCCATGTTCACCCATCAAAGTTTTATTAAGAAATTGGAATGAAGAGATTTTCAGAAGACAGCCTTGTGTAGTCATTCAAATTGTCCGATGCCGGGGACACGACTAAGATCTTAGGTTTTAACTCTCGAGAGTGTGTGCACTTTCACCATTAGACTCAATCAACCCAAACTATCCTCTACACTCTTTTAGTGAGAAGTAAAAGGAGAAGATCAAGACGAGACTTTTCAGAAGTTGCTTTCCCATGATCATACTAAGAGATTACCACCATCCTATCACCCCTACCACCATCAATCTCTTGACCCAGGTCCACATCAACTTACTCCGTCAAGACAGAGCCCATATTGACAAATAGTTGCACGATAAGCAACTATACTCAGTGTAAACTTAAATCTCATAGCCCTGGGTGGCCTTCCACAAGTGACCAAACTCAGGCCGGCGCAGAACTGGCCCCTGAGTAGCCACTCAACTTGAAACCTCCTCTATCGAACCAACCCGCCCAGGCGGTAAATTAATTAGTGAAATTTTCACTTATCACATCTACCATGAAACAATCATTTTTGTAGCATTTACTTCCACTAAATTATAATAGGTGTATAACAGGAATTTCTAGCATACTACAATTCTCACAAAAACCTATCATGCACACTACTTGCAAATACTACTTAAAAATACTAGTAGTGCAATAGAATAAAAATAGTGGGTAATTTATGAAGTCACTTGCCTTTGGAAATTTGTCGTTTCTCACACACTCTTGTCCAAGTCAAACGTTGCTCCCCGTTTCAAACTATACAGTAAAGTGCATCCAATAAACAAGCAATCCAACAAGCATATAACATTCAAATAATCAAACAAGCGTAATTAAGTCTTAGAAGTGGATTTGGTCAAGGGTGTCACATAATTGAATATGCAAAAAGAATTAATGTGATTGCATTTAGGGTATTGTCATTTTGGTCCCGGGTATGGTCTGAAGTCAAATTGGTCGTTTTCAATTTGAAAGGATTGAAAGGGTGATCAAAGGGTCCTAATGAATTGGTCTTTAAGAGTTTACATACAAGAAAGGTCATGATGGTTTCAACATAGTTTACATTCAACGATTTCTTAATTGTTTTTTTAACATATGTAAACATTTAAATTTCCCAAGTTAAATGTTCATAGTATGAAAGAAATAACTTAGTTATTGGCACTAGCATAAAGTTTTAAATCACATTTTTATTAGCATCTAAATAAACAATAACATTTATAAACACCTATAAATGTACTAATATCATTAAAAAGATTTTTAAACACCACTTACATATTATTGTTATGTAATAATTTGGTAAACATGGATTTGAGTTTCTCTGAACACGGACAATTATTTATGACATTTGTGCAAAGGAAATAATATAAATATATTAATAAATATTTACACTATGCCCAAGTTAACCAAAATAAGTTTTGTTTTTTTAATTCATTTTAAATTATTCAAACTTTAATTAAAATAGTGGATCATTATTCTTCTAATCTTAAGCTTTCCAAAAATATTTTATTTGGAAATTTTGGACTTATGAATTTAAAACTAAGTCAAAAATGCTCAAACTCCTAATTTGAAATTTGAATCTATTTAGACTAGTCAAATTTGAAATTTAAAAGTTGTAGCAGATTCTACTTGTCAAGGGCTTTTTAAAAATATAAAGTTTGTCAAATTTGGCCAAACCAGTTAAAAGTTATAATAGATTTAAGATGTGGGGTGTTTTCTGTAAAAGTGCCAAATTAAACTAAATCGAGAAATTCATTTCCACATCAGCGCTGACTGGACGCTGACGAGACATCGACGTGGCGCTGACCAGGGCGCTGACTGGATAAGTGATTCGATCTGGGCCGTCCAGATTTAGTTCTACGGCCAGAAAAGATTCGTACCGATTCGTTTTATAAGATCTAATCGCGAGCGTTCACACCAGATCGGACAGACAGAGGAGAAGGAGCTCACCGGGCGGCGCTTTTGGTCGCCGGAGACGAGGCAGACGGCGGCAGCGGCTCGGTCGTGGACGGCGCGGTGGCTCCGGTGCTTCCCCGAGCCTCCGGTGGCGACGACGAGGTGCAGAGCGGCACGGCGGACTCGATGGTGGCGACGGCGTCGACTCGCGCGTCCTCGGGCAGCGGCGAAACGCGGCCGGAGTTCCTCAAACGCCGGTGTGCTTCGGTGACCTCATTCCGCTCCAACGACTGCGGAAATAAAACGACCAAGGGGTCACGGAGGTGCGCAAGGACAAGGGAAAGAGGAAGGAGGGGGTGTCGGCCCCGGGAGGTACCTCGACTTGCCGGAGAACAGAGAATGGCGGCGGCTACGGATGCTCCGTCGAGCTTTTCCGGCGGCCTGGGGACGGGATTTGTTAGGACTTGAGAGGGGAAAGATGCGGCACGGGTTGGGGTATTTATAGGATCGAAGAAGGAAACCATTTGCGCGAAGATTTCGCCGGATTTTGGAGAGAGATCAACGGCGTGATTTTCGGCCGGAGGATGAAGACGATGACGTCATCCAGGAATTTCCTTTTTCTGTTTTTTTCTATTTAATTCATATCTTTTGATTTATAACTCCAAATGAATTCAAATCAATTTCTTAAAATTTGTAATATCCATATCTATGTTTTAAAACATTAGTGGGCATGTTTTGAAAACTTTTTGTTGCGCTCGAAACGCGTCACACGGACACGTCCTCGTGTACCCGCGGTGCCGGGAGAGATACTCCGCAACTAGCCCCGCGGGAGGATGGCTTACAGCGCGATACGCAAGACAGTAAGCCGACGCTTTTGAGACCAGACGCCCCAGCCCCTCGGGAAGCCCCGTCGGAGGAAAGCCGGCAGCGATTGGCTGAGCTAAGCCGGACTTGGCCGCTCTCAGCTCGGTTTTTGATATCCGGCAAGATCTACCTGAAATCGCCGAACAACGGAAGCAGTAACAAGGGTTGAAGGAGATAAAAGTAGGGTTGTATTGATAGATTGTCGATTGTTTGCTTGATTTCAATCTGCCGTCACCTCTCATATATATATGAGGCGGCTGGACTTCCCGTACAAGTTTTGGACTCCTACGCGAATTACAATTCATGGTTTAAGTCAGATTGTATCCTAACTTGGCGGATCCTTGATCGGCTTCGTGCTAGACCCGGACTCGATCTGTCTGGCTTCTTTGGAAAGTTGCCTCCTTCTTCCAGCCTGATCTCAAAGTTGCCTTCAATTTGCCACCTTTAGCCTTCCGTCTTGATACATGCAAATTGCCTTTAGAAAAGTTGTCTTTTGTCTCCGCCTTGATCAGGGAAAGTTACTTTTTGCCTTCCACTTTGATCGGGGAAAGTTGCCTATTTCCTTCCGCCTTGATCGGAGAAAGTTGCCTTTTTTTAGCCTTTCACCTTGATCGGGGAAAGTTGCCTTTTGTTGTAACATCCCAATTTTGCAAAAAATTAAAACTTTGCATTCATACATCATTCATCATATAGGTTTAACTTTTAATCACATAAGTACTAAATAAAATTTCAATTATGAGTTTTAAATAATGTTTAATCCCATTAAGTGTTTATTTAAACTTACTTAATAATTTTTTTTCAAGTTATATAATGGGTAAGTTTATTATTAAAAATTGCTAATTTAAATAACCTTTCCAAAATATATTTTTATGAATTATTCTGAAATGTTTTGAATAGGTTTAAAAATCATTTAGTAAATCAGATTTGAAAACAGTTTTTATTTAATTTTATTTATATGAATATGCTTCCGGGCCGGCCCAGACGCTATCCGCCGCGCGCGCGTAAGATAGCAGCCCATCGGCCCGCTCCAGCGCGCGCCTCTCTCCTCTCTCGCTGACAGGTGGGTCCCACCTATCAGCCGTCTTCAAGCTCCGTCCGGAGATCGCGCCGTAGAACGAGTCCGCGTCCGAGCCGTTTCCGGCCGTTTCTCGCCGCATCTAGCGCCCCTGCCCCCTCCTATACATTCTCCACGAGGCCGCCTCCGAAAACCTCCCCCAAACCCTACCTTTCCGCCGTCGGGCTGCTCGGAATCGAGACCGCCGCCGCCGCCATTGCCGCCGGGCATTTTGCACGATTTCGGTAAAACCGAGCACCTCGAGCGCCCCCGCTCTCTTCCCCTCACCTCCCCATCTCCTTGCGCACGCGCTGAGCCCCCTCGCTTGTCTTACTTCGCAGCCGAACGCCGAAACCGTCCTCGACCCGAGGCCGTCGCCGCCGTCCACGACTCCGACGAGGAAAGGAGAGGGTTACCGACGCCGCAGCCGCGCCATCGACTTCGTCTCCTTCTCCGCTTCATTTTGGTAAGAACCGCGCCTCCTGGAGCTTCGTTTTAACGCCGGAAACGTCTAGGCCGACGCGCCGCCTCCGCGGACGCCATCGCCGGCGAGCATTCCGGCGACCCGCGCGCCGCTCGGTTCGGCCGGGCGTCCCAAGTCGTTGGATCTAGATCCAACAAATCTAGATCAAAACGCTCCCACGCGTCCGATCTCATTTAAATCGGACGGCTCTCGTCCACGATCCGCGCGAACCGTTTTCGTCCAATAGGATCGTGCCACGTAGCCCCTCTTATTTTCTTTTTCGCAGGAATTTTATAAATAAAACAGAAAATATGCAAAACTTAGAAAATTCATAACTTAAGTTCTGTAAATCCAAATTCAATGAATTTTATATCCACGGATAGCCCTGCTAGAGTAGTTTAATTCTACATCATTTTTTTTTGCTTTTGATAAATAATAATTCATAAGATCATCCGAGGAGTAATTCGGCTATTAAATCCATAACTTAAATAATAAAAATGTTTTACAAATAAACTCAATTGTTTTAGGTTTAGGTTATTAACCTCTGCCCAGGAATATTAATATGTGTCTTATTTGAAAACTTTCTTAGAACAATAAAAGTTGTAAAATCTAAGTTTTGCTATATTGTTTTCAATTATTAAATTGTTAAGTGAAATGAGAAATTCCTAGAATTTGCATCTCATGCATTTAATAACAGAGAATATAAATTATTGATAAGTGTGTCTAATTCTACACATGGCATATCATGCATGCATACATCTTTTATTTGGTGTTGTGAGATATCGTGTGGATATTTATTTGTATGTATTGCTTGTGCTAGATTGTGAAGGAGAGGAAGGACTTGTGTGTGATTGTTATTCTTGTTGTGCCTGCCCCTCCTGCTGCCAAGGCAAGTGACTTCATAAAACACCTACTATTTTATTCTATTGCATACCTAGTGTTTTAAGCAGTTTTTGCAAAAGTAGTATGCATGATAGGTTTTTGGGAGATTGTAGTATGCTATGCAAACCTTTTAGGTTTCCCCTTAGAAATTCCAGATTAGACCCCTATAATAATTTAGTGGAAGTACCTGCTGCAAAAGTGATTGTTTTATGGTTGATGTGATAAATGAAAATTTCCACTAAATTAATTTAACGCCTGGGTGGATTGGGTCGATCGAGGAGGTTTCAAGTTGAGTGGCTTCTCAGGGCCAAGTTTCATGGTTGTCTTCGCCCAAGATAGTTTCTACTTACTTGGGGCCATGATATGCGGTGTTAACCTGAGTTGCTCACTTGTGGTAGGCCACCCAGGGCTATGAGATTTAAGTTTACAATGAGTCTAGTTGCTTATCGTGCAACCATTGGTCAATATGGGCTCTGTCTTGATGGAGTAAGTTGATGTGGACCTGGGTCAAGAGATTGATGGTGGTAGAGTTGATAGGACGGTGGTAATCTCTTAGTATGATCATGGGAAAACAACTTCTGAAAAGTCTCGTCTTGATCTTCTCCTTTTCCTTCTCACTAAATGAGTGTAGAGGATAGTTTGGGTTGATTGAGTCTAATGGTGAAAGTGCACACCCTCTCGAGAGTTAAAACCTAAGATCTTAGCCGTGTCCCCGCCATCGGACAAATTGAGTAACTACACAAGGCTGTCTTCTGAAAATCTCTTCATCCCAATTTCTTAATAAAACTTGTTGGGTAAACATGGGTAGGAGACATGGACTTGTCTCGAGATGTCTCTTAAGGAGAAGATTTTAAATTAAAAAAGTTGTTTATCAAAAGTAGGAGAAAACTAGCTTTGCGCAATAGCCTTAAGCTCCACCAGCCAAATAAGCATATAGATATAGCTTAGTAGAACATTAGAAATTAAAGTCACTTGCCACCACAATTCAATTGTGCTGACCCTTTATAGCTGGGCTGCAACTAAACCTTACAGAATGTCCGAATGAGGAGTAAGGGGGTCGTCTTCGAGCTACAACCAACATGATTTGCCAGTGGCTGCATGAAGAAGATGTAGCTCCATGCTATCTTTAGTTTTGCGTTTGAACTTTGAAATAAAGTGTGAACTATTTATTCAGCTAGCATTTCCGCTATGCTAAGTTGTAAGGATTATTTGTTTTTGGATCATTCGTCTCGTTCTGTAATAAATTATGACATTGTACTGTGATATTACATCTTATTGGAGAATGCGAGACTTATGTGATCCAAGTCTTCGCACTATTCATATGTGCCATTGCTTTCGTAAGCAAGGGCACTACAGATGGTATCAGAGCACGAATGTTGCCTGTAGGCTCGAAACCCCTAGGATTGGATACAAACCTAAAGTAAATATTTTTTTTTAATAAATAAAATTTGAAATATAAAAAATTTGTCAGACTTCTTTTCTTATAAGGTTTTCTTCCTTACCTTCTACATTCTTAATTTTCGCTTCATCTCTTTAATTCTTACCCCTTCAAAATTTTTGTAGATGAAGAACTTCACTCGAGAGATATCCCCGCAGAAAGGAGACCAGTACTACTTTAGTGACCAACTCCTCAGTATTTCCAAAACCCTGAGGTTGATGCCACCAGTCTGTAACATCCCAGAATATTAATATAATTATTAATGCAAAAATGTGGGCCAACAAAAACTTTTCTTATAAAAAGTTGTGTATGTTTAAGTCTTGAGTGTTGCTTGTTACATTGTTGTTTAATCCTATCTCTAATTAAAAATTTGAAGAAAAGAAAACAAATAAAACAAACCACAACAACAAAACACCATGTGACAAATGTCACATTATTTTTCCAAATTAAGAAGCATAATTTATTTTTACACCAAAACCAATGGAGAAATATTATAAACACTCCTAGTTAATTTTTACAAACTATTCCCTTTCAAAAATTCAAATTCAAATTAGAAATTCATGATTGAAATATTTCAAAATATTTCAAAAAGACTTTGTAACACTCACCAATAATATACTTAGCCTAGATCTTAAATTTGGACCCAAAAGAATAAATAGAAATAGGAAAATTAAAATAGCAAAATGCTACTGTTTTGGCTCAAGCAAATCATCGAACACCTGGTGATCACCACCTGTTCATCCCAAACCGAACCAAACCTCGGATCAAATCGAGCAATTGAGTGTTTAACTTGTTAGATTGGAGCCTCCACTGCACTCCTCTCATCTCCACGATCCCAGCGCGCCCGAGATCACGCCATTTGGTCATCGGAGTCGTCGAGGAGCCGTTGGCGACAGCCGCGGCCGCGCGCACGTCGCCGTGGTCGGCACTGTGGCCGCGACGACGCCGCGCCGTGCCGGCCGCGCTGTGCCCCCTCCCTCGCTCTCCCTCACTCCCTGGTCCCCTTCCGCACCCACAGCCCACACTAGCACCAGCCCGTGCGCGCCGCGCCCGAGCCAGGACGCGCACGCCGTGCGCCGCCCGAGCACGCCCACGGCAGGGCCATGCCCCCGCACGCACCCGAGCGCGCCACGCCGCTCCACCTTGCCCGCTCGGTCCCCTGAGAGCCCCGCAACCCAGCCACGCCCCTCCACCGGCCTACGGCGGCCTAGCACGGCCACGGGCGCCCCTGCACCGCGCCCACCGTGCGCCGCCCGACCGCTATAAAAATCCGCCCCGTGCCCTGCTCTTCTCCACACCACCCCACTGCCTCTTCCCCCTCTCACACCACCTCTCGAGCACCGCCTGGAGGGCGACGCCGTCGCCACAGAGCCTCCGGCCACCGTGGGTCTCCTCGAGCTCGCCGTGCCCGAGGTAGACGACGACCACGGCACGGCCGTGCTACCCCTCCCCCTTCCCTTCTCTCTGCCCTCAGCCCTTCCCCTTGCACCCCGCACTCACCCGCCTCCCTTTTCCCTCTGTCCCGTGTCCAGGAGCGCCGTCAATCGCTCGCCGGAGTCGGAGCAGAGCCGCGGAGGAGGAGGAGATCGTCGCCGACGCTCGGGGCCACGCCAGCACGCACCACTCGCCCCAGGAGCTTCCCCACCTCGCCGCCGTCGTTCTGCACCATCTGCACGCCCTCCCGAGACCCCTAGGTGAGCGCTCCGTCCCCTTCGCCGTCGCCGGAGCCGCGGCGCCGCCCGATTTAGGTCGCCGGAGACGCGAGCATCGTGCGCCGTTAGATCTAAATCCTACGGTAGCTTACCGGTTCGTTTTAATTATTAAAAATCTGACATGAGGGTCCCACGCGTCAGGTTTAAATAAAAAACCGCGCGCGCGCCAGCAGTCGCTGACTGGTGGGTCCCCCTGTCAGGGTTTTAATCTTTATCCGTTCTGGATTTTAATTCGAATTTAAATTTCATTTAAAACCAGTACTGAACCCAATTTTAGAAATTCCATAACTTGAGATTTACAACTCCAAATTTAGCAAATCCAACTGTTCTGGAAAGCTTATGAAATTATCTATCCAACTAAACTAGTTTCACCCCATTTGGATATGCAATAAAAATACAATATTCAAAATACAGTAGCATGTTTAAATTCTAAACTTGTTTGTTTCTGATACTCTGATAATCCAAATTAGTTGAAACTAATTTTAGTAGGTCACATTTAGCCATGGTTAGTCACCCCTAAAATGGTTTAATTTTTAGATGAATATAATTTAAATAATAGCCAAAACCATATTAATTGGCTTCTGAATTCAAAACAATGTGTAGGGAGTTTGGTAACTCCAAATGACCCAAACCCAATTGTGTCATCTTCTACACATCATTAGCTTTCTGTAGAATTTTAGTTTGTATTTTTGTGACAAACAGAACTCAAGCTATGCAATTAAACATGTGCAAGAAGTTTCTGCCCAAATTAAAATACTAGGGAATAAGGTTTAATTCAATTAAATTGAAACCACATGATATTGCTTGGTATGTGGAATGGTGAATTAGAACCTCTAAGAGTGTATTGCTATGATAATTGGTTGAATAGGCTAGTGATTGTTTGTATTTGATTGCTTGTGTATTAGAAGAGAACGTTGCCGGATATATCGAGGAGGAGGGATTTGCTGAACCTGAAGACCAAGACCAAGATCACTTTGCCGAGCAAGGCAAGCGACTCTCTGAGCTTGCACCTAACTTATGCATCTAGGTTTACAAATCATTTTCAAAAGCAAAGGTTTACAAAAAAACCTTTTTCAAAAGTATATAGAGATTATTTTGCCACCATATGTAGAAGTATATACTAAAACTATAGGATGGGAAAAACAAGGTGATTTATTCAAAACTCCTTTGAAAACTTGTGTGGATGTATAGCACCAAGGTGTGGTGTTGAAATAAGGAAATGGAGAAAGATGGTTTTGGAAAAGCACATTGTGTCCTAGTACTCAGTCAAGCAACCGATACTCTGTGCGACCACATTTACCCACATATGGGAAAGGGCTTAGTCATATAGTTTGCTCTTATTAGTATGGGACACTGCATCAACAGAGATGACTCTGTTATGCATGAGGGAGTGGTTTGGTGACCTAACCCTGACCTGGGTCCTCGCTCAAAAATCTATGAATAGATAAGGAGGAGGATAGAAGGATGTCCGTATACACCGCCAGATAAAACCTATGAGTCCTCACACTTAGGGTTTCCGACGGGGAACTAGACTAGGTGTAGATGGAATGGTTCATAGGAGCAGGATCCTGTACTAGCATGAGCAAAGGAAAGACTAGGGTTGGTGACTCAACTTCGCATACCACGGGTATGGCGAAGCGTGGCTGACACGATGAGTTATCGGATGAGTGTGGGAAAAGCGTGCTACCTCTGCAGAGGGTAATTAAACTATTCGAATAGCCGAGTCCTCGGATATGGACAGTTGAAGACCCTACTTAGACCATGTGCAAGTTTTTGGAAAATAGTTGAGTTTGAAAAGAAAAAGGAAATGGAGAGTGTTCCATACACCTATACCAACGGATCGGTATGAGGCAGTTGGAAAGATATTACCATAATGGTTTATGGTTGGAAAAGGAGGAGTTTTGGAATAACACTAATAAAATTGAGATATCTAGTAGTCATAATTTCCTTATCTTCTTCAACAAAGATACAGAGATGTTTTAAATGAATAAAAGTGAGAAAATAAAAATGGAACTAGAGCACTCATGTTGGAGTAGTTTGCGAGTACATTCAAATGTACTCATACTAGTTTGCTTCTGGCTATTGTCGTAGCCAGACATGGAGGAGTACTACGCCCAGGAGGAATACGGCGACATCTATGCCAACTAAGGATCTTCTCAAAGTCGACTGCCTGTCGGGTCTGCGTTAGCTGTTGGATGGCTGCTACGTTTAAGTTCCGCTGCTTATGTTGATTGTTTTGGTTTGGCCCTTGAAGGCACCTATGTAAGACTTGGTCTAGGTGACCATTTTATGTAAGACTTTAATTCGGTATTGTAATGGATGCAAACTTTGGTATTCAATTCGGATTATGTGCAACGACAGACTGATCACGGGATCGTTGTGTTAAGCATAATCGGGTATTTCGGACAGTTAGTCCGGGGTCCCCACAGAATTGGTATCAGAGCCATCTCGACTTTAGGAGCCTTAGATTAGCATGGTCGTTAGGTAGTGATTGCAAAAGTTGACTTTAAAAGAAAAACCAAGTAAGGAATTAGTTTAAAAATTGCTTATCTCTTACCCTCTCATTTGTGCAAAATTCTCTTCTTACCAACTACTAAGTTTTCTCTCATATTCATAAAAACTTGTCACACTTCATTTTAATAAACTTAAAAAAATCTGCTCACATATTGTCCCTTCCATTAAAACTTTGATATACTTGCCATCTCACTAACTTAAAAAAAAAAATTTTGACTAAAAATTGTAGATGGCGATCCATTTCACCGAGTTCGTTCAGCTGGAGAAGGACGGCAAGTTGATGTTCGAGAAGGACTTGTTCGAGTTGACCAAGCTGCTAGGTCGTCCCACTCCTGAGTTCAGGGGAGCCCAGGTGGACGCTCCCGGTAACGGGAACCTGTCCTGGTTGATCGAGGGGTCTGTTCGCGGGAACATCAAGTCCCCCGGATCCAGGGCACTCTCTTTCACCCTCATGGACGTCCACTGGGACGATGGACTGTGTCGTTCCATGCAGCGGATGCTATCCCGGCTTTGTGAGGAACACAAGGCGGAGCTGGTAAACTCTCGTTTCCAGTTCTACGGGAGGCGCACCATCGATGGACACCCAATTCGGTCCCCTCTGCACCCGACATTCGGAGAGTATATCCTGGACATGGAGATTATGCTCTTTCGCACCCAGGAGGATCTGAGGTGCGCTAGGCTTCGGTCTCACTTTGAGCGTCTCTCGCTCAAGGAGAGTCGCGAGAGCGAGGTACGGCTGAAGACTGAGAAGACCGCTCTTCTTAAGAAGGGAACCCAGATGAGGAAGACCATAGCGAAGCTCCGCAAGAAGGTTGCTGAGCAGGATGAGCTGATAGAGGATTTGGAGCTCCGTACTGACGAGATGGAGGAGGAGGGCGAGGATCTCCGCAAGGAGAACAACGCTTTCCTCAGTGACGATGACGACTATCTGGAGGAGATGGACGATGAGGATGAGGACGATGAGGATGAGGATGATGAGGAGGAGGATCCAGAGGAGCCACCCTACCAGTCCGATGCTGACATGGCAGAGCCTGAGGTTCCACCTCAGTAGGCGAGTTACTTAGTTCTACCGCAGGATTAGGTCGACCCCCCTATCGCTAGTAGAGTCAAGGTTGTGGTTCTTTTGGAACTTGCTATATGTACATTAGTTAGGGAGAATGTTGTAAGCTAGATTTGGATGAACTCTTGATGTAATGGTTGTGCTATGAAAGTGTGTGCTAGTCTTGTTAACATGTGTTAAATGTTTCTCCTATAGTCCCTAGTAAATCTACCTCTACGTAAAAACCCATCTTCCCCTTGGTCAGAACCCCTTTTGCTTGCCCTTATTCCCGGTGTACTTCAGGATGGTGGAAACTCGTCGCACCAACATGGATGGAGGAGCACCACCACCCCCACCGGACCCAACCACCGCCCAACTTCTGGCGCTCATCATGGAGGAACGTCAAGCTGCCCGGACTGAGCGTCAAGCTCATATCGCTGCCCTGCAACAGATAGCTGCCGCTCACAACAACAACAACAACCACCACAACAATGGCAATGGCAATGGCAATGGAGAAGGGAATCAGCGGTCCACTTTGAGCAACTTCCAGAGGACCAACCCACCCACCTTTTCCAAGGGACTTCACCCACTTGAGGCCGATGACTGGCTTCGCACCATTAACAACAACCTGGTAGTTGCAGCCGTGGGAGAACCTGAGAAGGTGCTGTATGCGACCCACTATCTTGCAGGACCAGCACGGTCTTGGTGGGATGCTACCAAGGCTCTACAGCAAGCTGGTTATGCTATCAGCTGGGATGATTTCCAGGAGAAGTTCCGCAAGAAGCACATTCCCCGCGGACTCATTGAGCGGAAGAAGGATGAATTCCGCAGGTTGTGGCAGGGAAGTAAGGATGTGGTCGGATACCTCGATGAGTTCACTGACTTGTCTCGGTATGCTCCTGATGATGTCGACACCGAGGGAAGAAAGATGGAGCGTTTCATGAACGGACTTCATGATGAACTGCAATGCGCCTTGGTTATCCATGACTTCGTTGATTTGGAATCACTTGTGGACAAGGCCATACAGTTGGAGACCAAGCGCAAATCCATGTTTGAGGGTCGTAAGAGGAGAATGATTGCCCAGGAAGGTTCGAGCAGTCAGAAACCTCGCACCCACCCACCAAACCCCAAGCCAGCATATAGACCACCACCAACTTCGCACCCCAGTTACCCTAAGCCCCCATACAACCCAAACAAGTTCAACCGTCCCAATGACAACACCCGTCCCGGAGGGAACTCTAGCAACCCCAACATCAATGCCAATGTTGTCTGTTTCAATTGTGGCACCAAGGGTCACTACTCCAAGGCATGCCCCAATCCTAAGAAGAATGGTCCGCGCCCCGATGCACAGGCGCCAAACAACGGTCAAGGCCGCAATGGAAATGGCAAGAACCCCGCACCCCGCGGAAATGTGGCTGTTGCCAAGGGACGCCTGCACCACATCAATGCTGAAGAGGCCATGGAGGCACCAGATGTTGTGATGGGTACGTTCCTTGTCAACTCAGTACCTGCAACTGTTCTGTTTGATTCTGGTGCTACTCATTCTTTTGTTACCCAAGAATTTGTTGCTAAGGGAGGTTTAGTCGGAAGCCTCTTACCCAGACCCATGGTCATCCAAATCCCAGAATCCACCATAGATACCAAGTCATTTTGCCCGGACGTTTCCCTTGAGATCAAAGGGGAAAGGTTCCTAGTCGACTTAATCATCCTAGGAACCCAAGGAATAGATGTCATACTGGGTATGAATTGGTTAGCCAAGTACCATGGTCGAATTGACTGTGCCAGGAGAGCTGTAGCCCTCACCACCGACAAAGGAGTAGAAGTGGAGTATGTGTCAGAAACCAGTCGACCCCAACCAGGATGCCATGAGAGCATAGCTCGACCAGCCCTAGATGAGATTCGTGTTGTTCACCTGTTCCAAGATGTCTTTCCTGAAGAATTGCCTGGTATGCCACCGGATCGGGATATTGAGTTCATCATTGAACTTATCCCCGGGACAGCCCCCATATCCCAAAGACCCTATCGGATGAATCTAGAAGAACTGGTTGAGTTGAAGAAGCAGTTAGCAGATATGCTCAGCAAAGGGCTTATTCGCCCAAGTGCTTCACCCTGGGGATCACCCATTATCTTTGTGGATAAGAGAGATGGTACCACACGCCTGTGTGTGGATTATCGCAGGTTGAATGATGTGACCATCAAAAACAAGTACCCTCTCCCAAAGATCGAGGATCTGTTCGATCAAATGAACGGAGCCCGAGTCTTTTCCAAGATCGATCTTCGGTCAGGGTATCATCAGTTAAGGATCCGAGAGACAGAACTTCCCAAGACTGCCTTCACAACCCGTTACGGTTTATTTGAATACACCGTAATGTCCTTTGGTCTGACCAATGCCCCAGCCTATTTTATGAATCTCATGAACAAGATCTTCATGGAGTATCTTGACAAATTCGTGGTAGTTTTCCTTGATGACATCCTTATCTACTCCAAAACTGAAGAAGAGCATGCTGAACACCTGCGTCTAGTTTTAGCAACCCTCCGAGAGCATCAGTTGTATGCCAAGTTTAGCAAGTGTGAGTTTTGGCTCAGTGAAGTCTCATTTCTCGGACATGTTGTGTCTGCGGGAGGAATTTCTGTAGACCCAGAGAAGATCCAAGCCATTGTGGACTGGAAAGCCCCAACTAGTGTGACTGAAATCCGCAGCTTTCTCGGACTAGCGGGATACTACCGCAAGTTCGTTGAGGGATTCTCCAGTATAGCCAAGCCCCTTACCCAACTGCTGAAAAAGGACAAGAAATTTAAATGGACTCAGAAGTGTGAAGAGAGTTTCCAGGAATTAAAGAAGAGATTGACCTCAACCCCTGTCCTGATTATGCCAGACGTCACCAAGAGTTTCGACGTGTATTGCGATGCATCACGTCTAGGACTAGGTTGTGTTCTGATGCAAGAAGGCAAGGTGGTGTCGTATCTGTCTCGACAGTTGCGACCACATGAAGAGAACTACCCAACCCATGACCTGGAGTTAGCCGCTGTTGTTCTTGCTTTGAAGACGTGGCGCTCCTATCTGGCGGGACATCGCTGCGAAATTTATACGGATCATAAGAGCTTGAAGTATATCTTCACGCAGAGGGAGTTAAATTTGCGACAGAGAAGGTGGATGGAATTAATTAAGGATTATGATATCGGCATCAATTATCACCCCGGAAAGGCTAATGTAGTTGCCGATGCCCTTAGTCGCAAACCCTGCACCCTGAATGCCATGATCCAAGCAGAGCAGCCAGCCCTGTTTAAGGAGTTCAAAGATTTTGGACTAGAACTTGTTAGCCACGGCTATCTCGCCCATTTAGAGTTAGCTCCAACTCTGATAGATCAAATCAAGGAGGCCCAGAAAGGTCATGAGAGCATAGACGGAATCAAGAAGAAGATTTCTCTCGGTAAAGCGCCTGGTTTTACCGAGGATGCAGAAGGAGTGTTGAGATTCAATGGTCGTATCTGTGTCCCCAATACCTCAAAGCTCAAGGAGTTAATCCTAAAGGAAGCCCACGAGACCCCTTACTCAATCCACCCCGGCGGAACCAAGATGTACCAAGACCTTCGTGAAAGATTTTGGTGGCATGGAATGAAGCGAGAAATTGGTGCTTTCGTAGCCAAGTGTGATATTTGTCAGCGAGTCAAGGCTGAACATCAGCGACCCGCTGGATTGCTTCAACCCCTAAAGATTCCCGAGTGGAAGTGGGATGAGATTGGAATGGATTTTATCACCGGACTTCCAAGGTCCAACCGAGGCCATGACTCAATATGGGTCATCGTTGACAGGCTGACCAAAGTGGCCCATTTTATTCCCGTCCACACCACCTATAGGGGAAATCAGTTAGCAGACCTGTATATTTCCAGAATAGTAAGCCTGCATGGTGTGCCTAAGAGGATTGTATCAGATAGAGGCACACAATTCACCTCAAGGTTCTGGAAAGCCCTGCTTGAAGCCCTCGGAACCAAGTTGGCGTTTAGCACAGCTTATCACCCCCAGACCGATGGCCAAACTGAACGAGTGAACCAGATATTAGAGGACATGCTTCGCGCATGTGTCCTAGCCTATGGATCCAAATGGGAAGATTGTCTTCCATTTGCAGAATTCTCCTACAACAACAGTTACCAGTCTAGTCTGCAAATGGCCCCTTTTGAAGCCCTTTACGGCAAGAAGTGTCGTACACCCTTGAATTGGTCCGACACCGGAGAAGGAAAACTGTTTGGACCAGAAACCCTCCGTGAGGCTGAAGAGCAAGTACAGCTTATCCGTGAGCGACTCAAGACCGCCCAATCCCGTCAGAAGAGTTACGCTGATCCCAAGCGTCGTGATGTCACCTTCAATATCGGAGATTATGTCTATCTCCGAGTGACACCCCTTAAAGGAATGCAGCGTTTCCATGTCAAAGGAAAATTAGCGCCAAGATATATTGGACCCTTCAAGATCCTTGCCCGTCGAGGAGAAGTGTCTTATCAACTGGAGTTGCCCCAAGAGTTAGAAGATTACCATGATGTTTTCCACATTTCCTTGCTACAGAAGTGTCTTGAAGTTCCTGACCAGCCTGATGTTTTCAAAAACATCGATCACCAGTCCGTCGACTTGAATCAAGATCTGACTTATCGTGAGACGCCCCTCAAGATTCTCGACGAAGATGTTTGTCTCACCCGCAGGCGAGCAATCAAGTTCTACAAAGTCCAGTGGACTAACCACTCTGAAGATGAAGCAACTTGGGAACGTGAAGACTATCTTAGGAGCGAGTTTCCCAACCTCTTTAGTACCCAGACCTAGCAAGTCTCGGGACGAGATTTATTTTAAGGGGGGAAGTCTGTAACATCCCAGAATATTAATATAATTATTAATGCAAAAATGTGGGCCAATAAAAACTTTTCTTATAAAAAGTTGTGTATGTTTAAGTCTTGAGTGTTGCTTGTTACATTGTTGTTTAATCCTAGCTCTAATTAAAAATTTGAAGAAAAGAAAACAAATAAAACAAACCACAACAACAAAACACCATGTGACAAATGTCACATTATTTTTCCAAATTAAGAAGCATAATTTATTTTTACACCAAAACCAATGGAGAAATATTATAAACACTCCTAGTTAATTTTTACAAACTATTCCCTTTCAAAAATTCAAATTCAAATTAGAAATTCATGATTGAAATATTTCAAAATATTTCAAAAAGACTTTGTAACACTCACCAATAATATACTTAGCCTAGATCTTAAATTTGGACCCAAAAGAATAAATAGAAATAGGAAAATTAAAATAGCAAAATGCTACTGTTTTGGCTCAAGCAAATCATCGAACACCTGGTGATCACCACCTGTTCATCCCAAACCGAACCAAACCTCGGATCAAATCGAGCAATTGAGTGTTTAACTTGTTAGATTGGAGCCTCCACTGCACTCCTCTCATCTCCACGATCCCAGCGCGACCGAGATCACGCCATTTGGTCATCGGAGTCGTCGAGGAGCCGTTGGCGACAGCCGCGGCCGCGCGCACGTCGCCGTGGTCGGCACTGTGGCCGCGACGACGCCGCGCCGTGCCGGCCGCGCTGTTCCCCCTCCCTCGCTCTCCCTCACTCCCTGGTCCCCTTCCGCACCCACAGCCCACACTAGCACCAGCCCGTGCGCGCCGCGCCCGAGCCAGGACGCGCACGCCGTGCGCCGCCCGAGCACGCCCACGGCAGGGCCATGCCCCCGCACGCACCCGAGCGCGCCACGCCGCTCCACCTTGCCCGCTCGGTCCCCTGAGAGCCCCGCAACCCAGCCACGCCCCTCCACCGGCCTACGGCGGCCTAGCACGGCCACGGGCGCCCCTGCACCGCGCCCACCGTGCGCCGCCCGGCCGCTATAAAAAGCCGCCCTGTGCCCTGCTCTTCTCCACACCACCCCACTGCGTCTTCCCCCTCTCACACCACCTCTCGAGCATCGCCTGGAGGGCGACGCCGTCGCCACAGAGCCTCCGGCCACCGTGGGTCTCCTCGAGCTCGCCGTGCCCGAGGTAGACGACGACCACGGCACGGCCGTGCTACCCCTCCCCCTTCCCTTCTCTCTGCCCTCAGCCCTTCCCCTTGCACCCCGCACTCACCCGCCTCCCTTTTCCCTCTGTCCCGTGTCCAGGAGCGCCGTCAATCGCTCGCCGGAGTCGGAGCAGAGCCGCGGAGGAGGAGGAGATCGTCGCCGACGCTCGGGGCCACGCCAGCACGCACCACTCGCCCCAGGAGCTTCCCCACCTCGCCGCCGTCGTTCTGCACCATCTGCACGCCCTCCCGAGACCCCTAGGTGAGCGCTCCGTCCCCCTCGCCGTCGCCGGAGCCGCGGCGCCGCCCGATTTAGGTCGCCGGAGACGCGAGCATCGTGCGCCGTTAGATCTAAATCCTACGGTAGCTTACCGGTTCGTTTTAATTATTAAAAATCTGACATGAGGGTCCCACGCGTCAGGTTTAAATAAAAAACCGCGCGCGCGCCAGCAGTCGCTGACTGGTGGGTCCCCCTGTCAGGGTTTTAATCTTTATCCGTTCTGGATTTTAATTCGAATTTAAATTTCATTTAAAACCAGTACTGAACCCAATTTTAGAAATTCCATAACTTGAGATTTACAACTCCAAATTTAGCAAATCCAACTGTTCTGGAAAGCTTATGAAATTATCTATCCAACTAAACTAGTTTCACCCCATTTGGATATGTAATAAAAATACAATATTCAAAATACAGTAGCATGTTTAAATTCTAAACTTGTTTGTTTCTGATACTCTGATAATCCAAATTAGTTGAAACTAATTTTAGTAGGTCACATTTAGCCATGGTTAGTCACCCCTAAAATGGTTTAATTTTTAGATGAATATAATTTAAATAATAGCCAAAACCATATTAATTGGCTTCTGAATTCAAAACAATGTGTAGGGAGTTTGGTAACTCCAAATGACCCAAACCCAATTGTGTCATCTTCTACACATCATTAGCTTTCTGTAGAATTTTAGTTTGTATTTTTGTGACAAACAGAACTCAAGCTATGCAATTAAACATGTGCAAGAAGTTTCTGCCCAAATTAAAATACTAGGGAATAAGGTTTAATTCAATTAAATTGAAACCACATGATATTGCTTGGTATGTGGAATGGTGAATTAGAACCTCTAAGAGTGTATTGCTATGATAATTGGTTGAATAGGCTAGTGATTGTTTGTATTTGATTGCTTGTGTATTAGAAGAGAACGTTGCCGGATATATCGAGGAGGAGGGATTTGCTGAACCTGAAGACCAAGACCAAGATCACTTTGCCGAGCAAGGCAAGCGACTCTCTGAGCTTGCACCTAACTTATGCATCTAGGTTTACAAATCATTTTCAAAAGCAAAGGTTTACAAAAAAACCTTTTTCAAAAGTATATAGAGATTATTTTGCCACCATATGTAGAAGTATATACTAAAACTATAGGATGGGAAAAACAAGGTGATTTATTCAAAAATCCTTTGAAAACTTGTGTGGATGTATAGCACCAAGGTGTGGTGTTGAAATAAGGAAATGGAGAAAGATGGTTTTGGAAAAGCACATTGTGTCCTAGTACTCAGTCAAGCAACCGATACTCTGTGCGACCACATTTACCCACATATGGGAAAGGGCTTAGTCATATAGTTTGCTCTTATTAGTATGGGACACTGCATCAACAGAGATGACTCTGTTATGCATGAGGGAGTGGTTTGGTGACCTAACCCTGACCTGGGTCCTCGCTCAAAAATCTATGAATAGATAAGGAGGAGGATAGAAGGATGTCCGTATACACCGCCAGATAAAACCTATGAGTCCTCACACTTAGGGTTTCCGACGGGGAACTAGACTAGGTGTAGATGGAATGGTTCATAGGAGCAGGATCCTGTACTAGCATGAGCAAAGGAAAGACTAGGGTTGGTGACTCAACTTCGCATACCACGGGTATGGCGAAGCGTGGCTGACACGACGAGTTATCGGATGAGTGTGGGAAAAGCGTGCTACCTCTGCAGAGGGTAATTAAACTATTCGAATAGCCGAGTCCTCGGATATGGACAGTTGAAGACCCTACTTAGACCATGTGCAAGTTTTTGGAAAAGAGTTGAGTTTGAAAAGAAAAAGGAAATGGAGAGTGTTCCATACACCTATACCAACGGATCGGTATGAGGCAGTTGGAAAGATATTACCATAATGGTTTATGGTTGGAAAAGGAGGAGTTTTGGAATAACACTAATAAAATTGAGATATCTAGTAGTCATAATTTCCTTATCTTGTTCAACAAAGATACAGAGATGTTTTAAATGAATAAAAGTGAGAAAATAAAAATGGAACTAGAGCACTCATGTTGGAGTAGTTTGCGAGTACATTCAAATGTACTCATACTAGTTTGCTTCTGGCTATTGTCGTAGCCAGACATGGAGGAGTACTACGCCCAGGAGGAATACGGCGACATCTATGCCAACTAAGGATCTTCTCAAAGTCGACTGCCTGTCGGGTCTGCGTTAGCTGTTGGATGGCTGCTACGTTTAAGTTCCGCTGCTTATGTTGATTGTTTTGGTTTGGCCCTTGAAGGCACCTATGTAAGACTTGGTCTAGGTGAACATTTTATGTAAGACTTTAATTCGGTATTGTAATGGATGCAAACTTTGGTATTCAATTCGGATTATGTGCAACGACAGACTGATCACGAGATCGTTGTGTTAAGCATAATCGGGTATTTCGGACAGTTAGTCCGGGGTCCCCACACAGTCTTCAGGGGCAAAGAAATTATGTCAGAAGATTACCCTGAAGGTCGCTGGAAGATCGAGGCAGAAGTTCTCCCTCGTCTTGATCCCCCTGGATCGCAGCCGATCCGTTTCCGATCTAGATACCCCAACTGGAAGAATGGCGTGGAGATGGCGATGCTGGAGACCTTGTCCCGCATCATTGAGCAGTTCTATGACGAGATCAAGCCCAACTCCGTCTTTCGTCACTTTGCTAGGAGGGATAACATTGGACAACCCGTTCAACCCTCACTTAGGGGTATGAACGAGAAACATCATGGAGACCTTGGAGCTCATTGCCATAACTTGGATATACTTCTGGGACAAGAGATCTTCTACATGGCAGATTTAAGGCGCGTCCACCGTCACGTTAAAGAAAGCTTAGAGGAAGAGAAGGATATTCTTCATGTAGAAAATCAGCTGCTAACTAAGGAGAACAAGGAGCTTGAAAATAAGATTTATCTGCAAGACGATAGGATTGCGCAGAACGATGCCCACATTTTGTCATTGCAGGCTCAGTGTGCTCATTTGTGTGAACAACTAAGCCAAATTGAACTTCAGGCAAAGAAGAACCACCCCCCTGACGTCCCAGAACCCCTAGTGATAACCTACCCCGATGAGGACACTCCCAAGGAAGCCACGTGTGTCAAGAAGCGCAAGTGTGGGAACACTCGCAATTACATAAGGAGTTTCAAATTTTGATTAGAGAGACCACCAGATATCCTTACCTTACGAGTATTTCTCCTTATCTCATCGAAGATGTATTGACCTACCAAATTGTGGTGAGGCAGTACTTTGAAAACCATGTCCTAGCTTGGTACTCAAAATCTCTAAATTTTCGAATTTATAAAATACATCGAGAGTGTCTATTGGTTGCTGTTTGATGTGCTTCTGTGTAATGTCTTGTTGTGCATGGGTAGATTTCCCCATGTAGTCTCTTTCTATCTCTACTTACCTATGCTCACACCATACAGATGCCTCCACGTCGTGATCCTGACAACAACAATGCCAACGAAATGATGCAACAAATGATGGCAACCCAGACACAGTTGATGACCATGATGGCTCAGTTCATGGCAAACCAAAACAATCCACCACCACCACCACCGCCGCCACCACCACCCCCACCCCAAGTTGATCGCCTTGCTAGATTCTTGAGGCTCAGACCCAACAAATTCTCCACAGCTACAGAACCTATCGTAGCCGATGACTGGCTACGCTCTGTGAACAAGGATCTAGTTACTTGCGAGTGTACTGAATTGGAGAAAATAAGGTTCACTTCCCATCTACTGGAAGGGCCAGCGACACAGTGGTGGGAAACCTATCAGATCACTCACCCACTTGAAGGACTTACTTGGTAAGCCTTTAAAGAACGTTTCCGTAATGCTCACATCTCAACTGGGATCATGAATCTGAAAAGGGATGAGTTTCGTACCTTGAGACAGGGAAATCGTGCTCTGAGGGAATACATGGAGGACTTCAATTCCCTCTCACGCTATGCCCCAGAGGATGTAGACACCGATGCAAAGAGGAAGTATAAGTTTCTGAATGGACTCAATGGTGAGCTGAAAATACCATTGTCTGTGGCTTATGCTCCCAATTATCAGGATCTTCTTGATCAGGCCATTACTCTGGACAACAACATCAAGAAGGAGGAGAATAGGAAAAGGAAGTTCAGCGCCAATAAGTACAACACTAATCTGATGCAGAAGAAACCATACGTCCCAGAGAATAGCGGAAGTCACCACAGTCAGAAGAGTGGAAGTGGCCACAATCATAATGGTCATATCCATAAAGTAGGAAATTCCGGATACATAGGAAATGGGCAGGGAGGTAATGGACACAATCACCCGTTCCATGGGAATAATAGTGGAAAAGAGCAACACCGCCACAACAATGAACCGAAACGAGATATTAGTCAAGTGACTTGCTACAAGTGTGGGAACAAGGGACATTACTCCACAGACTGTCCAGAGAAGAAGAAGGCGCCGAAAGCTTCAAAGCCTAATCCGTTCCAGAAGGCCCAGGGGAACCATCTTGATGTGGAAGAAGTGCAGAATGAACCAGAAGCACTTCGGCCACGCCCCACGCCCCTCCGAGACACCCGCGAAGCCGCCACCGAGCCCATCGAGATCGCCGCGACGCGCCGCACCCGAGGGCATCATCCGCGCGTCCGAGGAACTGCCGGAGCACCATCCCCGTCCGCGCTCGAGCCCAGCGCCGCCGTCTCCTTCGTCTCCGGCGACCATCCGCGCCGCCCGGTGAGCTCCTCTTCTCCTGGCCGTCCGATCTATATTGTACGCGTAGGATTAGATCATTTAATCGAATCGGTACGATCCGTTCAGATCCGTCGGATCTGGATCCAACGGACCAGATCTACTCACTTGCCACGTCGGATCCGCGTCAGCGCACAGTCAGCGCACAGTGGAATTTGTTTTCTTTTAATTGTTTAAATGGTAGTTTTGCAGAAAAGCCCCTGTCACTTAGATCTGTCATAACTTGTTAACCACTTATCTAAATTCAAATATTTTTACCTATTTGGAAAGCCCTTGACATGTATAATATTTTGGATCTGCCAAAATTCAAATTTGACTTAGTTTAAAATATTCAAATTTCAAATGGTAAAATTGAGTATTTTTGGCATCACTTTAAATCAATAATTCCAAAAATTGCAAATAAAATTGTTTTAGAAACTTTGGAATATTTGTAAATTGATGCCACTGCTATAAAATATTTTTGAGTAATATTTGAATGCATTCATAGTTATATATTTAAATTGAATAGTTTGAGTATTTTCAACATAACTATTAATAGAAATATTATTTTTGATTAAATCAAATTGCAATAAATCTAATTAAATCACCTCTGGCTATTAATACTATTTATAAAAATTGTGTTATCAAATATAAATCACGTAAAACTTTAACCTATATGTTTCCCTTTTATTATGTTTACAAAATTAGAAACTAATTAAAATTGCAATTATAGATTTATGCATACTTTATAAATATCACAAAAATTAGTATTATGTTTCTTGTGATTTAAATTTTGCATAGCATATTTTATCTTATAGTTATATTTCCCATAAGGAAAACTTTCCCCCATTTTCTCTAAGTTAGGATTATTTTCAAACTTAGTATTTTGGTAAAAGTGCTATGCACTAGACACTTAGGATTTTCAACATGGAGCTAGAAGGTCAATGAAGGACTTAGCCAAAACAAGACTTCAGAAGTACCTTCAAGGAGCAGAAGCACTTAGAAGAAAATCTAGAAGAAGTTCACGAAGACCAACCAGCAATATTGTCTAAGTCGTGCTTCCTCTCTCTTTCTTTTCTCCCTTCTTCTCTGAGACTTCGTGAAGACTAAGTTAAATCCAATGACTAGCCTAGGTGATACAAAAATCATCAAGTCTGAAGATTATTCTAGTCTACCAAGAATTAAATCAAGACATCACCTAGAAGAAAGTTACAAGTCTGGAGATGAAGCCTGGAGGACAACTACAATCGTCTTTCTTGATCACCTTATAAACTTAGTATTTTCTTCAAGTGTTTTGCACATCATGGCTAAGCATTTTGAGTGCTTATTCTAGATAAGTTATAACAAAGTTATCTTGTCCAACTTCTAACCTTAATCCTTAGTCAATTGACCAACCTACTTGCCTTGCATTAACTTAAAAGATTTTTCATGGCATGACATGCATTTCTAGTCCTTAGAAATAATTTGCATATTATGAAACTTGTTTGTATGTGTTGTGTGGTTCTGTTTTATGATTGAGTATTGTTGTTTGCTATTATTGTTTAGATTAAACGGAGAGCAAACGTTCGTTGTTGAAAAGAGTTTGTGAACAACGACAACATTCAAAGGCAAGTGGCACACCCCCATAAAAATCCTATTATTTCTATGCATGAGTAGAGTATTTTCTATAAGCATGTGTAGGATAGCATTGCTATGCAAGCCATGATAGATCTCTTTATTCCTGTGTCTAGGTTCCTATATCATACTTAGTAGATGTATTGATGCTATGCAATTGATGAAAAGTTTTACAAAATGCTAAGTGACTACTCAGGGCTGTGCTCATGGTTGTCGTCGCCTAGGATGAATGTCTATTCTACTTAGGGCCGTGAGCATGGTGATTTTTACCTGAGAGTGCACATCCACTAAGTTAATGAAACTCCTGGGTGGATTGGTTGTATGGCGGCGAAGTTGAGTGGCTACTCAGGTCCATGTCTATGGTTCCTGGAGTACGTGCACTTGTGGATAGCGACCCAGGGAACCGAGGAATCTGAAGAACTCCGAGTGACGATTGCTTCCCGTGCAGCCTTTTGACAATGGGCTCTGTCTAGAATAATTAAGTTGTGAGGGTGCAACCTGTCAGCTTGACAAGCAGATGTAGGGGGATGATAGGTGGAACGGGTCTTGCTAGTATGGTTGCATTCTTCTTCTGAAAGTTCTTGTCTCAATTCTCTCCTTTCCATAATACACTCCGCGTGTATAGGATTTCTCGGACAAATTGAGTCTAAAGGTGAAAGTGCACAACCTCTGCAGAGTGTAAAACTAAGTACTTAGCCGTGTCCCCGGTACGGACAATTTGAGCAGCTGATCACGGACGTCAACGGAGGATTCCACCATTCCAACTTCAGAAATAAAACTTGATGGGTGAACAAGGGAAGATGAGATTTATGGTTTTCATGCCATACTTGTCTTGATTTGAAGAAAGTGTTTTCCAAAAAGATAGGAAAAATTGGCTTTATGCAAAATAGCCTTGAACTCCACCAGCCAAATATGCATATAGGCTATAGAGTTATTCCATTAAGTGTCCACCATAGTGTCACTTGCCAGACTCCATTTTTAATGGAATCTGACCCACGTTGTTGCAATATTTTTCTTATTGCAGATTGTTCAGATGACGAGTGAGGTTTCGTATATAGGTTTCGAGTCTACAACCAACATGTTTTCGCCTGTGGCAGCATGAAAGTGATAGAGACTCACTGCTATTGTATTTCCGCTGTGTACTATTTCAAAGCTAGCTTTATGCTATGCAACTTGTAATGAATATTTTGTAATTCTGGATCATCGATGTAATAAAATTGACGCTTTGTTGTGATGCTACATCGTAAACTGTGTGTGCAAATGAATCGATCCAGGGATTTGCACTATACACAGGTATCTGCCTTATTTTAAGTGCAGGTACACTACATGTTCGATACTGGAGCATCTCACTCATTCATCTCAAGAGCATTTGTTAATAAACACAAACTGTCTACTACAAGCCTGCTAAATCCGGTTAGGGTGAGTTCCCCCGGGGGGGAAATGCTTGCACAAACCGATTGTCAAAACTTGAGGTTAGAAATTGGTAAACACTCTTTTCCGGTAAACCTAATAATATTAGAGACCCAAGGTCTGGATGTTATACTCGGTATGGATTGGTTGGCCAAGTTTGAAGGAGTATTGGATTGTGCGAATAGATCCATTACACTCACCACTCCAGAGAAGAAGAAGATTAGATACAAATCCAAATTTGAATTTAAGAAAGTTAAGCTAAATTCTCTTAAGGGGGTTAGCCTGGGAGACGTTCGTGTGGTAAGAGATTACCCTGATGTTTTCCCCGAAGAACTACCGGGAATGACACCCGATAGAGATGTTGAATTTCTTATAGATTTGGTTCCCGGAACAGGACCCATAGCTAAGAGACCATACCCAATGGCCGTAGCTGAACTGAAAGAACTCAAGAAGCAGTTAGGGGAGCAACTGCAGAAAGGATTCATTCGTCCAAATTCTTCACCATGGGGAGCACCCATTCTGTTTGTAGAGAAAAAGGATAGTACTCAAAGGCTAGTCACGGATTATCGAGCAATCAACGAAGTAACAATCAAGAACAAGTACCCGGTACCAAAAATTAATGAGCTTTTCGACCAACTAGAGGGTGCTTCTGTATTCTCTAAGATCGATTTGCGATCAGGATACTTTCAAATGAAAGTAAGAGAATTAGATATCCCAAAGACTGCCTTCACTACCATATATGGATTATATGAGTACACCGTAATGCCGTTTGGATTAACAATGCACCGGCATACTTCATGAACATGATGAACAAGGTGTTTATGGACTTTCTGGATAAGTTTGTCGTGGTGTTCATTGATGACATCCTGATTTACTCCAAAAGTCAAGAGGAACATGAGGAACACTTACACCTGATTTTACAGAGACTCACTGCTATTGTATTTCCGTTGTGTACTATTTCAAAGCTAGCTTTATGCTATGCAACTTGTAATGAATATTTTGTAATTCTGGATCATCGATGTAATAAAATTGACGCTTTGTTGTGATGCTACATCGTAAACTGTGTGTGCAAATGAATTGATCCAGGGATTTGCACTATACACATGTATCTGCCTTATTTTAAGTGCAGGTACACTACAGATGGTATCAGAGCATTGTGTTGCCTGTAGGTTCGAAACCCTAGGTTTGGATAGAAATAGGATTTGACCATAGGATTGAAAATCTATTTATTCACTTTTCTAAAAACAAAACTTTTCATTTTATCTTCTTCATACTCTCATCTACTATCAACCTTCTGAAAATACCTTATCTTATTCTAGATGACCATGTTCTTATAGTCTAAGTCTGATTCTGCTGCTTCATATGGAAAAGCTACGATGCAACATAAAGTTCTACATGCATGAAAGACCACGGAAGAACCAGGATACGACCAACACCTCGAAGATATTCAAGAAAGTTGAACAAGAACTTGAAGCACCCACGAAGGAGGTAGATTTGACCACCACTTAAATAGAACGACGATATCGTGTTAGTGTATTGATCATATCAACTTAGCTATATGACAATACTAGATTGATTGTTTGTTGTGAACCTTGTTGCTTGATGTTTGTTAGATGTTGATTGATTATGTTATAGATTGGTTGCCTTGTTTTGTTTTATTGAACTAGGATTCCTGCATAGTAAAAATAATACAACTCATTGCTTTCTAAACCAAACAGATGTCTCACCCAAATACCAACACCAATGTTTTACATACAACTATGCAACTACTATTTGAGAACCAGAGTCAGCTGTGGAATTTGATCAACTGCCAAAGATTGATCAAAACCATAGTGTTTTTGAAGAGGACCTTATGACCAAACCAAAGGTATGCAAAACTTGTGGAGAGATAGGACATACGTCCAAAGAATGTTCTGATGAGTGGCCCCATGGTCATACCAGACATCTAGTTAAAGGATGCCCACAAGTCAGGTTACTTGCTTCCTCTGTGAATGAACAAATCATGTCCCAATACAGTGTCAACTTTATCCCTTGGTGCAACAAGTTATCCAGCAAACCAAGCAAGGAATGCAACAGTCTCTCATGAAGACCCTGGAGGAACAAGGACAAAAGCTTAAATCCAAGAAAGTTCTTAGCAACATAAGTTGCTACAAGTGCAAGGATAAGGGACACTATGCCAGTGGCTGTCCAGAGTGGAAGAGGATTAAATCTCTTCAAGGAGCGAGTGGAAAACGCGAGTGCTCAAACTTCTCGTAACTACCACCTGTCATTGTATTTCGAATACTTGTACGCTCTACAACGGAGAAATAAAAGGGATTAAACAAAGTTTCTAGACTGACCCCAAAATTTTCTTTTAAGGGTAGTAGCCACCTAGATAATTCAAACCCAGTCGCCTAAACCCCGAGATCTCAAACTATCTTTCTATCCTCCTAATCAGAAAAATCATTCGCTGCCAAGTTTTCAAGTTTCCATGTCAGAAATTTCATTTCTCAAAACATCTCGAGCTATCAGAATCATTTCAAGCATTTGCTTTGTCTTTCTAGCTTCTTCGAATCTCGAGGACGAGATTCCTTTTAAGAGTGGTAGTCTGCAATATCCCAACATATTATAATGTTGAAAATCACTAGAATTTAAAACATTTGTTTTGATTAAAAGAAAATATTAAAATACATAAGAAAACCAACTACAAAAGACTTTAAACATGATAAAAAGGTTTAATATTTCAAATATCTCAGTTTAACCTTATTTCCAAAAGTTGTTTCAAGTAAACAATTATTATCCATTGTAATTATTAAAACCTCAATAGCTAATGTGACAAATGTTTTACAAACCTTCAAACCATATTCATGAAATCAATAGTTTCCTCATAAGTATATGATTCCAACCACATAGCCATAGCTATTCATAAATTAAAATAATATATTTATAAGTGTTCTTTTTAAACTATTTAAAACATGATCTATTTGTCAAATAGTTTTTCAATTCTTACAACTAAGTTCAAACTTAGTGTTGAAATTACAACCCTATAGTTTATAACTTAAATAACTTCATATATTTTGTAATAAATGGATTATCCAAATAAACATTTCAATTGTTTAAAATGAATTCCAATTAATTTCAAAACATAAAATGGTGGTCATGAATATATATTCTATATAAGAAAATAATTAAATTTAAAATCTTTTCCAAAGTTGTTTATAAAATTTTCAAATGATATATCTTAATATAAAATATAATGGTGCACAAAATAATTTGAATAAAAAAAATGATTACATTACATTTTCTCTTTTCATTACAAATACTTGTAATATGATATTTAATAATCTATTAAAGCTAAAATTTAATTAATATTGGAATATGAGTTTAAATAACTTAAATTCAAACATATGGGAAATGTGGGTATTTTACAAATTTTATGTAGCCAAAAGAAGATTTAATTAAAATATAATTTCAAATTTGACTCTAAGTGTCAAATTTGTAATTAAGCAATATTTCAAAATATTATTTTCCAAAAATGATCAAAACATTCCTACTACTGGTTTAACACAAAGATAATAATTTTACAAATTTTTAGAAAATTGTTTGACCTCATTTGGACAATTAAATGAAAGATATGAATTAAATAAATAAAACAGAAAAGGAAATTACCTGCTGACGTCAGCAATGACGTCATCGTCTTCCTCCTCCGGCGCAAATTCAGCCCGAGATCGACGGAGTTCAACTCCGCGCCGTGATCAACGCGAGCGTTTCTCTCCTCTGCCACTATTTAATCCCCACGACTACCTCTCCCTTTTCCCTCAAAAACCCTAGCCGAGAACGCCCCCAGGCTGCCGGAAAAGCTCGTCGGAGCTCCTCGGTACCCGCCGTCGTTTTTCTTTGTTCCCTGGCGAGGTGAGCCTCCCCCGAGTCCGAGACCTCCTCCATACTTCTCCTTGCGTCCGTGCGCATCCTCTGACACCCTCCCTCGATCCCTTTCGCAGCCAAACTTAGCACCTCGTGCTCGACCGAAGCTCGCCGGCGCCGAAGCACTTCGGCCACGCCCCACGCCCCGCCGAGACGCCCGCGAAGACGCCACCGAGCCCATCAAGATCGCCGCGACGCGCCGCACCCGATGGCATCATCCGCGCGTCCGAGGAACTGCCGGAGCACCATCCCCGTCCGCGCCCGAGCCAAGCGCCGCCGTCTCCTTCGTCTCCGGCGACCATCCGCGCCGCCCGGTGAGATCCTCTTCTCCTGGCCGTCCGATCTATATTGTACGCGTAGGATTAGATCATTTAAGAATCGGTACGATCCGTTCAGATCCGTCGGATCTGGATCCAACGGACCAGATCTTCTCACTTGCCACGTCGGATCCGCGTCAGCGCACAGTCAGCGCTGACGTGGAATTTGTTTTCTTTTAATTGTTTAAATGGTAGTTTTGCAGGACAGCCCCTGTCAGTTAGATCTGTCATAACTTTTTAACCACTTATCCAAATTCAAATATTTTTACATATTTGGAAAGCCCTTGACATGTAGAATATTTTGGATCTGCCAAAATTCAAATTTGACTTAGTTTTAAAACATTCAAATTTCAAATGGTAAAATTGAGTATTTTTGGCATCACTTTAAATCAATAATTCCAAAATTGCAAATAAAGTTGTTTTAGAAACTTTGGAATATTTGTAAATTGATGCCACTGCTATAAAATATTTTTGAGTAATATTTGAATGAATTCATAGTTATATATTTAAATTGAATAGTTTGAGTATTTTCAACATAACTATTAATAGAAATATTATTTTTGATTAAATCAAATTGCAATAAATCTAACTAAATCACCTCTGGCTATTAATACCATTTATAAAAATTGTGTTATCAAATATAAATCACGTAAAACTTTAATCTATATGTTTCCCTTTTATTATGTTTGCAAAATTAGAAACTAATTAAAATTGCAATTATAGCTTTATGCATACTTTATAAATATCACAAAAATTAGTATTATGTTTCTTGTGATTTAAAATTTGCATAGCATATTTTATCTTATAGTTATATTTCCCATAAGGAAAACTTTCCCCCATTTTCTCTAAGTTATGATTATTTTCAAACTTAGTATTTTGGTAAAAGTGCTATGCACTAGAAACTTAGGATTTTTAACATGGAGCTAGAAGGTCAATGAAGGACTTAGCCAAAACAAGACTTCAGAAGTACCTTCAAGGAGCAGAAGCACTTAGAAGAAAATCAAGAAGAAGTTCATGAAGACCAACCAGCAATATTGTCTAAGTCTTGCTTCCTCTCTCTTTCTTTTCTCCCTTCTTCTCTGAGACTTCGTGAAGACTAAGTTAAATCCAATGACCAGCCTAGGTGATACAAAAATCATCAAGTCTGAAGATTATTCTAGTCTACCAAGAATTAAGTCAAGACATCACCTAGAAGAAAGTTACAAGTCTGGAGATGAAGCCTGGAGGACAACTACAATCGTCTTTCTTGATCACCTTATAAACTTAGTATTTTCTCCAAGTGTTTTGCACATCATGGCTAAGCATTTTGAGTGCTTATTCTAGATAAGTTATAACAAAGTTATCTTGTCCTACTTCTAACCTTAATCCTTAGTCAATTGACCAACCTACTTGCCTTGCATTAACTTAAAAGATTTTTCATGGCATGACATGCATTTCTAGTCCTTAGAAATAATTTGCATATTATGAAACTTGTTTGTATGTGTTGTGTGGTTCTGTTTTATGATTGAGTATTGTTGTTTGCTATTATTGTTTAGATTAAACGGAGAGCAAACGTTCGTTGTTGAAAAGAGTTTGTGAACAACGACAACATTCAAAGGCAAGTGGCACCCCCCCATAAAAGTCCTATTATTTCTATGCATGAGTAGAGTATTTTCTATAAGCATGTGTAGGATAGCATTGCTATGCAAGCCATGATAGATCTCTTTATTCCTGTGTCTAGGTTCCTATATCATACTTAGTAGATGTATTGATGCTATGCAATTGATGAAAAGTTTTACAAAATGCTAAGTGACTACTCAGGGCTGTGCTCATGGTTGTCGTCGCCTAGGATGAATGTCTATTCTACTTAGGGCCGTGAGCATGGTGATTTTTACCTGAGAGTGCACATCCACTAAGTTAATGAAACTCCTGGGTGGATTGGTTGTATGGCGGCGAAGTTGAGTGGCTACTCAGGTCCATGTCTATGGTTCCTGGAGTACGTGCACTTGTGGATAGCGACCCAGGGAACCGAGGAATCTGAAGAACTCCGAGTGACGATTGCTTCCCGTGCAGCCTTTTGACAATGGGCTATGTCTAGAATAATTAAGTTGTGAGGGTGCAACCTGTCAGCTTGACAAGCAGATGTAGGGGGATGATAGGTGGAACGGGTCTTGCTAGTATGGTTGCATTCTTCTTCTGAAAGTTCTTGTCTCAATTCTCTCCTTTCCATAATACACTCCGCGTGTATAGGATTTCTCGGACAAATTGAGTCTAAAGGTGAAAGTGCACAACCTCTGCAGAGTGTAAAACTAAGTACTTAGCCGTGTCCCCGGTACGGACAATTTGAGCAGCTGATCACGGACGTCAACGGAGGATTCCACCATTCCAACTTCAGAAATAAAACTTGATGGGTGAACAAGGGAAGATGAGATTTATTGTTTTCATGCCATACTTGTCTTGATTTGAAGAAAGTATTTTCCAAAAAGATAGGAAAAATTGGCTTTATGCAAAATAGCCTTGAACTCCACCAGCCAAATATGCATATAGGCTATAGAGTTATTCCATTAAGTGTCCACCATAGTGTCACTTGCCAGACTCCATTTTTAATGGAATCTGACCCACGTTGTTGCAATATTTTTCTTATTGCAGATTGTTCAGATGACGAGTGAGGTTTCGTATATAGGTTTCGAGTCTACAACCAACATGTTTTCGCCTGTGGCAGCATGAAAGTGATAGAGACTCACTGCTATTGTATTTCCGCTGTGTACTATTTCAAAGCTAGCTTTATGCTATGCAACTTGTAATGAATATTTTGTAATTCTGGATCATCGATGTAATAAAATTGACGCTTTGTTGTGATGCTACATCGTAAACTGTGTGTGCAAATGAATCGATCCAGGGATTTGCACTATACACAGGTATCTGCCTTATTTTAAGTGCAGGTACACTACATGTTCGATACTGGAGCATCTCACTCATTCATCTCAAGAGCATTTGTTAATAAACACAAACTGTCTACTACAAGCCTGCTAAATCCGGTTAGGGTGAGTTCCCCCGGGGGGGAAATGCTTGCACAAACCGATTGTCAAAACTTGAGGTTAGAAATTGGTAAACACTCTTTTCCGGTAAACCTAATAATATTAGAGACCCAAGGTCTGGATGTTATACTCGGTATGGATTGGTTGGCCAAGTTTGAAGGAGTATTGGATTGTGCGAATAGATCCATTACACTCACCACTCCAGAGAAGAAGAAGATTAGATACAAATCCAAATTTGAATTTAAGAAAGTTAAGCTAAATTCTCTTAAGGGGGTTAGCCTGGGAGACGTTCGTGTGGTAAGAGATTACCCTGATGTTTTCCCCGAAGAACTACCGGGAATGACACCCGATAGAGATGTTGAATTTCTTATAGATTTGGTTCCCGGAACAGGACCCATAGCTAAGAGACCATACCCAATGGCCGTAGCTGAACTGAAAGAACTCAAGAAGCAGTTAGGGGAGCAACTGCAGAAAGGATTCATTCGTCCAAATTCTTCACCATGGGGAGCACCCATTCTGTTTGTAGAGAAAAAGGATAGTACTCAAAGGCTAGTCACGGATTATCGAGCAATCAACGAAGTAACAATCAAGAACAAGTACCCGGTACCAAAAATTAATGAGCTTTTCGACCAACTAGAGGGTGCTTCTGTATTCTCTAAGATCGATTTGCGATCAGGATACTTTCAAATGAAAGTAAGAGAATTAGATATCCCAAAGACTGCCTTCACTACCATATATGGATTATATGAGTACACCGTAATGCCGTTTGGATTAACAATGCACCGGCATACTTCATGAACATGATGAACAAGGTGTTTATGGACTTTCTGGATAAGTTTGTCGTGGTGTTCATTGATGACATCCTGATTTACTCCAAAAGTCAAGAGGAACATGAGGAACACTTACACCTGATTTTACAGAGACTTAGAGAGCATAAACTGTATGCCAAATTCAGCAAGTGTGAATTCTGGCTAGAAGAAGTGGGTTTTCTAGGGCACGTTGTATCAAAGAATGGAATAGCAGTAGACCCAGAAAAGGTGTCGGCAGTAACTAGGTGGGAGGTACCCAAGAATGTGGCGGACATTCGTAGTTTCCTTGGACTGGCAGGTTATTATAGAAGATTTATTGAGAACTTCTCCAAACTTGCCAAACCATTGACCTCACTACTGAAGAAGGAAGTCAAATTCAAGTGGACTGAAGAATGTGAAATAAGTTTCCAGGAACTAAAGAAACGGCTGGTGTCAGCACCTGTTTTATGTTTGACAGATATAGAGAAGGAATTCTAAGTATATTGTGACGCCTCGCACCATGGACTAGGAAGTGTCCTAATGCAAGGAGGGAAAGTGGTTTCATATGCCTCTAGACAGCTTAAGAAACATGAGGTCAACTATCCCACCCACGACCTGGAGTTAGCATCAGTAGTGCATGCTCTAAAGGCGTGGAGACCCTATTTATTGGGAAAGCGTTGTGAGGTTTTCACGGATCACAAGAGCCTGAAATATATTTTCACCCAAAAGGAATTGAATATGAGGCAAAGAAGATGGCTGGAACTTATTAAGGACTATGATATGAGCTTACAATACCACCCAGGAAAAGCTAATGTGGTAGCAGACGCTTTGAGCCGTAAGGTCCATGTAAATGGACTGACAGCGGGAGAATTGCCCGAGGATTTAAGTAGGGCATTTAAGGACCTCTGATTACAGGTAGTACCTGAAGGATTCCTCGCAACACTGGACGTACAACCTTTGTTGATGGATAAGATTCGGGAAGGCCAGAAGGGAGACAAAGTAATGGATGAAATCAAGGTCAACCTGAGCGAAGGGAAGGCCAAGGGTTTTCGGGAAGATGAACAAGGCACCTTGTGGTTTGAGAAACGCATCTGCGTGCCGCAAGATGAGGATATTAGAAATTTGATTCTGCAAGAAGCACATAACTCGCCTTATTCCATACACCCAGGAAACACCAAGATGTACATGGATGTAAAGGAATGATTTTGGTGGAATAACCTGAAGAGAGACATCGCAAAATATATAGCTAAGTGCTATGTATGTAGCCGAGTAAAGGCGGAACATCAGAAGCCAGCAGGATTGTTGCAACCTTTACCTATACCGGATTGGAAATGGGAACATATAGGTATGGATTTCATTACTGGGTTACCACGTACCAGATCGGGATATGATTCGATTTGGGTAATAGTAGATCGATTGACAAAGGTGGTCCATTTTGTGCCAGTAAAGACTACCTACTCCAGTGCTAAGTTGGCAGAGATTTACATGAGGAGGATAGTGTGTTTGCATGGTATTCCCCAAAGGATTGTGTCTGACAGAGGTACCCAGTTTACCTCGCACTTCTGGAAACAACTACATGAATTGTTGGGTACGAGATTAGAGTTCAGTACAACATTTCATCCCCAAACGGATGGACAGACGGAAAGAGTAAACCAAATTCTAGAAGATATGCTGAGGGCATGTGCCTTGGACTACAAGTCTAGTTGAGATGATAAATTGCCGTACGCGGAATTTTCCTATAACAACAGCTACCAAGCGAGTATAGAGATGTCGCCGTTTGAGGCGCTTTATGGTAGGAAATGCACCACACCACTACTTTGGAGCGGTGTTGGAGAGCGAAGTTTATTCGGACCTGATATAATCCAGGAAGCTAAAGAGAAGGTTCGAATAATCAATGACAGATTGAAGATCGCGCAGTCCAGACAGAAAAGCTATGCAGATTCAAAAAAGGAGAGAAATCACATATGAGATAGGTGACAGGGCTTATTTAAGAGTGTCACCAATGCGTGGTGTGAAGAGGTTCGGGATCAAGGATAAACTTGCACCCCGATTCATCGGCCCCTTTAAGATTCTTTCCCGCAAGGGAGAAGTGGCGTATGAGCTAGAATTGTTGGAAGTTCTGTCAGCAGTTCACAATGTCTTCCATGTGAGCCAATTGAAGAAGTGTCACCCAGAGATGACAGAAACCCCACTACGGGATACAGTACCACTAGAAGAAGTTCAGTTGGAAAGTGACCTGATTTATGAGGAGAAGCCAATCAAAATCTTGGAGATGGCAGAAAGGGTCACACGAACCAAGACTATCAAAATCTGTAAGGTCCAGTGGAACCACCATACCGAATAAGAAGCAACTTGGGAACGGGAGGATGATCTTCGGGAAGAACACCCACATCTTTTTGCAGGCCAAACCGAATCTTGAGGACGAGATTCATCTTAAGGGGGTTAGGTTTGTAACATCCCAATTTTGCAAAAATTTAAAACTTTGCATTCATACATCATTCATCATATAGGCTTAACTAATAATCACATAAGTACTAAATAAAATTTCATTTATGAGTTTTAAATAATGTTTAATCCCATTAAGTGTTTATTTAAACTTACTTAATAAATATTTTTTTCAAATTATATAATGGGTAATTTTATTATTAAAAATTTCTAATTTAAATCACCTTTCCAAAATATATTTTTATGAATTTTTCTGAAATGTTGTGAATAGGTTTAAAAATCATTTAGTAAATCAGATTTGAAAATAGTTTTTATTTAATTTTATTTAAAAGAATATGCTTCCGGGCCGGCCCAGACGCTATCCGCCGCGCGCGCGTAAGATAGCAGCCCATCGGCCCACTCCAGCGCGCGCCTCTCTCCTCTCTCGCTGCCAGGTGGGTCCCACCTGTCAGCCGTCTTCAAGCTCCGTCCGGAGATCGCGCCGGAGAAGGAGTCCGCGTCCGAGCCGTTTCCGACCGTTTCTCGCCGCGTCTAGCGCCCCTGCCCCCTCCTATATATTCTCCTAGAGGCCGCCTCCGAACCCCCCCCCCAAACCCTACCTTTCCGCCGTCGGGCTGCTCGGAATCGAGACCGCCGCCGCCGCCATTGCCGCCGGGCATTTTGCACGATTTCGGTAAAACCGAGCACCTCAAGCGCCCCCGCTCTCTTCCCCTCACCTCCCCATCTCCTTGCGCACGCGCTGAGCCCCCTCGCTTGTCTTACTTTGCAGCCGAACGCCGAAACCGTCCTCGACCCGAGGCCGTCGCCGCCGTCCACGACTCCGACGAGGAAAGGAGAGGGTTACCGACGCCGCAGCCACGCCATCGACTTCGTCTCCTTCTCCGCTTCATTTTGGTAAGAACCGCGCCTCCCGGAGCTTCGTTTAACGCCGGAAACGACGAGGCCGACGCGCCGCCGCCGCGGACGCCATCGCCGGCGAGCATTCCGGCGACCCGCGCGCCGCTCGGTTCGGCCGGGCGTCCCAAGTCGTTGGATCTAGATCAAAACGCTCCCGCGCGTCCGATCTCATTTAAATCGGACGGCTCTCGTCCATGATCCGCGCGAACCGTTTTCGTCCAATAGGATCATGCCACGTAGCCCCTCTTATTTTCTTTTTCGCAGGAATTTTATAAATAAAACAGAAAATATGCAAAACTTAGAAAATTCATAACTTAAGTTCTGTAAATCCAAATTCAATGAATTTTATATCCACGGATAGCCCTGCTAGAGTAGTTTAGTTCTACATCATTTGTTTTTGCTTGTGATAAATAATAATTCATAAGATCATCCGAGGAGTAATTCGGCTATTAAATCCATAACTTAAATAATAAAAATGTTTTACAAATAAACTCAATTGTTTTAGGTTTAGGTTATTAACCTCTGCCCAGGAATATTAATATGTGTCTTATTTGAAAACTTTCTTAGAACAATAAAAGTTGTAAAATCTAAGTTTTGCTATATTGTTTTCAGTTATTAAATTGTTAAGTGAAATGAGAAATTCCTAGAATTTGCATCTCATGCATTTAATAACAGAGAATATAAATTATTGATAAGTGTGTCTAATTCTACATATGGCATATCATGCATGCATACATCTTTTATTTGGTGTTGTGAGATATCGTGTGGATATTTATTTGTATGTATTGCTTGTGCTAGATTGTGAAGGAGAGGAAGGACTTGCGTGTGATTGTTATTCTTGTTGTGCCTGCCCCTCCTGCTGCCAAGGCAAGTGACTTCATAAAACACCTACTAGTTTATTCTATTGCATACCTAGTGTTTTAAGCAGTTTTTGTAAAAGTAGTATGCATGATAAGTTTTTGGGAGATTGTAGTATGCTATGCAAACCTTTTAGGTTTCCCCTTAGAAATTCCAGATTAGACCCCTATTATAATTTAGTGGAAGTACCTACTGCAAAAGTGATTGTTTTATGGTTGACGTGATAAATTAAAATTTCCACTAAATTAATTTAACGCCTGGGTGGATTGGGTCGATCGAGGAGGTTTCAAGTTGAGTGGCTTCTCAGGGCCAAGTTTCATGGTTGTCTTCGCCCAAGATAGTTTCTACTTACTTGGGGCCATGATATGCGGTGTTAACCTGAGTTGCTCACTTGTGGTAGGCCACCCAGGGCTATGAGATTTAAGTTTACACTGAGTCTAGTTGCTTATCGTGCAACCATTGGTCAATATGGGCTCTTTCTTGATGGAGTAAGTTGATGTGGACCTGGGTCAAGAGATTGATGGTGGTAGAGTTGATAGGACGGTGGTAATCTCTTTGTATGATCATGGGAAAGCAACTTCTGAAAAGTCTCGTCTTGATCTTCTCCTTTTCCTTCTCACTAAATGAGTGTAGAGGATAGTTTGGGTTGATTGAGTCTAATGGTGAAAGTGCACACCCTCTCGAGAGTTAAAACCTAAGATCTTAGCCGTGTCCCCGACATCGGACAAATTGAGTAACTACACAAGGCTGTCTTCTGAAAATCTCTTCATCCTAATTTCTTAATAAAACTTGTTGGGTAAACATGGGTAGGAGACATGGACTTGTCTCGAGATGTCTCTTAAGGAGAAGATTTTAAATTCAAAAAGTTGTTTATCCAAAGTAGGAGAAAACTAGCTTTGCGCAATAGCATTGAGCTCCACCAGCCAAATAAGCATATAGATATAGCTTAGTAGAACATTAGAAATTAAAATCACTTTCCACCACAATACAATTGTGCTGACCCTTTATAGCTGGGCTGCAACTAAACCTTGCAGAATGTCCGAATGAGGAGTAAGGGGGTCGTCTTCGAGCTACAACCAACATGATTTGCCAGTGGCTTCATGGAGAAGATGTAGCTCCATGCTATCTTTAGTTTTGCGTTTGAACTCTGAAATAAAGTGTGAACTATTTATTCAGCTAGCATTTCCGCTATGCTAAGTTGTAAGGATTATTTGTTTTTGGATCATTCGTCTCGTTCTGTAATAAATTATGACATTGTACTGTGATATTACATCTTATTGGAGAATGCGAGACTTATGTGATCCAAGTCTTCGCACTATTCATATGTGCCATTGCTTTCGTAAGCAAGGGCACTACATTTGTCCTCCGCCATGATTGCAGGAAGCTGCATTTTGCCTTCCGCCTTGATCAGGGAAAGTTGTCTTCTTTTGCCAGCTTGTTTCGACAATGTTGGCTTCTCTTCTGTCGGCTCATTTTGACAAGATTGGCTTCCTTTCTGCTGCCTTGTCTTGACAAAGTTGTCTTTCTGCCGCCTTGTTTTGACAACATTGGCTTCTCCTCTACCGCCTTGTTTTGACAAAGCTGGCTTCTTTTCGTCCAGCTTGTTTTGACAAAGTTGACTTCGTCCACCTTGTTTAGACAAAGTTGGCTTCTTTTCTACCACCTTGTTTTGACAACGCTGGCTTCTTTTCGTCCACCTTGTTTTGACAAAGTTGACTTCATCCACCTTGTTTTGACAAAGTTGGCTTCTTTTCTACCACCTTCTTCTGACCTTGCTTTTCCTTAGGATAGAATTGACTTGCCTCCATGGGCCTTCAAGGAAATCTGCATACCCAAATCTGCCTTCCGCCTTGTTCCAATTTTGTCATACTAAAACCGGCCAGCTACCAAAAACGGGTGCTAACACATGCCCCCCTGTTTTCTAGTAGAGCTTGCATACTAGAAAATATTCAACGTAGAAGTCTTTGTCTAAGGGCGATGCTTAAGCTCATCGGCCATATACTAAGGGCGATATATGTATATCAGCCATATGCGCAGATCATGCAGTTTGCCATACGCTCGGGTGGAACCTTTTCAGGTATTTCCCCGCGAAGTAATCCACGTATTCCATGTCTAACACGATTAATTTAGACTTGTAATCGGCTGCCAACTTCTGCTTCACAAACGTCAGCCTTGGGACAGTGCCATCCCCAATGTCTACTTTTCTAAGTAAATCAGCTGACGCGAATCCTTGTCCCAACTTGTCCATAACGTCTGGTTCTTCAATTGCTTCACACATACCGTTCCTCTCGGACCGATCCTTCTCCAGACGTTTTTGCAGCCACTCGTCGTTTTTACCCATCTACTTGAGCTGCAGCCGATTTCCACCAATCGGCTTTAGAGATATTGGCACGAATCCATCCCTGGTAGCACTCAGGAAATCGAATCCGGATAAATCACGCCCATATAGGCATGTGATATTGGAATGTTGCCAATTGACAACAGACTCAACTAATGCAATACATGTCGATTCGTCAGCATGGACAACTTCAATCTCGTCGTCAACCCATTGAACAAGTTACTGGTGCATAGTTGATGGAACACATTGGTTGGCATGAAGCCAATCTCTTCCCAATAGTGCATTGTAATTTCCCTGCACCTCAGCAACAAAGAAGGCAGTAGCCAGAGTTTTGCTGCCAACTGTGAGCTCCAAACTTATAACTCCTTTGGCTTCTATTCCTTCTCCTCCTTCGAACCCATTCAACACCATGTTTGTCTATATCAAGTCACTATCATCTAGTTGTAGCGTCTTGAAGACAGAATATGGCATCAGATTTACCACAGCTCCGCCATCCACCAACATTCTGGTAACCGGCTTTCCATCAATATGCCCTCTGACGTACAAAGGCTTTAGGTGTTGAACCGGTCCATCAGGATTCTCAAAGATGACATTTTTGGGTCCAAAGTTGATTTACGCAATTTTGCCTTCTTCTTCCATAGCTCGGAACTCGCCAGGCAGATAATATACCATGTTGATATCCATGTTCGTCCAGCTTGGTGTTGTCTCATAATCCAGCAACTCTTCGTCATCAGTCATGTTGCCCGATTCGTCCATTGATGATTCTGATGTTGCCGGATTTTCTTCCGCCAACTTTTCTGTTGTACTTGTCGGCTCTTCCATCATGAAGTCTCCAGTTACAGGCTCTTCAGCTAGCAACTCTTCAGTTGTCGAGTTCTCGCTTGCCAAATCTGCTGCTTCTACTTCATCGGCCCATGATGAATAAGTAACAGCCGATGCATCAGCCAACATTGGGTCATTGACTGCAGGTATACTTGGCGTGACTGCTGTTGATGCCGCCATACGAACTTGCCAATGAACCCATACTTGAGATGGCACCATTGGCCGTTCAACATTGAATTGGGCATCCCTGGTTTGCTTAGCTCCTTCTTCTGCCTTGTAACATCCCAATTTTGCAAAAATTTAAAACTTTGCATTCATACATCATTCATCATATAGGCTTAACATTTAATCACATAAGTACCAAATAAAATTTCAATTATGAGTTTAAATAATGTTTAATCCCATTAAGTGTTTATGTAAACTTACTTAATAAATATAATTTTTCCAAATTATTTAATGGGCAAGTTTATTATTAAAAAGTGCTAATTTAAATAACCTCTCCAAAATATATTTTTATGAATTTTTCTGAAATGTTTTGAATAGGTTTAAAAATCATTTAGTAAATCGGATTTGAAAAACAGTTTTGATTTTTATTTAAAAGGAATGGTTTACTGGCCGGCCAAGACGCTATCTGCCGCGCGCGCGTGAGCTAGCAGCCCATCAGCCCGCTCCAGCGCGCGCCTCTCTCTTCTCTCTCGCTGACAGGTGGGCCCCACCTGTCAGCCGTCTTCAACCTCTGTCTGGAGATCGCGCCAGAGATGGAGTCCGCGACCGAGCCGTTTTCGGGCCGTTTCTCGCCGCGTCTAGCTCCCCTGTCCCCTCCTATTTATTCTCCTCGAGGCCATCTCCGAACCCCCCCCCCAAACCCTACCACCCCGCCACCGGGCTGCTCAGAATCGGGCCGCCGCCGCCGCCGTTTCCGACGAGCTATTCGCGAGCATCCCGGTAAGCACCGAGCTCCTCGAGCGCCACCGAGTCTCCCCCTCGCTTCCACATCCTCTTGCGCATCCGTTGAGCCCCCTCGTGTGATTTCTTTCGCAGCCGAACGCCGAATCCGTCCGCGACACGAGGCCGTCGCCGCCGTCCACGACTCCGACGAGGAAAGGAGAAGAACACCGACGCCGCCGCCGCGCCATCGACCTCGCCTCCTCCTCCGCGTCATTTGGGTAAGAACCGCTCCTCCCGCGGCATCGTATAACGCCGGGAACATCGTAGTCGACGCGCCGCCGCCGCGGGCGCCATCGCCGGCGAGCGCTCCGGCGACCCGTGCGCCGCTCGGGTTTGGCCGTGCGTTTTAGGCCGTTGGATCTAGATCGGAACGTTTCCGCGCGTCCGATTTTATTTCGATCGGACGGCTCACGTTCACGATCCGCGCGAACCGTTTTCATCCAATAGGATCGCGCCACGTAGCCCCATATTATTTCTTTTTCGCTGAAATTTTATAAATAAAATAGAAAACATGCAAAACTTAGCAAATTCATAACTTTTGATCTATAAGTTCAAATTTGATAAATTTTATATCCACGGATAGCCCTGCTAATGTAGATTATTTCAACATCATTTGTTTTTACTTTTGATAAATTATATTTCATGAAATTATCCGAGAGATAATTCGGCTATGAAATCCATAACTCAAAAAAAAAAGTTTTTCAAATAAACTTAATTGTTTTAGAGTTAGGTTATTGCCCTCTGTCCAGAAATATTAATATGTGTCTTACTTGAAAACTTTCAGAAAACAATAAAAGTGGTAGTTATAGAATTCAAGTTTTGTTATATTCTTTCAATTAATTAATTGATAAGTCAAATAATAAACTCCTAGAATTGCATCTCATGCATTTAATAACAGAAGTTATAAATAATTGATGAGAGTGTCTAGTTATACTCATGGCATATCATACATGCACACATTTTTATGTTTGGTATTGTGTGATATTGTGGGGGTATTTATTTTTGTGTCTTGTTTGTGCTAGATTGTGAAGGAGAGGAAGGACTTGCGTGTGATTGCTATTCTTGTTGTGCTTGCTCCTCCTGCTACCAAGGCAAGTGACTTCATAAAACACCTACTATTTTATTCTATTGCATACCTAGTGTTTTAAGCAGTATTTGCAAAAGTAGTATGCATGATAGGTTTTTGGGAGATTGTAGAATGCTATGCAAACCTGTTAGGTTACCCCTTAGAAATTCTAGTTAGACCCCTATTATAATTTAGTGGAAGCACCTGCTGCAAAAATGATTGTTTTATGGTTGATGTGATAAATGAAAATTTCTACTAAATTAATTTAACGCCTGGGTGGATTGGGCCGATTGAGGAGGTTTCAAGTTGAGTGGCTTCTCAGGGCCAAGTCTCATGGTTGTCTTCGCCCAAGATAGTTTTCACTTACTTGGGGCCATGATATGCGGTGTTAACCTGAGTTGCTCACTTGTGGTAGGCCACCCAGGGCTATGAGATTTAAATTTACACCGAGTCTAGTTGCTTATCGTGCAACCATTGGTCAATATGGGCTTTGTCTTGATGGAGTAAGTTGATGTGGACCTGGGTCAAGAGATTGATGGTGGTAGAGTTGATAGGATGGTGGTAATCTCTTAGTATGATCATGGGAAAGCAACTTCTGAAAAGTCTCGTCTTGATCTTCTCCTTTTCCTTCTCACTAAAGGAGTGTAGAGGATCATTTGGGTTGATTAAGTCTAATGGTGAAAGTGCACACACTCTCGAGAGTTAAAACCTAAGATCTTAGCCGTGTCCCCGGCATCGGACAATTTGAGTAACTACACAAGGCTGTCTTCTGAAAATCTCTTCATCCCAATTTCTTAATAAAACTTTGATGGGTGAACATGGGTAGGATACATGGATTTGTCTCGAGATTGTTTATAAAGAGAAGATATTGTATCGAAAAGTTGTTTACCAAAAGTAGGAGAAAACTTGCTTTGCGCAATAGCCTTGAGCTCCACCAGCCAAATAAGCATATAGATATAGCTTAGTAGAATATTAGAAATTAAAGTCACTTGCCACCACAATTCAATTGTGCTGACCCTTTATAGCTGGGCTGCAACTAAACCTTGCAGATTGTTCGAATGAGGAGTAAGGGGGTTGTCTTCGAGCTACAACCAACATGATTGCCAATGGCTTCATGGAGATGATGTAGCTCCATGCTATCTTTAGAATTGCGTATGAACTCTGAAATAAAGTGTGAACTATTTATTTCAGCTAGCATTTCAGCTAAGCTGAGTTGTAAGGATTATTTGTTTTTGGATCATTCGTCTCGTTTTGTAATAAATTATGACATTGTACTGTGATATTACATCTTACTGTAAAATGCGAGACTTATGTGATCCAAGTCTTCCGCACTATTCATATGTGCCATTGCTATCTTAAGCAAGGGCACTACAGATGGTATCAGAGCACGAATGTTGCCTGTAGGCTCGAAACCCCTAGGATTGGATACAAACCCTAAAGTAAATATTTTAAATCAATGAAATTCGAAATATAATTTTTTTCAGACTTCCTTTTCTTATAATATTTTCTTTACCTTCTACATTCTTAACTTTTTCTTTCATCTCATTAATTCTTACCCCTTCAAAAATTTTGTAGATGAAGAACTTCACTCGAGAGATATTCCGCAGAAAGGAGACCAATACTACCTTAGTGACCAGCTCCTTAATATTTCCAAAACCTTGAGGTTGATGCCGCCAGCCTTCAGGGGCAAAGAAATTATGTCCAAAGATTATCCTGAAGGTCGCTGGAAGATCGAGGCAGAAGTTCTCGCTCGTATTGATCCCCCTGGATCACAGTCGATCCGTTTCCGATCTAGATACCCCAACTGGAAGAATGGAGTGGAGATGGCGATGCTGGAGACCTTGTCCCGCATCATTGAGCAGTTCTATGACGAGATCAAGCCCAACTCCGTCTTTCGCCACTTTGCCAGGAGGGATAGCATTGGACAACCCGTTCAACCCTCACTAAGGGGTATGAATGAGAAGCATCATGGAGACCTTGGAGCTCATTGCCATAACTTGGATATACTTCTGGGACAAGAGATTTTCTACAGGGCAGATTTACGGCGCGTCCACCATTACGTTAAAGGAAGCTTAGAGGAAGAGAAGGATATCCTTCGTGTAGAAAATCAGCTGCTGACTAAGGAGAACAGGGAGCTTGAAATCAAGATTGATCTGCAAGACGATAGGATTGCGCAGAAGGATGCCCACATTTTGGCATTGCAGGCGCAATGTGCTCATTTGTGTGAACAACTAAGCCAAATGGAACTTCAGGCAAAGAAGAACCACCCCCAGACGTCCCATAGTCCCTAGTGATAACCTATCCCGGTGAGGACACTCCCAAGGAAGCCACGGGTGGCAAGAAGCGCAAGTGTGGGAACACCCGCAATTACATAAGGAGTTTCAAATTTTGATTAGAGAGACCACCAGTTATCCTTACCTTACGAGTAATTCTCCTCATCTCATCGAACTTGTATTGACCTGCCAATTTGTGGTGAGGCAGTACCTTGAAACCATGTCCTATCTTGGTATTCAAATCTCTAAATTTCGAATTTATAAAATACTTCGAGTGTGTCTATTGGTTGCTGTTTGATGTGTTTCTGTTATGTGTGTTGTTGTGCATGGGTAGATTTTCCTCTGTAGTCTCTTTGTATCTATATTTACCTATGCTCACACCATACAAATGCCTCCACGTCGTGATCCTGACAATAACAATGCCAACGAAATGATGCAACAAATGATGGCAGCTCAGACACAGTTGATGACCATGATGGCTCAGTTCATGGCGAACCAGAACAATCCGCCACCACCATCACCACCGCCGCCACCACCACCCCCACCCCAAGTTGATCGCCTTGCTAGATTCTTGAGGCTCAGACCCAACAAATTCTCCACAGCTACAGAACCTATCGTAGCCGATGATTGGCTACGCTCTGTGAACAAAGATCTAGTTACTTGCGAGTGTACTGAAATGGAGAAAATAAGGTTCACTTCTCATCTACTGGAGGGGCCAGCGGCACAGTGGTGGGAAACATATCAGATCACTCACCCACTTGATGGACTTACTTGGGAAGCCTTTAAAGAAGGTTTCCGTAATGCTCACATCTCAACTGGGATCATGAATCTGAAAAGGGATGAGTTTCGTACCCTGAGACAAGGGAATCGTGCGCTGAGGGAGTACATGGAGGACTTCAATTCCCTCTCACGCTATGCCCCATAGGATGTAGACACCGATGCAAAGAGGAAGTATAAGTTTCTGAATGGACTCAATGGTGAGCTGAAGATACCATTGTTTGTGGCTTATGCTCCCAATTACCAGGATCTTCTTGATCAGGCCATTACTCTGGACAGCAACATCAAGGAGGAGAATAGGAAAAGGAAGTTCAGCGCCAATAAGTACAACACTAATCTGATGCAGAAGAAACCTTTCGTCCCAGAAAACAGCGGAAGCCACAACAGTCACAAGAGTGGAAATGGCCACAACCATAACGGTCATATCCATAAAGTAGGAAATTCTGGATACAGAGGAAATGGGCAGGGTGGTAATGGACACAATCACCCATTCAATGGGAACAATAGTGGAAAAGAGCAACACCACCACAACAATGAACCGAAACGAGATATTAGTCAAGTGACTTGCTACAAGTGCGGGAACAAGGGACACTACTCCACAGACTGTCCAGAGAAGAAGAAGGCACCGGAAGCTTCAAAGCCAAATCCGTTCCAGAAGGCACAAGTGAATCATCTTGATGTGGAAGAAGTGCAGAATGAACCAGATGCAGTGATCGGTACGTTCCTACTACATACCTTTCCAGCATTAGTCTTGTTCGATACGGGGGCATCTCACTCATTCATCTCAAGGTCATTTGTTAATAAACACAAACTGTCTACTACAAGCCTACTAAATCCGGTTAGGGTGAGTTCCCCAAGGGGGGAAATGCTTGCACAAACCGATTGTCAAAACATGAGGTTAGAAATTGGTAAACACTCGTTTTCCGGTAAACCTGATAATATTAGAGACCCAAGGTCTGGATGTTATACTCGGTATGGATTGGTTGGCCAAGTTTGAAGGAGTACTGGATTGTGCGAATAGATCCATTACACTCACCACTCCCGAGAAGAAGAAGATTAGATACAAATCCAAATTTGAACTTAAGAAAGTTAAGCTAAATATTCTTAAGGGGGTTAGCCTGGGAGACGTTCGCGTGGTAAGGGATTACCCTGATGTTTTCCCCGAAGAACTACCGGAAATGCCACCCGATAGAGATGTTGAATTTCTTATAGATTTGGTTCCCGGAACTGGACCCATAGCTAAGAGGCCATACCCAATGGCCGTAGCTGAATTGAAAGAACTCAAGAAGCAGTTAGAGGAGCAACTGCAGAAAGGATTCATCCGCCCAAGATCTTCACCTTGGGGAGCACCCATTCTGTTTGTAGAGAAAAAGGATAGTAGTCAAAGGCTAGTCACGGATTATCGAGCAATCAACGAGGTGACAATCAAGAACAAGTACCCGCTACCAAAAATTAATGAGCTTTTTGACCAGCTAGAGGGTGCTTCTGTATTCTCTAAGATCGATTTGCGATCAGGATACTTTCAAATGAAAGTAAGAGAACTAGATATCCCAAAGACTGCCTTCACTACCAGATATGGATTATATGAGTACACCGTAATGCCGTTTGGTTTAACCAATGCACCGGCGTACTTCATGAACATGATGAACAAAGTGTTTATGGACTTTCTGGATAAGTTTGTTGTGGTGTTCATTGATGACATCCTGATTTACTCCAAAAGTCAGGAGGAACATGAGGAACACTTACACCTGATATTACAGAGGCTTAGAGATCATAAACTGTATGCCAAATTCAGCAAGTGTGAATTCTGGCTAGAAGAAGTGGGTTTTCTAGGACACTTTGTAACGAAGAATGGAATAGCAGTAGACCCAGAAAATGTGTCGGCAGTAACTAAGTGGGAGGTACCCAAGAATGTGGCAAACATTCGTAGTTTTCTTGGACTGGCAGGATATTATAGAAGGTTTATTGAGAACTTCTCCAAACTTGCCAAACCACTGACCTCACTACTAAAGAAGGAAGTCAAATTTAAGTGGACTGAAGAATGTGAAATAAGTTTTCAAGAGCTAAAGAAACGGCTGGTGTCAGCACCTGTTTTATGTTTGCCAGATATAGAAAAGGAATTCCAAGTGTATTGTGATGCCTCGCATCATGGACTGGGAAGTGTCCTGATGCAAGAAGGGAAAGTGGTCTTCTATGCTTCTAGACAGCTTAAGAAATATGAAGTCAACTATCCCACCCACGATCTGGAGCTAGCATCAGTAGTGCATGCTCTAAAGACGTGGAGACCATACCTATTGGGAAAGCGTTGTGAGGTATTCACAGATCATAAGAGTCTGAAATATATTTTCACCCAGAAGGAATTGAATATGAGACAAAGAAGATGGCTGGAACTTATTAAGAACTATGATATGAGTTTACAATACCACCCAGGAAAGGCTAATGTGGTGGCAGACGCTTTGAGTCGTAAGGTCCATGTAAATGGACTGACAGCGGGAGAATTGACCGAGGATTTAAGTAAGGCATTTAAAGACCTCAGATTAGAGGTAGTACCCGAAGGATTCCTAGCAACACTGGACGTACAACCATTGTTGATGGATAAGATTCGAGAAGCTCAGAAGGGAGACAAAGTAATGGATGAAATCAAGGTCTACCTGAGTGAAGGAAAGGCCAAGGGTTTTCGGGAAGATGAACAAGACACTATATGGTTTGAGAAACGCATCTGCGTGCCGCAAGATGATGATCTTAGAAAACTGATTCTGCAAGAAGCGCATAACTCGCCTTATTCCATACACCCGGGAAACACCAAGATGTACATGGATGTGAAGGAAAGAATTTGGTGGAATAAACTGAAGAGAGACATCGCAGAATGTATAGCTAAGTGCGATGTATGTAGTCGAGTGAAGGCTGAACATCAGAAGCCAGCGGGATTGTTGCAACCTTTACCTGTACCTGATTGGAAATGGGAACAAATAGGAATGGATTTCATTACAGGATTACCGCGTACCAGATCGGGGTATGATTCGATTTGAGTAATAGTGGATCGATTGACAAAGGTGGCCCATTTTGTGCCAGTAAAGACTACCTACTCAAGTGCTAAGTTGGCAAAGATATACATGAGGAGGATAGTGTGTTTGCATGGTATTCCCCAGAGGATTGTGTCTGACAGAGGTACCCAGTTTACCTCACATTTCTGGAAACAACTACATGAATCGTTAGGTACGAGATTAGAGTTTAGTACATCGTTTCATCCCCAAACAGATGGACAGACGGAAAGAGTAAACCAAATTTTAGAAGATATGCTGAGGGCATGTGCCTTGGACTACAAGTGTAGTTGGGATGATAATTTGCCGTACGCGGAATTTTCGTATAACAACAGCTACCAGGCCAGCATAGAGATGTCGCCATTTGAGGCACTCTATGGAACGAAATGCACCACACCACTACTTTGGAGCGGTGTTGGAGAGCGTAGTTTATCCGGACCTGATATAATCCAGGAAGCCGAAGAGAAGGTTCGAATGATCAAGGGAAGATTGAAGATCGCGCAGTCCAGACAGAAAAGCTATGCAGATTCAAAAAGGAGAGAGATCACATATGAGATAGGTGACATGGCATATTTGCGAGTGTCATCGATGCGTGGTGTGAAGAGGTTCGAGATCAAGGGTAAACTTGCTCCTCGGTTCATCGGGCCCTTTAAAATCCTTTCTCGCAAAGGAGAAGTGGCGTATGAGCTAGAATTGCCGAAAGTTTTGTCAGCAGTTCACAATGTATTCCATGTGAGCCAGTTGAAGAAGTGTCACCCAGAGATGACAGAAACCCCGCTACGGGATACAGTGCCACTAGAAGAGGTCCAGTTGGAAAGTGACCTGACGTATGAAGAGAAACCAATCAAAATCTTGGAGACAGCAGAAAGGGTTACACGAACCAAGACTATCAAATTTTGTAAGGTTCAATGGAACCACCATACCGAAGAAGAAGCAATTTGGGAACGGGAGGATGATCTTCGAGATGAACACCCACTTCTTTTTGCAGGCCAATCCGAATCTCGAGGGCGAGATTCATCTTAAGGGGGTTAGGTTTGTAACATCCCAATTTTGCAAAAATTTAAAACTTTGCATTCATACATCATTCATCATATAGGCTTAACATTTAATCACATAAGTACTAAATAAAATTTCAATTATGAGTTTAAATAATGTTTAATCCCATTAAGTGTTTATTTAAACTTACTTAATAAATATAATTTTTCCAAATTATTTAATGGGCAAGTTTATTATTAAATAGTGCTAATTTAAATAACCTCTCCAAAATATATTTTTATGAATTTTTCTGAAATGTTTTGAATAGGTTTAAAAATCATTTAGTAAATCGGATTTGAAAAACAGTTTTGATTTTTATTTAAAAGGAATGGTTTACAGGCCGGCGCAGACGCTATCTGCCGCGCACGCGTGAGCTAGCAGCCCATCCGCCCGCTCCAGCGCGCGCCTCTCTCTTCTCTCTCGCTGACAGGTGGGCCCCACCTGTCAGCCGTCTTCAACCTCTGTCTGGAGATCGCGCCGGAGATGGAGTCCACGACCGAGCCATTTTTGGGCCGTTTCTCGCCACGTCTAGCTCCCCTGTCCCCTCATATTTATTCTCCTCGAGGCCGTCTCCGAACCCCCCCCCCCCAAAACCTACCACCCTGCCGTCGGGCTGCTCGGAATCGGGCCGCCGCCGCCGCCGTTTCCGACGAGCTATTCGCGAGCACCCCGGTAAGAACCGAGCTCCTCGAGCGCCACCGAGTGTCCCCCTCGCTTCCCCATCCTCTTGCACATCAGTTGAGCCCCCTCGTGTGATTTCTGTTACAGCCGAACGCCGAATCCGTCCGTGACCCGAGGCCGTCGCCGCCGTCCACGACTCCGACGAGGAAAGGAGAAGAACACCGACGCCGCCGCCGCGCCATCGACCTCGCCTCCTCCTCCGCGTCATTTTGGTAAGAACCGCTCCTCCCGGGGCATCGTATAACGCCGGGAACGTCGTAGCCGACGCGCCGCCCCCGCGGGCGCCATCGCCGGCGAGCGCTCCGGCGACCCGTGCGCCGCTCGGGTTTGGCCGTGCGTTTTACGCCGTTGGATCTAGATCCAACGGATCTAGATCGGAACGTTTCCGCGCGTCCGATTTTATTTAGATCGGACGGCTCACGTCCGCGATCCGCGCGAACCGTTTTCATCCAATAGGATCGCGCCACATAGCCCCATATTATTTCTTTTTCGCTGGAATTTTATAAATAAAACAGAAAACATGCAAAACTTAGAAAATTCATAACTTTTAATCTATAAGTTCAAATTTGATAAATTTTATATCCAGGATAGCCCTGCTAATGTAGATTATTTCTACATCATTTGTTTTTCCTTTTGATAAATTATATTTCATGAAATTATCCGAGAGATAATTCGGCTATTAAATCCATAACTCAAATAATAAAAATGTTTTTCAAATAAACTTAATTGTTTTAGAGTTAGGTTATTGCCCTCTGTACAGAAATATTAATATGTGTCTTAGTTGAAAACTTTCATAAAACAATAAAAGTGGTAGTTATAGAATTCAAGTTTTGTTATATTCTTTCAATTAATTAATTGATAAGTAAAATAATAAACTCCTAGAATGCATCTCATGCATTTAATAACAGAAGTTATAAATAATTGATGAGAGTGTCTAGTTATACTCATGGCATATCATACATGCACACATTTTTATGTTTGGTATTGTGTGATATTGTGGGGGTATTTATTTTTGTGTATTGTTTGTGCTAGATTGTGAAGGAGAGGAAGGACTTGCGTGTGATTGCTATTCTTGTTGTGCTTGCTCCTCCTGCTACCAAGGCAAGTGACTTCATAAAACACCTACTATTTTATTCTATTGCATACCTAGTGTTTTAAGCAGTATTTGCAAAAGTAGTATGCATGATAGGTTTTTGGGAGATTGTAGAATGCTATGCAAACCTGTTAGGTTACCCCTTAGAAATTCTAGTTAGACCCCTATTATAACTTAGTGGAAGTACCTGCTGCAAAAATGATTGTTTTATGGTTGATGTGATAAATGAAAATTTCCACTAAATTAATTTAACGCATGGGTGGATTGGGTCGATCGAGGAGGTTTCAAGTTGAGTGGCTTCTCAGGGCCAAGTCTCATGGTTGTCTTCGCCCAAGATAGTTTTCACTTAATTGGGGCCATGTTATGCGGTGTTAACCTGAGTTGCTCACTTGTGGTAGGCCACCCAGGGCTATGAGATTTAAGTTTACACCGAGTCTCATTGCTTATCGTGCAACCATTGGTCAATATGGGCTTTGTCTTGATGGAGTAAGTTGATGTGGACCTGGGTCAAGAGATTGATGGTGGTAGAGTTGATAGGATGGTGGTAATCTCTTAGTATGATCATGGGAAAGCAACTTCTGAAAAGTCTCGTCTTGATCTTCTCCTTTTCCTTCTCACTAAAGGAGTGTAGAGGATTATTTGGGTTGATTAAGTCTAATGGTGAAAGTGCACACACTCTCGAGAGTTAAAACCTAAGATCTTAGCCGTGTCCCCGGCATCGGACAATTTGAGTAACTACACAAGGCTGTCTAATGAAAATCTCTTCATCCCAATTTCTTAATACAACTTTGATGGGTGAACATGGGTAGGATACATGGATTTGTCTCGAGATTGTTTATAAAGAGAAGATATTGTATCGAAAAGTTGTTTACCAAAATTAGGAGAAAACTTGCTTTGCGCAATAGCCTTGAGCTCCACCAGCCAAATAAGCATATAGATATAGCTTAGTAGAATATTAGAAATTAAAGTCACTTGCCACCACAATTCAATTGTGCTGACCCTTTATAGCTGGGCTGTAACTAAACCTTGCAGATTGTTCGAATGTGGAGTAAGGGGGTTGTCTTCGAGCTACAACCAACATGATTGCCAATGGCTTCATGGAGATGATGTAGCTCCATGCTATCTTTAGAATTGCGTATGAACTCTGAAATAAAGTGTGAACTATTTATTTCAGCTAAGCTGAGTTGTAAGGATTATTTGTTTTTGAATCATTCGTCTCGTTTTGTAATAAATTATGACATTATACTGTGATATTTCATCTTATTGGAAAATGCGAGACTTATGTGATCCAAGTCTTCCACACTATTCATATGTGCCATTGCTATCTTAAGCAAGGGCACTATATGCCTTCTCTCGGTTCCTTGCCCTTTGTAGTTTCCGCCTTTGGCTGAGTATACTTTGGATCCCGAGGAGGAGGAACCACAGATTGACTAGAGCTGGCTTCGTGATCATGGGTTGTTGCCTTTGGCACGACAGTGGGTGTCGGCTTGTTGTTTGCCGCCTCTACAACCGGGTCCTTCATCTTGAACACATGACTCCCAATGATCAATATGTTGCCAGCTTCTGATCCGCCTTCTGGAGCCTTCTCAGCACCTTGCACCTTGACCTGCCAATATGACGAGTCTCCGGGATATATAAGCCGATTTTGCACAGATTGCTGGGTTGCCTTTCGTTTGAACTCGTCAGCCGGCTTCTCATACCGGCTTCCTTCTTTGGCAGATGGTGACCTTGGCTGCTTCCTATATTGATATTGGTTTGGTCTTGATCTGGCTTGGCGCACATACTTGTTCAGCAACATGTCAAAAGTTGGCTTTATCTTCCTTGGCCTATATTCAGCCTGATTTGTCTTCGATCTGCCAACTTCTGGGTTCTTGGGCTTTATAAATCTTGGCGGCAAACCATCCAAGCGTGGATTTTGCCCCCCGAGCGCAGGATTCTTGATCGTGATCTTGATGACTTCGTGACCACCGTGTTGCTGGCTTACAGTAACTTGCCTTCCGGCCGCCTTGTTGTCAGTCTTTTCCCTGGGCACACCAACAACAATATTAGACTTATTAGCCCCTTCGGCCGCCTCTGGCCGAAGCAAAACCTTCTTTCCCTCCAAGTCTAGCGCGTTCATTGGGAACGGCTGTGTGTCAATTGCCATGCCAGCAAAGCTCAATCGTCCGTCATTGAGGGCCGATTGGATCTGTCGACGAAAGACATTACAATCATTAATAGCATGAGAGAAAGAATTGTGATACTTGCAATAAGCTCGCCGCCTTAATTCATCAGGAGACGGTATAACATGATTAACTCTTATCACTTTATCTTTTAACAAGGCATCAAATATTCTATCACATTTGCCTACATCAAAACTGCATTTTATCTCGTCATCCCGATTTTTGCGAATCAGCTTTAAGTCATCACACACATAGGGTTTGGCCTTGCTGGGCCAAACAAACTCGGCAGAATAGATATTGGCCTCATCGTCGGAGTCAACATCATTGCTGAGCACATTAAGCCGACTCCTGTTCATCCGATGTGGGTCTTTTCACTCATTAACCCGGCTTTCTTGAGCCATAGCTCTCTCTTGGACTTGACCAATAGACAAGAATTCATGGCCTTCCAACCTTTCTTTAAAGTAAGGGTTTAACCCATTAAAAACTAGGTCCGCCATGTCTCTTTCAGTTATCACCAGACTGTAACATCGATTTCTAGTGTTTCTATATCTCTTGACATAATCGGATACCGATTCGTCATGTTTCTGCCTAACCGATGTAAGGTGGGACAACTTCTGTTCTACTTCCCCAGCAAAGAAGTGTTCATGGAACTTTTGCTCTAAATGGAACCAAGTATGTATAGAATTAGGAGCTAAAGCCGAAAACCAAGAAAACGCAATGCCTGAGCGGTCTCTGATATGGTCATGATTTGCTTCGCCCAATTGAGCCAAGTACTGACTAATATGTTCCCATGCTGACTTGTTGTCCACCCCATTAAATTTGGCAAATTCAGGAACTCTATAACCAGGTGGATAAGGATGTAGATCAAAGTAATCGGGGTAAGGCTTAATGTAAGTCCTACGTTTTGGCATAACCCCGAGTTTGTCATAAGCTATCTGATCCAATTTTCTCTTGAATTCCTCCATCAAATCGTCCATATTGGCCGATTTAGCCGGCACAAGCGAAGAATTGGCTGCAGGGTTGGCTTTTGTCAAACATGATGAACTTCGGTTCGGCAATGACTCTTGTCCAAAAAGTCGTACCACTTGTCCCGGCTGGCTTACCGGGTTAGGCAGACTCTGGACAGGAGTTGAGCAGGGTATACTAGACACAAGTTGGTTTTCCCTGACTTGACCAATCGGCTGTCTGTCCGATGGTTGAACCTGGAGCTTGTTTTTTAAGCCTTTTCATGGTCCAACAAAAGATCATAAACATTGGCAGTACCTTGCGAAACATGATATTTAATTTCGGCTATCTGTTCAGAGGAGAAAAGACTTTTGCTTACAGCGGGTTGGTCGATGTCAACGTTCAGCGGTATGAATTCCGGCTCCTTGATCGGCAAAATCACTCCCAGTCGATCAACCTTGAAGCTGGACAGGTACACATCTTGATCTTCTTGATCCCGCTTGGCACACAAGGCTCCAAACTCCTCGTCTCTCTTCTTCTTCCACGCCTCCAGGCCTTTGCGTTGTTCTTCTGACAACTTCTCCAAAGTTGGCTTGATGATGTTGTCAACATTGATGTTGGTAACGTCGGTCTTGGAATTGGTCATTGTTGTCCAATTTTATCGAAATTCCTCAGCGGAGTCGCTAAAAAGTGTGTTGGGCTCGAAACGCGTCACACGAACACGTCCTCGTGTACCCGCGGTGCCGGGGGAGATACTCCGCAACTCGCCCCGCGGGCTGGCTTACAGCGCGATACGCAAGACAGTAAGCCGGCGCTTTTGAGACCAGACGCCCCAGCCCCTCGGGAAGCCCCGTCGGAGGAAAGCCGGCAGCGATTGGCTGAGCTAAGCCGGACTTGGCCGCTCTCAGCTCGGTTTTCGATATCCGGCAAGATCTACGTGAAATCGCCGAACAACGGAAGCAGGAACAAGGGTTGAAGGAGACAAAAGTAGGGTTGTATTGATAGGTTGTCGATTGTTTGCTTGATTTCAATCGGCCATCACCTCTCATTTATATATGAGGCGGTTGGACTTCCCGTACAAGTTTTGGACTCCTACGCGAATTACAATTTATGGTTTAAGTCGGATTCTATCCTAACTTGGCGGATCCTTGATCGGCTTCGTGCTTGACCCGGACTCGATCTGTCTGGCTTCTTTGGAAACTTGCCTCCTTCTTCCAGCCTGATCTCAAAGTTGCCTTCTGTTTGCCACCTTTAGCCTTCCGTCTTGATACAGGCAAATTTCCTTTAGAAAAGTTTTCTTTTGCCTCCGCCTTGATCAGCGAAAGTTACTTTTGCCTTCCACTTTGATCGGGGAAAGTTGCCTATTTCCTTCCGCCTTGATCGGAGAAAGTTGACTTTTTTAGCCTTTCACCTTGATCGGGGAAAGTTGCCTTTTGCCCTCCGCCATGATTGCAGGAAGCTGCATTTTGCCTTCCGCCTTGATCAGGGAAAGTTGTCTTCTTTTGCCGGCTTGTTTTGACAATGTTGGCTTCTCTTCTGTCGGCTCATTTTGACAACATTGGCTTCCTTTCTGCTGCCTTGTCTTGACCACGTTGTCTTTCTGCCGCCTTGTTTTGACAACGTTGGCTTCTCCTCTACCGCCTTGTTTTGACAAAGCTGGCTTCTTTTCGTCCAGCTTGTTTTGACAAAGTTGACTTCGTCCACCTTGTTTAGACAAAGTTGGCTTCTTTTCTACCACCTTGTTTTGACAAAGCTGGCTTCTTTTCGTCCACCTTGTTTTGACAAAGTTGACTTCGTCCACCTTGTTTTGACAAAGTTGGCTTCTTTTCAACCACCTTCTTCTGACCTTGCTTTTCCTTAGGCTAGAATTGACTTGCCTCCATGGGCCTTCAAGCAAATCTACATACCAAAATCTGCCTTCCGCCTTGTTCCAATTTTGTCATATTAAAACCGGCCAGCTGCCAAAAACGGGTGCTAACACTTTTGAAAATTAATATACTGAAATATTCATAAAATGCAAATTTACCCAGTTTAGGTCAACTTTGAAATTAGTTATTTAATATTTTTATTTGGGTTTAAATAAAATTTATGAAATCACCACAATCTTATATGGTTGATATTAAGTTATTTAAAACTCATTTTTAATAACCATTCATTTTTTACTTTGGTATAATAGTAAAATAATAGAATATAAATATTTTTAAAGTAATAAGAATTATAATGGATTCAAATTTTAATTAAATTTTATTTGTGCACCATTATATTTTATATTAAGATAAATCACTTGAAAACTCCATAACCTATCTCTAGAAGATGTTCTAGATTTAATTCATTGCTTATTTTGAATATATTCATGAAATCCTTTTATGTATTGTAAATTGGTAAAAATAATTAAAGTTATTGAAATGCTTATTTGAATAAATCATTAGTTGTAAAATCTATGAAGTTTTAAGGTTATAAACTATAGGCTTATGATTTCCAATACTCTATTTTGAACTCAGGTAAACGAATGAAAACCATTTTGCAATTATACCATTTTTAAATAGTTTTGAATTTATTAATTTGTGGAAAAATAGGGTTAAGTGGTTGAAATCAAATACTTAAAAAGAAACCTTTTACTACATGAAAATGGTTTGGAGTTGGTAATTCATTTGTCAAATTATAACTTGAGGTTTAAGAAATACTGTGGATAATAAAATGTTTAACTTGAAACAACAAAAAAAAATGATAAACTGAGATTTTTAACATATTAAACTCTTTCATTGTTGGTTTTTCTTATGCTTTTTAATATTTTAATTTAATAAAAACAAAAGTTTAAAGATTTAGTGATTTTTAAACATTCCAAGATATTGGGATGTTACAATTTCATCCACGGGTCCCGACCGCCTCCGTCGTCAACAACAATTCGGGAGAGATCAGAACTTCTCCCCGGCACCCTGCCGGGAGGGGGAATCGTCCCCGGAGGCCTCTACATCACCATGACAGCCTCCAGATTGATGCATGAGTAGTCTACCCTTTGACTACGGGTCCATAACAGTAGCTAGATGGCTGTCTTCTCCTCTTGTGCCATCATGTTTAGATCTTGTGAGCTGCCTATCATGATCAAGATCACTGTTATGTAATTCTTCATGTTGTGTTTGCTGGGATCCGATGAATATTGCGTACTAAAGTTATTGCTTCATAATATATCATGTGTGTGCTATTTAATGATCTTGTATGCTCTCTGTTACTTGTGTATACCCTGGCCAAGTAGATGCTTGTGACTCCAAGAGGGGGTATTTATGCTTGATAGTAGGTTCATGTCTCTATTTAATCTGGGGTGGTGACAGCTAGCTCTAAGGTTGTAGATGTACTGTTGCTTCTAGGGATAAAACAGTAGTACTTTATCTAAGGATGATGTTACTTACTTACTTACTTTACATAGTGCTTAAGGCGATAATCTGTTGCATGCAACTTAATACTGAAAGGGGTGCAGACGCTAACCGAAAGGTGGATTATTAGTCATAGATGCGGTTGGAACGGTCTATGTATATTGTTGTAATGCCCGAACGAATCTCACACTAGACATCATAACGTTAGTATATGCATTGGTTTGCTCATCATTATTCTATCAGTTGCCCAGCTGTAATTTGTTTACCCGCATGAATGTTATTATTATTTATGGAGAGACACCACTAGTGAACTGTGTACCCCGGTCTTTCTCTTAAACCTGATAAAACCACAACAGCAAACCTGTTACTTTCTACAAACAAACATCCTTTTTCCACACATACGTTTAATCCTTTGTTACAGCAAGCCGGTGAGATTGATAACCTCACTGTTCAGTTGGGGCAAAGTATCTTGATTGTTTGTGTGCAGGCTCCACGTAAGCTACGTCAAGCTCTCTTCTTGCGCCTTTGATACCTCGAGTGAATTCTCATTCCCTACTTGTTCGATAACCTTGGTATCATAACTGAGGGAAATTTATTGCTGCACTACTTCACACCTTCCTCTTGGGGTCTCCCAACAACACACCCACCGTGTGCATCAAGCTCTTTTATGGCGCCATTGCCGGGAAAACAAGAATTCTTCACGTGGACTCGCTCATCTCTCCTACGTCGCAAGAAAGCTCTTTTCTGGCGCCGTTGCCGGGGATTTGAGCATTCTTCTGTGAGGGGAGTTTTCGCACTTTGAGACGTCTCCAACGTATCTATAATTTCTTCTGTTCCATTCTATGCTATATCATGTTATTACATGTTTTATTTGAATTTTATATAGTTTTATGCATTTTCTGGGACTAACCTATTACCAAGATGCCAAAGTGCCAGTTCCCTGTTTCTGCTGTTTTTGGTTTCAGAAATGTACTTAAGGAAATATTCTCAGAATTGGAAAAGAAACATCCTGGAATAATTTTTGGAATATGATTCCAGAAGACCGAAGACGTGACGAAGTGGGGCACCGAGGCACCCTCACATGTTGCTCGCGCGACAGGAAGTGGGGTCGCGCGAGCACGTGGTGACGCGGCCTCGGGCCTCCACCGTTTTCACCCTTTCGCCTACTTAAAGCCCCCAAAAACCTAAAAATCACACGATGTTCGATATACTCCTCCACGGGTCCAGAGCACCGCCGCCATCGAAGCCAAGATTCGGGGGACAGAACTCTCTGTTCCGGCACCCTGCCGGGACGGGGAATTGCCCCCGGGGCCATCTCCATCGACTCCACTGCCATCTCCATCGCCGTTGCTGACTCCTATGATGAAGAGTGAGTAGTCCCCCCCCCCCCCCCCTGGGCTGCGGGATCTACGGTAGCCATGTGGTTTATCTCTCTCTCTCTCTCCCATGATGTGATCATGAGCTTTGTAATCTAGTTGAATATGTGATGCTACTCATTATCTATTATGCACTCTAGAGGTTACTTTAATATGAACTCCGGGTTATTCACGGTTGTAATGGTGACAATGTGTGCACCGTGTGTGATTCCTTTATGACATTGTTGGTGTTAGTTTACTCTGACTTCGAGGGTGCTCTTGTAGCCCTACACAATGAATGGTGTTTGTTATCCAACGTAAGAGTGTTTGAGAGTAGTGTTTATTTATTTAACTTTGATGTCATTGTTGAGAATGTCCACTGGTGAAAGTAGCATCCCTAGGCCTTGTTTTTAAGCATCGAAACACCGTTTCCAACAAGTTCTGCTACATGTTTGCTTGCTTCCATTTTTATTACATATTGCAATTACTACTTATAATCATCCATATTACTTGTATTTCACTATCTCTTCGCATAACTAGTGCACCTATACATCTGACAAGTGTATTGGGTGTGTCTGCGACACCCAAGAGACTTTATGTATCTTAATTGCAGGGTTGTTCGAGAGGGTTATCTTTGACCTCTACCTCCCTGAGTTTGATATACCTTGGGGTGATCCACTTGAGGGAAACTTGCTGCTGTTCTACAAACCTCAGCTCTTGGAGGCACAATACTGTCTACAAGAATAGAAACGTGCGTAGACATCAAGCTATTTTCTGGCGCCGTTGCCGGGGAGGTGAGCGCTTGGAGGTATCTCCTTTAGATTCTGCAGTTATTACTTTTTGTTTCTTGTTTTTATTTTCACTAGTTAGGCTAATGGAAAATAACAAAAAAATTAGAGATCTCTATGAAATTTATATTGCATTAGGACATGAAGTGTTTGAAGAGAAAATTAAAAAACCTATGGAACTTTATATGCATGCTAGTAGCAGTGTTATTAGTATAAATTCTTTGGACATCATTCTTTCTAATGCTATGGAAAAGTCTAAACTTGGGGGAGTTGGTTTTGACGAGCATGATATTTTTAGTCTCCCAAGCACGGAGGAGAAAATTTTCTTTGATGATACCTTGCCTCCAATATATGATAATTATAATCATTGTGATATTTTCGGTTCACCTACTATTGAGGATATTTTTTATGTTGATTACAATATGCCTCCTTTATTTGATGATTATGGTGATGAGAATAATAATGATAGCTATTTTGTTGAATTTGCTCCCACTACAATTAATAAGACTGAATATGCTTATGTGGAGAGTATTAATTCTTGTATGCATGTGGCTCATGATAACAATGTTTTATGTGATAGTTATATTGTTAATTTTATTCATGATGCTACTATTGAACTTATTAATGATAATGAGGAATGTTTCTTAAATAAGCTATATGATAATGGTTTAGATGATGGTCCTATTCTTATTGATAATCCTCTATGTTTAGAAGTTATTACTTATTTATGTGAGGATAAAAAACGATATAATTTCTGCTTGTGATGGTACTCTTACTCATGAGAGTCCTACTTTGTTCCTGAATTCTCCTCATTACACTATGGAGGAAAAATTCTCTTATGTTGAAAAATACTTATGTGGTTTGCAATTGTCTCTAGTTCCAATCTTTGTTGCAACCATGATCTTAAAATTGATATTGATCTGAGTAACTATTTTCAAAGAGGAAGCATGCTAATGAACTCCAAAATAAATTTAATGATCCTCTTTATGTGCCTATGTTATCTAAGTTATATGATTCTTGTGGTTATATGGTTGAATTTATTTCTACTACTGAAAATTATTATGAGAGAGGAGAATATGGTTGTAGAAGTTTTCATGGTACTAAAACACCTCTCTATATGCTTACAGTTTTGAAGTTACTCTTGTTTTATCTTCTTATGCTTGTTGCTTTGTGCTTTCATGACTTGTTTCTTTATAAGATTCCTTCGCATAGGAAGTGGGTTAGAATTAAATGTGTTTGATTACCTCTTGATGCTCTCCTATGTTTTTGAACTCTCATTTTTATGAGAGCATCGTAAAAATCACTATGCCTATCTTAATGGCTTTAAGAAAGATCTTTTGGGAGACAACCCACTATTTTATTTCCTGTTATTTTATTTTGTTGAGTCAAGGAACATGCCTACCTCTGTAGCTATTCCTTTGTATCTATATTCTATTTTATTGCATTGTTGTGTCAAGTTAAGCTTCTAGTTGGAAGTTGATGCTAAATTTGGATTCCCGCGCATAAACAATTTTCTGCTGTGCACCGTTAACTTCATAACTCTTCACTGAAATGTCAGAAAAATCTGCCCTTTTTTTGCGTAATCCTCAGATGTATATACAACTTTCATTAGTTTTGAGTTTTCCGATCCGAGGAAGTTAAGTGCCTCTAAAAAATTCGTATTTACGGACTGTTCTGTTTTTGACAGATTCTGCCATTTATTTTGCAATGCCTCTTTTGCTATTTTGATTGGATCTTTTTATCCTATTAAGTATCAGTGGCTGTAGCTAATGTCCAATAGCATTGGTAGCAATTGTGTTCCTACAGAATATCATAATTTTTTGTGCACTAACCCTCTAATAAAGTTTACTCTAAGTTTGGTGTGGAAGAAGTTTTTAAGGATCAAGACAGAAGGATGATATAATGTGATCAAGAGGATAGTGACGCCAAAGCTTGGGGATGACCCGGTGGTTCACCCCCAATATATTTCAAGAGGACTCAAACGTCAAAGCTTGGGGATGCCCAAGGCATCCCCTTCTTCATCAACAACCTATTAGGTCATCTCTAGTGAAACTATATTTTAATTTCGTCACATCTTATGTGCTTTACTTGGAGCGTCTGTTTGTTTTTATTTCTGGTTTTTTTATTTTTGTTTTCTGAATAAAATGGATCCTAGCATTCTTTTGTGTGGGAGAGAGACACGCTCCACTTTTTCTTATGAATACTCGTATTCTTCACTTATATTCGTTGAGTATTCTTTTCATGTTATTGTTTGCTTTCTAGCTCTTGCTTTTCATACATATCTTGTTAGAGCTATGAGCTTTATTATATTATACTCTCATATCTCATTGTTTAATTACTTGGAGAGTTTATCTTTTAAATAAATTGATTGGTGTTTGGTTTTGAACAGAAAATGCTAAATGTGGTAGATGGTATAACTAAACGATACATAATCTTGTAGATCATTAAATTGTGTCACTTGAATCATTGATGATGTTTTGAGATATTAATTTGCTTGATGGTAAACTTGATGGTCTAGTAAAGTGGAATGATTAATGGTTGGTCTAGAAAAAATTGAAGCCGTGCCACAATTAAATTTCCAGTTGATTGCATAATTGTATATGACTTCTATTTGCCTAAGGCAACCGTAATGACTTTATGTTATGCGCTACGGTCGGGGAAGCCAACAGTGACTTTGTCATTCGCCACGATCCCTCTAGGAGTAATTTTCATTATGCCTCGTATGATCATATTTTTATTTGGAATCTTTTTACTTGTGAGTTCTAAAACTGTGGTTTTCATGGCACTTCCACCACCATATTGCTAGCCTCTTCGATACTTTGCATTGCCCTTTCTCACATCGAGAGTTGGTGCATTTTTCGTGGGTACATCCAAACTCGTGGGAGATCTTCATCTTGTTCTCTTACACAAATGCCATATACCATCCTCAAAACATACACCATACCTATCTACTACGGCATTTTCAAAGTTGTTCCGAGATATATTGCCATGCAACATCCATCTTACATTACATGACTTGTTGTCATTCATTACTTATATATTGCTTTGCGTGATTCTATAAAGCTGATGTGTGGTTTTACCCATGTTACGCTAGATCATTGCATAACTTGCTACACTGGCAGAAGCACCATTGTCATATGCATTTTATGTCACATTCATATTAGTTACTTGTATCATCAGTATGTTGTCATATCATCATTAGTGTGTTGTCATATATCATATATCATATTAGGATGCTTGCCCCTAAAAGTAAAAAGAGCCATGGAGGCCATCGAAAAGAGAAACAGAAAAAGAAAAAAATAGAAATGAGAAAAAACAAAAAAAAAGAAAGAAAGAAATAAAATAAAAGTGTTAATTGGTTTTGTGCCATACCTAGCTGAATTCTATCGGTCTGTGCCATACCCGCGCTATTTCTCTGTTTTGTGCCCTGGTTTGCTCGCATATCGCCCAAACGCTCGGTTCCCTCTGGTCAACCTCCTTTGACCCGCACTTGGCGTGACTGGTGGGGTCGGCTAGGCGCGGCTCGGTTGGAATCTCATGGGGTCGGCTAGTGTGCGGCTCGGTTGGGATTTCGAGGGGTCAGCTTGGGGCCGGGGGACTTGTTTAATCAAGGGAAAACGCCGATGGGGCCCACGTGGTCTTTCTTCCCTGCCTCACTGCTGTCGCCCATAGAACCTCCGATGAACCCCCAAGAACAGAGCAAAACAGAGCAATAGGAGTTGGACTGAGGGCAGAGAGCAGGGTGATTGAAGGCGCAAAGGAGCTCCATCGCCATCGCCATTTCCGAAGCCGGCCAGTCTCCCGTCGCCCGTCGAGAAGGAGGGACAAGCAAGGAGCTCCATCGCCCACGCCATTGTACGGCCGCCTTCGTCGTTTGGTGTTTTTTTGGTCGCCGACGGTTTCAGATGCAGTCCATCAACCCCATTTTTTCGCCGATGGTCCGTGCTTTCTTCTCTACATGTTTCATTTTCCTGTTTGGTGCATTATATGTGAGTAGATTTAATTTGTATTTGGATTGCGGAATGGGAAAAACCCCAGGTTCCGCCTGTTAATCTGGTTCTAAATTTCATTTGTTTAAATAGGATTCCGATAGCGATAGCGATGGCGTCGAGCGCTGTGCTCTGTGCAATTACGAAGCAACTCTCTATCGCACACTAACTCGTGGTTTCACTTTCAAAGTCCCGATGGAACGCGGTTTCAAAACGACCATTGTAAGTATTGCCTTTCAAATTCGAGGGAATGTCATTTGTATTTCCTTCAATGAATGTCTTCATAGTTTCTCCGGTTAGGTATTTCATGTAGATTCTTCCATGCCCTTTAAGATATCTTCTAGATCAGGGCCGGGGACTTGGCCCTCGTAAGAACTGGATGGAGGCTAGGTGTCAGAACGGAGACCAGTACTTGTTCTACCTGTATAAGTGGATAGAAGATGACACAGAACATCCATATCTTGTTAAGAAGCTAAGTGGTAGCCCGAACATCTATATATACACGGAGATCTGTGGAACACAGTGGAGAGCACTATGTGAAGGCTACGACATCGAGGAGGGCGATGTTGTCAAATTCGCTTGGAATGAAGATCTGCATTTGTTCAATGTTGAAGTGACTAACAAGCACAATTCTGCAAAACCTCTTGTGCAATACACGAGTATGCTCGTTTGTGTCGTTTTCTTACACATTGAGTAGTTTACAAGTTTTCTGAATGTCTTCCTCTCTTTGATAAGAGTTTCAACATATTGACGGACGCTGCAAGGCAGCCCTCGTGTCGAGCATATTTCACGAACCGAGAGATGTCACCTATTCAGAAATGAATGCGATATCTCTCGTTTTATTGCAAGATGCCACGATGGATTTGGAAGAGATCCCACAATACTACGTGCGCAGGATTGAGAGTGATTCTATTCAAAGGCGTAGCTGGGCCCCGGGCAACACGAGCCATGGCCCGGGGCGTGGGATGGAGGCAAACGCTAAATTTCTATATGTCGCCTGGGGCGCAGCCCGGCAACCGCACAGCCCAGCCCACGAAGTGGCCTGGAGGACTCCAGGCTCCAGCCGCAAGGGACACAGGCACATAGCCCTCCCAGCCAACGTGAGCTCGACAAACTGCCGTGCCCCGGCGCCGCCCAGTCGCCCCGTCCGCTTCCAGCCTCCGGCAGTCCGGCGTACCTCCGTCCCAGCGTCCCGCCACCCTGCCGCAACCCCGCCCACCTTTCCTGCTGGTTGCCGCCACGCGCCGGGCACCCGCCACTCTAGCATTTGCTCGCGAAGTCAGCCGTCCCGTGGCCTAGGTATAAATCCTCCATTTTGCTGCTCTGCCCCACCCTCTCAAATCTTTTTATTTGGAGCATGTGAAGTTCTCTGGTTTCTAATTAATAGCTAGATTCTTTGCCCATGACGAGACAAAAAATTTGACCCAGTTGTTGAGGTGATCCTCTAGCGTGGTGTGGAAAGGAAACTTAATCTTAAGCTCTTCAACAACTTTGGATGAAATTCTATGTAGATCGCTCTTTGTTTCAAAATGGCTACATAAAAGGGAGGAAGTAGTAGATATAAATGCGCAACCGTCAAAGGTTTAGATATTGATGATGTGGTCATGGGAGGCTTGGATCAACCAAATCCTAGATTTGATACCATTTATATTTATTTTTTTGCTGTACATTATCTTCTTTTGTCCAATTAACCAGATGTTCCAATTTGAATTAGCTATTTAACTTAGTTTGCTTTGAAAGTGGGATAATTTTTTAGATGATTTTTATCCCTTAATTTTTCGCCCGGGGCGTGGGCAATTCCTGGCTACGCCGTTGATTCTATAGATGAAGTTTCTCTGGTATTCTGATACGATGCTCATGTTCTGTTATTTGAATGATCCCTCAGTTCTGTCATTCGAACTATTCTGATATGATGCTCATGTTGTTTTGATAGCATCTCAAGATTTTGTTACTAGATGGCTATCCCGAGATTTTTCCACCGCTTGAGCTCATATTACGACAAGATCACGGAGTTTCTCGTCTTTTAGGGAATGACGTCGAGATCTTTGGATCATATCATGTGGTCAACGGCATCGAATATCTCGAGTTCGAGAGGAACTGGGATCTATTCTGGGAGCAACTGCCGATTCGATTGGTGATCTCTACGTTATCAAGGTGATCATCAAGGTGGAGTACATCCAGTTGACATTTGAGAAGATCAGTGAAGAGATCGAGCAGTCAAAGGAAGAAATCGAGTAGTCGGACGATGAGATCAGCGACCCCAGCGAAGAGATCGACAAGTGGGTTGACGAGATGATGTCCGGCTTTGACGATCTCAAAGAAGAGACTGATTAATATTACTTACAGTTGTATTTTGGATGGATGTAATTTGGTCGAACACCTTATGGGCTCTGGGCATGAACTGTGCGCGCTCTGGTCATGAACTGTGCGCGTTCGGTTTCGATAAAATCATAGAAGCTTCATTTCATTGTTACTAAGAAGCATCTGCACTTCGTTTTTCATTTTCATATTTTAAACTTCTTTTGGAAACGCTCAAAGTGTGTTGGCCCAGGTTTGACCAGACATTCAAATAATCATAAATGATTCAAAAAAAATCGAAAAAATGTGAAACCATCGCACATTGTCTTATTATGTGACATAGTTATGATAAAAAAATATAAACCTGGGTTTGGTTCATTTCATGAAAAATGGTATACACAATTGAGCTATCACGTACAAAGAGTTATAGAGTTCGTAGAAGAGTGAGAGGGTTTAGGTTTCGATAAAATAGAAAATAAATCACAAAAGCTTAATTTCATTGTTACTAAGAAGAATATGCACTTCGTTTTTCATTTTCATACTTTAAACTTCTTTTTGAGACGCTCAAAGTGTGTTTGACCAGGTTGACCAGACATTCAAATGATCATAAATGATTCAAAAAAAATCGAAAAAATGTGAAACTAGACATTTATTACTCGTTTGATATCAATATAAACTACATCCTTTTATTCATTTGATCTCAGTTTACATGCCTTACATTATTACGTGATCAAGATTATGATAAAACATGTCACTTCAGAAGTTATTCTTCTTTTATCATTTTTGCCTACTCGGGACGAGTAGAACTAAGCTTGGGGATGTTGATACGTCTCCAACATATCTATAATTTCTTATGTTCAATGCTATATTATACCATGTTATTACATGTTTTATATACATTTTATATAGTTTTATACATTTTCTGGGACTAACCTATTAACAAGATGCCAAAGTGCCAGTTCCCTGTTTTCCAGCTGTTTTTGGTTTCAGAAAAGTACTTAAGGAAATATTCTTAGAATTGTACAATTTTTATCCTGAAATTATTTTGTATTATGAACGTTCAAGAAGACCAAAGACGACACGAAGTGAGGCACCGAGGCGCCGCCACCACATGCTCGCGCGGAAGGGCCTGAACCCGCGCGAGCACCAGGTGTGGGGCCCTCGGGCCTCCACCGACCTCGCCCTTTCGCCTACATGTACCCCCCAAAAACATAAAAATCATACGGTGTTCATTATTTCCTCCACGGGTCCTGAGCCGCCGCCGTCATCACCACCAATTTGGGAGAGATCCGAACTTCTCCTCGGCACCCTGCCAGGAGGGGGAATCGTCCCCGGAGGCCTCTACATCGCCAAGACCGCCTCCGGACTGATGCGTGAGTAGTCTACCCTTGGATTACAGGTCCATAGCAGTAGTTAGATGGTTGTCTTCTCCCCTTGTGCCATCATGTTTAGATCTTGTGAGCTGCCTATCCTGATCAAGATCACCGTTATGTAATTCTTCATGTTGTGTTCGCTAGGATCCAATGAATATTGAGTACTAAAGTTATTGCTTCATAATATATCATGTGTGTGCTATTTAATGATCTTGCATGCTCTCCGTTACTTGTGTATGCTCTGGCCAAGTAAATGCTTGTGACTTCAAGAGGGGTATTTATACTCGATAGTAGGTTCATGTCTCTATTTAATCTGGGGTGGTGACAGGTAGCTCTATGGTTGTAGATGTACTGTTGCTACTAGGGATAAAACAGTAGTACTTTATCTAAGGATGATGTTACTTACTTACTTTACACATAGTGCTTAAGGTGATAATCTGTTGCATGCAACTTAATACTGAAAGGGGTGCGGACGGTAACCGAAGATGGATTATTAGTCATAGATGCGGTTGGAACGGTCAATGTATATTGTTGTAATGCCCGAATGAATCTCACACTAGACATCATAACGTTAGTATATGCATTCGTTTGCTCATTATTATTCTATCAATTGCCCAGCTGTAATTTGTTTACCCGCATGAACGTTATTATTATTTATGGAGAGACACCACTAGTGAACTAGGGACCCCGGTCCTTCTCTTTAACCTGATAAAACCACCTGCAAACATGTTACTTTGTACAAACAAACATCCATTTTCCACACATACGTTTAATCCTTTGTTACATCAAGCCGGTGAGATTGACAACCTCACTGTTAAGTTGGGACAAAGTAGCTTGATTGTTTGTGTGCATGCTCCACGTCAACTACGTCAAGCTCTCTTCTGACGCCGTTGATATCTCGAGTGAAATCTCATTTCCTACTGGTTCAATTACCTTGGTTTCATAACTGAGTGAAATTTGTTGCTGCACTACTTCACACCTTCCTCTTGGGGTCTCCCAACAACACACCCACCGTGTGCATCAGCGCTTCCGCTGGGATTTCCATCGTAACCGTTGATACAGAAATATCAAGGATTTCAGCACTGCTGGAGTGATCCTCGGCCCGTTTCGACTGATCGATGGGTCTTAGCTTTGTATTTTCTGTATGCAGCATCTGAGACATCATAGGCTAATTTTTACTCGGGAATTTTTATGCTTTTGTGCTTTTGAATGATGTTTTTAGTTTGTTTATCGAATAAATTCCTTTATGCTTTTGATTCTATCGGGTGCACGATAGTGCTCCGATGGGAGTAGCCCCCGAGATTGTGCTTTATTGCTTGTAATAGAGGATAATCACAATTTTTTGTTTCTATGCCAGTCGAAGACTTTTACTTTCTCCCGATGGGAGTTTCCACTCGACCCTATTCTGTATGTGTGATTTGATGCTGCCTTCAGGCGCTAGTCATTTGAATTGTGGTCTCTCCTTTTGTCCAGTCGGAGATAACGCTACCCTTTGTTTTTATGCGTTTGGTTCGTCTGCCAGGCGACTGATGTCATGCGTGACACTCTTGGCGTGCGAATAGCACTTTGATGTGACATGGTGGTCCCATCCATTTGACCATGGTGGATGCCGGTTCAGTTCTGATTTTACCTGACGTGGCGAGATTTTCACAGGCGTGATGATGGTCTCCTTGGTTTGCGCACGTAGTGGGCGGTGTGGCCTGTGACGATTGTGCTCCGATTTCGCCACGTGTCATAGTAGTTTTGCTCGCACCGATGTGATGAATTCTTTCTTATTGTAAATACGGGTTCCTCCGCTATGGATTAATTTACTCTGCCATTTTCCCTTGCCTTCCTTTGCTTCATCTTCTTCCTTGCGCGCGCGTCTGCTCTGCTCCCGCTCTTGCATCCAATCTTCTTCTTTGCGCGCGGCTACAATCCATTCCTACCATGGCACCCAAGAAAAGTTCTGCGTCATCTGCATCCGCTGTTGCGGCCACGACCGGCAAAAAGAGGAAGGAGCCGTCTGCCGCCATCGTCCCCCGCCGCTCTCAAGAAGGAGTCTGGCGGCTAGTCTTCGTCGATTATGACGGAGAAAAGGCTGGCGCTCCTCCGTAAAGACGGTCTGCTTCCTCCAGCCGAAGAGCTTGCCGTCCGTGCTCCAGGAAAGGAGAACCTCCCCGCGCAACTCCTCGAGCGAGTATGTTTCGCTGAGTTCCTCTCCCGTGGTTTTGGCTTCCCGTTGCACGATTTTGTGCGCGGGCTTTTGTACGCCTGTGGGATATAGATCCATGATCTAGTCCCCAATGGTATCTTGCACATTGCCTGTTTTATGGTGGTGTGCGAGTGTTTCTTGGGGATATCCCCCAGCTGGGCACTTTGGAAGTCCATCTTCCTAGTGCGTCCCATGGCCCGCAACGGCCGTGTGAACCCAGTCAGCGGCGTCGGCTTCCAGTTCAAGAGCTGCTGCAAATACTTCAGTTTGAAAGCAGTCGACTCTGCTCAGGGGTGGAGGACCAAGTGGTTCTACGTCCTTGTGAGTCAGGTGGTCCTCCCCGCCTTTTCGACTGGAGCCACACCTGAGAAGACGAAGGCGTGGGGGCATGCTCTCTCGTCAGCCAAAGAGCAAGAGGCTGCCCCCCTTTTGAAGAAGGTAAAAAGGTTGCTGAGTAACGTCTCGGGTATTCAGCTGATCTCCACCTTCCTGAAGCGTCGTGTGTGCCCCCTCCAGCAGCGTGCTCACCCGATGTGGTCATACGAGGGGGCACACGATGTCACCCGGATGAGCGATGTGGAGCTGTCGGCTAACGAGATCAACACCCTTGTGAAGTCAATAACCATCTTCAAAGTTGATGATGTTATCGACTACACATTCTCCACCGCTCCTTTTAGCTTGGAGGATCCTCTTCCTGAAGTAAGTATTTCTTTGTCTGTGTACATATGCTTTTATCGAGTGGTACCTGTTATTTATGCTCACCCGTTCCTCTTTTGATTTGCCTTTTGTAGGGGCATTCGACTGTGTCCTCGCTCCCTCCTCTCCCTGAAGCTGGTCCTGTCGAGGAGACGGCTGTGCTGAAGGAAGGGGAGAAGTCTATGGACTCATTGCCTGACGCCGATTCTTCTTCTTCGGAGAAAACCGAAGTGGATGGAAAAGGTGTAGGGTAGGATGAGGTTGAGTCTGCCGCTGAGCCTATACTCAAGCGCCATCGTCTGCAACATGCGGGTGAGGATGAGGATATGGCGGACTCTGGCGCGTCTTCGCATGCGAAGGTTGTGCCACCTCTGGCTCAGCGATCGTGTAGCGCCCCATCTTTTAAATAAAGATGGAACACCTGTGTTATGTGCTAGTCCCTGGATCACTGCCAGCACCACAGTACAAAATATATAGTATCATTGCATAAGTATCAAATACTACAACGAGATCCAAAAATAGCCAAGTATAGCTTTATTACAAAGTGCATAGTCATGAAGACTAGCTAAAATATTCAGAGTTCACAACGAAAATAAAAGCAATGGGCCTCCTCTTCTAGCATACGCCACAAGCAGACATGTTGGGTGTAGAATCGAGTCCAAACTTACTCCTCATCAGAATTACCTGCACATTTGAATATGCAGCCCCCGTAGGAGGTCAATACAATTAAGTATTGGCAAGTGACTATGGTGGATAAATTATGACAAGTCTAATTCTATATGCATATTTGGCTTGGTGGAGTTTGTAGGCTATTTTGCAGAAAGCCAGTTTTCTCCTATCTTTTGTAAAACACTTGTGTTTCTCAAAGACTTGGCACCAAGGGATGAAGCCCAAGTGCACCAACAATTCTTTCCTTAGTCAAATTTTTCTTTATGAAAACTATGATGAGATTCTTCCGTCCATCCTTGTCCAGTTGCTCGAAGTAGTCCATCACCGGGGACACGACTGAGTACTCAGTTTGTCGACTCTGCAGAGGTTGTGCACTTTCACCTTAAGACTCAATTAACCCAGACATCCTATACACGCGGAGTGCATTAAGGAAAGGAGAGAACTGAGACAAGAACTTTCAGAAGAAGAATACAACCATACTAGCAAGACCCGTTCCACCTATCAACTCCACATCTGCTTGTCAAGCTGACAGGTTGCACTCTCACAACTTAGTAGTTCTAGACAGAGCCCATTGTCAGAAGGCTGCACGGGAAGCTTCTAAACTTGGAGGGACTTAGAAATCTCTTTGTTCCTGGGTGGCCGTCCACAAGTGCACTTCTGGGTGACAACCACCATACTCATGGCCCTAAGTAGAATAGAGATTCATCCTAGGCAAAGACAACCACAAGCATGGTCCCAAAAGCCAGTCAACATAAACCAAGCAACCAATTCCACCCAGGTGTGCATTCAAAGTTTTAACACTTAGCAATATTTCTATAACATGATAAGTAAACACTTTTATAGCATAGCTAAGCATCTAATAAAACTTTTGGTGGCTGCATGGAGAGGGATGGCTACACACTACTAGGATATTTTCAAAGTGTAAACTAACTTAGCATTATAAGATAGTTCAAAATTTCCCTATCATGCATACTACTCAAAATTTAGTAATAATGCATATAGAAAACATAGGATAGATTATGAATGTCACTTGCCTTGGTAGCAAGAGGAACACACACAGCAAGAATAACAATCACAAGGGTCTTCCTCCTCTTCACAATCTAGAGACAAACAATACAACTAAATAAACACACAAGCATAACACTTAAAATATCAAGACAAAATATGTATGCATGCTTAATATGCAATGAACTTAACAAGACCAAATAATTACTATTTTAATTTCTCTGTTATTCATGCATGAAATACAATGATCCATATTTTACTATTTTATTTAATCATTTAAAATATTGAGCATAATAGTAGTTTTAAGTTCTAAAACCAATTTCCTTAATTATATTATGAGAAGTTTCAAATAAATCTCAGGTTGCACTCTCTGGACAGAGGGCATTAATAAATCTCTAAATCAATTGGATTTATTTGGAAAGAAATTTTATTAACTAAATTATAGATTTAATTATCCGAAAGCTAAACAATTAAATTCCGCAATTTAATATACAATAAAAGGATAAACTAATGAAACCATACTAAACTACACGAGCAGAGCTTCACGTGGATATAAAATTCATCAAATTTGGATGAACAGATCAAAAGTTATGGATTTTGTAAGTTTCTGTTGTTTTCTGTTTTTAAAACAATTTCTCAGCCGAATTAGAAAATAAAAACGCCACGCGGCGCTCTCCGATTGGCCGATACCGGTTCGGCGCGGATCGCGAACGCGAACCGTCCGATCTACTTTAAAACGAACGCTCCAGATCAATCCGATCTAGATCCATTGGATCTAGATCCGACGGCCTGGATCAAAAGGGGACGGACGGGCGGCGTGGTTCGCCGGCGAACTCGTGCCCGCGGCGGCGCCATGGCCGGCGTCGCTCGCCTTCGCGTTCTACGGCTAAGGGGAGGGGCAGGCTCATACCACGACGGAGAGGAGATCGAGACGGAGGCGATGGCGCGGCTGGGGGTCCTCGGGCTTCCTCTTCTTCTCCCAAGACTCCGCCGGAGATGAGGACCGCGGCGGTGTTCTTCGGTTGCGGACGGAGGTGACGAACCGCTGCGAACGAGGAGATTAAAAGGTGTCCCAGAGATGCGCACGGAGAAAGTAAAAAGAAATAACGAGAGGGGGGGCTCGAGGTCGTCTGTAGCCACCGGAATCAGAAGCTTACGGCGACGAACGGCGGCGGACGGCGGCGGATGGTTTCCGAGCAGCCCGGGGGCAATCTTTTAGGGTTTTTGGGTTCGGGAGGAGGCGGCGGAGAGGGGGTTTATATGGGGGAGGAGGGGAGCTATTTACTCGTGATTTCCCAACGGATTTCGATCCGCAACAATCTAGGTTTCGGTGGAGTTCGTGTTCTTCACGACGATGAAGATGACGAGTGGGCCCCGTCTGGCAGTGAGAGAGGGAGGGAGGTGGGCTGGTTGCTGGGCCGTTACTTCGTGCGTGCGCGGCAGATAGCAGAGGGGCTCGGCCCAGCTAGCCCGAACACATTTTTTTCTCTTCTGTTTAAACCCTTTTCCAAACAATTTGATTTTTAAAACTTATCAAAACATTTCAGAAAAATTCATAAAAATATGTTTTGAAAAGCTAATTTAATTTATAACTTTTTGATATCATTTTGCTAAATAAATAAAATAATAAAATACATATTTTTAAAAGGAGCTCAAATAGACCTCTTTATTGACCACAACTTTATTTAAACTTATAATTAAAATTCAATTTACTCTTTATGTGATTTCAATGCCATACTTTTATGATGCATGATGCATGAATGCAAAGTTTTAATTTTTTGAGAAATTTGGGATGTTACAGATCGCCACCGCCTCCACTCCCCAGTTTGGCTTTGTAGGTCCTATTTTGGATGACGATCTGTCGTCTGACAAGGAAGAGCAGAGGTAGCCTCTTTTGAATGAAGGAAAATTTGCCTCATTTACTTTTTTGCTTATGTCGCTCATCTAGTTTTCTACCTTCTGTTGTCTTTTTATTCTTAGCGACGACCGGGTTCTCAGCCCTCCGGGTGCGCCGGCAACGACTGCCACTTCTTCTCCTGTTATGGGAACGACAGTCATTCCTATTTTGACTGCCGGTCCTGCACCTGAGATTCCGACGCCGACTACTATTGCGTCGACTGCCGCACCCTCCTCTTCTGCAGCACCATCATGGCTAGAACATGTTAGTCCTTTTCCTTGTGTCTTCGTGTATTTTCTTGATTGTGAGCTTCGTGTATGATGGGTGTTTTATTTTTGTAGCATGACGTGAGTGGCCTTGCTGCCTTTGGCCAGGCTTTTGCGCAGTCAGAGGAGGAGCGACGTGCCCTCCGCTCTCGATTGGATGAGCTGAGCCGTAAGTTCATGTTTCCCTTTGGATGTGTTTTTCTCTCTGACACTGTTTGCTCTGTGACTGATGTTTTTTGTTTTGTCTAGGGGACAAGGATGCTCTTGTAACTCGACTGGCTGATGCGGAGAAGGCTCTCTCTTCTCAGTAGTCGATTGCCAAGAAAGAGCTCGACGAGGCTTGCGCTGCTGCGCTTGCTTCTGAGGAAGAGCGTGCCAAACGACTACTTGGCTTCGTGCATTCGCTTGAAGGTAAGGACAATTTTGTGTCTTGTATAGGTATTTTCCTTTTTCCTCCTCAACTCACTTACTCAGGTGTTTGCTTTTACTTTGCAGGCTCTTCCTCAGGCTCCGATGATGCGGCGAGTGGCACCTTGACAATTGATCAAGCCGTCGACGAAGTTGGCGTGGCCATCTAGCGTGCCATGGGTTCTTTGGATACTTCGATCCAGACCCTTGGTGCTGTTTTCAAGGAGGTGCTGCCGTCTGCCGAAGCTCCGTAGACTATCGCCGAGTTTGCTGCGCAGCTAAGCCCGCAGTCGAAGACTTTGAAGGCCTTTGCGCAGGAGCTGACGGTACGTGGCTCGGAATCCACTCTCAAGCTTCTTCTTGGTCATGGCGTGGTTGCCGACTATGAGTCTATCCTGTCTGACTTCCCTAAGAAGTCAGATGGGAAACCTTCCAGTTTGAAGAAGCTGGGGTCGCGCGCGTCTCTTCTTGCTGAGACTAGCATCGTGATGTAGCGTACCTGCACTTTAAATAAGGCAGATACCTGTGTATAGTGCAAATCTCTGGATCGATTCGTTTGCACACACAGTTTACGATGTAATATCACAACAAAGTATCAATTTTATTACATCGATGATCCAGACTTACAAAATATTCATTACAAGTTGCATAGCATAAAGCTAGCTTTGAAATAGTACACAGCGGAAATACAATAGCAGTGGGTCTCCAACAACTTCATGTTGCCACAGGCGAAAACATGTTGGTTGTAGACTCGAAACCTTTAAACGAAACCTCACTCGTCATTTGATCAATCTGCAATACGATAAATATTGCAACAACGTGGGTCAGATTCCATTAAAAATGAAGTCTGGCAAGTGACACTATGGTGGACACTTAATGGAATAACTCTATAGCCTATATGCATATTTGGCTGGTGGAGTTCAAGGCTATTTTGCATAAAGCCAATTTTTCCTATCTCTTTGGAAAACACTTTCTTCAAATCAAGACAAGTATGGCATGAAAACCATAATCTCATCTTCCCTTGTACACCCATCAAGTTTTATTTCTAAAGTTGGAATGATGGAATCCTCCGTTGACGTCCGTGATCAGCTACTCAATTTGTCCGTACCGGGGACACGGCTAAGTACTTAGTTTTACACTCAGCAGAGGTTGTGCACGTTCACCATTGTACCAATTCAACCCAAACTATCCTTTACACACCATTTGTGATAAGGAAAGGAGATCAATGAGACGAGATCTTTCAGAAGCATTTTCCCTCCCACCTGCCTTGACCCGTTCCACCTAACATCCCCCTACATCTGCTTGTCAAGCCGGAGAGAGTCCACGCAACACAATTGATCAAGCCAGATCCCATATGGCAATGGCTGCACTGGAAGAAATCGTCACTCGGAGTTCTTCAGATTCCTCTGTTCCTGGGTGGCCATTCACAGGTGTACATACTCCACGAACCATAGACATGGCCTGAGTAGACACTCAACATAAACCATACAACCTCTTACCACCCAGGTGTTTCATTAACTTAGTGGATGTACTCTCAGGTGAAAATCACCATGCTCACGGCCCTAAGTAGAATAGACATTCATCCTATGCGACGACTACCGTGAGCACAACCCTGAGTAGTCACTTAATATTTTGTAAAACTTTTCATCAATTGCGTAGCATCAATATGTCTGCAAAGTATGATATAGGAACCTAGACACAAGAGTAAGTGTTTCTACACAGGTTTTGCATAGCAATACTATCCTACACATGCTTATATAAAAATACACTAAGTAATGCATATAGAAATAATAGGAAGTTTATGAGGTGTGCCACTTGCCTTTGAATGTTGTCGTTGTTCACAAACTCTTTTCAACGATACTCGAAACTCTCCGTTCAGTCTAAACAATATAAACAAACAACAATCCAACAATCATAAAACAAAACAACACAACACATACAATCATACATAATGAACAAACAAGTTTCATAACTTCTAAGGAAAACATGTCATGCATGATATGCAAATTATTTCTAAGGACTAGAGATGCATGTCATGCCATGATTTTTTTTTAAGTTATTGCAAGGAAATTAGGTTGGTCAAAATGACTAAGGACTAAAGTCATAGGTTAGACAAAATACTTTGTTATAAATCATCTTGAATAAGCACTCAATGACTTAGTCATGATGTGCATAAATACTTGGAGAAAATACTAAGTTTATAAAGTGATCAACAATTACTATCAACTCTTTGTAAATTGGACATTCACTAAAGTGAGAGAGACAGACACCCGGCCAACCACTTAAATTGTGGAACATGTCTCATGTACGTGGACATGTAAGGTTTGTTTCCAGGCCGCTTAATCTCACTATGCCGCTAGGATCCAACAAACTTCAAGATGATAATATCATGATAAAAAATTGTTTATGTCAAATGTGAAAGACAAGATTAGGAAAGAGGGAAAAGATAGAAAGAAAGATGTAATTGATCTTCCGGCTTCATCTCCAGACTTGTAATATTCTCCTTGGTGATGTCTTGATTGAATTCTTGGTAGACTTGGATAATCTTCAGACTTGATGATTTTTTTGTATCACCTAGGCTGGTCTTGGATTTACTTAGTCTTCATGAAGTCTTAGAGAAGGAGGGAGAAAAGAAAGAAAGAGGGAGCAAGACTTAGAAAATATTTCTGGTTGGTCTTCATGATCTTCCTCTTGATTTTTCTTCTAGGTGCTTCTACTTCTTGGAAATTCTTCTGGAGTCTTGTTTTGGCTAAGTCCTTCATTGTACTTCAAGCTCCATGTTGAAAATCCTAAGTGTCTAAGTGTATAACTTTACCAAAATGCTAAGTTGAAAATATTTCTAACTTAGAGAAAATAATGAAGAGATTTCCTATGGGAAATATACCTATATGTGAAAATAGTTATGCATGCAATGCACTTTTAAATCCTAAGAAATATCATACAAAATTTGTAATATTTATAAAGTATGCATTAGGCTATACATACAATTTATATAATTTCTATTTTTGGAAAATATAATAAAAGGAATAATTATAAGATTAAAGTTTTCTATGATTAAATTTTTATAACATAATTTATAAATAGTGTTAATAGACAGGGAGCATTTAATTAAATTTATAGCAATTTGATTTAATCAAAAATAACATTTCTATTAATAGTTATGTTGAAAATACTTAAACTATTCAAATTAAATATATAACTATGAATTCATTTAAATATTACTCAAAATTATTTTTTAGCAGTGGCATCAATTTACAAATATTCCAAAGTTTCTAAAACAATTTTATTTGCAATTTTTGGAATTATATATTTAAAGTTATGACAAATATACTCAAATATTCCATTTGAAATTTTAATATTTTAAACTTAGTCAAATTTGAATTTTGGCAGATCTAAAATATTCTACATGTCGAGGGCTTTCCAAAAATATAAAGTTTGTTAAATTTGGATAAGTGGTTAAAAAGTTATGAAGGTTTGAATATGCATGGGCTTTTCTGCAAAAATGCCATTTAAACTAAATTAAAGAAATCAATTTCCACGTCAGCGCTGACTGGGCACTGACTGTGCGCTGACTCTGTGCTGACTGGGATGTGACGTGGATAAGTCAATGGATCTGGGCCGTCAGATCTGGATCTGGCGGTCCAGATCAAATCGTACCCCTTCGATTACAACATCTAATGCTGGTCGTTGATTTCAGATCGGACGGATCTGGGGGAAGGAGACCTCCCCGTGGCGGCGCTGGTGGCCGGAGAGGTTGAAGACGGCGGCGGCGGCTCGGGTTTGGACGTACACGACGCTCCGGTGGCCGCCCGGACACGAGAAGATGCCGAAGACGTTCGGCGTGACACTGTGATGGCGAAGGAGGCGTCGACGTCCTCGGGCAGCGTGGGTTCGAGGACTTGAGGAACGGCGGCGCGGTGACCTGCGGTTCGAGCACCATTTCCAGGATTTGGCTGCGGAAAGGAGCGGGGAGGGAATGTCAATGATGCGCAACGGCAAGGGGAGAAGAAAGAGAAGGTGCTCGACCCCAGGGAGTAGCTCACCTCGCCGGAAAAAGTGAATTCGTGGCGGCGGTTGATGGAACTCTGGCGAGAAACCGTGGCGGCCTGGCGGCGTTATTTCGATATGGAGGAGAGGGGAAAACGGAGAGGAGTAGCAGGGGTTTTATATGGGGGCAGAGAAGGGAACATAACGCGCAAATTTGCCCGGATTTTGCGATGGAATCGGAGAGCATTTCGGAGGATTTTCTGGCTAGAGGTTGAAGAAGGTGCCGTCACCGCTGACGTCAGCAGGTATTTCCTTTTTCTGTTTTATTTATTTAATTCATATCTTTTGATTTAAATGTCCAAATGATGTCAAATTAATTTATAAAAATTTGTAAAATCATTATCTTTGTGTTAAACCAGTTGTGGGCATGTTTTGAAAACTTTTTAAAATTAACAAATTTGAAATATTGGTTTAAGACTAATTTGATATTTAATCTCAAATTTTAAGATAAAGCCTAATTAGATTTTCTCCTAGCTAAATAAAATTGGTAAAAATACCCACATTCAAATATGTTTGAATTCAAGTTATTTAAACTCATTTTTAATTTCTAAAATCATTTTCGCTTTAGTATATTATTAAATAGTATAACACAACTATATGGAAATGGAAAAGGGAAATATAATTTATACATTTTTAATTCAAAATAATTTGTGCACCATTATATTTTATATTAAGATAATTCATTTGAAAACTATATAAAATACCTTTGGAAAATATTCTTGTTTTAATTCATTGCTCATACTGAATATATTCAGGAAAATCATTAAATGTTTTGAAAATACATGAAAATAATTTAAGCTAATGAAATGATTATTTGGATAATTAATTAATTATATAATCTATGAAGTTTTAAAGTTAGGAATTATAAACTTATAGTTTCCCAAAACTATAACTTGAATTTAATTAAATGAATGAAAACCATTTGGCAATTATACCATTTTAAATAGTCTGGAATTTATTAATATATATGGCTAAGTTATAGAAATTACTTTCTTATAAGGAAACTATTTTATTAAAATGAAATGGTTTGAAGTTTATAAAACAATTGTCAAATTTACATATTAAGGTTTTTGAAATACAATAAGAAATGTAATGTTTAACTAGAAACCACTTTTGAAAATAATGTTAACCTGAGATATTTGAAATATTAAACCCTTTCAATATGTTTGAAGTCATTTATAATTGGTTTTCTTATGCATTTTGATATTTTATTTTAATCAAAAAAAAAGTTTTAAATTTTAGTGATTTTTGGACATTATAAAATTTTGGGATGTTACACGTGACTATGGAGCGTCGATCGGCGGCCGTTGCCGTTTCTCGTAAGGATGGGTCCGAGTCCGCTGTCCAGTCTTAGGCAGTGCTTTTCTTTGACTTTTTTGTTATTTTGTAATATGTGATGTGCACTCTGCCACTATGGCCGCGTTATGGAAGTATAGCTTTTGCGGGTCCTTGCTGTGTGTTTATGTTCCCTTTGTATTTTGCTTCTCTCGTCTGAGATTTTATGATTGTGTCTCAGCCTGGCAATTCTGCTTCCCAGAAGGGTATTCGTCTGGGAGATGATGCTCGCTCATCTGGCCAGTTGAAGAATTATGCCAAGGTTCTGGATTATGTGAAGAAGAAGGTTGTTCGTCTAGAGCAGGAGTTAAAAGAAGCTCATGCTGAAATAAAAATTCTTAAGGAGAGGTCTCCCTCTCCACTGAAAGGGAAGTGTATATTCTCGGGGAGATGGATGACTCAAACAGGAAGCTTGAAGGTATTCAACTTGTCGACTGATTTCTTTTTTGGGTATATCTGTGTTTCATTTGAGGCATTTCGTCTGATTTCCTTTTCCTGCCTGTAGTTTTTGTAGATGACTCGAAAGACGAGGCCACTCGTGTAGCAGATCGTATGGATGGTGCGACTATGGACGCTATCACCGGTCCTCAGCACTTCTGGCTTGATAAGAATCATGCCACTATACTTGCTACTCTGAAGGATCGCGTGTGGCGAGGCGCCATTTTGCTCGAGCGTTGCAGGGCAGCTTTTATGCGGGTGAATCATTATCTATTCACTGAAAGTACACACCTCAAAGGATTCATGCGTTAGTCGACTTATTCGTGATGTTGAGCCAATCCGAGAGGCTGTGACCCAACGGATTATCCTTGGTGCCAACGCAGTGTTTGCGTATATGCGGAGTCAAGACTCTGGGCGTGCCTCTTCCTCTTCATCTCGATCGGAGCTGAAAAGCAAGGATTTAGAGCGAACTCTTTCTCCTACTGAAAGGTTGATAGGTCGAGTGCACAAGCAAATAATCGACTCTAACCTGTCGTTGAAGGATGAGGACGCCTAGTATTTTTTCTTTGACATGCCTTCAACCCGTATGGGTGTAAATAATGTACAATATATGAATCCAGCCCCCGAGTGTATCGAGTGGGGCGTTGTTGTGAAATATGTGTGCTCTGAGTTTATGATAGAATGAAATAATAGAAACCTTGTTTATGATCCATCCTCCGCAAGTGCTGAGTGTCTGCTGCGTGTTTTTTGATCGAGTCGTAGCCCCCGAGCATATCGAGTGGTTGCTTTTATGTTCTTTATATGCATAAGGTTTAGTATTTGCAATTCCCATAGCGTTCGAGCTATTTGTTTGTATTTTGAACAATGTGTAGCCCCCGAGCGTATCGAGTGGGGTTTCTGTTTCTCGTTGTAACGATAAATTATGCAAGGAGAGTATGGACACAATTTTTCTTTATAAATATTGACCAGCAAGCCGCCTCATTAAAATCCTTCCAGTCCCCTTAGGTACCCTGGTAAGGAAAAGAGCGCGTCTGAAACCTGCTGGTCTTTTTGATACATAAGCTTTTGCTACATCGACTGGATGTGTTTGCTAAATATTGGTGACCTTAGATGGTCACTGATGTCTACACACGCTTCTATTCTTGTAGACAGTGTTGGGCCTCCAAGAGCAGAGGTTTGTAGGACAGCTGCAAGTTTCTCTTAAGTGAACCACCCAAGTTGAAGGGAATATGCCCTAGAGGCACTTAATAAACATAGTTTATTTGCAATATCCCAATTGTTCATTATATGTTTTATACCATGCTATAACTGTATTAAGCGGAAACATTAATACAGGTGTGGTAGATAAACAACCAGGTCCCTAGTAGCCTCTACTAAGACTAGTTTCGTTGCACGATTGATGATCGAGGTTTTCCGATCATAGGGCATGGCGCCAGTCGGAAATGGAAGTCATATCGTTAGGTGTAACGATGTGATGGACATACCCAGTATTTATAGGACATAGTCGTTACGCCTTAAGACCGTGAGATCAACTTTTATTGTTATCCCTGGAAGATACTTTGATCGCACCAAACGTCATATCTTATCTAGTGTGACAATAACGGTGATACTTTTGGGTATCGGAAGGGGGTAGTTGAGACGAGGGGTCAACAGCGGGATTTGTCAGTCCGCATAGCCGGATAGATACTCTAGGGCCCACTCGGTGAGATTATGTCAAATGAGTTTGCAAACATGTGACTAGGTCACCAGCTGACATAATATCATAGACGAGTAGAAGATAGCGATGTCGGTAACGAGATCATGCAAGGTATGAAGATATCTGAGAATGATGCTCGGACACGCTAAGTATCGCCATGACAAAGGGTTTAAGACTATACGTCCAGGTTTGATAGATGAAAGTCATTCGTTATATCACAGGGATTAATTCATGGGGTCCAGGCCTACGAGTTAGTCGTCGATCATAGAGGAGTCTTGATCGAACCTGTTATTATATCGAACCGCTAGGGTAACACACTTTAGGGGTTTCGACAAGACAACCGGAAAGGAAAGAGATCACCGGGAATGTCCCGGGATGGGTCCGATGGAGATCGGGCAGCGCCGAAAGAGTTTTCGGAGCTAGGAAAAATTATATATATTATGTTTGATATTAATTAGTGTAATTAATATGCAAATATGATTTTATATATTTATTTTCGAATTTTTAAAGGCTGGTTTCTCTAAATGGGCCTTCTGGTGGAAAGAAGGCCCATGAGGGGGGGAAAGGCCCCCCAGGGCTTCGGATTGAGGGAGGGCCGGCCTAGGTGGGCCAAATGGGGCCCACCTGTGACGCCCTGGAATCGGTACTATGTAGATTTAAGCTCTCCCGCCGAAATCCGCATAATAACGATTTTAGGTCGCCCACCAGACATAATGTGCACGCCGAAACATGCGCATTATGTGGGTGGAATTGTGATAACATTACAACAGTTCCGATACATCCACAAATACAACAGAAGATATATAAAATACAACAACGACTCGAACGAGTCAAGATACAAATAATACAATACAAAGATTCAAATGACAGCGGAAGCAAAATAGTATCCGACTACGGATAAGATACAAATTGGACTAAGAGTCCTGAAGATAAGCAATGGCGCCATATCCCTGCCCAGCCAAGCCGGAGGGATTCCCAAGCTAACGTCGTCAGACTTCAAACCTGTTGACTGCACATAAAGCACATCCCAAAAGAGGGCCAGGGCACTCCCTGGCAAGCAAAACCGACTTGCCTACTTTCTACACCATCTCCCAAAATATAGGGGAGGTGGACTTAGCGGCAGCAGCACTAGCAACCTAAAGAGACACGCTACAACTTCCGTCTAATCAGAAAGGGATAAGAGAGCGCATAAAGTAAACATCTACAACTAACACCAATCATAACCCATTCTCGAATTAACCCCCTCAACCAAGTATGAGGAAGCAATTCGGGAAAACTCACACATTGAACAATTTTAGTTACAAGTTATTGTGAAAGTAATTCTATATTACTAGTCAGGTTAATTAACAATGATTAGGTGTAAGTCGTCTATGATCTTGTTAGCCAGCATCATCACCAAGTCGTCCATAACCGTGGACACGGCTCATCGATAAGATTATTCCCTGCAGGGGTGCACTACCGGACCCGTACTCGTTCGATCAACCCCAAAAGCAAAGCCAGAAGCTAGGGCATCTCAACACGGCAAATCTCTTCTCTACAACCCGTCCAGGGAACCGCATGATTCTGTGCACGGCTAATCAGGTCCAGTGCCCACGGGATACGACCTTCATAGCACTCTAAGAACGTGCCACCCTATATGAGAATCGACTACTCCATCATCATGAGATCGTTAGGTAACCATATGCATGCATCAAATGGAAAGCCCGAACTACTTGCGGCGCCCTGAATAAGAGGCGGATTAGATCGAAGCCGCGGGGGGCTCCATAGGGCCTCCCACAAGCGGTTAGTGCGCTCAAATTTGGATCCGAGGACAAGAACTGAGTTCCTAGGTCGACACTTAGCAGAACAAAGCACCTCGCAAGGCCTTTCGCCGGTGCCTTATCTTTTAATTATAATACCCCAATATAATACAACATTTTATTAAGGTAGAATAATCTATCAAGCTAAGCATATGAAATAAACGACCAACAGAGGACTCGCACAACCAACTCTAAGCATGCGCTACGACTCGCAAGGCTAACAGATAAACATTCAACAGGTGATGGGATGTGGGGATAAAGCTGTATCGGCTGAAGGATAAACATGTGATGGGATCGCAATAAAGAATCGAATACTAGGGTAGCAGAGATCAACGGCAGGAATGAAAGACAATGTATAGGTAAACAAGCAAACTTTGCTTGCCTGGAATCCCGCATGGAAGCAGATCTTGTCGTTGCTCACACATCTCAACGTCTTATCCGCGAAGAAGCAACAAACACTGGAAAGCGTAAAAGATGCATTTTACCACTACGGCAAAAGATTCAGCATGATCATACAAGAATGATGCATGGCATGGCGATGAAGCGTACCTGCTCTTAAAATAAGGCAGATACCTGTGTATAGTGCAAATCCCTGGATCGTTTCATTTGCACACACAGTTTACGATGTAATTTCACAACAAAGCATCAATTTTATTACATCGATGATCCAGAATTACAAAATATCCTTTACAAATTGCATAGCATAAAGCTAGCTTTGAAAAGTACACAGCGGAAATACAATAGCAGTGAGTCTCTATAAATTTCATGCTGCCACAGGCGAAAACATGTTGGTTGTAGACTCGAAACCTTTAAACGAAACCTCACTCGTCATCTGATCAAATCTGCAATAAGAAAAATATTGCAACAACGTGGGTCAGATTCCATTAAAAATGGAGTCTGGCAAGTGACACTATGGTGGACACTTAAGGCAGTAACTCTAAAGCCTATATGCATATTTGGCTGGTGGAGTTCAAGGCTAATTTGCATAAAGCCAATTTTTCCTACTCTTTTGAAAACACTTTTCTTGAAATCGACGAGTATGGCATGAAAACCATAAATCTCATCTTCCCTTGTTCACCCATCAAGTTTTATTTCTGAAGTTGGAATGGTGGAATCCTCCATTGACGTCCTTGATCAGCTGCTCAAAATTGTCCGTAACCGGGGACACGGCTAAGTACTTAGTTTTACACTCTGTAGAGGTTGTGCACTTTCACCATTGTACCCATTCAACCCAAAGTATCCTTTACACACCATTTGTGATAAGGAAAGGAGAGAATGAGACGAGATCTTTCAGAAGCATTTTCCCTCCCACATGGCTTGACCCGTTCCACCTAACATCCCCCTACATCTGCTTGTCAAGCCGGAGAGAGTCCACGCAACATAATTGATCAAGCCAGAGCCCATATGGCAATGGCTGCACTGGAAGCAATCGTCACTCGGAGTTCTTCAGATTCCTCTGTTCCTGGGTGGCCGTTCTCAAGTGTACATACTCTAGGAACCATAGAAATGGACCTGAGTAGCCACTCAACATAAACCATCCGACCAATTACCACCCAGGTGTTTCATTCTTAACTTAGTAGAATTTAGACTTTCACAAAACAACATTTGCATAGCATCAATAATTCTACCAAGTATTGCATAGGAACCTAGACACAGGAATAAGGGATTCTACACAGGTTTAGCATAACAACACATGCATATAAAAATACACTAAGTAATGCATATAAAAATAGGAAGTTTATGAGGTGTGCCACTTGCCTTTGAATGTTGTCGTTGTTCACAACTCTTTTCAACGATACTCGGGACTCTCCGTTCAGTCTAAACAATACAAACAAACAATACAACAATCATAAATCAACACAACACCCACAAACAAGTTTCTTAAACTTCTAAGGAAAACATGACATGCATGATATGCAAGTTATTTCTAAGGACTAGAGGTGCAAGCCATGCCATGGAAATCTTTTAAGTTAATGCAGGGCAAATAGGTTGGCCCAAAAAGGACTAAGGGCTAAGGTCTCAAGTTGGATAAAAATACTTTGTTTTATATCATCTTTAAACAAGCACTCTACTGGCTTAGCCATGATGTGCAAAATACTTAGAGAAAAATACTAAGTCATTTGTTCAAGTTGATCAACAATTATTATCAACTCTTTGTAAATTGGACATTCACTATAGTGAGAGAGACAGACACCCGGCCAGCCACTTAAATTGTGGAACAGGTCTCATGTACGTGGACATGTAAGGTTTGTTTCCAGGCCGCTTCATCCCACTATGCTGCTAGGATCCAACAACTTCAAGATGATAACATCATGATCAAAATTTGTTTAAGTCTAAAAGACAAGATTAGGAAAGGGGGAAAAGATAGAAAGAAAGATGTAGTTGTCCTCCAGGCTTCATCTCCAGACTTGTAATATTCTCCTTGGTGATGTCTTGATTGGATTCTTGGTAGACTTAAATAATCTTCAGACTTGATAATTCTTGTGTCCTCGAGGCTGGTCTTGGATTTAACTTAGTCATCATGAGTTCTCAGAGAAGAAGAGAAGACAGAGAGAAGATTTAGAGAATAAAAAGGGTTGGACTTCTTGAACTTCTCTTCACATTTCTTCTAAGTGCTTGACATCTTGGGGATGCTTCAGAGTTTGTTTCCTTCTAAATCCTTCATGAAGTCTTAGAGAAGAAGGAAGAAAATAAAGAGAGAGGAAGCAAGACTTAGAAAATATTTGTTGTTAGTCTTTATGAACTTCTTCTTGATTTTCTTCTAAGTGCTTCTACTCCTTGAAGATACTTCTGAAGTCTTGTTTTGGCTAAGTCCTTCATTGTCCTTCTAGCTCCATGTTGAAAATACTAAGTGTCTAGTGCATAGCACTTTTACCAAAATACTTAGTTTGGAAATCTTCCTAACTTAGAGAAAAATAATGAAGAGATTTCCTATGGGAAATATATCTATATGTGAAAATAAGTTATGCATGCAATGCACTTTTAAATCCTAAGAAATATCATACAAAATTTGTGATATTTATAAAGTATGCATTTGGCTATAAAAGCAATTTAATTAATTTCTATTTTTTTGAAAATATAATAAAGGAATAATTATAAGATTAAAGTTTTCTATGATTAAATTTTTATAATAAAATTTTATAAATAGTGTTAATAGACAGGGGGCATTTAATTAGATTTATAGCAATTGAATTTAATCAAAATAATGTTTCTATTTATAAGTTATGTCAAAAATAGTCAAACTATTCAAATTGAACACACAACTTTGATTAGAAAAGAGGGAAAAGATAGAAAGAAAGATGTAGTTGTCCTCCAGGCTTCATCTCCAGACTTGTAGCTTTCTTCTGGATGATGTCTTGATTGAAGTTTTGATCTTCAGACTTGGTGGTTCTTGTATCTTCGAGGCTGGTCTTGGATTTCCTTAGTCTTCATGAAGTCTCAGAGGAGAAGAAAAGACAGAGAGAAAGACTTAGAGAATAGAAAGGGGGTTGGCCTTCTTGAACTTCTTCTCACTTTTCTTCTAAGTGCTTGATATCTTGAGGATGCTTCCAGAGCCTGTTTTCTTCTAAGTCCTTCATGAACTTCTTCTTGATTTTCTTCTAAGTGTTTCTTCTTCTTGAAGATACTTCTGGAGTCTTGTTTTTGGCTAAGTCCTTCATTGGTCTTCCAGCTCCATGTTGAAAATTACTAAGTGTCTAGTGCATAACACTTTTCCCAAAATACTAAGTTTGAATTTATTTCTAACTTAGAGAAAAACTAATGAAGAGGGGTTTTCCTATGAGAATAAAATATGCTATGCATGAAATGCAAATTTTAAATCACAAGCAACATAATACTAATTTTTGTGAAGTTTATAAAATATGCATAAAGTTATAATTGCAATTTAATTAGTTTCTAGTTTGCAAAACATAATAAAAGGAAACATATAGATTAAAGTTTTATGTGATTTATATTTTATATCACAATTTTCCTTATAGATGGTGTTAATAGCCAGAGGTGGTTTAATTATATTAATGCAATTTGATTTAATCAAAAATAATATTTCTATTAAAAGTTATTTAAACAAAATAGTCAAACTTATTCAAATTGAACACACAACTATGAAATCATTCAAAACTTACTCAAAATTATTTTATATCAGTGGCATTAATTTACACATATTCTAAAGTTTCTAAAACATATTTATTTGCAATTTTTGAATTTATAGATTTAAAGTTATTACAAATATACTCAAATTCACCCTTTGAAATTTGAATATTTTATACTAAGTCAAATTTGAATTTTGTCAGATCCAAACTATTCTACATGTCGAGAGCTTTCCAAATATATAAAAATTATTAAATTTGGAGTTGGGGTTAAAAAGTTGTGAGAGATCTAAGTGACAGGGGTGTTTCTGTAAAACTGCCAATTAAATTTAATTACGAAATTGATTTTACACGTCAGCGCTGACTGTGCGCTGACTGTGCTATCTACGTGGCGCTGACGTGGTTACTGACGTGGATAAGTTACAGATCTAGGCCGTCAGATCTGGATCTGACGGTCCAGATCGGATCGTACCGATTCGCTAATCAGATCTAATCGGGGCCGCAGAGAACAGACCGGACGGCAGAGATCGGTCGACCATACCGTGGTGGCGCGGCTCGCCGGAGATGGCGCGGACGACGGCGCCGGTGGCTCGGTGTGGACGCTCCGGTCGATTCCGTGCTTCCCCGGATGCGCGGAGGCCAGCTCCGGACGCGGCGCAGCACGGCGAAGGGAATGGTGGCGACGGTTGGTGGCGGGGGGGCTCCGGTGCTCGATCTACTCCTCGCCGGAGTTGCGGGTGGCGGCGGCCAGCTCTGTCGATGACGGGGACGGTGTTCTGGCGCGCGAAAGGACCACGGTCAAGTTAGGAAAGATGCGCAAGGGAAAAATAAAGAGGAAGAGAGCAATGAGAGAGCTCGGGAGGTCTTGTACCCGCCGGAGTTGGAGAAAAATCGCCGGCGGTAATGGTCGAACGGCGGCGGCGATTGCGGCAGCCTGGGGGCGTTCTGAGCTAGGTTTTGAGAGGGGAAAAGTGGCGGAGGAGGGGGGCTACTTATAGACGCACCCGGGAGCAACAAACTGCGCAAGGATCGCTCGGATTTTGGAAACGAATCGGAGACGAAAATCGGAGAAAATCCCGGACGGAGGTTAGACGATGACGTCAGCGATGACGTCATCCCATAATTCTTTTTCTGTTTTTATTTGTTTAATTCATATCTTTTGATTTATATGTCCAAATGATGTCAAATTAATTTCTAAAATTTTGTAAAAATCCTATCTTGCTGTTAAACCAGTTGTGGGAATGTTTTGAACACTTTTCAAAAATAATAATTTGGAAATATTGATTAAATGTGTAATTAACACTTTATGTTTAATTTAAAACTAGGGTTTAATTAATTTTAATTTTGGCTAAATATATTATAGGAAATACTCATATTCAATTATGTTTGGATTTAAGTTATTTAAACTTGTTTTGCTGATATCATTCTTCTTTATTTTGGCATGATATTAAGGAACCAAATATAAATAATGTTTAGGAAAGGTGGAATATAATGTATTCATTTTTAATTAAAAATAATTTGTGCAACATTATATTTTATAATAGGATAATGCATTTGAAACTTCATAACAACTTTGGACAAGACCTTTGTTTTAATTTTATTCTTATTTAGAATATATTAATCATTTCATGTTATGAAAATTAGATGAAATTCATTTAAGCAAATGAAATGTTTATTTGGCTAATTCATTAATTTAAATTCTATGAAGTTTCAAAGTTATACACTATAGGCTTATAATTTCCAAACTATATTTTGAACTTAGTTAAAGAAATGAAAACCATTTAGTAATTATATAACCTTTTGAAAAATCTTTGTATTTATGAGTAGATATGGCTAAGTGGGTTAATTCAAATACTTATAATGAAACTAATTTATTTAAAATAAAATGATTTGTAGTTTGTAAAATATTTGTCAAATTATATTTTAAGGTTTTTGAAACACACTGAATAATAAAATGTTTAAACTGTGGCATTTGAATTATTAACTTCATTTTGAAATCTTTCATGGTTGGTTTCCTTATACATTTAATATTTTATTTTAATAAAAGAAAAGTTTTAAATTTTAGTGATTTTTGAATATTATAAAATGTTGGGATGTTACGGACTACCACCCTTAAAAGGAATCTCGTCCCCGAGATTCGGAGAGACTAGAAAGACAAAGCAAATGTTTGATTGATTCTGATAACTCGAGGTGTTTTGGGAAATGAAATTTCTGACATGGAAACTTGAAAACTTGACAGTGAATGGTTTTTCTGATTAGAAGGATGAAAAGAAAGATAGTTTGAGATCTCTGTGTTTAAGCGACTGGGTTTGAATTCTCTAGGTGGCTACCACCCTTAAAAGAAATTTTTGTGGTCAGTCTAGAAACTTTGGGTAATCTTGTTTATTCCTCTGATGTAGAGCGTACAAGTGTTCAAAATACAATGGCATGTGGTGGATACAGAAAGTTTTTAGCACTCACGGTTTCCACTCGGTCCTTGGAGAGATTTATTCTTCTTCCACTCAGGGCAGCCACTGACATAGTGTCCTGTTGCTCCGCATCTGCGACATGTCACGGGACTGTTGATTTTCTTGTGCGAGCGGGTAAGGCATTTCTCCTTCGTCTTTGCTGGGCACTTGTCAGCATAATGTCCTTTGCCTTTACATTTGTAGCAAATTACGTCACTTAAGTTCCTCTTCTTCTTCTTAGATGTTTCCAGGGCTAAAAGTTCTTCCAAATCTTGTTTGCCATATTCTATCTCAATTAAAGAAGTCCAGTCTCGTTTGATGGGACAATTTCGAGCTAGGTGATCTCCTTCACAATTATAGCAACACTTGGAGGTACTTTTGGATTTCTTCGGAAGTGACCTTACTCTTATTTCATTCTTCACCTTAGTATGACCCACAGTCTCATTTTGATGAAGATTTGGTTCAGTATCCTGACCAGTCCTTTTCTCTTTGCAGCCCCATGAATAATGTCCTAGTTCTCCACATGTAAAACATGTTATATGGCTAGTATCTCTTTTGTGTTCCTCCTTGTTTTCTTGTACTTCCACATGCTTCAGGAGATTTTGTTGTATCCCCTTTTTGGCTTGCTGACTGACTTCTTGCACCACGGGGTAGAGTTGATGTTGAGTTGGAACGTGATTTGTTGCTTCACAAAAACAGCAAGGCATCTGACTTGTGGGGCATTCCCTAACTGGATGTTCGGTATGACCATGGGGCCACTCATCAGTGCATTCTTGGGACGAATGTCCTATCTCTCCACAGGTTTTGCATGCCTTTAGTTTGGTCATAAGGGTCCCTTCAAAATCACTATGGTTTTGATCAATCTTAGGCAGTTGGTCATTGATCATCTTCAACAGCTGACTCTGGTTCTCTAATAATAGTCGCATAGTTGTATGCAAATCATTGGTGTTGGCATTGGGGTGAGACATCTGTTTGGTTTAAAAAGCAATGAGTTGAATTATTTGTACTTATGGAGGAATCCTAGTTCAATAAAACAAATCAAGGCAACCAATCTATAACATAATCAATCAACATCTAACAAACATCAAGCAACGAGGTGCTAACACCAAGCAAACAATCTAGTATTGTCCTATAGCTAAGTTGATATGATCAATACACTTAACACGATATCGTCATTCTATTTTTGGTGGTGGTCAAATCTATCTCCTTCATGACTGCTTCAAGTTCTTGTTCAACTTTCTTGGATATCTTAGAAGTGTAGTCGAATCCTGGTTCTTCAGTGGTCTTCCATATATGCAGAACTTCATGATTAATCGTAGCTTTTCCATATGAGGCATCAGAATCAGACTTAGAATATAAGAACATGGTCATCTAGAAAAAGATAAGAGGTTTTTAGAAGGTTGATAGTAGATGAGAATACGAGAAAGACATAGTGAAAAGGTTTGTTTTTATAAAAGTGAAGAAAAATAGATTTTCAATCCTATGGACAACCTATTTCTATCCAAACCTAGGGTTTCGAACCTACAGGCAACACAGTGCTCTGATACCATCTGAAGCGTACCTGCTCTTAAAATAAGGCAGATACCTGTGTATAGTGCAAATCCCTGGATCGTTTCATTTGCACACACAGTTTACGATGTAATATCACAACAAAGCATCAATTTTATTACATCGATGATCCAGAATTACAAAATATCCTTTACAAATTGCATAGCATAAAGCTAGCTTTGAAAAGTACACAACGGAAATACAATAGCAGTGAGTCTCTATAACTTTCATGCTGCCACAGGCGAAAACATGTTGGTTGTAGACTCGAAAACTTTAAACGAAACCTCACTCGTCATCTGATCAAATCTGCAATAAGAAAAATATTGCAACAACGTGGGTCAGATTCCATTAAAAATGGAGTCTGGCAAGTGACACTATGGTGGACACTTAAGGCAGTAACTCTAAAGCCTATATGCATATTTGGCTGGTGGAGTTCAAGGCTAATTTGCATAAAGCCAATTTTTCCTACTCTTTTGAAAACACTTTTCTTGAAATCGACGAGTATGGCATGAAAACCATAAATCTCATCTTCCCTTGTTCACCCATCAAGTTTTATTTCTGAAGTTGGAATGGTGGAATCCTCCGTTGACGTCCTTGATCAGCTGCTCAAAATTGTCCGTAACCGGGGACACGGCTAAGTACTTAGTTTTACACTCTGCAGAGGTTGTGCACTTTCACCATTGTACCCATTCAACCCAAAGTATCCTTTACACACCATTTGTGATAAGGAAAGGAGAGAATGAGACGAGATCTTTCAGAAGCATTTTCCCTCCCACATGGCTTGACCTGTTCCACCTAACATCCCCCTACATCTGCTTGTCAAGCCGGAGAGAGTCCACGCAACATAATTGATCAAGCCAGAGCCCATATGGCAATGGCTGCACTGGAAGCAATCGTCACTCGGAGTTCTTCAGATTCCTCTGTTCCTGGGTGGCCGTTCTCAAGTGTACATACTCTAGGAACCATATAAATGGACCTGAGTAGCCACTCAACATAAACCATCCGACCAATTACCACCCAGGTGTTTCATTCTTAACTTAGTAGAATTTAGACTTTCACAAAACAACATTTGCATAGCATCAATAATTCTACCAAGTATTGCATACACTAGAGCAAAACAGGCCACTGGTCCCGGGCCGTGAGGGCTTTTTGCCCCGGTCACGCGCCCGGGACAGCGTGTTCGGGACAAATAGCCTCCCCTATTTGTCCCGGGCACGCCACGACCCGGGACCAATAGGGGGGCCACGTGGCCAATCAAGGCAGGCTCTGCCTGCGACTCATTTGTCCCGGTTCGTAATACGAACATATGTTTTTTTTTGTTTCTTTTATTTTGTTTCCTGTTTTCTATTTTTGTTTCTGTTTTCTATTTATGTTACTGATTCTTTTGTGTTTGTGTTTTTTCATTTATGTTTCATTTCAAACAATATCGAGTTGCATATTATACGTTACTATGTAATATATATCATGAATACACGATTTTTTCCTCGGGATATAGTCATGAATACTACTAGTACACGAGTTCTCCCAAACAAATATTTACAACCGGAAGATCATGTCTGTACCGGGGACACGGCTAAGTACAAATATTTTTTTACATGACAAAGAAGCATTAGACCCTATTTTTTCCTCGGGATGGTCTTTTTTGGCGGCCGGATTATACTGCATTCTGCGCCTGGCTTTATGACATAGTCAAGCAGAAAGCCCGCAATTTCCTCCGCGATTGGTAGTAGGCGGTCTTTTGCTTCTAGCCTGTTCCGGATTGTCTCAAACTAAAAAGGAGAGATCAACACCATATATCAACCATTATGAAAATAATTCAATTTGAGAAGTGAATAAGTTTGAATGAATTGTTAACGTACCCTATTCCAGTCTGCACCCTCATTGAAGTGAATTCGGATGAACTCGCAGACATAGAATCCACACAAATTGGTGCCTTGTTGCTGCTTCGCGCACTTTATGATAGAATAAGATAAGAAATTAATAAAAAATAATCATAAATATTGAAAAAATGGTATTGTGAGACTGAAATTAAGAATATGCGTATGTGGAACCTAGCTAGTATACGTCTTTACCTCTCGCCATTTAAAAGTGAGGTTCTTAGCTATACCGACATCCTTGTGGAAACCGGTGAACTTGTCCCAAACTCTGAAGTTTACGGTATGAAAAATTAGTAAAGAAGTTAACTAATTACTATATATTATTAGAAAAGACGAGGTCGATTGTGATAATGAACGAAATTACCTCTGGAGCATCTGTTTCGTGTCGTCGAACTTTTCTTCAGGTTTCGATAATGGGTCCAAGACCTCAACGATTGCCTTTTCAACATCAATCTCTAATAATACCCAGTGAAATCTGCCATATGTTTATATTTGTTAATAACTAAATCATCAATTACATATACTTAATTAACATCGAGTATGTATAAGAAAGTAAACAACTCACTCGAAGTTGAACGGGAAAATTATGGTGCTTTTGTAATGTTGCGCCATCAAATAAGTAAGCAAAAGCTCCTCCGTTTCATCTGGGTAATGTAACAAACCATGATGATGAACTCGATTAGGGTCAATGAATCCAATCTTGTGATTGAGTCCCAGCTTTCGAGATTGTATAATTTTCAGCCTGCATAATAGAGTACAAAAGTAATATAGTGATAAGGATAATTACAAGCAATGAAATATAAGTAGAGCTAGAGAATTACTGACATATATACATAATTTAATTACTTACATGCAAAAGGCACTGATGATAGATTTGTCGAGCGCGTCAAAATTGAATAACTGCCATAATTCGCAATACTCGATTTGAACCTCATCATCACCTGGGCCAAAAAAATCCTTTGGAATTTTCCCATAGAGCCAGTCTCCTTCTTGACTTTTCGTGGTACGCAAGTACCATGCATTTAGTTGGTGCAACCTAGCTGGTAGAGTGCGCACCATTGCAGGGTCGACAAGATCTTGTCCTCTCACATATGTCCGCACCACCTCATGTATGGTGACACTCTCGCCAGCTTGCAATGCCTTCTGCTCTGCCAGAGTTATACCCATATCTCTAGCTTGCTGCGAAAGTACATCATCGATCGGGTTCCGGTTGTAAGGCGCCAATATGAGTGGAGGGGCCGATTGTCCCGCCTGCATTCCGAGCTGTGGAACATCTCTCTTCTGGGTGGCAGCAGATTTTTGTTCTTCCCGCACTCTCTTAGATGTACGCACCAGAACGCGTGTGTAGTCATCGTCCATATTTAGTTCATATTGCGACGGATGCGTAAGAAATCCTATGGCCCACCGTATCGCTTCCGGAGAATAAACCGGAACAGGCAAAGACATCTTTTTTGCCTTCTTTCTCTGGGAAGTCTGGATCTCCTCGACCCATGTATCGACATCTTTGCGAGAGTTCACAAAGCGAGACTTCCCGGCCGTTTCGCTTTTCTGAGTACTAGTCGATGCAGCGGTGCACTTCCGCTTCTTTTGCGGAGGCGATGGAGTCCGTTGACGCGGCGGAGTACGCTCACGCGGCGGAGTACGCTCATGCGACGGCGGAGATGGACTAGCGCCTTGGTTGCCGTTGTGGGGGGTGTCTGGACTAGCGCATTGGTTGTCGTTGTTGTAGTTATGTGGACTGGCTTGTGGACTGGGATGGCGATTTAGCTGCATGTGTGGGAACACGATGTATTCTTTTTTCCATAAGCAGGTACTCTTGAGGGCAAATCTCAACTCAACCTTGTCTTCACCCGTAGGGAAGTCGAGCTTAATTCCCTCATATGTCTTGATAACCTCATCAACCCCGACAACAGCATAGCCATCTGGAATAGGGCGACAATGGTAAGTTCCATTTGGGCTAGGCGGTAGGGCAAAGCCGTGCGCCACCTTCACGGTTATGTTCAAGCATGGCACATGTAGGTCGCACAGTTCCCGCTGCACGATATTATCCACGGGGTGACGAGGACCCGGCATATCATTGTGGCGATCGAGCTCCGTCGAAGCCACGCTGCTTCTCCGCATTGATTTTGGATCAGGAGAAGGATTTTCGGGCGTCTCAGATTCGCAGGGCATCCGTCGAGTCTGCGCTGCCTTCAGCTCTGCTATCTCCTTCTCATGCTGTAGTAATTTATTTTCCATCCACTGAGCCCGGTCGGCAATCTCTTTCTTCTTTCTCGATCGGCTTCTATAAGTGCCAACATCTTTGGGAAACCCAAGTATCCACGGTACAGAGCCGACGGTTCCTCTTGTTCGTCCACTGTGTTCAGGATTCTGAAGGGCTCGCGATAGCTCGTCCTTCTCTCTGTTAGGGTGGAACCTGCCTTCCGTGACCTCCTTCCATACCTCTCTGAGAGCTTTAATAGGGTCACGTCCGTGCTCCTTGGTAAAAAGACAGTCACCTGTTTCAGGGTCTAACTTTCCACCATGCCCATAGAACCAAGCCTTAAGCCGGTCTGGCCAGTCAAATGTCTCGATCTGTATACCTTTAGACAAAAACTCTTCCTCCATTTTCAGAAACTTAGGCAGGGCCGTCAGGTAGCCACCTGACCCCATGTTATGGTGATATATCTTTTTGTCTGCATTTTTCTTATTTCTCTCTGACATGGCCTTAGCGGCTTCCGATTGCTTGTACGCCTTAAATTCGGGCCACTCATCTTTTATATTTTCATAGACTCCGACAAATTCTGGAGTTTTACCTTCTTTTATGAACTTGTTAAGCCTTTTCTTCCAGCTGCGGAACAATTCACCCATCTCAATATAAGTCCAGGCCTTGCATCGATTCTCTATAACCGGCTCCTCTACATCCTCCTCTTCCGGTAAAGTGAAATTCTGCATGAGCTCGTCCCAAAGGAGTTGTTTGTCTGCATTCGAGACATAAATAACCCCCTCCTTTGGCACCTTTGGCTTATACCATTCTTGAGCCCTGATGGACAGTCTGTCCCGAACGATGACTCCGCACTGAGCTACAAATTTCCTTGCGTGGTTAGCGGGAGCAATCGGTTTTCCTTTTTCATTGATCTCCTCGATGTGGTACTTCTGTTTCCCTTGGAGCTTTTTGGTCCCGGTCCGTGGCCCGCCTCGTTTCACTGCTGCTTTTTTGCTTAGTCCCGGTTCATGGCCCGCCGACGGCTAAACACAAGAAAAAGTGATAGTTAATATATGTATACACACAAATCTTTTCAACGGAGACAAAAACCTGAGGGAATATATCTACCTCGGCGGCCGACTTTCCAACAGTAGAGTCGGTGAACTGTCGGTGAGCTGAACTATCGGTGACGTCTATTCCGTCACCGGACTCGTTCAGAAATTGCCCGGTGAAATCGTCTACGTGTTCCTCTTCTTGTTCATGGTTTCTGCCGGGGTCCAATTCATCACCTTCGCGAATGATGCCGAACATGTCCTCTTCTTGTTGAAGATTTCTACGGGTGTCCATAGTTTCTGCAAGAGATTTAAATCCATTTAAATAATTTTAATAACTCAACATCTTAATAACTTTACCGATATGTCATACAACTAAATCTAACTCAACATCTTTTATCATTTATTTGTACAAACACATTTCAATTTCAACCTGAAGCAAAGTTATTTGAATAGTACAAATACATTAAGACATTTCAATTTTACAAACACATTTCAATCATATCGAGTATCTCATTTCTATTTACATTTCTCTTTTGAAGTCTCTCGAACTTTACTAGGGCTCCGAGAGGGCGGCGGCTACGACGCGGTGACAAATCCGAGTACCTGCACGCAAAATCCAAGTAAGAAAAAATAGATATGAATCTAGTTGATATGAATTAATATGAACATTTTTACGATACAACATTATAGATTATATTTTTCTGAACATTTTGATATAAAGTTTGCATTTGTATAAGTTTTTCTGAACATCAATCTCCGCCGGAAACCCTAACAATGGCCAAACTCCGCCGGAAACCCTAATTTGCATACACAGGTTTTTGCACATTACACATTACACATTACAACAATTTTTTGCATTTGCACATTACACATTACAATAATTCAACACATTACACTAGTTCAACAAAATAATATCACATTTGCATTTGCAACGATATTCCCACAATTATTTTGTTTATTCAAACTTATTCAAACACACAAAATAATGACACAACAACATGTATTTTATTTTTATGAACATTTTTGGCATCCTTGGTTCAAAGACAAAACTCATTTGACATGTCAAAGTACCCACTCATTTGACTAATGACCTAGTTAAAACATGTAAAGTGATTAGGTAACAATTACATCCGTAAAACATGTATACTAAACACATCAACTAAACACATGAGTGATATACATTTAGGAAAAAAAGGAAAATGGGACGATGACGTCATCGTGGAGTCATCAATGGAGTAATCCTCACTGCCGAGCACAATTCCTTGGAATTCGAGCGTGAAGGGTCCTGCGAGTGTGTGCACGAAACGTGCACAGTCGCACTGGACCAGAGAGGGCTAGATACGGTGGATTTCTCGCCGAAGCGGAGGCCGGCGACGGACAAGGCAACGCGAGGCTAGGGTTTGCGATTAACGACGGGCAACGCAACGAGGCTAGGGTTTGGGGCACGCGCAGAGAGAGGGGAGAGGCTCACCTAGTCGCCGGAGTCGAGGAGGAAGGTGGCGGCGCTCGAGGATGGAGCGAAGCCCGGCCGGAGTCGAGGAAGGAGGCGGCGGCGCTCGAGGGGAATTTTGGCAGCCTGACGGCGTCGTTCTGATTTGGCTCCGGGTTGAGCCACCACCCGTGGCTAAGTGTTGCTTATATAGCAACACTCAACTGTCCCGGGTGGTGGCTCAGCCCGGGACAGATAGCACTAAACTGTCCCGGGTGGTGGCTGCACCCGGGACAGATAGCCACCCCAACTGTCCCGGGTGGTGGCTCAGCCCGGGATAGATAGCCACCCCATCTGTCCCGGGCTGAGCCACCACCCGGGATAGATGGGGTTTTTTCTTTTTCTTTTCCCTTTTTCTTTTCTTTTTCTGTTTTCTGTTTTCTGTTTTAAATAACTTTGGAATTTGAAAAAACTTTCAATATGAAAAGTGTTTGAATTTGACTAACTAATACAAAAACATTTTCTCTTTTCTATAACCATTATTTTAATTAGTTTAAAACTATTTTGAATGTGAATTTGTATAACTTTTGCAAACTTTGGAATTTGAAAAAACTTTCTATATGAAAAGTGTTTGAATTTGACTAATAACTAATACAAAAACATTTTCTCTTTTCTATAACCATTATTTTAATTAGTTTAAAACTATTTTGAATGTGAATTTGTATAACTTTTGCAAACTTTGGAATTTGAAAAAACTTTCAATATGAAAAGTGTTTGAATTTGACTAATAACTAATACAAAAACATTTTCTCTTTTCTATAACCATTATTTTAATTAGTTTAAAACTATTTTGAATGTGAATTTGTATAACTTTTGCAAACTTTGGAATTTGAAAAAACTTTCAATATGAAAAGTGTTTGAATTTGACTAACTAATACAAAAACCAGGACTAAAGAAGCACACGGATCGTGTGTTTCTTTCAAGCACTTGTAAGCCGTTTGATCAGGTGTGTGTTTCTTTTGATTGCTTCTGAGCTGTTCGATTAACGCTTTCAGTTTCAAACCGGGACTATAGAAGCACACGGATCGTGTGTTTCTTTGAAACACTTGTTAGTCGTTGGATCAGGGGTGTGCTTCTTTTGAGCACTTGATAGCTGTTGGATCAACACTATCAGTACCACTGGTTGAGCCCGTGACCCTATATATAGCCCCCTCTCGGACGAGGCGAGCACTCAGTGTTTCCTCCTTCTAGTGCCTAGCCGGGTGGTGTGTGGTATACAAATCACTCGGATTCCCTGCATACGCCCCACGGTGCATTTGATATGCAGGCACTCAGGAGCCACCGTGGGGCTGTATGCAGGTGAAATCGTGTGTTTTGTTCTATCAAAAGAATAGTTCAATTCATCTACTGAGGAATATATACAAATTACTCGGATTCCCTGCATACGCCCCACGGTGCATTTGATATGCAGGCACTCATCAAGAGCCACCGTGGGGCTGTATGCAGGTGAAATCGTGTGTTTTGTTCTATCAACGCCGACGGATCCATTTGATATGCAGGTAAAAATGGAGCATCTTCTTCATATCAAAAGTTTAATATATTAATTATTACATATCGCCATCACACAACACCGCCAGTTCTTCTGCGTCGGAACCATGGAGCATCTTCTTCAATCAACTTGATGATTGGGTCAATGTTCACTACGAAAGGCGGAATTTCATCAAAATTATTATAATCATCTGACATGTCTGTCTTGTCCTCCACTCCCACGATGTTTCTTTTTCCTGAAAGAACTATGTGACGCCTAGGCTCCTCCACTCCCAGGATGTTTCTTTTTTTGGGTCTGCTAGACATGTCTTTCACATAAAAAACCTGAGCCACATCATTGGCTAGCACGAATGGTTCATCTCTGTACGCAAGATTGTTTAGATCCATTGTTGTCATTCCGTACATCTTGTCTACCTCAACCCCGCCTTTCAGATTGACCCATTTGCACCGAAACAAAGGGATCTTAAAAGAAGGTCCATAGTCAAGTTCCCATATCTCCTCTATGCAACCATAATATGTGTTCTTCTGCCCATTGTTGTTTGTTGCATCAATGCGAACACCACTGTTTTGGTTCGTGCTCTTTTTATCTTGGACACTCGTGTAAAATGTATTTCCATTTATCTCGTACCCTTGGAAAGTACATATAGTTGTAGATGGTGCCCTGGCCAACAAGTGTAACTCTTCATCAACCTTGTCTTTATTTTCAAGATGTGCTCGCAACCAACCGCCGAACGTGGCCATGTGTGTACGTACAATCCAGTTGTCAGACTTCCCCGCGTGACGAGAGCGTACAAAATTCTTGTGTTCATCGATATACGGGGCCACCAAGGTAGAACTTTGTAGAACTGTATAGTGTGCTTCAGTGAAAGAATGTCCATCCATACAAATTTTTGTTTTCTTTCCTAGTGTGCCTTTTCCACTAAGTCTACCCTCATGTCGTGATTGTGGAACACCTATCGGCTTAAGGTCATGAATAAAGTCAACACAGAACTCAATGACCTCCTCGTTACCGTAGCCGTTGGAGATGCTTCCTTCTGGCCTAGCACGGTTATGCACATATTTCTTTAAGACTGCCATGAACCTCTCAAATGGGAACATATTGTGCAGAAATACAGGACCGAGAACTTGAATCTCTTCGACTAGGTGAACCAGGAGATGCGTCATAACATCGAAGAAGGATGGAGGGAACACCAACTCAAAACTGACAAGACACTGGACCACATCATTTTGCAACCCTGGTAGAATCGCCGGATCGATTACCTTTTGAGATATTGCATTGAGGAATGCACAAAGCTTCACAATGGGTACTCGAACATTTTCCGGTAGTAGCCCCCTCAGTGCAATCGGAAGCAATTGCGTCATAATCACGTGGCAATCATGAGACTTTAGGTTCTGAAATTTTTGGAGTCTCACATTTACTATCCTCTTTATATTCGACGAGAACCCAGCCGTGACCTTGATACTGCTCAGACATTCAAAGAATATTACTTTCTCTTGTTTGGTAAGAGCGTAGCTGGCAGGACCTTCGTAGTGCTCGGGACTTAGGCCGTCTCGTTCTTTCACACGTTTCTGGTCCTCCCGTGCTTCCTCTGTATCTTTTTTCTTCCCGTACACGCCCAAGAAGCCTAGCAGGTTCACGCAAACATTCTTCGTCACGTGCATCACGTCGATAGCAGATCTAACCTCTAGGACCTTCCAATATGGTAGCTCCCAAAATATAGATTTTTTCTTCCACATGGGTGCGTGCCCGTTAGCGTCTTTCGCAACCTGTTGACCTCCAGGACCCTTTCCAAAGATTACTTTTAGATCCTTGACCATATCAAATATTTCTTCACCAGTACGGTTGACAGGCCTCCTACTGTGATCAGCCTCACCTTTAAAATGCTTGCCTTTCTTCCTTGCGGTATGCCTGATCGGAAGAAATCGACGATGCCCCAGATACACACACTTCTTACATTTATCCAAATATAAACATTCAGTCTCACCCAAACAGTGTGTGCATGCATTGTACCCCTTGGTCGACTGCCCTGAGAGGTTAGCAAGAGCAGGCCAATCGTTAATTGTTACAAAAAGCAGAGCTCGTAGGTCAAATTCCTCATGTTTGTGCTCATCCCACACCCGTACACCTTCTTCCCGCCACAACTGTAAAAGTTCTTCAAATAATGGCCTGAGGTACACATCAAGGTCGTCGCCGGGTTGCTTCGGGCCTTGGATGAGCAATGGCATCATAATGAACTTTCGCTTCATGCACAACCAAGGAGGAAGGTTATAAATACATAGAGTCACATGCCATGTGCTATGACTGCTGCTCTGCTCCCCAAACGGATTGAAACCGTCTGTACTTAGACCAAACCTTAAGTTCCTTGCGTCATCTTCAAATTCCGGGAACTCTCTCTCAATTTTTCTCCACTGCGACCCATCAGCGGGGTGTCTACACATCGCGTCTTTCTTACGGTCCTCTTTGTGCCATCGCAACAACTTGGCATGCTCTTTATTCGCGAACAGGCGTTTCAACCGTGGTATTATAGGAGCATACCACATCACCTTGGCAGGAACCCTCTTCCGGGGACGCTCACCCTCAACTTCACCAGGGTCATCTCGTCTGATCTTATACCGCAATGCAGTGCATACTGGACATGCATCCAAATTCTCATACTCACCGCGGTAGAGGATGAAGTCATTAGGGCAGGCATGTATCTTATGCACGTCTAATCCTAGAGGGCACACAACCTTCTTTGCTTCGTACGTGCTGTCGGGCAACTCGTTGACCTTTGGAAGCATCTTCCTAATTATCTGCAGCAACTTTCCAAATCCCTTGTCAGTCACACCACACTCTACCTTCCACTGCAGTAATTCCAGTGTGGTACCCAGCTTTTTCTGACCATCTTCGCAACTTGGATACAACAATTTCTTGTGATCCTCTAACATCTGGTCGAACTTCAACCTCTCCTTTTCAGTTCCGCACTCTCTCTTTGCATCAGCAATGGCCCTACCAAGATCGTCAGTGGGCTCATCTGGTGCCTTTTCAGCTTCAGCTTCCCCCGTTGCAGAATCTCCGTACTCCGGGAACATAGGATAGTTGTCATAATCTTCCTCTTCTTCATTGTCTTCCATCATAACACCTTTTTCTCCGTGCTTCGTCCAACAATTATAGCTGGGCATGAAACCATGCCGAATAAGATGACTTTGAAGGGTTCTCACGTTTGGGTGATCTGTCTTATTCTGACAGTTGACACATGGACAACACATGAAACCATTCGTACTGTGGGCCTGGGCTTTCTCTAGAAATTTCCTCAAACCTGTCATGTACTCGGCAGTGCGTCGGTCACCATACATCCATTGTCGGTCCATCTGCATTATATAATTAACTACATCAATAACCATTACAGAACATCGACAAATAAACACTGAACATGCACGGTATCAATTAATTACAAATGAAATGAGAGAAAAATTAACCTTGATCGAAAAGAAGAATAAACTTCTTTAAGTGTACATCAAATCAATTCGTGAACTCTCTCGGGCATTTCATCAAACACCTTGCATGCATACAAAAAAAACAGACTAGCACACACCCCCTCCTTCCATTTCAAACAAAAAATGCCTCCAATGGTTTTGGGAGGGGGCTGCTGATCAGTATATATAAGCACCCCCCCATTTGTCCCGGTTTCAGTCACAAACCGGGACAAAAAGGAGCCCATTTGTCCCGGTTTGAGACTGAAACCGGGACAGATGGAGGTTTTTTTTTCATTTTTTTTATTTTCTTTTTCTGTTTTCTGTTTTAAATAACTTTTGCAAACTTTGGATTTTGGAACAACTATGAATATGAAAAATGTTTGAATACATAGATAGTCTACTCATCAACGACATTAAGAGGATCATTTTCCGTATTATAGCCGCGTAGACTATCCCACTTCCGTGCAATCTCGAAGCCAAGGCGAGCGTCTAAAGCAGATATACGATTTGATCGTAGCTTAATGGAACGTTGCCCCATCCGAAAATTAGGTCTTTTTGTAACGTGTCTTCCTTGTCGTCGTCCGTGTACTTCCTCTTCTTGTATTTCTTCTTCTTCTCTAGATTTGTCCCAATGACCGCATTAGAGAGATCATATAGACTAGGAGTAAAATTGCCGGTAGGGTTTCGGCGATCCCTCTACAGGTCGACCGCGGACCGAATAATAATTCCGTAGTAGGCTAGCATCTTCATGTCATTATGGATTGCCACGCCGTAGAATTTGATTGTCTCGTCACCTAAGAAATCCACGAGGACCTGTGGCACCCGATCAGCTTTGCAAATTTGGAAGACAAGAGTCTCGGTCGCCACCGAGAGTTGAAGGACGGCGGCGCGCTGCGGAGTATCCTTCTGTCGAGGGTCGGTGAACACGCAATCGAGTCCAACGGCTTTGATCGGAGCGGCGTCGAGGAAGTTCTTCTTCACGTCGCCGATCCACTTCTCCACGCGCCATGCACGAAGGGTGACCCACACCTTGAACCGCATGCCTTCCTTCTCGTAGCCGTAAAACTCATCGGACCGAGGCACAAGTGGCTCCATAGGAAATGGTGTACGTGGACGGAGAAAAGAGAGGAGAGATGGCCGGAGAAATGGTGTACGTGGACGGAGAAAAGAGAGGAGAGATGGCCGGAGAAATGGTGTACGTGGACGGAGAAAAGCGAGGAGAGATGGCCGGAGAAATGGTGTGGGAAGAGTCGTACTGTGAAGTGCATTTTATAGCGCCGGAGAGGAAGATGAATCGCCGGCGGAGGGCAGAGGAATCGCCGGAGGGCAGAGGAATCGCCGGCGCCGCTCGTCTTCCATGCGCGTCGAAAAAACGCGGCGGTGGCGCGTAACTGAAAGCGTGCCCATTTGTCCCGGTTCGTGACTGGAACCGGGACAAATGGGTGTCGCCTGCGGGTGCTGCATCATTTGTCCCGGTTCCAGCCACGAACCGGGACAAATGAGTGTCGCCTGAACTAGTTTGGTCCTCCACTAGCGTTTTATGCCCCATCTGTCCCGGTTTGCAGTACGACCGGGACAAATGGGGTTTTGGAGTTTGTTCCTTTAGCCTGTTTTCTACTAGTGATAGGAACCTAGACACAGGAATAAGGGATTCTACACAAGTTTAGCATAACAACACATGCATATAAAAATACACTAAGTAATGCATATAAAAATAGGAAGTTTATGAGGTGTGCCACTTGCCTTTGAATGTTGTCGTTGTTCACAACTCTTTTCAATGATACTCGGGACTCTCCGTTCAGTCTAAACAATACAAACAAACAATACAACAATCATAAATCAACACAACACCCACAAACAAGTTTCTTAAACTTCTAAGGAAAACATGACGTGCATGATATGCAAGTTATTTCTAAGGACTAGAGGTGCAAGCCATGCCATGGAAAATCTTTTAAGTTAATGCATGGCAAATAGGTTGGCCCAAAAAGGACTAAGGGCTAAGGTCTCAAGTTGGATAAAAATACTTTGTTTTATATCATCTTTAAACAAGCACTCTACTGGCTTAGCCATGATGTGCAAAATACTTAGAGAAAAATACTAAGTCATTTGTTCAAGTTGATCAACAATTATTATCAACTCTTTGTAAATTGGACATTCACTATAGTGAGAGAGACAGACACCCGGCCAGCCACTTAAATTGTGGAACAGGTCTCATGTACGTGGACATGTAAGGTTTGTTTCCAGGCCGCTTCATCCCACTATGCTGCTAGGATCCAACAACTTCAAGATGATAACATCATGATCAAAATTTGTTTAAGTCTAAAAGACAAGATTAGGAAAGAGGGAAAAGATAGAAAGAAAGATGTAGTTGTCCTCCAGGCTTCATCTCCAGACTTGTAGCTTTCTTCTGGATGATGTCTTGATTGAAGTTTTGATCTTCAAACTTGGTGGTTCTTGTATCTTCGAGGCTGGTCTTGGATTTCCTTAGTCTTCATGAAGTCTCAGAGGAGAAGAAAAGACAGAGAGAAAGACTTAGAGAATAGAAAGGGGTTGGCCTTCTTGAACTTCTTCTCACTTTTCTTCTAAGTGCTTGATATCTTGAGGATGCTTCCAGAGCATGTTTTCTTCTAAGTCCTTCATGAACTTCTTCTTGATTTTCTTCTAAGTGTTTCTTCTTCTTGAAGATACTTCTGGAGTCTTGTTTTTGGCTAAGTCCTTCATTGGTCTTCCAGCTCCATGTTGAAAATTACTAAGTGTCTAGTGCATAACACTTCTCCCAAAATACTAAGTTTGAATTTATTTCTAACTTAGAGAAAAACTAATGAAGAGGGGTTTTCCTATGAGAATAAAATATGCTATGCATGAAATGCAAATTTTAAATCACAAGCAACATAATACTAATTTTTGTGAAGTTTATAAAATATGCATAAAGTTATAATTGCAATTTAATTAGTTTCTAGTTTGCAAAACATAATAAAAGGAAACATATAGATTAAAGTTTTATGTGATTTATATTTTATATCACAATTTTCCTTATAGATGGTGTTAATAGCCAGAGGTGGTTTAATTATATTAATGCAATTTGATTTAATCAAAAATAATATTTCTATTAAAAGTTATTTAAACAAAATAGTCAAACTTATTCAAATTGAACACACAACTATGAAATCATTCAAAACTTACTCAAAATTATTTTATAGCAGTGGCATTAATTTACACATATTCTAAAGTTTCTAAAACATATTTATTTGCAATTTTTGGATTTATAGATTTAAAGTTATTACTAATATACTCAAATTCACCCTTTGAAATTTGAATATTTTATACTAAGTCAAATTTGAATTTTGTCAGATCCAAACTATTCTACATGTCGAGAGCTTTCCAAATATATAAAAATTATTAAATTTGGAGTTGGGGTTAAAAAGTTGTGAGAGATCTAAGTGACAGGGGTGTTTCTGTAAAACTGCCAATTAAATTTAATTACGAAATTGATTTTACACGTCAGCGCTGACTGTGCGCTGACTGTGCTGTATACGTGGCGCTGACGTGGTTACTGACGTGGATAAGTTACAGATCTGGGCCGTCAGATCTGGATCTGACGGTCCAGATCGGATCGTACCGATTCGCTAATCAGATCTAATCGGGGCCGCAGAGAACAGACCGGACGGCAGGGATCGGTCGACCATACCGTGGTGGCGCGGCTCGCCGGAGATGGCGCGGACGACGGCGCCGGTGGCTCGGCGTGGACGCTCCGGTCGATTCCGTGCTTCCCCGGATGCGCGGAGGCCAGCTCCGGACGCGGCGCAGCACGGCGAAGGGAATGGTGGCGACGGTTGGTGGCGGGGGGGCTCCGGTGCTCGATCTACTCCTCGCCGGAGTTACGGGTGGCGGCGGCCAGCTCTGTCGATGACGGGGACGGTGTTCTGGCGCGCGAAAGGACCACGGTCAAGTTAGGAAAGATGCGCAAGGGAAAAATAAAGAGGAAGAGAGCAATGAGAGAGCTCGGGAGGTCTTGTACCCGCCGGAGTTGGAGAAAAATCGCCGGCGGTAATGGTCGAACGGCGGCGGCGATTGCGGCAGCCTGGGGGCGTTCTGAGCTAGGTTTTGAGAGGGGAAAAGTGGCGGAGGCGGGGGGCTACTTATAGACGCACCCGGGAGCAACAAACTGCGCAAGGATCGCTCGGATTTTGGAAACGAATCGGAGACGAAAATCGGAGAAAATCCCGGACGGAGGTTAGAGACGATGACGTCAGCGGTGACGTCATCCCATAATTCTTTTTCTGTTTTTATTTGTTTAATTCATAACTTTTGATTTATATGTCCAAATGATGTCAAATTAATTTCTAAAAATTTGTAAAAATCCTATCTTGCTGTTAAACCAGTTGTGGGTATGTTTTGAACACTTTTCAAAAATAATAATTTGGAAATATTGATTAAATGTGTAATTAACACTTTATGTTTAATTTAAAACTAGGGTTTAATTAATTTTAATTTTGGCTAAATATATTATAGGAAATACTCATATTCAATTATGTTTGGATTTAAGTTATTTAAACTTGTTTTGCTGATATCATTCTTCTTTATTTTGGCATGATATTAAGGAACCAAATATAAATAATGTTTAGGAAAGGTGGAATATAATGTATTCATTTTTAATTAAAAATAATTTGTGCAACATTATATTTTATAATAGGATAATGCATTTGAAACTTCATAACAACTTTGGACAAGACCTTTGTTTTAATTTTATTCTTATTTAGAATATATTAATCATTTCATGTTATGAAAATTAGATGAAATTCATTTAAGCAAATGAAATGTTTATTTGGCTAATTCATTAATTTAAATTCTATGAAGTTTTAAAGTTATACACTATAGGCTTATAATTTCCAAACAATATTTTGAACTTAGTTAAAGAAATGAAACCATTTAGTAATTATATAACCTTTTGAAAAATCTTTGTACTTATGAATAGATATGGCTAAGTGGGTTAATTCAAATACTTATAATGAAACTAATTTATTTAAAATAAAATGATTTGTAGTTTGTAAAATATTTGTCAAATTATATTTTAAGGTTTTTGAAACACACTGAATAATAAAATGTTTAAACTGTGGCATTTGAATTATTAACTTCATTTCGAAATCTTTCATGGTTGGTTTCCTTATACATTTAATATTATTTTAATAAAAGAAAAGTTTTAAATTTTAGTGATTTTTGAATATTTTAAAATGTTGGGATGTTACAGGCGAGATGTAATTTGAGATGCACTTAACTCAAATTAAGCGGAACCGGGGTTCCGACAATTAATACTTAGGTGCAAGTTATTTATCTACTCCACAAATTAAATGTTCATTAACATGGCAAGACATGGCAAAGATGATCTAGTCAAATTAAATGGAATGGGACAATACATATAGTGATTTGCCCCAGACATCCCATATTTATTATTTAGGTGCTTTGCTACACCCGCAAACCCAAGAGATGCAACAAATGCAATTATGATGCGATATGCACAAGATAGATGACATTTAATTAAAAAAACAGGTTTTAGGGTTAGGGTTTGGGTTCGTACGTCGGATCGGGTGAACTCGGGTTCGAAACCGACGTCTTCGGTCCGTAGAGGAAGTAGTGGTCGTCGGGGAAGTAGTCGCCGCGGAACCGGGGCATCGTCGTTTGTCGGTGTCGTGGAAGTGGTCGGGGTAGTTGTACTCGGTCATCATCGTTGACGGTCGCGACACGTAGGAGTACGACAAACAGACAAAGGAAAAGCGCACGCGCGGGCACCGCGACACAGACACGGGCGGTCATGGAAACGCGACACCGGAAGAGGACGTGCACGCGCACGTAGCAACACCACGAAGGGTGGAAAACTCGGACACAAAAATGACGTTGGGGTCTTGCGGGCATTTCGTCGAACACTTTGCGGGCGGTGGAGGCGGGGACGCCACCGGACGGAGAACCGGGCTCGGTGCGGCGTGGGGCGGCGGCGGCGTGCACGCGGCCGGGGAGAGGCGGCGGCGGTGGCGCGCTGAGGCACGGCGGCGGCGACTGGCGTGGGCGGAGGCGCGCAGCGCGGCGCGGCACGGAGGCGTGAGGGGCGGCGGCGACGCGGCGAGCGGCGGCGCGGCGCGAGAGGCGAAGGAGGCTGGGGCGCGGGGCGCACGGCGCGGATGCGGGCGTGCGGGGCGGCCGGCGGTGGAGCACGGCGACGTGGGGCAGCGTGAGGGCGCGGCGCACGGAGGAGCTCGGCCGGAGCAGGGGGAAACTGGGAGGAGGCGACGGGAGGAGCTCGGTGGGGAGTTGGGCGGCCGGGGAGCGCGAGAGAGGCGGCGCGGCCGGCCGGCGGCGGCGCGGGCGCGCGAGGCGCGGCGGCGGGCAACGGTGGGGCTCACTGCTGCGGCGGCTACGGGCGGGCGCAGGCGGCGGGAGCTCGGGCGGACGCAGCGCGGCGCGCGTCGCGGGCGAGCGGCTGCGGGGCGAGCGGCGCGGCGGCGGAGCAGAGGGGAAGATGTCGGAGGCGGCGGCCCGGGGGGAGGCGCACGGGTCGGGGAGCACGGGCGAGCTTGGGAGGGCTGGTGCGTGCGGGATGGGGAGGAAGGAAGGAGAAGGAAAAAAAGAAGGAAAAAGAAAAAGAAGAAAGAAAAGAAAAGAAAAAAGGAGGGGAAAAAAGAAAAGAAAAGGGTGTGGAAGGACCTTTTACTAAAACCCAGAAAAAAAAGAGGGTGGCTGCAAAAAGGCAGGGGGGTGGGAAATAAGTTTCCTGGGGAAACCCTAGGGTTTTCGTAGGTGGGCTTGGGCTTTTATTTCTCTCCCCTTTATTCTTTTTAGTTTTCTATTTTTAAAACAAAAACGAAAAGGAATTTGAATACAAAACCTTTACAAAATATTTTTAGTTTTGTATAGAAAATTTAATAAACTAGTTTTTAACATTTTTAAAATATTTGAAAATAACACATTTTTAATTATAGAAAATTAATTTAAATGCAACAAATTAAATTAATGCGATGCGATGCCATGTCGATGCAAAAAGAAAACTCACAAATCAAAAGGGGATAAATCCCGGGGCGTTACAACCGACACCACTAACAAGGGATCGCGTCCCGCGATCCACGCCGAGACCACAACAAGAGAGGGGTAACTATCGAGTCTTTAGGCTTCGTGATGAACTTCTCGACACCACTAACAAGGGATTGTTGCTCCACCTCGAGATTCTCGACACCACTAACAAGGGATTGTTGCTCACGATGAAGACGACTCCGAAGGATCGAACCTAATTGGGTAAAAGGCAAGAAATCGTCCACCCACACGTAGGATCCTAGAACTTTGAAAGTTTGGATAAGAAAAGAGACTCCAAAACAAGTAAGGTAAGAGGAGAAATAGAATAGAGGTAAGGAGTAAAAAGAAACCTATTGAGATATTTTTAAAAATAATTTAAGTCAAATAGATTTCGACACTCTAGAAACAACGACCGTTAGCGAGGCTATCCTACAGGCTTTTGCGGACCCGCTGCTTCGATAACCATTCGTATCGAAACAACAAGGAGATCGAAACCAAGGCTCTGATACCACTTTGTAACGCCCTGGAATCGGTACTATGTAGATTTAAGCGCTCCCGCCAAAATCCGCATAATAACGATTTTAGGTCGCCCACCAGACATAATGTGCACGCCGAAACATGCGCATTATGTGGGTGGAATTGTGATAACATTACAACAGTTCCGATACATCCACAAATACAACAGAAGATATATAAAATACAACAACGACTCGAACGAGTCAAGATACAAATAATACAATACAAAGATTCAAATGACAGCGGAAGCAAAATAGTATCCGACTACGGATAAGATACAAATTAGATTAAGAGTGCTGAAGATAAGCAATGGCGCCATATCCCTGCCCAGCCAAGCCGGAGGGATTCCCAAGCTAACGTCGTCAGACTTCAAACCTGTTGACTGCACATAAAGCACATCCCAAAAGAGGGTCAGGGCACTCCCTGGCAAGCAAAACCGACTTGCCTACTTTCTATACCATCTCCCAAAATATAGGGGAGGTGGACTTAGCGGCAGCAGCACTAGCAACCTAAAGAGACACGCTACAACTTCCGTCTTATCAGAAAGGGATAAGAGAGCGCATAAAGTAAACATCTACAACTAACACCAATCATAACCCATTCTCAAATTAACCCCCTCAACCAAGTATGAGGAAGCAATTCGGGAAAACTCACACATTGAACAATTTTAGTTACAAGTTATTGTGAAAGTAATTCTATATTACTAGTCAGGTTAATTAACAATGATTAGGTGTAAGTTGTCTATGATCTTGTTAGCCAACATCATCACCAAGTCGTCCATAACCGTGGACACGGCTCATCGATAAGATTATACCCTACAGGGGTGCACTACTGGACCCGTACTCGTTCGATCAACCCCAAAAGCAAAGCCAGAAGCTAGGGCATCTCAACACGGCAAATATCTTCTCTACAACCCATCCAGGGAACCGCATGATTGTGTGCACGGCTAATCAGGTCCAGTGCCCGCGGGATACGACCTTCATAGCACTCTAAGAACGTGCCACCCTATATGAGAATCGACTACTCCATCATCATGAGATCGTTAGGTAACCATATGCATGCATCAAATGGAAAGCCTGAACTACTTGCGGCGCCCTGGATAAGAGGCGGATTAGATCGAAGCCGCGGGGGGCTCCATAGGGCCTCCCACAAGCGGTTAGTGTGCTCAAATTTGGATCCGAGGACAAGAACTGAGTACCTAGGTCGACACTTAGCAGAACAAAGCACCCCGCAAGGCCTTCCGCTGGTGCCTTATATTTTAATTATAATACCCCAATATAAGACAAAATTTTATTAAGGTAGACTAACCTATCATGCTAAGCAGGTGAAAATAAATAAGACATACGGACGACTCGCACAAACAACTCTAAGCATGCGCTACGACTCGCAAGGCCAACAGATAAACATGCAACAGGTATTAGGATGTGGGTATAAAGCTGTATAGGCTGCAGGATAAACATGTGATGGGATCGCAATAAGAATCGAATACTAGGGTAGCAGAGATCAACGGCAGGAATGAAAGACAATGTATAGGTAAACAAGCAAACTTTGCTTGCCTGGAATCCCGCATGGAAGCAGATCTTGTCGTGGCTCACACATCTCAACGTCGTATCCGCGAAGAAGCAACAAACACTGGAAAGCGTAAAAGATGCAATTTACCACTACGGCAAAAGATTCAGCATGATCATACAAGAATGATGCATGGCATGGCGAGATGTAATTTGAGATGCACTTAACTCAAATTAAGCGGAACCGGGGTTCCGACAATTAATACTTAGGTGCAAGTTATTTATCTACTCCACAAATTAAATGTTCATTAACATGGCAAGACATGGCAAAGATGATCTAGTCAAATTAAATGGAATGGGGCAATACATATAGTGATTTGCCCCACACATCCCATATTTATTATTTAGGTGATTTGCTACACCCGCAAACCCAAGAGATGCAACAAATGCAATTATGATGCGATATGCACAAGATAGATGACATTTAATAAAAAAATAGGTTTTAGGGTTAGGGTTTGGGTTCGTACGTCGGATCGGGTGAACTCGGGTTTGAAACCGACGTCTTTGGTCCGTAGAGGAAGTAGTGGTCGTCGGGGAAGTAGTCGCCGCGGAACCGGGGCATCGTCGTTTGTCGGTGTCGTGGAAGTGGTCGGGGTAGTTGTACTCGGTCATCATCGTTGACGGTCGCGACACGTAGGAGTACGACAAACGGACAAAGGAAAAGCGCACGGGCGGGCACCGCGACACAAACACGGGCGGTCACGGAAACGCGGCACCGGAAGAGGACGTGCACGCGCACGTAGCAACACCACGAAGGGTGGACAACTCGGACACAAAAATGACGTTGGGGTCTTGCGGGCATTTCGTCGAACACTTTGCGGGCGGCGGAGGCGGGGACGCCACCGGACGGAGAACCGGGCTCGGTGCGGCGTGGGGCGGCGGCGGCGTGCACGCGGCCGGGGAGAGGCGGCGGCGGTGGCGCGCTGAGGCATGGCGGCGGCGACTGGCGTGGGCGGAGGCGCGCGGTACGGGCGATGGAGGCGCGCAGCACGGCGCGGCACAGAGGCGTGAGGGGCGGCGGCGACGCGGCGAGCGGCTGCGCGGCGCGAGAGGTGGAGGAGGCCGGGGCGCGGGGCGCACGGCGCGGATGCGGGCGTGCGGGGCGCACGGCGCGGATGCGGGCGTGCGGGGCGGCCGGCGGTGGAGCACGGCGACGTGGGGCGGCGTGAGGGCGCGGCGCACGGAGGAGCTCGGCCGGAGCAGGGGGAAACTGGGAGGAGGCGACGGGAGGAGCTCGGTGGGGAGTTGGGCGGCCGGGGAGCGCGAGAGAGGCGGCGCGGCCGGCCGGCGGCGGCGCGGGCGCGCGAGGCGCGGCGGCGGGAAACGGTGGGGCTCACTGCGGCGGCGGCTACGGGCGGGCGAAGGCGGCGGGAGCTCGGGCGGACGCAGCGCGGCGCGCGTCGCGGGCGAGCGGCGGCGGGGAGAGCGGCGCGGCGGCGGAGCAGAGGGGAAGATGTCGGAGGCGGCGGCCCGGGGGGAGGCGCACGGGTCGGGGAGCACGGGCGAGCTCGGGAGGGCTGGTGCGTGCGGGATGGGGAGGAAGGAAGGAGAAGGAAAAAAGAAGGAAAAAGAAAAAGAAGAAAGAAAAGAAAAGAAAAAAGGAGGGGGAAAAAGAAAAGAAAAGGGTGTGGAAGGACCTTTTACTAAAACCCAGAAAAAAAAAGAGGGTGGCTGCAAAAAGGCAGGGGGGTGGGAAATAAGTTTCCTGGGGAAACCCTAGGGTTTGCGTAGGTGGGCTTGGGTTTTTATTTCTCTCCCCTTTATTCTTTTTGGTTTTCTATTTTTAAAACAAAAACGAAAAGGAATTTGAATACAAAACCTTTACAAAATATTTTTAGTTTTGAATAGACAATTTAATAAACTAGTTTTTAACATTTTTAAAATATTTGAAAATAACACATTTTTAATTATAGAAAATTAATTTAAATGCAACAAATTAAATTAATGCGATGCGATGCCATGTCGATGCAAAAAGAAAACTCACAAATCAAAAGGGGATAAATCCCGGGGCGTTACAACCGACACCACTAACAAGGGATCGCGTCCCGCGATCCACACCGAGACCACAAAAACAGAGGGGTAACTATCGAGTCTTTAGGCTTCGTGATGAACTTCTCGACACCACTAACAAGGGATTGTTGCTCCACCTCGAGATTCTCGACACCACTAACAAGGGATTGTTGCTCACGACGAAGACGACTCCGAAGGATCGAACCTAATCGGGTAAAAGGCAAGAAAGCGTCCACCCACACGTAGGATCCTAGAACTTTGAAAGTTTGGATAAGAAAAGAGACTCCAAAACAAGTAAGGTAAGAGGAGAAATAGAATAGAGGTAAGGAGTAAAAAGAAACCTATTGAGATATTTTTCAAAATAATTTAAGTCAAATAGATTTCGACACTCTAGAAACAACGACCGTTAGCGAGGTTATCCTACAGGCTTTTGCGGACCCGCTGCTTCGATAACCATTCGAATCGAAACAACAAGGAGATCGAAACCAAGGCTCTGATACCACTTTGTGACGCCCTGGAATCGGTACTATGTAGATTTAATCGCTCCCGCCGAAATCCGCATAATAACGATTTTAGGTCGCCCACCAGACATAATGTGCACGCCGAAACATGCGCATTATGTGGGTGGAATTGTGATAACATTACAACAGTTCCGATACATCCACAAATACAACAGAAGATATATAAAATACAACAACGACTCGAACGAGTCAAGATACAAATAATACAATACAAAGATTCAAATGACAGCGGAAGCAAAATAGTATCCGACTACGGATAAGATACAAATTGGACTAAGAGTGCTGAAGATAAGCAATGGCGCCATATCCCTGCCCAGCCAAGCCGGAGGGATTCCCAAGCTAACGTCGTCAGACTTCAAACCTGTTGACTGCACATAAAGCACATCCCAAAAGAGGGTCAGGGCACTCCCTGGCAAGCAAAACCGACTTTCCTACTTTCTACACCATCTCCCAAAATATAGGGGAGGTGGACTTAGCGGCAGCAGCACTAGCAACCTAAAGAGACACGCTACAACTTCCGTCTAATCAGAAAGGGATAAGAGAGCGCATAAAGTAAACATCTACAACTAACACCAATCATAACCCATTCTCGAATTAACCCCCTCAACCAAGTATGAGGAAGCAATTCGGGAAAACTCACACATTGAACAATTTTAGTTACAAGTTATTGTGAAAGTAATTCTATATTACTAGTCAGGTTAATTAACAATGATTAGGTGTAAGTTGTCTATGATCTTGTTAGCCAGCATCATCACAAAGTCGTCCATAACCGTGGACACGGCTCATCGATAAGATTATACCCTGCAGGGGTGCACTACTGGACCCGTACTCGTTCGATCAACCCCAAAAGCAAAGCCAGAAGCTAGGGCATCTCAACACGGCAAATCTCTTCTCTACAACCCATCCAGGGAACCGCATGATTGTGTGCACGGCTAATCAGGTCCAGTCCCCGCGGGATACGACCTTCATAGCACTCTAAGAACGTGCCACCCTATATGAGAATCGACTACTCCATCATCATGAGATCGTTAGGTAACAATATGCATGCATCAAATGGAAAGCCCGAACTACTTGCGGCGCCCTGGATAAGAGGCGGATTAGATCGAAGCCGCGGGGGGCTCCATAGGGCCTCCCACAAGCGGTTAGTGCGCTCAAATTTGGATCCGAGGACAAGAACTGAGTTCCTAGGTCGACACTTAGCAGAACAAAGCACCTCGCAAGGCCTTCCGCCGGTGCCTTATATTTTAATTATAATACCCCAATATAAGACAACATTTTATTAAGGTAGACTAACCTATCATGCTAAGCAGGTGAAAATAAATAAGACATACGGACGACAAGCACAAACAACTCTAAGCATGCGCTACGACTCGCAAGGCCAACAGATAAACATGCAACAGGTATTAGGATGTGGGGATAAAGCTGTATAGGCTGCAGGATAAACATGTGATGAGATCGCAATAAGAATCGAATACTAGGGTAGCAGAGATCAACGGCAGGAATGAAAGACAATGTATAGGTAAACAAGCAAACTTTGCTTGCCTGGAATCCCGCATGGAAGCAGATCTTGTCGTGGCTCACACATCTCAACGTCGTATCCGCGAAGAAGCAACAAACACTGGAAAGCGTAAAAGATGCAATTTACCACTACGGCAAAAGATTCAGCATGATCATACAAGAATGATGCGTGGCATGGCGAGATGTAATTTGAGATGCACTTAACTCAAATTAAGCGGAACCGGGGTTCCGACAATTAATACTTAGGTGCAAGTTATTTATCTACTCCACAAATTAAATGTTCATTAACATGGCAAGAAATGGCAAAGATGATCTAGTCAAATTAAATGGAATGGGGCAATACATATAGTGATTTGCCCCACACATCTCATATTTATTATTTAGGTGATTTGCTACACCCGCAAACCCAAGAGATGCAACAAATGCAATTATGATGCGATATGCACAAGATATATGACATTTAATAAAAAAATAGGTTTTAGGGTTAGGGTTTGGGTTCGTACGTCGGATCGGGTGAACTCGGGTTTGAAACCGACGTCTTCGGTCCGTAGAGGAAGTAGTGGTCGTCGGGGAAGTAGTCGCCGCGGAACCGGGGCATCGTCGTTTGTCGGTGTCGTGGAAGTGGTCGGGGTAGTTGTACTCGGTCATCATCGTTGACGGTCGCGACACGTAGGAGTACGACAAACGGACAAAGGAAAAGCGCACGGGCGGGCACCGCGACACAGACACGGGCGGTCACGGAAACGTGGCACCGGAAGAGGACGTGCACGCGCACGTAGCAACACCACGAAGGGTGGACAACTCGGACACAAAAATGACGTTGGGGTCTTGCGGGCATTTCGTCGAACACTTTGCGGGCGGCGGAGGCGGGGACGCCACCGGACGGAGAACCGGGCTCGGTGCGGCGTGGGGCGGCGGCGGTGTGCACGCGGCCGGGGAGAGGCGGCGGCGGTGGCGCGCTGAGGCACGGCGGCGGCGACTGGTGTGGGCGGAGGCGCGCGGTACGGGCGATGGAGGCGCGCAGCACGGCGCGGCACAGAGGCGTGAGGGGCGGCGGCGACGCGGCGAGCGGCTGCGCGGCGCGAGAGGCGGAGGAGGCCGGGGCGCGGGGCGCACGGCGCGGATGCGGGCGTGCGGGGCGGCCGGCGGTGGAGCACGGCGACGTGGGGCGGCGTGAGGGCGCGGCGCACGGAGGAGCTCGGCCGGAGCAGGGGGAAACTGGGAGGAGGCGACGGGAGGAGCTCGGTGGGGAGTTGGGCGGCCGGGGAGCGCGAGAGAGGCGGCGCGGCCGGCCGGCGGCGGCGCGGGCGCGCGAGGCGCGGCGGCGGCGCGGGCGCGCGAGGCGCGGCGGCGGGCAACGGTGGGGCTCACTGCGGCGGCGGCTACGGGCGGGCGCAGGCGGCGGGAGCTCGGGCGGACGTAGCGTGGCGCGCGTCGCGGGCGAGCGGCGGCGGGGCGAGCGGCGCGGCGGCGGAGCAGAGGGGAAGATGCCGGAGGCGGCGGCCCGGGGGGAGGCGCACGGGTCGGGGAGCACGGGCGAGCTCGGGAGGGCTGGTGCGTGCGGGATGGGGAGGAAGGAAGGAGAAGGAAAAAAGAAGGAAAAAGAAAAAGAAGAAAGAAAAGAAAAGAAAAAAGGAGGGGGAAAAAGAAAAGAAAAGGGTGTGGAAGGACCTTTTACTAAAACAGAAAAAAGGGTGGCTGCAAAAAGGCAGGGGGGTGGGAAATAAGTTTCCTGGGGAAACCCTAGGGTTTGCTTAGGTGGGCTTGGCCTTTTATTTCTCTCCCCATTATTCTTTTTGGTTTTCTATTTTTAAAACAAAAACGAAAAGGAATTTGAATACAAAACCTTTACAAAATATTTTTAGTTTTGAATAGACAATCTAATAAACTAGTTTTTAACATTTTTAAAATATTTGAAAATAACACATTTTTAATTATGGAAAATTAATTTAAATGCAACAAATTAAATTAATGCGATGCGATGCCATGTCGATGCAAAACGAAAACTCACAAATCAAAAGGGGATAAATCCCGGGGCGTTACACCACCTTGGGCCGGCGCACCCTCCCTAGCCGCACCAAGGCTGTGGGATAGTCCCACATTGCATGGCTAGGGAGGTTGGCTCCCCCCGGGAGCCTATATAAGAAGGGGCACCCCTGGCCTTTGAATTCACAAATTAATTCACTAATTCTCTCTCGATCTCGTGATTCCCTTTGTTGGAGTCGCGCCGAGTAGAGGAGGGGGATCTCTACCACCATAGCCCGCTGCCGCGCTGCTGGTGTTCTGGTCCAAGTCTTCCGCTGCTCGTCTTGGACTGGAGCTTCGGAGGCCGTCGTCTCCACCGTATGTGTGTGACGCCCTGCGAGGTGCTGCGCTAGCGGTACTCGGAGGCCTACTTCTTCCACCCGACCTCGGGGTGATCTTCGTCGTCTTCGTCGCGCCAAGTTCTCCGCGACCTAGAGGTTGGCTACTTCTTCTTCGTCGTCAACGCTTGTGTGGGAGCGTAATCCCCGCTATTCGGTCTACGAGGGTATGTATTCCGATCTCCGCCGTACTACTATATCTGCATAGTGTAGATTTTGGCTAGTTTAAGGATATCGTTGCTAGGAATTTTTTTTGTTTCCTGCACTCGATCCCCTTCAGTGGTATCAGAGCCGATCTATCGTAGATATAGCTGTACACTTTTAGAATCCGTGTTCTGCACGGGGGCACCGTTCCTGTTATTATCTACCCTCTGGCATGCACTTGTGATTCCAGCGGCATCGAGTTGATGAAGCGGCCCGGACCGACTTTACGCGTACGCTTACGCGAGACTGGTTCCACTACTGACATACGGCTTGCACCGTATCTGTGGCTGGCGGGTGCTTGTTTCTCTCTCTTTAGTTGGCTTTGCATTTTATATGGAGGGCCCGAAAGGGATGCTTAAACATGCAATTATTGGATCGTTGTTTTGGTCATTAGGTTCGTAGGTATGAAGCGGTTCTATTTACGAAAGCCCCGAGCCACGTAAAATATGCAAAAGATAAAGTAGAAGCGTCTAACTTTATTTTGCAGGAAATGGTCAAGGTAGGTTTATTAAATTGTTTATAAACTGCGGGCGCCAAGAAGACCATGGCGCAATGGACTATATCACATTGCATTACATTTGATGTTTTGTGTGCATCTTATATTGTGTGATTGTATATATAGTATATATTAGTTACACGGCGATAGCTATATAAGATGATCCCTTCAAAATACCACTAGTGTTCTCCCTCCAACGCGCACCACCAAGAAAGTACTACGTTATGAGGCAGGCCGTGATGATCGGGTGTCAGACATATCTATGTTCGCATACGGTGGGTGTAAGCCATGTTGCACAAGCGTCAACGTGGAGGTTTTTGGTGGCGAGCCTAGCATATTCAGAAATATGACCTCGGAACAGGGAGACCGAAAGGTCGAGCAGGAGTCACAAAATTGGTGTGGCGGACTTTTGTCTACTCTTGAAGTTGTGCCGCCGGCTCTGATGATGAGGGGTGGTGCAATAGATGGGGGTCGTGTAATCGCTTAAACGACCAGGAGGGATGTTCGTTTGAGTGGGAGTTCGGATAGTTATTTTCTAAAATACTAGAACTCAGAATATAATGAACATAGTCTGTTTTACAAACCTTTGTAGATATTAACCATTGTGATAGCATCTTTTCAAATTAGGCGCATTCCTGCGATTGAGAAACTTAAAAGGTTGGGTCCAAACTTCATAGTTTTATGCTTTAGCTTGAGGATACTCCTTGTTTAAACCGTTAGCTCTTTGTGTTACAATACCCGCTAGGAGATAAACCCGGAGATTCCGCTAACAAAAGATAATTTGGATTATCGGATTTTGTGCGGATGATATCATCATAGTCCAGTGTATGCTATGATCTCTGCCATAAAGAACAAACGGTGGGTACGAGTTTTTAGATCGCGAACATATGATATGGTCGTTAAACTCGTGGTACCCCAAACGTTGGGTTGATGAAGTTTATCAGTACGTTGACTGATTGTTTTCTCAACCAAGATGGAAGAGAATACACACATTGAGGGAGCACGTGGCGGTCATACTTAATGATGTATGTTCATACTTAATGAACATTGAGACGCCTCGCTCGTCTCAATCACTGGATGACAGACATCGTTGCCAAGTGCAAATCCTCTGTCATAGACTATGTCATGCAAGGGGAATCATTCACCTTCATGGTTCTTGATTACGGTGGAAGTATCAAGAAAATAAAACAGATCGCCGGAAGTCATCAATGATGATGGTGTATATATGATATACATGTTATGAATGTTTTAGCTAAGCAAGTACTCGCAGTAGTGACTAAGTTTTGAACTAGTCATGTTTTGTGAAAAACCAGGTTTACTGCTAGAGTAACTTGAAAGGATGAGGCGACATTGCGTGTTGATAATGGCAATAAAGTTGTTGTGATGGCCATAGACACTCTCCCTCTAGATCTACCATTTGGGTAAATTCATTATGATCGCCTGTTAGTATGATCGTTACAAGTGTGTCTCCTCTAGCGAGACACTTGTTCATACATGATAGTGACAAATTGGTGTCCTATATTTATGAAGTAATGATCATATGCGGATTTGAATTTAGATGGTAGAAGCTCCCACATTCATAATATTAATGCCAAAGGATACAAACTTAATAAAGACACCACATATGTGTGGCACTACCGTTTAGTCATGTCAATGTTATATGCATTAGCTCCAAACTGGATGGACCTACAAGTCCTAAGATTTGATCTTTTGACACTTGCAAAATAACTGTGACACCATTTTCGGAAAGCGGGCATATAAATTATTGATAGTCATACATCGAGATGTATGTAGTTCAATGAAGTAATTGACGGGTAGTGGAGACCTTTATTTCGTGAACTTCACTGAACGTTTTGAGTATAGCTTGTTGAGAATCGTGCATTTCGGTGTATGTGAATCAATGAAGTACTTTAACGTATAGTGGAAGTCTTTATTTCATAGACTTCATGAACATTCGAATAGATATATGGATATCCACTCGGGGAATGTTGGCCTGGAAATTGTGATTCAATCAAACAAGTCCAAAATGAAGTAGGAAATAAACTTAACAAGAAAATCAAATTCCCGCGATGCAAATCGAGGAAATAAAGGTTTGAGTTATAATGTTGGCACATCATTGGAAGACTTGTGAGAAGAGTTCCACAAATTACGTCGCATGGAACACCATAGTGTTATGGTGTGTTAGGACGTCGTAATTGCACCCTATCGGATAGTGTGTGGTAAATAAATCTCTTACCGAATTATTGTGATCATTAGAGTCATATGGTAGAAACGTAAACACTCACGTTAGCAAATAGGGAAACCATTTGAATACATGGAGACAATACCATACGAGTGATGGCATGGCTTTTGAGCCTGGATTGTCGTTTCAGCAATTTAGTGTTTCGATGTAATCGAACCTAAAATGGATTAATCTTTGTAGTATACCCTACCTAAAGAGTTAGTTGGGTACATGTCTCACGGCATAGGAAAAATCATTGCCGGGATATACCTTGCGAAAGAAATAGTTTCTTGTCCGAGGGTATAAGTGAGAAAGAAAGTAGAGCAAGACGAAGTTGGTGAACTTCTTCTCCAGACATCAGAGTGGCGCAATCGAAAGTGTTTTCGGTGTCAGGCTCCACAGCTTGAAAAAGCTGATGATTCAAGATCATGATGTTCTGAGCTCATACTAAGAGCGTAGGCATACGAGGTTGTGTTCCACACTGTGTGTTACGACAATCTTGTTATGAAGGTCATATTAATAGAATATGATAGACCTACGAACTACGAAGAAGAGATGGTGGAACTAAGTCCAAGAAATGGCTATGAGTCATTTGTGATCCGAAATAAAATCCATATACGGTTACCAGGTATTGACTTGGGAGATCTTCTTGATGGCATCTAGGATGTTAATAGTATATGGAATTTTATGAGAGAGTAGATATTGAGCAGATTCGATTTGTCGTGAAACAGTTCCGACGGACCACATGAGAGTTTGTCTCAAGTGGCGAAGCCTAAATCTATTTTGGGTCGTTTAGCAATCACTATAATTTCGAATGAGAAATTGATAGATGGATAAGGAAACCATGTTTCTTATTAGTGTCATTAAGAAAGAGTTGGTGATCCTGAGGATGCTAAACATGTATGCAAACTTCGGTGGTCCATTCATGGGCTGAAGCTAGCATATCGGAGCTGGAATCTTCACTTTGATAATGTGATCAAAGGATTTTGGAGTTGTCCAAAATAGTTGAAGAAACCTACATTTGCAAAGAAGTGAGTGGGAGCAAAGTAGCTTTCATTGATCTTGTATGCGGAAGGCGTATTTGAGTGGGAGCTAAGTAGCTTTTCCTTGATCTTATATGCGGAAGGCATATTTGAGTGGGAGCTAGGTGTCATTCGTGATTTGGTATGTAACAACATATTGAATGACACAGATCCTCTAGTAGAGTGTAAAGGATTATTTAAGGGATTAAATTTTCTATGAAATGAAGTTAGGAGTATTAGGCATCCGATTTATAATTGTATAGATCGTAAGGGGCTTAATAACATTATGTCGGAATATTTCCTTAGTCAAGATTCTGAAGTGTTTCAGAATAGGACAAGCAAAGAAAGAGGTTCTTGCTTGTATGACTAGGTAAAATATTAAGTTTATCTTGGCATTTTCAGTTATAGCAAATGATGTTTGACATTATCTATGTATCAGAAATAGATGCTATCAGACTGAAAGCTCGACTTAGTGTGACCCGAGTTCTTAGTTGAAGAACAGGTTCTAGAGTGATCCTTGTGTGGATCAATGAACAAACGTTAAGTTTATTCTTCAGTGTCTATGAGAACTGAAGATAGGTTTTCTAGTAACGGGTAAGAGTGGAATGGAAACTTGCCGTAAAGCGGTTACGATGATGCAAGTTATTACACTGACCCATACGACTAGAAATCTCATATAGGAGATGTCCTTTATTTTGAAGAAAGACATGGTTAGTTTGCGAAGTCGCATATGAATGCACTGTCGCACAATCTACATAGGTATAGAAATATATCGCCACTTTAGAAGTAGCAAGTGTGATTGGACTGAGCAGTTTTCCGAGCGTAGGTGGTCCTCTTAATAGATCTCTTAGACTTTTAAGGCGCATGCTACGAGAATGCTCGAGTCTCACTCCATCCACTGAGATATATTTCACCGTCATCGTAAGATACGGGTTGATGTCAAACTAGGTGACATAGAAGTGTTGCAAAGCACATATAGGTCTCAATGTGTGGGATCTATTGACTGTATTCTTCTTCGACGAGGCGAGCATGCACAAGGATGCTATTGGTGTTGAGCTTTTACCAAGTTGTAAACTAGATTAAGTGTTACTCTAGTGCAAGTGGGAGACTGAAGGGAATATGCCCTAGAGGCACTTAATAAACATAGTTTATTTGCAATATCCCAATTGTTCATTATATGTTTTATACCATGCTATAACTGTATTAAGCGGAAACATTAATACAGGTGTGGAAGATAAACAACGAGGTCCCTAGTAGCCTCTACTAAGACTAGTTTCGTTGCGCGATTGATGATCGAGGTTTTCCGATCATAGGGCATGGCGCCCGTCGGCAATGGAAGTCATATCGTTAGGTGTAACGATGTGATGGACATACCCAGTATTTATAGGACATAGTCGTTACGCCTTAAGACCGTGAAATCAACTCTTATTGTTATCCCTGGAAGATACTTTGATCGCACCAAACGTCATATCTTATCTAGTGTGACAATAACGGTGATACTTTTGGGTATCGGAAGGGGGTAGTTGAGACGAGGGGTCAACATCGGGATTTGTCAGTCCGCATAGCCGGATAGATACTCTAGGTCCCACTCGGTGAGATTATGTCAAATGAGTTTGCAAACATGTGACTAGGTCACCAGCTGACATAATATTATAGACGAGTAGAAGATAGCGATGTCGGTAACGAGATCATGCAAGGTATGAAGATATCTAAGAATGATGCTCGGACACGCTAAGTATCGCCATGACAAAGGGTTTAAGACTATACGTCCAGGTTTGATAGATAAAAGTCATTCGTTATATCACAGGGATTAATTCATGGGGTCCAGGCCTACGAGTTAGTCGTCGATCATAGAGGAGTCTTGATCGTACCTGTTATTATATAGAACCGCTAGGGTAACACACTTAAGGGGTTTCGACAAGACCTGTTATTTTATATATTTATTTTTTTTCGAATTTTTAAAGGCTGGCTTCCCTAAATGGGCCTTCTGGTGGAAAGAAGGCCCATGAGGGGGGGAAAGTCCCCCAGGGCATCGGATTGAGGGAGGGCCGGCCTAGGTGGGCCAAATGGGGCCCACCTAGGGCCGGCGCACCCTCCCTAGCCGCACCAAGGCTGTGGGATAGTCCCACATTGCCTGGCTAGGGAGGTTGGCTCCCCCCGGGAGCCTATATAAGAAGGGGCACCCCTGGCCTTTTAATTCACCAATTAATTCCCTAATTCTCTCTCGATCTCGTGATTCCCTTTGTCGGAGTAGCGCCGAGTAGAGGAGGGGGATCTCTTCCACCATAGCCCGCTGCCGCGCTGCTGGTGTTCCGGTCCAAGTCTTCCGCTGCTCATCTTGGACTGGAGCTTCGGAGGCCGTCGTCTCCACCGTATGTGTGTGACGCCCTGCGAGGTGCTGCGCTAGCGGTACTCGGAGGCCTACTTCCTCCACCCGACCTCGGGGTCATCTTCGTCGTCTTCGTCGCGCCAAGTTCTCCGCGACCTAGAGGTCGGCTACGTCGTCTTCGTCGTTAACGCTTGTGCGGAAGCGTAATCCCCGCTATTCGATCTACGAGGGTATGTATTCCGATCTCCGCCGTACTACTATATCTGCATAGTGTAGATCTTGGCTAGTTTAAGGATATCGTTGCTAGGAATTTTTTTGTTTTCTGCACTCGATCCCCTTCACAAGGTCTATCGAACTCAAGGAGGTAGAGGTCAAAGATATTCCTCTCAAGCAACCCTGCAATTAAGATACGAGAAGTCTCTTGTGTCCCCAACACACCCAATACACTTGTCAGATGTATAGGTGCACTAGTGATGCGAAGAGATAGTGAAATACACCCAACCTCTAGAGTGCATAATATATAAAGAGTAGCATCACATATTCAACTAGATTACAAAGCTCATGTTCACACAAAAGATAAGATCATGGGAGAGAGAGATAAACCACATGGCTATCGTAGATCCCGCAGCCCCGGGGGAGAACTACTCACTCCTCATCGCAGGAGTCAGCAACGGCGATGGAGATGGTGGTGGAGTCGATGGAGATGGCACCGGGGGCAATTCCCTGTCCCGACAGGGTGCCGAAACAGAGACTTCTGTCCCCCGAATCTTGTCTTCGATGGCAGTGGCGTTCGGGACCCGTGGAGGAAATAATGAAAGTCGTCCAAGCGTTTTTAGGTCAGGAGGTATTTATGGGCGAAAGGGCGATGACGGTGGGCGCCCGAGGTGTCGGGGGGCTGCCCCCCGGGTAGGGCAGATCCCGACACAATTCTGCAGTATGACAACAGTGATTGACCTTTGAAGAGTGCAAGGGCCACCCTTTGGTGCAATGGAGGGGTAACTTGACCTTTCGGAGCTGGATAAGCCCAAGGTGTCTCTTGGGGGACGCAATGGCCATCCATGGAATCTATAAATAGCCCCCCCAGGTCCTCAGAGCGGCATAAGCCCAAGCGGATGGTTCCTCTAAGAACTAGCTTCTCGAAGATGTCTTTGGTAGCAGCCCAAGACATCTTCGGGAGGCTAGGCCTAGAGCTGCTCATCTTAAGTGCTACTCGGGTACATCCGGAAAGGATCTCGGAGGCTCCGGGTAAACTCCCCGGTGGAGAAGATCCCGGGTGAACCGGATAGACTCCCCGGGTAGGTGAGAAGGATCCAAGCCCGCTCCCCGGGTACAGGCTAACCGACATATAGATCTCGGTCCTAGCAGGTTGTTCAGTATGTGCAGGAAAGACTTACAGGATGGAGCAAGGAGGTAGACGGCATGGGAGATGCCGGTGGGACGTCAACGGTCCGGAGCAGGCTTTCCCGCCTAGCACGGGGGGAAGTCCCATCCCCCCTGACACGGAAGCATGGTCACCTCCCGCCTGACACAGGAGCATGTCAGCCGGTACGATAACGGTACTACAAGATCGGACATGCCTAGCCCGGCAATCCGGAAAAGGCTACTCGGGATGGGCAAAGCCATGTCTTGTCTCTGACAGAGGGACAATGATGTTCCAGGACGACGCCTGCCGTCCTTGCCGGAATGATGACGACAGGGCTATGCCGGATAGCTCGGCGGCTAGGTCGCACTAGTCAGCGTCGACATAACCGTTAGGCCTGTCTGGTGGGGCCATCCCGGATTAGGGTTTCCGGCCCTCCCGGCCGGAAACCTATAAAAGGCGCCATAACTGCTCCTGTGGGAGAGAGACCAACTTGAGAGCCAAAACCTTAGGTTCATTTACTCCTAGTGCATTCACTCCTCCCTCTCTCTAGTTCATCTTGTTCATCGTGTTCATCACCGAAAGAGCTCCAAGAGCATGTTGTAGATCTTATTCCACACTTATATTGAGAGGAAAGGCAAGAGTAGGAGTGTTACCTCCCCACGAGGGCCCCGAACCTGGGTACATCGTGTGTGTATTTACTAAATCTTCTCTCGTTCCCTTCCGTGGTGTTTTGCGTTCTTCGGAGATCCCAATTATTCCGGCATCCTCCTTTTTGCGAGCTCTTTAGTTCGCTAGCCCTCCCCGGATCCACCAGCGTCCACCGGCCCCACACTTTAGCAATCCTATGGCATCTGCCGTGACACAACCACGATAGTTGGTGCCCACCGTGGGGCAGACAGAGGCGCTGGCTGGTGTACACATCCATACGGGTTCCTCCGTTCGCTCTGGCCTCAGAGTTCTCTCCGGCCTGGTAATCAGGCTGGGAGAGATGGATTTCGTCAGCGACAATGCCGGTTGCTTCCGGAACAAGCCCTTCCCGGCCAACGGATGCCTCATCGACTTCGGTGTCTTCACCACCTACGTCGCCACCGAGGTCATCTGCAACTACCCAGATGTTGTCCTGGAGGCTGAAGATCCCCCCATGCTCCGGGCCGCCCGGGGTCCGCGTGTCGATCGCCCCGCGGGCTGCGTCGCGGTCATGATGGTCGGGGTGACGGAGGAGGTGTTCCAGGATGCCCCCGATGGTGATGCCGGCGCTCCCCGGGTTTTGTTAGCAAAACCTCCGCAGGAGAGAGGTGCTGCCCGAGACGGTGATCCTCAGCCATCTCACCCTTGTCGCCGCCCGGATCCCCTCTCGGGTCTGGTAGCCAAGCTGGCTGTCCCTGTGACAGTAGATGTGGATACCCAAGTCATCTCGGCTGATTTGGACGAGCAGCGCAAGTTGTTGCTCGTGGAGGCACAAGAGAACGCCGAGATCCGGCGTGAACTTTGTGCCAGTCTCCGGGAGTACAATGCAGCTCACGGGTTCCCCAAGATAGTCTCTCGGGACAAGCGCATTGCTGACCTGCGCAAAAAGGGCAGAATGGTGAATGACGAGTTGGCGGGTAGCACGGCGCCTAGCCATAGCGGGACGGATAGTATGATCTCGGCAGAGACGCCGGTGTACAGCTCGCCTGCCAAAACTCTTAGAGCTGCAGAGGCAGCTATGGCCGAGTTGGCCAGGCTATCCAGAGAAGCTCTGCGTAAGTAGCAAGAGCGGGTCAATGAGTTAGTCATAGAGGCTAACCGGCAAAACAAGGCCTTCAAGAAGAATAATCCGGGAGTTGGATCCCAGGTATATTCGGCTAGGGCCGAGAGCGACAAATCGGGTGGAGAGGCTTCCTCTCTGCATCCGAGTAAAAGCAAGAGCAAGAGCCGCAGCCGGAGCAGGGGCTCCCGGAAAAACAAGAAATTGCAGGCATATGACCCGGCCTTTGCCGGAGTTCAGCAAGCCGGAAGAAACAATCCCGGTCAAGCTCAGGGTAGCCATGGTGGTGGTAACCAGGGTGTAGGAAACAATGTTGCGGCAAGCCACGACAATCCACCCCGGTATCCACCACAAAGTCAGGGACACCGGCAGAGAGAGGCCGCTTCTGTCCCACAACAAGCCATAGTTCCTGTGGTTAACCGAAATGATGATGGCAACTCGAGGTTGCAGCAACTCGGATACCAGCCTAACGAGAATCCCTTGGGATCCCGGATAGGAACTCGACAGTTAGATCCCGTTGATGCCCGGATCAGGCTCGACCGGATTCACCAATCCGAGTTGGTTGAAGAACAAGGACCTCCGGGACCTGTATGCTTTGGACCTCGGATCATGCGGGAACCGGCTGTAAGAAATTTCCAGCTCAACCGGGGTGCCAAGACCTATGACGGCAGCTCGAAGCCGGAGGACTGGTTAACCAACTATGTAACTGCAGTAAGCCTAGACGGTGGAAACAGACGCTGGGCAGTACGGTATATACCGCAGATGTTGGAAGGACCCGCCCGGATTTGGCTGAACAACTTGAGGACTGGCAGCATAGACTGTTGGTTGGATTTCGAGGAGGCCTTCATCAGCATCTTCACCAGCACGTACAAGAGGCCCAACCGACCTCAGCAGCTCGCCATCTGCCGGCAAAGGAGCAACGAAACCGACCGGGAGTACCTTACTCGGTGGAGCAACAATCGCAATTCTTGCGAAGGGGTTGTTGAGGCACAGGCCATCTCGTGGTTTGCGCAGGGATGCCGGCATGGCTCTATGCTTTGGCAAAAGCTACAAAGAAAGATGCCGGCAACCTTGGCTGAGACCATGCGCATCGCCGACACCTACACGCTTGGAGATCCCATGCAACCCCTAGTGGATGTCGGAGACTCCAACAGGAGGAATGCGGGAACTCAGCGTTCGGGGCCGAGCAGAAGCCATGATCGCCACGATTTCGGCCCGAAAAGGAGCCAGCCCGAGTTCCACTATGCCTCGCAGCAGGTTGCAGCTGTTGGCCGAGATCAGGGAGATGCCGGCAGCAATCAGCGGCAGAAAACAACTGGCCCGGCTTGGGGTCAGAGCCAAGAAGTGCAGAAGACTTGGGTGGACCAGAAGAAGCCCCTGACGTATGAAGAGATGTTGAACAAGCCATGCTGCTATCATACGTTGGAGGCCAACAAGCCTGCAAACCAGTCTACCCGGCAGTGCAGCTGGTATCAGCACACATTGCAAGAGGGCAGCGCGGGGGCTACTCGGCCAAATGCTCCGGCGTCACGACCGAACATCCCGAGACCCCGTCCACCGCTATCCGGTGCCAATGCAGTCTGGATTAATCCACCCAACCAGGGACCCCCTCCCAGACCGGTGAACATGGTCCACACCCGGAATGATAATGGCGCTGGTCCGAGTAACCAAGCCGGACACCAACAGGGCAACTATCGGGAGGCACATCAGAGCTATGTGGCCTTCGTGACCGAGCCCACTGACCGGAAGAGTGTGCGACATCGTGCTCTGGAGGTAAACAATGTGAATCCGGTGGTGCCCAAGTTCCTACATTGGTCCGAGATGGAAATCACTTGGAGTCGGAAGGATCACCCCCGGGTTATGCCTAAGCCCGGTGGCTACGCTCTGGTGGTGGACCCGACATTTGTCGGACCAAGCCTCAACGTCTGCTTCAGCCGGGTACTTATTGACAATGGCAGTGCCATTAACATTATGTACAAGGATACCATGCTGAAGTTAGGGGTGTCCATGAACACGCTGCTCCCAACCGAGACCACCTTTCACGTCATTGTACCTGGGGTCTCCTGCTCCCCTATGGGCAAGATCTGGGTTGAGGTGTTATTTGGAACCCGGGAAAATTGTCGGACAGAGAGCCTAGAATTCGAGGTGGTGGATCTCGAGAGTCCATACCATGCACTTATTGGCAGACCCGCACTGGCCAAGTTCATGATATCCACCCACATGGGGTACCTGAAGATGAAGATGCCGGGTCCAAATGGGGTGATCACCATAGCAGGAGACCACAAGCGCTCTATGGATTGTGCAACTGCCGGCTCAAACTTAGCCGAGTCCCTGGTCATTGCGGAGGAGAAAAAGAGGATTCAGCAGGTATGGCACTGGCGCAGACCTCGCAACTCGGAATGCCCGGGATGGTGAACCCGGAGCAGAACGCCTCATTCCAGGCATCGAAGGAGACGAAGAAGGTGGGGGTTGACCCCAGCTACCCGGAGCGCCAGGTCATCATCGGCAGCAGCCTGGACAGCAAATAGGAAGGCGATCTCGTCGACTTCCTCCGTGAGAATCGGGATGCTTTTGCGTGGTCAAGTGATGATTTGCAAGGCGTTCCGAGGGAGTTGGCTGAGCACTCACTATTTGTTAGGCCGGATGCGAAGCCGGTGAAGCAACCGACTAGGCGACTCTCGGACAAGAGAAGAGCGACAATCATGGAGCATCTGGCAGTACTGCTGGCTGCCGGATTAGTGATGGAAGTACTGCACCCGGATTGGATTTCGAATCCGGTCCTGGTAGAGAAGAAGAAAGATGATCCCCTCCTGCTTAAGGTGTGGCGCATGTGCATCGACTTCACCAACCTCAACAAGGCTTGCCCGAAAGATCCTTTTCCACTTCCCCGGATAGATCAAGTGATCGATTCCACTGCCGGGAGTGAACTTTTGACTTTTCTAGATGCTTATTCATATTTTCACCAGATACCTTTGAATCCGGATGATCAATTGAAATCTGCTTTTATCACCCCGTATGGGGCTTATTGCTATCATGTCATGACTTTTGGTCTGAGAAATGCTGGTGCTACATACCAGAGGTGCATGCAAAAATGTTTACATGACCAGATAGGCCGGAATGCCGAAGTCTATGTCGATGACATAGTCATAAAAACAAAAGAAAGATCCTCTCTGATCGATGATCTGAGGGAAACATTTAAAAACTTAAGGAGATTCCGGATGAAGTTGAATCCGGATAAATTCACATTCGGCGTTCCGGCAGGAAGACTACTCGGTTTCCTCATTTCAAGCCGGGGAATTGAGGTCAACCCGGGTAAGATACGGGCAATCGAGAGCATGAAGCTGCCGGCATGTCTCAAAGACGTGCAGAAGTTTACTGGTTGCTTGGCGTCCCTGAGTCGCTTTGTGAGCCGACTAGGGGAGAAGGCCTAACCCTTGTATCAGCTGATGAAAAAGAGTAAAAACTTCGTATGGACTCCGCAAGCTAATGCGGCGTTCAATGACTTGAAAAGAATGCTCTCATCGGCACCAGTGTTGGCATCCCCATTGCCCAAGGAGCCCATGTTGTTTTATATTGCTGCTACTAACCGGGTAGTAAGTGTAGCCATTGTCGTGGAAAGAGAAGAAGGGGACAAGATGATACAGAGGCCGGTGTATTCATTGAGCGAGGTGATCTCGGAATCCAAGCAAAACTACCCGCATTATCAGAAGATGGCATATGGGGTGTACCTGGCAGTGACCAAGCTCAAGCACTATTTTCAAGAGCACCCAATAACAGTGGTGTGCGAGGCTCCCCTAGCCGAGATCATCGGTTGCAAAGATGCTAGCGGCCGGGTTGCCAAATGGGCCATCCAGTTGTCTCCGTACGCTCCGGCATACGAGAGACGTGACGCCATTAAGTCGCAGGCGCTGCCGGACTTGTTGGTGGACTGGGCCGAGATGCAGTACGAGCCTCCATCTCGCGACTACAACTTCTGGAGGATGCATTTCGATGGTTCCAAGGCCAAGATCGGATTGGGTGCCGGAGTGGTCCTCACCTCACCGAAGCAAGATGTGCTGAGATATGTCCTGCAAATTCATTTCCGGGCATCCAACAATGTCGCCGAATATGAAGCCTTAGTTCATGGACTGAACGTCGCCAAGGAAATCGGCATCCACCGGATAGAATGTTTCGGCGATTCCGACCTCGTGGTGCAGCAGGTGTCGGGGAACTGGGATGCAATTGACGCCAACATGGCCTTGTATCGGTTCCATGTGCAGAAAATTTCCGGATTTTTTGAAGGTTGCGAGTTCAAACACATACCCAGAGGGGAAAACGAAGCAGCAGATGTGTTGTCCAAGCTAGGGTCATCTCGGGAGGCCATCCCACCCGGGATCGCTCTCGATCATCTGAGGAAGCCATCTATCCAGTCTTCGCTTGAGTCGGATTCTATCTTAATCCCCAAGGAGCATGGTTCGGAAGCTGTACCTATGGAGGTGGAAGTCGGGAACATTGAGTTGAACCCGAGGACTGCATCACAGGACTCGGAGAGACTAAATAGCATGATGATGGAAGTAATGTCGGCAGAGCCAATGGACATAGATGCCCCCAGTTCGACCTGTCCCAGGATGGGCACAGCCCATCATGGCGTACATATTGGATGGAACCCTCCTGGAGAACGAGGTAGAAGCCCGGCAAATACTGAGGAGATCCAAGGCATACACCGTCATCAATCAAGAGATGTACAAGAGAAGTGTCACCGAGGTGCTCCAAAGGTGTGTGGAACCCGAGGAAGGCCAAGATATGCTATTGGAAATACACCAAGGGGAGTGTGGACATCATGCATCGTCTCGGGCACTGGTGGCAAAACTGTTCCGGCATGGGTTCTATGGGCTTACTGCCTTGCAGCAGGCAGAGGACATTGTCCGTAAGTGTGGAGGATGCCAGAGGTTTGCCCACCGGATACATATGCCGGCATCAGCACTGAAAACAATCCCTATCACTTCGCCATTCGCAGTATGGTGCTTGGACATGGTCGGGCAATTCAAGCCGGCAAGGGGCAATATGACGCACATGCTGGTCATGGTGGACAAGTTTACAAAGTGGATAGAGGTCAAACCAATCCGGAAGTGTGACAGACACACCTCGGTTAAATTCTTGAAAGACATCATCTTGAGATACGGATACCCGCACAGCATCATCACGGACAATGGCACCAATTTTGCTGTGGGGGAGTTCACTCGATTTTTTGCTGAGAAGAGAATCCGGTTGGATGTGGCATCAGTGGCCCACCCGGAAGCCAACGGGCAAGTCGAGAGAGCAAATGCTTTGGTCTTGGCCGGCATCAAAGCCCGCTTGATCGAGCCACTGTTGAGAACTCCGGGGTGTTGGATAGAGGAGATACCGGCAGTGTTGTGGGGTCTCCGGACCGCACCAAACAGATCTACCGAGTACACGCCATTATTCATGGTGTACGGTGCCGAAGCCGTGCTTCCAACCGACATACAGTATGACTCACCAAGGGTTACAATGTTCACCGAGACCGAGGCAAAGGAAGCCCGGGTAGATGATGTGGACTTGCTCGAGGAAGCAAGGGAATTGGCACTATCTCGGTCGGCAATTTATCAACAAAATCTCCGTCGCTATCATAGCCGGAAGGTGCATCCCAGAGTATTCCGAGAAGGGGATCTCGTGCTAATGCTTATCCACAGCACAGCCGGGATGCATAAGCTCTCGCCTCCATGGGAGGGTCCTTTTGTTGTAAGCAAGACATTGCACAATGATTCTTATTACCTTGTAGATGCACAGGAAGCTAGAAAAGGTGTAATGGACAAAGCCGGCGAGGAAACCAAGCGGCCATGGAATGTAGCTTTGCTTCGACCCTTTTACACTTAAAGGGTGCAATGTATGTATCTCGGTTTCCCTATAAATGAAATTTCGGCACCCCGAGGTGTTACTCGGGGACTGCCTGCCCAAAGTTCTCCTTTATATTAACTTGCATGTCGGTACCCTCGGGAGGAACCCGGGGCTGCCTCGTTTTATGCCTTCTATTTTTTCTATTACCATTTTATGCATGCCGGCAACCCAGTGAGGAACTCGGGGACTGCCTGTTAATTATTTTTGGTTTAGTGTATGCCCGGCAAGTTCCGAGATCGATTTTCTAGTCGGAGTAATGTATGTCATGTAAAATAATCTTGTGACTCGACTGACGAACACCGAAATGGTAGTCAAGAGCAGAGAGCGTCAAATGTGGGAAACACGAAAACGAACTCGGGGACTCGGGATAGGAACTTCTCCGGCGTATGCGCCTTGTTCGTCCAGTTGTTTATTTTGTTATGTCGGCAATTTAGCAAACTGGAACTCGAATTTTCATAAGTAATGTATACTGTAAAGGGAATTTGGTGACTCGACTATCGAACACCGAAATGGTAGACAAGAGCAGAAATTGCCTAGCTACGGTAAACATGAAAACGAACTCAGGGACTCGTTGCAAAATAAACCGGCATAACTTGTTCACATAAGAAGGAACAGAGTACGAATTAAAATGTATATATTACAATTGCACCCGGCATCCCGGGAATCTAACGTTTCGACACTAAGTGTTTTAAGCAGTGGGGGAAGCCGGCTTCCCAGGCGCGTCGGCAGAGGGAGCAGTGTCAATGGGCTCCTCCACGCTAGCAGTGGTATCCGGAGCCTCCGGGTGCGCCTCGGCGTGAGAAGTCTCGGGCGGCGAAGGAGTAGCAGCTTCTCAGGAGGCCACGGTCGCGGTAGCAGCGCCAGTAGCAGCATCATCATCCTCCGGGATCTCAGCCTCTGCTTCACCGGTTTCACCCGTCTCACCGTCATCTTCGTAATCTGACTCGGAGTCAGAAGCAATGAGGCTCGTGGTGAAGACGCCGATGTCGGCCCAGGACGCGACGCGATGGGCAACCTCTTGGCGATGCCGGATCTTGGCCGGGTCGGTGTACCACGGCGAGATGGTGCGCAGGCGCTGGATCACGTCGAGGTCGAGCCCCTCGTACCAGCTGAGCAAATGGGTCAGGACTTGGTCAGCACCAGCCCGCGCACCGGAGCGCTTCCAAGCGTGAAGTCGCTTGCCGGCATCCCGGAGCGCGGTCGCCAGTTCACTAACCGAGAGGGTAGCGGTGACGCCAGGCCATAAAGCGCCATGGACATGAACAGCCGCGCTGATTAGCTCAGTCCCGATCGACCGGAGAGGTACTATCCGGGCCTTGAGGGCGGCGAGGTGGTCCTCAGTATCCCAAGAATCCGAAATAGGACCCTTCCCGGATCGCTTCTCACGAGCGGCAGCAACTGCAAGGCTGGCGGCTTCTCGGGAGTGCTCAAAATGTCCTTTAAAGAGAAGAGCTGTCAAGCGGCCAGCACATGAGAGTGATAACAACAAAGGAAGAGAGAAAGAGGAAAGGATCTCGGTGAACTTACTATTCAGGTCTCGGTTTAAACCGGTGGGCTCACTAAGCCAGCCATCCGCCTTTGACCGGAGAAGGGCCAACTCGGTCTCGGCGAGGTGCGCGCGCGCCTCGGAATTGTCCAGGGTTTCCTTCTGCTTCTTGGTCGCGTCCAAAAAACGCGCCTTCAAGTCAGTAGCGGCGGACTTGGACTTCTCCAGCTCGGCGTTTAGCCGCAGGATCTCGGACTGAGCCTCCGATAAGGCAGTTTTTTGGTCTACCGAAACCTTTCGCGCGGTGTTCCGCTCCTCCCGGAGTCGCTCCTCTGACTTCTTCGACTGACCGAAGTCAGCAAGAAGCCGGTGGAAGATGCTGCTGCGTTTCTTGCCGCAGTCCTGTGTCAAAAGGTTATCCCATATGAGAACTCGGGAAGGATCCCGGGGACTCGGGAGTATCCGGGATCCACACCGGCTAAACAACTCAACTGGTTATTTTTTCTAAGATTGGAGCCTAGTGGTCTGCTACTCGGTAGAGTCTAGAGCACTAAGCACCAATCTCGGGGACTAGTGTGGATAGAAGAATTAAACTTGGGAGAAAGTAAAAGGAGAAAACTTACATCGATCACCCGGGTGACATCCAGTGCAGCCACCTGGAGAGCGTGAAGGGCTTGGGCGCTGCGGCTCGGACCGGCAGCCTGCAAGTCCCCCACAATGTCGGAGGCATCAGCGGCGAGCCAGGCCTTGTTGTATTCCTCAATAACACGCAGGCCAGGTGCGCCAGGCACGCTCGCGGCAACGATCTCCTGGGATCCTGAAGACACAAAGGAGTCTACGGTTGCTCGCAGCGCCTGCAGGGCGGCAGTGGGGATCTCGGCAGGAGGTGGCGGTAATCCGGAAAACTTACCCTGGGCAGAGGAACCCTTGCTATGGGCCAAGTCTTGGGTCGAAGATTTCGGAGGGGCGCTGGGCTTGGCAGCAACTATCTTCTGCCCGGAGGCCTGGTTGCGTAAGTTCTCGGCAGGAAGATCAGCTTGCCGGGAGGAAGCGGTAGACGGCTTCGGCGGCGGGGTCTTGTGTGAAGTCTACCGGGAAGAGGCGCGCAACACGACTTGCCGCGGAGGAATAGGCGTCTCCGACTCAAGATGGGACACCCGCCGCGGGCTATACGGAATGATTGTATCTTCGGCTCCAGAGCTGGGCGGTACCAGAACCTCAGTCTCCCCGAGATGGGCCTCCGGAGCCGCGACCTCGGGTAGCACAGGACCAGACGTAGGATGCTCATCGTCCTGCGCTGGGTGCCGAAGTGGAGAAGGAGCAGCCCGGGAGGGGCTAGGAGTGCGGGATCCCGGAGGGTGGATACCCGCGGAAGCCGGGACGTCAAGAGCATCTCTATAATGAGCATGTCAGAAAAGACCTCGGAAGAAATCAAAGTCAGATAACTCAAAGCAAGCAAATCATACCCGAAGTCTACAGTGGGGGGACCTTTCCGCCGCCGTGGAGGCTTATCGCCCGGCTGCTTGTTCTGCCTACTCTTCTTGGTGACGCCACCAGATTCACCGACATGGGTGGTGTCGGAGCCCGCGCGTTTCCGGGTCTCGGCGCGCTTCATCACGGCCGCTGATCTCGGAACTACTGGCGGAGCGCAGTTGAGGGGAAGAGCATCAATCACATCGAGTATTTCACAATCGACGTCATCATCATCGTCAGATGCAATGTGGATAGCCTCTAGAGTTGAGGGATTACCCGTAGCAGCAGCGCGGGCTAGAGGAATTGCGAGGTGATCCTCGCCGTCAGGATCCTCCGCCGGCATCTCCTTCGGTACCGTGAAATCCTCCGCAAATTTGCCACCAGCATGCATCGCGTCCTCCGCTGTCTGACGCTCGAACAACTGCAGGAATAAATCATTGCATGACAACCATGTCGATTTCCAGCAGAACCCGGGTGCAAATGGAATTTGGCGAAAGGCAGACACAAGCACCTGCTTCAGTGGTTTTTTGCGGGTACCGGCATCCCGACCCCACGTATAATCCGGTGGCATCTGCGTTCGAGCGATAGCTCGAACGCGCCGCCGGACTGCAGCTTTGTCCAGCGCGAAGATGCTGGTTCTCGTGGGGTCATATACCCCACTTATGTGGCACATCTTATGAACTCGGGTCTGTAGAGGGCAGATCCGGCGGATAATAAAGCAGCGCAGGAGGTCATCCGAGGTCAGGCTATCCGTAAGGACGCTTAGGACATCGTGCATACATCTGATCTCCTCAGTATCTGGGAGCCTATTCCAGAGATCAAACTCGCGGGGAGGACCCATGACGAACTCGGGCAAGTTGATGAAATCCGGGGAGGAAGATCCCGGAGAATCTCCCGAGGCCTCCCGGTTCTTCACGTAGAAGAAGCTCCGCTGCCATTTCCGGCATGACTCCAGCCCCTGGACCTTGGGGAATCCGGAATCGGCGCGAGGGATGATTGTTGCCGCCCCACAGTCAACGAGGTCCTTGACCTTCTTGTACGGGTTCGGGATAACTTGCCGGCGGAGGATGAAATACTTGGCCCAGAGATCCACAAAGGGCCAAATACCGAGATAACCTTCCGTGTACGTGGCGAAGACTGAGAGCATCATGATTGCGTTTGCCGGAAGGTGATGAGGTTGGAGGTTGTAGGTGTCGAGGAAGTCGCGGAAGAAGGGGCTAGCCGGAAGCCCAAACCACCGCTCGAAGTGCGTGAGGAACACTACAAATTCACCGGTTGGGGTTCCGGTTGAACCTCGCCTCCCGGAAGTTGACTCTCGACCTGCGGTGGGATCCGGCGTGTCCGGTATAGCCAATCAAGGTCCCCCTGATTGGTCTCGGAGCCATCCCAGCAACCTCGGACACTCTCGTCGCCCATCTCGGATGGCCCGGAGGACATATCAGAGCTACTCTGCAGGCGGAGTGGCAGTTAGTCGAGTTAGTATGCCGGTGACGGAAGACCCCGGATTGGAAACTCCTAACAACAACCGGGTTCCTATTAAAAAGATCTACCGCAGCCGAACTAATAAGAATTAATCAGCGCAAGAATACCCGAGCGAGGTACGAAGATGAACCAGTCCGGATCGAAACTAAGGCGTGGGATACGCCACCGGCGACGCCGCCCCAAGCGCGCTCGCCGGCGGCGGCGTGGTTCGTGGAGGCGCGAAGTCACGGGCTAATACGGTGGTTCATCACTGTAAGGAAGTTCGCCGGAGAAAGGGGAGGGACTCACCGAAGAGGTTGGCACCGAGGCGCGAGAGATCCGGTGCCTGATGGTGGAGACGAACGGCTCCGCCGGCGGAGGGCAACGGCGGTGCTGAAGCTTCGGGCACGGCGACGGTGGTGCTCGAACTACGATCGCGGCGACGGCGGAGCGCTCGAGATGGTGCGGGGGAGATAGAAGTTTGGGGAAGAAGAGGAGGTGACCGCTCCGATCCCCTATTTATGAGGAGATCCGGAGCGGTTTCCGACTTTCCCGCCCACGATCTCCCAAATCGTGGGTGGGATCGGTTTGTGTCGAGTAACACGTGGCGCCACCCGGAGCGCTCGATCCGGCCACACCATGGGCCACATAGCCCCAACGGTTGGAATTCGGATCTGACGTGGCTCCCGACGCGCGAACCCGAGCAGACGTGCGTGAAGTCAAAAACACTCAAGTGCTTCTCTGGCTCGACAAGACCCCGGGTGGGACCCTCCCCCTAGAGAGGAGTCTTGTCCGGCACGAGTAATGAAATATACCGGCATGACCATACCCGGTTGAGGCCCTAAAGGATATCTAGTTGCCCGAGCAGGGCCTCACGGTTGAAAGGATCTCGGTGAAAGTCATCTCGGCACCAAGGCTGAAGATGGTTCCTTGCTTGTTTGAATGATTTTTCTTCTTAAAGCTGATCCCGCACATCGTCTTGGGTCGCTGCACAGCACCAGCTTCGGGGACTAGTGTCGGGGGGCTGCCCCCCGGGTAGGGCAGATCCCGGCACAATTCTGCAGTATGCCAACAGTGATTGACCTTTGAAGAGTGCAAGGGCCACCCTTTGGTGCACTGGAGGGGTAACTTGACCTTTCGGAGCTGGATAAGCCCAAGGTGTCTCTTGGGGGACGCAATGGCCATCCATGGAATCTATAAATAGCCCCCCCCCCCCCCCCCCCCAGGTCCTCAGAGCGGCATAAGCCCAAGCGGATGGTTCCTCTAAGAACTAGCTTCTCGAAGATGTCTTTGGTAGCAGCCCAAGACATCTTCGGGAGGCTAGGCCTAGAGCTGCTCATCTTAAGTGCTACTTGGGTACATCCGGAAAGGATCTCGGAGGCTCCGGGTAAACTCCCCGGTGGAGAAGATCCAAGGTGAACCGGATAGACTCCCCGGGTAGGTGAGAAGGATCCAAGCTCGCTCCCCGGGTACAGGCTAACCGACATATAGATCTCGGTCCTAGCAGGTTGTTCAGTATGTGTCAGGAAAGACTTACAGGATGGAGCAAGGAGGTAGCCGGCATGGGAGATGCCGGTGGGACGTCAACGGTCCGGAGCAGGCTTTCCCGCCTGGCACGGGGGGAAGTCCCATCCCCTCTGACACGGAAGCATGGTCACCTCCCGCCTAACACGGGAGCATGTCAGCTGGTACGATAACGGTACGACAAGATCAGACATGCCTAGCCCGGCAATCCGGAAAAGGCTACTCGGGATGGGCAAAGACATCTCTTGTCTCTGACAGAGGGACAATGATGTTCCAGGACGGCGCCTGCCGTCCTTGCCGGAATGATGACGACAGGGCTATGCCGGATAGCTCGGCGGCTAGGTCGCACTAGCCAGCGTCGACATAACCGTTAGGCCTGTCTGGTGGGGCCATCCCGGATTAGGGTTTCCAGCCCTCCCGGCCGGAAACCTATAAAAGGCGCCATAACTGCTCCTGTGGGAGAGAGACCAACTTGAGAGCCAAAACCTTAGGATCATTTACTCCTAGTGCATTCAGTCCTCCCTCTCTCTAGTTCATCTTGTTCATCGTGTTCATCACCGAAAGAGCTCCAAGAGCATGTTGTAGATCTTATTGCACAGTATTATTGAGAGGAAAGGCAGGAGTAGGGGTGTTACCTCCCCACGAGGGCCCCGAACATGGGTACATCGCGTGTGTGTGTTCTCTGCCTTCGTGCAGTTGTTCGTATTTACTAAATCTTCTCTCGTTCCCTTCGGTGGTGTTTTGCGTTCTTCGGAGATCCCTGTTATTCCGGCATCCTCCTTCGTGCGAGCTATTTAGTTCGCTAGCCCTCCCCGGATCCACCGGCGTCCACCAGCCCCACACTTTAGCCATCCTATGGCATCTGCCGTGACACCACCACGACACGAGGGGCCCACACCACCTCCTGGCGCGGCAAGAAGGGGACCCGCGCAACAGGGTGGTGTAGCCGCCTCGTGGCTCTTCTCCGTCTCGTCTTTGGTGTTGTGGAACGTTCCTTTTCCAAAAATAATTCCAGGATGTTTATTTCCAATTCCGAGAATATTTCCTTAAGTACGTTTCTGAAACCAAAAACAACAGAAAGCAGGGAACTGGCACTTTGGCATCTTGTTAATAGGTTAGTACCAGAAAATGCATAAAACTATATAAAATGCATATAAAACATGTAATAACATGATATGATATAGCAGGAAACATAAGAAATTATAGATACGTTGGGGACGTATAAACATCCCCAAGCTTAGTTCTACTCTTCCTGAGTAGGCAAGAACGATAAAAGAAGAATAATTTCTGAAGTGACATGGTTAAACACAATCTTGATCACGTAATAATGTAAGGCATGTAAACTGAGATGAAATGAATAAGAGCTGTAGTTTATATTGATATCAAATGAGTAATAAATAAACAAGTAGGTGAAGAAAGCAAAGCTTTCAATGATATAGTACTAGATAGCAATCAAATGTGCAAAGTAGATATTAAAGATGATTTAAGCTTCAAGCACAACAATATAATCATCTAATGCTTCCAACAAACATGACAACTTAATGAAAGGATCAAGTCAAGCAATATCAATATGCACGTAGAAGATCAATACTTTATTTGCTCAAAAGAAACAAGCAAGCGTTTAGCGTTGGTTCCTGGCACCAGGATGTTATGGCTTAGAGAATGTTAACGGAGGTTTGGAAGGCCAACGGAAGAAAGGCTCACAAAGCTGCAAATGATCATTAGACAAGAGAAAATCTTACAATCAAAGCTATGCAAGGAGTAGTGATTTCCACACAACGGATGCACAACGAGCTATAAGTATATGAAAGCTCTCCAATGGAAGTAGTGGGGGTGCATCCAACTTGCTTGCTCACGAAGACCTAGAGCACTTTTGAGGAGGCTCATCATTGGAATATACAATCCAAGTTCTATAGTGTAAAGTTCCCCACATAGTTATACAACTAAGACATGAAAACTCTCTCATATGGAGTAAAGGTGCTAAACATGAGCACACATAATGATCAAAAATGATGTGGTGCTATAACATGAGCACAAGTGATGACAATAAATGATATGGTGCTATAACATGAGCACAAGTGTGTGACAAAGAATAGTAATGATGCCCCCTTTTTATTTCTTTTCTTTCTTTTTTTCTTTCTTTTTCTTTTTTTCTTTTTTTTTTCTTTTTCTGTTTCTCTTTTTGATGGCCTCCATGGCTCTTTTCACTTTTAGGGGCAAGCATCCTAATATGATATATGATATATGACAACACACTAATGATGATAAAACAACATACTAATGATATAAGTAACTAATATGAATGTGCCATAAGAATGTATATGACAACGGTGCCTCTGCCAGTGTAGCAGGTTATAATTTAATCTAGTGTAACATGGGTAAAACCACACATCAGCTTTATAGAATCACGCAAAGCAATAAATAAGTAATAAATGACAACAAGTCATGTAATGTAAGATGGATGTTGCATGCCAATATATCTCAGAACAGCTATGAAAATGTTGTAGTATGTAGGTATGGTGGATGTTTTAAGGAACATATTAGGCTTTTGTGTAGGAGAATAAGATGAAGATCTCCCACGAGTTTGGATGTACCCGCAAAAAATGCACTAACTCTCAATGTGAGAATGGGCAGTGCAAAGTACCAAAGAGGCTAGCAATATGGTGGTGGAAGTTCCATGAAAACAACAATTTTAGAAATCACAAGTAAAGATTCCAAATCAAAAATATGATCTTACAAGGCATAATGAAAATTACTCCTAGAGGGATCGTGGCAAATGACAGAGTCACCGTTGGCTTCCCTGACCGTAGCGCATAACATGAAGTCATTACGGTTGCTTTAGGCAAATAGAAGTCATATACCATTATGCAATCAACTGGAATCTTAGGTGTGGCACAACATCAAGTTTTTTTAGACCAACCATTAATCATTCCACTTTATTAGACCATCATGTTTACTATTAAGCAAATTAATATCTCAAAACAACATCAATGATTCAAGTGACACAATTTAATGATCTACAAGATTATGTATCATTTAGTTATACCATCTACCACATTTAGCATTTTCTGTTCTCAATCAAACACTAATCAACTTATTTAAAAGATACCCTCTCCAGGTAATTAAACAATGATATATGAGAGTATGATATAACACAGCTAACAGCTCTAGAAAGAGATGCATGAAAAATAAGAGCTAGAAAGCAAACAATAACATGAAAAGAATATTCAACGGATATAAGTGAAGAATATGAGTATTCATAAGAAAAAGCGGAGCGTGTCTCTCTCCCACCCAAAAAAATGCTAGGATCCATTTTATTCAGAGAATAAAAATAACAAAAATAAAAACAAACAGACGCTTCAAGATAAGCACATAAGATGTGACGGAATTAAAATATAGTTTCACTAGAAAGGACCTGATAGTTTGTTGATGAAGAAGGGGATGCATTGGGCATCCCCAAGCTTTGACGCTTGAGTCTTCTTGAAATATTCTTGGGTGACCCATCGGTGCATCCCCAAGCTTTAGTTTTACTATCTTCTAGATCACATCATATCATCCTTCCCTCTTGATCCTTGAAAACTTCCTCCACACCAAACTTAGAGTAAACTTCAGTAGAGGGTTAGTGTAATGAATTTTTTTTATATTCTGCATGGACACAATCATAATAATGGTACTGGACATTAGCTACAGCCACTGGCATTTTGTGGAACAAAAATATCCACTCAAAAACAGCAAAAGCAGCAATGCAAAATAAATGGCAGAATCTGTCAAAAACAGAACCGTACGTAAAGACAAAAAATTTCGAGGCACTTAACTTGTTCAGATCAGAAAACTCAAAACTAGTTAAAGTTTCATATATATCTGAGGATTACGAACAAATAAGGCCAGGTCAATTGGATGTTTCTGTGAAGCGTTATGAATTTAACGGTGATCAGCTGGAAAAATAGTTCCTGCACAGGAATCCAAATCTAGCATCAACTTTCAACTAGAGGCTTAACTTGACACAACAATGCGATAAAGTAAAGATACAAAGGAATTGCTAAAGAGGTAGGACAAGTCCTTGACTCAACAAATTAAATAACAGGAATAAAAAATGGGTTGTCTCCCAAAAGCTCTTTCTTTATAGCCATTAGGATAGGCATAGTGATTTTTATGAAGCTCTCATAAAATAAGAGTTGAAAACCGAAGAGAGAATCAAGAGGCAAATACAAAATACTTTTTAAGTCTAACCCTCTTCCTATGCAAAGGAATCTTATAAAGAAACAAGTCATGAAAGCAAAAAGCAATAAGCATATGAAAGCAAAACAAGTGTGTGACGCCCTAAAATCGGTACTATGTAGATTTAAGCGCTCCCGCCGAAATCCGCATAATAACGATTTTAGGTCGCCCACCAGACATAATGTGCACGCCGAAACATGCGCATTATGTGGGTGGAATTGTGATAACATTACAATAGTTCCGATACATCCACAAATACAAAAAAGATAAATTACAACAACGACTCAAACAAGTCAAGATACAAAAGATACAATACAAAGATACAAATGACAGCGGAAGCAAAAATAGTATCCGGCTACGGATAAGATGCAAATTGGACTAAGAGTCCTGAAGATAAGCGATGGCGCCATATCCCTGCCCAGCCAAGCCGGAGGGATTCCCCAAACTAACGTCGTCGGACTTCAAACCTGTTGACTGCACATAAAGCACATCCCAAAAGAGGGTCAGGGCACTCCCTGGCAAGCAAAACCGACTTGCCTACTTTCTACACCATCTCCCAAAATATAGGGGAGGTGACTTAGCGGCAGCAGCACTAGCAGCCTAAAGAGACACGCTACAACTTCCGTCTAATCAGAGAGAGATAAGAGAGCGCATAAGATAAACAACTACAACTAACACCAAACATAACCCATTCTCGAATTAACCCCCTCAACCAAGTATGAGGAAGCAATTCGGGAAACTCACACATTGAACAGTTTTATTTACCAGTTATTGTGAAAGTTATTCTATATTACTAGTCAAATTAATTAACATTAATTAGATGCAAGTTGTCTAGATCTTGTTAGCCAGCATCATCACCAAAGTCGTCCATAACCGTGGACACGGCTCATCGATAAGATTATACCCTGCAGGGGTGCACTACTGTACCCATACTCGCATGATCAACCCAAGCAAGCATCAGGGCTTCTCAACACGACTTATTCCTTCACTACAGCGAGTCCAAGTGCCACCCATATGAGTTGTTAGCTGCGTCAGGAGTCCGGCCGAATCTCAATTGCGGACTCATTAGTTTGCGACTACGCCACCATGCGGCTCAAACCACAGTAGGAACTGTCCGCTTCGTGTCGTACCGCACCTATATGACCCCCCGTATCACATAACCTCTCATCATCATCGTCATCATCATCATGCACATGCATATGAGCAAATGGAAAACCCGAACTAGTTGCAGCACATGGACAAGCTGTAGATCCGTTCAAAGTCGAGGGGGGCTCCATTGGGCCTCCCACAAGTGGTTAGTGCGCTCAAAATTGGATCCGCGGACAAAATCTCAGTTCCTAGGTCGACACTGAGCAGAACAAAGCACCTCGCAAGGCCTTCCGCCTGGTGCCTTATCTTTTAATTATAATACCCCAATATAAGACAACATTTTATTAAGGTAGAATAATCTATCAAACTAAGCAGATGAAACATAAGACCAACAGACGACTCGCACAAACAACTCTAGGCATGCGCTACGACTCGCAAGGCCAACAGATAAACATGCAACGGGTATTAGGTTGTGGGGATAAAGCTGTATGGGCTGCAGGATAAACATGTGATGGGATCGCAGTTCAAGAATCGATAACTAGGGTAGCAGAGATCAACGGCAGGAATGAAAGACAATGTATAGGTAAACAAGCAAACTTTGCTTGCCTGGAATCCCGCATGGAAGCAGATCTTGTCGTTGCTCACACATCTCAACGTCTTATCCGCGAAGAAGCAACAAAAACTGGAAAGCGTAAAAGATGCATTTTACAACTACGACAAAAGATCCATCATGATCATATGAGAAATGATGCATGGCATGGCAAGATGCAATAAAATGCAGGTAATCCAAATTAAGCGGGAAAGCAACCCCGACAATTAATATTTAGGTGCAAGTTATTTATTTACTCAACAATATTAAATGTTGATTAACATGGTAACACATGGCATGGGTGATCTAATTAAATTAAATGGAATAGGGCATTATATATTTATTACCCCTAGTCATTCCATATTTAATTATTTAGTTGCAATTAACAAAGTATACTAAGTAATTAAAATAACAGATGCAAAATGGCATACAAATGGCATATTAATATTCTTTGCATTTTTCTGATAAATAAACATATAAAGATTATTTAATTTGGAGTTATAAATTAAAAGTTATTAGCAAATTAAGATTAGGGGTGTTTCTGTAAAAGACATGACCTGTCTGTGATGGAAACAGTTTCTGCGAGGGCAAAAACGCTAAACAGGAAAAGCAAGGGGCTCTGTGTAAAAGTTCCAGCGCCAGGGACTGTTCTCACTGTGTGGGTAGCTAGCCTGGGAGGCTGCCGTGCGGGCCCGTGTACCACGCGGGCAGGGGATGCGCGGTGCTGACCCCCGCGGTCGCCGACCCGCGGGGTCAACCTGTCAGTGACACGAGGAAAAACAAAAGGAGGGCTTTTCTCATCGCGCCCGGGGGGGGGGGGGGGGGATTCGAACTCGCGATCTCCTGCAGAGATGGGAACGGCGGAGCTAACCACTAGGGCGGGGAGTTCGTTGTTGCTGAAGTTTGGCGCGGGATTCTTTTAACCGAAAGAAACTACAAGAAAAACTGACGGACTGAAACTTTGGATCGGAGACAGACAACGGCGGAGAGAAAAAGAGCCACCGGCGACGACCTGGAACGGGAGGCGCTGGGGCGGTGTGCGTGCGGCTTCGAGGGAGTGTGTGCTGTGGGTGCCGGGTGCTCGGAGGTCGAAGAGGAGGTGTTGCGGCTCAGGCTCGTGCGCCTCCAGGAGCTCCGCCCTCCCGGCCATGGCGGGAACAGAGGAGGACGAGGACGGGCTTGTCGCTACGGGCATCAATTCGAGTGGGGGGAGAGGAGGAAAGGGTAGGGGTGCTCACGGGGAGGGGGATGGCGTAGAGGTTCTTGCCCGGGGTTGACCGGAGGCAGTGAAATTTGAGCGGCGGAGGCCCGCCGGCCGCGGGGAAGAAGGGTACGACGTGACCGTTTCGGAGGCTCCTGGGATGATTACGTCGACGTGGAGGTCGGCGACGCCCCGGCGCATCCCCTGGGACCATCTGCTGGCCTTCGACGGCGATGGATAGCCGGGGCAGCGGCGGGGTGCTCTCCGGTGGTGGAGGTTCGGTGGTGGGAAGAAAAATAGAGGGGAGGAAGGGGATTTGGTGCGGCGGCGCTGAGAGGGAGAAGAGAGGGGCGAGGCTAGGGTTTCGAGCAGATAGGAGGGGCGGCTTAAAAGGAGGGGGAGCAGGTGAGGAGAGGGCACATGGTGGGGGAGGCCATGCCCTCCACCGTGTAAACCTCTTCCGTACGAGGGAGAAGAAGACAACAGGGAGGAGGTGGGCTTGGGCCAGAGAGAAGATGGGCCAAGTGGGCTTCGGCCAGGTGAGGTTTTTCTTCTCTGAACTTTTATTTTTGTTTTAATTCTTTTCTGTTTTTGTATTTTAAAACAAAAATAGAAAAGAATTTAAATAAAGAAACTTTACAAAATAGTTTTTAGTTTAAAATGGGCAATTTAATAAACTAGTTTTTATAATATTTGCAAAAGATTTAAAATACACATTTTAATTAATTTGAAATGTATTTGAATTCAAATTGTGTGATTTAAATTTAAATGCAAAAATTAAATGAAGTGACAAATGCATGATGATGTGATGACATGATGAGGCAAGGAGAAAAACAAGAAAACTTATTGGGGATAAATCCCGGGGCGTTACAAAGTGCAACTTCAAAATTTTCAACATAAAGAGGGGAAACTAAATATTGTTGAGATACATAAAACCATGTTTCCGTCTCTCATAATAACTTTCAGTAGTATAAATAAATTTAACCATATAACCACACGAATCATTCAACTTAGATAATATAGGCACATAAAGAGGATCATTAAATTTATTTTGGAATTTATTAGCATGCTTCCCTCTTTTAAAATAGTTACTAAGATCAATATCAAGTTTAAGATCATGGTTGCAACAAAGATTTGAAACTATAAACAATTACAAACCACACAAGTATTTCTCAACATAACCAAACTTCTCCTCCATGGTGTAACTTGGAGAATTCAAGAACAAAGTAAGACTCTCATGAGTAAGAGGACCATCACAACCATCAATTATATCATTTTTATCCTCACATAAATAAGTAAAAACTCCTAAACATAGAGGATTATCAATAAGCATAGGACCATCATCTAAAGCATTATCATGTAGCATATTTAAGCAATACTCATCATTATCATCAATAAGTTCACTTGTAGCATCATGAATAAAATTTACAACATAATTATCACATAAAACATTCTTATCATGAGCCATATGCATACAAGAATTAATACTCTCCACATAAGCATAGTCATTCTTATTAATTGTAGTGGGAGCAAATTCAACAAAATAGCTATCATTATTATTCTCAACACCATAATCATCAAATATAGGAGACATATTGTAATCAACATAAATATATCCTCAATAGTAGGTGGACCGAAAATATCACAATGATTATAATTATCATATATTGGAGACAAGGTATCATCAAAGAAAATTTTCTCCTCCTTGCTTGGGGGACTAAAAATATCATCCTCATCAAAACAAATTCCCCAAGATTAGACTTTTCCATAGCATTAGCAATAATAGTGTCCAAAGAATTCATACTGATAACATTGCTACTAGCATGCATATAAAGTTCCATAGGTTTTTTAATTTTCTCTTCAAACACTTCATGTCCTAGCTCAAGATAAATATTCTGAAGTTCTCTAATTTTTTTTTTGTTTTGCATTTAGCCTAACTAGTGAAAATAAAAACAAGAAACAAAAAGTAATAACTGCAGAATCTAAAGGAGATACCTTCAAGCGCTCACCTCTCTGGCAACGGCGCCAGAAAATAGCTTGATGTTTATGTACGCTTCTATTCTTGTAGACAGTGTTGGGACTCCAAGAGCAGAGGTTTGTAGGACAGCAACAAGTTTCCCTTAAGTGAACCACCCAAGGTAAATAGAACTCAAGGAGGTAGAGGTCAAAGATATTTCTCTCAAGCAACCCTGAAATTAAGATATGAGAAGTCTCTTGTGTCCCCAATACACCCAATACACTTGTCAGATGTATAGGTGCACTAGTTTTGCGACGATATAGTAAAATACAAGTAATATGGATGATTATAAGTAGTAATTGCATTCTGTAAAAAAATGGCAGCAAGCAAACATGTAGCAGAATTTGTTAGAAACAGTGTTTTAATGCTTAGAAGAAGGCCTGATCCTACTTTTACTAGTGGACATTCTCAACAATAACATCAAAGTTAAATAAATAAACACTACACTCAAACACTCTCATGTTGGATAACAAAACCATTCATTGTGTAGGGCTACAAGAGCACCCTCAAAGTCAGAATAAACTAACACCAACAATGTCATAAAGGGAATCACACATGGTGCACACATTGTCACTGTTACACACGTGAATAACCCCGGAGTTCATATTAAAGTAACCTCTAGAGTCCATAATAGATAAATAGTAGCTTCACATATTCAACTAGATTACAAAGCTCATGATCACATAAAAGATCACATCATGGGAGAGATATAAACCACATGGCTATCGTAGATCCCGCAGCCTCGGGGGAGAACTACTCACTCCTCATCGTAGGAGTCAGCAACAGCGATGGAGATGGTGGTGGAGTCGATGGAGATTGCTCCGGGGGCAATTCCCCGTCCCGGCAGGGTGCCAGAATAGAGACTTCTGTCCCTCGAATCTTGTCTTCGATGGCAACAGCGCTCGGGGCCCGTGGAGGAAATAATGAACATCGTCCAAGCTTTTTTAGGTCAGGAGGTATTTATGGGCGAAAGGGCGATGACGGTGGGCGCCCGAGGGGCATACACCACCTCCTGGCGCGACCAGAAGGGGACCCATGCCACAGGGTGGTGTGGCCGCCTCGTGGCTCTTCTCCGTCTCGTCTTTGGTGTTCTGGAACGTTCCTTTTCCAAAAACAATTCCAGGATGTTTTATTTCCAATTCCAAGAATATTTCCTTAAGTACTTTTTTGAAACCAAAAACAGCAGAAAACAGGGAACTGACACTTTGGCATCTTGTTAATAGGTTAGTCCCATAAAATGCAGAAAACTATATAAAATGCATATAAAACATGTAATAACATTATACAATATAGCATGGAACATAGGAAATTATAGATACGTTGGAGACGTATCAGTCACGCTCTTTGAGCTGTATGTTGCTTCTTGTTGCTGCAGTATCTTTGACTTGTACCTCCACGCTGAGGATCTCTTTGACTGTTGCAGTCGAAGCATTGGTGTTTCTCCGTAGAAGGTGTCTATTCAAGATGACACAATATGTCTCGTTGATGAAGCTTCGAGTGGCAGTGATGCCTTTGTGTCCTGATCCACTGGCTTGTGCTTGCTATTTCGCGTTGAGCTGTTATGATGATACAATTTGCGATTCCTTGATTGAAGATATTAGTGATATACTTTGTAGTTTCTGTCGTGTTCTTACTTGGCATCGTCCTGTTGGTTGTAGCTGTAATTGCTCCGACTAGATGTAGCGTACATGTACTTTAAATAAGGCAGATACCTGTGTATAGTGCAAATCCCTTGATCGATTCGTTTGCACACACAGTTTACGATGTAATATCACCACACAGTATCATTTTTATTACATCGATGATCCAGACTTACAAAATATTCAATACAAGTTGCATAGAAGAGAGCTAGCTTTGAAAGAGTAAACAGCGAAAATACGAAAGCACTGAGTCTCCATCATCTTCATGTTGCCACAGGCGAAAACATGTTGGTTGTAGACTCGAAACTTTTAAACGAAACCTCACTCGTCATCTGAACAATCTGCAATAAGAAAAATATTGCAACAACGTGGGTCAGATTCCATTAAAAATGAAGTCTGGCAAGTGACACTATGGTGGACACTTAGAGGAAAAATCTATAACCTATATGCATATTTCGCTGGTGGAGTTTCAAGGCTATTTTGCATAAAGCCAATTTTTCCTAACTCTTTTCTTCTATTCGAGACACCTGTGGCATGAAAACCACGGTCTCATTCTACCCTTGTTCACCCATCAAGTTTTATTTCTGAAGTTGGAATGATGGAATCCTCCGTTGACATCCGTGATCAACTGCTCAAATTGTCCGTACCGGGGACACGGCTAAGTACTTAGTTTTACACTCTGCATAGGTTGTGCACGTTCACCATTGTACCCATTCAACCCAAACTATCCTTTACACACTTATAGTGATAAGGAAAAGGAGAAGAATGAGACGAGATCGTTCAGAAGCATTTTCCCTCCCACCTGGCTTGACCCGTTCCACCTAACACCCTCTACATCTGCTTGTCAAGCCGGAGAGAGTCCACGCAACATAGTTGATCAAGCCAGAGCCCATTGGCAATGGCTGCACTAGAAGCAATCGTCACTCGGAGTTCTTCAGATTCCTCTGTTCCTGGGTGGCCATTCTCAAGTGTACGTACTCTAGGAACCATAGAGATGGCCTGAGTAGCCACTCAACATAAACCATACAACATCTTACCACCCAGGTGTTTCATTCTTAACTTAGTAGAATTTATATTTTCACAAAACAACATTTGTATAACATCAATAATTCTACTAAGTATTGCATAGGAACCTAGACATAGGAATAAGGAAATCTAAACATGGCTTGCATAGCAATACTATCCTACACATGCTTATATAAAAATACACTAAGTAATGCATATAGAAAATAGTAGGAAGTTTATGAGGTGTGCCACTTGCCTTTGGATGCAGTCTTTACTCACAAACTCTTTTCAACGTTATTCGGAGCTCTTCGTTCAATCTAACAATATAGGCAAACAACAATACAACAATCATAAAACAAAACAACACATACAAGCATACATCATGAACAAACAAGTTTCATAAACTTCTAAGGAAAACATGTCATGCATGATATGCAAATAATTTCTAAGGACTAGAAATGCATGTCATGCCATAAAAAATATTTTAAGTTAATGCAAGGAAATGTGTTGGTCAAAAAGACTAAGGACTAAGGTTATAAGTTGGATAAAATAGCTTTGTTATAATTTATCTTGAATAAGTACTCTAATGACTTAGTCATGATGTGCATATCTACTTAGAGAAAATACTAAGTCTATTCTTCAAGGCGATCAACAATTATTAATAACTCTTCGTAAATTGGATACTAGGATCCAACAAACTTCAAGATGATAATATCATGATCAAAAATTGTTTAAGTCTAAAGTGAAAGACAGGATTAGGAAAGAGGGAAAAGATAGAAAGAAAGTTGTAGTTGGTCTTCCAGGCTTCATCTCCAAACTTGTAATATTCTCCTTGGTGATGTTTTGATTGAATTCTTGGTAGACTTGAATAATCTTCAGACTTGATGATTATTATATCACCTAGGCTGGTCTTGGATTTACTTAGTCCTCATGAAGTCTCAAAGAAGGAGGGAGAAAAGAAAGAATGAGGGAGCAAGACTTAGAAATATTTCTGGTTGGTCTTCATGAACTTCTTCCTGATTTTTCTTCTAAGTGCTTCTACTCCTTGGAGATACTTCTGAAGTCTTGTTTTGGCTAAGTCCTTCATTGGTCTTCTAGCTCCATGTTGAAAATTACTAAATGTCTAAGTGTAGCACTTTACCAAAATGCTAAGTTGAAAATACTTCTAACTTGGAGAAAAATAATGAAGAGGTTTTCCTATGAGGGATATAATTATATAATAAAATATGTTATGCATGAAATGCAATTTTTAATCACAAGAAAGCATCAAAATAACTTTTGTGATTTCTTTATAAATATGCATGAATTTATAAATGCAATTTAATTAATTTCTATTTTTGGAAAATATAATAAAAGGAATAATTATAATATTAAAGTTTTCTATGATTAAATTTTTATAACAAATTTTTTATAAATAGTGTTAATAGACAGGGGGCATTTAATTAAATTTATAGCAATTTTATTTAATCAAAAATAATATTTCAATTAATAGTTATGTTGAAAATACTCAAACTATTCAAATTAAATATATAACTATGAATTCATTCAAATATTACTCAAAAATATTTTATAGAAGTGGCATCAATTTACAAATATTCCACAGTCCCTAAAACAATTTTATTTGCAATTTTTGGATTTATAGATTTAAAGTTATGCCAAAAATACTCAAATCCACCATTTGAAATTTGAATGTTTTAAACTAAGTCAAATTTGAATTTTAGCTTATCTAAAATATTCTACATGTCAAGGGCTTTCCAAATATATAAAATTATTTGAATTTGGTTGAACAGAGAAAAAGTAATGATAAAAACAATATGTAGGGAGTTTTCTGTAAAACTGGCAAATAAATTTAATTAAGAAAATTATTTTCTAACGTGGCAGCTGACTGGGCGCTGACTGTGCATGCCACGTAGGCGCTGACATGGTTAAGTGATTGGATCTGGATCGTCAGATCTGGATCTGACGGTCCAGATCTGATCTTACCGGTTGACCAAAACTTCTAATCGTGACCGTATAAAATAGATCGGATGCTCACCGTGCGATGGAGAGGAGGTGGCGGCGGAAACTCGCCAGAGTTGGAGGAGATGGCGGCGGTGCTCTCGGGCGAGGAGGGCGCCGGCGTTGTAGCTCCTCCCCGGATGAACGAAAGGCACCTCCGGGCGCGGCGCGTCGTGGGGATGGCGATGGAGGCGGCGGCGTCTTCCCGTTCGTCCTTGAGCAGCGTGGGCACGCGGGCGGAGCCACGGATACTCCGGCGACCTAGGGTCGAGCACAGACTCGTCGATCTGGCGCCTAACAAGTCACGGGAAAAATCAGAGAGTTGCGCACGCACGAAGCAGAGGAGATGGGACAGAGGAGAGAGCACGAGGTGGTCGTCTTTCACCGGAACTCGAGGAAAACACTGGCGGCAATGGCGAACTCCGGTGATGCAATTGGATGGCCTGGGGGCGTTCCGAGCTAAGGTTTGAGAGGGGAAATGCGGAGGAGGGCGCGGGGTTTAAGTAGGGGCAGGAGAGGGAACCGAAACGCGTGATTTGTGCTCGTATTTTGGAAAGGAATCGTGGGAGGCTTCGGGGGCGAAATTCTAGGCTAGAGGAAGAAGATGGAGTGATGTCAGCAGTGACGTCATCAATTTTCCTTTTTCTGATTTTTCCAATTAATTCATAACTTTTTATTTAAATGTCCAAATGATGTCAAATTAATTTCTTAAAATTTGTAAAATCAATATCTTTGTGTTAAACCAGTTGTGGGCATGTTTTGAAAACTTTTTAAAATTAATAATTTGAAATAATGATTAAATACAAATTTGACACTTTATGTAGAATTTGAAACTAGGGTTTAATAAAAAAAAAATTGGCTAAAATACATTCTATGAAATACCCACATTCAAATATGTTTGAATTTAAGTTATTTAAACTCAGATTCCAATATTAAATAAATTTTAGCATTAATAGATTATTAAATAACATGTTACAACTATTTGTAATGAAAAGAGAAAATGTAATGTAATCATTTTTAATTCAAATTATTTTGTGCACCATTAAGTTTCATAATATGATAAATCATTTGAAAACTTTATAACATATCTTTAGAATAGATTTTAGATTTAATTTATTTCTTATACTGGATATATATTCATGAAAATCATTTTATGTTTTGAAAATAAATGAAATTCATTTAAGCTAAGGAAATGTCTATTTGGATAATTCATTAATTTAAATCTATGAAGTTTTAAAGTTATAAACTATAGGCCTGTAATTTATAAAACTATGTTTTGAACTCAGGTGAAAGAGTGAAAACCATTTGTCAATGGATCATGTTTTAAATAGTTTTAAAAGAACACTTGTAAATATTATTTTAATTTATGAATAGCTAGGACTAAGTGGTTGAATTCAAATACTTATAAAGAAGCTAATTTATTACTATAAAATGGTTTGAAGTTTGTAAAACATTTGAAAAATTAGATATTGAGGTTTTAAGAATTTACAATGAATAATAAATTGTTTAACAAGAAACAACTTTTGAAAATAATGATAAACTGAGATATTTGAAATATTAAACTCTTTCAATATGTTTGAAGTCTTTCATAGTTGGTTTTCCTATGTATTCTAATATTTTATTTTAATCAAAACAAATGTTTTAAATTTTAGTGATTTTTAAACATTATAAAATGTTGGGATGTTACAGACTACCACCCTTAAAAGGAATCTTGTCCCCGAGATTCGGAGAAGCTAGAAAGACACAACAAATGCTTGGAATGATTCTGATAACTCGAGAGGTTTCAAGAAATGAAATTTTCTGAAATGGAACTTGAAAGCTGGCAGGGAATGATTTTTCTGATTGGGGAGGCTCGAAAGACAGATAGTTTGGGATCTCTGGGTTTAAGCAACGGGGTTTAATTTAACTGGGTGGCTTCCACCCTTAAAAGAAATAATTGTGGTCAGTCTAGAAACTTGGTTTAATCTTGTTTATTTCTCTGATGTAGAGCGTACAAGTATTCAAAATACAATGGCATGTGGTGGATACAGAAAGTTTTAGTACTCACGTTTTCCACTCGGTCCTTGGAGAGATTTATCCTTCTTCCTCTCAGGGCATTTATCAACGTAATGTCCCTTAGCTTTGCACTTGTAGCAACTTATGTGGCTAAGATCTTTCTTGGATTTAGCCTTTTGTCCTTGTTCCTCCAGGGTCTTCATGAGAGACTGTTGCATTCCCTCCTTGTTTTGCTGGATAGCTTGTTGCACCAATGGATAGAGCTGACACTGAATTGGGACATGGTTTGTTCCTTCACACAGGAAGCAAGTAACCTGACTTGCGGGGCATCCTTTAACTAGATGTCTGGTATGACCATGGGGCCACTCATCAGGACACTCTTTGGATGTATGTCCTATCTCTCCACAAGTTTTGCATGCCTTTAGTTTGGTCATAAGGTCCTCTTCAAAAACACTATGGTTTTGATCCAGCTTAGGCAGTTGATCATTGATCAAATTCCACAACTGACTCTGGTCCTCGAATAGTAGTCGCATTGTTGTGTGCAATTCATTGTTGTTGATATTGGGGTGAGACATCTGCTTATTTAAAAAAAAAATGAGTTGGATTATATGTACTATGGAGAAATCCTAATTCAATAAATCAGAACAAGACAACCAATTTCTAACATAATCAATCAACATGGTTCAAACACAAGCAAACACAACATAACAAAACTTCAAACTTCTTTTGAAAAACCAAATTAATCGTTTATCGAACGAAATACACCAATGTCATGGGAAGACAAAGTGACAGTACTGCCATACCACAATTTGATAGGTCAATACGTCAATCGGATCTCATTATTCTAATGGGTAGGAGGTCTAATCTATCGTTTTCTTGAGTGCTAAAGTTCTTGCTCTACTTCCTTGATTTCTTCAAGATGCTTCTGGGTGTTGTGAAGTCTAAAATAAAGTCTTTCTGCAAGATACTCGATGGCTCTCCATGCTGCATTTCTTGCTGAATCGAAGAATGATGTGTGAAGTATTGGGTTCGTGAACATGCAGTCACCCTCAGTCTTGTGGTCAGCTTCTTTGCTCATGTATAGATGGACTTGCACCCACCAATACTCTTGACCTTCATCCATGAAAGGAAAACCTATGTATACTACTTCTCCTTCAAAACCTAAACTCCTCATGTTATCCTTTAGTGCTCTTGGAAACTCTGTCTCACATTCCAAGGTCATGGTCATCACTGGCCCCTTCTTGAGTGCTTCAATAAGGTCAGTCATCTAAAGAAAACAAGAGAAGAAACTTAGAAATGAAATAGTTAAGATAATTACAAGAATGATGTTTCAAAAGTTCTTATTTTCAGCAAACTGAATGAAATAGATTTTCAATCCTATGGCCAAATCCTATTTCTATCCAAACCTAGGGTTTCGAACCTACAGGCAACACAGGGCTTTGAAACCATCTGTAGCGTACCTGCACTTTAAATAAGGCAGATACCTGTGTATAGTGCAAATCCCTGGATCGATTCGTTTGCACACACAGTTTACGATGTAATATGACAACAAAATATCATTTTTATTACATCGATGATCCAGACTTACAAAATATTCAATACAAGATGCATAGCATAAAACTAGCTTTGAAAGAGTAAACAACAGAAATACGAAAGCAGTGAGTCTCCATCATGTTCATGTTGCCACAGGCAAAAACATGTTGGTTGTAGACTCGAAACCTTTCAACGAAACTTCACTCGTCATCTGAACAATCTGCAATAAGACAAATATTGCAACAACGTGGGTCAGATTCCAATAAAAATGAAGTTTGGCAAGTGACACTATGGTGGACACTTAGAGGAAAACTCTATAACCTATATGCATATTTGGCTGGTGGAGTTTCAAGGCTATTTTGCATAAAGCTAATTTTTCCTAACTCTTTGGAAAACACTTTTCTTCTATTCGAGACACCTGTGGCATGAAAACCACGGTCTCATTCTACCCTTGTTCACCCATCAAGTTTTATTTCTGAAGTTGGAATGGTGGAATCCTCCGTTGACGTCCGTGATCAGCTGCTCAAATTGTCCGTACCGGGGACACGGATAAGTACTTAGTTTTACACTCTGGAGAGGTTGTGCACGTTCACCATTGTACCCATCCAACCCAAACTATCCTTTACACACTTATAGTGATAAGGAAAAGGAGAAGAATGAGACGAGATCGTTCAGAAGCATTTTCCCTCCCACCTGGCTTGACCCGTTCCACCTAACACCCTCTACATCTGCTTGTCAAGCCGGAGAGAGTCCACGCAACATAGTTGATCAAGCCAGAGCCCATTGGCAATGGCTTCACTGGAAGCAATCGTCACTCGGAGTTCTTCAGATTCCTCTGTTCCTAGGTGGCCATTCTCAAGTGTACGTACTCCTGGAACCATAGACATGGCCTGAGTAGCCACTCAACATAAACCATACAACATCTTACCACCCAAGTGTTTCATTCTTAACTTAGTAGAATTTATATTTTCACAAAACAACATTTGCATAACATCAATAATTCTACTAAGTATTGCATAGGAACCTAGACATAGGAATAAGGAAATCTAAACATGGCTTGCATATCAATACTATCCTACACATGCTTATATAAAAATACACTAAGTAATGCATATAGAAAATAGTAGGAAGTTTATGAGGTGTGCCACTTACCTTTGGATGCAGTCTTTACTCACAAACTCTTTTCATCTTTATTCGGAGCTCTCCGTTCAATCTAACAATATAGGCAAACAACAATACAACAATTATAAAACAAAACAACACATACAAGCACACATAATGAACACACAAGTTTCATAAAATTCTAAGGAAAACATGTCATGCATGATATGCAAATTATTTCTAAGGACTAGAAATGCATGTCATGCCATAAAAATATTTTAAGTTAATGCAAGGAAATCTGTTGGTCAAAAAGACTAAGGACTAAGGTTAGAAGTTGGATAAACGAGCTTTGTTATAATTTATATTGAATAAGTACTCGAATGACTTAGTCATGATGTGCATATCTACTTAGAGAAAATACTAAATCTATTCTTCAAGGTGATCAACAATTATTAACAACTCTTCGTAAATTGGATACTAGGATCCAACAAACTTCAAGATGATAATATCATGATCAAAAATTGTTTAAGTCTAAAGTGAAAGACAAGATTAGGAAAGAGGGAAAAGATAGAAAGAAAGATGTAGTTGGTCTTCCTGGCTTCATCTCCAGACTTGTAATATTCTCCTTGGTGATGTCTTGATTGAATTCTTGGTAGACTTGAATAATCTTCAGACTTGATGATTTTTGTATCACCTAGGCTGGTCTTGGATTTACTTAGTCTTCATGAAGTCTCAGAGAAGGAGGGAGAAAAGAAAGAAAGAGGGAGCAAGACTTAGAAAATATTTCTGGTTGGTCTTCATGAACTTCTTCTTGATTTTTCTTCTAAGTGCTTCTATTTCTTGGAGATACTTCTGAAGTCTTGTTTTGGCTAAGTCCTTCATTGGTCTTCTAGCTCCATGTTGAAAATTACTAAGTGTCTAAGTGTAGCACTTTACCAAAATGCTAAGTTGAAAATACTTCTAACTTAGAGAAAAATAATGAAGAGATTTTCTTATGATGGATATAATTATATAATAAAATATGTTATGCATGAAATGCAATTTCTAATCACAAGAAAGCATCAAAATAACTTTTGTGATTTCTTTATAAATATGCATGAATTTATAGATGCAATTTAATTAATTTCTATTTTTGGAAAATATAATAAAAGGAATAATTATAAGATTAAAGTTTTCTATGATTAAATTTTTATAACAAATTTTTTATAAATAGTGTTAATAGACAGGGGGCATTTAATTAAATTTATAGCAATTTGATTTAATAAAAAATAATATTTCTATTAATAGTTATGTTGAAAATACTCAAACTATTCAAATTAAATATATAACTATGAATTCATTCAAATATTACTCAAAAATATTTTATAGCAGTGGCATCAATTTACAAATATTCCACAGTCTCTAAAACAATTTCATTTGCAATTTTTGGATTTATTGATTTAAAGTTATGCCAAAAATACTCAAATCCACCATTTGAAATTTGAATGTTTTAAACTAAGTCAAATTTGAATTTTAGCTTATCTAAAATATTCTACATGTCAAGGGCTTTCCAAATATATAAAATCAGAGAGTTGCGGACGCACGAAGCAGAGGAGATGTGACAGAGGAGAGAGCACGAGGTGGTCTTCATTCACCGGAACTCGAGGAAAACACTGGCGGCAATGGCGAATTCCGGCGATGCAATTGGATGGCCTGGGGGCGTTCCGAGCTAGGGTTTGAGAGGGGAAATGCGGAGGAGGGCGCGGGGTTTAAGTAGGGGCAGGAGAGGGAACCGAAACGTGTGATTTGTGCTCGTATTTTGGAAAGGAATCGTGGGAGGCTTCGGGGACGAAATTCTCGGCTGGAGGAAGAAGATGGAGTGATGTCAGCAGTGACGTCATCAATTTTCCTTTTTCTGATTTTTCCAATTAATTCATAACTTTTGATTTAAATGTCCAAATGATGTCAAATTAATTTCTAAAAATTTGTAAAATAAATATCTTTGTGTTAAACCAGTTGTGGGCATGTTTTGAAAACTTTTTAAAATTAATAATTTTGATATAATGATTAAATACAAATTTGACACTTTATGTTGAATTTAAAACTAGGGTTTAACAAATTTTATTTTTGGCTAAAATACATTCTATGAAATACCCACATTCAAATATGTTTGAATTTAAGTTCTTTAAACTCATATTCCAATATTAAATAAATTTTAGCTTTAATAGATTATTAAATAACATATTACAACTATTTCTAATGAAAAGAGAAAATGTAATGTAATCATTTTTAATTCAAATTATTTTGTGCACATTAAGTTTCATAATATGATAAATCATTTGAAAACTTTATAACATATCTTTAGAATAGATTTTAGATTTAATTTATTTCTTATACTGGATATATATTCATGAAAATCATTTTATGTTTTGAAAATAAATGAAATTCATTTAAGCTAAGGGAATGTCTATTTGGATAATTCATTAATTAAAATCTATGAAGTTTTAAAGTTATAAACTATAGGCCTGTAATTTATAAAACTATGTTTTGAACTCAGGTGAAAGAGTGAAAACCATTTGTCAATGGAGCATGTTTTAAATAGTTTTAAAAGAACACTTGTAAATATTATTTTAATTTATGAATAGCAAGGACTAAGTGGTTGAATTCAAATACTTATAAAGAAGCTAATTTATTACTATAAAATGGTTTGAAGTTTTTATAACATTTGTAAAATTAGATATTGAGGTTTTAAGGATTTACAATGAATAATAAATTGTTTAACTAGAAACAACTTTTGAAAATAATGATAAACTGAGATATTTGAAATATTAAACTCTTTCAATATGTTTGAAGTCTTTCATAGTTGGTTTTCCTTTGTATTTTAACATTTTATTTTAATCAAAACAAAAGTTTTAAATTTTAGTGATTTTTAAACATTATAAAATGTTGGGATGTTACAGTGGAGGATCATCTTTGTCTGGCTTCTTGCTAAGGACCGTGATACGTCTCCAACGTATCTATAATTTCTTATGTTCCATGCTATGTTATATCATGTTATTACATATTTTATATGCAGTCTATGTAGTTTTATGCATTTTCTGGGACTAACCTATTAACAAGATGCCAAAGTGCCAGTTCCCTTTTTTCTGCTGTTTTTGGTTTCAGAAAAGTACTAAAGGAAATATTCTCGGAATTCGAAAAGAAACATCCTGGAATTGTTTTTGGAAAATGAAGGTTCTAGAAGACCGAAGACTTGACAAAGTGGACGACCGAGGGGCCGTCACCACCTCGTGGCGCGGCTCCCTTTTAAGCCGCGCGAGCAGGTGGTGGCGTGGCCTCGGGCCTCCACCGACCTCGCCCTTTCGCCTATAAGTACCCCATAAAACCTAAAAAATCATACGATGTTCATATTTTCCTCCACGGGTCCAGAGCGCCGCCGCCATCGAAGACGAGATTCGGGGGACAAAAGTCTCTATTCCGGCACCCTGCCGGGATGGGGAATTGCCCCCGGAGCCATCTCCATCGACTCCACCACCATCTCCATCACTGTTGCGGACTCCTACGATGAGGAGTGAGTAGTTCTCCCCCGGGGCTGCGGGATCTTCGGAAGCCATGTGGTTTATCTCTCTCTCTCTCATGTGATCTTTATGTGATCATGAGCTTTGTAATCTAGTTGAATATGTGATGCTACTCTTTGTCTATTATGCACTCTAGAGGTTATTTTAATATGAACTACAGAGTTATTCACGGTTGTAATGGTGATAGTGTGTGCATCGTGTGTGATTTCCTTTATGACATAGTTGGTGTTAGTTTACTCCGACCTTGAGGGTGCTCTTATAGCCCAACACAATAAATGGTGTTTGTTATCCAACATGACAGTGTTTTAGAGTAGTGTTTATTTATTTAACTTTGATGTTATTGTTGAGAATGTCCACTGGTGAAAGTAGGATCCCTAGGCCTTGTTTCTAAGCATCAAAACACCGTTTCCAACAAGTTCTGCTACATGTTATCTTGATGCCATTTTTATTACAGATTGCAACTACTTCTTATAATCATCCATATTACTTGTATTCCACTATCTCTTCGCATAACTAGTGCACCTATACATCTGACAAGTGTATTGGGTGTGTTGTATCTTAATTGCAGGGTTGTTCGAGAGGGTTACCTTTGACCTCTACCTCCCTGAGTTCGATATACCTTGGGTGATACACTTAAGGGAAACTTGCTGCTGTTCTACAAACCTCTTCTCTTGGAGGCCCAATACTGTCTACAAGAATAGAAGCGTGCGTAGAAATCAGACCACTATCATACCACCTGTAATTTACTCGCCTGAACAAGACACTTGGTGGTACTCGTGCCTTTGCTGCCCCAATGTTGGCCAACTTGTTTGCTTGTGTGTTGCGAGTGCGTGCTACAAGTTGTAGTTCACAACTGCGGAATCTTCTTTGCAATGCATCCAATTAGTCTTGATACTTGGCCAGCTTGTCCATCTTTTTCCTTCTTGCTTCTGCCTTGTTTTGTGTGGTTATGCACGAGTTTCCTCGAGTGACAATGTCTTGTGCTCCTGAGGCTTTGGCCATTCGCATGCCTTGGAATAGGCCTTCATAATTTACCTCGAATTTGGGTGGAGATGGGAAGTCTATCGGTAGGACATAATTCACTCGTTCCCTGTTGGGTGTTATGAGTATCATACCTGCGTCTGCGCTGCTGCCCTCTTTTAATCTATCAAAGTATATTTTCCAGATGTTGGCGGTGTTAGGTTCTCCTTCTGATTGTGCGCTCTCTTCTTCTGCTGGCTCGACTATCCATATGGCGTTTACTTCTTGCACTATAGCTGCAACTGCGTGTTTTTAGGCTATGGTTCCATTGTGGTTTCTCTCTCAAGCTGTAGACCAACTGGGGTTGTTCCGTTCCGAATGCTTCTGAGATTTTGTAGAAGACTCTTTCGCAGGCATATGATTTCTGGAAGTTTCCATTAACTGTGATTAGCCCTTTTGGACCTGGCATTTTGTGCTTAAGATACGCGTAATGTGGTACGGCTATCAATATTGAGATTTCCAGTATGGCTTGATATTGCGATTTCCAGTCGACGACTTCAAAGTCGATCAACTCGCTTCTGAAGTGTGTTGCATCCCCGAACATGACGTCGAGTTGGATTGTTCCTTCGGGTCGTATGGCTTTGCCTGGTACAATACCATGGAAAGTACTTGTGGACTGTGATAGATTTTTGACTGACCTGCTCATCCTGCGAAGTGTGTCGGTGAATATTATGTTGACGCCGCTGCCTCCGTCCATGAATATCTTTGTCATAGCGTACCCTCCAATTTGAGCTTCGAGTACTAAAGCGGCGTGTCCCGGTCGATAGATGGATGGAGGATGATCTTCTTGATTGAAGGCGATTGTCGTTTCCGATCCCCGCAAAAATTCTGGTACGGCGGGTGGTGCTAGGACTGCCATATTGACGTATCAGGTGTGGCATTTTTGAAAGAGATATTCCCTAGAGGCAATTAATAAAGTGTATTTCTTTATCATATCTCGTTTGTTCATAATACGTTTTTGTATCATGCTATAAATGTATTAAACGAAAACATTAATACATGTGTGATGCTTAAACAACCAGGTCCCTACTAGCATCTACTAAGACTAGTTTCATTGTGCGATTGATGATCGAGGTTTCCAGATCATGTGACATGGCGTAAATTTGGCAATGAAGTCATATCGTTGGTAGAACGATGTGATGGACATACCCATATTTTGTAGGACGTAGTCATTACGCCTTCGACCGTGATATCAACTCTTATTGTTATTCCCGGAAGATACTTTGATTGCATCAAACGTCATATCTTATATAGTGTGACAATAAAGGTGTCCCTCTTGGGTATCGGACGGGGGTAGTTGAAATGAGGGGTCAAGAGCGGGATTTGTTAGTCCGTATAGCCGGATAGATACTCTAGGGCCCACTCGGTGAGATTATGTCAAATGAGCTTCAAGCATGTGACTAGGTAACGGGGACATAAGATTATGGACGAGTAGAAGATAGTGTTGTCGGTAACGAGATCATGCTAGGTATGGAGATATCTATGAACGAGGCTCGGACACGCTAAGTATCGCTATGACAAAAGGTTTAAGACTCGACGTCCAGGTTTTATAGACAAGAGTCATTCGGTATACCACATGGATTGATTCACGGGGTCCAGGCCTACGAGGTAATCATTGATCGGAGAGGGGTTTCGATCATGTCTGTTATTATATCGAACCGCTAGGGTAACACACTTAAGGGGGTTCGACAAGACAACTAGAAAGGAAAGAGATCACCTGGAACGTCCCGGGAATGGTCTGATGGAGATCGGGCAGCGATGAAATAGTTTTTGGAGTGAGAATTAATTATATATTTGCAATTAATATTAATTAGTGTAATGAATAGTGAAATACATTTTTATTTATTTATTTTCGAATTTTAAAGGCTGACTTCCCTAAATGGGCCTTTTAGTGGAAATAAGGCCCAAGAGGGGGGGAAAGTCCCCCTCAGGGATTCGGTTGGGGTAGGGCCGTCCTAGGTGGGCCAAATGGGGCCCACCTAGGGACGGCACACCTGGTTTGGCGGGCCAGGGGTGTAGGGATAGTACCACATTGCCTTGCTGGCAAGGTTGGCACCCCCCGGGAGCCTTTATATGGAGGTGCACCCCTGGCCTTTTAATTCACCAATTAATTTCTCTTTATCTACTCGATTAAGTCATTCCCTTTGTCGGAGTTGCGCCGAGAAGAGAAGAGGTCTCTCCACCATCGCCCGCTACCGCGCAGCTGGTGTTCCAGTCCAAGTCTTCCACTGCTCGTCCTAGACTGGAGCTTTGGGAGTCGTCGTCTCCACCGTACGTGTGTAACGCACTGTGAGGTGCTGCGCTAGTGGTGCTGGGAGGTCTACTTCCACTACACGACCTTGAGGTCGGCTTCGTCGTCTTCATCGTCAACATTCATGTGGGAACTTAATCCCCGCTTTCAGTCTACAAGGGCATGTATCCAATCTCCGGTGTACTTCTATATCTGCATAGTATAGATTCTGGCTAGTTTAAGGTTATCGTTGCTAGGAATTTTTTTGTTTTCTGCCCGCGATCCCGTTCAGTGGTATCAGAGCCAATCTATGCATAGATATAGATGTACGATGTTAGAACCCGTGTTCTACATGGGGGCACGGTTCCTATTATTTGCTACCCTCTAGCGTGCACTTGTGATTCTTGCAGTATTGAGTTGATGAAGTGGCTTGGATCGACTTTACGCGTACGCTTATGCGAGACTGGTTCCACTTCTGACATTCGGCTTGTACCGTATCTGTGGCTGGCGGGTGTCGGTCTTTCTCTCTTTAGCTGGCTTTGTGTTTTCAATGGAGGGCCCGAAAGGTAAGCTTAAACATGAAATTATTGGATCGTTGTTGTGGTCATAAGTTCGTAGGTAAGAAGCGGTTCTTTTTACGACAGCCCCAGCCACGTAAAATATGCAAAAGATAAATAGAAAGCGTCTAACTTTATTTTGTAGGGGCAATGTGATATGGTCAAGGTAGGTTTATTAAATTGTTTATGAACTGTGGGCGCCAAGAAGACCATGGCGCAATGGACCATATCACGTCGCATTACATTTGATGTTTTCAGTGCATCTTATATTGTGTGATTGTTTGATTAGTTACACGGCGGTAGAAATATAAGATGATCCCTCCAAAATACCACTAGTGTTCTTCCTACAACATGCACCACCAAGAAAGTTCTACGTTATGACGCAGGCCGTGACGATCGGGTGTCAGACATATTGTCGTTCGCATATAATGGGTGTAAGACAGTTTTACACAAGCGATTACGTAGAGGTTATTGTGGCGAGCCTAGCATATGCAGATATTTCCTCGGAACACGGAGGCCGAAAGGTCGAGCATGAGTCACAGAGTTGTAGTGATCGGCAATTCGTTGTCCACCCTAGAGGTTGTGTTGCCGGCTCTGACGATGAGGGGTTGCGCAATGGATGGGGGTCGTGTAATCGCTAAACGATTAAAAGGGATGTTCGTTTGAGTGGGAGTTCTGATAGTTAATTTACTAAATTGCTAGAACTCAATAAATTATGAACAAAGTCTTATGTTGCTGCAAATTCCATTGTAGATGTCTCGCCCCTCGTTCAACCTAGGTCTTTTCCTTGAGAAAGAAAAGCTTAAGACCAATGGGTCTAAATTCATGGCCTAGTTCCGCAACCTGAGCATCCTCCTCACTCCCCATAGGGTGGCTTACGTCATTGAAGCCGCCATAGGAGACCCTCCCGAAGATGATTCCTCCTTTGTCCAGAGTGGCATGCTCTTTGCCATGGAAGCCGACCTGCAGAGGCGCTTTGAGAAGATGAGTGCCTTCGAGATAATTTCTGATCTCAAGGTTGTCTTTGCGCCACAGGCTAAGGCTGAGAGATATAAAGCTTCTGATCTTTTCTTCTCGGCCAAGATGGAAGAGCATAGAAGTGTGAGCGACCACATGGTCAAGATGTCTGGCTATGTTCAACGGTTGAACGCTCTGGAATGCAAGATTCCTGATGAGCTGGCGATTGATAGGGTGCTGCAATCGTTGCCCCTAGCTACAAAGGCTTCGTCATGAACTACAACACACATGACATGGCTAAGTCCCTAGTGAAGTGTTCTTGATGCTCAAGACTGCTGAGGTGGAGATAAAAAAGGAGCACACACTGTTGATGGTCAACAAGACCATCGATTTTAAGAAATCCGGTGGCAAGGGAAGGAAGAGCTGGAAGTCCAAGAAGGATGGAAAATTTGTTTCCAAGCCTAAGAGTCCCAAATCTGGTCCCAAAGCTGGCGTGTAATGCTTCTAATGCAAGGGAGATGGTAACTGGAAGTGCAACTGCCCCAAGTACCTGGAGGACAAGAAAGCCGGCAAGATAGTCGGCAAAGAGAAAGGTATATTTGATATACATGTTATTGATGTGTACCTTAGATCCGCCCGTAGCAACACTTGGGTATTTGATACTGGTTCTGTTGCTCATATTTGTAACTCTCAGGAGGAGTTGCGGAATAAACGGCGCCTGGCTAAGGACGAGGTGACGATGCACGTCGGCAACGGATCAAGAGTTGACGTGGTGGCTGTCGGCACACTCCCTCTACATCTACCATCGCGATTAGTTTTAGTTTTAAATAAATGTTATTTTGTACCGTCCTTGAGTGTAAACATTATCAGTGGGTCTTCCTTGTTACAAGATGTTTATTCATTAAAATTAGTATCAAGTGGTTGTACTATTTCGATGAATGATATCATTTATGTTAATTCTCCCGAGAGTAATGGTTTATTCTTGTTGAATCTCGATCGTAGTACTCACATCCATGACATAGATGCCAATGGGATTAAGCTTAGTGATGATACCGCCATGTATATGTGGCATTCCCGTCTCAGTCATATTGGTAGAAAGCGCATGAAGAAACTCCATGCCGATGGACTTTTGGACTCGTTGGATTTTGGATCCCTCGATACGTGCGAACCATGCCTCATGGGTAAGATGACCAGGACACTGTTCAAATGTTTCATTGAACGGGCGTCGGACTTGTTGGGAGTCATACATACAGATGTGTGTGGACCAATGAGCGTGTCGACATGCAATGGTTATCGTTACTTTGTCACCTTCACCGATGACTTGAGTAGATACGGTTACATCTATTTGATAAAGCATAAGTCTGAAACGTTTCAAAAGTTCAAAGAGTTTCAAAGTGAAGATGAAAATCATCTTAACAAGAAAATCAAGCACCTCCGATCCGATCATGGTGGCGAGTATTTGAGTTATGAGTTTGGCACACATCTGAAGGCCTATGGCATCGTGCCACAACTTACGCCTGCTGGAACACCGCAACGTAACGGTGTGTCCGAACGACGTAATCGTACTCTATTAGATAGTGTCCAGTCTATGATGTCTCTTACCGATCTGCTCGTATCCTTCTGGGGTTATGCGTTAGAAACATACGCATTCATTTTAAATAGGGCTCCGTCCAAATCCGTAGAAACGACACCATATGAGTTGTGGTATGGCAAGAAGCCTAACTTATTGTTTCTGAAGGTCTGAGGGTGTGACGCGTATGTTAAGAAACTACAACCCGACAAACTCGAACCGAAGTCGGAGAAAGTCGTCTTTGTAGGATATCCGTGGGCGTAGGATACACCTTCTACAACCAAACTGAGGGCAAAACGTTTGTCGCGAAGAACGGTACCTTTCTAGAGAAGGAATTTCTCGCGAAAGGAGTAAGTGGGAGGAAGGTAGATCTCGACGAGATCGTTGATCCTGAACTTGAAATTCCGAGTGACGGAACGGAAGCTGTTCCGGAAACGTCCTCCACAGATGGAGTGGAAGAAACTGTCGAGGACATAGTTCTACCTCGTAGGTCTGGTAGATCTCGTATCGCACCAAAATGGTATGGCAACCTAGTTTGCACCATCATGTTGATTGAACAAGACGAACCTACGAACTACAATGAGGCTATGGCGAGTCTAGACTCCGAGAAATGGCTAGAAGCCATGAAATCCTAAATAGGATCCATGTATGACAAAAAAGTATGGACTTTGATGGAGATTCCCGAAGGGCGCAAGGCCGTCAAGAATAAATGGATATTGAAAAATAAGACTGATGCTGACGGAAATGTGACCGCCTATAAAGCTCGGCTTGTCGCAAAAAGTTTCCGACAGGTTCATGGGATTGACTACGATGAAACGTTTTCACCGGTAGCGATGCTAAAGTCTATTCGGATTTTGTTAGCAATTGCTGCATATTACGATTATGAAATATGGCAGATGGATGTCAAAACAACATTCCTAAATGGTAAAATTGAGCAAGAGTTGTATATGGTATAACCGGAAGGTTTTGTCGATCCAGGATATGCTAACAAGGTATGCTAGCTTCAACGTTCCATCTACGGATTGAAGCAAGCATCTCGGAGCTGGTATCTTCGCTTTGATGAGGTGATCAAAGGTTTTGGACTTGTCCAAAATATGGAAGAGACCTGCATTTACAAGAAAATGAGTGGGAGCTCGGTTGTGTTCTTAGCACTATATGTAGATGATATATTGCTGATTAGGAATGATGTGGAAGTTCTGAATAGCATGAAGAAATATTTAAACAGCAAATTTTCCATGAAGGACTTAGGAGAAGCTGCATACGTCTTAGGCATTAAAATCTATCGTGATAGATCAAGACGTCTATTAGCGTTGAGTCAGAGTACCTATCTTAATAAGATACTGAAGCGTTTCGGTATGGAGACGGCAAAGAAGGGTTGTCTGCCTGTTATCAAGAATAAAACATTGGGCAAGGCATAGTGTCCGGTGACGGAACTGGGTAAGTCCGAGATGACTAAACATCCTTATGCTTCAGCCATAGGATCGATTATGTATGCGATGTTTGTCGGCCCAGTGAGGACTAGATGTGCAGAGCCCACTCTCCCCAGGCCTCGCACGCAACGATTAAGGACCAAGCCAACGCTTGGAGAGACCCTCGAGAGGCAACTCCTCTTGAGGGTCTGAAGAGAAAGCCTGGGCCTGAAGAGGACCCTGCGCTTCAAGAGACTGCCCAAGGCTCAACACGCCTGAAGAGAAGTCAACCGAAACCTCTCCACATGCCACCACTGCCCTGTGGAGACACTTCGCGGCTAAGCAAGTGCTGCAGGGCGCACCTGGCCTCTGCAGCGGCCGCAGAGTGACGCGAGTGCTCATGTTGCCATTTTGGTGATAAAGGAGTCAACGAAGCAGCGCCGCCCGCACCAGGACAGTTGGGACTTTCCTCTTTGGTGATAAAGCAACGCTCCAAGAAGATCGTCATCGTGGGCTCCACCATGACCACTGCAACCCCTACGAGCTGTTCTGCGCGGTCTGCAGCCTGTCGGCCACCGCGCACAACTTTAGCACGGATGGACCGCGTCCAGGGAGGTTTCGGCGACGGTGGACTCCCTCTCCTCCGCGCCACTGCCCTTTGGGAGCCCACCTTGAGCGCACTGCGCCAGGAAAAGGCCCGATGCGCCTATAAAAGGAGCAGGAGCTCCACCGTAGAGAAGGATCGGCCAATTGCTTGCCAAACCCTTGTAACCCTAGCCGAGCGAGTAGGATAGCCAACTGCTGGAGGAGGAAGACAACCATTGTGTCCCTCTCCAAGCACCAAACTGCCTCAATAGGGCCCTCGGCAAGCTCATTATATGTAGCGTACCTGCACTTTAAATAAGGCAGATACCTGTGTATAGTGCAAATCCCTGAATCGATTCATTTGCACACACAGTTTACGATGTAATATCACAACAAAGCGTCAATTTTATTACATCGATGATCCAGAATTACAAAATATTCGATACAAGTTGCATAGCATAAAGCTAGCATTGAAAAAGGTACACAGCGGAAATGCAATAGCAGTGAGTCTGTATCACTTTCATGCTGCCACAGGCGAAAACATGTTGGTTGTAGACTCGAAACCTATAAACGAAACCTCACTCGTCATCTGAACAATTTGCAATAAAAAAAATATTGCAACAACGTGGGTCAGATTCCATTTAAAAATGGAGTCTGGCAAGTGACACTATGGTGGACACTTAATGGAATAACTCTATAGCCTATATGCATATTTGGCTGGTGGAGTTCAAGGCTATTTTGCATAAAGCCAATTTTTCCTATCTTTTTGGAAAACACTTTCTTCAAATCAAGACAAGTATGGCATGAAAACCATAAATCTCATCTTCCCTTGTTTACCCATCAAGTTTTATTTCTGAAGTTGGAATGGTGGAATCCTCCGTTGACGTCTGTGATCAGCTGCTCAAATTGTCCGTACCAGGGACACGGCTATGTACTTAGTTTTACACTCTGCAGAGGTTGTGCACGTTCACCATTGTACCCATTCAACCCAAGGTATCCTTTACACACCATTTGTGATAAGGAAAAGAGAGGGACGAGATCTTTCAGAAGCATTTTCCCTCCCACTCTGGCTTGACCCGTTCCACCTAACATCCCCTACATCTGCTTATCAAGCCGGAGAGAGTCCGCGCAAAATAATTGATCAAGCCAGAGCCCATATGGCAATGGCTGCACTGGAAGCAATCGTCACTCGGAGTTCTTCAGATTCCTCTGTTCCCTGGGTGGCCATCCACAAGTGCACGTACTCCAGGAACCATAGACATGGACCTGAGCAGCCACTCAACTTCGCCGCCATACAACCAATCCACCGAGGAGTTTCATTAACTTAGTGGATGTGCACTCTCAGGTAAAAATCACCATGCTCACGGCCCTAAGTAGAATAGACATTCATCCTAGGCGACGACAACCATGAGCACAGCCCTGAGTAGTCACTTAACATTTTGTAAAACTTTTCGTCAATTGCATAGCATCAATACATCTACTAAGTACGATATAGGAACCTAGACACAGGAGTAAGGGAATTCTACACAGGTTTAGCATAGCAATACTATCCTACTCATGCATATAAAAATACTAAGTAATGCATATAGAAAACAATAGGAAGTTTATGAGGTGTGCCACTTGCCTTTGAATATTGTCGTTGTTCACAAACTCTTTTCAATGTTATTTCGGAGCTCTCCGTTCAATCTAACAGTATAAACAAACAACAATACAACAATCAACAAACATACATGCACATACATAGTGAACAAACAAGTTTCATAACACTTCTAAGGAAAATATGTTATGTATGATATGCAAATTATTTCTAAGGACTAGAGATGCAAGTCATGCCATGAAAATCTTTTTAAGTCTTAAGTGAAAGACAAGATTAGGAAAGAGGGAAAAGATAGAAGAAAGATGTAGTTGGTCTTCCAGGCTTCATCTCCAGACTTGTAATATTCTCCTTGGTGATGTCTTGATTGAATTCTTGGTAGACTTAAATAATCTTCAGACTTGATGGTTTTTGTATCACCTAGGCTGGTCTTAGATTTAACTTAGTCTTCAAGAGGTCTAAGAGAAGAAAGGAGAAATGAAAAAGAGAGGGAGCAAGACTTAGAAAATATTTCTGGTTGGTCTTCATGAACTTCCTCTTGATTTTTCTTCTAAGTGCTTTTACTTCTTGGAGATTCTTCTGGAGTCTTGTTTTGGCTAAGTCCTTCATTGGTCTTCTAGCCCCAAGTTGAAAAATCCTAAGTGTCTATGTGTATAACATTTTACCGAAATGCTAAGTTGAAAATAATCCTAGCTTAGAGAAAATGGGGGAGGAGTTTTCTTATGGAAAATATAACTACAAAATAAAATATGCTATGCATGAAATGCAATTTAACTCACAAGAAACATAATACTAATTTTTCTGATATTTATAAAGTATGCATAAAGTTATAATTGCTATTTAATTAGTTTCAAATTTTGCAAAACATAATAAAAGGAAAACATATAGATTAAAGTTTTATGTGATTTATATTTTATAACACAATTTTTATAAATGGTGTTAATAGCGAGAGGTGATTTAATTAGATTTATTGCAATTTGATTAAATCAAAAATAATATTTCTATTAACAGTTATGTTGAAAATACTCAAACTATTAAATTTAAATATATAACTATGAATTCATTCAGTATGACTCAAAAATATTTAATAGCAGTGGCATCAATTTACAAATATTCCAAAGTTTCTAAAACAATTTTATTTGCAAATTTTTGAATTTACAGATTTAAAGTTATGACAAAAATACTCAATTTCACCATTTGAAATTTGAATATTTTAAACTAAGTAAAATTTGAATTTTGGCAGATCCATAATATTCTACATGTCGAGAGCTTTCCAAATATGTAAAAATATTTGAATTTGGATAAGTGGTTAAAAAGTTATGGCAGATCTAAGTGACAGGGGCTTTTCTGCAAAACTACCATTTAAACAATTAAAAGAAAACAAAATCCACGTCAGCGCTGACTGGGCGCTGACTGTGCTGCAGACGCGGATCCGACTTGGCAAGTGATTTGATCTCGGCCGTAGGATACAGATCCAACGGATCTAATCTAACCGTACCGATTCGCATAAAAGCTTCTAATCTCAGCCGCACGATCTAGATCGGATGGCTCACCGTGAGTTGACCAAAATCCGGCGGCGGGATTTCGCCGGAGACGAGGCTGACGGCGGCGTTGCGCTCGGCGAGGACGAGGACGGCGCTGCGGGGTTCCCCCGGACGCGCGGATGACTCCCCCGAGTGCGGCGCGGCTCGGCGAAGAGGATGGAGGCGGTGGTTGGTGGCGGGGCGCTCCGATGCTCGTTCCACTCTTCGCCGGAGTTCGCGGGGCGGCGGCGGCCTCGTTCGACCATGGGTAGCTTGATCTGGAGAAAAAAAAAGAACACCGATGGTGTCAGGCGGATGCGTAGGGGGTGGAGGAAGAGGATGGAGAGGTTCTCGGGCTTGGGGGCGTGCTACCTCGCCGGGGACAGAGGAAAAACGGCGGCGGAAAATCCGAAGTCCTGCGAGCAAATACACGAGCCTGGCGGCGCGATTAGGTTAGGGGCGAGAGGGGAAATGCGGAGGAGAGTGTGGTCTTCAAATAGGGCCGGAGAGGGAGAGTATTAATGGTCTTAATAGCACGAATCAACGCGAGTAATCGCCGGTGGTTTTCGGTCGATGCGTGGTCTGCGGGAGGAAGACGATGCTGACGTCAGCGATTTTTCTTTTTCTGATTTTCCAATTTATTTATATCTTTTGATTTATAACTCCAAATGATGTCAAATAAATTTGAATTTGAAATAAATCTGATGGTCTTAATATCTTTTTAAAATTATGAAATTTGAAATATTGGTTTAATACAAATTTGACACTTTATGTTAAATTTAAAACTAGGGTTTAATTAATTTTATTTTTGGCTAAAATAAATTTATAAAAATACAACACTTATATAAGTTTAAATTAAGTTATTTAAACTCATTTTCCAATATTAAATAATTTTTGGCTTTAGTACAATATTAAACAACATCACACATTTATTTGAAATGAAAAGGGAAATATAATGTATTCATTTTTAATTCAAAATATTTTGTGCACCATTTAGTTTTATATTATGATAAATCATTTTAAAGCTTCATAACAACTTTCGAAAAGATTTTAGATTTAATTCATTTCTTATTTAGAATATATTAATCATTTCATGCTTTGAAAATAAATGAAAATCATTTAATAAAATGAAATGTTTAATTGGATAATCCATTAATTATAATATATATGAAGTTATTAAAGTTATAAACTATAGACTTTTAATTTCCAAACTATGTTTTGAACTCAGGTAAATGAATAACAATCTTTTCGCAAATAGACAATGTTTTCAATAGTTTAAAAATAACACTTGTAATTATTATTTTAATTTATGAATTGCTATTCCTATGTGGTTGAATTCAAATACTTATAAAGAAACCTTTTATTTCATGAATATGGTTTGAAGGTTTGTGAAACATTTGTCAAATTAGATATTGAGGTTTTAATAATTACAATGGATAATAAATTGTTTAACTTGAAACAACTTTTGAAAATAATGATAAAGTGAGATATTTGAAATATTAAACTCTTTCTATAAGTTTGAAGTCTTTCATAGTTAGTTTTCTTATGCATTTTATGTTTTATTTTAATCAAAAACAAAAGTTTTAAATTTTAGTGATTTTTGAACATTATAAAATGTTGGGATGTTACATTATATTGTGATCCCTGCAGTGCAATTGAGACAAGCAGGAGTAGCAGTGTTACCTTCTAGCCCTGTTCAATCCCCCTTCGAACTACTCTTCAGGGTGTGACTATCCCTGTTCTGTGGGAGTCACTCTCCGACATTTGGCGCGTCAGGTAGGGGACTGAGGCGCGTCAACGACCTTCTAGCCGCTTCCGCGCCATGACGGACACTCGCGCCGCCTGCGCCAGCAGGCGCGGGCCTGAAGTAGCCACCGCCGCGCCAGGCGCCACCGCCACTCGTGGACGACGGGGTCACCCCCGCCGTGAACAACGCACCAACACCGAGCCGCACGTGGAGCACCCTGACAGCGAGCCCGAGCACAACGGAGAGGAGCACCCCGAGCAGCAGGCCGACGCGGAGTCCTCGCGCAGGACGCAGCACCAGAGTGCCTCCTCCCAGGGACGCGCGGACCCCGCTCCGCACACGGCCCTGCTCATGGCGGAAGAACTTCTCCGCTACCAGCCAACTGCTGAGGCTCATGAGCAGTGGCTGGAATGCCTCAACCACCTCGTCGGCATCGCCACCACTCGCCCAGCTCCGTCACGGTCGATTGAGCACCACTCCCTCACGGGCACGGCTGCGCATGACACGCCTCCGCCACCTCCAGGACCTGCTCCGGCTGCGACACAGAGAGCCGCTTCGCACGCCTCCTCGCCGCGCGACTGCCAAATCGTGCAGCGCACCGCGCTAGACGCGCGCATGGGGATGGAGCGCCAGCGAGACCGCCAGAACCGCCTCGTGGAGGAGATTGTCCAAGCGGGCCAGCATAACCGCGCAGCTCTGTAGAACAGGGTCGCCACGTACGCCTTTGGCTGCATGGCGTTCACCCGCTCCCTGCGTCGCATGGTCTGGCCCCAGTTGTTCACGCCAGCCCTCCCCAAGGGCTACGACGGCTCCAGCAACCCCGTTGAGTTCCTGCAGCTCTACACCACCTCCATCCAAGCTGCGGGAGGAGACGACAAGGTCTTGGCCAACTGGTTCTCCCACGCGCTTCGCAACTCCGCGCTGTCGTGGCTCCGGAACCTCCCTGAGGACTCTGTGGCACATGGGAAGAGCTCTGCAAGCAGTTTGTCGCCAACTTCAAGGGCACGCACGAGCGCGCGCTCACCCACAACGACCTGCGCGCGGTGGTGTAGAAGAAGGATGAGACCCTCCGGAAGTACATCCAGCGTTTCAGCCAGGTGCGGAACAAGATTCGAAACATTCCTGACACCCAGGTCATCGCTGCCTTCCGCGAGGGCGTCACGAACCGCAGGATGCTCAAGAAGCTCGGTATCCACGACAAGCTCAACTCTGTGGTGAAGCTGTTCGATCTGGCGGACAAGTGCGCCAAGGCTGAAGAGGGACTCCTCTTCGTCAAGATGAGCTCGCGAGGAGACGACCCTGGCGAGGGGCCAAGAGCCACAAGAAGAAGGAGGAGCCCAAGCGCAAGGCCACTGCAGTCCTCGCAGCAGAGCCTGACGCGAAGGGCTCCCCCAAACTTGGCGAGAAGAAGGAGGACGACTGTCCTTTCTGCGTTTACCACAACAGGCGCGGCCACTTTACCGAGGCCTGCTTCGACCTCAAGAGGTTGAGCAAGGAGCACGAACAAGCTGAGGGCAGCGGCAGCCGCGGTGGAGGCCGTGGCTACCGCGGAAACAGACGCAAGGACGGTTACCACAAGCCACCTGGCACTAAAGCCAATGCCGCCGAGAAAAATGGCAACATCCCTGACGAGGAAGATGGAGGCTACCAGGCCCTGAGTGGAGCCATGGCCTGCATCCTTGGCGGGGCTCAGGCGCTCAAGTCGAACAACCAGTTCAAGCAGTTCGCTCGCGAGCTCAACGCCGCGCTCCCCAGCGTCGAGACCTCCAGGCCCCTTAAGTGGTTGCAGTACACCATCGCCTTTGATGCACAGGACCACCCCAAGTCGACCAAGACTGTTGGCACCCTCCCACTAGTCTGCTCCCCCACCATCAACAACATCGCCATCTCCAAGATGCTCCTTGATGGAGGACTAGGCCTGAACGTCATCTCCATTGGGACTTTCGAGACGCTTCAAGTGCCCTACGAGTGGCTCATGCCCTCCAGGCCCTTCACAAGAGTCACCAGCGGCTCCATCGAGCCCCTGGGGCAAGTCCGCCACGCTGTCACCTTTGGCACGCAGAAGAACTACCGCATCGAGCTCATCGACTTCGACGTCGCGCACATCGGCTTGTCGTACAACGCCATCCTCGGCAACCCTGCCCTCGTGAAGTTCATGGCCGTCACTCATCATGCCTACAATATGGTCAAGATCCCCGGCAGCTCTGGCACCATCTCCATCCACGGCCACGTCCTGGAAGCCACGCGCGCCGTCGAGACATCCTGCAAGGCAGCAGCCATGGCATTTCCGGCTGCGGAGGACATGGAGGCTCTCGAGAGGCCCAAGAAGAAGAAGCAGCTGTTTTCTCAGGAAGCGGCTTCCACGAAGAAGGTCTCCCTGAGCACCAGCGGCTCGGTGGCTGAGGGCTCGGGGGCTAGCGTCACCATTGGCGCTGCTCTGCCTCCCAAACAGGAAGGCGCGCACGTCGCCTTCCTCCGGGCAAACTCTGACATGTTCGCATGCACTCCGTCAGATATGTCCGGTGTACCGAGGGAGGTGATCGAGCACCACTTAGCCATGTATCTAAATGCACGCCCCGTCAAGCAAAAGGCAAGAAAGCAAGCCCCCGAGAAACAAGCATTCATCGTCAAAGAGGCCGAGAAGCTCAAAGCTGCAAATGTTGTCCACGAAGTCGCGCACCCCACTTGGCTTTCCAACGGCGTGGTCGTCCCAAAGCCCGCCGGAGGAGGCCGCCTCTGCATCGACTACAGTGATGTCAACAAGGCCTACGCCAAGGACCCTTAACCCATGCCAAGAATCGACCAGATCATGGACTCCACGGCAGGCTGCGACCTCCTCTGCTTTCTCGATATCTTCTCTGGTTATCACCAGATCAACATGGCTAAGGAAGAGGAGGAAAAGACGGCATTCCTCACCCCTTGTGGTGTGTATTGCTATGTCTGCATGCCCTTCGGCCTGAAAAACGCTGGAGCCACCTTCCGGAGTCTCATGAGGATAGCCCTTGGGGAGCAAATGGGCAGAAATGCAGAGGCTTACGTCGATGATATCGTCGTCAAGTCTCGAGAGGGAGATACTCTCCTCAGGGACCTTGAAGAGACCTTCGCAAGCCTGCGCAAGGTGAACATCAAGCTCAACCCCGCCAAGTGCGTCTTTGGAGTGCTTTCAGGCAAATATCTTGGTTTCCTTGTGCCCCACCGTGGCATAGAGACAAATCCTGACAAAATCAAGGCCATAGAGGAAATGCAACCTCCCTGCCGGCTAAAGGGCATGCAACGCCTAGCAGGCTGCATGGCCAGCTTGGGCCGCTTCATCTCCAAGTTCGGCGAGAGAGCCCTGCCCTTCATCAAGATCATGAAGAGGTCTGGCACCTTCAAGTGGGGTACTTGGCCAGCCCACCAGTCATGGTTGCCCCAAGGACATGCGAGCACCTGAAGCTGTACTTATCAGCCACTCCACAAACCGCCAGCGCCGTCCTTGTGGTAGAGAGAGAAGAGCCAATCCTCCACAAGAAGAGTGCAACCACTCCAAAGCCAAAACCGCCTGACGAAGAGCTCGACAAAGGGACAAGCTCCACAAACCCACCGCCAGGCCAAGAGCCACAAGCCGAGCCTTCCCCAAGTCCTGATCTCGCCAAGAAGCATGTAGAGCCTCCACAGGCTGATCTCGCCAAGGAGCCTGAAGAGCCTCCGTAGGCCAACCCCCTTGAGGGCACTGAAGAGCCTCCCCAGGCAGACAGTGTTGCGCCTTAACTGACAACCCGTGTCGAGCATCCTGTCTACTTCGTCAGTACAGTACTACCGGATGCTAGGGAACGGTACACAATGCAACAGAAGCTCCTCATTGTGCCCATCATCGCCTCAAGGAAGCTGGGACACTACTTCCAGGGACACCCCATCACGGTGGTCACCTCATTTCCCCTGGAGCAGATCCTGCGCAACCCTAACACCACAGACCGTGTCGCGGGATGGAATATTGAGCTACAGCCATTCAACTTGCGATTCGATACCACAAGGGTCATCAAAGGAAGAGCGCTGGCGGACTTCGTCGCCGAATGGACTGATCCAACCCCTGAACAACCTCTAGGAGATGAGCCAGAGTCCTCTGGAGAGAAAATGCCCAGCCTCTGGACCATGAAGTTTGACGGAGCTTTCGCTTGCCGTCATGGCGGGGCTGGCGTTGTCCTGACCTCACACAAGGGTGACAAACTCTATTACGCGGTCCAACCGTGCTTCGGAATCGACAAGATCTCTAACAACATTGTTGAGTACGAGGGCTTGCTCGCAGGCCTACGTGCCGCAATCGCTCTTGGCATCAAGCACCTATGTCGGGGGGCTGCCCCCCGGGTAGGGGCAGATCCCGGAATAATTCAGTAATGAGCCAACAGTACTTGACCTTTGGTGAGAGCAAGGGACACCTCCTGGTGTGCTGAAGGGGCAACTTGACCCTTGAGCGCTGGTAGAGGGCAAAGTGCCTCCTGGCAGGCGCAAGGGTCAGCTCTATCAACTACAAATAGACACCCCGAGCCTTCACAGTGGCAGCACAAGCATCAGCGGATGGTTCCTCTAAGAACTAGCTTCTCGAAGATGTCTTTGCTGGTAAGCTAAGACATCTTCGGGAGGCTAGGCCTAAAGATACTCATCCGGGGACGAACTCGGACGCTTCCGGAAAGGATCTCGGATCTTGGGCTCTGAGGAGGCTCACGGAAGGAGGTGTGTTCGGTTTTGCCGGATAGACAATCCGGGTAAGTACTAACCGGAACGTCTATCTCGGTCTTGATCTTGTGCAGGAAAGGCTCACGGGGGCAAGCAAGGAGATAACCGGCACGAGGGATCCCGGTAGGCCGTCAACGGTCTGTGGCAGGCTTTCCCGTCTGTTTCGGGGGAAAGTACCATTCCGCCTGACACGGAAGCATGGTCACCTCCCGCCTGACACGGAAGCATCGTCACGTCCCGCCTGACACGGGAGCGCGTCAGCCGGTACGACAACGGTACGACAAGACACGACGTGACTAGCCCGGCAATCCGGAAAAGGCTATCCGGGATGGGCAAAGACATGTCCTGTCTCTGACAGGGGGACAATGATGTTCCAGGACGGCGCCTGCTGTACTTTCCGGGATGATGACGAAGGGGCTATGCCGGATAGCGCGGAGAGTAGGTCGCACTAGCCGGTGACGCCATGCCGGTTAGGCCTGTCCGGTGGGGCCAAGCTGGTTTAGGGTTTCCGGCCCCCCTGGCTGGAACTCTATAAAAGGCGCCATAACTGCTCCTGTGGGAGAGAGACGAACTTGGGAGCCAAAGCTGTAGTTGCATTCACTCCTAGAGCATTTACTTCTTCATACCTTGAGTTCATCTAGTTCTTCGTGTTCTTCACTTTGAGAGATCTAAGAGCAAGTTGTAGCCCTTGTACCACAATTATATAGAGAGGAAAGGCAGGAGTAGGGGTGTTACCTCCTCACGAGGGCCCTGAACCTGTGTACATCGTCTGTGTGTTGAGTGCCTTCGTGTATTTGTTCTTGTTTGTCAGATCTTCCCTCTATCGTGCTGCTCTCGTTTCTAGTTCTTGGGAGATCTCGGTTACACCGGGATCCTCCCCGTGTGGGCTATTCAGCTCGCTATCCCTCCCCGGATCCACCAACCTCCATCGGCCCCACACATTAGCCATCCTATGGCATCTGCCGTGACACCACCACGACAGTTGGCGCCCACCGTTGGGCTGACAGAGGCGTTGGCTGGTGTACACATCCGGACGGGCTCCCCCGTTCATTTCGACGTTCGGGTTCTCTCTGGCCTTGTCGTAAGGCTAGGGGAGATGGACTTCGTCTGCGACAACGCAGGATGCTTCCGGAACAGACCCTTTCCGGTGAACGGATGCCTCATTGACTTTGGTGGTTTCACCACCTACGTGGCCACCAAAGTTATCTGTAGCTACTCGGACGTGATCCTGGAAGCTGAAGATCCTCCCATGCTCTGCGCTACTCGGGGTCTGCGTGCCGGTCGCACCCCGAGTTCCGTCGCAGTAATGATGGTCGGGGCAACCGAGGAGGAGTACCAAGACGCTGACGGCGATGCTGGGAGCGGCCACGTCCGTTTGGCCAAACCTCCTCAGGAAAGAGGTGCGGCCCGAGATGACGATCCACAACCGTCCCAGCCACGACATCGCCCGGATCTCCTCTCGGGTCTGGTGGCCAAGTTGGCTGTCCCTGTGACTGCTGAAGCAGACACCCAGGCCACTTCGGCTGACTTGGAAGAGCAGCGGAGGTTGCTACTCGCGGAAGCACAGGAGATCGCCGAGATCCGTCGCGAACTCAATGCTAGCCTCCGGGAGTACAATGCAGCTCACGGATTCCTTAAGATAGACTCCCGGGACAAGCGCATCGCGGAGCTGCACAAGAAAGGAAGAATGGTGAATGATGAGTTGGCAGGTGGAGCCGCAACCAGTCACACGGGAAGCCTGATCTCGACGGGGAAGCCGGTGTACAACTCACCGGCGAAAACTCTTAGGGCTGCCGAAGCCGCCATGGCCGAATTGGTAGGGTTATCCGGTGAGGCTCTACGCAAACAACAGGAGCGGGTGAACGAGTTGGTGATCGAGGCCAACCGTCAGAATCAGGCCTTCAAGAAGAAGAACCCCGGAGCAGGATCCCAAGTGCACTCAGCTAGACCCAATAGCCAGAGATCGGACGGAGAGGCCTCTTCCCCGCATCCGAGCAGAAGCAAGAGCAAGAGCAAGAGCCGGAGCCGGAGTCGAGGTTCCGGGAAGAACAAGCAGTTACAGGCCTATGATCCGGCCTTCGCCGGCATCCAGCAAGCCGGGCAGCGTAACTCGGGGCAGGCGGGAAGTACCCGTGAAGGTGGCAACCTGGGTGTAGGAAACAATAACCCGGCTAGCCGTGGTAATCCACCCCGGAACCCTCCTCATGTTCAGGGAAACCCGCGAAGGGAGGTCGCCTCTGTCCCGCAGCAGGCTGTGGTCCCAGCTCAAGACCGGTTCAACGATGGCAACTCAAGACTACAGCAGCTCGGATACCAACCCGACGAAAACCCTTTGGGATCTCGGATAGGAACCAGACAGCTGAATCCGGCAGATGCCAGATTCCGGCTCGACCGAATTCACCAATCCGAGCTAGTGGAAGAGCAAGGGCCTCCGGGACCTGCCTGCTTTGGACCCCGGATCATGCGGGAACCACCTGTCCAGAATTTTCAGCTCAACAGGGGTGCTAAGACCTATGACGGCAGCAAGAAGCCGGAGGACTGGCTAACCGACTATGTAACTGCAGTAAGCATAGACGGTGGAAACAGACGATGGGTGGTACGATACGTACCGCAGATGTTGGAAGGACCAGCCCGGATCTGGTTGAACAACTTGAGAACTGGCAGCATAGACTGCTGGTTGATTTCGAGGAGGCATTTATCAACAACTTCACCAGCACGTACAAAAGGCCAAACAGGCCTCAACAGCTCGCCATCTGTAGGCAAAGGAGTAACGAGACTGACCGGGAGTATCTTACCCGGTGGAGCAATATTCGCAATTCTTGCGAAGGAGTGGTAGAGGCACAAGCCATCTCCTGGTTTGCACAAGGATGCCGGCATGGCTCAATGTTGTGGCAGAAGTTGCAAAGAAAGATGCCGGCAACCTTGGCAGAGACCATGTGCATCGCCGATACCTATACGCTTGGAGATCCCATGCAACCCCTGGTGGATGTCGGTGACTCCAACAGGAGGAATGCGGGACCTCAGCGTTCGGGACCGAGCAGGAGCCATGATCGTCAGGATTTTGGCCAGAAAAGGAATCAGCCCGAGTACCATCATGCCGCACAGCACGTCGCAGCAGTGACCCGGGAGCAAGAGGATGCCGGCAACAGTCAGCGCCAAAAGACAAGTGGCCCGGCTTGGGGTCAGAGTCAGGAAGTGCAGAAAACTTGGGTGGAGCAAAAGAAGCCCCTGACGTATGATGAAATGCTGAACAAGCCATGCTGCTACCATACTCTGGAGGCCAACAAGCCCGCGAACCACTCTACTCGGCAGTGCAGCTGGTATCAGCGCACATTGCAGGAGGGAAGCTCGGGAGCTGTTTGGCCGAGTGCTCCGGCGTCTCGGCCCAACATTCCGAGACCTCCTCCTCCGACATCGGGGGCCAACGCGATCCGGATCAATCAGCCTCAGCGAGGACCCCCACCTCGGCCAGTGAATATGGTGCACACCCGGAACGACAATGGTGCAGGCCCCAGTAACCAAGCCGGACAGCAGCAGGGCAACTACCAGGAGGCACATCAAAGCTATGTGGTCTTCGTGACCGAGCCCACTGACCGGAGAAGTGTGCGGCAGCGTGCCCTGGAGGTGAATGCCGTGATCTCGGCGGTGCCCAAGTTCTTGCACTGGTCCGAGATGGAGATCACGTGGAGCCGGAAGGATCATCCCAGGGTTATGCCTAAGCCGGGGGCGTATGCCTTGGTGGTGGACCCAACCTTTGTCGGACCAAACCTCAATGTCCCTTTCAGTCGGGTTCTAATCGACAATGGCAGTGCCATTAACATCATGTACAAGGACACGATGTTGAAGCTGGGGGTGTCCATGAACACCTTGTTGCCTACCGAGACAACCTTCCACGGCATTGTGCCCGGAGTCTCTTGCTCAGCCATGGGAAAAATCTGGGTTGAAGTACTGTTCGGAACCCAGGAGAACTGCCGAACCGAGAGCTTGGAATTCGAGGTCGTGGACCTCGAAAGCCCGTATCACGCACTAATCGGCAGGCCAGCCCTGGCCAAGTTCATGATCTCAACTCACATGGGCTACCTGAAGATGAAGATGCCGGGACCTAACGGCGTAATCACCATCTCGGGAGACCACAAGCGCTCCATGGAGTGTGCCTCGGCGGGGTCATGCTTAGCTGAGTCCCTGGTGATCGCGGAAGAAAAGAAGAGGATCCAACAGGTGGTGGCAATGGCCAAGACCTCCCAACTCGGAATGCCCGGGATGGTGAACCCGGAACAGGGTGCATCATTCCAGCCCCCCAAGGAGACCAAGAAGGTGGGTGTGGACCCCAGCAACCCGGAGCGCCAAGTTATCATTGGCAGCAACCTGGACAGCAAATAGGAAGGCGAGCTCGTCGACTTCCTCCGTGAGAATCGGGATGCTTTTGCATGGTCGAGTGACGATCTGCAAGGTGTCCCGAGGGAGTTGGATGAGCACTCTCTGTTTGTTAGACCGGACGCGAAGCCGGTGAAGCAACCAACTAGGCGCCTCTCGGATGAAAGAAGAGCTGCCGTCATGGAGCATCTGGCTATACTGCTGGCCGCCGGATTCATAATGGAAGTACTGCACCCGGATTGGATATCGAATCCGGTCCTAGTAGAGAAGAAGAAGGATGATCCCCTCCTGCTTAAGGTGTGGCGCATGTGCATCGACTTCACCAACCTCAACAAAGCATGCCCGAAGGACCCCTTTCCACTGCCCCGGATAGATCAAGTGATAGATTCCACTGCAGGGAGTGAACTTTTGACTTTTTTAGATGCCTATTCTGGTTTTCACCAGATACCTTTGAATCCGGATGATCAATTGAAAACTGCTTTTATTACCCCTTATGGGGCTTATTGCTATCGTGTCATGACTTTCGGTTTGAGAAATTGTAGCGTACCTGCACTTTAAATAAGGCAGATACCTGTGTATAGTGCAAGTCCCTGGATCGATTCATTTGCACACACGTGGGTCAGATTCCATTAAATGGAGTCTGGCAAGTGACACTATGGTGGACACTTAATGGAATAACTCTAAAGCCTATATGCATATTTGGCTGGTGGAGTTAAAGGCTATTTTGCATAAAGCCAATTTTTCCTATCTTATTGTAAAACACTTTCTTCAAATCAAGACAAGTATGGCATGAAAACCATAAATCTCATCTTCCCTTGTTCACCCATCAAGTTTTATTTCTGAAGTTGGAATGGTGGAATCCTCCGTTGACGTCCGTGATCAGCTGCTCAAACTGTCCGGACCGGGGACACGGCTAAGTACTTAGTTTTACACTCTGCAGAGGTTGTGCACTTTCACCTTTAGACTCAATTTGTCCGAGAAATCCTATACACTCGGAGTGTATTATGGAAAGGAGAGAATTGAGACAAGAACTTTCAGAAGAAGAATGCAACCATACTAGCAAGACCCGTTCCACCTATCATCCCCCTACATCTGCTTGTCAAGCTGACAGGTTGCACCCTCACAACTTAATTATTCTAGACAGATCCCATTGTCAAAAGGTTGCACAGGAAGCAATCGTCACTCGGAGTTCTTCAGATTCCTCTGTTCCCTGGGTGGCCATCCACAAGTGCACATACTCCAGGAACCATAGACATGGACCCGAGTAGCCACTCAACTTCGCCACCATACAACCAATCCACCCAGGAGGTTTATTAATTTAGTGGATGTGCACTCTCAGGTGAAAATCACCATGCTCACGGCCCTAAGTAGAATAGACATTCATCCTAGGCGACGACAACCATGAGCATAGCCCTGAGTAGTCACTTATCGTTTTGTAAAACTTTTCATCAATTGCATAGCATCAATATATCTACCAAGTATGATATAGGAACCTAGACACAGGAGTAAGGGAATTCTACACAGGTTTAGCATAGCAGTACTATACTACACATGCATCTAAAAATAAACTAAGTAATGCATATAGAAATAATAGGAAGTTTATGAGGTGTGCCACTTGCCTTTGAATGTTGTCGTTGTTCACAACTCTTTTCAACGATACTCGGGACTCTCCGTTCAATCTAACAGTATGGACAAGCAACAAAACCGCAATCAACAGCAAGCACACTCCACAATACACACAAAACACATACTAGATGAATAAATAAGTTTTATAAATCTTTCTAAGGAAATATGTTTATGCATGATGTGAAAAATGCTTGGAGAAAATTACTAGTTCTATTCTTCGAGGTGATCAACAATTATTATCAACTCTTTGTAAATTGGATATTCACTAAAGTGAGAGAGACAGACACCCGGCCAGCCACTTAAATTGTGGAACAGGTCTCATGTACGTGGACATGTAAGGTTTGTTTCCAGGCCGCTTCATCCCACTATGCCGCTAGGATCCAACAACTTCAAGATGATAATATCATGATCAAATTTTGTTTAAGTTAAATGAGAAAGATAAGATTAGAAAGGAAGGGAAGAGATAGAAAAAGAGAGATGAAGTTGTCCTCCAGGCTTCATCTCCAGACTTGGTGGTTCTTGTATCTTCGAGGCTGGTCTTGGATTTACTTAGTCATCATGAAGTCTAACAGAAGAAGGAGGGGGAAAGATGAAAGAGGGAGAAAGACTTAGAAAATATTTCTGGTTGGTCTTCCAGCTCCATGCTGAATTTTACTAAGTGTCTCAGTGTAGCACTTCACAAAATTTAAAGTTGAAATTATTTCTAACTTAGAGAAAACTAATGAAGAGGGTTTTCCTATGAGAATAAAATATGCTATGAATGAATGAAATGAAATTTTTTAATCACAATAAACATCAAAATAACTTTTGTGATTTCTTTATAAATATGCATGAATTCATAAATGCAATTTAATTACTTTCTAATTTTGGAAAATATAATAAAAGGAATAATTATAGGATTAAAGTTTTCTATGATTAATTTTTTTTAATATAATTTAATAAATAGTGTTAATAGACAGAGGTATTTTAATTAAATTTATAGCACTTTACTTTAATCAAAAATACTATTTTTATTAATAGTTATGTTGAAAATACTCAAACCATTCAAATTAAATACATAACTATGAGATCATTCAAAAGTAAATCAAAATTATTTTATAGCAGTGTCAATAATTTACAAATATTCTAAAGTTTCCAAAACAATTTTATTTGAAATTTTTTAATATACAGATTAAAAGTTATGACAAAAATACTCAAATTCACCATTTGAAATTTGAATATTTACCACTAAGTCAAAATTGAAATCTAACAGGTCTAGAATATTCTACATGTCAAGGGCATTCCAAATATATAAAAATATTTGAATTTGGATAAATGGTTAAAAAGTTATGACAGATCTAAGTGACAGGGGCATTTCTGTAAAATTGCCATTTTCTCTAATTAAAAGAAATCAAAATCCACGTGGCTGCTAACTGTGCGCTGACTGGGCTGACACTCTGGCGCTGACGTGGATAAGACAAGGAATCTGGGTCGTCAGATCTGGATCTGGCGGTCCAGATCTGTTCGTACCGCTTCGATTTAAAAGAATCTATCGTGGCTGATGGATGGAGATCTAACGGTGCAGAATCGAGCGACCTAAATCGGGCGGCGCTAGGTCACCGAGGACCTCGCCGGAGACGACGCGCGCGGCGGCGACATGCTCGGATATTCGTTCCCTACGATCTACGGCTTACGGGGACCAACGAATCATACCACAAGGAAGAGGAGACCGAGGCAGAGACGGTGGCGCGACACTGGTCTCCGGTGCGTTCCCTCTCGCCTCCTATTGCTCGCCGGAGCTGCGCACGGCGGCGGTCCTCCTCGGGGGTGCACGGACTGCTTGTTCTGGAGCGGATAAATTAGGGAAAAGATGTCAGTGAGGTTCGTGCGGATGTAACCAGGAGAAGGAAAATGAAAAGAGGTCTCGGGGTCGACGGAGTTCACCGGAAACGAAGAAGTTCGCCGTCGGTCGTGGCGGAGCTCCGAGGACGAACTCGAGCAGCCTGGGGGCTCTCGGGCTAGGGTTTCTTGGGGAAAAAGGGAGAGGAGAGGTAGTAGATTTATAGGGCAGGGTCGGGGTGCTCATTAAGTCTCTTAATCGCGCGGAATCACGACGAGAAATTCTCGCCCGAAACTGTCGGGCGCGTGATCTTCGGCGCGAGCTTGAAGACGACCTGACGTGTGGGCCCCACACGTCAGTGAGAGAAACTGGGCTTCGGCCCAGTTAGTTTTTCTTTTTCTTTTCTAGTTTTTCTTTTAATTCATATCTTTTGATTTAATTGTCCAAATGATGTCAAATTAATTTCTATATATTTGTAAAATTCATATCTATGTTTTAAAACAATAGTGGACATGTTTTGAAACTTTTTGAAAATTAATTATTTTGAAATATTCATAAAATACAATTTTTACCTTATCTAGTTACTCTTTGAAGTTAGGAGTTAAATATTTTATGAAATTTCCCACATTCTTATATGGTTAACACATTTTTAATAGCCATTCACTTTTATTTTATGCACCATTATATTTCATATTAAGATATATCATGTGAAAATTTTATAAACAACTTTGGAAAAGATTTAAATTTAATTCTTCTCTTATATATAGAATATATATTCATGATAATCATTTTATGTTTTGAAAATAATTGGAATTCGTTTTAAGCTAATGATATGCTTATTTGGCTAAGTGGTTGGAATCAATTTCTTATAAGTAAACTATTTACTTAAAATAAAATGGGATGTAGTTTGTAAAATATTTGTCAATTTACATTTTAAGGTTTTTGAAATACAATGGATAATAGCATGTTTAAACTGTGACATTTGAAATATTAAACCCTTTCAATAAGTTTTGGAGTCTTTTATAGTTGGTTTCCTTATGCATTTAATATTTTATTTTAATAAAAAGAAAAGTTTTAAATTTTAGTGATTTTTGAACATTATAAAATGTTGGGATGTTACAGAAATGCTGGTGCTACATACCAGAGGTGCATGCAAAAATGTTTGCACGACCAGATAGGCCGGAATGTAGAAGTTTATGTCGATGACATAGTCATAAAAACAAAAGAAAAGGCCTCACTGATAGATGATCTGAGGGAGACATTTAAGAACTTAAGAAGATTCCGGATGAAATTGAACCCGGATAAGTGCACATTTGGTGTTCCGGCGGGGAAATTACTCGGTTTCCTCATCTCAAGCCGGGTAATCGAGGTCAACCCGGGTAAAATTCGTGCTATCGAGAGCATGAAATTGCCCGTGCGTCTCAAAGATGTGCAGAAGTTCACTGGTTGTCTTGCATCCCTAAGTCGGTTTGTGAGTCGACTTGGGGAGAAGGCCTTGCCCCTGTACCAATTGATGAAGAAAAGCAAAACATTTGTTTGGACCCCGCAGGCTGACGCGGCGTTCAACGATTTGAAGAGGATGCTCTCAACAGCACCCGTGTTGGCATCCCCGTTACCCAAGGAACCTATGCTGCCGTATATTGATGCAACCAACCGAGTAGTCAGTGTGGCAATGGTGGTAGAGAGGGAAGAAGGGGGCAAGCTGATACAAAGGCTGGTGTATTACCTGAGTGAGGTGATCTCGGAATCCAAGCAGAACTACCCGCACTACCAGAAGATGGCGTATGGAGTATACATGGCAGTGACCAAGCTCAAGCACTACTTTCAAGAGCACCCGATCACAGTGGTGTGCGAAGCTCCTCTGGCCGAAATCATCGGTTGCAAGGACGCTAGCGGCCGGGTAGCCAAATGGGCCATCCAGTTGTCTCCATACGCTCCGGCGTATGAGAGACGAGATGCCATCAAGTCGCAGGCGCTGCCGGACTTTTTGGTAGACTGGGCCGAGATGCAGTATGAACCTCCGATGCCGGATTAGAATTTCTGGAGGATGCATTTCGATGGCTCCAAGGCTAAGATCGGGTTGGGTGCCGGAGTGGTCCTCACATCACCAAAACAGGATGTGCTGAAGTATGTTCTGCAAATCCATTTCCGGGCATCTAACAACGTCGCGGAATATGAGGCCTTGGTTCATGGACTAAATGTCGCCAGGGAGATCGGCATCCGCCGGATAGAATGTTTTGGTGATTCCGATCTCGTAGTGCAGCAGGTGTCGGGGAATTGGGATGCGCTTGATGCAAACATGGCTTTATAACGGTTTCATGTGCAGAGAATATCCGGATTTTTCGAAGGATGCGAGTTCAAGCACATACCCAGAGGAGAAAACAAGGCAGCGGATGTCTTGTCCAAGCTAGGGTCATCTCGGGATGCCATCCCACCCGGGATAGCTCTGGAGCATTTGAGGAAGCCATCTATTCAACCCTCACCCGAGTCGGATTCTATCTTCATCCCCAAGGAGCCTGGTTCAGATGCCATACCCATGGAAGTAGATGTCGGGAGCATCACATCGAACCCGGGGACTGCGTCACAGTGCTCAGAGAGGCAAAGAAAGATGATGATGGAGGTGATGTCGGCAGAGCCAATGGACATAGACACTCCCGTGTTCCCGGTTCGACCTGTCCCGGAATGGGCACAGCCCATAATGGCTTACATCTTGGAAGGAACCCTCCCGGAGAATGCAGTGGAAGCCCGGCAGATAACGCGAAGGTCAAAAGCATACACCGTCATCAATCAAGAGTTGTACAAGAGGAGTGTTTGTACAAGAGGAGTGTCACTGAGGTACTCCAGAGATGTGTAGAACCGGCAGAAGGACAAGAGATGCTCCTGGAAATACATCATGGGGAGTGTGGACATCATGCATCATCCCGGGCCCTGGTGGCGAAAGTGTTCCGACATGGGTTCTACTGGCCCACTGCGTTGCAAGAGGCAGAGGACATTGTCCGGAAGTGTGGAGGATGCCAGAGGTTTGCTCACCGGATACATATGTCGGCGTCAGCACTGAAGACAATCCCTATCACTTGGCCATTTGCAGTATGGTGTTTGGATATGGTCGGGCAGTTCAAACCAGCAAGAGGCAATATGACGCACATACTGGTCATGGTAGATAATTCACCAAGTGGATAGAGTTCAAGCCAATCCGGAAGTGTGATGGACACACCGCTGTGCAATTCCTGAAAGACATCATCTTGAGATACGGCTACCCGCACAGCATTATCACGGATAATGGCACCAATTTTGCTGTGGGGGAATTCGCTCGATTTTGTGCTGAGAAGGAAATCCGGCTGGATGTAGCATCAGTTGCACACCCGGAAGCGAACGGGCAAGTCGAAAGAGCAATGCCTTGGTCTTGGCCGGCATCAAAGCTCGCTTGATCGAGCCACTGTTGAGAACTCCGGGATGCTGGATAGAGGAGTTACCGGCGGTCTTGTGGGGTCTCCGGACTACACCGAATAGATCTACCGGGTATACACCATTCTTCATGGTGTACGGTGCCGAGGCAGTACTCCCAACAGACGTACAGTATGATTCACCGAGAGTGACAATGTTCACTGAGACCGAAGCAAGGGAGGCTCAGGAAAATGATGGTTATTTACTTGAGGAGGCAAGAGAATTGGCACTTTCTCGGTCTGCAATTTACCAGCAAAACCTACGCCGATATCATAGCCGGAAGGTGCACCCGAGAGTGTTCCGAGAAGGAGATCTTGTGCTAAGGCTCATCCAACGCACGGCCGGAATGCATAAGTTGTCACCTCCATGGGAGGGACCTTTCGTGATAAGCAGAGCATTGCACAATGATTCTTATTACCTTGTAGATGCACAGGAATCTAGGAAAGGTGTAATGGACAAATCCGGAGAAGAAACCAAACGTCCATGGCATGTAGCTCTGCTTCGACCCTTTTACTCATAAAGGGCTCAGTGTATGATATATTTTAATTTTTTGTGTATTAATGAAAGTAAGGCACCCCGGGAGGAACCCGGGGACTGCCTTGTTGTGTGCCCATTTATTTTGTCCAGTGTATTTGTTATTTCATACCGGCATCTCGGGAAGGAGCCCGGGGATTGCCGAGTACCTATTTTTTATGTTATTTGTATGCCGGGAAAGTTCCGAGTTCGATTCTCAAAGTCAGAGTAATGTATGTCATGTGAAATCATCTTGTGACTCGAATGACGCACGCTGAAATGGTAGTCAAGAGCAAAGAGAATCAAATGTGGGGAACACGAAAATGGTCTCGGGGACTCGGAGCAGGAACTTATCCGGCATACCTATTTTTGCTAACCCAGTTATTTTTTATGTCGGGAGTTCGGTTAGCTAGAACTCGGATTGTCTTAAGTAACGTATGTCGTATATGGAGTTTTGTGACTCGACTGTCGAACGCCGAAATGGTAGACAAGAGCAGAAATTACCTAAGTACGGTAAACATGAAAAGCAACTCGGGGACTCGTGACAGAATAAATCGACATAGCTTGTTCGGATAAATAATTAAGTAAGGAACATAAATGTTAAATAGTATATATTACATCTTGCACCCGGCATCCCGGGGATTTAACAATTCTACTCTTAAGGTTTTCTAAGTGGTAGGAGAAGCCGGCTTCTCGGCGGTGGCAGCACCAGGAGCAGCAGTCTCGGGAACAGGTGCGGGAGCAGCGGTGGCTTCAGAACCGGCAGCAGTACTCGGGGCATCTGGGCGCACCTCGGCCTGGGAGGCCTCGGGTGGCGGAGGAGTTGTAGCATCCCGGGGAACCACGGTCTCGGTCGCAGCACCAGAGGCAGCATCATCCTCCTCCGGGATCTCACCATCCACATCGCCGGTCGCGCCGGTTTCTTCGTCATCCTCGTAGTCGGATTCGGAATCGGAAGCAAGGACGCTGGCGGTGAAGGCGCGAATATTGGACCAAGAGGCGATGCGATGCGCCACTTCTTGTCGCCGCTGGACCTTAGCCGGATCGCTACACCACGGCGAGATGGTGCGCAGGCGCTGGATCACCTCCAAGTCGAGACCTTCGTACCAACTCAGTATTTGGGTCATGACCTGATCGGCAACAGCTCGCGCACCGGAGCGTTTCCAAGCATGGACACGCCTCCGGGCACATCGGAGTGCGCTCGCGAGTTTGCCGACCGAGAGCGTCACGCTGATACCCGGCCACAGCGCGCCATGAACATGGATCGCGGCGCTGAGCAGCTCCGTCCCGATCGACCGGAGAGGCACTATCCGGGCCTTCAGGGCGGTGAGGTGGTCCTCAATGTCCCAAGCATCCGAGACAGGGCCCTTCCCGGCACGCTTCTCCCGGGCGGCAGCCTCTTGGGAGTGCTCGAATTCCCCTTTAAAAAGAAGAGTTGTCAAGCGGCTAGGTCATAAGAAAAGCAAAAACAAAGAAAGAGAGCAACGAAAAAAGGGGATATCGGTTCACTTACTGTTAAGATCCCGGTTCAGTACAGTTAGCTCGGAGAGCCAAGTATCGGACCGTGACCGGAGAAGAGCCAGTCCGGTCTCGGCGAGATGCGCGCGCTCCTCGGACTGATCCAAGGTCTCCTTTTGTTTCTTCGTCGCCTCCACGAAGCGCGTCTTCATCTCGGTCGCAGCAGCTCTGGCCTTTTCAAGCTCGCCATTGAGCCGCGCGATCTCGGCCTGCGCGGTAGCAAGTGCGGCCTTCTGATCCACCGAGATCTTGCGCGCGGCATCTCGCTCCTCCCGGAGGCGCCCCTCGCACTTCTTGGACTGACCGAGGTCAGCAAGAACCCGGTTGAAGATGCTGCCGCGTTTCTTGCTACACTCCTGAAATCAAGACAAAAAAGGATGAGTCAGTCTGGGAAAAAATGTAAGGAACTCGAGAGATTCCGAAATCAGTAACAAGTAAAGGCTTCCCGGTTGGGAGGATCTCGGGGACTCGGTGTCCGAGTCCTGAAATTTTCTCTAAGATTGGAGCCTAGTGATCTGCTATTCGGTGGAATCTAGAGCACTAAGCACCAATCTCGGGGACTAGTGGAGATGGACCAATTTTTGAAGCAAGCTACACGATTGGGAGGATCTCGGGGACTCGGTGTCCGAGTCCTGAGATTTTCTCTAAGATTGGAGCCTAGTGGTCTGCTATTCGGTGGAATCTAGAACACTAAGCACCAATCTCGGGGACTAGTGGGGAAGGAACAAATATTTATTAGAGAAAGAAAGGGAACAAACTTACCTCGGTCACCCGAGTAACATTCAGCGCGGCCATCTGGAGAGCGTGCAGAGCTTGCGCGTTGCGGCTAGGGCCGGCAGCGTGCAAGTCCCCCACGGTCTCGGAGGCGTCAGCGGCAATCCAGGCCTGGTTGTATTCATCAACAACGTGTATGCCGGAGCCGCCGGGCGCGCGAGCAGCAACAACGTCCCGGGATCCTGAAGGCACAAGGAGCTTACGGTTGCTCGCAACATCCGCAGGGCGGCAGTAGGGATCTCGGCGGGAGGTGGTGGTAACGGGGAAAACTTACCCGTGCGTAGGGCCAAGTCTTGGGCCGAGGATGTCGGGGCAGCAGTAGGTTTGGCAGAAGTTGTTTTCTGCCCGGCAACCTTGGCGCGCGCTTTCGCGGCAGGTTGATCAGCTTGCCGGGAAGAAGCTGCGGGCTGTTTCTCCGGGGCGGTCATGTTCGCAGCTTGCCGGGAGGGACCGCTTGGCACGAGCTGCCAGGGGGGGGGGTGGGGCTCAGGATCTCTGCCTCAAGCCCGGGCACCCTGCGCGGATTCTCCGGAAGAAGGATGTCTTCCGAGGTAGTCGTGGCCTGCACTCGGGTCTCGTCGACCACCGGACGTGTATCCGGAGTCGCAACAGCAGCCGGTGCGGCACCAGAAGCAGGAGGCTCGCTTCTTCGGGTAGAAGGACGAGGTGGAGAAGAGGAAGCCCGAGGCGGGCTGGGAGTCCGAGATCCAGGAGGAGGGGAGACAAAGGATGACGGGAGGTCGAGTGCGTCCCTGAAAGAAATATCTCAGTAAAAATTTATGGAGAAGACAAGGTCAGGTAGCATAAAGTAAAGAAAATGTACCCGGAATCCACAGTGGGAGGACCCTTCCTCCAGCGTCGAGGCTTCTCGGCCGTTTGTTTGTTCGGCTTGCTCCTCTTGGGAGGGTTGCCGGAGTCATCGGCGGCGTCGGTGTCGGAACCCACACGCTTCCGGCTCTCAGCGCGTTTGGTCGCGGCCGTAGGTTTCGGAACCACTGCTGAAGCCCAATTGAGGGAGAGAGCGTCAATCACATCGAGAATTTGACAGTCAATCTCATCCTCTTCATCCGAAGAAATCGAAATAGCCTCTGAGGTGGAAGGGTTACCCGGGGCGGCAGCTTTGACTAGAGGAATGGCGAGATGGTCCTCGCCGTCGGGATCCTCTCTCGGCATCTTAGCCGGTACCGGAATGTTCGGCACGAAATTCCCGTTGGCGTGGATCGCGTCCTCAGCTTGCCGCTCGAATAACTGCGCAAATAAATCACCACATGATAACCATCTCGGTTTCCAGCAGAACCCGGGTGCGAATGCAATTGTGCGAATGACAGACAGGAGCACCTGCTTCAATGGTTTTTTCCGGGATCCCCCAATGACACCCCAAACATACTCATCCGACATCTTCGTCCGAGCAATAGCTCGAACGCGTCGGACGACCGCGGGACGATCCAGGGGGAAAATACTGGTCCTGGTGGGATCATAGCTCCCATCCATATGGCACATCTTGTGCACTCGGGTTTGTAGAGGGCATACGCGGCGGATAATGAAACAGCGCAAGAGATCATCGCCGCTCATCTTGTTTGTCAGCACCGCGAGGACGTCGTGCATACACCTGACCTCCTCAGTGTCGGGGAATCGTTTCCAGAGGTTGAACTTGCGGGGAGGACCAATGGCGAACTCTGGCAAGTTTATGAAATCAGGATTCAAGGATCCCGGAGCATCTCCCGAGCTCTCCCGGTTCTTCACATAGAAGAAGCTGCGCTGCCACTTCCGGTAGGATTCTAGTCCTTTGACTATAGGGAATCCGGAGTCAGCACCGGGGATGATGGTGGCCGCTCCGCAGTCGACCAAGTCTTTTACTTTCTGATCCGGATTGGGGATGACTTGGCGACGAAGGATGAAGTACCTGGCCCAAAGATCCAGGAATGGCCATACGCCGAGATATGCTTCCGTGTAGGTGGTGTAGACCGAAAGCATCATGATGGCGTTAGCTGGGAGATGATGGGGTTGGAGGCTGTAGGTGTCGAGGAAGTCGCGGAAGAAGGGGCTAGCCGGAAGCCCAAACCCGCGCTCGAAGTGCGTGAGGAATACAACGTATTCCCCGGGTTGGGGTTCCGGTTGAACCTCGTCCTCCGGAAGACGGCTCTCAACTTCTGGCGGAATCCGGTGAGTCCGGTACAGCCAGTCCAGGTCCGCCTATTTGGTCTCGGATCCATCCCAGCACCCCCGGATACTTTCTTCACCCATGTCGGAGAAGTCCGCAGATGTATCCAGGCTACTCTGCAGGCGCAACGGCAGTTAGTCGGAATTAGTCTACCGGGAGCTAAGATGCCGGATCGCAAACTCCTAAACACAACCGAGTTCCTGGCAAGTAAGATCTACCGCGTGCTAGTAAATCAAAACTAAAAAGAGGAAAATAGGCTCGGACTAAACTCAAACGAGGCATAGTGCGGGCAAAAGGTCTAAGTCCTACAGCGACTGTGCATCCCCGCCGCGCGCCCCGTGCGCGCCGCTCGAATCGTGCTCGCCGGCGGCGGCGCAGCCGCGCGCGTGTTAGGGCACGACCGAGCGCGAAGCATCGTTCCCGTAAAGAAGATCATCGGGGCGGAGAGAAGAACTCACCGGAGAAGAGGAGGTCGATGACGCGCAAGAGGAACGGTTGGGCTTCGGATCGGCTGCGGCTCCCGGCGCGCGAACCCGAGCGACGGCGTGCTCGGTCAGAAGCACTCGAGTGCGTTTCTGATCAGACATGACGTCGGGTGGGACCCAGCTCGAGATCTCGAATTCAATGCAGAACCAACGGTCAAGATTCAATAAGACTGTAGTATCCGGTTACACGCTTCATCTTCCGGTTGAAACCATCTCGGTAAGAGGATCTCAAGAAAAAACCGATCTCGGCATCTATTCGAAGGATAATATTGTATATTCTCAGAAGATAGTTGTTAGTAAAGCTGATCCCGCACATCATCCGAGGTCGCTGTGCAGCACCAGCTTCGGGGACTAGTGTCGGGGGGGCTTCCCCCCGGGTAGGGGCAGATCCCGGAATAATTCAGTAATGAGCCAACAGTACTTGATCTTTGGTGAGAGCAAGGGACACCTCGTGGTGTGCTGAAGGGGCAACTTGACCCTTGAGCGCTGGTAGAGGGCAAAGTGCATCCTGGCAGGCGCAAGGGTCAGCTCTATCAACTATAAATAGACACCCCGAGCCTTCACAGTGGCAGCACAAGCATCAGCGGATGGTTCCTCTAAGAACTAGCTTCTCGAAGATGTCTTTGCTGGTAAGCTAAGACATCTTCGGGAGGCTAGGCCTAGAGATACTCATCCGGGGACGAACTCGGACGCTTCCGGAAAGGATCTCAGATCTTGGGCTCTGAGGAGGCTCCCGGAAGGAGGTGTGTTCGGTTTTGCCGGATAGACAATCCGGGTAAGTACTAACCGGAACGTCTATCTCGGTCTTGATCTTGTGCAGGAAAGGCTCACGGGGGCAAGCAAGGAGATAACCGGCACGAGGGATCCCGGTAGGCCGTCAACGGTCTGTGGCAGGCTTTCCCGTCTGTTGCGGGGGAAAGTACCATTCCGCCTGACACGGAAGCATGGTCACCTCCCGCCTGACACGGAAGCATGGTCACGTCCCGTCTGACACGGGAGCGCGTCAGCCGGTACGACAACGGTACGACAAGACACGACGTGCCTAGGCCTGCAATCCGGAAAAGGCTATCCGGGATGGGCAAAGACATGTCCTGTCTCTGACAGGGGGACAATGATGTTCCAGGACGGCGCCTGCTGTACTTGCCGGGATGATGACGAAGGGGCTATGCCGGATAGCGCGGAGAGTAGGTCGCACTAGCCGGTGACGCCATGCCGGTTAGGCCTGTCCGGTGGGGCCAAGCCGGTTTAGGGTTTCCGGCCCCCCTGGCTGGAACTCTATAAAAGGCGCCATAACTGCTCCTGTGGGAGAGAGACGAACTTGGGAGCCAAAGCTGTAGTTGCATTCACTCCTAGAGCATTTACTTCTTCATACCTTGAGTTCATCTAGTTCTTCGTGTTCTTCACTTTGAGAGATCTAAGAGCAAGTTGTACCCCTTGTACAACAATTATATAGAGAGGAAAGGCAGGAGTAGGGGTGTTACCTCCTCACGAGGGCCCTGAACCTGGGTACATCGTCTGTGTGTTGAGTGCCTTCGTGCATTTGTTCTTGTTTGTCAGATCTTCCCTCTATCGTGCTGCTCTCGTTTCTAGTTCTTGGGAGATCTCGGTTACACCGGGATCCTCCCCGTGTGGGCTATTCAGCTCGCTATCCCTCCCCGGATCCACCAACGTCCATCGGCCCCACACATTAGCCATCCTATGGCATCTGCCGTGACACCACCACGACAACCTACTCATCAAGGGCGACTCCCAGCTTCTCGTCAACTTCTCCAACAAGACCCATAAGCCTAAGGATGACCACATGGCCGCATACCTAGGAGAGGTCCGCAAGCTTGAGAAGCACTTCAGGGGCATGGAGCTCATGCACATCCTGAGGTAGGAAAATCAAGAGGCTGATGACATCGACAAGCGCGCATCAAGGAGGCAAGCTCAGCTGCCAGGCGTCTTTGAAGAGAGACTCATCAAGGCATCCACAAAGCAGCCTCAAGAGGCCAAGCCCGCAAGCACAGGCGAAGTGCTCCCGCCACCACCTACAAGTGGGGCTCCCGATTGCGGCCCCTAGACAGGGGAGCATCTGTGGCTCAAAGCGGTGCGTCAAGAGACTGGCTGGATCGAGAGCTCAAGGACTACCTTGCCAAGGGAATCCTCCCCGAGGAAGATGTCGAAGCAGAGCGAATCGCTCGCCAGGCAAAATCCTAGCACATCCTCGAGGGAGATCTCTACCGCAAGCGCCCAAATGGCATCGCGCTCAAATGCGTCCCTCCTGAAGAAGGAAAGAGCTTAATCAAGGACATCCACAGCGGGGAATGCAGCCACCACTCGTTCGCCCACACCCTCGCATGCAAGGTCTTCATGAGTGGCTTCTACTGGCCGCAAGCACTTCAAGATGCAGTTGACATCGTTCAATCTTGCGAATCCTGCCAGTTCCACGCCAAGCAAATACATCAGCCCGCGCTGGGACTTCAAACCATCCCGCTCTCCTGGCCGTTCGCGGTCTGGGGGCGGGACATCTTGGGACCATTCCCAACGGTGCAGGGGGGCTATCGCTGCCTCTTTGTGGCCATCGACAAGTTCACAAAATGGCCTGAGGTGGAGGCGACGCGCACAATTCCAGCAGGCGCAGTGGTGATGTTCGTCAGAGGCCTGGTCTGCCGCTTCAGAGTGCCTAATCGCATAATCACCGACAACGGCTCGCAATTCACAAGCGGCATCTTCAGGGCTTACTGCGAGAAACTGGGCATCAAGCTATGCTTTGCCTCAGTAGCTCACCCGCAGAGCAATGGCCAAGCGGAGCGCGCAAACGCAGAAGTCCTCAAGGGCTTGAAGACTAGGACATTCAACATCCTCAAGGGCCACGACAAGGGCTGGATCAGCGAGCTCCCTTCGTTGCTCTGGTCCATCCGCACCACGACGCCCAAGCCTACGGGGGAAACAACGTTTGCCCTCGTCTACAGAGCCGAAGCAGTCCTCCCTACAGAGATCAAGCATGGATCCCCACGGGTCCTTGCCTTTAACGAGGACGAGCAAGAGGACCTCCACAACGACGACCTGATGCTTCTCGAGGGACTACGCCGCTGAGACGCCCTCCGGGCGGCTAAGTACCAGCAAGACCTGCGACGCTACCACAGCCGTAATGTGGGCTCACGCACCCTGGAGACAGGCGATCTCGTCCTCAGGCGGATCCTCTCCAGGGAAGGCATCCACAAGCTGTCACCCATGTAGGAAGCCCCCTACAAGGTCACCCACATCGCCAGTCCTGGCGCGGCTCGCCTCGAGACTCAAGATGGCATCTCCGTCAAAAATCCGTGGAACATCATGCACTTACGCAAGTTCTACCCATGATCATTGTCACGCCTGTGATCATTGTCACATCAAGACATCTAGCTGAAGAGGCATCTTACGGCTCCACCTCCAAGCATTTTTTGTCTATAGAGGTTAAAAGCTCACGGCTTAAACCTCCAAGCTCCAAAGGCTTCTCTTGAGGGTCAACCCTCCGAGCTCTCCACGTAACAAGCCGCCTCAGGCCGTTGAGAGTCTCTGCCTCTAATGGGTGGTCCCCATGCCTTGACATGGTTTAAGTACATTAATTTGGCAACTCCAAGCATAATGAGACAATTTCGTTCCTAAGTGAACTTTGCGCTACGGCGCCGTTATGTAATATTTTGGTGGTGAGTTATTTCCGCAATTATTGTTTTTTCAATGTGCGCTTATATCTTTCCCCATGCGCACCTCGCGAGCGGGGGCTGAGTACGGTGCCAGGGCCTCAAATGACACACCAACAGCACTGCAAAACCCAAGGATCCGAGCTCTGGCTGGAGGGCAAGCTCCCACAAACACGCCATCTCTACAAAGGACCTTGGTACTTACTCTCCTCACGAGGAATGCCTGAGGAGACCTATAAGCACATGAGTTCCCACTACCATGTACAAGGATTTGGTTTTGCATCTCTAACATCTACAGGGAACAAGTGTCCCTGCAAGCCTGAGGAGGCGAATTGGGAAAAGCCCTTGAAGAGAACCTCCTCGCCAGGCAAAAACCTCTACAGGGAAAAGGCCTCGAGAAGCTAAGTCACAAACTCGTGCCTCAAGAGCCTTTTTTTCCACTACAAGCATTCATTTGTCCCTCGAGCGATCTCGTTTTCCCTTGTGTTTCATGGACTACTCACACGTCTAAAGGGGGGCACTTGAGCATCGCGACTCAAGGCTCTTACCTCTCCAAGCCTTAAACTCCCCCCGGCCTTGCTGTGTCATTGCTCTAGCATACCGTAGTGGCGGAGTCATAGTGCGAAGAGACGGGTCCTAACGACGCAGAGAAATCATAGAGATGAAAATAAGACAACAGGGCCTCCCGAGGGGCACGCAAGCTGAAATAGATTACTTAAATAATATATTACATGCCCAAAAGTGCATAGTGTCTAAGCATAAAACTGTTTCAGATACAAGCGCTCAAAGGCGCAATAAGCAGGCTCAGGGGGAGTCCGCGACGTCATGCTCCTCCTCCGCAGCACCCTCCTCCATCTCGGCAGGGGCGGCCTCCTCCTCGCTCTCCTCCACAGCAACCTCCCGCGCTTGAATCGGTTGAAGAAGGCGTCGACCTGCTCGCGGAGGGAGTTGGAGACCCGCCACACATCGTCGCCCTGGCGGGCCTCGGTCACGATGGAGAGGTCGAAGCCCGGCGTGAGGAGCCTGAGGTTGGTGAAAAGGCGTTCAACGACCACCCCCACGACCTGGCGGCTCTCCACCTCGATCACCTCGCGGAGATCAGCGACGGGGCTCTCGAGCGCCTTGAAGAGCTGGTCAAAGTAGACCAGGTACATGGCGACGTCACCGCGGCCTCGGACCTCACAGTACGGCGCCTCCGCTCCAAGATGGGCAGCTAACTCTTGCCCCGGGCCACTAGAGCCTGTAACATGCGCTCCCGCTGCTTCGAGAGCATGCGAGCCGCCTGCACGGCGTCCGCAGCCTTCGCCAGCTGCCCAGCCACGGGGCCCACCTGCTCCTCCACGTCCCTGACTAGGGAAATCAGGTCCTGGACGGCGGTCTTGCGAGCGTCCTCCGCCTGGTGGTAGGCCTCCTTGGCGCTGGAGGCGGACCTCAAGCTTGGAGTTCGCCTTCTCGAGCTCCACGATAATCTTGGCGGCGGTAGCGTGCTTGGCCTCGAAGTGCTCCTCCTGCTTGGTGGCCTTGTCGCGGTACGTCTTGAGGGTGGCCTTCCTGAACTCCTTCTCGCGCTTCGCGAGGACCTCCTCCGCCTCCTTCTTCTTCTCGGCGTATCGCCGCTTGAAGCGCTCCAGGGCTTGCCTCTAGGCAACGATGTTCGCATCATACTTCTGGAGCGCCTGAGCCAAGTTCCCCTCATGCGCCTCGAGCTCCTCGTGCAGAGTGGTGAGCTCGCCCTCTGCCTGGAGCCGCTGCTCGTCGCGCAGCTGCACTTCTTTCTCTTTGGAGGCCAGCTGCCGCTCGCGCTCCGCCAGGCTCTTGCTATCCTCCTCCGGGGTCTCCTGCGCGGCTTGGCGGACCAAGAGGAGCTGGGTATCCAGCTGAGACAGCTCGCAGCGCTTCTGCGCCAGCGAGCCCTCCATGGCTTCGCGCTCAGCCCTCGCCTCTGCAAGCAGCGCAGCGGCCGCGTCACGCTCGTCCTGGAGGGGCCCAAGGAGCTCATAGGCATCACGGACGGCCTCCTCGCGGATGTCCTTGGCGAAGCGGACGGCCTTCTCGTGCGCAGCCTGTAGCGCCTGATCCTCCTGCCGATGGGGCTCTACCGCGGCATGGAAGGACGCCCACGCATGCTCGTCGCGCTGCCGAGCGAGCTGCGCGTCCTCCAGAGCCAAGTACGCCTCCAGGCCCTCCAGTGACTCCGTCACGAGGCGGAAGGTGACCTCGTAGTTCCCCGCGCTCCAGTGCCAGCTGCTAAGGACCAGATTGCGGCGCGTTGAGGGCCCTGCCCCGGCGTCGAGCCTGGAGAACCTGGCCTCAGGAGCCGCCTGGGGGCTAGGTCGTGCTCCGCCCCCCGCAGCGCCCAAGCTGGCCTCGCCGCCCTCGCCATCTTGGCGCGTCCTAGTCGGCGGCTCGCCCCCAGCAGCGGCGCGCGGCGCAGACGAAGGATTCCCCCCCGCAGGCTCGCCCGCGCCTGACAGTCCCTGGCCCTTCTCGGCCCCTGGCTGCGCGGGAGGCGTGGACACGCGGGGCGGAGTAGCCGCGCGGGTTGGCGTTGCCTCGCGGGCTGGCGTTGCCTCGCGCGGTGGCGTAGCCGCGCGAGGCCGAGTAGAGGCGCGTGGAGGGTAGCATCCCGCACCTCCGGTGGCTCCACCACCATTTGCTCGGGAGGCGGCGTCGCTGCAGCTCGCGCCTGAGGCACATCTGCCTCTGCTTGAGACCCAGTGTCCTCTGCCTGGGGCATCTGTGAGGATCCCTCTGACTAACCGTCAGAGATGCCCACGTTATGTAAACAGATCACGATCCCAATGATCAGTGCATCGCGATCACATAACCAACATGGTATACAAAGTTAAATCATACAACTCGAATAGTATAAGACTTACATAAATAATGGTCTCATGACCAACATCGTCGCACTTGACGAATATTAACTAAGGTTCAGCGGAAGCTTCGGCTAGCGTCGACCCTCGTCACGTCCGCACGCATTCCCATAGAGCAGTTGAGCAGGGCACTCAGTTGGCGTAGTCGTCGGCTTACTCCTCCTTCTTGTCGTACATCTCCTTATTTCAACCTGGACGTTTGAATATCCAGGGACACAGCCATATGAGTACATTTACGTACTCGCAAGACCACCTCTAAGGCTTAAGTTTTCATGATAATGCAAGAAAACACTTTTCGAAAACTGGGATAGCTGCTATATACGACTATAGGGCTTAGTTTTCGAATACCAATATTTTGGACATAGAGAATACGACATCTCTGTATCTTTGTTGAAGAAAACATTTAGAGATAGAATTCTCTTCTCTTGGATATAGCAAAGACATATCCAAGTTCAAAACTTTCTTTTGTAAAACCATTGAAACCACTAGGATGGGGATACACCTTTTTCCTTCCTTGAGATTGGACTGATTGTCTCCCCGAGACCAATCATTCTCACCCAAATTCCGTACCTCCCAGGTACCTCCTTATTCCACAAAAACACTTTCCTTTTGAAAACAACTTCTTTCCCCAGGCGCCCAGTGTGGCCTTTCCAACCGTTCATGACCGCGGACGCGGCTATTCGAATAGATTTACAATCTGCAGAGGTGGTACACTTTCACCATAAGATTCGGATGGTCTGCCGTGGATCAACCACGGACTGTACATGGACAGCATGCACACATCAGACGGCCGATCCTAACTTCCACTATGTTTATGCTGGTATGAATATCCTCTTCGAGTGAGTTTGTTCTCCCCGACAGCGAGTGAGCTAGCCGTATCGATCCGGTTCCCCCTAGTCTCACACCGCCATGACAGGAGACCCACCGTTGCTTCCCGGTGGCACACGAAGTCCACACTCTGTATGCCCATTCCCTTGCAGCATTCAGTTCCGGGGACTCTAACCCCATCTAGCCAATTAAGGAATATTCGAATACCAACACCAACAAGCTTCCGTTAAGCCCCGTGCCCATTTTGAGGTAATGTGGTTGTACGGGTTAATTGTTCGGGCGACAGCAGGGACTTCGAAATTAAACTTCCATCTCCGACTGCTCCCAGCAGCTCGGGTTTTCGCAACATCTCTGAATGCTCTCAGCATCTCGGGTTTTCGCAACATCTCCGAATGCTCTCAGCATCTCGGGTTTTCATAAAACAATTCTTTCTCGCTGATTGCTCCCAGCAACTCAGGTTTTACTCCATGAAACAGTTTTATCAAACAGGTTCCTATCCTATAGTTTTGAGGTAAGTAGTTGAAGGTAGACTACTAGAAAACTTAATCTTTTTTATGGAGGCTTCAACAACAAGGCTCACCAAATAAACTCTTTTTGTAACACCTATAATATTCTAGTAGATAACTTTGGCCAAACAATATTTTGTAAAATAGTTTTCGGGTGGCAAGGTGCCACAAAAGAAGTAAAACATGCATTATTTTATTTTAAAACAAAACATGCTTGATAAAATAATAGGATTCATTATAGTGGTGAGGTGGGCTTGCCTGGCTCAGCAATATGTCCTTGGTCTTGATCTTGATGTTCCTCAGGTTCTTTCCTCACTTCCTGTTCCTTCCCGATCGTATCTAACGTCGTAAAAAGGAAAATGAACCACACTCAGAACACTAGACAAAACCACAAGGACATAACAAACAACAAGCATTGTACAAGACACTGAGATTCAAACAACAGCAAATAACTCCTTTAGCTCTACAACAACAATCAACAAGGTCCATAGAGCTAAGACAATAACAGATTCTCCTAAAAATATACACAACAACTCTGAGTATTAAAAGGTAGTTCTTCAGAACACTAAAACAACACCTCACTTAGGGTTATTATATGATTTAACAAGAGTTGTTTAAAATAGCTGCAGGAAACACTTCAGAAAAAAGTATCTTAGTAGTTCAGGAAATACTTCAGACAAAAGTATCTTAATACACAAGCAAGTGTTAACATTAACACTAGCATTGAGCACACTCACATGCAAACATGTTACTAGCTCAAGAAACACCTACTACCAAGTAACTAGGCGACAAACAATGGTAAAACCAGTGTCCAAACAAGTTTATGAATAAGAGCTAAAATTGTGCATTAGGCTTATTTAATAGGACATCACAGTTGAGGTCACTTCAACCAATAAACAAACAATCACATGGCAACCAAGTGTTGACAACAATCTAAAATAAGGAAGTCATATATTAAGCATTGCAAAACACAAGGAACTACTGGATAAAATTTAACACCAAACAATCATTCACACGCATAACACACAAATGAAATTAGTGCAACTCCTGGGAAACAAGATGAACTATGTGAAACTCAGATGTGAAGGGACTAGCAATACTTTCAGAGAATTTATTAAGGCTATTAAAGGATAACCTAAGTTTCTGGACTTATGAGTTACTAAGCACGTCAACACATAATAGTTCAAATAAAACAGGGAATTAACTTATTGCATTTATTGGATAAATATGATGATGCTTTAAAGAGATAAAACATAACACACAAACATACCCACGAGCAAAGCATATAAACACAGTTGATGTTATTAATAGGGTACAACGTGAATAATGCTGAACATAAGTAAACAATGCACCACACATTATCAAAGTGGTTTAACCGAGTTATTATGTTCTGAACTTCAAAAGTTAATTAGTAATATTTCTATCACATTTGCTAAGAACAGATGATTAAAAGCTAATACTTCTATTAGTCAAATGTTGCTGTTTTGGTAGATAAATAATAACACCTAATATAATGTTCATAAAGTAGAATACTTCTACCACATTACACCTAGAAACCATATGAACTGGTGAAAATTTGATTTGCATAATAAGCTATTACAAGGCAGTGGCTTAAAATCATGTAAATGCTACTGGTCCCAAAACCATATTGAATATAGTTTCAGATTTAGGAACCTCCTGTACGCAAGGTTAATTTCTATAGATAGGTATTTCCTTAAGCTTTCTGTAGAAATTGGATTCACTTAATTTGGACACTACTAGCTCCATATATTTCAGTTTTAGTGGAACACACACATTTTACCATTAATAATGTGTAGCACAATATATGATTTATTTTTAGACAAATCCAACTTTGCATGATAAAGAAAATGCATAAGTACCTCACAAAAATACTCCTACACCATTTGCATAAACATATAAAGCACAAACAAGTCAAACTAGATACATGCAAATATCAGAAAATAATGATATCCATTTTAAAGTGTAATAACCTACTGTTTTAGAAACTAATCTACCAAGTGTAAAATATGAGAGGTAAAATTCTACCAAGCTAGGATATGATAGCTACTACTCATATCTAACACATGAAATTGGATTGGCTCAAAAATGTATTTTTAATAATGAACTAAAAATCACCAAAGTGGTACTGGTGTCAAACTTAAACATGATATAACTTTTGTTATAAACATCTCCTGCATGCACGGCTTATAGATCTGGGTAGGTATTCTCACTGGCTTTCCACAGAACTAAAGTTTGCAAGATTGGGATTTATAAAACTCAGGTTATTTAGTAAATGGTGCAAAATCTATTTTTGAGAAGGGCCAGTGCCACATGGTTAAGAAAACCCTTAGCTATGCTACAAAATTAATTTCAAAATTTTCTCAAACACAGATCTACCAGAAATGAATAAAAGCTGCACTGCATGAATAACAGGAAAAATAACAGGAACCAAAAGCATTAAACAGAAACCACAGATGGGCTGGATCCGGCCCGACTCGGGCCGCGCAGAACCAGGCCGGCCCAAATGCGTGTACGGGAAAGAGGACTGCTGAGAGCCGTGGATCTGAGATCCAGTGGCCAGTAATAGATCTGGGCTGGTTTGAACTGGACCGTTGATTCGGGGATCGACGGATCGGGTGCTTCTTCTTCCTCTAGACCGGCCGACATGGGCAGCAAACATAGGAAACTTTGGTGGCTCGCATGGCTCACCTCGGCAGTTCCAGGAGACAGAGAGGGGTGGAGGACGGTGTGGGAGGTCGAGGCAGTGCGGGAGAGGCCACGGTTCGCGTCATAGTTTCCCGGAAAGACGGTGCAGTCGGCGGCGTCCGGCGCGGCCACATCGCGCTCCTGGCGGCTCCGGTGAACCTGAAACCTAATGGGGTGTCTCAGAGGTTGCCATGAGAGAGGGGAGCAAGCTAGAACAATCCGAGGGAGAAGAGAGGGAGGGAGATAGCGGCAATCATCCTCGCAGCCGTCGGGTTCGAGCTCGAGGTTCGCCTCGATTTTTAGTAGGAGAAGGAGAGAGCTCGCTCGGGATCAGGAGGGGTGGTGGAGGAGGGTGAGAGGAGTGCAAATGGCAAGGTGCAAGGGGCAAAGGGGGTCTCGATTTCCTAATAAGAGAGGGTGGCCGAGCTGGGCGTTTTTGTACATGGGCAAGGGAGACAGAAGAGAGAGCTCGGGATTGGGCGATGCTGGGCGGTGGAGGAGTGTCTCTGGCACTATAGCAAGGCTTGGAGTCTAGCAAATGGCTCCTTGCCAATGGAGGGGAGTGGAGAGATGGGGTGGGTGTTTTCCTGCCTGCTAGGTGATCGATAGAATGCCCAGAAGAAAAAGAAATGATGAGGCAAGGCTATGGTTTGGCCAGAATCGAGGGAAGAGCTCTCTAGAGGGTTGGTGAGGGCCTAGGGTATCCAAAGACAGGGAGAGAGGGAAAGGGAATGCTAGATTTAGACTAAGATGGTTTTGGGCCGATTAGACTAGGTTACTTTGTTAAGATGGACTAGCCAATCTCATGACAAGAAAAATATGAGACAAGATGGAAAGGTCAGAAGGGATATGGGCGAAGCATTAGGCTTAAGAGTTTAGGTCAAAAGGTTCAACATGCACTAAACACAAAAATGGCAAGTTGCTATGTTATAAAAGAGATATGGTCACTTTAAAATGTAGCACTCAACACAATCAATAATTAATGATCAAATGATTTTGTAAATGTAAATAAGAATATATAAGGAAAATAGAGATGTTGTAGATGATACTAGATGTTTTGTATTTCCAAGTTTAACAAAATAAACCCTACTTGGCATGCTCAAGAAATGGTAAAAATTAACAGGGGTGAAGATAGATTTTATACTTTTATAAAATAGAATTTTTGAGCAACACACCCCCAAACAATATTACAAGAGGTAACACATTGAACTCATGCAATATAAGAACAACCAACATTTAGAACCCAATTAAATTATTGAAATCAAATATTGTCTCATACGCCACCACATGAACACACATAAAATAACATGCTCAAAGCCAACAAATTAAGCACATGACAAATAGGATCAAACTCACAAGAATAATAGGATAATTAACCACACTTGTAAGACATAATAACTATATTTGTGAAGTGGTGATCAATAAAAAATATGACAAGATTTTGAAGAAAGAGGGTTAAACAACTTCTTAGTAGTAGTCTCCAAAGAAATACCAATTTAGGAATGTTGAAATAAGAGTTGCAAACACTTGCCACATATTAGGCTCAAAATATATTAGGAATTATTATAGGGTCTTATATAGTTTTTTAATCATATAGCTTTTAGAAATACTTTTATTTTCTCCACTAAAAGTTCTTTGGGTAGTTGCTAAAATCAGAACATCCTGGTGAATATAGTTTGTTAAAAATATGATGGGTGAAATTGTATGTACTATTTTACTTGTGATAATACTGATATCAGATGTCAAATTATAACTAGGTTGAGTTTTAGGGTTGTTAGCTAGAGAGGTCATCAACATAGACACAAAACAAAACAAAACAAGACAACCAAAGGAAATAAGAGTGAAAAACATTCATAAGAATGCATTTCAAAAAGTTTTTTGTTCCCTCAGAAATTTGGGTCTTTATTAATTAAGTTTTTGTTGCTTCCAAAATTTGGGGTGTTACAGCATCTCTTCAGTTGGGCCTGTGGAGGCCGTCTCCACAGGCCTCGCGGCCTCCTCAGCCACGGCCTCAGCCGTGGCTCTCTTCACCTCTTCTGCCTTGCGAAGCTTACGGCGCTTCGCAGGCACAAGATCACTGGAAAGCACCAGGGAAAGATCTTCAGGAAAGGATAAAGAAGAAAAGAGGAAGAATCAAACAGCCAAATGCTAGAAGCACTTACCCGGACGGCTTGGCGCCGGTGTCGACCCACGCCAAGCCTGGCGAGCGCCAGGAGGGCTGGGCCTTGGCACCTGACCCCTCCGGAGGCGCCTCGGCCTTCCTCTTGGACGGGACGTCAGACGGCCTCGCCATAGACCGGTCCACGACCGCCTTGGTGCGGGGTCGCGCCGCCTTGGCGTGGCCTCCTCGTCAGAGGCCTCCCCCTCTGCCTCCTCCTCCTCCACGAGGCGCGAGGGCGCCACCAAGAAGGCGTCATCATCGCATGACGTGATGTCGCAAATCTCATCAGTGAAAGGCCCGGCCCTTGAAGAGGACACCTCTCCTGCCGCGGCCTCCTCCTCGCCTCGCCCAGCTCCCGAGGCAGAGGGCGACTCTGCTCCTTCCGCTTCCTGCACCACTGGCACAGGCACCTCCTTCCCCGCTGGACCTGACGGGGTGAACGAGTGCATCACCTCCAGGATGGCTAGGCGCTCAGTCATGTTGTACTGGTGCAGAGGCCAGAGCGTGATGGGAGCTTGTCCATGGTGGGCACCACTGGGTTGATGAAGAGTGCGGACAGGACATTGTCGACTCTGTCCTTGTCGTTGTCCTCACGGTGGAACCGCATCTTGTCCTGGGGGCCGGAGTACATCCACATGGGCGTCGCATGCGCCTGAAGGGGAGCAATGCGGCGCATCATGAAGTCCGCGACGATGATTTGCCCCGTTAGGCCCTCCTCACGAAGGTAGCTCAAGCGGCCCATCAAGGTGGCGTTCTGCGCGCCGCTGAAGGGGGCCTTGCCCCAGTTCGAGTTCTTCACGGGCGGCGCGTCAGGGACCTCGAGGAAGGCGCAGGGCTACTCGACCCTGACGAAGAACCACCGTTGGCGGAAGTCGTCCACCCTCTTCGTCACTGAAGTGATGGCCTTTCCCTCGCTCCACGACATGGGGATGTAGACGCTCCCCATGCCGTCCACGATGCGGAACGAGACGCACCCTGAGCGCTCATTCTTCGCCGTGTTCCGGAGTGCGTAGAAGCACCGGAAGAGACCCACTGTGGGCTCCAAGCCCAAGTACGCCTCACAGAGGTAGGCGAATATGACGAGGATGAGGAGATAGTTGGGGTGGAGGTGCAGTAGTTGAATATAGTAGAAGGCCAGCACCGCCTCCAAGAAGGGAGAGAACGGCGACACCAACCCCGCCGCAACGCAGTGCTTGAAGACCGGGAAAAACACTCGCGGGCGTTTCCCGTACGCCGCGGCCTTGAGCGTGGTAGGGCTGTGCTCGTTGGTCCGGTCCGCCACCAGAAAGCGGACCTTGGCGAGCGCCTTGTCGTTGACGCGCACCCCAAGCAGTGCCGCGCCATGCGCGACCTCGGCAAGCGCCGCCTGCGAAGAAGACCCTACGGCCGCCTTGCCCTTGTTCTTGGCCGGACTCATCGCCTGAGAGGAGTTGGGAATGGCGGTAGAACGAGATGGAGAAGAGAGGAGTTGAGCGCGCCAGAGAGCAGGAGCGGAGAGCTCGAGACGGAGAAGGCTTCTGCGAGAAGAAATGGAAGCAGTAACGGCTCCCTACCCGGTGCGCAGACTTTATGTCTCGTCAAGGAGCAGTTATCGGGGCGCGGTGGGACCCCCCACGACGCGCGCCCTAGATCGTGCGGGGCCTTTACTCATCTAAGTGACGCGTGGCTCGGGCCGGCCGGACCCTTTGGGCTCACGACGCTCCGTCTGCGCTCATGGGCTCAGTCGCGCCCATCGCGCGCCCGGGGGCCACTGTCGGCCCAGTGAGGACCAGGGTGTGCAGAGCCCACTCCTCCCAGGCCTCGCACGCTGACAGATTCGACAAAACGACTAAGGACCAAGACACCGCTTGGACCCTCGAGAGGCAACTCCTCTTGAGGGCCTGGAGAGGAAGCCTGGGCCTAAAGAGGACCCCGCGCTTCAAGAGACTCCCAAGGCTCAACACGGCTGAAGAGAAGTCAATCAAAACTTCTCCACAGGCCACCATAGCCCTGTGGAGACACTTCGCGGCTAAGCAAGTGCTACAGGGCGCACCTGGCCTCTGCATCGGCTGCAGAGTGACGCGAGTGCTCCAGTTGCCATTCTGGTGATAAAGGAGTCAACAAAGCTGCGCCGCCCGCACCAGGACAGCTAGGACTTTCCTATTTTGTGATAAAGCGGCTGGAGGGCGCAACTGTAACGTACCTGCACTTAAAAATATGCCAGGTACCTGTGTATAGTGCAAACCTCTGGATCGCTTTGTTTGCACACACAGTTTACGATGTAATATCACAACAAAGTATCAATTTTATTACATCGATGATCCAGACTTACAAAATATTCTTTACAAATTGCATAGCATAAAGCTAGCTTTGAAAGAGTAAACATTGGAAATAAGAAAGCAATGAGTCTCCATCTTCATGTTGCCACAGGCGAAAACATGTTGGTTGTAGACTCGAAGTCCCTTAACGAAAACCTCACTCGTCATCTGAATAACGTGTAACAAATAAAATTTTGCAACAGAGTGGGTCAGATTCCATTAAAATGGAGTCTGGCAAGTTGAAAGAGCATTTTACCTCATGTGTGGTTTTGGTAATTGAATGACAATCTCTATGGACTAATGTTTGCATTGAGATATCATTATAGATCATGTCCATGGAATTGTGGAGTTCATGTGTTGAACTCTTGAAGCTCATGTGTTGAGTGAAGCTTATTGCAAGTATGTCTTGAAGATTCAAGACATCATCTTAGTGAAGAAAAGATGAGTTGTGCAAGACCAAGAGAAGCTTTCTCGAAAAGATCCTATGCTTGGTGCTTGCAATGGATACATGAAGACGAAGCTTAGCGAGACTCTCCCATTGTGAGCATGGGGGAGTATTTGGAGAAGTCTTCATCAAGCAAGTGCTTGGACGCGCAATCAAGAAAGATTTTCCACTTGAAGAGATCAAGATAGTCATCATCCAACTCAAGTGGAATGCTCAAGGCAAAGGTATGATCTTGATAGGGCTATATGATAGATAGGCGTACTATCAAGAGGGGTTCTCAAGTTAGTAACTTGATCGCATCGTTGTGGAGAGCTCAAACCTTTGCATACTTGGCATATCATATTTCTTGGTTCTTATTTGGCTTTTTTGTTGGTGAGGAGTTAGAGCTTGGTTCATCTCCATGTCAAGCTCCTGTTCATCGAAATCGGTTTTACTTTGGACAACTTGTTGCGTTTTCGGTGGCGGAAATATTGCCGGTTCTACCTTGAGGAAAGTCCCACACCTTGCCATGTGTGGAGATTTTACTCTATTTATGGGATGCAATATTTCCACTCTTTTTTTTGGGTACTCATCGTCTCTATCTTTCCAACAAAATTGGTCTCACCTCTTTTGGAGTTCATTTGCAAAAGTTATAGAAGTTTTCGTTTCGGTGTTCTGCTGATTCGGATTATTGGGGCCGGATATTCCGCCCTACCGGAATTTCCGGTTCCCCAGCTCATCCAAGAAAACGGCTAAGGAAAGGAGAAAAATGGTTCTGACTCCAGTCGGAAATTGTGCTCGGAAATTTCCATATACCGGAATTTCCGAGTGCCCCAAGAAAAGTCCTCCAGATATGGCTAAGGAAAAGTTTGGTTTTTCTTCTGACTCCTGCCGGAATTTCCGAGCTCTCTTAGACCGGAATTTCCGGGTGACCGGAATTTCCGAGTCTCTCTAGACCGGAATTTCCGGATGACCGGAATTTCCGAGTCTCACTTATACCGGAATTTCCGAGTGTCGAAACAGCCAACGGCTATATTTCCTGGAGGGGTATAAATACCTCTCCCCTTCTTCTTCCCCAGCCAATCCAAGGCAGCACGACTTTCCCCTCTCTCCTACTCCATTGTTGACCTTGGAAAGCTCAATTCCCTCTCAATCCCTCCATTGAATCTTCCATATTCTTTAGGGAAAGTTGAGAGGAGATCTAGATCTACAATCCTACCAATCCATCTCTCCTCTAAGTGAGGGGAACTTAGTTGATCTAGTTCTTGGAGTTCCTTTGTGGTTCTTCTTATTTGTTTTTCCTCTCTTCTCCCCCCATAAGCATTAGTTGCTTTTGGTGGGATTTGGGAGTGAAGGATTTGACTCCTTTGTGGTTTCCTTTGTTCTTCCTCTCCTATTCCCTCATAAACATTTGTTGTTGTGTTGGAATTTGAGAGTGAAGGACTTGAGCACTTCGTGTTCTCTTGCCATTGCATTTGCATCGGTTTGAGCCCTCCACGAGGATTCGTGGTGGTATTACTTGTGAGCTTGTTACTCTTGGGTCTTTGGACCCAAGACGCCTTTTGTGGCCGGCCTTTTGTGGCCAAGTCCTTTTGTGGTCACTTGAGAGCCCCCAATTAAGTTGTGGGTGTGTGCCTCAAGACTTGGAGCCCCCAATTAAGTTGTGGGTGTGTGCCTCAAGAGTTGTACGGGATTCGATCTCCGCCCCAAAGGAGATCAATAGTGGAAGGTGAACTCGAACCTTTTGTGGTTGAGTTCATCAGGAGAAGAAGGTGAGCCTTTGTGGCGTTGCGGCTAACCTGTTGTGGTTGCGCACACCTCTCCAAACGAGACGTACACCTTTGGGTGGAACTCGGGAATACATCCTCGTCTCCGCGTGCCTCGGTTATTTCTATACCCGAGCTCTTTACTTATGCACTTTACATTGTGATAGCCTTCGTGCTTGAAGTCATATATCTTGCTATCATCTTGTTACTAGTATTGCTTAGCTTAAGTTGTTGGTGCACATAGGTGAGCCTAGTTTATATATCTACGTTGTATGCTTGTTAAAGTAAACCTCTAGTTTTATTCCGCCTTTATCAAGCATACCGAAATTTCCGGATCATTGTGGACCGGATATTCCGGCTACTCGGAATTTCCGGGTCACTCTTGGAACGGATATTCCGGCTCCTCGAAAAAAGTTTTAAATCGCCTATTCACCCCCCCCCCCCCCCTCTAGGCTACGTCTATCCGTTCAATTGGTATCAGAGCCAGGTTATCTCATTATTAGGACTAACCGCCTAGAGATAAAGATGTCGTTTAGAGATCTAGTGCACAATCCCACTTATAGATTCGATGGCACAAATTATGATGTTTGGAAAATTTGCATGCTTAATCTTTTTAGAGACATGGGTTCTAATTTAGAGAGTATTGTAGATATGGGTTTTTCTCCTCCAAAGGATTCTCAAGAATATCTTTAGAGGATGAGAAAAACTCTTATCTCGATACTCTAGCATCTAATGGTCTTATATGTGCTTTGAGCGATGTAGTCCTTGCGTCGATCATGCCTTTTCGGAGCGCTCATGAATTATGGACAAAACTTCAAGATATATATGAGGTGTCCAACATTTCCAAGGATGATTGTCCTCCTTCCACATCCGGTCGTGATGAGCTCACGACTTCCTCCACTTCACCGACATGTGGTTTGCCACAAGGTAATGATATGGTGAGTGGTGATAGAAATTGCAATCTTGATGGTGAATCCACTATTGACTATACTTCTCACCCATCTTATTGCAATGCTCTATCTTTGGACTTAAACACCTCTAGCACTTCAAATGTATTAAATGCTAGTGTTGATAGTCCTTGCATATCATGTAGTAGTTGCTTAACTAAATCTCATGATGATATGCTTTCCTTGTCTTGTTGCCATGATCAAAATGTTTCTATTTCCTCTAGTACTTGTTTGGCTAAAAATGTATAGGAATCCCAACAATTGTTGGAACAAGACTTGGACCTCAAAGGTGCTTCAAGTGTCTCTTCATCGTCTTCATCCACTACTCACATTTGCCTAATGGCTAAGGAGTATAAGGTATCACCTACCGTGCACTCCAATATATCTCATGATGATGATAATGATGATGATGATGATCTAATTAAGGAGAAGTTTGATATTGTCTCTCATGCTCTCTTAAATAATAAAAATGCTCATGAGAACTTCTTAGAAATCATGACTTATCTTTTTGAGCTTAAGGAGACCTTTGAGGCTATGGAGACCCGTTGTCATGAAGGGTGGGGTCTTGCTCGTGATTCCGCGGGTGAGTTCCATAATCTTGAGAATGCTCTTGAGGAAGAGCAAGAAACTCGGGTTGCTCTCGAGGACAGATTAGAATCTAGTGAGGAGTTAAACAATGAAGTAATTGCTAAACTCACTAAAAAACATGACCATGCTATTGCTAAATGTAATGTGCTTAGTAAAGAAAATGCTAAGTTAAATAATGAGCTTGTCATGTTGTCTCCTTCCACTTCTAATGATAATGATGCTTGAGCTACTAACTCCACTTTGTGTGAAGCATCTATTTTGAAGGAGAATGTTGAGCTAAGGGCTCAACTTGATTTGCTAACTAGCAAGTATGGGATATTGGAAGAAAATCATGAAAAGCTTTCAAGCTCTAATGAGGATCTTCTAGCATCCCATGCTAGGCTAAAGTTAGCTCATGAGGCGGTCACAACGAAGGTAAAATCTTGTGAGCCTCCTATGGTCACTAGCACAAACTCTACTACTAATGCTTTATTGCAATGTGCTAGTACTAGTAATTCTACATCACATACCATTGCTAAATCTTGTGATGAATTACTTTCCTTGCCTTGTTGCTCTAACAATGTAGCTACTACTTCCTCTGGTATATGTGTTGAAACTAACCATGTAGAGGAACTCAAAGAGCTCAAGGCACAAGTCACTTCCTTGAAGAAAGACTTGAAGAAGTGTCATGAAGGGAAGTCCACCCTCGACAACATGTTGAGAGTGCAACAACTTCCTCATGACAAGAGTGGACTTGGATTCAACTCCAACAACAAGAACAAGTCCAAGAACAAGATGAAGCACAAGTTCGTCAAGAAGAAGGGCCAAGAACAAGTTATTGATTCGGCCAAGATTGTGTGCTTCAAGTGCAAGGTTGAAGGGCACCATGTGAGATCTTGCCCTTTGAAGAAGAAGCCTCTTAGTGAGAAGCAACAAGGTAAGCAACCTCAAGTTCAAACTCAAGCTTCCCAAGTTGAAGAACCTTTCCTTCCCAAGAATAAAGGTAAAAGCCGCCTTTGCTACAAATGTCGTGGGAAGGATCACTTTGCTTCTTCATGCACTCATGGTACCTTATCCAACCCTCCTACTATTGATAATGTTCATTCTCTTCGGATGGATAAGGTTGGCAATGTGTTTGCCAAATTTATTGGTACTCAAAGTGGTGTCAAGAAAAGAACCATTTGGGTTGCCAAACCTATTGTGACTAACCTCTTAGGACCCAACTTAGTTGGGGACCAACAAGCTAAAACTTGATCAATAGGTGTAAACGGAGGACATTGGAGACTTGACTACATCATGAAGAATTAAGAGATCTTCATCATCCATATTATCTCAAGTCAAGTCAATTGGATTATATTGTCTTAGCATATATCCAATGCTCCTCGTTGCGGTAACTTGTATTTAACTCATATGTACTCATTGAAAGTTACTAGCACCCTTGCATGTGTTTGGTTTTGTGCCTTACTAGTGTTTCATATGTGTTGTGCACTCTACTTACTTATGTTGAGTAATCAAGCTTGTGTATGTTGGTTTGCACACCATGTATGTTTGAGCCTCTTGTCTATTTTGTTTTTAATCTTCATTGGATCTTTTAGGGATTTTAATGGACTATCCCATTTTGGGGGAGTGATGTGCTTTTTGGTAACTCACCCCCTTAAAATGTGTATTCACGAGGAATACCACTTAGTAGTGATATTTCAATATTATCTACTCTCTTTGTGGTATGTCTTACTCATGAGAAATTCAAATTCTAATGTCCATTAATTATCTCTTGTTGGATTTCTTTTGCCTCTTGTTACAAAGAATGGATTACCACATTATGGGGGAGTAATAAGCTATGTGCATATTACAAGCCTAGAAAATGTGAACATGAGAGGTAGTGTCACCTAGAGTTGATGTTGTTGATTATCTTGTTCCTAGGTGACATGGTACTCAAACAAGTTCCATATTTGCTTAAATGCATTTTGATCAACCATCTTTTGGTATCTTGTTTGTGAGAAAGTTTCTTGATGCTTAGAATGATCATTGAATATGTGAAGTCATCAAGAATATCTAGATAAGCATGTTTTTCAATTCTTTTATTTTGCCACATGCTTATGTTTTGTGAATATGATCTTGAATACATATATGTCATATACCACCGAGAAATGTCTCCATACAATCATTGTCTTTGACAAGCGATAATTATATTTGTGGTAAATGTATTGATCATATTTACATTGGCTATTGTTCTTAAGTTGTATTATTCTATCGCCAAGTTTGTGTCGATTTAACCACCCATTTGTCTTCTTTGCTTCATTTGGATCTATTTGTTGCTCTACTCATAATTTGTGTTGTGCTTTCTTGAGTTAGGACAAGCAAGGATCCCATTGTTGTGCAATTACATTCGAAGACTTAATTCTAAGTAATGCACTATTCTTGGGGGAGCTATCCTACATTGAGTAGAACATCATCCTTTTAATTGTTATCGGGTCTTATTGTTTTTCTTGAACTTTGTGTTCAAAAAGATATATGGAGGGTAATGATCCCACTTGTGTGCATTTTGTATTTACATAAAAGATCTTAAAAATGCACTAATCATGGGGAAGCTACTCTATACTCTTTAGAACACTATTCTTTAAATTGGTTTTAAAATTGGTTTTGTATCTTATTGCTCTTCTTGAACATGACTAATTGGTTAACAATATATATGGAAAGTGATGATCCCATTTTTGTGCATTTTGTATTCAAATACAAGATCATAAGTAATGCACAAATCTTGGGGGAGCAATCCTATATGTTATTCAACATTAGTTGTCTTCAATTGGTTTTTGTTCCCGATGACATGTCACTTTGAAAGACAAACATTTTTCGTCTTGGTACTTTGTGCCATCATGAAAATTGTAGAGGGCTTGGTTTATTTGTTGAAACCTTACTCTTCTTTGTGGAGTTGGCTATCTCATCCCATGGTTCCTAGTCTACCTTTTTGGATGAGATAAACCTTCGAGCATGCTTGCTTGATTTATTTCTTATGCTCATTGGTTTAGCCTTGACCTTGATTTCATTTGATATCTTTTCAAATTGGTTTCTCCAATCATGTGTTGGTTTGAGTCTTTTGATACAATGAGGACAAATCCCTCTCTTGCCACACTTTTGTGTAGCTTCTTGATTTAATTGGTGCTTTGTCCAAATTGTATCTCGCTTGGTTCTTGAAAGTTTTGTGCATGCATATTTACTATTTGTATATCTTATGGCATGTTTACTTTCGTTGATCCAATATATAGGATAAACTCCATCAAATCCTAAATGGCTACGATGTGCATGAAATTCTATTTCATATCAATATGCACATATTTATGTGGAGTTTGTCCTATGTATTGTAGTTGGACTAACTACTTTGGACCCAATTAGTTTGGGTACCATTGTGTACTTGATTTATTTTAGGTACATGAGAGATGCATTGGAATCTTGCCTCTATTTAAAGAAGATGTCTTCACCATGTGCTTCTTGGAGCCAAGCTTGGATGATTGTGAACTCTCATCTTCTACACCATCAATGCTATCTCGGTAACAAGTATCTAACTCATGCATATACTTCTAGCTCTCAACCTTGTGTAGGTTGTTCGTTGGCATGAGTTTCTCTAAGTTGCATTTGATATGGTTTTTGCAAAGTTTCTTTCAAAACATCTTCATTGCAAATGTGAGTTAGCCGGGATGATTAAACATCAAGGGGAATATATATTTATATATAATCATTCTCATGATTCACGGATCCCCAATATGTTAATCTAGCAAATTCGTTTCAAAATCTCTCATGTGCAATATTGATGAATTCTCTTAAACCATTTGCCTCTTGTGATATTTGTTTTGTGTCTCGAAGTATCCCAACTATCACTTATCCTATGTGGGTATTTGTGATGCTTTGAGAACTTGGTGTTGGAAGTTCATCTATACCCTTTAAGAATAATTTGAGCTATCTGCTTTGCTTTTAAGCAAAAATTCTTATCGGTGTATTTATGACTTCCTCTTGAATATCATGTGCTTGATCTTGTACCTACATTGTGTGTGCATGTTTCTTTGAGGACTTAGTGTCCACTTAGAAACTTATACACATGAGGGTAGTTACATATTTAATTGGTATTCATAATCTTTAGTGATCACCTTTTACTACTTTCTTGATTCTTTGGTGATCTCTAAATGGCACAAGCTTTGTTTTTCTATTGGTTTCACATTGCCTCTTAATAAGCTTGTGATCATATTTGATTTATCATCTTGGGTGTGCTTGTTTGCAAAATACATGATATGCACTATGTGCCTCATAATTTGAAAGACTATGATGTTGCTTAGGCTCATCCTTGTTTAGTCTCCTAAATTGTATTTCCATGTCACACCCATCCTTTCCCGGTTGAGCAAGCCTTTATTCAATCTTGCACCTTTTTGTGTTCAAAATTATCTAGGAGGGAATGAGGATTCCATGTTATGCACACCATATTGAAATACAAATCGTTTCATTGTGCATGTACCTTGGGGAGTTCCCTCTTGAGTTTTAGAACACTTGATTGATTTTATCATAACATCTTCTTGTGCTCAATTGGGTTTTGAATCCCTTGATTGCTTGCTTCTTTGTGAATGATTTCCCCCTTTGCAATTGGTATCCTTCCAGTGGATTTAAATTGATATATTTCTTGTGCAATTTTTGGATCCTCAATATAGTTTGATCCCCTTCATCTATTCGTCATTGGATAAGTGCATTTGATTTCACTCACATCATGAGAAATGCATAAATCATGAAGGAGATCTTATTATGTTACCTTTCATCTATTCGTCATTGGATAAGCCTTTCGCCCATTTCGGCAATCGTTGCCAATGGGGGAGAAGTTTTGGAGGGTTGTAAGGAATTGGCTTTTTACTTTGGTATCTTCTTAAGTATTTGCCTTCCTTGCCTTTGCATTTGTTGCTTGGTTTTATATATATAGTGGAAACTCCACCATCGGTAATGGTCGATAATATATGCAATGAATTCATGTTCATACACACGTGCATAAATTATGGGGGAGTTTGCTCTATATATGTGGATGGACTAACATCACATACCTTTGTAGTATTTGATGCTAGTGCAACCATTCTTGTTAGTTAAATTACATATTATAAACCCTCTCAAAAGAGATTGTCATCAATTACCAAAATGGGGGAGATTGAAAGAGCATTTTCCCTCATGTGTGGTTTTGGTAATTGAATGAAAATCTCTATGGACTAATGTTTGCATTGAGATATCATTATAGATCATGTCCATGTAATTGTGGAGTTCATGTGTTGCACTCTTGAAGCTCATGTGTTGAGTGAAGCTTATTGCAAGTATGTCTTGAAGATTCAAGACATCATCTTAGTGAAGAAAAGATGAGTTGTGCAAGACCAAGAGAAGCTTTCTCGAAAAGATCCTATGCTTGGTGCTTGCAATGGATACATGAAGACGAAGCTTAGCGAGACTCTCCCATTGTGAGCATGGGGGAGTATTTCGAGAAGTCTTCATCAAGCAAGTGCTTGGACGCGCAATCAAGAAAGATGTTCCACTTGAAGAGATCAAGATAGTCATCATCCAACTCAAGTGGAATGCTCAAGGCAAAGGTATGATCTTGTTAAGGCTATATGATAGATAGGCGTACTATCAAGAGGGGTTCTCAAGTTAGTAACTTGATCGCATCGTTGTGGAGAGCTCAAACCTTTGCATACTTGGCATATCATATTTCTTGGTTCTTATTTGGCTTTTTTGTTGGTGAGGAGTTAGAGCTTGGTTCATCTCCATGTCAAGCTCTTGTTGATCGAAATCGGTTTTACTTTGGACAACTTGTTGCGTTTTCGGTGGCGGAAATATTGCCGGTTCTACCTTGAGGAAAGTCCCACACCTTGCCATGTGTGGAGATTTTACTCTATTTATGGGATGCAATATTTCCACTCTTTTTGTTGGGTACTCATCGTCTCTATCTTTCCAACAAAATTGGTCTCACCTCTTTTGGAGTTCATTTGCAAAAGTTATAGCAGTTTTCGTTTCGGTGTTCTGCTGATTCGGATTATTGGGGCCGGATATTCCGCCCTACCGGAATTTCCGGTTCCCCAGCTCATCCAAGAAAACGGCTAAGGAAAGGAGAAAAAGGGTTCTGACTCCAGTCGGAAATTGTGCTCGGAAATTTCCATATACCGGAATTTCCGAGTGCCCCCAGAAAAGTCCTCCAGATATGGCAAAGGAAAAGTTTGGTTTTGCTTCTGACTCCTGCCGGAATTTCCGAGCTCTCTTAGACCGGAATTTCCGGGTGACCGGAATTTCCGAGTCTCTTTAGACCGGAATTTCCGGATGACCGGAATTTCCGAGTCTCACTTATACCGGAATTTCCGAGTGTCGAAACAGCCAACGGCTATATTTCCTGGAGGGGTATAAATACCTCTCCCCTTCTTCTTCCCCAGCCAATCCAAGGCAGCACGACTTTCCCCTCTCTCCTACTCCATTGTTGACCTTGGAAAGCTCACTTCCCTCTCAATCCCTCCATTGAATCTTCCATATTCTTTAGGGAAAGTTGAGAGGAGATCTAGATCTACAATCCTACCAATCCATCTCTCCTCTAAGTGAGGGGAACTTAGTTGATCTAGTTCTTGGAGTTCCTTTGTGGTTCTTCTTCTTTGTTCTTCCTCTCTTCTCCCCCCATAAGCATTAGTTGCTTTTGGTGGGATTTGGGAGTGAAGGATTTGACTCATTTGTGGTTTCCTTTGTTCTTCCTCTCCTATTCCCTCATAACCATTTGTTGTTGTGTTGGAATTTGAGAGTGAAGGACTTGAGCACTTCGTGTGCTCTTGCCATTGCATTTGCATCGGTTTGAGCCCTCCACGAGGATTCGTGGTGGTATTACTTGTGAGCTTGTTACTCTTGGGTCTTTGGACCCTAGACGCCTTTTGTGGCCGGCCTTTTGTGGCCAAGACCTTTTGTGGTCAAGACCTTTTGTGGTCACTTGAGAGCCCCCAATTAAGTTGTGGGTGTGTGCCTCAAGACTTGGGAGCCCCCAATTAAGTTGTGGGTGTGTGCCTCAAGAGTTGTACGGGATTCGATCTCCGCCCCAAAGGAGATCAATAGTGGAAGGTGAACTCGAACCTTTTGTGGTTGAGTTCATCAGGAGAAGAAGGTGAGCCTTTGTGGCGTTGAGGCTAACCTGTTGTGGTTGCGCACACCTCTCCAAACGAGACGTACACCTTTGGGTGGAACTCGGGAATACATCCTCATCTCCGCGTGCCTCGGTTATTTCTATACCCGAGCTCTTTACTTATGCACTTTACATTGTGATAGCCTTCGTGCTTGAAGTCATATATCTTGCTATCATCTTGTTACTAGTATTGCTTAGCTTAAGTTGTTGGTGCACATAGGTGAGCCTAGTTTATATATCTACGTTGTATGCTTGTTAAAGTAAACCTCTAGTTTTATTCCGCCTTTATCAAGCATACCGGAATTTCCGGATCATTGTGGACCGGATATTCCGGCTACTCGGAATTTCCGGGTCACTCTTGGACCGGATATTCCGGCTCCTCGAAAAAAGTTTTAAATCGCCTATTCACCCCCCCCCCCCCCCCCGCCCATCTAGGCGACGTCTATCCGTTCAATTGGTATCAGCAGTATGGTGGACACTTAATGGAATAACTCTATAACCTATATGCATATTTGGCTGGTGGAGTTCAAGGCTAATTTGCATAAAGCCAATTTTTCCTACTCTTTTGAAAACACTTTTCTTAAATTCAAGACAAGTATGGCATGAAAACCATAATCTCATCTTCCCTTGTTCACCCATCAAATTTTAACTTAGAAATTGGAATGATAGGATCCTCCGTTGACGTCCTTGATCAACTGCTCAAAATTGTCCGTAACCGGGGACATGGCTAAGTACTTAGTTTTACACTCTGCAGAGGTTGTGCACTTTCACCATTAGACCCAACAAACCCAAACTATTCTCAAGCACACCATTTGTGCTAAGGAAAGGAGAGAGTTGAGACGAGACTTTTCAGAAGCATTTTCTTTCCCCATCACGGCCTGACGCGCTCCACCTACAAAACCTCTACCACCACCTGTCAGGCCGGGGCGAGTCCACGCAACTTAATCCATCTAGACAGAGCCCATTGACTAATGGTTGCACTAGAAGCAATCTTCACTTGGAGTTCTTCAGATCCTTTTGTTCCCTGGGTGGCGGTCCACAAGTGACCATCCCTTAGAGGTCACCCCTAAGAGAAAAAACTCAACAAAAACCACATACAACCAATTCCACCCAGGAGTTTCATTCTTAACTTAGTAGAAATTAACTTTTCATAAAACAACTTTTGCATAGCATCAATATTTCTACCAAGTTATCAATGGGATTCTAGACACAACTAGTGTAAGGGATATTGTAACATCCCAACATTTTATAATGTTCAAAAATCACTAAAATTTAAAACTTTTGTTTTTGATTAAAATAAAATATTTATATGCATAAGAAAACCAACTAAGAAAGACTTCAAACTTATTGAAAGAGAGTTTAATAATTCAAATGTCACAGTTTAAACATTTTATTATCTATTGTATTTCAAAAATCTTAATATGTAAATACTTCAAACCACTTCATTTTAATAAAATAGTTTCCTTATAAGAAACAAATTTCAACCACTTAGCCATATCTATTCATAAATTCAAAACTATTTAAAATGATATAATTGCCAAATGATTTCCATTCATCTAACTAAATTCAAGTTATAGCTTTGGAAATTATAAGTTTATAATTCATTACTTTAAAACCTCATAGATTATATAATTAATGAATTATCCAAATAATCATTTCATTAGCTTAAATGTTTTTCATGTATTTTCAAAACATTAAATGATTTTCCTGAATATATTCAGTATAAACAATGAATTAAAACTAGAATATTTCCAATGGTATTTTTATAAAGTTTTCAAATGAATTATCTTAATATAAAATATAATGGTGCACAAATTAATTTGAATTAAAAATGAATACATTACATTTTCTCTTTTCATTACAAATAGTTGTAATATGATATTTAAGAATCTATTAAAGCTAAAATTTATTTAATATTGGAATATGAGTTTAAATAACTTAAATTCAAACATATTGGAATGTGGGTATTTTCCTAAATTTATTTAGCCAAAAGAAGATTTAAATAAAATATAATTTCAAATTTGACTTTAAGTGTCAAATTTGTATTCAATCAATATTTCAAAATATTATTTTTAAAAAATGTTCAAAACAGTCCCACAACTGGTTTAACAGAAAGATAATAATTTTTCAAATTTTTAGAAATTTGTTTGACCTCATTTGGAGTTATAAATCAAAAGAAAATAAATAAACAGAAAAGAAAAAGAAAATAACCTGACAGCGGGACCCACCTGTCAGCCCGAGTCGTCTTCAACCTCTGCCCAAATCGCGCCCGAGAAATCCGCCGGCGATCCCCTTCCAAATTCGAGCCGTGATCAACGCGAGCGTTCCCTCCTCTGCCACCTACAAATACCCCAGCTCCTCCTCTTCGTTTTCCACCAAAAACCCTAGAAATTCCGCCACCAGGCCGCCCGTAATCCTCCGCCTCCGTCCGCCATTGCCGCCGGCAACGTGCTCCGATTCCGGTGAGTAGACAGACCCCCGAGCTCTCCCTTCTCTCCCTTTCACTGTGCCAACTCAGTGCGCAGCTCCGTGACATCTTCCTCGCGCTTTGTGTGCCCCAGATAGACGCAGCCGTCCACGACCGAAGAACCCACTGCCGGCTTCAATTCCGACAAGGGATTCCAGACAAACGAAGACGCTTCGAAGACCACTGCCTCGCCACCGCGCCCGCCTTGACCTCCCCTTCTCCACGGTACGAGCCGCTCTTCCCGGGATCCACTAGATCGTGTAGAACGCAAGTCGCCGCCTAGTCGCCGCCGCGTTCGCATCTCCGGCGAGGTCCCCGGTGACCTAGCGCCGCCCGATTTAGGTCGCTCGATCTGCACCGTTAGATCTCCATCCATCGGCCACGATAGATCCTTTTTAAGCGATCTGGACCATCAGATCCAGACTTACAAAATATCACAACAAAGTGTCAATTTTATTACATCGATGATCCAGACTTACAAAATATTCGATACAAGTTGCATAGCATAAAGCTAGCATTGAAAAAGTACACAACGGAAATACAATAGAAGTGGGTCTCCAACAACTTCATGTTGCCATAGGCGAAAACATGTTGGTTGCAGACTCGAAATCCCTTAACGAAAACCTCACTCGTCATCTGAATAACCTGTAACAAATAAATTTTTGCAAAAGAGTGGGTCAGATTCCATAAAAAATTGAGTCTGGCAAGTGACACTATGGTGGACACTTAATGGAATAACTCTATAACCTATATGCATATTTGGCTGGTGGAGTTCAAGGCTAATTTTCATAAAGCCAATTTTTCCTACTCTTTTGAAAACACTTTTCTTAAATTCAAGACAAGTATGGCATGAAAACCATAATCTCATCTTCCCTCGTTCACCCATCAAATTTTAATTTAGAAATTGGAATGATAGGATCCTCTGTTGACGTCCTTGATCAACTGCTCAAAATTGTCCGTAACCGGGGACACGGCTAAGTACTTAGTTTTACACTATGCAGAGGTTGTGCACTTTCACCATTAAACCCAACAAACCCAAACTATCCTCAAGCACACCATTTGTGCTAAGGAAAAGGAGAGAGTTGAGACGAGACTTTTCAGAAGCGTTTTCCCTCCCCATAACGGCCTGACGCGCTCCACCTACAAAACCTCTACTACCACCTGTCAGGCCGGGGTGAGTCCACGCAACTTAATCCATCTAGACAGAGCCCACTGACTAATGGTTGCACTAGAAGCAATCTTTGTCAGGTTATGACTCCCGGGAATCGGGGGTAGTCACTTCCTGAAGTGTAGTTCGAGAGGGGATTGAACGCGGAGGTCTAAACCCTCCAGTGGCCCTGCGATGTTGCTCGACGGACCCGAAGAAGACGCACACCCGCCAAGGAAAACACCGTCCTTTACCCAGGTTCACGGCCCTCGTGAGGAGGTAAGACCGCTACTCCTGCCTGTCTGTATTATATGTGGGAGGTTACAGTACAATTGAGCTTGCCGGAAGCCCCCTCGAGGCAGTTCTTGCCTGGGGAGGGAAGCGATGATCTTCTTCCTCCTCCAGACTGAGGCTAACCTAACTAGAGATGCTAGGGTTTACAGGGGAGGTTTCACGCAAAGGGCTGACCCTTGCTACGATGGATGTCTTCTCTCTTTTATAGGCGCCTCGGGTCTTCTTCTTCGGCTTGGCCTTCGAGGTGGCTCCCACTTGCCAGCGGCGGGGCGGAGCACGAGTCCACCATGCTCCATTCGTCCATGGACTCGGTCCATTATTGATAAAGGTGGCGCCGTGGCCGACAGGCGGCCGACCGCGCTCGTACCATCCACAGAGCGGGCGGTCTCTGAGGTGGAGCCCGCGATGACGTTCTCCGTTGGAGGGTTGCGCCGTCCACCTGCTTTATCATCAGAGTAGAAGCTCCTCACAGCTGTGCAGCAGGCGGAGCAGCTTTGTTGACCGCTTTATCGCCAGGGACAGCGACGGGGGTGTGAGCGCCTCTGTACGAGCGTGGCAGAGATCACGTGCGCTCCGTCGGGATTCCTTGGCGACGACGTTTCCCTTCAGGCCTGAGGGGAGATTCCTGCCGGACGTCCCTCAGGCAGGTTGATTCCTTAACGAGGAGGATCCTCTGAGGCGAGGCGGTCACTTGAGGCCCTCGCCTCCTCTTCAGGCCCCCGAGGAGGATTGCCTCTCGGGGGTCTCGCCAGGTGGTGACGCCTGGTCCTTAGTCGTTTCGTTCGTCTGGCCCGCGAGCGAGGCCTGGAGGGAATGGGCTCTTGGTACCCCAGTTCCCACTGGGCCGATAGTAGCCCCCGGGCCAATGATGGGCACGACTGAGCCCATGGCCTTAGGCGAAGCGTCGTGGGCCCTTAGTTCCCAGCCGACCCGAGCCACGCGGCACTCGGACGGCTAACGGCTTTGCACGATCCATGGCGTGAGTCGTGGGGGGTCCCACCACGTCGCCGTAACTACTCTTTGGAGGGGACATAAAGCCCGAGCGCTGCGGCAGGGAGCCGTTACCGTTTCCAAGTCTTCGCAGAAAATTCTGCTCCATAGAGTTCTCCGCCTCCGCGCTCTCCTGCGAGTTCCTATTCTCCAATTCCTTCCAGCCTCCGCGTCCGTGACGATGAGTCCTCTCAAGAGCAAGGGCAAGGCCGCCGCGGGGTCTTCTTCCCAGGCGGAAGCCACAGAGACCGTGATGGGCGCGGCGCTGCTCAGCGTGCGCGTCAACGAGAAAGCGCTCTCCAAGGTCCGCTACCTGGTGGCGGACCGGACGAACGAGCACGGCGCCACCGCCCTGAAGCCCACGGCGCACGGGAAGCGCCCGCGGGGATTCTTCCTGGTCTTCCAGCACCGCCTGGCCACGGGACTGGTGCTGCCTTTCTCTCCGTTCCTGGAGGCGGTGCTGGCGTTCTACCAGGTGCAGCTGCTGCACCTGCACCCCAACTCCATACTCATCCTCGCCGTCTTCGCCTACCTCTGCGAGGCGTACCTGGGCCTGAAGCCCACGGTGGGGCTGTTCCGGTGCTTCTACGCGCTCCGGAACACGGCGCAGAACGAGCGCTCCGGATGCGTCTCGTTCAGCATCGTCGACGGCATGGGGGGCTTTTATATCCCCATGTCCTGGAGCGAGGGCAGGGCCATCACGTCCGTGACGAAGAAGGTAGACGACTTCCGCCAGAAGTGGTTCTTCGTCGGGGTGGAGCGTCCCTGCGCCTTCCTCGAGGTCCCTGACGAGCCTCCAGTGAAGAACTCCCACTGGGGCTAGGCTACATTCGACGGCGCCAAGAACGCGAGCTTGATGGGGCGCCTGAGCTTCCTTCGCGAGGAGGGCCTTACGGGACAGATGGTCGTGGCGGACTTCGTGACCCACCGCAACGCGCCCCTCCAAGCTCACTCGGTCCCCATGTGGATGTACTCGGGGCCGAACGACAAGATGCGGCTCCACGTCGAGGACAACGACAAGGACGTCGTCGACAACATCCTCCGTGCTCTTCTGCAACCCCTCCGTGCTTCCTGTGGTCGAGGTCCTTGCGGTGCTCCGGCCCCTTCACCAGTACAACTTGACGGAGCGCATGGCCCGCCTGGAGGAGATGCCTTCGTCCTCCCCGACAGGCCCGGTGGACTCTGATGCGCCGCTGCCGGCCCCGCGGGGAGCGGAGGGGGCCGATTCTCCCTCGGCCTCCGGAGCTGGCCAAGGCGAGGAGAAAGAAGCAGCCGGGGAAGTCTCCTCTTCTAGGGTTGGGCCTATTACTGACGAGATTCGCGACATCTCGTCAGGCGATGAAGACGCCTTCGTGGTGGCGCCCTCGCGCCCTGTGGAGGAGGAAGCTGAGGAAGGGGAGGCCTCAGGTGCGGAGGGCTCTCCGGGAAGGCGCGGACTTCGCACCAAGGCCGCCTTCGACCACGCAGGGGTGAGGCCCTCTGACGTCCCTTCCAAGAGGAAGGCGGAGGCGCCCCTTGCGAGGCCGGCTGCTAAGCCCTTTCCCTCATGGCGCTCGTCAGGCCTCGCGTGGGTTGACGTTTGGCGCTCCCCCTCCCAGGTGAGTTTTCACGTTGTAGGGTCGTTTACCCTCTTGGTTTCTATTTCCATCTCATCCTTTACTGAGGTTTCCCTTGCGCTCTTGACAGCGGACCTGCGCCTGCCAAGCGCCGCCGGCTCCGCAAGGCGTCCGAGGTGAAGACCGTGAAGACCGCCACGGCAGGGGCCGTGGCTGACGAGGCCGCGAGGTCTGAGGGGACGGCCCCAACGGTCCCTCTTGAGGAGGCGCCTCATGTAGAAACGACGGCGCCCCTCGCGGGGGCGGCTGGTCCACCTGGGAAGGAGAGCGCCGTAGGCCCGGACGCCCCTGCTGCGCCGCGCGAGTCTCCGTAGGTGGAGGGCTCGGAGGCGAGGACTCTTGCGCCGCCTCGTGCCGCCACTCCTCCTCGCGCGGCTTCGCCTCCGTGCGAGGCCATTCCGCCTCGCACGGCTACGTATTCGCGCGAGGCCACTCCGCCTCACGAGCCGACGCCGCCGCGCGTGTCGACGACTCCGGGTGCGCATGCTGCTCCGCCAGCGCTCAACGCCTCTGCGCAGCCCGTGACGGAGGCCTTCGAGGCGCCGGTAGGCGTGGGCGCGTCTGCTGGGGACTACTCCTTCTCTCCTCCCCGCCAGGCTGGAGGCGAGGAGCGCCCCGCGGCCGCAGGGTCTGAAAGGGGCGCGGGCACGGCTCCGGCGGGGATCCAGCCAGCCCCCTTGTCCTTCCAGCGGCCGGACCTGCGGGACCCGACGCCGAAGCTGGAACTTCTACGAGCCGAGCCCTGGTGCTCCGCGGCTGGGACTGGAGCGCGGGGCGTCGTGAGGCCGCCTTTGGCCTCGTGAGGGAGTCCCTGGAGGGCTTGGAGGCTCACCTCGCCCTTGGGGACATATGGCTCGCCCAGCAGCAGAAGGAGCTAGCGAAATCGTGGGAGTCCTTCCACGCGGCAGTCGAGACGCGTCGGCAGGAAGACTTGGCGCTGCAGGACGCCCACGAGGAAGCCACCACCTTCGCCAAGGAGACCCGTGAGGCGGCCATCCGCGACGTTGCAGAGCTGCTCCAACCCCTCCGGGCGGAACACAACGCCGCGGCGAATCTCCTACGTGAGGTCGAGGCGGAACGCGAGGCGATGGAAGGCTTGTTGGCGCAGAAGCGCCGCGAGCTGGGCCAGCTGGAGGCTCAGCTGCTCTCCACCCCGCAAGCCGCATCGGCTGCTCTGGAGAAGGACCGCAAGGCCTTTGCCGAGCGCGAGCAGCTGCTAGTCCTTAAGGAGAAGGAGCTGCAGCAGCGCGAGGAGCAGCGCCTCCAGGCGGAGAAGGACCTGGCTGCTCAACGCGAGGCCCTCGAGGAGCGAGAGGGCGAGCTGGCCCAGGCCATCCAGAAGTATGAGGACAACGTCGCTGCCCAAAAGGTGGCTTACGAGCGCTTTGAGCGACGCTTCGCCGAGAAGAAAAAGGAGGCCGAAGACGCCCTCGCGGAGCGCGAGAAGCAGTTCTGCAGGTCCACTTCCCAAAAGTACCGCGACATGGCCCAAGCGCAGGAGGACCGCTTCAAGGCCAAGCACGCCGCGGACGCTCGGAAGATCGCCGAGCTCGAGAAGGCCAACTCCAAGCTGGAGGCCTGCCTTACTCGCGCTAAGGACGGCCGCCGCCGGGCGGAGGAGGCTCGCACCGAGGCTGCCCACAACCTCAACTCCTTGGCCAAGGACGTGGAGGAGCAAGTGGCCCCGGCGATGCAGCGGGCGGCGGAGGCCTCGGACTCCGCCAACGCGGCTCGGGCACTCACGAAGCAGCGCGAGCGCATGTTCGAGGCGCTGGTCGCTCGTGGCAACGAGCTGGCTTCGCAGCTGGGAGCAGATGCGCCGCACACCGACGTCCGGGGCCGCGGCGACGTTGCCATGTACTTGGTCAACTTCGAGCAGCTCTTCGCAGCGCTTGAAGGTCCTGTCGCCGAGCTTCGGGAGATGATTGAGGAAGAGAGTCGGCAACTCTTGGGGGTGGTGGTGGATCGCATCATCACCAACCTCAAGCTTCTCACGCCAGACTTCGACCTGGGTTCCGTGTCTGAGGCCGCCCAAGGCGAGGACGCTCAGCGTGTCTCAATCTCCCTTCGCGAGCAGGTGGACGCCTTCTGCAACCGCTTCACGCGCGCGGAGACTGCGCCGGAGGACAGCGAGGAGGAGGCCAGCTCTGCCGAGGCTGACGAGGCCGCCGCTGAAGAGGTCCAAGATGGTGCTGCTTCTCACTGAACCATCCTCTATTGCGCCTGCGAGCGTTTGTATCTGCACCAGCTGTGTGCTTTTAGACACCTTAAGACCTTTTGGCTTGTAATATACCTTAATTACTGTTTTAATCCGAGCCGGTCTGCCCCTCGTGAGGTCACTTTGGACTCATCTTCATGTCTATTTGTTCTCTGTGTCGTTAGGTCCCGTCTCTTCGCGCCATGACTCCGCCACTTCGGTACGCGGGAGCAATGACTCCGCAAGGTCGGGGGGAGTTTAAGCCTAGGAGAGGTAAGAGCCTTGAGTCACGATGCTCAAGTGCCCCCCTTAGACGTGCGAGTAGTCCATGAAGCGTAAGGGAAAGCGAAGTCGCTCGAGGGGCAAAGACGCGTTCTCAGGAGAGAGAAACGATCTTAAAGCGTGGGTGCAAAACTTAGCTTCTCGAGGTTTTTGCTCTGTGGGGGCCTTACGCCTAGCGAGGTTACCCACTTGAGGGGTCGCTCCTGGGGAGGCTCTTTGCCTGGCGAGGTTGCCCACTTGAGGGGTCGCTCCTGGGGAGACTCTTTGCCCGGCGAGGTTGCCCACTTGAGGGGTCGCTCCTGGGGAGACTCTTTGCCTGGCGAGGTTGCCCACTTGAGGGGTCACTCCTGGATGCCCCTTCAGACTCGAGTGTGAATCCTTTCCTGCAGGTATTAGAGGGGCGAACCCAAACGCTGGAACACGGATCAAGGGATCGTGCGCGCTTATAGGTCCTCTCAGGCGTTCCTTGCGAGGAGAGTAAGTACCAAGGTCCTTAGTAGAGATGGCTTGTTTGTGGGGGAATTGCCCTCCAGCCAGAGCTCGGACTCTTGGATTTTGCAGTGCTGCTGGTGTGTCATTTGAGGCACTCGCACCGTACTCAGCCCCCGCTCGCAAGGTACGCATGTGGAGAGATATAAGCGCACACTTCAACAATAGTAATGTGTAAATGTAAAACCCCCCCAAAAACGTTTTTTTAAGCGGCGTCGAAGCGCTAAGTTCACTTAGGAACGAGATTGAGTCATTATGCTTGTTGTTGCCAAGTTAATGCTCTGACCATGTCGAGGCATGGGGACCACCTGTTGGTGGCTGAGACTCTCAGCGTCCCGAGGTTGCTCGTTTTATTTGAGAGCTCGGAGGGTTTTTCCCTCGAGTGAAGCCTTTGGGGCTTTGGAGGTTTAAGCTTTGGCGTTTTAACCTCCGGAGACAAGAATGCTTGGAGGTTGAGCCGTAAGCTGCCTCGTCCGCTAGGAGTCTTGACGTGACAATGATCACGTGCGTGGCAATGACCACGATTGCGTTTGTTCCCTTGGGAGACAAAGCATTTGTTTGAGGTTTAAGCCTTTTGGCGTTTTAACCTCTAGAGTCGAGATTGCTTGGAGGTTGAGCCGTAAGCTGCCTCTTCCGCTTTGTTTTTTCGACGTGACAATGATCACGGGTGTGGCAATGACCACTTTGGCATTTGTTCCTTTAGGAGACAAAGCTATGTTTTTGGGAGGTTTAAGCCTTTCGGCGTTTTAACCTCTAGAGACAAAAAATGCTTAGAGGTTGAGCCGTGGGCTGCCTCGTCCGCTTGACGTCTCGTCGTGACAATGATCACGTGTGTGACAATAATCACTTTTTTTTACTTGTTCATAGCGGATACAAAGGTTTGCGAGGTTTAAGCCTTGAGCTTTTAACCTTGAGGGACAAAAAGATGCTTGGAGGTTGAGCCGTGGGCTGCCTCTTTCGCTAAATGCCCTGACGTGATGATGATCACGGGTAGAACTTGCGTAGATGCATGATGTTCCATGGATTCTTGACGGGGACGCCGTCTTCTGTCTCGAGGCGAGCCGCGCCAGGCCTGGCGATGTGGGTGACCCTGTAGGGACCTTCCCACATCGGAGACAGCTTGTGGAGGCCTTCCCTGGAGAGGATTCGTCTGAGGACAAGATCGCCTGCCTCCAGGGTGCGCGAGCGCACATTGTGGCTGTGGTAGCGCCTCAGGGACTGTTGGTACTTGGCCGCCCGTAGGGCGGCGCGGCGCCTTAGTCCTTCAAGGAGCAGCATGTCGTCGTTGTGGATATCCTCTTGCTGGTCCTCATTAAAGGCAAGGACCCGTGGAGACCCATGCTTTATCTCTGCAGGGAGGACTGCTTCGGCTCCATAGACGAATGTGAACGGCGTTTCCGCGGTGGGCTTGGGTGGTGTTGTACGGATGGACCAGAGCACCGAGGGTAGCTCGTTGATCCAACCCTTGCCGTGGCCCTTGAGGACATCGAAGGTCCTGGTATTTAAGCCTTTGAGGACCTCTGCGTTTGCACGCTCAGCCTGCCAGTTGCTTTGCGGATGGGCGACTTATAAAGACCCCTCGAAACAAGTCCGAGATGTCCACGTTATGTAAAAGATCACGATCCCAATGATCAGTGCATCGCAATCACATAACCAACATAGGTATCAAAGAGTTACATCATTCAAGTCGTACGAATAAAAGTCTTACAACACATAGACGGTCATACGACCCAAGTCAACAAACCTCGTCACGCAGGACGGAATTAGCTACGATAGCGGAAGCTCGTGGCTAGCGACGGCTCTTAACATCTCCGAGCGTTGATCCCACAAGTGCAGTTGACCGGTGACAGCTAAGTGGCGTTGTCGTCGTCATACACCTCCTCCTCGACGTAGGCCTCCTCATTATAATCTGGACATTTGAATATCTAGGGACAAAGCCATATGAGTACAATTACGTACTCGCAAGACCACCTCTAGGGCTTAAGTTTTCATGATAATGCAAGAAAACACATTTTCGAAAACTGGAAAGGCTCCTTTATACAACTACAGGGCTTAATTTCGAATACAATGATTTCAAGCATAGAGAATACGACATCTCTATATCTTTGTTGAAGAAAAACATTTAGAGATAGAATTCTCTTCTCTTAGATATAGCAAGGACATATCCAAGTTCAAACTTTCTTTTGTAAAAGTTTATCAAAACACTAGGATAGGGGTACCCCTTTTTCCTGACTTGGGATCGGACTGATTTTCTCCCCGAGATCAACCATCTTCACCCAATTTCCGTACCTCCCATGTACCAACTTGTGCCTTCTTGTTTTCCCCCCGGAAAACCTTTTCTTTCCTCTTTTGAAGAAACAAAATGCCCATACGCCTAGATCAGTGGCCTTTCCAACCGTCCATGACCGCGGACGCGGCTATTCGAATAGCTTTACACTCTGCATAGGTTGCACACTTTACCCACACCTATCGGTCATTCCGCCGTGTCTGCCACAGTCCGTCATATGACAACATGCGGGGGTCCGGATAACACGATCAAAGCATTCCACTATGACCACCCTAGTATCGGGGCCTCCCGGTAGGTTTGTTCTCCTCGGCACCGTGTGCTCCACTAGACCTCTTGGTCATTCCTCGGGACGCCACACCGCCACGTCAGGAGACCCGCCGTAATCGTCCGGCTGCTGATCCGCAGCAGTGTATTGTCTCTTCCGGACGACAACCCGGCTTCGAGGGCCCAGCCCTCATAGAAAGTATGAGAGCCCCAACACTAAAACAGAAAATCTTCCGGCTAAGCCCTACCCATGTCAGGTAGTGTGGTTGCACGGGTTAATTGTTCGAGCGGCTGCTAGGGCAGTACTTTGTTTTTCTCAAAACAACCTCCAATCCTCCGACTACTCCCAGCAGCTCGGGTTTTCGCAAACATCTCCGATTGCTCCCAGCAACTCGGGTTTTAATAAAACACTTGCTCTCCGATTGCTCCTAGCAACTCGGGTTTTCCTCCGTAAAACAGTTTTATCAAATAGGTCCCCATCCTATAGTTTTGAGATAAGTAGATGAAAGTAGTCTACTAGAAATCCTAATCTTTTTGATGGAGCCTTCAACAACAAGGGTCATCAGGTAAACTCTTTTTGTAATACCTACATTATTCTAGCAGATAACTTGGGGCCAACAATATTTTGATAAATAGTTTTTGGGTGGCAAGGTTCCACAAAAGAAGTGAAACATGCATCATTTTATTTTGAAAACAAAACAATGCTTGATAAAATAGTAGGATTCATTATAGCGGTGAGGTGGGCTTGCCTTGCTTAGAGTACTGTCCCTGGTCTTGTTCTTCTTCGTAGTTGTGCTCAGCTACCTCGTACTGCTCCTATTCGGTTTGCGGTTCTACCGTAACATGAAAAAAAGAAACAAACGAAACTAGTGTAAATCCTAAACTGCGAGTTGATAACAATCTAAATTGTAATCACCAACAACAAGCATCACAAACAGAGTAACAACAAGCATCACAAACAGAACATACAACTGAGGCATTTAAATACTCATCAAGGGCTGTTTTCATGAAAAAGGCATAACTCCTAAGGTACTGCTCCTACAATTAAACCCTTCTACCACATGACTCCTAACTATCATATGGAGCTCTGAAATTAGCTGAGCATGAAAATCTATCACCAAACAGGAATTAAAAATCAGTTAAGAGCTACTGATGTCAAACTTAAACAGAAGATAGGTTCAGTTTTATAGATCTCCTGTATGCATAATTAACTTCTCTGGTGAGATATGAGTTTTCTCTTTAAGTGGAGATTTTATTCGTCTAATTTGGATACTCCTATCTCAAGTTGTTCTTTTTTTAAGATAACATATACTTCTGACTATTATTTATGTACAGAAAATAATATGGATTATTTTTGTGCCAAACCAGTGGGGTGAGTTAGATAAAACATGTGGCTATCCCACAAAAATATCCCAAACATTAATCTAGGGACAAAAGTGGCTCAACCAAACAAAACTAGACATGCAATAATTTCTGAAATTTCAGAAATGCATTTTAAGAGATTATTTCCTTGTTTTTCAGAGATTTGCCCAATAAATAATAAATATATTCAGGAAAAATCTACCTTTGCGGCACATGATACTTCCAACTCATATCTAACCCTTCCAAATGGATTTACCTCAAAAAGTGTTTTCATTTAAGAAATAAAAATTACCAAACATCTACTGATGTCATTCTTAGATCAGAAACAACTTTTGTTGTAGTAATCTCCTGCATGCAAGACTTATAGATCTAAGTAGACATTTTTATAGGCTTTCCATAGAATCTTAGTTTGCATGATTTGGATTTATAAATCTCAAGTTATTAAACAAATGGTGAAAAAGATACTTTTTACTAGATCTATTTTACCATACGACAGGAAATATATTTTGGACTAAATCCAACGCCACATGATTAAGAAAATGTGTGTGCATGCTATAAAATTAGTCTCATCATTTTAGCTAATGTAGATTTATCCCAAATGAATAAAAGCTAGACTAAAGATTCTCTGGAAATATTAACAGGAAAATGAATTTCTAAAAGGAAAAAGGGCCGAGTGGCCGGATCTGGGCCAAACCGGCCCAGAGGATATGCGGAGCAGCGCGGGAGGCCGAACTTGGCCGGCCCACTCGCGCGAGATCGCGCGCGCATGGTGAGGTTCAAACCTGGCCGTAGATCTTGCGATCTACGGCTCACGGCCGTCGTCCTCCTCGCGATGCGGCGCGGACGAACCAGGCGCGGAGGAGAAAGAGGGCGGCAACGAGCGCTCACCAGAGGCCGAGCGAGGCCAGGGGAAGGATAGGGGCAGACGGAGGATACGACGGTGTGCACGACGGTGTCCTCAGCTTCCTCGGGCGGTGCCGGAGTCCACGGCGACGGCGGCGGCGATCTTCTCGGGCCGTGGACGAGCGTGACGCCTACGGGCACCTAAACATAAAAAGGAGGGTAGGGGAAGTTAGGTCTCGTCGAGTCGCGCTCGAGGAGCCAAAAATGGCGAAGGATGGTGGAGAGAAGTGGCGACCACGGCGATTTTCTTACGACGGCTACCGAGGTGAGATTCTTCGTCTCCTGGACAAATGAGCTTGAGAGCTCGAGCGAGGGACTGAGGGAGTGGAGTGTGGGAGATAGGGGAGCGTTTGGGACGAGAGAAATAGAGAGGGGAGGCCGCGGACGCGAGTTGTGGCCTCGGTGTTGTTTTCTAGGGTTTGCCTCGGGTCCGAGGGAGAGAGGTGGGTTTGGGGCGTGTCCATTGGCTGGGGAGGGCGGTGGAGAGGTGCAGGGGAACGTTGGCCGGCCAGGAACGTGTCCAAACCAGTAGGAGCGAAGGGGGTGAGCTCAGGTTGGGCAATGGAGAGAAAAAGGTGAGAGATGAATGGAGGAGAGGGGAAAGGAGAGGCTGGCAGGTGGGGTAGGGCATGGGTGTGATGTCCCCTTCTTCACCAGCAGAGATGGTTGAGAGAGAGAGAGATCGAGGAGGGTTGGGTAGGGTTCGGTTAGATTAGGTTTTTTTCTTCTTCTCCATTCTCTTCTTTTGAAAATCCTAAGGAGTATTTTGAATTTAAAAATTCAAAACAAAAGATAAACAAACACTAGCTAAAGGTGGAATTTGATAAATTTAGTGTTTACTTATTAATTCCCTAAATAACAAATGAGAGAAAAAATCAGAAAAGAAAAGAAGAGCTAATGGTCATTGATATTTTATGCACACTTAAACCCCTTGGTTTTTCATTGAAACAAATTCAAAAAGTATTTTTAAAGCCAGCCAACAAAAATCTATTTTTATTAGACAAAGTTGGTTCCGTTGCATGGCCAAAATTGTCTAAGGTTTGCTTAATAATAGGTTCTAGTTTTGCTATGTTTTAATTTACATGAAGATCACAAGAGTGGAAATGTTTCTTCTAGTTGTTGCTGTTTTGGTGCTTCTGTCATCTTAGATGTCTAGTGGAAACCAAACAAGAATAATGAGACTGAACAAGATAGCTCAAGACTCAAAAATCTACACACCCAAAGTTTTATCTAAGGTTGAGAAGAAAAATCCAGCCTAACACCACAATACTAGGCTTATGAAAATTGGGGTGTTACAGACCTTCCCCCCCTTAGGAGAATCTCGTCCCCGAGATTCCAGATTTGACGAAGAAAGATAACCAGGAAATTCACGCTCCAAATAATCTTCACGCTCCCAGGTGGCTTCTTCCTCCGAATGATTGCTCCATTGGATCTTCATGAATCTGATCTTCCGTCTCCGGGTCAGACGGACGTCTTCAGAGAGGACACGGAGTGTTCGCTCTCGGTAGGTGAGATCATGGTTGCGATCAATAGTACGATGATCTACCTCCAGATAGGAATGAGTACCACCTGGAACTTGCAGACACTTCGGGAGCAGAGACACATGAAACACATCATGAAATTCTGACAGATGGGGTGGCAGGTCTAACTGATAAGATACTTCTCCTCTTCGACCGCTTAATCTAAAAGGACCAATGTACCTTGGTGCTAACTTCCCCTTCACATGAAAACGTTGCATTCCCTTGAGTGGCGTAACACGCAGATACACCATGTCACTAGCCTTGAAGCTGAGTTCTCACCTCCTGGAATCGGCGTAACTCTTTTGCCTGGATTGGGCGGCCTTCATACGGTCGCGAATGAGTTGCACTTGTTCTTCGGCTTCCCTCAGGGTGTCAACCCCAAAAATTTGGCTGTCTCCTGTTTTCGACCAGTTTAAGGGGGTACGACACCTGCGCCCGTTTAAGGCCTCGAATGGTGCCATCAAGGCTGGCTTGGTAGCTGTTGTTGTATGAAAACTCGGCGAACGGTAAACAACTTTCCCATTTGGCCCCATAGGCTAGCACACAAGATCGAAGCATATCTTCTAAGATCTGGTTGACTCTTTCCGTTTGTCCACCTGTCTGGGGGTGGTAGGCGGTGCTGAAAAAGAGTTTAGTTCCGAGTTCCTCCTGAAGCTTAGTCCAAAATCGAGAAGTGAATTGGGTTCCCCGATCAGATACGATAGTCTTAGGTATACCGTGAAGGCTGACGATGCGGGACATGTATAGATCTGCAAGCTGATCCGATCGGTGGGTGGTCCGTACTGGCAAAAAGTGTGCTACCTTGGTGAGTCTATCCACAATAACCCAAATGGCGTCATGCCCATGATTTGATCGGGGTAATCCAGTGATAAAATCCATGCCGATTTCATCCCATTTCCACTCGGGCAACTTGAGAGGTTGGAGTAATCCGGCGGGTCGCTGGAGTTCTGCTTTGATCCTTTGGCAGATGTCGTAGTTCTGGACAAATAGTGCAATCTCGCGCTTCATGCCATGCCACCAGAAATGCTGCTTCAAATCGTGGTACATTTTGGTTGCACCAGGGTGGATAGAATACAAAGTCTCGTGGGCTTCCCTCATAATTAACTGCTTCAGAGCGGGATCTGATGGTACGCAGATGCGTCCCTTGTACCAAAGAATACCGGCAGAGTCGATGGTGAACCCAGGGACTTCCTCTTTGTCCAATCTTCGTTTGATGCCCTCAATGCTTTCGTGACCCTTCTGTGCTTCCTTGATCTGCTCCCATAAGGTGGGTTGCAACAGGAGTTGATCGACTGCCCCATAACTGACTACTTCTATACCCATCTTATCAAGCTCTTCCCAGAGTCCTGGCTGTCGAATCTTGATCGTGGAGTTGAATGAACACGACTGATGGCTAAGGGCGTCAGCTACAACGTTAGCCTTTCCAGGGTGGTAATGGATGTCCAAGTCATAATCTTTGATGAGTTCTATCCATCTTCGCTGCCTCATGTTCAAATCCCTCTGGGTGAAGATGTACTTCAGGCTCTTTTGATCGGTGTAAATTTCGCAGCGGTTGCCCATCAGAAAGTGTCGCCAAGTCTTGAGCGCATGGACCACTGCAGCAAGCTCTAGGTCATGGGTGGGGTAATTATGCTCATGCTTGCGGAGCTGTCGCGATGAGTAGGAAATCACTTTGCCCTCTTGCACAAGGACACACCCAAGTACAAGTTTGGAGGCATCGCAGTAAACCACGAAATCTTTGGTCACATCAGGCATGGTTAAGATAGGTGCGGTAGTAAGGCGCTTTTTCAGTTCCTGGAAGCTGGCTTCACATTTATCGGTCCAGATAAACTTCGGGTCCTTCTTCAAAAGTTGAGAAAGGGGCTTGGCGATACTCAAAAATCCTTCAACAAACTTGCGGTAATAACATGCTAATCCAAGGATGGACCTCACTTAGGTTTGGTTGGTGGGGGTTGGGAATTCAAGGATGGACTTGATGTGGGTAGGATCTACAGATATCCCTCCCGCTGAGATAACATGGCCAAGAAAACCTACTTCTTTTAACCAAAACTGGCACTTACTGAACTTAGCATACAACTGGTGTTCTCGCAGGGTACCGAGAACCAACCTCAGATGCTCTTCATGCTCCTCTTCTGACTTGGAATAAATCAGGATGTCATCGATGAAGACGACTACAAACTTATCCAAGTATTCCATGAACACCTTGTTCATGAGGTTCATGAAGTAGGCAGGGGCATTAGTTAGGCCGAAGGACATCATCGTATACTCAAACAACCCATAACGAGTGATGATGGCTGTCTTAGGGATGTCAGATTCTCTAACTTTCAGCTGATGGTATCCGGTGCGGAGATCGATCTTAGAGAAGACTCGGGCTCCGTTAAGCTGATCAAATAGATCCTCAATTTTGGGTAGAGGATACTTTTTTTTAATAGTCACATCATTCAGCTTACGGTAATCCACACACAAGCGAGTGGTTCCGTCCCTTTTATCCACGAAGATGATTGGTGACCCCCAGGGTGACGCACTAGGGCGAATCATCCCTTTTCTAAGCAGGTCATCCAACTGCTTCTTCAGTTCCACCAACTCTTCGGGGTTCATCCGGTAGGGTTTTTGAGCTATAGGGCCAGTACCGGGTACCAACTCAATGATGAACTCGATATCCCGATCTGGCGGCATACCGGGTAACTCCTCGGGAAAAACATCCGGGTAATCACACACTGCCGGTACTTCTTCCAAAATGGCTCCAGCAACGCTCTTGTGGAAATGGCCTGTGGTGGAGTACTGGTTCGAGAAGTGTGTAATCTCCTCTCCTTCCTGGGTGGTTAGTGTGACAGACTTGTTGATGCAAGCAATTTTTCCCCGGTTGACTGCCATCCAATTCATTCCTAAAACCACTTCGATCCCTTGATTTCCTAAGACCGCCAAGTCTGCATGGAATCGGGCTCCCTGAATTTCCACAGGAGTCTCCTTGCATGACAAAATGGCCTTGGTAGTGGCCCCCCGGAATTTGCACCCTCATAGGACGATGCATCAAAGTTGGAACCATACCACTCCTCCTAACAAACGGTTCCGTAACAAAGGAATGGGAAGCTCCTGAATCAAACAAAACTGAGGCAGGAACTGAGTTGATAGGGAACGTACCCATAACCAGATCTGGCGCCTCTTCAGCTTCTTCTGCGCTGATATGATTCAGATGGCCTCGGGTGACAGGGGCCGCTTTGTTGGGATACGGGTTCTTGCCCCCTGGTGGATGCGATGGCCCTTGGTTCATCTTTGTCGCATTAGGGCGACCACCGGCGGGCTGTCTAATAGGACAATCCCGTGAGAAATGTCCAGGCTGTCCACAAGTGAAACATCCTCCTGTGGGCTTCGGAGCAGGCGGCCTGTTAAAGTTGAGGTCGGGGTGGGAACCACCTCCAGGGCGAGGTGCAGGCGGGCGAGGGAAGTAGCTGGGTCTTGGTCCAAAAGTTGGAGGCCTTGACGATGGATAAGAAGGCCTTGGTGGAGGTGAAGGGCGCGAACGGGGGTAACTCCCAGCCGGGCTGCTGCTGCCTTGCTGCATCTACTAGCGACGCTTGCGGTTGTCAATAGAAGCCTTGCGCTTGTGCTCCATCATAATGGCAGCATCCGCAAGGGACTCCAGATCGGTGAATGGCATCACCACCAGAATGCACTGCATCTCATCATGAAATCCGTTCAGGAACCTCTCCTTCTTCTTGTCCTCGGTATCGGTATCGGTGGGCGCATACCTTGCTAAAGAAGTGAACTTCTCCAAGTACTCACTCACCGACATCCCGCCTTGCTTGAGCTGCAGGAACTTCTCTCGCATAATACTGACGAGTCTGGAGGGTACATAACGCTTCAAGAACTTGGTCTTGAAAGCCGCCCAAGCCACAACTTCCTCCGGTGGCAATAGAGCACGAATGGCCTCCCACCATGCTCGGGCAGGCCCAGAGAGGTAGTGAGTGGCGTAGACCACCTTCTTGTTGTCACCCACTTGTGCGACTCTCTGGTTGTTCTCGAGGGTACGGATCCAATCATCAGCATCCAGGGGTACTTCACTTTTGGAGAAGACTGGCGGGATGGTGTTTTGAAAATCATGCAGCTTGGAACGGGGTTCCTCATTCCCTTGGTCGCCATTCTGATTGACGGCAATCTGAGCAAGATGCTGCAGGGTGGCAAGGTTGGCATTCCTCTCAGTGCGAGCTGCCTCACGATCCTCCAGGAGAAGACGTAACACTTGAGCCATAGATGGCTCGGGTGGTGGGGGTGGTGGATCCCTAGCCATTCTGAATTTCAGATTAAAACACTCATTAATAACCTTATTAGAATTTTTAAAACTGGTTTTAGGGAAAAGGGTTCATCAATCAGACGCAGCAGCATATAAATTTTAGCAAGACATTACTCAAAATAAGACAAGATCCACTCCATAACAAGGTTCCAAAAGCGTCATCACATAGTTCACAACCACAACACCCGAACTGACAAAGTCTTACAATAATTCAAACACACACTCATATTAACTAGACCACACAATCGCATCCACTTATCGCGATGGTTCGACCCTAACCCAAAAGATACTACACAACTAGCTACTCCACGTCCACGGCAGCGTCACTATCGAAAGGTGGCTCGTCGGGGTCCTCGTCCTCGGACATCACAGCTCCTGAGTCCTCACCGTCCTCGCCCCGAAGGTCGTCGTCGTCCTGTCCGCTCTCAGGCTCCATGTCCATATCCTCCATAGGGTCCTCATCATCAGGCAACAGATCATCGTTCTCCTTACTCAGCGCCTCCACCTCGCTCTCCTGCTCGCTAATCCTCTCGTCGCGGTCGTCAATGGTCGACCGGAGCATGTCAACCATACCGTCGAGATGGAACTTGTAGAAGCGAGTAGTCTGGAAACGTGCAGAGACGGAACGACGCTCCTTGCGCTCCTACTTCAGCTCTGCCTGGGACTCTACTAGACGCTCCTCTGAGGTCTTGAGCTTCATCTCCACGGTCTTCAGCTTGTTCTGAGACGCCTTGAGTTGCATTTCCAGGTCCTCGATCCTCAGCTCAGCTGCCGAGATCCGCACCTCAGCACCGTCGTGATTCAGACGGTGAAGATCACTCTCGAAACGACTAGTGACCAGCTGGGACTGGGTGTACTCGACGAGGGGTCCCAGCTCGGCCAAGTGGTTCCCGAGAGTGGGGTGGGGACGCGGAGGAACGGGGTTACTCTGCTCGTCCAGGCCAGAGTAAAACTCGAAACGGGTGCCGCTCAGCTCGGAACTGTGGGCACACACCAAGCGAGCTAAAGCTCTCTGCAGCACGGTGACGAATGCCCCCATCTCCTCGGCGAAGGGTGGCACCAGTGGTCCTCGAAGGATGCACCTCACGGTCCAGGACATCTCATCCCCAACCATGGGTAGACAGCATCCTATCAGCAGCTCAGGTAGCGGACGCCTCAAGTGCCTGGTCAGCTGGAGTAGGTCTGCCTGGAACAGACGCGAAACTCCAGTGTCGGGCACAGCTCCCAACTGAATCGACGACGAGAACTCTCCGCTCATCTACACAAAATTTTAAATGGAAGTTGAATTAGTGAACGATGCGCAAAATTGTAAACAGGTAAAAACATGAGGGTTAATGCATGTATAATATTAATCGGTAACCAACAACAGAGGGGAGGGGATAGCAGTATATTCTGCATATTTTAAGTATTTCTCCTAGACTTTTAGGAAAACTTTTTTGCGTGACGTCGACGCCCAACCTAGCTAAAGTCTCCTAAGGTCAACGATGGCTCTGATACCAAGTCTGTAAAGACCCCTCGAAACAAGTCCGAGATGTCCACGTTATGTAAAAGATCACGATCCCAATGATCAGTGCATCGCAATCACATAACCAACATAGGTATCAAAGAGTTACATCATTCAAGTCAAACGAATAAAAGTCTTACAACACATAGACGGTCATACGACCCGAGTCAACAAACCTCGTCACGCATGACAGAATTAGCTACGATAGCGGAAGCTCGTGCTAGCGACGGCTCTTAACATCTCCGAGCGCTGATCCCACAAGTGCAGTTGACTGGTGACAGCTAAGTGACGTAGTCGTCGTCATACACCTCCTCCTCGACGTAGGCCTCCTCATTATAATCTGGACATTTGAATATCCAGTGACAAAGCCATATGAGTACAATTACGTACTCGCAAGACCACCTCTAGGGCTTAAGTTTTCATGATAATGCCAGAAAACACATTTTCGAAAACTGGGAAGGCTCCTTTATAGAACTATAGGGCTTAATTTCGAATACAATGATTTCAAGCATAGAGAATACGACATCTCTATATCTTTGTTGAAGAAAAACATTTAGAGATAGAATTCTCTTCTCTTAGATATAGCAAGGACATATCCAAGTTCAAACTTTCTTTTGTAAAAGTTTATCAAAACACTAGGATAGGGGTACCCCTTTTTCCTGACTTGGGATCGGACTGATTTTCTCCCCGAGATCAACCATCTTCACCCAATTTCCGTACCTCCCAGGTACCAACTTGTGCCTTCTTGTTTTTCCCCCGGAAAACCTTTTCTTTCCTCTTTTGAAGAAACAAAATGCCCATACGCCAAGATCAGTGGCCTTTCCAACCGTCCATGACCGCGGACGCGGCTATTCGAATAGATTTACACTCTGCAGAGGTTGCACACTTTACCCACACATATCGGTCATTCCGCCGTGTCTGCCACAGCCCGTCATATGACAACATGCGGGGGTCCGGATAACACGATCAAAGCTTTCCACTATGACCACCCTAGTATCGGGGCCTCCCGAAGGTTTGTTCTCCTCGGCACCGTGTGCTCCACTAGACCTCTTGGTCTTTCCTCGGGACGCCACACCGCCACGTCAGGAGACCCGCCGTAATCGTCCGGCTGCTGATCCGCAGCAGTGTATTGTCTCTTCCGGACGACAACCCGGCTTCGAGGGCCCAGCCCTCATAGAAAGTATGAGAGCCCCAACACTAAAACAGAAAATCTTCCGGCTAAGCCCTACCCATGTCAAGTAGTGTGGTTGCACGGGTTAATTGTTCGAGCGGCTGCTAGGGCAGTACTTTGTTTTTCTCAAAAACAACCTCCAATCCTCCGACTACCCCCAGCAACTCGGGTTTTCGCAAACATCTCCGATTGCTCCCAGCAACTCGGGTTTTAATAAAACACTTGCTCTCCGATTGCTCCCAGCAACTCGGGTTTACCTCCGTAAAACAGTTTTATCAAATAGGTCCCCATCATATAGTTTTGAGATAAGTAGATGAAAGTAGTCTACTAGAAATCCTAATCTTTTTGATGGAGCCTTCAACAACAAGGGTCATCAGGTAAACTCTTTTTGTAATACCTACAGTATTCTAGCAGATAACTTGGGGCAAACAATATTTTGAAAAATAGTTTTTGGGTGGCAAGGTACCACAAAAGAAGTGAAACATGCATCATTTTATTTTGAAAACAAAACAATGCTTGATAAAATAGTAGGATTCATTATAGTGGTGAGGTGGGCTTGCCTTGCTCAGAGTACTGTCCCTGGTCTTGTTCTTCTTCGTAGTTGAGCTCAGCTACCTCGTACTGCTCCTCTTCGGTTTGCGGTTCTACCGTAACATGAAAAAAAGAAACTAGTGTAAATCCTAAACAGTGAGTTGATAACAATCTAAAGTGTAATCACCAACAACAAGCATTACAAATAGAGTAACAACAAGCATCACAAACTGAACATACAACTGAGGCATTTAAATCTTCATCAAGGGTTGTTTTCATGAAAAAGGCATAACTCCTAAGGTACTGCTCCTAAAATTAAACCCTTCTACCACATGACTCCTAACTATCATATGGAGCTCTGAAAATTAGCTGAGCATGAAAATCTATCGCCAAACAAGAATTAAAAATCAGTTAAGAGCTACTGAGGTCAAACTTAAACAGAAGATAGGTTCAGTTTTATAGATCTCTTGTATGCATAATTAACTTCTCTGGTGAGATATGAGTTTTCTCTTTAAGTGGAGATTTTATTCATCTAATTTGGATACTCCTAGCTCAAGTTGTTCTTGTTTTAAGATAACATATACTTCTGACTATTATTTATGTACAGAAAATAATATGGATTATTTTTGTGCCAAACCAGTGGGGTGAGTTAGATAAAACATGTGGCTATCCCACAAAAATATCTCAAACATTAATCTAGGGACAAAAGTGGCTCAACCAAACAAAACTAGACATGCAATAATTTCTGAAATTTCAGAAATGCATTTTAAGAGATTATTTCCCTGTTTTACAGAGATTTTCCCAATAAATAATAAATATATTCAGGAAAAATATGCCTTTGTGGAACATGATACTTCAAACTCATATCTAACCCTTCCAAATGGATTTACCTCAAAAAGTATTTTCATTTAAGAATTAAAAATCACCAAACATCTACTGATGTCATTCTTAGATCAGAAACAACTTTTGTTGGAGTAATATCCTGCATGCAAGACTTATAGATCTATAGAATCTTAGTTTTCATGATTTGGATTTATAAATCTCAAGTTATTAAACAAATGGGGAAAAAGACACTTTTTACTAAATCTATTTTACCATACGACAGGAAATATATTTTGGACTAAATCCAACGCCACATGATTAAGAAAATGTGTGTGCATGCTATAAAATTAGTCTCATCATTTTAACTAATGTAGATTTACCACAAATGAATAAAATCTAGACTAAAGATTATCTGGAAATATTAACAGGAAAATGAATTTCTAAAAGGAAAAAGGGCCGAGTGGCCGGATCTGGGCCAAACCGGCTCAGAGGATATGCAGAGCAGCACGGGAGGCCAAACTGGGCCGGCCCACTCGTGCGAGATCGCGCGCGCATGGTGAGGTTCAAACCTGGCCGTAGATCTTGCGATCTACGGCTCACGGTCGTCGTCCTCCTCGCGACGCGGCGCGGACGAACCAGACGCGGAGGAGAAAGAGGGAGGCAACAAGCGCTCACCAGAGGCCGAGCGAGGCAGGGGAATGACAGGGGCAGACGAAGGAGACGACGTCATGCACGACGGTGTCCTAAGCTTCCTCGGGCGGTGCCGGAGTCCACGACGACGGCGGCGGAGATCTTCTCGGGTCGTGGACGAGCGTGACGCCTACGTGCACCTAAACATAAAAAGGAGGGTAGGGGAAGTTAGGTCTCGTCGAGTCGCGCTCGAGGAGCCAAAAATGGCGAAGGATGGTGGAGAGAAGTGGCGACCACGGCAATTTTCTTACGACGGCTACCGAGGTGAGATTCTTCGTCTCCTGGACAAATGAGCTTGAGAGCTCGAGCGAGGGACTGAGGGCGTGGAGTGTGGGAGATAGGGGAGCGTTTGGGAGGAGAGAAATAGAAAGGGGAGGCCGCGAACGCGAGTTGTGGCCTCGGTGTTGTTTTCTAGGGTTTGCCTCGGGTCTGAGGGAGAGAGGTGGGTTTGGGTCGTGTCCATTGGCTGGGGAGGGCGGTGGAGAGGTGCAGGGGAACGTTGGTCGGCAAGGGACGTGTCCAAACCAGTAGGAGCGAAGGGGGTGAGCTCGGGTTGGGCAATGGAGAGAAAAAGGTGAGAGATGAATGGAGGAGAGGGGAAAGGAGTGACTGGCAGGTGGGGTAGGGCATGGGTGTGATGTCCCCTTCTTCACCAGCAGAGATGGTTGAGACAGAGAGAGATCGAGGAGGGTTGGGTAGGGTTCGGTTAGATTAGGGTTTTTTCTTCTTCTCCATTCTCTTCTTTTGAAAATCCTAAGGAGTATTTTGAGTTTAAAAATTCAAAATAAAAGATGAACAAACACTAGCTAAAGGTGGAATTTGATAAATTTAGTGTTTACTTATTAATTCCCTAAATAACAGATGAGCGAAAAAAAATCAGAAAAGAAAAGAAGAGCTAATGGTCATTGATATTTGATGCACACTTAAACCCCTTGGTTTTTCATTGTAACAAATTCAAAAAGTATTTTTAAAGCCAGCCAACAAAAATCTATTTTTACTAGACAAAGCTGGTTCCTTTGCATGGCCAAAATTGTGTAAGGTTTGCTTAATAATAGGTTCTAGTTTTGCTATGTTTTAATTTACATGAAGATCACAAGAGTGGAAATGTTTCTTCTAGTTGTTGCTGTTTTGGTGCTTCTGTCATCTTAGATGTCTAGTGGAAACCAAACAAGAATAATGAGACTGAACAAGATAGCTCAAGACTCAAAAAATCTACACACCCAAAGTTTAAGCTAAGGTTGAGAAGAAAAATCCAGCCTAACACCACAATACTAGGCTTAAGAAAATTGGGGTGTTACACGACTGAGGCAAAGCAGAGCTTGATGCCCATCTTCTGGTAGTAGACTCTGAAAATGCCGCCTGTGAATTGCGAGCCATTGTCGGTGATGATGCGGTTAGGCACCCTGAAGCGGCAGACCAGGCCTCTGATGAATTTCACCGCCGCGCCTGCTGTGATTGTGCGCGTCGCCTCCACTTCAGGCCATTTTATGAACTTGTCAATGACCACGAAGAGGTAGCGGTATCCGTCTTGCGCTGTTGGGAAATGTCCCAGGATGTCCAGCCCCCAGACCGCAAACGGCCACGACAGCGGAATCGTTTGTAGGCCTAGCGCTGGTTGGTGGATTTGCTTGGCGTGGAATTGGTAGGCTTCACAAGCTTGAACGATGTCCGTTGCATCTTGAAGCGCTTGAGGCCAGTAGAAACCGCTCCTGAAGACTTTCCCTGCGAGGGTGCGGGCGCATGAATGGTGGCCGCACTCCCCGCTGTGGATGTCTTTTATCAGCAGCTTTCCTTCTTCAGGAGGGACGCACTTGAGCGCGATGCCGTTTGGGCGCCTGCGGTAGAGATTTCCTTCGAGGATTTGGTATGATTTTGCTTGGCGGGCAATTCGCTCCGCTTCAACATCTTCCTCGGGAAGGATCCCTTTGTGGAGGTAGTCTTTGATCTCGTCGATCCATCCTGCCTCTTGGTTTACCGCTGTGAGCAACAGACGCTCCCCTGTTGTGGGTCCGCAGCCTGGGGCTCCGCTTGCAGGTGGTGGCGGGAGCGTTTCGTCTGTGCTTGCGGGCAGGGCCTCGAGGGGCTGCTTTATGGATGCCTTGACGAGCCTTTCTTCAAAGACACCTGGCAGCTGGGCTTGCCTCTTTGATGCGCGCTTGGCGATGTCATCAGCCTCTTGGTTCTCTTTTCTTGGGATGTGCATGAGCTCCATTGCCCTGAAGTTCTTCTCCAGCCTACGGACCTCTTCATGGTATGCGGCCATGTGGTCGTCCTTGGCCTTGTAGCTTTTGTTGGAGAAGTTGACGAGCAGCTGGGAGTCGCCCTTGATGAGTATATGCTTGACGCCTAGGGCGATTGCCGCGTGCAGGCTAGCAAATAGTCCTTCATACTCGGCGATGTTGTTGGATATCTTGTCGATTCCGAAGCACAGCTGGACTGCATAATACAACTTGTCGCCTTTTGGTGAGGTCAGGACTACACCTGCCCCACCATGGCGGCAAGCGAAAGCTCCGTCGAACTTCATGGTCCAGTAGATGGGCATTGCGGCTCCAGCGGACTCGTGCTCTTCTTCCCAGGGCTCTTCAGGGGTTGGATCAGTCCATTCGGCGATGAAGTCTGCCTGCGCTCTTCCTTTGATTACCCTTGTGGTATCGAAGCGCAAATTGAATGGCTGTAGCTCGATGTTCCATCCTGCGACACGATCTGTTGCATTTGGGTTGCGCAGAATTTGCTCCAGGGGAAAAGAGGTTACCACCGTGATGGGGTGCCCCTGGAAGTAGTGCCGCAGCTTTCTTGAGGCGATGAGGAGTGCGAGGAGAAGCTTCTGCTGCATAGGGTACCGCTCGCGAGCATCACGCATTATTGTTCTTTTTCCTTGGCGTCTTTCGCCTGAGGTGGCCCAGTTTTGCCCTCGATGGGGTCGGCTTCAAGAGGCTTGTCCTGGGCCTCTAGGGTGTCGGCCTCGAGGGACTTGGTCTCGAGGGACTTGGCCTCAAGGGACTCAGCCTCTAGGGGCGCGGTCTCGAGGGACGTTGCCTCGGGGAGTTTTGCCTCAAGGGACGTGGCCTCGAGGGGCGTGGCCTCGAGGCACGTGGCCTCGAGGTGCGTTGCCTCGAGGGACGCGGCCTCGAGGGGCTTGGCCTCGCAGCGTTCCTCCTGCGCCTCGAGTGTGTTAGCCTCTTGAGACTCCTCGGTCCCTTCGGCATGAACCTCTTGCAGCAGTTGACTCGGGGCGGTGCCCTCTTGAGGCTTTGGGCCTGGCGTGGGCCTTGTGATGACCGCCCCTTCGTCGAGCTCTTTATCAGGAGGCTTTTTCTTTGGAGTGGTTGCACTCTTCTTGTGAAGTACAGGCTCCTCTCTTTCCACCACAAGGACAGCACTAGCTGTTTGTGGGGTAGCTGACAAGTACAGCTTCAGGTGCTCGCCAGGTCTTGGGGCGACCATTACAGGTGGGCTGGCCAAGTACTTCTTCAAGTCCTCAAATGCTTTTTCAGCTCCAGGGGTCCACTTGAAAGTTCCCGTTCTCTTCATGATCTTGAAAAGCGGCAGGGCTCTTTCGCCGAACTTGGAGATGAATCGACCCAAGCTGGCCATGCAGCCTGCCAGGCGTTGCATGTCCTTGAGCCTGTGTGGAGGTTGCATGCCTCTATGGCCTTGATTTTGTCTGGTTCGCCTCTATACCCCGATGGGACACAAGGAAACCTAGCAATTTGCCTGAAGGTACTCCAAAGACGCACTTGGTGGGGTTGAGGTTGATGTTCACCTTGCGCCGGCTGGCGAAGGTTTCTTCCAGGTCTCCGAGCAGAGTATTTCCTTCTCGTGACTTCACGACGATGTCGTCAACATATGCTTCCGCGTTTCGCCCCATTTTTCCGCCAAGGGCTATCCTCATTAACCTGCGGAAAGTGGCTCGGGCATTTTTTAGGCCGAAGGGCATGCAGACGTAGCAATACACACCGCATGGGGTGAGAAAAGCCGTCTTCTCCTCGTCCTCTTTAGCCATCTTAATCTGGTGATAACCAGAGAAGGCATCGAGGAAACACAGGAGGTCGCAGCTTGCCGTGGAGTCCACGATCTGGTCAATTCTGGGCATGGGGTAAGGGTCCTTGGGGCAGGCCTTGTTTACGTCGGTGTAGTCGATGCAGAGGCGGCCTCCGCCGGCGGGTTTCGGTACCACTACGCCGTTGGAGAGCCAGGTGGGGTGCACGACTTCGCGGACTACATTTGCCGCTTTGAGCTTCTCGACCTCCTTGACGATGAATGCTTGCTTCTCGGGGGCTTGCTTTCTTGCTTTCTGCTTGATGGGGCGCACGTTTGGGCACACAGCCAAATTGTGCTCGATCACCTCCGTCGGTACACCAGACATATCTGACGGTGTCCACGTGAACATGTAAGAATTTGCCTGGATGAAGGCGACGAGCGCGCTTTCCTATTTGGGAGGTAGCGCGGCGCCAATGGGAACGCTTGAAGGGAATATGCGCTAGAGGCACTTAATAAACATAGTTTATTGGCAATATCCCAATCGTTCATTAAATGTTTTACACCATGCTATAACTGTATTAAGCGGAAACATTAATACATGTGTGGTAGATACACAACCAGGTCCCTAGTAGCCTCTACTAAGCCTAGTTTCGTTGCGCGATTGATGATCGAGGTTGCCCGATCATAGGGCATGGCGCCGGTCGGCAATGGAAGTCATATCGTTAGGAGTAACGATGTGATGGACATACCCAGTATTTATAGGACATAGTCATTACGCCTTAAGACCGTGAGATCAACTCTTATTGTTATCCCTGAAAGATACTTTGATCGCACCAAACGTCACATCTTATCTAGTGTGACAATAACGGTGATACTTTTGGGTATCGGAGGGTGTAGTTGAGACGAGGGGTCAACAGCGGGATTTGTCAGTCCGCATAGCCGGATAGATACTATAGGGCCCACTCGGTGAGATTATGTCAAATGAGTTTGCAAACATGTGACTAGGTCACCAGCTGACATAATATCATAGATGAGTAGAAGATAGCGATGTCGATAACGAGATCATGCTAGGTATAGAGATATCTGAGAATGATGCTCGGACACGCTAAGTATCGCCATGACAAAGGATTTTGGAGTTGCCGGAAGTATCTCCGTAAGGAGTATGCTCAAACATTAGGGTGGAAGTATCAAGAAAATAAAACAGATCGCCGGAAGTCATCAATGATGATGGTGTATATATGATATACATGTTATGAATGTTTTAGCTAAGCAAGTACTCGCAGTAGTGACTAAGTCTTGAACTAGTCATGTTTTGTGAAAAACCAGGTTTACTGCTTGAGTAGCTTGAAAGGATGAGGCGACATTGCGTGTTGATAATGGCAGTCAAGTTGTTCTGACGGCCATAGACACTCTCCCTCTAGATCTACCATTTGAATAAATTATTTATGATCGGGTGTTGGTATGATCGTTACGAGTGTGTCTCCTCTAGCGAGACACTTGTTCATACATGATAGTGACAAATTGGTGTCCTATATTTATGAAGTAATGATCATATGCCGGTTTGAATTTAGATGGTAGAAGCTCCCACATTCATAATATTAATGCCAAAGGATACAAACTTAATAAAGACACCACATATGTGTGGCACTACCGTTTAGTCATGTCAATGTTATAGTCAATGCATTAGCCCCACATCGGATGGACCTACAAGTACTAAGATTTGATCTTTTGACACTTGCAAAATAAGTGTGACACCATTTTCGGGAAACGGGCATATAACTTATTGATAGTCATACATAGAGATGTATGTGGTTCAATAAAGTAATTGACGGGTAGTGGAGACCTTTATTTCGTGAACTTCACTGAACGTTTTGAGTATAGCTTGTTGAGAATCGTGCATGTGGGTGCATGTGAATCAATGAAGTACTTTGACGTGTAGTGGAAGTCTTTATTTCATAGACTTCATGAACATTCGAATAGATATATGGATATCCACTCGGGGAATGTTGGCCTGGAAATTTTGATTCAATCAAACAAGTCCAGAATGAAGTAGGAAATAAACTTAACAAGAAAATCAAATTCCCGCGATGCATATCGAGGAATGAAGATTTGAGTTATAATGTTGGCACATCACTGGAAGACTTGTGAGAAGAGTTCCACAAATTACATCGCATGGAACACCATAGTGTCATGGTGTGTTAGGACGTCGTAATTACACCCTATTGGATAGTGTGTGGTAAATAAATCTCTTACCGAATTATTGTGATCATTAGAGTCATATGGTAGAAAGGTAAACACTCACGTTAGCAAATAGGGAAACCATATGAATCCATGGAGACAATACCATACGAGTGATGGCATGGCTTTTGAGCCTGGATTGTCGTTTCAGCAATTTAGTGTTTCGATGTAATCGAACCTAAAATGGATTAATCTCGTAGATTTGCAAAGAAGTGAGTGCGAGCAAAGTAGCTTTCCTTGATCTTACATGCGGAAGGCATATTGGAGTGGGAGCCAAGTAGATTTCCTTGATTTTATGTGCGGAAGGCATATTTGAGTGGGAGCTAGGTGTCATTTGTAATTTTGTATGTAACGACATTTTGAATGACACAGATCCTCTCGTAGAGTGTAAAGGATTATTTAAGTGATTAAATTTTCTATGAAATGAAGTTAGGAGTATTAGGCATCCGATTTATAATTGTATAGATTAGAAGGGGCTTAATAACATTAGGTCGGAATATTTCCTAAGTCAAGATTCTGAAGTGTTTCAGAATAGGACAAGTGAAGAAAGAGCTTCTTGCTTGTATGACTAGATAAAAGATTAAGTTAATCTTAGCTTTTTCAGTGATAGCAAATGATGTTCGACATTATCTATGTATCAGACATAGATGCTATCAGACTGTAAGCTCGACTTAGTGTGACCCAAGTTCTTGGTTAAAGAACAGGTTCTAGAGTGATCCTTGTGTGGATCAATGAACAAACATTAAGTTTATTCTTCAGTGTCTTTGAGAACTGAAGATAGGTTTTCTAGTAACGGGTAAGAGTGGAATGGCAACTTGGCGTAAAGCGGTTAGATGATGCAAGTTATTACACTGACCCATATGACTAGAAATCTCATATAGGAGATGTCCTTTATTTTGAAGATAGACATGGTTAGTTTGCGAAGTCGCATATGAATGCACTGTCGCATAATCTACATAGGTATAGAAATATATCGCGACTTCAGAACTAGCAAGTGTGATTTGACTGAGCAGTTTTCCGAGCGTAGGTGGTCCCCTTAATAGATCTCTTAGACTTTTAAGGCGCATGCTACCCGAATGCTCGAGTCTCACTCCATCGACTGGGATATATTTCACCATCATCGTAAGATACGGGATTATGTCAAACTAGGTGACATAGAAGTGTTGCAAAGCACATATAGGTCTCAATGTGTGAGATCTATAGACTGTATTCCTCTTCCACGAGGCGAGCAGGCACCAAGATGCTATGAGTGTTGAGCTTTTACCAAGTTGTAAACTAGATTAAGTGTTACTCTAGTGCAAGTGGGAGACTGAAGGGAATATGCCCTAGAGGCACTTAATAAACATAGTTTATTGTCAATATCCCAATCGTTCATTATATGTTTTACACCATGCTATAACTGTATTCAGCGGAAACATTAATACAGGTGTGGTAGATAAACAACCAGGTCCCTAGTAGCCTCTACTAAGCCTAGTTTCGTTGCGCAATTGATGATCGAGGTTTCCCGATCATAGGGCATGGCGCCGGTCGGCAATGGAAGTCATATCGTTAGGAGAAACGATGTGATGGACATACCCAGTATTTATAGGACATAGTCATTACGCCTTAAGACCGTGAGATCAACTCTTATTGTTAGCACTGAAAGATACTTTGATCGCACCAAACGTCACATCTTATCTAGTGTGACAATAACGGTGATACTTTTGGGTATCGGAAGGGGGTAGTTGAGACGAGGGGTCAACAGCGGGATTTGTCAGTCCATATAGCCGGATAGATACTCTAGGGCCCACTCGGTGAGATTATGTCAAATGAGTTTGCAAACATGTGACTAGGTCACCACCTGACATAATATCATAGACGAGTAGAAGATAGCGATATCGGTAACGAGATCATGCTAGGTATGGAGATATCTGAGAATGATGCTCGGACACGCTAAGTATCGCCATGACAAAGGGTTTAAGACTAGACGTCCATGTTTGATAGATGAAAGTCATTCGTTATATCACAGGGATTAATTCATGGGGTCCAGGCCTACGAGTTAGTCGTCGATCATAGAGGAGTCTTGATCGTACGTGTTATTATATCGAACCGCTAGGGTAACCGACAAGACAACCGGAAAGGAAAGAGATCATCGGGAATGTCCCGGGAGGGGTCCGATGGAGATCGGGCAGCGACGAAAGAGTTTTCGGAGCTAGGAAAAATTATATATATTATGTTTGATATTAATTAGTGTAATTAATATGCAAATATGATTTTATATATTTATTTTCGAATTTATTTAGGCTGATTTCCGTAAATGGGCCTTCTGGTCGAAAGAAGGCCCATGGGGGGGAAAACCCTCAAGGGAATTTTGTGGGGGAGGCTTGGCCGGCCTAGGTGGGCCAAATGGGGCCCACCTAGGGCCGGCGCACCATCCCTAGCCGCACCATGGCTGTGGGATAGTCCCACATTGCCTGGCTAGGGAGGTTGGCTCCCCCCGGGAGCCTATATAAGAAGGGGCACCCCTGGCCTTTTAATTCACCAATTAATTCCCAATTTCTCTCTCGATCTCGTGGTTCCCTTGTCGGACCTGCGCCGAGTAGAGGAGGGGGATCTCTTCCACCATAGCCCATTGCCGCGCTTCTGGTGTTCCGTTCCAAGACTTCCGCTGCTCGTCCTGGACTTGAGCTTAGGAATCCGTCGTCTCCACCGTATGTGTGTGACGCACTGCGAGGTGCTGCGCTAGCGGTACTCGGAGGCCTACTTCCTCCACCCGACCTCTGGGTCATCCTTGTCATCTTCGTCACGCCAAGTTCTCCGCGACCTAGAGGTCGGCTACGTCGTCTTCGTCGTCAACGCTTGTGCGGGAGCGTAATCCCCTCTATTCAGTCTACGAGGGTATGTATTCCGATCTCCGCCGTACTTCTATATCTGCATAGTGTAGATCTTGGCTAGTTTAAGGATATCGTTGCTAGGATTTTTTTTTTGTTTTCTGCACACGATCCCCTTCAACGCTAGCCCCGAGCCTTCAGCCCCCGAGCTCCCTGAGCTCAGAGGGATCTTCTTGGTAGCAGCTGCGTCTTGAGAGAACAACTTCTTCTTCTTCTTGGGCCTCTCGAGAGGCTCTTGGTCCTCGTCTGCGGGGAAGGCCATGGTGGAGGTCTTGTAGGCCGTCTCCACATCGCGCGTGGCGTTCAGGACATGCCCACGTATGGTGATCGTGCCGGTGCTGCCGGGGATCTTGACCATGTTGTACGCATGGTGCGTGACGGCCATGAACTTCGCGAGCGCGGGGTAGACGAGGTGGCGTTGTATGGCAGGCAAATGTGCGCAACATCGAAGTCGATGTGCTCGGTGCGGTAATTTTCCTCGCTCCCGAAGGTGACGGCAAGCCTGACCTGGCCTAGAGGCTCGATTGAGCCGCTGGTGACCCCCGTGAAGGGCCTCGAGGGCATAAGCCTCTCGTAGGGCACTTGAAGCGCTTCGAACGTATCTATGGAGATGACGTTCAGGCCTGCTCCGCCGTCGATGAGCGTCTTTGAGACAGCCACATTGTTGATGGTGGGGGTGCAGACCAGCGGGAGGGTTCCAACAGTCTTGGTGGACTTGGGGTGGTCCTGAGCGTCGAAGGCGATGGTGTACTGCGACCAGTTGAGGGGCCTGGATGTTTCTGTGCTTGGGAGGGCGGCGTTGAGCTCTCGGGCGAACTGCTTGAACTGGTTGTTCGACTTCGGCGCCCCCCCCTAGGATGCAGGCGATGGCGCCCCTCGGGGCTTGGTAGCCGCCATCTTCCTCGTCAGGGAGGTTACCGTTCTTTTCTGCGGCGTTGGCTCGATTTCCAGATGGTTTCTGGTAGCCGCCCTTGCGCCCACCTCCGCGGTAGCCACGGCCTCGACCGCGGCCGTCGCTGTCCTCTGCTTGCTCGCGCTCCTTGCTCAACCTTTTGAGGTCGTAGCAGGACTCCGTAGAGTGGCCGCGCCTGTTGTGGTAGATGCAGAAAGGGCGATGATCATCTTTCCTTTCTCCGGCCTCGGGGGAGTCCCTGCGGGTGCCCTTTGTGTCAGGTTCTGCCGCGAGAACTGCGGTGGCCTTGCGCTTGGGCTCCTCCTTCTTCTTCTGGCTCTTGGACCCCTCAGCGTGATCATTCCCTCTCGAGGACATTTTCACGAAGAGGAGTCCCTCTTCAGCCTTGGCGCACTTGTCCGCCATGTCGAACAGCTTGACCACAGAGGTGAGCTTGTCGTGGATGCCCAGTTTCTCGAGCATCATGCTGTTTGTGACGCTCTCGTGGAAGGCGGCGATGACTTGGGTGTCGGGGATGTTTGGGATCTTGTTGCGCACCTGGCTGAAGCGCTGGATGTACTTGCGGAGCGTTTCGTCCTTCCTCTGCACCACATCGCGCAGATCGTTGTGGGTGAGGGCGCACTCGTACGTCCCCTTGAAGTTGGAGACGAAATGCTTGCAGAGCTCCTCCCAGGAGTTCACAGAGTCCTCCGGGAGGTTCAGGAGCCACGACAGCGCAGAGTCGCGTAGCGCGTGGGAGAACCGGTTGCCCATGACCTTGTCGTCTCCTCCCGCAGCTTGGATAGAGGTGGTGTAGAGCTGCAGTAACTCGACGGGGTTGCTGGAGCCGTCGTAGCCCTTGGGAAGAGCCGGCCTGAACTTCTGCGGGTAGACCACGCGGCGCAGGGAGCGAGTAAACGCCATGCAGCCCGAGGTGTACGTAGCGACCCCGTGCTGAAGCACGCCGCGGTTCTGCTGCCCCGCCTGACCGAGCTCCTCCACGAGCTTGTTCTGGCGGTCTCGCTGGAGCTCCATCCCCACACGGGCGTCGGGTGCGGTGCGCTGCACAATCATGCAATCACGCGGCGAGGTCGCGTGCGAAGCAGCCCTCTGTGCCGCAGCCGGCACAGGCCCCGGTGGTGGCGGAGGCGCATTTGTTGCGACCGTGCCCGCGAGAGAGGGGTGCGCGTTGGACTGCGACGGAGAGGGGCGCGTCGTGGCAATGCCGACGTGGTGGTTGAGGTGTTGGAGCCACTGCTCGTGGGCCTCAGCGGTGGGCTGGTAGCGGAGCAGCTCCTGCGCCATGAGCAGCGCGGTGTGGGGCGTAGGGTCGGTTCTCCCCGGGCCCGAGCCGCTTGGGCGCTGCGGCGGGTGCGACGACTGCGCGTCCTCCTGGTGCTCGGCGTCGTTCTCTGGCTCTTCCGCGTGAGGGCCAGAGGGGACATGCTCCTCTTGGCGGGGTCGGCCCCGCCTTGCGCGGGTGGTCGCGCTGGTGGTCACGGCGCCTGGGGGCGCGCGTGTTCCCGCGGGCACACGTCGGCTGACTCGAGCGGTGCGAGTGGTGCGTGTGTTCACCATGGCGCGGAGACGAACTCGAAGGTTGTTGACGCGCCTCAATCCCCTACCTGGCGCGCCAGATGTCGGGTTATGCCTCTCGGGAATCGCGGGTAGTCACTTCCTGAAGTGTAGTTCGAGAGGGGATTGAACGCGGAGGTCTAAAACCCCAAGTGGCCCGCGAAGTTGTTTGCCGGACCCGAAGAAGACGCACACCCGACCAAGGAAAACACCGTCTTTTACCCAGGTTCACGGCCCTCGTGAGGAGGTAAGACCGCTACTCCCGCCTGTCTGTATTATATGTGGGAGGTTACAGTACAATTGAGCTTGCCGGAAGCCCCCTCGAGGCAGTTCTTGCCTGGGGAGGGAAGCGATGATCTTCCTCCTCCTCCGGACCGAGGCTAACCTAACTAAAGATGCTAGGGTTTACAGGGGAGGTTTGCACGCAAAGGGCCGACCCTTACTACGATGGATGTCTTCTCTCTTTTATAGGCGCCTCGGGTCTTCTTCTTCGGCTTGGCCTTCGAGGTGGAGCACGAGTCCACCGTGCTCCATTCGTCCATGGACTCGGTCCATTGTTTATAAAGGTGGCGCCGTGGCCGACAGGCGGCCGACCGCGCTTGTACCATCCGCAGAGCGGGCGGTCTCTGAGGTGGAGCCCGCGATGACGATCTTCGTTGGAGGGTTGCGCCGTCCACCTGCTTTATCGTCAGAGTAGAAGGTCCTCACAGCTGTGCAGCAGGCGGAGCAGCTTTGTTGACCGCTTTATCGCCAGGGACAGCGACGGGGGTGTGAGCGCCTCTGTACGAGCGTGGCAGAGATCACGTGCGCTCCGTCGGGATTCCTCGGCAACGACGTTTCCCTTCAGGCCTGAGGGGAGATTCCTGCCGGACTTCCCTTAGGCAGGTTGATTCCTTAACAGGGAGGATCCCTTGAGGCGAGGCGGTCACTTGAGGCCCTCGCCTCCTCTTCAGGCCCCCGAGGGGGATTGCCTCTCGGGGGTCTCGCCAGGTGGTGACGCCTGGTCCTTAGTCGTTTCGTCCGTCTGGCCCGCGAGCGAGGCCTGGGGGGAATGGGCTCTTGGTACCCAGTTCCCATTGGGCCGACAATCTTCACTTGGAGTTCTTCAGATCCTTTTGTTCCCTGGGTGGCCGTCCACAAGTGACCATCCCTTAGAGGTCCCCCCTAAGAGACAACACTCACCAAAAACCACATACAACCAATTCCACCCAGGAGTTTCATTCTTAACTTAGTAGAAATTAACTTTTCATAAAACTACTTTTGCATAGCATCAATATTTCTAGCAAGTTATCAATGGGATTCTAGACACAACTAGTGTAAGGGATATAGTAGTTTTAGCATAGCCATACTATCCAACACATGCATATAAGAAATACACTAAGTAATGCATAGAAGATACTTAGGAAATTTATGAGGGTGTGCCACTTGCCTTGGCAAAAAGAAGAATAGCAACAACAGCTGCAACAGTTGTCGTTTCCCTCCAAAATTTCTAACACATCAAACAAGGCCAAATAAACATACAAACAAAATAACAATACAAATATATGTTATGCATGATGTGCAAAATATTTCTAAGAACTAGAGATGCATGCCATGCCAAGAAATTATTCTAAGTTAATGCAAGGCATGTGTGTTAGCCAAATATGACTAAGGACCAACGTCATAAAAATCAATTGCTATAAGTCAACTTGACTAAGTTGTAAGACTGCTCCTAGTCTTCATCATGTTTGATCTTGAATTATTCAACTCCTTTGTAGTTTCCTTCATCTTCAATTAGCACTCTAAGGACTTGGTCAAAATCACTAAGGACTTGGTTTATGTCCAAAGTGGAAGAAGAATAGGAAGATAGAAAAAGATAGTGAAAAAGATGTAGTTGATCTCCTAGGCTTCATTTCCAGACTTGTAACTTTCTCGTTGGTGATGTCTTCATTTAATTTTGTAGACTTGATGGTTCTCCAGACTTGATGATTTTGGTATCATCAGGGCTGGTCTTGGATATAACTTAGCCACCACGAGTCTAAGAGAAGGAGAGAAGAAAAGGAAAGAGAGAAAGACTTAGAGAAATAAAGGGGGTTTGTCTTCTTGAAGTTCTTCTTAATTTTCTTCTAAGTGCTTCTACTTCTTGGAGCTGCTTCCGGAGTCTGTTTTCTTCTAAGTCTTCGTTGGCCTTCTAGTCTTCATATTGAAATTCCCAAGTGTCTAAGTGAATAATCACTTTACCAAAACAACTATGTCAAAAATAAACCTAAATTAGAGAAAAACAATAACTATACAATAAATATGCAATGCATGCAATCCAATGTTTAATCACAAGTAAACATCAAACTTGATAAAGTTTTCTATGCTAAATTTTCTAAGGAAAAGAGTTGTCAAATTTTATCGAATATTTTCTAAGGAAGAAAATTACTTTGTTTTAGAAGGCAAAAATATTTCTAAATACTTTTTGTGACCAAAGTGGTCTTAATATGACTAGATACTTTATAATTTCGAATAGATGATGAAATTAATTTTAATATATTTTTAATAAGTTTTTATTCATTAAAATATCATTTAAAAGTATTAAATCAATATTATTTACAAAATCATAGAAAATTATTCTACAAAAAAATTTAGCAAAAGAGTTTGATCAAAAATCAATTTTAAAAATAAAGTTATGTTCAAAAATACTAATAAAGCCACTTTTCAAAATAAACACAAATAATTCGGCAAAACATAAAATTAACTATGCCAAAAGTTTGTACGTGTCATAAGCTTTCCAAAAATATTTTATTTATAAAATTTGACCAAACCAATAAAAAATAGTGATAGATCTAAAAGATAGGATTTTTCTACAAAACTGCCAGTCTTCGGTTGACTGTTGACTCTGACCGCTGACGTGGGGATTGACTCGCTGACGTGGCAGGCTGAGTGGTATTTGACTACGAATTTGACCAAAAATAAAGTTGCTCGGATGGAAAAACAATCTTAACGAAAGTTGTAAAGAATTATGTGCTCTTTCTAATTATCACAAATATAATATAAGTGTATGAATAGATTGGTAACAAATCGCAAAATACCTTTCTGGTCTGAAACTTCAAACGCGAATATCTCTCAGCTCGCTGAGCCAAATAAGATGAATCTTGGGGCAAAAGGAAGGTCTTGATCAGGGGAACAACTTTCGTATTGTCGTCCCAAACTTTTGAGATGGTTTGGTTACTCGAACAACATCAAACACGATCTGTATTATCCCGAAAATTACGTACATTAAAATAAAAAATTGTCAACGGGAAAGTTGTAGATATAGAGTAAATCTACCTTTTCACCGGAGGAATTTCGATTTTGCGTAACGCGCACGAAGAGATTTGAGAAATACGACTTCAGATCTGATGGATGACGATTCAAAATTCTTCCTCCACGCTTGATAAAAAGAGTTGAGGCTTATTGGGATGGAAAGGTATCGACGAGATTTACAACAATTGTTAAGACTCCGTCGCAATTCGAGATCGTTTAGGTGGTCAAATAAAAAAAATACGATTTCGCTGATTAGGGTTTCGGTGGAACAAAAAGTGAAAAATAGATGTCGGCGGCTACAGGGGTTTATATAGGCGGGGGATGGTGGAATAGATAGGCCTCGAAGTTATCAACGCGTAGGATCAAGCGGATCCGGATTTGAAGTTATATTTCTCGAGATAAACGTGTTTGAATGAAAAGTGGTTAGAAAAAGGAATTTTTAGAATTTGAGTTTGGTACGTGTTTGAATAAACGTGTTTTTTTTCTTCTTTCTTATTTCTTTTATATCTTTTGTTTTAGAACTCGGAATTAAGTAAAATTAATTTCTAAAAATTTCTAAAAATCATATCTTTATTTTAAAACATTTGTGGACATGTTTTAAACACTTTAAAAAAATATTAATTTTCAATATTTGATTAACTGCAAATTTAACACTTTTGTCAAATTTGAAAATAGAGCTTTTAATGAATTTATTGTGGTTAAATAAAATTTGGTACCACAATTGTAAACATATAAAAATAATTATTTCCAATAAATACAATCCAATCATTAGAGTAAAAATAAGATAAATATCATAATCGCTATTTTGTTTTTGTATAGTTTCTCAAATAGATTTTCAAGTGGAAATAATATTTCAACCATTGTAATTTCAAATATAAATAATGCAACAAAATGATGAATGCATGCATGAATTTTGTTTTCAAATCGACATACATATAGTGTTCAAAAAGTTTTTAATTTTTCTGATTTTTCAGAATTTGAAAAATCCTAGGATGTTACAGCAACGCTCCAAGAAGATCGTTATCGTGGGCTCCACCACCCACTGCAACCCATGCGAGCTGTTCTGTGCGGTCTGCAGCCTGTGGGCCACCGCGCCCAATTGTAGCATGGATGGACCGTGTCCAGGGAGGTTTCAACGACTGTGGACTCCCTCTCCTCCGCGCCACTGCCATGTGGGAGCCCACCTTGAGCTCCACCGTGGAGAAGGATCGGCCAATTGCTTGCCAAACCTTTGTAACCCTAGCCGAGCGAGTAGGATAGCCAACTGCTGGAGGAGGAAGACAACCATTGTATCCCTCTCCAAGTACCAAACTGCATCAAGAGAGCCCTCGGCAAGGTCAGTGTACTGTGATCCCTGTAGTGCAATTCAGACAAGCAGGAGTAGCGGTGTTACCTCCTCCTGAGGGCCGTGAACCTTGATACGGCCCGGCGTTCATCTCTGTCATGATTGTCCCTCTCCAGGCCCGGCGAGGACCGTCGTTGTGCCTCTCGAGGGTTGTTTGACCTACGTGTTCAATCCCCCTTCGAACTGCAGTGCAATTCAGACAAGCAGGAGTAGCGGTGTTACCTCCTCCTGAGGGCCGTGAACCTTGGTACGAGTCGGTGTTCATCTCTGTCGTGATTGTCCCTCTCCAGGCCCGGCGAGGACCTCCGTCTTCAATCCCCCTTCGAACTACTCTTCAGGGTGTGACTATCCCTGTTCCGTGGGAGTCACTCTCCGACAATGTTGAGTACTCGACCTGATGTAGCATTGGATCTTAGCTTGACGAGCCATTTCCAAAGTAATCCAGGAATGGAACATTAGATTGCTGTTAAGAGCATTCTAAAGTATCTCAGGAAGACAATGGAAATGTTTCTTGTCTTCGGTGGTTGTGATGAAGAACTTGGCGTAACAGGTTACATTGATGCAAGTTTCTGCACAGACACCGATGACTCTAAGTCATAGATAGGTAATGTGTTCAAGGTGAATGGAGACGCGGTGTGCTGGAGAAGTGGGAAGCAACCCATCGTGGCGCAATCTACAATGGAGTCGGAGTACATCCCCGCTTGCGAAGCCGCGAGTGAAGTTGTGGGGCTAAGGAAGTTCATCATTGAACTTGGAGAGTTCCCGAGCGCGCAAGACCCCGTGACCCTCTACTGCGACAATACGGGTGCTATTGCTAACGCGAAAGAACCAAGGTCTCACTCCACCGCCAAACACATTCTCCGACGCTTCCATGTGATACGATAGTATGTACAGGAAGGAGATGTAAAGATTTGCAAAGTGCATATGGATCTGAATGTGGCAAATCCTTTGACGAATCCGCTTCCGCTTGACAAGCATGAGAAATACCAAGAAGCTATAGGTGTTAAGCTTTTACCAAGTTGTAAACTAGATTAAGTTTTACTCTAGTGAAAGTGGGAGACTGAAGGAGATATGCCCTAGAGGCAATTAATAAAGTGTATTTCCTTATCATATCTCGTTTGTTCATAATACGTTTTTGTGTCATGCTATAAATGTATTAAGCGGAAACATTAATACACGTGTGATGCGTAAACAAACAGGTACCTAGTAGCCTCTACTAAGACTAGTTTCATTGTGCGATTGATCATCGAGGTTTCCCGATCAAGTGACATGGCGTTAGTTGGAAATGAATAAATATCATTGGTAGAACGATGTGATGGACATACCCATATTTTGTAGGACGTAGTCATTATGCCTTCGACCGTGAGATCAACTCTTATTGTTATTCCCGGAAGATACTTTGATTGTATCAAACAACATATCGTATATAGTTTGACAATAAAGGTGACCCTCTCGGGTATCAGACGGGGGTAGTGGAGACGAGGGGTCAAGAGCGGGATTTGTCAGTCCGTATAGCCGGATAGATACTGTGAAATGAGCTTGCAAGCATGTGACTAGGTCACGGGGACATAATATCATGGACGAGTAGAAGATAGTGTTGTCGGTAACGAGATCATGCTAGGTATGGAGATATCTATGAACGAGGCTCGGACACGCTAAGTATCGCTATGACAAATGGTTTAAGACTCGACGTCCAGGTTTGATAGATGAGAGTCATTCGGTATAATATAGGGATTGATTCACGGGGTCCAGGGCTACGAGTTAATCATTGATCAGAGAGGGGCTCGATCATGTCTTTTATTATATCAAACCGCTCGGGTAACACATTTAAGGGGTTTCGACAAGACAACCGAAAAGGAAAGAGATCACCGGGAACGTCCCGGAAATGGTCCGATGGAGATCGGGCAGCGACGAAATAGTTTTCGGAGTAAGAATAAATTCTATAATATGTAATTAATATTAATTAGTGTAATTAATAGTTAAATACATTTTATTTATTTATTTTCGATTTTTTAAAGGCCAATTCCCTAAATGGGCCTTCTAGTGGAAAGAAGGCCCAAGAGGGGGGGGCGAAGTCCCCCTCGGGGATTCGGTTGGGGGAGGGCCAATCTAGGTGGGCCAAATGGGCCCACCTAGGGCCGGCGCACCTGGTTCGGCCGGCCAGGGGTGTGGGGATAGTCCCACATTCCCTGGCTGGCAAGGTTGGCTCCCCCTGGGAGCCTTTATATAGAGGTGCACCCCTGGCCTTTTAATTCACCAATTAATTTCTCTTTCTCTCCTCGATTACGTTATTTCCTTTGTCGGAGTTGCGCCGAGAAGAGAGTAGGTCTCTCCACCATAGCCCGATGTCGCACTGCTGGTGTTCCGGTCCAAGTCTTCCGCTGCTCGTCCTGGACTGGAGCTTCGGGAGTGGTCGTCTCCATCGTATGTGTGTAACGCCCTGCGAGGTGCTGCGCTAGCGATGCTGGGAGGTCTACTTCCACTACATGACCTTGAGGTCGGCTTTGTCGTCTTTATCGTCAACATTCGTGCGGGAACGTAATACCCGCTTTCGGTCTACAAGGGTATGTATTCCGATCTCCGTTGTACTTCTATATCTGCATAGTACAGATTCTGGCTAGTTTAAGATTATCCTTGATAGGAATTTTTTTGTTTTCTGCCTGCGATCCCCTTAAGTTTTTGCTGCCTATTGGAAGGACGCCCCTTTTGAATCATGTACATCTGTCCTTTGGGTTGTGGGTATTGGTTGTCACGTTGCGTGGTATGTGGTGTACGGCGCCTGCCGTTTGGTTACTTGTGTCGTGTGATGGTTGTGGTAGTGTCATGACTGGTTGTGGTAGCACTGCGTACGATGCCAGAACGGTTGGTGGTTGATCCCTCCTAAGCCACTTCATGTAATTTGCTGCCATTTGTTCGAATTCGCGGCAGTTCCCATCGTATGATGTGATGTTAACCGCCCAGTCACCGGATCTTTGAACTTATGGAGTCTGCACTCGTCTTCCATTTTTTCTTGAAATGACTCCTCAATCCTTGGATCTGAGCGTCTCTGCCAGTCTTGTCTTTTGTAGCTGGTCACGGTTTCTATTGTCACGGCGGTCGACTGGTCGGTCGTGTCGGTAGTTGTTGCTTCGCATGTCTCGACGATCATCTTGTCGACTTTTACGCCGATCTTCTTGTTTTCTATCGTCTTCATTGCGATCATCATGTAAGAATCTGGCTGCTACGAACTTGACTTTGTCTTTGCTTCCATGATCATAGTCGCGCCTTCTTCGTTTGTTATCTCTGTCTCGACGATCTCGACTGTCTCGCTGGTCATGATGTCGTTGTGGCGAGTGCGGAGCTTTTCTTTGAACTGCATCTTCACTATCTGCCCACTCGGTTGCCAACTTCATGACCTCCGCCATGTTTTCTGGCTTTTGTCGACCAAGCGCCTCCTTGAAGTCTTTTCTGTAGACTCCCATTGTGAAAACGTCCATGGCCCTGTCTTCTGATATTGCACTGACAGAGTTTCGTACTGCGGTCCATCTTCTGATATACGCCCTGAGTGCTTCGTCTGACCTTTTCCTGCATGCCCGTAGTTCTTCGAATGACTTTGGTGGTTCACAGAGAGGGTCGAAATATTTTATGAAGTCCTCTTTGAAGTGGTCCCAAGAGTCATAGGCTCCTTCGGGTAGTGATTTCAGCCAGTCGCGGGCTGTGGCTTCAAGCATTAATTGCAAATATTGCAGTGTTGTTGTGGTTGTTCCTCGTTGGCCTACGACTGTCAACTTGTAGTCCTCGAATCAGCCTGAGGGCTCTTGTTTGGACTTAAATTTTGGCATGGCAGGCTGGCCAAACTTCTTTGGCAGTTTCTCTTGTTGGATCCGTCGAGTGAAACATTGTGCTCCACACGGACCTATACCTTGGTTGTCAGGTGAATCTCGACTGTTCGATCGTCTGGACCTGCTCCTCAAGCGGCTTCTTGATCTGCGGCGGCCAGAACTGTTTCGAGCACTGCTTCGTGGAGGTCTGCGACTGCGATGCCCTCACGAGTGACTTTTGCTACGTCCTTGTAGTGTGCCTACACTTAAAATAAGGCAGATACCTATGTATAGTGCAAATCACTGGATCGATTCGTTTGCACACACAGTTTACGATGTAATATCACAACAAAGTGTCAATTTTATTACATCGATGATACAGACTTACAAAATATTCGATACAAGTTGCATAGCATAAAGCTAGCATTGAAAAAGTACACATCGGAAATACAATAGCAGTGGGTCTCCAACAACTTCATGTTGCCACAGGCGAAAACATGTTGGTTGTAGACTCGAAACCTAAAATCGAAACCTCACTCGTCATCTGATCAATCTGCAATAAGAAAAATATTGCAACAACGTGGGTCAGATTCCATTAAAAATGGAGTCTGGCAAGTGACACTATGGTGGACACTTAATGGAATAACTCTATAGCCTATATGCATATTTGGCTGGTGGAGTTCAAGGCTATTTTGCGTAAAGCCAATTTTTCCTATCTCTTTGGAAAACATTTTCTTCAAATCAAGTCAAGTATGGCATGAAAACCATAAATCTTATCTTCTCTTGTTCACCCATAAAGTTTTATTTCTGAAGTTGGAATGATGGAATCCTCCGTTGACGTCCGTGATCAGCTGCTCAAATTGTCCGTACCGGGGACACGACTAAGTACTTAGTTTTACACTCTGCAGAGGTTGTGCACGTTCAACATTGTACCCATTCAACCCAAATTATCCTTTACACACCATTTTCCCTCCCACTCTGGCTTGACCCGTTCCACCTAACATCCCCCTACATCTGCTTGTCAAGCCGGAGAGAGTCCACGCAACATAATTGATCAAGCCAGATCCCATATGGCAATGGCTGCACTGGAAGCAATCGTCACTCGGAGTTCTTCAGATTCCTCTGTTCGCTGGGTGGCCATCCACAAGTGCACATACTCCAGGAACCATAGACATGGACCTGAGTAGCCACTCAACTTCGCCACCATACAACCAATCCACCCAGGAGATTCATTAACTTAGTGGATGTGCACTCTCAGGTGAAAATCACCATGCTCACGGCCCTAAGTAGAATAGACATTCATCCTAGGCGACGACAACCATGAGCACAGCCCTGAGTAGTCACTTACATTTTGTAAAACTTTTCATCATTGCATAGCATAAATATATCTACTAAGTATTATATAGGAACCTAGACACAGGAGTAAGGGAATTCTATACAGGTTTAGCATAGCAATACTATCCTACACATGCATATAAAGACACACTAAGTAATGCATATAGAAATAATAGGAAGTTTATGAGGTGTGCCACTTGCCTTTGAATGTTGTCATTGTTCACAAACTCTTTTCAACAACGAACGTTTGCTCTCCGTTCAATCTAAACAATATAAGCAATCAACAATACAACAATCAACAAACAACAATCATCAAACATACATGCACATACATAGTGAACAAATAAGTTTCATAAAACTTCTAAGGAAAACATGTCATGTATGATATGCAAATTATTTCTAAGGACTAGAAATACATGTCATGCCATGAAAATCCTTTAAGTCAAATGCAAGGAAATGTGTTGGTAAAAAATGACTAAGGACTAATATCCTAAGTAGGATAACAATACTTTGTTTTATATCATCTTGAAACAAGCACTCTAATGGCTTAGCCATGATGTGCAAAATACTAAGTCTATAAGGTGATCAACAATATTTATCAACTCTTTGTAAATTGGATATTCTAGGATCCAACAAACTTCAAGGTGGTAATAATATGATCAAAAATCTTTAAGTATTAAGTGAAAGACAAGATTAGGAAAGGGGGAAAAGATAGAAAGAAAGATGTAGTTGTCCTCCAGGCTTCATCTTCAGACTTGTAATATTCTCCTTGGTGATGTCTTGATTGGATTCTTGGTAGACTTAAATAATCTTCAGACTTGATAATTCTTGTGTCCTCGAGGCTGGTCTTGGATTTAACTTAGTCATCATGAGTTCTCAGAGAAGAAGAGAAGACAGAGAGAAGACTTAGAGAATAAAAGGGGTTGGACTTCTTGAACTTCTCTTCACATTTCTTCTAAGTGCTTGACATCTTGGGGATGCTTCAGAGTTTGTTTCCTTCTAAATCCTTCATGAAGTCTTAGAGAAGAAGGAAGAAAAGAAAGAGAGAGGAAGCAAGACTTAGAAAATATTTGTTGTTAGTCTTTATGAACTTCTTCTTGATTTTCTTCTAAGTGCTTCTACTCCTTGAAGATACTTCTGAAGTCTTGTTTTGGCTAAGTCCTTCATTGTCCTTCTAGCTCCATGTTGAAAATACTAAGTGTCTAGTGCATAGCACTTTTACCAAAATACTTAGTTTGGAAATCTTCCTAACTTAGAGAAAAATAATGAAGAGATTTCCTATGGGAAATATATCTATATGTGAAAATAAGTTATGCATGCAATGCACTTTTAAATCCTAAGAAATATCATACAAAATTTGTGATATTTATAAAGTATGCATTTGGCTATAAAAGCAATTTAATTAATTTCTATTTTTTTGAAAATATAATAAAGGAATAATTATAAGATTAAAGTTTTCTATGATTAAATTTTTATAATAAAATTTTATAAATAGTGTTAATAGACAGGGGGCATTTAATTAGATTTATAGCAATTGAATTTAATCAAAATAATGTTTCTATTTATAAGTTATGTCAAAAATAGTCAAACTATTCAAATTGAACACACAACTTTGAAATCAATCTAATATTACTCAAAATTATTTTTTATAGTAGTGGCATCAATTTACAAATATTCCAAAGTTTCTAAAACAATTTTATTTGTAATTTTTGGATTTATAGATTTAAAGTTATTACAAATATACTCAAATCTTCCATTTGAAATTTGAATATTAAAAACTTAGTCAAAATTGAATTTTGGCAGATCCAAACTAATCTACATGTCAAGGGCTTTCCAAATATATAAAAATATTTAAATTTGGAAGTGTGAGTAAAAAGTTATAACAATTCTAAGTGATAGGGGCTCTTCTGCAAAATTGCCATTTAATTAAATCGAGAGAAATCATTTTACACGTCAGCGCTGACTGGGCGCTGACTGTGCGCTGACGAGGCACGACGTGGCGCTGACTGGATTAAGTGGGTGGATCTGCACCGTTGGATCTGGATCGAACGGATCTAAACGGCATACCGGTTCGTTTTTTAAACGATCTAATCGTGGGCGTTGAAAACAGATCGGACGATCACCGTGCGTTGACCACCGGGCGGCGGCGCGAATTCGCCGGAGACGAGGCCGACAGCAGCGCTGCGCTCGGCGAGGTCGAGGACGGCGCTGCGGTGCTCCATCAGACGCGCGGATGACGCCCTCGGGTGCGGCTCGACGCCGCGGGTAAGATGGTGACCGCAACGTCCTCGAGTTCTTGCCGAAGTGGCGTGGACGAGCGCGGTGGCGGCTCCGGCCACCTCGGGCAAGTGCCCGCTTGATAAATCGGGGATGCTTTGGTCAAGGGGAGGGTCCTACGGGATCGCACGAGTACGAGGGAGATGATGGAGGTGGTTTTGGGAGTCGGGGTGGCTCCAACTCGCCGGAATTCGAAGGAAACGGCGGGGGTGGCGGAGAACTCCGGCGAGCTCGTACCGCAGCCTGGGGGCGTGATTTTGAAGGGAAGGAGAGGGGAAACGGAGAGGAGTGTCGGGGCTACAAATAGTCAAGCAGGGGGCGTTGAATCCGGGTCTTAAACGCCCGCGTTGAAGCGAGGTAACGCCGGCCGTTTTTGGCCGTGGGCGTGGGCGCCGTCTCCAGGAGGTTGAAGACAACCTAACATGTGGGCCCCACACGTCAGTGAGAGAAGGAGGGGACGCGGGCTGGGCTGCGCTGGGCCGCTGCTGTCCGATGCGCGCGTGGGCGATAGATGCTGGGCTCTGGCCCAGTTATCTTTTCTTTTTATGTCTTCTGAATTTTTACATAACTTTTAAATTAAGAAACCAAATCAACTCAAATTAGTTTTTTTTATTTTGTAAAAACAATGTCTATCATTTAAAACACTTATGGTTATGTTTTGAAGACTTTTCAAAAATAATATTTTTGAAATATTGATTATTTGCAAAATGGACACCTAATGTCAATTTTGAAATTTAGGGTTTTAATAATTTCTTTTGGGGTTAAATAAAAATCTATGAAGTTTCACAATCTTATAAGTTTGATATTAAGTTTATTTAAATCTGATTTCTAATAACCATCATTATTCTTTTTTTTTTACAGGAAAACAGTAGGGAAGGCCCCTACTATGTTTTATATATAAAATGATGGATTTACAGTGGGTGGAATAGTTTCCTGTCAAAAATTACATGGCGTCAAGCCATTGTTGTATGCCTTCTCTAAGAGATGGCTTAGCTCTATGCATAGTAAGGATAAAAACCTCTTTGAATAAGAGGAAACAAAGATCAACACTACACTGCCCAGCCTTAAATATGATGTCATTCCTGTGCTTCCATAGACTCCAACATCCAATGATTAAATATTCAGTGAAACAGACTTGTCATGCTTGGTATTTCCCATCCATAAGCACCTGATATAAGTCTAGATCATAATTCCACTCCTGGTTTAATCTCCACCAGAATGTTTGGCTGAAGTCACATCCAAAGAATAGATGTTGCATGTATTGTAGATGAGCATCAGGGCAAAGAACACATGACGTGTCATCTATGAAAAAGGTTTTTCGACAAAGGATATCTCTGGTATTCAGGCGATCATGGAGTAGAAGCCAAAAGAAGAATTTATGCTTTAATTGAGCACATGATTTCCATAACCATTGGAAGGGAGCGGGTGCCTGCTCATCAGGGGTCATAGCATCATAAACCATTTTTACAGAGAACCTAGCCCCATTAAGCAGATTCCAAGCATCATATTGAGAAGATCTTTCTGTGTGGTTTAAAACCGTCAGTATTTCTTGACTCTGATGAAATGCATCCATCGATAGTGGCAGATGAAAATGATTTAGGATATTATCTGTATCTGAATTTAACATCTGCTCTAAGGTGATGTTCCGCTGTCGTGCAAAAGAGAACAGATGGGGGTAGTCAACCATAGCAGTCGTGTCTCTCCATTTATCTTTCCAAAATCTGATAGTCCTCCCATCTCTGGCCAAACAGGTAGTAATCTCCATGAACTGATCCCATAGTGAGCACACATCCTTCCACCAGAAAGAGCCACATCGGGCTTGCACTTGTGGTAACTTGTAATTGGGATAATGGGCTTCCCAAATAAGTTGAACCCAAGGCAAGTCAACCCTATTCATAAATTTGTATAGATGCTTCATGAGCAGAGCAAGATTGTGTTTTCGCAGGTTAATAACTCCAAGTCCACCAGCCTTTTTTGGTTTACATATTTGCTCCCATTTTATAAGACAATTCCCCCTCTTATGTATGTCTCTATTCCACCAAAGAAAGCCTCTGGCAGATCCTTCCACTATGTCAAGGAATCTCATTGGCATTTTAATGGTGCACATAGCAAATAGTGGAATGGAGATGATAACGGATTTAACTACCGTTAATCTTCCATCATAGGAGAGCAAATTAGATATCCCTCCTAATCTCCTGTCAATCCTATCCAAAATGCCATTAAAGTGCTCTAATCTTGGCTTAGTAGTTCCCATCGGTAACCCTAAGTATGTAAAAGGTAGGGCTTCAGGCTTACATGATATAATTTCAGCCAGTTCACTGCATCTCTCAGGGCTAATATTAATAGGCACCAAAGAAGATTTGCTATAGTTAACTTTTAGTCCAGTAATGGATGTAAAGATAACTAAGATGTGCTTGAATGCATTGAACTGATCCACACTAGCAGGCAAGATAACAAGAGTATCATCAGCATATTGGATAATAGGGAATTTGAATCCAAATGAACAGTCTAGAGGAAGGTTGAGGTCCCCATCCGACCAAGCTTTGTTAACCATATACTGTAGCAATTCAGATGCCAGAACATATAACTGAGGTGAAAGGGGATCTCCTTGTCTGACACCCCTCTTGCAGTGAATTTTTTTTCCAGGAACACCATTAAGTAACACAGATGCAGATGCAGAGGAGAAAATGCACTTAATCCATTTGCACCATTTGTCACCAAAACCTAAGCATCTCACGGTTTCAAGAATAGCACTATATTCCACTTTATCAAAGGCCTTTTCAAAGTCAATCTTAAAGATGACAATTTCTTTTTTGGATTTATGACATAAGTGGAGATATTCATATGCCCAGCCCAGACAATCCTCGATTGTTCTGCTTTTTATGAAACCATACTGATTCTTGTGCACTAAAGAAATCAAGACAGTCTGTAATCTGTTGGCCAGTAGCTTAGTAAGGAACTTCAGAGGTAGACTCACCAATGATATTGCCTTGAAATCATTAGTATAAATGGGGGAATTCACTTTGGGTATCAGTGTGATATATGCTGTATTGATACTCTCAATGTCAACATTTCCCTCATAGAAATCAAAGCATAGCTTGTAAAAACCACTTTTAACAGTATTCCAGTACTTTTTGAGAAAAGCACCATTAAATCCATCAGGCCCAGGGGATTTGTCCGAGGGCATATTCTTGACAATATCATCCATTTCCTTCAGTGTAAATGGCACTTCTAGTTGAGAGAAGTCAATGTTCTGAACTGGCATAATATATTGTCCGATAAGATCAGTATACAAACTGTTTTCAGATATACCAATTCTGTTTTTAAAAGATCGCCAAATATGAGCCGCTTTCGGATCATGGTCCAACATGATAATATTATCCTCAGTGTGGATGCTGGATATAAAATTACATCTGAAATTATGTGAAGCCACTGTATGGAAATGTTTTGTATTTTCACCCCCAAGTTTTGCCCATTTTATCTTAGCTCTATTTCTCCAAAAGATTCTCTTAGCTTATAAGAGTTTACCCACATGAGCTTTTAGAAGCCTTCTAAAATTATTCTCTTGGACAGACAGGTCTCTTTGCTCCTCTAGCCCAGATAACAGAGCCAAAACATAGTTACAGGAGGTGATAATGTTACTAAGCTGTGAAAGATTTTTACTCCACTTTTTAATACCATTCCTCAGAACTTTCAATTTAGCAGTAATGTCTTTCGCAGAATTACTGAAGTATTCAGATTCAGCCCAAGCAGTACTGACAACCTCAGATAGACCATCAAACTCAAGCCAGTATTCCTCAAAGCGAAATAGTTGTGATTTTGGCATCTCAGACCCAATAGACACTAAGATTGGCACATGATCCGAAGTGATGTTGCTCAGTGGTGTGGCATATGTGTTAGGGAAGGTGCTGGTCCAATTAGGGGATATGAAAACCCAGTCTAATTTTTATAGCAAGGGTGAAACCTGCATGTTACTCCAAGTATATGCTCTACCTTTTAGAGGGATTTCAACCAGGTCTAGGTGTTGTATTGTCTGGTTAAAGCGCAACATATTATTGATGTCGCCACCAGGTCTATTCCTGTTTTCAGGTGATCGAATAAGATTAAAATCCCCCATAATAATCCAATACTCCATAAGAGATATGTCAACCTCATGTAACCAGTTCAGGAAGGTGTCTCTCTCTGTCGCCTCAGTGGGGGCATAAACATTTGTAATATACAGTACACGGGCCGATAGTTTACAGATCAACTGACCAGTTAATTCATATTTGCTATTGTTAATCACTGTACCATCAAATAGGTTACCATTCCAGAGAGTGATGATGCCTCCAGAGTTTCCATTGGCAGGGGAGAAAGCAAATTGGTTGATTCTTCGTGGACAGAAATTCCTGATGTAAGCGTGATCAAAGTGCTCTCTCTTAGTCTCTTGAAGGCACATGATGTAGCAATTGCTTTAATCAGCTTTTGCTCTAATCTCATCCCAACGAGTTTGGGAATGAATCCCTCTTATGTTCCAGTACCAGGCTCTATTCATTGGAAACAGGTGATAAGTGTGGCCACTGGGAGTTCATAAAAGTCCCAGGTGAGGAATACATGTCTAGGTGCAGTAGATCTTGTGATTTGAAGTGATTAACAGTACAGACTGAGTAACTGCACCAATCACAGAGCTTAAATAATGTTGATAATATCAATAGTATCCACCACTGAGCTAGCACCAACATAACATGACTCACAAAGATAAAACAAAGAGACTGACATAGACCATGTTCAACATAACTGATACATAAAGCAGTGGGAAAATAACAGTTCAGATCACCAACATACGAGAAGCACAACCAAATAGACTGAAACAACAATTCACTGAATACAGACTGCATAAACTGACAACCAAATTCAGACTCTATCGATAAACAACTGTCCAAACTGACTGTGAGACACTTAATGGTTGTCTCAGAACCATTAGTCGCTTTCAACACTATCATAGGAACTGTCATAGTTCAGTCCACCAATGGCCTGTAGGATCTTAGTAGGCAGATAGGGTGGAGGGAGTGCCGATGTGTCAATCACACGAGCTTCAAATTCAACAGAGAGGTTCTTTGATGTGCGAGATCCTCCTTCAACCAGGGTAAGATCCATTGGTGGCTTATCTTTGTATCCAGCTTTAAGACCAGCAAGTCTGTTACTACGACGTACACCCTCCACATTTGGTGGAACAGCAGCCTTACCACGCCTTCTCCTCGGAGGAGCCTGGATAACTAGCATTGGTTCTTCTATAGGTGCATCAGCAGGGGCTTGGTCAACATGATCCTGTGGGGCTTGCTCTGCAATAACGCCATTCAAAGGAACAACAATTTGCATCTCCGCATTCTCAATCTGCATCTCAATATCCTCTTCTTGAGCAGGAACAGGGCTCTGGGGAGGTGTCACAATTACAGGTTCCACCATGTGCTCATTATCATTAGCATTAGCAACTGGTTCATCTTGTGCTCCACCATGTTGCATCTCCCCTTCATGATCAGCATGCCAGAAGTGAAAATCATCCAAACCACTATAGGCACAGGATGGGGGGTCTCACCTTCAGGGGGTAGAATGTCTTCATCACCTGGTCCTGCTCCCAACATAACAGCAGATAGGATTATTGTTGGACAAGTCCAGGAGTCCCCGGTACCCAGGTTGGAGGTGGATTGTGATACAACAATACTCAGAGGTATGTTATCAATGTTGAAGGCTCTCAACTTAACCAGGATTCTTGACATATTAGAATCATCTCTGTTCCATATTAAAACTCTACCATACTGAGCTAAAGAAAGAACAATGGTATCGAGGTTCCAGCATTCTCGAGGGTAATTCATGAGCATTAACCAGCAATCATGCGTATAGGTGACAGATCTATGGTTCATGCCCCTGTTCTGCTCAATGATACGAACTACTGTGTCGCCAATGAAATAAGGGATGTTCATGACTGCACTGTCTCTCTCCACAACATCCAGGAACCTAACAAGCATAGCTCCCAATCCACTGCGGGAAGTAGCCCTCACATTGAGATGCCTCTGCTGCTCAAGATACTGGGTGATTAGAAGAGTAGTACCTTCGAACTGCTCTGGATGAGACTCCGGTTCGATGACGACAATAGCCCAGGTGTCACAAGAGTTAGGCAGTGATCCTCCCACCGTCACATAGCCGCGCTGAGGCCTCAATCCATTTGGTGGGATGAAGCCGACGCCCGCCGGGAGGTGGGGGATAAAATCGCAGGGATAGTTTGCCATCGGCAATGGCGGAGACGGTGCTAGCGGATTGGGGGCGTCATTGCGTTCGAGATGGCTTCTGAGGTTTTTTGGGGGAGGAGCAGCGTCCCCCTGCCTTCTAAACAGAAACTTGTCTGGCTGAACAGATTTTTTCCGGTAAATAAGTGATTTACTACCTTTTTTAAAGCAATTCCTGCCAATGTGCCCATAACCATAGCAAATTCTGCAGCGGATTTTACTAATGCAGTTAGGGGCGAGATGACCTTCAGCAAGACAATTACGGCAGATAATCTGATCACAATGGGGATTAGTCTCCTGACAGGGGACGGCTGGTGAAGAGGTCGGCGTGGGTGGTGGGCTGGTCACATAGTAGGCCGTCTTTGATGGGCCTACCCTGGCAGATATGGCCCAACATGCATCCCGATTTGAAGATCCGTAATTCCCGCCTCTTTACAATCCTTGATTGACGGTACCGAAAACAATATTGTCAGATCTATTCTGATCAACATTAGCTCTAGGGGAAGCATCCAAATTCACTGGAATGGATCCAATTGGCACTATATTAGCCCCTGTGAGAACAACAGGAGGTTTGTTTGGCACACTGTTAAGATCACGGTGGATTGAGCGAAAAGCCTTATGAACTGGGACATAAGATGCATTTGGCCGACGTGATGAAATCTGATGCTTTCTTGCCAAAGACCATTCTGAGTCTAATTCTGTATAATATTCTCGTTCCTCTCTAATCCAATTCGGACCACCAAAACCCCACAGATGGAAATAACAAGCAAAATGTTCACAAGCATAAGATCTCAGATTCTGAACAAAAAACCCGACTGCTTGACAACTCACAGAAAATCTGAACACTATCTCTCAGATGCATAACACCAATCTCATCAAATGTTGTTCCCAAGCAGGCCGAGAGAGCAAGGCTGGCATTCAGATCCGACAGACGAAACACAGATCGACCAAAGGAAACCACTAGGAAGAAACGGTGTGACTTGGAGACAGGGTTCACCGAAGTAGCGAAAAGATCACGAACCTTGGCCCGGATCTTGTGACCAGGGGAGAAATCTAGAACGTGCACAATGGAGGAGGGATCCGCGTAGGGATCGCAACCCATTGTCGCCATTGGGAGGGAGTCCAGATCGCCTAAAGATGGAAATCGCCATGAGAGCTGCCGGTGGGAGGAGGGGGTGGAAGAGACATTAGCTAATAGTCTTTTACCATCATTATTCTTTGTTTTGGTATAATAGTAAAATAACTAAATATAAATAATTTTAAGGAAATGGGAAATATAATAAATTCCATTTTTAATATTATTTTGGGCACCATTATATTTTATATTAAGATAATTCAACTGAAATTTCATAACAACTTTGGAAAAGATTTTAGATTTAATTCATTTCTTATATAGAAAATATATTCATGAAGGTCAATTTTATGTTTTGAAAATAAATGAAAATCCTTTAAGTTAATTAAATATTTATTTGGATAATTCATTAATTATAAAATATATGAAGTTATTAAAGTTATAAACTATAGACTTGTATTCTCCAAACTATGTTTTCAAAAGTTTAAAATAACACTTGTAATTAATATTTTAATTTATGAAATGCTATTGCTAAGTGATTCAAATCAAATACTTATAAAGAAACCTTTTATTTCATGGATATGGTTTGAAGATTTGTAGGACATTTGTCAAATTAGATATTGAGGTTTTAATAATTACAATGGATAATAAATTGTTTAACTTGAAACCACTTTTGAAAATAATGATAAACTAAGATATTTTAAATATTAAACTCTTTCAATAAGTTTGAAGTCTTTCATATTTGGTTTTCTTATGCATTTAATGTTTTATTTTTAATCAAAAAAAAAGTTTTAAATTTTAGTGATTTTTGAACATTATAAATGTTGGGATGTTACAGTCCTCGGCTTCCTCCATCTGCTAGCTCCTTCGTCGTGATTTCTAGAGCTTTCATCTGCTGGAGGTACATCTCCTCAGCTAGGTCACCTTCCGGTTGTTTTCCTGCTTGGAGCTATGCTCCTATGGATATGAGCGCACCTTCGGCTGTCTTGGGTAAGAGTATGCCTCTTGAGTCAAGTGTCATGAACAAGTGGTCTAGGTTCCGAGTGACTCTTCCTCTTTCCTCCCCGGGGATTCTTTCGAATCTGGATCTGTGCCTTCTTTATGTTGCTCCCGTAGAGCTGATAGATAGTTGTCATCTGCGAGCACTTGATATGCTTGCCTGCCTCCTTCTCTCTTCGAGTGTTGCTATATATTGCCTTAGGTGTTGTGCTTGTTGCCAGTTGAAGTAGTTGTAAGCTGTTAACTCATCTAGAGTCGCGTCTGCTGGTATCATTGTGCCATCCTAGATGAATTTTGTTATCTTTGCGGCCATCTCGGCTGTGATAACTAGAGTAGTTGTGTCGTCTGGCAGGGTGATTGTGCAAGGGTATTCGACTAGCCTCCGATTGGCTGTTGTTGCTGACGTTTCCGCGGTAATCGCGACGCAAACCTGTCGGGGTATGGGAAAACAATATGTGTAAGCTGTGCGGGTATCAGTCGTTGCTTCAGTTTCGTTATTCCAGTCCATTTCTGCGTTTTTTACTTTTGCTATTTTGAGCATCATATGACTGCTTAGTGAGTTCACCGTAGTCGGTGAATGCGTCGAGTGAGGCTTGGATTCCTAGATCGCTGAAGTCGGTCAGACGTATGATGTCTTCTAGAAGCTCGTCATGCTCAGAGAGGTGGAAATTTTCTTCTGGACCGTCGATCTGCATATGATCCTCGATTGGGCCGTTCTAGAGTTTCGACTGTACTTCGACTTCTAGCTGGTTTTGCGTTATGAACTCGTTGAATTTCCTTTTGGACATGGATTCTGCTATGGATCCTTTGTCTTCAGGGAATTCATCTGGCATGAATTTGTTGAATTCTGCTGATGACATCGACTCCGTGGGAGATTTAGGTGGACGGATCAGATTGAGCTGTGCTGAGATGGCCTCCTTGTTTGCTGAAGATTCTATCGCCATCGATCTCTCCTAGATGGGTTCAGTCGCAATCTGTTCGGCTAGATCCTGCACACCAAACTTTATCAACGAAAAAATTATGTTTTCCGATGGTTAGATCAAATTTTGAACTAAGACTGGAGTAGATCTCCTGAGCCTCAGGCGAATAGGGCCTGATCCTGGTTGGCGATGCTGGTTTTGGCAAGTGGTCGCCCGTGGAATGAATGCGATCTGAAGTAGTTGATGTGCATCCCTTTGATGAAGTCGGCGAGTGGCCGCTTGCGACTAGGACCAAAAAATCCGTAGATCCAACACTACCTGTTCCACAGACGACACCAATTGACGAGGGGTGTCCCCATCTATACCCATGGTTGCTAGCATAGGGTGAGAGTTATGAGGTAGAGAACGCGTAGTGTTGGTAGATTCGTCGGTTGACAAGCGGGAATTACCCAGATTCAGTGCCCTCGACTGAGTTAACACCCCTACTTCCTGCCTGTCTGTTAATGATTGTGAATCTGTGGCGAATACAAGGGTTTAGCAAGACGTCGATCTTGTTAGGGTTTGGTTGTTCTGATTAGGCGTATCCTTGATCAGCCACCCTCCTGTCCTTTATATAGAGGTACATGTATCAGGCGGTTACCGACTAGGATTGCAGATATAGAAAGTATGACCGACTATGTTTATCTATGGTAGAAGTCTTCGACTTGGGGTTCGCTTGTTGGGCTTTCTTCAGTTTATCGAAAATTAGGCTTTAGTCATTACGTGCACCGGCTACCCACACGAAGGGGTACCCGTTTGGTATAACCTCATCAGTGGACGACGTCGGAGAGGCCTGCCAGGGAGAATAATGAGAACATGGTGTAGGTGTTCTAGGAAAAATACTATTAGTTTATTTTGAACTTTGTAAAATCTTTCAAGTTTCAACAAAGTTATGCCATTTCGTTTAAATTTTGATAACTTTGTCGGCCAACTTGCCGGACGTTTGATTTTGATAAACTTGAGTTATGCATCCTGTATTTTTTTTTCCGAAAAGTGTAATCCCGACCTCTGCACACAATAATTTATTAACGAAATTAATAGTTTGAGTATCACATCCAAATTACATCTCAGAACACACGAAAGTAAAGATATGCAACCGCTACATGAGTGGATCTCCTCCAGGATGGCGAGGGGGAGAGGCGCCAGGGATCTGCGGACGGAGGTGGCACTGGTGGCTTGGTCCATCTAGATACACCGCAATGATATCGTCTTCAATGGCGCTCGGCCTCTAGTGGGTGGGATCCTAGTCTCCATTGGAGTAGAGGGAGAGATTTGGAGAGCGACCGACCTTTTTAGGGGTAGCCTAGGGCAGGCGGAGCGGTGGAGGTTTGGCGAGTAGTTACCTATGTACATGTACCGCTGTTTAGCGTGGAGGTGGAGTGCGTTGGAGATGGAGTGCGTTTGTGGCGTATGTACCACCCCGCATTGTAACAATGGACGCTTGGCCCCTTTTTCTATGAAAAACGAAAAACGATATGCCCCTCTTAAGACATATCCATATAAAAAAAGATGCAGCTGCAACCCACCAGGTAAACGCAAAGTGACTAATGAAGTCGACGAAAATGCGGGTGTCACGTGGGTTGGGAGAAAATATCATGTGCCACACAAAGTAGCCGCATATACCCAGACACCATAAGATCCTGTTGGTTCGAAGAAAACAGGAATGCATATCCAGTAGTTAGGCTACACAGCCAGCATGACGGTAATTAGGACTCTGCCCTGAGGTTCTGATAAGTGCTCCGATTGTTGCTAATTTTTTTTAAATAATACTTTTTTTATTAGAAATTCGGGAAATATTGCGCAGTTTTAGGAAATTTTAAAAATATTACGGCCTCGGCCTGGAGGAGGCCGAAAAGGCCGCGTCGGCCCGGAGGAAGCCGACCGGGGCTCGTCGGCCCAGAGCTGGTTGACCAGGTCTCGTCGGCCGCATCTGCGCGCCTGCAGGACCTGGCATGGACCTGGTCGGCTGAGAGGTCGCCGACCAGTCCCTGTCGGCCCAGGGTAAGCCGAGGGTTGCATGCAGCAACTTCTCCTCCGCCTATTTCTCCTTAGCGCGCGTTTCTCCCGCCACCTATTTCTCTCGCCAGCGATTAGCGCGCGTTTCTCCCGCCAGACGTTCCCGCCTTTTTCTCCCGCCACCGTTTCCCGCCCGTTTCTCCTGCCAACCGTTCCCGCCTATTCCTCCCGCCACCGTTTCCCGCCCGTTTCTCCCGCCACCGTTTCCCGCCTGTTCCTCCCGCCACCATTGTCCTATAAAAACCACTCTAGGCTAAGCGGGGTACTCTCACAGAGCGCCAGCATGGTGTGTATTGTACCTTGTGAGAAGTGTGTGTCCGGCTTTCATATAACCGCATCCGAGCATCTAGCTAAGATTATCACCTATTTGAAGGTAGATGGTAGGGAAGTTCCACTTGAAGAAATTGTTAGTAGTGAGAGACATCTCGCTTTGCTAGGGGCGAGGCTATGCCGAGATGGGTTTCCGTATAGGACCACAGAACAAATCCGTGCTGAAGTCTTGAGGCTTGCGGATAAGTTCAATAGCCATGTTACTAATGAGCCGATTCATCGAACTCAAGACATACGTGAGAGGTACGGTCGTTCATTTCTCTGGGTATACTCCAGCGATGATGACGACGATTTCATGCCGTCGTCAAAGGAAAAGGGGGCTGAAGCAGTGCGTAAGGGCAAGGAGAAGAAGGCAGAAACATCGAGCAAGGGTGCGGGAAAGAAGCCTGAATCATCGTCAAAGGGAAAGGGTGCTAAATCTGCGGATGGTGCAGGCTGCATTGATGGGAGATAGGTAGAATCTTAATTTGAGTTAGGTTGTATCTTTCTTTGAGTATCGATTAATTAGTAGTTGTACCTGCATTTCCTATTGTTGTGTGGTGTGATCGGTATGTAATCGGGGTTTGTTGTATCTTATCTTACGTACCAATGTCTACCGGTTACGGACATATCAAATATTGCTACATAGATCGTACTAATAAGTCTAGTACATAACGATACATAATGTCTTCTCTGGCCACCGTTGCGCGCCTCGAGGGAAAGAAGTAGCATACATATGTCTCATACATAGGTCTGACGGTACATGGAAAATAGCGAACATATGTCTCTGATACATAAGTAGAGTCTCAGTCATCGCCTCTGCCACGACGTGGCGGATGTGGCTGAGGAGTGCTCCATCCAACCCGATGGGGTGGGCGGGTGACTCGTGGAGGAACCAAGGACCCGTCATCTTCCTGCTGTGTATCCTGTGTGGGGGGTGGAGGAGGAGTGTTGTACATGTTGAGCCACTGGGTGTCCGCATCCGCACCGGGAAACACGTCCGGCTGACACTCCCAACCAGAATCACCCCAGTAATGCTCGGAGATAATAGGCCCCAAGTCGAAGTCGAATTGTGCTAGGATCGAAAAAATTTATGTAACATGTTATTTTGTAAATAGTTTGAATACATGATAATGTAGTAGTACGAATCGACATACCGTGTGGTGCACGAGGCTGGAAGCCGGTCCAGGGGCTCTGCTGGTACTCCGAAGAGGGTCGCTGCTGGTAGCCCCCAGTGGGGCTCTGCTGGTAGGCCCCCTACTGGTAGCCCCCAGCGGGGCTCTGCTGATAGCCCCCCTGGTGGTAACTCTGCTGCTGCCAGCCCAAACCTCCTGGCTGGTCAGGTGGAGGTGGTGCGACACGTGGACGCGGGTGCTGTCGGTGTGCCTCCGGAGGTGGCGGCACGTTACGCCGTGCCCGCCGTTGAGGCAGCTCCATGGACGGATGCGGTGGCCGTCGTGCAGCATGTGGGAGAACGTCAGACGAGCGGACACACGTGATAGCCTCGTAGATCTGTCGCACTCTCTGGGCAGCGGACTGCAACCAAGACCGATGCTCTTCGCGTGTAAGCAAAGGCCCGGTCGAAAGTGAACGGTCTAACTGGTCTATATCATTCCCAAGATCCCACGTCAACTCAGCCTGAAAGTGGTATAAACATTTAGTAAATGAAGGACAATATAAATAAGGGTAAATGATTGTAGATAAGTTAATTATTTGTACCGTGTGTTGCCGTGAGCCGGACATAGACTGGCTGGGGTACATATCCCACGTAGCAGGGGCCGGCATCACATCCGGTTGGGCGTGATGAACGAGAGAAACCCTTGTGGAACTGACGTACCACTGTAGGTACTCGTCGTATTCCGCCTGATCGAAGGGTTGCGCCTCGACCCAGAGACGAGTCAGCGCATCAACCCACTCGGCCACGTAAGGTTGCACTCTTTGCAACCATTGTGTCGCAGTCCTGTTAGTTCCCTTCCTGCTCCATCTGCAAGACAAGAAACATTAGCATAATTGTGGATCACAAGTGTTAAAACAAAAGTGTGTGGTTAAGAAATGGAGGTACCGGTGGACGATGTCTGGTAGAGGCGCATCAATAGGTGGGGGGACCGACATCTGACGCAGACCGAACTGCCTCATAACACGCTGATGGGCCATCTCCTCAACGCTGACGTCGAAGATAATCTTCGACTTCGTCATCCAGTATGCTTCATCTCGTGTGCACATGATAGAAATTCCTCCAGGGAATTTCGACGCGATCGCGTCAGGCGAGTATGGCTCCCAAATAACTGAAGCCGCGGAGAGAACGTCGAACTGCTCGTTGAATGTCGGGTAGCAGTTCCGAACCTGATCTCGAGCGAATCGTCTCTGCAAAACAAAGACGTAAATTGTATAAGTAAACAGGAAGATACTCATTGACAAGCATAATTAGTAAACTATTATTGAACATACCTTGCGATGTGTCCAAAGTGTGCCAAAAGTAGGGTCGTCTATGTGCTCCGGGTCGAAATAATCGTTGAGCGGCCACGGGTCGGCAGCCGAAATGTCGGGTCGTCCAATGGGGAACCTCTCCCACGACCACAGCTGCAACATCATAGGGCATCCAAGAATTGCTGACTTTGTCGCCGTAAGAAAGCACGCGTTGCACATAACTTGGTACGTGGCCGCTAAGACTGCAGAACCCCAGCTACGACTAGTGATGTGGTACGGCTGTGTCGCACTTGCCATCTCCAATGCGATGGGGATTGTATCGCGCACTGATAGTGGTGACATGGTTCTCCGTGAACATCAATTTTCCTAGCAGCCACATAAGGTACGCCTCGAGGCTCCTAGTAATCTGGGCCTCGGACATCTGGATCGTGCCAAAATTCTGTATCTGCACCGAAAACAATAATTGTACAAGTTAGGTAAAGGTTAGCTGAAGTGATGGATGAAACAAGACAATGACGTAGTACTAACCTGGAACTTAAGCAACCAATCAAGCTTGGGTCCGTGATCCTCATGCAGAAACACAGTTGCGTTGGGATTTATATGTTGGAATCGGTCTGCCATATCCTCAGACCACATATCAGGGGCCTGCAACGGACCTATGGGCTCACCAGCTATAGGAAGGGCCAGTAGGTAGGAGACATCCTGTAGAGTAGGAGCCATCTCGCCCCAGCGAAAGTGAAACGTGTGCGTCTTCGGTCTCCATCGGTCCACCAAGCAGGTGAGCAAACAGTGGTCCATCGCAAGCCGACCAGTCACATCTGACGCCTCAACAAGGCGAGCAAAGGGTAGGAGCCCAGCCCACGTCAAACTGCATGTATCATAAAATTGTTAACTATTTGACCAGTACATGTTATGAGCAAAATAAAAATAAAACTTACCGATCGATCCAAGCTGGGTGTATCTGCCAATTATCCTTCTGACCACGAGTGATAAGAGGTTGGAGAACATTATCCTGCATTAGCTTAGCACGATGCTTGTTGTCCACCACCGGGTTAAGCAACGCCATCCCCGCCATCTCTGTAAGGACAGATTAAAATGATAATAGAATGACCAAATAACAAAATTTAAATGACTACTAATCCAAACAAATTACAATTTTGACTTTGTAGCTAAACGAGTACAAATCCAAACATAATGGTTCCACGATTACAGAGTAGTACATAGAGGCAGATACGTAGTCTGCATTTATTACAAATATAAAGGTACTCTAGTTTCTTCCTCTTCCTCTCCGGCCTCGGTTGCCTCTTCCACGTACCGTAGCATCACCTGGTCCAAATTCCGGACAGTTCGTATCCCTATGGCCAAATTGGTTGCATAGAAAACATTGCCTGGTAGGTCCTCCAGCTTCCGATTCATCCATATCATTACGTATGCGTCTACACTGCCGTCTACCTCTACCCGGACGAAGTAACCTTGGGTCAGGAATGTATCTCCTCTCACTTGGCTCAGCGGTGTTGAAATTACCAATGGCTCGGAATCCTTGCATCTCACCTGTCCATGTGTTCAAGACAGCTTCACGAATGAAGTACGGTGAGACAAACGAGATTGCTTCCAAACCAAGCTGCCCACAAGCAGCAAGTACATGCGAGCATGGAAGGTGAAACAATTTCGGTTTGTTGCATGTGCATTCACAGGTTGGCCATGCTTGATTTCCAATCTTCACCTCATGCGTTCTCAACACATTGCCACAACCGAACTTGTCGGTAGGTAAGCGGACCTCGAACCTCCTTTCCTGATTTCCGATGGCAACCACTTGGAAAGTTCGTGCCTTCTCCATCTTAGCATCCATGTACTTCGTAATCTTTTCACACCAGGGTGAGCTTGGAGTGCGAAGTATATGCATTTCGGCTTGCTGGCGTTTGACTCTGAAGTAATTAACCGTGCCTTGGAAAATTCCGTCCACAAGGGAAGTTAATGGCAAGGCTCTGTTCTCTCGGAGGACAAAATTGTATGTTTCGGCAAGGTTTGTAGTCATGACGCCATATCTGGCTCCGTATGAGTCGTGCAACAATGACCACCTCTCCACGGTCTCATGCTCAATCCACTGCTGGAAATTCTTAATCAACCGTCCACCCTTTCTCCTCGTGCCCGATGGGTCAAAGCCTGGCAGATCACACAGACCGGTCGGTTCTTCTTCTTGCGGTGCAGGCCCTGTAGCTGCTTGTGCCGCTACTTGGGCTACATGAAACGCCACTGCCGCAGTACGTGCAGCTTTCCTCTCCCGAACATGTTTGTTCGTGAACTCATCAAGCTTGCCACGGAGAAAATTGTACTTCCATTCCTGGTTCAGCTTGCAGAGTTTTTTGAACAGATTCATGAGACTCTTATTTCTGAATTGTGAGAAGAAGTTAGCACCTAGATGGCGCATGCACCAACGACTCTGAAGATCCACCCACGGTTTTTCTTCATCTAGTCCAGGGTTTGTTAATGCCTTTATAGCGTTGAGTATACCCGCATGTCTGTCATGTAGAACGCAAACATTCTGCTTATCCTTGACAACTGCTTTTTTCAACTGCCTAAAGAACCACGTCCAACCATCCGTGTTCTCGCTCTCAACAAAAGCGAAAGCAAGGGGCAACAGTTGGTTATTGCCGTCTTGGCCAATAGCAGTCAATATCTGACCCTTGTACTTGCCGGTAAAAAATGTGCCATCGACACATAACACTGGTCGGCAGTGGCTGAAGGCTTCGATGCATACACCAAAAGAGAAGAACAAACGGTGCAACACCCTAACTGTAGGGAACTCTAGCATGTAGAAGTCTTGAAGATCAACATATGTGCCAGGATTCCTCGCCTGAAGCGTGCGGAGCAAACGGACAACAGAATCATATGAGTCAAAGAATGACCCAAATCTCTGCTCCAGCGCGCTCTGCTTAGCCCTCCAGACCTTGCCATAAGAAATGTTGAAATTGAATCTCGTGAAGACTTTGCTCCTTATTGCCTTCACTTCCATCGCCTTGCTCTCCACTATCTCCGTGTAAAACAAACGAGCAATAAGCGTGGATGACAGATTACGGTGATCCTGAAGGATGCTGGGAATACGACATGTATGCATTACCATGTCACTCACAACCAAGTTTGTATCAAACTTGGGGACATATGCGTGCACCCTACCCAGACAGTCTATCCTCGAGCATTCCATGGTCAGATATTTCTTACTCGACACAGTTGTCTTGAAAACCCTTGATGTCGACATTGCCCACTGTATGATTGCTTCCTGCAGATGTTGCTTGTCAGCGTACATTGCTCCCACAGCCATGTTGATTTGGTGATATTGCCAGGAAGAATCATGACCATCGTCCAGAGTCATGCCAGATGATATGTCCTGAGTCCATGAAGCTGGATAAGGCACCTCCGGCTCGTACTCTGCGTCATTCGACGAATCAGAATCACTGCCATCACCGCAATGACCCTCAATATCTTCATCTTCCATCTCGTCCTGCATTCGGCCATCTTCCTCATCCCCATCTGCCTCCACATTTTCACCGTCATCATGCCCTCCAGCCATACTACTCTGCCCTGATTCATAAGCACTGCCTCCATCATAACCATGGCTGTCATCATGTTCAATTTCCATGGTTGCTGCACTGCTTTGCCCTGGATCGTGCCCACCCTCGCCTTCAAGAGGATTGACATTTACCTCCTTAACGACAGGAAGCAACAAGGCAACTGGGTGGCTTCCCCTGTTTTCGCAACCTTGCAACCAGTTCACCCACTGAGAATCCCGATCAATCGGCCTCAGAGTGTACCAAATTTTTTTACTGGACCTGGACCATAACGCGTGCACCCCGACAGTGTGTGTTTCTGCATTTAATCCCAAACACTGTGCCAACCAATCTTTTAACTGACTAACAGACCAATTTTCAGTGCCAGTCAGATCCAACTCGACGTGCTCAAACTCACTCAGGTCCATCCCATACTCATTTTGCTTTACTGAACCGACACCGTAGTAGAAAACAAACTTTACTATATTCGACATAATTGCTCACCTAAAAAATATTATAACGCATCAAATATTAATATCACATCGTACCTCAAATTTTACCGAAACTACTACATAATTATAATACATGGAATTAATTATACCAGATTACGTATACACGAACGTTAAGACTAATCCAATATTATACACAAAATCTAACCATAATGCATGAAACTATGCGGACGGTAACTACACACTAGTCTGCATTTATCAACTACCAGTACTACCATACTAACTACAAATCCATCCGGACTAAATACACCCTACCTGCAAACTAAATCCTAACCCTAATATAGAAAAAAACACAAACCCTAACCCTAACCCTAAATCCTAATTTACATATAACACAAATCCTAACCCTAATATATGAAAAAGTCTTACGCTTGAAGCGTGACAGCAGCACAACCGCAACAGCCGGAGCAGCGCACGCAGCACCTCGTGCCTCCACCGGAGCACGAACATAGCACCAACACGAGCACGAAGACCTCCAAATCCGCACCTCCAAACGCCACCAAATCGCCTCCAAACGCCTACCCCATCGTAGATGAGCCACCCCACAACATTAGGAACACCGTAAAATTACTTTCTCGTGGCTAGATGCAAGAAATCGCGGGGAAAACGGTGCTTATTTTTCGGGTTTGGAAGAAGGAGAGAGAGGAGAGAGCCGGCGGCGCAGCGCGAGGAAGAGGAAGCCGCGCGGGTCTTTGAAGGGTCCTGGTCGGCCCAGAGGTGGCCGACGAGCTCCTCGGCCGTGACGTGGCCGAAGCATGGCCGCTCGGTGCCGATCAGGCACTCGGCCGGCCCGTGATCCTCTCCCACCCCCTGGTCGGCCAGCTCTGTGCCGACGAGACCCAGTCAGCCTCCTCCGGGCCGACGAGGCCCAGTCGGCCTCCTCCAGGCCGAGGCCGTATTATTTTTAAAATATTCTAAATCTGCGCAATATTTCTCAAAATTTCAATAAAAAAAGTATTATTTAAAAAAAAATAGCCCGATTGTAGGGGTGTCGCTGTGGTTGTTACGAACGTACATACGTAGTCCTACCTAACATGCACAATCCAATCTTGGTGAGCCGAAGTTTTGGACGCTGGGCACCCGACTTTCCCAGGCCGAGTTTGCGTCCCGCCTGTGCGGGGCGGCGCCACCGTCGTAATCCAAGACGTCACTCAGTTTGGACCTTTGACGTTAGGCGCGCACTGGTTTCTCCACTACTACTCTAACTTGTTTCAGAGACAAGTTGGTCGATCGTTTCCAAGTAAAGCAATGCTTGTCAAGCTCAGATGTCGATCTCGCCACACGGTCAGACTGTGTACGTATGCGCGTGCATAATCATACTGTACTGCCAGCAGTGGAGGTTATACTACGGCTCTGTCGTGGCGGGTTACAGGCACGAGGCCACGAGGGTCACGTGTGACGTTCGTGTGTGTTGGCTCCCTTGTCTCTCTTGAGCCCCCTTCCCTCATGAGGAGGTAACCGACAGATTGAGTCTGGTCGTGTCCGCCCGCAAAAAAAAAAAAGATTTATTGGTGAGCATAAATGGATAGTGGTCCGTTTTCTGTCTGCCGTAACTCATCTTCGGCTCAAATTTGGTTCTGTTTTGCGTCGGGACCGTCTGCGTGTCCTTATCTCGTCCACCCATGGCCTGCGCATCAGAGACACTCTCCACTCTGATATTTCCTCTTCCGAAAAACATCACTCCACTCCTGCTCTACCCATGGCAGACGCACCCACCGCCGTCGACCTCGACCCCCGCCGCGTCTTTGAAGATTAGCCGATCCATGAGCTCGTGACAAAGCGCACCATCGCCGCCACCCTTGTTGTCAGAAACTTGAATCCCACTTCTGGGTCAAGCCACGGCGGCCGTGCTGGATTGCTTGCCGCCGCTCCCCGCCACTTGTCTTACACCGACGCAGCTAACTGAACGGGGTAAAGCCTCTTCCTCCCTCCTCCCCCATACGCAAGGTGTTCGAACATTTGTGTATCAGCTCATTTGATGCTTTATTTTTTCCAGTAGGCTATGGGCACCGACGACGAGTTTATGTTTTGCAAACTAAAGGAGGTTGATGCCGCCTTTGCGGTCGACGAAGACGAGAACGAGAAGTCATGGCCGCTATACTAAATTCGACAGTTCAAGCACATGCCAAGTTCAAGCACATGCCGTGCCAAAACATACGTGGAGGATCAGCGAAAGGACGACATGTCAACAAGAATCGTGACAGAGTGATTTGACACATGCTCTTACTCAACGACTACTTTGTTAAGAATCCCGCGTCTCAGAATTTTCACCGGTGTCTGCATGACAGAAACATGTCGAAGAGAATCGTACATGGCAATATGATGACTAGATTAGCTGAAAAGTGATTGCACCGGCTCGCTGCTGCATAATTTCACTTGCTATTTACCATGAACGAAATTGGAAACAAGCTCTCCGTGACTCCGTCTAATGCTATATGTATGCACATGTAGTCATCGATATACGCAATGGTACGTATAACAAAGTGGACTGCCGCTAAAATATAGTTTATCCATCAAGTGCGCTTTCGAGCTTTGGGAGAAAAAAGGCCATATACGGCGTGTCGGCACATACGTCGATCGGGTGGGGGAAGTGCAGACATGATTGCATACGTGATATGGTTGATGTCGCTATTTTTATTAGGTGCCCTTGGATCAGCAGCTAGTTGTCAAAATTACATGATTTAAAATAGGTGCCCTTGCATGAGCAGCCAGTTGTCAAAATTACATGATTTGGAGATGGGGAGGCATTCGCTCTATCACATGGATATTGGAAAGCACGGAATTTCCACTTCTGCCTTATCTCGTCCTGTGGCATGGCATCTTCATTCAATCTGAACCTCTCGATCTTTAGCTAGCTCTCGTGTTGGTTAAGAATCTGCAGATCCATATAACTGAAACTATTTCAAATATTGTTCTACGCTGGCGAAGGCGACTGCATCTCATGCTCATGGTCATTGGTTGATTAAACTTCTAGGAACCCCCCCCCCCCCCCCCCCCCCCCGCGTTGCCCAGACCCATTCCGCCGACCGCTGCAGGGCTCCGTCCTCCACCCACCTCACCGCCCCTGCCGGAGGGAGCGACGGCAATACAAGGATGGCGGCGGCGGTGTCACACCTTAGTACCTGTCGGTGTGTCAAGTGTAGTGAGTGGGCAGGCCGTGGGCCGATAGCCAGATTGGCCACATGTGGCCTGTGAGGTGAGTATGTTATAAGCTCGTGACTGGAGACTCCTTCCTTATCGAACAAGTAGACAACGAAACGTTGCTCTCATCTTCAGCCTCTCGTTCTCATCTCCTGCTTGGTTTCAACCACCTACTCTCCATTCTCTACCTGCTCCCCTTGTACGACCTGAGTTCATCGATCGGGTCGTGACAATTTGGTATCTATAGCCACCTTTTCCACCACACATTTCGGCTGCGTTGCGCTCACAATCCTTCGGCGTGATCCGTAAAACCGAGCGACAGGTGCGGAATTGCTTCGGCGAATCTGCCCAAAATCCTTAGCTCGATAGATTTGTTTGAGGCGAGCACGACGGCACCGTTGAAATCCACCGGCCAGACAAAGTGACGGTGATGGATGAGAACGCGACAAAGTTCGCGCGGACGTTCGAGGACATCATCACGCGGCTCGATGGTCAGGCGATCGAGGCGAACAAGCGCCATGAAGCGCGGATCGAGTTCAACTTGACGATCTCCAATGAGTTTCAGGGGTTTCGGAAGGAGATCGACCCGACGCAGAAGGAGTTGGACGAGACGCGGTAGACGGCCGCGCACAACACGGCGTCACGGCCAGTCACCTTGCTACTCGAGTCGCGAGTTGCGGGGGGCAGTACGGGCACGCGACCCATGCGGTTGGAGAACGACGGCGGTGCCCCGTTGATGCCGGAGCCACCCGCGACGCAGATGCTTAATCAACCACGCCGACCGAATTTGCACCCAGTGGTGAATCAGCGTCAGGCTGAAGATGGATTCGTCAAGCCGCCAAAGCATGATTTTCCTAGATTTGCTGGTGAGTTACCCACGCTGTGGTTGGATCGATGCCTGTCATATTTTGGGTTGTACAACGTGTCGGCAGGGACTTGGTTCACTACGGCGTCCATGTACATGGATGGCCATGCAGCTGTGGTTGCAGCATATCGTCTGTCAGGACGAGCTGTGACATGGGAGACGTTCTGTCTGGCTTTGGTTGAGGAATTTGGCCCTGACAAGTTCGAGGCGCAGATGCATAAGTTTCTGCACCTCAAGCAAACAAACTCAGTCTCTGAATACCGTTTGCAGTTCGAGAAGCTCATGTATCATTTGTTGGCACTGGATCCGTCTCTGAACAGCAAATTCTTCGTCACACAGTTTCTTATCGGTCTGAAGGATGAACTGAGAGCGGCAGTACGAATTCAGACACCAACTAGTATCACACGAGCGACGGTGTTTGCCAAAATTCAGGAGGAGGAAATGGACAATCAGCGACCTCGTTAGCGTTTGCCACCGGCGGGCCGACCTCCTCCAGCTCCAGCATTGGCAGCACCAAGGCAGGGTGGAGCACCTCGACTGAGCACTGACGACTTCGGCAGAGAGCGTCAGTTGCGGGATTTTGTCTGAGCAAATGGCATCTGTTTCAAGTGCGGCAACAAATACAGTAGGGAGCATCAGTGTAAACGTCAGGGACAACTGCTGACTATACAAGTCGGCGATTACGGCGAGGTGTTGTCAGAGGATGTTGTTCAGGATTTGGAATTGTTAGAGGAACCAGATGCACAAGCTGTCGTGCAGCCAAACTGTTGTCTGTTATCAACTCAAGTGTTGGCAGGAACTGAATCACCTTCCACAGTTCGTCTGACGACAACAGTGGGGAATCAGGTGATGTTGTTGTTGCTCGATTCAGGCAGCAGACACAGTTTCATCTATACTAGCTTTGCGGACAGCATTGGTGCCCAAACTGTACCAATACCAGCAGTTCCAGTGAAGGTGGCCAATGGACAATTGCTAAACTGCAACAGTATGGTTCCCAAATTACAGTGGAACTGTCAGAATAACACTTTTCAGACTGATTTGAGGGTGTTGGAGTTGGGAGCTTTTGATGGTAAGTTGGGCATGGATTGGTTATCTTCTTTCAGTCATATGCAATTCGATTGGCTGCAGAAATCAATTAGATTCTCTCACTTGGGCAGCATGATTACACTGCAAGGTGTTTGCAACATTGACGCTGTTCCACTGAGTGCACTGGAGTTTCAGGAACTGCTACAGTTAGAAGCTACAAATGACATCTGGACTATGGCAGTAGTGGGAAATAAAGCATCAATGGGGGAGGATGGTACATTGCCAGAGGTTTTCAGTACTCTGTTATCCGAGTTTGCTGATATGTTCGCTCAGCCTCAAGGGTTACCTCTGCATCGACAATATGGTCATGCAATAACACTGGAGTCAGGAGCTCAGTCGCCAAACAATAAACCATACCGCTACTCACCCGCGCAAAATGACGAAATCGAGCGACAAGTCCAAGAAATGTTGCGCACCGGTGTGATTATGCATAGTATGAGTCCTTATGCAGCACCAATGTTGCTGGTCAAAAAGAAGGACGACACTTGGCGATTTTGCATTGATTTTCGTCGACTGAATCTGATCACAGTCATGAACAAGTTTCCCCTGCCAATTGTGGACGAACTATTGGACGAGCTCGTTGGTGCGGCATATTTTTCCAAGCTAGATTTGCGTGCGGGTTACCACCAGATTCGCATGCGTGAATGTGATGAAGAGAAGACGGCTTTCAAAACCCATCACGGCCATTTTCATTTTCGGGTGATGCCGTTCGGCCTGACAAATGCACCGACGACATCCTAGTGTCTCATGAACAATATCTTCGCGGAGCATACACGTAAGTTTGTCATTGTGTTCTTGGATGATATTTTGGTGTATAGTCCCACCGCACAGGCACACCAAGAGCATCTCCGAGTGGTGCTAGAATTGCTTCGCAAGCATCAGTTGTATGCGAAGGCTTCCAAGTGTTCTTTCGTGAAAGACAAGGTTGAGTATCTGGGGCACGTGATCTCTCGGGAGGGTGTTGCCACATATCCGGCAAAGACAAAGGCGATGATGGCATGGCCAAATCCAACTTCTTTCACCAAATTGAGGGGGATTCTAGGATTTACGGGGCCATTATCGTAAGTTCGTGCCTTCCTACGGTATCATTGCGAAACTACTGACTCAGTTGCTGACACGCAAGGTATTTCAGTGGAATTAACAAGCTCAGGCATCGTTTGACAAGTTGAAACTCGCAATGGTCAACACGCCAGTGCTAGCACTGCCGCAGTTCGATCGTCCTTTTGCAATATGACAAGGTTATACTAAATGGGTACCCCTTCGTGTGGGTACCTGGTGCACGTAATGGCTAAAGCCCAATTGTCATCCGGCTAAGGAAGCCCATCAAGCGAAGCCCAAGACGAAGATCTCTGACTATATATAGCATAGTCGGTAATGCTTTCCATGTATGTAGTCCTAGTCGGTTACGACCTGAGACCTGTACCCCTATATATAGGACAGGAGGGAGACCGACCAGGTACATACCCAAACATAATCACAAAACCCTAGCAAGATCAACCTCTTGCTAGACCCCTGTACTCACCGCATATACATAGTCAATATAAGACAAGCATGAGTAAGGGTTTTACCTCACTCGAGGGACCCGAACCTGGGTAATTCCCGCTTGTCAGCCGACGAATCTACCAACACCACGCGTTCTCTACCTCATAACTCTTACCCTAGGCTAGTAACCATGGGTATTGATGGGGACATCCCTCGTCAATTGGCGCCGTCTGTGGGAATAGGTGGTGTTGGATCCATGAATTTTTCGGTCTAAATTTCAAACAGCGATCCGCCGATTACTTCAAAAGGATGCACATCAGCAACATCAGCTCAAATCCAGATCACATGTGACTACTCGCCAAAGGCAGCATCGCCAGCAAGGATCAGGCCATACTCACCCGAAGCTCAAAAGATCTACTCCAATCTCGATTCAAATTTTAATCTAACTGTTGGAGAACATAATTTCTTTATTGATCAGCTTGGTGTGCAGGATTTAGTCGAACAGATCGCAACTCAGCCACCTCAGGAGAAACCGGCTGAGATCGCATCTACAGTAGACAAAGAAAATACTTCGTCCCAGATCGATCTGATCCCGCCGCCACAATCTTCAACAGAGTCAATGACATCCACATAATTCAATAAATTCATGGCAGGCGAATTCCCTGAAGAGGAAGAACTATCAACTGCCTCAGTCGACGACATGATCATATCGACAGCTTCGGCTGGAAGTACTGGAGCGCCAACATCACAGATCAATCCGATCTCATCAATAGCGGGGTCCATGTCCACAAAGGAAATTAACGAATTCATAAGACAAAACAAGATAGAAGAAGTGCAGTCGACCTTCCATATCAACCCAACCGAAGATCGTATGCAGATCGACACTCCAGAAGAAAGCTTTCACTTACCAGAGTACGATGAGCCTACATAAGACATCATACATCTAGCCGACTTCATCGGCACAGAAATCCAGTCGTCAAAACAAACTGTAGTTGACTATGGTAAACATACGCAACAGACAGAAGATGACGACGGCAGCAGAAACATAGAGCAGAGCAGTAATGGCGGAACAGCATATGAAAAAGTCCGACTACACATATCGCATACCACGGCAAGTTTACGTAGCAACGGCAGTAGAGACATCAGAAAATGCGGCCAATCGACAACCTGTCGAATATCCGTGTGTACTCCGGTACCATCCTAGACATCTCAGCAGAGACTACGGCGAAAATAACAAAATTCATTGAAGAGGTCATAATGATGCCAGCAGATGCACCTGCAAACGAGTTGGAACATACAACTACTTCAACTGGCAGGAGGCGCAACGCTTAAAGCAATACAGGGCAACACTCGAAGAGCAAAAAAGGCAAGCAAGCATATCAAGTACTCGCATACGCCAACTATCGAGGAGTTCTACAGGAGCAACTGAAGCACGACGCAGATCCAGATTCGACAGGATCCCTGAGCACGAAAGGGCAGACGTCACTCGAAACCTGAACAACTCGTTCCTAACAGCCGACTCTGATGGCATAATCCAGCCGAAAACAACAGAAGGGGCTCTCATATCCATATGAGCATACCTCCAAGCAGGAAAACCACCGACAGGTGACCCAGCTGAAGCAAGATACCTACAACAAATGAAGGCCCTGGAGATTGCAGCAAAAGAACTAGTCGATGGAGGAAGTAGAAGGCATAGCAGAAGACGCTCATGGGAAAGCGCCAGTCGTAGTCCTCACTGTAGCAGCGGAAGGAGTAGTTCAAGCTACCGCAGATCAAGAAGCAGATCCATAGGATCAGGCGGTCGGGAATCACCTGTCAACCGCAGTGCCGGACCATGCGGAGTAGAATGCTTCACTCGACGGATTCAAGAAAAGAAACTCCCAAAGAATTTCGACCTACAAACCATGCTGAAATTCAACTCAAAACAAGAACCTTCAGGATGGCTAGAAGATTACAAATTTGCAGTCATATGCCAACAAGGAACAACGACGACATCATTGCAATACATACAGCTAATGCTTGAAGGCACAACCCGCTACTGGCTCAAATCATTACCGGCAGGAGCCTATGACTCCTGGGATCACTTCAAAGAGGACTTCATAAAATATTTCGACCCCCTCTACGAAAGGTCGAAAACATTTGAGGAACTAAGAGCATGTCGACAGAGGTCAGACGAGACGCTTAGATCTTACATCAGAAGGTGGACCTCCATTCGAAACTTGGTAGGGGCAATATAAGAGGACATGGCCATGGACGCCTTCACAAACGGAGTCCTTAGGAAAGATTTTCGGGAGGCGCTTGGACGGCAAAAACCAAAAAACATGGCAGAACTTATGAAGCTAGCAACCGAGTGGGCAAATGGCGAGGACGCAGTCCTAGACAAAACTCTACATTCACCACAACAACATCACGACAGACGGGACAGTCGCGACCAGCGAGACAGTCGAGATCGTCTTGATAGGGAAGACAAGCGCCAACGACGCAATGACGACAGCAGAGACAAAAGAAACGTCAAATTCATGGCGGCAGGATTCTCTAGTGACAATCATAGTAAAAAAGACAAGAAACATAACAACGGACGAGAAGCCAGAAGCAGCTACAAGAACGACAGACCAGTCGGTCGGCACGACAACAGGGATCATGCACAACAAGAAAGCTACAATAAACAAGATAAGCAACAACCCTTGGATCCAAAGATAAGAAATCCATGCAGATTGCACTTATTCAAAGACCCAGAGATGGAAAGATTGATCTCCAGTCACACGATTGAAAACTGTCGAGAATTCGAACAATTGGCAATCGAGTATGCAAGAAAGCATAGGGGCAATACATTCGAGCACATGGTATCTGCACCACAAAGCGCAACACTACCACCATCTCCACCATATGACCCTAACGGTCAAGCTGCATGAGCTATGTATCACACACACCAATACTCGACAGGTCATCAGTCGGGCCATCAGACGCAAACGTACATGATCCAGAAAGGGCGACCGTCAAACAGACAACATAAATTGCATTCCAGTCATCTTATTATGGCAGTCATGGCACCACCAGCTGTGCCAGAGTATCTCCGTGGATCCGAAATAGCAATTACATACAGTCGGGAGGACCACCCACCATTTGTATACAGGCCGGGTCATTCTGCTCTGGTGTTAGACGCACAAATAGAAAATTACAACATGACTAAGGTCTTCATGGATGGAGGGAGTGGCATCAACATAATCTTTGCCGACACACTACCACGAATGAACAGGTCAGTCGACAACTTACCTCCATCGTCAAATAGTTTTGATGGCATAGTTCTAGTAAAGGCCATTGTATCCAAAGGCACAATACAACTCGACGTCACATTTGGAGATGCAACACATTGCCGCACCGAATCAATGGAGTTCGAAGTCGTCGACTGGAGATCACGATACCATGCTATACTCGGACGACCGACATTTGCCCAATTTATTGCAGTTCCACATTACGCATATTTACAATTGAAAATGCCAGGCCCCAAAGGAATAATTACGGTCAGCGGAAATTTTCAAAGGTCAGACGCTTGCGACCGAGACTTCCATAAAATCTCTGAAACATTTGGAGCAGAAAAAACATTGGAAGTACTCTCGCTCCTCAGCGACACAATTTACACGCCAGAGCACAAAAAGCAGGCCACATGCAAGACATTCAACACGGCAGACGACACTCGGACGCACCAGGTCCACCCGACGGACTCAGCAAAAACAGTCAAAGTATCGACTAGCTTGCCTCCCGCATAGGAAGGCGCGCTCGTCGAATTCCTCCGTGAGAACTGGGAAATGTTTCCATGGTCCGCCGATGACATGCCAGGCATACCCAGGGAATTCGCCGAGCACACTCTCCAGCTCAATCCAAGAACAAGACCTGTCAAAAAAACGGTACGACATGTGTCAGGACCTAAAAGAGAAGCCATCGAGAAGCATGTAGACAAGTTGCTCAAAGCAAGATTTATTCGAGAAATAAAAAAATGAGGATGGGTCGCCAACCCCATGATAGTGGAGAAGAAGAAAACAACCGAAACAAGAATGTGTATCGACTTCACAGGGCTAAACAAATGCTGCCCAAAGGATCATTTTCCGCTACCCCGTATCAACCAGATTGTCGACTCTACGGCGGGATGCGCCCGACTGTCTTTTTGGACGCATACTCTGGGTATCATCAGATAAAAATGAAGCAAGAAGACCAAGAAAAGACAACTTTCATAACTCCACTCGGAGTATACTGCTACACTACAATGCCTTTCGGCCTAAAAAATGCATGAGCTACCTACCAACGAATGATGCAAAACTGTTTGAAAACACAAATCGGCCAAAATGTGGAAGTTTACGTCGACAACATAGTGATCAAGTCAAGAAAGGAGTGCACATTACTAACAGACATAAAGGAGACATTCGACCTCAAAAGCTATAGCATAAAACTGAACCCAGAAAAATGCACCTTTGGAGTCCCGGCAGGAGAACTCTTGGGACACTTGGTGTCACCAAGAGGAATCGAAGCAAATCCAGAAATGATACAAGCTATACTAACGATGAAAAGGCCTACCAAGCTATACAACAGCTGACAGGAAGAGTGGCAGCCCTTAGTAGGTTCATCAGCAAGCTAGGCGAAAAAGCACTACCACTTTATCGACTGTTGAAGAAGGCAGACAAATTCGAGTGGACAGAAGAAGCAGAAGCGGATTTCATAGACCTCAAGCGAACACTCACCAAGCCTCCCATTTTAGCAGCACCAAAGGAAAAGGAGCCACTATACCTTTATGTGGCAGCAACAAACAGGGTGGTCAGCACAGTACTAGTAGTCGGGCGCATGGAAGAAAAAAAAAGCCCAGAGTGTGCAAAGACCAGTCTACTACATCAGCGAGGTATTATCCCTATCAAAGCAAAGATATCCACACTTCCAAAAACTAGCCTATGCAGTATTCATAACGACAACGAAGCTACGCCACTACTTCACGGAACATCCAATAACGGTGATCAGCAAATCAACAATCGGATACATACTCACCAATCCAGACGCAACAGGACAAGTCGCCAAGTGGCTCATTGAGATGGGGCCACTCGGGATAACATACGACCACCCAGAAGCCATAAAATCTCAAGTACTGCCAGATTTTACCACAGAGTGGATCGAATCACAATTACCAGGAACGCCAGACATATCCAATTCATGGACAATGTATTTCGATGGTTCCAAGAAAAACGAAGGGGCTGGAGTAGGGGTGGTACTGATATCCCCAAAAGGAGACAAACTGAAATACGTGCTCCAAATGGATTTTCCAACGCCATCCAACAATGAGGCCGAATACGAAGGTTTAATACATGGCATTCAAATGGCAAAAGCATAATGCACTCGGCTGATGATATATGGTGTGTCGTGGTGGTGTCACGGCAGATGCCATAGGATGGCTAATTTGTGGGGCCGATGGACGTTGGTGGATCCGGGGAGGGATAGCGAGTTGAAGAACTCACACGGGGAGGATCCCGGTAAAACCGGAATCTCCCAAGAACACGAAACAAGAACAAAGTGCAGCAGGGAAGATCTAACAAATACAAACAAAGGCACGTAGGCACCAAGCACACGCACGATATACCCAGGTTCAGGGCCCTCGTGAGGAGGTAACACCCCTACTCCTGCCTTTCTTCTCCTTATATTGGTGGCACAAGAACTACAACTTGCTACACGATCTCTCAAATGAGGAAGTATCAAGAACTAGATGACCTCAAGGTGAAGAGGAGTAACTGCTCTAAGAGTATATGCAACTATAGTCTTGGCTCTGAAGTAGGTTTCTGGCCTGTCCTCTAGTTTCTTCCTTCGTGAAGTCCGCGCGCTCTCCTCAGGAGCAGTTATGGCGCCTTTTATAGAGGTCCGGCCGGGAGGGCCGGAAACCCTAATCTGGCTCGGCCCCACCGGACAGGCCTAGCCGGGATGTCGTCACCGGCTAGTGCGACCTAGTCGCCGAGCTATCCGGTGTAGCTCCTGCGTCATCATCTTGCCAAGGACGGCAGGCGCCGTCCTGCACCATCATTGTCCCCTTGTCAGAGACAAGACATGTCTTTGCCCATCCCGGCTAGCCTTTTCCGGATTGCCGGACTAGGCATGACAGGTCTTGTCGTACCACGATCGTACCGGCTGACGCGTTCCCGTGCCAGGCGGGTGGTGACCATGCTTCCGTGTCAGGCGGGAGGTGACCATGCCTCCGTGCCAGGCGGAATGGTACTTCCCCCCGCGATATACGGGAAAGCCTGCTCTAGACCGCTGACGGTCTACCGGGAACCAGCACGCCAGCTACCTCCTCGCTTGTCGCTGGGAGCTCCTATAAAAGACCAAGATCGACAGACACATCCCGGTTAGCACGTACCCGGACTACCTATCCGGTAAAGCCGAGTACATCGTCAACCGGGAACCTCCTCGGTGTTCCGTGCCCGGGACCCTTTTCGGAGAGGTCCGAAGTCCTGCCGGGATGCGCAGCTCTAGGCCTAGCCTCCCGAAGATGTCTTAGCCTACCAGCAAAGACATCTTCGAGAAGCTAGTTCTTAGAGGAACCATCCGCTCTTGCCCGTGCTGCAAATGCGAGGGTCGGGGATGTCTATTTATAGCCGCAAGGCATGACCCTTACGGCTGCAACTGGACCCCTTGGCCTTTCCCTGCGTCCAAGGGACCATCTGCCCTCTCGGCACACCAAGGGGTGCCCCTTGCAGCTGCCAAAGGTCAAGCACTGTTGTTATCCCTTGAAACTTACCGGGATCTGCCCCTACCCGGGGGGCAGCCCCCCGACACTAGTCCCCGAAGCTGGTGCGGCACAGCGACTCCGGATGATGTGCGGGATCAGCTTTTAATAACAAACTCTCTTCCGAGAAGACACGGCCTCAGTCTTTTATTCCATGCTTAGATTAGCTATTTCCGAGATCGCCTCACCGAGATGGTCTTAACCGGGAGGCGAAGCCTGCGACCGAGTAGCACCATCTCAGCAAATCTTGACCATTAAATGCCCGATGAATCCGAGACAACGAATCTGGGCCCACCCGACGCCCCGTCAGCGCAGAGGCGCACTCGAGTGCCTCTGTGCACGCACGGCGTCGTTTGGGTTCCCGCGCCAGGGATCCGCATCTAATCCGGAAATGAACCGTTGGGGCCGTGTAGCCCTTGGCGTGGCCGGATCGAGCACTCCGGATAGCGCCACGTGTCCCGCGGCACAAAACAGATCCCACCTACGATCGTGGAGATCGTGGGCGGGAAAAATGGAAACCGTTCCGGAATCCTCCCCATAAATAGGGGACCGGAACGGTCTCCTTCTTCTTCTTCGCACTTCCTCTTCTCCACCGTCCCGAACTTGCCGCCGCCGCTGCGCTTGCTGCCCGCTCGTCGCCTCGCCGGAGCTCGCGCCCCGCCGTCCTTCTCGCGCGTCATCGATCCTCTCGCACGCCGTCGAGGCTCTTGCTCACTGGTGAGTCTTCCTTCTCCACTCCGACGCATTTCTTCGGTAGGATAATCGCCGGAGCCCGGCCGTACCCTAGCACGGGCATGGTTACGCCGCCGCCGGTGACCATATCCGAGCGGCGCGCTCGAAGCGCACGGCTAAGAATCACCGTGGCATTAGGACGTATATCCGTCACCCATATTTGTGCCTCGCCTTAGCCTAGCGCGAGTCTTTTTCCCCTCCGTTTAGTTTTGATTATTTGTTCCACGGTAGATCTTGCCTCGCATGAACTCGGTAGTTTTCAGCAGTTTATGCCCCGACATCCTCATTTCGGGTAGTCTAACTCCGACTAACCGCCGCTGCATCTGCAGAACAGCCCGAATACCTCCGCGTACTTCTCCGAGATGGGTGAAGAGCGCGCCCGGGGGTGTTGGGATGGATCCGAGACAACCCAGTCGGATATTGACTGGCTGTATCGGACTCACCGGATTCCTCCGGAAGTCGAGAGCCGTTTACCGGGAGAGGAGGTCGCGCCGGAACCCCAACCCGGGGAATATGTGGTATTCCTATCACATTTCGAGCGCGGGTTTGGGCTTCCGGCAAGCCCCTTCTTCCGCGACTTCCTCGACACGTACAGCGTGCAACCTCACCACCTTCCCGCTAACGCCATCATGATGCTCTCCGTCTTCATCACTTACGCGGAGGCGTACCTTGGCATATGGCCCTTTGTGGATCTCTGGGCCAAGTACTTTATCCTCCGCCGACAAGCCATCCCCAATCCGGATCAGAAGGTGAAGGACTTGGTCGACTGCGGAGCGGCCACCGTCATCCCTCGCGCGGACTCCGGATTCCCCATCGTCAAGGGATTGGAGTCATGCCGGAAATGGCAGCGCAGCTTCTTCTACGTGAAGAACCGGGAGTCTTCGGGGGATGGTCCGGGATCCTCGACCCCGGATTTCATCAATCTGCCGGAATTCGCCATGGGTCCTCCGCGCGAATTCGGTCGGTGGAAGTATCTTCCCGTCAGCGAGGAGATCGGCTTCATGCACGAGGTCCTGCATGTGCTCGCCCAGGATATGACCGGGGATGACCTCCTGCGCTGCTTTATAGTTCGCCGGGTCTGCCCCCTCCAACACCGAGTGCACAAAATGTGTCATATGTCCGGGAACTATGATCCCACCCGGACCAGTATCCATGGGCTAAGCCACTCGGCGATCGTCCGTCGTGCCCGAGCTATTGCTCGGACGGAGATGGCTGAGGATTACGAATGGGGGGTCATAGGGGGATCCCGGAGACGACCGGTTGAGCAGGTGCTTATATCAGTCTTCCACGCTTACGCCTTCGTATATGCGCTCACCTGGACACCGACACGACCTAACTTGTTTGCGCAGTTGTTCGAGCGTCAGCACGAAGAAGACGCCATCCACGTCAACGGGAATTACACCCCGGATTTCCCGAAACCGGCCATGATGCCGAGGGAGGATCCCGACGGCGAGGACCATCTCGCCATCCCTTTCGTTAAGGCCCCGGGTAATCCTTCAACCCCAGAGACAGTTTCGATTTCCTCGGATGATGATGAGATTGACTGCGAGATCCTTGAGGTTATTGACGCTCTCCCTCTGAATTGGGCCCCAGCTGTAGTTCCGAAACCGTCAGCCGGGACCAAACGTGCCGAGAGTCGGAAGCGCGCCGCTTCCGACACCGAGGGGGCTGAAGCTTCCGGCAACCCCCCCAAGAAGAGTAAGCCGAACAAGAAGACAACCGAGAAACCTCCTCGACGCCGGCAGAAGGGTCCTCCCCTTGTGGATTCCGGGTATGTCTTTCTTGCGTCATGTTACTTGACTTCGCTCTCACCATAATTTTTTACTAAGGCACTTTCTTTCAGTGACGCGCTCGAGCTCCCGACACCCGCGGTTCCCCCTCCTCTGGGAACCCGGACTCCCAGCCCGGCTCGGGCCTCTCCTTCACCTCCTCGCCCTTCGGCCCGAGGAAATGAATCCACAGCCGCCGGTGCCGCACCGGCAAGCATCGCGACCTCGGATGCACCTCCGGTGATCGACGAGATCGCGGTGCCTGTTACGACCACCTCGGGAGAGGTTGCTCTTCCGGATAGCCCGCGTCGGGTTCCCGGACTGGAGACGGAGCTCGCTAGCCCTCGCCGGCAACCTGCGGCGAGTGGGGCCTCTCGGCCAGCCGCGCGCAAGGCCATCCCGGAGAAACAGCCTACCGCCTCCTCCCGGCCGGCAGAACCAATTCCCAAGTCTCGCGGCAAGGCTTCTGGGCATAAAACATCCTCTGCTTCGCCCGTAGCTGCTCCGACATCTTCCTCCCAGGAGTTGGTGCCGCGCCCGGGTAAGTTCTCACCGTTACCACCACCTCCTGCCGAGATCCCTACTGCCGCTTTGCGGATGTTGGGAGCAACGGTCAGCTCCTTTGCATCTTCAGGATCTCGGGACCTTGCTGCTACCCGCGCTGCCGGCAGCTCCGGCATCCGGGTTGTTGATGATTTCAACAAGGCCTGGATCGCCGCCGATGCTGCCGAGACTGCAGGGGACTTGCACGCTGCGGGTCCGAGCCGCAGCGCTCAAGCCCTGCACGCTCTCCAGGAGGCCGCGCTGGACGTCACCCGGATAAGCGAGGTAAACTTTTCTTCTTTTATCCAAAACACACTTGTTCCTTCCACCACCACTAGTCCCCGAGATTGGTGCTTAGTGCTCCAGATTCCACCGAATAGCAGATCACTAGGTTCCAATCTTAGAGAAAAATCCAGGACTCGGACATCGAGTCCCCGAGACCCTTCCAACCGGATAGGCTTGTTAAAAAATTGCTTCATCACCACTAGTCCCCGAGATTGGTGCCTAGTGCTCCAGATTCCACCGAATAGCAGATCACTAGGTTCCAATCTTAGAGAAAACATCCAGGACTCGGACACCGAGTCCCCGAGATCCTCCCAACCGGGTTCTTTACTTCTTTTTCCATACTGAGTTTAACTTCCTCGTCTCGCTATTAGGAGTGCAGCCACAAACGCCGCGACATCTTCAACCGGGTTCTCGCTGAACTCGGTCAGTCGAAGAAGTCCGAGGAGCGCTTCCGGGAGGAGCGGGATGCCGCGCGCCAGGTCTCGGTGGACCAGAAGGCCGCCCTTGGCACCGCGCAAGCCGAGATCGCGCGCCTCAACGGCGAGCTCGCCAAGGCCCAGGCTGCCATGTCGGAGATGAAGAAGGGCTTCGTCGAGGCGAGCAAGAAGCAGAAGGAGACCCTGGACCAGTCGGTGGCGCGCGCGGAAAACACCAAGGTCGAGCTGGATCTTCTCCGGTCGCGTTCCGACGCTTGGCTCGCCGAGCTTACCGTGCTGAATCGGGATCTCAACAGTGAGTAATCCGACAACCCTCCTCTTCCGTTATTTCCTTTATCTGCTGTTCCTTTTCTTGTGACTTAGTCGTTTTGACAGCTCTTCTTTTTAAAGGAGAGTTCGAGCATTCCCGCGAAGCCGCCACCAAGGCTGTTGCCGCCGCTCGAGAAAAGCGCGCCGGGAAGGGTCCCATCTCGGACGCCTGGGACATTGAGGATCACCTCACTGCCCTGAAGGCCCGGATAGTACCTCTCCGGTCTATTGGGACGGAGCTCCTCAGCGCGGCGATCCATGTCCACGGCGCCTTGTGGCCGAGCGTCCGTGGGAAGCTCACGATCCCGGAGCTCTCGCGCGCACTTCTGGGTGCCGGAAGCCGCCTGCATGCGTGGAAGCGCTCCGGCGCGCGGGCTGGTGCCGACCAGGTCCTGACCCAAGTACTCAGCTGGTACGAGGGTCTTGACCTGGCCGCGGTTTTGCGCCTGCGGACGGTGTCGCCTTGGGTCACCGATCCGGCAAAGATCCGGGAGCGGCAAGAAGCGGCGCATCGCATTGCGAAGTGGGCCAGCATCCATGCGTTTACCGCCAGCACCGTTCCTTCAGAGTCCGAGTCAGATACTGAGGACTCTGAAGAAGATTACACCGCTTCCGGCGACGGGGAAGAGATCCTGGAGGGGGATGACGCTACTTCCGGTGCTGCGTCCGAGAAGGCAGCTTCCCGGGATGCGACATCTTCGCCGGTACCCGAGGCCACCGAGACCGAGGTGTACCCCGACGTCCCGAGTGGTGCTGCCGATGCTGAAGGTGAAGCTACTCCTGCTGCTGCCGGTGCTGCTGCTCCTGAGCTCGTTGCTCCCGAGGTCGCCGCCCCGGAAGTCACTGTCGAGAAGCCTACTTCCCCCACTGCTTAAAACACTTAGCGGCAAATTCGTTAAATCCCCGGGATGCCGGGTGTCATATGTATCGTATACTTAAATTATTTTTGATTTGCCGAGAACTAGCTACTTGAAGAACTTATGTCAATGTACCCAGCTTTTGGTTCCTGAATTGCTTTTCATGCTTTACCGTACTTAGGTAATTTCTGCTCTTGTCTACCATTTCGGCGTTCGACAGTCGAGTCACAAAACTCCACATACGGCACATACACTACTTAAGCAACCCGAGTTCCTACTAACCGAATTCCCGACATAAAAAACAACTAAGTAAGAACAAGCATGCCGAATAAGTTCCTTTTCCAAGTCCCCGAGACCATTTTCGTGTTCCCCACCTTCCCTCTCTTTGCTCTTGACTACCATTTCGGCGTTCGTCAGTCGAGTCACAAGATGATTTCACATGACATACATTACTTAGACTTTGAGAATCGGACTCGGAACTTTCCCGGCATGCACACAACAAAACATAAGGTATCTATCCGGCAGTCCCCGGGTACCTTCCCGGGATTGTCGGTAGAAAACAGTAAATAAATTTGACAACAATAACAAGACAAGCAAGCAGGCAGTCCCCGGGTTCCTCCCGGGGTGCCTTACTTTCATTAAAAAAAAAAAAAAACCGAGATGTACATACACTGAGCCCTTTACGTGAAAAAGGGGCGGAGTAGAGCTACGTTCCATGGACGTTTGGTTTCCTCACCGGACTTGTCCATTACACCTTTCCTAGCCTCATGTGCATCTACAAGGTAATAAGAATCATTGTGCAATGCCCTGCTTATCACAAAAGGTCCCTCCCATGGAGGTGACAACTTATGCATTCCGGCCGTGCGTTGGATGAGCCTCAGCACCAGATCTCCCTCCCGGAACACCCTCGGGTGTATTTTCCGGCTATGATAGCGGCGGAGGTTCTGTTGATAAATTGCCGACCGAGATAGTGCCAATTCTCTTGCCTCTTCGAGTAAATCTACATCATCTTCTCGGGCCTCTTTTGCCTCTGTCTCGGTGAACATTGTCACTCTCGGAGAATCATACTGTATGTCGGTTGGGAGTACTGCCTCAGCCCCGTATACCATGAAGAATGGGGTGTAGCCGGTAGATCTATTCGGAGTGGTCCGGAGACCCCATAGCACTGCCGGCAACTCCTCTATCCAGCATCCCGGAGTTCTCAACAATGGTTCGATCAAGCGAGCTTTGATACCAGCCAAGACTAAGGCGTTAGCTCTCTCGACTTGCCCATTTGCTTCCGGATGTGCGACTGATGCTACATCTAGCCGGATTCCCTTCTCAGCACAAAATCGAGCGAATTCCCCCACAGCAAAGTTTGTTCCATTATCTGTGATAATGCTGTGTGGGTATCCGTATCTCAAGATGATGTCTTTCAGGAATTGCACAGCGGTGTGTCCATCGCACTTCCGGATTGGCTTGACCTCTATCCACTTGGTAAACTTGTCCACCATTACCAGTATATGTGTCATGTTGCCCTTTGCCGGTTTGAATTGCCCGACCATGTCCAAACACCATACTGCGAATGGCCAAGTGATGGGGATTGTTTTGAGTGCTGACGCCGGCATGTGTATCCGGTGAGCAAATCTCTGACATCCTCCACACTTCCGGACGATATCTTCTGCCTGCTGCAATGCAGTGGGCCAGTAGAACCCATGCCGGAACACTTTTGCCACCAGTGCCCGGGACGATGCATGATGTCCACACTCTCCCTGGTGTATCTCCTTCTGCCGGTTCCACGCATCTCTGGAGCACTTCGGTGACACTCCTTTTGTACAGCTCGTGGTTGATGACAGTGCATGCCTTTGACCTTCGCATTATCTGGCGGGCTTCCACTTCATTCTCCGGGAGGGTTCCTTCCAAGATGTACACCATAATGGGCTGTGCCCAATCCGGGACAGGTCGTACCGGAAACGCTGGAGCATCTAGGTCCATTGGTTCTGCCGACATCACCTCTATCATCATCTGTCTTTGCCTCTCTGAGCACCGGGAGGCAGTCCCCGGGTTCGATGTTATGCTCCCGACATCTACTTCCATGGGTACTGCTTCTTAACCGGGCTCTTTGGGGATGAAGATAGAATCCGATTCGGGTGATGGTTGTATAGATGGCTTCCTCAAATGTTCCAGGGCTATTCTGGGTGGGATGGCATCCCGGGATGACCCTAGTTTGGACAAGACATCTGCTGCTTCGTTTTCTCCTCCGGGTATGTGCTTGAACTCGCATCCTTCAAAAAATCCGGAAATTTTCTGCACATGAAACCTGTATAAGGCCATGTTTGCATCAAGAGCATCCCAATTTCCCGACACCTGCTGGACTACGAGGTCGGAGTCACCGAAACACTCTATCCGGCGGATACCGATTTCCTTGGCGACATTCAATCCGTGAACCAAAGCCTCATACTCCACGACATTATTGGATGCCCGAAAATGGATCTGCAGCACATATTTCAGTACATCTTGCTTTGGGGAAGTGAGGACCACTCCGGCACCCAATCCGATCCTAGCCTTTGAGCCATCGAAATGCATCCTCCAGAAACTGTAATCCGGTATCGGAGGTTCATACTGCATCTCGGCCCAGTCCACAAAAAAGTCCGGCAGCGCCTGCGACCTGATGGTATCTCGTCTCTCGTATGCCGGAGCGTACGGAGACAACTGGATGGCCCATTTGGCTACCCGGCCGCTAGCATCCTTGCAACCGATGATCTCGGCGAGAGGAGCTTCGCACACCACTGTGATCGGGTGTTCCTGAAAATAGTGCTTGAGCTTGGTCACCGCCATGTACACTCCATATGCCATCTTCTGGTAGTGCGGGTAGTTCTGCTTGGATTCCGAGATCACCTCACTGAGGTAATACACCGGTCTCTGAATCAGCTTGCCCCCTTCTTCCCTTTCTACCACCATTGCGACACTGACTACCCGGTTGGTTGCTGCAATATATAACAGCATAGGTTCCTTGGGCAACGGGGAGGCCAACACAGGTGCGGTTGAGAGCATTCTTTTCAGATCGTTGAACGCCGCATCAGCTTGCGGGGTCCAGACAAATGTTTTGCTCTTTTTCATCAGTTGATACAAAGGCAAGGCCTTCTCCCCAAGTCGGCTCACAAACCGACTTAGGGACGCCAGACACCCGGTAAACTTCTGCACATCCTTGAGACGCACCGGCAACTTCATGCTCTCTATAGCACGAATTTTTCCCGGGTTGACCTCGATTCCCCGGCTTGAGATGAGGAAACCGAGTAGCTTTCCCGCCGGAACACCAAACGTGCACTTATCCGGATTCAACCTCGTCCGGAACCTTCTTAGGTTCTTGAATGTTTCCCTCAGATCATCTATTAATGAGGCTTTTTCTTTTGTCTTTATGACTATGTCATCGACATAGACCTCGGCATTCCGACCTATCTGATCATGCAAGCATTTCTGCATGCATCTCTGGTATGTAGCACCAGCATTCCTCAATCCGAAAGTCATAACACGATAGCAATAAGCCCCGTAAGGGGTAATAAAAGCGGTTTTTAATTGATCATCCGGATTCAAAGGTATCTGGTGGAAACCCGAATAAGCATCTAGAAAAGTTAAAAGCTCACTTCCGGCAGTGGAGTCTATCACTTGATCTATCCGGGGCAGCGGAAAGGGGTCTTTCGGGCATGCCTTGTTGAGGTTGGTGAAGTCGATGCACATGCGCCACACCTTAAGCAGGAGGGGATCATCTTTCTTCTTTTCCACCAGGACTGGATTCGAGATCCAATCCGGGTGCAGTACCTCCATGATGAATCCGGCAGCCAGCAGTATGGCTAGGTGCTCCATGACCGCAGCTCTCCTTTCATCCGAGAGACGCCTAGTTGGTTGCTTCACCGGCTTCGCATCCGGTCGAACAAACAGAGAGTGCTCAGCCAACTCCCTCGGGACGCCTTGCAGATCGTCACTCGACCACGCAAAGGCATCCCGATTCTCACGGAGGAAGTCGACGAGCTCGCCTTCCTATTTGCTGTCCAGGTTGCTGCCAATGATAACTTGGCGCTCCGGGTTGCTGGGGTCTACCGACACCTTCTTGGTCTCCTTGGGGGGCTGGAATGACGCACCCTGCTCCGGGTTCACCATCCCGGGCATTCCGAGTTGTGAAGTCTTTGCCATCGCCACCACCTGCTGGATCCTCTTCTTTTCTTCCGAGATCACCAGTGACTCAGCTAAGCACGACCCCGCCGAGGCACATTCCATGGAGCGCTTGTGATCTCCCGAGATGGTGATCACCCCATTGGGTCCCGGCATCTTCATCTTGAGGTAACCCATGTGTGTTGAGATCATGAATTTGGCGAGGGCCGGTCTGCCGATCAGAGCATGATATGGGCTCTCGAGGTCCACGACCTCGAACTCCAAGCTCTCGGTTCTGCAGTTCTCCCGAGTTCCGAATAGTACCTCCACCCAGATCTTTCCCATGGGTGAACAAGAGACTCCGGGCACAATGCCATGGAAGGTGGTCTCGGTGGGCAAAAGGGTGTTCATGGATATCCCCAGCTTCAGCATCGTGTCCTTGTACATGATGTTAATGGCACTGCCATTGTCAATCAGAACCCGGCTGAAGCGGACGTTGAGGTTTGGTCCGATAAAGGTTGGGTCCACCACCAAGGCATATGCTCCCGGCTTGGGCATTACCCGGGGGTGATCTTTCCGGCTCCAGGTGATCTCCATCTCGGACCAGTGCAAGAACTTGGGCACCGCCGGGATCACAGCGTTCACCTCCAGGGCGCGCTGTCTCACACTCTTCCGGTCCGTCGGCTCAGTCACGAAGACCACATAGCTCTGGTGCGCCTCCCGGTAGCTACCCTGCTGCTGTCCGCCTTGGTTGCCGTTGTCGTTCCGGGTGTGCACCACATTCACCGGGCGAGGTGGAGGTCCTCTCGGCGGAGGGGGGAGTCGGACATTGTTGGCCCCCGATGTCGGAGGAGGTGGTCTCGGAATATTGGGCCGAGATGCCGGAGCACTCGGCCGAATACCTCCCGAGCTGCCCTCCTGCAACGTGCGCTGATACCAGCTGCACTGCCGAGTAGAATGGTTTGCAGGCTTGTTGGCCTCCAGAGTGTGATAGCAGCATGGCTTATTCAGCATCTCCTCATATGTCAGGGGCTTCTTCTGCTCCACCCAGGTCTTCTGGACCTCCTGACTTTGACCCCAAGCTGGGCCACTTGTCTTCTGACGCTGGCTATTACCGGCATCCTCCTGCTCCCGGGTCACTGCTGCGACATGCTGCGTGGCATGGTGGTACTCGGGCAGATTCCTCTTGTGACCCAACTCTTGGCGATCATGGCTCCTGCTCGATCCGGAACGCTGAGGTCCCGCATTCCTCCTGTTGGAGTCTCCGACATCCACCAGGGGTTGCATGGGATCTCCAAGCGTATAGGTATCGGCGATGCGCATGGTTTCCGCCAAAGTTGTCGGCATCTTCCTCTGCAGTTTCTGCCATAGCATAGAGCCATGCCGGCATCCTTGTGCAAACCAGGAGATGGCCTGCGCCTCCACCACTCCTTCGCAAGAGTTGCGGATATTGCTCCACCGGGTAAGGTACTCCCGGTCAGTCTCATTGCTCCTCTGCCTACAGATGGCGAGCTGCTGAGGTCGGTTGGGCCTCTTGTACGTGCTGGTGAAGTTGCTGATGAAAGCTTCCTCGAAATCTAACCAGCACACTATGCTACCAGCCCTTAGGTTATTCAACCAGATCCGGGCGGGTCCTTCCAGCATCTGCGGTATATAACGTACCGCCCAGCGTCTGTTTCCGCCGGCTATGCTTACTGCAGTTACATAGTCGGTCAGCCAATCTTCCGGCTTCTTGCTGCCGTCATAGGTCTTGGCACCCCTATTGAGCTGAAAGTTCCGAACAGGCGGTTCTCGCATAATCCGAGGTCCAAAGCAAGCAGGTCCCGGGGGTCCTTGCTCTTCCATTAATCCGGATTGGTGAATCCGGTCAAGCCGGAACCTTGCATCTGCCGGGTTCAGCTGTCTTGTTCCTATTCGAGATCCCAAGGGGTTTTCGTCTGGCTGATACTCGAGCTGCTGCATCTCCGAGTTACCATCGTTGAGCCTATCTTGCACGGGAATCTCGGCTCGACGGGGAGCAGAGAGGATGTTCCTCTGCGGGTTTCCCTGTACATGGGGGGGATTCCGGGGTGGATTACCACGGCCTACCGGGTTATTGTTCCTCACACCCAGGTTATCCTCTCCACGGGTACTTCCCGCCTGTCCTGGGTTATGCTGTCCGGCTTGCCCCGCCTGCTGGATACCGGCGAATGCCGGGTCATAGGTCTGCAGTTGCTTGTTCCTCCCGGAACCTCTACTCCGGCTTCGGCTCTTGCTCTTGCTTTTGCTTCTGCTCGGATGTGGGGACGAGGCCTCCCCATCCGACATCCGACTATTGGGTCTGGCTGAATGCACCTGTGACCCTGCCCCGGGGTTCTTTTTCTTGAAGGCCTGGTTCTGCCGGTTGGCCTCAATCACCAGCTCGTTGACCCTCTCTTGCTGCTTGCGCAGGGCTTCACCGGATAACCCTACCAACTCGGCCATGGCGGCTTCGGCGGCCCTGAGAGTTTTTGCCGGCGAACTGTACACCGGCTTTCCCGCAGAGATCCGACTTCCGGTGTTGCTAGTGGTAGCTCCACCAGCCAGCTCCTCATTCACCATTCTTCCCTTCTTGCGCAGATCTGCAATGCGTTTCTCCCGGGAGTCTATCTTGGTGAATCCGTGAGCAGCATTGTACTCCCGGAGGCTGACGCTGAGCTCGCGACGGAGCTCGGCGATCTCCTTTGCCTCAGCAAGTAACAATTTCCGCTGCTCTTCTAACTCTGCTGAAGTGGCCTGGGTATCCGCCGCGGAAACCACAGGTACAGCTAACTTAGCTACCAGACCCGAGAGGGGATCCGGACGGCGTCGCGGCTGGGACGGCTGCGGATCGCCATCTCGGGCCGCAGGTTTTTCGTGCGGAGGTTTGGCCAAACGGGGGAGACCGCCGGTATCTCCATCTGCATCCTGGTATTCCTCCTCGGCGGTTCCGACCATCATCACTGCGACGGAGCTCGGGAAGCGATCAGCACGCAGATCCCGAGCTGCGCAGAGCATGGGAGGGTCCTCAGCTTCCAGGACTACGTCCGGGTAGCTACAGACAACCTCGGTGGCCACATAGGTAGTGAAACCACCGAAGTCAATAAGACATCCGTTGCCCGGGAACGATTTGTTCCGAAAGCAACCCGCGTTGTCGGCGACGAAGTCCATCTCCCCTAGCCTTACGACCAGGCCAGAGAGAACCCGAACGTCGAAACGAACTGGGGAGCCCGTCCGGATGTGTACACCAGCCAACGCCTCTGTCAGCCCCACGGTGGGCGCCAACTGTCGTGGTGGTGTCACGGCAGATGCCATAGGATGGCTAATTTGTGGGGCCGATGGACGTTGGTGGATCCGGGGAGGGATAGCGAGTTGAAGAACTCACACGGGGAGGATCCCGGTAAAACCGGAATCTCCCAAGAACACGAAACAAGAACAAAGTGCAGCAGGGAAGATCTAACAAATACAAACAAAGGCACGTAGGCACCAAGCACACGCACGATATACCCAGGTTCAGGGCCCTCGTGAGGAGGTAACACCCCTACTCCTGCCTTTCTTCTCCTTATATTGGTGGCACAAGAACTACAACTTGCTACACGATCTCTCAAATGAGGAAGTATCAAGAACTAGATGACCTCAAGGTGAAGAGGAGTAACTGCTCTAAGAGTAAATGCAACTATAGTCTTGGCTCTGAAGTAGGTTTCTGGCCTGTCCTCTAGTTTCTTCCTTCGTGAAGTCCGCGCGCTCTCCTCAGGAGCAGTTATGGCGCCTTTTATAGAGGTCCGGCCGGGAGGGCCGGAAACCCTAATCTGGCTCGGCCCCACCGGACAGGCCTAGCCGGGATGTCGTCACCGGCTAGTGCGACCTAGTCGCCGAGCTATCCGGTGTAGCTCCTGCGTCATCATCTTGCCAAGGACGGCAGGCGCCGTCCTGCACCATCATTGTCCCCTTGTCAGAGACAAGACATGTCTTTGCCCATCCCGGCTAGCCTTTTCCGGACTGCCGGACTAGGCATGACAGGTCTTGTCGTACCACGATCGTACCGGCTGACGCGTTCCCGTGCCAGGCGGGTGGTGACCATGCTTCCGTGTCAGGCGGGAGGTGACCATGCCTCCGTGCCAGGCGGAATGGTACTTCCCCCCGCGATATACGGGAAAGCCTGCTCTAGACCGCTGACGGTCTACCGGGAACCAGCACGCCGGCTACCTCCTCGCTTGTCGCTGGGAGCTCCTGTAAAAGACCAAGATCGACAGACACATCCCGGTTAGCACGTACCCGGACTACCTATCCGGTAAAGCCGAGTACATCGTCAACCGGGAACCTCCTCGGTGTTCCGTGCCCGGGACCCTTTTCGGAGAGGTCCGAAGTCCTGCCGGGATGCGCAGCTCTAGGCCTAGCCTCCCGAAGATGTCTTAGCCTACCAGCAAAGACATCTTCGAGAAGCTAGTTCTTAGAGGAACCATCCGCTCTTGCCCGTGCTGCAAATGCGAGGGTCGGGGATGTCTATTTATAGCCGCAAGGCATGACCCTTACGGCTGCCACTGGACCCCTTGGCCTTTCCCTGCGTCCAAGGGACCATCTGCCCTCTCGGCACACCAAGGGGTGCCCCTTGCAGCTGCCAAAGGTCAAGCACTGTTGTTATCCCTTGAAACTTACCGGGATCTACCCCTACCCGGGGGGCAGCCCCCCGACATGGTGACTCAAACTTGGTGGTACAGCAGACAATGAAGGCTTGCGACGCCATAGCCGACAATATGATCACATACCGCGATTTATACAACACATTGGAAGGCGACTTCGACGGTTGCGAGCTACGACATATCAGACGAGAAAGCAATGAGGAAGTAGACACATTGGGTCGACTAAAGCGTAGGTTCCACCAGGTGTGATTCTGGAGCGCATCACGCACAGATCGATCCACAAAAAGAGGTCAATGACAAATCCAAAAGAAACCATAGCAGGTAGAACACCTAACACACTGAACCCAGCAGTCGAAGTCCTCTTATGCCAAGGCGATCACATGACTCCAGCCTGGACCGAACCAATTTTAGCATATATGCTCCGGGAAGAGCTACCAGACGATACGACAGAAGCCAGAAGGATTACTCAAAGAGCGAAAGCGTACACCGTTATCAACGGTGAACTCTACAAGAGAATCACGTCAGGTATCTTCCAAAAATGCGTAGATTTAGATGATGGCAAAACTATACTCCATGACATTCATGCAGGAACTTGTGGACATCATGCCGACAGTCGATCGCTTGTAGCCAAAGCCTTCAGAGCGGGATTCTACTGGTCTATAGCACTCAAAGACGCAGAAGACATCGTCAGAAGATGCATTGGGTGCCAAAAATTTGCAATAAAACCTCACGCGCCAGCATCAGCACTCAAAACCATACCATTAACATGGCCCTTCGCCCAATGGGGGTTCGACATGGAAGGACCACTCAAAAAATCATCGCCTGGAGGGAACGCACACCTACTGGTGGCAGTCGACAAATTCACAAAATGGATCGAAGCAATCCCAATCACACGTTCAACAGCATCCACAGCGGTCAAATTCATATAATCCAAAGTTTATCGCTTTGGTGTTCCGAACAACATCATCACAGACAACGGCACAAACTTCACAGCGGAGGAATTCCAAACGTTCTGCAAAGAGTGGGATGTCACACTCAACTACGCATCAGTAGCGCATCCGCAATCGAATGGACAGGTCGAGAAAGCAAACGGCCTCGTATGCGCAGGCATCTAGAAAAGACTACTAGTTCCTCTCAAAAGAGCGGCGGGTGCTTGGGTCGAGGAGCTACCAGCAGTACTTTGGAGTATTCGCACAACCCCAAACACGTCAACACAGTTCACTCCGTTCTTTATGGTCTACGGAGCAGAGGTAGTCCTGCCACCAGAGATAAAATTTGGCGCACCAAGAATAGAAGCATACGAAGAGAACGAGGCAAATGTGTCACAAGAGGACGCCTTGGATATACTAGATGAAGCACGCGACACGGCTTTGGCCCGCACAGCTGTTTACCAGCAGGACCTGAGAAACTATCACAGTCGACGTCTCCGACCAAGGACTTTCAAAGTAGGCGACTTGGTGTTGCGACTAAAACAGAAGAAAGTCCACAAACTCGCGTCACCATGGGAAGGACCATTCATAATCACGTAATTAATCGAGGGAGGAGCTTATCGACTGAAGCATGCACAAACGGGAGAACTATCACATAACCCGTGGAATGTGGCACACTTATGTCGTTTCTACGCGTAGATTTCTCGACAAATCATTGTAAATGTCGAAGTAGATTCCAGACGCGCTCTTTTCCTTACCAGGGTACCCGCGGGATCTGGAAGGTTTTTAATAAGGCGGTCTACTGGACAGATATTATCAATACATGATTCCTTGTTACAACACCTTGGTCACACACATACACCCGGTGGACTCGGGGGCTGGATCTTGTTAGAATTCATAAAAACACATAAACCCACCCGACGGGCTCGGGGGCTGGGTCTTACTCAAAAGGTGCATAAACACATAAACCCACACGACGGGCTCGGGGGCTGGGTCTTACTTAAAAGGTTTATGAACATGTGTAACCCACCCGACGGACTCGGGGACTGGGTCTTACTCAAAGATCATACATGCACACTCACCCAGTAGACTCGAGTAACTGAGACTCGTTTCATACCGCATAAACCACATACGACTCACTCGAAGGAATCGAGAGCGGAATCTCAAGGAAGACAAGAAAGCTAGCGTGGCTTGGAAAAGTCATAAAAACGGAAAAAATTTAATACGTAGAATATCCTGCAAGGTCTTACATTACAATAGGGAGCTCGGTAAATTACACGCGTAACACTCACTCACGAGTGACCAACTTGGCCTTGTGGCCACGCGACTGAAGTTCGGCGGCTACGGCGGCTTGACGACGCTCTCCAGTGCAAATGCTAACTCGGGTAAGGCGAGCAACGGTACCTGAGATTCCCCGAAAAGATGAAGGTTTCCCGTTCGACTTCTTCGGGTAATCTGACAGGGAAGCTTCATAATTAGCCTCGACGCCATTCACCAGCAGCAGCTTCAGAGTAATTTCTGAGCCACGAATTGACAAATCACGCGCCACTGAGTAAGGGTCGTTGTCCCAGGTCCAAGCACTTGGGAAAGCTCCTCCGCAGACGAAGGAACCACAGTCCCGGGCAAAATTCCTGCAAAAATGACACTTAATGCCTGAAGGGACACGTCCAAGGAATGCCGAGTACTGTCCAGCTCTTCATGAGAATGAACTTGCTGATCATGAAGCTCTCTCTCCAAAGCGGCCACTCGATCTTCAAGAGAAGTTTTTTCCTCTATAGAAATAGCATAATATAAGAAAGCAGAACAAAAGGCGGTTCACATCGCAAGAAAAGGCAAAACTGCAGAGCTTTACGACTGATATGCTCCAGGGAAGAACGCAGGCGGCTCTTTTCTTCTTCCGCGAGCACAAAGGCCCGGCCAACGACGACCAAACCACTTAAAGCGGGCTGCAAGGAGAACAAGAAATGGCCAATCGTGTCAGAGAAGAATGATGTGTAGAAGGAAGAGAGACGAGCACAAAAAAGTAAAAGAGGGAGAAGAAAGAATTACGTGGTCGACCCAAGAAGAAGAGACCGGACAACAAACGATCGTCGGACCTAGCAGAAGGGCCAAGACGTTCTCGCCTGAAGAAGGAGTTGTTCGTATAGTTAAACGACGAGACAGTAAAAAGAAAACAAAAGATAATCGAAAGACAAGCTTACCTCTCTACATCAACATCAGCAGAAGAAGCCACAGCAACCAACGACATATCCGCATCAACAGGGTCAATATCGCCAGTTCGGCGTAGTCGACGATGCTTAGTGGAAGGCACATTCGCTGCCAAAGGAATTTCCCCGGCGGCAGTCGCCTCAGAGGCAACCACGCCATCACCAAGACAGGAGTTTCCAACTCCACCGGCCTCGGCGGAGAGAGACTTTTTTACAGTCGAAGCATGTTCAGGTAGCGGCGGGAGAGAAGTTGCGACTTGTGATCCCTTAGCACAAAAAATACAAAGCACAACAGTCAAGCACATAGGGAAGAACAAGCTAGCGACCAAGAAGAACGATAAAGGCTGGGCAAGCAGAAAATCAAAATACCTCGGGAATAGGAGTACCAAGGCCATAAGGGAACACAGAGAAGTCGAAAGAAGCAATATCAACAGGTGAGATTCCAGTAATATGTTTCACACAACCATGAAACCCGTGGCCGGACAGCTTAGTGGGACTCATACGAGTAGCATCAAGACATCCCTCATATCGCCACAAGCGGTGAGCTCGTTGTCGCAAGGGCCAAACTCGGCGGTACACGTACGTGCTGACTAGTTGGATTCCCGTAACGACCCGGCGCAACTCTTGAACTCTAAACATAAGAGAAGAAGTTTCTTCTTCTTCTGAAGACGATAAGACATGGTCCCATGACTCCAACTTTAGTGGAGAAGCAGTCAAAAAGGCATGAAGTAGGTTCTAGTCGACTAGCACATAAAACCATTCCTTCCTCCATTTTTGAGAAGGCTCAGCAGACTTCACATCAAAATAGCGACAACCGTCGCGCACGTCGATACAAAAATCCCCAGCCGACAGGGGACGACCCTCACAATAGAGTAAACTAACCTCGAAGATATGTTTCCAGAGAGCCCAGCTGGGATGCACTCGAAGAAAACACTCGCATAAAACTACAAAGCAGGCTATATGCAAGATGCCAGGGGGATTCAAATCGTGTATTTGAATCCCATAGGCAAAAAGAAGACCTCAGATGAAGTCATGTAATGGAAACCCAAATCCACGAGGGAGAAAATCCACAAGGCAAGGCAAACTCGTTCCCCATGAAGAGGCACGGGAAGTACATCTTTATGGATCGGAGTCTGCACAGCAACAACCTCGGCGGCAGACAGTATCCCCACCTGGCGGAAATCTTCCAACTTCTCCTCGGTAACAAATCACCGAGAAGTTTCTTCGCTACCGTGGCGGCAGCGGAGTCAACTGAGATCTTGTCCTTTGAGGACAGGTTGGTGGAAGAGGTGTCGGCGACGGGGGAAATCTTGGTCAGAGAAGCCATGGCAGAAGGAAAGCACAAAGTGCGCAAAGGAATCTCAGACGGGCGGGAGGAAGAAGACGAAGAGCCAATAGCAAGGTAAAAATTAAAAACATAATAGAAGCCTATATATCGGCGGCACAGATAACTATTCATCAAAGCTGTCCAAGCCACGGGGGCCAGGACACGTGGCGTAATCGGAGGGCAATCATCACAGACCACGTCGCCCACTATGCGCGCAAAACGAGAAGATCATCATCGCGTCTGCGAAAATATCGCCACGTCAAGTCAAATCAGAACCAGCGTCTAAAACTATCAAAGAATGGGACCCACTACGTCATGTCACGTCAGAGTGCTACTCGCACGCCAAAGGTGTCACGCATGACGTCATTTCAGTTGGACAAACAGGAAAGGCGCTTCACAAAACACAGTCGCGGAGTATAAAAGTAAAAACTATTCGAGTGGGAAACTCCCATCAGGAGAAGGCAGAAAACGTTCAGCTCACAAAACGAAAAAGAATTGAGATTATACTTCAAGGAGTAAAACACAATCTCGGGGGCTAATCCCATCGGGAGCACTGTCGTGCACCCGATAGAAACAAAGGACACTCAAGGCATAAAAATCCCCGAGTGAAAATCAGTCGATAGAGTACCTCGGATGTTGTATACAAGAAATACAAAGATAAGACCCATCGATTAGTCGAAAGGGCCGAGGATCACTCCAGCAGTGTTTTATCCTAGAGCTTTCCGTATCAACAGATACGATGAAAATCCTGGCGGACGCGCTAGGTAGCAAAGTAAAACTGCAGAACAATATCAGTAATACCATCGACTGGCCTGAGGTGTATCTATCCAGTATGTTCCAGGGTCGAGCCAATGGACTCGAGGCCTGAGTGAAGGCTAGTAAGGTTTTGCCCAAGTGCAGTTAACTGGTTTCGATTGCATCGAATAATTCTAGGCCTACTTAGTCGAAATCCTTTGCCGAAACTCATAAAATCAAAAGTCATCATATCAAAAGCATAAAACATGAGGCGTGCACCATATAGTGATTCCATGACTTATTCTCTGAATTAGCCAAGCACTCGGGGGCTAATGACAAGGTTATATCAAACGGGTACCCCTTCGTGTGGGTACCTGGTGCACGTAATGGCTAAACCCCAATTGTCATCGGGCTAAGGAAGCCCATCAAGCGAAGCCCAAGACGAAGATCTCTGACTATAGATAGCATAGTCGGTAATGCTTTCCATGTATGTAATCCTAGTCGGTTACGACCCAAGACATGTACCCCTATATAAAGGACAGGAGGGAGACCGACCAGGTGCACGCCCAACCATAATCACAAAACCCTAGCAAGATCAACCTCTTACTAGACCCCTGTACTCACCGCATATACATAATCAATAACAGACAAGCAGGAGTAAGGGTTTTACCTCACTCGAGGGCCCTGAACTTGGGTAATTCCCGCTTGTCAACCGACGAATCTACCAACACCACGCGTTCTCTACCTCATAACTCTTACCCTAGGCTAGTAACCATGGGTATTGATGGGGACATCCCTCGTCACAATAGAAACATATTCTTGTGATACTGGCATCGGTGCAGTGTTAATGCAGGACAATCACCCCATCGCTTATTTCAGCAAGGCTCTGGGAGTGCGTAACCAGAAGTTATCAACGTATGAGAAAGAATTTCTGGCAATAATGATGACTGTGGATCGTTGGCGTTCTTACTTGCAGCGAGGGCCATTCACGATCATTACAGACCACAAGAGCCTATGCAATTTGGATGACCAACAGTTGGACACTGAACTTCAGAGGAAGGCAATGTCGAAACTGGTCGGTCTGCAGTTCAACTTCCAATACAAGCGCGGGGTAGACAATGGTGCTACTGACGCATTGTCCCGTGTTGGTCACTTGCTGACAGCGAACGCCTTGTCGCTCTGTCAACCGCGTTGGACTTAGGAGGTGATCAACTCCTATGAAACTGACAGCGCGACACTAACATGCTAACACGATTGGCGGTGACTAGCTCGGATGAGCAAGGCCATTCTTTGCAACAAGGACTGATTCGTTATCAGGGGCGCTTGTGGATCGGTGGTAACTCAGCTTTGCAAACTAAGTTGATTAGTGTTATGCATCACAACGCGGTGAGGGGACATTCTGGCGCTACTGCAGCCTATCAGCGTTTGAAGAAGCTCTTTGTATGGCGTGGACTGAAATCAGCAGTTGAGGAGTTTATCAAACAATGTCAGGTTTGCCAGCAGTCTAAACATGAAAATATCAGTCCAACCGGCAAGTTACAACCATGGCAAGATATTTCAATGGATTTTGTTGAAGGATTGCCCAAATCAGATGGTTTTGAGGTAATCATGGTGGTGGTCGGCTTACAATGTTTGCTCATTTTGTGCCACTCAAACATCCTTTTACAGCAACACACGTGGCAAAGGCTCTGTGGGATCATGTCATCAAATTGCACGGGGTACCGCAGACTATTGTCCCGGATAGAGATCATATTTTCACAAGTGCAATTTGGCGCGAACTGCTATCTACAGCGGGAACTAAACTGTTGTATTCTAATGCATAGCATCCACAGACAGACGGGCAAACAGAGAGGGTGAATCAGTGCCTAGAGATGTACTTACGCTATGTTGTTCACGACTCTCCTAAGCAATGGCGACGATGGCCGCTGGTCGCGGAGTTCTGGTACAATTCTAGTTTTCATGCTTCCTTGACTTGTTTGCCGTTCAAAGCTGTGCACGGCAGGGAACCTAATCAGGGAGCAATGTTAGATTGGAACAGCTCATCTGGGGAAGAACATGAGATTGATTGGATGTCTCATACTGCTCGTTTGCGCAGTCAGTTGTTGGTGCCTCAGGAAAGATTCAAGAGAAAGGCTGATCGCGATCGTACTGAGCGGAGTTTCTAAGTGGGTGATCAAGTGTTACTGAAGTTACAGCCTTACGCTCAAACAACTGTGGCTAACAGACCTTGCCGCAAGTTGGCGTACAAGTTCTTCAGACCGTTTTCAGTGGAGCAGAAGTTTGGGGTGGCTGCTTACCATCTAACTTTGCTAGAGGACGCGCGTATTCACCTAGTATTTCATGTGTCGCAACTAAAACCGTTTACACCCAACTATACTCCAGTGTTCAGTGATCTGCGACAGCTACCTGATCTTTCAAGCCGGGAGTCGCAGCCCGAAGCAATTTTGGAACGTCGCATGCGCAAGAAAGGGAATGTTCCAGTGGTTCAGTTGCTCGTTAAGTGGTCTAATCAAGCTACCGACGCTACGACCTGGGAAGACTCAAGTAAAGATATCCTTCAACATCAATTTGGAACGGCGCTTCCCCTCAAGGAGAGGACATTGTCACATCTTAGTACCTATCGGTGTGTCAAGTGTAGTGAGTGGGCTGGCCGTGGGCCGATTGCCAGGTTGGCCACATGTGGCCTGTGAGGTGAGCATGTTATAAGCTCTTATTGAACAAGTAAACAATGGAACGTTGCTCTCATCTTCTGCCTCTCGTTCTCATCTCCTTCTTGATTTCTCCCACCTACTCTCCATTCTCTACATGCTCCCCTTGTACGATCTGAGTTCATCGATCGGGTCGTGACAGGCGGGCCCCTGTTCTTCCTCCGTTTCCAGCTCTAGTTCCAGCCACGAAGGCGCGTCGTAGGCTGGCGGGCGCGAGCTGGCGGTGCTGTGGTTGGCGCAAGCAAACGGCGCGGATAATCCACCGCGGGGCGCGGGGCGTGGTGACTGAAGACTTGTGGCGGCAACGGCGACCTGGGGCTGCATCTGGGCCATAGGAGGGCTGCCCAACCCAGCGCTCGGCGTGGCGTCGGCGTGAAGGTGGCGGGCAGGTCACCGGCGAGGAGATCCTGGGGTGCTGGACAAGGTTTATGGGCGAGCCGCTGGTTGGGGACGTTAGAGGTTTTCCTCCGTTCCGGTACGGCCAGGGCTCGCTCACGGGGAAGAGGAAGTCGGGGCGGCCGCCCCGGAGCTGCGGCTGCGCAGCGGAGTGGACCCCAGCGGGCATGGCCGCTGCCGTGGAGGGAGGTAACGTGGCGGCTGCTTCATGCATTGGAAGGTCGGTGTACGGCACTAGGGCGGCACTACCTGTGGTGTCGCTTCCCTTGGTTTGGGGTCGGGACGACCTCCGGGCGAAATCCTTGTTTCGTCTTGGTCAGAGCTAACGACGCCGACGCTTTTGGGCGTCGTTTCCCTCTTGGGGGCGTCATTGTGGAGTGCTCCTTCCCACCCAACGTGGGTGGTGCTAAGTTTCCAAGTGAAAGCCTAAGCTCCTTCGTGTGTGGCCGGCGATGGCGGACGCGTCGATTCTTTGTTGGAGGCGCCGCCTTGGAGTTCTTAGCCCCTCACGGTGTGATGGGCTCGCGGCGCTTGGGGAGGGTGGTCTTGTTGTCAGGGAGCGGATGACCGGGGTGGCGGCCCCGGACGGTGGCGGTGCGTCGAGACAGCGGTCTCGGTCTTCCACGCTACGATGATTCCATGAGGCGGAGCCGTTGTCTAACAGGGGTCTAGGTGGCGACCCGGATGGTGACTGCAAGGGCTGAGGGTTCGTCGACCTGACTGGATCACCTTCGGACGATGCGAAGGTCGATCTGGTTGCTACATCGGGGCGGCGGCTCCAGAACAAGGTGGTTTTGGTGGCAACCTGGATGAAGACTGCATGGGCAGAGGGTTTATCGACCATGATTGGATCACTTTCGGGCAATGCGAAGGTTGATCTGGGTTTTACGCCGGAGCGGCGGCCCTGGAGCGGGTGGTGTGTCACTAGAGCAAACCACGCCAATGGTCCCGAGCCGTGTGGGCTATATGTCCCGGGCACACGCCTGGGACAACGTGCTCGGGACAAATAACCACCCCTATTTGTCCCGGGTACGCCACGACCCGGGGCCAATAGGTGGGGCACGTGGCCAAAGCAGCCAGCCTCTGGCTGGCTCTCAGTTACGAACCGGGACAATATATATATGTTTTATTGTTTTTGTTTCCTGTTTTCTTTTTTTGTTTTCTTTTTTTGTTTCCTGTTTTCTATTTTACTGATTCTTTTGTGTTTCTGTTTTTTATATTTATGTTTCATTTTAAACAAGATCGAGTTGGATATTATATGCTACTTATAATATATATCATGAATACACGATCGAGTTCTCCGAAACAAATATTTATAACCGGAAGATCATGTCTAAAACAGGAAGAACACTACAACCTACATATCATTACATGACAGAGAGGCATTAGACCCTATTTTTTCCTCGGGGTGGTCTTTTTCGGCTTCATCATACTGCATTATGCGCCTGGATTTAAGACATAGTCAAGCAGGAACCCCGCAATTTCCTACGCAATTGGTAGTGGGCGGTCTTTTGCATCAAGCCTGTTCCGGATCGTCTCAAACTAAAAAGGAGAGATCAACACCAATATATCAATCATCATGAAAATAATTCAATTTGAAAAGTGAACAAGTTTGAATATATTGTTTACGCACACGATTCCAGTCTGCCCCCTCATTGATGTGAATTCGAATAAACTCGCAGATATAGAATCCACACAAATTGGTGCCCTGTTGCTGCTTCCCGCACTTTAAGAGAGAATAAGATAGGAATCCAATAAAATAATAATCTAAAATATTGAAAAAATGGTACTGTGAGACTAAAATTAAAGATATGCATGCGTGGACCTAGCTAGTACGGCTTACCTCTCTCCATTTAAAAGTGAGCTTCTTCTGTATACCGACCTTGTGGAAAGAGGTGAACTTGTCCCAAACCCTGGATTTTACGTTATAGAAAAATTAGTAAAGAAGTTTTCTAATTACGCTATATTAGAAAAGACGAGACTGATTGTGATAATGAACGAAATTACCTCTGGAGCATCTGTTTCGTGACGTCGAACTTTTCAATAGGTTTTGATAATGGGTCCAAGACACCAACGATTTCCTTTTCAACATCAATCTCAAGCATTACCCAGTGAAATTTGTTAATAAATCATCAATTACATACACTTAACATCGAGTATGTATAAGAAAGTAAACAACTCACTCGAAGTTGAACGGGAAAATTATGGTGTTTTTGTAAAGTTACGCCATCAAGTAAGATAGCAAAATCTCCTCTGTATTCTCTGGGTTATTTATCAAACGATGATGAACTCGATTAGGGTCAGTGAATCCAATCTTGTGATTCAGTCCCAACTTTCGAGATTGTATAATTTCCAGCCTGCATAATAGAGTACAAAAGGAATATAGTGATGAGGATAATTACAAGCAGTAAAAAATAAGTTGAGCTAGAGAATTAATGACATATATATACATATTAAATTACTTACAGGCAAAAGACACTGATGATACATTTGTCGAGCGCGTCAAAATTGAATAACTGCCATAATTCGCTATACTCAATTAGAAACTCATTATCACCTGGGCCATAATGATCCTTTGGAATTTTCTCATAGATCCAGTATCCGTCTTGACTTCTCGTGGTATGGATGTACCATGCATTTAATTGGTGCAATCTAGCTGGTAGAGTGCACACCTTAGCAGGCTCGACAAGATCTTGTCCTCTAACATATTTCTGCATTACATGTATCTGGACGCTGGCCAGATTGTAATGCGCGAAGCTCTGAAAGAGTTAGACCCATTTCTCTAGCTTGCTGCGAAAGTACTTCGTTGGCCGGGTCCCGGTGGTAAGGCGCCAATATGAGCAGCGGGAGGGGGGGGGGGGATTGTCCCGCCTGCATTCCAAGTTGTGGAACATCTCTCTTCTGGGTGGCAACAAGTTTTCATTTTTCCCGCACTCTCCTAGTTGTACGCACCAGAACGCGCGTGTAGTCATCGTCCATATTTAGTTCATATGACGATGGATGCGTAAGAAATTCTATGGCCCACCGTATCGCGTCCGAAGAATATACCGGATAATGCAAAGTAATCTTTTTTGCCTTCTTTCTCTGGCATCCTGGATCTTGTTGACCCATATATCGTTATCTTCGCGAGAGTTTACTATGCGAGACTTCCCCGTTTCGCTTTTTCTGAGTACTAGTCGACGTATCGGTGGACTTCTGCTTCTTTTGCGGAGGCGACGGAGTCCGTTGACGCGGCGGCGGAGTCGCTCACGCGGTGGCGGAGATCGAGATGGACTAGCGCCGTGGTTGTCATTGTCGGCGGTGTCTGGACTAGCGCCTTGGTTGTCGTTGTTGTTGTTTTCGGGGAGGTCTGGACTGGCATGTGGACTGGGAGGGCGATTTTGCTGCGTGTGTGGGAACACGATGTATTCCTTTTTCCGTAAGCAGGTACTCTTGCAGGCAAATATCAACTCAACCTCGTCTTCACCCGTAGGTAAGTCCAGGTTAATTCCCTCATATGTCTTCATAACCTCATTAACGCCGACAACAGCATAGCCATCTGGAATAGGGCGGCAATGGTAAGTTCCATTTGGTATAGGTGGTAGGGCAAAGCCGTTCGCCACCTTCACGGTTATGTTCAAGCATGGCACATGTAGCTCGCAAAGTTCCTTCTCCACGATAATATCCACGGAGTGACGAGGACCTATCATATCATTGTGGCGATCGGGCTCCGTTGAAGCCACGCTGCTTCTCCGCATTGATTTTGGATCAGGAGAAGGATCTTCGGGCGTCTCAGATTCGCACGAAATCCGTTGAGCCTGCTTCTTTGCCTTCAGCGCTGCTATCTCCTTCTCATGCTCTATTAGTTTATTTTCCATCCTCTGGACCCGGTCGACAAGCTCTTTCTTCTTTCTCGCTCGGCTTCTGTAAGTGCCAGCATCCTTGGGAAACCCAATCAGCCACGGAACGGAGCCGACGGTTCCTCGTGTTCGTCCACTATGCTCAGGATTCCCAAGGGCTCGCGATAGCTCGTCCTTCTCTCTGTTAGGGTGGAACGTGCCTGCCGTGACCTCCTTCCATATCTCTCAGAGTGCTTCAACAGGGTCAGCTCCGAGCTCCTTAGTAAAAATACAGTCACCTGTTTCAGGGTCTAACTTTCTACCATGCCCATAGAACCAAGCCTTAAGCCGTTCTGGCCAATCATATGTCTCGATCTGTATATCTTTAGCCAATAACTCATCCTCCATTTTCGTCCACTTAGACATGGCCGTCAGGTAGCCACCTGACTTCATGCTATGGTGATATCTTTTTTCAGCATTTTTCTTATTTCTCGATCAGATTTTCTTAGCGGCTTCCGATTGCTTGTACGCCTTAAATGCGGGCCACTCATATTTTATCTTTTCATAGACTCCGGCAAATTCTTGAGTCGTACCTTCAGTTACGAACTTGTTTAGCCTTTTCATCCAGCTGCAGAACAGTTCAGCCATCTCCATATAAGTCCAGGCCTTGCATCGATTCTTTATAACCGGGTTCTGTTCATCCTCCTCTTCCGGTAAAGTGAAATTCTACATGAGCTCCTCCCAAATGAGTTCTTTGTCTCCATCCGGGGCATAAATTACCCCCTCTTTTGGCACCTTCGGCTTATACCATTCTTGCGCCATGATGGAGATTATGTCCCGAACGATGACTCCGCACTGAGCTACAAATTTTCTGGCGTGGTTAGCGGGAGCAATCGGTTTGCCTTTTTCATTGATTTCTTCGATGTGGTACTTTTGTTTCCCTTGCAGATTCTTGGTCCCGGTTCGTGGCCCGCCTCGTTTCGCGGATGCTTTTTGCTTGATCCGGACGGCTAAACACAAGAAAAAGTGATAGTTAATATATCTGTACACACAAATCTATTCAACACAGACGAACACCTGAGGGCATATATCTAACTCGGCGGACGACTGTCCAACAATAGAGTCGTCATGTGCTCTGCGCATAGCTGAACTGTCAGGGACGTCTATTTCGTCCGAAGGCCACTCCAATCTATCACCGGACTCGTTCAGGAATTGTCCGGTGAAATCGTCTAAGTGTTCGTCTTCTTGTTACGGGTTTCTACCGGGGTCCAATCCATCACCTTCGCGGATGATGCCGAACATGTCCTCTTCTTGTTCAAGGTTTCTACCGGTGTCCATAGTTTCTGCAAGAGATTTCAATTGTAAAAACACATTTCAATTTCAACCCGGAGCAAAGTTATATGAATTTTACAAATACATTAAGACATTTTAATTTTACAATCATATTTCAATGATATCGAGTATTTCAATTTCTGTTTTACATTTCTCTTTTGTAGTCTCTCGAACTTAACTAGGGCTCCAGGAGGGCGGGGGCGGCTCCGAGAGGGCGGCTGCGGCGGCTCCGAGTATCTGCATTGCAACATTGTAACATTGAAAATAATTTAACTAACACATTGCATTAGATGCATTACATAATAGAAACATTTCATTTAAATTAGATGCATTACATAATACAAACATATGACAAATATAACTAACACAAATTCAAAAAACTTAACTAAATAAACCAACAAGTAACAACAACTAACTAAAATATTTTATGTCTATTCAAATAACATTTAAATAACATTATGTTTATTCAAACTAACTTAACTAACTAAACCTACATTTAAATAACATTATGTTTAATCAAACTAATTCAACCACACATAATAATGACACAACAACATGTATTTTCTTTTTCTGAACCATTTGATATAAAGTTTGTATTTTTCTGATTCAAAATAAATTACTTATGATTTTAACATGCATTCTGAAAATGATGACGTCGTGCTGACGTCATCAATGTTCAACCCAATCCCGTGGAGTTTGATTTCGACGAATTCGTCCGATTTTGCACGAATTGATTTGTGCGTTCTAGAACTAGGGCAACTAGAGACCTCCCTGGGTTGGCACCGCTAGCAAATGGGTCACCGGAGAGTCACTGGCGACGAACTACGCAGCGGCGGCCCGAAGAACTAGGGTTTGGGCGCTTGGTGTGGCTCGGCAATGGCGCGGTGGGGTGGAGAAGGGAGAGAGGGAGGACAAGAGGACGCAGCGAGGAGGAGGAGTGCGTGGCGGGGTGGAGGAGTGCGTGCTGGCTCGGCAATGGCACGGCGAATGGCAGCCGGAGGAGGAGAAGAAGTCGCGCGCGTCGCCGGACTCCGTGGGTATCCTGCACACGCAGCACGCTGACGATGGACGGCAGTGGAGGAGGGAGCGGCATTGGGGACGGAGACGACCACGGCGGCGACGTCGGGGACGGTGAAGACCATGGTGGGGACGGAAAATTTTGGCAGCGTAACGAGAGTATAGGGTTCGGGCTACGGGTTGAGCCACGAACCGTGGCTAAGTGTGTCTTATATAGCCCCCACCCATTTGTCAAGGTGCTTGGACCAGCCCGGAACAAATAGGGGTCATCTGTCCCGAGCCGTGGCTGCACCCGGGATAGATAGCACCCCCATTTGTCCCGGGCTGAGCCACTACCCGGGATAGATAGCTATTTTTCTTTTGCTGTTTCGGTTTTTATTTTCTATTTCTGTTTTCTGTTTTAAATAACTTTTGCAAACTTTGGATTTGAAAAAACTTTCAATATGAAAAGTGTTTGAATTTGACTAATTAATACAAAAACATTTTCTGTTATCTATAATAATTATTTTAATTAGTTTAAAAATAGTTTGAATATGAATTTGAATAACTTTTGCAAACTTTGGACTTTGAAAAACATTCAATATAAAAAGTGTTTGAATTTGACTAACTAATACAAAAACATTTTTCTGTTTTGTATAATAATTATTTTAATTAGTTTAAAACTAGTTTGAATATGAATTTGAATAAATTTTGCAAACTTTGAAATTTGAAAAAAAATTCAATATGAAAAGTGTTTGAATTTGACTAACTAATACAAAAACATTTTCTGTTTTCTATAATAATTATTTTAATTAGTTTTAAACTAGTTTGAATATGAATTCGAATAAGTTTTGCAAACTTTGGAATTTGAAAAAAGTTTTAGTATGAAAAGTGTTTGAATTTGACTAACTACTACAAAAACGTTTTCTGTTTTCTATAATAATTATAATAATTAGTTTAAAACTAGTTTGAATATTAATATGAATAACTTTTGCAAAGTTTGGGATTTGAAAAAACTTTCAATATGAAAAGTGTTTGAACTTGACTAACTAATATTCAAAAACATTTTCTGTTTTCTATAATAATTATTTTAATTAGTTTAAAACTAGTTTGAATATGAATTTGAATACCTTTTGCGTACTTTGGAATTTGAAAAAACTTTCAATGTGAAAAGTGTTTGAATTTGACTAACATTTTCTGTTTTCTATATTAATTATATTAATTAGTTTAAAACTAGTTTGTATATGAATTTGAATAACTTTTGCATATTTTGGACTAAAGAAGCACACGGATCGTGTATTTCTTGCAAGCACTTGTTAGCCGTTCGATTAGGGGTGTGTTTCTTTTGATGGCTTGTGAGCTGTTCGATCAACACTTTCACTTCCAAACCGGGACTAAAGAAGCACACAGATCGTGTGTTTCTTTCAAGCACTTGTTAGTCGTTCGATAAGGGGTGTGTTTCTTTTGATTGCTTGTGAGTTGTTGGATCAACACTATCACTTCCAAACCGGGACTAAAGAAGCACACGGATCGTGTGTTTCTTTCAAACACTTGTTAGCCGTTTGATTAGGGGTGTGCTTATTTTGAGCACTTGTGAGCTGTTGGATCAACACTATCAGTACCACTGGTTGAGCCACATGACCCTATATATAGCCCCCTCTCGGATGAGGGGAGCACTCAGTGTATCCTACTTCTAGCGCCCGGGTGGTGGTATACAAAGCATTCGGATTCCCTGCATACGTTCGACCATGCATTTGATATTAAGGGCACTCAAGAGCCACAGTCGGGTTGTATGCAGGGGAAACCGTGTGTTTTGTTCTATCAAAAGAATAGTTCAATTCATCGACTGAATACAAATCACTCGGATTCCCTGCATACGCCCCACGGTGCATTTGATATGCAGGCACTCAGGAGCCACAGTGGGGCTGTATGCAGGTGAAATCGTGTGTTTTGATCTATCAACGCCGACGGATCCATTTGATATGCAGGTAAAAATGGAGCATCTTCTTCATATAAAAAGTTTTTTATATTAATTATTACACATCGCACCAACATCTGCATCACACAACGCCGCCAGTTCTTCCGGGTCGGAACCATGGAGCATCTTCTTCAATCAACTTGATGATTGCGTCAATGTTTACTCCGAAGGCGGAATTTCATCAAAATTATTATTATCATCTGACATGTCTGTCTTGTCCTCCACTCCCACGATGTTTCTTTTTCCTGAAAGAACTATGTGACACCGCGGCTCCTCTATCCCATGATGTTTCTTTTTTCGGATTTGCTTGACATGTCCTTCACATAGAAAACATGAGCCACATCATTGGCTAGCACGAATGGTTCATCTCCATACGCAAGATTTTTTAGATCCACTGTTGTCATTCCGTACATCTTGTCTACCTCAACCCCACCTTTCAGATTGACCCATTTGCACCGAAACAAATGCATCTTAAAGGAAGGTCCATAGTCAAGTTCCCATATCTCCTCTATGCAACCATAATATGTGTTCTTCTGCACATTGTTATTTGTTGCATCAATGTGAACACCACTGTTTTGGTTCATGCTCTTTTTGTTTTGGACACTCGTGTAAAATGTATTCCCATTTATCTCGTACCCTTGGAATGTACATATAGTTATAGATGGTGCCCTGGCCAACATGTGTAACTATTCATCAACCTTGTATTTATTCTGGAGATGTGTTCGCAACCAACCGCCGAAAGTGGACATGTGTGTACGTACAATCCAGTTGTCAGACTTCCCCGCGTGTATGGAGCGTACAATATTCTTGTGTTCATCGATATACAGGGCCACCAAGGTAGAACTTTGTAGAACTGTTGAGTGTGCTTCAGTGAAAGAATGTCCATCCATAATATTTTTGTTTTCTTTCCTAGTGTGCCTTTTCCACTAAGTCTCCCCTCATGTCATGATTGCGGAACACCAATCGGCTTAAGGTCATGAATAAAGTCAACACAAAACTCAATGACCTCCTCGTTACCAAAGCCGTTGGAGATGCTTTCTTCTGGCCTAGCACAGTTACGAACATATTTCTTTAAGACTGCCATGAACCTCTCAAATGGGAACATATTTTGCAGAAATACAGGACTGAAAAATTGAATCTCTTCGACTAGGTGAACCAGGAGATGCGTCATAACATCGAAGAAGGATGGATAAAACACCAACTCAAAACTGACAAGACACTGGACCACATCGTTTTGCAACCCCGGTAGAATCGCCGGATCGATTACCTTCTTAGATATTGCATTGAGGAATCCACAAAGCTTCACAATGGGTACTCGAACATTTTCCGGTAGTAGCCCCCTTAGTGCAATCAGAAGCAATTGCGTCATAATCACGTGGCAATCATGAGACTTTTGGTTTTAAAATTTTTGGAGTCTCACATTTACTTTCCTCTTTATATTCAACAAGAAGCCAACTGTGACCTTGATACTGCTCAGGACTTAGGCCGTCTCATTCTTTCACACGTTTCCGGTCCTCCCGTGCTTCCTCTGTATCTTTTTTCTTCCCGTACACGCACAAGTAGCCTAGCAGGTTCACGCAAACATTCTTCGTCACGTGCATCACGTCGATAGCAGATCGAACCTCTAGGACCTTCCAATATGGTAGCTCCCAAAATATAGATTTTTTCTTCCACATGGGTGCGTGCCCGTTAGCGTCTTTCGGAACCTGTAGTACTCCAGTACCCTTTCCAAAGATTACTTACAGATCCTTTACCATATCAAATATTTCTTCAGCAGTACGGTTGACAGGCCTCCTACTGTGATCAGACTGACCTTTAAAATGCTTGCCTTTCTTCCTTGCGGTATGCCTGATCGGAAGAAATCGACGATGCCCCAGATACACACACTTCTTATATTTATCCAAATATAAACATTCAGTCTCACCCAAACAGTGTGTGCATGCATTGTACCCCTTGGTCAACTGCCCTGAGAGGTTAGCAAGAGCAGTCCAATCATTAATTGTAACAAAAAGAAAAACTCGTAGGTCAAATTCCTCCTGTATGTAATACAACCGGGACAGATGGGTTATTTCGTGTTGGTCCTTTGGCGTGTTCTCTACTAGTGTGTGTTGTGGCGTTTGTCGACCTGGGTCGTGTGAGCGGCGGGTCGATTCGTTTGTGTCATTGTTTGTGTATAGATTGTATGGTTTTTGGACCCGGTTTTCCTTATAAACTGGGTCAACTCTTTCTATCTATTATGACGGTGCACCTTATACCTTAACAAAAATTTGGTTGATTAAGCCGTAGTTTGCTTCCATTTTTAATTATCTAACCATACAACTAAAAGTATATTGATCGATAACCTATAATAACAAACAAACGTGTACTCCATAGTCTTTACAATGACTATTTAAATGATATGTTGTTCAACAGACAAACTCAATAACTCACTAACTGCAAAGTATGCTCTATTAGGTAAGACATTTCGGTAGAAAATCAGATTTTTCGGATAAAAACCATCGGATAATCCTATAAATTTCGTATAATCCATACTTAGGCTATTTTACGTAACGTATCCTATCCGGCTGTCAAATTCGGAATCGGATATCCTTATCCGTCGGATTGCTTAAAATCAGATATGTATTGTAAAACGGTTTCAGAATCGAATACGGCTAAGAAATTATTCTATTCGTTTACACCCTTATAAACAACCCATGAAACTTTTTTTTTGAAACGAATCCACTTTCCCAGCGACCCATGGACCACAACATGCAACACGTGACAAAACAATCTTTCCACCCGGGCGGCCAAACTTGTTTTCAGATTATCGCATGCAAGCGTATATGGTCGCAGCAAAGTGGGTCGCATAGGATTTTCGCATCCATCCTTCCCATACTAAGCTCCCGAAAATTCCAGCCTCATGGTTCATCGTAAGGTTTAGTTCGTTGGATTAACCCTGCTCCATCACAGCCATCATTTCAGTAGGTTTAGTCATAGTCGGTAAGAATTTCAGTCGGTTCATTTGTACCGTCCTAACTTTGCCTCCTTGATCGCTCCAGGAGTCGGCCAGAGAAACCCTTCTCCTCATGCCCACTCGCCATCATCACGGCCCTGTCCGCCGCCGTCCCCGCATCCTTTCAACGCAACGCTTCTGCCTCGCCTCCTCCTCTAATGCATGTGCTACGCCGCCTCCTCTCCACCCACCGCTGTTCCGCACGACGCATCCTAACCCGCACACCAGTAGTCCTGCTACTTCCTCGGCAAGGAGACATAGAGGGAAGGGAACCACCGTAGGCTCTATGGATTCCTCTATAGAAATTCTGAATCGAAAAGAGGAGCTGGGAGAGCAGGGGGATAGACGTGGATCTGCTGGCGCTCGAGGACTCTTGGGAAGGTCGGTGACGAGAGATGTCCCCATCAATACCCATGGTTACTAGACTAGGGTAAGAGTTATGAGTTAGAGAACGCGTGGTGTTGGTAGATTCGTCGGCTGACAGGCGGGAATTATCCTGGTTCGGGGCCCTCGAGTGAGGTAAAACCCTTACTCATGCTTGTTTGTTATTGATTTTGTATATGCGGCGAGTACAGGGGTCTACCAAGATGTCGATCTTGCTAGGTTTCGTGATTCTGGTTAGGCGTGTCCTTAGTCGATCACCCTAATGTCCTTTATATAGGGGTACAGGTCTCGGGTCGTAACCGACTAGTACTACATGTATGGAAAGTAATACCAACTATGCTATCTATATTAAGAGATCTTCGACTTGGGCTTCGCTTGATGGGCTTCCTCTGCCTGTTGACAATTGGGATTTAGTCATTACGTGCACCAGGTTTCCACACGAAGGGGTACCCGTTTGGTATAACCTTGTCATTAGCCCCCGATTGCTTGGCTAATTTGGAGAATCAGTCATGGACTCTCTACATAGTGCACATCGCATGTTTTATGCTTTTGACATGATATTTCTGTCTTTTGGACTTTATGGATTTTGACAAAGTATTTCGACTGAGTAGGCCTGGATTTATTCGACTCAGTCGAAACCACTTAACTTCACTTGGGCAAAACCTTACTAGCCTTCAATCAGGTATTGAGTCCTTGGGATCGATCCTAGAACATACTGGACATACGTATCTCAGGCTAGTCGATGGTCTTAGTGATATTGTTCTACAGTTTTAATTTGCTACCTAGCGCGTCCGCCAGGATTTTCATCGTATCTGTTGATACGGAAAGGTCTAGGATTAAACACTGCTAGAGTGATCCTCCGCCCTTTCAACTGATCGATGGGTCTTACCTTTGTATTCCTTGCATACAACATCCGAGGTACTCTATCGACTGATTTCCACTCGGGAATTTTTATGTTTTGAATGTTCTATCGGGTGCACGATAGTGCTCCCGATGGGAGTAGCCCCCGAGATTATGCTTTACTGCTTGTAGTAGAGGATAATCTCAATTTTTCGTTTTGTCAGTCGAACGTTTCTGCCTTCTCCCGATGGGAGTTTCCCACTCGAATAGTTCTTACTTTTATATGTTGCGACTGCGTTTTGTGAGGAGCTTTCCCTGTTTGTCCACCGCGGTAGGACACCTTTTGTGTTTGTTCATCTGAAATGATGTCATGCGTGACATCTTTGGCGTGCGAGTAGCACTCTGACGTGACATGACATAATGGGTCCCATTCTTTTTCCGTTGTGGACGCCGGTTCAGTTCTTATTTAACCTGACATGGCGAGATGTTCGCCTACATGATGATGGCCCCTCGTTTTGCACGCATAGTGGGTGGCGTGGCCTATGATGACCGCCTTCTGCTTACGACGCGTGTCCTGGCCATGGTAGCCCGGACGGCTGTGATGATTAGTAGTCTATGCCAGTAATATATAGCCTTCTGTTATGTTTTAATTTTTATCTTGACATTTGCTCTTCGTCTCCTTCCTCTCAGCCGGCTGAGATTCATTTGCCCACTCTGTGCTTTCCTTTCACCATGGCTTCCCTGACCAAGATCTCCTCCACCACTGATACTTCTTCCACAAATTTGTCTTCAAAGGAAAAGATTTCTGTTGATTCCGCTGCTACCGCCGCCATCGCAACGAAGAAACTCCCCGGTGATTGGGTTAAATCCATCGTCACCGAGGAGAAGTTGGAAGACTTCCGCCAGACTGGGATACTGCCTTCCGTTGAAGTTGTTGTTGTGCGGGCTCCGATCCACAAAGAGGTACTTCCCATGCCTCTTTCAGGGGAACGAGTTTGCTTTGCAGATTTTCTCCCCCGTGGATTCGAATTTCCTTTACATGATTTCGTCCGGGGCCTTGTTTTTTCCTATGGGATTCAAATACACGATCTGAATCCTCCTGATATTTTGCATATTGCCTGCTTTGTGGTTTTATGCGAGTGTTTTCTTAGAGTGCATCCCCGCTGGGCTCTCTGGAAACATATCTTCGAGGTTATTTTACTCTATTGTGATGGCCGCCGTTTGTCGACTGGGGGCTTCTGTATTGACGTGCGCGACGGCTGTCGATATTTTGATGTGATGTCCGCTTAGCCTTCTCAAAAATGGAGTAAGAAATGGTTTTATGTGCTAGTCGACCAGAACCCACTTCCTGCCTTTTCGACTGCTTCTCCTGAAATGTTGGAATCCTGGGACCATGGATTGTCGACTACGGAAGAAGAAGAAGCTTCTTCTCTTATGTTTATAGTTCAAGAGCTGCGCTGGGCCGTTACAGGGATCCAATTAGTCAGCACGTATGTGCACCGCCGAGTTTGGCCCTTGCGGCAACGAGTGCACCCCTTGTGGCGATATGAGGGATGTCTTGACACTACTCGTATGAGTCCCATTGAGCTGTCCAGCCATGGGTTTCACGATCATGTGAACATATCACTGGAATCTCACCAGTTGACATTGCTTCTTTTGACTTCTCTTTTTTCCCTTATGGCCTTGGGACTCCTATTTCCGAGGTATTTTGGTTTTCTGCTTGCTCAACTTTTATCTCTCTTTTTGGTCGCTAGCATGTTCTTCCCTATGTGCTGGACTGGCTTGTTTCGTGTATTGTTGTGCTCAGGGATCACCAGTTGTGACCTCTCTGCCGCCGCTACCTGAACATGGTTCAACTGTAGAAAAGGTTCCCTCCGCTGAAGCTGATGGAGTTGGAAACTCCTGCCTTTGGCGGCGGCTGTGCCTTCAACTAACCGTCGTCGACTGCGCCGAACTGGCGACGTTGATTCCGTTGATGCGGATCTGTCTTTGGTTGCTCTGGCTTCTTCTGTTGATGTTGATGTAGAGAGTTAAACTCGTCCTTCGACTATATTTTGCTTTTTACCGTCTCGTCATTTAATTATATGAACAGCTTCTTTTTCAGGCGAGGTCGTCTTTGCCCTCCTGCCAGTGTCGGCGATCCTTTATCTGCCGCCTCCTCTACTTGGGTCGACCATGTAAATCTTTCTTCTCCCTTTTTTTGTGGTCGTCTCTCTATGTTTTGCACATCATTCTCTTCTGACTCGATTGGCCATCTTTTGTCCTCCTTGCAGCCGCTGTAAGTGGCTTGGTTGTCGTTGGCCAGGCCTTTGTGCTTGTGGAAGAAGAAAAGAGCCGCCTGCATTCTTCCCTGGAACAGATCAGTCGTAAAGCTCTGCCCTTTTTCCTTTTCTTGTGATTTGAACCGCCTCTTGTTCTGCTTTCTCAAACTATGTTATTTTTATAGAGGAAAAAACTTCTCTTGAAGATCGAGTGGCCGACTTGGAAAGAGCTTCATGATCAGCAAGTCCGTTCTTGTGAAGACCTGGACATCACTCGGCGTTCCCTCGACGTGTCCCTTCAGACATTAAGTGCTGTTTTTGCAGAAGTTTTGCCCGGGATTACCATTCCTTCGTCTGCGGAGGAGCTTTCCCAAGTGCTTTAACCTGGGACGACGACCCTTACTCAGTGGGCACGCGATTTGTCAGTTCGTGGCTCGGAAATTACTCTGAAGTTGCTGCTGGCGAATGGCGTCGAGGCTAATTATGAAGCTTCTCTGTCAGATTACCCGAAGAAGTCGAACGGGAAACCTTCGTCTTTTCGGGGAATCTCAGGTACCGCTGCTCGCTTGCGCAAGTTAGCATTTGCACTGCAGAGCATCGTCAAGCCGCCGTAGCCGCCGAGCTTCAGTCGCGTGTGAAGGAGATATGCCCTAGAGGCAAATAAATAAGTAGTATTTATTGCATTATCTCATAAGTTTATAATAGGTTTATGTATTATGCTATAACTGTATTAATCGGAATTATTAATACACGTGTGATACATAGACAACCAGGTCCCTAGCAAGCCTCTATATGAGCTAGTCCATTGGGCAACAGTTGATCGAGATTCCCGATCAAGGACAATGACGTCGGTTGACAATGGGGTCATCTTGTTTATAGAATAAGGTGATGGACATACGCAAAGTATTGCAATAAGATCGTATTACGATGTTTGTCATTTGCAATAGATAAGAGTTTGATAGCTTATTCCTTAGACCGTGAGACCGTACTTATTGTTGCTTCGTAGGAGTGCTTTGAGAGCATCAAACGTTGTGTCTTATATAGCATGACAATAACGGTGTCCATCTTGGGTATTCCGAAAGAGCATCAAGACGTAAGGATCAAGAGCGGGATTTGTTCATTCTTGTAATGGAAAGATACTCTGGGCCCACTCGGTGATATTGCATCTATAATAGCTGCGCAGCTTATGACTAGGTCATGGAGATGTAATATCGCAGACGAGTTAATAACCTTCGTCGGAAACGAGATACAGCAAAGGCATCGGTGTGTCTACGATCATATCTCGGACAAGGTAGTATCGCAGAGACAAAGGGAATGAATATCATACTTATGGTTCAACGACGATATTCGTGGAATGCACAGGGGTCGTCATATATTTCCAGGTATCCCTGACGATCATTGGTGAGCGGAGTGTCTCGACCATGTCTGGAGTGTTCCCGAACCATAGCGTAACAAACTTAAGTTCTTAGCGACGCTAGGAGATAGGTTATGGAATTTTATATGTTTTTTGTTGGAGAGAAAGAAATGATCCGGAAAGAGTTCCGGTGGTCCGGAAGGAGTTCCGGGGAGCTATGGAAGTGTTCCGAGAATGTCCGAAAGTTGTTCGGGTGGTTCCGAAATAGTTTCGGAGTCATGGGATATTGAATTATATATAAATATATTAATTATGAATTAATGGGATTTTTATATTAATTTAATATTAATTAAATAAAGGAAAAAGGGGGCTCCCACCTAAATGGGCCCTAAGAGGGCCCAAGAGGGGGGGAGCCGCACCAAGCAAGGAAAGGGGGGGCTTGGGCCCCTAGTCCGAGTTGGACTAGGAGGGTGCGCCGGCCTCCCCCCCTCTCCTCCTTTTAGTCCCACATGGGGGAGCCAAGGGGGTTGGCACACCCCTTCCCCCTTTATATAGCAAGGCATATTAATTGATTTAATTCATAGGAAATTCAGTTAATTCCCAATTTCTCTCTCGATCCCGTGGTTCCCAAGTTGGAGCCGCGCCGAGCTGAGGAAGGGGGTCTCTCTCCACCTAAGCCATACCGCAGAGCGCCGTTGCTCTGCGGGATTCCAGATAAGATCTACTCCTGCGATTTCAGCTGGATCTGAATGACCGGGAGTTGTCGCCAGGCTCCGTATGTTTGCGAGTGCTCGGAAGCTACTCTATTGAGGAGCTTGGGCGACGTCTTCTCGCCCCCTGCAGCCGCCGCGCCACCCCCCTCTGCTGCCGGTGCGCCAGCCCCGGTGCTGGCGCTCTGCCTTCTTCCGCCCGACGCCCGTCGACGCAGATCATCGTCGACACCCCGGCGTCATCGACTCCGACATCGCGGCAAGTTCTCCGCGACCTCGAGGTCGGCTACGTACGACTTCATCGTCAACGCTTGTGCGGGAGCGTAATCCCCGCTATCGGTCTACATGGAGGTAATGTAACCCGTTCCGCCACCGTTATCGCATGTACTAGATAGATAGATCCTGGCTAGTTAGGGTTTCGTTCGCTAGAAAATTATTGTTTTCTGCACCGCAACCCCTTCAGTGGTATCAGAGCCGATCTATGCGTAGTACTGCTGGTACGGTTAGAACTCATGTTGAATGAGGGCGTCTTTCTTATATTTGCTACCCTCTAGCGTGCACTTGCGATGCCTTCGGTATTGAGTTGATGAAGCGGCCCGGACCGACTTTACGCGTACGCTTACGCGAGACTGGTTCCACTACTGACATACGGCTTGCACCGTATCTGTGGCTGGCGGGTGCCTGTTTCTCTCTCTCTAGTCGGCAAAGCATTTTCAATGGAGGGCCCGAAAGGGATGCTTAAACATGCAATTATACGATCGACGTTGTGGTACAAAGTTCATAGGTTGGGAAGCGATTCTCTTACGAATAAGCCTATTTGCCACGTAAAACTTGCAAAACTAGATAAAGCTAGAGGCGTCTAACTTTGTTTTGCAGAGGCGTTATTTCATGTGACATGGTTACGGTAAGTTTTGATATTACTCGTACTGTCGGAGGCAATGGAGGGCTCTGTAGACTCGGAGTCATGCCGGGGCGCCGGGGGCCAGGCACATGGCGCCATAAAGGTCCAGGCGCATCGACCATGTCACATCGCACTTCATTGCATCATTATTGCGTGCTGTTGTGTGTGCATCCTATTGATTGCTTATATGCTAGATATACAACGGTAGCGTCATAAATAGGATGATCCCTAACAAATACCAAAATTGTGTTCTCCCTCGTTGCGCACCACCAAGAAAGTTCTACGTTATGAGGCAGGCCGTGATGATCGGGTGTCACACATCTCGTCGTTCGCATACAGTGGGTGTAAGCCATGTTGCACGCGCAGGTCTTCGAGGTTTGATTGGCGAGCCTAGCATACTCAGAGGTATGGCCTCGGAACACGGGAAGATCGAAAGATCGAGCACGAGTCATAGAGTTGTTATGATCGACATGTTATGTCCACCTTTGAAGCTGTACTGCCGGCCGTGATGATCGGGGGTAGTATGGTGGATGAGGGTCGTGTCATCGCCATTATTATTTTAGGGATAATAATCTTGGTGAGGTGTGTTTTTGATAATGAGATTATAGGACTAAAACTCACCTACATATTATAAACTTAACCTTACCTCTTTTGCGGTCGCATCTGTAGACTACGCAACTATACTTCGGTTACTTCCTCAAGAGTCCGGATGCTACATTAGAAGCCGACGGGTCCAACTTCATCAGATGGTACAGGGGTTTTAGAAACATTCTCGAACACAACAACATTCTATATGTTCTCGATGAACCGGTAGGAGAAGGACCAGGAGATTCTGCTAGCGAGGAGGAGGAAGATGATTTCCGTAAGCGTCGAGACATATTCATTGAAGTGGAGATCACCATGACTGTATGCCTGGCACCCGAGTTGAAAGAGATGTTTCGACGCAAGGAGCCAAGCGTCATGATGGATGCGATAAAGACGCACTTCGGGGATGAATTAAAGCGTGAGCAATTCAGGCAGCTTAGAATGTTCCAGACCATTCACATGGAAGAGCATACCTGTCTGAAGACACATTTGAAGAGATTGTATGACATCTACTTCCAGCTGACGATGGTTTTCGATTACTGGATGGCGGATTCTTGCGCCATTCGGACTGTCTTGATATCTCTACCTCCTAGCTATGAGAAGCATGTACGTAAGTACATTTTGAAAGCCGACGATATGAACTTCTACGTATTCATACGTGAGTTCCAGTCTCTGAAGGTTGATTCCATCGAAGGAGAGATCTTCGATGCTACAGGTATATATTTGATATATGAAGAATTATGAATTCGCCCATGGTATATGATGAAATTTTGATAATTGCTCTGTTTGTGAAACAGGTCCTGATTATCACGTATATGCGGCGCAGTTTGATATGACCTGGCGCTGTAGCTGGTAGTCAAGGAGTTGATGGCCTTTTGGTGTTCACGTCCTCAAGTTATCATAGTTATCATCAATAGTTTTTGATACGATCTTTTGTAATAGTGAGCGAGTGTGTGTGTCTTGATTGTTGCAAGACAAAGTTATTCATGTAATAAGACAAGATCAGTTGTTTTATGTAATAGAACAAGTCAATTGTTTTATCTTATGAATAAAGTTTCCACATCTCAGTTACATTGATTGTATGATAAGTATTCATAATTGTAGATATGATGAAATATCTTGTCCCATGAACAATAGGTTCTATTGCTAGAATAAACATCATCGAGTTTAGTCATAAAAGCAATGAAAGAAGTAATGGATGTCTTTTGGTCCATTTAAGTATTTCGAGTGCTGAATTGATTAAGCTTGAAATCAAGTATTGAAGTTGCAATACTAGCAGAAATTAATTGAGTATCATTTTAAATGATTAATTAATGATGTTTATTGTTTGATCCGAATTCCTCCATGATTTTGGCAAGTAGGAGTATTTGCCGTGGAGTCTGAGATTAATTTGATATTGGATCAAATGGGGTTTTTCAGAAGAAAGATTTGTGAACATTGTGTTCACAGAATTCGATCGAGGACAGTGTTTTGGATTATGTTTTCAACACAAGAGACTTGTGGAAATTTGCTTCACAAAATTATAATGTCACATATAGTGATATGTGGGGAATTATAATCATGCTCTGTTTTAAATAAAGTGTGGCTTGTCAGAATCAGTCTTAGAATCTCCTTATACGTTCTAAACATTATAGTCGATGTCCACTTTAGGAAATAGATATTTTTCTCAGCAAGAATTCGTAGGGAATTCGTAGGATCGACAGTTGTGTCGACATGTATATGATTATGCGATAATTCGGAATATACATGAGCGGTTCTTTGTAGATTGCTCGCATTAGACGAGAGTGTATTCCAAAATCAATCAGAAACAAAGTTCAGTTTGTTGTCTGTGTAATTCCGAGAAAAGATGACTTTTCGAATTATGATTTATGGATTGAAATTAGAAGTTTGGAATAAAGTGTCAGACTTATGTTGGAAGATGTTCCAAAGAGTATATGTCTGCTAATGAATATTTGGTGATTAAGAGTGAGGGAGACTAGAAAATTGTTTTCTGCTTGCAATCCTCTTCATAAAGATCATAATATTTTCATGAAAGAAACTTCTAAATAAAGTGCTGTTATATTTAATATTGCTGTCAGGTCACAGCACTGTATTAAGTACTTCGGATCTTGTTGACAGATCAAGGTGCACTTTATGAATACAAAGAAAGTTGAGAAAATATCAGAATACGAACAAAGGCTCTTCAGCCTGGAAATCCAAGTTACGTTTAAAAGGATTAAGAGAGTAATTTTTGCTGCAATTCTTATTAGAGGAATAAGATTGTTTGATCGTCATATAAGATGTTATATGATAAATGTGACTATAAGAAAGACGCGATAGCATGTCTTGTCAAGAAATGTGTCTTGGACAAGATCAAATTTGTTGACTACATTTATGTAGACATGCTTGAAGTCTGAGTGATTTGTATTAATGTAATACTGTAGTTTGTATTAAATTCGAATTGATAAGTGGATCAATGATTTTGGTTAACCAAGATGTCGATTTAAGTGGGAGTCGTAGTTAGTTTACTCAGGTGGAATATGTATGAAACATATTTTTGAGTGGGAGCTCAGGAACTCAAATATGTGGATAACACATTTTTGAGTGGGAGCATGTGTTGACAAATATGTGGAGACATAGTTTGAGTGGGAGTCGAATTTATTTTGTGTAGTTAACACATTGTGAAAATGTACCAATAGAATAGGATGAAGTTGTAAAACTATTTAAAAGTTAGTGTCTATTTTGAAATAGAACGGGAATTTTTTAAATAGTTAGTCGAGTTGTGTTGGATTATATCTGAGAAGTCAGGATAGAATCAAAAGGATGGTCCTTTGGAATCCAATTGGTCATTAAGAGTAATGATGCATGAAAGTAATGGTTGTATGACATGTGGGTCTATTATGTAATATTAGACATCATACAGAAACCATATTATCTGCTCGATGAAATATAACCGATGCTCTTGGAATAAGAGCAGTTATGAAATTAAATTTGGAATTTATTGGAAGTAGAAGTGTGTTAGTTAAGGGATTGACATTTGAATGTCAAATTTTCTACATTGGTGTGAAAGTATGTAGATATCGCGAGTTTGTAATTGTTACAAGGGGCTCTGCATGGCTGAGTGTGTTTTTCAGGGCAGTTATCTGGTTAGTATAATCAGAGTAAGCGCTGGGAAGCAGAAGTCTCACTTAGTTACGGTATTTGCATATATGTTGTTAAACAACATGATGATATCAAACAAGTTGATGCCAGTGAATCGCGAAAGCATGTACAATCACGGATTGTGCAGTAACACTTTTCCACGAGCAAGCATTATCAAATGATTCTTATTTGATAAGGGATTCTGATAAAGTAAAATGCAGCTAGTTTATTTGTACTCTAGTGCAAGTGGGAGACTGAAGGAGATATGCCCTAGAGGCAAATAAATAAGTAGTATTTATTGCATTATCTCATAAGTTTATAATAGGTTTATGTATTATGCTATAACTGTATTAATCGGAATTATTAATACACGTGTGATACATAGACAACCAGGTCCCTAGCAAGCCTCTATATGAGCTAGTCCATTGGGCAACAGTTGATCGAGATTCCCGATCAAGGACAATGAGGTCGGTTGACAATGGGGTCATCTTGTTTATAGAATAAGGTGATGGACATACGCAAAGTATTGCAATAAGATCGTATTACGATGTTTGTCATTTGCAATAGATAAGAGTTTGATAGCTTATTCCTTAGACCGTGAGACCGTACTTATTGTTGCTTCGTAGGAGTGCTTTGAGAGCATCAAACGTTGTGTCTTATATAGCATGACAATAACGGTGTCCATCTTGGGTATTCCGAAAGAGCATCAAGACGTAAGGATCAAGAGCGGGATTTGTTCATTCTTGTAATGGAAAGATACTCTGGGCCCACTCGGTGATATTGCATCTATAATAGCTGCGCAGCTTATGACTAGGTCATGGAGATGTAATATCGCAGACGAGTTAATAACCTTCGTAGGAAACGAGATACAGCAAAGGTAGTATCGCAGAGACAAAGGGAATGAATATCATACTTATGGTTCAACGACGATATTCGTGGAATGCAAAGGGGTCGTCATATATTTCCAGGTATCCCTGACGATCATTGGTGAGCGGAGTGTCTCGACCATGTCTGGAGTGTTCCCGAACCGTAGCGTAACAAACTTAAGGTCTTAGCGACGCTAGGAGATAGGTTCTGGAATTTTATAGGTTTTTTGTTGGAGAGAAAGAAATGATCCAGAAAGAGTTCCAGTGGTCCGGAAGGAGTTCCGGGGAGCTATGGAAGTGTTCCGAGAATGTCCGAAAGTTGTTCGGGTGGTTCGGAAATAGTTTCGGAGTCATGGGATATTGAATTATATATAAATATATTAATTATGAATTAATGGGATTTTTATATTAATTTAATATTAATTAAATAAAGGAAAAAGGGGGCTCCCACCTAAATGGGCCCTAAGAGGGCCCAAGAGGGGGGGAGCCGCACCAAGCAAGGAAAGGGGGGGCTTGGGCCCCTAGTCCGAGTTGGACTAGGAGGGTGCGCCAGCCTCCCCCCCCCTCTCCTCCTTTTAGTCCCACATGGGGGAGCCAAGGGGGTTGGCACACCCCTTCCCCCTTTATATAGCAAGGCATATTAATTGATTTAATTCATAGGAAATTCAGTTAATTCCCAATTTCTCTCTCGATCCCGTGGTTCCCAAGTTGGAGCCGCGCCGAGCTGAGGAAGGGGGTCTCTCTCCACCTAAGCCATACCGCAGAGCGCCGTTGCTCTGCGGGATTCCAGATAAGATCTACTCCTGCGATTTCAGCTGGATCTGAATGACCGGGAGTTGTCGCTAGGCTCCGTATGTTTGCGAGTGCTCGGAGGCTACTCTATTGAGGAGCTTGGGCGACGTCGTCTCGCCCCCTGCAGCCGCCGCGCCACCCCCCTCTGCTGCCGGTGCGCCAGCCCCGGTGCTGGCGCTCTGCCTTCACCCCGGCGTCATCGACTCCGACATCGCGGCAAGTTCTCCGCGACCTCGAGGTCGGCTACGTATGACTTCATCGTCAACGCTTGTGCGGGAGCGTAATCCCCGCTATCGGTCTACATGGAGGTAATGTAACCCGTTCCGCCACCGTTATCGCATGTACTAGATAGATAGATCCTGGCTAGTTAGGGTTTCGTTCGCTAGAAAATTATTGTTTTCTGCACCGCAACCCCTTCAGCGTGGCCACAAGGCCAAGTTGGTAGCTCGTGAATGAGTGTTCCGTGTGTAATAGACTGAGCTCCTTATTGTAATGTAAGACCTCGCAGGGTATTCGGCATATTGACTGTTTTCTGTTTCTATGAATTGTTCAAGCCACATTAGTTTTCTTGTCTTCCTTGAGATCATGCTGTCGATTCCGCTGAGTGAGTCGTATGTGATTTATGCAGTAATAACCGAGTCTCAAGTCCCGAGTCTACTGGATGAGTGTGCATGTATGATCTTTGAGTAAGACCCAGCCCCCGAGTCCGTCGGGTTGGTTATATGTGTTTATAAACTTTTTAGGTAAGACCCAGCCCCTGAGCCCGTCGGGTGGGTTTATGTGTTTATGAACCCTTTAAGTAAAGCCCAGCCCCCGAGCCCGTCGGGTGGGTTTATGTGTGTGACCAAGATGTTGTAGCAAAGTATCATTTATTGATAATATCTGGCCCGTAGACCGCCTCATTAAGAACCTTCCAGTCCCCGTGGGTACCCTGGTAAGGAAAACAGCGCGTTTGGAATCTACTGCGACTTTTACAATGATTTGTCGAGAGACCTATGCATAGAAACGACGTAAGTGTGCCACATTCCATGGGTTATGTGATAGTTCTCCCGTCTGTGCATGCATCATTCGATAAACTCCTCCTGGTGGTGACGCGAGTTTGTGGACTTTCTTCTGTTTTAGTCGCAAGATCAAGTCACCTACCCGTTAATATGAATGGTCCTTCCCATGGTGACGCGAGTTTGTGGACTTTCTTCTGTTTTAGTCGCAAGATCAAGTCACCTACCTCGAAGGTCCTTGGTCGGAGACGTCGACTGTGATAGTTTCTCAGGTCCTGCTGGTAAACAGCTGTGCGGGACAAAGCTGTGCCGCGTGCTTCATCTAGTATATCCAAGGCGTCCTCTTGTGATACATTTGCCTCTTTCTCTTCGTATGCTTCTATTCTTGGTGCGCCCAATTTTATCTCTGGTGGCAGGACTGCCTCTGCTCCGTAGACCATAAAGAATGGCCAAAGTACTGCTGGTAGATCCTCGACCCAAGCACTCGCGGCTCTTTTGAGTGGAACTAGTAGTCTTTTCTTGATGACTGCGCATACGAGGCCGTTTGCTTTCTCGACCTGTCCATTAGACTGCGTATGCGCTATTGATGCGTAGTTGAGTGTGATATCCCACTCTTTGCAAAAGGTTTGGAATTCCTCCGCCGTGAAGTTTGTGCCGTTGTCTGTGATGATGTTGTTCGGAACACCAAAGCGATAAACTATGGATTGTATGAACTTGACTGCTGTGGATGCTGTTGAACTTGTGATTGGGATTGCTTCAATCCACTTTGTGAATTTGTCGACTGCTACCAGTAGGTGTGTATGTCCTCCAGGCGATGATTTTTTGAGTGGTCCCACGATATCGAGCCCCCATTGGGCGAACGGCCATTTTAATGGTATGGTTTTGAGTGCTAATGCTGGCGCGTGGGGTTTTATTGCAAATTTTGAGCACCTGATGCATCTTCTGACGATATCTTCGGCGTCTTTGAGTGCAGTAGGCCAGTAGAATCCCGCTCTGAAGGCTTTAGCTACCAGCGATCGACTTACAGCATGATGTCCACAAGTTCCTGCATGAATGTCACGGAGTATGGTTTTGTCGTCCTCTAAATCTACGCACCTTTGGAAGATACCAGACGTGCTTCGCTTGTAGAGTTCGCCGTTGATAACGGTGTATGCTTTTGCTCTTCGAGTAATCCTTCTGGCTTCTGCCGTGTCGTCTGGTAGCTCCTCTCGGAGCATATATGCTAAAATTGGCTCGGTCCTGTCTGGAGTCACATGATCGCCTTGGCATAAGAGGATTTCGACTTATGGGTCTAGTGTGCTAGGTGTGCTACCTTCTATGGTTTCTTTTAAATTTGCCGTTGACCGCTTCTTGTGGATCGATCTGTGCCTGATGCGTTCGAGAAACACACCTGGTGGGACTTGCGCCTTAGTCGACCCAATGTTGGCTAGCATGTTTGCTTCCTCATTGCTTTCTTGTACGATATGCCGTAGCTCACAACCGTCGAAGTCGCCTTCCAGTGTGTTGTATAAATCGGGATATGCGATCATATTGTCCGCTATGGCGTCGCAATCCTTCATTGTCTGCTGTACCACCAAGTTTGAGTCGCCATATATCATCAGTCGAGTGCATCCCAATGCTTTAGCCATTCGTATGCCATGTATTAGACCTTCATATTCGGCCTCGTTGTTGGATGGCGTTGGGAAATCCATTTGGAGTACGTATTTCAGTTTGTATCCTATTGGGGATATCAGTACTACCCCTGCTCCTGCCGCTTCGTTTTTCTTGGAACCATCGAAATACATTGTCCATGAATTGGATATGTTTGGTGTTCCTGGTAATTGCGATTCGATCCACACCGTGGTAAAATCTTGCAGCACTTGGGCTTTGATAGCTTTTGTGTGATCGTATGTTATCCCGAGTGGCCCCATCTCAATAATCCATTTGGCGACTCGTCCTGTTGCGTCTGGATTGGTGAGTATGTCTCCGATTGCTGATTTGCCGATCACCGTTATTGGGTGTTCCGTGAAGTAGTGGCGTATCTTACTTGTCGTTATGAATACTGCATAGGCTAGTTTTTTAAAGTGTGGATATCTTTGCTTCGATAGGGATAACACCTCGCTGATGTAGTAGACTGTGCTTTGCACACTCTGGGCTTTTCCTTCTTCCATGCGCTCGACTACCAGTACTGTGCTGACCACTCTGTTTGTTGCTGCCACATAAAGGTATAGTTGCTTCTTTTCCTTTGGCGCTGCTAGAATGGGAGGTTTAGTTAGTGTTGGCTTGAGGTCTATGAAAGCCGCTTCTACTTCTTCTGTCCACTCGAATTTGTCTGCCTTCTTCATCAGTCGATAAAGTGGTAGTGCTTTTTCGCCTGCTTGCTGATGAACCGACTGAGGGCTTCCACTCTTCCTGCAGTTGTTGTACTTCATATAGCTTGGTGGGCCTTTTCATCGTTAGTATAGCCTGTTTCTTATCTGGATTTGCTTCGATTCCTCTTGCTGATACCAAGTATCCCAAGAGTTCTCCTGCCGGGACTCCAAAGGTGCACTTTTCTGGGTTCAGTTTTATGCTATAGCTACTGAGGTTGTCGAATGTCTCCCTTATGTCTGCTAGTAATGTGCATTCCTTTCTTGATTTGATCACTATGTCATCGACGCAAACTTCCACATTTTTGCCGATCTGTGTTTTCCAACAGTTTTGCATCATTCGTTGGTAGGTAGCTCCTGCATTTTTTAGGCCGAAAGGCATTGTAGTGTAGCAGTAAACTCCGAGTGGAGTTGTGAAGGATGTCTTTTCTTGGTCTTCTTGCTTCATTCTTATCTGATGATATCCAGAGTATGCGTCCAAAAATAACAGCCGGGCGCATCCCGCAGTAGAGTCGACAATCTGGTCGATACAGGGTAGTGGGAAGTGGTCCTTTGGGCAGCATTTGTTTAGCCTTGTGAAGTCGATACAAATTCTTGTCTCGGTTGTTTTCTTCTTCTCGACTATCACGGGGTTGGCGACCCATTCAGATTTCTTTATCTCTCGAATAAATTTTGCTTTGAGCAACTTGTCTACATGCTTCTCGATGGCTTCTCTTTTAGGTCCTGATACACGTCGTACCTTTTGTTTGACGGGTCCTATTCCTGGACTGAGTTGGAGAGTGTGCTCGGCGAATTCCCTGGGTACGCCTGGCATGTCATCAGCTGACCATGCAAACATATCCCAGTTCTCATGGAGGAATTCGATGAGCGCGCCTTCCTATGTGGGAGGCAAGCTTGTCGATACTTTGACTGTTTTTGCTGATTCCGTTGGGTGGACCTGGTGCGTCTGAGTGTCGTCTGCGGTGTTGAATATCTTGCATGTGGCCTGCTTTTTGTACTCAGGCATGTAGATTGTGTCGCTGAGAAGCGAGAGTTCTTCCAATGTTTTCTCTGCTCCAAATGTTTCAGAGATTTTGTGGAAGTCTCGGTCGCAAGCGTCTGACCTTGTAAAGTTTCCACTAACCGTAATTATTCCTTTTGGACCTGGCATCTTCAATTGTAAATATGCGTAATGTGGTACTGCAATAAATTGGGCAAACGCCGTTCGTCCGAGTATAGCATGGTATTGTGATCTCCAGTCGACAACTTCGAACTCCATTGTTTCGGTGTGGAAATGTGTCGCATCTCCAAATGTGACGTCGAGCTGTATTGTGCCTTTTGGCACAATGGCTTTGCCTGGAACTATGCCATGAAAACTATTTGACGATGGAGGTAAGTTGTCGACTGACCTGTTCATTCTTCGTAGTGTGTCGGTGAAGATGATGTTGATGCCACTCCCTCCATCCCTGAAGACCTTAGTCATGTTGTAACTTCCTATTTGGCTTCTAACACTAGAGCGGAATGACCTGGCCTGTATACAGATGGCGGGTGATCCTCCCGACTGAATGTAATTGATGTTTCAGATCCGTGGAGGTACTCTGGTACAGTGGTGCATTGACTGCCATATTAACATGTCTGGTATGCAATTTCTGTTGCCTGTTTGACGGTCGCCCTTTCTGGATCATGTACGTTTGCCTCTGATGGCCCAAGTGTTGACCGGTCGACTGTTGGTGTGTGTGATATATAGCTCCTGCAGCTTGACCGTTAGGGTCATATGGCGGTGGTGGTGGTAGTGCTGCGCCTTGTGGTGCAGGTACCATGTGCTCGAATGTATTCCTCCTATGCTTTCTTGCGTACTCGATTGCCAATTGCTCAAACTCTCGACAATTTTCAATCGTGTGACTAGAGATTAATCTTCCCGTCTCTGGGTCCTTGAATAAGTGCAGCCTGCATGGATTATGTATCTTTGGGTCCAAGCGTTGTTGCCTGTCTTGTTTATGGTAGCTTCCTTGTTGTCCATGATCCCTGTTGTCACGCCGACCGACTGGCCTGTCGTTCTTGTAGCCGCTTCTGGTTTCTCGACCGTTGTCTTGCTTTCTGTCGTTTTGACTATGATTATTATTTGAGAATCCTGCCGCCATGAATTTGACATTACCTTTGTCTCTACTGTCGTGGTTGCGTCATCGTCGTTTCTTCCCTATCCCAGCGATCTCGACTGTCTCGGTGGTCACGACTGTCCCGTCTGTCGTGATGCCGCTGTGGTGAATGTGGAGTTTTGTCCTGGACTGCGTCTTCACCATCTGCCCACTTGGTTGCTACCTTCATAAGTTCTGCCATGTTTTTTGGTTTTTGTCGTCCGAGTGCCTCTCGGAAATCCTTCCTAAGGACTCTGTTTGTATAGGCGTCCATGGCTCAGTCCTCTGATAGTGCGCCCACCGAGTTTCGAATGGAGGTCCACCTTCCGATATAAGATATGAGTGTTTCGTCTGTCCTTTGCCGACATGCTCTTAGTTCTTCAAAAGTTTTCGACCTTTCACAGAGAGGATCGAAATATTTTATGAAGTCTTCCTTGAAGTGATCCCAAGAGTCGTAGGCTCCCTTGGGTAAAGACTTGAGCCAGTCGCGGGCCGTGCCTTGCAGCATCAACTGTCTGTATTGTAGTGCTGTCGTTGTTGTTCCTCGTTGGCATATGACTGCCAGTTTGTAATCTTCAAGCCATCCCAAGGGTTCTTGCTTTGAGTTGAATTTTGGCATGGTTGGTAGGACGAACTTCTTTGGGAGTTTTGTTTCTTGAATCCGTCGAGTGAAGCATTGTGCTCCGCATGGTCCTGCATTGCGATTGTTAGGTGACTTCCGACCACCTGATCCTCTGGATCTGCTTCTTGATCTGCGAAGGCTTGAACTTCTCCTGCTGCTGCTACGCTGAGGACTGCGACTTGAGCGCTCTCTTGAGCGGCTTCTGCCACGCCTTCTCCTTCCTCCATCGACCAGTTCTTTTGCTGCGATTTCCAGGGCCTTCATTTGTTGTAGATATCTTGCCTCAGCTGGGTCGATGGTTTTCCTGCTTGGAGGCATGCTCCTATGGATATGAGGGCCCCTTCTGCTGTTTTCGGCTAGATTATGCCATCAGAGTCGACGGTTAGGAACGAATTGTTCAGGTTTCGCGTGATGTCTGCCCTTTCGTGTTCAGGGATTCTGTCGAGTCTGGATTTGCGTCGCGCTTCAGTTGCTCCAGTAGAACTCATCGATAGTTGTCGTCTGCGAGCGCTTGATATGCTTGCTTGCCTTTTTTGCTCTTCGGGTGTTGCCCTGTATTGCTTTAAGCGTTGTGATTCCTGTCAGTTGAAGTAGTTGTATGTTGCCAACTCGTTTGGAGATGCATCTGCTGGGATCATTATGCCCTCTTCGACGAATTTTGTTATTTTCTCTGCTGTCTCTGCTGAGATGTCTAGAGTGGTTGTGCCGTCTGGCAGGGTGACTGTGCACGGGTACTCGACGGGCTGTCGATTGGCCACGTTTTTTGATGTTTCTGCTGCCGTCGCTACGTAAACTTGTCGTGGCATGCGATATGTGTAGTCAGACTATTCTTCATATGCTGCACCGTCGTTACTGCTCTGCTCTATGTTTTTGTTGCCTTCGTCATCTTCTTCCTGTTGTGTATGTTCATCATAGTCGACGGCAGTATGTTTTGGCGACTGGATCTCTGTTGCCTTCGTCAGCTAGATGTATGCTGTCTTCTGTGGGTCATGATACACTGGTAGGTGAAAGCTTTCTTCAGGAGCGTCGATATGCATATGATCTTCGGTTGGGTTGATATGGAAGGTCGACTGCACTTCTTCTTCCATTTCGTTTTGCTTTATGAATTCGTTGAATTCCTTTGTGGACATGGACCCTGCTATGGATGAGATCGGATCGATCTGTGACGTCGGCGCTCCAGTGATTCCAGCCGAAGCTGCCGATATGGTCATGTCGTGAACTGAGGCAGTCGATGGTTCCTTCTCTTCAGGGAACTCATCTGCCATGAATTTGTTGAATTCTGCGGATGTCATTGACTCTGTTGCAGATTGTGGCAGCGGGATCAGATCGATCTGTGTCGAGGTATTTTCTTTCCCTGCTGCAGATGCGATCTTAGTCGATTTCTCCTGAGGTGGCTGAGTTGCGATCTGTTCGGCTAAATCCTGCACACCAAGCTGATCAATAAAGAAATTATGTTCTCCAATAGTAAGACTAAAACCTGAATCAAGATTGGAGTAGATCTCCTAAGCTTCGGGTGAGTATGGCCTGATCCTTGCTGGCGATGCTGCAATGTTGTTGCTGATGTGGATCCTTTTGAAGTAGTCGGCGGATCGCCGTTTGAAATTTGGACCGAAAAATCCGTGGATCCAACACCACCTGTTTCCACAGACGGCGCCAATTGACGAGGGATGTCCCCATAAATACCCATGGTTACTAGCCTAGGGTAAGAGTTATGAGGTAGAGAACGCGTGGTGTTGGTAGATTCGTCAGCTAACAAGCAGGAATTACCCAGGTTCGGGGCTCTTGGGTGAGGTAAAACCCATACTCCTGCTTGTGTGTTATTAATTGTGTATATGCGGCGAGTACAGGGGTCTAGCAAGATGTCGATCTTGCTAGGGTTTTGTGGTTCTGGTTAGGCGTGTCCTTTGTCGATCACCCTCCTGTCCTTTAAAGGGGGTACAGGTCTCGGGTCGTAACCGACTAGGACTACATGTATGGAAAGTATTACCGACTATGATATCTATAGTAAGAGATCTTCGACTTGGTCTTCGCTTGATGGGCTTCCTCAGCCTGTTGACAATTGGGGTTTAGTCATTACGTGCACCAGGTACCCACACGAAGGGGTACCCGTTTGGTATAACCTTTACAGACGGCGGAAGGACAGAGGGAACAAGAAAGGAGGCGTGTGACGACCCAGGAGTATGTTTTTGTGCTTAAAGAGTCAATCTGTCAGATGTTTGTAGTGTATATCCAATTCCTGAACTTATGACACGGTGAGCTAATCTCGAAGGTGGTTTCCAATCTGCAGGGAGATAGGCATTACCAATTCCACCTCCGGCACTATCCAACAATTGCATAGCTCCGGTGTTGCCTCGCGTGCTCCCTCTCCTTAAGGAACTCACTAAGTTATGGTTCTCCATGCCAAGTATTGCATCCATGTCTCCTTTAATTTGCCTTACATTTGTGTCTTCATCAATCCTGGTTAGTGCACTCTACGTGTTCGTGTTAATGCCTCCAAGAACTTACTCTTTTTAAGATAGACTGGACAATATGGCCCATTTCAACAAGTGGAATATGGAATCAACTGATTAGGAGGCATTGATCTTGTCTTCTGAAGGTATTGAAATATATCACAATGAGCTGACACTTCCCAAAAATAAATTGTATTGCACATAAAGTGCATGTCTCTAATCTGCTGCCATTGTGAAGATGAGCAAGTATGTGAATATTTCTTAACAAATTTCAGAAGAGCAAAATGATGTCATGGTTGTACTGCTGCGGTGGCATTTTGTTCGCTATGTATTCTGTATCATGGTGTAAAGCTGAATTTGTTCTCATGATGAAGTATCTCTTTTGGTACTTGATACAGCCATACTACTCATGTTACTTTTGTTTTAGTTAGATTTTCAGTTGATAATACAAGTATGAGAATGACAGTTGTTTAGTACTTCTTGCAAAGATATAAATACAAACTTGAGCGCCCTGCTTGCAATATTGAAATGAGTATCAGCCTGTATATTTGACTGTGGAGGTACATTATGCATGAACCCTTCCTCATATAGTCTATTCACTGTATAAGGGCAAAGGTAATCTAAAAACTTAATGCCAAACTTAATGATGCTCAATTGTGCTACTTAATCAAGAAGAATATGTGCTTAGGTGCAACATCCCAAAATCTCAAAAATTTGAAACTTGCATTCATACACATTCATCATATAGGCATGGCATTTGAATCGCAAAAAGTATTAAACTAAAATTTATTTATAACTTTAAACAGGTGGTTTTTCCATAAAAGCTTATTAATTGCACTCCTTATATTATTTATTTTATTTATTTGTGTACAAGACTAAAGTCTAAAATTCCTAAATTTAATAAGCTTTCCAAAACATAATTATAGGAATTTTTCAGAAAAGTATTGATAAAGTTTAAAAATAGATTTTGTTTATTAATTGATTTAAAATAAATTCGAGAGAGAATGAATAGCCTGGCCGGCCCGGCTACTATCGCTCGCGCGCGTGTAGATAACGGCCCAGCAGCCCGCTCCAGCCGCGCGCTCCTCTCCTCTCTCGCTGATAGGTGGGTCCCACCTGTCAGCCGTCTTCAACCTCCATCCGGAGATCACGCCGGAGACGAATCCGAACTGGACCGATTTACTGCCGTTTTCGACGCGATTGGTTTCCCCGACCTCACCCTATTTATCCCCCACCTAGCCACCTCACAAACCCATCCCAAACCCTAACCATACCGCCGCCGGGCTGCTCGGGATCGGGCCGCCGACGCCGCCATTGCCGCCAGGCGTTTTGCACGAACTCGGTAAGAACCGAGCACCTCCAGCGCTTCTGCGTCTCCCCCTCATTTGGCCCTCTCCTCACACATCTTTTAAACCTCCCCGTTTGTCTCCTACCGGAGCCTGGCACCGTGTCCGTCAGCGACCGAGGCCACCGCCGCCGTCCGCGACTCCGGCGATGAGAAGGGGAGGAACTCCGATGCCACCGCCACACCATCGTCATCGCCTCGTCGTCCCCTACCCGTAGGTACGCTCCGTTCGTCCCGGGACCTTGTTTTTCGCCGAGAATGGCCGAGGCCGTTTCCACGTCACCGCCACAGTTTGTGGTCGCTGGCGTAACGCCGGTGAAACCCGTCGCCCGGTTTTGGCCAATTAGATCTGGGCCGTTGGATCTCAATGCAACGGACCCCTTTTTATTTAATTTTTTGATACGGTTAGATTTATCATGTGCGTTCGTTTTAGCTAGATCGGACGGCCGTCCGCTCGATCCGAGCCGAACCGGTACCGGCCAATCACATCGTGCCGCGTGGCCATATTTTTCTTTTAATTTCCCCAGCCGAATTAAAAAACCAGAGAACAAATCAAACTTTGAAAATTCATATCTTTTAAACCGTAAGTCCAATTTTGGTAAACTTTATCTTCCTGGAATCAGAAAAATGTGTAGAGTTTATTAAAATTATGTTTGTATATTATTGCACGATTAAATTATAATGTTTTTACAGATTCATTAAATTTTGTTTTGGGCATATTTCCATTTAGAAATTGATAACACTTAAGTGAATATTTGTTTAAATAAAATTTGCTAAAACTCTCTGTCTATAAGAACCTATTTTCTCACCCCCTGAGAGTTTGTAATTAACCTCATATTCTAACGGTCGTTACAATACGAACATATACAAAATTTGATTATGTTAAATGTGATGCATAAAAAATTGATCATATTTCATCATTGCAATTGATAATAAAAAGAGGATAACTAAGATTGTTTTTTTTCCAAGTTATTAATTGTGATTCCTGCATTTATTCATGCATAACATAATTTTCTTGAATTGCATTGTGTATGTTGATTTGGCTGTTTATTTCGGTGTTATTGTGTGAATTAGATTGCGAAGAGTGTGAAGCCTATCGTGAGAGTTGCACCAACCAGAACCACTGTCAAGGCAAGTGACTTCATAAAATACCTATTATTTTTATTCTATTGCATTACTAGTATTTTTAAGTAGTATGCATGATAGGTTTTTGTGAGAATTGTAGTATGCTATGCAAGCCAGTTAGTTTACCCTTTAGAAATTCCTGTTAGTAACCTATTATAATTTAGTGGAAATACATGCTGCAAAAATGATTGTTTCATGTGAGATGTGATAAGTGAAAATTCCACTAAAATAATTTACCGCCTGGGTAGATTGGTTTGATCGAGAAGCTTTCATGTTGTGTGGCTACTCAGGGGTCGGGTCTGCGGCGGCCTGAGTTTGCTCACTTGTGGATGGCCACCCAGGGCTATGAGATTTGATGTTGCACTGCGTATAGTCGCTTATAGTGCAGCCATTAGTCATTATGGGCTCTGTCTTGATGGAGTATGTTGGTGTTGACCTGGGTCGGATGTGCCAAGGGTGGTAGTTGGGATAGGTTGGGCCGTGGACTCCGTCTACTCGGGAAGACAACTTCTGAAAAGTCTCGTCTCGATCTTCTCCTTTTCCTTCTCACTAAATGAGTGTAGAGGATAGTTTGGGTTGATTGAGTCTAATGGTGAAAGTGCACATACTCTCGAGAGTTGAAACCTAAGATCTTAGGCGTGTCCCCGGCATCGGACAATTAGAGTGACTACACAAGGCTGTCTTATGAAAATCTCTTCATTCCAATTTCTTAATAAAACTTTGATGGGTGAACATGGGTAGAAGACACGGATTCGTCCGGGATGTCACATAAAGAGAAGTTATTGTTTCAAAAAAACTGTTTAACAAAAGTAGGAGCACTTGCTTTGCGCAATAACCTTGAGCTCCACCAGCCAAATAAACATATAGATATAGCTTAGTAGAATATTAGAAATTAGAGTCACTTGCCACCACAATTCAATTGTGCTGACCCTTTATAGCTGGGCTGCAACTAAACCTTGCATATTGTTCGGATGAGGAGTAAGGGGGTCGTCTTCGAGCTACAACCAACATGATTGCCAGTGGCTTCATGGAGATGATGTAGCTCCATGTTCTCTTTAGAATTGCGTATGAACTCTGAATAAATAGTGAACTATCTATTTATTTAGCTAGCGCTTCAGCTATGCAAAGTTGTAAGGAATATTGTTTTTGGAACATTCGTTCACGGTTGTAATAATTTGACATTCTACTGTGATATTACTTCTTATTGGAAAATATGAGACTTGTGTGATCCAAGTCTTCTGCATGATTCATACCCACCATTTCTTTCTTAAGCAAGGGTGCTACAGATGGTATCAGAGCATAATGTTGCCTGTAGGCTCGAAAACCCCTAGGATTGGATACAACCCAAAAGTAAATATTTTAAATCAATAAATTTCGAATTTGAAATTTTATTAAGACTTTTTCCTTTCTTATATTATTTTCCTTGCCTTGTACATTTCTTAACTTATTGTTTTCATCTCATTAATCCTTTCCCCTTAAAAATTTTTTTGTAGATGAAGGACTTCACTCGTGAGATGTCCCCGCAGAAAGGAGACCAGTACTACTTTAGTGACCAGCTCCTCAGTATTACCAAGACCTTGAAGTTGATGCCGCGAGTCTTCAGGGGCAAACAAGTTATGTCTGAGGATTATCCTGAAGGTCGCTGGAAGATCGAGGAAGAAGTTCTTCCTCGTCTTGAGCCACCTGGGTCGCAACCAATCCTCTTCCGGTCCATGTACCCCAACTGGAAGAATGGAGTGGAGATGGCAATGCTGGAAACCTTGTCCCGCATCATTGAGCAGTTCTATGACGAGATCAAGCCCAACCCGTCTTTCGTCACTTCGCCAGGCGGGGTAGCATTGGACAACCCGTTCAACCCCCACTTAGGGGTCTAAATGAGAAGCATCATGGAGATCTCGGAGCTCATTGCCATAACCTGGATATACTTCTGGGTAAAGAGATTTTCTACATGGCTGACTTAAGGCGTGTTCACCGTTACGTTAAAAGGAGCTAAGAGGAAGAGAAGGATATCCTTTGTGATGAGAACCAGTTGCTGTATGAGGAGAACAAGAAGCTTGGAGCCAAGATTGAGCGACAAGACGATAGGATTGCGCAGAAGGATGCCCACATTCTGGCTTTGCAAGCACAATGTGCTCATTTGTGTGAGCAACTAAGCCAAATGGAACTCCAGGAAAAGAAGAACACCCCCCTTGACGTCCCAGAGCCCCTATTGATAACCTATCCCAAAGAGGACGCACCCAAGGAGGCCACGGATGGCAAGAAGCGCAAGTGCAGGAACAACCGTAAATACATCAATAGTTTCAAGGTTTGGTTAGAGACACCACTAGTTATCTTATTTTGCGAGTTATTTCCTTATCGTATCGAAGTTTGTATTGACCTACCAAATTGTGGTGAGGCAGTACGTTAGCATAATATTTGAACCTATGTCCTCTCTTGGTATTCAAAATCTATAAAATTCGAATTTATAAAATATTTCGAGTATATTTATGGGTTGTTGTTTGGTGTGTTTCTGTGGTTTGTATATTGTGCATGGGTAGATTATCCTTTAGTCTCTTTCTATCTATGCTTACCCATGCTCAAACCATACAGATGCCTCCGCATCGTGATCCCGAGAACAACAACAATGCCAACGAAATGATGCAGCAAATGATGGCAGCTCAGACACAGTTGATGACCATGATGGCTCAGTTCATGGCAAATCAGAACAATCCACCACCACCCCCACCCCCGCCCCCACCACCACCCCCTCCCCAAGTTGATCGCCTTGCTAGATTCTTGAGGCTTAGACCCAACAAATTCTCCACAGCTACAGAACCTATCGGAGCTGATGATTGGCTACGCTCTGTGAACAAGGATCTAGTTACTTGTGAGTGTACTGATTTGGAGAAAGTAAGGTTCACTACTCACCTACTGGAGGGACCAGCGGCACAGTGGTTGGAGACTTATCAGATCACTCACCAACTTGATGGACTAACTTGCGAAGCTTTTAAAGAAGGTTTCCGTAATGCTCACATCTCAACTGGGATTATGAATCTGAAAAGGGACGAGTTCGTACCCTGAGACAAGCAAATCGTGCTTTGAGGGAGTAAATGGAGGACTTCAACTCCCTCTCACGCTATGCACCAGAGGATGTAGACACCGATGCAAAGAGGAAGTATAAGTTTCTGAATGGACTCAATGTTGAGCTGAAGATACCTTTGTCCGTGGCTTATGCTCCCAATTACCAGGATCTGCTAGATCAGGCCATTACTCTGGACAGCAACATCAAGAAGGAGGAGAATAGGAAAAGGTAGTTCAGCGCCAATAAATACAACACTAATCTGATGCAGAAGAAACCTTATGTTCTAGAGAACTGCGGAAGCCACAACAGTCACAAGAATGGGAATGGCCACAACCATAACGGTCATATCCATAAGGTAGGAAATTCCGGATACAGAGGTAATGGAAGAGTGGCAATGGTCATATTCACTCGCATAATGGGAACAACAATGGTAATGGACAACACCGCCCAGGCCATGAGCACAAGAGAGACATCAGTCAGGTAACCTGTTACAAATGTGGGAATAAAGGACATTACTCCAATGAATGCCCAGAAAAGAAGACTGAAGCAACTGCCAAATCCAATGCGGTGCAGAAGGGGCATGTGAATCACGTTAATGTGGAGGACGTTTACAACGAACTAGATGTTGTGATCGGTACGTTCCTACTCGATACCTCCCCAGCCTTAATTTTGTTTGACACTGGAGCATCTCATTCATATCAAGAGCATTTGTGGACAAGCATAATTTTTCCACCGAAACCCTTCTGAATCCTGTGAAGGTAAGTTCTCCCGGGGGAGACATGCTAGTGATGCCGGAGTGTAGGAATCGAACCCAGGAAATAGGCAAACATCGTTTCCCAGTAAACTTAATAATACTAGAAACACAAGGTTTGGATGTTATCTTGGGAATGGATTGGTTAGCCAAGTTTGAAGGAGTCCTAGATTGTGCAAATCGAGCCATTACTCTTACCACCCTAGAAAAGAAGAAGATTAGATTCAAGTCCAAGTTTGAACTGAAAAAGGTTAAGCTAAACTCTCTTAAGGGGGTTAGCCCGAGAGACGTTCGCGTGGTAAGGGAATACCCTGATGTTTTTCCCGAAGAACTACCGAGAATGCCACCCGATAGATATGTTGAATTTCTTATAGACTTGGTTCCCGGAACGGGACCCATAGCTAAGAGACCATGCCCAATGGCCGTAGCTGAATTGAAAGAGCTTAAGAAGCAACTAGAGGAGCAATTGCAGAAAGGATTCATCCGCCCAAGTTCTTCACCTTAAGGAGCTCCTGTTCTGTTTGTAGAGAAAAAAGATAGTACCCAACGGCTAGTAACGGATTACCGGGCAATAAATGAGGTGACAATCAAGAACAAGTACCCGCTACCCAAAATTAATGAGCTTTTTGACCAACTAGAGGGTGCTTATGTATTCTCTAAGATTGATTTACGATCGGGATATTTTCAAATGAAAGTAAGAGAATTAGATATACCAAAGACCGCATTCACCACCAGATATGGACTGTATGAGTATACAGTAATGCCGTTGGGTTAAACCAATGCACCGGCGTACTTCATGAACATGATGAATAAGGTGTTTATGGACTTCTTGGATAAGTTTGTTGTGGTGTTCATTGATGACATTCTGATTTACTCCAAAAGTCAGGGGGAACATGAAGAACACTTACGCCTGATATTACAGAGGCTTAGAGAGCATAAGTTGTATGCCAAATTCAGTAAGTGTGAATTCTGGCTAGAAGAAGTTTGTTTTCTAGGACACGTTGTGTCGAAGAATGGAATAGCAATAGACCCAGAAAAGGTGTCAGCAGTGACAAAGTGGGAGGTACCCAAAAATGTGGCGGAAATTTGTAGTTTCCTTGGGCTGGCAGGTTATTATAGAAGATTTATTGAGAACTTCTCCAAAGTTGCCAAGCCACTGACCTCACTGCTTAAGAAGGAAATCAAATTTAAGTGGACTGAAGAATGTGAAATAAGTTTCCAAGAACTAAAGAACCGGCTGGTGTCAGCACCTGTTTTATATTTGCCAGATATAGAGAAGGAATTCCAAGTATATTGTGATGCCTCGCGCCATGGACTAGGAAGTATACTGATGCAAGGAGGGAGAGTTGTTTCTTATGCTTCTAGACAGCTTAAGAAACATGAAGTCAACTATCCCACCCACGATCTGGAGTTAGCATCGGTAGTGCATGCTCTAAAGACGTGGAGACCATACCTGTTGGGAAAGCATTGTGAGGTATTCACAGATCATAAGAGTCTGAAATACATTTTCACTCAGAAGGAATTGAATATGAGGCAAAGAAGATGGCTGGAACTTATTAAGGATTCTGATATGAGTTTACAATACCATCCAGGAAAGGCTAATGCGGTGGCAAACGCATTAAGTCGTAAGGTCCATGTGAATGGACTGACAGCGGGAGATTTGCCCGAGGATTTATGTAAGGCATTTAAGGATCTCAGATTGGAGGTAGTACCCGAAGGTTTCCTAGCAACATTGGAAGTACAACCTTTGTTGATGGATAAAATCCGAGAAGCTCAGAAGGGAGACAAAGTAATGGATGAAATCAAGGTCAACCTGAGCGAAGGAAAGGCCAAGGGATTTCGGGAAGATGAACAAGGAACCATGTGGTTTGAGAAACGCATCTGCGTGCCGCAAGATGATGATCTTAGGAAATTGATTCTGCAAGAAGCGCATAACTCGCCTTATTCCATACACCCAGGTAACACCAAGATGTATATGGATGTGAAGGAATGATTTTGGTGGAATAATCTGAAGAGTGACATCACAGAATATATCGCTAAGTGCGATGTGTGTAGTCGTGTGAAGGCTGAACATCAGAAGCCAGTAGGTTTGTTGCAACCTTTACCTGTACCAGATTGGAAATGGGAACAGATCGGAATGGATTTCGTCATAGGATTACCGCGTATCAGATCGAGGTATGATTCGATCTGGGTGATAGTGGATCGATTGACAAAAGTGGCCCATTTTGTGCCAGTAAAGACTACCTACTCAAGTGCTAAGTTGGCAGAGATATACATGAAGAGGATAGTGTGTATGCATGGAATTCCCCCGAGGATTGTGTCTGATAGAGGTACCGAGTTTACCTCGCATTTCTGGAAACAGCTACATGAGTCGTTGGGAACCAGATTAGAGTTCAATACATCATTTCATCCTCAAACGGATGGACAGACCGAAAGAGTAAACCAGATTCTGGAAGATATGTTGAGGGCATGTGCATTGGACTACAAGTCTAGTTGGGATGATAATTAGCCGTACACGGAATTTTCCTATAACAACAGTTACCAAGCCAGCATAGAGATGTCACCATCTGAGGCACTCTATGGGAGGAAATGCACCACACCGCTGCTTTGGAGCGGTGTTGGAGAACGTAGTTTATTCGGGCCTGATATAATCAAAGAAGCCGAAGAGAAGGTTCGAATGATCAAAGATAGATTGAAGATCGCGCAGTCCAGACAGAATAGTTATGCTGATTCAAAAATGAGAGAGATCACATATGAGATAGGTGACAGGACATATCTGCGAGTGTCACCGTTGCGTGGTGTGAAGAGGTTCGGGATCAAAGGCAAACTTGCACCTCGATTCATTGGACCATTTAAGATTCTTTCTCGCAAGGGAGAAGTGGCGTATGAGTTAGAATTGCCAGAGATCTTGTCAGCAGTACACAATGTGTTTCATGTGAATCAGTTGAAGAAGTGTCACCCAGAAATGGCAGAGGTCCAGTTGGAAAGTGACCTGACATACGAGGAGAAGCCAATCAAAATCTTGGAGACAGCAGAAAGGGTTACACGAACCAAGACTATCAAATTTTGTAAGGTCCAGTGGAACCACCATACCGAAGAAGAAGCAACTTGGGAACGGGAGGATGATCTTCGAGAAGAACACCCACACCTATTTGCTAGCCAATCCGAATCTCGGGGGCGAGTATCATCTTAAGGGGGTTAGGTTTGTAACATCCCAAAATCTAAAAAATTTGAAACTTGCATTCATACACATTCATCATATAGGCATGGCATTTGAATCGCAAAAAGTATTAAACTAAAATTTATTTATAAATTTAAACAGGTGGGTTTTTCATAAAATCTTAATAATTGCACTCCTTATATTATTTATTTTATTTAATTTATTTGTGTAAAAGAATAAAGTATAAAAGTCCTAAATTTAATAAGCTTTCCAAAGCATATTTTTAGGATTTTTTCGGAAAAGTTTTGATAAAGTTTAAAAATAGATTTTGTTTATTAATTGATTTAAAAGAAATTCGAGAGAGAATGAATAGCCGGCCCGGCCCGGCTACCATCGCTCGCGCGCGCGTAGATAACGGCCCAGCAGCCCGCTCCAGCCGCGCGCTCCTCTCCTCTCTCGCTGACAGGTGGGTCCCACCTGTCAGCCGTCTTCAACCTCCATCCGGAGATCGTGCTGGAGACGAATCCGAAACCGGACCGATTTACTGTCGTTTTCGACGCGATTGGTTTCCCCGACCTCCCCTATTTATCCCCCACCTAGCCGCCTCCAAAACCCCTCCCAAACCCTAACCATACCGCCGCCGGGCTGCTCGGAATCGGGCCGCCACCACCGCCATATCCGCCAGGCTTTTTGCACGAACTCAGTAAGAACCGAGCACCTCGAGCGCTTCCGCGTCTCCCCCTCACTTCGCCCTCTCCTCACGCATCTTTTAAACCTCCCCGTTTGTCTCCTACCGCAGCCTGGTGCCGTGCCCGACCGCGACCGAGGCCACCTCCGCCGTCCGCGACTCTGACGAGGAGAAGGGGAGGAACTCCGACGCCATTGTCATCGCCTCGTCGTCCCCTACCCTTAGGTACGCTCCGTTCGTCCCGGGACCCTGTTTTTCGCTGAGAATGGACGAGGCCGCCGCGTCACCGCCGCAGTTTGTGGTCGCCGGCGTAACGCCGGCGAAACCCGCCGCCCGGTTTTGGCAAATTAGATCTGGGCCGTTGGATCTCAATCCAACGGACCTCTTTTTATTTAATTTTTCGATACGGTTAGATTTATCCTGTGCGTTCGTTTTAGCTAGATCGGACGCCCGTCCGCTCGATCCGAGCCGAACCGGTACCGGCCAATCCCGTCGTGCCGCGTGGCCATATATTTATTTTAAGTTCCCCCAACCGAATTAAAAAACCAGAGAACAAATCAAACTTTGAAAATTCATATCTTTTAAACCATAAGTCCAATTTTGGCAAACTTTATCTTCTTGGAATCAGAAAAATGTGTAGAATTTATTAAAATTATGTTTGTATATTTTTGCACGATTAAATTATAATATTTTACAAATTCATTAAATTTTGTTTTGGGCATATTTCCATTCAGAAAATGATTACACTTAAGTCAATATTTGTTTAAATAAAATTTGCTAAAACTCTCTGTCTATAAGAACCTATTTTCTCACCCCTGAGAGTTTGTAACTAACCTCATATTCAAACGGTCGTTACAATCCGAACATATACAAAATTTGATTATGTTAAATGTGATGCATTAAAAATTGATCATATTTCATCATTGCAATTGACAATAAAAAGAGGATAACTAAGATTTTTTTTATTCCAAGTTATTAATTGTGACTCCTGCATTTATTCATACATAACATAATTTTCTTGTATTGCATTGTGTATGTTGATTTGGCTGTTTATTTTGGTGTTATTGTGTGAATTAGATTGCGAAGAGTGTGAAGCCTATTGTGTCAGTTGCACCAACCAGAACCACTGTCAAGGAAAGTGACTTCATAAAATACCTTTTATTTTATTCTATTGCATTACTAGTATTTTTAAGTAGTATGTATGATAGGTTTTTGTGAGAATTGTAGTATGCTATGCAAGCTTGTTAGTTTACCCTTTAGAAATTCCTATTAGTAACCTATTATAATTTAGTGGAAATACATGCTGCAAAAATGATTGTTTTATGTTAGATGTGATAAGTGAAAATTCCACTAAAATAATACCGCCTAGGTGGATTGGTTCAATCGAGGAGGTTTCAGGTTGAGTGGCTACTCACGGGTCGGGTCTGCGGCGGCCTGAGTTTGCTCACTTGTGGATGGCCACCCAGGGCTATGAGATTTGATGTTGCACTGCGTATAGTCGCTTATAGTGCAACCATTAGTCATTATGGGCTCTGTCTTGATGGAGTATGTTCATGTTGACCTGGGTCGGATGTTCCAAGGGTGTTAGATAGGATTGTTTGGGCAGTGGACTCCGTCGACTCGGGAAGACAACTTCTGGAAAGTCTCGTCTCGATCTTCTCCTTTTCCTTCTCACGAAATGAGTGTAGAGGATAGTTTGGGTTGATTGAGTCTAATGGTGAAAGTGCACACACTCTCGAGAGTTAAAACCTAAGATCTTAGCCGTGTCCCTGACATCGGACAATTAGAGTGACAACACAAGGTTGTCTTCTGAAAATTTCTTCATTCCAATTTCTTAATAAAACTTTGATGGGTGAACATGGGTTGAAGACACAGATTCGTCCGGGATGTCACATAAAGAGAAGTTATTGTTTCAAAAAAAAAGTTTAACAAAAGTAGGAGAAAACTTGCTTTGCGCAATAGCCTTGAGCTCCGCCAGCCAAATAAGCATATAGATATAGCTTAGTAGAATATTAGAAATTAGAGTCACTTGCCACCACAATTCAATTGTGCTGACCCTTTATAGCTGGGCTGCAACTAAACCTTGCAGATTGTTCGGATGAGGAGTAAGGGGGTCGTCTTCGAGCTACAACCAACATGATTGCCAGTGGCTTCATGGAGATGATGTAGCTACATGTTATCTTTAGAATTTGGTTTGAACTCTGAAATAAATTGTGAACTATCTATTTATTTAGCTAGCGCTTCAGCTATGCAAAGTTGTAAGGAATATTGTTTTTGGATCATTCGTTCGCGGTTGTATAAATTTGACATTGTACTGTGATATTACTTATTGGAAAATGCGAGGCTTATGTGATCCCAGTCTTCTGCATGATTCATACCCACCATTGCTTTCTTAAGCAAGGGTGCTACATTAGGCCTACTCGGGAAGCTCTCGCGTTACGAAAAAGAAAAGCGGCGACATAGGGTTTCAACCCTAGCAGTCGCCCCGCCTTCGTCTAAGGATTGACGGGTCCTCACCCCCTCTAGGTGCCTCCCTGGCATTAGGAGGGGTGGGGACCTCGGACCTGCGCAAAGGCGCTATGCAAAGTTCCTTAATGTTAGAGTTTGGTTTTGGTTGTTGTCTTCTTCGTCAATGGAGATGGCATCGTGTGCAATAAGTGATCTTCCACGCTTCGGTCATCGACGAGATCTCCTTCCCGACGTCTATGGTGACTTTGGTAGATTAAATTTGTCTAGGTATCGTTTTTCAGATCTTGCTTCGCCAGGTCAATCTTGGATTGTTTCTCATGGTCGCCGCGAGGAGGTTTGTCCTCGTATTATCTATCCCGGCTACTACTTCTTTGGCATGGTGATTCATTCTCTCGGTTCCCAACGTCATCGACAAAGTGGCTCGATTATTTGTCACTTGAATATCAGCGGTGGTGCTCTTGCCAATGTTGCTTGATTACTTTAATGGCTACATGCATGCATGAAGCCTTTACATCGCGGCTCAAAATTGAAAGGGGATATTCATCCGTGGTATTCATAGGTATGTGGTTTGGTGTTCTCGGCGTTTTTTTATGGCTTCTTCAGAAAAGTACAAGATTGTGTCATGGAGAAAGAAAGGGACTGAAGATCTCATAGATTTGCTCGTCATTTTTAGTTTGTTTTTGTAATCGTCATAATGGTGTACTCTCTGTTGGTTTAGTATATGTGAAAAATTAAAAAAATGAAGAATACGTGCTTGAGGGGCCAAGGTTCTTGAGGTACTTGAGATCATATTGATGTTGTGGAATAATTATGCATATATTTCTTCTTTTAGCACAAATAAAACATGTAAGATTTCTAGGAATTAATGATTTATGGATTAGTCGCAAAATATAATTCTAGCGATCCAGTTCTTTTCATGTACCTCAGTATGTAGAGAGCAAATGTAAGCTGGTATTGAATCCTTCCCACTACTAAGCTCCCGGGAAATGCAGCCCTGTGGTTCATCGTAATCAAGAGTCAATCCATGTCAGCCATCATTTCAGTCGGTTTATTCATAGTCGAGTCTCTCGTACTGTAACATCCCAATTTTCAGAAAAAATTAAAACTTTGCATCCATGCATCATCATCATTAAACTTGTCATTTAAATCACATAGATTTTAAATTAAATCTTTATATATGTTTTAATTGATTTTATGTCTATAAAAAGTGTTATTTGAATTTATAATAATATTCCTTTTTATTCTATTTTTACTTTAGACAAAAATAATATCAAAAGGATCTATTTTAATAAGCTTTTCAAATTATATTTTTATGAATTTTTCTGAGAAGTTTTGATATAGTTTTGAAATTGTTTTATCCTCAAAAGATTTAAAAACAGAAAAATGATTTATAAAAGAAAAATCGAGCCGGGCCAGCAAGTGGGCCGAAGCCCACAAGCTATCTACCGCGCGCGCAGCACCACAGCCCGCCAGCAGCCCGTCCCCGCCCGCGCGCGCGCTCACTCTCTGGCAGGTGGGCCCCACCTTCATCCCTCCCGCTGCAACGGCTCGCCCCAAATCACTCCCGCGACGACGCCGAGAAACGGCCGAGTAATCTCGATTCGTTGCGGAGGATTCATTGCCCCTTTTACGTCACCGATTCTTGCTATAAGATCCCCTCGATTCCCTCTCTCTTTTGCCCCAAGCACCACCTCCCGAGAGCCACCAGGCCGCCCACGAGCACCCCCGGAGCTCCGCCGTTACCGACGGCAAGTTCGACGAACTCCGGTGAGCCGCGTCCCCCTCAAGCCCTCTCTCCACTTCCTTCTGGTCTATTTTGACCTCGCGCATCGTTTTGAAAATTTTTTGCGTCTTCTCGGGCAGCAGAACATCGTCTCCATCCACGCCCGAAGAGGACCGCCGCCGAGCACGACTCCGACGAGCAAATTCCGGCGCGACAGAGCACTCCATCGTCGACCACCTCGCCATCGTCTCCGCCTCGACCTCCTCCACGCACGGGTATGACTCGTTCGTCCTCGTAGGCAGTAGTGCGTGCAAAACGAGCAACTCCGGCGATGGCACCGCCGCGAGCACGCCTCGGGCTAGGGTTCCGGCCGGCCGCGCCGCTCGTTTCTGGTCGTTTTGATCTAGACCGTTACATCTCCCGTGCACGGCTAGGATTAGATCAATTAAAATTCCAAACCGGTACGCCGCGTCAGCGCCGCGTCAGCGCCGCGTCAGATTTTATTTTCTGAATTTTTATTAAATCATTTAATTTGGCAGTTTTGCAGAAAACCCCCTGCACACTGTTTTCATCATTACTTTTTATCTGTTTAACCAAATTTAAATATTTTTATATATTTGAAATCCTTAGAACCAGTAGAACACTTTGGCTTCATTAGTTTTCTATTTTGACACATAAAAAAAATTCAAATATTTTTTAGAGTAGTTTAAGTGTTTTTGACATAACTTTAGTTAGAAAATTTATTTTTGAGTAAATCAAATTGCTAACAACTTGTTTGGATGCCCTATGTCCAAATGTCATTTTTACAAAAATTATTTATGAAATTTTATCTAAGTAAACTAAAATCCTTGATATTACCCTTTACTCATATCTAAAGAAATGAAAACAAATTAAAAATTTATTCATGCCTTTATCACAAAAATTCAAAGAGATACATATATTTGTTTCTTGACGTTGGAAATAAATTATTGCATCTCATCTCATGCATAGCATATATTTTTCTTTGTATGAACATATTGCTTGTGTGTTTATGTGTGGCTCTTTATTTCTTTGTTAGACTATTCTGAGAGAAACGAGAATCTTTGCAACTGTAACTGCTGCACTCCCGGTTGCCAAGGCAAGTGGCACACCCCCATAAAAGTCCTATTATTTTTCTATGCATGAGTAGATTATTTTTCTATAAGCATGTGTAGGATAGTATTGCTATGCAAGCCATGTTTAGACTTCCTTATTTCCTGTGTCTAGGTTCCTATGAAAATACTTAGTAGAATTGTGATGCTATGCAAAACTATTTTTGATGAAATGTTAAAATTCTACTAAGTTATAATCAAACACCTGGGTGGAATTGGTTGCTCTGCTGTAGGAGTTGAGTGTTGTCCCCAGGGGATTTACCTGTGGGATATTCACTTGTGGATGGCCACCCAGGAACAAAGGGATTTGAAGAACTCCGAGTGAAGATTGCTTCTCGTGCAGCCATTGCCAATATGGGCTCTGGCTTGATCAACTAAGCTGCGTGGACTCGCCCCGGCCTGACAGGTGGAGGTAGTGGTTTGTAGGTGGAGCGCGTCAGGCCAGAGTGGGAGGGAAAATGCTTCTGAAAGATCTCGTCCCATTCTTCTCCTTTCCTTATCACAAATGGTGTGTAAAGGGTAATTTGGGTTGAATGGGTACAATGGTGAACGTGCACAGCCTGTGCAGAGTTAAAAATCTAAGTACTTAGCCGTGTCCCTAGAAACGGACAATTGAGCAGCTGAACGAGGACGTCAACGGAGGATTCCACCATTCCAAATTTTAAATTAAAAACTTGATGGGTGAACAAGGGTACAATGAGACTATGGCTTTCATACCATATTTGTCTCAGCGAGGTAAAGTTGTTTCAAAAACTTAGAGAAAAAACTTGCTTTCTGCAAAATAGCCTTGAGCTCCACCAGCCAAATAAGCATATAGGTCATAGAGTTATTCCTCTAAGTGTCCACCATAGTGTCACTTGCCAGTTCCATTTTAATGGTTCTGACCCACGTTGTTGCAATATATATCTTATTGCAGACTGTTCTGATGATGAGTGAGAATTTTACTAAGGGTTTCGAGTCTTCAACCAACATGTTCGCCTGTGGAACATGATGATGATTGGGGACTCCATGAAGAATAATTTTCCGTTGTTTACTCTGTTCACTGCTAGCTTTATGCTATGCAAATTTGTAATGAATATTTTATAAGTCTGGATCAGCGTTGTAATAAATTGATACTTTGTTGTGATATTACATCGTAACTGTGTGTGCAAACGAATCGATCCAGGGATTTGCACTATACACAGGTATCTGCCATATTTTAAGTGCAGGTTGCACTACACGTACCGTCCTAACTTTTGCCTCCTTGACCGCTCCAGAACGTCACCTCTTCAGTGACACGTGTGTCCATAACGAATCCATGAGGAAGGCGACGCTTCAGAGGAGAAGAAAGGCGCTAGGGTTCCTGCACCTAGCGGCTGCGATGACCGTTCTTCATGCCAACAACAACGCCCGCAAGATCCGTGTAAGGTGAGCATTCCCTCTGCCTTCTTCTTCCTTTCCCTACTTCTTCATGAACTTTCTCCCCCCGCCCTTCTCTTGCTAGCCCTCAAGTTGCACGACCATTCCTCCGCTATAGCAGGCCGACCTAACCGTAGATTGAAGGTAACTAGCAGCCCGGCAGAGGGAGAGGGAACATCGGCGGCTGTTGAATAGGAGGCCGGGATGGACACCTCTGTATTTCCCCAAGCCGGCCTCTGCCTAGCCTTCTTCTCTGCCAAACCCAACCCCGATTCCAACAACTTTGTCTTCCCTGTCTCCTCCCGTCCCATTCCCCTCGTGCTATATATGTTCTGATTTATCCCCACCAGATGTGGAATCCGTGGCAGGAGTACGATGTTGGGAAGTTGAGCTGCAATTGTTTATGCTTCCAATATGTGTCCATTCAAAGTCTGGGCTAACTTGGACTAAATTTCTAGATGTTCAGATGCTTAGCTTTACCAACATACATGAAATCAATTTGAACAAAGACGCATTCATGAATATATTATTCTGATTTGTTATGTGATAATGTTACAAAATTAACCAGTCAAAGCATCACTCCTATTTACTCTATCAAGTTGCTCGTGTACGTTTGAATATCTGATATAGCATCATTCTTGAAGCTACTGTGATGAGAATTGGATACAAATTTACCTATCAAGGTGCCTTTTATATCATGACATAATTTTTAACAAGATTTTGTACTGCATTGTGCTATTACCTACAGTTAAAACATCTTACTGATGTTAGTTATTAGTTGAAGTTGAAAGTTTATCTAGACATGGTTAAAGCAATTTCTTTGGTATAACTTTGTGAGAAAAGCTAAGTCTGAATGTCGTGGTGGTGTCACGGCAGATGCCATAGGATGGCTAATGTGTGGGGCCGATGGACGTTAGTGGATCCGGGGAGGGATAGCGAGCTGAATAGCCCACGCGAGGAGGATCCCGGTATAACCGAGATCTCCCTAGAACGAGAAACAAGATCAAAGTGCGAGGGGGAAGATCTAACAAACACGAACAAATGCACGAAGGCACACAACACTCACACGATATACCCAGGTTCAGGGCCCTCGTGAGGAGGTAACACCCCTACTCCTGCCTTTCCTCTCTATATAAGTGTGGTACAAGAGCTACAACTTGCAGCTAGATCTTTCAAAGGGAGGAGTACAAAGAACTAGATGAACTCAAGGTATGAGGAAGTAAAAGCTCTAGGAGTAAATACAACTATAACTTTGGCTCCCAAGTTGGTCCTCCTTCCACAGAAGCAGTTATGGCGCCTTTTATAGAGTTCCGGCCAGGAGGGCCGGAAACCCTAAGTCGGCTTGGCCCCACCGGACAGGCCTAACCGGCATGTCGTCATCGGCTAGTGCGAGCTAGTCGCCGCGCTATCCGGCATAGCCCCTGCGTCATCATCTTGATAAGGACAGCAGGCGCCGTCCTGAACCATCATTGTCTCCCTGCCAGAGACAAGACATGTCTTGGCCCATCCCGGATAGCATTTTTCCGGATTGCCGGGCTAGGCATGTCAGGTCTTGCCGTACCGCGGTCGTACCGGCTGACGCGCTCCCGTGTCAGGCGGGAGATGACCATGCTTCCATGTCAGGCGCGAGGTGACCATGCTTCCGTGCCAGGAGGAATGGTACTTCCCCCCGCAACAGACGGGAAAGCCTGCTATAGACCGTTGACGGCCTACCGGGGTCCCTCGTGTCGGCTACCTCCTCGCTTGCCACCGTGAGCCTCTCCTACATAAGATCAAGACCGAGACATATACTCCGGTTAGCTCTTACCCGGATTGCCTATCCGGCTAAACCGAATACACCTCCCTCTGGGAGTCTCCTCGGAGCCCGAGATCCGAGATCCTTTCCGGTGACATCCGAGTTCGTCTCAGGATGAGTATCTCTAGGCCTAGCCTCCCGAAGATGTCTTATCCTCTCAGCAAAGACATCTTCGAGAAGCTAGTTCTTAGAGGAACCACCCGCTGATGCTTGTGCTGCCATTGTGAAGGCCGGGGGTGTCTATTTATAGTTGCTAGAGCTGACCCTTGCGCCTGCCAGGAGGCACTTTGCACTCTACCAGCGCTCAAGGGTCAAGTTGCCCTTTCAGCACACCAGGAGGTGTCCCTGGCTCTCGCCAAAGGTCAAGTACTGTTGGCACCTTACTGAATTATTCCGGGATCTACCCCTACTCGGGGGGCAGGCCCCCGACACTAGTCCCCGAAGCTGGTGCTGCACATCGACCTCGGATGATGTGCGGGATCAGCTTTTAAATAACAACTATTTTCTGAGAACGCATGACATCATCCTTCGTTTACTTGCCGAGATCGATTCTTCCCGAGATCTTCTTACCGAGAATGTTTTAACCGGGAGACGAAGCCTGCAACCGGATAATGCTGTCTCAGTGAATCTTGACCGTTGGCTCCGTATCGAACTCGAGATCTCGAGCTGGGCCCCACCCGATGTCCCGTCTGACCATAAATGCACTCGAGTGCCTCTGCCCGAGCACGCCGTCGCTTGGGTTCGCGCGCCGGGAGCCGCAGCCGATCCGAAGCCCAACCGTTGGGGCCGTGTGACCCTCGGTGTGGACGGATCGGGCGCTCCGGCTAGCGCCACGTGCCGCACTGCACAAAATGGATCCCACCCACGATCGTGGAGATCGTGGGCGGGAAAATTGGAAACCGCTCCGGAATCCCACCATAAATAGGGGACCAGAACGGTCTCCTCTTCTTCTTCATCTCCTTCGCTTCTCCTCCACCGTCATCTCGAGCGCACCGCCTCCGCTGTGTTCGTCGCCCGAACGCCGCCGCCCTCGCTGTTCGCCGGAGTACGCACGCCGCCGTTCCTCTTGCGTGTCACCGACCTCCTCTTCTCCGGTGAGTTGCTTCCTCCGCCCCGATGATCTTCTTTAGTATAATAACATCTCGCCTTCGGCCGTGCTCTAACACACGCGCGGTTGAGCCGCCGCCGGTGAGCACGACTCGAGCGGTGCGCACGGGGTGCACGGCGGTGATGCACCGCTGGGGTAGGACTTAGATCTTTCACTCGCATTACGTCTCGTTCGAGTTTAGCCCGAGTATATTTTCCTCACTTTAGTTTTGATTTATCAGCACACGGTAGATCTTACTCGCCCTGAACTCGGTTGCGTTTAGGAGTTTGCGATCCGGCATCCTAGCTCCCGATAGACTAACCTTGACTAACTGCCACTGCGCCTACAGAGTAGCCCGGATACGCCTGCGGACTTCTCCGGCATGGGTGAAGAAGGTATCCGGGGATGCTGGGATGGATCAGAGACCACCCAGGAGGACTTGGACTGGCTGTATCGGACTCACCGGATTCCTCCGCAAGTTGAGAGCCGTCTCCCGGAGGACGAGGTTCAACCGGAACCCCAACCCGGGGAATACGTTGTATTCCTCACGCACTTCGAGCGTGGGTTTGGGCTTCCGGCTAGCCCCTTCTTCCGCGACTTCCTCGACACTTACAGCCTCCAACCCCATCATCTCCCCGCCAACGCCATTATGATGCTTTCGGTCTTCACCACCTACGCGGAAGCATATCTCGGCGTATGGCCATTTCTGGATCTTTGGGCCAAGTACTTCATCCTTCGTCGCCAAGCCATCCCCAACCCGGATCAGAAGATAAAAGACTTGGTTGACTGCGGAGCTGCCACCATCATCCCCCGCGCTGACTCCGGATTCCCAATAGTCAAAGGACTAGAGTCCTGCCGGAAGTGGCAGCGCAGCTTCTTTTATGTGAAGAACCGGGAAAGCTCGGGGGACGCTCCGGGATCCTCGAATCCGGACTTCATCAATCTGCCGGAGTTCGCCATTGGTCCTCCGCGCGAATTCAACCTCTGGAAACGGCTCCCCGACACCGAGGAAGTCAGGTGCATGCACGACGTTCTGAACGTGCTGAACGACAAGATGACCGGCGATGATCTCCTGCGTTGCTTCATCATTCGCCGCGTCTGCCCCCTCCAAACCCGAGTGCACAAGATGTGCCATATGGCCGGGAATTTAGACCCTACTCGGACCAGTATCTTTGGGCTAGATCACGCTGCGGTCGTCCGCCGCGTTCGAGCTATTGCTCGGACGAAGATGACGGATGACTACTCTTGGGGTGCCATCGGGGGATCCCGGAAAAAACCCCTGAAACAGGTGCTCATATTTGCCTTTCGTAAACTTGCCTTCGCGCCCGGGTTCTGTTGGAAACCGACATGGGTATCATGTGGTGATTTATTTGCGCAGTTATTCGAGCGGCAGATCGAGGAAGACGCTATCCACGCCAACGGGAATTTCGCGCCGAACCTCCCAACACCGGAAGAGATGCCGAGGGAAGATCCTGATGGTGAGGAGCACCTCGCCGTTCCTCTGGTGAAAGCTGCCGCCCCGGGTAACCCTTCAACCTCAGAGGCAGTTTCCATTTCTTCGGATGATGAGGATGAGATGGACTGCCAAATTCTCGATGTGATTGACGCTCTCCCTCTCAATTGGGCCTCAACAGTGGTTCCGAAGTCGACGGCCGGGACCAAACGCGCCGAGAGCCGGAAGCGCGCGGCTTCCGACACGGAAGCTGCCGATAACTCCGGCAACCCCCCCAAGAGGAGCAAGCCGAATAAACAAACGGCCGAGAAGCCTCCTCGGCGCCGGCACAGGGGCCCTCCCACTGTGGACTCCGGGTAAATTTACTTTGCCTTATGCTACATGATTGTCTTGCCCACAAATTATTTCTGAGATATTCTCTTTCAGGGATGCACTCGACCTCCCGTCGCCTGCTGTTCCTCCTCCTCCCGGAACTCGGACTCCCAGCCCGGCTCGGGCTTCCCCTTCTCCTCCTCGCCCTTCTACTCGAGTAAGCGAGCCTGCTGCCTCCGGTGCCGCACCGGCTACCGTTGCGACTCCGGAAACACGCCCGGTGATCGACGAGATTCCGGTGCCGGCCACGACCACCTCGGGAGACATTATTCTTCCGGAAAGTCCTCGCCGAGTACCCGGACTTGAGGCAGAGATTCTGAGCCCTCGCCGGCAGCTCGCGCCAAGCGGTCCCTCCCAGCAAGCCACGACCAAGACCTCCCCGGAGAAACGTCCCACAACCTCCTCCCGGCCAGCTGATCAACCTGCCGCGAAGTCGCGCCCCAAGGTTGCCGGGCAGAAAACAACTTCGGCCAAACCTGCCGCTGCCCCGACATCCTCGGCCCAAGACTTGGTGCTGCGCACGGGTACGTTTTTACCGTTACCACCGCCTCCTGCCGAGATCCCTACTGCCGCCCTGCGGATGTTGCGAGCAACCGTAAGCTCCTTTGTGCCTCCAGGATCTCGGGACGTTGCTGCTATTCGCGCGCCCGGCGGCTCCGGCATACGCGTTGTTGATGAATACAACCAGGCCTGGCTTGCCGCCGACGCCTCCGAGACCGCGGGAGACTTGCACGCTGTGGGCCCAAGCCGCAACGCTCAAGCCTTGCACGCTCTCCAGGTGGCCACGCTAGATGTTACTCGGGTGACCGAGGTAAGCTTGTTTCCTTTCTTTTTTCCATAAACATATGTTCCTTCCCCACTAGTCCCCGAAATTGGTGCTTAGTGCTCTAGATTCCACCGAATAGTAGATCACTAGGCTCCAATCTTAGAGAAACTTTCAGGACTCGGGCACCGAGTCCCCGAGATCCTCCCCACCGGGCAACTTGTTTCAAAATTTGCTCCATCACCACTAGTCCCCGAGATTGGTGCTTAGTGCTCTAGATTCCTCCGAATAGCAGACCACTGGGCTCCAATCTTAGAGAAACTCTCAGGACTCAGGCACCGAGTCCCCGAGATCCTCCCCACCGGGTAACTTGTTTCAAAATTTGCTCCATCACCACTAGTCTCCGAGATTGGTGCTTAGTGCTCTAGATTCCACCGAATAGCAGACCACTAGGCTCCAATCTTAGAGAAACTTTCAGGACTCGGGCACCGAGTCCCCGAGATCCTCCCCACCGGGTAACTTGTTTCAAAATTTGCTCCATCTCCACTAGATCCTCCCACCCGGTTAGGCATTACTTGCTACTGATCTCGTAATTTTCCGAATTGGTCATATTCTTCTTTGTTTTGATTTCAGGAGTGCAGCAAGAAACGCTGCAGCATCTTCAACCGAGTTCTTGCTGACCTCGGTCAGTCCAAGAAGTGCGAGGGGCGCCTCCGGGAGGAGAGGGATGCTGCACGCAAGGTCTCGATAGATCAGAAGGCCGCACTTGCTACCGCGCAAGCCGAGATCGCGCGACTCAACGGCGAGCTCGAAAAGGCCAAGGCTGCTGCGACCGAGATGAAGACGCGCTTCGTTGAGGCGACGAAGAAGCAGAGGGAAACCTTGGATCAGTCCGAGGAGCGCGCGCATCTCGCGGAGACCGGGCTGGCTATTCTCCGGTCACGGTCCGATAGCTGGCTCTCCGAGCTAACCGTACTGAACCGGGACCTTAACAGTAAGTGGACCGACATCCCCCATGCTTTCCTTGCTCTCTTTTTTGTTGTAGTTCTTCTTATGCTCTAGTCGCTTGACATCTCTTCTTTTTAAAGGGGAATTTGAGCACTCCCGGGAAGCTGCTGTTCTTGCCGTTGCCGCTGCTCGGGAGAAGCGTGCCGGGAAGGGTGCTGTCTCGGACGCCTGGGATATTGAGGACCACCTCACCGCGCTGAAGGCCCGGATAGTGCCTCTCCGGTCTATCGGGACGGAACTGCTCAGCGCTGCGATCCACGTTCACGGCGCGCTGTGGCCAAGTATCCGCGCGACGCTCTCGGTCTCCGAACTCGCGAGCGTGCTCCGGTGTGCCGGGAGGCGCATCCACGCTTGGAAGCGTTCCGATGCACGTGCTGGTGCCGACCAGGTCTTGACCCAAGTACTTAGCTGGTACGAAGGTCTCGACCTGGACGCGATCCAGCGCCTCCGGACGATCTCGCCGTGGCTAAGCGATCCGGCTAAGGTCCAGCAGCGACAAGAGGTGGCGCACCGCATCGCCTCGTGGTCCAGCATCCGCTCCTTCACCGCCAGCGTCCTTCCTTCCGACTCCGAATCTGACTATGAGTATGACGAAGAAACCGTTGCGACCGGTGATGCGGATGATGAGATTCCGGAGGAAGACGACGCTGCCTCTGGCGCTGCTGCCGAGACCGCGGTTCCCCGGGAAGTTGCCACTTCTCCGACACCCGAGGCCTCTCAGGCCGAGGTGTGCCCTGATGCCCCGAGTACCGTCGTCGGAACCGAAGCCACTGCTGCTCCTGCTGCTGCTGCTGCTCCCGAGGTCGCTGCTTCTGCTGATGTCTCCGTCGAGAAGCCGACTTCTCCTATCACTTAGAAATACTTAAGAGTAGATTTTTTAAATCCACGGGATGCCGGGTGCAAGATGTAACATACACTTATATTATTTTCGTTTCGTACTGAGCTACCTATCCGAACAACTTATGTCAATTTATTCTGTTATGAGTCCCAGAGTTGCTTTTCATGTTTACCGTACTTAGGCAGTTTCTGCTCTTGTCTACCATTTCGGCGTTCGACAGTCGAGTCACAAAACTCCACATACGGCATACATTACTTAAAACAATCCGAGTTCTGGCTAACCGAATTCCCGACATAAAAAACTGAGTTAGCAAAAAACAGGTATGCCGGATAAGTTCCTGCTCCGAGTCCCCGAGACCATTTTCGTGTTTCCCACCTTCCCTCTCTTTGCTCTTCACTACCATTTCGGCGTGCGTCAGTCGAGTCACAAGATGATTTCACATGACATACATTACCCTGACTTTGAGAATCGAACTCGGAACTTTCCCGGCATACAAATAAAACAGAAGATAGTTATCCGGCAGTCCCCGGGTTCCTTCCCGAGATGCCGGTAAAAAACAGCAAATGAACTTGACCAAAATAAAAGCAAAATATGCACATAACCAGGCAGTCCCCGGGTTCCTCCCGGGGTGCCTTACTTTCATTAATACTGAAAACTGAGATACAACATACACTGAGCCCTTTATGTGTAAAAGGGGCGAAGTAGTGCTACATTCCATGGACGCTTGGTTTCCTCACCGGATTTGTCCATTACACCTTTCCTAGCCTCCTGTGCATCTACAAGGTAATAAGAGTCATTGTGCAATGCCCTGCTTATCACAAAAGGTCCCTCCCATGGAGGTGACAATTTATGCATTCCGGCCGTGCGTTGGATGAGCCTCAGCACAAGATCCCCTTCTCGGAACACCCTCGGGTGTACTTTCCGGCTATGATAGCGACGGAGATTCTGTTGATAAATTGCAGATCGAGATAGTGCCAATTCTCTTGCCTCTTCGAGTAAATCTACATCATCTTCTCGGGCCTCCTTTGCCTCGGTCTCGGTGAACATTGTCACTCTCGGGGAATCATACTGTATGTCAGTCGGGAGTACTGCCTCAGCACCGTATACCATAAAAAATGGTGTGTACCCGGTAGATCTATTCGGTGTAGTCCGGAGACCCCATAACACCGCCGGTAACTCCTCTATCCAGCATCCCGGAGTTCTCAACAGTGGTTCGATCAAACGAGCTTTGATGCCGGCTAAGACTAAGGCATTTGCTCTTTCGACTTGCCCATTTGCTTCCGGGTGTGCGACTGATGCTACATCCAGCCGGATTCCCTTCTCAGCACAAAATCGAGCGAATCCCCCCACAGCAAAGTTGGTGCCAATATCCGTGATAATGCTGTGCGGGTACCCGTATCTCAAGATGATGTCTTTCAGGAATTGCACATCGGTGTGTCCATCGCACTTCCGGATTGGCTTGACCTCTATCCACTTGGTGAATTTGTCCACCATAACCAGTATATGTGTCATATTGCCTCTTGCCGGCTTGAACTGCCCGACCATATCTAAACACCACACTGCAAATGGCCAAGTGATAGGGATTGTCTTCAGTGCTGACGCCGGCATATGTATCCGGTGAGCAAACCTCTGGCATCCCCCACACTTCCGGACAAAATCTTCTGCTTGCTGTAATGCAGTGGGCCAATAGAACCCATGCCGGAACACTTTCACCACCAGGGCCCGGGATGATGCATGATGCCCACACTCCCCCTGATGTATTTCTAGGAGCATCTCTTGTCCTTCTGCCGGTTCTACACACCTCTGGAGTACCTCAGTGACCCTCCTTTTGTACAATTCTTGATTGATGACGGTGTATGCTTTTGACCTTCGCATTATCTGCCGGGCTTCCACTTCATTCTCCGGGAGGACTCCTTCCAAGATATAAGCCATAATGGACTGTGCCCATTCCGGAACAGGTCGAACTGGGAACACGGGAGCGTCTATGTCCATTGGCTCTGCCGACATCACCTCCATCATCATCTTTCTTTGCCTCTCTGAGCACTCTGATGCAGTTTCCGGGTTCGATGTGTTGCTCCCGACATCTACTTCCAAGGGTACTGTACCTGCACCAGGCTCCTTGGGGATGAAGATAGAATCCGACTCGGGTGAGGGTTGAATAGATGGCTTCCTCAAATGCTCCAGAGCTATCCCGGGTGGGATGGCATCCCGAGACGATCCTAGCTTGGACAAGACGTCTGCTGCCTCATTTTCTCCTCTGGGTATGTGCTTGAACTCGCATCCTTCGAAAAAACCGGATATTTTCTGCACATGAAACCTGTATAAGGCCATGTTTGCATCAAGGGCATCCCAATTCCCCGACACCTGCTGCACCACGAGTTCGGAGTCACCGAAACACTCTATCCGGCGGATGCCGATCTCCTTGGCAACGTTCAGTCCATGAACCAAGGCCTCTTATTCCGCGACATTGTTAGATGCCCGAAAATGGATTTGCAGCACATACTTCAGTATATCTTGTTTCGGGGAAGTGAGTACCACTCCGGCACCCTATCCGATCTTAGCGTTCGAGCCATCGAAATGCATCCTCCAGAAATTGTAATCCGGCATCGGAGGTTCATACTGCATCTCGACCCAGTCTACCAAAAAGTCCGGCAGCGCCTGCGACTTGATGGCATCTCGTCTCTCATACGCCGGAGCGTATGGAGACAACTGGATGGCCCATTTGGCTACCCTGCCGCTAGCGTCCTTGCAACCGATGATCTCGGCCAGAGGAGCTTCGCATACCACTGTGATCGGGTGTTCCTGAAAGTAGTGCTTGAGCTTGGTTACTGCCATGTACACGCCATACGCCATTTTCTGGTAGTGCGGGTAGTTCTGTTTAGATTCCGAGATCACCTCACTGAGGTAATACACCGCCCTTTGTATCAGCTTGCCGCCTTCTTCCCTTTCTACCACCATTGCCACACTGACTACCCGGTTGGTTGCAACGATGTATAGCAGCATCGGTTCCTTGGGTAACGGTGATGCCAACACTGGTGCTGTTGAGAGCATCCTCTTCAAATCGTTGAACGCCGCGTCAGCCTGCGGGGTCCAAACAAATGTTTTGCTTTTCTTCATCAATTGGTACAGGGGCAAGGCCTTCTCCCCAAGTCGACTCACAAACCGACTTAGGGACGCAAGACAACCAGTAAACTTTTGTACATCTTTGAGACGCACGGGCAACTTCATGCTCTCGATAGCACGAATTTTACCCGGGTTGACCTCGATTCCCCGGCTTGAGATGAGGAAACCGAGTAATTTCCCCGCCGGAACCCCAAATGTGCACTTATCCGGGTTCAATTTCATCCGGAATCTTCTTAAGTTCTTAAATGTTTCCCTCAGATCATCTATTAGTGAGGCTTTTTCTTTTGTCTTTATGACTATGCCATCAACATAGACCTCGGCATTCCTGCCTATCTGGTCATGCAAACATTTCTCCATGCACCTCTGGTATGTAGCACCAGCATTCCTCAAACCGAAAGTCATGACACGATAGCAATAAGCCCCATAAGGGGTAATAAAGGCAGTTTTCAATTGATCATCCGGATTTAAAGGTATCTGGTGAAAACCCGAATATGCATCTAAAAACGTCAAAAGCTCACTCCCGGCCGTGGAATCTATCACTTGATCTATCCGGGGCAGTGGAAAGGGGTCCTTCGGGCATGCCTTATTGAGGTTGGTGAAGTCGATGCACATGCGCCACACCTTAAGCAGGAGGGGATCATCCTTCTTCTTCTCTACCAAGACCGGATTCGATATCCAATCCGGGTGCAGCACCTCCATTATGAATCCCGCAGCCAGTAGTATAGCCAGATGCTCCATGACCGCGGCCCTTCTTTCATCCGAGAGGCGCCTAGTTGGTTGCTTCACCGGCTTCGCATCCGGTCGAACAAACAGAGAGTGCTCAGCCAACTCCCTCGGGACACCTTGCAGATCGTCACTCGACCACGCAAAAGCATCCCGATTCTCACGGAGGAAGTCGACGAGCTCGCCTTCCTATTTGCTGTCCAGGTTGCTGCCAATGATCACTTGGCGCTCCGGGTTGCTGGGGTCCACACCCACCTTCTTGGTCTCTTTGTGGGGCTGAAATGACGCACCCTGCTCCGGGTTCACCATCCCGGGCATTCCAAGTTGGGATGTCTTGGCCATTGCCACCACCTGCTGGATTCTCTTCTTCTCTTCCGCGATCACCAGAGACTCAGCTAAGCATGACCCCGCCGAGGCACACTCCATGGAGCGCTTGTGGTCTCCTGAGATGGTGATTACGCCGTTAGGTCCCGGCATCTTCATCTTCAGGTAGCCCATGTGAGTTGAGATCATGAACTTGGCCAGGGCCGGTCTGCCGATCAGCGCGTGATACGGGCTCTCGAGGTCCACGACCTCGAACTCCAAGCTCTCGGTTCGGCAGTTCTCCCGAGTTCCGAACAGCACTTCAACCCAGATTTTTCCCATGGGTGAGCAAGAGACTCCGGGCACAATGCCGTGGAAGGTCGTCTCGGTAGGCAGCAAGGTGTTCATGGACACCCCCAGCTTCAGCATCGTGTCCTTGTACATGATGTTAATGGCACTGCCATTGTCTTTGTACCAGAGACTCAGCTAAGCGGACATTGAGGTTGGGTCCGACAAAAGTTGGGTCCACCACCAAGGCATACGCCCCCGGCTTAGGCATAACCCTGGGATGATCCTTCCGGCTCCACGTGATCTCCATCTCGGACCAGTGCAAGAACTTGGGCACCGCCGGGATCACAACATTCACCTCCAGGGCACGCTGCCGCACACTTCTCCGGTCAGTAGGCTCGGTCACGAAGACCACATAGCTTTGATGTGCCTCCCGGTAGTTGCTCTTCTGTTGTCCGGCTTGGTTGCTGGGGCCTGCACCGTTGTCGTTCCGGGTGTGCACCGTATTTACTGGCCGAGGCGGGGGTCCTCGCGGAGGTGGGTTGATCCGGATAGCATTGGCCCCCGACATCGGAGGAGGGGGTCTCGGAATGTTGGGCCGAGATGCCGGGGCACTCGGTCGAACAGCTCCCGAGCTGCCTTCCTGCAATGTGCGCTGGTACCAACTGCATTGCCGAGTAGAGTGATTTGCTGGCTTGTTGGCCTCCAGAGTATGGTAGCAGCATGGCTTGTTCAGCATCTCCTCATATGTCAGGGGCTTCTTTTGTTCCACCCAGGTCTTTTGCACCTCCTGACTCTGACCCCAAGTCGGGCCATTCGTCTTTTGACGTTGGCTGTTGCCGGCATCCTCCTGCTCCCGGGTCACTGCTGCGACGTGCTGTGCGGCATGGTGATACTCGGGCTGATTCCTTTTCTGACCAAAATCTTGGCGATCATGGCTCCGACTCGGTCCTGAACGCTGAGGTCCCGCATTCCTCCTGTTGGAGTCACCGACATCCACCAGGGGTTGCATGGGATCTCCAAGCGTGTAGGTATCGGCGATGCGCATGGTCTCTGCCAAGGTCGTTGGCATCTTTCTTTGCAACTTCTGCCACAACATTGAGCCATGCCGGCATCCTTGTGCAAACCAGGAGATGGCCTGCGCCTCTACCACCCCTTCGCACGAATTGTGAATATTGCTCCACCGGGTAAGGTACTCCCGGTCAGTCTCGTTACTCCTTTGCCTACAGATGGCGAGCTGCTGAGGCCTGTTAGGCCTCTTGTACGTGCTGGTGAAGTTGCTGATGAATGCCTCCTCAAAGTCTAACCAGCAGTCTATGCTACCAGTCCTCAGGTTGTTCAACCAGATCCGGGCAGGTCCTTCCAACATCTGCGGTACGTAACGTACCGCCCATCGTCTGTTTCAACCGGCTATGCTTACTGCAGTTACATAGTCGGTTAGCCAGTCCTCCGGCTTCTTGCTGCCGTCATAGGTCTTGGCACCCCTGTTGAGCTGAAAATTCCGAACAGGTGGTTCCCGCATGATCCGGGGTCCAAAGCAGGCAGGTCCCGGAGGCCCTTGCTCTTCCACCATGTAACATCCCAACATTTTATAATGTTCAAAAATCACAAAAATTTAAAACTTTTATTTTGATGAAAATAAAATATTAAAATACATAAGAAAACCAATTATAAATGACTTCAAACATATTGCAAGGGTTTAATATTTCAAATATCTCAGTTTAACATTATTTTCAAAAAGTGGTTTCCAGTTAAAACATTTCATTTCTTATTGTATTCTAAAAACCTTTAATATGTAAAATTGACAATGGTTTTATAAACTTCAAACCATTTCATTTTAATAAAATAGTTTCCTTATAAGAAAGTAATTTCTATCACTTAGCCATATCTATTAATAAATTTAATACTATTAAAATAGAATAATTGCCAAATGGTTTTCATTCATTTTACTAAATTCAAATTATAGTTTTGGAAGTTATAAGTTTATGTTTCATAACTTTAAAACTTCATAGGTTTTATAATTAATGAATTATCCAAATAAAGACTTCATTAGCTTAAATGATTTTCATTTATTTTCAAAACATGAAATGATTTTCATGAATATATATTATGTATAAGGAAAGAGTTAAATCTAAAATCTTTTCAAAGGTTTTTATGAAGATTCCAAATGAATTATCTTAATATAAAATATAGTGGCTCACAAACCATTTTGAAATTAAAATTTAATTTATCATATTTCCTATCTCCTTAAAAACAATTATATTTAGTTACTTTACTATTATACCAAAATTGGAAATGAATGGTTATTGAAATGAAATTAAATAACTTAAATCCAAACATATTTGAATATGAGTATTTTACAAATTTTATTTAGCCAAAAGAAAACTTAATTAAGAAATGATTTCAAATTTGACTTTAAATGTCAAATTGGTACTAAAACCAATAATTCAAATTTAATAATTTTAAAAATTATTCAAAATAGTCCTACAACGGGTTTAAAACAACGATAATAATTTTACAAATTTTTAGAAATTAATTTGACATCATTTGGAGTTATGAATCAAAAGTTATTAAGAAAATGAAAAAATCAGAAAAGGAAAAAGAAAAATCTCTGACAGCGGGACCCACCTGGCAGGGGACTTCATCCCTAACCTCGTGCCCGAAATTACGCCCCCGAATTCCTCTCCGATCCTTACTCAAATTCGAGCGAGATTGTCGCGGATTGTTTCCCCCGCTCGGCCTATAAAACCTCCACGACCCCCTCGTCCTTTTTCCCCAAACCCTAGTCACAAATACGCCGCCAGGCCGGAGAAAACGCTCGCCGGAGTTCATCTCCTCCGCCGCCGCAAATTCCTCTTCCCCGGCGAGGTGAGCAACCGTCCGACCCCGAGACCGCGCCCCTCCTCTCTATTTCGTCTCGGTGAACCTCTCTGATGTTTGGAATCTTCAAACGCCGACGACTCGAGCGGGCACGCAGGTCACCGGAACTGCCGTAGCTCCGTCCGCGCCACCGCACCGCTCCAGGCCGCCCGAGCAGACGCCGTCGCCACCATCCACCTCGCCACAACGAGACGCGCCTGTTCGTTGCTTCCCCGAGCCAAGGGAGCCATTGGAGCGAGAGATTCGTCCACGCCCGAGCCCGCGCCGCCGCCATCCTCTTCTCCGGCGACCAAAAGCGCCGGCCGGTGAGCCCCCTCTCCCCCAGCCGTCCGATCTACCTTGTGTGGCTAAGATTAGATGAGTTAAATTGAAACGGTACGATCCGATCTGGACCGCCAGATCCAGATCTGACGGCCCAGATCCAATGACTTAACCACGTCAGCAGCCCAGTCAGCAGCCCAGTCAGCGTCCTAGTCAGCGCCAGCGTGGATTTTCTTTTTCTAATTAAATTAAAAATGGCAGTTTTGCAGAAAAGCCCCTGTCTATTCAAACTATCATATCTTTTTCTCTGTTTATCCAAATTCAAATATTTTTATATATTTGGAAAGCCCTCGACATGTAGAATATTTTGGATCTGCCAGAATTCAAATTTGACTTAGTTTAAAATATTCAAATTTCACATGGTAAATTTGAGTATTTTTGTCAAAACTTTAAATCTGTAAGTTCAAAAATTGCAAATAAAATTGTTTTAGAAACTTCAGAATAATGGTAAATTGATGACACTACTATAAAATATTTTGAGTGATGTTTGAATAAATTCATAGTTATATATATTTAATTTGAATAGTTTGAGTATTTTCAACATAACTATTAATGGAAATACTATTCTTGATTAAATCAAATTGCTATATATTTAATTAAATACTCCCTTCCTATTAACACTATTAATAAAATTAAGTTATAAAAATATTAATCATAGAAAACTTTAATCTTATCCTTTTGTTATTTTCTCCAAAGATCGAAATTTAATTCAATTTCAATTATAGCTAAATGCATACTTTATAAAATATCACAATGTTTGAATGATATTCTTAGGATTTAAAAGTGCATTGCATGCATGAATTATCTTCACATGTAGTTATAATTCCCAAAATAAGACTCCTCCCTCATTTTCTCTAAGTCAGAAATATTTCCAAAACTTAATATTTTCAACATGGAGCAAGAAGACCAATGAAGGGCTTAGCCAAAACAAGACTTCAGAAGAACCTCCAAGAAGTAGAAGCACTTAGAAGAAAAATCAAGAAGAAGTTCATGAGAAAGTTACAAGTATGGAGAAGATTTCTAGAAGACCAACTACATCTTTCTTTCTATCTTTCCCCTCTTTCCTAATCTTATCTTTCACTTTAGACATAAACGTTTTTAATTTTGTTATTACCATCTTGAAGTTTGTTGGATCCTAGCGGCATAGTGAGATGAAGCGGCCTGGGAACAAACCTTACATGTCCACGTACATGAGACATGTTCCACAATTTAAGTGGCTGGCCGGGTGTCTGTCTCTCTCACTATAGTGAATATCCAATTTACAAAGAGTTGATAATAATTGTTGATCACCTCGAAGAATAGAGCTAGTACTTTCTCTAAGTATTTTTCACATCAGAACTAAGCCATTAGAGTGCTTATTCAAGATGATATAAAAACAAAATATTTTATTCAACTTATGACTTTGGTCCTTAGACATTTTGACCAATCCATTTCCTTGCATTAACTTAAAAGATTTTCATGGCATGACATGCATTTCTAGTCCTTAGAAATAAATTGCATATCATACATGACATGCTTTCCCTAGAAGTTTTACAAAACTTGTTTGTTCACTATGAATGTGCATGTTTTTTTGTTGATTGTTGTTTTGTTGTTTGCTTATATTGTTTAGATTGAACGGAGAGCAAACGTTCGTTGTTGAATAGAGTTTGTGAACAACGACAACATCCAAAGGCAAGTGGCACACCCCCATAAAAGTCCTATTATTTCTATGCATGAGTAGAGTATTTTCTATAAGCATGTGTATGATAGCATTGCTATGCCAGCCATAATAGATCTCTTTATTCCTGTTTCTAGGTTCCTATGAAATTACTTAGTCGAATAGTGATGCTATGCAAAAACTATTTTTGATGAAAAGATAAGTCTACTAAGTTTTAATCAAACACCTGGGTGGAAATTGGTTGCTTGGCTGTATGAGTTGAGTGTTGTTCCCAGGGGTGTTACCTGTGGAATATTCACTTGTGGAAGGCCACCCAGGAGCAAAGGAATCTGAAGAACTCCAAGTGAAGATTGCTTCTCGTGCAGCCATTGCCAATATGGGCTCTGGCTTGATCCACTAAGCTGCGTGGACTCTCCCCGGCCTGACAGGTGGTTGTAGAGGATTTGTAGGTGGAGCGCGTCAGGCCAGAGTGGGAGGGAAGATGCTTCTGAAAGATCTCGTCTCATTCTTTCCTTTCCTTATCACAAATGGTGTGTAAAGGGTAATTTGGGTTGAATGGGTACAATGGTGAACGTGCACAACCTCAGCAGAGTTAAAATCTAAGTACTTAGCCGTGTCCCCGGAAACGGACAATTGAGCAGCTGAACGAGGATGTCAACGGAGGATTCCACCATTCCAACTTCAAAAATATAAAACTTGATGGGTGAACAAGGGTAGAATGAGACAGTGGATTTCATTCCACAGATGTCTCGAATAGAAGAAAAGTGTTTTCCAAAGAGTTAGGAAAAATTGGCTTTATGCAAAATAGCCTTGAACTCCACCAGCCAAATATGCATATAGGCTGTAGAGTTATTCCATTAAGTGTCCACCATAGTGTCACTTGCCAGACTCCATTTTTAATGGAATCTGACCCACGTTGTTGCAATATTTTTCTTATTGCAGATTGTTCAGATGACGAGTGAGGTTTCGTATATAGGTTTCGAGTCTACAACCAACATGTTTTCGCCTGTGGCAGCATGAAAGTGATAGAGACTCACTGCTATTGTATTTCCGCTGTGTACTATTTCAAAGCTAGCTTTATGCTATGCAACTTGTAATGAATATTTTGTAATTCTGAATCATCGATGTAATAAAATTGACGCTTTGTTGTGATATTACATCGTAAACTGTGTGTGCAAATGAATCGATCCAGGGATTTGCACTATACACAGGTATCTGCCATATTTTAGGTGCAGGTACACTACAGATGGTATCAGAGCACTGTGTTGCCTGTAGGTTCGAAACCCTAGGTTTGGATAGAAATAGGATTTGACCATAGGATTGAAAATCTATTTTTATTCACTTTTCTAAAAACAAAACTTTCATTTTAGCATATGAATCTTTCTATTTCATTTTAATTCTAATACTCTTTCCTCTTCAAAAATTTTAGATGGGAGAGTACACTGAGACCGCGTATGCTGGAGTTTTGTCGGGTTTCATCTTTGGGAGGCAACTGTCTAGGTTGACAAGTATATTGAAGCTACCACCACCCTATTTCCGAGGAAGGAAGGAGGAGACCGACATACCTAATGTGACGCGTTGGAAGATCCGCACGCTTATGACCCCCGATCCCACGATGCCAGACTTCGAGCCCGTGGACTATGCCACCTACTACCCAGAGTGGATTGAGGGAGTGAACATAGCTATGGTGGACTTAATGGCTCGTTTGTGTTACAAGTATCGCAACAAGCAAGCACCAGGATCGCCCTTCCGTGCCTTTGGGAAGAGGGATGCACACGGTCTCTCGATGGCTCACACGGGAAATCGCCTGGACCTGCCCATCATTAACAAGATGTTTGAAGACTTGGATTTTCTCATCAACTGTCTGACCAGGAAGGTTCAACAAGCTTATGACGTCGCGGATCATGCACAAGCCGTCATACACGCAAAAACCCAAGAACTCCAGGCTTCTGAAAACCTTATTGGTCATTTGGAGGAACTCATCCATGACTTACATTTGCAGAACCTTGCCAAGGATGAGCAGATTGCCACACTTGAGGCGCAACTCATTCCACCTCCACCATCGCCGGTAGCTGAAGAAGGAGGTGACCAGGGCACTGGAGACGTGACTGTACCTGCAGTTGTGAAGGGGGAAGGACAGGAGGAAGAAGACCCCGAAGAGGTGCTGTCTGAAGGGACAAGTGGGGAAGAAGCCACACCTGTGGTGAATAACCATGCAATGAAGCGCAAGCGTGTGATCAAGGAAGAATAAGCGAAGCAATTCAAGCAGCGTTAGAGAGACCACCATTTATCTTAGCTTATCGTATCGTTTTAGTGTATTGACCTATCAAAATGTGATATGGCAGTACCAGTGTGTTTTGTTTTGGAACTTAAATCGCTTTCAGATTGAGACTTCAAGTTCAGGATTTTTAAATTGGAGTGACTTTGAAACTTGAGCTGTGAATGTGTTTGTTTGCTTGATGTTTGTTAGATATTGTTTGTAATTATTTGTCTAGATCTTCTTGTATAAGTTAGAATATTGACTATCAACAAAACTTTTCTTTTAAGGGTGGTAGCCACCCAGATTGATTTAAACCCCGTTACCTCAATCCGGAGATCCCAAACCGTCGTTCTTCTGGCCTCCCCAAATCAGAAAAATTTATCTCCGCTAATTTCCAATTTCCCTGTCAGAAATTTCATGTCTCAAAACAATCCCGAGTTATCAGAATCATTCAAGCATTGCCTTGCCTTCCTAGCCTCTCCGAATCTCGGGGACGAGATTCCTTTTTAGGGTGGTAGTCTGTAACATCCCAACATTTTATAATGCTAAAAAATCACAAAAATTTAAAACTTTTGTTTTGATTAAAATAAAATATTAAAATACATAAGAAAACCAATTATAAATGACTTCAAACATATTGCAAGGGTTTAATATTTCAAATATCTCAGTTTAACATTATTTTAAAAAAGTGGTTTCTAGTTAAAACATTTCATTTCTTATTGTATTCTAAAAACCTTAATATGTAAAATTGACAATGGTTTTATAAACTTCAAACCATTTCATTTTAATAAAATAGTTTCCTTATAAGAAAGTAATTTCTATCACTTAGCCATATCTATTAATAAATTTAAGACTATTAAAATAGTATAATTGCCAAATGGTTTTCATTCATTTTACTAAATTCAAATTATAGTTTTGGTAGTTATAAGTTTATGTTTCATAACTTTAAAACTTCATAGGTTTTATAATTAATGAATTATCCAAATAAAGACTTCATTAGCTTAAATGATTTTCATTTATTTTCAAAATATGAAATGATTTTCATGAATATATATTCTGTATAAGGAAAGAATTAAATCTAAAATCTTTTCCAAGGTTTTTATGAAGATTCCAAATGAATTATCTTAATATAACATATAGTGGCTCACAAACCATTTTGAAATTAAAATTTAATTTGTCATATTTCCTATCTCCTTAAAAACAATTATATTTAGTTATTTTACTATTATACCAAAATTGGAAATGAATGGTTATTGAAATGAAATTAAATAACTTAAATCCAAAAATATTTGAATATGAGTATTTTACAAATTTTATTTAGCCAAAAGAAAACTTAATTAAGAAATGATTTCAAATTTGACTTTAAATGTCAAATTGGTACTAAAACCAATAATTCAAATTTAATAAATTTAAAAATTATTCAAAATAGTCCTACAACGGGTTTAAAACAAGGATAATAATTTTACAAATTTTTAGAAATTAATTTTACATCAATTGGAGTTATAAATCAAAAGTTATTAAGAAAATGGAAAAATCAGAAAAGGAAAAAGAAAAATCTCTTACAACGGGACCCACCTGGCAGGGGACTTCATCCCTAACCTCGTGCCCGAAATTACGCCCCCGAATTCCTCTCCGATCCTTACTCAAATTCGAGCGAGATTGTCGCGGATTGTTTCCCCCGCTCGGCCTATAAAACCTCCACGACCCCCTCGTCCTTTTTGCCCCAAACCCTAGTCACAAATACGCCGCCAGGCTGGAGAAAACACTCGCCGGAGTTCATCTCCTCCGCCGCCGCAAATTCCTCTTCCCTGGCGAGGTAAGCAACCGTCCGACCCCGACCCCGAGACCGCGCCCCTCCTCTCTATTTCGTCTCGGTGAACCTCTCTGATGTTTTGAATCTTCAAACGCCGACGACTCGAGCGGGCACGCAGGTCACCGGAACTGTCGTAGCTCCGTCCGCGCCACCGCACCGCTCCAGGCCGCCCGAGCAGACGCCGTCGCCACCATCCACCTCGCCGCAACGAGACGCGCCTGTTCGTTGCCTCCCCGAGCCAAGGGAGCCATTGGAGCGAGAGATTCGTCCACGCCCGAGCCCGCGCCGCCGCCATCCTCTTCTCCGGCGACCAAAAGCGCCGCCCGGTGAGCCCCCTCTCCCCCAGCCGTTCGATCTACCTTGTGTGGCTAAGATTAGATGACTTAAATTGAAACGGTACGATCCGATCTGGACCGCCAGATCCAGATCTGACGGCCCAGATCCAATGACTTAACCACGTCAGCAGCCCAGTCAGCGTCCTAGTCAGCGCCAGCGTGGATTTTCTTTTTCTAATTAAATTAAAAATGGCAGTTTTGCAGAAAAGCCCTTGTCTATTCAAACTATCATATCTGTTTCTCTGTTTATCCAAATTCAAATATTTTTATATATTTGGAAAGCCCTCGACATGTAGAATATTTTGGATCTGCCAGAATTAAAATTTAAATTAGTTTAAAATATTCAAATTTCACATGGTAAAGTTGAGTATTTTTGTCATAACTTTAAATCTGTAAGTTCAAAAATTGCAAATAAAATTGTTTTAGAAACTTTAGAATAATGGTAAATTGATGACACTACTATAAAATATTTTGAGTGATGTTTGAATAAATTCATAGTTATATATATTTAATTTGAATAGTTTGAGTATTTTCAACATAACTATTAATGGAAATACTATTCTTGATTAAATCAAATTGCTATATATTTAATTAAATACTCCCTGCCTATTAACACTATTAATAAAATTAAGTTATAAAAATATGAATCATAGAAAACTTTAATCTTATCCTTTTTTTATTTTCTCCAAAGATCGAAATTTAATTCAATTTCAATTATAGCTAAATGCATACTTTATAAAATGTCACAATGTTTGAATGATATTATTAGGATTTAAAAGTGCATTGCATGCATGAATTATCTTCACATGTAGTTATAATTCCCAAAATAAGACTCCTCCCTCATTTTCTCTAAGTCAGAAATATTTCCAGAACTTAATATTTTCAACATGGAGCAAGAAGACCAATGAAGGGCTTAGCCAAAACAAGACTTCAGAAGAACCTCCAAGAAGTAGAAGCACTTAGAAGAAAAATCAAGAAGAAGTTCATGAGAAAGTTACAAGTATGGAGAAGATTTCTAGAAGACCAACTACATCTTCCTTTCTATCTTTCCCCTCTTTCCTAATCTTATCTTTCACTTTAGACATAAACGTTTTTAATTTTGTTATTACCATCTTGAAGTTTGTTGGATCCTAGCGGCATAGTGAGATGAAGCGGCCTGGGAACAAACCTTACTTGTCCACGCACATGAGACCTGTTCCACAATTGAAGTGGCTGGCCGGGTGTCTGTCTCTCTCAGTATAGTGAATATCCAATTTACAAAGAGTTGATAATAATTGTTGATCACCTCGAAGAATAGAGCTAGTTCTTTCTCTAAGTATTTTTCACATCACAACTAAGCCATTAGAGTGCTTATTCAAGTTGATATGAAAACAAAATATTTTATTCAACTTATGACTTTGGTCCTTAGACATTTTGACCAATCCATTTACTTGCATTAACTTAAAAGATTTTCATGGCATGACATGCATTTCTAGTCCTTAGAAATAAATTGCATATCATACATGACATACTTTCCCTAGAAGTTTTACAAAACTTGTTTGTTCACTATGAATGTGCATGTTTGTTTGTTGATTGTTGTTTTGTTGTTTGCTTATATTGTTTAGATTGAACGGAGAGCAAACGTTCGTTGTTGAATAGAGTTTGTGAACAACGACAACATCCAAAGGCAAGTGGCACACCCCCATAAAAGTCCTATCATTTCTATGCATGAGTAGAGTATTTTCTATAAGCATGTGTAGGATAGCATTGCTATGCCAGCCATAATAGATCTCTTTATTCCTGTGTCTAGGTTCCTATGAAATTACTTAGTAGAATAGTGATGCTATGCAAAAACTATTTTTGATGAAAAGATAAGTCTACTAAGTTTTAATCAAACACCTGGGTGGAAATTGGTTGCTTGGCTGTATGAGTTGAGTGTTGTTCCCAGGGGTGTTACCTGTGGAATATTCACTTGTGGAAAGCCACCCGGGAGCAAAGGAATCTGAAGAACTCCAAGTGAAGATTGCTTCTCGTGCAGCCATTGCCAATATGGGCTCTGGCTTGATCCACTAAGCTGCGTGGACTCTCCCCGGCCTGACAGGTGGTTGTAGAGGATTTGTAAGTGGAGCGCGTCAGGCCAGAGTGGGAGGGAAGATGATTCTGAAAGATCTCGTCTCATTCTTTCCTTTCCTTATCACAAATGGTGTGTAAAGGGTAATTTGGGTTGAATGGGTACAATGGTGAACGTGCACAACCTCTGCAGAGTTAAAATCTAAGTACTTAGCCGTGTCCCCGGAAACGGACAATTGAGCAACTGAACGAGGATGTCAACGGAGGATTCCACCATTCCAACTTCAAAAATATAAAACTTGATGGGTGAACAAGGGTAGAATGAGACAGTGGATTTCATGCCACAGATGTGTCGAATAGAAGAAAAGTGTTTTCCAAAGAGTTAGGAAAAATTGGCTTTATGCAAAATAGCCTTGAACTCCACCAGCCAAATATGCATATAGGCTGTAGAGTTATTCCATTAAGTGTCCACCATAGTGTCACTTGCCAGACTCCATTTTTAATGGAATCTGACCCACGTTGTTGCAATATTTTTCTTATTGCAGATTGTTCAGATGACGAGTGAGGTTTCGTATATAGGTTTCGAGTCTACAATCAACATGTTTTCGCCTGTGGCAGCATGAAAGTGATAGAGACTCACTGCTATTGTATTTCCGCTGTGTACTATTTCAAAGCTAGCTTTATGCTATGCAACTTGTAATGAATATTTTGTAATTCTGGATCATCGATGTAATAAAATTGACGCTTTGTTGTGATATTACATAGTAAACTGTGTGTGCAAATGAATCGATCCAGGGATTTGCACTATACACAGGTATCTGCCATATTTTAGGTGCAGGTACACTACACACCATCTCGGATTGATGAATCCGGTCGAGCCGGAATCTGGCGTCTACCGGATTCAGCTGTCTGGTTCCTATACGAGATCCCAAAGGGTTCTCGTCAGGCTGATATCCGAGCTGCTGCAGTCTCGAGTTGCCATCGTTTAGACTGTCCTGCTCCGGGATCACAGCTTGCTGTGGAACAGAGGCGACCCCCCTTTGTGGGTTTCCCTGAACATGAGGGGGATTCCGGGGTGGATTACCACGGCCGACCGGGTATTTCCCGCCTGCCCTGAGTTACGCTGCCCGGCTTGCCCGGCTTGCTGGATACCGGCGAAGGCCGGATCATAAGCCTGTAGCTGCTTGTTCTTCCCGGAACCTCGACTCCGGCTCCGACTCTTGCTTTTGCTCGGATGTGGGGACGAGGCCTCCCCGTCCGATTTCTGGCTATTGGGTCTAGCTGAGTGCACCTGGGATCCTGTCCCGGGGTTCTTCTTCTTGAATGCCTGATTCTGACGGTTGGCCTCGATTACCAACTCGTTTGCTCGCTCCTGCTGCTTGCGTAGGGCCTCACCGGATAACCCTACCAACTCTGCCATGGCGGCCTCGGCAGCCCTGATAGTTTTCGCCGGTGAGCTATACACCGGCTTCCCCGCTGAGATCCGGCTTCCCGTCTGACTGGTGGTGGCTCCACCAGCCAGCTCGTCATTCACCATTCTTCCCTTCTCGCGCAGCTCCGCGATGCGCTTGTCCCGGGAGTCGATCTTGAGGAATCCGTGAGCTGCATTGTACTCCCGGAGACTGGCATTGAGTTCGCGTCGGATCTCGGCGATCTCCTGTGCTTCGGCGAGTAGCAACCTTCGCTGCTCCTCCAAGTCAGCCGAGGTGGCCTGGGTATCCGCTTCAGCAGTCACAGGCACAGTCAACTTGGCCACCAGCCCCGAGAGGGGATCCGGGCGACGTCGCAGCTGGGACGGTTGTGGATCGCCATCCCGGGCCGCACCCCTTTCCCGAGGAGGCTTGGCCAACCGGATGTGGCCGCTGTCGGTATCGCCGTCAGCGTCCTGGTATTCCTCCTCGGTTGCCCCGACCATCATCACCGCGATGGAACTCGGGGGGCGACCGGCACGCAGACCCCGAGCAGCGCAGAGCATGGGAGGGTCCTCAGCTTCCAGGACCATGTCCGGGTAGCTACAGACAACCTCGGTGGCGACGTAGGTGGTGAAACCACCAAAGTCAATGAGACATCCGTTCACCGGAAAGGGCCTGTTCCGGAAGCATCCTGCGTTGTCGCTGACGAAGTCCATCTCCCCTAGCCTTACGACTAGGCCAGAGAGAACCCGAATGTCGAAATGAACGGGGGAACCCGTCCGGATGTGTATACCAGCCGACGCCTCCGTCTGCCCCACGGTGGGCGCCAACTGTCGTGGTGGTGTCACGGCAGATGCCATAGGATGGCTAATGTGTGGGGCCGATGGACGTTGGTGGATCCGGGGAGGGATAGCGAGCTGAATAGCCCACGCGAGGAGGATCCTGGTATAACCGAGATCTCCCTAGAACGAGAAACAAGATCAAAGTGCGAGGGGGAAGATCTACCAAACACGAACAAATGCACGAAGGCACACAACACGCACACGATATACCCAGGTTCAGGGCCCTCGTGAGGAGGTAACACCCCTACTCCTGCCTTTCCTCTCTATATAAGTGTGGTACAAGAGCTACAACTTGCAGCTAGATCTTTCAAAGGGAGGAGTACAAAGAACTAGATGAACTCAAGGTATGAGGAAGTAAAAGCTCTAGGAGTAAATACAACTATAACTTTGGCTCCCAAGTTGGTCCTCCTTCCACAGAAGCAGTTATGGCACCTTTTATAGAGTTCCGGCCAGGAGGGCCGGAAACCCTAAATGGTCTTGGCCCCACCGGACAGGCCTAACCGGCATGTCGTCACCGGCTAGTGCGAGCTAGTCGCCGCGCTATCCGGCATAGCCCCTGCGTCATCATCTTGATAAGGACAGCAGGCGCCGTCCTGAACCATCATTGTCCCCCTGCCAGAGACAAGACATGTCTTGGCCCATCCCGGATAGCCTTTTTCCGGATTGCCGGGCTAGGCATGTCAGGTCTTGCCGTACCGCGGTCGTACCGGCTGACGCGCTCCCGTGTCAGGCGGGAGATGACCATGCATCCGTGTCAGGCGGGAGGTGACCGTGCTTCCGTGCCAGGCGGAATGGTACTTCCCCCCGCAACAGACGGGAAAGCCTGCTATAGACCGTTGACGGCCTACCGGGGTCCCTCGTGCCGGCTACCTCCTCGCTTGCCACCGTGAGCCTCTCCTACATAAGATCAAGACCGAGACATATACTCCGGTTAGCTCTTACCCGGATTGCCTATCCGGCTAAACCGAATACACCTCCCTCAGGGAGTCTCCTCGGAGCCCGAGATCCGAGATCCTTTCCGGTGACATCCGAGTTTGTCTCAGGATGAGTATCTCTAGGCCTAGCCTCCCGAAGATGTCTTATCCTCTCAACAAAGACATCTTCGAGAAGCTAGTTCTTAGAGGAACCACCCGCTGATGCTTGTGCTGCCATTGTGAAGGCCGGGGGTGTCTATTTATAGTTGCTAGAGCTGACCCTTGCGCCTGCCAGGAGGCACTTTGCACTCTACCAGCGCTCAAGGGTCAAGTTGCCCTTTCAGCACACCAGGAGGTGTCCCTGGCTCTCGCCAAAGGTCAAGTACTGTTGGCACCTTACTGAATTATTCCGGGATCTACCCCTACCCGGGGGGCAGCCCCCCTACAGTGAAGTTAAAAGATTATTAATGGAGTTTGTTTTAGTCAATGTAGCTACCATACACTATTTCCACAAAATAACATTTTCACTTTTTTTGTAAACTACATGATGTCTGGCTGGCATAATGTTGTGTTTTTATTCAGATTTGTGCATATAATGTAATTCTTAAGTTCGGTAATCATGAGAAGTCACCTATGTTTGGCCTTATTTTTCCTGCGTCTATGGCATGCAACTAATTATCTCATTATCTCTCTTTTTTCGCCCTTCCGCTTTTACGATTTGATGGATAAACTGAATGTAGAGAGAATCATTTTCATTCTTCGAATGTGTTGTCTGAAACTAAACTCGAGAAGAGCTCTTCTTGGTGTGATAGCCATCTCACCTTATTATGAACCTCACAAAATGCAGTTCCCCATTATATCGGCTTCTCTAAAATTTTAAAACACTTAAGGTCATATGATAGCACTAGTGGAAATCGGGGCTCTAGTCCCGGTTCCAGAGGGCCTGTAGTCCCGGTGTAGGAACCGGGACTACCAAAGCGGGACTAGAGCCACCTTCTTTTGTCTACACTCAATACAAACCGGGACCGGAGCCCCCCTCCCCCCCCCCCCAATGATAGCTCCGCACATGGACGCGGCAGGGCGCGCGGGGTCGAACCCTTTAGTCCCGGTTCGTAACACGAACCGGGACTAGCGTTTTGCTTTTTTATTTTATTTTCCACAAAATTTCAGGTTTTTTTTTTCATTTCGAACAGTTTTCAGGGTAGGGGTTTCGGATGGTACCACATCGATGCGCCATGGTAGGGGGTTTCGGATGGTACCACGTCGATGCATCGGGGTAGGGGTTTTGGATGGTAACACGTCGATGCGCGAAAAACACGTATAAATTATTATACGAAGCTAGATCAAGTTGCATTATGCATATATATAATTACATAAAGATCATGCTGATAACACATATACAATTAAGTACGTGGTACATGAAAATTACGTTTCCCGGTTCCAGATACTTAGAGGTACTTTTTTACATGGAGATCACTATTACATGTGCGCATACTAGTCAAAATGGTGGTACTCTCCGGTGTCAGGTATGACATGGTCGAGGTAAAATCCCGCCAACTGCAATTGCTCTGAAGCGGGTCTTTATTGGTAACTCACTGTGCTTTCTTGCCAACTGTAAAACAATGATATCACAATGAATACATGAGATATGGAATGAATAAAACTCATCCCGATCAGTCCCTGTTGGCTGTTTAAGGCAAGTCTATAGAAGAATAGAATTAAATGAAATAATAATAAAGTATGATAATGATGCATGGGCTGTTATAGTACTACTTACATGGATAAGACGCCATATCAGCTTCTTTGGCCATCCACTGGTCGGATCTTCCGCGATGAACGATTCCCAAACGTTGTCCGACAAAGAAAATGAATAAATGAGTGATAAATTATATACTATTAGGAAAGGAACGAAAGGGGCAATAAGAAATGAAATTACCTTGTCACCAAATCAAAACATGTCTTGTATTGTTAAGGGCATCTCCTTAACGAGTCAAGGACAACAATCTCTCCTTCCCGCAAGTTAATAACGAGAAGAATGAAGTGGTACCTACGCACGTTTATAAATAGTCATGCATACCTCATCAATTAAACTTAACATCGGGTCAGAAAAATAGAAAGTGTAATAAGAAGTAACACTCACTTGAAATTGTATGGCCATAATATATATTGTTTGTAAGCTTTCGCTTGAAAAACATTAGCAAATTCGCCAGTGTATACTTACATGCCGAAATAGCTGGTTGACCCAGTATTTTTTAAATTAAAACATGTGCAAGCAATAAAACGAAGAGAAATTCCTTCTTCCATTGGAGGTGCGAATCAAGTATTAAAACAAGGAATAGAACAATGCAGTCGTATATCATTCAACCACAGTTTTCTGGTTGTTTTCTTTGCATGTAAGGTTTTTAGATGACCCAACAAATTAAGGATAGTTGTTATGTTGGTTGTGCTTTAAAAAGTAACATGGCCGGATTCTTGAAAAGCCGTGTTGGCTAGTCAAGTATGGGTTGATGGGCTTCTTCAAAAGGGCAGGGATGCTGTCTATGTGATCGATGCTGGAAAAGAAGAGCAGTATACTGTCTCGCAAGTTGATACGTCTCCAACGTATCCATAATTTCTTATGTTCCATGCTATGTTATGTCATATTATTACATGTTTTATATGCACTTTATATAGTTTTATGCATTTTCTGGGGCACCCTATTAACAAGATGGCACAGTTCCAGCTCCCTGTTTTCTGCTGTTTTTGGTTTCAGAAAAGCACTTAAAGAAATATCCACCAAACTGGAAATAAATAAACCAGGAAATATTTTTGGAATATTTGTGTCGCGAAGAACCGAAGACGAGACGAAGAAGGGCCGCGAGGGGCCCTCACCACCTGCTGGCGTGGGCCCCAGTCTGGCCGCCCCAGGAGGTGAGGAGACCACCTCGGGCGGCCACCGACCTAGGTCTTTCGCCCATATAAACCCTCCTGACCTAAAAACAGAGCACAGTTGAACATGTTTTTCTCCACGGATCCCGAGCCGCCGCCGTCTTCACCACCACTTCGGGAGAGATCAGAACTTCTACCTGGCACCCTGTCGGGAGAGGGAATCGTCCTTGGAGGCTTCTACATCGCCATGACCGACTCCGGACTGATGCGTGAGTAGTCTACCTTGGACTACGGGTCCATAGCAGTAGCTAGATGGTTGTCTTCTCCTCTTATGCTATCATGTTTAGATCTTGTTAGCTGCCTATCATGGTCAAGATCATCTTTATGTAATAAGCCATGTTGTGTTAGCTGGGATCCGATGAATATTGAGTACTAAAGTTATTTTTCATAATATATCATGTGTGTGCTATTTAATGATCTTGCATGCTCTCTGTTACTTGTGTGTGCTTTGGCCAAGTAGATGCTCGTAACTCCAAGAGGGGGTATTTATGCTCGATAGTAGGTTCATGTCTCTATTTAATCTGGGGAAGTGACAGAAAGCTCTAAGGTTGTAGATGTACTGTTGCTACTAGGGATAAAACAGTAGTACTTTGTCTAAGGATGACGATACTTACTTACTTTACACACAGTCCTTAAGGCGATAATCTTTTGCATGCAACTAAATACTGAAAGGGGTGCGGACGCTAACCGGAAGGTGGATTATTAGTCATATATGCGGTTGGAAAGGTCTAAGTATATTGTTGTAATGCCTGAATGAATCTCACACTAGACACCATATCATTAGTATATGCATTGGGGTGCTCATCATTATTCTATCAATTGCCTAGCTGTAATTTGTTTACCACGCATGGATGAATTTATTATTTATGGAGAGACACCACTAGTGAACTGTGGACCCCGGTCCTTCTTATTAATTTGATTAAACCTCAACTGCAAACCTGTTACTTTCTGCAAACAAACATCTTTCTTCCACACATACGTTTAATCCTTTGTTACAGCAAGCCAGAGGGATTGACACCTCACCGTTGAGTTGGGGCAAAATAATTTGATTGTGTTTTGTGCAGATTCCATGTCTCCGACGCCACACCAAGAGTTTCTGGCGTCGTTGACATCTCGAGGGGAACGTTCATCTCCTACTGGTTCAATAACCTTCGTTTCATAACAGAGGGAAATCTTGCTGCTCTGCTACTTCACACCCTCCTCTTGGGGATTCACCAGCCACACGCTTAGCACCATCAAGGATTTTCTGGCGCCGTTGCCAGGGATTTGTGCATTCTTCACGAGGGGAGTTTTCGTACTTCCAATCTTTTTATTTTTTTATTTTATTGCTTAGTTTATTTTTATTACTGTTTTGTTTGCTTAATATCAAAAATACAAAATAATTAGTTACTTGCATTACTTTTCTTATTTCGGTTTTGTCATTTATTTTCAGTTTTTGTTACTTTGTTATTTCGGTTTGGTAATTATTCCTTGATTTGTTTATTTCGGTTTTATCTTTACCTTTATTACAATGTTGCTTCCTAAGTACACTTTTGAGGATCTCTCAGTAGTTAGTGGTTCTATAATTGGAAAAGAAAATATTGGAGAGTTCTTTAATCATATTAGTAAGAATAGTGATCTTGAGGAGAAATCCATAGCCGAACTTGCTCCAAACTATGAAACTTCTGCAACTTCTTTAGTTCGCATACTGGAAACTAGGTTTTGTTAACCTTCACCCCATAATACAACAATTTCTTGAATTTCATAATATTAAAAATGCTGAAAAGAATGATTTTATCATGGAAACCTTGCTTAAAGAATTTGATGATGTTGCCGTAGAACTAGGAAAGTTTTTATCGATTTAATATGCTTGTGTCATGTGTAGATTTAATTAATGCACTTGAGAAACTAGGGAAAACCGAACCTATAAAGGGGGAAGAAATGAAAGTTCCAATATCTGCTAAACTTGTAGCTATGCATGAAGCTTTCGAAGAAATTTTTGATTGGATTGCCCTCAAAACTTATATTCTTAGTTGAAAGGGTTTCTATTCTTGATCTTGATAATACTTGAGTTTTACTTTGTGCCTAGCTCAAAGGCGTTAAACAAAAGCGCTTATGGGAGACAGCCCACTTTTATCTTCTGTCATTTAAATTTACTTTGCTTGTGTCAAGTACTTGTCCTACCTCTGTAGCAATTCCTTTGTATCTTTATTTTATTGGAATGTTGTGTAAAGTTAAGCCTCTTGTTGAAAGTTGATGTTTAAATTCAATTCATGTGCTGAAACATATTTCTGCTGTCCACCGTTAAATTCATATCTCCTCACTGGAACTTCAGAAAATCTGACCTTTTTTGTGCGCAATCCTCAGATGTATACGCAACTTTCATTAGTTTTGAGTTTTCTGATCTGAGCACGTTAAGTGCCTAAAAAAAGTTCGTCTTTATGGACTGTTCTGTTTTTTATAGATTCTGCCATTTTATTTTGCAATGCCTCTTTTGCTATTTTGATTGGATCTTTTTATCATTTAAGTATCAGTGGCTGTAGCTAATGTCCAGTAGTAATGGTAGTAATTGTGTTCTTACAGAATATCATAATTTTTTGTGCACTAACCCTCTAATGAAGTTACTCTAAGTTTGGTGTGGAGAAAGTTTTCAAGTATCAAGAGAGAAGGATAATATAATGTGGTCAAGAGGATAGTAACGCCAAAGCTTGGGGATGCCCCGGTGGTTCACCCCAATATAATTCTAGAATACTCAAGCGTCAAAGCTTGGGGATGCCCAAGGCATCCCCTTCTTCATCGAAAAACTATCAGGTCCTCTCTTGTGAAACTATATTTTAATTCTGTCACATCTTATGTGCTTATCTTGAAGCGTCTGTTTATTTGTTTTTGTTATTTTCATTCTCTGAATAAAATGTATCGTAGCATTCTTTTGTGTGGGAGAGAGAACCGCTCCGCTTTTTCATATGAATACTCGTATTCTTCACTTATATTCGTTGAGTATTCGTCTTTTGTTATCATTTGCTCTCTAGCTCTTATTTTTCACGCATATCTTGTTAGAGCTGTTAGCTTTGTTATATTATACTCTCATATCTCATTGTTTCATTACTTGGAGAGTTTATCTTTTAAATAAGTTGATTGGTGTTTGGTTGAGAACAAAAAATGCTATATGTGGTAGATGGTATATGAAAATGATACATTAATCTTGTAGATCATTAAATTGTGTCACTTGAATCATTGATTTTGTTTTGAGATATTAATTTGCTTAATGGTAAACATGATGGTTTAGTAAAGTGGAATGATTAAATGGTTGGTCTAGAGAAACTTGAAACTGTGCCACACTTAAATTTTCATTTGATTGCATAATGGGCTGATTTTTTTAAATAATACATTTTTTATTGCAAATTCGGGAAATATTGCGCAGAAACAGGATTTTTCAAAAATAATACGGCCTCGGCCCGGAGCAGGCCGAAAAGGCCGCGTCGGCCAGTAGAAGGCCGACCAGGGCTTGTCGACCCAGAGCAAGCCGAGCAGATGTGTGCCAGGCACGGGCTCCCGGCCGACTGCCTGATCGGCGTCGAGTGGACGCGCTTCGGCCACGTCACGGCCGAAAGCCCGGTCGGCCTCCTCCGAGTCGACGAGGTCGTATTACGAAGCCCAACCTCTTCTTCTTCCTCCCATCCCACGGCTGCTATCTCCTCTCTCTCTCTCTCTCTCCTGTTCGTCCCAACCGAAAACCAGCACCGTTTTACACTGTTTCTCCACTAAAAATTAGTCCTAGGTTGTTACTAAGGTTGTGGGGTGCCCGATCTATCATGGGGTAGGCTGTGGAGGCGAGTTGGTGACGGTGGGAGATTCGGTTTCGAAGGTGTTCGTGCTCGTGGTCGTGCTCCGGTGGTGGAGGCTCGGGGTGCTCCGGTGGTGGAGGGTCGGGCTGCTGCGGTGATGCTGGTGTCACGCTTCAAGGGTACGTGACTACTCATACATTAGGGTTAGGGTTTGTTTTATTTAGATTAGGGTTAGTGTGTTATTAGTATGGTCGTATTAATATTTGATACATTTGAAAATATTACTAGGTGAGAAAAATGTCGGATGTAGTAAAATTTGTTTTCTACTACGGTGACGGTTCAGTACAACAAAATGTAGATGGGATGGACCTGAGTCAGTTTCAGCACATCGAGTTGGATCTGACTGCCCCTAAAAATTGGTCTGTTAGTCAGTTAAAATATTGGTTGGCAGAGTGTTTGGAATTAAATGCAGAAACACACACTGTCGGGGTGCACGCGTTATGGTCCAGGTCCAGTACAAAAATTTGGTACACTCTGAGGCCGATCGATCGGGATTCTCAGTGGGTGAACTGGTTGCAAGGTTGCGAAAACAGGGGAAGCCACCCAGTTGCCTTGTTGCTCCCTATCGTTAAGGAGGTAAATGTCAATCCTCCTGAAGGTGAGGGTGGGCACGATCCAGAGCAGAGCAGTTCAGCAACCATGGAAATTGAACATGATGACAGCCATGGTTATGATGGAGGCAGTGGTTATGAATCAGGGCAGAGTAGTATGGTTGGAGGGCATGATGACGGTGAAAATGTGGAGGCAGATGGAGATGAGGAAGATGGCCGAATGCAGACCGAGATGGAAGATGAAGATATTGAGGGTGATTGCGGGGACGACAGTGATTCTGATTCGTCGAATGACGCAGAGTACGAGCCGGAGGTGCCTTATCCAGCTTCATGGACTCAGGACATCTCATCTGGCATGACTCTGGATGATGGTCATGATTCTTCCTGGCAATATCACCAGAGCAGCATGGCAGTGGGAGCAATGTACGCTGACAAGCAACATCTGCAGGAAGCAATCATATAGTGGGCAATGTCGACATCAAGGGTTTTCAAGACAACTGTGTCGAGTAAGAAATATCTTACCATGGAATGCTCGAGGATAGATTGTCCGAGTAGGGTGCACGCATATGTCCCCAAGTATGATACAAACTGGGTTGTGAGTGACATGGTAATGCATACAGGTCGTATTCCCAGCATCCTTCAGGATCACCGTAATCGGTCATCCACGCTTATTGCTCGTTTGTTTTACACGGAGATAGTGGAGAGCAAGGCGATGGAAGTGAAGGCAATAAGGAACAAAGTGTTCACAAGATTCAATTTCAACATTTCTTATGGCAAGGCCTGGAGGGCTAAGCAGAGCGCGCTGGAGCAGAGATTTGGGTCATTCTTTGACTCATATGATTCTGTTGTCCGTTTGCTCCGCACGCTTCACGCGAGGAATCCTGGCACATATGTTGATCTTCAAGACTTCTACATGCCAGAGTTCCCAACAGTTAGGGTGTTGCACCGTTTGTTCTTCTCTTTTGGTGTATGCATCGAAGCCTTTAGCCACTGCCGACCAGTGTTATGTGTCGATGGCACATTTTTTACCGGCAAGTACAAGGGTCAGATATTGACTGCTATTGGCCAAGACGGCAATAACCAACTGTTGCCCCTTGCTTTCGCTTTTGCTGAGAGCGAGAACACGGATAGTTGGACGTGGTTATTTAGGCAGTTGAAAAAAGCAGTTGTGAAGGATAAGCATAATGTTTGCGTTCTACATGACAGACATGCTGGTATACTCAACGCTATAAAGGCATTAACAAACCCGGGACCAGATGAAGAAACACCGTGGGTGGATCTTCAGATTCGTTGGTGCATGCGCCATCTAGGTGCTAACTTCTTCTCACAGTTCAGAAATAAGAGTCTCATGAATCTGTTCAAAAAACTCTGCAAGCAGAACCAGGAATGGAAGTACAATTTTATCCGTGGCAAGCTTGATGAGTTCACGAACAAACATGTTCGGGAGAGGAAAGCTGCACGTACTGCGGCAGTGGCGTTTCATGTAGCCCAAGTAGCGGCACAAGCATCTACAGGGCCTGCACCACCTGAAGAAGAACCGATCGGTCTGTGTGATTTGCCAGGCTTTGACCCACCGGGCACGAGGAGAAAGGGTGGACGGTTGATTAAGAATTTCCAGCAGTGGATTGAGCATGAGCCCGTGGAGAGGTGGTCATTGTTGCACGACAAGTTCGGAGCCAGATATGGCGTAATGACTTCAAACCTTGCCGAAACATACAATTTTGTCCTCCGAGGGAACTGAGCCTTGCCTTTAACTGCCCTTGTGGAGGGAATTTTCCAAGGCACGGTTAATTACTTCAGAGTCAAACGCCAGCAAGCCGAAATGCATATACTTCGCACTCCAAACTCCCCCTGGTGTGAAAAGATTACGAAGTACATGGATGCTAAGATGGAGAAGGCACGGACTTTCCAAGTGGTTGCCATCGGAAATCAGGAAACGAGGTTCGAGGTTCGCTTACCTACCGACAAGTTTGGTTGTGGCAATGTGTTGAGAACGCATGAGGTGAAGATTGGAAATGAAGCATGGCCAACCTGTGAATGCACATGCAACAAACCGAAATTGTTTCACCTTCCATGCTCACATGTACTTGCTGCTTGTGGGCAGCTTGGTTTGGAAGCAATCTCGTTTGTCTCACCGTACTTCAGTCGTGAAGCTGTGTTGAACACATGGACAGGTGAGATGCAAGGATTCCGAGCCCTGGGTAATTTCAACACCGTTGAGCCTAGTGAGAGGAGATACATTCCTGACCCAAGGTTACTTCGTCCGGGTAGAGGTAGACGGCAGTGTAGACGCATACGTAATGATATGGATGAATCGGAAGCTGGAGGACCTACCAGGCAATGTTTTCTATGCAACCAATTTGGCCATAGGGATACGAACTGTCCGGAGTTTGGACCTGGTCCAGCTACGGTGCGTGGAAGAGGCAACCGAGGCCGGAGAGGAAGAGGAAGAAACTAGAGTACCTTTATATTTATAATAAATGCAGACTACGTATCTGCCTCTATGTATTACTCTGTAATCGTGGAACCATTATGTTTGGATTTGTACTCGTTTAGCTACAAAGTCAAATTTGTAATTTGTAATTTGTGTTATTCTATTATCATCTTCAATCTGTGCTTACAGAGATGGCGGGGATGGCGTTGCTTAACCCGGTGGTGGACAACAAGCATCGTGCTAAGCTAATGCAGGATAATGTCCTCCAACCTCTTATCACTCGTGGTCAGAAGGATGATTGGCCGATACACCCAACTTGGATCGATCGGTAAGTGTTATATTTATTTTGCTCATAATATGTACTTGTCAATAGTTAACAATTTTCTGATACATGCAGTTTGACGTGGGCTGGGCTCCTACCCTTTGCTCGCCTTGTTGAGGCGTCAGATGTGAGTGGTCGTCTTACGATGGACCACTGTTTGCTCACCTGCTTGGTGGACCGATGGAGACCGGAGACGCACACGTTTGACTTTCGCTGGGGTGAGATGGCTCCTACTCTACAGGATGTCTCCTACCTATTGGGCCTTCCTATAGCTGGTGAGGCCATAGGTCCATTGCAGGCCCCTGATATGTGGTATGAGGATATGGCAGACCGGTTCCAACATATAAATCCAAATGCAACTGTGTTTGCCCATGAGGATCACGGACCCAAGCTTGATTGGTTGCTTAAGTTCCAGGTTAGTACTACGTCATTGTCTTGTTTCATCCATCGCTTCAGCTAACCTTTATCTAACTTGTACAATTATTGTTTTCGGTGCTGATACAGAAGTTTGGCACGATCCAGATGTCCGAGGCCCAGATTACTCGGAGCCTCGAGGCGTACCTTATGTGGCTGCTAGGAAAGGTGATGTTCACGGAGAACCATGTCACCACTATCAGTGCGCGATACATCCCCGTCGCATTGGAGATTGCAAGTGCGACACAGCCGTACCACATCACTAGTCGTAGCTGGGGTTCTGCATTCTTAGCTGCCACATATCGAGGTATGTGCAACGCGTGCTCTCTTACGGCGAAAAAGTCAGCAATTCTTGGATGCCCTATTCTGTTACAGCTGTGGTCGTGGGAGAGGTTCCCCATTGGACGACCTGACATTTCGGCTTCCGACCCGTGGCCGCTCAACCTTTATTTCGACGAGGAGCACATAGACGACCCTACTTTCGGCACACTTTGGACACATCGCAAGGTATGTTCAATAATAGATTACTAATGCTGCTTGTCAATGAGTATCTTCATGTTTACTTATACAATTTACGTGTGTGTTTTGCATAGACGATTCGCTCGAGATCAGGTTAGGAACTGCTACCCGGCATTCAACGAGCAGTTCGACGTTCTCTCCGCGGCTTCAGTTATTTGGGAGCCACACTCGCCTGACGCGATCGCGTCGAAATTCCCTGGAGGAATTTCTATCATGTGCACGCGAGATGAAGCGTACTGGATGACGAAGTCGAAGATTATCTTCGACGTCAGCGTTGAGGAGATGGCCCAGCAGCGTGTTACGAGGCAGTTCGGTCTACGCCAGATGTCGGTTCCCCCACCTATGGATGCCCCTCTACCAGACATCGTCCACCGGTACGTCCATTTCTTATCCAAACAGTTTTGTTTGAACACTTGGCATCCACAATTATGCACATGTTTCTTTTCTTGTAGATGGAGCAGGAAGGGAACTAACTAGACTGCGACACAATGGTTGCAAAGAGTGCAACCTTATGTGGCCGAGTAGGTTGATGCGCTGACTTGTCTCTGGGTCGAGGCGCAACCCTTCGATCAGGCGCAGTATGACGAGTACCTACAGTGGTACGTCAGGTCCACACGGGTTTCTCTCGTTCATCACGCCCAGCCGGATGTGATGCCGGCCCCTGCTATGTGGGATATGTACCCCAGCCAGTCTATGTCCGTCTCACGGCAACACGCGGTACAAATAATTAACTTCTCTACAATCATTTACCTTTTTTTATATTGTCCTTCATTTCCTAAATGTCTATACCACTTTCAGGCTGAGTTGACGTGGGATCTTGGGAATGATATAGACCAGTTAGACCGTTCACTTTCGACCGGGCCTTTGCTTACACGCGAAGAGCATCGGTCTTGGTTGCAGTCCGCTGCCCAGAGAGTGCGACGGACCTACGCAGCTACCACGTGTGTCCGCTCGTCTGACGTTCTCCCACATGCTGCACGACGGCCACCGCATCCGTCCACGCAGCTGCCTCAACGGCGGGCACGGCGTAACGTGCAGCCACCTCCGGAGGCACACCGACATCACGCGCGTCCACGTGTCGCACCACCTCCACCTGACCAGGCTGGAGGTTTGGGCTGGCAGCAGCAGAGTTACCACCAGGGGGGCTATCAGCAGAGCCCCGCTGGGGGCTACCAGCAGGGGGCCTACCAGCAGAGCCCCACTGGGGGCTACCAGCAGCGACCCTTTTCGGAGTACCAGCAGAGCCCCAGGACCGGCTTCCAGCCTCGTACACCACAAGGTATGTCGATTCGTAATACTACATTCTCATGTATTCAAACTATTTACAAAATAACATGTTACATAAAATTTCTCGATTCTAGCACAATTCGACTTTGACTTGGGGCCTACTATCTCCGAGCATTACTCGGGTGCGTCGGGTTGTGCGAGTCAGCAGGACGTGTTTCCCGATGCGGATGCGGACACCCAGTGGCTCAACATGTACAACAACACTCCTCCTCCACCCCCCACACAGGATACACAGCAGGCAGATGACGGGTCTTTGCTTCCTCCATGAGTCACCCGCCCACCCCATCGGTTAGGATGGAGCACTCCTCAGCCACATCCGCCACGTCGTGGCAGAGGCGATGACTGAGACTCTACTTATGTATCAGAGACATATGTTCGCTATTTTCCATGTGCCGTTAGACCTATGTATGAGACATATGTATGCTACTTTTATGTATGATCTATTTCTATCTATATGTTGTACTAGACATATTTCTACCTATGTACCATTATGTAGTACACATTATGTATCGTGATGTACTATACTTATTTCTACCTATGTAGCAATATTTGACATGTCTGTAACCGGTATACATTGGTACGTAAGATAAGATACAACAAATCTCGATTACATACCGATCACACCACACAATAATAGGAAATGAAGGTACAACTACTAATTAATCCATACTCAAAGAAAGATAGAACATAACTCAAATTAAGATTCTACCTATCTTCCATACATGTAGCCGGCAACATCCACAGATTTAGCACCCTTGCCCTTTGATGATGATTCAGGCTTCTTCCCGCACCCTTGCTGGATGTTTCTGCCTTCTTCTCCTTGCCCTTACGCAGTGCTTCAACACCCCTTTCCTTTGACGACGGCATGAAATCGTCGTCTTCATCGCTGGAGTATACCCAGAGAAAGGAACGACCGTACCTCTCACGTATGTCTTGAGTTTGATTAATCGCCTCATTGGTAACGTGCCTATCGAACTTATCTGCAAGCGTCAAGATTTCAGCACGGATTTGTTTTGTGGTCCTATACGGAAACCCATCTCGGCATAGCCTAGCCCCAAGCAAAGCGAGATGTCTCTCACTACCAATAATTTCTTCAAGTGGAACTTCCCTACCATCTACCTTCAAATAGGTGATAATCTTAGCGAGATGCTCGGATGCGGCTATATGAAAGCCGGACACACACTTCTCACAAGGTACAATACACACCATGCTGGCGCTCTTTGAGAGTACCCCGCTTAGCCTAGAGTGGTTTTTATAGGACAATTGAGGTGAAAACGGTCGCGCGAAATGGTGGCGGGAGGAACAGGCGGGAAACGGTGGCGGGAGAAACGGGCGGGAAATGGTGGCGGGAGAAATAGGCGGGACAAACGGGCGGGAAACGGTGGCGGGAGAAAAAGGCGGGAACAGTTGGCGGGAGAAACACGCGTGAATCGGTGGCAGGAGAAAAAGGCGGGAACGGCTGGCGGGAGAAACGCGCGCGAATCGGTGGCGGGAGAAATAGGCGGCGGGAAAAATAGGCGGGAGAAGCGCGAGAAACGGCTGCATGAAGCCCTCGGCTTTCCCTGGGCAGACCGGGCCTACTCGGCCTGCTCTGGGCCGACCAGAGCCATGCAGGCCGTGGCAGGCGCCTGCACGCGCGCAGATGCGGCCGACTAGACCTGCTCGGCCTGCTCTGGGCCGACGAGCCCTGGTCGGCTTTCTGGTGGCCGACGCGGCCTTTTCGGCCTGCTCCGCGCCGATGCCGTATTATTTTTGAAAAATCCTGTTTCTGCGCAATATTTTCCGAATTTGCAATAAAAAAATGTATTATTTTAAAAAAATCAGCTGCATAATGGTATATGACTTCTTTTTGCCTAAAGCAACCGTAATGAACTTATGTTATGCGCTACGGTCGGGTCCCTAACAGTGACTTGTTCATTTGCCACAGTTCCCCGAGGAGTAATTTTCATTATGCCTTGCATGATCATATTTTTATTTGGAATCTTTTTACTCGTGAATTCTAAAACTACGGTTTTCATGGCACTTCCACCACCATATTGCTAGCCTCTTCGTTTCTTTACAGTGCCCTTTCTCACATTGAGAGTTGGTGCATTTTTTGCGGGTACATCCAAACTCGTGGGAGATCTTCATCTTGTTCTCCTACACATTAGCCAAATATATTCCTCAAAATAGCCACCATACCTACCTACTACAGCATTTCCATAGCTGTTCCGAGATATATTGCCATGCAACATACATCTTACATTACATGACTTGTTGTCATTCATTACTTATTTATTGCTTTGCGTGTTTCTATAAAGCTGATCTGTGGTCTGACCCATGTTACGCTAGAGCACTGCATAACCTGCTACACTGGCAGAGGCACCGTTGTCATATGCATTCTTATAGCACATTCATTTTAGTTACTTGTATCATCAGTATGTTGTTTTATCATCATTAGTGTGTTTTCATACATCATGTATCATATTAGGATGCTTGCCCCTAAAAGTGAAAAGAGCCATGGAGAAAGTTGATCATCATTATAGCACCATATCATGCCTCATGTTCTCATATCGAAAAGAGAAATAGAAAAAAGAGAAAAAAAAAGAAAGAAAAAAAGGGGCAACATTACTATTCTTTATCACACACTTGTTCTTATGTTACAGCACCATATCATCTATAGTCATCACTTGTGCTCATGTTTAGCACCTTTACTCCATATGAGAGAGTTTTCATGTCTTAGTTGCATAACGATATGGGGAACTTTACACTATAGAACTTGGCTTGTATATTCCAATGATGAGCCTCCTCAAAAGTGCTCTAGGTCTTCCTGAGCAAGCAAGTTGGATGCACCCCCACTAGTTCCATTGGAGAGCTTTCATATACTTTTAGCTCCATGTGCATTTGTTGTATGGAAATCACTACTTCTTGCATAGCTTCGATTGTATGACTTTCTCTTGTCTAATGATCATTTATAGCTTTGTGAGTCTTTCTTACATTGGCCTACCAAACCTCCGTTAACATTCTCTTGGCCATAACATCCTGGTGCCAGGAACCAATGTTGAACGCTTGCTTGTTTATTTTGAACAAATAATATATTTATCTTCTACATGCATATGCTATTACTTGACTTGATCCTTTCATAAAGTTTTCACGTTTGTTTGAAGCATTAGATGATTATATTGTTGTGCTGGAAGCTTAAATGATCTCTAATATCTACTTTGCACGGTTGATTGCTATCTAGTACTATATCATTGAAAGCTTTGCTTGCTTCACCTACTTGTTTATTCATTACTTGTTTGATATCAATATAAACTACAACCCTTATTCATTTGATCTCAGTTTACATGCCTTACATTATTACATGATCAAGATTGTATTTAAGCATGTCACTTCAGAAATTATTCTTCTTTTATCGTTCTTGCCTACTCAGGACGAGTAGAGCTAAGCTTGGGGATGTTGATACGTCTCCAACGTATCTATAATTTCTTATATTCCATGCTATGTTATATCATATTATTACATGTTTATATGCATTTTATATAGTTTTATGCATTTTCTTGGACAAACTTATTAACAAGATGCCACAGTGCCAACTCCTTGTTTTCTGATGTTTTGTTTTCAGAAAAGTACTTAAAGAAATATCCGCCAAATTGGAAATAAATCAACCAGGAAATATTTTTGGAATATTTGCGTCGCGAAGAACCGAAGACGAGACGAAGAAGGGCCGCGAGGGGCCCTCACCACCTGGTGGCGCAGGACCTAGCCTAGCCGCGCCAGGAGGTGAGGAGACCGCCTCGGGCGGCCACCGACCTAGGTCTTTCGCCCATATAATCCCCCCTGACCTAAAAACATAGCACAATTGAGCAATTTTTCCTCCACGGGTCCCGAGCCGCCGCTGTCGTTACCACCACTTCGGGAGAGATCAGAACTTCTCCCTGTGACCCTGCCGGGAGGGGGAATCGTCCCCGGAGGCTTCTACGTCGCCATGACCGCCTCCGGACTGATGCGTGAGTAGTCTATCTTGGACTACGGGTCCATAGCAGTAGCTAGATGGTTATCTTCTCCTCTTATGCTATCATGTTTACATCTTGTGAGCTGCCTATCATGGTCAAGATCATCTTTATGTAATTCCCCATGTTGTGTTTGCTCGGATCCGATGAATATTGAGTACTAAAGTTATTGCTTCATAATATATCATGTGTGTCCTATTTAATAATCTTGCATGCTCTCTATTACTTGTGTGTGCTTTGTCCAAGTAGATGCTCGTAACTCCAAGAGGGGGTATTTATGCTCGATAGTAGGTTCATGTCTCTATTTAATCTGGGGCAGTGACAGAAAGCTCTAAGGTTGTAGATGTACTGTTGCTACTAGGGATAAAACTGTAGTACTGTAGCGTAACTACACTTAAAATAAGGCAGATACCTGTGTATAGTGCAAATCACTGGATCGATTCGTTTGCACACATAGTTTACGATGTAATATCACAACAAAGTATCAATTTTATTGCATCGATGATCCAGACTTACAAAATATTCATAACAAGTTGCATAGCGTGAAGCTAGCTTTTAAAAGTATGCAACGGAAATACAATAACAGTGAGTCTCCATCATCATCATGTTGCCACAGGCGAAAACATGTTGGTTGCAGACTCGAAACTCTTAAACGAAACCTCACTCGTCATCTGAACAATCTGCAATAAGAAAAATATTGCAATTACGTTGGTCAGATTCCATTAAAAATGGAGTCTGGCAAGTGACACTATGGTGAACACTTAGTGGAATAACTCTAATAACCTATATTCATATTTGGCTGGTGGAGTTCAAGTCTATTTTGCATAAAGCCATTTTTTCCTAACTCTTTGCAAAACACTTTTCTTCTATTCGAGACATTCGTGGCATGAAAACCACTGTCTCATTCTACCCTTGTTCACCCATCAAGTTTTATTTTTGAAGTTGGAATGGTGGAATCCTCCGTTGACGTCTGTGATCAGCTGCTCAAATTGTCCGTACCGGGGACACGGCTAAGTACATACTTTTACACTCTGCAGAGGTTGTGCACGTTCACCATTGTACCCATTCAGCCCAAACTATCCTTTACACACTTATAGTGATAAGGAAAAGGAGAAGAATGAGACGAGATCTTTCAGAAGCATTTTCCCTCCCACTCTGGCTTGACCCGTTCCACCTAACACCCTTTACAGCTGATTGTCAAGCCGGGGAGAGTCCATGCAACATAATTGATCAAGCCAGAGCCCATTGACAATGGCTGCACTCGAAGCAATTGTCACTCGGAGTTCTTCAGATTCCTCTGTTCCTGGGTGGCCGTCCACAAGTGCACGTACTCCAGGAACCATAGACATGGGCCTGAGTAGCCACTCAACATAAACCATACAACCACTTTCCATCCAGGTGTTTCATTAACTTAGTGGATGTGTACTCTCAGGTGATAATCACCATGCTCACGGCCCTAAGTAGAATAGATATTCATCTTAGGCGACGACAACCATGAGCATAAACCTGAGTAGTCACTTAATATTTTGTAAAACTTTTCATCAATTGCATAGCATCAATATTTCTACGAAGTATTTTATAGGAACCTAGACACAGGAGTAAGAAATTTCTACACAGGTCTAGCATAGCAATACTATCCTACACATGCTTATGTAAAAATACTCTAAGTAATGCATATAAAAAAATAGTAAAAAGTTTATGAGGTGTGCCACTTCCCTTTGAAGGATGTCTTTGCTCACAAACTCTTTTCAACGTAAGTCAAACTCTCCGTTCAGTCTAAACAATATAGACAAACAACAATACAACAATCAACATACAACACATCACAACACAATGCATACAAACACATACTCCCTCCGTTCCGATTTACTTGTCGCATCTGTCATTTGTGCGAAAAAGCCCTTGAGGTTTCTCCGACTCAACCCGCAGTCCATCTCATCCTCCGCGTCGTCCTCATCCCGACCACGCCCCTCGCTCGCCGTAGCTTCCCTCGCAGACTTCGCCGCTCGCCCCCGCTGCTCGTTCGCCTCCGACCGCACGGTCGCTCCTCGCAGTCCACTCCCCCGGTGACACCGCATCTGCGCCTCCATCCGTGAATCCAAGCGATACAGCAGTAAAAATCAGTTCTTCGTTACTGAAGGCCAAGGCGGACTCGTACTCTCAAAATCCTCTCCCACTTCCTGGAGTTGGGCGCCTTCGCCTCCATGGTCAACGACACCGGCCTGGCCCTCTCCATCTACCAGCTCCTCAGCGACCTCCTCGCGCTCCACGTCGTCCTCGACTACCTCGACCAGGCCAAGCTCGACGCGCTGCGCCTCGGCCGTGGGGGCAATGGCTCCGTCATCAGGACCCTCCTCCCAGGGAAACAGGCCAAGCTCTTCCGCGTCACTGGCGGCAAAAACGGCACCATCACCTTCTCCTGCGTCGGCCCCGTCGGCAGCGGCCGTCCGGCACAGGATTCACTCGCCCGCTCCGCCGCAGTCCTCGCAAAGGTACTGCCGACTCCCTTCACATCGATTTAGCTGTGTTTCTGAATATCCCAACAAGGTCGCCGCTGCTCTGTAGTCCAAAACATCCTAGTAGCATACGAGTACTCCCTAGCTGTTAAATCAGTCTAGATAGCACGGTCGCCTGGAGCAATTGTGACTGCTGCTGCTCTCAGCCTGAACTGAACTACATTGTTTTTAGTGGCTGTGAATTATGCACACTGAACTGAAATATTTTGCAGTTCTTCGTAGTATTCAATAATCAGAGTTGCAATGACTGGCTTTTTTAGGAGGGAGCTTCTCAGTTTGGACTAAGAATCAAGTGAGAATCAAGTGACTGAATTCAGTGATACTATCACATACAGATTCAGACTTGCAAACCTGTACGTTCTTCAGCAAGGAAGTCAAAGCCAAAGGAGTAGCATCAGCACGAGCTCCACATGATGCAGGGAAGAATCAGCTGGGGAGAGACGTGGGGGACACTTGGGTGGCGGCGCCGCAGTTTTTGGTCATCGGAGGAACTTGGTGACGAGCTCCAGCGGCGGCGAGCGGAGGAGCACGACGGCCGGACGAACAAGCACGCAAACAAGCGGGAAAATGGTTCCTAAATGACCAGCATATCACCCTGAAGCTATTGATAGGCTCGGGGATGCTTGAGGAGGCGCGACGGCGCGAAGATCGACGAGGGAAGCGGAGGTCGGAGTTGGAGGAGACGGCGTCGATTCCGTCGATCCAAGTCTTCCTGGGAAACGCGACTCGAGGAGGGAGTAGCTCCCGGCGAGGTGATATGGAGCAGGAGCACGCCGGCGGCGGGAGCTCCACAGACATGGATCCTGGCCGGCAGCAGGAGATCCTCGCTCGTGCGCGTGGAGACGATGATTGGTGTAGGTTGTAAGAAATTAAGTTAGGAAGGGGGTTATTGTAAAATGTACCGGCAGCATAAATTTAAACCCCACGCGACAAGTAAATCGGAACGGAGGGAGTACATAATGAACAAACAAGTTTCATAAAACTTCTAAGGAAAAATATGTGTGTAAAATATTTCTAAGGTCATAGGTTGGATAAAATAACTTTGTTATAAATCATCTTGAATAAGCACTCAAATGGCTTAGCCATGATGTGCAAAATACTTAGAGAAAATACTAAGTCTATTCTTCAAGGTGATCAATAATTGTTAACGTCTCTTTGTAAATTGGATATTCACTATAGTGAGAGAGACAGACACCCGGCTAGCCACTTAAGTTGTGGAACATGTCTCATGTACGTGGACATGTAAGGTTAGTCTCCAGGCCGCTTCATCTCACTATGCCGCTAGGATCCAACAAACTTCAAAGATGGTAATAACATGATCAAAATTGTTTATGTCTAAAGTGAAGACAAGATTAGGAAAGAGGGAAAAGATAGAAAGAAGGATGTAGGATCTTCTCCTTGCTTCTTTTTCTTCTTGATGTGATGACTTCAATGCAATTTTGTAGACTTGATGGTCTGAACACTTGATGGTGTTGATAGCCTCCAGGTTGGTCTTGAATGTAACTTAGTCATCCAGGGGTCTAAGAGAACAAGGGAGAATAGAGATAGAGGAAGCAAGACTTAGAAATATTTGCTGGTTGGTCTTCATGAACTTCTTCTGTAACATCCCAAATTTTGTAAATAATTTAAAACTTTGCATATATGCATCATTCATCCATAGACATAAAATTTCAGCACAAAGATATAAAAATAAAACATCAAATTATAAGATTTAATAATCTCCAATTCCCGAAAATGTTTAATTAAACCCCTTTAAGAAAATATTATTTTTGCAATTTATTTATGGGCAAGTATAATATTAAAAAGTTCTAATTTTGATAAGCTTTCCAAAACAGATTTTTATGAATTTTTCTGTTATATTTTGAATAGGTTTAAAAATCATTTTTGAAATCAGTATTTAAAAACAGATATTAATTATATTAAATAGGAAAAGGAATCGGGCCGGCCTGTGGCTATTTACCGCTCGCGCACGCGTACGAACACGGCCCAAGCCAGCCCACGCAGCCCATCTCCTTCCTCCTCTCGCTGACAGGTGGGACCCACCTGTCAGCTTCGTCTTCCTCCACCCGGAGATCGCGCCCGAGACAAAATCGGAAACCGGCTGTGATTCCCGAGCGTATTCAGCGCGAGGTTGCTCCCCGCGCCACCCTATTTAAACCCCCACCTCCGCCGCAACCCTCCGCACCGCAAACCCTAATTTCTCCGCCGCCAGGCAGCTCGCAAGCGAGCTCGGATCTCCGCCGCTGTCAAGCACGCCGTACGGGGTACTCCGACCACCCCCCGAGCTCGTATTGCCCCCCCTCGATCCCCCTCCTCGTTGCGCACGTTTTTGACTTCGTCCCGCGGTTTAATTTGCAGCCGAACGACGTATTCATCCACGCCCGAAGGAGACCGCCGCCGCAAGCAACTCCGGTGAGCTGCACGAGAAGGAGAAGACCACGCCGCCGACCACCACCGCGCCATCGACTCCGCCCCGACGTCCGCTACGCTTCGGTAAGCCCCGTTCGTCCCGTAGCCTCCTAGGACGCGAGAACGTGTAACGCCGGCCGTGGCGCCGCCACGGTCGGGCGAACTCCGTCGACGGCGCCGCCCGTTTTTGGTCAACGGATCGTGGACCGTTAGATCTAGATCCAATGGATCTAGATCGATTAGATCTCACGCGTTCATTTTAAATCAGATCGGACGACTCTTGCAGCTGATCCGCGTCGAAGCGGTACCAACCAATGAGATCGCGCCACGTAGCCCCTGTTAAATTCTTTTTGCAGGAATTTTTATAAATAAAACAGAAAATATGCCAAACTTAGAAAATTCATAACTTTTGATCCATAAGTTCAAATTTGATAAATTTTATATCCACGGATAGCCCTGCTCATGAAGTTTATTCCTGCATCATTTGTTTTTTCCTTTTGACATATTATAATTTATTTAAATTAGCAGAGGAGCATTTTGGCTATTAAAATAATAACTTAAATAATAAAAATGATTTAGAAATAAACTTAATTGTTTTAGGGTTATATTATTTCCCTTTGTCCAGCAATATTAATAAATGTCTTAAATGCAAATTTTCATAAAACAATAAAAATTATAATTATAGAAATCATCTTTTGCTATATTGTTTTCAATTATTTAATTAATAAACAAAATAAGAAATTCCTAGAAATTATATTTCATACATTTAATAACAGAGGATAAAAATTAGTAATAAGTGTGTCCTATTTTCCTAGCATATCATTCATGCATACATATTTATGTTTGGTGTTGAGATGATATCGTGTTGGTATTTATTTTATTTATTGCTTGTGCTAGATTGTGAAGAAGAGGAAGGGCTTGCTTGTGATTGTTATTCTTGTTGTGCTTGCTCCTCCTGTTACCAAGGCAAGTGACATTCATACAATATCCCATATTTTCTATATGCATAAGTAGTATATTTTGAGTAGTGTGAATGATAGGGATTTTTTATTTATTTTATAATGCTAAGTTAGTTTGTATTTTACAAATATCCTAGTAGTGTGTAGCCACCCTTTTCCTAAGCAGCCATGAAAATATTTATTAGTTGCTTAGCCATGCTATAAATATGTTTACCATGTTATGGAAATGTTTCTAAGTGTTAAAATCTAAAATACACATCTGGGTGGAATTGGTTGTTATGGTTTATGTTGAGTGGCTTTTGGGACTATGCTTGTGGTTGTCATCGCTTAGGATGAATGTCTATTCTACTTAGGGCCATGAGTATGGTGGTTGTTACCCAGAAGTACACTTGTGCTTGGCCACCCAGGAACGAAGAGATTACCAAGTCCCTCCAAGTTTAGAAGCTTCCCGTGCAGCCTTTTGACAATGGGCTCTGTCTAGAATGATTAAGTTGTGGGAGTGCAACCTGTCAGCTTGACAAGAAGATGTAGAGATGATAGGTGGAACGGGTCTTGCTAGTATGGTTGCATTCTCCTTCTGAAAGTTCTTGTCTCAATTCTCTCCTTTCCATAATACACTCCGCGTGTATAGGATTTCTCGGACAAATTGAGTCTAAAGGTGAAAGTGCACAACCTCTGCAGAGTTAAAACTAAGTACTTAGCCGTGTCCCCGGTAATGGACTACTTCGAGCAGCTGGACAAGGATGGGCGGAAGAATCTCAACACTGTTTTCGTAAAGTAAAATTGACTAAGGAAAGAATTGTTGGTGCACTTGGGCTTTGTCCCTTGGTGCCAAGTCTTGATGAATAAAATGTTTTACAAAAGATAGGAGAAAACTTGCTTTCTACAACATAGCTTCCAACCCCACCAAGCCAGATATGCATATAGACTATAGACTTGTCGTTTATATCTATCATAGTCACTTGCCAATACATCATTGTATTGACCTCCTTCGGGGGCTGCATATTCAAATGTGCAGGTAATTCTGATGAGGAATAAGATTTGGACTCGAGTCTACACCCAACATGTCTGCCTGTGGCGCATGCTTGAAGCTGAGGCTCATTGTTATTTGCTTTCGTGGTGAACTCTGAATTTTAGCTAGCCTCCATGGCTATGCAAACTTGTAATAAAGCTATACTTGGCTAATATTTTTGGATCTCGTTGTAGCAATTTCATACTTATGCAATGATATCCTATATTTTGTACTGTGGTGCTAGCAGTGATCCAGGGACTAGCACATAACACAGGTGTTCCAACTTTAATAAAAGTTGGGGTGCTACATCTTCTTGATTTTCTTCTGAGTGCTTCTACTCCTTGAAGATACTTCGGAAGTCTTGTTTTGGCTAAGACCTTCATTGGTCTTCTAGCTCCATGTTGACAATCCTAAGTGTCTAAGTGCATAGCACTTTACCCAAATACTAAGTTGAAAATAATTCTAAATTAGAGAAAATAGGTGAGAAGTTCTCCTATGAGGAGTATAACTATATAATAAAATAAGTTATGCATGAAATGCATTTTTTAATCATAAGAAACATCATACTAATTTTTTTATGATATTTATAAAGTATGTATGATTAAGTTTAAGTTTTTAATCATACTAATTTATAAGAAACATCATACTAATTTTAATCATAAGAAACATCATACTTTACCCAAATACTAATTTTTTATGAAGCTATAAATGCAATTTTAATTAATTTCTATTTTTGCAAAATATAATAAAAGGAATAAATATAAGATTAAGTTTTCTGTGATTAAATTTTTATAACAAAATTTTATAAATAGTGTTAATTGATAGAGTGGATTTAAATAAATTTTTATAGCAATTGGATTTATTCAAAAATGATTTTTCTATTAAGAGTTATGTCAAAATTATTTCAACAATTCAAATTAAACATATAACTATGAAATCATTCAAATACTACTCAAAAATATTTTATAACAGAGGCATCATATTACAAATATTCCAAAGTTTCTAAAACAATTTTATTTGCAATTTTTGGATTTATAGATTTAAAGTTATGACAAATATACTCGAATCCTCCATTTGAAATTTTAATATTTTAAACTAACTCAAATTTGAATTCTAACATATCTAAAAAAATTCTACATGTCAAGGGCTTTCCAAATATATATAATTTATCAAATTTGGATAAGTGGTTAAAAAGATATGATAGTTTGAATAGACAGGGTCTTTTCTGCAAAAGTGCCAGATCTGTTGATTGTGCCGTTGCCACACTGGCGCTGAGGCGGATAAGTGATTGGATCTGGGCTTTCCAGATCTAGATCTATGGTCCAGATCTAACTATACCGGTTCGAAATAAAATCTAATATCAGCCGTGCATAACAGATCAGACGGACGGGGGTGGCGTTGACTATACCACGCGGCGACCTCGCCGGAGAAGAAAGGCTGGTGGCGATGCGACCTCGTGTGTGAACGGCGCCGGCGTTGGGGAGGCTCCCCGGATGCGCAGACGGTGTCCCCATGCACGGCGCGTTGCGGCAGAGTGAATGGTGACGCCGACGTCGTCTCGCGCGTCCTCGTGCAGCACCTGGCCGTGGTCGGAGGTGCGGCTGTTCCGGCGAGCTCCTCTCAAGCTCGTACTCGACGGTTGGCTGAAAATAAAGATCGGGGAAGGTTCAGGGGCTCGCTCGAGAGGGCTACGAAGAGGAAGGAAGGGTCAAGGGCTCGGGAAGAGGCTTACTTCGCCGGAGTTTAAGGAAAAACAGCGGCGGCCTCGGAGCAACTCAAGCGAGCTTTTCAAGCAGCCAGGGGGCACCTCAAGCGAGGGTTTGAGAGGGAAAAGAGAGAGGAGGGCCGCAGGATTTATATGGGGGCAGAGGAGGGAACAGAACACGTTGATTTCGCCCGGATTTTGGAAGGAGATCGCCGGCGTGATTTTCGCCGGGACGTTGAAGACGACATGACGTCATTGCTGACGTTAGCATTTTCTTTTTCTGATTTTCCATTTAATTCATATCTTTTGATTTAAGACTCCAAATCAAGTCAAATAAATTTCTAAAAATTTGTAAAAGCATTATCTTTGTGTTAAACCAGTTGTGGGCATGTTTTGAACATTTTTGAAGAATAATATTTTCAAATATTCATAAAATGCAAATTTGCCCATTTAGGTCAATTTTGAAATTAGTAATTTAATAAATTCATTTGGGGTTAAGTTAAATTTATGAAATTACCACAATCTTATATGGTTGATATTAAGTTGTTTAAAACTCATTTTTAGTAACCATTCATTTTTTATTTTGGTATAATAGTAAAATAATAGAATATAAATGTTTTTAAAGTAATAGGAATTATACTGGATTCAACTTTTAATTAAATTTTATATTGTGCACCATTATATTTTATATTAAGATAAATCATTTGAAACTCCATAACATACCTTTGGAAAAGATTTTAGATTTATTTCATTCTTATATTGAATATATTCATGAAAATCATTTTATGTTTTGAAAATTAATGAAAATCATTTAAGCTAAATGAAATGTCTATTTGGATAATTCATTAATTAAAATCTATGAAGTTTTAAAGTTATAAACTATAGACTTGTAATTTCCAAAACTATGTTTTGAACTTAGTTAAAAGAATGTAAACCATTTGGAAAATAGATCATGTTTTAAATAGTTCAAAAGAACACTTGTAAATATTATTTTAATTTATGCATAACATTGGCTAAGTGGTTGGAATAAAATACTTATAAAGAAACTCTTTATTACAAGGAAATGGTTTGCAATTTTGTAAAACATTTGTCAAATTACATATTGAGGTTTTAAGAAATTCAATGGATAATATAATGTTTAACTTTAAACAACTTTTGAAAGTAATGTTTCTTTGAGATATTTGAAATATTAAACTTTTTCAATATGCTTGAAGTCTTTTATAGTTGGTTTTTCTTATGCATTTGAATATTTTATTTTAATAAAAACAAAAGTTTTATATTTACTGATTTTTAAACATTCCAAAATGTTGGGATGTTACAAGTACTTTGTCTAAGGATGATGTTACTTACTTACTTTACACACAGTGCTTAAGGCAATAATCTGTTGCATGCAACTTAATACTGAAAGGGGTGCAAACGCTAACCGGAAGGTGGATTATTAGTCATCGATGCGGTTGGAATGGTCTATGTAAATTGTTGTAATGCCCGAATGAATCTCACACTAGACACCATATCATTAGTATATGCATTGGGTTGCTTATCATTATTCTATCAATTGTCTGGCTGTAATTTGTTTGCCACGCATGGATGAATGTTATAACTTATGGAGAGACACCACTAGTGATTTGTCGACCCTGGTCCTTCTCATTAATCTGATAAAACCACAACTGCAAACCTATTACTTTCTTCAAACAAACATCTTTCTTCCACGCATACATTTAATTTTTGTTACAGCAAGCCGGTGGGATTGACACCCTCACCGTTTAGTTGGGGCAAAATACTTTGATTTTTTTTGAAGCGCAAAACAGTAGGGTAAACCCCTACTGCCTCATTTTCTATTTTCTCATTCACAACAAATAAAATAATACAGAGTAGGTGTTCATAAGGTATCAACCCATTGGGACATACCCTCCCTAAGAGAGGGCATAGCTTTGTGCATCACAAGCTTAAAACAACAAATAAAATCCTGGAAGCAAACATCCAGGTCGATCTCCTGATTATCAAAAATACTTCTGTTTCTGTGCGTCTAGATCGCCCAGCATCCAACAATGAGTGTTTCCTTGAAGCAAATCAAATTGTATCTTCTTTTGGCTTCCATCAACATAAGCATCAGATCAAGATCAACATTCCACTCCAAATTAAGCTTCCACCAGAAATTACGGCTGAAATCACATTCAAAGAAAAGGTGTCTATAATCCTCAAAACCACCATCAGAGCAGAGAATGCAATCATAAGATTCCATGATGAAATTATTTCTTGCCAACAATTCCCTTGTGTTCAACCTATCTTGTAGGAGCAACCAAAAGAAGATTTTATGCTTTGGGAGAACACATGATTTCCATATCCACCTCATGGGTATAGGAGCCAGTTCTGAAGTTGAAAGTCTAGCATAGACCCGTTTGCTAGAATAAGGTTTGAGAGAGGGTGAGAGAAACCACTGATCAGGAACAGATATGCCATCTCTACTCAGGAGAGTAGACTGAAGGTCAACACATTGTTGAGCTGCTATAGGAGAAATAGGAGTATGAAACATATCAAAGATATTCTCATCGCTGAGTATAGCAAAAGCTTGTTTTAAGGTAATCTCCTGATTCCTCGCAAATGAGCAAAGATGGGGCATCTTATTTCGCAAGAGATCATCCGACCAATTATCAAACCACAGCCGAATAGTACTACCATCACAGGTTTAACAGAAGCTAACTCCAAAAAGGAAGTTAAAAGTGTCAAGCAATCCTTCCACCAGAATGAACCACAAGGATTAGAATTTTGAGGGACCTTGCCCCCAGCATAATGTTCCTGCCAAATGAGCTGAACCCATGGCACATCTTCTTTGTTCATAAACTTAAAAAGGTGCTTTAATAACAGGGCACAATTCTGAGTCCTCAGATTTAGAACACCAAGGACTCCAGCCTTTTTTGGTTTGCATACTGTCTCCCATTTAACCAGACATTTTCCTTTTTTGTCAATATCCTTTCCTCTCCAGAAGAAACCTCTTGTATTTCCTTCCACATAATCCAAAAAACCCAGAGGCAGCTTTAAGGTGCACATTGCAAAATTCGGGATGGCCGATATAATGGATTTAACAACAATAAGTCTACCATCATATGAGAGTGTATCAGCAATCCCAACTAGTCTTCTGTCAATTCTTTGTATAATGCCAAGCAGATCCTCCATCTTAGGCTTAGTAGTGCCTAGTGGTAAACCAAGATAGGTGAAAGGTAGGGATTCAACCTTACAGCCAATGGTCTGTGCAAGTTCTAGACTCTGTTGTTCCACGATATTAATCGGCACCAGAGAGGACTTTGAGTAATTCACCCTTAATCCAGTTGAGGAGGAGAACTTATCCAGCAAAACTTTGAGTCTGTTTAACTGAATATTACAAGCTGGCATGATCAGCAGAGTATCATCTGCATATTGTATAATTGGATAGTCCAAACCAAATGAGCTATCTAGAGGTAAATCCAGATCACCTATTCTCCATGCCTCATTAATAACAAACTGCAAGAGCTCAGCAGTAGATACGAAGAGCAGGGGTGAAAGGGGATCACCTTGCCTGACACCACGTTTGCAGAAAAAAAAATCCCCGGCACACCATTTAAGAGAACACTAGCAGAGGCAGAGAATAAGATGGACTTTATCCAGCCAATCCATTTTTCCCCGAATCCCATATGTTCCAACATAAGAAGGATTGCACTATACTCCACCTTATCAAAAGCTTTCTCAAAATCAAGCTTAAGGATAATGATTTCCTTTTTTGACTTATGGAAAAGGTGGATATATTCAAAAGCCCAAGCAAGACAGTCTTGTATGGTTCTGCTCTTAATAAAACCGTACTGATTTTTATGTAAGGCTCTAACAATCACCTTCTGCATTCTATTGGCCAATAGCTTAGTGATAAGTTTAAGTGTGATACTCACCAAAGAGATTGGTCTATAATCATTAACCCCCTCAGGATTGGGTTTCTTGGGGATCAGAGTGATAAAAGCAGAATTAATGCTAGTGATATCCAAATTACCCTCATAGAACTTGAAGCAAAGGTAATAAAACTGCTCCTTCACAACCTCCCAGCTATTTTTCAGGAATGCTCCATTAAAACCGTCAGGTCCAGGTGACTTGTCAGTAGGCATCTCTTTCACTATCCCATCAATCTCTGTTTCAGTAAAAGGAGCTTCTAAAGCAGAAAAATCAATGAGGCTGTTAGGTACCACCAGGTTCTGAAGATCAAACAACATCTCAGGATTATCAGAACACCCAATTCTCTTCTTGAATGCATGCCACAAAATAGCAGCTTTATCCTCATGATCACAAACAACACGACCATCATCAGTATAAATATTGGCAATAAAATTATTTCTGAAGCTTTTGGTTGCAAAGGTGTGAAAAAAGCTGGTATTTTCAGCACCAAGTTTGGCCCATCTAATCTTAGCCCTATTCCTCCAATAGATTCTTTTGGCCTCTAGGATCTTTGAGAGATGGGTCTTAATAGTTTTTCTGAAATTGAACTCAGGAATAGACAGCCTCCTTTGATCTTCCAGACCGTCTAACAGAGCAAGCACAAAGCAACAAGAGTCAATAATTTTGTTTAGCTGAGATAAACTTTTACTCCATTTTTTAACCCATATCTGAGATACTTTAGTCTGGCAGTTATATCCTGAGCAGCATTCTTGAAGAGGCCAGGATTATGCCAATTTCGTGTGATGGTCTCCTTGAAACCATGAAAATTAATCCATTGCTCCTCAAACCGAAAGATCCGAGATTTAGGGATGTCAATTCCAATCTGAACTTGCATGGGGACATGATCAGAAGATAATTTAGCAAGAGGATTAGCCATAGTGTTTGGAAAGTTTGATGTCCAATATGCAGAAGTAAAAACCCAGTCAAGCTTTTCCAAAAGGGGGGGGGGGGGGGGGGGGTTGCATATTACTCCAAGTAAATGCTCGACCTTTCAAAGGAATTTCAACCAAATCATGATGGCTAATCAGTCTATTAAAAGCAATCATGTTGTTAACATCTCCACCTGGCCTGTTTCTGTTTTCTGGACCACGAACCAGATTAAAATCACCCATAATAATCCAATTATCCTTTGGGGAGGAATCGAGATTAAGCAGCCAGTTGATAAAAAGGATCTCTCGTCAGGCTGGTTGGGCCCATAAACATTAGTAAGATACCAGATATGACCACTTATATTGCAAGAGAATTCCACTGTGATATGATAACGAGAGAAACTAATATGTTGCCCTCTGAAGAAGTGACTGTTCCAGATAATAATCAGACCACCAGAACTACCAATAGACGGAGAGTGGATGAACTGATCAAAACGCCGTGGTGCAAAATTTCTGATATAAGATAGATCAAAGTTCTCTCTTTTAGTTTCTTGGAAACACAAGATGTTGCAATTTGATTCCTCTATATTTTGCCTGATGTCATTCCACCTCAATTGGGAATTAATCCCCCGTAAATTCCAGTCTAAGATAATCCATTTTCTACTCATTATAAACCAATGCAGAAGAGTGAGCACTGAGCAGAATTAAAAAGCTCAGTTTGCATGTAAGAAAGCAAAGGCATGTGGATAAGGAAAAAAGACATAGCCTAAAATGCCCATAACATGCAGAACAACAGGACCACCAAAAACATAACTGCCAGGTTGGGATAACAGAGCACCAACTAGTCACCGACAAAGCAGAATGAGACAACGAGTACTGAAATAACACAAGATCTCCACACAGCACCACAAAACTGCCACCACACACAGACACGATACAAGTGTTCACTGCGCAACATAAAGCCAAATATAGTCTTATTACATGCCATTGACTCTTAAGGTTCAGCAGAAAATAAACCACAAAATATATCCTTTGGAACTGACTGCACTCGTCAGAAAGGATCAGACCCCAGCATGAAGTAACTTCATTCCACACTATCATTGGTACTATCACAGTTTAGGTGATCATCAGAAACATCTTCAAGATGCATCTGGCAGGGCCCAGTAGCAATGGACTGCAGTAGATCAATAGGCAGGTGAGGAGGTGTGGCAGCTTCAGAATCAATGACAGAGGCAGTGTATTTTTTCACGCGTTCCTTGGCATAAACCTCAGCATCTTTGGCATCCTTGAATCCATCCTTGATTTTAGCTAACCTGGTACTCCTCCTAACTAGCTCAGAAGTGAATGGAGCTTTACATTTTCTCTTCCTGGCAGAGACAGAAGCAGGGACCAGAACAGTTCCCTCATCCTCAAGTTCAGTCAGCTGTACCGAAGAAGCAGGCTTAGGAATGGCCGCTTTTGTGTTGATACGAAGAAGGCATTTGCTCTGAGTAGATCCATCAGTATCCACCTCAACAATCTGACAAGATGTGCCCACAACTATATTGTCAGATAAAGCAGATAGGAGATCAGTTGGTGGGACAGTAAAAGTGGTTAGCAAATTCTGAACTGCAGCAAGATAGTTCTGTGGAGGCAATGGCTGAGCAGCTGCAACATTCTGTGCTGAAACAGAAATAGAATGTGCAACATCCTTAGAGTGTTCTGCAACATTAACAGGTGAATGCATTTCATCCTCATTAGCAGCAGATACCTCTTGGGCATTGTGGTCAGCAATAGGTAAATCCTCAACAGCTTCTACTGGGTCAAGCTCCTGCAACATAACTTCCTGATCAAGAGCAATTCCTTCCTGAGCATTGGCATGGGCAACAGGGCTCTGTGGAGGTGTCTGAAGAACAGGGTCTTCGATATTCTGAACTGGGACAGCAACAGGTTGAGCAGGTCGAGGACCTTCATTTTCGGCATGCCACATGGCAAACCCATCCACCACAATAGGAATAGGGTGGGGGTTCTCTCCATCAGGCGGGAGAGGATCTTCATCACCCGCACCAACACCAAGCATATGAGTATTGAGCAAATGACAGGGGCAGGACCAGCTCCCACCTTGACCGTCTGCACTGAAGTTTTGAACCACCACAATGCTGCCTGGAATACTCTCAATGTCAAACGCCCTAATCTTAACACGAATTCGTGCTTTGTTATCTTCATCACGGTTCCAGATCAGAAAACGACCGTAGGGTGCAAAGGTAGTAACAATGGAGTTTAAGTTCCAACATTCAGGTGGGAAATTCAGCAGCATTATCCACACATCATGAGTAAAGGTTGCAGACCGATAGTTCAGTCCCCTATCATGTTCAATCACTCTAATAACAGTATCACTAACGAAGTATGGGCTGTTTCTAATAGCACTATCTCTGTCAATAACCCCATCAAAGTGGACCAACGCAGCTCCCATGGCACAACGACTACTCTGGCGAAACTCAAAGCCTCTCTGATGGAAGTAATCAGTAATCAATGCAGAGGTACCTTCGAACTGTTCCCAGCTAGGTTCAGGTTCCAATCTGATAATCACCCAGTCGTCACAAACCTCCGGGAAGGAGCCTCCAAGCACAACATAGCCACGCTGCGGACGGAGGTTGTTGAAGGGGATGATGCCAGAGCCTGGTGGGAGATGAGGGATAGGATCACAGGGGTAGTTAGCCATGGTTTTGCATACACCAGATAGCGTCAGCAGAGCAGCGGAGACACCGGGACAGGGAGCAGCGGCAGAGTCGAGGGTTTTCTCAATCTGGGGAGACGAGTCGACAAGCTGTGTATCAGGTGGAATAAAAGAGCTCTATTTGGTGACTGCCCGATATTTCCTTTTATAGGTATGCTTGGAAAAACAAAATTTTGCAAGGTGACCATAATTCCAACAAGATCGACAACGAATCTGATTAGTGCAATGAATCCTTAAGTGGCGATAATCAAGGCAACGAGAGCAGAACGAGTTTGCTGCTAACACGTTAGGCTGAGAGGCCTGATGGGCTGCCAATGAGGTGCTAGATGGGCCAACAGGGGACTTAGTCACATCGGGCCGAGAAACAGGCAACCATTGAAGTCTGGGTAACTGATTGGGAAGCAAAATGCGCGATTCCCGCTCAAGCAGATCTGTCTCCTGATGAACTGAACGAGATTGCTGAATCTGATTCGATCGAATGTCTTGATCTAGTGATCTGACTCCAAGTGGAATTGAATTTGCCCCCGTCAGTACTGTAGGTAACAGATCAATCAGAGAAGGTGCAAGTTGAGAATGGAGCCGATCGAAAACCTTCGAAACACGAGGATCATGGGGTGGTGCATGGTTTTCAGAAGAAAAACGAGATCGACGTGAAACTCCCTGAGTAGACCATTCAGAAGAAGATTCAAATAACCAACGCTGCTCCTCCAACTGCCAGTTCGGACCTCCTTTACCCCAAAGATGAAAGTAACAAGTAAACTGAGTACACTTGATAGATCTCAAATTATGAATCATGAAACCCACAACCTTTGAACTGATAGCAAACTTAAAAACTCGATCAGCCAAACGGGTCGTGCCAAACTCATCAAAAGCAACCCCCAAAGATGCCGAGAGGGCCATACTGACATTGATCTCATCCAGACGGAAAGAGGCGCGGCCAAATGAAACCACTAAGTAGAACCGGTGGGACGCAGAGATCGGACTGACAGAGATGGAGAAAAAATCACGAACCTTAGATCGAAAACGATTGCCGATGGAAAAATCCAATGAATGAGCGATGGATGAAGGATCCAAGAGAGGATCCATCCCGCTAATCCTTGGAAAAAATGACCGCCGGAGGGGCCCTAGATGGTGGCGGCGGCGTCATCGCCCTTGGAGTCGCCAGGAGAGGAGGTGGGAGTCGTCATCGCCCAACTATAATTGTTGGACGAAGCACGGAGAAAAAGGTGTTATAAATACTTTGATTGTGTTGTGTGCAGATTCCACGTCTCCGACGCCACACCAAGAGTTTCTGGTGCCGTTGATACCTCGAGGGGAACGTTCATTCCCTACTAGTTTGATAACCTTGGTTTCATAACTGAAGTAAATCTTGCTGCTATGCTACTTCACACGCTCCTCTTGGGGATTCACCAACCACACGCTTAGCACCATCACAAGTCAAGGTCAACTTTGCATTGTTCCTTTAAAATCTTAATGGGTCAGTAGTTGATTTACAACCTTGATAAAATCTTGTTTATCTTCTTACAAAATTACAATGAGTCACAATTAAGTAGTGGTCAAATGCAATACATCTCATAAGTGTTTCAAGTATCTGTTATCATAGCTGAAAATGAGCATTTTATCCGCGTTGGAACCATGCACACATGCTCCAAACTTTATTGAGTGATCCAATATAACAACAATATTCATTCAAGGAACCACGCTTATCAGACACACCGTATTTCTTTCAGAAGCATCGACTTAGAGTTGGGCCACAGATGATTCTACTGAGCTTGGATATCAAGAGGGTTTATGTGACCAATTCTCTCTTCAGCCGGTGTGATGATCAGTTCTATGGTGTTGATCTTCTTAGGGTGGATATCAAAAGGGTTTATGTGACCAATTCTCTCTTCAGCGAAGTGATGAGCAACTCTATGGTGTTGATCTTCTTGGGGCGGGCTCTCACATATTGGATATCGATGTCGCCACTAAGAAAGGAGGGTTGACTATCAACCCAAACTTCTTTGTGGATTCAGTACCGAGCCTGAAGGTCACTCCTTAGCCCATAAATGATATATATAACCTGGCGGAGACAGCACCTCTGATACATGGACCTAAGATGAAGGGTTTGGTATGCATTCAAACATGGAGCTGCAGTCCACGGTATTGAGTTACTCTTATTAATTAAGATGGTTTCTTATGAACACTATTGTAAGTGATGTGATATCAGCTGGAATAAAGTTCATGTAACATGCCAATTTTCAGAAAAATTTAAAACTTTGCATCCATGCATCATCATCATTAAACGTGTCATATGAATCACATAGAATTTAAATTTAAATTATTTATATATACTGACTTAATGTTCTTAAAAATTGTTGTTTGAATTTATAATAATATTCTTTTTATTCTATTTTTACCTTAGACAAAAATAATATCAAAAGGATCTATTTTTTATAAGCTTTTCAAATTATATTTTATAAATTTTTCTGAGAAGTTTTAATATAGTTTTGAATTTGTTTTATACTCAAAAGATTTAAAAATAGAAAAGAATTTTCAAAAAAGAAAAATAGAGTCGGGCCAGCCAGTGGGCCGAAGCCCACTAGCTATCTACAGCGCGCGCGACGCAATCCAGCCCGTCAGCAGCCCGTCCCCGCCCGCAGGCGCGCGCTCTCTCTCTGGCAGGTGGACGCCACCTGTCATCCCCGTCCCGGTGACCTCTTCTTCCCCAAATCACGCCCACGACCTAGCCGAGAAACGGCCGAATCAATTCGTTGATTCCCGGCGATTTACTCACCCAGTTAACTCACTGTTGCCCCTATAAGAACCCCCTCGACCCCCTCTTCTTTTTGCCCCAAGCCCCGTACCCCGAGAGCCACCAGGCCGCCCACGAGCATCCCCAGAGCTCCGCCGTTGCCGACGGCAAGTTCAACGAACTCCGGTGAGCTGCGACCTCCTCGAGCCCTCTCTTCACTCCCAATCGTTTCAATTTGTCATTGCGCACCTTAGTGACAAGGTCTCGTGTTTTCTTACGCACCCAAACTCCGTGTCCGTGCTCACCGACGAGAACCTCCGCCGTGCGCATCTCCGGCGAGCGATTTCGAGAAGAGGAGGACGCTCGGCTCTTCTCCACCGCGCCACCAACCTCGCCGCGAGCTCCTCTTCGTCAGGGTATGCCTCGCTATCCTTGTAGAGCAGTAGAACGTAGGTTGCACGAACGCCAGTGATGGTGGCGCCGTGCGCCTCGGTCACCGGGGCCCCTCCGGTCGACAGCGCCGCTCGGTTCTGGTCGACTAGATCAGGACCGTTAGATCCTCCGTGCACGACCAGGATTAGATCACTTAAAATACCGAACCGGTTCGCCGCGTCAGCGCCACGTCCGCGCCGCGTCAGCGCCGCGTCAGATATTATTTTCTGAATTTTTATTAAATCATTTAAGTTGGCAGTTTTGCAGAAAACCCCCTGCATACTGTTTTCATAATTACTTTTTATCTGTTTAACCAAATTTAAATATTTTTATATATTTGAAATCCTTAGAACAAGTAGAAAACTTTGGCATCATTAGTTTTCTGTTTTGACACATATAAATTTTCAAATATTTTTTAGAGTAGTTTAAGTGTTTTTGACATAACTTTAGTTAGAAAATTTATTTTTGAGTAAATCAAATTGCTAACAACTTTTTTAGATGCCCTCTGCCCAAATGTCATTTTAACAAAATTTGGTTATGGAGTGTTATCTAAGAAAAACTACAATCCTTATTATTTCCTATTATTCATGTCTAAATAAATGAAAACAATTTAAAAATTTAGTCATACATATATCACAAAAATTCAAAGAGATGCATATATTTGTTTCCTAACGTTGAAATAAATTATTGCATCTCATCTCATGCATAGCATATATTTTCTTTGAATGAACATATTGCTTGTGTGTTTATGTGTGGCTCCTTATTGTTTGTTAGACTACTCGGAGGGAAACGAAAATCTTTGCAATTGTAGCTGCTGCACTTCCGGTTGCCAAGGCAAGTGGCACACCCCCATAAAAGTCCTATTATTTTTCTATGCACGAGTAGATTATTTTCTATAAGCATGTGTAGGATAGTATTGCTATGCAAGCCATGTTTAGACTTCCTTATTCGTGTGTCTAGGTTCCTATGAAAATACTTAGTAGAATTGTGATGCTGTGCAAAACTATTTTTGATGAAATGTTAAATTCTACTAAGTTATAATCAAACACCTGGGTGGAATTGGTTGCTTGGCTGTATGAGTTGAGTGTTGTCCCCAGGGGATTTACCTGTGGGATATTCACTTGTGGATGGCCACCCAGGAACAAAGGGATATGAAGAACTCCGAGTGAAGATTGCTTCTCGTGCATCCATTGCCAATATGGGCTCTGGCTTGATCAACAAAGCTGCGTGGACTCGCCCCGTCCTGACAGGTGGAGGTAGTGGTTTGTAGGTGGAGCGCGTCAGGCCAGAGTGGGAGAGAAAATGCTTCTGAAAGATCTCGTCTCATTCTTATCCTTTCCTTATCACAAATGGTGTGTAAAGGGTAATTTGGGTTGAATGGGTACAATGGTGAACATGCACAACCTCTGCAGAGTTAAAATCTAAGTACTTAGCCGTGTCCCCGGAAACGGACAATTGAGCAACTGAACGAGGACGTCAACGGAGGATTCCACCATTCCAATTTTTAAATTAAAAACTTGATGGGTGAACAAGGGTAGAATGAGACTATGGCTTTCATACCATATTTGTCTCAACAAGGTAAAGTTGTTTCAAAAAGTTAGGGAAAAACATGCTTTCTGCAAAATAGCCTTGAGCTCCACCAGCCAAATAAGCATATAGGTCATAGAGTTATTCCTCTAAGTGTCCACCATAGTGTCACTTGCCAGTTCCATTTTAATGGTTCTGACCCACGTTGTTGCAATATATATATATATATATATATATATATATATCTTATTGTAGACTGTCCTGATTATGATTATTCCTCTATATATCTTATATATACCAACATGCTCGCCTGTGGCACATGATGATGATTGGGGACTCCATGAAGAATAATTTTCCGTTCTTTACTCTGTTCACTGCTAGCTTTATGTTATGCAAATTTGTAATGAATATTTTCTAAGTCTGGATTAGCGTTGTATTAAATTGATATTTTGTTGTGATATTACATCGTAACTGTGTGTGCAAACGAATCGATCCAGGGATTTGCACTATACACAGGTATCTGCCATATTTTAAGTGCAGGTACACTACAGATGGTATCAGAGCACTGTGTTGCCTGTAGGTTCGAGCCCTTAGGATTAGAAAAAAACCTTTTGATCATAGTATTAACTACTTAAGTATTTTGGATCCTAGCGGCATAGTGAGATGAAGCGGCCTGGAAACAAACCATACATGTCCACGTACATGAGACATGTTCCACAATTAAGTGGCTGGCCGGGTGTCTGTCTCTCTCACTATAGTGGATATCCAATTTACAAAGAGTTGTTTATATTTGTTGATCACATTGAGATTTGACTTAGTTTTGTCTCTAATTTAATAATACACATATGACTAGTACTTCCTTACCTTATACATTTCTTGTTTTAAATCCTTTTCTTTCTTCCTAAAGGATGACGAGCTTCCACTTCACCACTGCGGAGACACCCGTTTCGGCTGCTACCTTCTCGACATCGGCGAGAAGATAGGTTTACCGCTACCTCAAGTTAAGGGCTTCATCCTGAAGAAGTTTAACAAGGAGGGCTGTTGGGGAATAAAAGCAACTCAGCCAGGACGTGGAGAAGATCCCCCGTTGGAAATCAAAATGGTTAGTGACTCCAAAGATAAAGGACTCAATCTCGTCATGCAGGACCTGATTGGACGTCTCTGCGGACGCTATAGCACAGAGTAGAGGGGCCACTACACCATTTTCTTTGGAAGGAGAAACGAGGAGGGAGAACCATACCTCATTGATGTTGGAGATAGAGGCAAAGCAAAGCCCCTTAGTCTGTATTTCCAGGAGTTGGAGGTTCTCGTCACAGAACTTTATGAGGATAGACGCACTGAGCTCCTGAAGAACGATGAGTTGTGTGCCTTACTCAAGGAGAACGAGGAAAAGATGAAGGCTCAGGAGGAAGTGACTAAGGCCCAAGAAGAAAAGTTTGCTTCACAAGAGGAGAAATACAAGAGACAGGAGAAAAGGGTTCAAGAGAAAAACAAGACTATCAGAGAACAGAAGCTAGAACTCGAGAGCCATGAAGTCGAGTTCGAAGCTGATAGTGACTTGATCAAGCGTCTTCGTACCGAGAAAATGGAGCTGCAAGAGAAGGAATTAAGGGAAGTACTCGACAATGAAGGAATCAAGATTCAGGAAATTGAAGAAGAAGAAGATGACATGGTCGAGTAGTTCGTTAGCGAGACTACCATTTATTTACACCTCATCGTTATCTTAGTCTTGTATTGACCTATCAACTTGTGATAAGGCAGTACCTTCCATTGTATTCCACGGAACCTCGCGAGTTTATTTTCCAAAACTTTCATGTCTTTTTAATCCAGAGTTTTGAGTTGTGTGATGTTTGTTTGTTCTTATAGGTTGTTTGTTTGTTGGGGTAATCTTTCTCCTTAGACCTTTCCGTCTAAAAACTCACCTATACAAAAATCACAGATGCCTCCCCGTCATACGCCCGATAACAACAACAACGACCGCAACAACAATGATGCTATACAACCGTTGATGGCCGCTCAAGCTCAGCTAATGACTATGATGACCCAGTTCATTGCGGCAACCAACAACAATAACAACAACCACAACCTGCCTCCGCCACCACCCCCCCCCATGTGGATAGACTCACCCGATTTCTGAGGCTCCGACCAAACAAGTTCTCCACTGCAACTGAACCAATTGTGGCAGATGACTGGCTGCGTTCCGTGGACAGAGATCTAGTGACGTGTGAATGTACTGACGCTGAGAAGGTGAGGTTCACTACTCATCTGTTGGAAGGACCAACAATTCAGTGGTGGGAAACTTATCAAATCACCCATCCACTAGAAACCATGACTTGGGAAAACTTCAAGGAAGGTTTTCGTAATGCTCATATCTCCTCGGGCATTATGAACTTGAAGCAGGAAGAATTCAGAAACCTGAGACAAGGAAACAGGAGTCTTAAGGAGTACGTGGCTGATTTCCATGCCCTTTCTCGTTACGCCTCTGAAGACATCAACACCGAGGCAAAAAGGAAGGCAAAATTCCTAAATGGGCTGAGTGACGAGCTGAAGATCCCTTTAACAGTAGCATATGCCCCAAATTATCAAACTCTCCTAGATCAGGCTATCATACTCGAGGATAACATCAAGAAGGTTGAAAACAGGAAGAGAAAGTTGAATGTTCACAAACACCATTCTGAGACTTCTTTCAAGAGACCTTTCCCTCAAGATGCAAACCAGGGTCATAAACCTGGGCACTATCCTAGTGGAGGAAGCAACCACAAACATCATGGTCACAACCATAGTGGTGATTTCAAGGGAAACAATGGGAATCACAAGGGAAATGGAAATGCTAGCCACAACAATGGACATCATCGCCCAAATCCCGAATATAAGAAAGATATCAGCCAAGTACTATGCTTCAAGTGCAATAACAAGGGCCACTACGCCACTGACTGCCCCGAAAAGAAGGCCGCAGAAGCTGCCAAGCCCAACCCCTTCCAGAAAGGACAGGTGAACCACATCAATGTGGAAGAAGTGAACGATGAACCTGATGCTGTCATTGGTACGTTCTTGCTCAATTCATGCCCAGCATTAGTTTTATTTGATACTGGAGCATCGCATTCTTTCATTTCAAGAGCTTTTGTAAACAAACATGGGTTAGTAGTGGAAAATATAGGAAGCCCCATTAGAGTAAGCTCTCCGGGAGGAGAGATGCTAGTAACCTCTGGCTGTAGACAGTTCAGTCTGAAGATTGGAAAGCATCAGTTTCCTACGGACTTGATCATCCTGGAAACACAAGGCATGTAGGTTATCTTAGGGATGGATTGGATGTCCCGCTATGCAGGAATCATAGACTGCGCAAATAGAACCATAAATCTCACCACTCCAGAAGGCTCGAAGATCTACTTTAGATCAAAGTTTGTACTAAAGAAGGTTAGGCTTAATTCTCTTAAGGGGGTTAGTCTCGGTAAGGTCCTTATAGTTAAGGAATACCCTGATGTGTTTCCGGAAGAACTACCAGGAATGCCACCCGATAGAGATGTAGAGTTCCTCATTGAACTAAAGTCGGGTACAGGACCAATAGCTAAAAGGCCCTACCCAATGGCAACTGATGAACTGAAGGAACTCAAGAAGCAATTGGAAGAGTTTATGCAGAAAGGCTTTATCCGTCCAAGCTCATCACCCTGGGGAGCCCCAATCCTTTTCGTCAAGAAGAAGGATAGTACCCAGAGATTAGTCACCGATTACCGTGACATAAATGAGCATACAATGAAGAACAAGTATCCGCTACCTAAAATCAATGAGCTTTTCGATCAACTAGAAGGGGTTGTCGTGTTCTCCAAGATTGATCTCAGATCAGGGTACTTTCAGATGAAAGTTAGAGAGATGGACATACCCAAGACTGCCTTTGTTACCAGATATGGTTCGTATGAGTACACCGTAATGCCTTTTGGGTTAACCAATGCTCCAGCCTATTTCATGAATATGATGAATAAGTTATTTATGGATTTTCTGGACAAGTTTGTTGTTGTCTTCATCGATGACATCCTAGTTTACTCCAAAAGTCACAGAGAACATGAAGAACATTTACGTCTGGTGTTGCAAAGGCTCCGAGAACATAAGTTATATGCTAAGTTCAACAAGTGTGAATTCTGGTTAAAACAAGTAGGATTTCTAGGACACCTGGTGTCTAAAGATGGGATAGCAGTGGATCCTGAAAAAGTTGCTGCTGTGACGAATTGGGAATCACCCAAAAATGTGGGAGAAATCCGCAGTTTTCTAGGATTGGCAGGGTACTACCGGAGATTTATTGAAAACTTCTCCAATATTGCCAAGGCTTTGACTGAACTACTGTAGAAGGGAAATAAATTTGAGTGGACAGAAGCTTGTGAGACCAGTTTTCAAGAATTAAAGAAGCGCTTGGTGTCAGCACCGGTATTATGCTTACCAGACCTAGAGAAAGACTTCCAGGTTTATTGCGACGCTTCATATCGCGGCCTAGGAAGCGTATTGATGCAAGAAGGCAAAGTAGTGTCTTATGCCTCAAGACAACTCAAAAATCATGAAGTAAACTACCCCACTCATGATCTAGAGTTAGCTTTTGTGGTGCATGCGCTAAAGATATGGAGGACATATTTATGGGGAAAGAGATGTGAAGTCTTTACAGATCATAAAAGCCTCAAGTACTTCTTTACCCAGAAAGAATTAAACATGCAGCAAAGGAGATGGTTAGAATTGATCAAAGACTATGATTTAAGTCTACAATACCACCCAGGAAAAGCCAACGTAGTGGCTGATGCCTTGAGGCGTAAGATTTATGTAAACGGACTCACGGCAGGAGAATTGCCTGAAGATCTTTGTAAAGGATTTAAGGACCTTCGATTAGAGGTGGTACCTGAAGGATTCATAGCATCCTTAGAAGTTCAACCTCTTCTATTTAACAAAATCAAGACAACTCAGTTAGAGGATAAAGCAGTAAAAGAAATCAAGAAGAACCTAAGCGAAGGTAAAGCCAGAGATTTTAGAGAAGATGAAGAAGGAACCGTGTGGTATAAAGAACGCATTTGTGTTCCTGACAATGCCAATCTCAGGAAGTTAATACTTCAAGAAGCTCATGACTCACCTTATTCCATACATCCGGGTAACACCAAGATGTATATGGATGTAAAGGAGAGGTATTGGTGGATCAACTTGAAGCGTGATATTGCTGAATACATTGCAAAGTGTGACGTCTGCAGTCGCGTGAAAGCAGAACACCAAAAACTAGCAGGGTTGCTACAACCCTTACCAGTACCAGATTGGAAATGGGAACAAATTGGTATGGATTTCATCACGGGTCTGCCCAGGACTAAATCAGGGTATGATTCTATATGGGTTATAGTCGATCGTCTGACAAAAGTATCTCACTTTATACCCGTGAAGACTACATACACTAGTGCCAAACTAGCTGACATCTACATGAAAAGGATTGTGTGTCTACATGGTGTTCCCAAGAAAATTGTGTCGGATAGGGGTACTCAGTTTACTTCCCATTTCTGGAATCAATTACATGAGTCTCTGGGAACTAGATTAGAGTTCAGCACAGCGTTTCATCCGCAAACGGATGGACAGACACAAAGAGTAAATCAGATCCTAGAAGATATGCTGAGAGCATGCGCTCTAGATTATAAGTCAAGCTGGGATGACAATCTTCCATATGCCGAGTTCTCTTACAACAACAGCAATCAAGCGAGCATAGAGATGTCGCCATTTGAATCCCTGTATGGAAGAAAGTGCACTACCCCACTACTGTGGAGTGGCGTAGGAGAACGTAGTTTGTTCGGACCAGACATAATCAAGGAGGCTGAGGAAAAAGTCAGGTTGATTAAGGACCGTTTAAAGATAGCACAATCCAGACAGAAAAGTTATGCGGACTCCAAAAGGAGAGAAGTCACGTATGAAGTGGGTGATCGAGTCTATCTCCGAGTTTCACCTATGCGGGGAGTTAAAAGATTTGGAATAAAAGGAAAGTTGGCACCTAGATTTATTGGACCCTTCAAGGTATTATCCCGCAAAGGAGAGGTCGCCTATGAATTGGAACTCCCGAAAGCACTTTCCACGGTTCACAGTGTGTTTCATGTCAGCCAGTTGAAGAAATGTCACCCAGAAATGGCAGATACACCGCTAAGAGATACGGTGCCACTAGAGGAAGTACAACTAGAAAGTGATCTCACTTATGAAGAAAAACCCGTAAAGATTTTGGAGACCGCAGAACGTGTCACCCGAACCAAGACGATCAAATTCTGTAAAGTACAGTGGAATCACCATTCAGAAGAGGAAGCGACATGGGAAAGAGAAGATGACCTTAAAGAAGACCACCCTCACCTATTTGCTAGCCAATCCGAATCTCGAGGGCGAGATTCATCTTAAGGGGGTTAGGTTTGTAACATCCCAATTTTCAGAAAAATTTAACACTTTGCATCCATGCATCATCATCATTATACTTGTCATATGAAACACATAGAATTTGAATTTAAATTATTTATATATACTTTAATTTGACTTTATGTCCTTAAAAATTGTTGTTTGAATTTATAATAATATTCTTTTTATTCTATTTTTACTTTAGATAAAAATAATATCAAAAGGATCTATTTTTCATAAGCGTTTCAAATTATATTTTATAAATTTTTCTGAGAAGTTTTAATATAGTTTTGAATTTGTTTTATACTCAAAAGATTTAAAAACAGAAAAGATTTTTCAAAAAAGAAAAATAGAGTCGGGCCAGCCAGTGGGCCGAAGCCCACTAGCTATCTACCGCGCGCGCGACGCAATCCAGCCCGTCCCCGCCCGCACGAGCGCGCTCTCTCTCTGGCAGGTGGACCCCACCTGTCATCCCCGTCCCGGCGACCTCTTCTTCCCGAAATCACGCCCACGACCTAGCCGAGAAACGGCCGAATCAATTCGTCGATTCCCGGCGATTTACTCACCCAATTAACTCGCCGTTGCCCCTATAAGAACCCCCTCGACCCCCTCTCCTTTTTGCCCCAAGCCCCGTACCCCGAGAGCCACCAGGCCGCCCACGAGCATCCCCGGAGCTCCGCCGTTGCCGACAGCAAGTTCAACGAACTCCGGTGAGCTGCGACCTCCTCGAGCAATCTCTTCACTCCCAATCGTTTCACTTTGTCATTGCACACCTTAGTGACAAGGTCTCGTGTTTTCTTACGCAGCCAAACTCTGTGTCCGTGCTCACCGACGAGAACCTCCACCGTGCGCATCTCCGGCGAGCGATTTCGAGAAGAGGAGGACGCTCGGCTCTTCTCCACCGCGCCACCAACCTCGCCGCGAGCTCCTCTTCGTCAGGGTATGCCTCGCTATCCTCGTAGAGCAGTAGAACGTAGGTTGTGCGAACGCCGGTGATGGCGCCGCTGTGCGCCTCGGTCACCGGAGCCCCTCCGGTCGACAGCGTCGCTCGGTTCTGGTCGACTAGATCTGGACCGTTAGATCCTCCGTGCACGGCCAGGATTAGATCACTTAAAATCCCGAACCAGTACGCCGCGTCAGCGCCACGTCCGCGCCGTGTCAGCGCCGCGCCAGCGCCGCGTCTGATATTATTTTCTGAATTTTTATTAAATCATTTAATTTGGCAGTTTTGCAGAAAACCCCCTGCATACTGTTTTCATCATTACTTTTTATCTGTTTAACCAAATTTAAATATTTTTATATATTTGAAATCCTTAGAACCAGTAGAAAACTTTAGCATAATTAGTTTTCTGTTTTGACAGATATAAAGTTTTCAAATATTTTTGAGAGTAGTTTAAGTGTTTTTGACATAACTTTAGTTAGAAAATATATTTTTGAGTAAATCAAATTGCTAACAACTTTTTTAGATGCCCTCTGCCCAAATGTCATTTTAACAAAATTTGGTTATGGAGTGTTATCTAAGAAAAACTACAATCCTTATTATTTCCTATTATTCATGTCTAAATAAATGAAAACAATTTAAAAATTTAATCATACATATATCACAAAAATTCAAAGAGATGCATATATTTGTTTCCTAACGTTGAAATAAATTATTGCATCTCATCTCATGCATAGCATATATTTTCTTTGAATGAACATATTGCTTGTGTGTTTATGTGTGGCTCCTTATTTCTTTGTTAGACTATTCGGAGGGAAACGAAAATCTTTGCAATTGAAGCTGCTGCACTTCCGGTTGCCAAGGCAAGTGGCACACCCCCATAAAAGTCCTATTATTTTTCCATGCACAAGTAGATTATTTTCTATAAGCATGTGTAGGATAGTATTGCTATGCAATCCATGTTTAGACTTCCTTATTCCTGTGTCTAGGTTCCTATGAAAATACTTAGTAGAATTGTGATGCTATGCAAAACTGTTTTTGATGAAATATTAAATTCTACTAAGTTATGATCAAACACCTGGGTGGAATTGGTTGCTTGGCTGTATGAGTTGAGTGTTGTCCCCCGGGGATTTACCAGTGGGATATTCACTTGTGGATGGCCACCCAGGAACAAAGGGATCTGAAGAACTCCGAGTGAAGATTGCTTCTCGTGCATCCATTGCCAATATGGGCTCTGGCTTGATCAACTAAGCTGCGTGGACTCGCCCCGGCCTGACAGGTGGAGGTAGTGGTTTGTAGGTGGAGCGCGTCAGGCCAGAGTGGGAGGGAAAATGCTTCTGAAAGATCTCGTCTCATTCTTCTCCTTTCCTTATCACAAATGGTGTGTAAAGGGTAATTTGGGTTGAATGGGTACAATGGTGAACGTGCACAACCTCTGCAGAGTTAAAATCTAAGTACTTAGCCGTGTCCTCGGAAACGGAAAATTGAGCAACTGAACGAGGACGTCAACGGAGGATTCCACCATTCCAATTTTTAAATTAAAAACTTGATGGGTGAACAAGGGTTGAATGAGACTATGGCTTTCATACCATATTTGTCTCAACAAGGTAAAGTTGTTTCAAAAAGTTAGGGAAAAACTTGCTTTCTGCAAAATATCCTTGAGCTCCACCAGCCAAATAAGCATATAGGTCATAGAGTTATTCCTCTAAGTGTTCACCATAGTGTCACTTGCCAGTTCCATTTTAATGGTTCTGACCCACGTTGTTGCAATATATATATATCTTATTGCAGACTGTCCTGATGATGAGTGAAAATTTTACTAAGGGTTTCGAGTCTTCAACCAACATGCTCGCCTGTGGCACATGATGATGATTGGGGACTCCATGAAGAATAATTTTCCGCTGTTTACTCTGTTCACTTCTAGCTTTATGCTATGAAAATTTGTAATGAATATTTTCTAAGTCTGGATTAGCGTTGTAATAAATTGATACTTTGTTGTGATATTACATCGTAACTGTGTGTGCAAACGAGTCGATCCAGGGATTTGCACTATACACAGGTATCTGCCATATTTTAAGTGCAGGTACACTACAGTTCAGGTAGAACCTCTTAGAATTGGCTTCATGATAGCTTTGAGCCCTCAAATGAGATGTTTATGATCTTAAATATCTTTTTGATAGTGTGGATGATCTTAATATCAACTGCTTGAAAATTTTAAATCCAAGAGAGTATAACATAGCTAATGATTTCTTGGAAATACCGCACTCCAGTCGAAAAGGAGGGTACACCATAACCAGCCTACAAGTAGCTCCAAGCGAAATACACCGACACACCGATGGGCGTAGGAAAGCGCGACCAAACCTTCTAGTACTATGCTAATCTCAACTATAAACTATTGTGATGCATATCACTCCTAGGGGGTAACATGGGAGAAATCCTAAACACATGGGGCTTCAGCCTCCGCCACCCCCATATCCCTCTTATCCGTCCATCTTGTCTTTGTCAGAGGAATCCAAAAGGAAAATTCAGCTCGGCAAGCGATGATGGTGGGGTCTTATTATTTCCCGCTCAGGGCACATATGGCGGCGAGGATGCGGAAATCCCTAGACAACATCGCTTTGAGAGTGCTAATACTTCTAAGTGCATCTCGTGAGGAAAGTCACCTGACCTAGGGTTGGACAGGCGACTGTCTGGCGACTAGGGTTTCTCGACTTCGTCACCGTCTCCGATGGTATGATGGTCTCCGTCTCCGAGCTTTCCTCGTCCTTGCAGCAACTCTTTGTGTTCTCTGGTGCTGTTTGGTGGTGTTTCTTTGGAGGTGATCGGAAAGGCTCGTCGGTTCGAGTCGGTTTCCTCTCCGGATCGATTTTCTCGTCCAAGCAGCGGATCTCTCGCGCCCTCTGATTCCTGGGGGTGATTGGCAAAGGTTCTGGGTGTTCGTGATGACAAGCCCGGTGGGCAGTACTACCAGTCAACCGGATGGGTCTGGGGTGAAGGCTGATGAGGCCATAGATGATCTTTTCCAGCGTCTCGGCATTGAGGAAGATGAAGGTGATGATTTTATCTTTGAGGAAGAAGAGTCGGCCCCAACAGAAGGAATTACGTGGTTGGCGTTGCAAAGGTTCACACATAAAATTATTTCGGTACTCAAACTTTTGAGCAACATATGTGTGTTGCTTGGAGCCCTGCGAAAGAAGTGAAGATACAACATCTGGAGAATAATGTGTTCACGATCCAGTCCTACTGTTTAGGAGATTGGATCAAGGTGGAGAAAGGAGGACCATGGCTGCTCCGTCAAAATCCAGTTTGCATTGTTAAGTATGATGGTTTAGCTCCTCCGGAATCTGTTGACCTTAATGTGTTTGAGGCTAATATCCAGATTCACAAGCTTCCAGTGGGGTACAGAACGGTGCCATTAATAAAGAATCTTACTGAAAGAAAGGTTGGGAAGGTGGAATCACTGGAATCAATTGAACTAGATGTTAATTGGGCAGGGAATTTTGTCCGAGTGCGTGTTCAATTGGATGTTAGAAAACCTTTGGCTAGGGTGGTGACTATTTCTAGAGTAGGTCAACGAGAATTCTACTAAGTCAAATATGAGAAAATCCCTAGGTTTTGTACTGTAATGCGTGTGGATTTTTTGGCCACTCATATTTGGAGTGCAGAACTGGGGAACATGATACAAACAAGCTTAGATGGGGAGATTTCCTAAAAGCTTATTGGAGTACATGGAATAAGCGCGGTTTCTCAGGAGGTGGAGGTACTCGTGGTGTCTGGTCTGGTCGGGGTCGAGCGGGATATGGTCATGGCCGCGGTGATACACAAGAGGAAGCATATGATATCAATAAACCGTGGCGTTTTAATGCTATTGTTCCGGTTATCAATAATGGTAGTAAAGAGGACCCCGAGCCGGTGGATACAGCTACAAGCCCTGTGAAGTCTACATATATGTTAATTTGAGAGAAACCAGTCTGAGATCTTGGCAAAACGCCGGATGAATATGGATGGACATAATTTGGATATATATGTGGGAGGTGATTTAAAAACTGAGATGATGATCGATGAGAATACCCTGCTGCACACAAAGGAAAGTGCGATGTCTGACTCAGATAGTAACAAAAGCTCAAAGAAGCCTGGAGCTGTCTCCCCTTCACTAGAATCGGTGGGTTCCCGAGAGGAACCTGTCCGGTCGCAATGAGGATCCTAGCTTTGAACTGTCAGGGCGCTGGTAACATCCGACAGTTCGTTCGCTTTCAAATCTTCGAAAGCTTTGTGACCCCGAGGTGATGTTTTTGTCGGAGACACATCTTGACGATTATCTGGCAGTTTGTTTACAGAAAACTATGAAGATGGATTTTAAGATTGTTAATCCTAGTGATGGCCGAAGTGGAGGCCTGATTATACTTTCGAAAAGAGAAATAACAGTCCAACAGATTTTGCTGACCCTAAGTATATTGATGTCCGTATTGTGGAGGCTGATAATAAAGTGTGGCGGCTAACTGGTATTTATGGTGAGGCAAGATGGGAGGACAAGTATAAAACTTGACATACCTTGAGAGATTTAAATACTAATCACAGCTTGCCGTGGGTGGTGATCGGCAATTTCAATGAAATTATGTATTCTCGTGAGAAGGAAGGGGTTAACACGAGTCCTCAAAGATATATGCAGGCATTTAGGGATGCTTTGACCGACTGTAACTTGGATGACCTGGGATTTGGTGGTGACAATTTTACTTGGAAAAGAGGCCGCATTAGAGAGAGATTAGACAAAGCCATTTGCAATCCGGAGTGGTCTCTTATGCATCCGGGAGCGAAACTCCAACATCTTAATTATATCAAATCTGATCATAGGCCTATCCTTTTAGATACTGAGTTTTAACTCCCTAGTATTGGTCGGAACACTAAGTTCAAAAGATTTGAGACAAGATGGTTACGTCAAAAAGGTTTTAAGGAGCTTGTTCAACAGGAGTGGTCGGCTGTCTTAAATAGGGATCATGGCCGTGACGTGCATGGGAAGCTGGGTGCACTTCACGAGGCCATGCACGCTTGTGATGCATCAATGCTGGGGCAGCCGGCGAAAAAACTGAAAAAAGCTCAGAAACGGTTAGGAAAAGCGATGTTCGGGCCATTATTAGATGAAAACGATGCTATTGTCGGAAAGTGACTCCCACGGAACAGGGATAGTCACACCCTGAAGAGTAGTTTGAACGGGGATTGAACACGGAGGTCAAACAACCCTCGAGAGGCACGACGACGGTGCTCGCCGGGCCTATAGAGGGACAATCACGACAGAGATGAACACCAGCCCGTACCCAGGTTCACGGTCCTCAGGAGGAGGTAACTCCGCTACTCCTGCTTGTCTGAACTGCACTACAGAGGTTACAGTACAATGAGCTTGCCGAGTGTTCTCTTGAGTGAGTTTAGTGCTTGGAGAGGGACACAATGGTTGTCTTCCTCGTCCAGCAGTTGGCTATCCTACTCACTCGGCTTGGGTTACAAGGGTTTAGCAAGCAATTGGCCGATCCTTCTCTACGGTGGAGCTCCTGCTCCTTTTATAGGCGCTTCGGGCCTCTTCCTTGCGCATCGCGCTCAAGGTGGGCTCCCACAAGGCAGTGGCGCGAAGGAGAGGAAGTCCACCGTCGCTGAAACCTCCATGGACATGGTCCATCCGTGCTAAAGTTGGGCTCGGTGGCCGACAGGCTGCAGACCACGCAGAACGGCTCGCAGGGGTTTCACTCGTCGTGGTGGAGCCCACAATGACGATCTTCTTGGAGCGTTGCGCTGTCCAACCGCTTTATCACCAAAGAGGAATGTCCCAGCTGTCCTGGCGCGGGCGGCACAGCTTTGTTGACTCCTTTACCACCAGAATGGCAACTGGGGTGCTCGCGTCACTCTACGGCTGCTGCAGAGGCCATGTGCGCCCTGCAGCACTTGCTTAGCCGCGAAGTGTCTCCACAGGGCGGTAGTGGCCTGTGGAGAGGTTTCGGTTGACTTCTCTTTGGGCTTGTAGAGCCTTGGAGAGGCTCTTGAAGCGCGGGGTCCTCTTCAGGCCCCGACTAACTCTTCAGGCCCTCAAGAGGAGTTGCCTCTCAAGGGTCTCTCCAAGCGGTGGCTTGGTCCTTAGTCGTTTTGTCGAATCTGTCGCGGGCGAGGCCTGGGAAAAGTGGGCTCTACACACCCTGATCCTCACTGGGACGACAGTAGCCCCCGGGCCCACGACGGGCACGGCTGATCCCATGGATGCAGTTGGAGGGTCGTGGGCGCAAAGTGTCCGGCCGGCCCGAGCCACGTGTCACACAGATGAGTAAATGCCGCGCACGATCTGGGGCGTGCGTCGTGGGGGGTCCCACCGCGCCCACTTAACTGCTCCTTGACGAGACATAAAGTATGCGCGCCGGGGTAGGGAGCCGTTACTGTTTCCATTTGTTCTCGCAGAAGCCTTCTCTGTCTCGAGCTCTCCGCTCCTGCTCTCCCGCGCGCTCAACTCCTCTCTTCTCCAGCTTCTTCCACCGCCGTTCCCAACTCCTGTCCGGCGATGAGTCCAACCAAGAAAAAGGGCAAGGCGGCCGCGGGGTCTTCTTCGTAGGCGTTGCCTGCCGAGGTCGTGCATGGCGCGGCATTGCTCGGGGTGCGCGTCAACGACAAGGCGCTCGCCAAGGTCCGCTTCCTGGTGGCGGACCGGACCAACGAGCATGGCCCTACCGCGCTCAAGGGCGCGGCGCACGAGAAACGCCCACAAGGGTTTTTCCCGGTCTTCCAGCACAGCGTTGCGGCGGGGTTGGTGCCACCGTTCTCTCCCTTCTTGGAGGCGGTGCTGGCCTTCTACCAGATTCAGCTGCTGCACCTCCACCCCAACTCCGTCCTCATCCTCGCCGTGTTCGCCTACCTCTGCGAGGCGTACTTGGGCCTAGAGCCCACGGTGGGTCTCTTCCGGTGCTTCTACGCGCTCCGGAACACGGTGAAGAATGAGCGTTCTGGATGCGTCTCATTCCGTATCATGGACGGCATGGGGAGCGTCTACATTCCCATGTCGTGGAGCGAGGGCAAGGCCATCACTTTGGTGACGAAGAAGGTGGACGACTTCCGCCAACGGTGGTTCTTCGTCGGGGTGGAGCAGCCCTGCGCCTTTCTCGAGGTCCCTGACGCGCCGCCCGTGAAGAACTCGAACCGGGGCAAGGCCCCCTTCAGCGTTGCGCAGAACGAAATCTTGATGGGCCGCTTGAGCTACCTCCGAGAGGAGGGCCTCATGGTGCAAATCATCGTCGCGGACTTCATGACGTGCCGCATTGCTCCTCTTCAGGCGCATGCGACGCCCATGTGGATGTACTCGGCCCCCAGAACAAGATGCAGCTCCACCGCGAGGACAACGAGAAGGACACAGTCAACAATGTCCTGTCCGCGCCCTACATTAACCCGGTGGTGCCCGCCATGGACAAGCTCCTCATCACGCTCCAGCCTCTGCACCAGTATAACATCACTGAGAGCCTGGCCATCCTGGAGGGGATGCCCTCGTTCACACCGTCAGGCCTGGTGGGGAAGGAGGTGCTTGTGCCGGTAGTGCAGGAAGCGGAGGGAGCAGAGTCGCCCTCTGCCTCGGGAGTAGGGCGAGGCGAGGAGGAGGCCGCAGCAGGGGAGGTGTCCTCTTCAAGGGCCGGGCCTTTCACTGACGAGATTTGCGACATCTCGTCAGGCGATGATGACGCCTTCGTGGTGGTGCCCTCGCGCCTCGTGGAGGAGGAGGAGGCAGAGGTGGAGGCCGCTGACGAAGAGGCCACGCCGGGTCGGCGCGTGCCGTGGACCGGTCTGGGGCGAGGACGTCTGACGTCCCGTCCAGAGGAAGGACGAGGAGCCCCCGGAGGTGTCAGGTGCCAAGGCCCGGCACTCCTGGCGCTCGCTAGGCTTGGCGTGGATCGACACCGGCGCCAAGCCGTCCGGGTAGTGCTTTTAGCATTTGGTTGTTTGATTCTTTCTATTTTCTTCTTTATCCTTTCCTGTAGATCTTTCTGAAGGAGATATGCCCTAGAGGCAATTAATAAAGTGTATTCTTTATCATATCTCGTTTGTTCGTAATAGGTTTTTGTGTCATGCTAGAACCGTATTAAGCGGAAACATTAATACGGGTGTGATATGTAAACAACCAGGTCCCTAGTAGCCTCTACTAAGACTAGTTTCGTTGCGCGATTGATGATCGAGGTTTCCCGGTCATGGGGCATGGCGCCGGTCGGCAATGGGAGTCATATCGTTGGAGAACGATGTGATGGACATACCCAGATTTGGAGGACGTAATCGTTACGCATTTGACCGTGAGATCAACTCTTATTGTTATTCCTGGAAGATACTTTGATCGCACCAAACGTCGTATCTTATATAGTATGGCAATAACGGTGATACTTTTGGGAATCGGAAAGGAGTAGTTGAGACGAGGGGTCAAGAGCGGGATTTGCCAGTCCGCATAGCAGGATAGATACTCTCGGGCCCACTCGGTGAGATCATGTCTAATGAGCTTGCAAGCATGTGACTAGGTCACGGAGACATGAGATCATGGACGAGTAAAAGATAGCGTTGTCGGTAACGAGGTCGGGATTAGGTATGGAGATATCTATGGAACGACGCTCGGACATGCTAAGTATCGCTATGGCAAAAGGTTTAAGACTATGCGTTCAGGTTTGATAGATGAAAGTCATTCGTTATATCACAGGGATTAATTCATGGGGTCCAGGCCTACGAGTTAGTCGTTTATCATAGAGGAGTCTTGGTCATACCTGTTATTATATCGAATCGCTACGGTAACACACTTAAGGGGTTTCGACAAGACAACCGGAAAGGAAAGAGATCACCGGGAGCGTCCCGGGAGGGGTCTGATGGAGATCGGGCAGCGCCGAATGAGTTTTCGGAGCTAGGAAATTTTTTATATATTATGTTTGATATTAATTAGTGTAATAAATATGTAAATATGATTTTATATATTTATTTTCGGATTTATTTAGGGTGATTTCCCTAAATGGGCCTTCTGGTCGAAAGAAGGCCCAAGAGGGGGGAATCCCCTTGGGGATTCGGTGGGGGCCAGGAGGGGACGACCCAAGTGGGTCAAGGGCCCACTAAGGGGCCGACGCACCCTCCAATGCCGCACCAGGCATGTGGGGGTTAGTCCCACATTGCCTGGTTAGCAAGTTGGCTCCCCCCCTGGGAGCCTATATAAGAAGGGGCACCCCTGGCCTTTTAATTCACCAATTAATTCCCAATTTCTCTCTCGATCTCGTGATTCCCTTGTCGGAGTCGCGCCAAGCTGAGGAGGGGGATATCTTCCACCATAGCCCGCTGCCGCGCTGCTGGTGTTCCGGTCCAAGTCTTCCGCTGCTCGTCCTGGACTGGAGCTTCGGAGGCCGCCGTCTCCACCGTACGTGTGTGAAGCCCTGCGAGGTGCCGCGCTAGCGGTACTCGGAGGTCTGCTTCCTCTACACGACCTTGAGGTCGGCTTCGTCGGTCTTCATCGACAACGTTTGTGCGGGAACGTAATCCCCGCTTTCGGTCTACAAGGGTACGTATTCCGATCTTTGTTCGTACTACTATATCTACATAGAATAGATCTTGGAATGTTTTTAGGATATCGTTGGTAGGAAAATTTTTGTTTTCTGCACACGATCCCCTTCAGTGGTATCAGAGCCGATCTATCGTAGATATAGCTGTACGCTGTTAGAACCCGTGTTCTGCACGGGGGCACCGTTCCTGTTATTTGCTACCCTCTAGCGTGCACTTGTGTATTCTACCGGCATTGAGTTGATGAAGCGGCCCGGACCGACTTTACGCGTACGCGAGACTGGTTCCACTATTGACATACGGCTTGTACCGTATCTGTGGCCGGCGGGTGTCAGTTTCTCTCTCTTTAGTTGGTCTTCGCATTTTCAGTGGAGGGCCCGAAAGAGATGCTTAAATATGCAATTATTGGATCGTTGTTGTGATCAAAAGGTTCGTAGGTATGAAGCGGTTCTATTTACGAAAGCCCCAAGCCACGTAAAATACGCAAAAGATAAAGTTGAAGCGTCTAACTTTATTTTGCAGGGGCTATGTGATATGGTCAAGGTAGGTTTATTAAATTGTTTATAAACTGCGGGCGCCAAGAAGACCATGGCGCAATGGACTATATCACATTGCATTACATTTGATGTTTTGTGTGCATCTTATATTGTGTGATTGTATACATAGTATATATTAGTTACACGGTGGTAGCTATATAAGATGATCCCTTTAAAATACCAGTGTTCTCTCTCCAACGCGCACCACCAAGAAAGTTCTACGTTATGAGGCAGGCCGTGATGATCGGGTGTCAGACATCTCGTCGTTCGCATACAGTGGGTGTAAGCCATGTTGCACAAGCGTCAGCGTGGAGGTATTTGGTGGCGAGCCTAGCATATTCAGAAATATGGCCTCGGAACAGGAAGACCGAAAGGTCGAGCACGAGTCACAAAATTGGTGTCGCGGACTTTTGTCTACTCTTGAAGTTGTGCCGTCGGCTCTGATGATGAGGGGTGGTGCAATGGATGTGGGTCGGGTAATCGCTTAAACGACCAGGAGGGATGTTCGTTTGAGCGGGAGTTATGTTAGTTATTTTCTAAAAATACCAGAACTCAAAATTATTATGAACAAAGTCTTATGTTGTTGCAAATTCCATTGTAGATGTCTCGCCCCTCGTTTAACGTAGGTCTGTTCCTTGAGAAGAAAAGCTTAAGACCAATGGGTCAAACTTCATGGCCTGGTTCCGCAACCTGAGGATCCTCCTCACTCCCCATAGGGTGGCCTACGTCATTGAGGCTGCCATAGGTGACCCTCCCGCAGATGAAGCCTGTGAGGATGAGAAGAAGGTCTTCCAGACCAGATCGGAGGACTCTACCCTTGTCCAGAGTGGCATGCTCTACGCCATGGAAGCCGACCTGCAGAAGCGCTTCGAGAAGATGAGTGCCTTCGAGATTATTTCTTATTTGAAGGTTGTCTTCGCGCCGTAGGCTAAGGCTGAGAGATATGAGGCTTCTGAGCTTTTCTTCTCGGCCAAGATGGAAGAGCATAGCAGTGTGAGCGAGCATGTAGTCAAGATGTCTGGCTACGTTCAACGCCTGAATGCTCTGGAATGCAAGATTCCCGATGAGCTGGCGATTGACAGGGTGTTGCAATCGTTGCCGCCAAGCTATAAAGGCTTCGTCATGAACTACAACATGCAGGGTATGGCTAAGTCCTTGGGTGAAGTGTTCGTGATGCTCAAGACTGCTGAGGTAGAGATTAAGAAGGAGCACACGCTGTTGATGGTCAACAAGGCCGTTGATTTCAAGAAATCCAGTGGCAAGGGAAAGCAGAGCTGGAAGTCCAGGAGGGAAGGCAAGATGAGTGCCAAGCCCAAGACTAACAGATCTGGTCCTAGAGCTAGCGTGGAGTGTTTCTACTGCAAGGGGAAGGGTCACTGGAAGCGCAACTGCCCCAAGTACCTGGAGGATAGGAAGTCTGGCAAGCCGATCGACAAAGAGCAAGGTATGTTTGATATACATGTTATAGATGTGTACCTTACATCCGCCCGGAGCAACACGTGGGTATTTGATACTGGTTCTGTTGCTCATATATGTTACTCTCAGGAGGAGTTACGGAATAGATGGCGGCCAGCGAAGGATGAGGTGACGATGCGCGTCGGCAACAGATCGAGAGTCGACGTGGTGGCTGTCGGCACGCTCCCTCTTCATCTACCATCGGGATTAGTTTTGGTTTTAAATAAGTGTTATTTTGTGCCATCCTTGAGTGTAAACATTATATGTGGGTCTTGCCTATTACAAGACGGTTATTCATTTAAATCAGTGTCAAGCAATTGTGCTATTTATATGAATGATATCTTTTATGTTGATGCTCCCGAGAATAACGGTTTATTCTTGTTGAATCTCGATCGTAGTACTCAAATCCATAACATAGAAGCCAAACAAATTAAGTTTAGTGATGATACCGCCATGTATTTGTGGCATTGCCGTCTTGGTCATATTGGTGTAAAGCGCATGAAGCAACTCCATTCCGATGGACTTTTGGACTCGTTGGATTTCAGATCCCTCGATACATGCGAACCATGCCTTATGGGAAAAATGACCAAGACACCGTTCAAAGGTTTCGTTGAACGGGCGTCGGATTTGTTGGGGATCATACATACAGATGTGTGTGGACCGATGAGTGTTTCGACACGCAATGGTTATCGTTACTTCGTCACCTTCACTGATGACTTGAGTAGATACGGTTATATCTATTTGATGAAACACAAGTCTGAAACTTTTGAAAAGTTCAAAGAATTCCAAAGTGAAGTTAAGAATCAGCTTAATAGGAAAATCAAGCACCTCCGATCAGATCGCGGTGGCGAGTACTTGAGTTTTGAGTTTGGCACACATCAAAAGAGTTGTGGCATAGTACCCCAACTTACGCCAGCCGGAACACCGCAGCGTAACGGCGTGTCCGAGCGACGTAATCGTACTCTACTGGATAGTGTTTGATCTATGATGTCTCTTACCGATTTTCCAGTGTCCTTCTGGGGTTATGCGTTAGAAACAGCCGTATTCATTCTAAATAGGGCTCCATCCAAATCCGTTGAAACGACACCGTATGAATTATTGTATGGCCAAAAGCCTAAGTTATCATTTCTGAAGGTTTGGGGTTGTGAGGCGTACGTTAAGAAACTACAGCTCGACAAACTCGAACCAAAGTCGGAGAAAGTCGTCTTTGTAGGATATCCGCGGGAAACCGTTGGGTACACCTTCTACAACCAAGCTGAGGGCAAATCTTTTGTCGCGAAGACCGGTACCTTTCTAGAGAAGGAGTTTCTCGCGAAAGGAGTAAGTGGAAGGAAGGTAGACCTTGATGAAATCGTTGATCCTGAACTCGAGATTCCGAGTGGCGCAACGGAAGCAATTCCGGAAACGTCCTCCATGGAAGGAGTGGGAGAAACTGTCGAGGACGATGTTCTACCTCGTAGGTCTGGTAGATCTCGGATCGCACCAGAATGGTATGGTAACATGGTTTTCACCGTCATGTTAGTCAAACAAGACGAACCTACGAACTACAAGGAGGCGATGGCGAGTCTAGAGTCCGAGAAATGGCTTGAAGCCATGAAATCAGAAATAGGATCCATTTATGATAACAAAGTGTGGACTTTGATGGATATTCCCGAAGGGCGCAAGGCCGTCGAGAATAAATGGATCTTTAAGAAGAAGACTGATGATGATGGTAATGTGACCGTCTATAAAGCTCGGCTTGTCGCAAAGGGTTTCCGACAAGTTCATGGAATTGACTACGATGAAACTTTTTCACCGGTAGCGATGCTTAAGTCTATTCGGATTTTGTTAGCAGTAGCTGCCTATTATGATTATGAAATCTGGCAGATGGACGTCAAAACAACCTTCCTAAATGGAAACATTGAGGAAGAGTTGTACATGGTACAACCGGAAGGTTTTGTCGATCCAGGGAATGCTAACAAGGTATGCAAGCTTCAGCGATCCATCTATGGATTGAAGCAGGCATCTCGGAGCTGGAATCTTCGCTCTTATGAGGTAATCAAAGGTTTTGGATTTATCCAAAATTTGGAAGAGACCTGCATTTACAAGAAAATGAGTGGGAGCTCGGTTGTGTTCTTAGCACTGTATGTAGACGACATATTGCTAATTGGGAATGATGTGGAACTTCTGAATAGCGTGAAGGAATATTTAAACAGTAAATTTTCCTTGAAGGACTTAGGAGAAGTTCCGTATGTCTTAGGCATAAAAATCTATCGTGATAGATCAAGGCGCCTATTAGCACTGAGTCAGAGTACTTATCTTGATAAAATACTGAAGCGTTTCGGTATGGAGAAGGCAAAGAACGGTTCTCTGCCGGTTATCAAGAATAAGATATTGCAGAAGGCACAGTGTCCGGTGACGGAACTGGATAAGGCCGATATGACTAAACATCCTTATGCTTCAGCCATAGGATCGATCATGTATGCAATGTTGAGTACTAGACCGGATGTGGCATTAGCTCTAAGTTTGACAAGCCGGTTCAAGAGTAATGCTGGAATGCCGCATTGGATAGTTGTTAAGAGCATTCTTAAGTATCTCAATAAGACAAAGGAAATGTTCCTTGTGTATGGTGGCTGCGATGAAGAACTTGGCGTAACGCGTTACGTAGATGCAAGTTTTTGCTCAGACCCCGATGACTCTAAGTCACAGACAGGTTATGTGTTCAAGGTGAATGGAGGCGCCGTGTGCTGGAGAAGTTGGAAGCAACCCATAGTCGCACAATCTACAATGGAGTCGGAGTATATTGCTGCTTGCGAAGCCGCGAATGAAGCTGTGTGGCTGAGGAAGTTCGTCATCGAACTTGGAGTGTTCCCGAGCGTGCAAGACCCCGTGATCCTCTTCTGCGACAATACGGGTGCCATTGCGAACGCCAAGGAGCCAAGGTCTCACTCCACCGCCAAACACATTCTCGACGCTTCCATGTGATACGTCAGTACGTACAAGGAGGCGATGTGAAGATTTGCAAAGTGCATACGGATCTGAATGTGGCAGATCCGCTGACGAAGCCTCTTCTGCTTGATAAGCATGAAAAGCACTAGTTAGCTATGGGTGTTAGGCTTTTACCAAGTTGTAATCTAGATTAATTTGTACTCTAGTGCAAGTGGGAGACTGAAGGAGATATGCCCTAGAGGCAATTAATAAAGTGTATTCTTTATGATATCTCGTTTGTTCATAATAGGTTTTTGTGTCATGCTAGAACCGTATTAAGCGGAAACAATAATATGGGTGTGATACGTAAACAACCAGGTCCTTAGTAGCCTCTACTAAGACTAGTTTCGTTGCGCGATTGATGATCGAGGTTTCCCGGTCATGGGGCATGGCGCCGGTCGGCAATGGGAGTCATATCGTTGGAGAACGATGTGATGGACATACCCAGATTTGGAGGACGTAGTCGTTACGCCTTTGACCGTGAGATCAACTCTTATTGTTATTTCTGGAAGATACTTTGATCGCACCAAACGTCGTATCTTATATAGTATGACAATAACGGTGATACTTTTGGGTATCAGAAAGGAGTAGTTGAGACGAGGGGTCAAGAGCGGGATTTGCCAGTCCGCATAGCAGGATAGATACTCTCGGGCCCACTCGGTGAGATCATGTCTAATGAGCTTGCAAGCATGTGACTAGGTCACGGAGACATGAGATCATGGACGAGTAGAAGATAGCATTGTCGGTAACTAGGTCGGGACTAGGTATGGAGATATCTATGGAACGACCCTCGGACATGCTAAGTATCGCTATGGCAAAAGGTTTAAGACTTTGCGTTCAGGTTTGATAGATGAAAGTCATTCGTTATATTACAGGGATTAATTCATGGGGTCCAGGCCTACGAGTTAGTCGTTTATCATAGAGGAGTCTTGGTCATACCTATTATTATATCGAACCGCTACGGTAACACACTTAAGGGGTTTCGACAAGACAACCGGAAAGGAAAGAGATCACCGGGAGCGTCCCGGGAGGGGTCCGATGGAGATCGGGCAGCGCCGAATGAGTTTTCGGAGCTAGGAAAAATTATATATATTATGTTTGATATTAATTAGTGTAATTAATATGTAAATATGATTTAATATATTTATTTTCGGATTTATTTAGGCTGATTTCCCTAAATGGGCCTTCTGGTCGAAAGAAGGCCCAAGAGGGGGGAATCCCCTTGGGGATTCGGTGGGGGCCAGGAGGGGCTGACCCAAGTGGGTCAAGGGCCCACTAAGGGGCCGGCGCACCCTCCAATGCCGCACCAGGCATGTGGGGGTTAGTCCCACATTGCATTAAGCAAGTTGGCTCCCCCCTGGGAGCCTATATAAGAAGGGGCACCCCTGGCCTTTTAATTCACCAATTAATTCCCAATTTCTCTCTCGATCTCGTGATTCCCTTGTCGGAGTCGCGCCGAGCTGAGGAGGGGGATCTCTTCCACCATAGCCCGTTGTCGCGCTGCTGGTGTTCTGGTCCAAGTCTTCCGCTGCTCGTCCTGGACTGGAGCTTCGGAGGCCGTCGTCTCCACCGTACGTGTGTGACGCCCTGCGAGGTGTTGCGCTAGCGGTACTCGGAAGTCTGCTTCCTCTACACGACCTTGAGGTCGGCTTCGTCGGTCTTCATCGACAACGTTTGTGCGGGAACGTAATCCCCGCTTTCGGTCTACAAGGGTAAGTATTCCGATCTCCGTTCGTACTACTATATCTGCATAGAATAGATTTTGGCATGCTTTTAGGATATCGTTGGTACGAAAAAAATTGTTTTCTGCACACGATCCCCTTCACTTTCTCTGGTGCTTGCCAGTGATCTTGTGCCTGTGAAGCGCCGTAAGCTTCGCAAGGCAGCAGAGCTGAAGAGAGCCACGGTTGAGGCCGTGACTAAGGAGGCCGCGAGGCTTGTGGAGACGGCCTCCACAGGCCCAAGTCAAGAGATGCCTCAGGCGGAGGAGGCTGCGCGTCAAGCGGAGGCAGCTGTGCCTCAGGCGGGAGCTGCAGCGCCTCAGGCGGACGCAGCGGCGCCGCCTCCCAAGCAGATAGTGGTGGAGCCACCGGAGGAGCGGGTTGCTACCCCTCCTCGCGCGCGCACGCCACCGCGCGAGCCAACTCCAACGCGCGAGGCCACGCTAGCCCGCGCGACAACGCCAGCACGAGCGGCTACTCCGCCTCGCGCGTCTACGCCTCAAGCCGGGGAGGGCCAGGGGCCGTCAGGCGCTGGCGAGCCTGCGGGGGGAGCTCCTTAGTCTCCGCCGCGTGCCGCTACAGGGGGCGAGCCGCAGGCGAGGATGCGCCAAGATGGCGAGGGCGGCGAGGCCAGCTTGGGCGTCGCGGGAGACGGAGCACGGCCTAGCCCCCAGGCATGCCCTGAGGCCAGGTTCTCCAGGCTTGACGTCGGGGCAGGGCCCTCCATGCGCCGCGATCTGGTCGCCTTCCGCCTCGTGAGGGAGTCCTTGGAAGGCATGGAGGCGCACCTGGCTCTGGATGATGTGCAACTCCCTCGGCAGCGTGACAAGCATGCGGGGGCGTGGGCGTCCTTCCATGCCGCGGTACAGGCCCACCGCCAGGAGGATCAGGCGCTGCACGCCCAGCGCGAGGAGGCCATCCGCTTCGACAAGGAGATCCGCGAGGGGGCCATCCGCGATGCCGATGAGCTCCTTGGGCCCCTCCAGGACAAGCGCGACGTGGCCGCTGTGCTCCTAGCAGAGGCGAGGGCTGAGCGTGAAGCCATGGAGGGCTCGCTGGCGCAGAAGAAAGCCGCGAGCTGTCCCAGCTGGAGTCCCAGCTCCGCTCGGTCCACCAAGCCGCGCAGGAGACCCTTGAAGAGGACCGCAAGAGCCTAGAGGAGCGCGAGCGGCAGCTGGCCTCCAAGGAGAAAGACGTGTAGTTGCGCGACGAGCAGCGGCTCCAGGCGGAGGGCGAGCTCGCCACTCTGCGCGAGGAGCTCGAGGCACGCGAGGTGAACCTGGCTCAGGCGCTCCAGAAGTATGACGAGAACATCGCCGCCCAAAAGCAATCCCTAGAGTGCTTCCAGCAGCGGTACGCTGAGAAGAAGAAGGAAGAGGAGGAGGACCTCGCGAAGCGCGAGAAGGAGTTCAGGAAGGCCACCCTCTAGACATACCGCGACAAGGCCACGGAGCAGGAGGAGTGATTTGAGGCCAAGCACGCTACCGCCGCCAAGCGGATCGCGGAGCTCGAGAAGGCCCACTCCAAACTTGGGGTCCGCCTCCAGCGCGCCAAGGAGGCCTATCGCCAGGCAGAGGACGCTCACAAGACCACCGTCCTGGACCTAAACGCCCTCGTCAGGGACGTGGAGGAGCAGCTGGGTCCCGCGGCTGAGCAGATGGCGGAGGGTGCGGACACCGCGCAGGTGGGTCGCGTTCTCTCGAAGCAGCGGAAACTCATGTTCCAGGCTCTGGTGGCCCGGGGAAACGAGCTAGCTGCCCTGTTTGGAGCGGAGGCTCCGCACGCTGAGGTCCGAGGCCGCGACGACGCCGCCATGTACATGGTCTACTTCGACCAGCTTTTCAAGGCGCTCGAGAGCCCCGTCGCTGATCTCCGCGAGGTGATCGAGGTTGAGAGCCGCCAGCTCCTGGGGGTGGTCGTTGATCGCCTCTTCACCAACATCAGGCTCCTCACGCCGGGCTTCGACCTCTCCACCGTGACCGAGGCTCGCAAGGGCGAGGATGTGAAGGAGATATGCCCTAGAGGCAAATAAATAAGTAGTATTTATTGCATTATCTCATAATTTTATAATAGGTTTGTGTATTATGCTATAACTGTATTAATCGGAATTATTAATACACGTGTGATACATAGACAACCAGGTCCCTAGCAAGCCTCTATATGAGCAAGTCCATTGGGCAACAGTTGATCGAGATTCCCGATCAAGGACAATGACGTCGGTTGACAATGGGGTCATCTTGTTAGTTGAATAAGGTGATGGACATACGCAAAGTATTGCAATAAGATCGTATTACGATGTTTGTCATTTGCAATAGATAAGAATATGATAGCTTATTCCTTAGACCGTGAGACCGTACTTATTAATGCTTCGTAGGGGTGCTTTGAGAGCATCAAACGTTGTGTCTTATATAGCATGACAATAACGGTGTCCATCTTGGGTATTCCGAAAGAGCATCAAGACGTAAGGATCAAGAGCGGGATTTGTTCATTCTTGTAATGGAAAGATACTCTGGGCCCACTCGGTGATATTGCATCTATAAAGCTGCACAGCTTATGACTAGGTCATGGAGATGTAATATCGCAGACGAGTTAATAACCTTCGTCGGTAACGAGATACAACAAAGACATCGGTGTGTCTACGATCATATCTCGGACAAGGTAGTATCGGAGAGACAAAGGGAATGAATATCATATTTATGGTTCAACGACGATATTCGTAGAATGCACAGGGCTCGTCATGTACTTCCAGGTATCCCTGACGGTCATTGGTGAGCGGAGTGTCTCGACCATGTCTAGAGTGTTCTCGAACCTTAGCGTAACAAACTTAAGGTCTTAGCGACACCATGAGATAGGTTCTGGAATATTATAGGAATTTGTTGGAGAGAGAGAAATGATCCGGAAAGAGTTCCGGTGGTCCAGAAGGAGTTCCGGAGAGGTCTGGAATGGTTCCAGGAATGTCCGAAAGTTGTTCGGGTGGTCCGAAATAGTTTTCGGAGTCACGGGATATTGAATTATATATAAATATATTAATTATGAATTAATGGGATTTTTAATTAAATAAAGGAAAAAAAGGGGCTCCCACCTACATGGGCCCTAAGAGGGCCCAAGATGGGGAAGCCGCACCGAGCAAGGGGGTGGGCCCCATGGGGGGCTCGGCCAGCCCATGGTGGGGGCGCACCACCCCCTCCTCCTTTGTTTAGTCCCACATGGGGGAGCTAGGGAGTTTGCACACCCCCTTCCCCCTTTATATACCAAGGCATATTAATTGGATTAATTCATTAAAAAATACAATTAATTCCCGATTTCTCTCTCGATCTCGTGGTTCCCAAGTTGGAGTCGCGCCGAGCTGAGGAAGGGGGGATCTCTCTCCACCCAAGCTATACCGCAGAGCGCCGTTGCTCTGCGGGATTCCAGATAAGATCTACCCCTGCGATTTCAGCTGGATCTGAATGACCGGGGGTTGTCGCTAAGCTCCGTATGTTTGCGAGTGCTCGTAGGTAACTCCTTTTGAGTAGCCTGGGCGACGTCGTCTCGCCCCTGCAGCCGCCGCGCCCACCTCCCCTCTGCCGCCGGCGCACCACCTCTGGTGCTGGCGCTCTGTCTTCTTCCGCCCGACGCCCGTTGACGCAGATCATCGTCGACACCCCGGCGTCATCGTCTTCGTCATCGCGGCAAGTTCTCCGCGACCTCGAGGTCGGCTACGTACGACTTCATCGTCAACGCTTGTGCGGGAGCGTAATCCCCGCTATCGGTCTACATGGAGGTAATGTAACCCGTTCCGCCACCGTTATCGCATGTACTAGATAGATAGATCCTGGCTAGTTAGGGTTTCGTTCGCTAGAAAAATTATTTTTTCTGCACCGTAACCCCTTCAGTGGTATCAGAGCCGATCTATGCGTAGTACTGCTGGTACGGTTAGAACTCATGTTGAATGAGGGCGTCTTTCTTATATTTGCTACCCAGCGTGCACTTGCGATGCCTTCGGTATTGAGTTGATGAAGCGGCCCGGACCGATTTTACGCGTACGCTTACGCGAGACTGGTTTCACTACTGACATACGGCTTGCACCGTATCTGTGGCTGGCGGGTGTTTGTTTCTCTCTCTCTAGTCGGCAAAGCATTTTCAATGGAGGGCCCGAAAGGGATGCTTAAACATGCAATTATACGATCGACGTTGTGGTACAAAGTTCGTAGGTAGGGAATCGATTCTCTTACGAATAAGCCTATTTGCCACGTAAAACTTGCAAAACTAAATAAAGCTAGAGGCGTCTAACTTTGTTTTGCAGAGGCGTTGTTTTATGTGACATGGTTACGGTAAGTTTTGATATTACTCGTACTGTCGGAGGCAATGGAGGGCCCTGTAGACTCGGAGCCATGCCGGGGCGCCGGGGGCCAGGCACATGGCGCCATGAAGGTCCAGGCGCATCGACCATGTCACATCGCACTTCATTGCATCATTATTGTGTGCTATTGTGTGTGCATCCTATTGATTGCTTATATGCTAGATATACAAAGGTAGAATCATAAATAGGATGATCCCTAACAAATACCAAAATTGTGTTCTGCCTCGTTGCGCACCACCAAGAAAGTTCTACGTTATGAGGCAGGCCGTGATGATCGGGTGTCACACATCTCGTCGTTCGCATACAGTGGGTGTAAGCCATGTTGCACGCGCAGGGTCTTCGAGGTTTGATTGGCGAGCCTTGCATACTCAGAGGTATGGCATCGGAACACGGGAAGATCGAAAGATCGAGCACGAGTCACAGAGTTGTTGTGATCGACATGTTATGTCCACCTTTGAAGCTGTGCTGCCGGCCGTGATGATCGGGGCTAGTGTGGTGGATGAGGGTCGTGTAATCGCCATTATTATTTTTAGGGATAATAATCTTGGTGTGGTGTGTTTTTGATAATGAGATTATAAAACTAAAACTCACCTATATATTATAAACTTATCTTACCTCTTTTGCGATCACATCTGGAGACTACGGAACTACCCTTCGGTTACTTCTTCAAGAGCTCGGATTCTACCTTGGAAGCCGACGGGTCCAACTTCATCGGATGGTACAAGGGTTTTTTAAAACATTCTCCAAACACAACAAACATCATATATGTCCTAGAACATTAGTTAGAAGTTAGACCAGATGATTCTGATAGCAAGGAGGAAGATGATGAGTTCCGTAAGCATCATGACATGTTCATGGAAGTGACGATCGTCATGAGCGTATGCCTAGCACCTGAGTTGAAAGTTGTTTCAACACATGGAGCCATATGTCGTGATTGATGCGATCAGAGGTCACTTCAAAGATGAATTGAGTCTTGAGCAGTTCAGACAGCTTAGAAAGTTCCGGACCATTCACATGGGGAGCATACCTGTCTGGAGACTCAGTTGAAGAAGTTGTGTGACATCTACTTCAGGCTTACGAATATCTACGATTTCTAGATAGCGAACTCCAGTGCAATAGAGATTGTGCTTTACCTCCTAGCTGTGAATAGCATGTGCGTGAATATGCTATAGAGACACGGTGAGCTTCTTCACATTTGTGAACAAGTTCAAATCTCTAAAAGTTGATTCCATCGAAGAAGAGTTCTTCGACGCTACGGGTATATTTGATATACGAAGATATAAATGTATTCTTCTCATACTTGATGAAAAGTATTTGATACTTGTTCTGTTTGTGAAACAGTCCCTGATTATCACAAGTATGTGGCGAAGGGTGACGTGACAGTGCACGAGTGATGGCAAGTTCATGGCCAATAGTGCTCACGCCCTCGAGATATCATATTAGTTATCATCAATAGTTTTTGATAAGACATTTTGTAATAGTGAGAATGTGATCTAGTTTGGTGTCTTGAATGTTACAAGACATAATTATTCATATAGAACACATCAGTTGTTTTATGTTATGAAACAAAGCAGTTGTTTCATGTTATGAGTAATTTGCATCACATCTAAATTACATTATGCGTATGATATACATTTATAATAGCAGGAATGATAAAATTATGTGTCCAAAGAACAAACACCATCGAATTTAGACATAAAGGCAATGAAAGAAGTAATGGATATTTTTGGTCCATTTAAGTATTTCGAGTTCCAAAATTGATTAAAGTTTGAAATGCAGTATTGAAGTTGCAATACTAGAGGAAATTGATTGAGAGTCATTTTTAATGATTAATCAATGGTGTTATTGCATGATCCGAATTCTTCCATGATTTTGGTAAATAGGAGTATTTGCCCGATAAATTATGGAGTCTGAAATTAATTTGATAATAGATCAAATGGGGTTTTTCAGAAGAAAGATTAATGAATATTGTATTCACAAAATTCGGTCAAAGGACAATATTTTTGAATTATGGTTTCAACACAAAAGACTTGTGGAAATTCGTTTCACAATATTATAATGTCATATATGGTGATATGTGGGAATTATAATCATGCTCTATTTTAAATAAAGTGTGGTCTGTCAGAATCTGTCTTAGAATCTCCTAATATGTTCGAAACATTATAGTCGATGTCCACTTTAGAAAATAGATATTTTCTCAACGAGAATTCGTGAGATCGGCAGTAGTGTCGACATGTATATGATTACACGATAATTCGGTATATACATGAATAGTTCTTTGTAGATTACTCACATTGGATGAGAGTCTATTCCAAAACCAAATAGAAACAAAACTCAGTTTGTTGTCTATGTAATTCCGAGGAAAATATGAATTTTTGAATTACGGTTTATGGATTGAAATTAGAAGCTTGAAATAAAGTGTAAGACCTATGTTGGAAGGTGTTCCAAAGAGTATATGTCTGCTAATGAAAATTTGGTGATTAAGAGTGAGGGAGACTAGAAAATTGTTTTCTGCTTGCAATCCTCTTCATAAAGATCATAATATTTTCATGAAAGAAACTAATAAATAAAGTGTTGTTATATTAAATATTGCTGTGAGGTCACAGCACTGTATTAAGTATTTCAGATCTTGTTGACAGATCAAGGTGCACTTTATGAATACAAAGAAAGTTGAGAAAATATCGGAATACGAACAAAGGCTTTTTCAGCCTGGAAATCCAAGTTACATTTAAAAGGATTAAGAGAGTAATTGTTGCTGCAATTCTTATTAGAGGAATAAGATTGTTTAATCGTCATATAAAGTGTTATATGAAAATGTGACTATAAGAAAGACGCGAGAGCATGTCTTGTCAAGAAATGTGTCTTGCACAAGATCAAATTTGTTGACTACATTTATGTAGACATGCTTGAAGTCTGAGGGATTTGTATTAATGTAATACTGGAGTTTGTATTGAATTCGAATTGATAATAGATCAATGATTTTGGTTAGACCAAAATGTCGATTTAAGTGGGAGTCAAAGTTAGTTTACTCAGGTGGAATATGTACAGAACATATTTTTGAGTGGGAGCTCAGGAACTCAAATATGTGGATGACACATTTTTTAGTGGGAGCGTGTGTTCTCAAATATGTGGAGACATAATTTGAGTGGGAGCCGAATTCATCTTGTGTAAATGACACATTGTGAAATTGTACCAGTAGAATAGATAAGAAGGATGAAGTTGTGAAACTATTTGAAAGTCAGTGTCTATTTTGAAATAGAACGGGAATTTTAAAATAGTTAGTCGAGTTGTTTTGGATTATATCTGAGGAGTCAGATTAGAATCAAAAGGATGGTCCTTTGAAATCCAATTGATCATTAAGAGTAATGATGCATGAAAGTAATGGTTGTATGACATGTGGGTCTATTATGTAATCTTAGACATCATACAGAAACCATATTATCTGCTCGATGAAATATAACCGATGTTCTTGGAATAAGAGCAGTTATGAAAGTAAAATTGGAATTTACTGGAAGTAGAAGTGCGTTAGTTAAGGGATTGACATTTGAATGTCAAGTTTTCTACGTTGGTGTGAAAGTATGTAGATATCGCGAGTTTGTAATTGTTACAAGGGGCTCTGCATGGCTGAGTGTGTTTTTCAGGGCAGTTATCTGGTTAGTATAATCAGAGTAAGCGCTGGGAAACAGAAGTCTCACTTAGTTACGGTATTTGCATATATGTCGTTGGACAACATGGTGATATCAAGCTAGTTGATATCAGTGAATCGCAAAAGTTTGCACAAATCGTGTGTTGTGCAGATTGTCAGAGTAACACTCTTCCACAAGCAAGCATCATCGAATTATTCTTATTTGATAAGGGATTTTGATAAAGTAAAATGCAGCTGGTTTATTTGTACTCTAGTGCAAGTGGGAGACTGAAGGAGATATGCCCTAGAGGCAAATATATAAGTAGTATTTATTGCATTATCTCATAAGTTTATAATAGGTTTGTGTATTATGCTATAACTGTATTAATCGGAATTATTAATACACGTGTGATACATAGACAACCAGGTCCCTAGCAAGCCTCTATATGAGCTAGTCCATTGGGCAACAGTTGATCGAGATTCCCGATCAAGGACAATGACGTCGGTTGACAATGGGGTCATCTTGTTAGTTGAATAAGGTGATGGACATACACAAAGTATTGCAATAAGATCGTATTACGATGTTTGTCATTTCCAATAGATAAGAAAATGATAGCTTATTCCTTAGACCGTGAGACCGTACTTATTAATGCTTCGTAGGGGTGCTTTGAGAGCATCAAACGTTGTGTCTTATATAGCATGACAATAACGGTGTCCATCTTGGGTATTCCGAAAGAGCATCAAGACGTAAGGATCAAGAGCGGGATTTGTTCATTCTTGTAATGGAAAGATACTATGGGCCCACTCGGTGATATTGCATCTATATAGCTGCGCAGCTTATGACTAGGTCATGGAGATGTAATATCACAGACGAGTTAATAACCTTCGTCGGTAACGAGATACAACAAAGACATTGGTGTGTCTACGATCATATCTCGGACAAGGTAGTATCGCAGAGACAAAGGGAATGAATATCATATTTGATGGTTCAACGACGATATTCGTAGAATGCACAGGGGTCGTCATATACTTCCAGGTATCGCTGACGGTCATTGGTGAGCGGAGTGTCTCGACCATGTCTGGAGTGTTCTCGAACCGTAGCGTAACAAACTTAAGGTCTTAGCGACACCAGGAGATAGGTTCTGGAATATTATAGGAATTTGTTGGAGAGAGAGAAATGATCCGGAAAGAGTTCCGGTGGTCCGGAAGGAGTTCCGGAGAGGTCTGGAATGGTTCCAGGAATGTCCGAAAGTTGTTCGGGTGGTCCGAAAGAGTTTTCGGAGTCACGGGATATTGAATTATATATAAATATATTAATTATGAATTAATGGGATTTTTATATTAATTTAATATTAATTAAATAAAGGAAAAAAGGGGCTCCCACCTACATGGGCCCTAAGAGGGCCCAAGAAGGGGGAGCCGCACCGAGCAAGGGGGTGGGCCCCATGGTGGGTTCGGCCAGCCCATAGTGGGGGCGCACCACCCCCTCCTCCTTTGTTTAGTCCCACATGGGGGAGCCAGGGAGTTTCCACACCCCCTTCCCCCTTTATATACCAAGGCATATTAATTGGATTAATTCATTGGAAAATACAATTAATTCCCGATTTCTTCTCTCGATCTCGTGGTTCCCAAGTTGGAGCCGCGCCGAGCTGAGGAAGGGGGGATCTCTCTCCACCCAAGCTATACCCCAGAGCGCCGTTGCTCTGCGGGATTCCACATAAGATCTACCCCTGCGATTTCAGCTGGATCTGAATGACCGGGGGTTGTCGCTAAGCTCCGTATGTTTGCGAGTGCTCGGAGGTAACTCCTTTTGAGTAGCATGGGCGACGTCGTCTCGCCCCTGCAGCCGCCGCGCCCCCCTCCCCTCTGCCGCCAGCGCACCACCTCTGGTGCTGGCGCTCTGTCTGCTTCCGCCCGACGCCCGTTGACGCAGATCATCATCGACACCCCGGCGTCATCGTCTTCGTCATCGCGGCAAGTTCTCCGCGACCTCAAGGTCGGCTACGTACGACTTTATCGTCAACGCTTGTGCGGGAGCGTAATCCCCGCTATCGGTCTACATGGAGGTAATGTCACCCGTTCCGCCACCGTTATCGCATGTACTAGATAGATAGATCCTGGCTAGTTAGGGTTTCGTTAGCTAGAAAAATTAATGTTTTCTGCACCGTAACCCCTTCAGGATGTGTGGCGGGTCTCCAACTCCCTCCGCGAACAGGTCGACGCCTTCTGCAACCGCTTCAAGAGCGCGGAAGTTGCTGCGCAGGAGAGCGAGGAGGAGGCCGTCCCTGCCGAGACGGAGGAGGGTGCTGCAGAGGAGGAGCGTGATGGCGCGGACTCCCCCTAAGCCTGATTATTGCGCCTTTGAGCGCTTGTATCTGAAACAGTTTTATGTTTAGACACTATGCATCTTTTGGGCGTGTAATATACTCTATAAGTAATCTATGCCAGCTTGTGTACCCCTCGAGAGGCCCCTTGTAGCGTACCTGCACTTTAGATAAGGCAGATACCTGTGTATAGTGAAAATCACTGGATCGTTCGTTTGCACACACAGTTTACGATGTAATATCACAACAAAGTATCAATTTTATTACATCGATGATCCAGACTTACAAAATATTCAATACAAGTTGCATAGCGTAAAGCTAGCTTTGCAAGAGTAAACAGCGGAAATACAATAGCAGTGGGTCTCCATCAACTTCATGTTGCCAGAGGCGAAAACATGTTGGTTGTAGACTCGAAACCTTTAAACGAAACCTCACTCGTCATTTAATCAATCTGTAATAAGAAAAATATTGCGCCAACGTGGGTCAGATTCCATTAAAAATGGAGTCTGGCAAGTGACACTATGGTGGACACTTAATGGAATAACTCTATAGCCTATATGCATATTTGGCTGGTGGAGTTCAAGGCTATTTTGCATAAAACCATTTTTTCCTATCTCTTTGGAAAACACTTTCTTCAAATCAAGACAAGTATGGCATGAAAACCATAAATCTCATCTTCCCTTGTTCAGCCATCAAGTTTTATTTCTGAAGTTGGAATGATGGAATCCTCCGTTGACGTCCGTGATCAGCTGCTCAAATTGTCCGTACCGGGGACATGGCTAAGTACTTAGTTTTACACTCTGCAGAAGTTGTGCACGTTCACCATTGCACCCATTCAACCCAAATTATCCTTTACACACCATTTGTGATAAGGAAAGGAGAAGAATGAGACGAGATCTTTCAAAAGCATTTTCCCTCCCACTCTGGCTTGACCCGTTCCACCTAACATCCCCCTACATCTGCTTGTCCAGCCGGAGAGAGTCCACGCAACATAATTGATCAAGCCAGAGCCCATATGGCAATGGCTGCACTGGAAGCAATCGTCACTCGGAGTTCTTCAGATTCCTCTGTTCCCTGGGTGGCCATCCACAAGTGCACGTACTCTAGGAACCATAGACATGGACCGGAGTAGCCACTCAACTTTGCAACCATTAACAACCAATCCACCCAGGAGTTTCATTAACTTAGTGGATGTGCACTCTCAGGTGAAAATCACCATGCTCACGGCCCTAAGTAGAATAGACATTCATCCTAGGCGACGACAACCTTGAGCACAGCCCTGAGTAGTCACTTACATTTTGTAAAACTTTTCATCATTGCATAGCATCAATATATCTACTAAGTATTATAGAGAAACCTAGACACAGGGTAAGGGAATTCTACACAGGTTTAGCATAGCAATATTATCCTACACATGCATATAAAAATACACTAAGTGATGCATATAGAAATAATAGGAAGGTTATGAGGTGTGCCACTTGCCTTTGAAATGAAGTCTTTACTCACAAACTCTTTTCAACGAACTCGGTTCTCTCCGTTCAGTCTAAACAATATAAACAAACAACAGTACAACAATCATAAAACAAAACAACACAACACATACAAACAAGTTTCTTAAACTTCTAAGAAAAACATGACATGCATGATATGCAAATTATTTCTTAGGACTAGAAATGCATGCCATGCCATGAAATTCTTTTAAGTTAATGCAATGCAATTAGGTTGGTCAAAATGACTAAGGACTAAAGTCATAAGTTGAATATAATATTTTGCTTTGTATCATCTTGAATAAGCCCTCTAATGGCTTAGTCTTGATGTGTAGGATTATTTAGAGAAAATACTAAGTCTATTCTTCAAGGTGATCAACAATTATTTTCAACTCTTTGTAAATTGGATATTCACTATAGTGAGAGAGACAGACACCCGGCCAGCCACTTAAGTTGTGGGACAAGTCTCATGTACGCGGACATGTAAGGTTTGTCTCCACGCCGCTTCATCTCACTATGCCGCTAGGATCCAACAAACTTCAAGATGGTAATAATATGATCAAAAAATGTTTTGGTCAAATGTGAAAGACAAGATTAGAAAAAAGTGAAAATATAGAAGAAAGATGTAGTTGTCCTCCAGGCTTCATCTCCAGACTTTTAATATTCTCCTTGGTGATGTCTTGATTGAAATCTTGGTAGACTTGAATAATCTTCGGACTTGATGATTTTTGTATCACCTAGGCTGGTCTTGGATTTACTTAGTCTTCATGAAGTCTCAGAGAAGGAGGGAGAAAAGAAGGAAAGAGGAAGCAAGACTTAGAAAATATTTGCCGGTTAGTCTTCATGAACTTCTTCTTGAATTTCTAAGTGCTTCTACTCCTTGAAGATTCTTCTGAAGTCTTGTTTGGCTAAGTTCTTCATTGGCCTTCTTGCTCCATGTTAAAAATACTAAGTGTCTAGTGCATATCACTTTTACCAAAATACTAAGTTTGGAAATATTCCTAACTTAGTGGAAAATAATGGAGATATTTCCTATGGGAAATATATCTATATGAGAAAATAAGTTATGCATGCAATGCACTTTTAAATCCTAAGAAATATCATACAAAAATTGTGATATTTATAAAGTATGCATTAGGCTATAAATGCAATTTAATTAATTTCTATTTTTGGAAAATGTAATAAAAGGAATAATTATAAGATTAAAGTTTTCTTTAACTAAATTTTATAACAAAATTTTATAATTAGTGTTAATAGACAGGTAGCATTTAATTAAATTTATAGCAATTTGATTTTATCAATAATATTTCTATTAATAGTTATGTTGAAAATACTCAAACTATTCAAATTAAATATATAACTATGAATTCATTCAAATATTACTCAAAATTATTTTATAGCAGTGGCATCAATTTACAAATATTCTAAAGTTTCTAAAACAATTTTATTTGCAATTTTTGGAATTATAGATTTAAAGTTATGACAAATATACTCAAATCTTCCATTCGAAATTTGAATATTTTAAACTAAGTAAAATTTGAATTTTCGCAGATCCAAAATATTCTACATGTCGAGGGCTTTCCAAATATATAAAAATATTTGAATTTGGATAAACAGAGAAAAAGATATGATAATTTGAATAGACAGGGGCTTTTCTGCAAAACTGCCAATTAATTAATTCGGGAAAATGATTTTAAACGTCAGCGCTGATTGGGCGCTGACTGTGCGCTGACTGGGCTGACACGCTGGCGCTGATGTGGATAAGTGACTGGATCTGGATCGTTGGATCCAGATCTGACGATCGAGATCTACTCGTACCGATTCGTGCAGGGATATAATCCTAGTCGTCGATTTACGATCGAACGAACCAGAACGCGAGGTTCTTACCTCGCCGGTGCAGAGGTCACCGGAGACGATGAAGACGGCGGCGCGGCTCAGTCGAGGACGAGGACGATGCCCCGGCGGTTCCCCGGACGCGCGGAACATTCCCCCGAGTGGGCGCGTCGCGGCAGAGTAGATGGAGGGGACGAGGTCGTCTCGGGCGTTCCGGAGCTCCGTGAGGCGTGGCTGAAGGTGCTCGGGCGCCGGTGAGCTCCGGTGAGCTCTCTCCGATCGAATTAGCTGCGTAGGAGAGACCGGGAGGGGTTAGGGAGGTGTGGTTCCACCAGGGGAGGAAGAGGGGGTCGGTCTCGGGCTCGGGGGTGGCTTACTTCGCCGGGAACGGAAGAAATATGGCGGCGGAGGAGACGAACTCCGGCGAGCTCGTGTAACGGCCTGGGGGCGTGAAACGAAGAGGGAGGAGAGGGAAAATACGCGGCAGAGGTTGGGGGTTTTATAGGGCAGGAGAGGGAAACCGATTGCGCGATCATCTGGCCGGATTTTGGAAAGAATCGGGGGCGGGATTCTCGGGCGTGATTTTTGCCGGAGGAGGAAGACGATGACGTCAGCGATGACGTCATTCATTTTTCTTTTTCTTTTTCTGATTTTTCCATTTAATTCATATCTTTTGATTTATTTGTCCAAATGATGTCAAACAAATTTCTAAAAATTTGTAAAATTATTATCTTTGTGTTAAACCAGTTGTGGGCATGTTTTGAACATTTTTGAAAAATAATATTTTGAAATATTGATTGAATACAAATTTGATACTTAAAGTCAAATTTGAGATTATATCTTAATTAAATTTTCTTTTGGCTAAATAAAATTTGTAAAATACCCACATTCCAATATGTTTGAATTTAAGTCATTTAAACTCATTTCCAAATACTAAGTTCATTTTAGGCTTTAGTATATTACTAAATAACATATCACAAAACTATATGAAATAATGTATTCATTTTAATTCAAAATAATTTGTGCACCAATATATTTATATTTGGATAAATCATATGAAATTTCATAAAACAACTTTGGAAAAGATTTTAGATTTAATTCATTTCTTCTATAGGATATATATTCATGAAAGTCATTTTATGTTTTGAAAATAAATGAAAATCATTTAAGCTAATGAAATGTTTATTTGGGTTGTTAAGTAATTATAAAAACTATGAGGTTTTAAGTTATAAACTATAGACTTGTAATATACAAATTATGTTTTGAACTCAGGTAAATGAATAATAATGTTTTGGCAAATAGACAATGTTTTCAATAGTTTAAAATAACACTTGTAATTATTACTTCAATTTATTTATAGCTAAGGCTAAGTGTTGAAATCAATTACTTATAAGTATACTATTTACTTAAAATAAAATGGTTTGTACTTCATAAAACATTTGTCAAATTACATATTAAGGTTTTTGAAATACAATGGATAATGTAATGTTTAATTGGATTTAACTTTTGAAAATAATGACACATTGGGAATTTTGAAATAATAGACTTTTTTCTAATTGGTTGAAGTCTTTTATAGTTAGTTTTCCTATGCATTTTAATATTTTAATTTAATCAAAACAAAAGTTTTAAATTTTAGTGATTTTTGAACATTCCAAAATGTTGGGATGTTACACCCCTTTGTCCTATTTTCATGTCTATGATTTCTCTGCGTCGTTAGGACCCGTCTCTTAGCGCTATGACTCTGCCACTGCAGTATGCTAGAGCGATGGCTGAGCAAGGCCGGGGGAGTTTAAGGCTAGGAGAGGTAAGAGCCTTGAGTCGCGATGCTCAAGTGCCCCCCTTAGAGTCGCTGCAAAATATGTTTCAAATGAGCTCCAAAGGTAGGGTGAACGGCCTCATTTCTAAGCAAAATGGTGGACTCGCCGCTGATGTCTACGCACACTTCTATTCTCGTAGACAGTGTTGGGCCTCCAAGAGCCGAGGTTTGTAGAACAGCAGCAAGTATCCCTTAAGTGGATCACCCAATGTGTATCGAACTCAGGGAGGTAGAGGTCAAAGATAACTCTCTCGAACAACCCTGCAATTAAGATAAAAGAAGTCTCTTGTGTCCCCAACACACCCAGTACACTTGTCAGATGTATAGGTGTACTAGTTATGCGAAGAGATAGTGAAATACAAGTAATATGGATGATTATAAGTTGTAATTGCAATCTGTAATAAAAATGGCAGCAATCAAACATATAGAGAACTTGCTGGGAAACGGTGTTTTTTATGCTTAGAAACAAGGCCTAGGGATCCTACTTTCACCGGTGGACATTCTCAACAATGACATCAAAGTTAAATAAATAAACACTACTCTCAAACACTCTCAGGTTGGATAACAAATACCATTCATTATGTAGGGCTACAAGAGAACCCTCAAAGTCAGAGTAAACTAAACACTAACAATGTCATAAAGGAATCACACACGGTGCACACACTGTCACCATTACAACCGTGAATAACCCGGAGTTCATATTAAAGTAACCTCTAGAGTGCATCATAGATAAAGAGTAGCATCACATATTCAACTAGATTACAAAGCTCATGATCACATAAAATATCACATCATGGGAGAGAGAGATAAACACCTGGCTACCGTAGATCTCGCAGCCCTGGGGAGAACTACTCACTCGTCATCATAGGAGTCAGAACGGTGATGGAGATGACGGTGGAGTCGATGGAGATGGCTCTGATACGTCCAAAACGTATCTACTTTCCCGAACACTTTTGCTATTGTTTTACCTCGAATTTGTGTGTTTTGATGCAACTAATGCAGACTAACGCTGTTTTCAGCAGAATTACCCTGGTGTCTCCTTTTTATGCAGAAATATCAACTTCGGAGAAAAACACATCCAGGAAATATTTTTCATCCGAGGGGAATCCAGAACCACAAAGACCAACGGAAAAGATGCTCGAGGGGCCCACGCCACCGCGTGGCGCAGGGCCCATCCGGCCGCGCCAGGAGGGGGTGTGGCCGCCTCGGCCAAAACCTCGCGACCCCCTCGCGGCTATAAGACCCTCCTAACCTAAAAACGTTCGGGGGGGGGGGGGTATCGACTTTTCCTAGTTCGGGGACCAGAAGTCTCTGTTTCGGCACCCTGCCGGGACGGGGAATCGAAGGGGATCATCGCAATCGTCATCTTCACCGCCTCTCCATCAACCTTCCATGTTTCCCCCATCCATGAGTGAGTAACTCACCGCTGTATCCTTGAGGGTATGGTAGGGATTGGATGAGATCACTCATGTAATAGTTGTAAGATTGTTAGGGCATGGTGCCTATTATCCGTTATCGGTGTTTTACGTCATTGTTGCAACCTGTTATGCTTAATGCTTGTCACTAGGGCCCGAGTACGATGATTTCAGATCTGAACTTGTTATTGTATCATGATGATAATCATTGTTTTGGATCATATCTATGAGTTGTATACAAATATTATTATCCGGAACCGATGGCCCCAAAGTGACAACAATTGGGATAACCAGAGGGAATGGCTATGATGTGAGGATCACATGTATTCACAGAGTGTTAATGCTTTGCTCCGGTACTTTATTAAAAGGATTACCTTAATTTCCAGTAGATTCCCTAGAGGCCCCGCTGCAAACGGGCTGGCAGGAGAAAAGATGATGTGCAAGTTTCTCACTGCGAGCACGCACAACTAAATTGGAATACATGCTTCTGATTAGTTAATACTTGGATGCTTAATATTATTTATCTACAAATGCCTATGCTATGTTATTACATGAATTATATTATCCATGAAACGCCCCGTACATCCGTACCTATGCCTACAGAATTTTTATCCAGCTGTCTACTACAATCAAAATCGCTGTCTCAATTCTCATGCTACTGTTATTTCATTACTGTCTCTGCTATAAAACGGTTGCTATTGATAATTTGTCTCAAGCAAGTCTATTCATAGGTGCAGCTGATCTGACAAATCATCTGTTAAATCTTATAAATTTTCTTTGGCTCCCTTTGTGTCGAATCAATAAATTTGGGTTTTACTTCCCTCGAAGACTATTGCGATCCCCTATACTTGTGGGTCATCAAGACTATTTTCTGGCGCCGTTGCCGGGGAGCATAGCTTTATTTGTAAGCCCACCTGAGTGTGATATTGTTCGCTGGAATTTATTCATCATGTGAAGAAATGATGATAAGAAGTTTTCCGTCGTGCCATCCACTACAAGGAAAGGTACAACTCTGAACTCTACTGATGCGTTTGATTCTCCGGCTGTGTTGAGTAAGCTTGTTACACAGCTACAACCTGAACGTTCTGTTACTACTGCTGAATCTGAAGAAAATTATGATGATGCTTCTACTATTCTTGATGAAACTGGTTCATTAGGTCCCTTTTAAGATGCTACTATTTCTAAATCTAAACAAATTGAAAATGCTAAAATTCCTAATGAAAATGCTGAAACACCTGTTAATTCACCTGAATTTACATGTGATACTGATGATGAGTGTGATGATATATATGTGAATCTTAATGATGCTCTTACTAAAGAAATTAATGCTATGTAAGATGCTAGTGCCTTTGAAAAACTTGTTGAGAAACGTGTTGTTAAATATAAATTATCTCCTGATGCTAAATTTGCTACATCTCCTATAAACATAAAAGATAAAGATTATGATTTCTCTCATGATTTGGCTTCAGCTATTGTAGAAAGAGAACCTTTCTGTGGAACCGAAAATGAAAGTGTTGTAGAACATATGAATGTATTGTCTAATTTGAGTGGGATATTTGCTGAGGACATTAAAAGACGCACTTACTTTGTCGCTAAAATACTTCCTTTCTCATTAAAAGGAGAATCTAAAACTTGGTATATTAATTTGTCTCCTGGTTTCATCACTAGTCCTAACGGTTTGCTTGATGCTTTCTTTCAAAGATATTTTCCTGCTAGTGCTCAACATAATGCTTTGTTAAAAATCTATAATTTTAATCAAGATGAAGGTGAGAAATTGCCTAAGGCCTGGACGCGCTTTTGTTTCATATTATGAGGCCAGTCGAACCATGATTTGGAGAAAAATGATCTACTTGATATATTTTACAGTGGACTAACCGCGGAATCTAGGTCATAACTGGATAGTTTTGCTAGTTGCGTTTTCAGGAAAAAGGACTCCCGAAGAAGCTGAAGAATTATTGGCTACAATAACCAAGAACAATGATGATTGTGATATTCCTGAACCTACTCCAACACCCCCACCAACACCAAAGAAGAAGGGTATGATTGAATTAATTGAATAAACGATGAGGGAACCTAAAAGATCTCTTCAAGAATATGGTATTAAATCTGAAGATGTGAAGTATTTACCTCCTATTGTAGAATTATGTAAGCCTATTCCTCCTCCAACCGCTATTGAGGTACACTCTCTCCAAAGGTTTGATGATAGAGATATCCCTTACTCTAAACCTCCTGCTCAGTGTTTAGATGAATTTGATGATTTACTGTTAAGCAATGCAATTTTAATACGAGAATAGAGTATCATTTAATGAAAAATTCTCATGCTATTAGTGATTTACATGTGATTGTTGATAGAACTGCTAATGATGTTAAAGTGCTTATAAAACACTTCCATATGGTTCAAACTTAAATAGATCAACTCACTCAAGTGCAAAAAGAATTGCTAGTAAACAACTCTATTGCTAAAGAAAAACTTGTTTGTGAAGTAACAACTAGAGGTGGTAATTCTACTCAAGATCCTTTGTATCCTGAAGGACATGATAAAATAACTGAACAAGATTCTCAACGAGTTAATAAACCTAGTACTCCTTCTAGGAAAAAGAAAAAGAAACATAAAACTATTCTAGAATCCTCTGAACTTGTTAATGATCCTAACAGTATATATGTTTCTGATGCTGAAACTGAAAGTGGTAATGAACATAACAATGATAATGCTAGTAACAATGACAAAGAAAAAATGCCAATTCGGATCATGAAGAAATAGAAGAAGAACCTTAAAAACATGCTAAAATAAAAAGTACACTAAAGAAGATTTTGTTGCTAAGAAACATGGTAATGAAAGAGAAGTTTGGGTCCAAAAACCAATGCCTTCCCCTGCTAAGCAACTCAAAACAAAAGAGGAAGAACATTATAATAAATTTTGTGATTGTACGAAACCATTGTTCTTGCAAATTCCTTTGACTGATGCTATTATGTTGCCTCCTTATTCTTTTTTTTAAGGCGCAAAACAGTAGGGAAAATCCCTACTGTTTAATTTCCTATTTTCTCACCAAAACAACAAGGGAACAAGTCTTACAGAAGAAGTTCATAAAGTGTCAACCCATTGGGTCATTCCCTCTTTAAGGGATGGTCTGGCTCTATGTCTAACAAGCGAGAAGGAGTCTACGAAATCAAGGAAACAAACATCAAGATCAATAGGTTGGTGATCAAAAATGCACTTATTCCTGTGAGTCCAAATGCTCCAGCATCCCAGAATCAGAGATTCCTTGAAACAAATAAGCTTATATCTTCTCTTGGCATCAATCAGCATGTTGATCAAATCCAGATCAGTATTCCATTCAAAATTCAGCTTGAGCCAAAAATTCTTGCTAAAGTCACACTCGAAAAAAAGATGGGCAAGATCCTCAGTTGAACCATCCTCGCAAAGCTCACAAATATAAGAGTCAATTTGGAAATTTTTCCTGGCTAGCAAGTCTCCAGTGTTCAACATGTCCTTCAGGAGTAGCCAGAAAAATATCTTTTGTTTAGGAAGTACGCATGATTTCCAGATCCATCTCATTGGTGGAGGTGCAAGACTAACAGGGGTTAGCGCATCATAAACTTTTTTACATGAGTAGTTCTTGTTCTGATCTCTCATGGTCCATTTATCAGGCTCAATGGATACAGGATGATTTTCCAGTAGCTGCCCAAGTTGATCACATTGCTGAGATGCTATCATGGAAGTAGGAGTATGAAACAACTCAAATAAATCATTGTTAAAGACCCCAACTGCTTTCTGGAGGGAAATATTCTGATCTTTGGCAAAGGAGCAGATTTGTGGCTTGTGCACTCGTAGAATCTCATCTGACCACTTATCCATCCACATACGAATAGTGGATCCATCTCCAGGATTACAAGCAGCAATATCAATGGAAGTGCTCATGATTTTCAAGCAATCCTTCCACCAAAATGATCCATATGGGAAGGCATCCTGTGGCATCTTGTCAGTATAATGGGCATGCCATACTAGTCGGACCCATGGTGTATCTTGTTTATTCATGAATTTGAACAGATGCTTCATCAGCAAAGACACATTTTATGTTCTTAAACTCAACACACCCAAACCACCAGCATCCTTAGGTTTACAGACCTCAACCCATTTAACAAGGCATTTGCCCTTTTTATTAATATCCTTGCCAGCCCAAAAGAAACCTCTGGTGGATCTTTCAGTATAGTCTAGAAACCCCAGGGGTAGCTTGAGGGTACACATAGCAAAGTTTGGTATAGCTTGGATAATGGATTTAACAACAATGAGCCTACCATCATAGGAGAGAGTATCTGCAATACCAACTAACCTCCTATCAATCCTGTGGATAATGCCAATCAGATCTTCCATCCTTGGTCTAGTGGTACCCATTGGTAGATCAAGATAAGGGAATGGCAGAGTTTCAATTTTGCATCCAAGAATAGTAGACAACTCAGAGCAAAGGTCAGAACTGATGTTAAGTGGCACTAAAGAGGACTTCTGAAAATTAACCTTCAGGCCAGTAGAACCTCCAAATTTATCAAGTAACACTTTCAACCTTCTCAGTTGATTAGAGCAAGCTGGCATTATCAGCAGGGTATCATCAGCATATTGAATAATGGGGTAATCTAAACCAAAAGAACAGTCCAGAGGCAGATCAAGTTGGCCATCTCTCCAGGCATCATTGATCACATACTGCAGTAGCTCAGCTGTAGAGACAAAGAGAAGTGGTGAGAGTGGATCCCCTTGTCTTACTCCTCTTATGCAAATGATTTTTTTCCCTGGAACCCCATTGAGTAAGACAGAGGCAGAAGCTGACCGAAGAATAACCTCAATCCATTTAATCCATTTAATCCCAAAACCCAGATGCTTCAACATATCCAGGATGGCACTGTATTCCACTTTATCAAAAGCCTTTTCAAAATCGAGTTTAAGAATTACAATCTTCTTTTTAGACTTCTGACAAAGGTGAATGTATTCAAAGGCCCACGCAAGACAGTCCTGGATATTTCTAGTTTTAATAAAACCATATTGATTCTTATGAATAAGTGGGACAATCAATTTCTGCATTTTGTTAGCAAGCAACTTAGTCAGAAATTTTAGTGTAAGGCTAACCAAAGAAATAGGTCTGAAGTCATTGACAGATTCAGGGTTGGGTTTCTTAGGGATCAGAGTGATGAATGCAACATAAAACTTAGTCAGAAATTTGAAGCAAAGATCATAAAACTGAGCCTTAATTTGAGGCCAACATTTCTTGAGGAAAGCACCGTTAAACCCATCCGGGCCCGGAGACCTATTAGCTGGCATATCCTTCACAATCCCATCAATCTCTTCAATGGTGAATGGGGCCTCAAGCTGATCAAAATCCACTGTGACATTAGGGTTAACTATTCTTTGCAGATCGAAGAGCATCTCGGGATTATCAGAACAACCAATTTTGTTCTTAAAAGAATGCCAAATAATGGCTGCCTTTTCCTCATGATCACAGACCAATCTATCATCTTCTATCCTAAGACAAGCAATTAAATTGCTCCTATAGCTCTTGGTCACAAAGGTGTGAAAAAGATGGTGTTCTCAGCACCCAAATTGGCCCATCTGATTTTTTCCCTAGATCTCCAGTAAATATGCTTAGCTTCCAATAGCTTGATCAGATGAGATTTAAGTGCAAGTCTGAAGTTAGTCTCATAGTTTGATAACTGCCTCTGATCTTCTAGACCATCCAGCAAGGCAAGAACAAAGCTGCAAGAGTGAATAATTTTACTGAGCTGCGAGGTTTGTTTGCTCCATTTCTTTAGACCATATCTGAGTGACTTAAATCTAGCAGAGATGTCTTGAGCAGCGTTTTTAAAATTCCCAATATACTGCCAATTTTTGTCCACTGCCTCTATGAGACCAGGGAAGTCCATCCAATAATCTTAAAACCTGAACAAATGGACCTTGGGGATAGAAGTGTTAATTTGGATTTTGATAGGGATATGATCCGAAGAGAGCCTGGCTTGTGGAGTAGCCAGTGTATTGGGAAATGTGGTGGTCTAGCCAGGAGAGGTGAAAATCTAGTCAAGCTTTTCAAGCAAGGGATCAGCCTGCATTTTCGACCAGGTATATGCACGTCCTTTTAGAGAGATTTCCACAAGATCATGCTGAGAAATGATCCTGTTAAATCGCAGCATATTATTAATGTTACCCCACCTATGTTCCTATCTTCAGGCCCACTAATAAGATTAAAGTATCCCAAGATCATCCAAAGATGCATGGGTGAGATGTCGATGTTTTCTAGCCAATCAAAGAACCGAGTCCTATGTTCCGCAATGGTGGGGCCATACACATTTGTAAGATACCACACATGAGCACTAAGTTTACACACCAATTGCACAGTAACATGGTAACGTGAGACACTAATTTGCTGACCATCAAACAGAGCACTGTTCCATATAGTGATAATACTTCCAGAGCTGCCTACTGAAGGCGAGTAAACAAACTGATCAAATCTGCGAGTACAAATTTTTCTCAGGTAACTGTGGTCAAAATGTTCACGTTTAGGGTCTTGCATACAGATGATGTTGCAGTTAGACTCATCGATTTTCAGTCTAATATCATCCCACCATAGCTGGGAATTAATCCCTCTGAGATTCCAATAAAAAATTGTCTAGTTTCTACTCATTAAAAACAAATGCAGTGAGAGTACTATTGGGCAGAATTAATAAGCCCAAACAAGCAACTGGAGCAGAGCAGGGGGGTCACCAAAGTATGCTTCACAAACACGCAATAACCAATACCACCTCTTTTTTAATAAGTCAGGTGAATGCAAGCATACATAAAGCTCACTGGAAGCAGTGGAACAATCACCCCAACAGTAACTCCAATCACAGTAGAAGATCAAACAAGCCCAAGTCACAATAGCATTAATAAGCAACCAGCAGTAACTCATAGATACCATTAGTGCAAAAATATCCGTCAGAATAGCCCATGCACAAGATAACCATAAACATATAAATAGGCAGTAGTAGGTGAAGTGACATAGCAGTACCTATAGTCTCACACACCTAAGATAGTGCCAAGATACAGAGCCAGATTCAACATAGTTCAGACATTGCAGTGAAACCAAAATAACAAAGAGAGCAACAAGATAACTCTCGACTGTGAGGCCAACCACTCGATGTAACTTATTCGACACTATCATTGGTACTGTCATAGTCCAGTGCATCCTCAGATGAAGGGAATATGCCCTAGAGGCACTTAAAAAACATAGTTTATTTGCAATATCCCAATTGTTCATTATATGTTTTATACCATGCTACAACTGTATTAAGCGAAAACATTAATACAGGTGTGGTAGATAAACAACCAGGTCCCTAGTAGCCTCTACTAAGACTAGTTTCGTGGCGCGATTGATGATCGAGGTTTTCCGATCATAGGGCATGGCGCCGGTCGGCAATGGAAGTCATATCGTTAGGAGTAACGATGTGATGGACATACCCAGTATTTATAGGACATAGTCATTACGCCTTAAGACCGTGAGACCAACTCTTATTTTTATCCCTGGAAGATACTTTGATCGCACCAAACGTCATATCTTATATAGTGTGACAATGATAGGTGATACTTTTGGGTATCGTAAGGGGGTAGTTGAGACGAGGGGTCAACAGCGGGATTTGTCAGTCCGCATAGCCGGATAGATACTATAGGGCCCACTCGGTGAGATTATGTCAAATTAGTTTGCAAACATGTGACTACGTCACCAGCTGACATAATATCATAGACGAGTAGAAGATAGCGATGTCGGTAACGAGATCATGCTAGGTATGGAGATATCTGAGAATGATGCTGTAACATCCCAACATTTTATAATATTCAAAAATCACTAAAATTCAAAACTTTTCTTTTTATTAAAATAAAATATTAAATGCATAAGGAAACCAACTATGAAAGACTTCAAACATGAGTTTAATATTTCAAATGTCACAGTTTAAACATTTTATTATCCACTGAGTTTCAAAAACCTTAAAATATAATTTGACAAATATTTTACAAACTACAATCCATTTTTATTTTAAATAAATTAGTTTCTTTATAAGTATTTGAATTAAAACACTTAGCCATATCTATTCATAAATACAAGATTATTCAAAATAGTATATAATTACTAAATGGTTTTCATTCCTTTAACTAAGTTCAAAATATAGTTTGGAAATTATAAGCCTATAGTGTATAACTTTAAAACTTCATATAATTTAAATTACTGAATTAGCCAAATAAACATTCCATTTGCTCAAAGGAATTTCATCTATTTTCAAAGCATGAAATGATTAATATATTCTAAATAAGAATAGAATTAAAACAAAAATCCTTTCCAAAGTTGTTATGAAGTTTCCAAATGAATTATCATATTATAAAATATAATGTTCCACAAATTATTTTCAATTAAAAATGAATACATCATTATCTTCTCTTTTCCATTTTCATATTGTTGGGTTATATCATTAATAATTATACCAAAGCCAAAAAATGAATTTAGAATTTGAAAATGAGTTTAAATAACTTAAATTCAACCATAATTGCATATGGGTATTTCATATAATTTATTTAGCCAAAATTAAATTTATTTAAGCCCTAGTTTTAAATTAAACATAAAGTGTCAATTTCACATTTAATCAATATTTCTAATTTATTATTTTTGAAAAGTGTTCAAAACATACCCACAACTGGTTTAACAGAAAGATATTATTTTTACAGATTTTTAGAAATTAATTTGACATCATTTGGATATTTAAATCAAAAGATGTGAATTAAACAAATAAAAACAGAAAAAGAATTATTGGATGACGTCATCGCTGACGTCATCGTCTCTAACCTCTGTCCGGGATTTTCTCCGATTTTCGTCTCCGATTCGTTTCCAAAATCCGAGCGATCCTTGCGCAGTTGGTTGCTCCCGGGTGCGTCTATAAGTAGCCCCCCGCCTCCGCCACTTTTCCTCTCTCAAAACCTAGCTCAGAACGCCCCCAGGCTGCCGCAATCGCCGCCGCCGTTCGACCATTACCGCCGGCGAGTTTCTCCAACTCCGGCGGGTACAAGACCTCCCGAGCTCTCTCATTGCTCTCTTCCTCTTTATTTTTCCCTTGCGCATCTTTCCTAACTTGACTGTGGTTCTTTCGCGCGCCAGAACACCGTCCCCGTCATCGACAGAGCTGGCCGCCGCCACCCGCAACTCCGGCGAGGAGTAGATCGAGCACCGGAGCCCCCCCGCCACCAACCGTCGCCACCATTCCCTTCGCCGTGCTGCGCCGCGTCCGGAGCTGGCCTCCGCGCATCCGGGGAAGCACTGAATCGACCGGAGCGTCCACGCCGAGCCACCGACGCCGTCGTCCGCGCCATCTCCGGCGAGCCGCGCCACCACGGTATGGTCGACCGATCCCTGCCGTCCGATCTGTTCTCTGCGGCCCAGATTAGAAGTTGAGGACGAAGCGGTATGATTTGATCTGGACCGTCAGATCCAGATCTGACGGCCCAGATCTGTAACTTATCCACGTCAGCGATCCCAGTCAGCGCTGACGTGGCCTGCACAGTCAGCGCCAGCGTGTAAATCAATTTCCTATTTTAATTTTAAATGGAAAAATTGCAGATTAATCCCTGTAATTAAAATATCTATAACTTTTTAACCACAACTCCAAATCTAATAATTTTTATATATTTGGAAAGCTCTTGACATGTAGAATATTTTGGATCTGACAAAATTCAAATTTGACTTAGTATAAAATATTCAAATTTCAAATGGTGAATTTGAGTATATTTGTAATAACTTTAAATCTATAAATTCAAAAATTGCAAATAAATATGTTTTAGAAACTTTAGAATATTTGTAAAATAATGCCACTGCTATAAAATATTTTTGAGTAAATTTTGAATGACTTCATAGTTGTGTGTTCAATTTGAATATGTTTGACTAATTTGTTTAAATAACTTTTAATAGAAACATTGTTTTTGATTAAATCCAATTGCAATTGATTTAAGTAAATGCTCTCTGTCTATTAACACAAATTATAAATTTTGGTTATAAAAATTTAATCATAGGAAACTTTAATATTATAATTATTCCTTTTATTGTATTTTCCAAAATTAGAAATTAATTAAATTCCATTTATAAATTCATGCATATGTATAAAGAAAACACAAAAGTTATTTTGATGTTTCTTGTGATTTAAAATTTCATTTTATTCATAGCATATTTTAATTCTCATAGGAAAACTCCTCTTCATTAGTTTTCTCTAAGTTAGGAATTATTTTCAAACTTAGTATTTTGAGAAAAGTGCTATACACTTAAGACACTTAGTAATTTTCAACATGGAGCTGGAAGACCAACGAAGGACTTAGCCAAAAACAAGACTTCATAAGTATCTACAAGGAGAAGAAACACTTAGAAGAAAATCAAGAAGAAGTTCATGAAGACCAACCAGCAAATATTTTCCAAGTCTTGCTCTCTCTCTTTCTTTTTTCTGAAACTTCATGAAGGACTTAGAAGAAAACAGACTCTGGAAGCATCCTCAAGATGTCAAGCACTTAGAAGAAAAGTGAGAAGAAGTTCAAGAAGGCCAACCTCCCTTTTATTCTCTAAGTCTTTCTCTTTGCCTTTTCTTCTTCTCTGAGAACTCAAAATCCAAGACCAGCCTCGAGGATACAAGAACCACCAAGTCTGAAGATTTATCAAGTCTATCAAAACTTCAATCAAGACATCATCCAGAAGAAAGTTACAAGTCTGGAGATGAAGCCTGGAGGACAACTACATCTTTCTTTCTATCTTTTCCCTCTTTCCTAATCTTGTCTTTTAGACTTAAACAAATTTTGATCATGATGTTATCATCTTGAAGTTGTTGGATCCTAGCAGCATAGTGGGATGAAGCGGCCTGGAAACAAACCTTACATGTCCACGTACATGAGACCTGTTCCACAATTTAAGTGGCTGGTCGGGTGTCTGTCTCTCTCACTATAGTGAATGTCCAATTTACAAAGAGTTGATAATAATTGTTGATCATTTTGAACAAATGACTTAGTATTTTTCTCTAAGTATTTGGCACAACATGGCTAAGCCATTAGAGTGCTATTTCAAGAAGATATAAAACAAAAAAAGGTTTATCCAACTTAAGACCTTAGCCCTTTTTGGACCAACCTATTGCCTTGCATTAACTTAAAAGATTTTCCATGGCATGGATTGCATCTCTAGTCCTTAGAAATAACTTGCATATCATGCATGTCATGTTTTCCATAGAAGTTTAAAGAAACTTGTTTGTAAGTGTTGTATTGTTGTTTGTTTGTATTGTTTAGACTGAACGGAGAGTCCCGAGTATCGTTGAAAAGAGTTGTGAACAACGACAACATTCAAAGGCAAGTGGCACACCTCATAAACTTCCTATTTTTATATGCATTACTTAGTGTATTTTTATATGCATGTGTTGCTATGCTAAACCTGTGTAGAATCCCTTATTCCTGTGTCTAGGTTCCTATATCATACTTAGCAGAAATATTGATGCTATGCAATTGATGAAAGGTTTTTACAAAATGTTAAGTGACTACTCAGGACTGTGCTCATGGCTGTCTTCGTCTAGGATGAATTTCTATTCTACTTAGGGCTGTGAGCATGGTGATTTTTACCTGAGAGTGCACATCCACTAAGTTAATGAAACACCTGGGTGGTAATTGGTCGGATGGTTTATGTTGAGTGGCTACTCAGGTCCATTTCTATGGTTCCTAGAGTATGTACACTTGAGAATGGCCCCCCAGGAACAGAGGAATCGGAAGAACTCCGAGTGAAGATTGCTTCCAGTGCAGCCATTGCCATATGGGCTCTGGCTTGATCAATTATGTTGGATGGACTCTCTCCGGCTTGACAAGCAGATGTAGGGGGGTGTTAGGTGGAACGGGTCAAGCCAGAGTGGGAGGGAAAATGCTTCTGAAAGATCTCGTCTCATTCTCTCCTTTCCTTATCACAAATGGTGTGTAAAGGATACTTTGGGTTGAATGGGTACAATGGTGAAAGTGCACAACCTCTGCAGAGTGTAAAACTAAGTACTTAGCCGTGTCCCCGGTTACGGACAATTTTGAGCAGCTGATCAAGGACGTCAACGGAGGATTCCATCATTCCAACTTCAAAAGTAAAACTTGATGGGTGAACAAGGGAAGATGAGATTTATGGTTTTCATGCCATACTCGTCGATTTCAAGAAAAGTGTTTTCAAAAGAGTAGGAAAAATTGGCTTTATGCAAATTAGCCTTGAGCTCCACCAGCCAAATATGCATATAGGCTTTAGAGTTATTTCCTTAAGTGTCCACCATAGTGTCACTTGCCAGACTCCATTTTTAATGGAATCTGACCCACGTTGTTGCAATATTTTTCTTATTGCAGATTTGATCAGATGACGAGTGAGGTTTCGTTAAAGGTTTCGAGTCTACAACCAACATGTTTTCGCCTGTGGCAGCATGAAAGTTATAGAGACTCACTGCTATTGTATTTCCGCTGTGTACTTTTTTCAATGCTAGCTTTAATGCTATGCAACTTGTATCGAATATTTTGTAAGTCTGGATCATCGATGTAATAATATTGATACTTTGTTGTGATGTTACATCGTAAACTGTGTGTGCAAATGAATCGATCCAGGGATTTGCACTATACACAGGTATCTGCCTTATTTAAAGTGCAGGTACGCTACAGATGGTATCAGAGCACTGTGTTGCCTGTAGGTTCGAAACCCTAGGTTTGGATAGAAATAGGTTTGACCATAGGATTGAAAATCTATTTTTCTTCACTTTTCTAAAAACAAATCTTTTCACTATGTCTTTCTCTTATTCTCATCTACTATCAATCTTCTAAAAACCTCTTATCTTTTTCTAGATGACCATGTTCTTATAGTCGAAGTCTGCTTCTGCTGGCTCATATGGAAAAGCTACGATTAAGCATGAAGTTCTGCATGTATAGAAGACCACTGAAGAATCAGGTTTCGACCAACACTTCTAAGATATCCAAGAAAGTTGAACAAGAACTTGAAGCAGTCATGAAGGAGGTAGATTTGACCACCACCAAAAATAGAATGACGATATCGTGTTAGTGTATTGATCATATCAACTTGGCTATATGACAATACTAGATTGTTTGTTTGTTGTGAACCTTGTTGCTTGATGTTTGTTAGATGTTGATTTATTATGTTATAGATTGGTTGCCTTGTTTTGGTTTTATTGAACTAGGATTCCTCCATAGTACAAATAATTCAACTCAGTGCTTTCTAAAATAAACAGATGTCTCACCCCAACACCAACACCAGTGAATTGCATACAACTATGCGACTACTATTAGAGAACCAGAGTCAGCTGTTGAAGATGATCAATGAGCAACTGCCTAAGATTGATCAAAACCATAGTGATTTTGAAAAGGACCTTATGACCAAACTAAAGGCATGCAAAACCTGTGGAGAGATAGGACATACGTCCCAAGAATGCACTGATGAGTGGCCCCATGGTCATACCGGACATCAAGTTAGGGAATGCCCCACAAGTCAGATGCCTTGCTGTTTTTGTGAAGCAACAAATCACGTTCCAACTCAACATCAACTCTACCCCGTGGTGCAAGAAGTCAGTCAGCAAGCCAAAAAGGGGATACAACAAAATCTCCTGAAGCATGTGGAAGTACAAGAAAACAAGGAGGAACACAAAAGGGATACTAGCCATATAACATGTTTTACATGTGGAGAACTAGGACATTATTCATGGGGCTGCAAAGAGAAAAGGACTGGTCAGGATACTGAACCAAATCTTCATCAAAATGAGACTGTGGGTCATACTAAGGTGAAGAATGAAATAAGAGTAAGGTCACTTCCAAAGAAATCCAAAAGTACCTCCAAGTGTTGCTATAAATGTGAAGGAGATCACCTAGCTCGAAATTGTCACATCAAACGAGACTGGACTTCATTAATTGAGATGGAATATGGCAAACAAGACTTGGAAGAACTTTTAGCCCTGGAAACATCTAAGAAGAAGAAGAGGAACTTAAGTGACGTAATTTGCTACAAATGTAAAGGCAAAGGACATTATGCTGATAAGTGCCCAGTAAAGATGAAGGAGAAATGCCTTAACCGCTCACACGAGAAAATCATCAGTCCCGCAACATGTCGCAGATGCGGAACAACAGGACACTATGTCAGTGGTTGCCCTGAGTGGAAGAAGAATAAATCTCCCCAAGGACCGAGTGGAAAGCGTGAGTGCTAAAAACTTTCTGTATCCACCACATGCCCTTGTATTTTGAACACTTGTACGCTCTACATCAGAGGAATAAACGAGATTTCACAAAGTTTCTAGACTGACCACAAAAATTTCTTTAAAGGGTGGTAGCCACCTAGAGAATTCAAACCCAGTCGCTTAAACACAGAGATCTCAAACTATCTTTCTTTTCATCCTTCTAATAAGAAAAACCATTCACTGTCAAGTTTTCAAGTTTCCATATCGGAAATTTCATTTCCCAAAACATCTCGAGTATCAGAATCATTCAAGCCCTTGCTTTCCTTTGTAGTCTCTCCGAATCTCGGGGACGAGATTCCTTTTAAGGGTGGTAGTCTGTAACATCCCAACATTTTATAATATTCAAAAATCACTAAAATTTAAAACTTTTCTTTTTATTAAAATAAAATATTAAATGCATAAGGAAACCAACTATGAAAGACTTCAAACATGAGTTTAATATTTCAAATGTCACAGTTTAAACATTTTATTATCCACTGAGTTTCAAAAACCTTAAAATATAATTTGACAAATATTTTACAAACTACAATCCATTTTTATTTTAAATAAATTAGTTTCTTTATAAGTATTTGAATTAAACCACTTAGCCATATCTATTCATAAATACAAGATTATTCAAAATAGTATATAATTACTAAATGGTTTTCATTCCTTTAACTAAGTTCAAAATATAGTTTGGAAATTATAAGCCTATAGTGTATAACTTTAAAACTTCATAGAATTTAAATTACTGAATTAGCCAAATAAACATTCCATTTGCTCAAAGGAATTTCATCTATTTTCAAAGCATGAACTGATTAATATATTCTAAATAAGAATAGAATTAAAACAAAAATCCTTTCCAAAGTTGTTATGAAGTTTCCAAATGAATTATCATATTATAAAATATAATGCTGCACAAATTATTTTCAATTAAAAATGAATACATCATTATCTTCTCTTTTCCATTTTCATATTGTTGGGTTATATCATTAATAATTATACCAAAGCCAAAAAATGAATTTAGAATTTGAAAATGAGTTTAAATAACTTAAATTCAACCATAATTGCATATGGGTATTTCATATAATTTATTTAGCCAAAATTAAAATTATTTAAACCCTAGTTTTAAATTAAACATAAAGTGTCAATTTCACATTTAATCAATATTTCTAATTTATTATTTTTGAAAAGTGTTCAAAACATACCCACAACTGGTTTAACAGAAAGATATTATTTTTACAGATTTTTAGAAATTAATTTGACATCATTTGGATATTTAAATCAAAAGATATGAATTAAACAAATAAAAATAGAAAAAGAATTATTGGATGACGTCATCGCTGACGTCATCGTCTCTAACCTCCGTCCGGGATTTTCTCCGATTTTCGTCTCCGATTCGTTTCCAAAATCCGAGCGATCCTTGCGCAGTTGGTTGCTCCCGGGTGCGTCTATAAGTAGCCCCCCGCCTCCGCCACTTTTCCTCTCTCAAAACCTAGCTCAGAACGCCCCCAGGCTGCCGCAATCGCCGCCGCCGTTCGACCATTACCGCCGGCGATTTTCTCCAACTCCGGCGGGTACAAGACCTCCCGAGCTCTCTCATTGCTCTCTTCCTCTTTATTTTTCCCTTGCGCATCTTTCCTAACTTGACCGTGGTTCTTTCGCGCGCCAGAACACCGTCCCCGTCATCGACAGAGCTGGCCGCCGCCACCCGCAACTCCGGCGAGGAGTAGATCGAGCACCGGAGCCCCCCCCCCCCCCCCCCCGCCACCAACCGTCGCCACCATTCCCTTCGTCGTGCTGCGCCGCGTCCGGAGCTGGCCTCCGCGCATCCGGGGAAGCACGGAATCGACCAAAGCGTCCACGCCGAGCCACCGACGCCGTCGTCCGCGCCATCTCCGGCGAGCCGCGCCACCACGGTATGGTCGACCGATCCCTGCCGTCCGATCTGTTCTCTGCGGCCCAGATTAGAAGTTGAGGACGAAGCGGTATGATTTGATCTGGACCGTCAGATCCAGATCTGACGGCCCAGATCTGTAACTTATCCACGTCAGCGATCCCAGTCAGCGCTGACGTGGCCTACACAGTCAGCGCCAGCGTGTAAATCAATTTCCTATTTTAATTTTAATTGGAAAAATAGAAGATTAATCCCTGTAATTAAAATATCTATAACTTTTTAACCACAACTCCAAATCTAATAATTTTTATATATTTGGAAAGCTCTTGACATGTAGAATATTTTGGATCTGACAAAATTCAAATTTGACTTAGTATAAAATATTCAAATTTCAAATGGTGAATTTGAGTATATTTGTAATAACTTTAAATCTATAAATCCAAAAATTGCAAATAAATATGTTTTAGAAACTTTAGAATATTTTTAAATTAATGCCACTGCTCTAAAATATTTTTGAGTAAATTTTGAATGACTTCATAGTTGTGTGTTCAATTTGAATATGTTTGACTAATTTGTTTAAATAACTTTTAATAGAAACATTGTTTTTCATTAAATCCAATTGCAATTGATTTAAGTAAATGCTCTCTGTCTATTAACACAAATTATAAATTTTGGTTATAAAAAATTTAATCATAGGAAACTTTAATATTATAATTATTCCTTTTATTATATTTTCCAAAATTAGAAATTAATTAAATTGCATTTATAAATTCATGCATATGTATAAAGAAAACACAAAAGTTATTTTGATGTTTCTTGTGATTTAAAATTTCATTTCATTCATAGCATATTTTAATTCTCATAGGAAAACTCCTCTTCATTAGTTTTCTCTAAGTTAGGAATTATTTTCAAACTTAGTATTTTGAGAAAAGTGCTATACACTTAAGACACTTAGTAATTTTCAACATGGAGCTGGAAGACCAACGAAGGACTTAGCCAAAAAAAAGACTTCAGAAGTATCTACAAGGAGAAGAAACACTTAGAAGAAAATCAAGAAGAAGTTTATGAAGACCAACCAGCAAATATTTTCCAAGTCTTGCTCTCTCTCTTTCTTTTCTCTGAAACTTCATGAAGGACTTAGAAGAAAACAGACTCTGGAAGCATCCTCAAGATGTCAAGCACTTAGAAGAAAAGTGAGAAGAAGTTCAAAAAAGCCAACCTCCCTTTTATTCTCTAAGTCTTTCTCTTTGCCTTTTCTTCTTCTCTGAGAACTCAAAATCCAAGACCAGCCTCGAGGATACAAGAACCACCAAGTCTAAAGATTTATCAAGTCTATCAAAACTTCAATCAAGACATCATCCAGAAGAAAGTTACAAGTCTGGAGATGAAGCCTGGAGGACAACTACAACTTTCTTTCTATCTTTTCCCTCTTTCCTAATCTTGTCTTTTAGACTTAAACAAATTTTGATCATGATGTTATCATCTTGAAGTTGTTGGATCCTAGCAGCATAGTGGGATGAAGCGGCCTGGAAACAAACCTTACATGTCCACGTACATGAGACCTGTTCCACAATTTAAGTGGCTGGCCGGGTGTCTGTCTCTCTCACTATAGTGAATGTCCAATTTACAAAGACTTGATAATAATTGTTGATCATTTTGAACAAATGACTTAGTATTTTTCTCTAAGTATTTGGCACAACATGGCTAAGCCATTAGAGTGCTATTTCAAGAAGATATAAAACAAAAAAATGTTTATCCAACTTAAGACCTTAGCCCTTTTTGGACCAACCTATTGCCTTGCATTAACTTACAAGATTTTCCATGGCATGGATTGCATCTCTAGTCCTTAGAAATAACTTGCATATCATGCATGTCATGTTTTCCTTAGAAGTTTAAAGAAACTTGTTTGTAAGTGTTGTATTGTTGTTTGTTTGTATTGTTTAGATTGAACGGAGAGTCCCGAGTATCGTTGAAAAGAGTTGTGAACAACGACAACATTCAAAGGCAAGTGGCACACCTCATAAACTTCCTATTTTTATATGCATTACTTAGTGTATTTTTATATGCATGTGTTGCTATGCTAAACCTGTGTAGAATCCCTTATTCCTGTGTCTAGGTTCCTATATCATACTTAGCAGAAATATTGATGCCATGCAATTGATGAAAGGTTTTTACAAAATGTTAAGTGACTACTCAGGACTGTGCTCATGGCTGTCTTCGCCTAGGATGAATTTCTATTCTACTTAGGGCTGTGAGCATGGTGATTTTTACCTAAGAGTGCACATCCACTAAGTTAATGAAACACCTGGGTGGTAATTGGTCGGATGGTTTATGTTGAGTGGCTACTCAGGTCCATTTCTATGGTTCCTAGAGTATGTACACTTGAGAATGGCCCCCCAGGAATAGAGGAATCGGAAGAACTCTGAGTGAAGATTGCTTCCAGTGCAGCCATTGCCATATGGGCTCTGGCTTGATCAATTATGTTGCGTGGACTCTCTCCGGCTTGACAAGCAGATGTAGGGGGATGTTAGGTGGAACGGGTCAAGCCAGAGTGGGAGGGAAAATGCTTCTGAAAGATCTCGTCTCATTCTCTCCTTTCCTTATCACAAATGGTGTGTAAAGGATACTTTGTGTTGAATGGGTACAATGGTGAAAGTGCACAACCTCTGCAGAGTGTAAAACTAAGTACTTAGCCGTGTCCCCGGTCACGGACAATTTTGAGCAGCTGATCAAGGACGTCAACGGAGGATTCCATCATTCCAACTTCAAAAGTAAAACTTGATGGGTGAACAAGGGAAGATGAGATTTATGGTTTTCATGCCATACTCGTCGATTTCAAGAAAAGTGTTTTCAAAAGAGTAGGAAAAATTGGCTTTTTGCAAATTAGCCTTGAGCTCCACCAGCCAAATATGCATATAGGCTTTAGAGTTATTTCCTTAAGTGTCCACCATAGTGTCACTTGCCAGACTCCATTTTTAATGGAATCTGACCCACGTTGTTGCAATATTTTTCTTATTGCAGATTTGATAAGATGACGAGTGAGGTTTCGTTAAAGGTTTCGAGTCTACAACCAACATGTTTTCGCCTGTGGCAGCATGAAAGTTATAGAGACTCACTGCTATTGTATTTCCGCTGTGTACTTTTTTCAATGCTAGCTTTAATGCTATGCAACTTGTATCGAATATTTTGTAAGTCTGGATCATCGATGTAATAATATTGATACTTTGTTGTGATATTACATCGTAAACTGTGTGTGCAAATGAATCGATCCAGGGATTTGCACTATACACAGGTATCTGCCTTATTTAAAGTGCAGGTACGCTACAGATGCTCGGACACGCTAAGTATCGCCATGACAAAGGGTTTAAGACTAGACGTCCAGGTTTAATAGATGAAAGTCATTCGTTATATCACAGGGATTAATTCATGGGGTCCAGGCCTACGAGTTAGTCGTCGATCATAGAGGAGTCTTGATCGTACATGTTATTATATCGAACCGCTAGGGTAACACACTTAAGGGGTTTCGACAAGACAACCGGAAAGGAAAGAGATCACCGGGAACGTCCCGGGAGGGGTCCGATGGAGATCGGGCAGTGACGAAAGAGTTTTCGGAGATAGAATAAATTATATATAATATGTTTGATATTAATTAGTGTAATTAATATGCAAATATGATTTTATATACTTATTTTCGAATTTATTTAGGCTGATTTCCCTAAATGGGCCTTCTGGTCGAAAGAAGGCCCAAGAGGGGGGAATCCCCTTGGGGATTCAGTGGGGGTTTGGGTGGCCGACCCAGGTGGGCCAAGAGGCCCACCAGGGGGCTGGCGCACCATGGCTGGCCGCACCAGACATGTGGGGATAGTCCCACATTGCCTGGTGAGGAGGTTGGCTCCCCCCTGGGAGCCTATATAAGAAGGGGCACCCCTGGCCTTTTAATTCACCAATTAATTCCCTAATTCTCTCTCGATCTCGTGATTCCCTTTTTCGGAGTCACGCCGAGTAGAGGAGGGGGATCTCTTCCACCATAGCCCGCTGCCGCGCTGCTGGTGTTCCGGTCCAAGTCTTCCGCTGCTCGTCCTGGTCTGGAGCTTCGGAGGCCGTCGTCTCCACCGTATGTGTGTGACGCCCTGCGAGGTGCTGCGCTAGCGGTACTTGGAGGCCTACTTCCTCCACCCGACCTCGGGGTCATCTTTGTCGTCTTCGTCGCGCCGAGTTCTCCGCGACCTAGAGGTTGGCTATGTCGTCTTCGTCGTCAACGCTTGTGCAGGAGCGTAATCCCCGCTATTCGGTCTACGAGGGTATGTATTCCGATCTCCGCCAAACTTCTACATCTGCATAGTGTAGATCTTGGCTAGTTTAAGGATATCGTTGCTAGGAATTTTTTTGTTTTCTGCACTCGATCCCCTTCAGTGTATCAGAGCCGATCTATCGTAGATATAGTTGTACGCTGTTAGAACCCGTGTTCTGCACGGGGGCACCGTTCCTGTTATTTTCTACCCTCTAGCATGCACTTGTAATTCCAGCGGCATCGAGTTGATGAAGCGGCCCGGACCGACTTTACGCGTGAGCTTACGCGAGACTGGTTCCACTACTGACATACGGCTTGTACCGTATCTGTGGCTGGCGGGTGCCTGCTTCTCTCTCTTTAGTTGGCTTTGCATTTTCAATGGAGGGCCCGAAAGGGATGCTTAAACATGCAATTATTGGATCGTTGTTGTGGTCATAAGGTTCGTAGGTATGAAGCGGTTCTATTTACGACAGCCCCAAGCCACGTAAAATATGCAAAAGATAAAGTAGAAGCGTCTAACTTTATTTTGCAGGGCTATGTGATATGGTCAAGGTAGGTTTATTAAATTGTTTATAAACTGTGGGCGCCAAGAAGACCATGGCGCAATGGACTATATCACATTGCATTACATTTGATGTTTTGTGTGCATCTTGTATTGTGTGATTGTATATATAGTATATATTAGTTACACGGCGGTAGCTATATAAGATGATCCCTTCAAAATACCACTAGTGTTCTCCCTCCAACGCGCACCACCAAGAAAGTTCTACGTTATGAGGCAGGCCGTGATGATCGGGTGTCAGACATCTCGTCGTTCGCATACAGTGGGTGTAAGTCATGTTGCACAAGCGTCAGCGTGGAGGTTTTTGGTGGCGAGCCTAGCATATTCAGAAATATGGCCTCGGAATAGGGAGACCGAAAGGTCGAGCACGAGTCACAAAATTGGTGTGGCGGACAATTGTCTACTCTTGAAGTTGTGCCGCCGGCTCTGATGATGAGGGGTGGTGCAATGGATGGGGGTCGTGTAATCTCTTAAACGACCAGGAGGGATGTTCGTTTGAGTGGGAGTTCGGATAGTTGTTTTCTAAAATACTACAACTCAGAATATAATGAAAAGAGTCTGTTTTGCAAACCTTTGTAGATATTAACCATTGTGATAGCATATTTTCAAATTAGGCGCATTCCTGCGATTGAGAAACTTAAAAGGTTGGGTCCAAACTTCATAGTTTTATGCTTTAGCTTGATGATACTCCTTGTTTAAACCATTAGCTCTTTGTGTTACAATACCCGCTAGGAGATAAAACCGGAGATTCCGCTAACAAAAGATAATTTGGATTATCGGATTTTGTGCGGATGATATCATCATAGTTCAGTGTATGCTATGATCTCTGCCATAGAGAACCAACGGTGGGTACGAGTTTTCTAGATCGCGAACATATGATATGGTCGCTAAACTCGGGGTACCCCAAACGTTGGGTTGATGAAGTTTATTAGTACGTTGTCTGGTTGTCTTCTCAACCAAGATGGAAGAGAATACACACATTGAGGGAGCACGTGGCGGTCATACTTAATGACATATGTTCATACTTAATGAACATTGATACGCCTCGCTCAGCTCGATCACTGGATGACAGACATCGTTGCCAAGTGCAAATCCTATGTCATAGACTATGTCATGCAAGGGGAATCATTCACCTTCATGGTTCTTGATTACGGTGGAAGTATCAAGAAGATGAAACATATCGCCGGAAGTCATCAATGATGATGGTGTATATATGATATACATGTTATGAATGTTTTAGCTAAGCAAGTACTCGCAGTAGTGACTAAGCTTTGAACTAGTCATGTTTTTTGAAAAACCAGGTTTACTGCTTGAGTAGCTTGAAAGGATGAGGCGACATTGCGTGTTGATAATGGCAATCAAGTTGTTGTGATGGCCATAGACACTCTCCCTCTAGATCTACCATTTGGGTAAATCTTTAAGATCGGCTGTTAGTATGATCGTTACAAGTGTGTCTCCTCTAACGAGACACTTGTTCATACATGATAGTGACAATTTGGTGTCCTATATTTATGAAGTAATGATCATATGCCGATTTGAATTTAGATGGTAGAAGCTCCCACATTCATAATATTAATACCAAAGGATACAAACTTAATAAAGACACCACATATGTGTGGCACTACCGTTTAGTCATGTCAGTGTTATAGTCAATGCATTAGCTCCATACCGGATGGATCTACAAGTTCTAAGATTTGATCTTTTGACACTTGCAAAATAACTGTGACAACGTTTTCGGAAAACTCGCATATAACTTATTGATAGTCATACATGGAGATGTATGTGGTTCAATGAAGTAATTGACGGGTAGTGGAGACCTTTATTTCGTGAACTTCACTGAACGTTTTGAGTATAGCTTGTTGAGAATCGTGCATATGGGTGTATGTGAATCAATGAAGTACTTTTACGTGTAGTGGAAGTCTTTATTTTATAGACTTCATGAATATTCCGAGTAGATATATGGATATCCACTCCAGGGAATGTTAGTCTGAAATTTTGATTCGATCAAACGAAGTTCAGAATAAAGTAGGAAATAAACTTAACAGGAAAATCTAATTCCCGCGATGCAGATCGAGGAAATAAAGATTTGAGTTATAATGTTGGCACATCATTGGAAGACTTGTGAGAAGAGTTCCACAAATTACGTCGCATGGAACATTATAGTGTCATGGTGTGTTAGGACGTCGTAATTACACCCTATCGGATAGTGTGTGGTAAATAAATCTCTTACCGAATTATTGTAATCATTAGAGTCATATGGTAGAAACGTAAACACTCACGTTAGCAAATACGGAAACCATTTGAATCCATGGAGACAATACCATACGAGTGATGGCATGGCTTTTAGCCTGGATTGTCGTTTCAGCAATTTAGTGTTTCGATGTAATCAAACCTAAAATGGATTAATCTTTGTAGTATACCCTACCTAAGGAGTTAGTTGAGTACATGTCTCACGACATAGGCAAAAAAATTTGCCGGGATATACCTTGTGAAAGAAATAGTTTCTTGTCCGAGGGTATAAGTGAGAAAGAAAGTAGAGCCAGACGAAGTTGGTGAACTTCCTCTCTAGACATCAGAGTGGCGTAACCGAAAGTGTTTTCGGTGTCAGGCCCCACATCTTGAAAAGTTGATGATTCAAAATCATGATGTTCTGAGCTCATACTAAGAGCGTAGGTTTACGAGGTTGTGTTCCACACTGTGTGTTACGACAATCTTGCTATGAAGGTCATATTAATGGAATATGATAGACCTACAAACTACGAAGAAGAGATGGTGGACCTAAGTCCGAGAAATGGCTATGAGTCATTTATGATCCGAAATGACTTGGGAGATCTTCTTGATGGCATTTAGGATGTTAATAGTATATGGAATTTTATGAGAGAATAGACATTGAGCAGATTCGATTTGTCGTGAAACAGTTCCGACAGACCACATGAGAGTTTATCTCAAGTGGCGAAGACTAAATCTATTCTGGGTCATTTAGCAATTACTATAATTTCAAATGAGTAATTGACAGATGGATGAGAAAACCATGGTTCTTAATAGTGTCATTAAGAATGGTTTGTAATCCTAAGGATGCTAAACATGTATGCAAAATTCGGTGGTCCATTCATGGGCTGAAGCAAGCATATCGGAGCTGTAATCTTCACTTTGATAATGAGATCAAAGGATTTTGGAGTTGCCCAAAATAGTTGAAGAAACCTACATTTGCAAAGAAGTGAGTGGGAGCAAAGTAGCTTTCCATGATCTTATATGCGGAAGGCATATTTGAGTGGGAGCTAAGTAGCTTTTCCTTGATCTTATATGCGGAAGGCATATTTGAGTGGGAGCTAAGTGTCATTCGTGATTTTGTATGTAACTACATATTGAATGACACAGATCCTATAGTAGAGTGTAAATGATTATTTAAGTGATTAAATTTTCTATGAAATGAACTTAGGAGTATTAGGCATCCGATTTATAATTGCATAGATCAGAAGGGGCTTAATCCAATAGACTCATGCATTGGTTATAGAGAATTGCTAATTGGATATCTGCCATAGAAGACCATGCAGGGTCTCCTCCATTGGGACTTCTCCCCGGGCTTGATCAGGTGCGTAGACGGTTTGGTTCTTCGGTCCACTTTTCCCCCTCTCCCTCGGCTGCAAAGGAATTCTTCCTGGTAGCGGTTTTCTCCTACGCTTCGTTCCCTCTCTCGGTGGAATCTGTTGGACTCGCCCTTCAGTGTTGCCTTGGTGGTGATCTCCAAGGTTTTCGGGTTTTTAAGCTTTCGGCTAAGCGCTTCCGTTTCTCAGTGGCGTCAAACCAAGTTGGCCATTTCATCTACAGTCTCCGTGATCGCATTTGGCCGGATTTCATTTGTCATTTTAAATTATTTCATGGTGTGGTTCCTTCCCGGACTGTCAAAAATGATTCAGCTCTCGATCTCGCCGCGAATGCTTGGCTAAATTCATCGCTAGGGGATAGCTCACGTAATGCTGGTTCCATTCCTTCAATGGCGGTTAAAACCAATTCGGATTTCTTAAAACCCTCGTTCAAGAGGGACACTTCGATCAAGACTATGTCTAGAACCTTGGTTGACAATCTTCCGTTGGGTTCAGTTCCCTATGCTTCGGATCGGTGTTTATCTGGCATAAAATTTGGATCATTTGATGAAACCTTAGCTTCTAATGGAAATGCTCCTCAAAAGTGTTATAGAATTTCATTTGGAACACTTTCTTTCCCACTTCCAGCTCAGAATTCGAATTTTGAACGGACACGTTTTTTGGGAAATATCTTTAAGGCGCGGTATCTTTCCTTGCTAGAAGAGAAGAAGCGGATTAATTTGATCCTTGATCTATGGCATTCAGGTTATACGGAAACTGACATTTTGAATGCCTTAAACCTTGCCTGGATTCCCGCTCTAGATGAGGTGTTTCAAATTCTGAATCGATGCTCTGCTTGTTGGGTTTCTGGACACGTGATGGGTGCCTGTCCCGGCCCAGTCCATGGCCATGTCCAGGATAGCTTGCCCAAGCTGGACCCGGTTTTATCTGCCTACTGTGCATGTTGTACCCAGATGGGCCATCGGGCTAAAGAGTGCCCTGGTAGGCTTTTCTGTGCTTCCTGTCGCGTCTGGGGTCATGAAGCTAAATCCTGCGATGAGTCCAACCCTCTTCTACCGCGTCTTGTTTGGGCCGAAAAGATTGTGGCGAGGATTGTGGATCCTGTCGACTTGGGCCATAATGTGGAGGATTTGCTGCCTGTTGACAAGGGATTCGCTGCCGTTTCGTCTCCTGATACGGAATCTGCTACAGTCACGGTAATGCTGGAACCTACCCATTCGGACGACTCATTTTCGGTTATTGACTGCCCTCCACCGCCCCCCTCGACCTCGACCCCAACGCCCCCCTGCTCTGTCGCATCCACCCCGCCCCTGCCTCTCACCGCCTCTGAAACTCCAATGGCGAACTTTGTGGCGAATCTGTATCCCTTCATGCCTGGGCCGATGGTGCTGGAGAATGGCCCTGCGAATCGCCTCCAGCGCAACATGGTGGTCGTCGATGATCCTCCGACGAACAATGACAACTTTGGTCTGGTAACAATCAATCCCTCTGTTCCTGAGCATCAGAAGCAGATGGTTCTGAATGAAATTGTGCGTATTCTGCGGGAAGATTTTTATCTGCAAGTTTATCACCCTGAAACTTTTTTTTTGAATGTTAGCAGGAGAGCCGCTAAATTCATAGATAAGAAAGGGGAGTTTGTGTTACATATTCAGGTGAAAAAGCATAAGCAATGGCCTATGTCACCCGGTAACATAAGGGGAAAACAGGGGGAAATCAACCAGGGTCAAAGGGTATGGAGGCCCCAGCAATGTTCCAAAAAACCGCTTCATCGCGAATTCGCCTAACTAACAAGTCTACGGAAAGTTCTTCTTTTTGGAAAATTCTTCGATTTCTTTCTAACCAAATCTCCCAGGTTGCAAGCAGGATCAGAGATTGATTTCCTTTTCGCTTGTCCGCTGCTGTGTGTAAACGACATGATTTCAACCATGCCTGGATCGATTGTTGGTCGCCCCAAGCTCCAGGTTGCAAAGCCTGGTTAGAGGATGCTGCTGCAAGCGCGGACCAAATCTGCCTCGTCCACGGGCATTCGACAAAGAGGTGTATCGGTGTCTCTTGGCTGCGCCTGCAAAGCGGACAAAAATAGTCGTTTTCCCAACGTCTTCGTTGCAGTGCGTCTGCGGTTAGGATGCGGTTTAGGGCCGTCGTCCACATGAAGAATTTACACTTGCCGGGCGCCCAACAACGCCAGATGGTGGACTTGAAGTCGGAGGCAACCGCTCCTGTGAACTGGGCGAGGTAGGCGGAGCGGGAAGAGTATTTGCCCGAGGATTCGAGTCACCATCGTATCGTGTCTGGGGTATTATCTTACAGATGAATCCCGTCTAGTAGTCTGGCCAAAGCCTGTAGTTCAGGTAACATGTCAGCATTGAGACCGGTGCTGAGGTCTTCGAGCCATCGGTGATTGTGCAACCCATCTCGAACTGTTCTGTTTTTCCGGAGGGCGATCGCAAAAAGGGAAGGTGCGATGTCGCGACGGGCAATCCCCTCAGCCCACTGGTCCTTCCAGAAATTGGCTGTTGCTCCGTCTCCTAGGGTGATCTCCGTGGCTGCAGCAAAAAGGGCTCTGTCTATGTCGTCACAGGGAACCGGCGTGCCCACCCATGAGCGCTTGGGTAAGCTCCAGGCAGTCCATAGCCAGCGAAGGCGTAGTGCTCGGCCAAACTTGAACAGATCATGCACTCCGAGCCCCCCAAGGTGTTTGGGGCGGCACACCACAGGCCAGCTCACACGGCAGTGGCCACCATTGCAGGTTCCTTCACCGCGCCAAAGCCATGCCCTACACTTCTTCATGATTGTCTCCAAAACCGTGGTGGGGAATCGATGAGTCGTTAGCATATAGATCACAACCGAGGAGAGCACACTTTTGAGGAGCACAAGACGCCCTTCCCGTGAGAGGAGGGACCCTTTCCAGGCGGCAAGCAGGGCGTCAATCTTGTCCAATAGCGTTTGGAAATCTCCTTGTCGAAGCTGGTATAGTGAGAGCGGCATTCCTAGGTACTTGAAGGGGAAGTTTTTTGTAGCCATTCTCAACGGATGTATGATATCATTTAGGTCTAGACCCTCACAACGGATGGGAAGGGCTGAGCTCTTGGCAAGGTTGGTGGCCAATCCTGTGACCTTGGCGAATAAGTCAAGCACATGGCTAATCATTGACGCGTCTCGGCGCAAGGGGTTTATGAACAAGGCTACATCGTCGGCATAGAGAGATGTGCGAACGATTATGCGACGCCCTGGTAGTTTGGAGAGCACCCCATCCAAAGTTGCGAGGTCAAGGATGCGCTGTAAGGGGTCCATTGCCAGGATGAACAGGAAGGGGGAGAGGGGGTCTCCCTTCCTTAAGCCTCTCCGATGCGAGATGAAGTCAGTAGCTGCGCCATTGATCAGGACTTGGGAGGTAGAAGAGGATAGGATCATTGTGACCCATTCAATCCAGCGTGGCCCGAAGCCCCTTGCACGCAGCATGTCCAGAAGATATGGCCAGGCCACAGTATCAAACGCCTTTGCCAAATCTAGTTTTAGAAGTATTGCTGGTTTCCTTGTCTTGTGGAAGAAACGCGCCGTGTTCTGGACATAGAGGAAATTCTCTTGTATGCACCGCCTCTTGACAAATGCACTCTGGCAAGGATCAATCAGATCGTGTAGTTTTACTGCAAGCCTCGAAGCAAGTATCTTTGAGAAGATTTTTATGATGCTATGGGTTAGGGAGATGGGTCGGAAATCTTTAAGGCATGTTGCTCCTTCAGTTTTTGGTATGAGCACCAGGAGAGATGTATTGAGCCGCTTGAGGCCTCGTCGATCCATGTTGTGGAGCTGGACTAAAGCAGCCTGCAGATCCAGCTTGACTGTCTCCCAGCAAGCACGAAAGAAAACACCGGAGAAGCCGTCGGGCCCCGGAGCCTTGTCGGAAGGGAGGTCATCTACAGCGCGTTTGATTTCATCCAGCGTGAATGGGGCATCCAACTCAGTCAGATCAGGTTTTGGAAGGTTGAGAGTTTCCCATTTGAAATCGGAATCTGTTGGGGAGTCGGCTCCAATGGTGGTCTGAAAAAAATTGCTTGCTAGGTCCAGCATGCCTTGTTGGTCCGAGACAAGGCCATTCTCTGATTGCAAGGCATGGATAAGGCCTTTCCGGTGTCGTGCATTTGCTTTCCGATGGAAAATTTTGGTATTCCCATCTCTTGCCTTTAGCCATTTGATTCTGCTTCTTTGTCGACGTTTGATTCGGAGAAGGACTGAGAGGCCTAGCGTTCTGGACTTGAGTGCGCGACGCAGGTTGTATTCGCCATTAGATAGTGGTCGACGATCCTGGGCAGCGTCTAGTTGCAGGATGATTTCATCTGTGACAGATAGCTGCTTTTGTATGTCACCTATTTGGTGTCTATGCCAGGATTGCAGTGCCTTTTTTGTTGCTCTCAGCTTCATGTCGAGGGCCCTCAAGGGGCTTCTTTGGCCTGTGTTAGTTGCCCACGCGTGCGCAACAACCTCAACGAAGCCCACGATGAATTGCCAATAGGCTTCGAAACAGAAGCGCTTTGCTGTCTTTGTAACACTGTCGTTGACGAGGAGAAGTGGACAGTGATCTGAGTATCCAGTCGACTGTGGCAGTAGCTTAGCCGAAGGGAAACGCATCTCCCAATCAACATTGCAAAAGGTGCGATCAAGTCGTACAAGTGTGGGAGGGTTTTGTTCATTGGACCATGTGTAGTTTCTACCAATAAGTGGGATTTCATGAAGGCTTGAGCTGTTCAGAGCCTGACAGAACCGTGTCATCCATCTACGGTCAAGGTTCAGGTTGTTTTTGTCCCTTGCATCCTTGATTAGGTTGAAATCACCTAGTATCATCCATGGTCCTGCAATGGAATTATGCAGGCTGACTAGTTCGTCGAGGAAAGCTTGTTTCCTCTGCTCGTCGTGCGGGCCGTAGACCGTGGTGATCATCCACGGGGGTGAGCCGTCTGTCGGCGTGAGGCGGGCCGACACAGAAAAACCTCGTACATCTATGTTATCCACCGTGTATTTATCGGAGCGCCAAAGCAGCAGCACCCCTCCACGGGTACCAACGGCGTTAAGAACGGCGTGGCCGTCAAACATAGGACCAGCAATCTCACGACGATCAGCGTCTGTGAAAACAGCAAGTTTGGACTCGTGAAGGCATACTAAGTAGCAGCGCAAACGATCAATCAGTGTGCGCACAGATGCCCTCCTAGTTCTATCATTCAGACCTCGGACATTGGAACTTAAAATGGATAGTTGTTCAGCCATATGGAAACAAGCAGTCTACAGAGGGGATGACAGCCATAAACATGGTGAACAGACGCCTAATGCAAAGCTGTGGCCAGGGAAGCTGGCCAACGCTAACAGATAACAGCCACAGAAGCAACTCAGTCAGGAGCTGGTTTCTAAGAAGCAACAGAGTCCCGATAGGCGGGCATAGGTAAGCAGTAACACTAGCAGGGATACAGTGCAGTCGCAGCCACACAGGGGTGCCCGGCGCATAGCCGGCGCAGTTACAGATGGGTGTACTAGTCATCAGAAGAGGGGATCAACAGCATGGCGGAGGCGGGGCCTAGGAGCTCTTCGCGGAGAGCTCATCCAGAACTCCTTGGAGCTCCGTATCCGGTAGTATGAGCTTCGATGGCGAGGAGACTCCGGTGAGCGCCTGCAGCTTGGTGATGCTTGCCTCCGACATGGACTGCTGCTGGAAAAACCGGATGTACTCGAGCTGTGTATCATCGTCATAGTCCTCTTCTTTGCCAATCAGGCCCAAACCCTTGCAGATGGTGGCTTGGGAGCGTCGCGCCGCACTGAGGATTGGATGCAGCTTGCGGATACGGGCGCTGCGGCGTGTTCCAAAGATGCTGCGCTTCGGCACCTTAGTCTTGGTTTTCTTCTTCAGCGGAGCAGCGCCAAGGATCGAGGTCGAGAGAAGTCCCGCGACATTGGAGGTGAAGATGCGCTGCTCGTCTATCTGGAGATTGGCGATCTGAGTTGTAATCTTCTCCAGAAGGCACGCAGTGGTCAATCTTGCCTGGAGTGCGGCGGGGTTATTGTGCTGCTCGTCTTTAGAGTTGGGTGCAGGCACCCCCGCGGACGGCCTCGCCGTGGGCACAGGTGGGAGGTCGAACGCATCAGGCCCAAAGCAGATGTCCTGGGTTGTGGTGCAGGGTCCCCAAGCTTGTGGTCCGGTGGGTGGAGCAGAGCTCCATGTTTGCCAAGGGCTGGTGTAGTGATCAACGACCGAAGCAGAGGAAGGCCTTTCTTGACCAGTCCAGATTGGACTGGCGGAGGCAAGCACCGGCCCACTGAAGAGCCCAGCCCAGCCTCCTACTCCTCCATGTAGCTGGTCCCAGGTAGGAAGGTCCCAGCTGCCAGTCCCGGCCCTGGGCGGCGAGTAGAGCAGCATGGTAGGCATGGCGTGTACTGCATCTGGCAACTCTGTATGGGATACGTCTCGCAAGGTCTGCCGATTAGGGCTTCATATGTTAGTGGCATCTCCGTGCGCTGGTCCTCAATGGCCTGGTCCCCATTGCTGTTTCGGCAAGGCGGGGTGTCAATGCAGAACTGGGCATCAACTGTCTCTCCCAAAACAGCGGCAGCAGCATCCTGATTCTTGGTCTGGGAATCTTGGTCAACCTCAGCATCTGCACTCTGGCCATCTTCCTCTGCTCTGTCGGGCTCTAGCGGCCCCACCTCTTGCAGCACCGTCAGGTCTGGTTGCACGGACACATAGCTGCACAGTTCAGCGGGGTCGGCAGCCCGTTGCTCGCCGTAGTGCGTCGACAATGGTGTCTCCGGCGATCTTGTCTGCAGGCCATCCCTGTGGTTGTGCTCCGGTGGTGTTTGGATCGCCGATAGTAGCCTGCGGTAGAACGGCATCCGTTGCTGCCGAGGCCGCTGTGTCGCCTGGTCCGCCGCGGATGCTTGTCGAGGCAACTCCAGCGAGTCGAGGCCACTGTTTGCGCCCAGCTCAGCAGGCGCGGTTTCGCGACGTCGATAATGTCGCACCACCGACGCTCTTGCCGCGACATCACGACACTGAGTCTGTTCCCGTACATTGTGCCAGATGCTCCGCTTCCCGCGGTTGCGAGGCTCATGCCTACGCCTGTCCCCGCCCTCCTCGTCGTCATCTCCTCTGCCATCTGGTCCACGGTGGTCGGGGTAGCGCGACGCCGGCCTGGGGCGCCGCCCCAGAGGAACATCACGTCCCCCATTCTGCCACCTGGGGTATGTGAGGAGACGCGGCTAGGATGTCGCAGACGAGTCAGAGCTCGAGTTGGGGGAGAGGGGCGTGAAGTCCTTCGTCAGGTCCAAATGGATGAGGACCTCGATCGTCGGCCCCTCCTTGCCCTCCTCAGCCGGCATCCCCTCCGGCAGGGCGCGTCTTGCCCGCGGCACGTCTGGGCGGTTGACGAGCGTGTACTCGCACGCCAGCGGCACCCTGTTCGGATCCCAGGTCCAGACCCAGGCGTACAGCGCCTTGAGGTTTCTCTTGGTCTCCGACTGCTGCTCAATCCTGTCCAGAACGCAGTCATCCCCCATGATCCTTGCGACCTCCTTCCAGGTCCAAGCCTCCTGCGGAAGGTTGTCCAACGCCACCCTGCAGTAGTAGCGCCATACCTTGTGCACGCCGGTTGCCGCTGGAAACCACGGGCGAAGCTTGAAGAGGCGCCCGCGGATCGTGAGCGAGCGTTGTTCGAGCGCGGTGTCACGCAAGTAGGCCTCCTTGAAGGTGATGGCGAATTTCTCCGGGAAGGATTCAGCCACCTCGAATCCGTCCCAGGGGATCCCCAGCTCATGCTCGACGGCGTCTGCGACCATCTCGGGCGAGAACCTGTCCGCGCCCAGGTCGGCAGTGGCGTGTAGGCGCGTGGTGCGCAGACGGTGGATCTCCGCCTCCATCTCGCTGGGGAAGTAGCCGGTGCAGGACGAGGTGTAGGGCCTGAGCGATGCGTCTCCCGGCTGTAGCTCCATCCTGGTCGAGGTGGCGAGCGGCGGCCACGCAGTCAGAGCCAACAGGGGTGGGGGTGGCGCAGAAGGGGCCCTGATGGTCTTCTTCTTCCTCCTTTGCTCGCAGTTCTTCTGGATGTGCCCGTTCTTCTTGCACAGGTAGCACTTAATTGGATCGCGACACTCGTAGAAGCGGTGGCGAGGGGCGAGGCAGCGATAGCAGAGACCCGTGAGGTCGATCTTGTAGTGGCTCGTGGTCTGGCCGGTGCTGGTTTTGCGATTCGGCGAATCTCTAAGTTGTTGGGAGCCTTCAATGGACTGTTTCTTCATCTTCCATCTACGGGAACCTGCCGTCTCCCAGTCGGAGCTCTGGTCCAGAACAGAGTCCGGCAGATCCACCTCCAGGCCACGCGTATCTTGAGCCACAGTCTTTCCGCCCCAAGTCTTCCCCTGTGCAATGACCATTGACTGCAGCCGTGGCCGGCATGGCGCAGCCGAGGCAACCGGATCGACCGTATCCCGGAGAGGACAGCCCTCGCCCGGGCCAGACGAGTGTGAAACCTGTGAGCTTAAGGTAGGAGGCGGTGGTGGGAGTGGACTTACCAGAGCAGCAGGCTCGTTAGCTCACGCGGTGGGGATTGCAGAGTCTGGCCGGCATTCAAGCGGCTCCATTAAGGCCACACATGGCAGCACCCGCCCGGAGATAGGGTCGATGTAGTCCGGGCGAGGCTTGCACATGGCCTCCATGAACGTGATGCAGGGGAGCACCCTACCTGCGGCGTCGGTGATAGAAGGCGGAGGGGACGGTGCGGCAACGGCGCAGGGGGGCGAACCTGTGCAGGCAGGGGAGACCTCCGCGGCGCGGCTGGCCGGCGCCCTGTACGGCTCGGGAGCGCTCCTCTCCATACGTCTCCTCCTCTCTTCACCCTGAAACTCATCCGTGGGCAGTGGGTATGTTGGCTTTCGATTCTTCGCTAATCCGTGACCAACTTGTGATCGATAGCCCTCATCCGTATGATGATGATTTATCTTTTACTGTGCTGCGCCATGATGAAGGAGTAAATCTCTGTTTCCCTGTGTTTGAGCAAGAGGCGTGGATCATGCTAGTGGGTTTCCCTTTGGACTACCAGACTGAATATTATGTCAACAAATCCGTCTTTTGTTTTGGTAAACTCATCCAGTGGCACCGTCCTGGTTCCCGTAGAGTGCGGGTGTTGGTTAGGGCCTGGATCAATGATTTGGCTTGTGTTCCTTTCAGTCTTATTCTGAAGCGCATTGGTTCTTTGGGTGGTGTGGGCCGATCATGGTCAGTACCAGTGTTTATCCTAAATGCTCGCCACACTAATCCAACTCTGATCTCGACTGAAGGGCCGCCGTCGCCGATGAATGCTTCACCACATCCTAGGCAGCTGCCATTTCTCACTGTTGCGCAGCAATATGAGGTTGACGCACACAACTGGGCCATGCACAACGCTGAGCAGAATTGGCAGCAACCAGCGGCCGCGCCTGAACCTGTTCAACCAAATGGATGGAGGTATTGGCCTGCTGCCCCCCCCCCCAGTGGCTCCGTTTGTAGATCCTGCATCATTCGTTGTTGATATGCGGGTCTTCACGGGGTATAAGGGTCTGTCGCTGTTGGATGGAGTTCTTCCCGTCAGAAACTTAGAGGATGATGCCATGGACGCTTGGGATGAGCATGTCAATACTGTTGAGCAAGCTGCAGAACAGATTATCTCCGGGATTTCCACCCAGCTTTCAGTTTACTTTGAACGGGCAACTGGCGGTCAGTTTGATATTGAGGTCTTTGTCTGGGCCTCATTTCAACATTTCCTGGTCTGGATGGCTCGTCGTGTGGCAACTCGCTGGCTGCTGGCTCCTGAACCTGCAGGGGGGGTGGACCGTGATACCGAGGCTCATGTCTTTCTTAATAATCTTAATGTTGTTGTCACCTGGGTTGTATCTGATATTGTGCTTCACCTGAGGCTCCCTTCATTGCCTCTTTCAGACAATCTTATGCTGATCTTTAATGTCCCAAGGTACATGCTGCTAGAAGATGAGGAGGCACCCCTGGTTGACCACACCCTGCTGCTAGATGGGCCAGCTGAATCAGCCCAAGTTAACTTAGCTGCAGACCTCGCCGCTGACCACTCTGCTGCGCTGGTGCTGCTTGAGGATTCTGGGGATGAGCCTGCTGCTACTACGGAGGCTTCTGTGCCTTTGCCTTCTCCTGTAAATGGAGGCATGGAGGTTAATGTTCTTCAGGCTCATGACTCTCCTTCCAGCCCTCCGTGCCCTGGCTCTGCAGGTATGATTGAGTACCACTTGTTTCCACCGGTTAGTCCTAATTCCTGCCATGTGTTCGCTGAGCAAGACCGCATTGATATGTCTCCTGCTAGTGCTCGTCGCCGAGCGCCCAAGGCCGTCAGCCCCTCAGTAAGCAATCAAGCAAGACGCTCCCCACGCCTCGCTAACGATGGATTCAAAGCTACATCCATCCTGGATAAGGTGGTGGGAGCTAAAATGCCGCAAGTATCCAAGGCCAAGCCACCTCTTATTTTGCAGATTTCGGAGCTTCAGCGTCTGGGCATAGAAGATTGCCACATCGATCCGACGGAGTTGACGGAAGAACATATCTTAAAGAGCAGGGTTGATTAGTTTTCTTGTTGACTGTACTCCACCAGATCCTAGACTTTGTTGTGTTGTTCGGTGGGTGAACCTTGTTTCATTTTGCTACCAAAATATTATGTCGCATTTACCTCGAGTTGCTAATCGTGTTTGTGCTCGTTTGTTATGGCATAATTTATGCTGGAATATTAGAGGGATCAATAGCTCTGGAAAATGGCCGCTGATCAGGGACAAAATAGAGGAGAGTGCCGCCTCGATCCTCTGCTTCCAAGACACTAAGAAAATGCACATTGATAGTAAGTTTATTCGATCTTTCGCGCCTAAACGATTTGATCAATTTGCTTTCATACCTTCTGAGGGTGCTTCGGGCGGGCTTTTAGTGATTTGGACGAGCCGAAACTTTGTGGGCCAAGTTCTGCTTGAGGAGGCCTTTGCAATTGTCATTTCCTTTACCTCAACTTGCTCCCGTGAATCGTTCGTTCTGGTCAATGTTTATGGGCCGTGTGAGGGGACTGACCGGGAAATTTTTTTTGCATGGCTTTTTCATTGGACATAGCTGATGATGCTCTCTGGCTCTTACTGGGGGACTTCAACTTCTACCGATATACTGATAGTCGTAATCGGCCGGGGGCAAACCTTGAGGACATTGCCACTTTTAATGAAATTATTAGCTACCCAGGTCTAATCGAGTTACCGATTAAGGGGCGCTGCTTTACCTGGAGTAATATGCAGGCAGACCCGTTGTTAGTTCAATTGGATTGGTTTTTCACCTTAGTTCAGTGGACCCTTCGCTATCCAAACACTACGGTTAGACCCCTCGCAAAACCTACCTCAGATCATATGCCATGTGTCGTTTCTATTGGCTCCTCTATCCCAAAACCTGCAGTTTTTCGTTTTGAAAACCACTGGGTGAAATTTCCGGGGTTTTTGGATGTGGTGAAGAGAATCTGGGACATCCACTGCCCGGGTGATGCGGCGAGATGTATATCGGCTAAGCTTAAACTTCTCCGCAAAGCTCTGCGCCTATGGAGTACTAGTTTTTCGGTCATGGAGCACTTGATTAAAAATTGCAATGCTATCATTCTGCGTCTAGATGACTTTGAGGAGCTGCGAACTATACATATCTCCGAATGGAATTTTCGCAATATTGTCAAACGCAAACTTCAATTGCTTCTAGACTGTAAACAGGAATATTGGAAAAAAAGGTGCACGGTGCGCTGGGCAAAGTTTGGTGGGGAGAACACTAAGTTTTTTCATTCCATGGCGACAATACGTTATAGAAATAATTGCATCTCCACTTTAACGAGAGAGGATGGTTCTGCCGCTACCACGCATGAGGAAAAGGCTGGCATCCTGTGGCGATCTTTCAAGGAACAGTTGGGTGTCTCGTTACCCATTGACCCTACCTTTGATTTCTCTGCTTATGTGCATCACATGGAAGGTTTGGAAGCCCTCTCTGCGCCGTTCTCTCGGAAGGAGATTGATGAGGTGGTGGCGGCCTACCCTAGCGACAAGTCTCTTGGGCCGGAGGGTTTTTCAGGGCTCTTCATGAAAACTTGTTGGCCGGTCATCAAATATGATTTCTATAAATTATGTGATGACTTCTGGGCGAACAAGGTCAATTTGCAAAGTATAAATGATGCTTATATCACCTTGATTCCTAAGATCCAAGCCCCCTCTGGTCCGAATGATTTCCGCCCCATTTCGCTGCTTAATTCGGGTCTTAAACTACTTACCAAGCTCTTGGCGAATAGGCTGCAGACCAAGATTCTTGAGATGGTACATAGTAACCAATATGGCTTTCTTAAGAACCGCTCTATACATGACTGTGTGGGGTGGGCCTATGAGTATATCCACCAATGCAAGCAGGCTCGCAAAGAGGTGGTTATCTTAAAGCTAGATTTTTCTAAAGCATTTGATATGATTGAACATGAGGCCATAATAAAAATTCTGCGCTGCTGGGGTTTCGATGACCGTTGGTTAAGTTGGGTTTCTTTGATATTTTCTTCTGGAACGTCCTCGGTCTTACTTAATGGGGTTCCCGGGAAAAAGTTTCCATGTAAGCGAGGAGTTCGTCAAGGAGATCCGTTCTCGCCTATCCTATTCGTTGCAGCCGCAAATCTTCTCCAATTAATGGTGAATGAGCTTGTTTCGGAAGGGGCTCTAAGGCCTCCTCTGCCAATTCCTGGTACTGATTTTCCGATTGCACAATATGCGGATGATACGCTGCTTATCATTGAGGCTTGTCCGCTACAACTGATTGCTCTTCGCACACTGCTTCATAGATTTTCATCGGCCACGGGCCTGCATGTGAATTATGAAAAGTCCAGCCTCATGCCGATAAATATTACCCCCCAGAGGCTGACCACTCTCGCTGCTACTTTTGGTTGCTTCATGGGAGCCTTGCCGTTCACTTACATGGGGCTCCCTCTCAGTGATTCCCGCCCAACGGTTCGTGACTTGTCACCAATTGTCGATCACATGGAGAGAAGGCTGAATGCCAGTGTCAGATTCTTGGATTATGGATGTCGTCTGCAATTTATTAACTCCATTCTGTCGGCGCTCCCAATGAATCTGATGTGCTCTCTTAAATTCCCCAAGGCTCTTTTTAAGCTCATTGACAGAGTGCGAAGGCATTGCTTATGGTCCAAGGAGGAAGACTCCTCCTCGGTACACTCTTTGGCAGCTTGGACAACTGTTTGTCGTCCTAAAAAACATGGAGGACTAGGGATTCTAAACTTAGAGGTTCAGAACAAGGCGCTCCTCCTCAAACAGCTTCATAAATTTTTCAACAGAGAAGAAATTCCGTGGATCAAGCTTGTTTGGTCGTTGTATGATCCCTCGAAGCCTCCCCAAGCTCAGTCAACAAGAGTCTCGTTCTGGTGGAGAGATATTGCGCAGTTCATGGATACCTATAGGAGCCTCACAACTACCTCTGTATGCAATGGCCAGACTACACTCTTTTGGAAGGATTTCTGGAAAAATCAAGAGCTTCTTTGTGATAAGTTCCCCCGGCTATTCTCTTACGCTCTGAATGAGGATGCTTCGGTTAAAGATTTTGTTGCTCCTACAGATCTGCGCCAGTTTGCTCTCCCTCTGTCTCCGGAGGCTTTCCAAGAATATCAACAAGTGATGCATCTGATTGAGGGGTTAGATTGCTCTGCTACTGAACCGGATACAAAAATCTTCCCTTGGGGCAACTCGAAGTACTCATCGGCTCAGTATTACAAATTCCTATACTCAGTACTCCCGACGGATACTTCGCTTATGGCAATCTGGTCCTCAAAACTAACCCCGAAGCTTCGTGTCTTTGCTTGGCTACTACAGAAAGATCGTCTGAATACAAAAGAGCTGATGTTGAGGAAACATTGGCAGGTCACTACGGGATCTTCTTGTGTTCTCTGCGGCATGGATACACTGGAAACACAAGATCACCTATTTTTTGATTGTTCTTTTGCATCGGCCTGCTGGCTTGCAATTGGTATTCAATGGAATGGCTTTCTGGCTATTTCTGATCGCATTGCTATGGCCCAGAGACTTTTTACTGGGCCATGTTTTATGGAAGTTGCATTCTGCGCGTGCTGGAATATTTGGAGGATGCGAAATGACCTGATTTTTAAGAATATCCAACCAAGTCTTGCTAGATGGAAGGTTCTTTTTCAACAAGATATCTTGCTTCATCAACATAGGGTTAAATCCTTCGTAGTCCAGCCTTTAGTTCAATGGGTTTTAGAGCTCTTTACTTAGAGATGTTTCCCTGTAATTTTACTGCTTTCCATTTTTCCCCCCTAATTTTTGTTCAGTTTTGGGATTGTAAGGAAAACCTCTGGGTTTTTTTCGTGGCATATATATAAAAAATCCCATACCGTAGGGGGTTCCCCTACGGTTCACTGTTCAAAAAAATAACATTAGGTCGGAATATTTCCTAAGTCAAGATTCTGAAGTGTTTCAGAATAGGACAAGCAAAGAAAGAAGTTCTTGCTTGTTTGACTAGGTAAAATATTATGTTTATCTTGGCATTTTCAGTTATAGCAAATGATGTTTGACATTATCTATGTATCAGTCATAGATGCTATCAGACTGAAAGCTCGACTTAGTGTGACCCAAGTTCTTGGTTGAAGAACAGGTTCTAGAGTGATCCTTGTGTGGATCAATGAACAAACGTTAAGTTTATTCTTCAGTATCTATGAGAACTGAAGATAGGTTTTCTAGTAACGGGTAAGAGTGGAATGGCAACTTGCCGTAAAGCGGTTACGATGATGCAAGTTATTGCACTGACCCATACGACTAGAAATCTCATATATGAGATGTCCTTTATTTTGAAAATAGACATGGTTAGTTTGCGAAGTCGCATATGAATGCACTGTCGCATAATCTACATAGGTATAGAAATATATCGCGACTTCAGAAGTAGCAAGTGTGATTGGACTGAGCAGTTTTCCGAGTGTAGGTGGTCCCCTTAATAGATCTCTTAGACTTTTAAGGCGCATGCTACGCGAATGCTCGAGTCTCACTCCATCCACTAGGATATATTTTACCGTCATCGTAAGATACGGGATGATGTCAAACTAGGTGACATAGAAGTGTTGCAAAGCACATATAGGTCTCAATGTGTGGGATCTATTGACTGTATTCCTCTTCCACGAGGCGAGCAGGCACCAAGATGCTATGGTTGTTGAGCTTTTACCAAGTTGTAAACTAGATTAAGTGTTACTCTAGTGCAAGTGGGAGACTGAAGGGAATATGCCCTAGAGGCACTTAATAAACATAGTTTATTTGCAATATCCCAATTGTACATTATATGTTTATACCATGCTATAACTGTATTAAGCGAAAACATTAATACAGGTGTGGTAGATAAACAACCAGGTCCCTAGTAGCCTCTACTAAGACTAGTTTCGTTGCGCGATTGATGATCGAGGTTTTCCGATCATAGGGCATGGCGCCGGTCGGCAATGGAAGTCATATCGTTAGGAGTAACGATGTGATGAACATACCCAGTATTTATAGGACATAGTCATTACGCCTTAAGACCGTGAGACCAACTCTTATTGTTATCCCTGGAAGATACTTTGATCGCACCAAACGTCATATCGTATATAGTGTGACAATTATAGGTGATACTTTTGGGTATCGGAAGGGGGTAGTTGAGACGAGGGGTCAACAGCGGTATTTGTCAGTCCGCATAGCCGGATAGATACTCTAGGGCCAACTCGGTGAGATTATGTCAAATGAGTTTGCAAACATGTGACTAGGTCACCAGCTGACATAATATCATAGACGAGTAGAAGATAGCGATGTCGGTAACGAGATCATGCTAGGTATGGAGATATCTGAGAATGATGCTCGGACACGCTAAGTATCGCCATGACAAAGGGTTTAAGACTAGGCGTCCAGGTTTGATAGAAGAAAGTCATTCGTTATATCATAGGGATTAATTCATGGGGTCCAGGCCTACGAGTTAGTCGTCGATCATAGAGGAGTCTTGATCGTACATGTTATTATATCGAACCGCTAGGGTAACACACTTAAGGGGTTTCGACAAGACAACCGGAAAGGAAAGAGATCACCGGGAATGTCCCGGGAGGGGTCCGATGGAGATCGGGCAGCGACGAAAGAGTTTTCGGAGCTAGAATAAATTATATATAATATGTTTGATATTAATTAGTGTAATTAATATGCAAATATGATTTTATATATTTATTTTCGAAATTATTTATGCTGATTTCCCTAAATGGGCCTTCTGGTCGAAAGAAGGCCCAAGAGGGGGGGAATCCCCTTGGGGATTCGGTGGGGGTTTGGGTGGCTGACCCAGGTGGGCCAAGAGGCCCACCAGGGGGCCGGCGCACCATGGATGGCCGCACCAGGCATGTGGGGATAGTCCCACATTGCCTAGTGAGGAGGTTGGCTCCCTCCTGGGAGCCTATATAAGAAGGGGCACCCCTGACCTTTTAATTCACCAATTAATTCCCTAATTCCCTCTCGATCTCGTGATTCCCTTTGTCGGAGTCGCGCCGAGTAGAGGAGGGGGATCTCTTCCACCATAGCCCGCTGCCACGCTGCTGGTGTTCCGGTCCAAGTCTTTCGCTGCTTGTCCTGGACTGGAGCTTCGGAGGCCGTCGTCTCCACCGTATGTGTGTGACGCCCTGCGAGCTGCTGCGCTAGCGGTACTCGGAGGCCTACTTCCTCCACCCGACCTCGGGGTCATCTTCGTCGTCTTCGTCGCGCCGAGTTCTCCGCGACCTAGAGGTCGGCTACGTCGTCTTCGTCGTCAACGCTTGTGCGGGAGCGTAATCCCCGCTATTCGGTCTACGAGGGTATGTATTCCGATCTCCGTCGTACTTTTACATCTGCATAGTGTAGATCTTGGCTAGTTTAAGGATATCGTTGCTAGGATTTTTTTTTTCTCCACTCGATCCCCTTCATCAGATACATCCGTAGGGTGCATCTGACATGGACCAGTCCCCAGACCATGAAGCAGTTCTAGAGGCAGGTGTGGCGGAGGTGGAGCTTCAGTGTTCAACACCTGGGCATGATAGATGTTCTCTTCCTCGTCAGAGCCATCGAACTCGCAGTTTTGCTCTGGCATACCATCCTTGAATCCACCTTTGAGTTTTGCCAGCCTGGAGCTTCTCCTGACTGATTCAACAGTGTTGGGAGCTTTCTCCTTTAACTTCCTCTTTGGCTACGATGGGTTTGGAGGAGCTGACCAGTGCATCCTTACTAGACATGGCTGTGTGTAGCATTGTGGTTTCAGTGATCTGAGCAGAAGCAAAGGCTGAAACATCAAGATTCAAAGGTGCAACAATTGTGTCATCAACTGCAACAACATGGAGGCCTAGAGATGTTGCAACTGGCTCATGTGTAGCATGGGGAACCTCTTGTATCTGCATAGGAGCTTCAGGTACTGGAGCAGCAACTTCTACCACCTCTTGTACAGGGGCAAGAAATTATCAAGAGCAGGATGAAACTGATGTAGATTCTCTTGTTGTGCCCCAGGACTCTGAGGAGGGGTGGCAAGCTGAGGTTCATCATTGTTAACAGGAGCTGGACCATTAATGTCAGCAGGGCCCTCATTGTCAGCATGCCAGAACCCAAAGTCATCAACAATAATGGGGATAGGATGAGGATTTTCCCCGTCTGGAGGCAAGGGATCTTCATCCCCAGCAACAACACCAATCATCTTGGTATTGAGTATCACACATGGACAAGACCAGCTACCACCATTGCCCTCATCACTGTAATTTTGAATAACCACAATGCTCCCTGGGATCTTATCGATAGCATAGGCTCTGATCTTAGCAATAATTCTAGCCTTGTTATTATCATCTCTGTTCCATATCAAGAATTTTCCATAGGGTGCTAGGGTGGTGACAATAGACTTAAGATCCCAACATTCAATCGGATAGTTTAGAAGCATGAGCCAGATATCATGGGTAAAGGTTGCTGACCTATAATTCCTTCCTCTATCATGCTCTGTGATCCTCATAACTGAATCACCAATAAAGTAAGGGCTGTTCCTAATGGCAGTGTCACGATCAATAACCCCATCGAAACTAACTAGAGCCGTACGCATCGCACATCTGCTAATCTGTTTAATCTCAAACTAACGGTGCTCAAGCTGTGCTCTGATCAGGACTTCCATACCTTCAAAGTGAGTCAAGTCTGGCTCGGGCTCGAGGCAAACAACGGCCCAGTCGTCGCACACCGCCGGCAGGGACCCCCCGAGCACAATGTAGCCATGATGTGGTCAAAGCGGATTGAAGGGTACAAATCCCACCCCCGGAGGGAGATGAGGCACCGGGTCGCAGGGGTAGTTTGCCATCTCGTCACCGATAGTGGAGAAGGCAATGCATTGGCGGGCGGAGTCGCCGGTGTCGCCGGAGCTGCTCTCGTGGAGAACGAGGGTTTGGTCGGTGGGAGGCGAGACGACAACCCTCTGTTTTAATATAGGAGCAGAGTCCAGGACTTTGCCGATCGGTCGATATATCCTTTTTAGGTTAAACCTTGAGTACCAGAATTTGGAAATATGACCATAAAACCAACAGACTCGGCATCGGATTTGATTATGGCAAGATTTCCTTAAGTGTCTTGGGTCTAAATAGCGGGAGCAGAACAGATTATGTGCCGGACTGTCAATATTAGCCTGAGTATTATTAACATGATTCACTGGAGTAACCGGCTCAGAAGGCCCATTGGGCTGCTGAGTAGACTGCTTCTAGGCTAGATTAGCAATAACTGCTTGACTGCGGACAACCTGATCCTCAGGGTTAACAGGCCGAGAAAGCCCACGGGGCTGCTGAATAGGGACCCATTGGATATTTGGTAAGGAAATTGAATTGCGAGAATCCCGCCTAAAGTCCGAATCACGACGAACCCTAAAACCAAGCTCAGGCATTACAGGATCAGGGTGATGATCATCCACAGGAAGACGACGGCCAAGAGGAACCGCATTAGCACCTGAAAGTGGAGTAGGAGAAGGTTTTGGATCTAGAGCAATATTAATCCGATTAAACACAGAGGAAACCAAAGGCTGAGGTGCATGAGCATTAGATGATCGACGTGAATAGTCCACCGCGATCCATTCAGCCTCAGTTTCTTTGATCCACCTAATCTCTTCTCGCTACCAATTGGGTCCGCCACGACCTCAAAGGTGAAAATAACAGATGAATTGATCACAAATCACAGATCTCAGGTTGTGAATCAGAAATCCCACAACTTTCGAACTAACCGAGAACTTGAAAACCCGAGCAGATAAACAGACTAGATCAATCTCATCATAAGCGACCCCGAGCGAAGCAGAGAGAACCAGACTAACATTCAGATTGCTCAAACGGAAACAAGCGCGTCCAAAAGATACCACTAGAAAGAAGCGATGGGAGGAGGAGACGGGCTAACCGAAGTGGAGAAAAGATCACGGACCTTAGATCTGAATCTGTGACCCAGAGTGAAATCCAACTGACGAGCAATGTAAGAAGGATCGTTGAAGGGATCCATCGTCGTCCTATCCATGGAGGTGGAAACCTACAGGGTGGGTGCGCCGCCGCCGCCATCACCTAGGGAGTCGCCAGAGCTCGGGTGGGGTGGGACAGCCATTTCCTTCCGAAACATTGCCTGCTTAATCTAAATATATGAAAGATATTGTGACTAACAAATGGAAAATTCCTAATGAGGAAATATCTACTATGCTTGCTAATTAATCTTTCAATGGTATGGTTCCAAAGAAGCTTGGTGATCCAGGTATACCAACTATTCCTTGCTCTATCAAAAATAATTATGTTAAAACTGCTCTATGTGATTTGGGACCTGGAGTTAGTTGTATGCCTTTCTCTCTTTATAAGAGACTTTACCTTGATAAATTGATACCTACTGATATATCTTTGCAAATTGCTGATAAATGTACTGCAGTTCCTGTTGGAATTTGTGAGGATGTTCCTGTCCAAATAACTACCAATTGCTTAATTATGACTGACTTTGTTGTTCTTGAAATGACTGAAGAAAATAATATGCCTATTATTCTTGGAAGACCTTTTCTAAATACTGCAGGGGTTGTTATTGGTTGCAATAAAGGAAATGTTACTTTTAATGTTCATGACAAGGAGCATACTGTTTATTTTCGCAAGAAAGTTGATAGAATGTCTGGAGTTATTACAATTACCAATTTGAGGTCTAGAAGAGTGGGAAGTATTGATTGACCATATAAAGAAGAATACAAAACTCTCATGATTGGATCCATACCAATTCATTATAAGGTAACATGAGTATCTCATATGGTTTAAAATCTTTCATGTCATATAAAATTCATTTGGTAGCAAGACTTGATCAACCCTGTTAACAAGTGCATTTTAGATGAATAAAGAGGCTAAACAATTTTGTTTCTCTCATCCTTGTTATACCTATTGTAATGTTACTTAGCTTGCAATGGTTAGTTGAATTTGGTATTAGAAAATAATTTTCTGTATTTAATTTAATAATGCAAAATACAAGAAAATGAAAAAAATAAAGTTTCTCAGAAAATTAAAAAATTTATATGAAAAATCATATTTTTTTAGGAGGCTCCTGGAAGTGCCAGAGAGCCACCAGGGGGACCCCCTGGGCCACCTCACCACTTGGTGGCACGGCTGGCAGCTGGCGCGGCACAGCTGGCATCTGGCCGCGCCAGCTGGTGGTGTGGGGCCCACAGGCCCCCCACTTGCTCTCTCTCCTTCCCCTGCCTCCCTCTTGCCCGAAAAATCACTCCTGGATATTTCAAACCCGTGTTCTTGCTGCTCATCTCCTGGGATTTCGATCTCCACATTCAGCAAATTTTTGTTGCTGAAATTTTGTGCATCTCCTCTCCGGTATGTGACTCCTCCGAATATCCAAGTAGAATTTTGTTTAATGGTGTATATATGAAGTATTTTGCTGCTGTAGATATCTTGTTTAGTGAGTTTAAATGCTTGTTCTAAGTTGAAATAACTAGTTTTGATGCATACTTAAGCCTCTAGCAAGTCACTATAGTGGTTTCCCTTCATTTAGTTGGCGAAAAATCAAATTTTATGATGTTTGTTGAAATTTTCAGAACATGGAAGGAAATGCATTTGCACTAGATCCTAGTGGGATAGTGTTGGATGGGAAGTTCAAGGTGCATAGAGAGGAAGGAGTATATCTTCCCATCTACATTTTCTTAATGATCAACCTTTCCATTATGCTATTTTGTCTATGTCGGTGGTGCAGGATTTCCGCTGCAATTTGAACTCATATAACTCCACTGTGCATTACAAAATTTACAACAAATCTATGGACTTGCCTTTTGGGGTTTTTGTGCAGTGATGAGAGTCCCACATCAAGGATCATTGGAGAAGCCGAAGGGAAACCCAAGGCTATTGCTGGATGTGTTTGAAGAGATCTGCTATGGAAGGAGATTCTTTAAGGAGGAAGGTAAAATCAGGAGTATTCACCTCCCTTCCATTCGTTATTTCACATACTTCGTTGCTAAGTGTGTGCTAGCTCGGAAATCTGCTGGTAAACTAGGCTTGCCTGATTTAGCTTTTCTAGATGCTGCTTTGCGTCATGATAGGACTTATAAGTTGGGTGCTCTGATTGCTGACCGTTTCGCTACTAACCGCGAGAAGGGAGGAATTTGTGTAGGACTAGTTGCTTCACGATTATTAGCTTTGCATTGTTTGGAACCCCATCCTCATGATTTGCTGTTACCTATCGAAAAACTTGATATTGATTCAATGAGGACGCATGAATTTATTGCTGAAAATGGAAGCTTGAATTATATCCCTTACACCGTAACTTTTCCCAAGAAGAAATACTACAAAGTAACTACCATTGAGAGAATTGTTATCTTGCATGCGCCTCTTCTTAACCATGTTGGCAGGGAGAACTTGTCAGTCTCAGAGGCTGAGTTGGACACACTTGGGGAGCAGCCCGGCCCGGATAGTAGGGGCCATGAAGATGAGTATGGGGGTGGATTCATTCAGCCCCTGGAGACACCCAGCTTCGTGTACCCGGATCCGGGGTATGCAGGACCTTCGGGATCTTCCTCCGCTGCAGCCGATGCGGAGTACGACCACACGTGGCATAACCCATCGAGTTGGGGCGATTATTCACCTTGGGATTGATCTCCACTTAGGCCAAAAGCCTAACCTTGGGGGTAGGTATACCGATAACACACTCATCTACATATCATTATCATTCGGTACTTTGTATATCCATGTTTCGTTCTAGTTTTCTTTCTTTTCTTTGATTATGCTTTGTTTGCTTTCTATAAACTCAAAAATACCAAAACGATTTTTGTCATTTCTCTTCCTGGTTTGTTTTAGTATATAGTATTAATATGCTTAGAATTTATTTAAGTTCAATATGAAAAAACACAAAAACGATTGCTTCATTGTGTGTTGTTTCGTGCAGGGACCGATTTCTGTTGTCTACTATTAAATTCATAACTTATTACAGGAATGTCGGAATGACCTGAATTTTGATGTGCATATTCCTGGCATGTGTATGAAACTTTCATTAGTTTTGAGTTTTCTTACCTGGGCATGTGAAGGCTTTGAAAAAATTCGTCTTTGCTAGCTGTTCTGTTTTTAGTTTCTAAATCTGAAAACCCAAAAATATTTGTTATTTCTCTTTGCTTTTTTATAGTTTGTTTCAGAGGTCATTATCTTCAATTACTCCATGGAGCTGGGTTATTATTTCATATCTTTCAAGCACACAAGTGATAATGAAATTATGATTATCTACGACAATTTCGAGTTGGGTAAGAGGCTGGTAATGAACTCTATTTGTTTCTCATTTTTGTACATATACTCATTCATGTGAGCATGCTTAGATAGTTCGCATAAGATATATGTCGATTGGTGGATGCTTAGTACTTCGTGTTCTCTTATGACTGTTTCCAATTTATTTATGATGGATGTCATGTCTGTTTGGATATTTGCTTGCATTGCTTTGCTCATAATAGAATATGACACTATGGTATCCTCCTCTGAAAAATTCATTTGAATTGACTTGGCACATGCTTACACATGTTATGACTGAAAACATAAAGTCAATTAATCCTTGATGACATATTTTGACTCAGAGTTCTTATATCTTTATTATGACTCCGTTCATTCTATTTCGTCGCAAGCATGATTATAACGGTTATTGCTCTCTTGATTAGTCGCTTTCCCATCTTTTTCTAGCCTCCACTTGTACGAAGCTGAGATAATGCTTGTGCTTCCAAATCCTTGAAAACCAATTTATTCCAAAGAGTCCACTATAAATACCTATGCATGGCAATTTCAAACCATTCAAGTAAATTCGCATATGCTACCTTTAAAACCTTCAAACACTTCTTAATTTGTGCCATTGTTTTGAGCTCATGAGGAAGTGGTAGTTGGTCTTGTTATCTTTCATACTAATTAATTAATTGACTTGCAAGCTACATCCGCTCGTCACTAATTTTTGAAAGAGCTGGTTAGACCATTATAATATCAAAAAAAGGATTTGAGAAAATAAAAATAGGCACTCCTCCATGGTTTGAGATTGTTTGGTGGGCACCCGAGGATTTGATTAGCCATGGTTTGTTAGCAAGGTGGGGAGGAGTGTCAAGCTATCAAAATGAATGAATATAAAGATGCATATTTATAAGTGCTTTGTTTTAAAAATAATCGGAACCGCTCTCAACTTGCTTTGTATGGAAGATAACCAGAACTCTATTTCCATTTGTTGACCTAACAACCACCACACAAAAACAATTTTACCTCTGTTTTAAAAATAATAAGAAGCTCTAGCACTTGTTGAATCCCTACTTCCCTCAGTGCAGGACATATCTTTTACTTTACTGTTGAGTCACCATCCTTCTTTTAGCACCTTCTTGAGAGCATAATTGTCATTCTTAGTATAATGTGCTTGTCCGTTAATATGTTAACTGCGGTGTAATCTAGATGCTTTTATCTTTGATATCTTTATCTCTAGTCTTCCCTTGAAACTAAGAGGTGCCTAGGCATTTATATTTTGCTATTCAATTCGGGCAAGCGAGATACCACTTTATCATACTTTCTTATGAGCCTTGCAATCCTGTAAATTGATATGTTTCATGTTATTTATCGTCGGTATAATTGGCATGTTTTCATGGTTTACATAACTATTGGGTGACACCGTTTATATATGTCTTGTTATGAATAGTCTAAGCATTTGTCCTCGTAATGAGAATATTTACATCACCTGAGCAATGAGTTCGTGAAAGTTCTTATATCGCTCTCAGTTGTTAACCGAATTCCTTGAGGACAAGCAATAAGCTAAGCTTGGGGGAGTTGATATGTCCAAAACGTATCTACTTTCCCGAACACTTTTGCTATTGTTTTACCTCTAATTTGTGTGTTTTGGATGCAACTAACGCGGACTAACGTTGTTTTCACCAAAATTACCATGGTGTCTCCTTTTTGTGCAGAAATATTAACTTCAGAGATTTAAGCCCAAAACACATCCAAGAAATATTTTTCATCCGAGGGGAACCCAGAACCACGAAGACCAAACGGAAAAGAGGCTCAAGGGGCCCACACCCCGTGGCGCGGGGCCCATCTGGCCGCGTCAGGAGGTGGTGTGGCCGCCTCGGCCACCACCTCACGACCCCCTCGCGGCTATAAGACCCTCCTGACCTAAAAACGTTCGAGGGGATATAGACTTTTCCAGAGAACACCACCGTACGCCACCGCCATCGCAAACCCTAGTTCGGGGACCAGAAGTCTCTGTTCCACCACCCTATCGGGACGGGGAATCGAAGGGGATCATCGCCATCGTCATCTCCACCGCCTCTCCATCAACCATCCATGTTTCCCCCATCCATGAGTGAGTAATTCACCGTTGTAGGCTTGAGGGGATGGAAGGGATTGGATAAGAACACTCATGTAATAGCTGTAAGATTGTTAGGGCATGGTGCCTAGTATCCGTTATCAGTGTTTTACGTCATTGTTGCAACTTGTTATGCTTAATGCTTGACACTAGGGCCTGAGTGCCATGATTTAAAATCTGAACTTGTTATTCTATCATGATGATAATCATTGTTTTGGATCATATCTATGAGTTTTATACACATTTTATTGTCAAAAACCGATGGCCCCAAAGTGACAGCAATTGGGATAACCGGATGGAATGGCTATGATGTGAAGATCACATGTATTCACGGAGTGTTAATGCTTTGTTCCGGTACTTTATTAAAAGGAGTACCTTAATTACCAGTAGATTCCCTATAGGCCCCGCTGCAAACGGGCTGGCAGGACAAAAGATGATGTGCAAGTTCTCATTGCGAGCACGCACAACTAAATTGGAATACATGCTTATGATTAGTTAATACTTGGATGCTTAATATTATTTATCTCCAAATGCCTATGCTATGTTATTGCATGAATTATACTATACATGTAACGACCGTACATCCGTCCTTATGCCTACAGTATATTAATCCTGCTGTCTACTTCAATCACAATCGCTATCTCAATTCTCCTGCTACTGTTATTTCATTACTGTCTCTGCTATAAAATTGTTGCTACTGATAATCTGACTCGAGCAAGTCTATTCACAGGTGCAATTTGAAAGCTTATAAATATTCTTTGGCTCCCCTTGTGTCGAATCAATAAATTTGAGTTTTACTTCACTCGAAGTTCGTTGTAATCCTCTATACTTGTGGGTCATCAGGCTCCGGGGGCAATTCCCCATCCCGGCAGGGTGCAGGAACAGAGACTGTTGTCCCCCGAATCATGTCTTCGATTGCGGCGGCGCTCTGGACCCGTGCTGGAAAATATGAACATCGTCCAATTTTTAGGTTTTTGGGGGGTATTTATAAGCGAAAGGGCGAAGGCGGTGGAGGGCCGAAGCCGCGTCACAACGTGCTCGCGCGGCCCCACTTCTGGCCGCGCCAACACCTGAAACCTTCGTGCCTCGGTCGCCCACTTCGTCTCGTGTTCGGTCTTCTGGAACCTTCATAATCCAAATATAATTCCAGGATGTTTTTTCCAATTCCGAGAATATTTCCTTAGGTACTTTTATGAAACCAAAAACAACAGAAAACAGGGAACTGACACTTTGGCATCTTGTTAATAGGTTAGTACCAGAAAATGCATAAAACTATATAAATGCATATAAAACATGTAATAACATGGCATAACATAGAATGGAACATAAGAAATTATAGATACGTTGGAGACGTATTAACATCCCCAAGCTTGGTTCTACTCGTCCCGAGTAGGCAAGAACGATAAAAGAAGAATAATTTATGTAGTGACATGCTTAAACACAATCTCGATCACGTAATAATGTAAGGCATGTAAACTGAGATCAAATGAATAAGGGATGTAGTTTATATTGATATCAAATGAGTCATAAATAAATAAGTAGGTAAAGCAAGCAAAGCTTTGAATGATATAGTACTAGATAGCAATCAACAATGCAAAGTAGATATTAAAGATGATTTAAGCTTCAATCATAACAATATAATAATCTAATGCTTCCAACAAACATGATAACTTAATGAAAGGATCAAGTCAAGCAATATCAATATGCACGTAGAAGATCAATACTTTTTTGTTCAAAAGAAACAAGGAAGCGTTCAACGTTGGTTCCTGGCACCAGGAGGTTTTGGCTAAGAGAATGTTAACGGGGGTTTGGAAGGCCAACAGAAGAAAGGCTCACAAAGCTTCAAGTGATCATTAGACAAGAGAAAGTCTTATAATCGAAGCTATGCAAGGAGTAGTGATTTCCACAGAACGGATGCACATAGAGATATTAGTATATGAAAGCTCTCCAATGGAACTAGTGGGGGTGCATCCAACTTGCTTGCTCACGAAGACCTAGAGCACTTTTGAGGAGGCTCATCATTGGAATATACAAGCCAAGCTCTATAGGGTAAAGTTCCCCACATAGTTATGCAACTAAGACATGAAAACTCTCTTATACGGAATAAAAGAGCTAAACATGAGCAGAATTGATGATCATAAATGATACGGTGCTATAACATGAGCACAAGTGATGTAACATCCAAATATTTTGGAATGTTTAAAAATCACTAAAAATTTAAACTTTTATTTTTGATTAAGATGAAACTATAAAAGCATAAGAAAATCAGCTTTGAAAGACTTCAGGCATATTCAAAAGGTGTAATATTTCAAATATCTCAATTAATCACTATTTTCAAAAGTTGTTTCAAGTTAAACATTTTATTATTCATGGTTTTTCTTAAACCTCATTATATAATTTGACAAATGGTCTAGAAACTTTAAAACCATTTTCTTGTAATAAAAAGTTTCTTTATAAGTATTTGATTTCAACCACTTAGCCATAGCTTTTCATAAATTAAAATAATATTTACAAATGTTCTTTTAAACTATTTAAAACATGGTACTTTTGCCAAATGTCTTTCATTCTTTTACCTGAGTTCAAAACATAGTTTTTGGAAATTACAAGTCTATAGTTTATAACTTTAAAACTTCATAGATTTTATAATTAATTAATTATTCAAATAGGCATTTCATTAACTTAAATTTTTTTCATTAATTTTCAAAACATAAAATGATTTTCATGAATATATATTCAAGAGGAGAAATGAAATAAATCTAGAATATTTTCCAAAGATATTTTATGGAGTTTTGAAATGATTTATCATAATATAAAACATAATGGTGCACAAAATAAATTGAATTAAAATTGAATCCATTATATTTTCCATTTCAGTTAAAATATTCATATTTTGTTATTTTTCTATTATACCAAAATAAAGATGAATGGTTATTGAAAATGAGTTTGAGTTAACTTAATATCAAACATATATAATTGTGGTAATATCATAAATTTTATTTAACCCCAAATAAATTTATTAAATCCCTAATTTCAAAGTTGACCTAAATGGGCAAATTTGTATTTTATGAATATTTCAAAATATTACTTTTTTAAAGTGTTCAAAACATGCCCACAAATGTTTTAAAGCATAGATATGAATCTTAAAAAAAAATAGAAATTTATTTTACTTGATTTGGAGTCTTAAATCAAAAGTTATAAATGAAATAGAAAATCAGAAAAGAAAAAGAGAAAAACCTGACAGGCGGGACCCACCTGTCAGGAGACCATCGTCTTCAACCTTCGCACGCAAATCACGCCCGAAACCGCCGGTGATTTCTCCCATCAATTCGCGTGATTCCTCCCCCTAATCAACGCGCATGTCGGTCCTATAGTAGCCCTCAAACCCCTCTCTCGATTCCCCCACGAACCCTAGCCTGAGAGCCCCCAGGCTGCCTCCGGCCCTCTATCCCCTCTCTCGATTCCTTCTCCGATTTCGGTGAGTATAGGACACCTCCGGCCCTCTATCCCCTCCCTTGCTACTTTTTTACTTCGCGCATCTCCTAAGGACCACTTTCAAAATTTTCGTGCAGGGATTTGAGCACCCCATGCACGACCAATCTCACTGGAGAAAACGCCACCCCACCCTTTCGTCCACGCCGCTCCGGGCCGCCCGAGCTGACGCCGTCACCACCATCTTCTCTGTCTTGTTGCGCCGTGCCCGAAGCCGTCATCCGCGCATCCGGGGAACCGCCGGAACGCCGTCGCCGTCCTCGCCCGAGCGTGCGCCACCATCTCCTTCGCCTCCGGCCACCAGAGCGCTGCCCGCATTTGGTCAAGCACGGTGCGCTGTCCGATCTTCCTTTTACGGCTGATATTAGATCTTTAAAACGAATAGGTACGGCCCGATCTGGACTATCAGATCCAGATCTGACAATCCAGATCGTTTCAGTTATCCAGCTCAGCGCCAGTCAGCAGCCACGTCATTGCCTAGTCAGCAGCCACGTCAGAAATCAATTTTTCCTATTTAGTTTAATTTGGCAGTTTTGTCGAAAAGCCCCTGCCTATTGGAATTGTTATAACTTTTTAACCATATTTCCAAATTTGACAAATTTTATATATTTGGAAATTCCTTGACATGTAGAATATTTTAGGTCTGTTAGAATTCAAATTTGACTTAGTTTAAATTATTCAAATCTCAAATGGATGATTTGAGTATATTTGTCATAACTTTAAATCTATAATTCCAAAAATTGCAAATAAAATTGTTTTGGAATCCTTAAAATATGTGCTATATTATGCTTATGTTAGAAAATAATTTTTGAGAATAGTTTTTATGATTTAATAATCATACCCTTAATTATTATATTTTGAGTATTTTTGACATAACTTTTGATAGAAAGATTATATTTGAGTAAATCCAATTGCCATAAATTTATTTAAATCCCCTCTGTCTATTAACACTATTTATAAAATTTTGTTATAAAAATTTAATCACAGAAAAATTTAATCTTATATTTATTCCTTTTATTATATTTTGCAAAAATAGAAATTAATTAAATTGCATTTATAGCCTCATGCATACTTTATAAATATCACAAAAATTAGTATGATGTTTCTTATTATTAAAAAGTGCATTGCATGCATAACATATTTTCTCATATAGATATACTTTTCATAGGAAATTCTCTTCATTATTTTCTCTAAGTTAGGATTAATTTCAACTTAGTATTTAGGTAAAGTGAGATGCACTTAGACACTTAAGATTTTCAACATGGAGCTAGAAGTGAAGGGAATATGCCCTAGAGGCACTTAATAAACATAGTTTATTGGCAATATCCCAATCGTTCATTATATGTTTTACACCATGCTATAACTGTATTAAGCGAAAACATTAATACAGGTGTGGTAGATAAACAACCAGGTCCCTAGTAGCCTCTACTAAGACTAGTTTCGTTGCGCGATTGATGATCGAGGTTTTCCGATCATAGGGCATGGCGCCGGTCGGCAACGGAAGTCATATCGTTAGGTGTAACGATGTGATGGACATACCCAGTATTTGTAGGACATAGTCGTTACGCCTTAAGACCGTGAGATCAACTCTTATTGTTATCCCTGGAAGATACTTTGATTGCACCAAACATCGCATCTTATCTAGTGTGACAATAACGGTGATACTTTTGGGTTTCGGAAAGGGGTAGTTGAGACGAGGGGTCAACAGCGGGATTTGTCAGTCCGCATAGCCGGATAGATACTCTAGGGCCCACTCGGTGAGATTATGTCAAATGAGTTTGCAAACATGTGACTAGGTCACCAGCTGACATAATATCATAGACGAGTAGAAGATAGCGATGTCAGTAACGAGATCATGCTAGGTATGGAGATATCTGAGAATGATGCTCGGACACGCTTAGTATCGCCATGACAAAGGGTTTAAGACTATACGTCCAGGTTTGATAGATGAAAGTCATTCGTTATATCACAGGGATTAATTCATGGGGTCCAGGCCTACGAGTTAGTCGTTGATCATAGAGGAGTCTTGATCGTACCTGTTATTGTATCGAACCGCTAGGGTAACACACTTTAGGGGTTTCAACAAGACAACCGGAAAGGAAAGAGATCACCGGGAGCGTCCCGGGAGGGGTCCGATGGAGATCGGGCAGCGCCGAAAGAGTTTTCGGAGCTAGGAAAAATTATATATATTATGTTTGATATTAATTAGTGTAATTAATATGCAAATATGATTTTATATATTTATTTTCGAATTTATTTAGGCTGATTTCCCTAAATGGGCCTTCTGGTCGAAAGAAGGCCCATGGGGGGGAAAACCCTCAAGGGAATTTTGTGGGGGAGGCTTGGCCGGCCTAGGTGGGCCAAATGGGGCCCACCTAGGGCCGGCGCATCAGTCTTGGCCGAACCAGGCATGTGGGATAGTCCCACATTGCCTGGTTGGCAAGGTTGGCTCCCCCTGGGAGGCTATATAAGAAGGGGCACCCCTGGCCTTTTAATTCACCAATTAATTCCAATTTCTCTCTCGATCTCGTGGTTCCCTTGTCGGAGCCGCGCCGAGTAGAGGAGGGGGATCTCTTCCACCATAGCCCGCTGCCGCGCTGCTGGTGTTCCGGTCCAAGTCTTCCGCTGCTCGTCCTGGACTGGAGCTTCGGAGGCCGTCGTCTCCACCGTATGTGTGTGACGCCCTGCGGGGTGCTGCGCTAGCGGTACTCGGAGGCCTACTTCCTCCACCCGACCTCGGGGTCATCTTCGTCATCTTCGTCGCGCCGAGTTCTCCGCGACCTAGAGGTCGGCTATGTCGTCTTGGTCGTCAACGCTTGTGCGGGAGCGTAATCCCCGCTATTCGGTCTACGAGGGTATGTATTCCGATCTCCGCCGTACTTCTATATCTGCATAGTGTAGATCTTGGCTAGTTTAAGGATATCGTTGCGAGGAAAATTTTTGTTTTCTGCACACGATCCCCTTCAGTGGTATCAGAGCCGATCTATCGTAGATATAGCTGTACGCCGTTAGAACCCGTGTTCTACACGGGGGCACCGTTCCTGTTATTTGCTACCCTCTAGCGTGCACTTGTGATTCCAGCGGCATCGAGTTGATGAAGCGGCCCGGACCGACTTTACGCGTACGCTTACGCGAGACTGGTTCCACTACTGACATACGGCTTGTACCGTATCTGTGGCTGGCGGGTGCCTGTTTCTCTCTCTTTAGTTGGCTTTGCATTTTCAATGGAGGGCCCGAAAGGGATGCTTAAACATGCAATTATTGGATCATTGTTGTGGTCATAAGGTTCGTAGGTATGAAGCGGTTCTATTTACAAAAGCCCCGAGCCACGTAAAATATGCAAAAGATAAAGTAGAAGCATCTAACTTTATTTTGCAGGGGCTATGTGATATGGTCAAGGTAGGTTTATTAAATTGTTTATAAACTGCGGGCGCCGAGAAGACCATGGCGCAATGGACTATATCACATTGCATTATATTTGATGTTTTGTGTGCATCTTATATTGTGTGATTGTGTGTATAGTATACATTAGTTACACGGCGGTAGCTATATAAGATGATCCCTTCAAAATACCACTAGTGTTCTCCCTCCAACGCGCACCACCAAGAAAGTTCTACGTTATGAGGCAGGCCGTGATGATCGGGTGTCAGACATATCTTCGTTCGCATACGGTGGGTGTGAGCCATGTTGCACAAGCGTCAGCGTGGAGGTTTTTGGTGGCGAGCCTAGCATATTCAGAAATATGGCCTCGGAACAGGGAGACCGAAAGGTCGAGCACGAGTCACAAAATTGGTGTGGCGGACTTTTGTCTACTCTTGAAGTTGTGCCGCCGGCTCTGATGATGAGGGGTGGTGCAATGGATGGGGGTCGTGTAATCGCTTAAACGACCAGGAGGGATGTTCGTTTGAGTGGGAGTTCGGATAGTTGTTTTCTAAAATACTAGAACTCAGAATATAATGAATAGAGTCTGTATTGCAAAACTTTGTAGATATTAACCATTGTGATAGCATCTTTTCAAATTAGGCGCATTCCTGCGATTGAGAAACTTAAAAGGTTGGGTCAAAACTTCATAGTTTTATACTTTAGCTTGAGGATACTCCTTGTTTAAACCGTTAGCTCTTTGTGTTACAATACCCGCTAGGAGATAAACCCGGAGATTCCGCTAACAAAAGATAAATTTGATTATCGGATTTTGTGCGGATGATATCATCATAGTCCAGTGTATGCTATGATCTCTGCCATAAAGAACCAACGGTGGGTACGAGTTTTTAGATCGCGAACATATGATATGGTCGCTAAACTCGGAGTTCCCCAAACGTTGGGTTGATGAAGTTTATCAGTACGTTGACTGATTGTCTTCTCAACCAAGATGGAAGAGAATAGAAACATTGAGGGAGCACGTGGCGGTCATACTTAATGACATATGTTCATGATTAATGAACATTGAGACGCCTCGCTCAGCTCAATCACTGGATGACAGACATCGTTGCCAAGTGCAAATCCTGTGTCATAGACTATGTCATGCAAGGGGAATCATTCACCTTCATGGTTCTTGATTACGGTGGAAGTATCAAGAAAATGAAACAGATCGCCGGAAGTCATCAATGATGATGGTGTATATATGATATACATGTTATGAATGTTTTAGCTAAGCAAGTACTCGCAGTAGTGACTAAGTTTTGGACTAGTCATGTTTTGTGAAAAACCAGGTTTACTGCTTGAGTAGCTTAAAAGGATGAGGCGACATTGCGTGTTGATAATGGCAATCAAGTTGTTGTGATGGCCATAGACACTCTCCCTCTAGATCTACCATTTGGGTAAATTCTTTATGATCGGGTGTTGGTATGATCGTTACAAGTGTGTCTCCTCTAGCGAGACACTTGTTCATACATGATAGTGACAAATTGGTGTCCTATATTTATGAAGTAATTATCATATGCCGATTTGAATTTAGATGGTAGAAGCTCCCACATTCATAATATTAATGCCAAAGGATACAAACTTAATAAAGACACCACATATGTGTGGCACTACCGTTTAGTCATGTCAATGTTATAGTCAATGCATTAGCTCCACACCGGATGGACCTACAAGTCCTAAGATTTGATCTTTTGACAGTTGCAAAATAACTGTGACACCGTTTTCGGAAAACGGGCATATAACTTATTGATAGTCATACATAGAGATGTATGTGGTTCAATAAAGTAATTGACGGGTAGTGGAGACCTTTATTTCGTGAACTTCACTGAACGTTTTTGAGTATAGCTTGTTGAGAATCGTGCATGTGGGTGCATGTGAATCAATGAAGTACTTTGACGTGTAGTGGAAGTCTTTATTTCATATACTTCATGAATATTCCGAGTAGATATATGGATATCCACTCCGGGGAATGTTAGTCTGAAATTTTGATTCGATCAAACGAAGTTCAGAATGAAGTAGGAAATAAACTTAACAAGAAAATCGAATTCCCGTGATGCAAATCGAGAAAATAAAGATTTGAGTTATAATGTTGGCACATCATTGGAAGACTTGTGAGAAGAGTTCCACAAATTACGTCGCATGGAACACCATAGTGTTATGGTGTGTTAGGACGTCGTAATGGCACCCTATCGGATAGTGTGTGGTAAATAAATCTCTTACCGAATTATTGTGATCATTAGAGTCATATGGTAGAAACGTAAACACTCACGTTAGCAAATAGGTAAACCATTTGAATCCATGGAGACAATACCATATGAGTAATGGTGTGGCTTTTAGCCTGGATTGTCGTTTCAGCAATTTAGTGTTTCGATGTAATCGAACCTAAAATGGATTAATCTTTGTAGTATACCCTACCTAAAGAGTTAGTTGGGTACATGTCTCACGACATAGGCAAAATCTTTGCCGGGATATACCTTGCGAAAGAAATAGTTTCTTGTCCGAGGGTATAAGTGAGAAAGAAAATAGAGCAAGAGGAAGTTGGTGAACTTCCTCTCCAGACATCAGAGTGGCGCAATCGAAAGTGTTTTCGGTGTCAGGCTCCACTGTAACATACCAAATTTCTTAAAAATTTAAAACTTTGCATTCATGCATCATGCATCATAAAAGTATGGCATTGAAATCACATAAAGAGTAAATTGAATTTTAATTATAAGTTTAAATAAAGTTGTGGTCAATAAAGAGGTCTATTTGAGCTCCTTATAAAAATATGTATTTTATTATTTTATTTATTTAGCAAAATGATATCAAAAAGTTATAAATTAAATTAGCTTTTCAAAACATATTTTTATGAATTTTTCTGAAATGTTTTGATAAGTTTTAAAAATCAAATTGTTTGGAAAAGGGTTTAAACAGAAGAAAAAAAATGTGTTCGGGCTAGCTGGGCCGAGCCCCTCTGCTATCTGCCGCGCGCGCACGAAGTAACGGCCCAGCAACCAGCCCACCTCCCTCCCTCTCTCACTGCCAGACGGGGCCCACTTGTCATCTTCATCGTCGTGAAGAACACGAACTCCACCGAAACCTAGATTGTTGCGGATCGAAATCCGTTGGGAAATCGCGAGTAAATAGCTCCCCTCCTCCCCCATATAAACCCCCTCTCCGCCGCCTCCTCCCGAACCCCAAAACCCTAAAAGATTGCCCCCGGGCTGCTCGGAAACCGTCCGCCGCCGTCCGCCGCCGTTCGCCGCCGTAAGCTTCTGATTCCGGTGGCTACAGACGACCTCGAGCCCCCCCTCTCGTTATTTCTTTTTACTTTCTCCGTGCGCATCTCTGGGACACCTTTTAATCTCCTCGTTCGCAGCGGTTCGTCACCTCCGTCCGCAACCGAAGAACACCGCCGCGGTCCTCATCTTCGACGGAGTCTTGGGAGAAGAAGAGGAAGCCCGAGGACCCCCAGCTGCGCCATCGCCTCCGTCTCGATCTCGTCTCCGTCGTGGTATGAGCGTCCCCCTCCCCTTAGCCGTAGAACGCGAAGGCGAGCGACGCCGGCCATGGCGCCGCCGCGGGCACGAGTTCGCCGGCGAACCGCGCCGCCCGTCCGTCCCCTTTTGATCCAGGCCGTCGGATCTAGATCCAATGGATCTAGATCGGATTGATCTGGAGCGTTCGTTTTAAAGTAGATCGGACGGTTCGCGTTCGCGATCCGCGCCGAACCGGTATCGGCCAATCGGAGAGCACCGCGTGGCGTTTTTATTTTCTAATTCGGCTGAGAAATTGTTTTAAAAACAGAAAACAACACAAACTTACAAAATCCATAACTTTTGATCTGTTCATCCAAATTTGATGAATTTTATATCCACGTGAAGCTCTGCTCGTGTAGTTTAGTATGGTTTCATTAGTTTATCCTTTTAGTGTATATTAAATTGCGGGATTTAATTGTTTAGCTTTCGGATAATTAAATCTATAATTTAATTAATAAAATTTCTTTCCAAATAAATCCAATTGATTTAGAGATTTATTAATGCCCTCTGTCCAGAGAGTGCAACCTGAGATTTATTTATAACTTCTCATAATATAATTAAGGAAATTGGTTTTAGAACTTAAAACTACTATTATGCTCAATATTTTAAATGATTAAATAAAATAGTAAAATATGGATCATTGTATTTCATGCATGAATAACAGAGAAATTAAAATAGTAATTATTTGGTCTTGTTAAGTTCATTGCATATTAAGCATGCATACATATTTTGTCTTGATATTTTAAGTGTTATGCTTGTGTGTTTATTTAGTTGTATTGTTTGTCTCTAGATTGTGAAGAGGAGGAAGACCCTTGTGATTGTTATTCTTGCTGTGTGTGTTCCTCTTGCTACCAAGGCAAGTGACATTCATAATCTATCCTATGTTTTCTATATGCATTATTACTAAATTTTGAGTAGTATGCATGATAGGGAAATTTTGAACTATCTTATAATGCTAAGTTAGTTTACACTTTGAAAATATCCTAGTAGTGTGTAGCCATCCCTCTCCATGCAGCCACCAAAAGTTTTATTAGATGCTTAGCTATGCTATAAAAGTGTTTACTTATCATGTTATAGAAATATTGCTAAGTGTTAAAACTTTGAATGCACACCTGGGTGGAATTGGTTGCTTGGTTTATGTTGACTGGCTTTTGGGACCATGCTTGTGGTTGTCTTTGCCTAGGATGAATCTCTATTCTACTTAGGGCCATGAGTATGGTGGTTGTCACCCAGAAGTGCACTTGTGGACGGCCACCCAGGAACAAAGAGATTACTAAGTCCCTCCAAGTTTAGAAGCTTCCCGTGCAGCCTTCTGACAATGGGCTCTGTCTAGAACTACTAAGTTGTGAGAGTGCAACCTGTCAGCTTGACAAGCAGATGTAGATTTGATAGGTGGAAGGGGTCTTGCTAGAATGGTTGTATTCTTCTTCTGAAAGTTCTTGTCTCAATTCTCTCCTTTCCTTAATGCACTCCGCGTGTATAGGATGTCTGGGTTAATTGAGTCTTAAGGTGAAAGTGCACAACCTCTGCAGAGTCGACAAACTGAGTACTCAGCCGTGTCCCCGGTGATGGACTACTTCGAGCAACTGGACAAGGATGGACAGAAGAATCTCATCATAGTTTTCATAAAGTAAAATTTGACTAAGGAAAGAATTGTTGGTGCACTTGGGCTTCATCCCTTGGTGCCAAGTCTTTGAGAAACAAAAGTGTTTTACAAGAGATAGGAGAAAACTGGCTTTCTGCAAAATAGCCTACAAACTCCACCAAGCCAAATATGCATATAGAATTAGACTTGTCATAATTTATCCACCATAGTCACTTGCCAATACTTCATTGTATTGACCTCCTACGGGGGCTGCATATTCAAATGTGCAGGTAATTCTGATGAGGAGTAAGTTTGGACTCGATTCTACACCCAACATGTCTGCTTGTGGCGTATGCTAGAAGAGGAGGCCCATTGCTTTTATTTTCGTTGTGAACTCTGAATATTTTAGCTAGTCTTCATGACTATGCACTTTGTAATAAAGCTATACTTGGCTATTTTTGGATCTCGTTGTAGTATTTTGATACTTATGCAATTATACTATATATTTTGTACTGTGGTGCTGGCAGTGATCCAGGGACTAGCACATAACACAGGTGTTCCATCTTTATTTAAAAGATGGGGCGCTACAAAATGGTATCAGAGCAAAAGTGTTGCCTGTAGGTTCGAGCCCTTAGGATTGGTTAAGCCTCTTTTTGATCATAGTATTACCATCTTTGAAGTATGTTGGATCCTAGCGGCATAGTGGGATGAAGCGGCCCGGGACTAACCTTACATGTCCGCGTACATGAGACCTGTTCCACAATTATAAGTGGCTGGCCGGGTGTCTGTCTCTCTCACTATAGTGAATGTCCGACTTACAAAGAGTTGATAATAGTGTTGATCACCTGTTAGAAAAGAACTCCTTTTTCTCTAAGTACTTAAGTACACCACAATTAGTATATCTTACCTTTGTCTTGTTTTAATAAACTCTACCTTTATCACTTAAGGATGTCGTTCTTCATGTATCAAACCGCGGAGGACTTCAAGGACATGCGCTTTGGAAGATATCTTCTAGAGTTGGTAGAACTGTTGGCACTTCCAATACCCATCATCAAGGCAAGCCAACCGAAGCACTTCAACAAAGAAGACTTATGGGGAATTCGCCTTTACCAACAAGGGCGCCAGACTGAACCCAAGACCGAAGACATTCAGTACAAGTCGATTAGTGACTCCTTGGAGAAAGGGCTGAAACTCGTCACGCAGGAGCTAATAGGACGTCTTTGCTTGCAATTCCAGGAAGAGTTAAAAGACCACTACTTTTCTCACCTTGGACAACGTGACGAACATGGGATTCCTTATCTTGTTAGCGAGGAAGATAAAAACAAACCAGAACCTTTGTACCCATATCTCCAAGACTTAGAACTTCACCTCTGGCAACTCGAAGAGGATAGGCGCAACGAGCTGTTGAAGAATGATGAAATAATGGCACAAGTCAAGGAGACCCAAAAGAAGATCGAAGCCCAAGAAGAGGTGGCCAACGCTCAAGAGGGGAAGTTCCGAGATCAAGAGAAGAAGTTCCAAAATCAAGAAAAGAGAATTAGAGACAAGAACAAGGAGATCAAGACCTTGAAGGATGAAATTCTGAGCAACGACGTCGAGTTTGAAGCTGATCGAGATTTGATCGAGACTCTACGCCGTGAGAAGAGAATGCTGCAAGAGAAGATTGAAGTACTGGAGAAGGAAGCAATCGAGACTCTGCACCGGGAGACGACAAAGTTACAGGAGAAGAACGAGGCCTTGGAGAAGGAGGTGAATGACTACAAGGAGATCCTTACGAAGGAAGGCATCACCATCGAGGAAGTCGAAGAAGATGAAGGAGACGTTATGGACGAAGTTTAGACTTAGTAGTTGGACCACCATATTCTCCCTTGTTTAGTTCGTCGTTCTTTTAAAACATTGATCTCCAACTTGTGGTGTGACAATGATAGAATGTTTGGTTTGCAGACTCTGTGGTTTATTAAATCAACTTAGATTATTTGTTTCGTTTTGCTAAGTAGATTTTTTCTTTTCAAGTTGTCTTATGAGTGTTGATTGTGTTGACTTGGTTGCTTTGTGCATGGGTAGGATTTTTTCTTCTCTTAGTTCTGTCTATCTTTCACTTATCTATGCTGAAAAACCCTACAGATGCCTCCTCGTCGTGATACCAACAACGACGATGTCATGCAACAACTGATGGCCGCTCAAGCTCAGTTGATGAATATGCTGACTCAATTCATTGCGGCAACAAACAACAACAACAACAACAACAACCGCAACAACAACAACCCGCCACATCCACCACCACCCCCAGTGGACAGACTTGCTAGATTCCTAAGGCTTAGGCCTAATAAGTTCTCCTCTGCTACTGAACCAATAGTGGCGGATGATTGGCTCCGTTCAGTCAACAAGGACTTAGTAACTTGTGAATGTTCTGAGGCAGAAAAAGTGAGGTTCACTGCACATCTGTTGGAAGGACCCGCAGCATTGTGGTGGGAGAATTATCAAGTGACTCATCCCTTGGATGGCATGACTTGGGATGCGTTCAAGGAAGGTTTCCGGAATGCTCACATCTCCTCAGGTATAATGAACCTGAAGAAGGAGGAATTTCGCAGCTTGAGGCAAGGAGGTAGAACTCTGAAGGAGTATATGGATGACTTCTGTATGCTATCAAGGTATGCGCTAGAGGACATTGACACTGATGCAAAGAGGAAGGAAAAGTTCCTCAATGGACTTAAGGGAGAACTGAAGATACCTTTGTCTGTGGCATATACTCCAAACTATCAAGCTCTGCTGGATCAAGCTATCACCCTGGACAACAACATAAGAAAGGAAGAGAATAGGAAGAGGAAGTTCAGTGCAAGTAAGGTTCATTCTGAAGGGACATATAAGAAACAACACACCTCTGAAGTCAGTAGCCATAAACCCTGGAATCACTCCAACACTGGTAGTGGCCAAAAACATCATGGTCATAACCACAATGGAGGATACAAAGGAAATAATGGAGGATACAATGGAAATAATGGTGGATCCAGGGGGAAACCATCATCATGGCCATAATCATGGGAATGGAAATCACCGTCCTAACTATGAAGGGAAGAAAGACTTGTCTAATGTGACCTGCTTCAAGTGCAAGAAGACAGGACATTATGCAACTGAATGCCCAAAGAAGAAAGCTGATGAAAATTCCAAGCCCAATCCTTTCCAGAAGGGACAAGTGAACCACATCAATGTGGAAGAAGTTCATGATGAACCTGATGCTGTGATTGGTACGTTCTTGCTCAACTCCTTTCCAGCATTAGTTTTATTTGATACTGGAGCATCTCATTCATTCATATCAAGAGCTTTTGTTAACAAACATGGGTTAGCTGAGGAAAGTCTAGGAAAACCTATTAGGGTAAGTTCACCTGGAGGAGAGATGATAGTAAATTCCGGGTGTAGGCAGTTAGACTTGCAAATCGTAAAACACACCTTCCCAACAGACTTAGTCATCCTAGAAACCCAAGGATTGGATGTTATCATCGGAATGGATTGGATGACTCGTTTTGAAGGAATCATAGATTGTGCAAATACACCACCCCAGAGAAAAGGAAGATTAAGTTCAGATCAACTTTCGAACTTAAGAAGGTTAGGCTAAATTCTCTTAAGGGGGTTAGCCTTGGTGATGTGCTTATTGTCAAGGAATACCCGGATGTTTTTCCTGAGGAACTACCGGGAATGCCACCCGATAGAGATGTAGAGTTTCTCATAGAACTGAAGCCGGGAACATGACCAATAGCTAAAAGACCTTATCCTATGGCCGTCGATGAATTGAAAGAGCTCAAGAAGCAATTAGAGGAACATATCCAGAAAGGATTCATTCGTCCAAGTTCATCGCCATGGGCAGCACCAGTCTTATTTGTTAAAAAGAAGGATCAAACCCAGAGGCTAGTCACGGATTATAGAGATATAAACGAGCAAACTATCAAAAACAAGTACCCGTTACCCAAGATAAATGAACTATTTGATCAACTGGAAGGTGCTTGTGTTTTCTCGAAGATCGATCTTCGATCGGGGTACCTCCAAATGAAAGTTAGAGAAATGGATATACCCAAAACTGCATTTGTTACGAGATATGGCTCTTATGAGTACACAGTAATGCCTTTTGGATTAACCAATGCACCAGCCTATTTCATGAATATGATGAATAAAGTGTTCATGGATTTTCTGGATAAGTTTGTGGTAGTGTTCATAGATGATATTCTAATCTACTCCAAGAGTCACAAAGAACATGAAGAGCACTTGCGTCTGGTATTGCAGAGACTACGTGAACATAAGTTGTATGCCAAGTACAGCAAGTGTGAGTTTTGGTTAGAACAAGTCGGATTTTTAGGCCATGTGGTGTCCAAGGAAGGTATAGCAGTGGATCCTGAAAAGGTTTCAGCTGTAACTAATTGGGAACCGCCAAAGAATGTTGGTGAATTACGAAGTTTTCTGGGCCTAGCAGGATACTACCGACGATTCATTGAAAACTTCTCCAAGATTGCCAAGGCCTTGACGGAATTATTAAAGAAGGAGAAGAAATTTGAGTGGACAGAGGCATGCGAAGCCAGTTTTCAGGAGCTGAAGAAACGTCTGGTTTCAGCCCCAGTTCTATGCTTACCTGATTTGGAGAAGGAATTCCAAGTATACTGTGATGCTTCACGCCAAGGCTTGGGAAGTGTGTTGATGCAGGAAGGCAGAGTGGCATCTTAAGCCTCTAGAGAACTCAAGAAACATGAAGCAAATTATCCAACACATGATCTCGAGTTAGCATCAGTAGTGCATGCCCTGAAAACTTGGAGACCCTACCTGATGGGAAAAAGATGTGAGGTATTCACGGACCACAAAAGTTTGAAGTACATATTTACACAGAAGGAATTGAATATGAGACAAAGAAGATGGCTGGAACTTATTAAAGATTATGATCTAAGCCTTCAATACCATCCGGGAAAAGCTAATGTGGTAGCAGATGCTCTGAGTCGTAAGGTGTATGTGAATGGCCTTACAGCAGGAGAATTACCCGAGGATTTATGCAAGGCATTCAAGGACCTCAGATTGGAAGTAGTACCTGAAGGGTTTGTAACCTCATTAGTTGTACAGCCCACTTTGATGGACAAGATACGTGAAGCTCAGAAAGGAGACAATGAAATAGAAGAGATCAAAGTCAATTTAAGAGCTGGAAAAGCTAAAGGATTTCATGAGGATGAGCAGGGGATTTTGTGGTTTGAAAAACGTGTATGTGTGGTCAATGACCCTGATATTAGGAAGTTAATTCTGCAAGAAGCTCATGAAACACCTTATTCAATTCATCCGGGAAATACCAAGATGTATATGGATGTGAAAGAGAGATTTTGGTGGAATAATCTGAAGAGAGAAATAGCAGAATACATCGCTAAGTGTGATGTATGTAGTCGAGTAAAGGCAGAACATCAGAAACCAGCAGGACTCTTACAACCCTTGAAAGTACCGGATTGGAAGTGGGATTCCATTGGGATGGACTTCATCACTGGATTACCAAGGACCAGATCGGGTTATGATTCTATTTGGGTTATTGTTTGTCGCCTAACCAAAATAGCTCACTTCATACTCGTGAAGACCACTTATACTAGTGCAAAGCTAGCCGATATTTACATGAAGAGAATTGTGTGCCTTCACGGCGTCCCTAAGAGTATCGTGTCTGATAGGGGGACCCAGTTCACTTCTTATTTCTGGAAGCAGTTGCACGAATCTTTGGGAACCAGATTGGAATTCAGTACGGCTTTCCACCCGCAAACAGATGGTCAGACTGAAAGAGTGAATCAGATTTTAGAAGATATGTTAAGAGCCTGTGCGCTCGACTATGGATCTAGTTGGGATGATAATTTTCCATACGCTGAGTTCTCCTACAACAATAGTTACCAAGCCAGCATTGAGATGGCACCGTTTGAAGCCTTATATGGAAAGAAATGCACAACCCCACTGTTGTGGAGTGGTGTAGGAGAACGGAGTTTCTTTGGGCCTGATATAATACAGGATGCTGAAAATAAAGTCAGGCTGATTAAGGACAGATTGAAAATAGCACAGTCACGCCAGAAAAGCTATGCAGATTCCAAGCGTAGAGAAGTCACCTATGAAGTGGGTGATAGAACCTATTTAAGGGTGTCACTACTTCGGGGTGTGAAAAGGTTTTGAATCAAAGGAAAGTTAGCACCTCGATTCATTGGACCATTCAAAATTCTTTCTCGCAAAGGTGAAGTGGCATATGAGTTAGAGCTACCTGAAGTGTTGTCTGTTGTTCATAATGTGTTCCATGTCAGTCAGTTGAAGAAATGTCATCCCGAGATGATGGGAGTTCCCTTAAAGGATATTGTACCCCTCGAGGAGGTACAATTGGAGAGTGACCTGACATACGAAGAGAAGCCCATCAAGATATTACAGACAGCAGAAAGAGTCACCCGTACCAAAACCATCAGGTTTTGCAAGGTCCAGTGGAATCATCACACCGAGGACGAAGCCACCTGGGAACGAGAGGATGACCTCCGAGAAGACCACCCACACCTATTTGCTGACCTTTCCGAAGCTTGAGGGCGAGCTTCTTCTTAAGGGGGTTAGTCTGTAACATCCCAAATTTCTAAAAAATTTAAAACTTTGCATTCATGCATCATGCATCATAAAAGTATGGCATTGAAATCACATAAAGAGTAAATTGAATTTTAATTATAAGTTTAAATAAAGTTGTGGTCAATAAAGAGGTCTATTTGAGCTCCTTATAAAAATATGTATTTTATTATTTTATTTATTTAGCAAAATGATATCAAAAAGTTATAAATTAAATTAGCTTTTCAAAACATATTTTTATGAATTTTTCTGAAATGTTTTGATAAGTTTTAAAAATCAAATTGTTTGGAAAAGGGTTTAAACAGAAGAAAAAAAATGTGTTCGGGCTAGCTGGGCCGAGCCCCTCTGCTATCTGCCGCGCGCGCACGAAGTAACGGCCCAGCAACCAGCCCACCTCCCTCCCTCTCTCACTGCCAGACGGGGCCCACTCGTCATCTTCATCATCGTGAAGAACACGAATTCCACCGAAACCTAGATTGTTGCGGATCGAAATCCGTTGGGAAATCGCGAGTAAATAGCTCCCCTCCTCCCCCATATAAACCCCCTCTCCGCCGCCTCCTCCCGAATCCCAAAACCCTAAAAGATTGCCCCCGGGCTGCTCGGAAACCGTCCGCCGCCGTCCGCCGCCGTTCGCCGCCGTAAGCTTCTGATTCCGGTGGCTACAGACGACCTCGAGCCCCCCCTCTCGTTATTTCTTTTTACTTTCTCCGTGCGCATCTCTGGGACACCTTTTAATCTCCTCGTTCGCAGCGGTTCGTCACCTCCGTCCGCAACCGAAGAACACCGCCGCGGTCCTCATCTTCGACGGAGTCTTGGGAGAAGAAGAGGAAGCCCGAGGACCCCCAGCTGCGCCATCGCCTCCGTCTCGATCTCGTCTCCGTTGTGGTATGAGCCTCCCCCTCCCCTTAGCCGTAGAACGCGAAGGCGAGCGACGCCGGCCATGGCGCCGCCGCGGGCACGAGTTCGCCGGCGAACCGCGCCGCCCGTCCGTCCCCTTTTGATCCAGGCCGTCGGATCTAGATCCAATGGATCTAGATCGGATTGATCTGGAGCGTTCGTTTTAAAGTAGATCGGACGGTTCGCGTTCGCGATCCGCGCCGAACCGGTATCGGCCAATCGGAGAGCACCGCGTGGCGTTTTTATTTTCTAATTCGGCTGAGAAATTGTTTTAAAAACAGAAAACAACACAAACTTACAAAATCCATAACTTTTGATCTGTTCATCCAAATTTGATGAATTTTATATCCACGTGAAGCTCTGCTCGTGTAGTTTAGTATGGTTTCATTAGTTTATCCTTTTAGTGTATATTAAATTGAGGGATTTAATTGTTTAGCTTTCGGATAATTAAATCTATAATTTAATTAATAAAATTTCTTTCCAAATAAATCCAATTGATTTAGAGATTTATTAATGCCCTCTGTCCAGAGAGTGCAACCTGAGATTTATTAAACTTCTCATAATATAATTAAGGAAATTGGTTTTAGAACTTAAAACTACTATTATGCTCAATATTTTAAATGATTAAATAAAATAGTAAAATATGGATCATTGTATTTCATGCATGAATAACAGAGAAATTAAAATAGTAATTATTTGGTCTTGTTAAGTTCATTGCATATTAAGCATGCATACATATTTTTGTCTTGATATTTTAAGTGTTATGCTTGTGTGTTTATTTAGTTGTATTGTTTGTCTCTAGATTGTGAAAAGGAGGAAGACCCTTGTGATTGTTATTCTTGCTGTGCGTGTTCCTCTTGCTACCAAGGCAAGTGACATTCATAATCTATCCTATGTTTTCTATATGCATTAGTAGTAAATTTTTGAGTAGTATGCATGATAGGGAAATTTTGAACTATCTTATAATGCTAAGTTAGTTTACACTTTGAAAATATCCTAGTAGTGTGTAGCCATCCCTCTCCATGCAGCCACCAAAAGTTCTATTAGATGCTTAGCTATGCTATAAAAGTGTTTACTTATCATGTTATAGAAATTTTGCTAAGTGTTAAAACTTTGAATGCACACCTGGGTGGAATTGGTTGCTTGGTTTATGTTGAGTGTCTTTTGGGACCATGCTTGTGGTTGTCTTTGCCTGGGATGAATCTCTATTCTACTTAGGGCCATGAGTATGGTGGTTGTCACCCAGAAGTGCACTTGTGGACGGCCACCCAGGAACAAAGAGATTACTAAGTCCCTCCAAGTTTAGAAGCTTCCCGTGCAGCCTTCTGACAATGGGCTCTGTCTAGAACTACTAAGTTGTGAGAGTGCAACCTGTCAGCTTGACAAGCAGATGTAGAGTTGATAGGTGGAACGGGTCTTGCTAGTATGGTTGTATTCTTCTTCTGAAAGTTCTTGTCTCAATTCTCTCCTTTCCTTAATGCACTCCGCGTGTATAGGATGTCTGGGTTAATTGAGTCTTAAGGTGAAAGTGCACAACCTCTGCAGAGTCGACAAACTGAGTACTCAGCCGTGTCCCCGGTGATGGACTACTTCGAGCAACTGGACAAGGATGGACGGAAGAATCTCATCATAGTTTTCATAAAGTAAAATTTGACTAAGGAAAGAATTGTTGGTGCACTTAAGCTTCATCCCTTGGTGCCAAGTCTTTGAGAAACAAAAGTGTTTTACAAAAGATAGGAGAAAACTGGCTTTCTGCAAAATAGCCTACAAACTCCACCAAGCCAAATATGCATATAGAATTAGACTTGTCATAATTTATCCACCATAGTCACTTGCCAATACTTCATTGTATTGACCTCCTACGGGGGCTGCATATTCAAATGTGCAGCTAATTCTGATGAGGAGTAAGTTTGGACTCGATTCTACACCCAACATGTCTGCTTGTGGCGTATGCTAGAAGAGGAGGCCCATTGCTTTTATTTTCGTTGTGAACTCTGAATATTTTAGCTAGTCTTCATGACTATGCACTTCGTAATAAAGCTATACTTGGCTATTTTTGGATCTCGTTGTAGTATTTTGATACTTATGCAATGATACTATATTGTAACATCCCAATACTTTGGAATGTTTAAAAATCACAAAAATTTAAAACTTTTGTTTTGATTAAAATAAAATATTAAAATGCATAAGGGAACCAACTATAAAAGACTTCAAGCATCATGAAAAGATTTAATATTTTAAATATCTCAGTTCATCATTTCTTCCAAAAGTTGTTTCAAGATAAACAATTTATTATCCATTGTAGTTATTAAACCTCAACATGAAATTTGACAAATGTTTTACAAAATTTCAAACCATTTCATTATAATAAAAAAAATTCAACATAAGTATTAGATTTCAACCACTTACCCATAGCTATTCATAAATTAAAATAATATTTACAGGTGTTCTTTTAAACAAATTAAAACACGATCTATTTGCCAAATGGTTTTTCATTATTTCAACTAAGTTCAAAAACATAGTGTTGAAATTTCAACCCATGGTTTATAACTTTAACAACTTCATATATTTTATAATAAATGGATTATCCAAATAAACATTTCATTAGCTTAAAATGATTTTCACTTATTTTCAAAACATAAAATGATTTTCATGAATATATATTCTCTATATAAGAAAAGAATTTAATCTAAAATCTATTATAAAGATATGTTATAAAGTTTTCAAATGAATTATCATATTATGAAACTTAATGGTGCACAAAATAATTTGAATTAAAAAAATGATTACATTACATTTTCTCCTTTCATTACAAATAGTTGTAATATGTTATTTAATAATATATTAAAGGTAAAATCTATTTAATATTGGAATATGAGTTTAAATAACTTAAATTCAAACATATTTTGAATATGGGTATCTTACAAATTTATTCATCCAAAAGAAAATTTAATTAAATATAATTTCAGATTTGACTTTAAGTGTCAAACTTGTATTTAATGAATATTACAAAATATTAATTTTCAAACTTATTCAAAACATGCCCACTAATGTTATAAAACATAGATATGAATTTTACAAATTTTTAGAAATTTATTTGACTTCTTTTGGACATTTAAATCAAAAGATATAATTAAAATCAAAAAATCAGAAAAGGAAAAACCGATGACGTCAGCGATGACGTCACCTTTTCTTCCTCCTCCGGCCAAGAAATCCGCTTCCGTTTTCATTCCCAAATCCGGCGTGATTGTCGCGTTTTTGGTTTTCCCCGTTCGGCCTATAAAACCTCCGCACCCTCCTCTTCGTTTTTCCCCAAAAACCCTAACCTAATACGCCTCCAGTCTGCCGCGAGAGCTCGCCGGAGTTGCACGGCCGCCGTCGCGTTTTTCTTCGATTCCGGCGGTGTAACCGAACACCCGAGCCCGTACTCACCTCCTTTCTCTAGCCCATGCCGAGACGCACCTTCCTGAACTTTTTCTCTGCCTCTCTCCGCAGCCAGAGCGTGCGGGCCGTGCTCGATGAGGTCGCCGGAGCAGCCACGGCTCCGCCCGAGCAATACCTGCCGCTCCCGGACGCGTGCGTGGTCGACTGCGCGGCCACCTTCTTCGTCGCGACTCTACGCAACTCTTCGTCGTCTCCTCGAAGCCGGGGACGCACCGCAGCGCCGTCGCCGTCCGTGCCAAGCTGCCGCGCCGCCACCACCATCAACTCCGGCCACCGGCGCCGCCAGGTATTTTTCGACGCTCCCAGATCCGTCCGATCTAAAACGTGTGGCCCCGATTAGATCGCTTCGCACGAATCGGTACGGATGAGTCAGATCCGTCCGATCTGGATCTGACGATCCAGATCGACTGGAGCCGAGCCGAGCCACGACTTAAGCCGAGCCAAGCCGAGCCCAGCCAATCACAGTGCGCCACGTGGCCGGCCTTTTTCTGTTTTATTTCCGAATAGAATTAAATTGGCTGTTTTGCAGAAAAGCCCCTGCCACTTAGAATTATCATAACTTTTTAACCCTTGACCCAAATTGGACAAATTTTATATCAAATTGAAGCCCTCGACAAGTAGAATCTGCTGGAACTTTTAAATTTCAAATTTGACCTAGTTTAAAATATTCAAATTTCAAATGGTGAATTTGAGTATTTTTGTAATAACTTTAAATCAGTAAATTCAAAAATTGCAAATAAAATTGTTTTAGACACTTTATAAAATGTGTAATGTGTTGCATCTATTATAAAATAATTTTGAGAATTATTTTGATGACTAAATTGTTGTATGTTTATTTTGAATAGTATGACTATTTTGGACATAACTATAAATAGAAATACTATTTTGATTTAATCCAATTACTATACATTTAATTAAAAGCCCTCTGTCTATTTAATCCCATTTATAAAAAATTTGTTATAAATAATGCTTGAATAATTTAAAATGAATTTAAAGATCAAGAGACTTGATTTGATTTATTCTAGCACATTATAAAGTTTATTAATTTAAAAATTTATTACCTTGCACCAAAGACATAAATAATTGTCCTAGTCTAGAGAAAGCTCAGAATTCATGTTTATTAATATAATTCATAACATTAATAAGTAAGTTTTGTTTAAAACCTTTTAAATGATTATAGTTCATTTACAAGTGTTTATCAAGGTGATTTAAAACATTATATTATTTAAAATAACTATGTTATTTTAATAATATAAACTTTTAAGTTGGGGATTAAAAATATTTAGATATGAGAAAATTCAGAAATTCTTGATTTTGTTTTTGGTCAAGTTTTATCTTAAACATAACCTTGGGTAAATATAATTAAATATTTATAGTGCTATTAAAGTTATAAACCTTGCTTTTTAAATTTTGATTTACACTTCTGGATATTCCTTTGTGTAAGCTTTTGAAGACCATTCCAATTGAAACTGTGGAAACACCCAGGCAACCTTTTCGAGTTGAAAGATTCGACTCCAGACCATCCCCTGACGAAACCCTAAACCCAAACACATTAATTCTTTTTGTATATTGAATTATGTGACACCTTGATCAAATCCTCTTCTAAGCCTTATTACGCATGTGTGTTTCAATTTAGGTTGTGTTTGTTGAATTGCTTGCTTATTGGATGCCCTTTTACTATATAGTTTGAAACGGGGAGCAACTTTTGACTTGGACAAGAGTGTGTGAGAAACGACAACCTTCTTCAGGCAAGTGACTTCATAAAACACCTACCATTTTATTCTATTGCATATCTAGTGTTTTCAAACAGTATTTGCAAAAGTAGTATGCATGATAGGTTTTTGGGAGATTGTAGTATGCTATGCAAACCTTTTAGGTTTCCCCTTAGAAATTCCAGATTAGACCCCTATTATAATTTAGTGGAAGCAACTGCTGCAAAAATGATTGTTTTATGGTTGATGTGATAAATGAAAATTTCCACTAAATTAATTTAACGCCTGGGTGGATTGGGTCGATCGAGGAGGTTTCAAGTTGAGTGGCTTCTCAGGGCCAAGTGTCATGGTTGTCTTCGCCCAGGATAGTTTCTACTTACTTGGGGCCATGATATGCGGTGTTAACCTGAGTTGCTCACTTGTGGTAGGCCACCCAGGGCTATGAGATTTAAGTTTACGCTGAGTCTAGTTGCTTATCGTGCAACCATTGGTCAATATGGGCTCTGTCTTGATGGAGTAAGTTGATGTGGACCTGGGTCAAGAGATTGATGGTGGTAGAGTTGATAGGATGGTGGTAATCTCTTAGTATGATCATGGGAAAGCAACTTCTGAAAAGTCTCGTCTTTTCCTTCTCACTAAAGGAGTGTAGAGGATAGTTTGGGTTGATTAAGTCTAATGGTGAAAGTGCACACCCTCTCGAGAGTTAAAAACCTAAGATCTTAGCCGTGTCCCCGGCATCGGACAAATTGAGTAACTACACAAGGCTGTGTTCTGAAAATCTCCTCATCTGAAATTTCTAAATAAAACTGTGTTGGATGAACATGGGTAGGAGACATGGACTTGTCTCGAGAATTGTCTCTGAAGGAGAAGATATTTGATTTAAGAAAACTGTTTGTCAAAAGTAGGAGAAAATTTGCTTTGCGCAATAGCCTTGAGCTCCACCAGCCATAATAAGCATATAGTTATAGCTTAATAGAACATTAGGAATTAAAGTCACTTGCCACCACAATTCAATTGTGCTGACCCTTTATAGCTGGGCTGCAACTAAACCTTGCAGAATGTCCGAATGAGGAGTAAGGGGGTCGTCTTCGAGCTACAACCAACATGAATTTCCAGTGGCTTCATGGAGAAAATGTAGCTCCATGCTACTTTTAGGATTGCGTTTGAACTCTGAAATAAAGTGTGAACTATTTATTCAGCTAGCATTTCCGCTATGCTAAGATGTAAGGATATTTGTTTTTGGATCATTTGTCTCGTTCTGTAAGAAATTATGACATTGTACTGTGATATTACATCTTATTGGAGAATGTGAGACTTATGTGATCCAAGTCTTTACATTATTCATATGTGCCATTGCTTTCATAAGCATGGGCACTACAGATGGTATCAGAGCACGAATGTTGCCTGTAGGCTCGAAACCCCTAGGATTGGATAGAAATAGGTTTGGACCCTAGGATTGAAAATCTATTCTATTTACTTTCTATAAACAAATCTTTTCATTTTATCTTCCTCGTACTCTCATCTACAAACAACCTTCTGAAAATACCTTATCTTACTCTAGATGACCATGTTCCTATAGTCTAAGTCTGATTCTACTGCTTCATATGGAAAACCTTCAATCCAACATGAAGTTCTACATGCATGGAAGACCACTGAAGAACCAGGATTCGGCCAATACTTCTAAGATATCCAAGAAAGTTGAACAAGAACTTGAAGCACTCAAGAAAAGGATAGATTAGACCACCTATCCTTTAGAATAACGAGACCTGATGATGTATTGACATATCAAATTGTGGTATGGCCGTACTATCATTGTTGTCTTTCCATGACATCGGTGTGTTTCGTTCGATAAACGATTAGTTCGATTTCTGAAAATAAGTTTGAAAACTTTTCACGTATGTGTGCTTGTGTTTGAACCTTGTTGCTTGATGCTTGTTAGATGTTGTTTGTAATGATCTTTATTGATCTTCGTATATAACTTAGAACATTTTGAGTATCAACAAAACTTTTCTTTTAAGGGTGGTAGCTACCCAGATAATTCAAACCAGTTTCTAAATTCCGGAGATCCAAGTATATCTTTCTTTCTGGCCTCCCAAATCAGAAAAATCGTCCCCTGCCATTTTTCAAGTTTCCATGTCAGAAATTTCATTTCTCAAAACATCTCGAGTTATCAAAATCATTCCAAGCATTTGCCCTTCTTTCTAGCCTCTCCGAATCTCGGGGACGAGATTCCTTTTAAGGGTGGTAGTTTGTAACATCCCAATACTTTGAAATGTTTAAAAATCACAAAAATTTAAAACTTTTGTTTTGATTAAAATAAAATATTAAATGCATAAGGGAACCAACTATAAAAGACTTCAAGCATCATGAAAAGATTTAATATTTCAAATATCTCAGTTCATCATTTCTTCCAAAAGTTGTTTCAAGATAAACAATTTATTATCCATTGTAGTTATTAAACCTCAACATGAAATTTGACAAATGTCTTACAAAATTTCAAACCATTTCATTATAATAAAAAAAATTCAACATAAGTATTAGATTTCAACCACTTACCCATAGCTATTCATAAATTAAAATAATATTTACAGGTGTTATTTTAAACAAATTAAAACACGATCTATTTGCCAAATGGTTTTTCATTATTTCAACTAAGTTCAAAAACATAGTGTTGAAATTTCAACCCATGGTTTATAACTTTAACAACTTCATATATTTTATAATAAATGGATTATCCAAATAAACATTTCATTAGCTTAAAATAATTTTCACTTATTTTCAAAACATATAATGATTTTCATGAATATATATTCTCTATATAAGAAAAGAATTTAATCTAAAATCTATTATAAAGATATGTTATAAAGTTTTCAAATGAATTATCATATTATGAAACTTAATGGTGCACAAAATAATTTGAATTAAAAAAATGATTACATTACATTTTCTCCTTTCATTACAAATAGTTGTAATATGTTATTTAATAATCTATTAAAGCTAAAATCTATTTAATATTGGAATATGAGTTTAAATAACTTAAATTCAAACATATTTAATATAGGATGTTGATAGTATATGGACTTTTATGAGAGAGTAGATATTGAGCAGATTCGATTTGTCGTGAAACAGTTCCGACAGACCACATGAGACTTTGTCTCAAGTGGCGAAGCCTAAATCTATTCTGGGTCGTTTAGCAATTACTATAATTTCAAATGAGAAATTGATAGATGGATGAGAAAACCATGGTTCTTAATAGTGTCATTAAGAATGGTTTGTAATCCTGAGGATGCTAAACATGTATGCAAACTTCGGTGGTCCATTCATGGGCTGAAGCAAGCATATCGGAGCTGGAATCTTCACTTTGATAATGTGATCAAAGGATTTTGGAGTTGTCCAAAATGGTTGAAGAAACCTACACTTGCAAAGAAGTGAGTGGGAGCAAAGTAGCTTTCCTTGATCTTGTATGCGGAAGGCATATTTGAGTGGGAGCTAAGTAGCTTTTCCTTGATCTTATATGCGGAAGGCATATTTGAGTGGGAGCTAGGTGTCATTCGTGATTTGGTATGTAACAACATATTGAATGACACAGATCCTCTAGTAGAGTGTAAAGGATTATTTAAGTTATTAAATTTTCTATGAAATGAAGTTAGGAGTATTAGGCATCCGATTTATAATTGTATAGATCAGAGGGGGCTTAATAACATTAAGTCGGAGTATTTCCTAAGTCAGGATTCTGAAGTGTTTCAGAAAAGGACAAGCGAAGAAAGAGGTTCTTGCTTGTATGACTAGGTAAAAGATTAAGTTAATCTTGACTTTTTCAGTGATAGAAAATGATGTTCGACATTCTCTATGTATCACACATAGAGTCTATCAGGCTGAAAGCTCGACTTGGTGTGACCCGAGTTCTTGGTTGAAGAACAGGTTCTCGAGTGATCCTTGTGTGGATCAATGAACAAACGTTAAGTTTATTCTTCAGTGTCTATGAGAACTGAAGATAGGTTTTCTAGTAAAGGGTAAGAGTGGAATGGCAACTTGCCGTAAAGCGGTTATGATGATGCAAGTTATTACACTGACCCATACGACTAGAAATCTCATATAGGAGATGTCCTTTATTTTGAAGATAGACATGGTTAGTTTGCGAAGTCGCATATGAATGCATTGTCGCATAATCTACATAGGTATAGAAATATATCGCGACTTTAGAAGTAGCAAGTGTGATTGGACTAAGCAATTTTCCGAGCGTAGGTGGTCCCCTTAATAGATCTTTCAGACTTTTAAGGCGCATGCTACGCGAATGCTCGAGTCTCACTCCATCCACTGGGATATATTTCACCGTCATCGTAAGATACGGGATTATGTCAAACTAGGTGACATAGAAGTGTTGCAAAGCACATATAGGTCTCAATGTGTGAGATCTATTGACTGTATTCCTCTTCCACGAGGCGAGCAGGCACCAAGATGCTATGGGTGTTGAGCTTTGACCAAGTTGTAAACTAGATTAAGTGTTACTCTAGTGCAAGTGGGAGACTGAAGGGAATATGCCCTAGAGGCACTTAATAAACATAGTTTATTGGCAATATCCCAATCGTTCATTATATGTTTTACACCATGCTATAACTGTATTAAGCGAAAACATTAATACAGGTGTGGTAGATAAACAACCAGGTCCCTAGTAGCCTCTACTAAGACTAGTTTCGTTGCGCGATTGATGATCGAGGTTTTCCGATCATAGGGCATGGCGCCGGTCGGCAACGGAAGTCATATCGTTAGGTGTAACGATGTGATGGACATACCCAGTATTTGTAGGACATAGTCGTTACGCCTTAAGACCGTGAGATCAACTCTTATTGTTATCCCTGGAAGATACTTTGATTGCACCAAACGTTGCATCTTATCTAGTGTGACAATATCGGTGATACTTTTGGGTATCGGAAAGGGGCAGTTGAGACGAGGGGTCAACATCGGGATTTGTTAGTCCGCATAGCCGGATAGATACTCTAGGGCCCACTCGGTGAGATTATGGCAAATGAGTTTGCAAACATGTGACTAGGTCACCAGCTGACATAATATCATAGACGAGTAGAAGATAGCGATGTCGGTAAAGAGATCATGCTAGGTGTGGAGATATCTGAGAATGATTCTCGGACACGCTTAGTATCGCCATGACAAAGTGTTTAAGACTAGACGTCCAGGTTTGATAGATGAAAGTCATTCGTTATATCACGGGGATTAATTCATGGGGTCCAGGACTACAAGTTAGTCGTTGATCATAGAGGAGTCTTGATCGTACCTGTTATTATATCGAACCGCTAGGGTAACACACTTAAGGGGTTTCGACAAGACAACCGGAAAGGAAAGAGATCACCGGGAGTGTCCCGGGAGGGGTCCGATGGAGATCGGGCAGCGCCGAAAGAGTTTTCGGAGCTAGGAAAAATTATATATATTATTTTTGATATTAATTAGTGTAATTAATATGCAAATATGATTTTATATATTTATTTTCGAATTTATTCAGGATGATTTCCCTAAATGGGCCTTGTGGTCGAAAGAAGGCCCATGGGGGGGGAAAACCCTCAAGGGAATTTTGTGGGGGAGGCTTGGCCGGCCTAGGTGGGCCAAATGGGGCCCACCTAGGGCCGGCGCATCAGCCTTGGCCGAACCAGGCATGTGGGATAGTCCCACATTGCCTGGCTGGCAAGGTTGGCTCCCCCTGGGAGCCTATATAAGAAGGGGCACCCCTGGCCTTTTAATTCACCAATTAATTCCCAATTTCTCTCTCGATCTCGTGTTTCCCTTGTCGGAGCCGCGCCGAGTAGAGGAGGGGGATCTCTTCCACCATAGCCCGCTGCCGCGCTGCTGGTGTTCCGGTCCATGTCTTCCGCTGCTCGTCCTGGACTGGAGCTTCGGAGGCCATCGTCTCCACCGTATGTGTGTGATGCCCTGCGAGGTGCTGCGCTAGCGGTACTCGGAGGCCTACTTCCTCCACCCGACCTCGGGGTCATCTTCGTCATCTTCGTCGCGCCGAGTTCTCCGCGACCTAGAGGTCGGCTACGTCGTCTTCGTCGTCAACGCTTGTGCGGGAGCGTAATCCCCGCTATTCGGTCTACGAGGGTATGTATTCCGATCTCCGCCGTACTTCTATATCTGCATAGTGTAGATCTTGGCTAGTTTAAGGATATCGTTGCTAGGAAAAATTTTGTTTTCTGCACACGATCCCCTTCAAGAAGGCGAATGAAGGACTTAGAAGAAAACACACTCTGGAAGCATCTCCAAGATGTAGAAGCACTTAGAAGAAATATCAAGAGGAAGTCCAAGAAGACCAACCCCTCTATTCTCTATGTCTTTCTCTTTTTCTTTTCTCCTTCTCTTAGACTTCATGATGACTAAGTTAAATCCTAGACCAGCCTCGATGATACAAGAATCATCAAGTATGAAGATTTATCAAGTCTACCAAAAATTCAATCAAGACATCACCAAGTCAAAAGTTACAAGTCAGGAGATGAATCCTGTAAGAACAATTACATCCTTCTTTCTATGTTTCCCTCTTTCCTAATCTTGTCTTTCACATTAGACATAAACAATTTTTGATCATGATATTACCACCTTTGAAGTATGTTGGATCCTAGCGGCATAGTGAGATGAAGCGGCCCGGAGACTAACCTTACATGTCCACGTACATGAGACCTGTTCCACAACATAAGTGGTTGGTCGGGTGTCTATCTCTCTCACTACAGTGAATATCCAATTTACGAAGAGTTGTTAATAATTGTTGATCACCTTGAAGAATAGACTTAGTATTTTCTCTAAGTAGTTATGCACATTATGACTAAGCCATTAGAGTGCTCATTCAAGTTGATTTATAACAAAGTTATTTAGTCCAACCTATGACCTTAGTCCTTAGTCATTTTTGACCAACATATTTGCCTTGCATTAACTTAGAATATTTTCATGGCATGACATGCATCTCTAGTCCTTAGAAGTATTTTGCACATCATGCATGGATATTTTCCTTAGAAGTTTTATGAAACTTGTTTGTTCTTTTTGTATGTGTCTTTATGTGTTGTGTTGTTGTGTTTTATGTTGATTGTTGTATTGTCGTTTGTCTATATTGTTTAGATCGAATGGAGAGCTGCGAATAACGTTGAAAAGAGTTTGTGAGGAAAGACATCATCCAAAGGCAAGTGGCACATTCATAAACCTCCTACTATTTCCTATATGCATGACTTGGTGTATTTTTCTATAAGCATGTGTAGGTTAGTATTGCTATGAAAGCCATGTTTAGATTCCCATATTCCTGTGTCTAGGTACCTATATAATACTTAGTAGAATTATTGGTGCTATGCAAATGTTGTTTTGTGAAAATCTAAATTCTACTAAGTTAAGAAAGAACCTCCTGGGTGGATCGGTTGAATACGGTGGTGAAGTTGAGTGGCTACTTAGTCCCATGTCTATGGTTCCTGAGTATGTGCACTTGTGGATGGCCACCCAGGGAACAAAGGGATCTGAAGAACTTCGAGTGAAGATTGCTTCCAGTGCAGCCATTGCCATATGGGCTCTGGCTTGATCAACTAAGTTACATGGACTCTCCCCGGCTTGACAAGCAGATGTAGAGGGTGTTAGGTGGAACAGGTCAAGCCAGAGTGTGAGGGAAAATGCTTCTGAAAGATCTCGTCTCATTCTTCTCCGTTTCCTTATCACTACCAGAGTGTAAAGGATAGTTTGGGCTGAATGGGTACAATGGTGAACGTGCATAACCTCTGTAGAGTGAAAACTAAGTACTTAGTCGTGTCCCCGGTACGGACAATTTGAGAAGCTGATCAAGGACGTCAACGGAGGATCCCACCATTCCAACTTAAAAAATAAAACTTGATGGGTGAACAAGGGTAGAATGAGACCGTGGATTTCATGCCACGGATGTCTCGAATAGAAGAAAAGTGTTTTCCAAAGAGTTAGGAAAAATTGGCTTTACGCAAAATAGCTTTTAACTCCACCAGCCAAATATGCATATAGGTTATTAGAGTTATTCCACCAAGTGTGCACCATAGTGTCAGTTGCCAGACTCCATTTTTAATTGAATCTGACCCACGTTGTTGCAATATTTTTCTTATTGCAGATTGTTCAGATGCCGAGAGAGTTTTCGTTTAAAGGTTTCGAGTCTACAACCAACATGTTTTCGCCTGTGGCAACATGAAGATGATGGAGACTCACTGCTATTGTATTCCCGATGTTTACTGTTTCAGTGCTAGCTTTATGCTATGCAAGTTTTAAAGAATATTTTCTAAGTCTGGATCATCAATTTAATAAAATTGATACTTTGTTGTGATATTACATCATAAACTGTGTATGAAAACGAATCGATCCAGTGATTTGCACTATACACAGGTATCTGCCATATTTTAAGTGCAGGTACACTACAAGGGATGACTATAAATGATATGGTGCTATAACATGAGCACAAGTGTGTGATAAAGAATAGTAATGCTGCCCCCTTTTTTAATTTATTCCTTTTTTCTTTTTGTTTCTCTTTTTTCTATTTTTTTCTTTTTCTTTTTTTGTTTCTCTTTTCGATGGTCTCCATGACTCATGTAACATCCCGAAATTTGCAAAAATTTAAATACTGTGCATCCATGCATCATTCATCATTTAGGCATAGCATTGCAGCACATAAGTACTAAATAAAAATTTAATTATAAGTTTAAATAATTATTAACTCCCTAAAGTGGTTCATTTAAAACTTCTTTAATAAATATATTTTCCCAAATTTTATATTGGGCAAGATAAATACTAAAAAGTTCTAAATTTAATAATCTCTCCAAAACCTATTTTTATGAATTTTTCTAAAATGTTTTGACTGAGTTAAAAATCATTTGAGAATTAATTGTGAAAACATAATTTAATTCGAGTAAAGGAAATAGAAAAAGAAAACGGGCCGGACCCCTCTATCTGCCGCGCGCGCGCAAGGAAGCGGCCCAGCAACCAGCCCGCGTAGCCCATCTTCCGCTTCTTCTCGCGGACGGGTGGGGACAGCCCGTCAGATTTTTCAACCTCCGGTCGCAAAAATCTCGGCGGAGTCCGATCCAAACATGATCAAATCTTCGCGTTTTTCTCGCGATTGGTTTCCCCGGGAGTGCCGTATATATACTCCGCATCGACGCCTCCGTTTCCCCAGAAAAACCCTAACCACTACCCGCCGAAATCGCCTAAACTCGAGCTCTGACTTCCGCCGTTGCCGCCGCCGCGAATCGCCTCGTCCCGGTGAGTACAGCGCCCCGAGCGTCCCCCAAAACCCCCTCTGCGACTCCTTATTCTCGTGCGCACCTAACGTGCTCGCCCTTGTCTCGTCTTGTGCACCAGAGCAACGCAATCGTCCACGACCCGACACCGCCGTCCGCCGTTCTTCTCCGACGAGCAAACAGAGGGAGGAGCGGACCACCGCGACAGCCCCTGCCACACCATCGAGATCGCCTCGTCGTCCGCATCGATCGGTGAGCAAGCGCCCCCCTCCGTTCTTCTTCCCGTTAGCAGTGGAACAACTCCGGCGATGGCGTCGCCGCAATCGGGAGCTTTCCGGCGAACCGTGCCGCCCGCGTTTAGTCTCCGCTCTCGGACCGCTGGATCTAGATCCAACGCCATTCAATCCCGAGCGCTCGTTTTTAAAGAGATCGGACGGCTCGCGCTGCCGATCCGCGTCGAATCGGTACCCTCCAATGGGATTACGCCACGTAGCCCCCTTTATTCTTTTCCGCAGGAATTTTTATTAATAAAACAAAAAAATGTGCAAAACTTAGGAAATTCATAACTTTTGATTTGTAAGTCCAAATTTGATAAACTTTATATCCACGGATAGCCCTGCTAGTGTAGATTATTTCTACGTCATTTGTTTTTCCTTTTGATAAATTGTAATTTGTGTAATTATCCGAGGAGTATTTCGGCAGTTAAATTTATAACTTAAATAATAAAAATGCTTTTCTAATAAATTTAATTGTTATAGTGTTGTATTATTGCCCTCTGTCCAGAAATATTAATATGGGTTTTATTTGAAAAATTACATAAAACAATAAACGTTGTAATTGTAGAATCCAAATTTGTGCTATATGTTTTTCAATTATTTAATTGATAAGTAAAATAAGAAATTCCTAGAAATGGCATATCATACATCTAATAACAGAAAGTATAACTTATTAAAAATTGGGTCTGGTTGTACTCATAGCATATCATGCATGCATACATATTTATGTTTGGTGTTGTGAGATATTGTGTGGTTATTTATTTTATGTATCGCTTGTGCTAGATTGTGAAGAAGAGGAAGGACTTGCTTGTGATTGTTATTCTTGTTGTGCTTGCTCCTCATGTTATCAAGGCAAGTGACATTCATATTATACCCAATATTTTCTATATGCATATGTAGTATATTTTGATTAGTACGCATGATAGGGATTTTGATTTATTTTATAATGCTAAGTTAGTTTATATTTTACAAATATCCTAGTAGTGTGTAGCCACCCCTTTTCCTAAGCAGCCATGAAAAGTTTTATTAGTTGCTTAGCTATGCTATAAAAATTGTTTACCATGTTATAGAAATGTTTCTAAGTGTTAAAATTTAAAATACACATCTGGGTGGAATTTGTTGTTATGGTTTATGTTGAGTGACTTTTGGGACTATGCTTGTGGTTGTCGTCGCCTAGGATGAATGTCTATTCTACTTAGGGCCATGAGCAAGGTGGTTGTTACCCAGAAGTGCACTTGTGGATGGCCACCCAGGAACGAAGAGATTACCAAGTCCCTCCAAGTTTAGAACCTTCCCGTGCAGCCTTTTGACAATGGGCTCTATCTAGAATAAATAAGTTGTGAGGGTGCAACCTGTCAGCTTGACAAGCAGATGTAGAGTTGGTAGGTGGAACGGGTCTTGCTAGTATGGTTGCATTCTTCTTCTGAAAGTTCTTGTCTCAATTCTATCCTTTCCTTAATACACTCCACGTGTATAGGATGTTTGGGTTAATTGAGTCTAAAGGTGAAAGTGCACAACCTCTACAGAGTCGACAATCCGAGTACTTAGCCGTGTCCCCGGAAATGGACTACTTCGAGCAACATGACAAGGATGGGAAGAAGAATCTCAACACTGTTTTCATAAAGTAAAATTGGACTAAGGAAAGAATTGTTGGTGCACTTGGGCTTTATCCCTTGGTGCCAAGTCTTTGAGAATAAAAGTGTTTTACAAAAGATAGGAGAAAACTTGCTTTCTGCAAAATAGCCTCCAACCCCACCAAGCCAAATATGCATATAGATTCTAGACTTGTCATTTTATATCTACCATAGTCACTTGCCAATACTTCATTGTATTGACCTCCTTCGGGAGCTGCATATTCAAATGTGCAGGTAGTTCAGATGAAGAATAAGTTTGGACTCCAGTCTACACCCAACATGTCTGCCTGTGGCGCATGCTTGAAGATGAGGCTCATTGTTATTCGCTTTTGTTGTGAACTCTGAATTTTAGCTAGCCATCATGGCTATGCAACTTGTAATAAAGCCATACTTGGCTATTATTTTTGGATCTCGTTGTAGCAATTTAATACTTATGCAATGGCACTTTATATTTTGTACTGTGGTGCTGGCAGTGATCCAGGGACTAGCACATAACATAGGCGTTCCATATTTATATAAAAGATGGGGCGCTGCAACTCATTTTACTTTTAGGGGAAAGCATCCTAATATGATATATGATATATGACAACACACTAATGATGATATGACAACATACTGATGATAGAAGTAACTAATATGAATGTGACATAATATGCATATGATAACGGTGCCTCTGTCAGAGTAGCAGGTTATGCAATAATCTAGCGTAACATGGGTAAAACCACACATCATCTTTATAGAATCACGCAAAGAAATTTATAAGTAATGAATGATAACAAGTCATGTAATGTAAGATGGATGTTGCATGGCAATATATCTCGGAACAACTATGAAAATATTGTAGTAGGTAGGTATGGTGGATGTTTTGAGAAAGATATTTGGCTTATGTAGGAGAACAAGATGAAGATCTCCCACGGGTTTGGATGTACCCGCGAAAAATGCACCAACTCTCAATGTGAGAAAGGGCAATGCAAAGTACCGAAGAGGCTCGCAATATGGTGGTGGAAGTGCCATGAAAACCGCAATTTTAGAACTCACAAGTAAAAAGATTCCAAATAAAAATATGATCATACAAGGCATAATGAAAATTACTCCTAGAGGGATCCTGGCGAATGGCAAAGTCACCGTTGGCTTCCCCGACCGTAGCGCAAAACATAAAGTCATTACGGTTCCCTTAGGAAAATAGAAGTCATATACCATTATGCAATCAACTGGAAATTTTAGTGTAGCACATCGTGAAGTTTTTCTACACCAACCATTAATCATTCCACTTTACTAGACCATCATGTTTACCATTAAGAAAATTAATATCTCAAAACAACATCAATGACTCAAGTGACACAATTTAATGATCTACAAGATTATTTATCATTTAATTATACCATCTGCCACATTTAGCATTTTCTGTTCTCAACCAAACACTAATCAACTTATTTAAAAAATAAACTTTCCAAGTAATTAAACAATGAGAGTATGGTATAATAAAGCTAACTGCTCTAGCAAGAGATGCATGGAAAACAAGAGCTAGAGAGCAAACAATAACATGAAGAATACTCAACGAATAAAAGTGAAGAATACGAGTATTCTTAAGAAAAAGCAGAGCGTGTCTCTCTCCCACAAAAAAGAATGCTAGGGTCCAATTTATTCAGAGAATGAAAATAACAACAACAAACAGACGCTTCAAGAAAAGCACATAAGATGTGGTGGAATTAAAATATAGTTTCACTAGAAAGAACATGAGAGTTTGTCGATGAAGAAGGGGATGCCTTGGGCATCCCCAAGCTTTGACCCTTAAGTCTTCTTGAAATATATTGGGGGTGAACCACCGGGGCATCCCCAAGCTTATGCTCTACTATCCTCTTGATCACATAATATCATCTCTTTCTCTTGATTGTTGAAAACCTCCTACACACCAAACTTAGAGTAAACTTCATCAAAGGGTTAATGCATGAAAAATTATGATATTATGTAGGAACACAATTTCTACCAATGCTACTGGACATTAGCTACAGCCATTGATACTTAATAGGATAAAAAGAGCCAATCAAAATAGCAAAAGAGGCATTGCAAAATAAATGGCAGAATCTGTCAAAAAAAGAACAGTCCGTAAAGAAGAATTTTTTTGAGGCACTTACATTGCTCCGATCAGAAATCTCAACACAAATGAAAGTTGCATATATATTTGAGGATTACGCACAAAAAAGAGCAGATTTTCTGACATTTCTGTGAATAGTTATGAATTTAACGGTGAACATCAGAAAACTATTTATGCGCAGGAATCCAAATTTAGCATCAACTTTCAACTAGAGGCTTAACTTGACACAACATTGCAATAAAATAAAGATACAAAGGAATTTCTACAGAGGTAGGACAAGTCCTTGATGCAAACAAAATAAAATAACAAGAAATAAAAGTGGGTTGTCTCTCATAAGCGCTTTTGTTTAACACCTTTGAGCTAGGCACAAAAAGTAAAGCTCAAGTATTATCAAGAGATGAAACATCAACACCATAATTTGAACGAACAATAGAATCAAAAGGTAGCTTCATTATTTTCCTAGGGAAGTGTTCCATACCTTTCTTGAGTGGGAGTTGGTACTTGATGGTACCTTCTTTCATATCAATAATAGCACCCACAGTTCTAAGAAAGGGCCTTCCCAACACAATTGGACAAGATGGATTGCATTCAATATCCAAGACAATAAAATCAAAGGGGATCAGGTTATTATTAACCATAGTAGGAACATCATTGAATCTCCACAAAGGTTTCTTCAAAGCATTGTTAGCAAAAAAAACATCCAAATAGCAATGTTCCAATGGTGGCAAATCAAACATATCATAGAGCTTTTTAGGCATAACATAAATACTTGCACAAAGGTCACACAAAGCATTGCAATCAAATTTATCTACTTTAATTTTACTGATGGGCTCCCAACCATCTTCTAACTTCTGAGGGATAGAAGATTCAAGTCTTAATTAATCTTCCATAGCTTTAATAAGAGCATTTGTAATATGAGTAGTAAAAGCCAAATTAAGAGAGCTAGCATTAGGACCTGTGGCCAAATTTTACAAGAACTTAATAACTTCAGAGATATTACAATTACCAAAATAAAAATTATTATAATCAGAGCACACCGAACCACATTCTCCCATGTTCTTAAAAATTTCAGCACTTTTATTAACACTAGTTTCTGCAGGTTTTGTCAATTTTAAATTTCTGGAGGAAGTAGAGGAGACATTTCCAACACCAACTATGTTACCATTGATAATAGGAGGCTTACTATCATGTGAAACACCATTATTTTCAGAGGTAGTAATAGTAAAAACTTAAACAATATTAGCCTCTTTATCTAATTCTTTCTCTCTTTCCCATCTAGCACGTAATTTGGCCATCATCCTAACATTTTCATCAATTTGAACTTGGATGGCATTAATTTTAGCAAAGGGATTACTCTCTATAGTTTTAGTAGGCAGGATTTTATATTTAAAAAGATCAACATCAAGGAATGAACTATCAACTTTAGAAGCAAGTATATCAATTTTCCCAAGCTTTTCCTCAACAGTTTTATTAAACAGAGTTTGTGTAGTGATAAAATATTTTAACATGGTTTCAAGTTCAGAGGTTGTAATCATATTATTCTTATAAGAATTACCATAAGAATTACCATTATTAGGAGAATAGGGTTTATAGTTGTTATTACCATAATTGTTTCTATAGGCATTGTTGTTGAAATTGTTGATTTTAATAAAGTTTACATCAACATGCTCTTCTTGTGCAACTAAAGAAGCTAAAGGAACATTATTTGGATCAACATGTGTTTTACCACTTGCAAGCATGGACATAATAATATCAATCTTTTCACTCAAGGAGGAGGTTTCTTCAACATAATTTACCTTCTTACCTTGGGGTGTCCTCTCCGTATGCCATTCAGAATAATTCAACATCATATCATCCAAGAGTTTTTTTGCAGCCCCCAAAGTGATGGACGTAAAGGTTCCTCCAGCGGATGAATCCAATAAGTTTCTTGAAGAAAAATCAGGCCTGCATAAAAGGTTTGGATGATCATCCAAGCAGTCAGTCCGTGGGTTGGGCAATTCTTAATCAAAGATTTCATTCTTTCCCACGCTTGAGCAACATGTTCATTATCTAGTTGTTTAAAATTCATGATGCTACTTCTAAGAAAAATAATCTTAGCAGGAGGATAATATTTTCCAATAAAAGCATCTTTGCATTTTATCCATGAATCAATACTATTCCTAGGCAATGAAAGCAACCATTCCTTAGCTCTTCCTCTCAAGGAGAAAGGAAATAATTTAAGTTTTATGATATCACCATCTATGTATTTATATTTTTGCATTTCACACAATTCAACAAAGTTATTTAGATCGGCAACAGCATCATGTGAACTGACACAAAGAATTGCTCTATCATAACAAGGTTCAATAAAGCAGGTTTAATTTCAAAGAATTCCTCTTTAGATGCAGGTGGAACAATAGGTGTGCATATAAAATCATTTTTGTTGGTGATAGTAAAGTCACACAACTTAGTATTCTCAGCAGAACTCATTTTAGCAAATTACTTAACAAACCGAAATAACAAAATAAAAGAAATAATGCTAAACCGAAATAACAAATGCAACAAAACTGAAAATAAATAATACAAACCAAAATAACAAAAGTAATGCAAGTAACTATTTTTTTGTATTTTTGATATTAAGCAAACAGGACAGTAATAAAAATAAAGTAAGCAAGACTAGCAAAATAAAAAGATTGGAAGTGCGAAAACTCTCCTCGCAGAAGAATGCTCAAATCCCCGGCAACGGCGCCATAAATTCTTAATGCTTTCTACGTGTGGTTGGTAAACCCCAAGAGGAAGGTAAAGTAGTGCTGTAACATCCCAACATTTTGGAATGTTCAAAAATCACTAAAATTTAAAACTTTTTCTTTTATTAAAATAAAATATTAAATGCATAAGGAAACCAACTATAAAAGACTCCAAACTTATTGAAAAAGTTTAATATTTCAAATGTCATAGTTTAAAACCTTTTAGTATCTCATGTATTTCAAAAACCTTAAAATACAATTTGATAATTATTTTACAAACTACAATTCATTTCATCTTAAATAAATTAGTTCCCTATAAGTATTTGAATTAAACCACTTAATTACAAGATTATTCAAAAAGTTATATAAGTACTAAATGGGTTTCATTCCTTTAACTAAGTTCAAAATATAGTTTGGAAATTATAAGCCTATAGTGTATAACTTTAAAACTTCATAAAATTTAAATTAATGAATTAGCCAAATAAACATCTCATTGGATTAAATGAATTCCATCTGTTTAATTTCAGAACATGAAATGATTAATGGAATTTAAATAAGAATAAAATCAAAACAGAAACCTTTTCCAAAGTTGTTATAAAGTTTTCAAATGAATTATCATAATCAAAAATATAATGTTGCACAAATTATTTTCAATTAAAAAAAAAATGTATACCTCATCTTTCACATTTTCCTAAAAACATTATTTATATGTTGTTCTTAATAATATGCCAAGATAAGGATGAATGATTTCAGCAAAATAAGTTTAAGTAACTTAATTTCAAACATATTGGAATGTGGATATTTTTACAAACTTATTTTAGCCAAAGGAAAATTTAAATAAGAAATATATCCAAATTTGACTTTAAGTGTCAAATTTGTAATTTAGCAATATTTCAAAATATTAATTTTCAAAAATGTTTAAAACACACCTACAATTGGTTTAACAGAAAGATAAACAGTTTACAAATTTTTAGAAATTTATTTGACATCATTTGGAGGTAGAAATCAAAAGATATGCATTAAGGAAATAAAATCAGAAAATAAAATGCTGGCTGACGTCATGCTGACGTCAGCGGATCTCCTTCCTCCTCAAACCGAACGAACGCAAATTCTGGAGATCGAATCGGAGACGATTTCTTCCCGATTCGTGCGGGATTCGAACTCCTGCTGCCCCTTATATAAACCTCACGCCCCCGCCGTTCTTTTGCCCCAAAACCCTAATCAAACCGTGCCCCCAGGCCGCCGGAACAGCTCGCCGGAGCACCGAAGTAGCCGCCGCCGTTTCCTCCGTTTCCCGGCGAGGTAAAGCCTCCCCATCTCCGAGACCACGCCCATCTGCCACGCCGCATCCGTGCGCATCTTCTGACCCCTTCCCTCGATCTATTTCGCAGCGAATCGCGGGGAGTGGAGTTCGCCGGAACCGCCGGCGCCATTGCTTCTCCCCCGCACCTCCCTGCCGTTCCAAGAAGAACGAGACGACGGCGTTAGGCCCATCGTCTCCAGCACGCCGCGCCGCGCCCCTCCGTGCCCTCGGCGATCCAGGAGACCTCCCGGAGCGTCGAACTCGTCCGCGCCAGAGCCGCGCCACCGTCTTCGTCGCCGCCGGTGGCCACTGCGCCGCCACCTCCTCTTCGTCGCACGGTGAGCCCTTGGATCTACTGTTAACGGTCACGATTAGATCAACGAGGACGAACCGGTACGGTTAGATATGATCCATCGGATCTGGATCTAACGATCCAGATTCATCCACTTATCCACGTGGACAGCCACGTCAGCGCCACGTCACGGCACAGTCAGCGCCAGCGTGTAAATCGAATTTCTATTATAATTTTAATTGGAAAATTTGCAGATTAGTCCCTGTAATTAAAACATCCATAACTTTTCAACCACAACTCCAAATTTAATAATTTTTATATATTTGGAAAGCTCTGGATGTGTAGAATAATTTGGATCAGACAAAATTCAAATTTGACTTAGTATAAAATATTCAAATTTCAAATGGTGAATTTGAGTATATTTGCAATAACTTTAAATCTGTAAATCCAAAAATTGCAAATAAATATGTTTTAGCAACTTTGGAATATATGTAAATTAATACCACTGATATAAAATAGTTTGGAGTAAATTTTGAATAATTTCATAGTTGTGTGTTTAAATTGAATGATTTGACTAATTTTGAAATAACTTTTAATAGAAACATTAATTTTGATTAAATCCAATTGCAATAGATTTAATTAAATGCTCTCTGTCTATTAATATTAATTATAAGATTTTGTTATAAAAATTTAGTCATAGGAAACTTTAATCTTATAATGATTCCTTTTATTTTATTTTCCAAAACTAGGAATTTATTTAAATTGCGTTTATAAACTCATGCATATTTATAAAGAAAATCACAAAAGTGATTTTGATGCTTCTTGTGATTTAAAATTGCATTTCATTCATAGCATATTGTGTATTGTAGATATAATTCTCAAAGTAAAACCCTCTTCAATAATTTCTCTAAGTTAGGGTTATTTTCAAACTTAGTATTTTGTGAAAAGTGCTATGCACTAGACACTTAGTAGTTTTCAAGATGGAGCTAGAAGACCATTGAAGGACTTAGCCAAAAACAAGACTTCAGAAGTATCCTCAAGGAGAAGGAACACTTAGAAGAAAATCAAGAAGAAGATCATGAAGACCAACCAGAAATATTTTCCAAGTCTTGCTCTCTCTCTCTTTCTTTTCTCTGAGACTTCATGAAGGACTTAGAAGAAAACAGACTCTGGAAGTATTCCCCAAGATGTCAAGCACTTAGAAGAAAAGTGGGAAGAAGTTCAAGAAGGCCAACCCCCTTTTTATTCTCTAAGTCTCTCTCTCTCTGTCCTTTCCCTCTCCTCTGAGATTTCATGAAGACTAAGTAAATCCAAGACCAGCCTCGAGGATACCAGAATCATCAAGTCTGAAGATTCATCAGGACAACCAGGACTTCAACCAAGACATCATCCAGAAGAAAGCTACAAGTCTAGATATGAAGCCTGGAAGACAACTACATCTCTCTTTCTATCCTTTCCCTCTTGCCTAATCTTGTCTTCTAGACTTAAACAAATTTTGATCATGATGTTATCATCTTGATGTTGTTGGATCCTAGCAGCATAGTGGGATGAAGCGGCCTGGAAACAAACCTTACATGTCCACGTACATGAGACCTGTTCCACAATTTAAGTGGCTGGCCGGGTGTCTGTCTCTCTCACTATAGTGAATGTCCAAATTACAAAGAGTTGATAATAATTGTTGATCATCTTGAACAAATGACTTAGTATTTTCTCTAAGTATTTTTGCACATCATGGCTAAGCCATTAGAGTGCTTGTTTCAAGAAGATATAAAACAAAGTATTTAATCCAACTTAAGGCCTTAGCCCTTAGTCATTCTTGACCCACTTATTTGCCTTACAATAACTTAAAAGATTTTCCATGGCATGGAAAAGTATTTCTAGCCCTTAGGAATTTTTTTTTGCATATCATGCATAAACATATTTTCCTTAGAAAGTTTTATAAAACTTATTTAATCATCTAGTATGTGTTTGTTTGTATTGAGGATTGGTGCTTGCTGTTGATTGTTGTATTGTGTTTGCTTATATGGTTTAGATTAAACGGAGAGCAAACGTTCGTTGTTGAAAAGAGTTGGTGAACAACGACAATATTCAAAGGCAAGTGGCACACTCATAAACTTCCTATTTTTATGCATTACTTAGTGTATTTTATATGCATGTGTTGCTATGCTAAACCTGTAGAATCCCTTATTCCTGTGTCTAGGTTCCTATGCAATGCTTAGTAGAATTATTGTTGCTATGCAAATGTTGTTTTGTGAAAATCTAAATTCTACTAAGTTAAGAATGAAACACCTGGGTGGTAATTGGTCGGATGGTTTATGTTGAGTGGCTACTCAAGTCCATTTCTATGGTTCCTAGAGTATGTACACTTGAGAACGGCCACCCAGGAACAGAGGAATCTGAAGAACTCCAAGTGACGATTGCTTCCAGTGCAGCCATTGCCATATGGGCTCTGGCTTGATCGATTATGCTGTGTGGACTCTCTCCGGCTTGACAAGCAGATGTAGGGGGATGTTAGGTGGAACGGGTCAAGCCAGTATGGGGAGGGAAAATGCTTCTGAAAGATCTCGTCTCATTCTCTCCTTTCCTTATCACTAATGGTGTGTAAAGGATACTTGGGTTGAATGGGTACAATGGTGAAAGTGCACAACCTCTGCAGAGTGTAAAACTAAGTACTTAGCCGTGTCCCCGGTTACGGACAATTTTGAGCAGCTGATCAAGGACGTCAACGGATGATTCCATCATTCCAATTTCTAAGTTAAAAGTTGATGGGTGAACAAGGGAAGATGAGATTTATGGTTTTCATGCCATACTCGTCGATTTTAAGAAAAGTGTTTTCCAAAAAGATAGGAAAAATTGGCTTTATGCAAATTAGCCTTGAACTCCACCAGCCAAATATTCATATAGGCTTTAGAGTTATTCCATAAGTGTCCACCATAGTGTCACTTGCCAGACTCCATTTTTAATGGAATCTGACCCACGTTGTTGCAATATTTTTCTTATTGCAGATTGGATCAGATGACGAGTGAAGTTTCGTTGAAAGGTTTCGAGTCTACAACCAACATGTTTTCGCCTGTGGCAGCATGAAAGTTATAGAGGCTCACTGCTATTGTATTTCCGCTGTGTACTTTTCAAAGCTAGCTTTATGCTATGCAAATTGTAAAGAATATTTTGTAATTCTGGATCATCGATGTAATAAAATTGACCTTTGTTGTGATATTACATCGTAAACTGTGTGTGCAAATGAATCGATCCAGGGATTTGCACTATACACAGGTATCTGCCTTATTTTAAGAGCAGGTACGCTACAGATGGTATCAGAGCACTGTGTTGCCTGTAGGTTCGAAACCCTAGGATTGGATAGAAATAGGTTTGACCATAGGATTGAAAATCTAATTTTTCTTCACTTTTCTAAAAACAAATCTTTTCACTATGTCATTCTCGTATTCTCATCTACTATCAACCTTCTGAAAACCTCTTATCTTTTTCTAGATGACCATGTTCTTATCGACTAAGTCTGAATTCTGCTGCCTCATATGGAAAAGCTACGATTAATCATGAAGTTCTGCATGCATGGAAGACCACTGAAGAACCAAGTTTCGACCAACACTTCAAAGATATCCAAGAAAGTTGAACAAGAACTTGAAGCAGTCATGAAGGAGGTAGATTTGACCACCACCAAAAATAGAATGACGATATCGTGTTAGTGTATTGATCATATCAACTTGGCTATATGACAATACTAGATTGTTTGTTTGTTGTGAACCTTGTTGCTTTGTTTGTTAGATGTTGATTGATTATGTTATAGATTGGTTGCCTTGTTTTGTTTTATTGAACTAGGATTCCTCCATAAGTACAAATAATTCAACTCATTTCTTTCGAAACCAAACAGATGTATCACCCCAATGCCAACATCAATGATTTGCATACAACTATGCGACTATCATTAGAGAACCAGAGTCAACTGTTGAAGATGATCAATGACCAACTGCCTAAGATCGATCAAAACCATAGGGATTTTGAAGAGAACCTTTTGAACAAATTAAAGGCATGCAAAACTTGTGGAGAGATAGGACATACGTTCGAAGATTGCTCTGATGAGTGGCCCCATGGCCACATCAGACGTCCAATTAATGGACGCCGCTCCAAAAGGATTATGTGCTTCCTGTGTGAAAGAACGACCCATGTTCCAATTCAATGCCCATATTATCCCTTGGTGCAACAAGCTAACCAGCAAGCCAAGGAAGGAATGCAAAAGTCTCTCATGAAGACCCTGGAGGAACAAAGACAAAAGAGTGAATCCAAGAAGGATCTAAGCCACGTAACATGCTTCAGGTGCAAGGATAAGGGACACTATGCCAGTGGCTGCCCTAAGTGGAAGAAGAATAAATCTCTCCAAGGACCAAGTGGAAAGCGTGAGTGCTAAAAACTTTCTGTATCCACCACATGCCATTGTATTTTGAACACTTGTACGCCCTACTTCAGAGGAATAAACAAGATTTCACAAAATTTCTAGACTGACCACAAAAATTTCTTTTAAGGGTGGTAGCCACCTAGATAATTCAAACCCAGTCGCTTAAACACAGAGATCTCAAACTATCTTTCTTTTCATCCTTCAAATCAGAAAAACCATTCACTGTCAAGTTTTCAAGTTTCCTTGTCAGAAATTTCATTTCTCAAAACATCTCGAGTTATCAGAATCATTCAAGCCTTGCTTTCTTTTCTAGCTTCTCCGAATCTCGGGGACGAGATTCCTTTTAAGGGTGGTAGTCTGTAACATCCCAACATTTTGGAATGTTCAAAAATCACTAAAATTTAAAACTTTTTCTTTTATTAAAATAAAATATTAAATGCATAAGGAAACCAACTATAAAAGACTCCAAACTTATTGAAAAAGTTTAATATTTCAAATGTCATAGTTTAAAACCTTTTAGTATCTCATGTATTTCAAAAACCTTAAAATACAATTTGATAATTATTTTACAAACTACAATTCATTTCATCTTAAATAAATTAGTTCCCTATAAGTATTTGAATTAAACCACTTAATTACAAGATTATTCAAAAAGTTATATAAGTACTAAATGGGTTTCATTCCTTTAACTAAGTTCAAAATATAGTTTGGAAATTATAAGCCTATAGTGTATAACTTTAAAACTTCATAAAATTTACATTAATGAATTAGCCAAATAAACATCTCATTGGATTAAATGAATTCCATCTGTTTAATTTCAGAACATGAAATGATTAATGGAATTTAAATAAGAATAAAATCAAAACAGAAACCTTTTCCAAAGTTGTTATAAAGTTTTCAAATGAATTATCATAATCAAAAATATAATGTTGCACAAATTATTTTCAATTAAAAAAAAAATGTATACCTCATCTTTCACATTTTCCTAAAAACATTATTTATATGTTGTTCTTAATAATATGCCAAGATAAGGATGAATGATTTCAGCAAAATAAGTTTAAGTAACTTAATTTCAAACATATTGGAATGTGGATATTTTTACAAACTTATTTTAGCCAAAGGAAAATTTAAATAAGAAATATATCCAAATTTGACTTTAAGTGTCAAATTTGTAATTTAGCAATATTTCAAAATATTAATTTTCAAAAATGTTTAAAACACACCTACAATTGGTTTAACAGAAAGATAAACAGTTTACAAATTTTTAGAAATTTATTTGACATCATTTGGAGGTAGAAATCAAAAGATATGCATTAAGGAAATAAAATCAGAAAATAAAATGCTGGCTGACGTCATGCTGACGTCAGCGGATCTCCTTCCTCCTCAAACCGAACGAACGCAAATTCTGGAGATCGAATCGGAGACGATTTCTTCCCGATTCGTGCGGGATTCGAACTCCTGCTGCCCCTTATATAAACCTCACGCCCCCGCCGTTCTTTTGCCCCAAAACCCTAATCAAACCGTGCCCCCAGGCCGCCGGAACAGCTCGCCGGAGCACCGAAGTAGCCGCCGCCGTTTCCTCCGTTTCCCGGCGAGGTAAAGCCTCCCCATCTCCGAGACCACGCCCATCTGCCACGCCGCATCCGTGCGCATCTTCTGACCCCTTCCCTCGATCTATTTCGCAGCGAATCGCGGGGAGTGGAGTTCGCCGGAACCGCCGGCGCCATTGCTTCTCCCCCGCACCTCCCTGCCGTTCCAAGAAGAACGAGACGACGGCGTTAGGCCCATCGTCTCCAGCACGCCGCGCCGCGCCCCTCCGTGCCCTCGGCGATCCAGGAGACCTCCCGGAGCGTCGAACTCGTCCGCGCCAGAGCCGCGCCACCGTCTTCGTCGCCGCCGGTGGCCACTGCGCCGCCACCTCCTCTTCGTCGCACGGTGAGCCCTTGGATCTACTGTTAACGGTCACGATTAGATCAACGAGGACGAACCGGTACGGTTAGATATGATCCATCGGATCTGGATCTAACGATCCAGATTCATCCACTTATCCACGTGGACAGCCACGTCAGCGCCACGTCACGGCACAGTCAGCGCCAGCGTGTAAATCGAATTTCTATTATAATTTTAATTGGAAAATTTGCAGATTAGTCCCTGTAATTAAAACATCCATAACTTTTCAACCACAACTCCAAATTTAATAATTTTTATATATTTGGAAAGCTCTGGATGTGTAGAATAATTTGGATCAGACAAAATTCAAATTTGACTTAGTATAAAATATTCAAATTTCAAATGGTGAATTTGAGTATATTTGCAATAACTTTAAATCTGTAAATCCAAAAATTGCAAATAAATATGTTTTAGCAACTTTGGAATATATGTAAATTAATACCACTGATATAAAATAGTTTGGAGTAAATTTTGAATAATTTCATAGTTGTGTGTTTAAATTGAATGATTTGACTAATTTTGAAATAACTTTTAATAGAAACATTAATTTTGATTAAATCCAATTGCAATAGATTTAATTAAATGCTCTCTGTCTATTAATATTAATTATAAGATTTTGTTATAAAAATTTAGTCATAGGAAACTTTAATCTTATAATGATTCCTTTTATTTTATTTTCCAAAACTAGGAATTTATTTAAATTGCGTTTATAAACTCATGCATATTTATAAAGAAAATCACAAAAGTGATTTTGATGCTTCTTGTGATTTAAAATTGCATTTCATTCATAGCATATTGTGTATTGTAGATATAATTCTCAAAGTAAAACCCTCTTCAATAATTTCTCTAAGTTAGGGTTATTTTCAAACTTAGTATTTTGTGAAAAGTGCTATGCACTAGACACTTAGTAGTTTTCAAGATGGAGCTAGAAGACCATTGAAGGACTTAGCCAAAAACAAGACTTCAGAAGTATCCTCAAGGAGAAGGAACACTTAGAAGAAAATCAAGAAGAAGATCATGAAGACCAACCAGAAATATTTTCCAAGTCTTGCTCTCTCTCTCTTTCTTTTCTCTGAGACTTCATGAAGGACTTAGAAGAAAACAGACTCTGGAAGTATTCCCCAAGATGTCAAGCACTTAGAAGAAAAGTGGGAAGAAGTTCAAGAAGGCCAACCCCCTTTTTATTCTCTAAGTCTCTCTCTCTCTGTCCTTTCCCTCTCCTCTGAGATTTCATGAAGACTAAGTAAATCCAAGACCAGCCTCGAGGATACCAGAATCATCAAGTCTGAAGATTCATCAGGACAACCAGGACTTCAACCAAGACATCATCCAGAAGAAAGCTACAAGTCTAGATATGAAGCCTGGAAGACAACTACATCTCTCTTTCTATCCTTTCCCTCTTGCCTAATCTTGTCTTCTAGACTTAAACAAATTTTGATCATGATGTTATCATCTTGATGTTGTTGGATCCTAGCAGCATAGTGGGATGAAGCGGCCTGGAAACAAACCTTACATGTCCACGTACATGAGACCTGTTCCACAATTTAAGTGGCTGGCCGGGTGTCTGTCTCTCTCACTATAGTGAATGTCCAAATTACAAAGAGTTGATAATAATTGTTGATCATCTTGAACAAATGACTTAGTATTTTCTCTAAGTATTTTTGCACATCATGGCTAAGCCATTAGAGTGCTTGTTTCAAGAAGATATAAAACAAAGTATTTAATCCAACTTAAGGCCTTAGCCCTTAGTCATTCTTGACCCACTTATTTGCCTTACAATAACTTAAAAGATTTTCCATGGCATGGAAAAGTATTTCTAGCCCTTAGGAATTTTTTTTTGCATATCATGCATAAACATATTTTCCTTAGAAAGTTTTATAAAACTTATTTAATCATCTAGTATGTGTTTGTTTGTATTGAGGATTGGTGCTTGCTGTTGATTGTTGTATTGTGTTTGCTTATATGGTTTAGATTAAACGGAGAGCAAACGTTCGTTGTTGAAAAGAGTTGGTGAACAACGACAATATTCAAAGGCAAGTGGCACACTCATAAACTTCCTATTTTTATGCATTACTTAGTGTATTTTATATGCATGTGTTTCTATGCTAAACCTGTAGAATCCCTTATTCCTGTGTCTAGGTTCCTATGCAATGCTTAGTAGAATTATTGTTGCTATGCAAATGTTGTTTTGTGAAAATCTAAATTCTACTAAGTTAAGAATGAAACACCTGGGTGGTAATTGGTCGGATGGTTTATGTTGAGTGGCTACTCAAGTCCATTTCTATGGTTCCTAGAGTATGTACACTTGAGAACGGCCACCCAGGAACAGAGGAATCTGAAGAACTCCAAGTGACGATTGCTTCCAGTGCAGCCATTGCCATATGGGCTCTGGCTTGATCGATTATGCTGTGTGGACTCTCTCCGGCTTGACAAGCAGATGTAGGGGGATGTTAGGTGGAACGGGTCAAGCCAGTATGGGGAGGGAAAATGCTTCTGAAAGATCTCGTCTCATTCTCTCCTTTCCTTATCACTAATGGTGTGTAAAGGATACTTGGGTTGAATGGGTACAATGGTGAAAGTGCACAACCTCTGCAGAGTGTAAAACTAAGTACTTAGCCGTGTCCCCGGTTACGGACAATTTTGAGCAGCTGATCAAGGACGTCAACGGATGATTCCATCATTCCAATTTCTAAGTTAAAAGTTGATGGGTGAACAAGGGAAGATGAGATTTATGGTTTTCATGCCATACTCGTCGATTTTAAGAAAAGTGTTTTCCAAAAAGATAGGAAAAATTGGCTTTATGCAAATTAGCCTTGAACTCCACCAGCCAAATATTCATATAGGCTTTAGAGTTATTCCATAAGTGTCCACCATAGTGTCACTTGCCAGACTCCATTTTTAATGGAATCTGACCCACGTTGTTGCAATATTTTTCTTATTGCAGATTGGATCAGATGACGAGTGAAGTTTCGTTGAAAGGTTTCGAGTCTACAACCAACATGTTTTCGCCTGTGGCAGCATGAAAGTTATAGAGGCTCACTGCTATTGTATTTCCGCTGTGTACTTTTCAAAGCTAGCTTTATGCTATGCAAATTGTAAAGAATATTTTGTAATTCTGGATCATCGATGTAATAAAATTGACCTTTGTTGTGATATTACATCGTAAACTGTGTGTGCAAATGAATCGATCCAGGGATTTGCACTATACACAGGTATCTGCCTTATTTTAAGAGCAGGTACGCTACAAGTGCAGTAGCAAGATTTCCCTCAGTTATGAAACAAAGGTTATCGAACCAGTAGAAAATGAGAATTCACTCGAGGTGTCAATGGCACCAGAGATTCTTGGTGGCGTGTAGTTGACGTGGGGCCTACACACAACACAATCAAAGTATTTTCTCCCAACTCAATGGTGAGGGTGTCAATCCCATCGGCTTGTTGTAACAAAAGATTAAACGTATGTGTGGAAGAAAGATTTTTTTTTGTAGATAGTAACAAGTTTGCAGTTGTGGTTTTATCAGATTAAAGAGAAGTACGGGGGTCCACTTTTCACTAGTGGTGTCTCTCCATAAATAATAATAACATTCATGCGGGTAAATAAATTACAGCTGGGCAATTGATAGAATAATGATGAGCAAACTAATGCATATACTAACGTTATGATATCTAGTGTGAGATTCAATCGGGCATTACAACAAAATACATACACCGTTCCAACCACATCTATGACTAATAATCCACCTTCCGGTTAGCGTCCGCACCCCTTTCAGTATTAAGTTGTATGCACTAGATTATCGACTTAAGCACTGTGTGTAAAGTAAGTAAGTAACATCATTCTTACATAAAGTATTACTGTTTTATCCCTAGTAGCAACAGTACATCTACAACCTTAGAGCTAGTTGTCACCACCCCAGATTAAATAGAGACATGAACTTACTGTCGAGTATAAATACCCCCTCTTGGAGTTACAAGCATCTACTTGTCCAGAGCATACACAAGTAACGGAGAGCATGCAAGATCATTAAATAGCACACACATGATATAGTATGAAGTAATAACTTTAGTACTCAATATTCATCGGATCCCTGCAAACACAGCATGAGGAATTACTAACGGTGATCTTGATCATGATAGGCAGCTCACAAGATCTAAACATGATAGCACAAGTGGAGAAGACAACCATCTAGCTACTGCTATGAACTCGTAGTCCAAGGGTAGACTACTCACGCATCAGTACGGAGGCGGTCATGGCGACGTAGAGGCCTCCAGGGACGATTCCCCCTCCCAGCAGGGTGCCGGGGAGAAGTTCTGATCTTTCCCAAATTGGTGTTGTCGATGGCGGCGGCTCGGGACCCGCGGAGGAAATAATGAACACCGTATGATTTTTAGATTTTTGGGGGGTACTTGTAGGCGAAAGGGCGAGGTCGGTGGAGGCCCGAGGGCCCCACACCATGTGCTCGCGCGGGTCCAGACCCTGTCGCGCAAGCACGTGGTGGCGGCACCTCGGCGCCCCACTTCGTGTCGTCTTCGGTCTTCTGGAACGTTCATAATCCAAAAAAAAATCTAGGATAAAATTGTCCAATTCCGTGAATATTACCTTAAGTACTTTTCTGAAAAAAAAAATAGCAGAAAACAGGGAACTGGCACTTTGGCATCTTGTTAATAGGTTAGTCCCAGAAAATGCATAAAACTATATAAAATGCATATAAAACATGCAATAACATTATATAATATAGCATGGAACATAAGAAATTATAGATACGTTGGAGACGTATCAGGGGGGAGGTCTTATCAAGTTCTTTCCAATGGGAAATGCCTATCAAATTCTTCCCTCGGGGTTGGAGCCTCTCAAATTTTTAGATTGTTATTTGTTGTAAAGTAAAAAAAATTAGGGTAGGAAAGTTTAGGGTAGGAAAGGGCCGATACGTCTCCAACGTATTTATAATTTTTTATATTCCAAGCTATATTATACCAAGTTATTACATGTTTTATATGCATTTTATATAGTTTTATGCATTTTCTGGGACTAACATAATAACAAGATGCCACAGTGCCAGTTCCCTATTTTCTGTTGTTTTTTGGTTTCAGAAACGTATTAAGGAAATATTCTTGGAATTGGACGATTTCTTTTCCGAAGTCCGTTTTTCATCGGGAACATTCCAGAAAGCCAAACACGAGAAGAAGTGGGTGACCGAGGAGCCGCCACCACATGCTCGCGTGGCTAGCTTCCTGGCCGCGCGAGGAGGTGATGTGGGCCCCTCAGGGTGCCACCGACCTCGCCCGTTTGCCTACATATACCCCCCATACTAAAACTCTAGCATGGTGTTCATATTTCCCTCCACGGGTCCCAAGCCGCCGTCGTCAACACCAACTTCGGGAGAGATCAGATTTTCTCCCCTGCACCCTACCGGGAGGAGGAATCGTCAACAGAGGGCTCTACGTCACCATGCCCGCCTCCGGACTGATGCGTGAGTAGTTCATCGTTAGACTACGGGTCCATAGCAGTAGCTAGATGGTTCTCTTCTCCTCTTGTGTTATCATGTTTAGATATTGTGAGCTGCCTATCATGATCAAGATCACCGTTATGTAATACTTCATGTTGTGTTTGCTGGGATCCGATGAATATTGAGTACTAAAGTTATTGCTTCATAATATATCATATGTGTTTTATTTAATGATCTTGCATGCTTTCTGTTACTAGTAGATGATCTGGCCAAGTAGATGCTTGGGACTCCAAGAGGGGGTATTTATGCTCGATAGTAGGTTCATGTCTCTATTTAATCTGGGGTGGTGACAGCTAGCTCTAAGGTTGTAGATGTACTGTTGCTACTAGGGATAAAACAGTAGTACTTTGTCTAAGCATGATATTACTTACTTTACACACATTGCTGAAGGAGATAATCTGTTGCATGCAACTTAATACTAAAAGGGGTGCGGATGCTAACCGGAAGGTGGATTATTAGTCATAGATGCGGTTGGAACGGTCTATGTATAATTTTGTAATGCCCGAATGAATCTCACACTAGACATCATGCCGCTGGTATATGCATTGGTTTGCTCATCATTATTCTATCAATTGCCCAATTGTAATTTGTTTACCCGCATGAATGTTATTATTATTTATGGAGAGACACCACTAGTGAACTATGGACCCCGATCCTTCTCTTTAATCTGATAAACCAACAATTGCAAACCTGTTACTTTCTGTAAACAAACATCTTTCTTCCACACATATGTTTAATCCTTTGTTACAGCAAGCCGGTGGGATTGACACCCTCACCGTTGAGTTGGGACTAAATACTTTGATTGTGTTGTGTGCAGGACCCACGTCAACTACACGCCACCAAGAATTTCTAGCGCCATTGACACCTTGAGGGAATTCTCATTTCCTATTGGTTCGTTAACCTTGGTTTCATAACTGAGAGAGATCTTGCTGTTGCACTACTTCACACCTTCCTCTTGGGGTATCCCAACCACAAACCTGTGAGCATTAAGAATTCCTGGCGCCGTTGCCGGGGATTTGAGAGTTCCACTGCGAGGGGAGTTTTCACACTTCCAATTTTTTTATTTTTTTATTGTCTTGCTTACTTTATTTTTATTACTGCCTTGTTTGCTTAATACAAAAAAAATAGTTACTTGCATTACTTTGTTTATTTCAGTTTAGAATTTTATTTTCAGTTTTTCTTGTTTTGTGTATTTTGGTTTGATTATTAATTTGCTAAAATGAGTAATGCTGAGAATACTAAGTTGTGTGACTTTACTAGCACCAACAACAATGATTTTATATGCACACTGATACATCGAAACCGTATCTACTTTCCCAAACACTTTTGCTATTGTTTTGCCTCTAATTTGTGTGTTTTTAATGCAACTAACACGGACTAACGCTGTTTTTGGCAGAATTACTCTGGTGTCTCCCTTTTGTGCAGAAATATTACCTTTAGGAAAAATGCCCGAAAGACATCTAGAAGTTATTTTCTCATCGGGAGGGACCAGGAACCACGAAGATCAAACAGAGGGGAGCGACGAGGCCACGTCACCACCTGCTCACGCAGTAGGCTCCTGGTCGCGCGAGGACCAGGTGTGACCGACTCGGTCACCCCCTCGCGACGCCCTCGCGGCTACTTGACCCTCCTGACCTAAAAACCCACGGGGGATATCGAATTTTCAAGAAAACATCACCGTACGCCGCCGCCATCGCGAAGCCTAGTTCGGGGACCAGAAGTCTCTGTTTCGGAACCCTGCCGGGACGGGGAATCGAAGGGAATCATCGTCATCGTCATCGCCAACGCCTTTCCATCAACCATCCATGTTTCCCCCATCCATGTGTGAGTAATCAACCGCTGTAGGCTTGAGGGGATGGTAGGGGATTGGACGAGATCATTCATGTAATAGCTGTAATATCGTTAGGGCATGGTGCCTAGTATCCGTTATCGATGTTTTACGTCATTGTTTCAACTTGATATGCTTAATGCTTGACACTAGGGGCCGAGTGCCATGATTTCAGATCTGAACTTGTTATTGTATCATGATAATAATTATTGTTTTGGATAATATCTATGAGTTGTATACACATATTATTGTCCGGAACCGTGGGCACGAAAGTGACAGCAATTGGGATAACCAGAGGGAATGGCTGTGATGTGAGGATCACATGTGTTCACGAAATGGTAATGCTTTGCTCCGATACTTTATTAAAAGGAGTACCTTAATTGCCATTAGTTTCTCTTGAGGCCCCGCTGCAAACGGGCTGGCAGGACAAAAGATGTTGTGCAAGTTTCTCATTGCGAGCACGCACAACTAAATTGGAATACATGCTTATGATTAGTTAATACTTGGATGTTTTATTATTATTTATCTGTAAATGCCTATGCTATGATATTGCATGAATTATCTTATCCATGCAACGCCCGTACATCCGTCCCTATGCTGTCTACATCAATCACAATCGTTGTCTCAATTCTCCTGCTGCTGTTATTTCACTATTGTCTCTGCTATAAAACTGTTACTACTGATAATCTGTCTCGAGCAAGTCTATTCACAGGTGCAGCTGATCTGACAAATCATTTGTTAAATCTTATAAATATTCTTTGGCTCCCCTTGTGTCGAATCAATAAATTTGGGTTTTACTTCCCCTATACTTGTGGGTCATCAAGACTATTTTCTGGCGCCGTTGCCAGGTAGTATAGCTTTATTTATAAGCCCACCTGAGTGTGATATTGTTCGCTGGAATTTATTCATCATGGGAGGAAATACTGATAAGAAGTTTCCCATCGTGCCATCCACCGCAAGGAAAGGTACAACTCTGAACTCTGCTGCTGCACTTGATTCTCCGTCTGTGTTGAGTAAGCTTGTTACACCACCACCAACTGCACGCTCTATTACTACTGCTGAATCTGAAGTTACTTATGATGATGCTTCTACTGTTCTTGATGAAGCTGGTTCATTAGGTCCCTTTTTAGATGCTACTATTGCTAAATCTAAACAGATTGAAAATGCTGAAATTCCTGATGAAAATGCTGAAACACCTGTTAATTCACCTGAAATTACTCGTGATACTTATGATGAGCGTGATGATATGTATGTGGATCTTGATGGCGCCCTTGTTAATGAAATTAATGCAACTAAAGATGCTAGTGCTATTAAAAAACTTGTTGAAAAGCGCACTATTAGATATAAATTATCTCCTGATGCTAAATTTGCTACATCTCCTAAAAACAATAAAGATAAAACTTATGATTTCTCTCTTGATTTGGCTCATATAGCTATTGTTGAAAGAGAACCTTTCTGTGGAACTGAAAATGAAAGTGTTGTAGAACATATGAATGTATTGTCTGATTTAAGTGGAATATTTGTTGTAGACATTAAAAGACGCACTTACTTTGTCGCTAAAATATTACATTTCTCATTAAAAGGAGAAGCTAAAACTTGGTATAATAATTTGTCTCCTGGTTCCATCACTAGTCCTAAGGGTTTGCTTGATGCTTTCTTTGAAAAATATTTTCCTGGTAGTGCTCAACATGATGCTTTGTAAAGAATCTATAATTTTAATCAAGATGAAGATGAGAAATTGCCTAAGGCTTGGACACGCTTTTATAGCATATTAAGAGGCCAGCCGAATCATGACTTGGAGAAAAATGATCTACTTGATATATTTTATAGTGGACTAACTGCTGAATCTAGGACATACCTGGATAGTTTTGCTAGTTGTGTTTTCAGGAATAGTACTCCCGAAGAATCTGAAGAATTATTGGCTACAATATGCAAGAATACTGATGATTGGGATATTCCTGAACCTACTCCAACACCACCACCAACACCGAAGAAGAGGGGTATGATTGAATTAAATGAAGAAACGATGAGGGAAGCCAAAAGATATTTTCAAGAGAGTGGTATTAAATCTGAAGATGTGAAGTATTTACCTCCTATTGAAGAATTATGTAAGCCTATTCCTCCTTCAACCGTAATTGAGGTACACTGTCTCGAAAGGTTTGATGATAGAGATTTCCCTTACTCTAAACCTCTTCTAAGTGCTTAGATGAATTTGATGATTTTATTACTAAACAATGCAATTTTAATATGAGAATAGAGAATCATTTAATGGAAAATTCTCGTGCTATTGGTGATTTACATGATATTGTTTATAGAACTTCTAATGATGTTAAAGTGCTCATTAAACACTTTCATATGGTTCAAACTCAAATAGATCAACTTACTAAAGTGCAAAAAGAATTGCTAGTAAACAACTCTATAGATAAAGAAAAACTTGTTTGCAAAGTAACAACTAGAGGTGGTAAATCAACTCAAGACCCTTTGTATCCTGAAGGACATTATAAAAGAACTGAAAAAAATTCTCAACGAGTTAATGAACCTAGTACTCCTTCTAGGAAAAAGAAAAAAAACATAAAACTGTTGTAGAATCCTCTTAACCTGTTAATGATCCTACTAGTATATCTATTTCTGATGTTAAAATTGAAAGTGGTAATGAACACAACAATGATAATGCTAATAACAATGATAATGATAAAATTGTTAATTCGGATCAGGAATAAATTGAAGAGGAACCTGAAAAACATGCAAAAAATAAAAAGTTCACTAAAAAAGATTGTATTGCTAAGAAACATGGTAATGAAAGAGAACCCTGGGTCCAAAGACCAATGTCTTTTCCTGCTAAGCAACTTAAAACCAAAGAGGAAGAACATTATAATAAATTTTGTGATTGGATGAAACCATTGTTCTTGCAAATTCTTTTGACTGATGCTATTAAGTTGCCTCCTAATTCTAAATATATGAAAAATATTGTGACTAATAAAAGAAAAATTCCTCATGAGGAAATATCTACTATGCTTGCTAATTACTCTTTCAATGGTAAGGTTCCAAAGAAGCTGGGTGATCCAGGTATATCAACTATTACTTGCTCTATCAAAAATAATTATGTTAAAACTGCTTTATGTGATTTGGGAGCTTGAGTAAGTGTTATGTCTTTCTCTCTTTACAAGAGATTTTACCTTGATAAATTGATACCTACTGATATATCTTTGCAAATGGCTGATAAATCTACTGCTATTCCTGTTGGAATTTGTGAGGATGTTCCTGTTCAAATAACTACCAGTTGTTTAAATATGACTGACTTTGTTGTTCTTCAAATGCCTGAAGATGATAATATGTCTATTATTTTTGTAAGACCTTTTTCTAAATACTGCAGGGGATGTTATTGATTGTAATAAATGAAACTTTACTTTTAATGTTCATGACAAGGAGCATACTGTTTATTTTCCCAAGAAAGTTAATAGAATGCCTATAGTAAATACAATTACCAATTTGAGATCTATTAGAGTGGGAAGTATTGATTGCCCATATAAAGAAGAATACAAAACTCTCATGATTGGATCCATATCAATTCAATATAAGGTACGTAAAACATGAGTGTCTCATTTGGTTTAAAATCTTTCATGTCATATAAAATTCATTTGGTGGCAAGACTTGATCAACCTTGTTAACAAGTGCATTTTAAATGCATAAGGGCTCATAAGGGCTCATTTGGTTGTAACGGGAAATTTTCCAAGGGTTTTATTCCCTCGAGGGGAGTGATCGCAATTAGAGAAGTGCTCTGAAATGAGCTAGCATGATCAATTACTTCCGTTTTTTCATAGAAATGGATAGAACTTCAAAAGTAATTTAATATTATGTATTTGTTCTTACAAAAATCCAGGAGTACTGGAACAAAATACTAAAATAGGTTGAGAATAATTAAAAAAATTAAGAAAACCAGGAAATCATTCTAATCATTCTAGCTAGTAAAACTTCCACCATCGACTTCTGTGTACATTTCAATTGGCTAACTTCTCGAAAACCTGCATCGCAAAAAACTAAAAGGTAATTACTACAAAATATTATATTTGAAACTAAGTGCAAGCACATTTTTTATCAGTAATTACTACATGTTTGTCAAATTAATGGAGGCACTTCTAGGGACAGTAGATGCAAACATAATTAGTACACACTAATATATAGATGTTCTGAAAAAATCATCTTGTTCCCTTACATTTTTGGATTCTCACGTCAGGAAAACATTATTTGAAAAGGTAATGAGAACTAGAAAACAAAATGGAATAGTCCTAGAAGCTTTTCAATTCTAGCAACACCATCCCAATGCATCCTATTTTTAATGATATGCACGGTAAATTCTGGAATAACAAGTAGCTTTATTATTTGTAATTAGCAGGTTGCCCTTGTACATTTAATTGCCTTTATGATTGTTCAGTTAAGCTTAGCTGTTTGTTTAGTTAAGCTTCACAGTTTTACTCATACCATTTTTAGTCCAATAAGTACAGATTGCAAATTCTAGAAAAAATATCACAAATCACTTTGTATTTTTTCCAATGTTATGACAGTTCGTGAATGATCTTTTACAAATGTTATGACAGTTCGTGAATCTATCTGTGTGTCTGGATCATCATAGCAATGGCATGCAGTCTCTACATATATATTGCACTATCGTCACTCGATATCAGAAATAAACAATAAAATGGATGGAACATTTATCAAGAACATAGCCCTCTGTGTATCAACAATAAAATATTGCCGTATAACCAAGGCTAGCAGAATCAACATCCATGTCAGATAGTATGCCTCTAACAAGATTAACATTCATGTAAGAAATCAATTAAACTAGCAGGTGTCCAGACTGTAGCAGTTCCTAGAGCAGGCAGTGGATACTGAATCAACAAAAACAAATCGAATGCGTACAAAATCAAGAGACGCGAGGTAGCACCTGCTGTCATATGAATCTTTTCTCACTGCCGCTACAGATCTTGCTAGTTAAGAATGGCAAGTAGCCGAAGTACCAAGACGAATATGTGGATTTGTAGCAGCTCGTACCAAGACTACCACTACAGATCTTGCGTTTATCGATCTGGAGCAAATCTGTGGATTTGTAGTAGCTCGTCAATGAGGGAAAGCGAATAAATGAAAGAGAAAAGGCAAAAGGAGGAACGGCTGAAACCTTTGTTGGCAGATCACCTTTGTCGTCACCCGAGTGGAGAAGAGCTTGAGGCGGAGGAGAGCTCGGACCAAGGGGGACGGAGGCGGACGGGGAGGAGAGGTCAGCCGAAGGAGGATGGACGCGGAGGAGAGCTCGGGCGAAGGAGTGCGGAGGCGTCGAGCTAGGGAGCGGCTTGGTTCCGGTCGCCGGAGGAAGAAGAACGGGGTCGCACCCGATGCCGTATCCTCTCCGTCGCCAGACGAGAGCGAGCAAACGAGGATTTTGTCCCCGACCTCCAGACTAGTGGATAGATCTGCCGGGGAAAAGCGGCGGAATGGCGCGGTGTCGCTCCCATCGTGGGCAACCAAACAGCCACGTAAGCCACCCGGGCTGCTTTTACCCCGTGGGCCCCCCGCCCAGGGAAAACACGGGGATCCCGGTTCCCCTGCAACCAAATAAGCTGTAAAAAGGCTAAATAATTTTCTTTTTCTCATTTTTGTTTTACCTACTGTAATGTTATTTAGTTGGTATTGAGTTGAATTTGGTGTTTGAAAATAATTTTTCAGTATTGAATTTAATAATGCAAAATAACAGAAAATGAAAAAAATTAAATTTCTCAGAAAATTAAAATTTATATGAAAAATCATATTTTTCGAGTAGACTCCTCAAAGTGCCAGAGAGCCACCAAGGGGACCCACAGGGCCACCTCACCACATGGTGGCGTGGCTGGCAAGTGGCGGCGCCAGCACATGGTGTGGGGCCCACAGGCCCCCCACTTGCTCCGTCTCTCCTTCCCCTGCCTTCCTCTTGCCCGAAAAATCACTCCTGGATATCTCAAACTCGTGTTCTTACTGCTCATCTCTTAGGATTTCGATCTCCACATTCAGCCAATTTTTGTTGCTGAAATTTGGTGCATCTCATGTCCAGTATGTGACTCCTCCGAATATCCAATTAGAATTTTGTTTAGTGGTGTATATATGAAGTATTTTGCTGCTGTAGGTATCTTGTTTAGTGAGTTTGAATGCTTGTTCTAAGTTGCAATAACTAGTTTTGATGCATGCTGTAACATCCCAACATTTTATAATGTTCAAAAATCACAAAAAAATTAAAACTTTTCTTTTATTAAAATAAAATATTAAATGCATAAGAAAACCAACCATGAAAGACTTCAAACTTATTGAAAAAGTTTAATATTTCAAATATCTCAGTTTATCTTTATTTTCAAAAGTTGTTTCAAGTTAAAAGATTTTATTATCCATTGTAATTATTTAAAACCTCAATATCTAATTTGACAAATGTTTTACAAACTTTCAAACCATATTCTTGAAATAAAAGGTTTCTTTATAAGTATTTGATTTCAACCACTTAGCAATAGCAATTCATAAATTAAAATAATAATTACACGTGTTATTTTAAACTTTGAAAACATTGTCTATTTGCCAAAAGATTATTATTATTCATTTACCCAAGTTCAAAACATAGTTTTGTATATTTCAAGTCTATAGTGTATAACTTTAAAACTTCATAGATTATATAATTAATGAATTATCCAAATAAGCATTGCATTAATTTAAATTAGTTCATTAATTCTCAAACATAAAATGATTTCATGAATATATTCAATATAAGCAATGGATTAAAACTAGAATAGTTTCCAAAGATATTTTATGGAGTTTTCAAATGGATTAGCATAATATAAAACCTAATGGTGCACAAAATATTTTGAATTAAAATTGAAATTATTATATTTCCCATTTCCTTAAAAATATTTATATTTTGTTATTTTACTATTATACTAAAATAAAGAATAAAGGTTATTGAAAATAAGTTTAAGATAACTTAATATCAAACATATATAGCGATGATAATTTCATAAATTTTATTTAAACCCAAATGAATTTATTTAAATCCCTAATTTGAAATTTAACTTAAAGTGTCAAATTTGTATTTAACCAATATTTCAAAATTAATAATTTTAAAAAGTTTTCAGAACAAGCTCACTAATGTTTTAAAGCATAGATATGAATTTTACAAATTTATAGAAATTTGTTTGACTTCATTTGGAGTCTTAAATCAAAAGTTATAAAAGAAACAGAAGAAAACAGAAAAAGAAAAGAAAATACCTGCTGACGTCACAGATGACGTCATCTTCATCTTCAACCTCCATTCCGGAAATCTCTCCCGAAAATCTCTTTCCAAATTCGTTTCAAATCAGTGCGTTTCTTGCGGGAATTGCTCCCCTCTGCCTCTTATTTAAAACCCAGATCCTCCTCCACGTTTCCCCCAAGAAACCCTAGCCCGAACCGCCGCCAGGCCGGAGAATTTCATCGCCGGAGCTCCACTGTCGCCGCCGCGTCTTCCACTGTGTCCGACGAGATGAGAGAGGCCCCCACGGATAAGACCACGCCCAAAGTCCTTGCCGTGTCCCGTAGCACCTCTCCGGTTCCTTCACGAGCCATAAGACGACCGTAGAGCTCTCTACGTCGACCACCCGAAGGTCACCGGCGCCGGCGCACTCCGTCCACCTCTGGACGTAGCTCGGGGAAGCGTCGCTCGACGATGACCCCTCCATCAACCTCGGCGTGATGCACCGCACGCAGAGCAGCCCTCGACGCGACCGAGGGGCCTCCGAAGCGTCGTCTGATGGGTTCGTAGCATAGAAAACTAAATTTTTCCTATGGTGAGAACAAACCAACAAGCCAAGATCTAATCTAGGAGATGCTCGTAACGAGTGGAACATGTTCCAAGAGAACTCACCCTCGAAGACCGAAAGCGTTTCGAGCGGGATTCTCGTGGACGATGTAGTGGAACACTTGCCGATCTCAAGATCGCGAAGATGTGCGCTGCAACGGGCAGCGCCTCCGTACTCGGTCACACGTACAGCTTGATGACGACCTCCGTTCCCTCGATCCAGCGGGGCAGCGGAAGTAGTAGAACCACCAAGGAACTCCAACAGCACGACGGCGTGGTGTGGAGGAGAACTAAACGACCATGGCTTCGCCAAGCGGATGGCCGAGAGGTGGAGCAGCAGGAGGAGGGAGAGAGGATCAAGTGTGTGCATAAGAGGGAGCTCTACCTCTCCTTATATAGAAGAAGGGGGCAGCCCAAGGGGGTGGTGCGGCTCAAGAGCCCCCACCCCTTCCTTTTCATGTGAGTGGAGCATCCACTCATGCCCACTCACTCTCTTTTAATCTCCACTCAAAAATCCCTAGGGTTTTTCTTTATTAAATAAAACAATTTCATTTCTTTTTAATATTTGTTAATTCTATTAACAAACATTAACACTTACCCCCTTGGTTCATTTGTTAATTCTATTAACAACCATTGGCAACCATTGACAATTAACCCCTTGAACTATTTCAATATTACCCGAAACAATTTCGGTGCTGTCCAAACTTTTCTCCGAAATTCCGTGTCTACCCAAAAGCGCCGACAAACCTTAAGTGTGTCACCCTACGGTTCGTGAATAATGTAGACATGATCGAGACACCTCCCTGATCAATAGTCAACAGCGGGATCTGGAGATCCGTAATGACTCCTACATATTCGACGATGAATCTTGTGATCGCGTGAACCAAAAACGTCATAACCAATTCCTTTTGTCTCGCGATATTTTACTTGTCCGAGATCCGATCATTGGTATCGTCTATACCTAGTTCGATCTCGTTTCCGATAAGTACTCTTTACTCGTTCTGTGATATGACATCCTTGTGACCTAGTCACGTGCTTGCAAGAGGTGTCGATGTGATATCACCGAGAGGGTCCAGAGTATATCTCTCCGTCACCTGGATGGACAAATCCCACTTCTTGATCCATGAGCCTCAACTAATACTTTCGGAATACCCAACGCCACCTTTATAGTCACCATGTTACGGTGTGACGTTTGATGTCATCAAAGCATTCTTCCGGTGTTAGTGATAGACATGATCTCATGGTCTAAGGATTAGGGTTACTTCGTATGCTCAGTACAACAATATAAACTTAATGACTTGATCGTATTGCTATACTTATTTTGGGTGTGTTCATCATATCATTCTCCTAATGACGTGATCCCGTTATTAACAACATCCAATGTTCATGATCAGGAAACCTTGATCATCAGTTAATCAACGAGCTAGTTAAACGAGAGGCGTTACTAGGAACTCTAATTTGTTCATTAGTCACACATGCATTAATGTTTCCGATTAATACAATTCTAGCATGAGAAATAAACATTTATCACAAACATGGAATAAGATAATAACCACTTTATTATTGCCTCTCGGGCATATTCCTTTCAGTCTCCCACTTGCACTAGGGGCAATAATCTGTATTACATTGTAATGATCCTAACACCCATGGAGTTCCGGTGTTGATCATGTTTTGCCCTTGGGAGTTGTTTAGTCAAAGGGTCTGCCACATTCAGATCCGTATGTACTTTGCAAATCTTTATATCACCATCCTTGACATGTTCACGGATGGAGTGAAAACGGCGCTTGAAATGCTTGGAATTCTTGTGAGACCTTAGTTCTTTAGCATTGGCTATGGCACCATTGTTGTCACAATAGATAACCATCGGATCCAACGCACTTGGAACCACACCTAGTTCGGATATGAACTCCTTCATCCAAACTCCTTCCTGCGCTGCCTCCGAGGCACAACATATTCCGCTTCTGTTGATGATCCCACCACCACGGGTTGCTTGGAACTCCTCCAGCTTACTGCTCCTCCATTCATAAGAAATACGTACCCAGATTGTGACTTAGAGTCATCCGGATCGGTGTCAAAGCTAGCATCGACGTAACATCTTGCGACGATCTCTTCTTCACCGCCATACACGAGAAACATATCCTTAGTCCTTCTTAAGTACTTTAGGATATTCTTTACCGCCATCCAGTGTTCCAAACCTGGATCAGATTGGTACCTGCTAGTCAAGTTAATAGCATACATGATAGAGCCTATGGCTGAGGCATAGGGGATCTTGTTCATCATTTCTCTATCTTCTGATGTAGCTGGACTTTGAGTCTGACTCAATGTCTTTCCTTGTAACATAGGTAAGAGCCCTTTCTTACTTTCATCCATTCAGAACTTCTTCAGAATCTTGTCAAGGTGTGTACTTTGCGAAAGCCCAATCAAGCGTCTTGATCTATCTCTATAGATTTTGATGCCTAATATATACGATGCTTCACCGAGATCCTTCATCAAAAAACTATTGTTCAAATAACCTTTATACTATTCAAAAATTCTATATCATTTCCAATCAACAATATGTCATCCACATATAGTACTAGAAATTCTACAGAGCTCCCACTCACTTTCTTGTAGATACAAACTTCTCCATAAGTTTGGACAAATCCAAACCCTTTGATCACTTCATCAAAGCGGAGGTTCCAACTTCGGGATGCTTGCTTCAGTCCATAAATGGATCGCTGAAGTTTGCATACCTTGTCAGCATCCTTAGGATCGACAAAACCTTTGGGTTGCACCATGTACAACTCTTCCTCAATGTGACCATTAAGGAACGCAGTTTTGACATCCATTTGCCAGATTTCATAATCGAAAAATGCAGCAATTGCTAACATAATCCTAACAGACTTCAGCATCGCTACAGGAGAGAACGTCTCCTCGTAGTCAATTCCTTGAACTTGTCGAAAACCTTTTGCGACAAGTCGAGCCTTATAGACGGTCACATTACCATCAGCGTCAGTTTTCTTCTTAAAAATCCATTTGTTCTCAACGGCCTTGCGGTCATTGGGTAAGTCCACCAAAGTCCATACTTGGTTTTCGTACATGGATTCCATTTCGGATTTCATGGCTTCTAGCCATTTGTTGGAATCTGAGCCCATCATCGCTTCATCATACGTCGCAGGGTCATCATTATCAACTACCATGACATTCATGACGGGGTTGCCATACAGTTCAGGAGCTGTACGCATCCTTGTTGACCTGCGAAGTACGGTAGTATCCTCTTTCGGAGTTTCATGATCTTGATTATCATTAGTTCCCTCTTCATCTCGTGAAGTCAACTCCGGGACAATTTCCGGCGCTGCGCTACTCGCCATTCCAAGAAGAGAAGGTTCAATAACCTCGTCGAGTTCTACCTTCCTACTACTCACACCTTTTGAGAGAAACTCCTTCTCCAAAAAGGATCCGTTCTTGGCAACAAAAACTTTGCCTTAGGATCTGTGATAGAAGGTGTACCCAATTGTTTCTTTAGGGTATCCTATGAAGACGCATTTTTCCGCTTTGGGTTCGAGTTTATCAGGCTGAAGCTTCTTCACATAAACATCGCATCCCCAAACTTTTAGAAACGATAGCTTAGGTTTGTTTCCAAACCATAGTTCATACGGTGTCGTTTCAAAGGATTTAGATGGAGCCCTATTTAAAGTGAATGTAGCTGTCTCTAGTGCATGACCCCAAAATGATAGTGGCAAATCTGTCAGAGACATCATAGACCGAACCATATCCAATAAAGTACGATTACGACGTTCAGATACACCATTACGCTGTGGTGTTCCGACAGGAGTGAGTTGTGAAACTATTCCACATTCTTTCATATGTGTGCCAAACTCGTAACTCAAATACTCACCTCCACGATCGGATCGCAGAAATTTGATCTTTCTGTTACGATGGTTTTCAACTTCACTCTGAAATTCTTTGAACTTTTCGAACGTTTCAGACTTGTGTTTCATTAAGTAAATATACCCATATCTACTTAAATCATCCGTGAAGGTAACAAAATAACGATATCCACCGCGCGCCGACACACTCATTGGACCACACACATCGGTATGTATGATTTCCAATAAATCCGTCGCCCGTTCCATCGTGCCGGAAAACGGGGTTCTAGTCATCTTGCCCATAAGGCATGGTTCACATGTCTCAAATGATTCATAATCAAGTGATTCTAGGAGCCCATCAGAATGGAGCTTCTTCATGCGCTTAACACCAATATGACCTAAGCGGCAAAGCCACATGTACGTAGCAATATCATCATTCAACTTGATTCTTTTGGCATTCACATTATGAATGTGTGTATCATTACTATCAAGATTCAAAAGAAATAAACCATTCTTCATAGGTGCATGACCATAAAAGATATCATTCATATAAATCGAACATCCATTGTTCTCAGACTTAAATGAATAACCGTTTTGCATTAAACAAGATCCAGAAATAATGTTCATGCTCAACGTAGGCACCAAATAACAATTATTTAGGTTCATCACTAATCCTGATGGTAGACGAAGAGGTGGCGTCCCGACAGCGATCACATCAACCTTTGATCCATTGCCGACGCGCATCGTCACCTCATCCTTTGCTAGTTGTCGCCTATTCCGTAGTTCCTGTTTCGAGTTACATTTGTTAGCAACTGAACCAGTATCAAATACCCAGGCGCTACTGCGAGTACTAGTAAGGTACACATCAATAACATGTATATCACATATACCTTTGTTCACTTTGCCGGCCTTCTTATCCGCCAGATATTTGGGGCAATTACGCTTCCAGTGCCCAGTACCCTTGCAGTAAAAACACTCAGTGTCAGGCTTAGGGCCAGCCTTGGTCTTTTTCTCAGGTGCGGCAACAGTTTTTCCGCCCTCCTTGAAATTACCCTTTGGCTTGCCTTTCTTGAAACTGGTGGTTTTATTGATCATCAACACTTGATGCTCCTTTTTGATCTCCACTTCAGCAGTTTTGAGCATTGACAGAAGCTCGGGGAGAGTCTTCTTCATGCCTTGCATATTGTAGTTCATCACAAAGTTCTTGTAACTTGGTGGGAGTGATTGGAGAACACGATGAATTCCTAGCTCATTGGGGATCGATATACCCAGGGCTATGAGCTTATCGGCGTACCCAGACATTTTGAGTACGTGCTCGCTAACGGAGCTGTTCTCTTCCATCTTGCAGCTAAAGAACTTTTCTGAAGCATCATAACTCTCTACGGCAACATGGGTATCGAAAATCATTTTCAATTCTCCCATTGTATCAAAAGCGTTGCTGTTCTTGAAACGTTTTCGCAGCTCTGGCTCTAAACCATACAGAATGCCGCAGTGAACTACACTGTGGTCCTCCTTCTGAGTCAGGAAAACATTTTTCACATCATCGGGAGCGTCATCAGCGGGCGGGGCACCTAGCGGTGCATCAAGCACATAGAGCTTTTGACAAGTTGTGAGGAGAATCCTCGGGTTAAGTGCCCAATTGGTGAAGTTGCTTCCATTGTTTGCTAGTTTCTCTTTCTCCATGAACATATTGAAATTGAAAGCAGGTGGTGCCATGATCTACAACATATTTGCAAAGACTATTTAGACTAAGATTATGAAAAATTAAGTTCAAGTTAATTCAAAATTATTACGTGAACTCCCACTCAACAACATCCCTCTAGTCGTTTCAGTGATTACACGAACCAAATTCACTACACCAATAACCGATCATCACGAGATATGGTGCAGCAGCAAAGGCGAATATCGACATATTCATCATATCATCTATATGACTCATGCTTTACCTTTCGGTTACGTGTTCCGAGACCATGTTTGTACATGCTAGGCTCGCCAAGTAGAACCGTAGTATTTGCGTGTGTAAATCTGGCTTACACCCGTTGTATGCGAACGTTGAATCTATCACACCCGATCATCACGTGATGCTTTGAAACGACGAACTTTCTTAACGGTGCATACTAAGGAAGAACACATTATTATCTTGATATTAATTGTGAGAGGGATCATCTTATAATGCTACCGTCGCGATCTAAGCAAAGATCTAAGCAAAATAAGATGCATAAAAGGATTAACATCACATGCATGGATAATGTGATATGATATGGTCCTTCTTGCACTTGATCTCCATCTTGTGCATCTTGGCATGATCTCCATCATTCCACCGGCGTGGCACCAAGGTCCATGGCGCATCCGTCTTGATTGTCCTCCAAATTTACAACATATCATCTAGATATGATATTTTGCACGCAGGCCATAAATTAAAAGAGACAACCATTTGGCTCCTGCCGGTTTGTCATAATTTAAAAAAGGTATCATTTCATACATCAAATTTGTAACTTTGACCATATCACATCACATGCCCTGCAAAAACAAGTTAGACGTCCTCTAATTTATTTTTGCATATTTTACGTGGCTTAGGGCTTTCGAAGATAGAACCGTTCTTACCTACGAACATGAAACCACAACGGTGATGAAAATATTATTAGCAACATGTTCTATTTTATATCTTAACTATAGTAGGAGAGACAGACACCCGCAAAGCCACTTATGCAAAACAAGTTGCATGTCAGTCTTGGAACAAGTCTCATGTGCGTGGACATGTAAGGTTAGTCCGGGCCGCTTCATCCTACTATGCCACTAAGATACAAAATATACAAAGGAAGCAATAACATGATCATCAACGCCCACATACACATATGTGTTCTACTCGTACAAAACATCTACGCATAGACACGGCTCTGATACCACTGATGGGTTCGTAGCATAGAAAACAAAATTTTTACTACGGTGAGAACAAACCAACAAGCCAAGATCTAATCTAGGAGATGCTCGTAACGAGTGGAACATGTTCCAAGAGAACTCACCCTCGAAGACCGAAAGCGTTTCGAGAGGGATTCTCGTGGACGATGTAGTGGAACAGTTGCCGATCTCAAGATCGCGAAGATGTGCGCTGCAACGGGCAGCGCCTCCGTACTCGGTCACACGTACAGCTTGATGACGACCTCCGTTCCCTCGATCCAGCGGGGCAGCGGAAGTAGTAGAACCACCAAGGAACTCCAACAGCACGACGGCGTGGTGTGGAGGAGAACTAAACGGCCATGGCTTCGCCAAGCGGATGGCCGAGAGGTGGAGCAGCGGGAGGAGGGAGAGAGGATCAAGTGTGTGCATAAGAGGGAGCTCTACCTCTCCTTATATAGAAGAAGGGGGCAGCCCAAGGGGGTGGTGCGGCTCAAGAGCCCCCACCCCTTCCTCTTCATGTGAGTGGAGCATCCACTAATGCCCACTCACTCTCTTTTAATCTCCACTCAAAAATCCCAAGGGTTTTTCTTTATTAAATAAAACAATTTCATTTCTTTTTAATATTTGTTAATTCTATTAAAAACATTAACACTTACCCCTTGGTTCATTTGTTAATTCTATTAAAAAACATTAACACTTACCCCCTTGGTTCATTTGTTAATTCTATTAACAACCATTGGCAACCATTGACAATTAACCCCTTGAACTATTTCAATATTACCCGAAACAATTTCGGTGCTGTCCAAACTTTTCTCCGAAATTTCGTGTCTACCCAAAAGCGTCGACAAACCTTAAGTGTGTCACCCTACGGTTCGTGAATAATGTAGACATGATCGAGACACCTCCCTGATCAATAGTCAACAACGGGATCTGGAGATCCGTAATGACTCCTACATATTCGACGATGAATCTTGTGATCGCGTGAACCAAAACGTCATAACCAATTCCTTTTGTCTCGCAATATTTTACTTGTCCGAGATCCGATCATTGGTATCAACTATACCTAGTTCGATCTCGTTTCCGACAAGTACTCTTTACTCGTTCTGTGATATGACATCCTTGTGACCTAGTCACGTGCTTGCAAGCGGTGTCGATGTGATATCACCGAGAGGGCCCAGAGTATATCTCTCCGTCACCTGGATGGACAAATCCCACTTCTTGATCCATGAGCCTCAACTAATACTTTCGGAATACCCAACGCCACCTTTATAGTCACCCTGTTACGGTGTGACGTTTGATGTCATCAAAGCATTCTTCCGGTGTTAGTGATTGACATGATCTCATGGTCTAAGGAGTAGGGTTACTTCGTATGCTCAGTACAACAATATAAACTTAATGACTTGATCGTATTGCTATACTTATTTTGGGTGTGTTCATCATATCATTCTCCTAATGACGTGATCCCGTTATTAACAACATCCAATGTTCATGATCAGGAAACCTTGATCATCAGTTAATCAACGAGCTAGTTAAACGAGAGGCGTTACTAGGAACTCTAATTTGTTCATTAGTCACACATGCATTAATGTTTCCGATTAATACAATTCTAGCATGAGAAATAAACATTTATCACAAACATGGAATAAGATAATAACCACTTTATTATTGCCTCTCGGGCATATTCCTTTCAGTCTCCCACTTGCACTAGGGGCAATAATCTGTGTTACATTGTAATGACCCTAACACCCATGGAGTTCCGGTGTTGATCATGTTTTGCCCTTGGGAGTTGTTTAGTCAAAGGGTCTGCCACATTCAGATCCGTATGTACTTTGCAAATCTTTATATCACCATCCTTGACATGTTCACGGATGGAGTGAAAACGGCGCTTGAAATGCTTGGAATTCTTGTGAGACCTTGGTTCTTTAGCATTGGCTATGGCACCATTGTTGTCACAATAGATAACCATCGGATCCAACGCACTTGGAACCACACCTAGTTCGGATATGAACTCCTTCATCCAAACTCCTTCCTGCGCTGCCTCCGAGGCACAACATATTCCGCTTCTGTTGATGATCCCGCCACCACGGGTTGCTTGGAACTCCTCCAGCTTACTGCTCCTCCATTCATAAGAAATACGTACCCAGATTGTGACTTAGAGTCATCCGGATCGGTGTCAAAGCTAGCATCGACGTAACATCTTGCGACGATCTCTTCTTCACCGCCATACACGAGAAACATATCCTTAGTCCTTCTTAAGTACTTTAGGATATTCTTTTCCGCCATCCAGTGTTCCAAACCTGGATCAGATTGGTACCTGCTAGTCAAGCTAATAGCATGTGCCACATCCGGTCTTGTACATAGCATAGCATACATGATAGAGCCTATGGCTGAGGCATAGGGGATCTTGTTCATCATTTCTCTATCTTCTCATGTAGCTGGACTTTGAGTCTGACTCAATGTCTTTCCTTGTAACATAGGTAAGAGCCCTTTCTTACTTTCATCCATTCAGAACTTCTTCAGAATCTTGTCAATGTGTGTACTTTGCGAAAGCCCAATCAAGCGTCTTGATCTATCTCTATATATTTTGATGCCTAATATATACGATGCTTCACCGAGATCCTTCATCGAAAAACTATTGTTCAAATAACCTTTATACTATTCAAAAATTCTATATCATTTCCAATCAACAATATGTCATCCACATATAGTACTAGAAATTCTACAGAGCTCCCACTCACTTTCTTGTAGATACAAACTTCTCCATAAGTTTGGACAAATCCAAACCCTTTGATCACTTCATCAAAGCGGAGGTTCCAACTTCGGGATGCTTGCTTCAGTCCATAAATGGATCGCTGAAGTTTGCATACCTTGTCAGCATCCTTAGGATCGACAAAACCTTTGGGTTGCACCATGTACAACTCTTCCTCAGTGTGACCATTAAGGAACGCAGTTTTGACATCCATTTGCCAGATTTCATAATCGAAAAATGCAGCAATTGCTAACATAATCCTAACAGACTTCAGCATCGCTACAGGAGAGAACGTCTCCTCGTAGTCAATTCCTTGAACTTGTCGAAAACCTTTTGCGACAAGTCGAGCCTTATAGACGGTCACATTACCATCAGCGTCAGTTTTCTTCTTAAAAATCCATTTGTTCTCAACGGCCTTGCGGTCATAGGGTAAGTCCACCAAAGTCCATACTTGGTTTTCGTACATGGATTCCATTTCAGATTTCATGGCTTCTAGCCATTTGTTGGAATCTGAGCCCATCATCGCTTCATCATACGTCGCAGGGTCATCATTATCAACTACCATGACATTTATGACGGGGTTGCCGTACAGTTCAGGAGCTGTACGCATCCTTGTTGACCTGCGAAGTACGGTAGTATCCTCTTTCGGAGTTTCATGATCTTGATTATCATTAGTTCCCTCTTCATCTGGTGAAGTCAACTCCGGGACAATTTCCGGCGCTGCGCTACTCGCCATTCCAAGAAGAGAAGGTTCAATAACCTCGTCGAGTTCTACCTTCCTACTACTCACACCTTTTGAGAGAAACTCCTTCTCCAAAAAGGATCCGTTCTTGGCAACAAAATCTTTGCCTTCGGATCTGTGATAGAAGGTGTACCCAATTGTTTCTTTAGGGTATCCTATGAAGACGCATTTTTCCGCTTCGGGTTCGAGTTTATCAGGCTGAAGCTTCTTCACATAAACATCGCATCCCCAAACTTTTAGAAACGATAGCTTAGGTTTGTTTCCAAACCATAGTTCATACGGTGTCGTTTCAACGGATTTAGATGGAGCCCTATTTAAAGTGAATGTAGCTGTCTCTAGTGCATGACCCCAAAATGATAGTGGCAAATCTGTCAGAGACATCATAGACCGAACCATATCCAATAAAGTACGATTACGACGTTCAGATACACCATTAATTTGTGGTGTTCCGGCAGGAGTGAGTTGTGAAACTATTGCACATTCTTTCATATGTGTGCCAAACTCGTAACTCAAATACTCACCTCCACGATCGGATCGCAGAAATTTGATCTTTCTATTACGATGGTTTTCAACTTCACTCTGAAATTCTTTGAACTTTTCGAACGTTTCAGACTTGTGTTTCATTAAGTAAATATACCCATATCTACTTAAATCATCCGTGAAGGTAACAAAATAACGATATCCACCGCGCGCCGACACACTCATTGGACCACACACATCGGTATGTATGATTTCCAATAAATCCGTCGCCCGTTCCATCGTGCCGGAAAATGGGGTTCTAGTCATCTTGCCCATAAGGCATGGTTCACATGTCTCAAATGATTCATAATCAAGTGATTCTAGGAGCCCATCAGAATGGAGCTTCTTCATGCGCTTAACACCAATATGACCTAAGCGGCAATGCCACATGTACGTAGCAATATCATCATTCAACTTGATTCTTTTGGCATTCACATTATGAATGTGTGTATCATTACTATCAAGATTCAAAAGAAATAAACCATTCTTCATAGGTGCATGACCATAAAAGATATCATTCATATAAATCGAACATCCATTGTTCTCAGACTTAAATGAATAACCGTTTTGCATTAAACAAGATCCAGAAATAATGTTCATGCTCAACGCAGGCACCAAATAACAATTATTTAGGTTCATCACTAATCCTGATGGTAGACGAAGAGGTAGCGTCCCGGCAGCGATCACATCAACCTTTGATCCATTGCCGACGCGCATCGTCACCTCATCCTTTGCTAGTTGTCGCCTATTCCATAGTTCCTGTTTCGAGTTACATATGTTAGCAACCGAACCAGTATCAAATACCCAGGCGCTACTGCGAGTACTAGTAAGGTACACATCAATAACATGTATATCACATATACCTTTGTTCACTTTGCCGGCCTTCTTATCCGCCAGATATTTGGGGCAATTACGCTTCCAGTGCCCAGTACCCTTGCAGTAAAAACACTCAGTGTCAGGCTTAGGGCCAGCCTTGGTCTTTTTCTCAGGTGCGGCAACAGTTTTGCCGCCCTTCTTGAAATTACCCTTTGGCTTGCCTTTCTTGCCTTTCTTGAAACTGGTGGTTTTATTGATCATCAACACTTGATGCTCCTTTTTGATCTCCACTTCAGCAGTTTTGAGCATTGACAGAAGCTCGGGGAGAGTCTTCTTCATGCCTTGCATATTGTAGTTCATCACAAAGTTCTTGTAACTTGGTGGGAGTGATTGGAGAACACGATGAATTCCTAGCTCATTGGGGATCGATATACCCAGGGCTATGAGCTTATCGGCGTACCCAGACATTTTGAGTACGTGCTCGCTAACGGAGCTGTTCTCTTCCATCATGCAGCTAAAGAACTTTTCTGAAGCATCATAACTCTCTACGGCAACATGGGTATCAAAAATCATTTTCAATTCTCCCATTGTATCAAAAGCGATGATGTTCTTGAAACGTTTTCACAGCTCTGGCTCTAAACCATACAGAATGCCGCAGTGAACTACACTGTGGTCCTCCTTCTGAGTCAGGAAAACATTTTTCACATCATCGGGAGCGTCATCAGCGGGCGGGGCACCTAGCGGTGCATCAAGCACATAGAGCTTTTGACAAGTTGTGAGGAGAATCCTCAGGTTAAGTGCCCAATTGGTGAAGTTGCTTCCATTGTTTGCTAGTTTCTCTTTCTCCATGAACATATTGAAATTGAAAGCAGGTGGTGCCATGATCTACAACATATTTGCAAAGACTATTTAGACTAAGATTATGAAAAATTAAGTTCAAGTTAATTCAAAATTATTACGTGAACTCCCACTCAAAAAAAACATCCCTCTAGTCGTTTAAGTGATTACACGAACCAAATTCACTACACCAATAACCGATCATCACGAGATATGGTGCAGCTGCAAAGGCGAATATCGACATATTCATCATATCATCTATATGACTCATGCTTTACCTTTCGGTTACGTGTTCCGAGACCATGTTTGTACATGCTAGGCTCGCCAAGTAGAACCGTAGTATTTGCGTGTGTAAATCTGGCTTACACCCGTTGTATGCGAACGTTGAGTCTATCACACCCGATCATCACGTGGTGCTTCGAAACGACGAACTTTCTTAACGGTGCATACTAAGGAAGAACACATTATTATCTTGATATTAATTGTGAGAGGAATCATCTTATAATGCTACCGTCGCAATCTAAGCAAAGATCTAAGCAAAATAAGATGCATAAAAGGATTAACATCACATGCATGAATAATGTGATATGATATGGTCCTTCCTGCACTTGATCTCCATCTTGTGCATCTTGGCATGATCTCCATCATTCCACCGGCGTGGCACCAAGGTCCATGGCGCATCCGTCTTGATTGTCCTCCAAATTTACAACATATCATCTAGATATGATATTTAGCACGCAGGCCATAAATTAAAAGAGACAACCATTTGGCTCCTGCCGGTTTGTCATAATTTACAAAAGGTATCATTTCATACATCAAATTTGTAACTTTGACCATATCACATCACATGCCCTGCAAAAACAAGTTAGACGTCCTCTAATTTATTTTTGCATATTTTACGTGGCTTAGGGCTTTCGAAGATAGAACCGTTCTTACCTACGAACATGAAACCACAACGGTGATGAAAATATTATTAGCAACATGTTCTATTTTATATCTTAACTATAGTAGGATAGACAGACACCCGCAAAGCCACTTATGCAAAACAAGTTGCATGTCAGTCGTGGAACAAGTCTCATGTGCGTGGACATGTAAGGTTAGTCCGGGCCGCTTCATCCTACTATGCCACTAAGATACAAAATATACAAAGGAAGCAATAACATGATCATCAACGCCCACATACACATATGTGTTCTACTCGTACAAAACATCTACGCATAGCCACGGCTCTGATGGGTTCGTAGCATAGAAAACAAAAAATTTCCTACGGTGAGAACAAACCAACAAGCCAAGATCTAATCTAGGAGATGCTCGTAACGAGTGGAACATGTTCCAAGAGAACTCACCCTCGAAGACCGAAAGCGTTTCGAGAGGGATTCTCGTGGACGATGTAGTGGAACACTTGCCGATCTCAAGATCGTGAAGATGTGCGCTGCAACGGGCAGCGCCTATGTACTCGGTCACACGTACAGCTTGATGACGACCTCCGTTCCCTCGATCCAGCGGGGCAGCGGAAGTAGTAGAACCACCAAGGAACTCCAACAGCACGACGGCGTGGTGTGGAGGAGAACTAAACGGCCATGGCTTCGCTAAGCGGATGGCCGAGAGGTGGAGCAGCGGGAGGAGGGAGAGAGGATCAAGTGTGTGCATAAGAGGTAGCTCTACCTCTCCTTATATAGAAGAAGGGGGCAGCCCAAGGGGGTGGTGCGGCTCAAGAGCCCCCACCCCTTCCTCTTCATGTGAGTGGAGCATCCACTCATGCCCACTCACTCTCTTTTAATCTCCACTCAAAAATCCCAAGGGTTTTTCTTTATTAAATAAAACAATTTCATTTCTTTTTAATATTTGTTAATTCTATTAAAAAACATTAACACTTACCCCCTTGGTTCATTTGTTAATTCTATTAACAACCATTGGCAACCATTGACAATTAACCCCTTGAACTATTTCAATATTACCCGAAACAATTTCGGTGCTGTCCAAACTTTTCTCCGAAATTCCGTGTCTACCCAAAAGCGTCGACAAACCTTAAGTGTGTCACCCTACGGTTCGTGAATAATGTAGACATGATCGAGACACCTCCCTGATCAATAGTCAACAGCGGGATCTGGAGATCCGTAATGACTCCTACATATTCGACGATGAATCTTGTGATCGCGTGAACCAAAAACGTCATAACCAATTCCTTTTGTCTCGCGATATTTTACTTGTCCGAGATCCGATCATTGGTATCGTCTATACCTAGTTCGATCTCGTTTCCGACAAGTACTCTTTACTCGTTCTATGATATGACATCCTTGTGACCTAGTCACGTGTTTGCAAGCGGTGTCGATGTGATATCACCGAGAGGGCCCAGAGTATATCTCTCCGTCACCTGGATGGACAAATCCCACTTCTTGATCCATGAGCCTCAACTAATACTTTCGGAATACCAAACGCCACCTTTATAGTCACCCTGTTACGGTGTGACGTTTAATGTCATCAAAGCATTCTTCCGGTGTTAGTGATTGACATGATCTGTAGCGTACCTGCACTTTAAATAAGGCAGATACCTATGTATAGTGCAAATCCCTGGATCGATTCATTTGCACACACAGTTTACGATGTAATATCACAACAAAGCGTCAATTTTATTACATCGATGATCCAGAATTACAAAATATTTAATACAAGTTGCATAGCATAAAGCTAGCATTGAAAAAGTACACACCGGAAATACAATAGCAGTGGGTCTCTAACAACTTCATGTTGCCACAGGCGAAAACATGTTGGTTGCAGACTCGAAATCCCTTAACGAAACCTCACTCGTCATTTGAATAACCTGTAACAAATAAAATTTTGCAACAGAGTGGGTCAGATTCCATTAAAAATGGAGTCTGGCAAGTGACACTATGGTGGACACTTATGGAATAACTCTAAAACCTATATGCATATTTGGCTGGTGGAGTTCAAGGCTAATTTGCATAAAGCCAATTTTTCCTACTCTTTTGAAAACACTTTTCTTGAAATCCAGATGAGTATGGCATGAAAACCATAAATCTCATCTTCCCTTGTTCACCCATCAACTTTTAACTTAGAAATTGGAATGATGGAATCCTCCGTTGACGTCCGTGATCAGCTGCTCAATATTGTCCGTAACCGGGGACACGGCTAAGTACTTAGTTTTACACTCTGCAGAGGTTGTGCACGTTCACCATTGTACCCATTCAATCCAGATTATCCTTTACACACAATTTGTGATAAGGAAAGGAGAAGAATGAGACGAGATCTTTCAGAAGCATTTTCCCTCCCACTCTGGCTTGACCCGTTCCACCTAACATCCCCCTACATCTGCTTGTCAAGCCGGAGAGAGTCCATGCAACATAATTGATCAAGTCAGAGCCCATATGGCAATGGCTGCACTGGAAGCAATCGTCACTCGGAGTTCTTCAGATTCCTCTGTTCCTGGGTGGCCATTCACAAGTGTACATACTCCAGGAACCATAGACATGGACCTGAGTAGCCACTCAACATAAACCATGCAACCACTTACCACCCAGGTGTTTCATTAACTTAGTGGATGTGCACTCTCAGGTAAAAGTCACCATGATCACGGCCCTAAGTAGAATAGAAATTCATCCTAGGCGACGACAACCATGAGCACAGCCCTGAGTAGTCACTTATCATTTTGTAAAACTTCTCATCCATTGCATAGCATCAATATTTCTGCTAAGTATGATATAGGAACCTAGACACAGGAGTAAGGAATTCTACACAGGTTTAGCATAGCAATACTATTCTACACATGCATAAAAATACACTAAGTAATGCATATAAAAATAGGAAGTTTATGAGGTGTGCCACTTGCCTTTGAATGTTGTCGTTGTTCACAAACTTTGTTCAACGAACTCGGGTCTCTCCGTTCAGTCTAAACAATACAAATAAACAACAATACAACAATCATAAACAACACAACACATACAAACAAGTTTCTTAAACTTCTAAGGAAAACATGACATGCATGATATGCAAGTTATTTCTAAGGACTAGAGATGCATGCCATGCTATGAAAAATCTTTTAAGTTAATGTAAGGCAAATAGGTGGGTCAAGAATGACTAAGGACTAAGGTCTTAAGTTAGATAAACATACTTTGTTTTATATCTTCTTGAAACAAGCACTCTAATGGCTTAGCCATGATGTGCAAAATACTTAAAGAAAAATACTAAGTCATTTGTTCAAGATGATCAACAATTATTATCACCTCTTAGTAAATTGGACATTCACTATAGTGAAAGAGACAGACACCCGGCCAGCCACTTAAATTGTGGAACAGGTCTCATGTACGTGGACATGTAAGGTTTGTTTCCAGGCCGCTTCATCCCACTATGCTGCTAGGATCCAACAACTTCAAGATGATAACATCTTGATCAAAATTTGTTTAAGTCTAAAAGACAAGATTAGGAAAGAGGGAAAAGATAGAAAGAAGGATGTAGTTGTCCTCCAGGCTTCATCTCCAGACTTGTAATATTCTCCTTGATGATGTCTTGTTTGAAGTTTTGATCTTCAGACTTGGTGGTTCTTGTATCCTCGAGGCTGGTTTTGGATTTACTTAGTCTTCTTGAAGTCTCAAAGGAGAAGAAAAGACAGAGAGAAAGACTTAGAGAATAAAAGAGGGTTGGCCTTCTTGAACTTCTTCTCACTTTTCTTCCAAGTGCTTGACATCTTTGGGATACTTCCAGAGTCTGTTTTTTTCTAAGTCCTTCATGAACTTCTTCTTGATTTTATTCTAAGTGCTTCTTCTCCTTGAAGATACTTCTGAAGTCTTGTTTTTGGCTAAGTCCTTCATTGATCTTCCAGCTCCATGTTGAAAATCCTAAGTGTCTAGTGCATAGCACTTTTCCCAAAATACTAAGTTTGAAATTATTTCTAACTTAGAGAAAACTAATGAAGAGGGGTTTTCCTATGAGAATATATCTACAATATAAAATATGCTATGAATGAAATGAAATTTTAAATCACAAGAAACATCAAAATAACTTTTGTGATTTCTTTATAAATATGCATTAATTTATAAATGCAATTTAATTAATTTCTAATTTTGGAAAATATAATAAAAGGAATAATTATAAGATTAAAGTTTCCTATGATTAACTTTTTATAACAAGATTTTATAATTAGTGTTAATAGACAGAGAGCATTTAATTAAATCTATTGCAATTGGATTTAATCAAAAATAATGTTTCTATTAAAATTTATTTCAAAATTAGTCAAACTATTCAAATGAAACACACAACTATGAAATCATTCAAACATTACTCAAAATTATTTTATAGCAGTAGCATTAATTTACAAATATTCTAAAGTTTCTAAAACATATTTATTTGTAATTTTTGGATTTATAGATTTAAAGTTATTACAAATATACTCAAATTCACCATTTGAAATTTGCATATTTTATACTAAGTCAATTTGAATTTTGGCCGATCTAAAATAATATACATGTCAAGAGCTTTCCAAATATATAAAAATATTTGAATTTGGATAAGCAAGGAAAAAGATATGATAGTTTGAATAGACAGGGGTTTTTCTGCAAATCTGCCAATTAATTAAATCGTGGAAAGGATTTTACACGTCAGCGCTGACTGTGCGCTGACGGGGCATCGACGTGGCGCGTTCTGATTCGTTGGTACCGGTTCGGTAAAAATCATAAGACAGTGGCCGTTAGATCGAGATCTGACGGTCCAGATCTAAATGACCAAATCCGGGCGGCGGCTTTTCCACCGGAGTTGCTCCGGCGACCTCTCGACGGCGGCGACGCGTCGGCTACGGTCGTTCTAGGCGATTTTAGGACGGGCGGGGACAGGCGAGTGTACCGAAGTGGAGAGGGAGTCGCGGCGGGTCCGGTGGCGAAGTAGGGGTGGTCGGAGCTTCTCGTTTGCCTCCCGTGGCTCGTCGGAGACGAAGATGGCGGCGGTGACCTTCGGCCGGGGATGAATCGCTCGTTCTGGTGCACCAACGAATACGGGACCAAGTCAGGAAGATGCGCGCAAGAAAAGTAAGAGGAAAGAGCGAGGGGGGAGAGCTCGAGGTGGTCGGTAACTACCGTAATCGGAAGAACTCCGTGGCGGCAATGGCGGACGGTGGCGGTTCGATCTGAGCAGCCTTTGGGCGATGAAGCTAGGGTTTTTAGGTGCGGGGGAAACGACGGAGGTGGGTTTATATAGGGGGGCAGCAGGAGAACTTCTCCTGCGAGGATCGCGGCGTATTCCATCGTATCCGGATCGAGCTCAAGAACAGTTCGGTTGAGATACGGGAGGAGGGGGATGACGTGTGGGTCCCGTGCGTCAGCGAGAGGAGGAAGAAGATGGGCTTCTGCTGGGCCAAGGCGAGCTGCGCGCGCGGGAGAGAAAGAAATGGGCTTCGGCCCACTGGCTCGGCTGCTCTTCTCCTTCTTCTTTTTTTTTTGACAATTCATTTTCTGTTTTCTATATTTTCAAATAATTTTTAAAATATAACTCCAATTCAACTCAAATTAGATTCTAAAAATTTGTAAAATCATTATCTCTCTGTTAAACCAATTGTGGGAGTGTTTTGAATATTTTTGAAAAATAATATTTTGAAATATTGATTAAATACAAATTTGACACTTAAAAGTCAAATTTGAATTTATATCTTAAATAAATTTTTTTTTGGCTATATAAATTTTATAAAATACCCATATTCAAAATATTTGAATTTAAGTTATTTAAACTTATTTTTGCAGAAATCATTCATCTTTATTTTGGCATAATATTAAAGAACTAAATATAAATAATGTTTAGGAAAATGTGGAGTATAAGATATTCATTTTTAATTGAAAATAATTTGTGCAACATTATATTTTATAATATGATAATGCATTTGAAAACTTCATAACAACTTTGGACAAGCCTTTGTTTTAATTTTATTCTTATTATAATCTATTAATCATTTCATGCTTTGAAAAATAGATGACATTCATTTAAGCAAATGAAATGTTTATTTGGCTAATTCATTAATTTAAATTCTATGAAGTTTTAAAGTTATACACTATAGGCTTATAATTTCCAAACTATATTTTGAACATAGTTAAAGGAATGGAAACCATTTAGTAATTATATAATCTTTTGAATAATCTTGTATTTATGAATAGATATGGCTAAGTGGTTTAATTCTAATACTTATAAAGAACTAATTTATTTAAATTAAAATGAATTGTAGTTTGTAAAATATTTGTCAATTTATATTTTAAGGTTTTTGAAACACAGTGGATAATAAAATGTTTAAACTGTGACATTTGAAATATTAAACTCCATTTTGAAACCTTTCATGGTTGGTTTCCTTATACATTTAATATTTTATTTTAATAAAAGAAAAGTTTTAAATTTTAGTGATTTTTTTGAATATTATAAAATGTTGGGATGTTACAGACTACCACCCTTAAAAGGAATCTCGTCCCCGAGATTCGGAGAAGCTAGAAGGACAAAGCAATTGTTTGCTTGATTCTGATAACTCGAGATGTTTTGGGAAATGAAATTTCTGACACGGAAACTTGAAAACTTGGCAGTGAATGGTTTTTCAGATTAGGAGGGTGGAAAGAAAGAAATTTTGGGATCTCTGGGTTTAAGCGACTGGGTTTGAATTATCTAGGTGGCTACCACCCTTAAAGAAAAGTTTTGTTGATAATTAAACATTCTAATGCACAACCAAAATCAATATAATCCATTACAAACATCATCTAACAAACATCAAGCAACAAGGTTCAAACACAAGCAATTGCATACATGAAAATTTCAAACTTATTTTGAGAAATCGGACAATTCGTTTATCAAACGAAACACACCAAAGTCGTGGGGAATACGAAAGCAACAGTACTGCCATACCACAATTTGATAGGTCAATACACTAAATCGATACGATAAGCTGAATAAGATAAATGGTGGTCCCTCTAACATGGTTTTGATTGCTACACTTATTCCTCCTAAATATTACGCTTGCGTTTTATTGCGTGGTTATTTGCCACATGCGTGACTTCTCCCTCAGTTGATTCTTCAAACAGCACCTCTTCGGGGTCTTCTTCCTCTGGTCCTTCCTCCTTCGTAGCTGCAGATACAGTCACATCTCCAGTGCCTTGGTCACCTCCTTCTTCAGCTACTGGTGGTGGTGGAGGTGGAATGAGTTGCGCCTCAAGCATGGCAATTTGCTCATCCTTGCCAAGGTTCTCCAAATGTAGGTCATGGATGAGTTCCTCCAACTGACCAATAAGATTTTCAGAAGCCTGGAGTTCTTGGGTTTTTGCGTGTATGACGGCTTGTGCATGATTTGCGACGTCATAAGTCTGTTGGACCCTCCTGGTCAGACAGTTGATGAGAAAATCCAAGTCTTCAAACGTCTTGTTAACGAGGGGCAGGTCCAGGCGATTTCCCGTGTGAGCCATCGAGAGACCATGTGCATTCCTCTTCCCAAAGGCACGGAAGGGCGATCCTGGTGCTAGCTTGAATCGATACTTGTAACACAAACGAGCCATTAAGTCCACCATAGCTATGTTCACTCCCTCAATCCACTCTGGGTAGTAGGTGACATAGTCCACGGGCTCGAAGTCTGGCATCGTAGGATCCGGGGTCATGATGGTGCGTATTTCCCAACGTATCCCATGGGGTATGTTGGTCTCCTCCTTCCTTCCTCGGAAATAGGGTGGTGGTAGCTTCAATACACTTGTCAACCTAGACAGCTGTCTCCCAAAGATGAAACCCGACAAAACTCCAGCATACGCAGTCTCAGTGTACTCTCCCATCTAAAATTTTGAACATGTAAGAGTATTAGAATTTAAAAGAAAAGGGAAAGATGCAAGACAAGATAATGTAAAACAAAATTTAAAGGAAATTTCAAAAATCTGCTCATGTTTTGGAAACCTAGTTTAGTTAACTATTTAACCTTTGGGGTCTCAGTCCAATCCTAGGGATTTTGAACCTACATGCAACACAGTGCTCTGATACCATCTGTAGCGTACCTGCACTTTAAATAAGGCAGATACCTGTGTATAGTGCAAATCCCTGGATCGATTCATTTGCACACACAGTTTACGATGTAATATCACAACAAAGCGTCAATTTTATTACATCGATGATCCAGAATTACAAAATATTTAATACAAGTTGCATAGCATAAAGCTAGCATTGAAAAAGTACACACCGGAAATACAATAGCAGTGGGTCTCTAACAACTTCATGTTGCCACAGGCGAAAACATGTTGGTTGCAGACTCGAAATCCCTTAACGAAACCTCACTCGTCATTTGAATAACCTGTAACAAATAAAATTTTGCAACAGAGTGGGTCAGATTCCATTAAAAATGGAGTCTGGCAAGTGACACTATGGTGGACACTTATGGAATAACTCTAAAACCTATATGCATATTTGGCTGGTGGAGTTCAAGGCTAATTTGCATAAAGCCAATTTTTCCTACTCTTTTGAAAACACTTTTCTTGAAATCCAGATGAGTATGGCATGAAAACCATAAATCTCATCTTCCCTTGTTCACCCATCAACTTTTAACTTAGAAATTGGAATGATGGAATCCTCCGTTGACGTCCGTGATCAGCTGCTCAATATTGTCCGTAACCGGGGACACGGCTAAGTACTTAGTTTTACACTCTGCAGAGGTTGTGCACGTTCACCATTGTACCCATTCAATCCAGATTATCCTTTACACACAATTTGTGATAAGGAAAGGAGAAGAATGAGACGAGATCTTTCAGAAGCATTTTCCCTCCCACTCTGGCTTGACCCGTTCCACCTAACATCCCCCTACATCTGCTTGTCAAGCCGGAGAGAGTCCACGCAACATAATTGATCAAGCCAGAGCCCATATGGCAATGGCTGCACTGGAAGCAATCGTCACTCAGAGTTCTTCAGATTCCTCTGTTCCTGGGTGGCCATTCACAAGTGTACATACTCCAGGAACCATAGACATGGACCTGAGTAGCCACTCAACATAAACCATGCAACCACTTACCACCCAGGTGTTTCATTAACTTAGTGGATGTGCACTCTCAGGTAAAAGTCACCATGATCACGGCCCTAAGTAGAATAGAAATTCATCCTAGGCTACGACAACCATGAGCACAGCCCTGAGTAGTCACTTATCATTTTGTAAAACTTCTCATCCATTGCATAGCATCAATATTTCTGCTAAGTATGATATAGGAACCTAGACACTGGAGTAAGGAATTCTACACAGGTTTAGCATAGCAATACTATTCTACACATGCATAAAAATACACTAAGTAATGCATATAAAAATAGGAAGTTTATGAGGTGTGCCACTTGCCTTTGAATGTTGTCGTTGTTCACAAACTTTGTTCAACGAACTCGGGTCTCTCCGTTCAGTCTAAACAACACAAATAAACAACAATACAACAATCATAAACAACACAACACATACAAACAAGTTTCTTAAACTTCTAAGGAAAACATGACATGCATGATATGCAAGTTATTTCTAAGGACTAGAGATGCATGCCATGCTATGAAAAATCTTTTAAGTTAATGTAAGGCAAATAGGTGGGTCAAGAATGACTAAGGACTAAGGTCTTAAGTTAGATAAACATACTTTGTTTTATATCTTCTTGAAACAAGCACTCTAATGGCTTAGCCATGATGTGCAAAATACTTAAAGAAAAATACTAAGTCATTTGTTCAAGATGATCAACAATTATTATCAACTCTTAGTAAATTGGACATTCACTATAGTGAGAGAGACAGACACCCGGCCAGCCACTTAAATTGTGGAACAGGTCTCATGTACGTGGACATGTAAGGTTTGTTTCCAGGCCGCTTCATCCCACTATGCTGCTAGGATCCAACAACTTCAAGATGATAACATCTTGATCAAAATTTGTTTAAGTCTAAAAGACAAGATTAGGAAAGAGGGAAAAGATAGAAAGAAAGATGTAGTTGTCCTCCAGGATTCATCTCCAAACTTGTAATATTCTCCTTGATGATGTCTTGTTTGAAGTTTTGATCTTCAGACTTGGTGGTTCTTGTATCCTCGAGGCTGGTTTTGGATTTACTTAGTCTTCTTGAAGTCTCAGAGGAGAAGAAAAGACAGAGAGAAAGACTTAGAGAATAAAAGGGGGTTGGCCTTCTTGAACTTCTTCTCACTTTTCTTCCAAGTGCTTGACATCTTTGGGATACTTCCAGAGTCTGTTTTCTTCTAAGTCCTTCATGAACTTCTTCTTGATTTTATTCTAAGTGCTTCTTCTCCTTGAAGATACTTCTGAAGTCTTGTTTTTGGCTAAGTCCTTCATTGGTCTTCCAGCTCCATGTTGAAAATCCTAAGTGTCTAGTGCATAGCACTTTTCCCAAAATACTAAGTTTGAAATTATTTCTAACTTAGAGAAAACTAATGAAGAGGGGTTTTCCTATGAGAATATATCTACAATATAAAATATGCTATGAATGAAATGAAATTTTAAATCACAAGAAACATCAAAATAACTTTTGTGATTTCTTTATAAATATGCATTAATTTATAAATGCAATTTAATTAATTTCTAATTTTGGAAAATATAATAAAAGGAATAATTATAAGATTAAAGTTTCCTATGATTAACTTTTTATAACAAGATTTTATAATTAGTGTTAATAGACAGAGAGCATTTAATTAAATCTATTGCAATTGGATTTAATCAAAAATAATGTTTCTATTAAAAGTTATTTCAAAATTAGTCAAACTATTCAAATGAAACACACAACTATGAAATCATTCAAAAATTACTCAAAATTATTTTATAGCAGTAGCATTAATTTACAAATATTCTAAAGTTTCTAAAACATATTTATTTGTAATTTTTGGATTTATAGATTTAAAGTTATTACAAATATACTCAAATTCACCATTTGGAATTTGAATATTTTATACTAATTCAAATTTGAATTTTGGCCGATCTAAAATAATCTACATGTCAAGAGCTTTCCAAATATATAAAAATATTTGAATTTGGATAAACAAGGAAAAAGATATGATAGTTTGAATAGACAGGGGTTTTTCTGCAAATCTGCCAATTAATTAAATCGTGGAAAGGATTTTACACGTCAGCGCTGACTGTGCGCTGACGGGGCATCGACGTGGCGCGTTCTGATTTGTTGGTACCGGTTCGGTAAAAATCATAAGACAGTGGCCGTCAGATCGAGATCTGACGGTCCAGATCTAAAGGACCAAATCCGGGCGGCGGCTTTTCCACCGGAGTTGCTCCGGCGACCTCTCGACGGAGGCGACGCGTCGGCTACGGTCGTTCTAGGCGATTTTAGGACGGGCGGGGACAGGCGAGTGTACCGAAGTGGAGAGGGAGTCGCGGCGGGTCCGGTGGCGAAGTAGGGGTGGTCGGAGCTTCTCGGTTCGCCTCCCGTGGCTCGTCGGAGACGAAGATGGCGGCGGTGACCTTCGGCCGGGGATGAATCGCTCGTTCTGGTGCACCAACGAATACGGGACCAAGTCAGGAAGATGCGCGCAAGAAAAGTAAGAGGAAAGAGCGAGGGGGGAGAGCTCGAGGTGGTCGGTAACTACCGTAATCGGAAGAACTCCGTGGCGGCAATGGCGGACGGTGGCGGTTCGATCTGAGCAGCCTTTGGGCGATGAAGCTAGGGTTTTTAGGTGCGGGGGAAACGGCGGAGGTGGGTTTATATCGGGGGGCAGCAGGAGAACTTCTCCCGCGAGGATCGCGGCGTATTCCATCGTATCCGGATCGAGCTCAAGAACAGTTCGGTTGAGATACGGGAGGAGGGGGATGACGTGTGGGTCCCGTGCGTCAGCGAGAGGAGGAAGAAGATGGGCTTCTGCTGGGCCAAGGCGAGCTGCGCGCGCGGGAGAGAAAGAAATGGGCTTCGGCCCACTGGCTCGGCTGCTCTTCTCCTTTTTTTTTTGACAATTCATTTTCTGTTTTCTATATTTTCAAATAACTTTTAAAATATAACTCCAATTCAACTCAAATTAGATTCTAAAAATTTGTAAAATCATTATCTCTCTGTTAAACCAATTGTGGGAGTGTTTTGAATATTTTTGAAAAATAATATTTTGAAATATTGATTAAATACAAATTTGACACTTAAAAGTCAAATTTGAATTTATATCTTAAATAAATTTTCTTTTGGCTATATAAATTTTACAAAATACCCATATTCAAAATATTTGAATTTAAGTTATTTAAACTTATTTTTGCTCAAATCATTCATATTTATTTTGGCATAATATTAAAGAACTAAATATAAATAATGTTTAGGAAAATGTGGAGTATAAGATATTCATTTTTAATTGAAAATAATTTGTGCAACATTATATTTTATAATATGATAATGCATTTGAAAACTTCATAACAACTTTGGACAAGCCTTTGTTTTAATTTTATTCTTATTTAGAATCTATTAATCATTTCATGCTTTGAAAAATAGATGACATTCATTTAAGTAAATGAAATGTTTATTTGGCTAATTCATTAATTTAAATTCTCTGAAGTTTTAAAGTTATACACTATAGGCTTATAATTTCCAAACTATATTTTGAACATAGTTAAAGGAATGGAAACCATTTAGTAATTATATAATCTTTTGAATAATCTTGTATTTATGAATAGATATGGCTAAGTGGTTTAATTCTAATACTTATAAAGAACTAATTTATTTAAATTAAAATGAATTGTAGTTTGTAAAATATTTGTCAATTTATATTTTAAGGTTTTTGAAACACAGTGGATAATAAAATGTTTAAACTGTGACATTTGAAATATTAAACTCCATTTTGAAACCTTTTATGGTTGGTTTCCTTATACATTTAATATTTTATTTTAATAAAAGAAAAGTTTTAAATTTTAGTGATTTTTTTGAATATTATAAAATGTTGGGATGTTACATGATCTCATGGTCTAAGGATTAGGGTTACTTCGTATGCTCAGTAGAATAATATAAACTTAATGACTTGATCGTATTGCTATACTTATTTTGGGTGTGTTCCTCATATCATTCTCCTAATGACGTGATCCCGTTATTAACAACATCCAATGTTCATGATCAGGAAACCTTGATCATCAGTTAATCAACGAGCTAGTTAAACGAGAGGCGTTACTAGGAACTCTAATTTGTTCATTACTCACACATGCATTAATGTTTCCGATTAATACAATTCTAGCATGAGAAATAAACATTTATCACAAACATGGAATAAGATAATAACCACTTTATTATTGCCTCTCGGGCATATTCCTTTCATCGTCGCCATGCTCAACCGAGTCGCGCCGCCGCCATCCCCATCGCCTCTGGCGAGTTTCCACCGCCACCTCCGGTCAGAGCGAGGTACGCCGTTCGATCGGATTTCTACGGCCACGATTAGAACACTGTAACCGAATCGGTATGATTAGATGCGGACCGCCCGATCTGGATCTAACGATCCAGATTTAAAACAGCCGAGCCGAGCCGTGCCGCGGCTTAAGCCGAGCCTAGCCGAGCCCAGCCAATCACAGCCCGCCACGTGGCCAACCTTTTTCTGTTTTATTTCCGAATAGATTTAATTGGCAGATTTACAGAAAAGTCCCTACAACTTAGAATCTTCATAACTTTTTAACCCATTATCCAAATTGGACAAATTTTATATCAAATTAAAGCCCTTGACAAGTAGAATCTGCTGGAACTTTTAAATTTCAAATTTGACTAATTTAAATAGATTTAATTTTCAAATTAGTTTTAAATTCATAAGTCCAAAATTTGCAAATTAAATATTTTTGGAAAGCTTAAGATTAGAAGGATAATGATCCAATATTTTAATTAAAGTTTGAATAATTTAAAATGAATTTAAAAATCAGAAACTTATTTTAGTTAACTTGGGCATAGTGTAAATATTTATTATTATATTTAAATTATTTCCTTTGCACAAATGTCGTAAATAATTGTCCTTGTTCAGAGAAACTCAAATCCATGTTACCAAATTATTACATAACATTAATAAGTAAGTTTTATTTAAAACCTTTTAAGTGATTTTAGTTCATTTACAAATGTATATAAATGTTATTGGTTAATTAGGTGTTACTAAAAATGTGATTTAACACATTATGCCATTTCAAATAACTAGGTTGTATTTTTAATACTGCGAACTTTTCTGTTGGGAATTAAAAATGTTAGATATGATAAATTAAGAATTTCTCGAATATGATTTTTCTTAAATTTAAATTCTGAAAACATAACCTTAGGTAAAAGAAATTAAATATGGATGGTTGTTGTAAAATCTTGAACCTTGCTTTTAAATTATGATTAAACCATCTTAGCATCTCTTCGTGTAAACGTTTAAAGACCAATTCATTAGGAACCTGTGATCTTTCAATCCTTTCAAATTGAAAATGTCCAATTTGACTTTAGACTATACCCTAAACGCAATCACATTAATTCTTTTTGCATATTGAATTATGTGACACCCTTGACCAAATCCACTTCTAAGCCTTATTACGCTTGATTGATTATTTGAATGATATATGCTTGTTGAATTGCTTGTTTATTGTATGTCATTTTACTTTATAGATTGAACGGAGTGCAACGTTCGTTGTCGACAATGAGTGTGTGAGAAACGACAACATTCATCAGGCAAGTGACTTCATAAAACACCTACTATTTTATTCTATTGCATATCTAGTGTTTTAAGCGGTATTTGCAAAAGTAGTATGCATGATAGGTTTTTGGGAGATTGTAGTATCTTATGCAAACCTTTTAGGTTTCCCCTTAGAAATTCCAGATTAGACCCCTATTATAATTTAGTGGAAGTACCTGCTGCAAAAATGATTGTTTTATGGTTGATGTGATAAATGAAAATTTCCACTAAATTAATTTAACGCCTGGGTGGAATGGGTCGATCGAGGAGGTTTCAAGTTGAGTGGCTTCTCAGGGCCAAGTTTCATGGTTCTCCTCGCCCAAGATAGTTTTCACTTACTTGGGGCCATGGTATGCGGTGTTAACCTGAGTTGCTCACTTGTGGTAGGCCACCCAGGGCTATGAGATTTAAGTTTACACTGAGTCTAGTTGCTTATCGTGCAACCATTGGTCAATATGGGCTCTGTCTTGATGGAGTAAGTTGATGTGGACCTGGGTCAAGAGATTGATGGTGGTAGAGTTGATAGGATGGTGGTAATCTCTTAGTATGATCATGGGAAAGCAACTTCTGAAAAGTCTCGTCTTGATCTTCTCCTTTTCCTTCTCACTAAAAGAGTGTAGAGGATAGTTTGGGTTGATTGAGTCTAATGGTGAAAGTGCACACCCTCTCGAGAGTTAAAACCTAAGATCTTAGCTGTGTCCCCGGCATCGGACAAATTGAGTAACTACACAAGGCTGTGTTCTGAAAATCTCTTCATCCCAATTTCTTAATAAAACTTTGATGGGTGAACATGGGTAGGAGACATGGATTTGTCTCGAGATTGTCTATAAAGAGAAAATATTGTTTCAAAAGGTTGTTTACCAAAAGTAGGAGAAAACTTGCTTTGCGCAATAGCCTTGAGCTCCACCAGCCAAATAAGCATATAGATATAGCTTAGTAGAATATCAGAAATTAAATTCACTTGCCACCACAATTCAATTGTGCTGACCCTTTATAGCTGGGCTGCAACTAAACCTTGCAGATTTGACAGACGACGAGTGAATATTCGATAGGATTTCGAGTCTACAACCAACATGCTTTGCCTGTGGCACATGAAGATGATGAGGTTCATTGTATCTACTATTTTCCGCTGCTACTCTTGAAAATTTTGCTAGCCTTTTCAGGTTATGCAAGTTGTAAGAGATAATTGTAACACTGGATCATGCGATTTAATAAAGTATTTGACACTTTTGCATGATATACATCTTAAACTGTGGTGCTAGCATTTGATCCAGGGACTAGCACATTAACACAGGGACTTCCACCTTATAATAAAAGGTGAGGTCACTACACATGCTCAAGCCTCTAGCAAGTCACTATAGTAGCTTCACTTCATTTAGTTTGCTAAAAGTTGATTTTTATTATGTTTGTTAAAAAATTCAGAACATGGAAGGAAATGCATTTGCACTAGATCTTAGTGAGATAGTGGTGCAAGGGAAGTTCAAAGTTCGTAGGAAGGAGTATACCCTGCCATCTACCCGTGCTCGAAGTTCATGGAATTTGCAGGGATTTCACTAGATTTATATACTCTCTTGTCAAATGCAGTATTGGAACGTTTTCTTGAGGATCAACCTTTCCAATATGTTTTTTTCTATGACAGTTGTACAAGACTTCTGTTGCAATTTGAACTCATCTAACCCCCCCCCCCCCCCCGCGTGCATTATACAATTTACAACAAATCTGTGGACTTGCCTTTTGGTGTTTTCTGTTCATTGATGAGAGTTCCACCTGGAGGATCATTGTAGAAACTGAATGGGAACCCAAGGCCATTGATGGATTTGTATGAAGAATTTTTTTATGGGAGGAGTTTCTCTAAGGAGGACGGTAAAATTAGTAGTATTCATCTCCCTTCCATTCGTTATTTTGCATACTTCATTGCTAAATGTGTTCTCCCTAGGAGGACAGCTAGTAAATGAGGCTTGTCTGATTTAGTTTTTCTAGCTGCTGCTTTGTGTCATGATAGAACTTATAACTTAGGTGCTCTGATTGCTCACCGTTTCTCTACTAACCACGAGAAGGGAGAATTTTTTGGAAGACTAGTCGCTTCACGGTTATTAGTTTTGCATTGTTTGGAACCCCATCCTCATGATATTCAGCTACCTATAGAAAAACTTGATATTGATTCAATGAAGAAACATGAATTTATTGCTGAGGATGGTAGCTTGTATTATCTCCCTTATATTATAAATTTTCCAAAGAAGAAATACTATAAAGTATCTACCAGTGAGAGAATTGTTATCTTGCCTGCGCCTCTTCTTAACCTTGTTGGCAGCGAGAACTTATCAGTCTCAGAGGCTGAGTTGGACACACTTGGGGAGCATCCCGGCCCGGATAGTAGGGGCAATGATGAGGAGTATGGGGTGGTTTCGTTCAGCCCCCGGAGACACCCAGCTTCGTGTACCCGGATACGGGGTATGCAGGACCTTCTGGATCTTCCTCCACCGCAGCCGATGCGGAGTACGAGTACACGGGGCAGAACCCACCGAGTTGGGGTGACCTTGGGGTTGATTTCCACTTAGGCCAAAAGACTAAACTTGGGGGGAGGTATACCGATAGCACACTCATTTACATATCATTATCATTCCCTACTTTGTATATCCATGTTTCGTTTTAGTTTTCTTTCTTTCATTTGTTCATGTTTTGTTTGCTTTCCATAAACTCAAAATTAGCAAAAAGAATTTTTGTTATTTCTCTTGCTTGTTTGTTCTTGTATCAAGTATTAATATGCTTAGTATTTATTTCAGTTCAATATGCAAAAACAAAAAATATTTTGCTTTGTTATGTGCTGTTTTGCGCAGGGACAGATTTCTGCTGTCCACCGTTTAATTCATAACTTTTCACACAAACGTCGAAATGACCTGAAATTTCGTGTGCATGTTCCTGGGGTGTGTACGCAACTTTAATTAGTTTTGATTTTTATGATCTCGCTATGTTAAGGTCCTCGAAAAAATTCGTCTTTGCTGGTTGTTCTGTTTTTAGTTCCCAAATTTGAAAACCCAAAAATATTTGTTGTTTCTCTTTACTTTTGTATAGTTTGTTTCAGAGCTCATTGCCTTCAGTTACTCCATGGAGCTTGGTTATTATTTCATATATTTCGAGCACACAAGTGATAAGGCAATTATGATGATATATGACAATTTCGAGTTGGGTAATAGGCTGGTAATGAACTCTATTTGTTTCTCATTTTTGTACATATACTCATTCACGTGAGCATGCTTAGATGGTTCGCATAAGGTATATGTCAACTGGTGGATGCTTAGTAGTTTGTGTGCTCTTATGATCATTTCCAAATTATTTATGATGGATGACATTGTGGTATCCTCCTCTGAATAATTCATTTGAATTGACTTGGCACATGCTTAGACATGTTATGACTGAAAACAAAAAGTCAATTAAGCCTTGATAACAAATTTTGCCTCAGAGTTCTTGTATTTATTATGCCTCTGTTAATTCAATTTCGTCGCAAGCATGATTATGACGGTTATTGCTCTCTTGAATTGTCGCTTTCCCGTCTTTTGCTAGCCTCCACTTGTACTAAGCTGAGAAAATACTTGTGCTTCCAAATCTCTGAAAACCAAGTTATTCCAAAGAGTCCACCATAAATACCTATGCATGGCATTTCAAACCATTCAAGTAAATTCACATGTGCTACCTTTAAAACTTTCGAACACTTCTCAATTTGTGCCACTGTTTTGAGCTCATGAGGAAATGGTACTTGGTCTTGTTATCTTCCATACTAATTAAGTAATTGACTTGCATGCTAATTCTGCTCATCACTAATTTTGCAAAGGGCTGGTTCGACCATTGTAATATCAAAAAGATTTGAGAAAATAAAAATGGGCACTCCTCCATGGTTTGAGATTGTTTGGTGGGCACCCGAGGATTCGGTTAGCGATGGTTTGTTAGCAAGGTGAGGAGGAGTGTCAAGCTATCAAAATGAATGAATATAAAGATGCATATTATAAGTGCTTTTGTAGCACCCTTGCTTAAGAAGGCAACTGTGCATATGAATCGTGTGGAAGACTTGGATCACATAAGTCTCGCATTTTCCAATAAGATGTAATATCACAGTACAATGTCAAATTTATTACAACCGAGAACGAATGATGCAAAAACAATATTCCTTACAACTTTGCATAGCTGAAAGCGCTAGCTAATAAGTTCCCAAATTATTTCAGAGTTCATACACAATTCTAAAGATAACCATGGAGCTACATCATCTTCATGAAGCCACTGGCAATCATGTTGATTTTAGCTCGAAGACGACCCCCTTACTCCTCATTCGAACAATCTGCAAGGTTTAGTTGCAGCCCAGCTATAAGGGGTCAGCACAATTGAATTGTGGTGGCAAGTGACTTTTAAATGCTAATATTCTACTAAGCTATATATATATATATGCTTATTTGGCTGGTGGGGCTCAAGGCTATTGCGCAAAGCAAGTTTTCTCCTACCTTTGGTAAACAACTTTTTGAGACAATATCTTCTCTTTATGAGACAAACTCGAGACAAATCCATGTCTCCTACCCATGTTCAAAAGTATATATGATTACTCCCCCACAATTCGTGCATTATTCATGATCTTGTATAAGAATACAAAATGCACACAAAAGGGGTCATTACTCTCCATATATATTGTTAAACACTAGTCATGTCCAAAGAAGAGAATAAGACACAATACGAATTTAAAGAATGGTGTTCTCAAGAATATAAAGTAGCTTCCCTGTGACTAGTGCATAGTTTATGATCTAGCATGTAAACACAAAATGCACTCAAGTGGGATCATCACCTCCATACATCTTTTAGAACACAAGTTTAAGGAAAAACAATAAGATCCACTAACAAGACAAAAGAAGGTGGTCTACTCAATGTAGGATAGCTCCCCCAAGAATAGTGCATTTTCTAGAAGTACACATTTTGAGTAGAGAAAAAAGGATCCCAAAGATACAAGGAAGACAAAAGGGAATTATTCCAAAACAAACCTTGGCAACAAATAAGACGATTTACAAGCAAAGACCAATGTAGATATGATCAATAAATATACCACAAATAAAATTATCACTTGTCAAAGACAAGGAATTTATGGATATATTTCTCGGTGGTAAGTGGTAAGTATATATTCAAGATCATATTCACAAAACAAGAGCATGTGGGAAAAGATAGGAATTGAAAAACATGTTTACATAGAGATTTTTTATGGCTTCAAATAATCAATGATCATGCTAAGCATCAAGAAACTCTCCCACAAACAAGATACCAAAAGAAGAGAGACAAAAGGAATTTAAGAAAATATGGAACTTGTTTGAGCAAAATGTCACCTAGGAACAAGATAATTAACAATATCAATTCTAGATAACACTACCTCACATGTTCACATTTTCTAGGCTTGTAATATGCACATAGTTTATTACTCCCCCATAATGTGATAGTCCATTAAAATCCCAACAAGAGCCAATTAAGATAATTAAGTTGAAACAAAGCTCAAGACATACATGGTGTGCAAGCCAACATACACATGCTTGATTACTCAAGATAAGTAAGTAGAGAGCACAACACATATTACCAAGCAAGGTACAAAACCTAACACATGCAAGGGTGCAAGAAAATTTCAATGTATATGTAATTTAAGTACAAGTTACCGCAAGGAGGAACATTGGATGTAAGATGAGGCAATATAATCCAATAGACTTGGCTTGGGAGAATATGGTTGATGAAGATCCCTTAGCTCTTCATGATGTAGCCAAGTCTCCAATGTCCTCTGACACCACCTATTGATCAAGTTTTAGCTTGTTGGTCCCAAACCAAGTTGGGTCCTAAGAGGTTAGTCACATTAGGCTTGGCAACCCAAATGGTTATTTTATTGACACCACTTTGAGTGTGAACATACTTGGCAAATAAATTGCCAACATTATCCTTCCGAAGAGAATAAGCATGGTCAAGTATAGTGGGGTTGGATAAGTTACCATGAGTGCATGAAGAGGCTAAGTGATCCCTCCCACGACATGTGTAGCACACTCAGCCTTTTCTTTTCTTCTTGGGGAGGGAAGATCCTTCAACTTGGGAAGCTTGAGTTTGAACTTAAGGTTGCTTCCCTTGTTTCTTCTCACTAAGAGGCTTCTTCTTCTTCAAATGGCAAGACCTAACATCGTGCCCTTCAACCTTGCACTTCAAGCACACAATCTTGGCCGAATCAATAGCTTGTTCTTGGCCCTTCTTCTTGACAAACTTGTGCTTCATCGTGTCAATGGACTTGTTCTTGATATTGGAGTTGAATACAAGTCCACTCTTGTCATGAGGAAGTCTTCGCGCTTTCAACATGTTGTCGAGAGTGGACTTCCCTTCATGACCCTTGATCAAGTATTTCTTCAAAGAAGTGACTTGTGCCTTGAGCTCTTTGATTTCATTTACATGGTTAGTATCAACACAAATACTAGAGGAGGTAGATGCTACATTGTTAGAGCAACAAGGCATGGAGAGTAATTCATCACAAGATGTAACAATGTTGTGAGTGGATAAATTACTAGAACTAGCACATGGAAATAAAGTATTTGTACTAGAAATTGTGCTAGTGTTCACAAGAGGCTCACAAGATTTTTACCTTTGTAGAGATTTCCTCAAGAGCAACCTCTAGCCTAACATGGGATGCTAGAAGATCATCATTAGAGCTCGAAAGATTTTCATGATTTTCCTCCAACTGCCCATACTTGCTAGATAGCAACTCAAGTTTAGCCCTTAGCTCAACATTCTCCTTCAAAATAGACGCTTCACAAGAAATGGAGTTAGTAGCACACGCATCATTATCATTAAGAATGGAAGAGGACAATTTGACAAGCTCATTATACTTTTTTTTGAAGTTGATGGCTTCCTCAAGAGCTCTATCACGGGTTTCCTTTACTTTAGATAATTCTAAAGTGAGGGTCTCCTCAAGAGATTTGGATTTGCCCATTTTTAGTTTGGCAAGAGCATGATCACACTTTTTAGTGAGTTTAACAATCATTTCATTAGTTAACTCCTCACTAGTTTCTAGTTTCTCCTCAAGAGATACTCGAGTTTCTTGCTCTTCCTTAAGAGCAATCTCAAGATTGTGGATCTCACCCCATCCTTCATCACAACGAGTCTCCAAGGCGTCAATTGTCTCCTTGCGCTCAATAAGTATGGTCATGATTTCTAAGAAGCTGATGGCCCACAAGTATAGGGGATCGCAACAGTCTTCGAGTGAAGTGATGTGTTCTGCGTGTAGTTGGTGAATCCCCCAGAGGAGGGCGTGAAGTAGCAGAGCAGCAAGACTTCCCTCAGTTATGAAACCAAGGTTATCGAACTAGTAGGAGATGAACGTTCCCCTCGAGGTGTCAACGGCGCCAGAAACTCTTCGTGTGGCGTCGGAGACGTGGAATCTGCACACAACACAATCAAAGTATTTTGCCCCAACTTAACGGTGAGGGTGTCAATCCCACCGACTTGCTGTAACAAAAGATTAAACATATGTGTGGAAGAAAGATGTTTGTTTGCAGAAAGTAACAGGTTTGCAGTTGTGCTTTTATTAGATTAATGAGAAGGACCGGGGTCCACAGTTCACTAGTGGTGTCTCTCCATAAATAATAATAACATTCATCCATGCGTGGTAAGCAAATTACAGATAGGCAATTGACAGAATAATGATAAGCAACCCAATGCATGTACTAATGATATGGTGGCTAGTGTGAGATTCATTCGGGCATTACAACCATATACATAGACCGTTCCAACCGGATCTATGACTAATAATCCACGTTCCAGTTAGCGTCAGCACCCGTTTCAGTATGAAGTTGCATGCAACAGATTATAGCCTTAAGCACTGTGTGTAAAGTAAGTAAGTAACATCATCATTAAATAAAGTAATACTGTTTTATCCCTAGTAGCAACAATACATCTACAACCTTAGAGCTTTCTGTCACTGCCCCAGATTAAATAGAGACATGAACCTACTATCGAGCATAAATACCCCCTCTTGGAGTTACAAGCATCTACTTGGCCAGAGCATACACAAGTAACGGAGAGCATACAAGATCATTAAATAGCACACACATGATATATTATGAAGCAATAACTTTAGTACTCAATATTCATCGGATCCCAGCAAACACAACATGGAGAATTAGATAAAGATGATCTTGATCATGATAGGCAGCTCACAAGATCTAAACATGATAGCACAAGAGGAGAAGACAACCATCTAGCTACTTCTATGGACCCGTAGTACAAGGTAGACTACTCACACATCAGTCTGGAGGCGGTCATGGCGGCGTAGAAGCCTCCGGGGATGATTCCCCTCCCGGTAGGGTGCCGGAGAGCAGTTCTGATCTCTTCCGAAGTGTTAGCGGCGACGGCGGCGGCTCGGGACCCGTGGAGGAAAAAGTGATTAACCGTCTGGAGTTTTTAGGTCACGGGGGCTTTTATGGGCGAAAGACCTAGGTCGGTGGGCGCCCGAGGGCGCCACACCACCTCCCAGCGCGGCTGGCTTCCGGCCCGCCCTACAAGGCGGTGTGGGCCCCTCGGGGTCCGCCTTCGTATCGTCTTTGGTTCTTCTGGTCGTAAATATTCCAAAAATAAATACTGGTTGGCTCGTTTCCAATTTGGCGGATATTTCCTTAAGAGCTTTTCTGAAACCAAAAACAAAAGAAAACAGGGAACTGGCACTGTGGCATCTTGTTAATAGGTTAGTCTCAGAAAATGCAAAAGTATATAAAATGCATATAAAACATGTAATAACATAATATAACATAGAATGGAACACAAGAAATTATGGATACATTGGAGACGTATCAACATCCCTAAGCTTAGTTCTACTCGTCCCGAGTAGGCAAGAATGATAAAAGAAGAATAATTTCTGAAGTGCCATGCTTAACACAATCTTGATCATGTAATTCATTGTAAAGCATGTAAACTGAAATCAAATGAATAAGGGTCGTAGTTTATATTGATATCAAATGAACAATGAATAAACAAGTAGGTGAAGCAAGCAAAGCTTTCAATGATATAGTACTAGATAGCAATCAACTGTGCAAAGTAGATATTAAAGATGATTTAAGATTCAAGCACAACAATATAATCATCTAATGCTTCCAAAAAACATGACAAATTTGTGAAAGGATCATGTCAAGTAATAGCAATATGCATGTAGATGATCAATATATTATTTGTTCAAAAGAAACAAGCAAGTGTTCAACGTTGGTTCCTGGCACCAGGATGTTATGGCTAAGAGAATGTTAACAGAGATTTGGAATGCCAATGGAAGAAAGGCTCACAAAGCTATAAATGATCATTACACTAGAGAAAGTCATACAATCGAAGTTATGCAAGGAGTAGTGATTGCCATACAACGGATGCACAATGAGCCATAAATATATAAAAGCTCTCCAATGGAACTAGTGGGGGTGCCTCCAACTTGCTTGCTCACGAAGACCTAGAGCATGTTTGAGGAGGCTCATCATTGGAATATACAAGCCAAGTTCTATAGTGTAAAGTTCCCGACATAGTTATGCAACTAAGACTTGAAACTCTCTCATATGGAGCAAAGATGCTAAACATGAGCACAAATGATGATCACAAATGATATGGTGCTATAACATGAGAACAAGTGATGACTATAAATGATAAGACGCTGTAATAAGCACAAGTGTGTGATACAAGAATAGTAATGTTTCCCCTTTTTATTTCTTTGTTTATTTTTTTTCTTTTTTTTCTTTTTCTGTTTCTCTTTTCGATGGCCTCCATGGCTCTTTTCACTTTTAGGGGCAAGCATCCTAATATGATACATGATGTATGACAACACACTAATGATGATGAAACAACATACGGATGATATGAGTAACTAATATGAATGTGCCAAAGAACACATATGAGAACGACGCCTCTGCCAGCGTAGCAGGTTATGCAGTGCTCTAGCGTAACATGGGTAAAACCACACATCAGATTTATAGAAGCTAACTGATATGCGTACGATGGTTTCTGTACGATTCCCGTCCGATGTTTGTTGTACGCCGTGAGATGGGCTAGCCGTCCAGTGGCCGACGGACCGATCTGAACGTCGTATGGATATCGGACGGGATGTGTCGGACGTGTAGCAGCGCTCTTTATAGAAACACGCAAAGCAATAAACAAGTAATAATGACAACAAGTCATGTAATGTAAGATGGATGTTGCATGACAATATATTTCGGAACAACTATGAAAATGTTGTAGTAGGTAGGTATGGTGAATGTTTTGAGTAAGATATTTGGCTTATGTGTAGGAGAACAAGATGAAGATCTCTCACGAGTTTGGATGTACACGCGAAAAATGCACCAACTCTCAATGTGAGAAAAGACAATGCAAAGTACCGAAGAGGCTAGCAATATGGTGTTGAAAGTGCCATGAAAACCGCAGCTTTAAAACTCACGAGTAAAAAGATTCCAAATAAAAAAAATGATCATCCAACACATAATGAAAATTACTCGTAGAGGTGTTGTGGCAAATGAACAAGTTCACAGTTGGGGACCCAAACGTAGCTGTCCCCAAACGTAGCGCATAACATAAAGCCATTATGGTTGCCTTGGGAAAAAAGAAGTCATATACCATTAATCAATCAACTGTAAATTTAAATTTAAGTTTGACATAGTTTTCAAGTTTCTTTATACCAACCATTTAATCATTCCACTTTACTACACCATTATGTTCACCATTGAACAAATTAATATCTTAAAACAATATCAATAATTTAAGTGACACAATTTAATAATCTAAGAGATTAATGTATCATTTAATTATACCATCTATCACATTTAACATTTTCTGTTCTTAATCAAACAACAATCAACTTATTTCTTCGATCTCAAGAGGCTAAGCAAGAAGCGCAAACAAGCTGAGCGCAGCGGCGGCCGCGGTCGAGGCCGCTGCTACCGCGGAAGCGGACGTAAGAGCGGCTACCAAAAGTCACCGGGTACTCAGGCCAACGCCAGAATTGGTGGAATACCCGGCAATCCGAAACCCTCTTAACTGATATTCAAGAAAAACAGTAACCTCCCTTACGAGGAAGATGAAGGCTACCAGATCCCGAAAGGGGCTATGGCCTGCATCCTTGGAGGCGCTCAGGCGTCCAAGTCGAACAACCAGTTCAAACAGTTCGCTCGCGAGTTTAATGCCACGCCATGATTTTGGATTTTGTGTTACAATTGATTTCAGAATTTTGAGAATTTTTTAGAAAATCTCCGACGAAAAGCACAATCCAAAATTTGAATCTGTGAACGAAAAACGAGCGAAAATTTGACGAAAACGAGCAAAATTGTAAACAAAAATTGAAAACCTGTGACAAAAGGGGAAAATGAATAATCTTACACAATCTGAAACAATCAATCGAACGATTACATCCATGAGGGATCATTTACCTATACTAACAGGAACGATTTAGTGCCCAGTAAGGACGGCCTGCTAGGTGCTAGCTCCACTCATGGTCCCGTTCCAACAGCCCCAACTAGCACGCTGTGGACAAACAACTAAAAGCAGTCGCACGCGTCCTATGTCCGACGATCCTGCTTCGTGCTCGACATCGATCTCATGTGGCTGCCACCGCTAGCCCAGTTGCCGGTCGCACGGCCACTACAAAGGATGCTTTCACGCTCCATGGCCATTGATAGGAAGAAGGAGCGCTAGCTAACAGAAATATGGGGAGCAACGGATTGCTTGAGGAGGAGGGAGATGGGCAGAGACGGCGTTGCCTACAGCCGCCAGAGATTGGACGGGAGATGGGGAAAATGAAGTTAGGGTTAGAAAACGTTTCGGTTTGTGACTTTATATGAGAGGGGTAATGGGCCGGGCTGACAATTCAAATGGGGCCGAAATTGTTTGATCGGACTGAACAAATACCGGCCCAAACGAAATGACCGAATTTCGGACATTTTTCGTTTTTCGGTCTGAAATCCAAAACTTTGTGCCACGCTCCTAGCGTCGAGACCTCCAGACCCCTCAAGTTATCGCAGTACACCATCGCTTTCGACGTGCAGGACCACACCAAGTCCACCAAGACTGTTGGAACCCTCCCGTTGATCTGTTCCCCCACCATCAATAACATCGCCGTCTCCAAGACGCTCATCGATGGAGGGGCAGGCCTGAACGTCATCTCTATCGAGACTTTCGAGACGCTTCAAGTGCCTTATGAGTGGCTTATGCCCTCTATGCCCTTCACGGGAGTTACCAGCGGCTCCATCGAGCCTCTGGGCAGGTCCACCTCGCTGTCACCTTTGGCACGCAGAAGAACTACCACACCGAGCTCATTGACTTCGATGTCGCGCACATCGGCTTGCCGTACAACGCCATCCTCGGCTACCCTGCCCTCGCGATGTTCATGGCCGTCACGCATCATGCCTACAACATGGTCAAGATCCCGGGCAGCGTTGGCACCATCTCCATCCACGGCCACGTCCTGACGCCACGCGCGCCGTCAAGACAGCCTACAAGGTAGCCGCCATGTCATTTTCCGGCTGCGGAGGACATGGAGCCTCTCGAGAGGCCCAATAAAAAGAAGCAGCTGTTCTCTCAGGAGCCAGCTTCCACGAAGAAGGTCTGGCTGAGTGTCAGCAGCTCGGGGGCTGAGGGCTCGGGGGCTAGCTTCACCATTGTCGTAGTATCGGCATAATTGATAGGAGACGGGGGTCCTCTGGCCTACGTACGGATTGTGGGGAAGAAGGTTGGTGTCGTCGAGGACGGGATTGAACACGGCAAGTTTACCCAGCTTCGGATCCCACATCGGTGGCGAGATTCTACGTGCTGCTATAATTCACTATGAGGCAATAGCCCTGTGGGGACCCCGGACTAGCTGTCCGAAATACCCGATTATGCTTAACACAACGATCCCATGATCAGTCTGTCGTTGCACATAATCCGAATTGGATACCAAAGTTTACATCCATTACAATACCGAATTAAAGTCTTACATAAATGGTCATCTAGACCAAGTCTTACATAGGTGCCTTCAAGGGCCAAACCAAAACAATCAGCGGAAATAAGGCATAGTAGACATCAAATCCTAGCGATGACCCGACAGGCAGTCGACTTATGAAGATCCTTAGTTGGCATAGATGTCGACATACTCTTCCTGGGCGTAGGACTCCTCGAAGTCTGGCTACGACAATAGCCAGAGACAAATCTAGTATGAGTACATTTGAATGTACTCGCAAACTACTCCAACATGAGTGCACTAATCTCAGTTTTAGTTTCACACTTTTATTTATTTAAGACATCTCTATATCTTTGTTGAAGAAGATAAGGAAATTATAACTACTCTTAATATCTCAATGTTATTAGTTTTCTTCAAAAACTCCTCCTTTTCCGACCATAAACCATTGTGGTAATCATTCTCCAACTACCTCATACCGATCCGTTGGTATAGGTGTATGGAACATTTTCCAATTCCTTTTTCTTTTAAAACTCAAATCTTTTCCCAAAACTCGCACATGGTCAAAGTAGGGCCTCTCAACTGTCCATATCCGAGGAATCGGCTATTCGAATAGTTTAATTACCCTCTGCAGAGGTAGCACACTTTTTCCACACTCATCCGATAACTCATCGTGTCAGCCACGCTTCGCCATACCCGTGGTATGCGAAGTTGAGTCACCGACCCTAGTCTTTCCTTTGCTCATGCTAGTATAGGATCCTGCCCATATGATACTTCCCATCGACACTTAACCCAGCCCGTCGGGATCTAAGTGTGAGGACTCACATGTTTTATCTGGCGGTGTATAGGGGACATCCTTCTATCCTTCTCCTTATCTACTCATAGATGTTGAGAGAGGACCCAGGTCAGGGGTAGGTCGTCAAACCATTCCCTCATGCATAACAGAGTCATCTCCGTTGATGCAGTGTCCCATACTAATACGAGCAAACTATATGACTAAGCCCTTTCCCATATGTGGGTAAATGTGGTCGCACAGAGTATCGGCTGATCGACGTAAGTACTATGACACAATGTGCTTTTCTCAAAAACCACCTTTCTCCATTTCTTTACTCCAACACCATATCATAGTGCTTTATATCCACACAAGTTTTAAAAGGAGTTTTGAATAAACAATTCTTGGTTTTCCATCTATAGTTTTAGCATATACTTCTACATATGGTGGCAAAATAATCTCTATATACTTTTGAAAAAGGGTTTTGTAAACCTTTGCTTTTGAAAAATGATCTGTAAATCTATATGCATAAGTTATGTGCAAGCTCAGAGAGTAGCTTGCCTTACTCAATAAAGTGGTCTTGGTCTTGGTCTTCAGGTTCCACAAATCCTTCCTCCTCGATATATCCGGCAACGTTCTCGTCTAATACACAAGCAATCAATACAACCAATCACTAGCCTATTCAAACAATCACCATAGCAATACACTCTTAGAGGTTCTAATTAATCATTCCACATATCAAACAACACTATGTGGTTTCAAGTTAATTGATTTAACCATTATTCCATTGTATTTTAATTAGGGCTGAAACTTGTTGCACATGTTTAATTGCCTAGCTTGAGTTCTGTTTGTCACAAAAATACAAACTAAAATTATACAGGAAGCTAATGGTGTGTAGAAGATGACACAATTGGGTTTGGGTCATTTGGAGTTACCAAACTCCCTACACATTGTTTTGAATCCAGAAGCCAATTAATAAGGTTTTGGCTATTATTTAAATTATATTCATATAAAAATTAAACCCTTTTAGGGATGACTAACCATAGTTAAATGTGACCTAATAAAATTAGTTTCAACTTATTTGGATTATCAGAGTATCAGAAACAAACTAGTTTAGAATTTAAACCATTTATGGTATTTTGAATAGTGTATTTTTATTATATATCCAAATGGAGTGAAACCAATTGGGTTGGAAAGATATTTTCATAAGCTTTCCAGAACAGTTGGATTTGCTCCATTTGGAGTTGTAAATATAAAGTTATGGATTTTCTACAATTGAGTTCAGTACTGACTTTTTAATTAAATCTAAATTCGAAAATAATAACCAGGAGTGGATAATGTTGAAAAATCCGACAGAGGGGACCCACTGGTCAGCGACTGCGGGTGCGCGCGCGGGTTTCATTTAAACCTGTCGCGTGGGGCCCGCACGTCAGCGCCTAACGAAACGAAGCGGTACGCTACCGCTGGATCTAAATCCAACGGCCCGGAGCGAGCGCGCCGGCGGCGACCAGAACCGGGCGGCGCCGTGGCTCCGGTGACTGCGTCGAGGACGGGCGGCTCACCTAGGGGCTCGGGAGGCGACGGCGACGGTGCAGGAGGGGTGCGGCGGCTCGGGGAAGCTCGGGGGCGAGGTGGCGCGGGCTGGGGAGGCTCCTGGCGGCGACGACGTCGAGCTGTCCTTCCGCGGCCGCGCTCCAACTCCGGCGAGCCCTCCGCGCTGCTCCTGGGCACGAAACGGAGGGGAAAAGGGACCGGGTGAGCGAGGTGGTAATGGGGAAGGGGTTGGGGGCAGAGGGGGGCGAAGGGGAGGAGCAACACGGCCCGGCCGTGGTCGTCGCCTACCTCGGGCACGGCGGCTCGAGGAAGGCACGGCGGCCTGAGGCCTTGCTGCCCTGGCCTGGGCTCCCTAACGGTGCACGAGAGAGTGATGAGTGAGGGGGAGAGGTGGTGGCGAGGTGTGGAGGAGAAGAGGGGCACGGGGTGCCTTTTATAGCGGCGCACGGTGGACGCGGTGCAGAGGGCGCCCGCGGCCGTGCTAGCCCGCCGTAGGCCGGTGGAGGGGTGTGTCTGGGTTGCGGGGTGTTCGGGGGACCGAGCGGGCAAGGAGGGGAGGCGTGGCGCGCTCGGGAGCGCTCGGGCTCATGGCCCTGCCGTGAGCGCGCTCAGGCGGTGCACGACGTGCGCGGCATGGCGCGAGCGCGGCGCGGTCGGGTGGCTGCTAGGGCGTGCTGCTGCCGCGCGAGGGCGCCAAGAGGTGAGGGAGGGAGAGAGAGGGAGCAGCGCGGCCGGCACGGCGCGGCGTCGCCGCGGCCACAGTGCCAACACGGCGACGTGCGCACGGCCGCTGCTGTCGCCGGCGTCTCCTCGTCGATCCCAGCTACCGTTTGGGTCGTCCTCGGGTGCGGCGTGATCGTGGTGATGAGGGAAATCCAGTGCGGGCTTCAATTTGACAAATCAAACTCACATTCGCTCGATTGATCCGTGACTTGGTTCGGGTTTGGGAAGAACAGGGTGGTGCTCAACAGGTGTTTGGTGAAATTCCTGAACCAAAACAGTGTGCATTTTGGTTATTTAATTTTCCTCTTTTGCTTAATTCTTTTGGTTCCAAACTCATGATCTAGGTCAAATACATTATTGGTAAGTGATATAAAGTCTTTTTGAAATATTTGGAAATATTTCAATAATGAATTTCTAATTTGAATTTGAGGTTTTTGTATTTGAAAAATTGAAAGGGAATAGTTTGTGAAAATCAACTAGGAGTGTTTAGAATATTACTCCACTGATTTTAGGGTTGAAAATAAAATTATGCTTCTCACTTTGGAAAATTAATGTGACATGTGTCACATGGTGTTATGTTTTTGTAATTTGTTTCCTTTGTTTTCTTTTTCTTCAAACTTTTAATTAGAGCTAGAATTCAACAATCTTCCAAGCAAAGCAAACAACAATACTCAAGAATTAAACATACACAAATCTTTATGAGAAAAGTTTTTGTTGGCCCACATTTTTGCATTAATAATTATATTAATATTTTGGGATGTTACAGATACTTCCCCCCTTAAAATAAATCTCGTCCCGAGATTTGCTAGGTCTGGACACTAAAGAGGTTTGGGAATTCACTTCTAAGATAGTCTTTGCGTTCCCACGTGGCTTCATCTTCAGAGTGGTTAGTCCACTGGACTTTGTAGAACTTGATCGCGCGCCTTCGGGTAAGACGAACATCTTCGTCTAGAATCTTGAGGGGCGTCTCACGATAAGTCAGATCTTGATTCAGGTCGACAGAATGGTGGTCGATGTTTTTGAAAACATCAGGCTGGTCAGGAACTTCAAGACATTTCCGGAGCAAGGAAATATGGAAAACATCGTGGTAATCTGCTAACTCCTGAGGCAACTCCAGTTGATATGACACCTCTCCTCGACGGGCAAGGATCTTGAAGGGTCCAATATATCTTGGCGCCAGTTTTCCTTTGACATGGAAACGCTGCATTCCTTTAAGGGGTGTCACTCGGAGATAGACATAATATCCGATACTGAAGGTGACATCACGACGCTTGTGATCAGCGTAACTTTTCTGACGGGATTGGGCGGTCTTGAGTCGCTCACGGATAAGCTGGACTTGCTCTTCAGCCTCACGGAGGGTATCTGGTCCAAACAGTTTGCCTTCTCCGGTGTCGGACCAATTCAGAGGTGTGCGACACTTCTTGCCGTAAAGGGCTTCAAAAGGGGCCATTTGCAGACTAGACTGGTAACTGTTGTTGTAGGAGAACTCTGCAAATGGAAGGCAATCTTCCCATTTGGATCCATAGGCTAGGACACATGCGCGAAGCATGTCCTCTAATATCTGGTTCACTCGTTCAGTTTGGCCATCGGTCTGTGGGTGATAAGCTGTGCTAAATGCTAACTTGGTTCCGAGGGCTTCGTGTAGGGCTTTCCAGAACCTTGAGGTGAATTGTGTGCCTCTATCTGATACAATCCTCTTAGGCACACCATGCAGGCTTACTATTCTGGAAATATACAGGTCTGCTAACTGATTTCCCCGATAGGTGGTGTTGATGGGAAGAAAATGGGCAACTTTGGTCAGCCTGTCAACGATGACCCATATTGAGTCATGGCCTCGGTTGGACCTTGGAAGTCCGGTGATAAAATCCATTCCAATCTCATCCCACTTCCACTCGGGAATCTTTAAGGGTTGAAGCAATCCAGCGGGTCGCTGATGTTCAGCCTTGACTCGCTGACAAATATCACACTTGGCTACAAAAACACCAATTTCTCGCTTCATTCCGTGCCACCAAAATCTTTCACGAAGGTCTTGGTACATCTTGGTTCCGCCGGGGTGGATTGAGTAAGGGGTCTCGTGGGCTTCCTTTAGGATTAACTCCTTGAGTTCCGAGGTATTGGGGACACAGATACGACCATTGAATCTCAACACTCCTTCTGCATCCTCGGTAAAACCAGGCGCTTTACCGAGAGAAATCTTCTTCTTGATTCCTTCTATGCTCTCATGACCTTTCTGGGCCTCCTTGATTTGATCTATCAGAGTTGGAGCTAACTCTAAATGGGCGAGATAGCCGTGGCTGACAAGCTCTAGTCCAAAATCTTTGAACTCTTTGAACAGGGCTAGCTGCTCTGCTTGGATCATGGCATTCAGGGTGCAGGGTTTGCGACTAAGGGCATCGGCAACTACATTAGCCTTTCCAGGGTGATAATTGATACCGATATCATAATCCTTGATTAATTCCATCCACCTTCTCTGTCGCAAATTTAACTCCCTCTGAGTGAAGATATACTTCAAGCTCTTATGATCCGTATAGATCTCGCAGCGATGTCCCGCCAGATAGGAGCGCCACGTCTTCAGAGCAAGAACAACAGCGGCTAACTCCAGGTCATGGGTTGGGTAGTTCTCTTCATGTGGTCGCAACTGTCGTGACAGATACGACACCACCTTGCCTTCTTGCATCAGAACACAACCAAGTCCTAGACGTGATGCATCGCAATACACGTCAAAACTTTTGGTGACGTCTGGCATAATCAGGACAGGGGTTGAGGTCAATCTCTTCTTTAATTCCTGGAAACTCTCTTCACACTTCTGAGTCCATTCAAATTTCTTGTCCTTTTTCAGCAGTTGGGTAAGGGGTTTGGATATACTGGAGAATCCCTCAACGAACTTGCGGTAGTACCCTGCTAGTCCGAGAAAGCTTCGGATTTCAGTCACACTAGTTGGGGCTTGCCAGTTCACAATGGCTTGGATCTTCTCTGGGTCAACAGAAATTCCTCCCGCAGACACAACATGTCCGAGAAATGAGACTTCACTGAGCCAAAACTCACACTTGCTAAACTTGGCATACAACTGATGCTCTCGGAGGGTTGCTAAAACTAGACGCAGGTGTTCAGCATGCTCTTCTTCCGTTTTGGAGTAAATAAGGATGTCATCAAGGAAAACTACCACGAACTTGTCAAGATACTCCATGAAGATCTTGTTCATGAGATTCATAAAATAGGCTGGGGCATTGGTCAGACCAAAGGACATTACGGTGTATTCAAATAAACCGTAACGGGTTGTGAAGGCAGTCTTGGGAATGTCTGTCTCTCGGATTCTTAACTGATGATACCCTGACCGAAGATCGATCTTGGAAAAGACTCGGGCTCCGTTCATTTGATCGAATAGATCCTCGATCTTTGGGAGAGGGTACTTGTTCTTGATGGTTACATCATTTAACCTGCGATAATCCACACACAGGCGTGTGGTACCATCTCTCTTATCCACAAAAATAATGGGTGATCCCCAGGGTGAAGCACTTGGGCGAATAAGCCCTTTGCTGAGCATATCTGCTAACTGCTTCTTCAACTCAACCAGTTCTTCTGGATTCATCCGATAAGGTCTTTGGGATATGGGGGCTATCCCGGGGATAAGTTCTATGATGAACTCAATATCCCGATCCGGTGGCATACCGGGCAATTCTTCAGGAAAGACATCTTGGAATAGGTGAACAACACGGATCTCATCTAGGGTGGGTCGAGCTATGCTCTCATGGCATCCTGGTTGGGGTTGACTGGTTTGTGACACATACTCCACTTCTACTCCTTTGTCGGTGGTGAGGGATACAACTCTTCTGGCACAGTCAATTCGACCACGGTACTTGGCTAACCAATTCATACCCAGTATGACATCTATTCCTTGGGTTCCTAGGATGATTAAGTCGACTAGGAACTTTTCCCCTTTTATCTCAAGGGAAACGTCCGGGCAAAATGACTTGGTATCTATGGTGGACTCTGGGATTTGGATGACCATGGGTTTGGGTAAGAGGTTTCCGACTAAACCTCCCTTAGCAACAAATTCTCGGGTAACAAAAGAATGAGTAGCACCAGAATCAAACAGAACAGTTGCAGGTACTGAGTTGACAAGGAACGTACCCAGCACAACATCTGGTGCATCCATGGCCTCTTCAGCATTGATGTGGTGCAGGCGTCCCTTGGCAACAGCAACATTTCCGCGGGGTGCGGGGTTCTTGCCATTTCCATTGTGGCCTTGGCCGTTGTTCGGCGCCTGTGCATCGGGGCGTGGACCATTCTTCTTAGGATTGGGGCATTCTTTGGAGTAGTGACCTTTGGTGCCGCAATTGAAACAGACAACATTGGCATTGCGGTTGAAGTTGTTAGAGTTCCCTCCGGGACGGGTGTTGTCATTGGGACGGCTGAAGTTGTTTGAGTTGTTTGGGGGATTAGGGTAATTGGGGCGTGGGTTTGGTGGTGGTCGATAGGTTGGCTTGGGGTTTGGTGGGTGGGTGCGAGGCTTCTGGCTGCTCGAACCTTCCTGGGCAATCATTCTCCTCTTACGACCTTCAAACATGGACTTGCGCTTGGTCTCCAACTGGATGGCCTTGTCCACAAGTGATTCCAAATCAACAAAGTCATGGATAACCAAAGCGCATTGCAGTTCATCATGAAGTCCGTTCATGAAACGCTCCATCTTTCTCTTCTCGGTGTCGACGTCATCAGGAGCATACCGAGACAAGTCAGTGAACTCATCGAGGTATCCGACCACATCCCTACTTCCCTGCCGCAACCTACGGAATTCATCCTTCTTCCGCTCAATGAGTCCGCGGGGAATGTGCTTCTTGCGGAACTTCTCCTGGAAATCATCCCAGCTGATAGCATAACCAGCTTGCTGGAGAGCCTTGGTAGCTTCCCACCAAGACCGTGCTGGTCCTGCAAGATAGTGGGTCGCATACAACACCTTCTCAGGTTCTCCCACGGCTGCAACTTCCAGGTTGTTGTTAATGGTGCGAAGCCAGTCATCGGCCTCAAGTGGGTGAAGTTCCTTGGAATAGGTGGGTGGGTTGGTCTTTTGAAAGTCGCTCAAAGTGGACCGCTGATTTCCTTCACCATTGCCATTGCCATTGCCATTGTTGTGGTGGTTGTTGTTGTTGTTGTGAGCGGCAGCGATCTGTTGCAGGGCAGCGATATGAGCTTGACGCTCAGTCCGGGCAGCTTGGCGTTCCTCCATGATGAGCGCAAGAAGTTGGGCGGTGGTTGGGTCCGGTGGGGGTGGTGGTCCTCCATCCGTGTTGGAGCGACGAGTGTCCACCATCCTGAAGCACACCGGGTATAAGGGGCAAGCAAAAAGGGGTTTGACCAAGGAAAGATTGGTTTAGAGGTTGATTTACTAAGGATTATAGGAGAAACATTTTACACAGATTTGACAAGTACTAGCACACATTCATATAGCACAACCGTTACATCAAGAGTTCACCATATCAAGCCTACAACATTTTCCTTAAGCTAAAGAACATATGAAAAGCTCCAAAAGAACCACAACTTTGACTCTACTAGCGATAGGGGGTCAACCTAATCCTGCGGTAGTACTCAAGTCACTCGCCTACTGAGGTGGAACCTCAGGCTCTGCTATGTCAGCATCGGACTAGTAGGGTGGCTCCTCTGGATCCTCCTCCTCGTCATCCTCCTCCTCATAGTCCATCTCCTCCAGATAGTCATCATCGTCACTGAGGAAAGCGTCGTTCTCCTTGCGGAGATCCTCGCCCTCCTCCTCTATCTCGTCAGTACGGAGCTCCAAATCCTCTATCAGCTCATCCTGCTCTGCAACCTTCTTGCGGATCTTCGCTATGGTCTTCCTCATCTGGGTTCCCTTCTTAAGAAGAGCGGCCTTCTCAGTCTTCAGTTGCGCCTCACTCTCGCGACTCTCTTTGAGCGAGAGGCGATCAAAGTGAGACCGAAGCCTAGCGCACCTCAGATCCTCCTGGGTGCGAAAGAGCATAATCTCCATGTCCAGGATATACTCTCCGAATGTCGGGTGCAGAGGGGACCAAATTGGGTGTCCATCGATGGTGCGCCTCCCGTAGAACTGGAAACGAGAGTTTACCAGCTCCGCCTTGTGTTCCTCACAAAGCCGGGATAGCATCCGCTGCATGGAACGACACAGTCCATCGTCCCAGTGGACGTCCATGAGGGTGAAGGTGAGTGCCCTGGATCCGGGGGACTTGATGTTCCCGCGAACAGACGCCTCGATCAACCAGGACAGGTTCCCGTTACCGGGAGCGTCCACCTGGGCTCCCTTAAACTCAGGAGTGGGACGACCTAGCAGCTTGGTCAACTCGAACAAGTCCTTCTCGAACATCAACTTGCCGTCCTTCTCCAGCTGAACGAACTCGGTGAAATGGATCGCCATCTATAATTTTTAGTCAAATTTTTAAGTTAGTGAGATGGCAAGTATATCAAAATTTTAATGGAAGGGACAATATGTGAGCAGATTTTTAAGTTTATTAAAATGACAAGTGTGGCAAGTTTTTATGAATATGAGATAAAACTTAGTAGTTTGTAAGAAGGGAACTTTGCATAAGTGAGAGGGTAAGAGATAAGCATTTTTAAACTAATTACTTCCTTTGTTTTCTTTAAAACTTAACTTTTGTAATAACTACCTAGCGACCATGCTAATCTAAGGCTCCTAAAGTCGAGATGGCTCTGATACCAATTCTGTGGGGACCCCGGACTAGCTGTCCAAAATACCCGATTATGCTTAACACAACGATCCCATGATCAGTCTGTCGTTGCACATAATCCGAATTGGATACCAAAGTTTACATCCATTACAATACCGAATTAAAGTCTTACATAAATGGTCATCTAGACCAAGTCTTACATAGGTGCCTTCAAGGGCCAAACCAAAACAATCAGCGTAAATAAGGCGTAGTAGACATCAAATCCTAGCGATGACCCGACAGGCAGTCGACTTATGAAGATCCTTAGTTGGCATAGATGTCGCCATACTCTTCCTGGGCGTAGGACTCCTCGAAGTCTGGCTACGACAATAGCCAGAGACAAAGCTAGTATGAGTACATTTGAATGTACTCGCAAACTACTCCAACATGAGTGCACTAATCTCAGTTTTAGTTTCACACTTTTATTTATTTAAGACATCTCTATATCTTTGTTGAAGAAGATAAGGAAATTATAACTACTCTTAATATCTCAATGTTATTAGTTTTCTTCAAAAACTCCTCCTTTTCCGACCATAAACCATTGTGGTAATCATTCTCCAACTACCTCATACCGATCCGTTGGTATAGGTGTATGGAACATTTTCCAATTCCTTTTCTTTTAAAACTCAAATATTTTCCCAAAACTCGCACATGGTCAAAGTAGGGCCTCTCAACTGTCCATATCCGAGGACTCGGCTATTCGAATAGTTTAATTACCCTCTGCAGAGGTAGCACGCTTTCCCACACTCATCCGATAACTCATCGTGTCAGCCACGCTTCGCCATACCCGTGGTATGCGAAGTTGAGTCACCGACCCTAGTCTTTCCTTTGCTCATGCTAGTATAGGATCCTGCCCATATGATACTTCCCATCGACACTTAACCCAGCCCGTCGGGATCTAAGTGTGAGGACTCACATGTTTTATCTGGCGGTGTATAGGGGACATCCTTCTATCCTTCTCCTTATCTACTCATAGATGTTGAGAGAGGACCCAGGTCAGGGGTAGGTCGTCAAACCATTCCCTCATGCATAACAGAGTCATCTCCGTTGATGCAGTGTCCCATACTAATACGAGCAAACTATATGACTAAGCCCTTTCACATATGTGGGTAAATGTGGTCGCACAGAGTATCGGCTGATCGACGTAAGTACTATGACACAATGTGCTTTTCTCAAAAACCACCTTTCTCCATTTCTTTACTCCAACACCATATCATAGTGCTTTATATCCACACAAGTTTTCAAAGGAGTTTTGAATAAACAATTCTTGGTTTTCCATCTATAGTTTTAGCATATACTTCTACATATGGTGGCAAAATAATCTCTATATACTTTTGAAAAAGGGTTTTGTAAACCTTTGCTTTTGAAAAATGATTTGTAAATCTAGATGCATAAGTTATGTGCAAGCTGAGAGAGTAGCTTGCCTTGCTCAACAAAGTGGTCTTGGTCTTGGTCTTCAGGTTCCACAAATCCTTCCTCCTCGATATATCCGGCAACGTTCTCGTCTAATACACAAGCAATCAATACAACCAATCACTATCCTATTCAAACAATCACCATATCAATACACTCTTAGAGGTTCTAATTAATCATTCCACATATCAAACAACACTATGTGGTTTCAAGTTAATTGATTTAACCATTATTCCATTGTATTTTAATTAGGGCAGAAACTTGTTGCACATGTTTAATTTCCTAGCTTGAGTTCTGTTTGTCACAAAAATACAAACTAAAATTCTACAGAAAGCTAATGGTGTGTAGAAGATGACACAATTGGGTTTGGGTCATTTGGAGTTACCAAACTCCCTACACATTGTTTTGAATCCAGAAGCCAATTAATAAGGTTTTGGCTATTATTTAAATTATATTCATCTAAAAATTAAACCCTTTTAGGGATGACTAACCATAGTTAAATGTGACCTAATAAAATTAGTTTCAACTTATTTGGATTATCAGAGTATCAGAAACAAACTAGTTTAGAATTTAAACCATTTATGGTATTTTGAATAGTGTATTTTTATTATATGTCCAAATGGAGTGAAACCAATTGGGTTGGAAAGATATTTTCATAAGCTTTCCAGAACAGTTGGATTTGCTCCATTTGGAGTTGTAAATATAAAGTTATGGATTTTCTACAATTGAGTTCAATACTGACTTTTTAATTAAATCTAAATTCGAAAATAATAACCAGGAGTGGATAATGTTGAAAAATCCGACAGAGGGGACCCACTGGTCAGCGACTGCGGGTGCGCGCGGGGGTTTCATTTAAACCTGTCGCGTGGGGCCCGCACGTCAGCGCCTAACGAAACGAAGCGGTACGCTACCGCTGGATCTAAATCCAACGGCCCGGTGCGAGCGCGCCGGCGGCGACCCGAACCGGGCGGCGCCGTGGCTCCGGCGACTGCGTCGAGGACGGGCGGCTCACCTAGGGGCTCGGGAGGCGACGGCGACGGTGCAGGAGGGGTGCGGCGGCTCGGGGAAGCTCGGGGGCGAGGTGGCGCGGGCTGGGGAGGCTCCTGGCGGCGACGGCGTCGAGCTCTCCTTCCGCGGCCGCGCTCCAACTCCGGCGAGCCCTCCGCGCTGCTCCTGGGCACGAACCAGAGGGGAAAAGGGACCGGGTGAGCGAGGTGGTAATGGGGAAGGGGTTGGGGGCAGAGGGGGGCGAAGGGGAGGAGCAACACGGCCCGGCCGTGGTCGTCGCCTACCTCGGGCACGGCGGCTCGAGGAAGGCACGGTGGCCTGAGGCCTTGCTGCCCTGGCCTGGGCTCCCTAACGGTGCACGAGAGAGTGAGGAGTGAGGGGGAGAGGTGGTGGCGAGGTGTGGAGGAGAAGAGGGACACGGGGTGCCTTTTATAGCGGCCGGGCGGCGCACGGTGGACGCGGTGCAGAGGGCGCCCGCGTTGTCGCCGCGGCCACAGTGCCGACACGGCGACGTGCGCACGGCCGCTGCTGTCGCCGGCGTCTCCTCGTCGATCCCAGCCACCGTTTGGGTCGTCCTCGGGTGCGGCGTGATCGTGGTGATGAGGGAAATCCAGTGCGGGCTTCAATTTGAAAAATCAAACTCACATTCGCTCGATTGATCCGTGACTTGGTTCGGGTTTGGGAAGAACAGGGTGGTGCTCAACAGGTGTTTGGTGAAATTCCTGAACCAAAACAATGTGCATTTTGGTTATTTAATTTTCCTCTTTTGCTTAATTCTTTTGGTTCCAAACTCATGATCTAGGTCAAATACATTATTGGTAAGTGATATAAAGTCTTTTTGAAATATTTGGAAATATTTCAATAATGAATTTCTAATTTGAATTTGAGGTTTTTGTATTTGAAAAATTGAAAGGGAATAGTTTGTGAAAATCAACTAGGAGTGTTTAGAATATTACTCCACTGATTTTAGGGTTGAAAATAAAATTATGCTTCTCACTTTGGAAAATTAATGTGACATGTGTCACATGGTGTTATGTTTTTGTAATTTGTTTCCTTTGTTTTCTTTTTCTTCAAACTTTTAATTAGAGCTAGAATTCAACAATCTTGCAAGCAAAGCAAACAACAATACTCAAGAATTAAACATACACAAATCTTTATGAGAAAAGTTTTTGTTGGCCCACATTTTTGCATTAATAATTATATTAATATTTTGGGATGTTACAAGCCGTGAACAGGTTACAATGTGTATGATGCATATTGAAGCGTGCCCTAAAGGCTCCCTGGTGGCCGGCTTATATAGGCGGCCAGACCCCAGGGTACAAGGCAAGTACTTGTCCGGCAAGTAAACAGAGTCCTAGACCTAGCCGGCTTAGATACCGCCTTCCGTCTTGGGCTTGGTGGCTTGATGGGCTTCGGCTTTCCGCCTTCCTTGGACCGTCCACCTACTTCCTTGTACATCAGCTATCTGGGCCGCCCGGCAGGCTTCAGCCTTACCACCCGTGGGCCACCCTGGACTAGCCGGATTAATCCATGTTGGTTATACCCCTAGTTGATATATCCCCAACATTAGCCCCCAGAAAGGTTGAAGTTCTCCAGGCGCCGACTTCTTCTTGATTCTTCTTCTGCCAATGTTGGCGGCTGCAGGACTTGAACCATTCTGAAAATCAACGAGGCACGCGCGTCTTGATGTTGACACGCGGCCGCCTTTATCCAACCTGGGAAAAGACGGCTACTCTGCAATTTCGCCGAGCATTCTTCTTGACGGATTCCACTTAGCCGGCTCACGACAGTTTGAAAATGGCCTAGGCGGGAATCTCGCCATGATCACAAATCGCGGGAAAAGAGGATGCGTGGAGATCGTGCAATCATGTGTTGCAGCGGATGCTGGACATGTGTCCGACTAAAAGCGCCGTTGCACAGGGAGCAACACATGGACCTATAAATAGGGAACCGAACGGTTCATTTTCGCCGCCCTGCCTTTGCTCTCCTCGACCTTCTGCTCTTCCACTTTCCCGCTTCTCGCTCCGAGCGAACTCCGGCGAGCACTCTCCTCCGAAGACCTCCGCGCACGGCGATGTCCACCGGCCAAGACATCTCCTCCACGACGTCCAGCGGTCCGGCGACCGAATCCGTACCCGTGGCAGCGATGGGCGGCGCGGTGTCTCGCCCCGCGGTGGCGGCGACGGGCAATGTCGCCACCGTCGCCTCTCTGATTCCTACCGCGCGCGCGTCGGCGGCGGTCTCCTCGGCTCCTCCATCGTCCACCGTGGCGACGACGGTGAGAGGCGCTCCCGTCGACGAGGAAGAGGAAGCGGAAGACCTCGGGTCCCGCTACTGGCTTCCCTCCATAGTCGACGAAGACGCCCTCCAAGACTTGGAGGCCGTCGGCTATCTCCCCACTCGGGAAGACTGCCAATGGAGGGCCGCCTTCGGAGATGTCATCCCGGCTCCGAAAGCCGGGGAGCGGGTAATCCTCACTTCCCACTTAGTTAGGGGAATGGCGCTGCCGCCTTCCGCCTTTTTTAGCGAGGTTTTAGATCACTATGGGCTCCAGCCCCACAACATAGCACCCAATAGCATCTTAGTCTTAGCCGGCTTCACAGCTCTGTTCGAAGGCTACCTAGGTATTAGGCCTAGTCTAGACTTTTTCAGATACTGTTTCCGTTGCCGGAGTCAGACTGTGCCGGACGGCGGGCTGGCAACCTGCGGCAGTGTCACTTTCAACTGCCGCCAGGGCCGCCAATGGTATCTGAGGATACCATACCTTGAATCCGTCAAGGGCTGGACCTCCACATTCTTTTACTGCCAAGACATGGCAGCTCCGGGCCGCCAATTTGGCATCCCGGAATTCGTCAACGCGCCGCCTATGCCCAGGCCATGCTGGGACGAGGCGGTGCCCAAGCTGACGGAGGAACTCCGCCTTTTTCAAAGGCGGATTGAATTCCTCACACGGACGATGGCTCCCCCTCTGCTGGACGGGGTCGACACCATCATCTGCTGGCTCGGCCGGCAGATTCTCCCCCTGCGGTACAGCCCGCACAAAATGTGTCAGTATTCACCTACTGCCACGGCCTCCCTCCGCGTAAGCGAAGAGAGGTTGCCGGTTGCCGACCTGGCGTTCCGGCTCCGCAACCTCGTCAAGGCGGGGCTGGTGAAGGTGGTGGAGGGCGTGCCCATGCACACCCACGACAACCCTCCCCTTGAGGTAGATATCTTGCTCCTTGCCCCTTTTTGACTTTGCCGGCTAATCTTGAGTTCCATTAACACTTGTCTTCTTGTTCAGCTCTCCGACTTGGGGGAGGATGACCTGGCTCCCGACTTCTACGAGTCGGAAGCCGGGAAGACGAAGAAGCGCAAAGCATCCGGCGCCGCTTCCTCTACGGTGATTGCCGAGAGGAAGAAACGGATCGCATCGGCTACCGAGCCGGCCCTCGTCAACCTTGACGAGAACGCGGGGATTAACATCCCCCGAAGGTACTCAATTCTGCCTTTAAAAGACGACAAACTTCTTCAATACTGGCACCCAATTGACTGTGCTTGCTTTTTATTGACAGGGAAAGGGTCGCAACTTCCCGGTTGCCGACCAGGCTTCTTAGCAAGGGTAAGCGGCCTCAAGGCAGCTCGCCTGCTACTATGCCGCCAACTCCCCAGCCCCAGGCCGGCAACTTTATGGGCGACGCTCGTCGCCAGCCCCCGGCTCCGGCTTCTGGCGTGCCGCCAAGGATTTCCTCCGCTGACCGCACCCACGACTCCCCTCCTTTTGGCTGAGGCTACGGCCGATGAAGCCGCTCAATCGCGCGCCGCCAAGGAAGGGTTGCTGGAGGCGGCTGTCGGCGGGTCCCAGAGGGCAGCCCCAACTGCAGGAGGCGACAAAGTTAGGGACCCTTGGTCCACCTTCACGAAGGCCAAGGAGTCAGCCTTGGCCTTTGCCAACCTCACCTCCCATGCCTTCGCCGACTTGGAGGGCGACCTGTCTGTAAGTTTTTACAACTCCGGCATATACATAGTCTTTCCCCCGAGCACTTAGATGGCAGGTCAAAAAAAATTGACTGCCGGCTTAGTGGTTATTCGACAATATGTTTTATGCCTTTGCTTTTTCCTGCAGGGCCTTGTGTCCGCCAACGTTGAGCTTGTCTCCTCCCGAGTCGAGATAAACCAGCGGTGCCACGACCTGAGGAAAGATTGCGAGGCCAAGGACCTGCGGATTGCCGAGTTGGAGGCGGCCCGCCAAAAAGATGAAGGTAGGGTTGATCCTTTTTTCCTTCAGCTATATTTTCGACTTATGTTGCCGTCAATCATTTAGTTAGCGAATCCATATTTGTAGAACTGCTAGACCATGCCCAGGATATACTGAAGGCGTCCACTGAAATGCAAGCTCTTATGAATGAAGCTTCCGATTTGGCAGCCGCCAATTTGGCGATGAAGGAGGCTTACCGGAAGGAGATGGAGGCCCAGCAGCTCAAATTTGCGCAGGAATCTAGCAGCTCACTGGTGAGCTGGAAAGCCTGCGCAAGAAGTTGGCGGATGCGGAGAAGACGGCTGCCGAGGAAATCTCCAAGCAGACTTCTCGCGCCCAAACTGCTGAGGATGCGTTGGCGGCTCATATGGTGGAGTTGTCCGCTTTCCATTACTTGTTTCTTGGTAATTTTTCACTCCTTACTTTGATTTTGCCATTTTGCTTAGCCTAAGCCAAACTGATGGTTTTATTTCTGATGTAGTTCCCGCCGGTTTGGGCGACGACAAGGTTGTCAGCCCCCGCCTGGATCGCCTTGCGCGTCTATGCGAGCTGATCACCGAGACTTTGGCGGCGTCCAAGCGGTTTGCCGCCAAGTTCTTCATCTCCTCTGGCAGCCAGGAACCGACCGAATTCAGCGACGTGCCCACCATGTTGGATCAGGCTACCAAACTGCACAAAAGCTCGCTGAAGTCGGCGGCGCGGGGTGGTGCCAAGACTGCACTTGGGTTATTCATGGCGCACTACCCCGAGGCGGAGATAGAAGCCGTCACCGAAGGCATGCCGTCTACATATGAAGACGGCAGCGAGGTCTAGCCGGCCGCTGTTCTGGACAGCATTGCCGGCTACGCCACGCGTGTTGCCGACATGGTGGATACTTCAATCTTCTACCGGCGCCATCCTGTGCCTGCCGGAGGGGAAGCTGGAGCTGCTGGCACGGCCGAGGCGGAGGGGAGTGACAGTTCCGGGGCCGAAGTTGTCAGCCCCCAAGCCTGATGTAGACGCTCCCCCGAGCCATAGCTTTCTTTCCTTGCCTCCTTCTAGCATGATTTGTCAGCGCCTGAAAACAATGCAACTTTGACTTGTAATATTTGTATATACTTTTGTTGTTGCCCTGCTAGGCGGAAACTAGCTGACAAGTTTTATTTTGCCTTATTTATATGGCCCGCCTTAATTTTACCCTGACTTATATATTTGACTGTTTGTATGTTGACGAACCTCAGCCGGTAACTTTAGCTGAAACAACCAGGGTTAACCATGCGTTTAGGATCAGAGACCAAAGCCAACATGTTGGTGTCAAAGACATACTACTAGGCGAACCATATATAAGTAAGCAGAGGCAAAGGAATTAGGCGGCGCAAAAAGTTTATTTTTGCTTTAGGTTGGCTCGAAAGCTGCAAGTATCTACAAGTTTGAACCTTTGCACGGAGCTAGAAAAATAGGTAACTTAGATACATAGGGGAAATATGATTGCAAGAAAAGACAAAAGATGGCATGCTTCTGAACACAGATGAGGAACCATAGACTTTTATTTCATAATCATATTTAACTTATTACAATTATAAATTGCTAAGTGTAGAAAGGACGTAGCTGCTCAATATTCCAAGGCCGTCTTGTTTGTTCGAACGGATCGTCAATGCCTCTTTTGCGCTTGGTTCCCCTTTTTCCTGCCGCCTTCTTGCGCCTCTTCTTTTCGTCTTCGTCGCGGATGTCGGCCAGGTAGTAGGAACCATTGAGCAGCGCCTTTGTGACTATAAATGGTCCTTCCCATGGCGGGGATAACTTGTGCAAGCCTTTTCTGTCTTGAATTAGGCGGAGAACCAGGTCACCTGTTCTGAAGCTTCGCTTCCGCACTCTCCGGCTATGATAGCGGCGAAGTTGTTGCTGGTACAAGGCGGAGCGATGTAGAGCGACGTCTCTTTCTTCGTCTAGCAGGTCTAGGCTATCCTGTCTTGCACCTTCTACGTCTTTCTCGATGTAGGCTTGAACTCTTGGGGAATCGTATTTCATGTCGGTAGGTAGCACCGCCTCAGCGCCATATACAAAGAAGAAAGGAGTGTAGCCGGTAGACCTGTTTGGCGTTGTGCCCTGATAAGACTAGGTACCGACTGTAACTCATCTGCCCAAGCGCCGGCTGCCCTGTGTAATGGAGCTTCGAGACGAGGCTTAAGTCCTGATAAGACTAGGCCGTTTGTACGCTCTACTTGTCCATTGGATTGAGGGTGTGACAAGGATGCCAAATCAAGCCGGATACCTAGATCGCTGCAGTATTCTTCTATATCGCCTTGAGATAGGTTGCTGCCATTATCAGTGATAATGCTGTGTGGAACTCCAAACCGAGAGATAATTCACCAGAGGAAATTGGTGACTGTTCGTGCGTCAAGTTTGCTGATCGGTTTAGCCTCGACCCATTTGGTGAACTTGTCGACAGCAACCAATAGGTGGGTATACCCACCACGCGCCTTCTTGAAGGGACCCACCATGTCTAAGCCCCAGACCGCGAACGGCCAGGTGATTGGAATCGTCCTTAGTTCTTGTGCCGGCAAGTGAGGTTGACGAGCGTACAACTGGCAGCCTTTGCATGTCTTTACGATGTTCTCGGCGTCTTCTTTGGCGGTAAGCCAGTAGAAACCTTGGCGGAAAGCTTTGGATACAATGGACCTGGCGGAAGCATGATGCCTGCAGGTGCCAATATGTATGTCCTTCAGAATTTCCCGGCCTTCTTCTGGTTGTATGCACCGCTGATAGATGCCGCACGTGCTTCGTTTATATAGCTCGCCTTTTATTATCGTGAATGTCTTGGCTCGCCTTATGATCTGCCTTTTTAGCACCTCATCGTCCTCCGGCAACTTTCTATCGATTAGAAAATCAAGATATGGGACTGTCCAATCCGGCTGTGTCAAGTAGATAGCTAGACTTGCCGCTTCTACCGGTTCTTCTGCATCGGGGTCCATCAAATCGGCGCCTTTAATGGATGGCTTGTGCAAATGTTCCAGGAAAATATCTTTTGGTACCTTTTTGCGTTCCGATCCTAGTCTTGCAAGTGTGTCTTCCGCCTCGTTCTCAGCTCTTGGAACATGCCGGACTTCGTAGCCCGCGAAGTTTTTTGCGAATTCGTCAACTTTGGCTCTGTATGCCGCCATTGTTGCGCTTTTCGCATCCCATGTTCCGCTTACTTGCTGCGCGACCAAATCTGAGTTGCCATAACAGAGAATTCTTTTGACGCCTAGGTCGTTTGCCACGTGTAACCCATGAAGCAAAGCTTCGTACTCGGCAACGTTGTTGGTTGCTGTGAAGTGGATTTGCAACACGTAGCTAAGCTTGTCAACTTTAGGCGTGCGTAGCACGACTCCAGCCCCCGAGCCTTTGAGCATCTTTGATCCGTCAAAGTGCATGACCCAATATTCTGATTCGGGGAGTGTCGTTTCCTCCATGGCTTCTGTCCAGTCGGCGACAAAATCTGCAAGCGCTTGAGACTTAATGGCGGTCCGTGGTTTATAGACTATATCAAAAGCGGCAAGTTCGATGCCCCATTTGGCAACTCGACCTGTTGCCTCTGCATTGTTGATTATGTCTCCCAACGGTGCCTTGCTGACTACTGTCACTGTGTGTTCCTGGAAGTAATGCCTAAGCTTTCTGGCGGCGAAGAATACACCATAAGCCAGCTTTTGGTAATGCGGATACCTCTGCTTGGAGGCGGAGAATACTTCACTGATGAAGTAGACCGGTCGTTGCTCACACGTCGCGGCTTCGTTCTCCTTTCTTTCCACAGCCAAGACAACGCAGACAACAACTCCTGTTTCCGCGATGTACAGCAGCATTGGTTCCTGTGATCGAGGTGCTGCCAATATCGGAGCGGATATGAGGGCCTCCTTAAGTTGTTGTAAGGCGGCGTCTGCCTCTGCTGTCCACTCAAAGTTGTCGGATTTTTTCAATAGCCGGTAGAGAGGCATTGCCTTTTCCCCTAGGCGGCTTATGAAACGACTGACGGCTGCCGCCGATCCGGCTAGACGTTGCACGTCCTTCAGACAAGTAGGTCTGGATATGTTTTGGATGGCCTTTATCTTCTCCGGATTAACCTCGATCCCTCGTTCTGAGATGATAAACCCGAGCAGTTTGCCGGCTGGAACGCCGAAAACGCACTTGGCGGGATTGAGTTTCATCTGATACCTCCGGAGATTCTGAAACGTTTCTTCCAAATCCTCTAGGAGATCTGCCTTCTTTTTTGACATCACCGCGATGTCGTCTACGTAGACGTGAACATTGCGGTCGATCTGTTCGTGCAGGCAATTTTGCATACAGCGCTGGTATGTTGCCCCTGCATTCTTCAGGCCAAAAGGCATCGTGATGTAGCAGAAAGTCCCGTATGGAGTGGTGAAAGATGTTTTCAGCTGATCCGACTCTCTCATCTTGATTTGGTGGTATCCTGAGTAGGCGTCCAAAAAACAAAGCAGCTCGGAGCCTGCTGTGGTGTCTACGACTTGGTCAATTCTAGGCAGCGCAAAGGGATCCTTTGGGCAGCACTTGTTAACACCGGTATAGTCAATACACATCCTCAGCTCTTTATTCTACTTTGGAACAAGTACAGGATTTGCCACCCAATCAGTGTGTACAACTTCTTTTATGAAATTGGCGGCCTTCAGCCTATTTATCTCCTTTCCTATAGCCTTGCGTCTCTCATCTCCAAAGCGTCTTGTTGCTTGCTTCACCGGCTTGGATCCTTTTATGACGTTTAGTGAGTGCTCGGCAAGTTCCCTCGGTACACTAGGCATGTCGGAAGGCGACCATGCAAAGATGTCACGATTCTCACGGAGGAACTCGACGAGCGCGCCTTCCTATTTGCTGTCAAGGTTGGAGCCGATGACAACTTGCTTAGACTTGTCACCTGGGATGAGGTCCGCCTTTTTGGTGTCTTCTGAAGCTTCGAAGGTCTTCTTGACATCAATCTTTGGCTTTGGCATGGAGTTGTCTGAATCCGCCCCGAGCAGCGCGAGTTCTTCCTTGTGGATGACGACTTCTGCGAAGGCGGCCATGCCACGCTCGCACTCCTTGGCTTTCTTGAAGTTGCCGGAAATCATCATGGTTCCGTTCTCCCCCGGCATTTTAAGCTTGCTGTATATGTAGCACGGCCTTGCCATGAACTTGGCGAAAGCCGGTCGTCCGAAGATTGCATGATAGGCGCTTTTGAAGGGGACAACTTCGAACCGGAGGAACTCTGAGCGGTAGTTCTCTTTTGGTCCGAAAGTTACCTTCAGCCTAATGCTCCCCATTGACTTTGCTTGCCTGCCGGGCACTATGCCGTGAAAAGTGAGGTTGCTGTGGTCCAGCTGATCCTCTGATAGGTTCATGCGGCTTAGTGTGTCATAGTACAGGATGTTGAGGCTGCTGCCGCCATCCATGAGTACCTTTGTGAGTCTGAAGTTGTCGACAATGGGATCGACGACAAGGGCGTACTTGCCTGGGTGAGGAACGTGATCAGTGTGGTCGGACCGGTCCCAAGTGATCGTTGCTTCTGACCAGTTCAAATACTGAGGGACGTCCGGCATTGTCGCGTTGAGTTCGCGCATTTCCGCCTGATCCGCCTTAGCCGAAGGCGTGCCGACAAAGCACACAAGAGATTCTTTGACCTTCGGATATGGTTTCTTTTTCTTGGCGGCCGCGTCATCCTCGCTTGAGATAGACATGTCGTCGTCATCCTCATCCTCCTTGTTGTCTTTCTTGTCGTTCTTCTTTGACTTCCAGCCGACTATGGGGTCCTTTTTGAAGTCGTCCATGAAACGACACTCGCCAAGCATATGGTTGACCTTGCCCAGTGAGGCGTGGATGGGACATGGCAAAAGTTTTGCCTGTTCATAAGTGATTCGCGCCGCCTTTAGGCCCTGAGCCGGCGTCGCGACCATCTTTCTTATTCTTCCACTTCTTTTTGCCGGCATTCCCTTGGAATGCTACGGCTACCTCGTTGGAAGGTCCGGCTTTGTCATCTGCCGCCTGCTTGCGCTTGTTGTTCCGCTTTGGTATGATGTTGACGTCTGGGTCATCTTCCCGGGCGTCGTCATCCGCCGCCGCGTATTGGGCGGCTAGGTTGTGCATCTCACCAAGGTCCGTGATTTGCTCGCGGACGAGCCGATGACGGAGCAAGGACTTCTTCTGCAGGCCCGTGTAGAAGGCGTGGATAGCCTGTGCGTCCGAAACACCATGACAGTTGGCTTTTTCGGATATCCAACGGCTGACAAAATCTGTCATGGTTTCGTCCGGATTTTGGATACAGCGTTGCAAATCCTTGTAGGTATTTGGACGCTTGTATGTTCCTTGGAAGTGCTGGGAGAAAACCTTTTCCATGTCGTACCAGCTATGGATAGACTTTTCAGGATGGTTGTCGATCCAAGCCCTTGCCGTGCCCTCCAACATGAGAGGTAGGTAACGGACGACAATGAAGCTGCTCCCGCCGGCAATTTCTATGGCCATGGCATAGTCGGCTAGCCATGAATCCGGCTTAACGAGGCCGTTGTACCTAGAACAGTTTTTTGACACTGATGTCATGTCCTTAGGGAACGGCTCTCTGCAGATGGCGTCACCGAAGCACTTTGGTCCAGAGTATAGCGGCTCCTTTCCTCTTGCTATGTCTTGTAGGCGGTGTCGTGGTCTTTTGGATCGAGCTGGCGTGCGCCTCTGTTTGCGTCTGGCTCGTCCTGCGCTGCCCGGCTTATAGTGCGCCTGGGTCCTTCTGCCTCCTCTTTCCTCTTGCTGCCGGTGCTACGCTGCGGAGACCGGCTTCGACCTCTCCTAGGAGGGTCGTTGCCGACATCTTTCCTAGGCGGCGGCCTATTGTTCCGGCTACCGCCGTTGTCGCGTCTTGGCTGGGATGAAGGTGGCAGGTCTCCTCTGCTTCCTGTCCTTGAATTCTCGTCCCGCCTTGGCTTTGGCGGTGGCGTCTTCTTTGGAGGTGCCGTTGCCTTCCTTTTGTCGCCATGGCTACTGGAGCCAGACGGGCCTTCGGGGTCGCCGCCAGGTGCAGCTTTGCACTTTCCTGACTTAGACTCTAGGTCTCCCCCGCGAGCATCCGCCATGTGGCCGTAGGAATCAGCACGAGCTTGTTGTTCTAGGGCCTTGCTTACGAAGTGTCTTGCATTGGCCAGCTTTTCTTCCGCCGTGTAAGTGTTGTCGTCCAGGGTATCTAGCGCGGCGGCCGCGTTGAGGACGGGGGTGCAGAAGACAACATCTCCCCTTCTATCCACGCGTTGTGATGCCGTACGCCAGTCGAACCCGAGATCTTGAGCCGCTGTCGTTGCTTGCGTTGGCGGCTCCTTCCACGGCGGTTTTTTGATGACCTTTTCTCCTCAAAGAGTTGCCGTCTTGTTTTGGCCGACATCTTCTCCTATTCTTTCTCGATCTTCTTCGCAAGGCTCTCAACGTGCTCCTCTCTTTTTCGCAGGAAGTCAGAGTGCTTAAGCATGTTAAGCCTGAGCTCTTCCACTTCGTCAAGTGGAGTGTCTTTATTCACCGGAGTATTCATGATCTCGTCTACTTCTTTGATGACGGAGAGCAAATCCGTGGGTTTGTTGCTGCCGCCTTTCTCGAGGCCAGTTTTCTTCTTTGCGCGCACCTTGTCGGAACTTTCAATGAGTTGACCGGCAGTGGTGTCGCCGGCATCTTCCGCCGGCTTGTTTTGCGCTTCCGAAGCAACTGGGGTTGTCTCGTGACAACAACCATCATAGCCAGCTTGTCAGGCATGTCAGTATCCGCTGTGCCCTCTGAAGGAGCCGGATTACCACTGGAAAAGCGGGTTTTGATCTTCTCTTCGAAGAGACTAGCATCATCGTCAGAGTCAGAGTCTACGTTGACTTGAACGGTAGATCTGGATCCGGCATCTGACATCGTATCATCTGACATCGTATCCTCCTGGAGAGCAGGGAGGATTGACTCAGGATCGTTGTTTTCCGGCTGGGAGTCTGATCCCAGTCCGACAACTCCGACGAAGTGGAAATCAGATTCGGCCGACTCCTGGGAGAAGGCGGATTCAGATCCATCTTGTCGGTCGACTGCTTGGTCGAAGGGTTGGTGGGTGGGGTTGTAGAAACGCGGTAGGCCGTACGCCTCTGGCGTATACCCGATGAAGACGTCGATCCCTCCGATCGGTACGATTGCGCATCCGATAAGGTAGTCGTCCGCCGGGAGCCAGGACTCATCCGAGTTGACGTAGCTGTGGCCGCCATACCTTGTGACGCGACCGACGGCGATCTGCTTGCCCACGCCGCCAAGTGTTCCCGCCTGGAACGTGACGCCAGGAACCTTAGGCCCCACGGTGGGCGCCAACTGTCGTAGTATCGGCATAATTGATAGGAGACGGGGGTCCTCTGGCCTACGTACGGATTGTGGGGAAGAAGGTTGGTGTCGTCGAGGACGGGATTGAACACGGCGATTTTACCCAGCTTCGGATCCCACAGCGGTGGCGAGATCCTACGTGCTGCTATAATTCACTATGAGGCAATAGCCGTGAACAGGTTACAATGTGTATAATGCGTATTGAAGCGTGCCCTAAAGGCTCCCTGGTGGCCGGCTTATATAGGCGGCCAGACCCCAGGGTACAAGGCAAGTACTTGTCCGGCAAGTAAACAGAGTCCTAGACCTAGCCGGCTTAGATACCGCCTTCCGTCTTGGGCTTGGTGGCTTGATGGGCTTCGGCTTTCCGCCTTCCTTGGACCGTCCACCTACTTCCTTGTACGTCAGCTATCTGGGCCGCCCGGCAGGCTTCAGCCTTACCACCCTTGGGCCACCCTGGACTAGCCGGATTAATCCATGTTGGTTATACCCCTAGTTGATATATCCCCAACAACCATTGGCGCCGCTCTGCCTCCCAACTAGGAAGGCGCGCTCGTCGCCTTCCTCCGGGCAAACTCTGACATGTTCGCATGGACTCCGTCAGACATGTCCGGTGTACCGAGGGAGGTGATCAAGCACCACTTAGCCGTGTGTCCAAACACACGCCCCGTCAAGCAAAAGGCAAGAAAGCAAGCCCCCGAGAAGCAAGCATTCATCGTCAAAGAGGTCGAGAAGCTCAAAGCGGGAAATGTTGTCCGTGAAGTCGCGCACCCCACTTGGCTCTCCAACGGCGTGGTTGTTCCAAAGCCAGCCAGAGGAAGCCGCCTCTGCATCGACTACACTGATGTCAACAAGGCCTGCCCCAAGGACCCATACCCCATGCCAAGGAATGACCCGATCGTGGACTCCACGCCAGTCTGTGACCTCCTCTGCTTCCTCGATGCCTTCTCTGGTTATCACCAGATCAATATGGGTAAGGAGGACGAGGATAAGACGTCATTCCTCACCCCTTGTGGTGTGTATTGCTATGTCTGCATGCCCTTCGGCCTGAAAAACTCTGGCGCCACCTTTCAGAAGCTCATGAGGATAGCCTTTGGCGAGCAAATGGGCAGAAATGCAGAGGCTTGCGACGATGACATCGTCGTCAAGTCTCGAGAGGGAGATACTCTCCTTAGGGACCTTGAAGAGACCTTCGCTAGCCTGCGGAAGGTGAACATCAAGCTCAACCCTGCCAAGTGCGTCTTCGGAGTGCCCTCAAGAAAATTGCTTGGTTTCCTCGTGTCCCACCGTGGCCTAGAGGCAAATCCTGACAAGATCAAGGCGATAGAGGAAATGAAGCCTCCTCGCCGGCTCAAGGACATGCAACGCCTGGCAGGCTGCATGGCCAACTTGGGCCGCTTCATCTCCAAGTTCGGCGAGAGAGCCATGCCCTTCTTCAAGATCATGAAGAGATCAAGCACCTTCAAGTGGACACCTGAAGCGGAAAAAGCCTTTGAGGACTTGAAGAGGTACTTGGCCAGCCCACCAGTCATGGTTGCCCCAAGGACAGGCGAGCATCTGAAGCTGTATCTATCAGCCAGTCCACAGACCGCCAGCGCTGTCCTGGTGGTAGAAAGAGAAGAGCCAGTCCTCCACAAGAAGAGTGCAACCACTCCAAAGCCAAAACCGCCCGACGAAGAGCTCGACAAAGGGGCAGGCTCCTCACACCCACCGCCAGGCCGAGAGCCACAAGACGAGTCTGCCCCAAGTCCTGATCTCGCCAAGGAGCCTGAAGAGACTCCACATGCAGATCTCGCCAAGAAGCCTGAAGAGCCTCCACAGGCTGATCTCGCCAAGGAGCCTGAAGAGCCTCCACAGGCCAATCCCCTCAAGAGCCTTGAAGAGCCTCCCTAGGTAGACAGCGCTGCGCCTAAACTGACAACCCTTGTGGAGCATCCCGTCTACTTCGTCAGTACAGTACTGCGGGATGCCCGGGAACGGTACACAATGCAGCAGAAGCTACTCATTGCGCTCCTCATCGCCTCAAGGAAGTTGCGACACTACTTCCAGGGACACTCCATCACGGTGGTCACCTCATTTCCCCTGGAGCAGATCCTGCGCAACCCTAACGCCACAGACCGTGTCGCGGGATGGAACATAGAGCTACAGCCATTCAACTTGCGCTTCGATACCACAAGGGTCATCAAAGGAAGAGCGCTGGCAGACTTTGTCGCCAAATGGACTGATCCAACCCCTGAAGAGCCTCTAGGAGAAGAGCCAGAGCCCTCTGGAGAAAAATGACCAGCCACTGGACCATGAAGTTCGACGGAGCCTTCGCCTGCCGCCATGGTGGGGGTAGCGTCGTCCTGATCTCGCCCAAGGGTGACAAACTCTATTATGCGGTCCACCTGTGCTTCATGATCGACAAGATCTCCAAAAACATTGCTGAGTACGAGGGCTTGCTTGCCGGCCTATGGGCCGCCATCACTCTAGGCGTCAAGCACCTGCTCATCAAGGGTGACTCCCAGCTGCTCGTCAACTTCTCCAACAAGAGCTACAAGCCTAAGGACGACCACATGGCCGCATACCTTGAAGAGGTACAAAGGCTTGAGAAGTACTTCAGGGGCATGGAGCTCATGCAAATTCCGAGGAAGGAAAATCAAGAGGGTGATGACATCGCAAAGCGTGCATCAAGGAGGCAAGCCCAGCTGCCAGGCGTCTTCGAAGAAAGACTCGTCAAGGCATCCATAAAGCAGTCTCAAGAGGCCATGCCCGCAAGCACAGACGAAGCGCTCCCACCACCGCCTACAACTGGGGCTCCGGACTGCGGACCCCAGACAGGGGAGCGCCTGTTGCTCACAGCGGTGCATCAAGAAACAGGCTGGATCGACGAGCTCAAGGACTACCTTGCCAAGGGGATCCTCCCCGAGGAAGATGTTGAAGCAGAGTGAATCGCCCGCCAGGCAAAATCCTACCACATCCTCGAGGGAGATCTCTACCGCAAGCGCCCAAATGGCATCGTGCTCAAATGCGTCCCTCTTGAAGAAGTAAAGAGCTTAATCAAGGACATCCACAGCGGGAATGCGGCCACCATTCGTGCGCTCGCACCCTCGCAGGCAAGGTCTTCAGAAGTGGCTTCTACTGCCGCAAGCACTTCAGGATGCAGTTGACATCGTTCAAGCTTGTGAAGCCTGCCAGTTCCACGCCAAGAAAGTCCATCAGCCCGCGCTGGGACTTGAAACCATCCCGCTCTCCTAGTCGTTTGCGGTCTGGGGGCTGGACATCTTGGGACCATTCCCAACAGAGCAAGGGGGCTATCGCTACCTCTTCGTGGCCATTGACAAGTTCACCAAGTGGCCCGAGGTTGAGGTGACGCGCACAATTCCAGCAGGGCAGCGGTGAAGTTCATCAGAGGCCTGGTCTGCCGCTTCGGAGTGCCTAATCGCATAATCACCGACAACGGCTCGCAATTCACAAGCGGCATCTTCAGGGCTTACTGCGAGAAACTAGGCCTCAAGCTTTGCTTTGCCTCGGTAGCTCACCCGCAGAGCAATGGCCAAGCCGAGCGCGCAAACACAGAAGTCCTCATGGGCTTAAAGACCAGGACCTTCAACATCCTCAAGGGCCATGACAAGGGCTGGATCGGCGAGCTCCTTTCGGTGCTCTGGTCCGTCCGCACCATGCTGCCCAAGCCTACGGGGGAAACACCGTTTGCCCTCGTCTACGGAGCTGAAGCAGTCCTCCCTACAGAGATCAAGCATGGATCCCCACGGGTCCTTGCCTTCAATGAAGACGAGAAATAGGACCTCCACAACGACGACCTGCTGCTCCTCGAAGGACTACGCCGCCGTGCCGCCCTCCGGGCGGCAAAATACCGGCAGGACCTACGACGCTACCACAAGCGCAAAGTGCGCTCGCGCACCCTGGAGACATGCGATCTCGTCCTCAGGCGAATCCTCTCCAGGGAAGGCCTCCACAAGCTGTCACCCATGTGGGAAGGCCCCTACAGGGTAACCCACATCGCCAGGCCTGGCGCGGCTCGACTCAAAACTCAAGACGGCATCCCCGTCAAAAATCCGTGGAACATCATGCACTTACGCAAGTTCTACCCGTGATCATTTTCACGTCAAGACATCTGGTTGAAGAGGCAGCTTACGGCTCAACCTCCAAGCATTTTTTGTCTCTCGAGTTTAAAATCTCACGGATTAAACCTCCAAGCCCCAAAGGCTTCTCTCGAGGGTCAACCCTCCGAGCTCTCCATTTAACGAGCCACCTCAGGCCGTAGAGAGTCTCTGCCAGTAATGGGTGTTCCCCATGCCTCGACATGGATAAATACATTAACTTGGCAACTCCAAGCATAATGAGACAATTTTGTTCCTAAGTGAACTATGCGCTACGGCGCCGCTATGTAATATTTTGGTGGTGAGTTTATTCCCGCATTATTGTTTTTCAATGTGCGCTTATATCTTTCCCCATGCGCACCTCGCGAGCGGGGGTTGAGTACGGTACCAGTGCCTCAAATGACACACCAGCAGCACTACAAAACCCAAGGATCCGAGCTCTGGCTGAGGGCAAGCTCCCACAAACACGCCATCTCTACAAAGGACCTTGGTACTTACTCTCCTCGCGAGGAACACTTGAGGAGACCTATAAGCGCGCATGAGTTCCCACTACCATGTACAAGCGTTTGGGTTCACCTCTCTTACCTCTATAGGGAACAAGCGTCCCTGCAAGCCTGAGGAGGCAACATGGCAAAAACCCTTGAAGAGGACCTCCTTGCCATGCAAAAAACCTTTACAGGGCAAAAGCCTCAAGAAGATAAGTCCCACACTCATGCCTCGAGAGACTTTTTCCACCACAAGCATACGTTTGTCCCTCAAGCGATTTCGTTTTCCCTTGTGTTTCATGGACTACTCGCACGTCAAAGGGGGGCACTTGTGCATCGCGACTCAGGGCTCTTACCTCTCCAAGCCTTAAACTCCCGCCGGCCTTGCTGAGTCATTGCTCTAGCATACCGCAGTGGCGGAGTCATAGCGCGAAGAGATGGGTCCTAACGACGCAGAGAAAACATAGACATGAAAATAAGACAAAAGGGGCCTCTCGAGGGGCACACAAGCTAAGTAAAATTAATCAAGGAGTATATTACATGCCCAAAATGCACAGTGTCTAAACATAAAACTGTTTCAGATACAAGCGCTCAAGGGGCAATAAATAAGGCTCAGGCGGAGTCCGCGCCATCATGCCCCTCCTCCGTCTCGGTAGGGGCGGCTCCTCTTCGCTCTCGTCCGCAGCAGCCTCCGCGCGCTTGAAGCGGTTGCAGAAGGCCTCGACCTGCTCGCAAAGGGAGTTGGAAACCCGCCACACCTCGTCGCCCTCACGGGCCTCGATCACCGTGGAGAGGTCGAAGCCCGGCGTGAGGAGCCAGAGGTTGGTGAAGATGCGGTCAACGACCACCCCCAGGAGCTGGCGGCTCTCGACCTCGATCACCTCGTGGAGATTAGTGACAGGGCTCTTGAGTGCCGTGAAGAGCTGGTTGAAGTAGACCATGTACATGGCAACATCGCCACAACCTCGAACCTTGGCGTGCGGCACCTCCGCGCCAAGCAGGGCTGCGAGCTTGTTGCCCCTGGCCACCAACGCCTGGAACATGCGCTCCCGCTTCTTCGTGAGCACGCGAGCCGCCTGCGCGGTGTCCGCAGCCTCCGCCACCTGCTCGACCACGGGGCCCACCTGCCCCTCCACGTCCTTGACGAGGGAGTTTAGGTACAGGATGGCCGTCCTGCGGCCATCCTCAGCCCGGCGATGGTCCTCCTTGGCGCGCTGGAGGCGGACCCCAAGCTTGGAGTTGGCCTTCTCAAGCTCCACGATCCGCTTGGCGTCAGTAGCGTGCTTGGCCTTGAAGCGGTCCTCCTGCTTCTTGGCCTTGTTGTGGTATGCTTGGGCGGTGGCCTGCCTGTACTCCTGCTCGCGCTCCGTGAGGTCCTTCTCTGCCTCCTTCTTCTTCTCGGCGAACCGCTCCTGGAAGCGCTCCAGGGCTTGCTTTTGGGCGGCGACATTCTAGTCGTACTTCTGGAGCGCCTGAGCCAGGTTCCTCTCGCGTGCCTCGAGCTCTTCGCACTTGGTGGCGAGCTCGTTCTCCGCCTGGAGCCGCTGCTCATCACACAGTAGCACGTCCTTCTCCTTGGAGGACAGCTGCCGCTCGCGATTGGCCAGGCTCTTGCGGTCCTCCTCCAGAGTTTCCTGCGCGGCCTGGTGTGAGGAGAAGAGCTGGGACTCCAGTTGGGCCAGGTCGCGGCGCTTCTGCGCCAGCGAGTCCTCCATGGCTTCACGCTCGGCCTTCACCTCGGCGAGGAGTTCAGCGGCGGCGTTGCGCTCGTCCTAGAGGAGTGCAAGGAGCTCGTCTGCGTCACGGATGGCCCCTTCGAGGATCTCCTTGGTGAAGCGCACGGCCTCTTCGCGCACGGCCTAAAGTGCTAAATCTCCTGGCGGTGGGCCTCAACCGCGGCGTGGAAGGACGCCCACGCCCCCGCAAGCTCGTCGCGCTGCTGGGCGAGCTGCACGTCCTCAAGGGCAAGATGCGCCTCCAGGCCCTCCAGAGACTCCGTCAGAAGGAGGAACGCGACCTCACGGTGCCCCGTGCTCCAGTCCCAGCCGCTAAGGACCAGGTCGCGGTGAGAGGAGGACCCTGCCCCAGCGTCAAGCTTGGAGAACGGGGCCTCAGGGCGTGCCTGGGGGCTTGGCCTCGCGCCGTCCCCCACGGCGCCCAGGCTGGCCTCGCCGCCCTCGCCATCTTGGCGCGTCATCTCCTGCGGCTCGCCTCCTGCAGCGGGGCGCAGCGGAGACGAAGGAACTCCACCTGCAGGCTCGCCAGCGTCAGGCAAGCCCTGGCCCGCCTCAGCCTCCAGCTGCATGGGAGGCGTGGCCGCGCGGGGTGGAGTAGCCGCACGCGCTGGAGTTGCCTCGCGGGCTGGAGTTGGCTCGTGCGGTGGCATGGCCGCGCGAGGCAGAGTAGGAGCGCGAGGAGGGGTAGCAACCCGCTCCTCCTGCGTCCCCACCACCATCTCTTCGGGAGGCGGCGCCGTTGCCTCCACCTGAGGCATAACCGCCTCCGCTTGAGGCGCTTCTTCAGTTGGGCCCGTGGAGGCCGTCTCCACAAGCCTCGCGGCCTCCTCAGCTACGGCCTCAGCTGTGGCTCTCTTCACTTCTGCTACCTTGCGAAGCTTGCGGCGCATCGCAGGCACAAGGTCACCGACGAGCACCAGGGAAAGATCTTCAGGAAGGGATGAAAAGAGAAAGAACAAGAATCAAACCACCAAAGGTTAAAAACGCTTACCCAGGCTGCTTGGCGCCGGTGTCGACCCATGCCAAGCCTGGCGAGCGCCAGGAGGGCTTGGCCTTGGCGCCAGACCCCTCCGGGGTGGCCTCGGCCTTCCTCTTGGAGGGGACGTCTGATGGCCCCATGCTAGGACTGTCGCTGGCCGCCTTCGACCAGGGCCCTCGCCGCCCTGACGCGGCCGCCTCGTCGTCGGCATCCTCCTCCTCCTCCATGGGGCGCGAAGGCGCCACCACGAAGTCGTCATCGCCTGACGAGATATCACAGATCTCGTCAGTAAAGGGCCCGGCCCGTGAAGATGACACCTCCCCTGCGGAGGGATTTTCCGCGGCCTCCTCCTCGCCTCGCCCGGCTCCTGAGGCAGAGTGCGACTATGCGTCCTTTGCCTCCTGCACCACCAGCACATGCACCTCCTTCCCCGCCGGGCCTAACGGGGTGAACGAGGGCATCCCCACCAGGATAGCCAGGCGCTCGGTCATATTGACCTGGTGCAGTGGCCGGAGCGTCTGTGGGAGTGCTTCCATGGCAGGCACCACTGGGTTGATGAAGAGCGCAAACAGGACGCATTCGACTACATCCTTGTCGTTGTCCTCACGGTGGAGCCGCATCTTATCCTAGGGGCCGGAGTACATCCACATCGGCGTCGTGTGCGCCTGGAGAGGAGTAATGCGGCGCGTCACGAAGTAGGCCATGATGATCTGCCCCGTGAGGCCCTCCTCCCGGAGCTAGCTCAGGCGGCCCGACAAGATTGCGCTGTCCGCGCAGCGAAAGGCAGACCTGCCCCAGTTGGAGTTCTTCACAGGCGGCGCCTCCGGGACGCCCAGGAAGGCGCAAGGCGATTCGACGCCGATGAGGCACTTATGGCGAAAGTCATCCACCTTCTTGACCACCGTCGTGACGGGCTTGTCCCATCGGCACGATATGGGGATATACACGCCCCCATGTCGTCCGCAATGCGGAAGGAGACGCACCCGGACCGCTCGCTAGCTGCGAAACACCGGAGCGCATAGAAACTCCTAAAGAGCGCCACCGAGGGGTGCACGCCCAGATAAGCCTCACAGAGGTAGGCTAAGATGGAGAGGATGAAGATGGAGTTTGGATGAAGATGGAGAAGCTGGATCTGGTAGAACTCCAGTACTGCCTCTAACAACGGCGAGTACGGAGGCACTAACCCAGCGGTGATGATGTGGAGAAAAATGGGGTAGAACCCTTGCGGGAACTCCCTGAGCCTGGCAGCGCGGAGTGCGCTGGCGCCATGCTCATTGGTCCACCCCACGACCAAATGGCGAATCTTGTCCAGAGCCTTGCCGTCTGTGCGCGCCCCAAGCAGCGCCGCGCCATACGCGAGCGCGACAGGCTCCGCCTGCGAAGAGGATCCCGCGGCCGCCTTACCCTTGCCCTTGGCGGGACTCATTGCCGGGGAGGATCTGAGCGCGGCGGCAAAGGAAACTGGAGGAAGAAGGAGGCTAGCGCGCTGGAGAGTGGAAGCGGAGAGCTCGAGACGAACGAGGCTTCTGCGAGAAGATTGGTGAGCAGTAACGGCTCCGAGCCGCGGCGCGCAGGCTTTATGTCCAGTCGAGGAGCAGTTACTGGGGCGCGGTGGGACCCCCACGACGCACGCCCATATCGTGCGCGGCCGTTTCTCGTCTGAGTGACGCGTGGCTCGGGCCGACCGGACATTTTGGGCCCACGACGCTCCGGCTACGTCCATGGGCTCAGCCGCGCCCATCGCGGGGCCAGGGGCTACTGTCGGCCCAGTGAGGACTAGGGTGTGCAGAGCCCACTCTTCACAGGCCTTGCACGCGACAGATTCGACGAAACGACTAAGTACCAAGCCACCGTTTAAAGAGACCCTCGAGAGGCATTTCCTCTAGAGGGCCTGAAGAGGAAGCCAGAGCCTGAAGAGGACCCCGCGCTTCAAGAGACTCCCCAAGGCTCAACACGCCTGGAGAGAAGTCAACAGAGACCCCTTCACAGGCCACCGCGGCCCTGTGGGTACTATTCGCGGCTAAGCAACCGCTGCAGGGCGTACATGGCCTTTGCAACAGCCGTAGAGTGACGCGAGCACCACAGTTGCCATTCTAGTGATAAAGGAGTCAACAAAGTTGCGCCGCCCGCGCCAGGACAGCCATGACTTTCCTCTTTTGTGATAAAGCGGCTGGACGGCGCAACGCTCCAAGAAGATCGTCATCGTAGGCTCCGCCATGACCCTTGCAACGCCTGCGAGTCGTTATGCACAGTCTGCAGCTTGTCGGCCACCGCGCCCAACTTTAGCACGGATGGACCGTATCCACGGACATTTTTGCGGCGGTGGACTCCCTCTCCTTCACGCCACTGCCCTGTGGGAACCATCCCTCTGCGTACAACGCAAGGAAGAGGCCCGAGGCGCCTATGAAAGGAGCGGAAGCCCCACCGTAGGAAAGGATCGGCTAATCACATTCTGAACCCTTGGAACCCTAGTCAAGCGCGTAGGATAGCCAACTGCTCGAGGAGGAAGAAGACCATAACTTCCCTCTCCAAGCACCAAACTGCCTCAAGAGATCACTCGGCAAGCTCATTGTACTGTAATCTCTGCAATGCAATACAAACAAGCAGGAGTAGCGGTGTTACCTCCTCCCGAGGGCCGTGAACCTGGGTACGGGCTGGTGTTCATCTGTGTCGTGTTGTCCCTCTCCAGGCCCGGCGAGCACCATCGTCGTGCCTCTCTAGGGTTGTTTGACCTCCGTGTTCAATCTCCCTTCGAACTACTCTTTAGGGTGTGACTATCCCTGTTCCGTGGGAGTCACTCTCCGACAGCGGAAGGGTGAGGGAGAGAGAGAAATAAGTGTGTGCAGCACGGTTAGCGCCAGCAGTAATCATCCTACCGCTGACGAGCTATGTTTTTCTTCGCCATCGGTAAGTCCAGAGTACAGCCGCCCATAGCCAGACGGTACCGCTGGCGAACAAGTTTTGTTGTTCGCCACCGGTAGCAGTTTTACCGTTGGCTGTGGCGGCTATGTGTTCGCCAACGCTATAAATGCTGGCGCACATTTTAAGTTGTTCACGAGTGATATTTTCGTGGCTATAAGCCTTTTCCTACTACTGCATTAATGACAAAGGGAGTAGGATCATCATAAAGAACTTGAACATGATAGACAAGTTGTATATTAAAAGGATTGGTTTGAGTAATTCCTCTATAATTTTGACAAGTTTCAAAAGGATAATTGTAATTATAACCCATGTCATAGTATTCTTTATAATTATCAAAGACCGGAGGCATAGTATCATCATAAGCAATAGAATAATTATCCTCTAAAGTGTGTTCATTTGTAAACATGTTATTATTTTTACTAGAAGGGGATGTATCAAATATATAATCATTAGTAGCAAAATGATTTTCAAACACCTCATCCCCGAGCTCAGAGCTCTCTATATCATCATGGGAAGAACATGGATAGTATTAATAGTGCAGGAATTATTAACATCATCATTTTCAGAATTATTATCCAAAAGATCTTCAATATAAAAAGAAGTGTGCTTATCCCAATCATGATCACTAGTATAAATAACAGGCATAGGTATATCATCAAGTTCAGAATCATCGAATTCAGAATTATAAGTATAAATAGTAATAGGAGCAACAAGTTTGGGAGAAGATACCGTTTCCTCTCTCCTTTTACTCCTCTTCTTCTTCTTCTTCTTCTTCATCTTCTTCTTCCTCTTTCCAATTTCTTCTTCTTTTCCTCTTTTGGAGGGAGAGGCTTGAAAGGAAGCTTCTCCACACAACCTGGTTTCTATTAGTCACAATGGAAGAAACTTGGTAGATTTTCTCTCTTTCATTAATAAGATGAAAACACAGATTAGTCATGTCATACTTTGGTGAAGTCTCATCCTTTATAATATTTTGTATGTAAGTGTTAGCATGGCAATTATTAACACAATAGACATAACATCAATGCAACAAATCATTCATATCAATATCACTCATATTAATCAAAGAAGTTTTTCTTAATATCTCTTCACAACCCAAAAATAATGTAAGTTCATCATGTTGATTAGGGGTGATCACGTTATCACAAAAGTCTCCTGCAATATCCTTATTATAACCCGAGCATTGAAATTTGAAATGACCTTTTTCATAGCAAAGTTCAGAAATAAAAGGATAGGTGGCACAAATCGTGTTACCAAGATCTCTTAAAATTTTATAGCAACCTCTAGTATTTTCATTCCTATGATGGTTACAATATTAATCTTCAATTTTATTAATTACACAAGGTCTATGCATTCCTCAAAAATTAACATGCTTATAAGAAATAGTATCAGAGGTTTGAGCATATTTATTGCAATCATTAACAACAATTTTATTTTCAATGCAAGTGTATTTGAAAGGTTCATGATACATGTCCCAATTTTCTTTGGAAACATTAATATGGGAAGCAAAGGTTCTAAAATAATCAATAATAATATGAGAATCAAGACCATATTTAGCACTAAGCTCTTGAAAACTAGCAGTTTCAACACAAGACTTAATGCAATCATATTCATAGTTTATACCTGATTCCTTACCTTTGTCATTCTCCCAATATTCAGCATTGTTTCGAATTGTTTCAATGAGATCCCATCTAGCTTCAACCTTCTTTCTTGTGAAAGAGCCCTCCGATCAAGCATCCAAATAATCCTTGCGATGTCCTGAAAGTCTTGCATAAAAATTATTAACAATTATATTATCAGGAAGCTCATAGTTAGGAAATTTGAGTATTAATGTTTTCAGCCTTCCCCAGGCTTGAGCAATGATTTCTTATTCAAGAGGCAAAAAAATTTATGTAGAATTACGATCTTGGTGAATCTCACTTGGAGGATAAATTTAGAATAAAAGAGGCCAGAAATTATTTTTGTTTGAACTAGCTCCTCCAAGCTTAGGCTTTTCCACTGCCTTAGCAATAATAGTGTCCAATGAATTTATACTAATAACATTACTACCACTATTATGCAAACAAACTTCCATAGGTTTTTGAATTTTCTCTTCAAAAGTATCGGGTCCTAATGCAATATAAATTTCATATATATATATATAAAATTTTTGTTGTTGTTTTCCATTGGCCTAACTAGTGAAAATAAAAACAAGAAACAAAAAGTAATAACTGTAGAATCTACAGGAGATACCTTCAAGCACTCATCACCTCTGCAACGGCGCCAGAAAATAGCTTGATGTCTACACACGCTTCTAGTCTTGTAGACAGTGTTGGGCCTCAGAGAGCAGAGGTTTGTAGAACAGTAGCAAGTTTCCCTTAAGTGGATCACCCAAGGTATATCGAACTCAGGGAGGTAGAGGTCAAAGATATTCCTCTCAAGAAACCCTGCAATTAAGATACGAGAAGTCTCTTGTGTCCCCAACACACCCAATACACTTGTCAGATGCATAGGTGCACTAGTTATGCGAAGAGATAGTGAAATACAAGTAATATGGATGAATACAAGTAGTAATTGCAATCTGTAATAAAAATGGTAGCAAGCAAACATGTAGCAAAACTTGTTGGAAACGGTGTTTCAATGCTTAGAAACAAGGCCTAGGGATCCTACTTTCACCGGTGGATATTCTCAACAATGACATCAAAGTTAAATAAATAAACACTACTCTCAAACACTCTCATGTTGCATAACAAACACCATTCATTGTTGTAGGGCTACAAGAGCACCCTCAAAGTCAGAGTAAACTAACACCAACCGTTTCATAAAAGGAATCACACACGGTGCACACACTGTCACCATTACACACGTGAATAACCCCGGAGTTCATATTAAAGTAACCTCTAGAGTGCGTAATATATCAAGATTAGAATCACATATTCAACTAGATTACAAAGCTCATGATCACATAAAGATCACATGGGAGAGAGAGATAAACCACATGGCTACCGTAGATCCCGTAGCACCGCGGGAGAACTACTCACTCCTCATCGTAGGAGTCAGCAACGGCGATGGAGATGGTGGTGTAGTCGATGGAGATGGCTCCGGGTGCAATTCCCCGTCCCGACAGGGTGCTGGAACAGAGACTTCTGTCCCCCGAATCTTGTCTTTGTTGGCGGCGGCGCTCTGGACCCGTGGAGGAAAAATCGAACATTGTCCAAGCGTTTTTAGGTCAAGAGGTATTTATGGGCGAAAGGGCGATGTCGGTGGGCGCCCGAGGGGCCAACCACCTCTTAGCGTGGCAGAGGGGGGACCCGCACCAAGGACTGGTGCCTCCACCTCGTGTCCCCTCTCCGTTTCGTCTTCGGTGTTCTGGAACGTTCCGTTTCCAAAAATAATTCCAGGATGTTTCTTTTCAAGTTCCGAGAATATTTCCTTAAGTACTTTTCTGAAACCAAAAATAACAGAAAATAGGGAACTGGCACTTTGGCATCTTGTTAATAGGTTAGTCCGAGAAAATGCATAAAACTATATAAAATGCATAAAAAACATGTAATAACATGATATAACATAGCATGGAAAATAAGAAATTATAGATACGTTGGAGACGTATCAGTGCCGGGAACGTTCCAGAAAGCCGAAGAGGAGACGAAGACAGAGACCGAGGCGCCGCCACCTGGTCCAGGCGCGACAGACCTCCTAGCCGCGCGAGGACAGGGTGTGGGCCTCTCGGGACCCCACCGCCTTCGCCCTTTCACCTACAAATACCCCTAGACTAAAAACCCTAGCAAGATGTTCATATTTTCCTCCACGGGTCCCGAGCCGCCGCCGTCATCAACAGCAATTCGAGAGAGATCTGAACTTCTCCCCGGCACCCTGCCGGGAGGGGGAATCGTCCCCGGAGGCCTCTACGTACGTCGCCATGACCGCCTCCGGACTTATGCGTGAGTAGTCTACCCTTGGGCTACGGGTCCATAGCCGTAGCTAGATGGTTGTCTTATCCTCTTGTGATATCATGTTTAGATCTTGTGAGCTCCCTATCATGATCAAGGTCACCGTTATGTAATTCTTCATGTTGTGTTTACTAGGATCCGATGAATATTGAGCACTAAAGTTATTGCTTCATAATATATCATGTGTGTGCTTTTTAATGATCTTGCATGCTCTCCGTTACTTGTGTATGCTCTGGCTAAGTAGATGCTTGTAAGTCCAAGAGGGCGTATATATGCTCTGGCCAAGTAGATGTCTCTATTTAATTTGGGGTGATGACAGCTAGCCCTAAGGTTGTAGATGTACTCTTGCTACTAGGGATAAAATACTTGTACTTTATCTAAGGATGATGTTACTTACTTACTTTACTCATAGTGCTTAAGGCGATAATCTGTTGCATGCAATTTAATACTGAAAGGGGTGCGGACGCTAACCGGAAGGTGGATTATTAGTCATAGATGTGGTTGGAACGGTCATTGTATTGTTGTAATGCCTGAATGAATCTCACACTAGACATCATAACGTTAGTATATGCATTGGTTTGCTCATTATTATTCTATCAATTGCCCAGCTGTAATTTGTTTACCCGCACAAATGTTATTTATATTTATGGAGAGACACCACTAGTGAACTGTGGACCCAGGTCCTTCTCTTTAATCTGATAAAACCACAACTGCAAACCTGTTACTTTCTGCAAGCCAGTGAGATTGACAACCTCACTGTTAAGTTGGGGCAAAGTATCTTGATTGTTCGTGTGCAGGCTCCACGTTGGTAATCGTAAACAGCGATGCCAACAACCTCGGGGGAACTCTCAACTCCTACTGGTTCGACAACCTTGGTTTCATAACTGAGGAAAATTTGCTGCTGCACATATTCATATCTTCCTCTTGTGGTCTCCCAAAAACACACCCACCATGTACAGCAAGCTTATTTCTGGCGCCGTTGCCGGGGATATTTTTGCACTTCCAATCTTTTTATTTTGTTATTGTCTTGCTTAGTTTATTTTTGTTACTGTCTTGTTTGCTTAATATCAAAAATACAAAAAGTAATTTACTGCATTACTTTGTTTTTTTTCGGTATGTGCTATTTTATTTTCAGTTTTTGTTATTTTTTATTTTGGTTTGCAATTTTTTTTTAGTTTTATTATTTCGGTTTGCAATTTAAATTGCTAAAATGAGTAATTCTGAGAATACTAAGTTGTGTGACTTTACTCGCACCAACAATATGCACACCTATTGCTCCACCTGCATGGAAAGCTGAATTCTCTGAAATTAAACCTGCTTTATTGAACCTTGTTATGATAGAGCAATTCTCTGGGGTTAGTTCTGATGATGCTGCTGTCCATCTAAATAATTTTGTTGAACTATGTGAAATGCAAAAATATAAGGATATAGATGGTGATATGATAAAACTGAAATTATTTCTTTTCTCCTTGAGAGGAAGAGCTAAAGAATGGTTGCTTTCATTGCCTAGGAATATTATTGATTCATAGATTAAATGCAAAGATGCTTTTATTGGAAATACTATCCTCCTGCTAAGAAAAAGTAGCATCATGAATGTTAAACAACTTGATAATGAACATGTTGCTCAAGCTTGGGAAAGAATGAAATCTTTAATTAAGAATTTACCAACCCATGGACTGACTGCTTGGATGATCACCCAAACCTTTTATGCAGGGCTGAATTTTTCTTCAACAAACATATTGGATTCGGCTACTGGAGTTACTTTTATGTCCATCACTTTGGGGGCTGTAACAAAACTCTTGGATGATATGATGGTGCATTATTCTAAATGGCATACTGAAAGGACACCTAAAGGTAAGAAGGTAAATTCTGTTGAAGAAACCTCCTCCTTGAGTGAAAAGATTGATATTATTATGTCTATGCTTGCAAGTGGTAAATCACATGTTGATCCAAATATTGTTCATTTAGCTTCTTTAATTGCACAAGAAGAGCATGTTGATGTGAACTTTATTAAAAACAACAATTTCAACAACAATGCCTATAGGAACAATTATGGTAATAACAACTATAAGCCCTATCCTCCTAATAATGGTAATTCTTATGGCAATTCTTATAATGATAATAGGACTACCACCTCTGAACTTGAAACCATGTTAAAAGATTTTATCACAACACAAACTCTGTTTAATAAAACTGTTGAGGAAAAGCTTGGGAAAATTGATATACTTGCTTCTAAAGTTGATATTATTGTCCTTGATGTTGATCTTTTAAAATCTAAAGTCATGCCTACTGAAACTAAAGAGAGTAATCCCTTTGCTAAAATAATGCCATCCAAGTTCAAATTGATGAGAATGTTAGGATGATGGCCCAATTACGTGCTAGATGGGAAAGAGAGAAAGAACTAGATAAAGAGGCTAATATTGTTAAAGTTTTTACTATTACTACCTAAGAAAATAATGGTGTATCACATTCTAGTAAACCTCCTATTATCAATGGTAACATAATTTGTCGGCCCAGTGAGGACCAGGGTGTGCAGAGGCCACTGTCCCCAGGCCTCGCCCGCGACAGATTCGACAAAACGACTAAGGACCAAGCCACCGCTTGGAGAGACCCTCGAGAGGCAACTTATCTTGAGGGCCTGAAGAGGAAGCCGAGGCCTGAAGAGGACCCCGCCCTTCAAGAGACTCTCCAGTGCTCTACACGCCTGAAGAGAAGTCAACCGAAACCTCTCCACAGGCCACCACCGCCATGTGGAGACACTTCGCGGCTAAGCAAGTGCTTGTGACGCCCTAAAATCGATACTATGTAGATTTAAGCGCTCCCGCCGAAATCCACATAATAACGATTTTAGGTCGCCCACCAGACATAACATGCACGCCGAAACATGCGCATTATGTGGGTGGAATTGTGATAACATTCCAACAGTTCCGATACATCCACAAATACAACAAAAGATATATAATACAACAACGACTCGAACGAGTCAAGATACAAATGATACAATACAAAGATTCGAATGACAGCGGAAGAAAAATAGTATCCGACTATGGATAAGATGCAAATTGGACTAAGAGTCCTGAAGATAAGCGATGGCGCCATATCCCTGCCCAGCCAAGCCGGAGGGATTCCCAAGGTAGCGTAGTCAAACTTCAAACCTGTTAACTGCACATAAATCACAACCCAAAAGAGGGTCAGGGCACTCCCTGGGAAGCAAAACCGACTTCCCTACTTTCTACACCATCTCCCAAAATATAGGGGAGGTGGACTTTGCGGCAACAACACTAGCAACCTAGAGAGACACTGTCGTGGGATTGTCACGGCAGATGTTACCCGGAGGTAACTTGAGATGAGGGGCATGGCGGCTTCCGACATCAGGAGTTTTTCTAGCGGGGCGTGGGGAAACAAGGGTTTACCCAGGTTCGGCCCCTCGTCGAGAGGTAAAGACCTACTTCCTGCTTCGGCTTTACTGATTAGGGTTTCGGGACTCGGCGCCTTAGCTTCCGGGTCTCGAGATTACAAGGTGTCTCTACTACGGTTATCGATTGTGTCTCTCTCTGGAACTTGTCTCTCTAGGAACCAGGAGACCGCCTTATATAGGTGGCGGGTCTCGCTGGAGGAACAAGGCTGGGTCCGGGTTCCTATCATACCCAGACTCTACTCTAAGTCCTCTAAGCCTCTTCTTTCCTTAGCAGGACTCCGTCTTGTACTTGGTCTCCAGCCTTCTGGATCCTTCTTTCTTGCGGGCCAAGGTATACGTTGCGCACCGGCTTACGTATCACCCGACCCATGTCTTTATGCTCGATCCGGCCCAGCCTCCTACCTGGCCGGCTTATCTTCTATGTCGGTGGGCCAACCAGGTTATGATCCCCCCAACAGTAGCCCCCAGGATAACTTGGACATCAGACTGGACTTGCTTCACCTTTGCGCTTTGGAGCATGTTTCTCGAGGAAGCCATCAGTCCTTTTGTCCGGGTTATCTGAAAAACGATAAACAACTTATTAGATAACAGGCTCTCGGATTACTTGCTCAGCCGGCCTGAAACTTGGCCAACCGCTCGTAACCCGGCCACCACTTGCCGGCTTTCACTCCTCTAAGCCTTTGACTTTCTCCTTTCTTTACTCTTTATCTTGTCTTTCGGTCAAACTTCTCAGTCAACGACACAATTAATGTCAATCCTCGCGCAAGAATCAAGGAGACAATAACCACCTCGGGGAAACAAAGATTCTGTCCGGGAATATCTCACCTAACAGATTTTGTCCACTGAGATAATCATTCTCTTTTTGTCTTTCCCACTTTGCCCCTAGGTCAACCCTAGGAGCCTATAAATAGGGAAGCCGCAACGAGTTCGCACCTCACTCTTCCCCCGAGCTGCTCGCGTTCATCTTCCTCCTCGCGCCCTCGTCTCGAGCGCTCCGCTCACCTTCTCTCTCTTCGTTCACGAGCTTTTCCGATCGATTCTTCCTCGAGGCGCTTGCTAGTAAGATTTGTGCAAGGGACTCCTTCGCGCATTTCGATCCCACGCACGGACTCGAACTCCATTGTTCCTCTTCGATCGGTAAGTCTCCTTGTTCTTCCATTTACTTCCTATCCACGCTCACTTCTTCGGATGAACTCGTTTCAACCCTTCGTGCTCTTCATATTTCTTCATTATCTTCAATTTCCCGGGGCTTTCTAGATCCCTTTCTATACACCGCTCTACTCCTTTCTTGTTTTTCCAGGATTATGTAGATCTGTTTGACTCGCCCTGTTCATTGCTTCACTGTTCTTTGCTTTGACTATCCATGCGGATGAACTGCTCCACTGTCTTTTGATCTACCTTTTCTATAATTTCCTCTTATTTCGTAGATCCAAACTAACCTGTATTCCCTGCTATTTCTCGTTGCAGTTCTCCGGCTTTCAATCATCAAAATGCCTGTCAACTCCACCGCTCAGCGTGCTCCAAAAAAAGTGAAGAGCACACCCGGCACCGGGTCTTCCGGCACAGTCGCCGCCGAGAAGGCGAAGCGCAAGGCCGGGTGTAACTGGGGCAAGTCCAACATCCGCGATAGCCGGCTTCAAGAGCTGGCGAGACTCGGCACGCTTCCGCCTCAGTCAGAGGTCCACTGGCGAGTCCCGGACGAAGAAGAGACCCTGCCACAGCCAGGACCCGACGAGGTAGTTCTCTTTGCCGATCATATTCCCCATGGTTTCAGGCCCCGGGTTCTCTTTTCTTCCGTCAAATACTTGATTACTTCCAAATCCGTCCACAAGACATAGCACCGAACTCAGAGTTAAACATCACTCACTTCGTCGTCCTCTGCGAGGCCTATCTCGGCATCGCTCCTAGTCTGCCTCTCTTTCTTGAGTTTTATTACTGCAAACTCCAACGGGAATACCTGGCGGGGCCCCTTGTTTCTTGTGGCGGCGTGACGATCCAACGCCGCCGCAACATCATCTTCACGGGTGTGGTTCTCCACTCACACCCGAAGGACTGGCAGAAGACTTGGTTCTACTGCCAGTCACTCACTCCCGAGGGTGAGCCGGCCCTTCCCAGCTTTCGAGCTGATAGGCTCACTCTCCACGAAAACATGAACTCCTTCGCCTCCCCGGCTGACCAGGAGGCTATCAAGCCACTGGATGGCCACGTTTGCGCCCTTCTTGCCCACGATTTGACGGGCGCAAATTTGGTCCGTTGTTAGGTCGGGTGGCGCATCATGCCACTCAGCATCCGGTCGGGCCTTATCTGCCAATATTTCGGGTCTCTGGACGACCCGATGCGCTTCAACAGGAGCCAACAGTCGGAGGAGGCGTTGGTCCCGGTCATCCGGAAGATCGTTAATGAATCTCCAGATTCTCTGGCGAGCGCCGGCCTTCCTCCTTTCTGCGCCACCAACCCCCTGAAGTCGGTATTGTCTGTTTCCTTTGTCTTTTTCTTTATGTTTGAAGCTTTCTCTGAGTCAATAACCTCAAACTCTTCAGGCGGACGATACTTGCTGGTCCGCTGCTCTACTCTCCTCGCCCGACTCTGCGATGAGTCGGGTAACGACGTTGAAGAGGCCGGCTCCGAAGCCGGCGGAGAAGAAGAAGGAGCAGAAGGTGAGTTAAATTCCATCACCCGGCTCTTTCTTGACTTAATGGATGCCGACCTTCGGGAAAACCGGTCTCCCTCTATTGATGAGGCCAATATATCAGATACGGTCCTTCTGTCTACGGACCCGGCCCCGCCGGCTACCAAGAGGAGGCTCCGCTCAGACTCTGCCGAGGTAATTTCACCGTGCTTGGGCTTATCCTGTTTTCGTATTCTTGCTCTGGCCTCTTACTAAATTTGACTTGTGTTATCAAGAGGAAAGGGAAGCTCGTCGCCAAAAGCGCAGGCTTCGGTCCTCCGACTCTGACGAGGCGCTCTTTGAAGGTATTTCCCGTAACCCGACTCCTCGCCGAGTTAAGCCTCCACAGACACGCCCTTCCGTTCTTTATCTTTTAGCCGTGACTGAGCGGCGGTCTCTCTCAGTGTCTTCAGATTCGAGCGATGATCTTTTTGGCGGCTTTGCTGTCAATAAGGGGTATGCCTCCTTTCTCTCGCCTTTTATGTTTCCTTGTTTGTCTTTGTTGTAACCCTCTTCTCGTTGTGCAGAGCTCGCACTATGCCCACGCCCTCTCCGACTGTGGATGAAACAGTTGTCACCTCACCCCTCCGTACTGAAGGAGGGGCCGCTAAGCCGGCGACACCTCCGGCTTCTCCTCGGCCATCTAGCTTACCGAATTTGGAGATCACCGGCTCTGCCATGAGTGACAAGTCCATCGACTCTCGCGTCGCCAAGACCGCCGCGCCGGGTGCCACTACTTCAAAATCTTCAACCGGCAAAGCATCCGGCTTCCAGTCCAATAGAGACTTGGACTTGACGGCTCTCTTCGGAGAGCTTCATATGCGTGTCGGGGAGTCGCGCCAGGCGGAGGACAGTGTGTAGGCTGAACTCCATGAGAAGTTTGAGGTATGCACGTACATCTCTCCCAGTCCCCAAGTGCCGGGTTATCAGCTTGCGATGACCCGGGACTTCCAATGTGACCTTCTTTGATAGCTGACGTTCTTGTTGAGTAGTCCCCAAGAGTCGGAATGATTGCTTGCAGTATTCTGGCTCTTCGTTTGCTCTTTTGCCTTTGGTTTTAAATGAGTCGTCCCCGAGAGCCGGGTTATTGTCTACGATACTCCGGGTATTCTTGTTGAACTTTGATTGTAAGCCCACAATTGAGTAGCCCCCAAGTGCCAGGTTTTAGCCTGCGCGACCTGGGACTTATAGCAATTTGGGCTTTCTTGTTCTTGCTCGCCCTGTCCTGGCCATTTACTTTTGCTTCTTGTTTCAGGACCAGACCCGCCAGCAGGACCATGCCCTTGACGCTGTCAAGGGGGAGTTAGAATCGGAAGCCGGCCGGCCTTAAAAAGAAGATCGCCGAGCATGAGAAGAAGCTCGGCGAAGTTGCTGAAGAAAACTCCCTCCTCCGTCAAGATATGGAGGAGCACGAGACCAGTTGGACGGAGCAACGGGACAAGTTGGAGGAGGACCTAAACGCCTCCAACGTCAAGTATACGAAGCTTGTCGCGTTTCTCTCCGAGATGACCACCGCGCTCTTTGGTAAGCCGGCTCTGTTTTTGACTGTCGCTTATCATAGCTTGTTCTTCGACTTACACTTCTGGCTCTCTTTTTTCAGGGTCTTGGAACCCCATCTGCAAGCTTGAGCCAGAGGGGAAGCTCAATGCCGTATATACTCTTGTGTAGCAACTTTATTATGGAGCTGGCAAGGCGTTGATGGCCTGTCATGGCTGGGAGAAGCCGCCCACGATGCAGGCCAAGTTCCTCCAACAACTGCATGTCTTGCCGGCTTGGCTTGATAACTAGAGGAGGACTGCAGCACGGCGTGTGTCGATGCGCATCTTGTCTTTGACCAAGGCGCATTACCCGGACATTGACACATAACTTCTGACGAAGGGGTGGCCCTGCAAGAGTGACGGGACTCCCCTTACCAAGGAGGACATCAAGGCCATAGACGTGAAGACCCGACACCATGCAACCGTGTTGACTGATAACCTCAGTTTGAGCACTTTCCAGGTGGGTTACACGACTGTAACATCCCAATTTTCAGAAAAATTTAAAACTTTTGCATCCATGCATCATCATCATTAAACTTGTCATATGAATCACATAAAAATTGAATTTAATTATTTAAATATGTTTTAATTGACTTTATGTCCTTAAAATTGTTATTTTGAATTTATAATAATGTTCCTTTTATTCTATTTTTACTTTAGACAAAAATAATGTCAAAAGGATCTATTTTTCATAAGCTTTTCAAATTATATTTTTATGAATTTTTCTGAGAAGTTTGAATATAGTTTTGAATTTGTTTTATACTCAAAGATTTAAAAACCGAAAAGAATTTTCAAAAAAGAAAAATAGAGTCGGGCCAGCTAGTGGGCCGAAACCCACTAGCTATCTACCGCGCGCGCGACGCAATCCAGCCCGCCAGCGTCCCGTCCCCGCCCCCGCGCGCGCGCTCACTCGCTGACAGGTGGGCCCCACGTGTCATCCCTCCCGCTGCAACGGCTCGCCCCAAATCACGCCCACGACCTAGCCGAGAAACGACCGAATCAATTCGATTGATTCCCGGCGATTTACACACTCATTTACGTCACCGATTCTTTCTATAAGATCCCCTCGATCCCCTCTCTCTTTTTCCCCAAGCACCACCTCCCGAGAGCCACCAGGCCGCCCACGAGCACCCCCCGAGCCCCGCCGTTACCGACGGCGAGTTCGACGAACTCCGGTGAGCCGCGTCCCTCTCAAGCCCTCTCTCCACTTCCTTCTAGTCTATCTTGACCTCGCGCATCATTTTGACAAGTTTTTGCGTCTTCTCGGGCAGCAGAACATCATCTCCATCCACGCCCGAAGAGGACCGCCGCCGAGCACGACTCCGACGAGCAAATTCCGGCGTGACAGAGCACTCCATCGTCGACCACCTCGCCATCGTCCCCGCCTCGACCTCCTCCACGCACGGGTATGACTCGTTCGTCCTCGTAGGCAGTAGGGTGTGCGAAACGAGCAACTCCGGCGATGGCACCGCCGCAGGCACGCCTCGGGCTAGGGTTCCGGCCGGCCGCGCCGCTCGCTTCTGGTCGTTTTAATCTAGACCGTTAGATCTCCCGTGTACGGTTAGGATTAGATCACTTAAAACTCCGAACCGCGTCAGCGCCACGCCAGATTTTATTTTCTGAATTTTTATTAAATCATTTAATTTGGCAGTTTTGCAGAAAACCCCCTGCACACTGTTTTCATCATTACTTTTAATCTGTTTAACCAAATTTACATATTTTTATATATTTGAAATCCTTAGAACCAGTAGAACACTTTGGCTTCATTAGTCTTCTGTTTTGACACATACAAAATTTTCAAATATTTTTGAGAGTAGTTTAAGTGTTTTTGACATAACTTTAGTTAGAAAATTTATTTTTGAGTAAATCAAATTGCTAACAACTTGTTTAGATGCCCTCTGCCCAAATGTCATTTTTACAAAATTTGATTTGAAATTTTATATAAGTGAACTAAAGTCCTTGTCATTACCCCTTTATTCCTAATGAAATAATAGAAACAAATCAAAAAACTTTATTTATGCATATATCATGAAAATCCAAAGGGATACTTTTATTAGTTTCTAGACGTTGGAAATAAATTGTTGCATCTCATCTCATGCATAGCATATAGTTTTCTTTGTATGAACCTTTGCTTGTGTGTTTATGTGTGGCTCTTTATTTCTTTGTTAGACTATTCAGAGGGAAACGAGAATCTTTGCAACTGTAACTGCTGCACTCCCGGTTGCCAAGGCAAGTGGCACACCCCCATAAAAGTCCTATTATTTCTATGCATGAGTAGAGTATTTTCTATAAGCATGTGTAGGATAGCATTGCTATGCAAGCCATGATAGACCTCTTTATTCCTGTGTCTAGGTTCCTATGAAATTACTTAGTAGAATAGTGATGCTATGCAAAAACTATTTTGATGAAAAAGATAAAGTCTACTAAGTTTTAATCAAACACCTGGGTGGAAATTGGTTGCTTGGTTGTATGAGTTGAGTGTTGTTCCTAGGGGATTTACCTGTGGAATATTCACTTGTGGAAGGCCACCCAGGAGCAAAGGAATCTGAAGAACTCCAAGTGAAGATTGCTTCTCGTGCAGCCATTGAAAATATGGGCTCTGGCTTGATAAACTAAGCTGCGTGGACTCTTCCCGGCCTGACAGGTGGTGGTAGAGGATTTGTAGATGGAGCACGTCAGGCCAGAGTGGGAGGGAAAATGTTTCTGAAAGATCTCGTCTCATTCTTCTCCTTTCCTTATCACAGATGGTGTGTAAAGGGTAAATTGGGTGGAATGGGTACAATGGTGAACGTGCACAACCTCTGCAGAGTTAAAATCTAAGTACTTAGCCGTGTCCCCGGAAACGGACAATTGAGCAGCTGAACGAGGATGTCAACGGAGATTCCACCATTCCAACTTCTAAATTAAAACTTGATGGGTGAACAAGGGTAGAATGAGACAGTGGATTTCATGCCACGGATGTCTCGAATAGAAGAAAAGTGTTTCCAAAAAGTTAGGGAAAAACTTGCTTTCTGCAAAATAGCCTTGAGCTCCACCAGCCAAATAAGCATATAGGTCATAGAGTTATTCCTCTAAGTGTCCACCATAGTGTCACTTGCCAGTTCCATTTTAATGGATCTGACCCACGTTGTTGCAATATATATCTTATTGCAGATTGTCCTGATGATGAGTGAAAGTTTTTACTAAGGGTTTTCGAGTCTTCAACCAACATGCTCGCCTGTGGCACATGATGATGATTGGGGACTCCATGAAGAATAATTTTCCGCTGTTTACTCTGTTCACTGCTAGCTTTATGCTATGCAAATTTGTAATGAATATTTTCTAAGTCTGGATCAGCGTTGTAATAAATTGATACTTTGTTGTGATATTACATCGTAACTGTGTGTGCAAACGAATCGATCCAGGGATTTGCAGTATACACAGGCATCTGCCATAATTTAGGTGCAGGTACACTACAGATGGTATCAGAGCACTGTGTTGCCTGTAGGTTCGAGCCCTTAGGATTGGAAAAACCTTTTGATCATAGTATTAACTACTTAAGTAAATTTAGATCCTAGCGGCATAGTGAGATGAAGCGGCCTGGAAACAAACCTTACATGTCCGCGTACATGAGACCTGTTCCACAATTAAGTGGCTGGCCGGGTGTCTGTCTCTCTCACTATAGTGAATATCCAATTTACAAAGAGTTGTTTATATTTGTTGATCACATTGACATTTGACTTAGTTTTGACTCTAATTTAATAATACACTTATGACTAGTACCTCCTTACCTTATACATTTCTTGTTTTAAATTCTTTTCTTCTTCCTAAAGGATGACGAGCTTCCACTTCACCACTGCGGAGGACTTCGAGGACACCCGTTCTGGCTGCTACCTTCTCGACATCAGCGAGAAGATAGGTTTACCGCTACCTCAAGTTAAGGGCTTCATCCTGAAGAAGTTTAACAAGGAGGGCTGTTGGGGAATAAAAGCAACTCAGCCAGGACGTGGAGAAGAGCCCCCGTTGGAAATCAAAATGGTTAGTGACTCCAAAGAAAAAGGACTCAATCTCGTCATGCAGGATCTGATTGGACGTCTCTGCGGACGCTATAGCGCAGAGTTGAGGGGCCACTACTCCATTTTCTTTGGAAGGAGAAACGAGGAGGGAGAACCATACCTCTTTGATGTTGGAGATAGAGGCAAAGCAAAGCCCCTTAGTCTGTATTTCCAGGAGTTGGAGGTCCTCGTCACAGAACATTATGAGGATAGACACACTGAACTTCTGAAGAACGATGAGTTGTGTGACTTACTCAAGGAGAACGAGGAAAAGATGAAAGCTCAAGAGGAAGTGACTAAGGCCCAAGAAGAAAAGTTTGCTTCACAAGAGGAGAAATACAAGAGACAGGAGAAAAGGGTTCAAGAGAAAAACAAGACTATCAGAGAACAGAAGGCAGAACTCGAGAGCAATGAAGTCGAGTTCGAAGTTGATAGTGACTTGATCAAGCGTCTTCGTACCGAGAAAAGGGAGCTGCAAGAAAAGAACTCTGCCCTGGAGAAAGAAGTGAAGGAATTAAGGGAAGTACTCGACAATGAAGGAATCGAAATTCAGGAAATTGAAGAAGAAGAAGACGACATGGTCGAGTAGTTCGCTAGCGAGACTACCATTTATTTACACCTCATCGTTATCTTAGTCTTGTATTGACCTATCAACTTGTGATAAGGTAGTACCTTCCATTGTATTCCACGAAACCTCGCGTTTTATTTTCCAAAACTCTCATGTCTGATTAATCCAAAGTTTTGAGTTGTGTGATGTTTGTTTGTTTGTTTGTTGGGGTAATCTTTCTCTTTAGACCTTTCCGTCTAAAAATTCACCTATACAAATCACAGATGCCTCCCCGTCGTACGCCCGATAACAACAACAACAACAACAACGACTACAACAACAATGATGCTATACAACAGTTGATGGCCGCTCAAGCTCAGCTAATGACTATGATGACCCAATTCATTGCGGCAACCAACAACAATAACAACAACCACAACCCGCCTCCGCCACCACCCCCCCATGTGGATAGACTTACCAGATTTCTGAGGCTCCGACCGAACAAGTTCTCCACTGCAACTGAACCAATTGTGGCAGATGACTGGCTGCGTTCAGTGGACAGGGATCTAGTGACTTGTGAATGTACTGACGCTGAGAAGGTGAGGTTCAACACTCATCTGTTGGAAGGACCAGCAATCCAGTGGTGGGAAACCTATCAAATCACCCACCCACTAGAAACCATGACTTGGGAAAATTTCAAGGAAGGTTTTCGTAATGCTCATATCTCCTCGGGCATTATGAACTTGAAGCAGGAAGAATTCAGAAACCTGAGACAAGGAAACAGGAGCCTTAAGGAGTACATGGCTGATTTCCATGCCCTTTCTCGTTATGCCTCTGAAGAAATTAACACCGAGGCGAAGAGGAAGGCAAAATTCCTAAATGGGCTGAGTGACGAGCTGAAGATCCCTTTGACAGTGGCCTATGCCCCAAATTATCAGACTCTCCTAGATCAGGCTATCATACTGGAGGATAACATCAAGAAGGCTGAAAATAGGAAGAGAAAGTTGAATGTTCACAAACACCATTCTGAGACTTCTTTCAAGAGACCTTTCCCTCAAGATGCAAACCAGAGTCATAAACCTGGGCACTATCCTAGTGGAGGGAGCAACCACAAACATCATGGTCACAACCATAGTGGTGGTTTCAAGGGAAAAAATGGGAATCACAAGGGAAATGGAAATACTGGCCACAACAATGGACAACATCGCCCAAACCCCGAATATAAGAAAGATATCAGCCAAGTCCTATGCTTCAAGTGCAATAACAAGGGTCACTACGCCACTGACTGCCCCGAAAAGAAGGCCATAGAAGCTGCCAAGCCCAATCCCTTCCAGAAAGGACAAGTGAACCACATCAATGTGGAAGAAGTGTACGATGAACCTGATGCTGTCATTGGTACGTTCTTGCTAAATTCATGCCCAACATTAGTTTTATTTGATACTGGAGCATCGCATTCTTTCATTTCAAGAGCTTTTGTAAACAAACATGGGTTAGTAGTGGAAAATATAGGAAGCCCCATTAGAGTAAGCTCTCCGGGCGGAGAGATGATAGTCACCTCTGGCTGTAGACAGTTGAGTCTGAAGATTGGAAAGCATCAGTTTCCTACGGACTTGATCATCCTGGAAACACAAGGCCTGGATGTTATCATAGGGATGGATTGGATGACCCGCTATGCAGGAATCATAGACTGCGCAAATAGAACCATCACTCTCACCACTCCAGAAGGCTCGAAGATCAACTTTAGATCAAAGTTTGAACTAAAGAAGGTTAGGCTTAATTCTCTTAAGGGGGTTAGTCTCGGTAAGGTCCTTATAGTTAAGGAATACCCTGATGTGTTTCCGGAAGAACTACCAGGAATGCCACCCGATAGATATGTAGAGTTCCTCATAGAACTAAAACCGGGAACAGGACCAATTGCTAAAAGGCCCTACCCAATGGCAACTGATGAACTGAAAGAACTCAAGAAACAACTAGAAGAATTTATGCAGAAAGGCTTTATCCGTCCAAGTTCATCACCCTGGGGAGCCCCGATCTTTTTGTCAAGAAGAAGGATAGTACTCAGAGATTAGTCACCGATTACCGTGACATAAATGAGCATACAATTAAGAACAAGTATCCACTACCCAAAATCAATGAACTGTTCGATCAACTAGAAGGGGCTGTCGTCTTCTCCAAGATCGATCTCAGATCAGGGTACTTTCAGATGAAAGTCAGAGGGATGGATATACCCAGGACTGCTTTCGTTACAAGATATGGATCATATGAGTACACGGTAATGCCTTTTGGGTTAACCAACGCTCCAGCCTATTTCATGAATATGATGAATAAGGTGTTTATCGATTTTCTGGACAAATTTGGTGTTGTCTTCATCGATGACATCTTAGTCTACTCCAAAAGTCACAAAGAACACGAAGAACATTTACGTCTGGTATTGCAAAGGCTCCGAGAGCATAAATTATATGCTAAGTTCAACAAGTGTGAATTTTGGTTAAAACAAGTAGGATTTCTAGGACACCTGGTTTCTAAAGATGGGATAGCAGTGGACCCTGAAAAAGTTGCTGCTGTGACAAATTGGGAATCGCCCAAAAATGTGGGAGAAATCCGCAGTTTTCTAGGACTGGCAGGGTAGTAACGGAGGTTCATTGAAAACTTCTCCAAGATTGCCAAGGCCTTGACTGAACTACTAAAGAAGGGAAAGAAATTTGAGTGGACGGAAGCTTGTGAGATCAGTTTTCAGGAATTAAAGAAGCGCTTGGTGTCGGCACCAGTATTATGCTTACCAGATCTAGAGAAAGACTTCCAGGTTTATTGCGACGCTTCATATCGCGGCCTAGGAAGCGTATTGATGCAAGAAGGCAAAGTAGTGTCTTACGCCTCAAGACAACTCAAAAATCATGAAGTAAACTACCCCACTCATGATTTAGAGTTAGCTTCTGTGGTGCATGCGCTAAAGATATGGAGGCCATATTTATGGGGAAAGAGATGTGAAGTATTTACGGATCATAAAAGCCTCAAGTATTTCTTTACTCAGAAGGAATTAAACATGCGACAAAGGAGATGGTTAGAATTGATCAAAGACTATGATTTAAGTCTGCAGTACCACCCAGGGAAAGCCAACATAGTGGCTGATGCCTTGAGCCGTAAGACTTATGTAAACAGACTCACGGCATGAGAATTGCCGGAAGATCTTTGTAAAGGATTTAAGGACCTTCGATTAGAGGTGGTACCTGAAGGATTCATAGCATCCTTAGAAGTTCAACCTCTTCTATTTAACAAAATCAAGACAACTCAGTTAGAGGATAAAGCAGTAAAAGAAATCAAGAAGACCCTAAGCGAAGGTAAGGCCAGAGATTTTAGAGAAGATGAAGAAGGAACTGTGTGGTATAAAGAACGCATTTGTGTTCCTGACAATGCCGACCTCAGGAAGTTAATACTTCAAGAAGCTCATGACTCACCTTATTCCATACATCCGGGTAACACCAAGATGTATATGGATGTAAAGGAGAGGTATTGGTGGATCAACTTGAAGCGTGATATTGCTGAATACATTGCAAAGTGTGACGTCTGCAGTCGTGTGAAAGCAGAACACCAAAAACCAGCAGGGTTGCTACAACCGTACCAGTACCAGATTGGAAATGGGAACATATTGGTATGGATTTCATCACGGGTCTGCCCAGGACTAAATCAGGGTATGATTCTATATGGGTTATAGTCGATCGGCTGATGAAAGTATCTCACTTTATACCCGTAAAGACTACATACACTAGTGCCAAACTAGCGGACATCTACATGAAGAGGATTGTGTGTCTACATGGTGTTCCCAAGAAAATTGTGCCGGATAGGGGTACTCAGTTTACTTCCCATTTCTGGAATCAATTACATGAGTCTCTGGGAACTAGGTTAGAGTTTAGTACAACGTTTCATCCGCAGACGGATGGACAGACAGAAAGAGTAAATCAGATCCTAGAAGATATGCTGAGAGCATGCGCTCTAGATTATAAGTCAAGCTGGGATGATAATCTTCATATGCCGAGTTCTCTTACAACAACAGCTATTAAGCGAGCATAGAGATGTCGCCATTTGAAGCCCTGTATGGGAGAAAGTGCACTACCCCACTACCGTGGAGTGGCGTAGGAGAACGTAGTTTGTTCGGACCAGACATAATCAAGGAGGCTGAGGAAAAAGTCAGGTTGATTAAGGACCGTTTAAAAATAGCACAATCCAGACAGAAAAGTTATGCGGACTCCAAAAGGAGAGAAGTCACGTATGAAGTGGGTGATCGAGTCTATCTCCGAGTTTCACCTATGCTGGGAGTTAAAAGATTTGGAATCAAAGGAAAGTTGGCACCTAGATTTATTGAACCCTTCAAGGTATTATCCCGCAAAGGAGAGGTCGCCTATGAATTGGAACTCCCGGAAGCACTTTCCGCGGTTCACAGTGTGTTTCATGTCAGCCAGCTGAAGAAATGTCACCCAGAAATGGCAGAAACACTGTTAAGAGATACAATGCCACTAGAGGAAGTACAACTAGAAAGTGATCTCACTTATGAAGAAAAACTAATAAAGATTTTGGAGACAGCAGAACGTGTCACCCGAACCAAGACCATCAAATTCTGTAAAGTACAGTGGAATCACCATTCAGAAGAGGAAGCAACTTGGGAAAGAGAAGATGACCTCAAAGAAGATCACCCTCACCTATTTGCTAGCCAATCCGAATCTCGAGGGCGAGATTCATCTTAAGGGGGTTAGGTTTGTAACATCCCAATTTTCAGAAAAATTTATAAAATTTTTGCATCCATGCATCATCATCATCAAACTTGTCATATGAATCGCATAAAAATTGAATTTAGTTATTTAAATATGTTTTATGTCCTTAAAATTGTTATTTTGAATTTATAATAATGTTCCTTTTATTCTATTTTTACTTTAGACAAAAATAATGTCAAAAGGATCTATTTTTCATAAGCTTTTCAAATTATATTTTTATGAATTTTTCTGAGAAGTTTTAATATAGTTTTGAATTTGTTTTATACTCAAAGATTAAAAAACAGAAAAGAATTTTCAAAAAAGAAAAATAGAGTCGGGCCAGCCAGTGGGCCGAAGCCCACTAGCTATCTACCGCGCACGCGACGCAATTCAGCCCGCCAGCGGCCCGTCCCCGCCCGCACGCGCGCTCACTCGCTGACAGGTGGGCCCCACCTGTCATCCCTCCCGCTGGAACGGCTCGCCCCAAATCACGCCCACGACCTAGCCGAGAAACGGCCGAATCAATTCGATTGATTCCCGGCGATTTACTCACTCATTTACGTCGCCGATTCTTGCTATAAGATCCCCTCGATCCCCTCTCTCTTTTGTCCCAAGCACCACCTCCCGAGAGCCACCAGGCCGCCCACGAGCACCCCCCGAGCCCCGCCGTTACCGACGGCGAGTTCGACGAACTCCGGTGAGCCGCGTCCCTCTCAAGCCCTCTCTCCACTTCCTTCGAGTCTATCTTGACCTCGCGCATCATTTTGACAAGTTTTTGCGTCTTCTCGGGCAGCAGAACATCGTCTCCATCCACGCCCGAAGAGGACCGCCGCCGAGCACGACTCCGACGAGCAAATTTCGGCGCGACAGAGCACTCCATCGTCGACCACCTCGCCATCGTCCACGCCTCGACCTCCTCCACGCACGGGTATGACTCGTTCGTCCTCGTAGGCAGTAGGGCGTGCGAAGCGAGCAACACCGGCGATGGCACCGCTGCGGGCGCGCCTCGGGCTAGGGTTCCGGCCGGCCGTGCCCCTCGCTTCTGGTCGTTTTAATCTAGACCGTTAGATCTCCCGTGTACGGCTAGGATTAGATAACTTAAAACTCCAAACCGGTACGCCGTGTCAGCGCCGCGTCAGCGCCACGTCAGCGCCACGCCAGATTTTATTTTCTGAATTTTTATTAAATAATTTAATTTGGCAGTTTTGCAGAAAACCCCCTGCACACTGTTTTCATCATTACTTTTTATCTGTTTAACCAAATTTAAATATTTTTATATATTTAAATCCTTAGAACCAGTAGAACACTTTGGCTTCATTAGTTTTCTGTTTTGACACATACAAAATTTTCAAATAGTTTTGAGAGTAGTTTAAGTGTTTTTGACATAACTTTAGTTAGAAAATTTATTTTTGAGTAAATCAAATTGCTAACAACTTGTTTAGATGCCCTCTGCCCAAATGTCATTTTTACAAAATTTGATTTGAAATTTTATTTAAGTGAACTAAAGTCCTTGTCATTACCCCTTTATTCCTAATGAAATAATAGAAACAAATCAAAAAAATTTATTTATGCATATATCATGAAAATCCAAAGGGATACTTTTATTAGTTTCTAGACGTTGGAAATAAATTGTTGCATCTCATCTCATGCATAGCATATATTTTTCTTTGTATGAACCTTTGCTTGTGTGTTTATGTGTGGCTCTTAATTTCTTTGTTAGACTATTCAGAGGGAAACGAGAATCTTTGCAACTGTAACTGCTGCACTCCCGGTTGCCAAGGCAAGTGGCACACCCCCATAAAAGTCCTATTATTTCTATGCATGAGTAGAGTATTTTCTATAAGCATGTGTAGGATAGCATTGCTATGCAAGCCATGATAGACCTCTTTATTCCTGTGTCTAGGTGCCTATGAAATTACTTAGTAGAATAGTGATGCTATGCAAAAACTATTTTGATGAAAAAGATAAAGTCTACTAAGTTTTAATCAAACACCTGGGTGGAAATTGGTTGCTTGGCTGAATGAGTTGAGTGTTGTTCCCAGGGGATTTACCTGTGGAATATTCACTTGTGGAAGGCCACCCAGGAGCAAAGGAATCTGAAGAACTCCAAGTGAAGATTGCTTCTTGTGCAGCCATTGCCAATATGGGCTCTGGCTTGATCAACTAAGATGCGTGGACTCTTCCCGGCCTGACAGGTGGTGGTAGAGGATTTGTAGGTGGAGCGCGTCAGGCCAGAGTGGGAGGGAAAATGTTTCTGAAAGATCTCGTCTCATTCTTCTCCTTTCCTTATCACAGATGGTGTGTAAAGGGTAAATTGGGTGGAATGGGTACAATGGTGAACGTGCACAACCTCTGCAGAGTTAAAATCTAAGTACTTAGCCGTGTCCCCGGAAACGGACAATTGAGCAGCTGAACGAGGATGTTAACGGAGGATTCCACCATTCCAACTTCTAAATTAAAACTTGATGGGTGAACACGGGTAGAATTAGACAGTGGATTTCATGCCACGGATGTCTCAAATAGAAGAAAAGTGTTTCCAAAAAGTTAGGGAAAAACTTGCTTTCTGCAAAATAGCCTTGAGCTCCACCAGCCAAATAAGCATATAGGTCATAGAGTTATTGCTCTAAGTGTCCACCATAGTTTCACTTGCTAGTTCCATTTTAATGGTTCTGACCCACGTTGTTGCAATATATATCTTATTGCAGACTGTCCTGATGATGAGTGAAAGTTTTTACTAATCGTTTTCGAGTCTTCAACCAACATGCTCGCCTGTGGCACATGATGATGATTGGCGACTCCATGAAGAATAATTTTCCGCTGCTTACTCTGTTCACTGCTAGCTTTATGCTATGCAAATTTGTAATGAATATTTTCTAAGTCTGGATCAGCGTTGTAATAAATTGATACTTTGTTGTGATATTACATCGTAACTGTGTGTGCAAACGAATCGATCCAGGGATTTGCACTATACACAGGTATCTGCCATAATTTAGGTGCAGGTACACTACAACGACTGAGGGAGCCAAACTTGCTCCCAAAGAGCGAGCGTTGACGGGTCTTGATCCGAGCTATCGTGTTCCTCTGCCGACTCAGCCGGAGGTGGCTCCTGCTTCCGGGACTTCCAATGTGCCGGCTCCTCCTCGTCCGGCCTCTGGCCCCTTTTCAAGTCTCTTCGAGATCTCTTAGGAAGATGTTGAGGGCTTGGCGAAGAGGAAGTTGAAGAAGAAACCAGCCGCCTCTAGCTCCTCCGGCTTAGCCCCCGAGACCCCCATTGTGCCTACTGAGTCTGGCTCGGCAGCATAAACCGTCTTGTAGTGTTTTTACCTTTGTACTTCATCTGAAACTCGTATTCTTTTGGCTTGTATGTCCTGTAATAGGTTAGCTTGGACTTTATGAAGCTATGGCTGTGCTGATGCGCCTTCGTGCGCCTGACACTCTTGCTTTAATGGTATACCCGGCCTCGACCGTATTTTGCAAGCTTGTATTTGGAGTTGATGACCCTTTCGGTTTCCTTTACCTCTGCATAGCCGGCTTGCTTGTGACATCCTGTGCTTGAAACTCAAGGTCGATCAGGGTCTGCTAAGTCCCCATAGGCATCATAGTTAGATTGAAAGCCGGGTTTCTAACATCTGGTCACGATGGCATCCGTGCCGGGTTAGAATAACATCAAGTTAGCAGGCAAGCATAACCAAGAAATTGTGGCGTCTATGCCGAGTTTTGAGTTTTCAACTTGCAACTGATAGTTAGCAAGCCCTGAAGACCCCTTAAAAAATGCATATATGGAGTTGGTGGCGTCTCTGCCGAGTCTTGAGTTTTCAACTTCTAACTTTTAGTTAGTAAGCCCCCAAGACCTTTAAGGAATAAGAATATGAACTTGGTGGCGTCTCTGCCGAGTCTTGAGTTTTCAACTTCTAACTTTTGGTTAGTAAGCCCCTAAGACCCCTTAAGGAATAAGAATATGAACTTGGTGGCGTCTCTGCCGAGTCTTCAGTTTTGAACTTCTAACTTTTAGTTAGTAAGCCCCCAAGACCCCTTATTATTTAATAACTGGGCGCTCTTGTCAACAAACTCTTTTCTTCAGAGGAGTTTTATTTATTTGTCACAAGATATGTACATAGCTAGCAAGCCGCCTCATTAAAAACATTCCAGTCCCCTTAGGTACCCTGGTAAGGAAAAGAGCGCATCTGAAACCTGCTGCTTTCTCAGTAAGAAGATACAAAAAACGTGTGGAGACCGTCCCATCCGGGTTTCCCTTTGCCTATGTGTAATATGGTCTAAGCTCTGCTATATTCCAAGGCATGTCATTCTCTGTCATTGGGTACCTTCTGTGGTCTGTGTTGGGTCCTGTCAATGTGTTTTCTTCCCTTAGATCCACAAAATAGTAGGATCCGTTGTGTAGATTTATGCTTATCCCGAAAGGTCCTTCCCATTGGGGAGTGAGCTTATGAAAACCGGCTCTGTTCTGAGCCAATCTGAGGACTAGGTCTCCCTCCTGGAAAGTACTGGATCTAACCCGACGACTGTGATACCGTCTTAAGTCTTGCTGATATATAGCTGATCTTGCCAAGGCTAACTCTCTTGCTTCTTCCAATAACTCCACTGACGTGAGCCGGGCTTTCTCATTTTCTGTCTCCACGTAATTTGCAACTCTTGGAGAACCATGAAGGATATCGCTGGGTAACACGGCTTCTGCTCCGTAAACCATGAAGAAAGGAGTGAAGTCTGTGGATCTGTTTGGGGTTGTGTTGATGCTCCAAACGACTGATGGCAGTTCTTCTTCCCAGGCTCCGGCTGCCCTGACTAGCGAACCCGGAGCCCGTGTTTTACCCCTCTGAGGAGCTCCTGGTTTGTTCTTTCAACTTGGCCGTTTGACAGGGGATGTGAAACCGAAGCCAGGTCAAGCCGGATCCCGTTGTCTCCGCAGAACTTCTGCATCTCTCCGAGTGAGAAGTTTGTCCCATTGTGTGTGATGATGTTGTGGGGATACCCGAATCTGAATATGATTCTCTTCATAAATTTAACTGCCGTAGCTGCTGAGCAGCTGTTGACGGCTTGGACCTCGACCCACTTTGTGAACTTGTCCACTGCTACCAAGAGATGAGTTTTCTTGCCGGGTGATGGCTGGAAAGGTCCAACCATGTCCATACCCCATAGTGCAAAAGGCCATGTGATTGGTATGGTCCTTAGGTCCTGAGCCGATACGTGAATCTGCCCTGCGTAGCTCTGGCATCCGTCGCAAACCCGGGCTATGCTCTCCGCGTCTGCTAAAGTCGTCAGCCAGAAGAAACCATGTCTGTATGCCTTGGCTACCATTGATCTTGTTGATGCGTGCTATCCTCAATCTCCTGAGTGGATCTCCTGTAGGATTTTCCGGCCTTCCTCTAGTGAGACACATCGCAGAAAAACTCCTGAAGTACTCTTCTTGTGTAACTCGCCATTGATGATGACGTATGGCTTAGCCCGGCGTACAATTTGTCTTGCCAGAACTTCGTCTTGCGGTAGCTCCTCCCTAAGCAGATAAGCTAGATACGGCTCGGTCCATAACGGGGTTTGATGTAAGGCGGCAACCAACTGGGACTCCGAGTCGTCAGGGACTGCAAGTTCTTCCTCAATGGAAGCTTGACGGATAGATTATATAACTCGGCCTTGAATACGTTAGGTGGTATCGGGTCCCTCCTGGAGCCGATTCTTGATAGAGCGTCCGCTGCCTCATTCTTTCTTCTATCAATGTGTTCCACTTGATACCCAGAGAAGAACCCAGCTACCTTGTCAACCTCTCTTCTATATGCTGCCATATTGACGCCCTTCCGATCCCAGGTCCCTAATACTTGCTGTGCACTAAGTCCGAGTCTCCGTAGCACATGATCCTCTTGATACCCATCTCCTTGGCGACTTTCAGGCCGTGTAACAGAGCTTCATACTCGGCAATGTTGTTCGTGCAACGCTCGAAGTGTATTTGTAAGACATAACTCAGCTTATCTCCCTTTGGCGAAGTTAGAACCACGCCGGCTCCCGATCCTCCGAATAACTTAGACCCGACGAAGTGCATGGTCCAATGCTTGGTATTCGGTGCTGAAGGCAGGGGGTCAAACTCGGTCCAGTTGTTGATGAAGTCGGCTAAGGCTTGAGATTTTATTGCTGTTCTTGGCTCATAGTTTATGTGATAAGGCCCCATCTCGATGGCCCACTTTGCTACTCTTCCTGTTGCTTCCCTATTTCTGATTATTTCTGCTAAGGGAGCTGAGCTCACCACTGTTATGGGGTGTTCCTGGAAGTAGTGTAGCATTTTCCGGCTTGCCATGAAGACTCCAAATACCAACTTCTGCCATTGCGGGTATCTTTGCTTTGACTCGGTCAGGGCCTCACTGACGTAGTAGACTGGCCGCTGAACCGGGTATTCTTTGCCTTCCTCTTTCTGTCGGGTTATGACTCCCAGGAATCGGGGGTAGTCACTTCCTGAAGTGTAGTTCGAAGGGGGATTGAACGCGGAGGTCTAAACCCTCAAGTGGCTCCGCGACGTTGCACGCCGGACCCGAAGAAGACGCACACCCGACCAAGGAAGACACCTTCCTTTACCCAGGTTCACGGCCCTCGTGAGGAGGTAAGACCGCTACTCCAGCCTGTCTGTATTATATGTGGAAGGTTACAGTACAATTGAGCTTGCCGGAAGCCCCCTTGAGGCAGTTCTTGCCTGGGGAGGGAAGCGATGATCTTCTTCCTCCTCCAGTCAGAGGCTAACCTAACCAGAGCTGCTAGGGTTTACAAGGGTGTTTTGCACGCAAAGGGCCGACCCTTGCTACGATGGAGGTCTTCTCTCTTTTATAGGCGCCTCGGGCCTTCTCCTTCGGTTTGGCCTTCAAGGTGGCTCCCACTTGCCAGTGGCGGCGCGGGGCACGAGTCCACCGTGCTCCATTCGTCCATGGACTCGTTCCATTGTTGATAAACGTGGCGCCGTGGCTGACAGGCTGCCGACCGCGCGGTACTATCCGCAGAGCGGGCAGTCTCTGAGGTGGAGCCCGCGATGACGATCTCCGTTGGAGGGTTGCGCCGTCCACCTGCTTTATCGTCAGAGTAGAAGGTCCTCACAGCTGTGCAGCCGGCGGAGCAGCTTTGTTGACCGCTTTATCGCCCGGGACAGCGACGGGGGTGTGTGCGCCACTGCACGAGCGTGGCAGAGGTCACGTGCGCTCTGCCGGGCTTCCTTGGCGACGATGTTTCCCTTCAGGCCTGAGGGGAGATTCCTATCGGACTTCCCTCAGGCTGGTTGGTTCCTCGGGGGGAGGATCCCCTGAGGCGAGGGGTCCCTTGAGGCCCTCGCTTCCTCTTCAGGCCCTCGAGGGGGATCGCCTCTCGAGGGTCCCGCCAGGCGGTGACGCCTGGTCCTTAGTCGTTTCGTCTGTCTGGCCCGCGAGCGAGGCCTGGGGGGAATGGGCTCTTGATACCCCAGTTCCCACTGGGCCGACAGTAGCCCCCGGGCCCATGATGGGCACGACTGAGCCCATGGGTTTAGGCGAAGCGTCGTGGGCCCTTAGTGCACAGCCGGCCCGAGCCACGCGGCACTTGGACGATTAACGGCTTCGCACGATCTGAGGCGTGAGTCGTGGGGGGTCCCACCACGCCCCGGTAACTGCTCGAGGAGGGGACATAACGCCCAGGCGTTGTCGCGCAGAGCCGTTACCGTTTCTAGTTCTTCCCGCAGAAGTTTCCCCTTCTCAGAGCTTTCCGCCTCCGCTCTCCCCTGCGAATCTCCCATCTTCGTCTTCGCCAAAACTCAAGTCCTCTCCGATGGGCCCGGTGAAGAGCAAAAGTAAGGCCGCAGCAGGGTCTTCTTCCCGGGCGGCGGCCATGGAGGTAGTGTGGGGCGCGGCACTTGAGGGGGCGTGCACCGATCTTCAGGCATTGGGGAAGATCCGCCACCTGGTTGCGGGGCCGACCAACGAGCACGGTGCTAGCAAACTCCAAGCCGCCCGGTTCGAGAGATTTCCTCAAGGGTTCTACCCCATTTTTCTTCACGCCATCACCGCCGGGCTGGTGCCGCTGACTCGCCTTTCTTGGAGGCAGTACTGGAATTCTACCAAATTCAACTCCTCCATCTTCACCCAAACTCCATACTCATCTTGTCCATCTTCGCCTACCTTTGCGAGGCTTATCTGGGCGTGCACCCTTTGGTAGCGCTCTTCAGGACCTTCTACTCGATGCGGTGCACGGCTGGTGGCGAAAGGACGGGGTGCGTCTCCTTCCGCATCGCGGACGGCATGGGGCACGTATACATCCCCATGTCCTGGAGTGGGGATAAGCCTGTCACGGCCCTGCTTAAGAAGGTGGGTGACTTTCGCCAGAAGTGGCTGCTCATCGGCGTCTCGTCACCCTGTGCGTTCCTGGACGTCTCGGAGGCGCCGCCCATGAAGAACTCCCACTGGTGCAAGTCTGCTCTTCGCGGTGTGGACAACGCTTATTTGGAGGGGCGTTTGAGATTTCTCCGCGAGGAGGGTCTCACGGGTCAGATGGTCGCGGCGGACTTCGTGGCACGCCGCATCGCTCCCCTCCAGGCGCACTCGGAGCCGATGTGGATGTATGCTGGCCCCTCCGACCCAATGCGGCTTCATCCGGAGGACCTTGGATCGGACGTGGTCGACACCATCCTAAACATCCTCTTTGCCAGTCCGGATGTGCCTGGGAAGATCGCCGGCTCCGTGCGTCCTCTGCATCAGTTTCCTCTGAGCGACCGCGTGATATCCTGGACGGAATGCCGGATTTTACTCCTCATGGTCTGGCGGGCTTGATGGATCAGGAGGTCGCTCCGCCGGCGCGCGCAGTCGTGGGTGTTGATTCTTCGTCCGCCTCCCATGCCTGGAGCGGCGAGGAAGAGGCCACGGCGGGAGGGGCGCCCCCTGCGAGGTACGAGCCATTCACCGACGATATTTGCGACATCTCGTCGGGCGATGACGACGCCTTCGTTGTGGCGCCTTCGCGCCTCGAGGAGGAGGCGTCTGAGGTGGGAGCGGCCTCTGACGTCCCCTCCAAAAGAAAAGCGGCGACGCCTCTGGAAGGATCCGGTGCCAAGCCCACACCTTCCTGGCGCTCTCCCGGCTTGTCGTGGGTCGACGCCGGTGCTTCCCCTTCATGGTGAGTATTCCCACCACTTGGTTATTTTTGACTTTTGTTGTCCCTCCTGCTCCGTCTTCTCTTGAGGGAGCGGCCGTGCCCCTAGAGGGGGCGCCTGAGCCTCAAACAGCGCCTCCCGAGCCTCTGCTAGTGGACAGCGCGGAGGAGACGGCTCCCACGTCACCTCGCGCCCCGACTCCTCCTCGCGCGGCTACGCCACCACGCGAGGAAATTTTGCTCCGCACGCTGCCATCGCCGCGCGCAGTGGCGCCGACGCCTTCGTCACCTCCACCATGCTCGCCCGCGGTGCCCGCGCCACCTCTGGAGGGAGCGACTAAGGCTTCAGCAGGCACAAGTGCGGCCACAGGAGGGGGTGCGGCCTTGCCACCTCCGGAGGGAGTGACCGAGGTTCCCGTAGGCGCAAGTGCAGCCGCAGGAGGGGGTGCTGACTCGCCACCTCGCCATGCCGGAGAAGATGAGCGTCTCCATGGCTCGAGCGCCGCAGCGGAGGCCGGCGTGGATTGAGGTGGAGCCACATCCAGCCCCCGAGCTTGACCTGGGGCAGGGCTCACAGGACCGGCCGCTGCAGCTGGGCCCTCATCTAGCCAGGAACTGGTTCTCCGAGGCTGGGATTGGAGCGCGGGGCGCCGCGAGGTGGCATTCGGCCTTGTGCGGGAGTCCTTGGAGGGCCTAGAGGCCCACCTTGCCCTTGGCGACATACGGCTCGCCCAGCAGCAGGAGGAACTTGCGAGATCATGGGCGTCCTTCCATGCGGCCGTCGAGGCGCGTCGGCTGGAGGACTCGGCGCTGCAGGCAGCCCGCGAAGAGGCCATCAGCTTTGCCAAGGAAATCCGCGACGAAGCCATTCGCGATGCCGCAGAGCTACTTGATCCCCTCTAGGCAGAACGCTACGCCGCTGAGGAGCTCCTGCGAGGGGCCATAGCCGAGCGTGAGGTGATGGAGGGCTCGCTGGCGCAGAAGCGCTGCGAGCTGGACCGGTTGGAGTCCCAGCTACTCTTTACCCACCAGGCCGCGCAGGCCGCTCTGGAGGAGGACCGCAAGTGCTTGGCCGAGCGCGATCGGCAGCTGGCCCTCAGGGGGAGTGAGCTGCAGCGGCACGAGGAGCAGTGTCTCTAGACAGAGAAGGACTTGGCTGCCCAGCGTGAGGCCCTCGAAGCGCGCGAGGGAGGCCTAGCCCAGGCGACCTCGAAGTTCGACGAGCACGTCGCTGCTCAGAAGCGCTCCGACGAGCGCTCGGAGCGGCGCTTCGCCAAGAGGACGAGAGCAGCGCAGAGGGCCCTCGCGGAGCACGAGAGACATCTCCGTCGGTCCCTTCTCCAGAAGTACCGCGCTCGGCTGCGGAAGCGGGAGGAACGCCTCAAGGTCGAGCATGCTGGGGACGCTCAGCGGCTCGCTGAGCTCGAGAAGGCCAACTCCAAGCTGGCGGGCCGCTTCAAGCGCGCCAAGCCCTGTTGGCGCCGAGCGGAGGAGGCTCGCGACGTGGCGACTCATGGCGCTGGCCCTTCGTCCAGTGTGCCTGCGATGCTGTGCGACCGCCTGTTTGAAGAGCTGGTCGCGCACGGTGGTGAGCTTGCGGTGCGGCTCGGCGCATACGCGCCGTGTCCTGGGACCCGAAGCCACGACGACGCCGCCGCGTTCCTGGCCTATTTTGACCAGCTCTTCGTGGCGCTGGAGGGCCCCGCCGCCGAGCTTCGCGAGGTGATTGAAGACGAGAGCAAGCAGCTTTTGGGGGTGGCTGTTGATCGCATCTTCACAACATCAAGCTCCTTGTGCCGGACTTTGACCTCCGCTTGGTGACCGAGGTTGCTCCCGGCGAGGGCGCGCAGCACGTCTCGTCTTCCCTCCTCGAGCAGGTGGATGCATTCTGCAACCGCTTCAGGCGTGTGGAGGCTGCGCCGGACTTCAGGGAGGAGGAGGCCCGCTCCGCCGAGGTCGAAGATGGCGCTGTGGAGGAGGAGGCCCGCTCCGCCGAGGTCGAAGATGGTGCTGCGGAGGAGGCTCAAAGCGATGCTGCATCCCCCTGAGCCTTTCTTGGCTGCGCATGCGAGCGCTTGTATATGCACCAGCTGTGTGCTTTTAGGCATGTTAAGACCTTTGGCTTGTAATATACTTTTAATTGATGTTTTAATCCGAGCTTGTCTGCCCCTCGTGAGGTCTCTTTGGACTCATCTTCATGTCTATATGTTCTCTGCGTCGTTAGGTCCTATCTCTTCGTGCCATGACTCCGCCACCTCGGAATGCGGGAGCAATGACTCCGCAAGGCCGGGGGGAGTTTAGGCCTAGGAGAGGTAAGAGCCTTGAGTCGCGATGCTCAAGTGCCCCCCTTAGACGTGCGAGTAGTCCATGAAGCGTAAGGGAGAGCGAAGTCGCTCGAGGGGCAAAGACGCGCGCTAGGGAGAGAAAAACGCTCTTAAAGCATGGGTGCGAGACTTAGCTTCTCGAGGTTTTCGCTCTGCGAAGGCTTTTCGCCTGGCGAGGTTGCCCACTTGAGGGGTCGCTCCTTGGGGGGCTTTTCGCCTGGCGAGACTGCCCACTTGAGGGGTCGCTCCTGGGGAGGCTTTTCGCCTGGCGAGGTTGCCCACTTGTCGTGGTGGTGTCACGGCAGATGCCATAGGATGGCTAAAGTGTGTGGCCGATGGACGCTGGTGGATCCGGGGAGGGCTAGCGAACTAAAGAGCTCACACGGAGGAGGATGCCGGATTGACCGGGATCTCCGAAGAACAACAAACACAACCAAAGGGAGCAAGAGAAGATCTAGCAAATCCAAACAACTGCACGAAGGCAGAGAACACACACACACGATGTACCCAGGTTCGGGGCCCTTGTGGGGAGGTAACACCCCTACTCCTGCCTTTCCTCTCAATATAAGTATGGAATAAGATCTACAACATGCTCTTGGAGCTCTTGCGGTGATGAACACGAGGAACAAGATGAACTAGAGAGAGGGAGGAGTAAATGCCCTAGGAGTAAATGAGACTATCGTTTTGGCCTCCAAGTTAGTCTCCCTTCACTTGAGAAGTTACGTCGCCTTTTATAGAGTTCCGGCCGGGAGGGCCGGAAACCCTAATCCGGGATGGCCCCACCAGACAGGCCTAACGGTTATGTCGACACCGGCTAGTGCGACCTAGCCACCTACCTATCCGGCATAGCCCTGCCGTCATCATTCCGGCAAGGACAGCAGGCGCCGTCCTGGAACGTCATTGTCCCTCTCTCAGAGACAAGACATGTCTTTGCCCATCCCGATTAGCCTTTTTCGGATTGCCAGGCTAGGCATGTCCGATCTTGTCGTACCGTTATCGTACCGGCTGACATGCTCCCGTGTCAGGCGGGAGGTGACCATGCTTCCGTGTCAGGCGGGAGGTGACCATGCTTATGTGTCAGGGGGGATGGTACTTCCCCCCGTGCCAGGCGGGAAAGCCTGCTCCGGACCGTTGACGACTTACCGGCATCTCCCATGCCGGCTACCTCCTTGCTCCATTCTGTAAGTCTTTCCTGCACACACTGGACAACTTGCTAGGACCGAGATCTATATGTCGGTTAGCCTGTATCCGGGGATCAAGCTTGTACCTTCCTCACCTACCCGGGGAGTCTATCCGGTTCACCCGGGATCTCCTCCACCGGGGAGTGTACCCGGAGCTCCCGAGATCCTTCCCGGATGTAGCTGAGTAACACTTAGGAGGAGCAACTCTAGGCCTAGCCTCCCGAAGATGTCTTGGGCTGCTACCAAAGACATCTTCGAGAAGCTAGTTGTTAGAGCAACCATCCGCTGGGACTTATGCCACTCTGAAGGCCTGGGGGAGGCTATTTATAGATTCCAGGGGTGACCCTTGCGACCTCCAAGAGACACCTTGGGCTTAACCAGCTACGAAAGGTCAAGTTGCCCCTTCAGTATCCTAAAGGGCATCACTTGCACTCTCCAAAGGTCAAACACTATTGTCATACTGCTGATTTGGACCGGGATCTGCCCTACCCAGGGGGCAGCCCCCCGACACTAGTCCCCAAAGCTGGTGCTGTGCAGCGACCCAAGATGATGTGCGGGATCAGCTTTTAAAAAGAAACCTTATTCGAATCAGCAAGGAACAATCCTCAGCCTTGGTGCCGAGACGACCTTTACCGAGATCCTTTTCCCGAGACCTTTCCAACTGGGAGGCCCTGCTCGGGTAACTAGATAGCCTTCAGGGTCTCGACCGGGTAGGGTCATGCCGGTATATTTCATGATTCGTGTCGGACATGATTTCTCCACAGGGGGAGGGTCCCACCCGAGGTCTTGTCGTGCCAGAGAAGCACTTGAGTGTTTTTTACTTAACACGCCGTTGCTCGGGTTCGCGCGCCGGGAGCCGCAGCCGATCCGAAGTCCAACCGTTGGGGCTCTGTGGCCCGCGGTGTGGCCGGATCGGGCGCTCCGGGCGACGCCACGTGCCGCGCGGCACAAAACTGATCCCACCCACGATTTGGGAGATCGTGGGCGGGAAAACGGAAACCGCTCCGGGTCTCCCCATAAATAGGGGAGCGGAGGAGTTATCCCCTTTCTTCCCCGATCCTTCCCTCTTCTCCGCAACCGTCCCGAGCGCTCCGCCGCCGCGCCCGTAGCTCAAGCACCACCGTCGCCGTGCCCGGAGCACGAGCGACACCGTCGCCGTTCGTCGCCGAAGCCGTTCGTTGCCACCATCGGGCATCGGATCTCTCGCGCCCCGGTGCCAACTTCTACGGTGAGTTTCTTTCTCCGGTGAACTTTCTCACGGTGACGAACCACCGCATTAGCCCGTGACTTCGCGTGTCCATGAACCATGCTGCCGCCAGCGAGCGCGCTCGGCGCGGCGTCGCCGGTGGCATACTCCACGCCTTAGTTTCGATCCGCGCTAATCCACCCTCATGCACGGTTCGGGTATTATTGTGCCGATTAAATTTATTTGTTCGAGCACGCTAGATCTTTTTAACAGGAACCCGGTTGTTGCTAGAAGTTTCCACTCCGGGATCTTCCGTTACCGGCATACTAACCCGACTAACTGCCACTCCGCCTGCAGAGTAGCTCTGGTATGTCCTCCGTGCCATCCGAGATGGGCGACGAGAGTGTCCGAGGTTGCTGGGACGGTTCCGAGACCAATCAGGGGGATCCCGCCACAGGTTGAGAGTCGACTTCCGGGGAGCGAGGTTCAGCCGGAACCTCAACCCGGTGAATATGTAGTGTTCCTCACGCACTTCGAGCGGGGGTTTGGGCTTCCGGGCTAGCCCCTTCTTCCGCGACTTCCTCGACACCTACAACCTCCAACCTCATCACCTTCCGGCCAACGCAATCATGATGCTCTCCGTCTTCGCCACTTACACGGAAGGGTATCTCGGTATTTGGCCGTTCGTGGATCTCTGGGCCAAGTACTTCATCCTCCACCGACAAGTCATCCCAAAACTGGACAAGAAGGTCAAAGATCTTGTTGACTGCGGGGCGGCAACGATCATCCCTCGCCCCGATTCCGGATTCCCCAAGGTCCAGGGGCTATAATCATGCCGGAAGTGGCAACGGAGCTTCTTCTACGTGAAAAACCGGGCGACCTCAGGAGACTCTCCGGGATCCTCTGCCCCGGATTTCATCAACTTGCCGGAGTTTGCCGTGGGTCCTCCCCGCGAATTCGATCTCTGGAATAGGCTCCCGGATACTGATGAGATCAGATGTATGCACGATGTCCTAAGTGTCCTTACGGATAGCCTGACCTCGGATGACCTCTTGTGCTGCTTTATCATCCGCCGCATCTGCCCTCTACAGACCCGAGCTCATAAGCTGTGCCACATAAGTGGTGTATATGACCCCACGAGAACCAACATCTTTCCGCTGGACAAAGCTCAAGTCCGGCGGCGCGTTCGAGCTATCGCTCGAACTCAGATGCCGGCGAATTTCGCGTGGGGTCGTGTTGCCGGCTCCCTCAAAAAACCACTGAAGCAGGTGCTCGTGTCTGCCTTTCGCCAACTTCCATTTGCACCCGGGTTTTGCTGGAAATCGACATGGTTGTCATGCAATGATTTATTCCTGCAGCTGTTCGAGCGTCAGACAGCGGAGGACGCGATGCATGCCGGTGGCGAATTCGCTGCGGATTTCCCGATACCGAAGGAGATGCCGACAGAGGATCCCGATGGCGAAGATCACCTCGCCATCCCCCTAGCCCGCGCTGCCGCCCCGGGTAATCCCTCAACTCCAGAGGCTATCCACATTGCATCTGACGATGATGATGGTGACGATTGTCAAATACTCGATGTGATTGACGCTCTTCCCCTCAATTGGGCTTCGCCAGTAGTTCCGAGATCAGCGGCCGTGACGAAGCGCGCCGAAACCCGGAAACGCGCGAGCTCCGACACCACCCCTGCCGGTGAATCTGGTGGTGTCATCAAGAAGAGTAGGCAGAACAAGCAGCCAGGCGAAAAACCTCCTCGGCGCCGGAAAGGTCCCCCTACTGTAGATTTCGGGTATGATTTGCTTGCTTTGAGTTATCTGACTTCGATTTTCCAAGGTTCTTTCTGACATGCTCATTATAGAGATGCTCTTGACGTTCCGGCTTCCGTGGGTCTCCATCCTCCGGGATCCCGCACTCCTAGCCCCTCCCGGGCTGCTCCTTCTCCATTTCGGCACCCAGCGCAGGACGATGAGCATCCTACGCCTGGTGTCGTGCTTCCCGAGGTCGTGGCTTCGGAGGCCGATCTCGGGGAGACTGAGGTTCTGCTACCACCTAGTTCTGCGGCTGCGGATACCATCCTTCCGGACAGCCCGCGGCGGGTGTCCCATCTTGAGGGGGAGATGGCGAGCCCTCCGCGGCAAGTCGTGCCGCGCGCCCCTTCCCGGTTGACTTCCGGCAAGACTCCGCCGCCGAAGCCGTCTACTGCTTCCTCCCGACAAGCTGATCTTGCCGGGAACCTACGCAACCAGGACTCCGGGCAGAAGAAGGTTGCTGCCAAGCCCAATGCCCCTCCGAAATCTTCGACCCAAGACTTGGCCCATAGCAAGGGTTCCTCTACGCCGGGTAAGTATTCCGGATTACCACCACCTCCTGCCGAGATCCCTACTGCCGCCTTGCAGGCGCTTCGAGCAACCGTAAGCTCCTTTGTGTCTTCAGGATCCCAGGAGATCGTTGCCGCGAGCGCGCCTGGCCTGCGTATTATTGAAGAATACAACAAGGCCTGGCTCGCCGCTGATGCCTCCGAGATTGTGGGGGATTTGCACGCTACCGGCACGAGCCGCAGCGCCCAAGCCCTTCACGCTCTCCAGGTGGCTGCACTGGATGTCACCCGGGTGATCGATGTAAGTTTCCTCCTTCCACTTTCTCTAAAGTTTTAACTCTTCCATCCCCACTAGTCCCCGAGATTGATGCTTAGTGCTCTAGACTCCACCGAGTAGCGGATCACTAGGCATCAATCTTAGAAAAATAAGTAGTTGATTTGTTTAGCCAGTGTGGATTCCGGATACTCCCGAGTCCCCGGGATCCTTCCCGAGTTCTGATATCGGATAACCTTTTGACACAGGATTGCGGCAAGAAACGCAGCAGCGTCTTCCACCAGCTTCTTGCTGACTTCGGTCAGTCCAAGAAGTCCGAGGAGCGACTCCGGGAGGAGCGGAACGCCGCGCGAAAGGTCTCGGTGGACCAGAAAACTGCCTTGTCGGAGCCTCATGCCGAGATCCTGCGGCTAAATGCCGAGCTGGAGAAGTCCAAGTCCGCCGCTACTCACTTGAAGGCGCGTTTCCTAGACGCGACCAAGAAGCAGAAGGAAACCCTGGACAATACCAAGGCGCGCGCGCATCACGCCGAGACCGAGTTGGCTCTTCTCGGGTCGAAGGCGGATGGCTAGCTTGCTGAGCAGAGTGGTTTAAACCGGAACCTCAATAGTAAGTTCACCGAGATCTTTTTCTTTTGCTTTCTTTCTTTACTGCTATCACCCTCATGATCTGGCCGCTTGACAGCTCTTCTTTTTAAAGGACAATTTGAACACTCCCGAGAAGCCGCCAACCTTGCAGTTGCTGCCGCCCGGGAGAAGCGTGCCGGGGAGGGTCCTATCTCGGACTCGTGGGATATTGAGGACCACCTCACTGCCCTGAAGGCACGGATAGTACCCCTCCGGTTGATCGGGACCGAGCTAATCAGCGCGGTCGTCCATGTCCATAGCGCCCTATGGCCTGGCGTCACTGCTACCCTCTCGGTTAGTGAATTGGCGACCGCGCTCCGAGATGCCGGCAAGCGACTTCACGCTTGGAAGCGCTCCGGTGCGCGGGCTGGCGCTGACCAAGTCTTGACCCACGTGCTCAGCTGGTACGAGGGGCTCGACCTCGATGTGATCCAGCGCCTGCGCACCATCTCGCTGTGGTGCACCGATCCGGCCAAGATCCAGGAACGTCAAGAGGTTGCCCACCGCGTCGCGTCCTGGTCCGACATTGGCGTCTTCACCGCGAGCCTCATTACTTCTGACTCCGAGTCAGATTACGAAGATGACGGTGAGACGGTTGAAACCGGTGACGTGGAGGCTGAGATCCCGGAGGAAGATGATGCTGTTACCGGTGCTGCTACCGACACCGTGGCCTCCCGGGAAGTTGCTGCTTCTTCGCCACCCGAGACCTCTCATGACGAGGCGCACTCGGAGGCTCCGGAAACCACTGCCAGCGTGGAGGAGACCATTGTGACTGCTCCCTCCGCCGACGGGCCTGGGAAACCGGCTTCCCCCACTGCTTAAAAACACTAAGTATTGAAACGTTAGATCCCCGGGATGCCGGGTGCAACTGTAATATATACATTTTAATTCTTACTCTGGTCTTTCTTAAGTGAACAAGTTATGCCGGTATATTTTGCAACGAGTCCCCGAGTTCGTTTTCATGTCTACTGTAGATAGGTAATTTCTGCTCTTGTCTACCATTTCGGTGTTCGACAGTCGAGTCACAAAACTCCCTTTACAGTATACACTACTTATGAAAATCTGAGTTCCGATCTGTTAAATTTTCGACATAACAAAATAAACAACTGAACAAGCAAAACGCGTATGCCGGAGAGGTTCCTATCCCGAGTCCCCGAGTTCGTTTTCGTGTTTCCCATATTTGACGCTCTCTGCTCTTGACTACCATTTCGGTGTTCGTCAGTCGAGTCACGAGATTATTTTACATGACATACATTACTCCGACTAGAAAATCGATCTCGGAACTTGCCCGGCATACACCAAACCAAAAATAGCTAACAGGCAGTCCCCGGGTTCCTCCCTTGGTTGCCGGCATGCAAGTTAACACAAAGGAGAACTTTGGGTAGGCAGTCCCCGAGTAACATCCCGGGGTGCCGAAATTTCATTGATAGGGAAACCGAGATACATACATTGTACCCTTTAAGTGTAAAAGGGTCGAAGTAAATCTACATTCCATGGCCGCTTTGTTTCCTCACCGGCTTTGTCCATTACACCTTTTCTAGCTTGCTGTGCATCTACAGGGAAATAGGAATCATTGTGCAGTGCCCTGCTTATAACAAAAGGACCCTCCCATGGAGGTGAGAGCTTATGCATCCCGGCTGTGCGCTGGATAAGCCTTAGCACGAGATCCCCTTCTCGGAATACTCTGGGATGCACCTTCCGGCTATGATAGCGACGAAGATATTGCTGATAAATTGCCGACCGAGATAGTGCCAATTCCCTTGCTTCCTCGAGCAAGTCCACATCATATTCCCGGGCTTCGTTTGCCTCGGTCTCGGTGAACATTGTAACCCTTGGTGAGTCATATTGCATGTCGGTTGGAAGCACAGCTTCGGCACCGTACACCATGAAGAATTGTGTGTACCCGGTAGATCTGTTTGGTGTGGTCCGGAGACCCCACAACACTGCCGCTATCTCCTCTATCCAACATCCCGGAGTTCTCAACAGTGGCTCGATCAAGCGGGCTTTGATGCCGGCCAAGACCAAAGCATTTGCTCTCTCGACTTGCCCGTTGGCTTCCGGGTGAGCTACTGATGCCACATCCAACCGGATTCTCTTCTCAGCACAAAATCGAGCGAACTCCCCCACAGCAAAATTGGTGCCATTATCCGTGATGATGCTGTGCGGGTATCCGTATCTCAAAATGATGTCTTTCAAGAATTGAACCGAGGTGTGTCCGTCACACTTACGGATTGGTTTGACCTCTATCCACTTTGTAAACTTGTCCACCATGACCAACATGTGCGTCATATTGCCCCTTGCCGGCTTGAATTTTCCGACCATGTCCAAGCACCATACTGCGAATGGCCAAGTGATAGGGATAGTTTATAGTGCTGATGCCGGCATATGTATCCAGTGTGCAAACCTCTGGCACCCTACAGACTTACGGACAATGTCCTCTGCCTGTTGCAAGGCAGTAAGCTAGTAGAACCCATGCTGGAACACTTTTGCCACCAGCGCTCGAGATGATGCATGATGCCCGCACTCCCCTTGGTGTATTTCGAATAGCAACTCTTGGCCTTCTTCGGGTTCCACACACCTTTGGAGCACCTCGGTGACACTTCTCTTGTATAGCTCTTGATTGATGACGGTGTATGCCTTGGATCTTCTCAATATTTGCCGGGCTTCTACTTCGTTCTCCGGGAGGGTTCCATCCAATATGTACGCCATGATGGGTTGTTACCATCCCGGGACCGGTCAAAATGGGAACACGGGGGCATCTATGTCCATTGGCTCTGCCGACATTACTTCCATCATCATGCTATTTAGTCTCTCCGAGACCTCTGATGTAGTCCCCGGGTTCAACACAATGTTCCCGACTTCCATCTCCATAGGTACAGCTTCCGAACCATGCTCCTTGGTGTAGCACCCCCGAGAGCCAGGCTAGACGAATCCCAGTATCCATCTGATATACGTCTAACCTCGATCTCGAGAGCCAACAATTGAACATTCGGTAACACAACAGTGACTCTTCGACTCAAAGCAATATTACCCAAACTCTTAACAGAGTGAAGATAGCAAATATTACAAGCAGAGGTCACTGACCCAACAAACATCAAACAACGAAAGCAAATTATGTTATGCTACATAACAAGAACCAAAAGGCCTAAGTGGCCATAACATAAGCGACGTCCCGCCCATCGATTCCAGGCTGCTGCCCGGGAACCCCGATCTACTCGTCGATGTCCATGTAGAAACCAGCAGTGGAGCAGGAACCTTCACCTGTCCAAAAAGTGCGCAAGGCTGAGTACAGGAGGTACTCAACAAGACTTATTTAACCTATTATATATCTGCCCGTTCAGAGAGTATTCATGAATGTCTTTGCATAAAGCCATCTTTGTTTTCAAATCGAGGGAGGAGAGAATCTCGCATCAGTAGACTTTTAAAATGGGATAAGGAAACAACACCTCTGACTTCATCCTCCATCTTCTGTAGCCACCGAGATGTCATCGTTTGCACCACCCTCAAGAATCACCCCCTCACTCAACCCGAGGAAGTAACCCTAACCACCCTTAGTTGAGGGTTTTAAGATTAGTTTTAAGTTGTCTATGATCACCGAAATAAGGTACCAAGTCGTCCATAACCGTGGACACGGCTTTCCGAAAAGATTTACCCTGCAGGGGGTGTAACTACCCACACACGCCAACCAACCGATACGCCAGCTATTAGCACTCTTCCGAGGAGTGCCGACAGGAGGGTTGGCCACGACCTTTCCCAAGCTTTGCCTATGTCCATGAGCCACAGCAGTAGATCTGACCACGCGCAGCGGTCTCTAGTGCGGTTTGCCAAGTCCAAGATCTGTGACCGCAGCCCACTTGAACCTGGCCCTAAATCTCTTCAACTCATTTTACCGCACACGCAAATGGAAAACTCGAACTAGTGGCTTCACGTAGTAGGCTAGGCGAGTTGGAGCCGAGGGGAAAATGAATGCCCTGTGTGGATGCACGACTAGTCTTGGTTCCGAACCCAGGAACTCAGTTCCTAAGATCGACAAGAATGAGACAACCCACCACAATCCCATTGTGGCCTCTCATCCAAGTCTTTAACAATAAATAAATCATTTATACTTATTCCATCCCAAACTTCTCAACTGGATGGAGAAAGGAACAACTAAGCAAGCCTAAGCGGCAATGCAACGCAAGTGGCACTCTATACCTTGACCAAAACATCTTTGAACCGTATGCATAACACCAGAATCAAATACTTTGGAAATATCATATGTGCAGATTTAAGGTTATGCTTGCCTTGCTCTTCAGTAGCTGGGTATTGATCTTCGGAGGCGTTGCAAACACTCTCAGGCTCGAATCCTATCGCGAAGAACCAAATACCGGAAAGGAATGACACAATCAATACATTATTGATGCAATGCACAATCACATGAATGATATGTCATTTTAGAATATCCTAGATGCAAGCATTAATTAAATGGGTGAACAGGATATACCCATAATTAAAATTAGGGTTTATTAATGTGAGACTAGTAACATTATTTTCCTTGTATGGGGTATGCATGATTAAATTATAATTGAATAGATCTTATTTTTATGAATATTTTGATATAAAAATCATATTTTTCTGATTTAAAATGAATTAGTTATGAATTTTTAAAGATTAAACAATTTTAATTCAATTTAAACCATTTGTTAGTTCCATTTTAAACAATTATGAATTTAAATAAATATTATTGGACCCACATGTCATAACTTTAATATTTACATAAAACATTATTTGGAAATGAATAAGATTCTGACAAGGGGACCCACCTGTCAGGGATTTAAATAAATACAGAAATGATTTTTAAATTTCAGAAAAGAAAAGGAAAAGGGGCTGATGACGTCAGCTGACGTCATCCATGGAGCAACGCTCTCAGCCGAGCACCGATCGCTCGATCCCGAAGGAATTGGAGCGGGTGCTCTACCGCAATCGGTAGAGGGCGACGAGGCGAACCAGAAAGTGGCGGCGCCGCTCGGAAATGGTCACCGGAGCGCGCCCACGGCGCGGCGGAGCGGCGGCCGGAGCTGGGGTCCGTCGGCCGGAAGAGTTAGAGCGAACGGGAGGAATAGGGAAGGTCCATGAGGACCAGTAGCTCACCGCGAAACTCGTAGAAGGGTCGGGGAGTCGAGTGGAGGTCGGGTTTCGCCGGAAAATGACCTCGCCGGCGTCGGACCCGCACGGAGGAATCGGTCGATTTCTCTTTGCTCTGATCGTCTTGGCACGAACGGCTCGCGGTGGAGGGAGAGGGGAACACGGCGGTGCTCCCGAGCTGATCACCGGAGTGCGTGGTGGCCGGAGTCACCGGGATTTCTCGCCGGCCGTAGCTAGGGTTTCGGGCGAGTTGAGGGAAGAAGAGGCGAAATGGAGATGCCTTAGGGTTCCTCCGGGCGGCGGCGAGCTTCTTGTAGCTTCTCGGCGAAGCGGCGGCGCGAATCGCGGCGCAGGGAGGCGAGGGACGGCGGAGCACGCGCCACGGCACGACGGCGATGTGAGAAGGAAGAGGACGGCAACCTTTTCCAGAAAACCCCCTGACAAAAATAAAAATCTCCAGTTTTCTTTACAAACAGGCCCCTGGTTCCTTATTTAAATAGTTTGGGGCTTTTCTGTAAAGAGAAAAATTTGCAGAAAAATACTAGGAGACTCAAAATTTCACAAGGAAGCCATTGGAAGTCTTGGATTTTGGAAATTTAGAATATTTTGAGTTCACCAAGAATAACAAGAGTTTACCCCTTTCTTTCAAAAGCAAACATATGAATTTTAAATACAAATTCTTGTCCAAATTAAATGAGATGCATGCAATGCTCAAAACACACCTTTTATCTCCATTTAGCAAACTTGGGATGTTACAGATCTACCCTCCTTACAAGAATCTCGCCCCGAGATTCCTAGGTTAGAAAAGAAGTCGGGATACTCAGATCGGAGATGATCTTCGCGTTCCCACGTTGCTTCCTCCTCAGAGTGATGGGACCATTGAACTTTGTGGAACTTGATGCTCTGACGACGAGTTTTACGCTCGGCTTCATCAAGGATGCGGGTAGGATACTCACGATAGGTTAGATCCTCTTGAAGGTCAAGAGTCTCATGATCAACACCACGAATGGGATTTTTGAAGCAACGTTTCAACTGGGAAACAAGGAAGACGTCATGGACGTCTGGAAATTTTGAGGGTAGTTCCAACTGGTAGGCAAGCTTTCCACGCTTAGCAAGAATGCGAAAGGGACCAACATAGCGAGGAGCCAGTTTGCCTTTGATACCGAAACGACGGACACCCCGAAGAGGGGTGACCCTGAGATAGGCATACTCGCCAACTTCGTACAGGACATCTTGATGATGGCTATCATAGTAGCTCTTCTGACGAGACTGAGCTGTTTTGAGACGCTCACGGATGATATTGACTTGATCTTCTGCTTCTTTGATGATATTTGGCCCAAAGAGTGATCTTTCACCTGTTTCGGACCAATTCAAAGGAGTACGACATCTCCTGCCATACAAAGCTTCGAAGGGGGCCATACCAATGCTAGATTGGAAGCTGTTGTTGTAACTGAATTCAGCGAATGGAAGGCACTTCTCCCAATTCTTTCCGAAGGATATGGCACAGGCTCTGAACATGTCCTCAAGAATCTGATTGACTCGTTCTGTCTGACCACCGGTTTGAGGATGATAAGCTGTGCTAAAAGAAAGATGTGTTCCCATAGCTTGTTGGAAACTAGACCAGAACTTGGAGGTAAACAGACTTCCACGGTCAGAGATGATCTTCTTCGGAATACCATGAAGAACAACTATCCGGGAGACATACAGATCTGTTAACTGAATAGCGGTAATATCTTCTCGAACAGGAAGGAAGTGAGCAACCTTAGAAAGGCGGTCCACAATTACCCAGATAGCATTGTTTCTCTTTTGAGTCTTTGGAAGGCCAGTGATGAAATCCATACCAACTTCATCCCACTTCCAGACAGGAATAGAAAGGGGTTGAAGGGTACCAGCTGGCCTCTGATGTTCAGCTTTAACGCGACGACAAACGTCACATTCTGCCACAAACTTAGCAATTTCTCGCTTCATCCGGGACCACCAGAATCTCTGACGAAGATCCCTATACATTTTAGTGCCACCAGGATGGATAGAAAGAGGTGACTCGTGAGCTTCCCGAAGGATTAGTGCTTTCAACTTCTGATGGTTCGGCACCACTAGACGGTCACCAAAGTAGACGGTACCTTTATCATCAAGGGAGAAAAATTTATCCACTCCGCTAGCAATGTTCTCTTTTATCTGGATAACTTCAGAGTCTAGCTTCTGAGCAGCCCTAATCTTGTCCTCAAGAGAGGGTTTCACCTCTAGATTCGCGAGAAATCCACTAGGAACAACTCCAAGGTTGAGTCGTCCAAACTCCTCATAGAGGGAGGGTTGAGCTTTCTTAAGTATCAGATTGTTGCAGTAAGACTTCCGGCTTAGCGCGTCGGCAACCACATTCGCCTTGCCGGGTTGGTAGTTGAGACCCAAATCATAGTCTTTGATGAGTTCCAACCATCTTCTCTGTCTGAGATTCAGATCCGGCTGGGTGAATAGATACTTCAGACTTTGATGATCCGAATAGATCTCGCAGCGATTACCAAAGAGATAATGTCGCCATTGCTTTAGAGCATGTACAACAGCAGACAGCTCTAGATCATGGGTTGGATAGTTTAGCTCATGTGGTTTCAACTGCCGAGAGGCATAGGCCACCACATGACCATCTTGCATCAACACACATCCCAGCCCTTGAAGAGAAGCATCACAGAAAACAACGAAATCCTTACTCGTATCAGGAAGAACAAGAACTGGAGCAGTGGTCAACTTAGTTTTCAAAATCTGGAAGCTTTCTTCTGCCTTTTCTGACCATTCAAACTTCTTTCCTTTCTTGAGAAGATCAGTCAGGGGCTTTGCAATCTTGGAGAAGTTCTCAATAAAGCGACGGTAATAACCAGCAAGTCCGAGAAAACTCCGAATCTCTTTAGCTGACTTAGGTGTCTCCCAATCCAAAACAGCTTGAACTTTCTCCGGAATGACGGTAACACCATCGGCAGACACAACATGGCCAAGAAAGATAAGCTCTTTCAACCAGAATTCACACTTGGAGAACTTGGCGTAGAGACGATGCTCACGAAGCTTAGTCAACACCAAACGCAGATGTTCTGCGTGTTCTTCTTCGGTTTTGGAATAGATTAGGATATCATCGATGTAGATCACAACGAACTTGTCGAGATACTCCATGAATACTGAGTTCATCAGCCGCATAAAAGTGGCTGGAGCATTGGTAAGACCAAAGGACATCACGGTATACTCATAGAGACCATAACGAGTCTGAAATGCCGTCTTTGGAATGTCATCCTCCCGGATTTTGATTTGATGATAACCAGACCTCAGATCCATCTTGGAGAAGACAGTAGCACCAGATAGTTGGTCAAATAGATCATTGATCCGAGGAAGAGGGTACTTATTCTTGATTGTCACAGCATTCAACGGTCGATAGTCAACCACCAGTCGAGGAATGTTGGTGTCCCGCTTCTTAACAAAGAGTGCAGGGCATCCCCAAGAAGAGGTGCTAGGTTGGATAAATCCCTTTTCTTCCATCTCCTCTAACTGTCTCTTTAATTCCACCAACTCTTCCTTAGGCATGCGGTAAGGTCTTTTGGAGACTGGAGCAGTTCCAGGAACCAACTCAATAACAAACTCCACACTTCGATCAGGTGGCATACCAGGCAACTCCTCAGGAAAAACATCTGGAAAATCACAAACCACCTGAACATCTTGAATTTCAAGGGTAGGTGAGGCGTCCATGGCACACAACTCTGAGCTTGGAAAAGATGTTGCCGAGGAAGGTACTGAGGAAGGAGACCAGTACCGAACAGTTTCACCGGAAGGATGGGTCATATCCACAGATCTGGCTGCACAGTCAATAATGGCCTTGTACCGTACCAGCCAATCCATGCCCAAGATGACGTCAAGGTCAGGTTACTTGAGGGCAATGAGGGAAACGTGATAAGATAAAGAGCCTATAACAATGTTGGGCTCAGGGGCAGTCCAGATTGCCCGCCAACGAGATCCCGGGGTATTAATCTCCATAGAGATAGGCATTTCCTCTAGAAGGATACCATGCTTTTGAGCAAATCCTTGCGAAATGAATGAATGCGATGCTCCGGAATCAAACAAAACTGTAGCTGGAATTGAGTTGAGATGAAGCGTACCAAGAATGACGCTTGGATCTTCTTCAGCAGCCTCAGCAGTGACATGGGTCAGACGACCACGTCCAGCTCCAGATGGTTTAGCATCCTTCTTTGGCGGAGGAGCGCCACCCTTAGCAGCATTCTGTGGGCACCCATAGGAGAAGTGGCCGGGCTGACCACAAGTGTAGCAGATAAGTCCAGCTGGAGCAGCACCTGAGGGACGGTAACCTTGCCCACCACCATATGTCGAAGTAGAATGGGGTGCAGTTGGGCGAGGAGCATAACCAGCAGGCTTGGGTGCATATGGGGCTCTTGGAACAGCGCTATATGGGATGAACACACGACGCTTCTTGAAGCCAGAGCCAGATGCATGAGGATCCCCGGAGACAGACTTCATAGCAGAATCCATTTCCTTCCTTCCATTCTCAAGGGTGATAGCCTGGTTGTACAGATCCTGGAAGGTTTGGAACTTAAAGGGTAACAACTCATACCGAAGTGCTGGGCTCAGGCCCTTGCGGAATAGCTCTTGTTTATCCGCATCATCAGTAACATCTCGAGGGGCATAGCGAGCGAGACGAGTGAACTCACGCCCGTAAGCCTCGATATTCAGCCTTCCCTGAGACAGTTCCTGGAACTCCTTTCTTTTGATGTCCATTACTGCCTTAGGGATATAGGCAGCACAGAAAGCAATACGAAATTCTTCCCAAGTGACCTCATGTCCCGGCGCCTGCAACGCCAAGAAACCTTCCCACCAAGCGCCAGCTGCACCCTCTAACTGGTAGGTGGCGAAGTTCACACGGTCATTGGCTTGAACATGGAGAGCAGCAAACTTACGCTCAATTGTACGGATCCAGTCATCAGCTTCAAGGGGCTCCTTGTATTCACCAAATGTAGGAGGCTGAGCTTTAAGGAAATCTCCAAGTGTAGCACAGACATTGGGACGACGCTCTGTGTTCTGGGCCACACGCTCAAGGAGATGTTCAGTCCTCACGCGATTGTTCTCGATGTTCTGGAGAACCTGCGCCATTGTGGGAGGTGGCGGCAGTTCATCATCACCATGGTGACGACCACCACGGCCCTGGCCACGAGTACCACTTGACATCCTGATAGAATAGAACAGAGACCATGAAGATTAGATCCACCGGTAAACAGGATAGATGAAAAGACGTGGGCAAGTAACAGGATATCAGTGATAAGAGATGGTCAAGCAGTGGAATTCAAGCTTGGAGGAAGAAAGATACATGCTTCAGCGGAGTTGAAGCATATAGAACACTCTGAGAATCGCAACTGAAAATAGGTACGAAAGAACACTACCCAACCTTCGAAATCCTAAGATTTTGAAATAATAGATAAGATAGTAAACCTTTAGAAATTAAATCAAGAAAAGAGGCTCCAAGAATAGATTCATGGATAAGGAGAAAAAGCATCCTATCAAGATTTTTGTTGATAATTTTAGCTTTCAAATAGTTTTCACAAACACCAAACTCAACATCGACCAACAAAAAGGGTTTCCTACAGGCAGTCCTGCTCTGATACCAAAACCTATAGCACCCCCGAGAGCCAGGCTAGACGAATCCCAGATATCCATCTGATATACGTCTAACCTCGATCTCGAGAGCCAACAGTTGAACATTCGGTAACACAACAGTGACTCTTCGACTCAAAGCAATATTACCCAAACTCTTAACAGAGTGAAGATAGCAAATATTACAAGCAGAGGTCACTGACCCAACAAACATCAAACAACGAAAGCAAATTATGTTATGCTACATAACAAGAACCAAAAGGCCTAAGAGGCCATAACATAAGCGACGTCCCGCCCATCGATTCCAGGCTGCTGCCCGGGAACCCGATCTACTCGTCGATGTCCATGTAGAAACCAGCAGTGGAGTAGGAACCTCCACATGTCCAAAAAGTGCGCAAGGCTGAGTACAGGAGGTACTCAACAAGACTTATTTAACCTATTATATATATGCCCGTTCAGAGAGTATTCATGAATGTCTTTGCATAAAGCCATCTTTGTTTTCAAATCGAGGGAGGAGAGAATCTCGCATCAGTAGACTTTTAAAATGGGATAAGGAAACAACACCTCTGACTTCATCCTCCATCTTCTGTAGCCACCGAGATGTCATCGTTTGCACCACCCTCGAGAATCACCCCCTCACTCAACCCGAGGAAGTAACCCTAACCACCCTTAGTTGAGGGTTTTAAGATTAGTTTTAAGTTGTCTATGATCACCGAAATAAGGTACCAAGTCGTCCATAACCGTGGACACGGCTTTCCGAAAAGATTTACCCTGCAGGGGGTGTAACTACCCACACACGCCAACCAACCGATACGCCAGCTATTAGCACTCTTCCGGGGAGTGCCGACAGGAGGGTTGGCCACGACCTTTCCCAAGCTTCGCCTATGTCCATGAGCCACAGCAGTAGATCTGACCACGCGCATCGGTCTCTAGTGCGGTTTGCCAAGTCCAAGATCTGTGACCGCAGCCCACTTGAACCTGGCCCTAAATCTCTTCAACTCATTTTACCGCACACGCAAATGGAAAACTCAAACTAGTGGCTTCACGTAGTAGGCTAGGCGAGTTGGAGCCGAGGGGAAAATGAATGCCCTGTGTGGATGCACGACTAGTCTTGGTTCCGAACCCAGGAACTCAGTTCCTAAGATCGACAAGAATGAGACAGCCCACCACAATCCCATTGTGGCCTCTCATCCAAGTCTTTAACAATAAATAAATCATTTATACTTATTCCATCCCAAACTTCTCAACTGGATGGAGAAAGGAACAACTAAGCAAGCCTAAGCGGCAATGCAACGCAAGTGGCACTCTATACCTTGACCAAAACATCTTTGAACCGTATGCATAACACCAGAATCAAATACTTTGGAAATATCATATGTGCAGATTTAAGGTTATGCTTGCCTTGCTCTTCAGTAGCTGGGTATTGATCTTCGGAGGCGTTGCAAACACTCTCAGGCTCGAATCCTATCGCGAAGAACCAAATACCGGAAAGGAATGACACAATCAATACATTATTGATGCAATGCACAATCACATGAATGATATGTCATTTTAGAATATCCTAGATGCAAGCATTAATTAAATGGGTGAACAGGATATACCCATAATTAAAATTAGGGTTTATTAATGTGAGACTAGTAACATTATTTTCCTTGTATGAGGTATGCATGATTAAATTATAATTGAATAGATCTTATTTTTCTGAATATTTTGATATAAAAATCATATTTTTCTGATTTAAAATGAATTAGTTATGAATTTTTAAAGATTAAACAATTTTAATTCAATTTAAACCATTTGTTAGTTCCATTTTAAACAATTATGAATTTAAATAAATATTATTGGACCCACATGTCATAACTTTAATATTTACATAAAACATTATTTGGAAATGAATAAGATTCTGACAAGGGGACCCACCTGTCAGGGATTTAAATAAATACATAAATGATTTTTAAATTTCAGAAAAGAAAAGGAAAAGGGGCTGATGACGTCAGCTGACGTCATCCATGGAGCAACGCTCTCAGCCGAGCACCGATCGCTCGATCCCGAAGGAATTGGAGCGGGGCTCTACCGCAATCGGTAGAGGGCGACGAGGCGGACCAGAAAGTGGCGGCGCCGCTCGGAAATGGTCACCGGAGCGCGCCCACGGCGCGGTGGAGCGGCGGCCGGAGCTGGGGTCCGTCGGCCGGAAGAGTTAGAGCGAACGGGAGGAAGAGGGAAGGTCCATGAGGACCAGTAGCTCACCGCGAAACTCGTAGAAGGGTCGGGGAGTCGAGTGGAGGTCGGGTTTCGCCGGAAAATGACCTCGCCGGCGTCGGACCCGCACGGAGGAATCGGTTGATTTCTCTTTGCTCTGATCGTCTCGGCACGAACGGCTCGCGGTGGAGGGAGAGGGGAACACGGCGGTGCTCCCGAGCTGATCACCGGAGTGCGTGGTGGCCGGAGTCACCAGGATTTCTCGCCGGCCGTAGCTAGGGTTTCGGGCGAGTTGAGGGAAGAAGAGGCGAAATGGAGATGGCTTAGGGTTCCTCCGGGCGGCGGCGAGCTTCTTGTAGCTTCTCGGCGAAGCGGCGGCGCGAATCGCGGCGCAGGGAGGCGAGGGATGGCGGAGCACGCGCCACGGCACGGCGGCGATGTGAGAAGGAAGAGGACGGCAACCTTTTCCAGAAAACCCCCTGACAAAAATAAAAATCTCCAATTTTCTTTACAAACAGGCCCCTGGTTCCTTATTTAAATAGTTTGGGGCTTTTCTGTAAAGAGGAAAATTTGCAGAAAAATACTAGGAGACTCAAAATTTCACAAGGAAGCCATTGGCAGTCTTGGATTTTGGAAATTTAGAATATTTTGAGTTCACCAAGAATAACAAGAGTTTACCCCTTTCTTTCAAAAGCAAACATATGAATTTTAAATGCAAATTCTTGTCCAAATTAAATGAGATGCATGCAATGCTCAAAACACACCTTTTATTTCCATTTAGCAAACTTGGGATGTTACACTTGGGGATGAAGATAGAATCCGACTCGGGTGAAGGCTGGATAGATGGTTTCCTCAGATGCTCGAGAGCGATCCCGGGTGGGATGGCTTCCCGAGACGACCCTAGCTTGGACAACACATCTGCTGCTTCGTTTTCCCCTCTGGGTATGTGCTTGAACTCGCAGCCTTCAAATAATCCGGATATTTTCTGCACATGGAACCGATACAAGGCCATGTTGGCGTCAATTGCATCCCAGTTCCCCGACACCTTCTGCACCACGAGGTCGGAATCGCCGAAACACTCTATCCGGCGGATGCCGATTTCCTTGGCGACGTTCAGTCCATGAACTAAGGCCTCATACTCTGCGACATTGTTGGATGCCCAGAAGTGAATTTGCAGGACATACTTCAGCACATCTTGTTTCGGTGAGGTGAGGACCACTCCGGCACCCAATCCGATCTTGGCCTTGGACCCATCGAAATGCATCCTCCAGAAGTTGAAGTCGGGAGCTGGAGGCTCGTACTGCATCTCGGCCCAGTCCACCAGGAAGTCCGGCAGCGCCTGCGACTTAATGGCGTCACGCCTCTCGTATGCCGGAGCGTACGGAGACAACTGGATGGCCCATTTTGCAACCCGGCCGCTAGCATCTTTGCAGCCGATGATGTCGGCTAGGGGAGCCTCGCACACCACTGTGATTGAGTGCTCTTGAAAATAGTGCTTGAGCTTGGTTACTGCCAGGTATACCCCATATGCCATCTTCTGATAATGCGAGTAGTTTTGCTTGGATTCCGAGATCACCTCGCTCAAGTAATACACCGGCCTCTGTATCAGCTTGTCCCCTTCTTCTCTTTCCACGACAATGGCTACACTTACTACCCGGTTAGTGACAGCAATATACAGCAACATAGGTTCCTTGGGCAATGGGGATGCCAACAGAGAGCATTCTTTTCAGGTCATTGAACGCCACATCAGCTTGCGGAGTCCACACAAAATTTCTACTCTTTTTCATCAGCTGATACAAGGGTAAGGCCTTCTCCCCTAGTCGGCTCACGAATCGACATAGGGATGCCAAGCAACCAGTAAACTTCTGCACGTCTTTGAGATGTGCCGGCAGCTTCATGCTCTCGATTGCCCGTATCTTCCCAGGTTGACTTCAATTCCCCGACTTGAAATGAGGAAACCGAGTAGTTTTCCTGCCGGAACACCGAATGTGCATTTATCCGGATTCAACTTCATCTGGAATCTCCTTAAGTTTTTAAATGTTTCCCTCAGGTCATCGATCAGAGAGGATCTTTCTTTCGTTTTTATGACTATGTCATCGACATAGACTTCGGCATTCCGGCCTATCTGGTCATGTAAACATTTTTGCATGCACCTCTGGTATGTAGCACCAGCATTTCTCAGACCAAAAGTCATGACATGATACCAATAAGCCCCATACGGGGTAATAAAAGCAGTTCTCAATTGATCATCCGGATTCAAAGGTATCTGGTGAAAACCGGAATAGGCATCTAAAAAAGTCAAAAGTTCACTCCCGGCAGTGGAATCGATCACTTGATCTATCCGGGGAAGTGGAAAAGGATCTTTCGGGCAAGCCTTGTTGAGGTTGGTGAAGTCGATGCACATGCGCCACACCTTAAGCACGAGGGGATCATCCTTCTTCTTCTCTACCAGGACAGGATTTTAAATCCAATCCGGGTGCAGTACCTCCATCACGAATCCGGCAGCAAGCAGTACTGCCAGATGTTCCATGATCGCCGCTCTTCTTTCGTCCGAGAAGCGCCTAGTCGGTTGCTTCAGCGGCTTCGCATCCGGCCCGACAAACAGTGAGTGCTCAGCCAACTCCCTCGGAACGCCTTGTAGATCATCACTTGACCACGCAAAAGCATCCCGATTCTCACGGAGGAAGTCGACGAGCTCGCCTTCCTATTTGCTGTCCAGGCTGCTGCCGATGATGACCTGGCGCTCCGGGTACTTGGGGTCAACACCCACCTTCTTGGTCTCCTTTGGTGGCTGGAATGAGGCGTTCTGCTCCGGGTTCACCATCCCGGGCATTCCGAGTTGCGAGGTTTTGTAACATCCCAATTTTGCAAAAATTTAAAACTTTGCATTCATGCATCATTCATCTTTTAGGCATAACAATTTATTACATAAGTGCAAAATTTCATTTCAATTATGAGTTTAAATAATGTTTAATCCCATTAAGTGTTTATTTAAACTTACTTAATAAATATATTTCTTTCCAAATTATTTAATGGGTAAGTTTATTATAAAAAATTTCTAATTTAAATAACCTTTCCAAAATATATTTTTATGAATTTTTCTGAAATATTTTGAATAGGTTTAAAAATCATTTAGTAAATCAGATTTGAAAAACAGTTTTGTTTTTTATATATTTAAAAGGAATGGTTTACGGGCCGGCCCAGACGCTATCTGCCGCGCGCGCGTGAGCTAGCAGCCCATCAGCCCGCTCCAGCGCGCGCCTCTCTCTTCTCTCTCGCTGACAGGTGGGCCCCACCTGTCAGCCGTCTTCAACCTCTGTCCGGAGATCGCGCCGAAGATGGAGTCCGAGACCGAGCCGTTTTCAGGCCGCTTCTCGCCGCGTCTAGCGCCCCTGCCCCCTCCTATTTATTCACCTGTAAGCCGCCTCCGAAATCCCCCCCCCAAACCCTACCTCTCCGCCGCCGGGCTGCTCGGAATCGAGACCGCCGCCGCCATTGCCGCCGGGCATTTTGCACGATTTCGGTAAAACCGAGCACCTTGAGCGCCCCCGCTCTCTTCCCCTCACTTACCCATCTCCTTGCGCACACGTTGAGCCCCCTCGCGTGTTTTATTTCGCAGCCGAACGCCGAAACAGTCCTCGACCCGAGGCCGTCGCCGCCGTCCACGACTCCGACGAGGAAAGGAGAAGGTTACCGACGCCGCCGCCGCGCCATCGACTTCGTCTGCTTCTCCGCTTCATTTTGGTAAGAACCGCGCCTCCCGGAGCTTCGTTTTAACGCCGGAAACGTCGAGGCCAACGCGCCGCCGCCGCGGGCGCCATCGCTGGCGAGCGTTCCGACGACCCGCGCGCCGCTCGGTTCGGCCGGGCGTCCTAAGCCGTTGGATCTAGATCCAACAGATCTAGATCAAAACGTTCCCGCACGTCCGATTTCATTTAAATTGGACGGCTCTCGTCCACGATCCGCGCGAACCTTTTTCGTCCAATAGGATCGAGCCACGTAGCCCCTCTTATTTTCTTTTTCGCAGGAATTTTATAAATAAAACAGAAAATATGCAAAACTTAGAAAATTCATAACTTATGTTCTGTAAATCCAAATTAAATGATTTTTATATCCACGGATAGCCCTGCTAGAGTAGTTTAATTCTACGTCATTTGTTTTTGCTTTTGATAAATAATAATTCATAAGATCATCCGAGGAGTAATTCGGCTATTAAATCCAAACCTTAAATAATAAAAATGTTTTACAAATAAACTCAATTGTTTTAGGTTTAGTTTATTAACCTCTGCCCAGGAATATTAATATGTGTCTTATTTGAAAACTTTCTTAAAACAATAAAAGTTGTAATTGTAGAATCTAAGTTTTGCTATATTGTTTTCAATTATTCAATTGTTAAGTGAAATGAGAAATTCCTAGAATTTGCATCTCATGCATTTAATAACAGAGAATATAAATTATTGATAAGTGTGGCTAATTCTACACATGGCATATCATGCATGCATACATCTTTTATTTGGGGTTGTGAGATATCGTGTTGTTATTTATTTGTATGTATTGCTTGTGCTAGATTGTGAAGGAGAGGAAGGACTTACGTGTGATTGTTATTCTTGCTCCTGCTGCCAAGGCAAGTGACTTCATAAAACACCTACTATTTTATTCTATTGCATATCTAGTGTTTTAAGCAGTGTTCGCAAAAGTAGTATGCATGATAGGTTTTGGGAGATTGTAGTATGCTATGCAAACCTTTTAGGTTTCCCCTTAGAAATTCTAGATTAGACCCCTATTATAATTTAGTGGATGTACCTGCTGCAAAAATGATTGTTTTTGGATTGATGTGATAAATGAAAATTTCCACTAAATTAATTTAACGCCTGGGTGGATTGGGTCGATCGAGGAGGTTTCAAGTTGAGTGGCTTCTCAGGGCCAAGTTTCATGGTTGTCTTCGCCCAAGATAGTTTCCACTTACTTGGGGCCATGATATGCGGTGTTAACCTGAGTTGCTCACTTGTGGTAGGCCACCCAGGGCTACGAGATTTAAGTTTACACTGAGTCTAGTTGCTTATCGTGCAACCATTGGTCAATATGGGCTCTGTCTTGATGGAGTAAGTTGATGTGGACCTGGGTCAAGAGATTGATGGTGGTAGAGTTGATAGGATGGTGGTAATCTCTTTGTATGATCATGGGAAAGCAACTTCTGAAAAGTCTCGTCTCGATCTTCTCCTTTTCCTTCTCACTAAAGGAGTGTAGAGGATAGTTTGGGTTGATTGAGTCTAATGGTGAAAGTGCACACACTCTCGAGAGTTAAAACCTAAGATCTTAGCCGTGTCCCCGGCATCGGACAATTTGAGTAACTACACAAGGCTGTGTTCTGAAAATCTCTTCATCCCAATTACTTAATAAAAACTTTGATGGGTGAACATGGGTAGGAGACATGGACTTGTCTCGAGATGTCTCTTAAGGAGAAGATATTGATTTAAGAAAATTGTTTATCAAAAGTAGGATAAAACTTGCTTTGCGCAATAGCCTTGAGCTCCACCAGCCAAATAAGCATATAGATATAGCTTAGTATAATATTAGAAATAAAAGTCACTTGCCACCACAATTCAATTGTGCTGACCCTTTATAGCTGGGCTGCAACTAAAACTTGCAGAATGTCCGAATGAGGAGTAAGGGGGTCGTCTTCGAGCTACAACCAACATGATCTGCCAGTGGCTTCATGGAGATGCTGTAGCTCCATGCTATCTTTGATTTTACGTTTGAACTCTGAAATAAAGTGTGAACTATTTATTCAGCTAGCGTTTTCAGCTATGCAAAATTGTAAGGATTTTCTGTTTTTGGATCAGTCGTCTCGTATTGTAATTGATTATGACATCGTACTGTGATATTTCATCTTATTGGAAATTGCGAGACTTATGTGATCCAAGTCTTCCGCACTATTCATAAGTGCCATTGCTTTCTTAAGCCAGGGCACTACAGGTTTGGGCCAGTGCCACAACCTGCTGAATCCTCTCTTTCTCCTGCGCAATGACCAGGGACTCGGCTAAGTTTGAGCCGGCAGTTGCACAATCCATAGAGCGCTTGTGGTCCCCTGCTATGGTGATCACCCCATTTGGACCCGACATCTTGATCTTTAGGTATCCCGTGTGGGTGTATATCATGAACTTGGCCAGTGCGGGTCTGCCAATAAGCGCATGGTATGGACTTTCGAGATCGACCACCTCGAATTCCAGGCTCTCTGTCCGGCAATTCTCCCGGGTTCCAAACAACACCTCAACCCAGATATTGCCCATAGGGGAGCAGGAGACCCCGGGTACAATGCCGTGGAAGGTGGTCTCGGTTGGGAGCAGCGTGTTCATGGACACTCCTAACTTCAGCATGGTATCCTTGTACATAATGTTGATGGCGCTGCCATTGTCAATTAGTACTCGGCTGAAGCGGACGTTGAGGCTTGGTCCGACAAATGTTGGGTCCACCACCAGAGCATAGCCACCAGGCTTAGGCATAACCCGGGGGTGATCCTTCCAGCTCCAAGTGATCTCCATCTCGGACCAGTGCAGGAACTTGGGCACCGCCGGGATCACAACATTTACTTCCAGGGCGCGCTGTCGCACGCTCTTCCGGTCAGTGGGCTCGGTCACGAAGACCACATAGCTCTGATGTGCCTCCTGGTAGTTGCCTTGCTGGTGTCCGGGTTGGTTACTCGGACCAGCGCCATTATCATTCCGGGTGTGCACCATGTTCACAGGTCTAGGAGGAGGTCCCTGGTTAGGTGGATTAATCCGGACTGCATTGGCACCAGATAGCGGTGGAGGGGGTCTCGGGATGTTCGGCCATGACGCCGGAGCGTTTGGCCGAGTAGCCCCCGCGCTGCCCTCTTGCAGTGTGCGCTGATACCAGCTGCACTGCCGGGTAGAGTGGTTTGCGGGCTTGCTGGCCTCCAACGTATGGTAACATCAAGGTTTGTTCAGCATCTCTTCATACATTAGGGGCCTCTTCTGGTCCACCCAAGTCTTCTGCACTTCTTGGCTCTGACCCCAAGCCGGGCCAGTTGTTTTCTGCCGCTGACTGCTACCGGCATCTCCCTGATCTCGGCCAACAGCTGCAACTTGCTGCGAGGCATAGTGTAACTCGGGCTGGCTCCTCTTTGGGCCGAAATCGTGGCGATCATGGCTTCTGCTCGGCCCCGAACGCTGAGTTCCCGCATTCCTCCTGTTGGAGTCTCCGACATCCACTAGGGGTTGCATGGGATCACCAAGCGTGTAGGTGTCGGCGATGCGCATGGTCTCTGCCAAGGTTGTCGGCATCTTTCTTTACAGCTTTTGCCAAAGCATAGATCCATGCCGGCATCCGTGCGCAAACAACGAAATGGCCTGTGCCTCAACAACTCCTTCGCAAGAATTGCGAATGTTGCTCCACCGAGTAAGGTACTCCTGGTCGGTTTCGTTGCTCCTTTGCCGGCAGATAGCGAGCTGCTGCGGTCGGTTGGGACTCTTGTACGTGCTGGTGAAGTTGCTGATGAAGGCCTCCTCGAAATCCAACCAACAGTCTATGCTGCCAGTCCTCAAGTTGTTCAGCCAAATCCGGGCGGGTCCTTCCAACATCTGTGGTATGTACCGTACTGCCCAGCGTCTGTTTCCACCGGCTATGCTTACTGCAGTTACATAGTCGGTTAGCCAGTCCTCCGGCTTCGAGCTGCCGTCATAGGTCTTGGCACCCCGATTGAGCTGGAAAGTTCTTACGGCTGGTTCTCGCATGATCCGAGGTCCAAAGCATGTAGGTCCCGGAGGGCCTTGTTCCTCAACCAACTCGGATTGGTGAATCCGATCGAGCCTGATCCGGGCATCTACGGGATCTAACTGTCGAGTTCCTATCCGGGATCCCAAGGGATTCTCATTGGGCTGGTATCCGAGTTGCTGCAACCTCGAGTTGCCATCATCATGTCGGTTAACCACAGGAACTACGGCTTGCTGCGGGACAGCAGCAGTGTCTCTCTACCGGTTTCCCTGACTTTGTGGTGGATACCGGGGTGGATTGCCGTGGCTTACCGCAGTATTGTTTCCTACACCCTGGTTACCACCACCATGGCTACCCGGAGCTTGGCCGGGATTGTTTCGTTCGGCTTGCTGAACTCCGGCAAAGGCCGGGTCATACGCCTGCAATTGCTTGTTTTTCCCGGAGCCCCTGCAATTGCTTGTTTTTTCCGGAGCAGCGGAACTTAAACGTAGCAGCCATCCAACAGCTAACGCAGACCCGACAGGCAGTCGACTTTGAGAAGATCCTTAGTTGGCATAGATGTCGCCATACTCCTCCTGGGTGTAGTACTCCTCCATGTCTGGCTACGACAATAGCCAGAAGCAAACTAGTATGAGTACATTTGAATGTACTCGCAAACTACTCCAACATGAGTGCTCTAGTTCCATTTTTAATTTCTCACTTTTATTCATTTAAAACATCTCTGTATCTTTGTTGAAGAAGATAAAAAGAATATGACTACTAGATATCTCAATTTTATTAGTGTTATTCCAAAACCCCTCCTTTTCCAACCATAAACCATTATGGTAACATCTTTCCAACTACCTCATACCGATCCGTTGGTATAGGTGTGTGGAACACTCTCCATTTCCTTCCTCTTTTTAAACTCAACTCTTTTCCAAAAACTTTGCACATGGTCTAAGTAGGGTCTTCAACTGTCCATATCCGAGGACTCGGCTATTCGAATAGTTTCATTACCCTCTGCAGAGGTAGCACGCTTTTCCCACACTCATTCGATAACTCATCGTGTCAGCCACGCTTCGCCATACCCGTGGTATGCGAGGTTGAGTCACCGACCCTAGTCTTTCCTTTGCTCATGCTAGTATAGGATCCTGCCCCTATGAACCATTCCATCTACACCTAGTCTAGTTTCCCGTCGGAAACCCTAAGTGTGAGGACTCATAGGTTTTATCTGGCGGTGTATACGGACATCCTTCTATCCTCCTTCTTATCTACTCATAGATTTTTGAGCGAGGACCCAGGTCAGGGTTAGGTCACCAAACCACTCCCTCATGCATAACAGAGTCATCTCTGTTGATGCAGTGTCCCATACTAATAAGAGCAAACTATCTGACTAAGCCCTTTCCCATATGTGGGTAAATGTGGTCGCACAGAGTATCGGTTGCTTGACTGAGTACTATGACACAATGTGCTTTTCTAAAACCACCTTTCTCCATTTTCTTATCTCAACACACCATCTTGGTGCTATATATATCCACACAAGTTTTCAAAGGAGTTTTGAATAAACAACATTGTTTTTCCATCCTATAGTTTTAATATATACTTCTACATATAGTGGCAAAATAATCTCTATATACTTTTAAAAAGGGTTTTTGTAAACCTTTGCTCTTAAAATGATTTGTAAATCTAGATGCATAAGTTGGGTGCAAGCTCAGAGAGTAGCTTGCCTTGCTCGGCAAAGTGATCTTGGTCTTGGTCTCCGGGTTCAGCAAATCCTTCCTCCTCGATATATCCGGCAACGTTCTCTTCTAATACACAAGCAATCCAATACAAACAATCACTAGCCTATTCAATCAATCATCATAGCAATACACTCTTAGAGGTTCTAATTTACCATTTCACACACCAAACAATATCATGTGGTTTCAATTTAAGTGAATTAAACATTATTCCATTGTATTTTAGTTAGGGCAGAAACTTGTTGCACATGTTTAATTGCATAGTTTGAGTTCTGTTTGTCACAAAAATACAAACTAAAATTCTACAGAAAGATAATGATGTGTAGAAGATGACACAATTGGGTTTGGGTCATTTGGAGTTACAAAACTCCCTACACATTGTTTTGAATCCAGAAGCCAATTAATATGGTTTTGGCTATTATTTAAATTATATTAATCTAAAAATTAAATCCTTTTAGGATTGACTAACCATGGTTAAGGGTGATCTAATAAAATTAGTTTCAACTAATTTGGATTATCAGAGTATCAGAAACAAACAAGTTTAGAATTTAAACATGCTACTGTATTTTGAATATGGTATTTTTATTATATATCCAAATGGGGTGAAACTAGTTTCGTTGGATAGATAATTTCATAAGCTTTCCAGAACAGTTGGATTTGCTAAATTTGGAGTTGTAAATCTAAAGTTATGGAATTTCTAAAATTGGGTTCATTACTGGTTTTTAAATGAAATTTAAATTCGAATTAAAATCCAGAGTGGATAATGTTGAAAAATCTGACAGAGAGGACCCACTGGTCAGCGACTCAGCGAGCGCGCGCGCTGTTTATTTAAACCTGACGTGTGGGACCCGCATGTCAGGGTTTTAATAATTAAAACGAATCGGTACGCGACCGCACGATCCAAATCTAACGGCTCACGATGCCCGCGTCTCCGGCGACCTAAATCGGGCGGCGCCGCGGCTCCGGCGACGGCGTCGAGGACGGTGCGCTCACCTCGGGGGCTCGGGAGGGCGTGCGGCAGGTGCAGGACGACGGCGGCGAGGTGGGGAAGCTCCTGGGCGCAAGGACGAGGCTCGGGGACTCCTCTAGCGGCGGCGGCGTCGGACTCCGGCGAGCGATTCCTGGCGACTCTGGGCACGGGGCAGAGGGAAAAAGGAGGCGGGTGAGTGCGGGCGCAAGGGGAAGAGAAGGGAGGCAGAGAGAAGGGAAGGGGAGGGCAGCACGGCCGTGCCATGGTCGTCGTCTACCTCGGGCACAGCGAGCTCGAGGAAGAGGACGGCGACCCGAGGCTCCTCGGCCTCGGTCCTGGCCTCCTCGCTGTGCACAAGGGAGAGGAAAATGGTGTGAGGGGGAGAGGCAGAGGCGGTGGTGCGGTGCGGAGAAGTGCAGGGCACGGGCGGCTTTTATAGCGGCCGGGCGGCGCACGGTGGGCGCGGTGCAGGGGCGCCCGTGGCCGTGCGGTGCCGCCGTAGGCCGGTGGAGGGGCGCGGCTACGCTGCGGGGCTCTCAGGGGACCAGGCGGGCAAGGTGGAGCGGCGTGGCGTGCTCGGGTGCGTGCGGGGCGAGGCGGGCCGGCCGCGAGCGCGCTCGGGCGGTGCACGACGTGCACGGCATGGCTCGGGCGCGGCGCGGTCGGGGCGTGCTGGAGCGAGCTGCTGCCGCGCGAGGGAGCCAGAAGGCGAGGGAGAGCGAGGGGGCACGGAGCGGCCAGCACGGCGCGGCGTCTGCGCGGCCACTGTGCCGACAATGGCGACGTGCGCGCCGGCGGCTGTCCCCTGGCGTCCAACGGTGCTCCCGGCCGATTTTTCTCACGTTCTCGAGCGCTTTGCGATCGTGGTGAGGAGAGGAGTGCAGTGGGGGCTCTAATTCGACAAGCTAAACACTCCATTGCTCGATTTGATCCGAGGTTTGGGTTCGGTTTGGGATGAACAGGAGGTGATCACCAGGTGTTTGATGAATTTCCCGAATCAAAACAGTAGCATTTTTCTATTTTAATTCTCCTATTTCTCTTTATTCTTTTGAGTCCAAATTTAAGATCTAGGCTAAGTATATTATTAGTAAGTGTTACAAAGTCTTTTTGAAATATTTTGAAATATTTCAATCATGAATTTCTAATTTGAATTTGAAGTTTTGAATTTGAATTTTTGAAAGGGAATAGTTTGTAAAAATTAACTAGGAGTGTTTATAATATTTCTCCATTGGTTTTGGTGTAAAAATAAATTATGCTTCTTAATTTTGGAAAAATAATGTGACATGTGTCACATGGTGTTTTGTTTTTAGGATTTGTTTTATTTGTTTTTCTTGTCTTTCAATTTTTCAAATAGAGCTAGAATTCAACAATATTGCAAACAATGTAACAAGCACACTCAAGAATTAAACATACACACATTTTTATAAGAAAAGTTTTTGTTGGCCCACATTTTTGCATTAATAATTATATTAACATTCTGGGATGTTACAGACTTCCCCCCTTAAAATAAATCTCGTCCCGAGATTTGCTAGGCCTGGGTACTAAAGAGGTTGGGAAACTCGCTCCTAAGATAGTCTTCACGTTCCCAAGTTGCTTCATCTTCAGAGTGGTTAGTCCACTGGACTTTGTAGAACTTGATTGCTCGCCTGCGGGTGAGACGAACATCTTCGTCGAGAATCTTGAGGGGCGTCTCACGATAAGTCAGATCTTGATTCAGGTCGACGGACTGGTGATCGATGTTTTTGAAAACATCAGGCTGGTCAGGAACTTCAAGACACTTCCGGAGCAAGGAAATGTGGAAAACATCATGGTAATCTTCTAACTCTTGGGGCAACTCCAGTTGATAAGACACTTCTCCTCGACGGGCAAGAATCTTGAAGGGTCCAATATATCTTGGCGCTAATTTTCCTTTGATATGGAAACGCTGCATTCCTTTAAGGGGTGTCACTCGGAGATAGACATAATCTCCGATATTGAAGGTGACATCACGACGCTTGGGATCAGCGTAACTCTTCTGACGGGATTGGGCGGTCTTGAGTCGCTCTCGGATAAGCTGTACTTGCTCTTCAGCTTCGCGGAGGGTATCTGGTCCAAACAGTTTGCCTTCTCCGGTATCGGACCAATTCAGGGGTGTACGACACTTCTTGCCGTAAAGGGCTTCAAAGGGGGCCATTTGCAGACTAGACTGGTAACTGTTGTTGTAGGAGAATTCTGCAAATGGAAGACAATCTTCCCATTTGGATCCATAGGCTAGGACACATGCGCGAAGCATGTCCTCTAATATCTGGTTCACTCGTTCAGTTTGGCCATCGGTCTGGGGGTGATAAGCTGTGCTAAATGCCAACTTGGTTCCGAGGGCTTCATGCAGGGCTTTCCAGAACCTTGAGGTGAACTGGGTGCCTCTATCTGATACAATCCTCTTAGGCACACCATGCAGGCTTACTATTCTGGAAATATACAGGTCTGCTAACTGATTTCCCCTATAGGTGGTGTGGACGGGAATAAAATGGGCCACCTTGGTCAGCCTGTCAACGACGACCCATATTGAGTCATGGCCTCGGTTGGACCTTGGAAGTCCGGTGATAAAATCCATTCCAATCTCATCCCACTTCCACTCGGGAATCTTTAGGGGTTGAAGCAATCCAGCGGGTCGCTGATGTTCAGCCTTGACTCGCTGACAAATATCACACTTGGCTACGAAAGCACCAATCTCTCGCTTCATTCCATGCCACCAAAATCTTTCACGAAGGTCTTGGTACATCTTGGTTCCGCCGGGGTGGATTGAGTAAGGGGTCTCGTGGGCTTCCTTTAGGATTAACTCCTTGAGCTCTGAGGTATTGGGGACACAGATACGACCATTGAATCTCAACACTCCATCGGCATCCTCGGTAAAACCAGGCGCTTTACCGAGAGAAATCTTCTTCTTGATTCCTTCTATGCTCTCATGACCTTTCTGGGCCTCCTTGATCTGATCTATCAGAGTTGGAGCTAACTCTAAATGGGCGAGATAGCCGTGGCTAACAAGCTCTAGTCCAAAATCTTTGAACTCCTTAAACAGGGCTGGCTGCTCTGCTTGGATCATGGCATTCATGGTGCAGGGTTTGCGGCTAAGGGCATCGGCAACTACATTAGCCTTTCCAGGGTGATAATTGATGCCGATATCATAATCCTTGATTAATTCCATCCACCTTCTCTGTCGCAAATTTAATTCCCTCTGCGTGAAGATATACTTCAAGCTCTTATGATCCGTATAAATCTCGCAGCGATGTCCCGCCAAATAGGAGCGCCATGTCTTCAAAGCAAGAACAACAGCGGCTAACTCCAGGTCATGGGTTGGGTAGTTCTCTTCGTGCGGTCGCAACTGTCGAGACAGATACGACACCACCTTGCCTTCTTGCATCAGAACACAACCCAATCCTAGACGTGATGCATCGCAATACACGTCGAAACTCTTGGTGACGTCTGGCATAATCAGGACAGGGGTTGAGGTCAGTCTCTTCTTTAACTCCTGGAAACTCTCTTCACACTTCTGAGTCCATTCAAATTTCTTGTCCTTTTTCAGCAGTTGGGTAAGGGGTTTGGCTATACTGGAAAATCCCTCAATGAACTTGCGGTAGTATCCCGCTAGTCCGAGAAAACTTCGGATTTCAGTCACACTAGTTGGGGCTTTCCAGTCCACAATGGCTTGGATCTTCTCTGGGTCTACGGAAATTCCTCCCGCAGACACAACATGTCCGAGAAATGAGACTTCACTGAGCCAGAACTCACACTTGCTGAACTTGGCATTCAACTGATGTTCTCGGAGGGTTGCTAAAATTAGACGCAGGTGTTCAGCATGCTCTTCTTCCGTTTTGGAGTAAATAAGGATGTCATCAAGGAAAACTACCACGAACTTGTCAAGATACTCCATGAAGATCTTGTTCATGAGATTCATAAAATAGGCTGGGGCATTGGTCAGACCAAAGGACATTACGGTGTATTCAAATAAACCGTAACGGGTTGTGAAGGCAGTCTTGGGAATATCTGACTCTCGGATTCTTAACTGATGATACCCTGACCGAAGATCGATCTTGGAAAAGACTCGGGCTCCGTTCATTTGATCGAACAGATCCTCGATCTTTGGGAGAGGGTACTTGTTTTTGATGGTCACATCATTCAACCTGCGATAATCCACACACAGACGTGTGGTACCATCTCTCTTATCCACAAAAATAATGGGTGATCCCCAGGGTGAAGCACTTGGGCGAATAAGCCCTTTGCTGAGCATATCTGCTAACTGCTTCTTCAACTCAACCAGTTCTTCTGGATTCATCCGATAGGGCCTTTGGGATATGGGGGCTGTCCCGGGGATAAGTTCAATGATGAACTCAATATCCCGATCCGGTGGCATACCAGGTAATTCCTCAGGAAAGACATCTTTGAACAGGTGAACCACACGGATCTCATCTAGGGCTGGTCGAGCTATGCTCTCATGGCATCCTGGTTGGGGTCGACTGGTTTCTGACACATACTCCACTTCTACTCCTTTGTCGGTGGTGAGGGCTACAGCTCTTCTGGCACAGTCAATTCGACCATGGTACTTAGCTAACCAATTCATACCCAGTATGACATCTATTCCTTGGGTTCCTAGAATGATCAAGTCGACTAGGAACTTTTCCCCTTTGATCTCAAGGGAAACGTCCGGGCAAAATGACTTGGTATCTATGGTGGATTCTGGAATTTGGATGACCATGGGTCTGGGTAAGAGGCTTCCGACTAAACCTCCCTTAGCAACAAATTCTTGGGTAACAAAAGAATGAGTAGCACCAGAATCAAACAGAACAGTTGCAGGTACTGAGTTGACAAGGAACGTACCCATCACAACATCTGGTGCATCCATGGCCTCTTCAGCATTGATGTGGTGCAGGCGTCCCTTGGCAACAGCCACATTTCCGCGGGGTGCGGGGTTCTTGCCATTTCCATTGTGGCCTTGACCGTTGTTTGGCGCCTGTGCATCGGGGCGCGGACCATTCTTCTTAGGATTGGGGCATGCCTTGGAGTAGTGACCCTTGGTGCCACAATTGAAACAGACCACATTGGCATTGATGTTGGGGTGGCTAGAGTTCCCTCCGGGACGGGTGTTGTCATTGGGACGGCTGAACTTGCTTGGGTTGTATGGGGGCTTAGGGTAACTGGGGTGCGAAGTTGGTGGTGGTCTATATGCTGGCTTGGAGTTTGGTGGGTGGGTGCGAGGTTTCTGACTGCTCGAACTTTCCTGGGCAATCATCCTCCTCTTACGACCCTCAAACATGGATTTGCGCTTGGTCTCCAACTGTATGGCCTTGTCCACAAGTGATTCCAAATCAGCAAAGTCATGGATAACCAAGGCGCATTGCAGTTCATCATGAAGTCCGTTCATGAAACGCTCCATCTTTCTCCCCTTGGTGTCGACATCATCAGGAGCATACCGAGACAAGTCAGTGAACTCATCGAGGTATCCGACCACATCCTTACTTCCCTGCCGCAACCTGCGGAATTCATCCTTCTTCCGCTCAATGAGTCCGCGGGGAATGTGCTTCTTGCGGAACTTCTCCTGGAAATCATCCCAGCTGATAGCATAACCAGCTTGCTGTAGAGCCTTGGTAGCTTCCCACCAAGACCGTGCTGGTCCTGCCAGATAGTGGGTCGCATACAGCACCTTCTCAGGTTCTCCCACGGCTGCAACTATCAGGTTGTTGTTAATGGTGCGAAGCCAGTCATCGGCCTCAAGTGGGTGAAGTCCCTTGGAAAAGGTGGGTGGGTTGGTCCTCTGGAAGTTGCTCAAAGTGGACCGCTGATTTCCTTCACCATTGCTATTGCCATTGCCATTGTTGTGGTGGTTGTTGTTGTTGTTGTTGTTGTTGTTGTGAGCGGCAGCTATCTGTTGCAGGGCAGCGATATGAGCTTGACGCTCAGTCCGGGCAGCTTGACGTTCCTCCATGATGAGCGCCAGAAGTTGGGCGGTGGTTGGGTCCGGTGGGGGTGGTGGTGCTCCTCCATCCATGTTGGTGCGACGAGTCTCCACCATCCTGAAGTACACCGGGAATAAGGGCAAGCAGAAGGGGTTCCGACCAAGGAAGATGGGTTTTTACGTAGAGGTTGATTTACTACGGATTATAGGAAAAACGTTTAACACATGTCAACAAGACTAGCACACATTTTCATAGCACAACCATTACATCAAGAGTTCATCTAAACCTAGCTTACAACATTCTCCCTAACTAATGTACATACAGAGAGTTCCAAAAGAACCACAACTTTGACTCTACTAGCGATAGGGGGGGGGGGGGGGGGGGTCGACCTAATCCTGCGGTAGAACCCAAGTAACTAGCCTACTGAGGTGGAACCTCAGGCTCTGCCATGTCAGCATCGGACTGGTAGGGTGGCTCCTCTGGATCCTCCTCCTCATCATCCTCATCCTCATCATCCTCATCATCATCGTCCATCTCCTCCAGAAAGTCATCATCGTCACTGAGGAAAGCGTTGTTCTCCTTGCGGAGATCCTCGCCCTCCTCCTCCATCTCGTCAGTACGGAGCTCCAAATCCTCTATCAGCTCATCCTGCTCAGCAACCTTCTTGCGGAGCTTCGCTATGGTCTTCCTCATCTGGGTTCCCTTCTTCAGAAGAGCGGTCTTCTCAGTCTTCAGCTGTGCCTCGCTCTCGCGACTCTCCTTGAGCGAGAGACGCTCAAAGTGAGACCGAAGCCTAGCGCACCTCAGATCCTCCTGGGTGCGAAAGAGCATAATCTCCATGTCCAGAATATACTCTCCGAATGTCGGGTGCAGAGGGGACCGAATTGGGCGTCCATCAATGGTGCGCCTCCCGTAGAACTGGAAACGAGAGTTTACCAGCTCCGCCTTGTGCTCCTCACAAAGCCGGGATAGCATCCTCTGCATGGATCGACACAGTCCATCGTCCCAGTGGACGTCCATGAGGGTGAAAGAGAGTGCCCTGGATCCGGGGGACTTGATGTTCCCGCGAACAGACCCCTCGATCAACCAGGACAGGTTCCCGCTACCGGGAGCGTCCACCTGGGCTCCTCTGAACTCAGGAGTGGGACGACCTAACAGCTTGGTCAACTCGAACAAGTCCTTCTCGAACATCAACTTGCCATCCTTCTCCAGCTGAACGAACTCGGTGAAATGGATCGCCATCTATAATTTTTTTTTAGTCAAAATTTTTTAAGTTAGTGAGATGGCAAGTATATCAAAATTTTAATAGAAGGGAAAATATGTGAGCAGATTTTTAAGTTTATTAAAATGAAGTGTGACAAGTTTTTATGAATATGAGAGAAAACTTAGTAGTTGGTAAGAAGAGAATTTTGCACAAATGAGAGGGTAAGAGATAAGCCATTTTCTTAAACTAAGTTCTTACTTTGTTTTTCTTTGAACTCAACTTTTGCAATCACTACCTAACGACCATGCTAATCTAAGGCTCCTAAAGTCGAGATGGCTCTGATACCAATTCTGTGGGGACCCCGGACTAACTGTCCGAAATACCCGATTATGCTTAACACAACGATCCCGTGATCAGTCTGTCGTTGCACATAATCCGAATTGAATACCAAAGTTTACATCCATTACAATACCGAATTTAAAGTCTTACATAAAATGGTCATCTAGACCAAGTCTTACATAGGTGCCTTCAAGGGCCAAACCAAAACAATCAACATAAGCAGCGGAACTTAAACGTAGCAGCCATCCAACAGCTAACGCAGACCCGACAGGCAGTCGACTTTGAGAAGATCCTTAGTTGGCATAGATGTCGCCATACTCCTCCTGGGTGTAGTACTCCTCCATGTCTGGCTACGACAATAGCCAGAAGCAAACTAGTATGAGTACATTTGAATGTACTCGCAAACTACTCCAACATGAGTGCTCTAGTTCCATTTTTAATTTCTCACTTTTATTCATTTAAAACATCTCTGTATCTTTGTTGAAGAAGATAAGAAGAATATGACTACTAGATATCTCAATTTTATTAGTGTTATTCCAAAACCCCTCCTTTTCCAACCATAAACCATTATGGTAACATCTTTCCAACTACCTCATACCGATCCGTTGGTATAGGTGTGTGGAACACTCTCCATTTCCTTCCTCTTTTTAAACTCAACTCTTTTCCAAAAACTTTGCACATGGTCTAAGTAGGGTCTTCAACTGTCCATATCCGAGGACTCGGCTATTCGAATAGTTTCATTACCCTCTGCAGAGGTAGCACGCTTTTCCCACACTCATTCGATAACTCATCGTGTCAGCCACGCTTCGCCATACCCGTGGTATGCGAGGTTGAGTCACCGACCCTAGTCTTTCCTTTGCTCATGCTAGTATAGGATCCTGCCCCTATGAACCATTCCATCTACACCTAGTCTAGTTTCCCGTCGGAAACCCTAAGTGTGAGGACTCATAGGTTTTATCTGGCGGTGTATACGGACATCCTTCTATCCTCCTCCTTATCTACTCATAGATTTTTGAGCGAGGACCCAGGTCAGGGTTAGGTCACCAAACCACTCCCTCATGCATAACAGAGTCATCTCTGTTGATGCAGTGTCCCATACTAATAAGAGCAAACTATCTGACTAAGCCCTTTCCCATATGTGGGTAAATGTGGTCGCACAGAGTATCGGTTGCTTGACTGAGTACTATGACACAATGTGCTTTTCTAAAACCACCTTTCTCCATTTTCTTATCTCAACACACCATCTTGGTGCTATATATATCCACACAAGTTTTCAAAGGAGTTTTGAATAAACAACATTGTTTTTCCATCCTATAGTTTTAATATATACTTCTACATATAGTGGCAAAATAATCTCTATATACTTTTAAAAAGGGTTTTTGTAAACCTTTGCTCTTAAAATGATTTGTAAATCTAGATGCATAAGTTGGGTGCAAGCTCAGAGAGTAGCTTGCCTTGCTCGGCAAAGTGATCTTGGTCTTGGTCTTCGGGTTCAGCAAATCCTTCCTCCTCGATATATCCGGCAACGTTCTCTTCTAATACACAAGCAATCCAATACAAACAATCACTAGCCTATTCAATCAATCATCATAGCAATACACTCTTAGAGGTTCTAATTTACCATTTCACACACCAAACAATATCATGTGGTTTCAATTTAAGTGAATTAAACATTATTCCATTGTATTTTAATTAGGGCAGAAACTTGTTGCACATGTTTAATTGCATAGTTTGAGTTCTGTTTGTCACAAAAATACAAACTAAAATTCTACAGAAAGCTAATGATGTGTAGAAGATGACACAATTGGGTTTGGGTCATTTGGAGTTACAAAACTCCCTACACATTGTTTTGAATCCAGAAGCCAATTAATATGGTTTTGGCTATTATTTAAATTATATTAATCTAAAAATTAAATCCTTTTAGGATTGACTAACCATGGTTAAGGGTGATCTAATAAAATTAGTTTCAACTAATTTGGATTATCAGAGTATCAGAAACAAACAAGTTTAGAATTTAAACATGCTACTGTATTTTGAATATGGTATTTTTATTATATATCCAAATGGGGTGAAACTAGTTTAGTTGGATAGATAATTTCATAAGCTTTCCAGAACAGTTGGATTTGCTAAATTTGGAGTTGTAAATCTAAAGTTATGGAATTTCTAAAATTGGGTTCATTACTGGTTTTTAAATGAAATTTAAATTCGAATTAAAATCCAGAGTGGATAATGTTGAAAAATCTGACAGAGAGGACCCACTGGTCAGCGACTCAGCGAGCGCGCGCGCTGTTTATTTAAACCAGACGTGTGGGACCCGCATGTCAGGGTTTTAATAATTAAAACGAATCGGTACGCGACCGCACGATCCTAATCTAACGGCTCACGATGCCCGCGTCTCCGGCGACCTAAATCGGGCGGCGCCGCGGCTCCGGCGACGGCGTCGAGGACGGTGCGCTCACCTCGGGGGCTCGGGAGGGCGTGCGGCAGGTGCAGGACGACGGCGGCGAGGTGGGGAAGCTCCTGGGCGCAAGGACGAGGCTCGGGGACTCCTCTAGCGGCGGCGGCGTCGGACTCCGGCGAGCGATTCCTGGCGACTCTGGGCACGGGGCAGAGGGAAAAAGGAGGCGGGTGAGTGCGGGCGCAAGGGGAAGAGAAGGGAGGCAGAGAGAAGGGAAGGGGAGGGCAGCACGGCCGTGCCATGGTCGTCGTCTACCTCGGGCACAGCGAGCTCGAGGAAGAGGACGGCGACCCGAGGCTCCTCGGCCTCGGTCCTGGCCTCCTCGCTGTGCACAAGGGAGAGGAAAATGGTGTGAGGGGGAGAGGCAGAGGCGGTGGTGCGGTGCGGAGAAGTGCAGGGCACGGGCGGCTTTTATAGCGGCCGGGCGGCGCACGGTGGGCGCGGTGCAGGGGCGCCCGTGGCCGTGCGGGGCCGCCGTAGGCCGGTGGAGGGGCGCGGCTACGCTGCGGGGCTCTCAGGGGACTAGGCGGGCAAGGTGGAGCGGCGTGGCGTGCTCGGGTGCGTGCGGGGCGAGGCGGGCCGGCCGCGAGCGCGCTCGGGCGGTGCACGACGTGCACGGCATGGCTCGGGCGCGGCGCGGTCGGGGCGTGCTGGAGCGAGCTGCTGCCGCGCGAGGGAGCCAGAAGGCGAGGGAGAGCGAGGGGGCACGGAGCGGCCAGCACGGCGCGGCGTCTGCGCAGCCACTGTGCCGACAATGGCGACGTGCGCGCCGGCGGCTGTCCCCTGGCGTCCAACGGTGCTCCCGGCCGATTTTTCTCACGTTCTCGAGCGCTCTGCGATCGTGGTGAGGAGAGGAGTGCAGTGGGGGCTCTAATTCGACAAGCTAAACACTCCATTGCTCGATTTGATCCGAGGTTTGGGTTCGGTTTGGGATGAACAGGAGGTGATCACAAGGTGTTTGATGAATTTCCCGAATCAAAACAGTAGCATTTTTCTATTTTAATTCTCCTATTTCTCTTTATTCTTTTGAGTCCAAATTTAAGATCTAGGCTAAGTATATTATTAGTAAGTGTTACGAAGTCTTTTTGAAATATTTTGAAATATTTCAATCATGAATTTCTAATTTGAATTTGAAGTTTTGAATTTGAATTTTTGAAAGGGAATAGTTTGTAAAAATTAACTAGGAGTGTTTATAATATTTCTCCATTGGTTTTGGTGTAAAAATAAATTATGCTTCTTAATTTTGGAAAAATAATTTGACATGTGTCACATGGTGTTTTGTTTTTAGGATTTGTTTTATTTGTTTTTCTTGTCTTACAATTTTTCAAATAGAGCTAGAATTCAACAATATTGCAAACAATGTAACAAGCACACTCAAGAATTAAACATACACACATTTTTATAAGAAAAGTTTTTGTTGGCCCACATTTTTGCATTAATAATTATATTAACATTCTGGGATGTTACAGGAAGCCTCTCCGCCCGATTTGTCGCTTTCGGCTCTGGCCGAATGCACCTGAGATCCAACTCCCGCGTTCTTCTTCTTGAAAGCCTTATTCTGCCGATTCGCGTGTATGACTAACTCATTGACCCGCTCTTGTTGCTTACGGAGAGCTTCTCCGGATAGCCCGGCCAACTCAGCCATAGCCGCCTCTGCAACCCTAAGAGTTTTGGCAGGTGAGCTGTACACCGGCTTTTCTGCCGAGATCATACTATCCGTCCCGCTATGGCTAGGCGCCGTGCTACCTGCCAACTCATCATTCACCATTCTGCCCTTTTTGCGTAGGTCAGCAATGCGCTTGTCACGAGAGCCCATCTTGGGGAAGCCGTGAGCTGCATTGTACTCCCGGAGACTGGCACTAAGCTCACGCCGGATCTAGGCGATCTCTTGCGCTTCTGCGAGCAGCAACTTGCGCTGCTCGTCCAAATCTGCCGAGGTGACTTGGGTATCCACATCCACTGTCACCGGGACAGCCAGCTTGGCTACCAGACCCGAGAGGGGATCCCGGCGGCGACGATGGTGGGATGGCTGAAGATCACCGTCTCGGGCAGCACCTCTCTCCTGCGTAGGTTTTGCTAACCGAACCCGGTGAGTGCCGGCATCGCCATCGGGGGCATCCTGGAACACCTCCTCGGTCGTCCCGACCATCATGACCGCGAAGCAGCCCGCGGGGCGATCGACACGCGGACCCCGGGCGGTGCGGAGCATGGGGGGATCTTCAACCGCCAGGACAACGGCCGGGTAGCTGCAGATGGCCTCGGTGGCGACGTAGGTGGTGAAGACGCCGAAGTCGATGAGGCATCCATTAGCCGGGAAGGGCTTGTTCCGGAAGCAACCGGCATTGTCGCTGACGAAATCCATCTCGCCCAGCCTGACAACCAGGCCGGAGAGAACTCTAAGGTCGGAGTGAACGGAGGAACCCGTCCGGATGTGTACACCAGCCAGCGCCTCTGTCTGCCCCACGGTGGGCGCCAACTGTCGTGGTGGTGTCACGGCAGATGCCATAGGATGGCTAAAGTGTGGGGCCGATGGACGCTGGTGGATCCGGGGAGGGCTAGCGAACTAAAGAGCTCCCACGGAGGAGGATGCCAGATTGACCGGGATCTCCGAAGAACAACAAACACAACCAAAGAGGGCAAGAGAAGATCTAGCAAATACAAACAACTGCACGAAGGCAGAGAACACACACACACGATGTACCCAGGTTCGGGGCCCTCGTGGGGAGGTAACACCCCTACTCATGCCTTTCCTCTCAATATAAGTATGGAATAAGATCTAACTCATGCTCTTGGAGCTCTTGCGGTAATGAACACGAGGAACAAGATGAACTAGAGAGAGGGAGGAGTAAATGCCCTAGGAGTAAATGAGACTATCGTTTTGGCCTCCAAGTTGGTCTCCCTTCACTTGAGCATTTATGTCGCCTTTTATAGAGTTCCGTCCGGGAGGGCCGGAAACCCTAATCCGGGATGGCCCCACCAGACAGGCCTAACGGTTATGTCGACACCGGCTAGTGCGACCTAGCCGCCTACCTATCTGGCATAGCCCTGCCGTCATCATTCCGGCAAGGACAGCAGGCGCCGTCCTGGAACGTCATTGTCCCTCTGTCAGAGACAAGACATGTCTTTGCCCATCCCGAGTAGCCTTTTCCGGATTGCCAGGCTAGGCATGTCCAATCTTGTCGTACCGTTATCGTACCGGCTGACATGCTTCCGTGTCAGGCGGGAGGTGACCATGCTTCCGTGTCAGGGGGGATGGTACTTCCCCCCGTGCCAGGCGGGAAAGCCTGCTCCGGACCGTTGACGACTTACCGGCATCTCCCATGCCGGCTACCTCCTTGCTCCATTCTGTAAGTCTTTCCTGCACACACTGGACAACTTGCTAGGACCGAGATCTATATGTCGGTTAGCCTGTATCCGGGGAGCAAGCTTGTACCTTCCTCACCTACCCGGGGAGTCTATCCGGTTCACCCGGGATCTCCTCCACCGGGGAGTGTACCCGGAGCTCCCGAGATCCTTCCCGGATGTAGCTGAGTAACACTTAGGAGGAGCAACTCTAGGCCTAGCCTCCCGAAGATGTCTTGGGCTGCTACCAAAGACATCTTCGAGAAGCTAGTTGTTAGAGCAACCATCCGCTGAGACTTATGCCACTCTGAAGGCCTGGGGGAGGCTATTTATAGATTCCAGGGGTGACCCTTGCGACCCCCAAGAGACACCTTGGGCTTAACCAGCTATGAAAGGTCAAGTTGCCCCTTCAGTATCCTAAAGGGCAGCACTTGCACTCTCCAAAGGTCAAACACTATTGTCATACTGCTGATTTGCACCGGGATCTGCCCTACCCGGGGGGCAGCCCCACGACACCACTTGAGGGGTCGCTCACGGATGCCCCTTCAGGCTCGCGGGGGAGTTCTTCCCTGCAGGTATTAGAGCGGCGAACCCAAACGCTGGAACACGGATCAAGGGATCGTGCGCGCTTATAGGTCCCCTCAGGCGTTCCTTGCGAGGAGAGTAAGTACCAAGGTCCTCTGTAGAGATGGCGTGTTTGTGGGGTATTGCCCTCCAGCCAGAGCTCGGACTCTTGGATTTTGCAGTGCTGCTGGTGTGTCATTTGAGGCACTGGCACCGTACTCAGCCCCTGCTCGCGAGGTACACATGTGGAGAGATATAAGCGCACACTTCAACAATAGTAATGCGTAAATAAAAACCCCCCAAAAACGTTTTTTTAAGCGGCACCGTAGTGCTAAGTTCACTTAGGAACGAGATTGAGTCATTATGCTTGGGGTTGCCAAGTTAATGCTCTGACCATGTCGAGGCATGGGGACCACCTGTTGGTGGCAGAGACTCTCAACGGCCTCAGGTGGCTCGTTTTTATGGAGAGCTTGGAGGGTTTACCCTCGAGTGAAGACTTTGGGGCTTTGGAGGTTTAAGCCGTTGGCGTTTTAACCTCTAGAGACAGGAATGCTTAGAGGTTGAGTCGTAAGCTGCCTCTTCCGCTAGGAGTCTCGACGTGACAATGATCACGTGCGTGGCAATGACCACGGTTGCGTTTGTTCCCTTAGGAGACAAATCATGTGTTTGAGGTTTAAGCCTTTTGGCGTTTTAACCTCTAGAGACGACATTGCTTGGAGGTTGAGCCGTAAGCTGCCTCTTCCGCTTGTCTTCTCGACGTGACAATGATCACGGGTGTGGCAATGACCACTTTGGCATTTGTTCCTTTAGGAGACAAAGCTATGTTTTTGGAGGTTTAAGCCTTTCGGCGTTTTAACCTCTTGAGACAAAAAATGCTTAGAGGTTGAGCCGTAGGCTGCCTCGTCCGCTTGACGTCTCGACGTGACAATGATCACGTGCGTGACAATATCACTTTTTTAACTTGTTCCTTGCGGATACAAAAGTTTGCGAGGTTTAAGCCTTGAGCTTTTAACCTTGAGGGACAAAAAGGTGCTTGGAGGTTGAGCCGTGGGCTGCCTCTTTCGCTAAATGCCCTGACATGATAATGATCACGGGTAGAACTTGCGCAGATGCAAGATGTTCCATGGGTTCTTGATGGGGACGCCGTCTTCTGTCTCGAGGCGAGCCGCGCCAGGCCTGGCGATGTGGATGACCCTGTAGGGACCTTCCCACATCGGGGACAACTTGTGGAGGCCTTCCCTGGAGAGGATTCGCCTGAGGACGAGATCGCCTGCCTCCAGGGTGCGCGAGCACACATTGCGGCTGTGGTAGCGCCTCAGAGACTGCTGGTACTTGGCCGCCCGTAGGTCGGCGCGGCGTCTTAGCCCTTCAAGGAGCAGCAGGTCGTCGTTGTGGAGGTCCTCTTGCTGGTCCTCATTAAAGGCAAGGACACGTGGGGATCCATGCTTTATCTCTGCGGGGAGGACTGCTTTGGCTCCATAGATGAGTGCGAACGGCGTTTCCGCGTTGGGTTTGGGTGGCGTGGTACGGATGGACCAGAGCACCGAGGGTAGCTCATTGATCCAGCCCTTGCCGTGGCCCTTGAGGACATCGAAGGTCCTGTTCTTTAAGCCTTCGAGGACCTCTGCGTTTGCACGCTCGGCTTGTCTGTTGCTTTGCGGATGGGCGACTGAGGCGAAGCAGAGCTTGATGCCCATTTTCTGGCAGTAGGCTCTAAAGATGCCGCTTGTGAATTGTGAGCCATTGTCGGTGATGATGCGGTTAGGAACTCCGAAGCGGTAGACCAGGCCTCTGATGAATTTCACCGCCGCGCCTGTTGTGATTGTGCGCGTCGCCTCCACTTCAGGCCATTTTGTGAACTGGTCAATGGCCACGAAGAGGTAGCGATATCCACCTTGCGCCGCTGGGAAATGTCCCAGGATGTGCAGCCCCCAGACCGCAAACGGCCACGAGAGCGGAATGGTTTGTAGCCCCAGCGCTGGTTGGTGGATTTGCTTGGCGTGGAATTGGCAGGCTTCACAAGCTTGAATGATGTCCGTTGCATCTTGAAGCGCTTGAGGCCAGTAGAAGCCGCTCCTGAAGACTTTTCCTGCGAGGGTGCGGGCGCACGAATGGTGGCCGCATTCCCCGCTGTGGATGTCCTTTAATCAGCAGTTTTCCTTCTTCAGGAGGGACGCACTTGAGCGCGATGCCGTTTGGGCGCTTGCGGTAGAGACTTCCTTCGAGGATTTGATACGATTTTGCTTGGCGGGCAATTCGCTCCGCTTCAACATCTTCCTCGGGAAGGATCCTTTTGTGGAGGTAGTCTTTGATCTCGTCGATCCATCCTGCCTTTTGGTGCACCGCTGTGAGCAACAGACGCTCCCCTGTGGGGGGCCCGCAGCCAGGAGCTCCGCTTGCAGGTGGTCGCGGGAGCGCTTCGTCTGTGTTTGTAGGCAGGGCCTCTAGGGGCTGCTTTATGGATGCCTTGACGAGCATTTCTTCAAAGACACCTGGCAGCTGGGCTTGCCTCTTTGATGCGCGCTTGGCGATGTCATCAGCCTCTTGGTTTCCTTTCTTGGGATATGCATGAGCTCCATTCCCCTGAAGTTCTTCTCCAGCCTACGGACCTCTTCAAGGTATGCGGCCATGTGGTCGTCCTTGTAGCTTTTATTGGAGAAGTTGACGAGCAGCTGGGAGTCGCCCTTGATGAGTATATGCTTGACGCCTAGGGCGATTGCGGCTCGTAGGCCAGCAAGCAGCCCTTCATACTCGGCTATGTTGTTGGATATCTTGTCGATTCCCAAGCACAGCTGGACTGCGTAATACAACTTGTCACCTTTGGGTGAGGTCAGGACTACACCTGCCCCACCGTGGCGACAAGCGAAAGCTCCGTCGAACTTCATGGTCCAGTAGCTGGGCATTGCGGCTCTAGAGGACTCGTGCTCTTCTTCCCAGGGCTCTTCAGGGGTTGGATCAGTCCATTCGGCGACGAAGTCTGCCAGTGCTCTTCCTTTGATTACCCTTGTGGTATCGAAGCGCAAATTGAATGGCTGTAGCTCGATGTTCCATGCTGCGACACGACCTGTTGCGTTTGGGTTGCGCAGAATTTGCTCCAGGTGGAAAGAGGTTACCACCGTGATGGGGTGCCCCTGGAAGTAGTGTCGCAGCTTTCTTGAGGCGATGAGGAGTGCGAGGAGAAGCTTCTGCTGCATCGGGTACCGCTCGCGAGCATCACGTAGTACTGTGCTGACGAAGTAAACTGGATGCTTGACGAGAGTAGTTCCTGCTTCCTTGGCGTCTTTCGCCTGAGGTGGTCCAGCTTGACCCTCGATGGGGTTGGCTTCATGGGGCTTGTCCTGGGCCTCGAGGGTGTTGGCCTCGCGGGACTCGGCCTCGAGGGGCTTTGCCTCGAGGGACGTGGCCTCGAGGGACGTGGCCTCGAGTGACGTGGCCTCGAGGGACGTGGCCTCGAAGGACTTGGCCTTGAGGGACGTGGCCTCGAGGGACGTGGCCTCGAGGGACTTGGCCTCGCATCGCTCCTCCTGGGCCTCAAGTGTGTTAGCCTCTTGAGGCTCCTCAGTCCCTTCGGCATGAACCTCTTGCAGCGGTTGACTCGGGGCGGTCCCCTCTTGAGGCTTTGGGCTTGGCAGTGGCTTTGTGAGGACTGCCCTTTCGTCGAGCTCTTTATCAGGAGGATTTTCCTTTGGAGTGGTTGCACTCTTCTTGTGAAGTGCAGGCTCCTCTCTTTCCACCACAAGGACGGCACTGGCTGTTTGTGGAGTAGCAGACATGTACAGCTTCAGGTGCTCGCCAAGCCTTCGGGCGACCATTACAGGTGGGCTGGCCAAGTACTTCTTCAAGTCCTCAAATGCTTTTTCAGCTTCAGGAGTCCACTTGAAAGTGCCCGTTCTTTTCATGATCTTGAAAAACGGCAGGGCCCTTTCGCCGAACTTGGAGATGAATCGACCCAAGCTGGCCATGCAGCCTGCCAGGCGTTGCATGTCCTTGAGCCTCCGTGGAGGTTGCATGCCTTCTATGGCCTTGATTTCGTCTAGGTTCGCCTCTATGCCCCGATGAGACACGAGGAACCCCAGCAATTTGACTGAAGGTACTCCAAAGACGCATTTGGCGGGGTTGAGCTTCATGTTCACCTTGCGCAGGCTGGCGAAGGTTTCTTCAAGGTCTCCGAGAAGAGTATTTCCTTCTCGCGACTTCACGACGATGTCATCGACATATGCTTCAGCGTTTCGCCCCATTTGCCCGCCAAGGGCTATCCTCATTAACCTCTGGAAAGTGGCTCCGGCATTTTTTTAGGCCGAAGGGCATGCAGACGTAACAATACACACCGCATGGGGTGAGGAAAGCCGTCTTCTCCTCATCCTCTTTAGCCATCTTAATCTGGTGATAACCAGAGAAGGCATCGAGAAAACAGAGGAGGTCGCAGCCTGCCGTGGAGTCCATGGTCTGGTCGATTCTGGGCATGGGATAAGGGTCTTTGGGGCAGGCCTTGTTTACATCAATGTAGTCGATGCAGAGGCGGCCTCCGCCGGCGGGTTTTGGGACTACCACGCCGTTGGAGAGCCAAGTGGGGTGCGCGACTTCGCGGAAGACTTTTGCCGCTTTGAGCTTCTCGACCTCCTTGACGATGAATTCTTGCTTCTCTGGGGCTTGCTCTCTTGCTTTTTGCTTGACGGGGCGCGCGTTTGGGCACACGGCCAAGTGGTGCTCGATCACCTCCCTCGGTACACCAGACATATCTGACGGTGTCCATGCGAACATGTCAGAGTTTGCCTGGAGGAAGGCGACGAGCGCGCTTTCCTATTTGGGAGGCAGCGCGGCGCCAATGGTGACGCTAACCCCCGAGCCTTCAGCCCCCGAGCTCCCTGAGCTCAGAGAGATCTTCTTGGTAGCAGCTGCCTCCTGGGAGAACAACTGCTTCTTCTTCTTGGGCCTCTCGAGAGGCTCTTGGTCCTCGTCTGCGGGGAAGGCCATGGCGGCGGTCTTGTAGGCCGTCTGAACGGCGCGCGTAGCGTCCAGGACATGCCCACGTATGGTGATCGTGCCGGCTCTGCCGGGGATCTTGACCATGTTGTACGCATGGTGCGTGACGGCCATGAACTTCGCGAGCGCGGGGTAGCCTAGGATGGCGTTGTATGGCAGGCCGATGTGCGCAACATCGAAGTCGATGTGCTCGGTGTGGTAATTTTCCTCGCTCCCGAAGGTGACGGCAAGCCTGACCTGGCCTAGAGGCTCGATCGAGCCGCTGGTGACCCCCGTGAAGGGCCTCGAGGGCATAAGCCGCTCGTAGGGCACTTGAAGCGCTTCGAACGTATCTATGGAGATAACGTTCAGGCCTGCTCCGCCATCGATGAGCCTCTTGGAGACAGCCACGTTGTCGAGGGTGGGGGTGCAGACCAGCGGGAGGGTTCCAACAGTCTTGGTGGACTTGGGGTGGTCCTGAGCGTCGAAGGCGATGGTGTACTGCCACCACTTGAGGGGCCTGGAGGTTTCCGTGCTCGGGAGGGCGGCGTTGATCTCACGGGCGAATTGCTTGAACTGGTTGTTCGACTTCGGCGCCTGCGCCCCCCCGAGGATGCAGGCAATGGCGCCCCTCGGGGCTTGGTAGCCACAATCTTCCTCATCAGGGAGGTTGCCGTTCTTTTCTGCGATGTTGGCTCGATTTCCAGATGGTTTCTGGTAGCCGCCCTTGCGTCCTCTTCCGCGGTAGCCTCGGCCTCGACTGCGGCCGCCGCTGTCTTCTGGTTGCTTGCGCTCTTTGCTCAACCTTTTGAGGTCGTAGCAGGACTCCGTAGAGTGGCCGCGCCTGTTGTGGTAGATGCAGAAAGGGCGGTGATCATCTTTCCTCTCTCCAGCATCGGGGGAGTCCCTGCGGGTGCCTTTTGTGTCAGGCTCTGCAGCGAGAACTGCGGTGGCCTTGCGCTTGGGCTCCTCCTTCTTCTTCTGGCTCTTGGACCCCTCAGCATGATCGTCCCCTCTCGAGGACATTTTCCAGAAGAGGAGTCCCTCTTCAGCCTTGGCGCACTTGTCCGCCATGTCGAACAGCTTCACCACAGAGGTGAGCTTGTCGTGGATGCCCAGTTTCTCGAGCATCCTGCTGTTTGTGACGCCCTCATAGAAAGCGGCGATAACTTGAGTGTCGGGGATGTTCGGGATCTTGTTGCGCACTTGGCTGAAGCGCTGGATATACTTGCGGAGCGTTTCATCCTTACTCTGCACCACAGCACGCAGATCGTTGTGGGTGAGGGCGCGCTCGTACGTCCCCTTGAAGTTGGAGACGAACTGCTTGCAGAGCTCATCCCAGGAGTTCACAGAGTCCTCCGGGAGGTTCAGGAGCCACGACAACGCAGAGTCGCGTAGCGCGTGGGAGAACCAGTTGGCCATGACCTTGTCGTCTCCCCCCGCAGCTTGGATGGAGGTGGTGTAGAGCTGCAGGAACTCAACGGGGTTGCTGGAGCCGTCGTGCGATCATGCAATCGTGCGGCGAGGTCGCGTGCGAAGCAGCCCTTTGTGCCGCAGCCGGTGCAGGCCCCGGAGGTGGCGGAGGCACATTTGTTGCGACCGTGCCTGCGAGAGAGGGGTGCACGTTGGACCGCGACGGAGCGGTGCGCGTCGTGGCGATGCCGACGAGGTGGTTGAGGCGTTGGAGCCACTGCTCGTGGGCCTCAGCGGTGGGCTGGTAACGGAGCAGCTCCTGTGCCATCAGCAACGCGGTGTGGGACGCGGGTTCGGTCCTCCCCGGGACCGAGCCGCTCGGGCGCTGCGTCGGGTGCGACGACTGCGCGTCCTCCTGGTGCTCGGCGTCGTGCTCCGGCGCCTCCGCGTGAGGGACAAAAGGGACGTGCTCCTCGTGGCGGGGTCGGACCCGCCACGCGCAGGTGGGCGCGGCACCTGGGGGCGCGCGTGCTCCCGCGGGCGCACGTCGGTTGACTCGAGCGGTGCGGGTGGCACGCGTGTTCACCATGGGCGGAGACGAACTCGAAGGTTGTTGACGCGCCTCAAGCCCCTACCTGGGGCGCCAAATGTCGGGTTATGACTCCCAGGAATCGGGGGTAGTCACTTCCTGAAGTGTAGTTCGAAAGGGGATTGAACGCGGAGGTCTAAACCCTCAAGTGGCTCCGCGACGTTCCTCGCCGGACCCGAAGAAGACGCACACCCGACCAAGGAAGACACTGTCCTTTACCCAGGTTCACGGCCCTCGTGAGGAGGTAAGACCGCTACTCCTGCCTGTCTGTATTATATGTGGAAGGTTACAGTACAATTGAGCTTGCCGGAAGCCCCCTTGAGGCAGTTCTTGCCTGGGGAGGGAAGCGATGATCTTCTTCCTCCTCCAGTCAGAGGCTAACCTAACCAGAGCTGCTAGGGTTTACAAGGGTGTTTTGCACGCAAAGTGCCGACCCTTGCTACGATGGAGGTCTTCTCTCTTTTATAGGCGCCTCGGGCCTTCTCCTTCGGCTTGGCCTTCAAGGTGGCTCCCACTTGCAAGTGGCGGGGCGGGGCACGAGTCCACCGTGCTCCATTCGTCCATGGACTCGGTCCATTGTTGATAATGGTGGCGCCGTGGCCGACAGGCTGCCGACCGCGCGGTACTATCCGCAGAGCGGGCAGTCTCTGAGGTGGAGCCCGCGATCACGATCTCCGTTGGAGGGTTGCGCCGTCCACCTGCTTTATCGTCAGAGTAGAAGGTCCTTGTAACATCCCGAATTTCTCAAAAATTTAAAACTTTGCATTCATGCATCATGCATCATAAAAGTATGGCATTGAAATCACATAAAGAGTAAATTGAATTTTAATTATAAGTTTAATTAAAGTTGTGGTCAATAAAGAGGTCTATTTGAGCTCCTTTTAAAAATATGTATTTTATTATTTTATTTATTTAGCAAAATGATATCAAAAAGTTATAAATTAAATTAGCTATTCAAAACATATTTTTATGATTTTTTCTGAAATGTTTTGATAAGTTTTAAAAATCAAATTGTTTGGAAAAGGGTTTAAACAGAAGAAAAAAAAATGTGTTCGGGCTAGCTGGGCCGAGCCCCTCTGCTATCTGCCGCGCGCGCACGAAGTAACGGCGCAGCAACCAGCCCACCTCCCTCCCTCTCTCACTGCCTGACGGGGCCCACTCGTCATCTTCATCGTCGTGAAGAACACGAACTCCACCGAAACCTAGATTGTTGCGGATCGAAATCCGTTGGGAAATCGCGAGTAAATAGTTCCCCTCCTCCCCCATATAAACCCCCTCTCCGCCGCCTCCTCCCGAACCCCAAAACCCTAAAAGATTGCCCCCGGGCTGCTCAGAAACCGTTCGCCGCCGTCCGCCGCCGTTCGCCGCCGTAAGCTTCTGATTCCGGTGGCTACAGACGACCTCGAGCCCCCCCCTCTCGTTATTTCTTTTTACTTTCTCTGTGCGCATCTCTGGGACACCTTTTAATCTCCTCGTTCGCAGCGGTTCGTCACCTCCGTCCGCACCGAAGAACACCGCCGCGGTCCTCATCTCCGGCGGAGTCTTGGGAGAAGAAGAGGAAGCCCGAGGACCCCCAGCCGCGCCATCGCCTCCGTCTCGATCTCCTCTCCGTCGTGGTATGAGCCTCCCCCTCCCCTTAGCCGTAGAACGCCAAGGCGAGCGACGCCGGCCATGGCGCCGCCGCGGGCACGAGTTCGCCGGCGAACCGCGCCGCCCGTCCGTCCCCTTTTGATCCAGGCCGTCGGATCTAGATCCAATGGATCTAGATCGGATTGATCTGGAGCGTTCGTTTTAAAGTAGATCGGACGGTTCGCGTTCGCGATCCGCGCCGAACCGGTATCGGCCAATCGGAGAGCGCCGCGTGGCGTTTTTATTTTCTAATTCGGCTGAGAAATTGTTGTAAAAATAGAAAACAACACAAACTTACAAAATCCATAACTTTTGATCTGTTCATCCAAATTTGATGAATTTTATATCCACGTGAAGCTCTGCTCGTGTAGTTTAGTATGGTTTCATTAGTTTATCCTTTTAGTGTATATTAAATTGCGGAATTTAATTGTTTAGCTTTCGGATAATTAAATCTATAATTTAATTAATAAAATTTCTTTCCAAATAAATCCAATTGATTTAGAGATTTATTAATGCCCTCTGTCCAGAGAGTGCAACCTGAGATTTATTTGAAACTTCTCATAATATAATTAAGGAAATTGGTTTTAGAACTTAAAACTACTATTATGCTCAATATTTTAAATGATTAAATAAAATAGTAAAATATGGATCATTGTATTTCATGCATGAATAACAGAGAAATTAAAATAGTAATTATTTGGTCTTGTTAAGTTCATTGCATATTAAGCATGCATACATATTTTGTCTTGATATTTTAAGTGTTATGCTTGTGTGTTTATTTAGTTGTATTGTTTGTCTCTAGATTGTGAAGAGGAGGAAGACCCTTGTGATTGTTATTCTTGCTGTGCGTGTTCCTCTTGCTACCAAGGCAAGTGACATTCATAATATATCCTATGTTTTCTATATGCATTATTAGTAAATTTTGAGTAGTATGCATGATAGGGAAATTTTGAACTATCTTATAATGCTAAGTTAGTTTACACTTTGAAAATATCCTAGTAGTGTGTAGACATCCCTCTCCATGCAGCCACCAAAAGTTTTATTAGATGCTTAGCTATGCTATAAAAGTGTTTACTTATCATGTTATAGAAATATTGCTAAGTGTTAAAACTTTGAATGCACACCTGGGTGGAATTGGTTGCTTGGTTTATGTTGAGTGGCTTTTGGGACCATGCTTGTGGTTGTCCTTGCCTAGGATGAATCTCTATTCTACTTAGGGCCATGAGTATGGTGGTTGTCACCCAGAAGTGCACTTGTGGACGGCCACCCAGGAACAAAGAGATTTCTAAGTCCCTCCAAGTTTAGAAGCTTCCCGTGCAGCCTTCTGACAATGGGCTCTGTCTAGAACTACTAAGTTTTGAGAGTGCAACCTGTCAGCTTGACAAGCAGATGTAGAGTTGATAGGTCGAACGGGTCTTGCTAGTATGGTTGTATTCTTCTTCTGAAAGTCCTTGTCTCAATTCTCTCCTTTCCTTAATGCACTCCGCGTGTATAGGATGTCTGGGTTAATTGAGTCTTAAGGTGAAAGTGCACAACCTCTGCAGAGTCGACAAACTGAGTACTCAGCCGTGTCCCCGGTGATGGACTACTTCGAGCAACTGGACAAGGATGGACGGAAGAATCTCATCATAGTTTTCATAAAGTAAAATTTGACTAAGGAAAGAATTGTTGGTGCACTTGGGCTTCATCCCTTGGTGCCAAGTCTTTGGGAAACAAAAGTGTTTTACAAAAGATAGGAGAAAACTGGCTTTCTGCAAAATAGCCTACAAACTCCACCAAGCCAAATATGCATATAGAATTAGACTTGTCATAATTTATCCACCATAGTCACTTGCCAATACTTCATTGTATTGACCTCCTACGGGGGCTGCATATTCAAATGTGCAGGTAATTCTGATGAGGAGTAAGTTTGGACTCGATTCTACACCCAACATGTCTGCTTGTGGCGTATGCTAGAAGAGGAGGCCCATTGCTTTTATTTTCGTTGTGAACTCTGAATATTTTAGCTAGTCTTCATGACTATGCACTTTGTAATAAAGCTATACTTGGCTATTTTTGGATCTCGTTGTAGTATTTTGATACTTATGCAATGATACTATATATTTTGTACTGTGGTGCTGGCAGTGATCCAGGGACTAGCACATAACACAGGTGTTCCATCTTTATTTAAAAGATGGGGCGCTACAAAATGGTATCAGAGCAAAAGTGTTGCCTGTAGGTTCGAGCCCTTAGGTTTGGTTAAGCCTCTTTTTGATCATAGTATTAGAATCTTTGAAGTATGTTGGATCCTAGCGGCATAGTGGGATGAAGCGGCCCGGGACTAACCTTACATGTCTGCGTACATGAGACCTGTTCCACAATTATAAGTGGCTGGCCGGGTGTCTGTCTCTCTCACTATAGTGAATGTCCGACTTACAAAGAGTTGATAATAGTGTTGATCACCTGTTAGAAAAGAACTCCTTTTTCTCTAAGTACTTAAGTACACCACAATTAGTATATCTTACCTTTGTCTTGTTTTAATAAACTCTACCTTTATCACTTAAGGATGTCGTTCTTCATGTATCAAACCGCGGAGGATTTCAAGGACATGCGCTTTGGAAGATATCTTCTAGAGTTGGTAGAACTGTTGGCACTTCCAATACCCATCATCAAGGCAAGCCAACTGAAGCACTTCAACAAAGAAGACTTATGGGGAATTCGCCTTTACCAACAAGGGCGCCAGACTGAACCCAAGACCGAAGACATTCAGTACGAGTCGATTAGTGACTCCTTGGAGAAAGGGCTGAATCTCGTCACGCAGGAGCTAATAGGACGTCTTTGCTTGCAGTTCCAGGAAGAGTTAAAAGACCACTACTTTTCTCACCTTGGCCAACGTGACAAACATGGGATTCCTTACCTTGTTAGCGAGGAAGATAAAAACAAACCAGAACCTTTGTACCCATATCTCCAAGACTTAGAACTTCACCTCTGGCAACTCGAAGAGGATAGGCGCAACGAGCTGTGGAAGAATGATGAAATAATGGCACAAGTCAAGGAGACCCAAAAGAAGATCGAAGCCCAAGAAGAGGTGGCTAACACTCAAGAGGAGAAGTTCCGAGCTCAAGAGAAGAAGTTCCAAAATCAAGAAAAGAGAATTAGAGACAAGAACAAGGAGATCAAGACCTTGAAGGATGAAATTCTGAGCAATGACGTCGAGTTTGAAGCTGATCGAGATTTGATCGAGACTCTACGGCGTGAGAAGAGAATGCTGCAAGAGAAGATTGAAGTCCTGGAGAAGGAAGCAATCGAGACTCTGCACCGGGAGACGACAAAGTTACAGGAGAAGAACAAGGCCTTGGAGAAGGAGGTGAATGACTACAAGGAGATCCTTACGAAGGAAGGCACCACCATCGAGGAAGTCGAAGAAGATGAAGGAGACGTTATGGACGAAGTTTAGACTTAGTAATTGGACCACCATATTCTCCCTCGTTTAGTTCGTCGTTCTTTTAAAACATTGATCTCCAACTTGTGGTGTGACAATGATAGAATGTTTGGTTTGCAGACTCGGTGGTTTATTAAATCAACTTAGATTATTTGTTTCGTTTTGCTAAGTAGATTTTTTCTTTTCAAGTTGTCTTATGAGTGTTGATTGTGTTGACTTGGTTGCTTTGTGCATGGGTAGGATTTTTTCTTCTCTTAGTTCTGTCTATCTTTCACTCATCTATGCTGAAAAACCCTACATATGCCTCCTCGTCGTGATACCAACAACGACGATGTCATGCAACAACTGATGGCCGCTCAAGCTCAGTTGATGAATATGATAACTCAATTCATTGCAGCAACCAACAACAACAACAACAACAACCACAACAACAACAACCCGCCACCTCCACCACCACCTGTAACATCCCAAATTTTGGAACCAAGAAAAATTTATTTTTACCAGACCCAAAATTCAGAACCAACAAAAACTTTTTGAAATGTTTGACTAATGATGGTGTTTCCCTTCCCATTGCTATGTTTGACATTGTGTGGCTGCTCCTTTTTGTGTGTGTGACTTGTTTGTCTTGAATGCATCATCCTTGTGATTGATGTGATCTTGTTGTGTTGTTGCTTGTGAGTATAATTAATTCAATGTGCTAGAGCAATAAATTAAAACACACACTTTACAACAAATTTGATATGTGACTTGAATAAAGCAAAACTCCTAAATTATTCAACAAATGGAAATTTAGATCAGGAGTTGAAGAAATGATCTAAATAAATTAGATTCCCTGTTCAACTCTCTAATTTCTTCAGAACAAATACCTTATTATGAAAATTAAATATATTTGAAGTTAAAATATTTGTCAAGGAAGTTCCAAGAGCTCACAACAATATCTCTCACTTGATTTAAAAATATTAAAGGAGTGTCAAATATTATTTACCAAAAATAACCTACTTAAACCCTATGAACAAATATGGTTCAAAACATTTTATTTTCCAATACCAATTTTTGTGCAGCTTCTACATATATATAGGAAGCATCATGAATATTTTCAAATTTTTCTAAAATATTTTAGTGCCTCAAATAAATCATTGCAAAGCTACTGGATTTAAAAGAAATAACAGAAAACAGCCAGAGGACTCGTTTGTGATGAAAAAAAAAAAAACATGTTGTCCAGGGTTTTTTTTTTGGCAAAACGACATTGTCTTCGTAGAGAGACATGGCCACAGTGGCCATGTCGCCGCCGGACCCTCCCCTACGATGTAGCTCGCCGCCGGACCCGTCCCCTCGCTGCTGCTCTCGCACGCCCCGACCACGCCTCGCCCCTCTGCTCCCTGGCCCTGCTCCTCCGCGACCGTGCCCCCTCCCCTCGCTGTCCCCCTGCTCGCCCGACCGTGCGACCGAGCGCCGACGCCGACCGCGGCCAGCCCTGTCCTCCAGCTCGTCCGCCCGGACCCCCCCTCCTCTCCTTTCCCCTGCGACGTGGATAAGAAGCCCCGAGCGCCGCTCCTCTGCTCCCCGACTCTCCCTCCCTCTCTTTTCTTCTCCTCCCTTCCCCGCAGCACCACGCCCGCCCGAGCACGCCGTCGAACATCGCCGGCGATTGGAGCATCCCCGAGCAGAACGAGGAGCACCAGAAGATCGGCCTCGCCGTCCTCTGCACCCCGGTCCAAGGAATCGTCGCGGGAAGCCGCGAGTCGAGCAGCCCGTCTCCATCCCCTTCCGCTCCGGCCGCCGCCGTTTCTTCAAGCCCGTGAGCAGCTCGGTCCTCCATTCCGCGCCATTTCTGCACCCCCGTGCTCCCCTTCTCCTTCTCTAACTCGTAGACATCACCGTTGCTTCCCAGGTTCGCCGGAGCGCCGTCGCCGTCCTCGCCGTGCCTCCGGCCGCTCCCTCCCCGAGCCCCTGTTCCAGTCGAGGAAGAAGAGCCCCCCCCGTACCGCTTCGCTCGTGTGTTGGGCCGCTGGCTGGGCCGCCCTCTGCTTCGCTCGGCCAGGTCTGGGCCTGGTTCGGCCCAATCTTGTTTTTTTTCCAGTAGATGTAATATATGATTTTATTTCCTGTTATTTTTACAGTGAAGCTTTAATTCATTTGTGATGGATCTGTGGTAGATTTTTGAGTGATTCAAATTTTGTAGAGTTCCTATGTATTCTCTTAAACATGCCACACTGGTTGTGTGCAAAAACATTGTTTTAAGTGTTGTCTAGACTAAAACTTGTAAAAAGTATCTTTTTCACTAAATATTCAGTATCTAGAGTTTTATAACTCCAAATATTGCAAACTAAAATTCTATGGGTAGCCTTAAGTGATACCTTTCTAGATATGTAAACCTTGCATGCAAATGAAACCTAAAACAGAAGTTCTATCCATTCTTGTAAACACTCCAGTGGCACTTTGGTGATTTTTGTAGACTTTTAGGAGATGAATTTTGGAATGAATCCAATTGGTTGGTCTTCTATATGTATAGGAGAACATATCCCTAGCTTGGTTTGAATTTAGGAGTCATTGATTGACTGTGGTGATAATTAAAAAGGTTTGGGTCTTTTCTGGCCTTTTTCTGTAAATACTACAAATAACAGAAATAGGGTTAAGATTGTAAATTCAATATCTTGATATTTATAACTCCAAATTAATCAAATTAAAATGTTCTGGAAAGCTTATGAAATTTTCTAACCAACCCAACTGGTTTCACCTCATTTAGATAAATAATGAAAATGTATTGCTCAAAATACCACGAAGGGTTTAAAAATCTAAAATTGTTTGTTTCTGATACTCTGTTAGTCCAAATTAGTGGAGACCACTTTTATTGAGTCACATTTAGTTATGGCTAGTCACCCCAAAAAGGATTTAATTTTTAGAACAACAGAATGTAATTGATAGCTAAAACTTGATTAGTATGCTTCTGGATTGAGACCATTGTGTAGGGAGTTGTGTAACTCCCATTGACCCAAATCCAATTGTGTTGTCTTCTACACATCAGTAGCTTTCTGTAGAAATTTAGTTTGTATTTTTGTGAACAACAGAACTTAAGATATGTAATTAAACAAGTTCAACTAGTTTCTGCCAAAATTAAGACATAATCAAATAATGGCTAATTCAATTAAATTGAAACCAATTGTGTTGCTTGGTATATGAAGTGACTATTTAGAGCATATAAGATTGTATTGCTGTAATGGTGGTTGTGTCACAATTACTCTCTAGTTGTTATTGTTTAGTGTGTTATAATATGTTAGTGCTGTTAGTGGAATTTGTGGGAAAAGTTGGTATGAGTACAATATTGCCTAGCTTGATGGACTTGAAGAACTTAAGTGAGTATCAGATTAAATATCTTTTTAGTGTACCCACCTTAGCTTGGTGAGGTATTTAAGTTATAGAGATTAATTGGTGACTTAACTTTTGTCTGAAGTATTTCCTGATCAGAGAAAAGTGGTTACTAATTACCTCTAATTGAGGATGCCTTGGTGCTCTATATTTTGGCATGTGTATGGTCTTATACTCCTGTGAGTATAATGCCCTAGTGAATATCGATTTAGTTCGTCGCTTGATTAAACTAGTACTATGTATGTGGCTTGAGTGATTAGTTTGATACTTGTGGTTTGTCCCTTGTTTTTATGCCACTCGTGGTTTGGTTTGCTTATTGCGTGTTGTTTATTTTCATGTTGCGACGCTAGTTATAAACGCTACCGGAGTGGTATTTGGAAAGGTTTTATCGGAGGAGGATGATATTTATTTCTTGAGCGGTGAGAAGAAGTCCAAGAACATCATACTGGAATCAGGCAAGCTATTCCCTGAGCTTGCATCTTTATACATCTATTTTGGTTCACATGTTTTACTTATAAGGAGCATATGTGATTTAAGTGGTGGTTGCCACTAAGGCTATGAGTTTGAAAACCCTTTTTCCCTAAATACCAGTATATTATTTTGACACCCTGTATGGAGATATTAGATGGAAATTCTTTTTCAAACTATAGGATGGAAAAACCAAAATTTGTTTATTCAAAACTCCTTTGAAAGCTTGTGTGGATATGAAGCACTATGATATGGTGTTGAAGAAAAGAAATGGAGAAAAGTGGTTTCTGGGAAAAGCACATTGTGTCCTAGTACTCAGTCAAGCAACCGATACTCTGTGCGACCACATTTACCCACATATGGGAAAGGGGCCTAGTCATATAGTTTGCTCTTATTAGTATGGGACACTGCATCAACAGAGATGACTCTGTTATGCATGAGGGAGTGGTTTGGCGACCTAACCCTGACCTGGGTCCTCGCTCAAAAGTCTATGAGTAGATAAGGAGGAGGATAGAAGGATGTCCGTATACACCGCCAGATAAAACCTATGAGTCCTCACACTTAGGGTTTCCGACGGGAAACTAGACTAGGTGTAGATGGAATGGTTCATAGGGGGCAGGATCCTATACTAGCATGAGCAAAGGAAAGACTAGGGTCGGTGACTCAACTTCGCATACCGCTGGTATGGCGAGGCGTGGCTGACACGATGAGTTATCGGATGAGTGTGGGAAAAGCGTGCTACCTCTGCAGAGGGTAATTAAACTATTCGAATAGCCGAGTCCTCGGATATGGACAGTTGGAGACCCTACTTCGACCATGTGCTAGTTTTGGAAAAGATTTGGGTTTTAAAAAAAAAATGAAGTGGAGAATGTTCCATACACCTATACCAACGGATCGGTATGAGGTTGTTGGAGAATATGTATCATGGAGGTCCATGGCCAGGAAAAGGAGGAGTTTTGGAGAAACAGATAAAGTGGTGATTTTTCGATAAAATGTTTATTTAACAGACTTCTTACCTTTTTACAAAGATGCACCCTTTTGGGGAAAGAGTTTTAAAGAGACTTCTTACAAAGGCAGATTTATGGGAAAAGTTCTGAATACCTTCTTTCCTTTTTCACTAAAGATATAGAGTTTTCAAGGCAAACAAAGCTTTATTTAAACAAATAAAAGAATAGCGCATGCTCATGTTGGGGTAGTTTGCGAGTACGTAAATGTACTCATGGCTGTGTCCCTGGATATTCCGATGTCCAGAGTTCAAGAAGAAGTACGATGAAGACCGAGAGACCGATGACGTCTTTGCGAACTAGGCCGTCTTCCCAGTCAGCTGCCTGTAGGTGTCTTGGCAAATGACTCGGGCCCCACGTTGATTGGTGTTTCTCCGCTGCAAGAACTTATGGAAGATTATGGCTTCAATCAAGTAAGTAATTACGTCGGTAATTGGATGTTCTTTCGATACCAGTTTGATTGTGCTCAGCGACAGACTGATCACGGGATCGCTGATGTTGTAGGCACAAGGGTATTTCGGACAGCTAGTCCGGGGTCCCCACAAACATGGTATCAGAGCCATCCTGACTGTAACAGACCTTAGTTAGCATGGACGTTAGTTAGGAAAGAAATATTTGGTTAAAAATATATTGTTACCAAAAACATATTTTATCTAAGGAAGTCCAAAAATAACTTCCACTCTTCTCACCTTATCAAATATCTCAAAGTCTTACCCCTCTATTTTAAGAATTTTCAAGGATTCTTCTGCTATCTCTTCTTACCTGTTCAAAATAATTGACGATGCACCCAAATGAGACCCCATTAGCTAGCACCTACGAGAAGAAGCTTCCATTGCAAGTACTCAACATTCCACATCGAGATGATGGGTTCGCCAGTACCAATATTATCAACAAAGCAAAAGACCTCAGAAGACCTCAACTCAATATCCACAATTCCACCCAGTTACTCCTTCGACAATCTCAGTTTCTCCAGCTGAAGATGAAGGCGACAAAGTGAGGACTTCACCAACCATATCAACCAAAGCCCATAGGAAAAACATGATAGGACCCTCGGGTGTATTGCCCGATTACCACGAGTAGGACATCTTTTGGTACTAAATGTACCTTGTGTGCTCTTGCTAATATGCACTCTGCTTCTCTGTTGTTGTTTGAGACCCCTCTGTTTGTGTGTTGTTTTTCTTGTGCATTCACAATCACGCCTTGATGGCAACACAAAGTAAACCAAAATTCTCTTCTAATACACTCCTTTTGTCACCCAACAAAAACTAATTTTTGACTTCTCGCCATAGTTGCACCTTGTTGCGGATGTAAACCCTCTTATAAAAATATTTTCTGGAAAATTCCTCTTATCTCGACCGTCTCCCGATAAGAACTAATGGTTTCGCGAGATACAAAAGACCCCCAATCTTTAACCAATAACCTGCGGTTTTTGCAACCTAACCGGAAAATCAGATAATGGCCTTCGAGCACCATCTGGAGCAAGTGCGTCAAGATCTCGAAGAGGAACTGCTAGGAAGATTCAAGCTCAGAGACCGCAAGAATAAGGAATTGCAGCAAAAAGATTAAAAAGGGATTTCTTAAATTGGTAACAAGTAATTAATATACCGGACTATCCTTGAGTATTCGGCAACTCATACATCAGAAGCTGTTATTATTAATCTCCCTAAAAATAGTGTGATATTCCAATGTTCGTGTGGTATACAAGTAATTTGGTAACAAGCCTCATGAACTTGTTAACAAATCACTTTTATATGCTCAAACACTTGAGTGTCATACCCTAAACTAAATAGAACGTCAGATAATTCAGTGCATCTCGGCCTCTGGAATATGAAAAGTAGTTTGTTGACAAGACTAGCTACCTTGTTAACAAATTCTTCTCGTATGACTAGGGCAGTTCGATGTCATAAAAGACGATCACATTCTTATACAACTAACCAATAGAAAGCTTTGCTAGGGCTAAGTGGATTCCTTCACCACAGGGGTGAGATAAATGATGTTCAAACCCAAATAAAGGACAATAAAAATTCTCTTAAATCAAGTGTATAACTTAGGAAACATGCAAGTTTCAAATAAGAAAGTCACATGGAGATTTATAGTGTTTCTCCCAAGGATAGGATTTCTAAAAACAAGAAAATAAAAAGTTACCATTTGAGAAAGACAACGGGTGTGAAGGATCTTCCCAAACTTTTTCTGAAAGGTCCGTTAACCCGCAACATCTGAACAATCATCGATCCACTCCCCCAAACCACCTACTTCAGGACACTCGAATTGACTTTTAGACTTCTCTGGGAACTCGATACCCTAGATTGGACCTTTTGCAATTCTTCCCAAAGCTTCATGAAGATCAAGAACCAATGAAGTCAACAATGAAGTCCCTCCCTTATTCAGCTGAAGAAGGACAAATATGAAGACAGATGTCGACAAACCACTCCAGAAGAAGGTTGCCTCCAAGTCAACTCCAGCTGCGACTTCCCACAAGACCGGTTCAAGACCCCTTTTAAGGGGGGAAGACCTGCAATAGGTATATCAGAACAACATAATTAGATCCGTACACCTTGGCCCTGTAGAATCCAGAAACATCCGACCAAGACTATCCATACAAGTCAATCGTCAAGACAACCCCATCATAAAGGATCGGAACTCAGCACATAAGTTTATCAACAGAAAAAGCCTCACAACATAACTCTGTCAGGATCTCACGTGCTGACCTTACTAAAGAAGCCACAACCTCGGAAGTATAACCTACCTAAAACACAAACCCTCGTGCTCCCCTATCACCTCACCTTGCAAATCTCGGGACGAGATTTATTTTAAGGGGGGAAGTCTGTAACATCCCAAATTTTGGAACCAAGAAAAATTTATTTTTACCAGACCCAAAATTCAGAACCAACAAAAACTTTTTGAAATGTTTGACTAATGATGGTGTTTCCCTTCCCATTGCTATGTTTGACATTGTGTGGCTGCTCCTTTTTGTGTGTGTGACTTGTTTGTCTTGAATGCATCATCCTTGTGATTGATGTGATCTTGTTGTGTTGTTGCTTGTGAGTATAATTAATTCAATGTGCTAGAGCAATAAATTAAAACACACACTTTACAACAAATTTGATATGTGACTTGAATAAAGCAAAACTCCTAAATTATTCAACAAATGGAAATTTAGATCAGGAGTTGAAGAAATGATCTAAATAAATTAGATTCCCTGTTCAACTCTCTAATTTCTTCAGAACAAATACCTTATTATGAAAATTAAATATATTTGAAGTTAAAATATTTGTCAAGGAAGTTCCAAGAGCTCACAACAATATCTCTCACTTGATTTAAAAATATTAAAGGAGTGTCAAATATTATTTACCAAAAATAACCTACTTAAACCCTATAAACAAATATGGTTCAAAACATTTTATTTTCCAATACCAATTTTTGTGCAGCTTCTACATATATATAGGAAGCATCATGAATATTTTCAAATTTTTCTAAAATATTTTAGTGCCTCAAATAAATCATTGCAAAGCTACTGGATTTAAAAGAAATAACAGAAAACAGCCAGAGGACTCGTTTGTGATGAAAAAAAAAAAAACATGTTGTCCAGGGTTTTTTTTTTGGCAAAACGACATTGTCTTCGTAGAGAGACATGGCCACAGTGGCCATGTCGCCGCCGGACCCTCCCCTACGATGTAGCTCGCCGCCGGACCCGTCCCCTCGCTGCTGCTCTCACACGCCCCGACCACGCCTCGCCCCTCTGCTCCCTGGCCCTGCTCCTCCGCGACCGTGCCCCCTCCCCTCGCTGTCCCCCTGCTCGCCCGACCGTGCGACCGAGCGCCGACGCCGACCGCGGCCAGCCCTGTCCTCCAGCTCGTCCGCCCGGACCCCCCCTCCTCTCCTTTCCCCTGCGACGTGGATAAGAAGCCCCGAGCGCCGCTCCTCTGCTCCCCGACTCTCCCTCCCTCTCTTTTCTTCTCCTCCCTTCCCCGCAGCACCACGCCCGCCCGAGCACGCCGTCGAACATCGCCGGCGATTGGAGCATCCCCGAGCAGAACGAGGAGCACCAGAAGATCGGCCTCGCCGTCCTCTGCACCCCGGTCCAAGGAATCGTCGCGGGAAGCCGCGAGTCGAGCAGCCCGTCTCCATCCCCTTCCGCTCCGGCCGCCGCCGTTTCTTCAAGCCCGTGAGCAGCTCGGTCCTCCATTCCGCGCCATTTCTGCACCCCCGTGCTCCCCTTCTCCTTCTCTAACTCGTAGACATCACCGTTGCTTCCCAGGTTCGCCGGAGCGCCGTCGCCGTCCTCGCCGTGCCTCCGGCCGCTCCCTCCCCGAGCCCCTGTTCCAGTCGAGGAAGAAGAGCCCCCCCCGTACCGCTTCGCTCGTGTGTTGGGCCGCTGGCTGGGCCGCCCTCTGCTTCGCTCGGCCAGGTCTGGGCCTGGTTCGGCCCAATCTTGTTTTTTTTCCAGTAGATGTAATATATGATTTTATTTCCTGTTATTTTTACAGTGAAGCTTTAATTCATTTGTGATGGATCTGTGGTAGATTTTTGAGTGATTCAAATTTTGTAGAGTTCCTATGTATTCTCTTAAACATGCCACACTGGTTGTGTGCAAAAACATTGTTTTAAGTGTTGTCTAGACTAAAACTTGTAAAAAGTATCTTTTTCACTAAATATTCAGTATCTAGAGTTTTATAACTCCAAATATTGCAAACTAAAATTCTATGGGTAGCCTTAAGTGATACCTTTCTAGATATGTAAACCTTGCATGCAAATGAAACCTAAAACAGAAGTTCTATCCATTCTTGTAAACACTCTAGTGGCACTTTGGTGATTTTTGTAGACTTTTAGGAGATGAATTTTGGAATGAATCCAATTGGTTGGTCTTCTATATGTATAGGAGAACATATCCCTAGCTTGGTTTGAATTTAGGAGTCATTGATTGACTGTGGTGATAATTAAAAAGGTTTGGGTCTTTTCTGGCCTTTTTCTGTAAATACTACAAATAACAGAAATAGGGTTAAGATTGTAAATTCAATATCTTGATATTTATAACTCCAAATTAATCAAATTAAAATGTTCTGGAAAGCTTATGAAATTTTCTAACCAACCCAACTGGTTTCACCTCATTTAGATAAATAATGAAAATGTATTGCTCAAAATACCACGAAGGGTTTAAAAATCTAAAATTGTTTGTTTCTGATACTCTGTTAGTCCAAATTAGTGGAGACCACTTTTATTGAGTCACATTTAGTTATGGCTAGTCACCCCAAAAAGGATTTAATTTTTAGAACAACAGAATGTAATTGATAGCTAAAACTTGATTAGTATGCTTCTGGATTGAGACCATTGTGTAGGGAGTTGTGTAACTCCCATTGACCCAAATCCAATTGTGTTGTCTTCTACACATCAGTAGCTTTCTGTAGAAATTTAGTTTGTATTTTTGTGAACAACAGAACTTAAGATATGTAATTAAACAAGTTCAACTAGTTTCTGCCAAAATTAAGACATAATCAAATAATGGCTAATTCAATTAAATTGAAACCAATTGTGTTGCTTGGTATATGAAGTGACTATTTAGAGCATATAAGATTGTATTGCTGTAATGGTGGTTGTGTCACAATTACTCTCTAGTTGTTATTGTTTAGTGTGTTATAATATGTTAGTGCTGTTAGTGGAATTTGTGGGAAAAGTTGGTATGAGTACAATATTGCCTAGCTTGATGGACTTGAAGAACTTAAGTGAGTATCAGATTAAATATCTTGTTAGTGTACCCACCTTAGCTTGGTGAGGTATTTAAGTTATAGAGATTAATTGGTGACTTAACTTTTGTCTGAAGTATTTCCTGATCAGAGAAAAGTGGTTACTAATTACCTCTAATTGAGGATGCCTTGGTGCTCTATATTTTGGCATGTGTATGGTCTTATACTCCTGTGAGTATAATGCCCTAGTGAATATCGATTTAGTTCGTCGCTTGATTAAACTAGTACTATGTATGTGGCTTGAGTGATTAGTTTGATACTTGTGGTTTGTCCCTTGTTTTTATGCCACTCGTGGTTTGGTTTGCTTATTGCGTGTTGTTTATTTTCATGTTGCGACGCTAGTTATAAACGCTACCGGAGTGGTATTTGGAAAGGTTTTATCGGAGGAGGATGATATTTATTTCTTGAGCGGTGAGAAGAAGTCCAAGAACATCATACTGGAATCAGGCAAGCTATTCCCTGAGCTTGCATCTTTATACATCTATTTTGGTTCACATGTTTTACTTATAAGGAGCATATGTGATTTAAGTGGTGGTTGCCACTAAGGCTATGAGTTTGAAAACCCTTTTTCCCTAAATACCAGTATATTATTTTGACACCCTGTATGGAGATATTAGATGGAAATTCTTTTTCAAACTATAGGATGGAAAAACCAAAATTTGTTTATTCAAAACTCCTTTGAAAGCTTGTGTGGATATGAAGCACTATGATATGGTGTTGAAGAAAAGAAATGGAGAAAAGTGGTTTCTGGGAAAAGCACATTGTGTCCTAGTACTCAGTCAAGCAACCGATACTCTGTGCGACCACATTTACCCACATATGGGAAAGGGGCCTAGTCATATAGTTTGCTCTTATTAGTATGGGACACTGCATCAACAGAGATGACTCTGTTATGCATGAGGGAGTGGTTTGGCGACCTAACCCTGACCTGGGTCCTCGCTCAAAAGTCTATGAGTAGATAAGGAGGAGGATAGAAGGATGTCCGTATACACCGCCAGATAAAACCTATGAGTCCTCACACTTAGGGTTTCCGACGGGAAACTAGACTAGGTGTAGATGGAATGGTTCATAGGGGGCAGGATCCTATACTAGCATGAGCAAAGGAAAGACTAGGGTCGGTGACTCAACTTCGCATACCGCTGGTATGGCGAGGCGTGGCTGACACGATGAGTTATCGGATGAGTGTGGGAAAAGCGTGCTACCTCTGCAGAGGGTAATTAAACTATTCGAATAGCCGAGTCCTCGGATATGGACAGTTGGAGACCCTACTTCGACCATGTGCTAGTTTTGGAAAAGATTTGGGTTTTAAAAAAAAAATGAAGTGGAGAATGTTCCATACACCTATACCAACGGATCGGTATGAGGTTGTTGGAGAATATGTATCATGGAGGTCCATGGCCAGGAAAAGGAGGAGTTTTGGAGAAACAGATAAAGTGGTGATTTTTCGATAAAATGTTTATTTAACAGACTTCTTACCTTTTTACAAAGATGCACCCTTTTGGGGAAAGAGTTTTAAAGAGACTTCTTACAAAGGCAGATTTATGGGAAAAGTTCTGAATACCTTCTTTCCTTTTTCACTAAAGATATAGAGTTTTCAAGGCAAACAAAGCTTTATTTAAACAAATAAAAGAATAGCGCATGCTCATGTTGGGGTAGTTTGCGAGTACGTAAATGTACTCATGGCTGTGTCCCTGGATATTCCGATGTCCAGAGTTCAAGAAGAAGTACGATGAAGACCGAGAGACCGATGACGTCTTTGCGAACTAGGCCGTCTTCCCAGTCAGCTGCCTGTAGGTGTCTTGGCAAATGACTCGGGCCCCACGTTGATTGGTGTTTCTCCGCTGCAAGAACTTATGGAAGATTATGGCTTCAATCAAGTAAGTAATTACGTCGGTAATTGGATGTTCTTTCGATACCAGTTTGATTGTGCTCAGCGACAGACTGATCACGGGATCGCTGATGTTGTAGGCACAAGGGTATTTCGGACAGCTAGTCCGGGGTCCCCACACCACCCCCAGTGGACAGGCTTGCTAGATTCCTAAGGCTTAGGCCTAATAAGTTCTCCTCTGCTACTGAACCAATAGTGGCGGATGATTGGCTCCGTTCAGTCAACAAGGACTTAGTAACTTGTGAATGTTCTGAGGCAGAATAAGTGAGGTTCACTGCACACCTGTTGGAAGGACCCGCAGCATTGTGGTGGGAGAATTATCAAGTGACTCATCCCTTGGATGGCATGACTTGGGATGCGTTCAAGGAAGGTTTCCGGAATGCTCACATCTCCTCAGGTATAATGAACCTGAAGAAGGAGGAATTTCGCAGCTTGAGGCAAGGAGGTAGAACTCTGAAGGAGTATATGGATGACTTCTGTATGCTATCAAGGTATGCGCCAGAGGACATTGACACTGATGCAAAGAGGAAGGAAAAGTTCCTCAGTGGACTTAAGGGAGAACTGAAGATACCTTTGTCTGTGGCATATACTCCAAACTATCAAGCTCTGCTGGATCAAGCTATCACCCTGGACAACAACATAAGAAAGGAAGAGAATAGGAAGAGGAAGTTCAGTGCAAGTAAGGTTCATTCTGAAGGGACATATAAGAAACAACACACCTCTGAAGTCAGTAGCCATAAACCCTGGAATCACTCCAACACTGGTAGTGGCCAAAAACATCATGGTCATAACCACAATGGACGATACAAAGGAAATAATGGAGGATACAATGGAAATAATGGTGGATCCAGGGGAAACCATCATCATGTCCATAATCATGGGAATGGAAATCACCGTCCTAACTATGAAGGGAAGAAAGACTTGTCTAATGTGACCTGCTTCAAGTGCAAGAAGACAGGACATTATGCAACTGAATGCCCAGAGAAGAAAGCTGATGAAAATTCCAAGCCCAATCCTTTCCAGAAGGGACAAGTGAACCACATCAATGTGGAAGAAGTTCATGATGAACCTGATGCTGTGATTGGTACGTTCTTGCTCAACTTGTTTCCAGCATTAGTTTTATTTGATACTGGAGCATCTCATTCATTCATATCAAGAGCTTTTGTTAACAAACATGGGTTAGCTGAGGAAAGTCTAGGAAAACCTATTAGGGCAAGTTCACCTGGAGGAGAGATGATAGTAAATTCCGGGTGTAGGCAGTTAGACTTGCAAATCGGAAAACACACCTTCCCAACAGACTTAGTCATCCTAGAAACCCAAGGATTGGATGTTATCATCGGAATGGATTGGATGACTCGTTTTAAAGGAATCATAGATTGTGCAAATAGAGCAATCACCCTCACCACCCCAGAGAAAAGGAAGATTAAGTTCAGATCAGCTTTCAAACTTAAGAAGGTTAGGCTAAATTCTCTTAAGGGGGTTAGCCTTGGTGATGTGCTTATTGTCAAGGAATACCCGGATGTTTTTCCTGAGGAACTACCGGGAATGCCACCCGATAGAGATGTAGAGTTTCTCATAGAACTGAAGCCGGGAAAAGGACCAATAGCTAAAAGACCTTATCCTATGGCCGTCGATGAATTGAAAGAGCTCAAGAAACATGAAGCAAATTATCCAACTCATGATCTCGAGTTAGCATCAGTAGTGCATGCCCTGAAAACTTGGAGACCCTACCTGATGGGAAAAAGATGTGAGGTATTCACGGACCACAAAAGTTTGAAGTACATATTTACACAGAAGGAATTGAATATGAGACAAAGAAGATGGCTGGAACTTATTAAAGATTATGATCTAAGCCTTTAATACCATCCGGGAAAAGCTAATGTGGTAGCAGATGCTCTGAGTCGTAAGGTGTATGTGAATGGCCTTACAGCAGGAGAATTACCCGAGGATTTATGCAAGGCATTCAAGGACCTCAGATTGGAAGTAGTACCTGAAGGGTTTGTAACCTCATTAGTTGTACAGCCCACTTTGATGGACAAGATACGTGAAGCTCAGAAAGGAGACAAGGAAATAGAAGAGATCAAAGTCAATTTAAGAGCTGGAAAAGCTAAAGGATTTCATGAGGATGAGTAGGGGATTTTGTGGTTTGAAAAACGTGTATGTGTGGTCAATGACACTGATATTAGGAAGTTAATTCTGCAAGAAGCTCATGAAACACCTTATTCAATTCATCCGGGAAATACCAAGATGTATATGGATGTGAAAGAGAGATTTTGGTGGAATAATCTGAAGAGAGAAATAGCAGAATACATCGCTAAGTGTGATGTATGTAGTCGAGTAAAGGCAGAACATCAGAAACCAGCAGGACTCTTACAACCATTGAAAGTACCGGATTGGAAGTGGGATTCCATTGGGATGGACTTCATCACTGGATTACCAAGGACCAGATCGGGTTATGATTCTCTTTGGGTTATTGTTTGTCGCCTAACCAAAATAGCTCACTTCATACCCGTGAAGACCACTTATACTAGTGCAAAGCTAGCCGATATTTACATGAAGAGAATTGTGTGCCTTCACGGTGTCCCTAAGAGTATCGTGTCTGATAGGGGGACCCAGTTCACTTCTCATTTCTGGAAGCAGTTGCACGAATCTTTGGGTACCAGATTGGAATTCAGTACGGCTTTCCACCCGCAAACAGATGGTCAGACTGAAAGAGTGAATCAGATTTTAGAAGATATGTTAAGAGCCTGTGCGCTCGACTATGGATCTAGTTGGGATGATAATTTGCCATACGATGAGTTCTCCTACAACAATAGTTACCAAGCCAGCATTGAGATGGCACCGTTTGAAGCCTTATATGGAAAGAAATGCACAACCCCACTGTTGTGGAGTGGTGTAGGAGAACGGAGTTTCTTTGGGCCTAATATAATACAGGATGCTGAAGAGAAAGTCAGGCTGATTAAGGACAGATTGAAAATAGCACAGTCACGCCAGAAAAGCTATCCATATTCCAAGCGTAGAGAAGTCACCTATGAAGTGGGTGATAGAACCTATTTAAGGGTGTCACCACTTCGGGGTGTGAAAAGGTTTGGAATCAAAGGAAAGTTAGCACCTCGATTCATTGGACCATTCAAAATTCTTTCTCGCAAAGGTGAAGTGGCATATGAGTTAGAGCTACCTGAAGTGCTGTCTGCTGTTCAAAATGTGTTCCATGTCAGTCAGTTGAAGAAATGTCATCCCGAGATGATGGGAGTTCCCTTAAAGGATACTGTACCCCTCGAAGAGGTACAATTGGAGAGTGATCTGACATACGAAGAGAAGCCCATCAAGATATTACAGACAGCAGAAAGAGTCACCCGTACCAAAACCATCAGGTTTTGCAAGGTCCAGTGGAATCATCACACCGAGGACGAAGCCACCTGGGAACGAGAGGATGACCTCCGAGAAGACCACCCACACCTATTTGCTGACCTTTCCGAAGCTCGAGGGCGAGCTTCTTCTTAAGGGGGTTAGTCTGTAACATCCCAAATTTCTCAAAAATTTAAAACTTTGCATTCATGCATCATGCATCATAAAAGTATGGCATTGAAATCACATAAAGAGTAAATTGAATTTTAATTATAAGTTTAATTAAAGTTGTGGTCAGTAAAGAGGTCTATTTGAGCTCCTTTTAAAAATATGTATTTTACTATTTTATTTATTTAGCAAAATGATATCAAAAAGTTATAAATTAAATTAGCTTTTCAAAACATATTTTTATGAATTTTTCTGAAATTTTTTGATAAGTTTTAAAAATCAAATTGTTTGGAAAAGGGTTTAAACATAAGAAAAAAAATGTGGTCGGGCTAGCTGGGCCGAGCCCCTCTGCTATCTGCCGCGCGCGCACGAAGTAACGGCCCAGCAACCAGCCCACCTCCCTCCCTCTCTCACTGTCAGACGGGGCCCACTCGTCATCTTCATCGTCCTGAAGAACACGAACTCCACCGAAACCTAGATTCTTGCGGATCGAAATCCGTTGGGAAATCACGAGTAAATAGCTCCCCTCCTCCCCCATATAAACCCCCTCTCCGCCGCCTCCTCCCGAACCCCAAAACCCTAAAAGATTGCCCCCGGGCTGCTCGGAAACCGTCCGCCGCCGTCCGCCGCCGTTCGCCGCCGTAAGCTTCTGATTCCGGTGGCTACAGACGACCTCGAGCCCCCCCCCCCCCCTCCCGTTATTTCTTTTTACTTTCTCCGTGCGCATCTCTGGGACACCTTTTAATCTCCTCGTTCGCAGCGGTTCGTCACCTCCGTCCGCAACCGAAGAACACCGCCGCGGTCCTCATCTCCGGCGGAGTCTTGGGAGAAGAAGAGGAAGCCCGAGGACCCCCAGCCGCGCCATCGCCTCCGTCTCGATCTCCTCTCCGTCGTGGTATGAGCCTCCCCCTCCCCTTATCCGTTGAACGCGAAGGCGAGTGACGCCGGCCATGGCGCCGCCGCGGGCACGAGTTCGCCGGCGAACCGCGCCGCCCGTCCGTCCCCTTTTGATCCATGCCGTCGGATCTAGATCCAATGGATCTAGATCGGATTGATCTAGAGCGTTTGTTTTAAAGTAGATCGGACGGTTCGCGTTCGCGATCCGCGCCGAACCGGTATCGGCCAATCAGAGAGCGCCGCGTGGCGTTTTTATTTTCTAATTCGGCTAAGAAATTGTTTTACAAACAGAAAACAACACAAAATTACAAAATCCATAACTTTTGATCTGTTCATCCAAATTTGATGAATTTTATATCCACGTGAAGCTCTGCTCGTGTAGTTTAGTATGGTTTCATTAGTTTATCCTTTTAGTGTATATTAAATTGCGGAATTTAATTGTTTAGCTTTCAGATAATTAAATCTATAATTTAATTTATAAAATTTCTTTCCAAATAAATCCAATTGATTTAGAGATTTATTAATGCCCTCTGTCCAGAGAGTGCAACCTGAGATTTATTTGAAACTTCTCATAATATAATTAAGGAAATTGGTTTTAGAACTTAAAACTACTATTATGCTCAATATTTTAAATGATTAAATAAAATAGTAAAATATGGATCATTGTATTTCATGCATGAATAACAGAGAAATTAAAATAGTAATTATTTGGTCTTGTTAAGTTCATTGCATATTAAGCATGCATACATATTTTGTCTTGATATTTTAAGTGTTATGCTTGTGTGTTTATTTAGTTGTATTGTTTGTCTCTAGATTGTGAAGATGAGGAAGACCCTTGTGATTGTTATTCTTGTTGTGCGTGTTCCTCTTGCTACCAAGGCAAGTGACATTCATAATCTATCCTATGTTTTCTATATGCATTATTAGTAAATTTTGAGTAGTATGCATGATAGGGAAATTTTGAACTATCTTATAATGCTAAGTTAGTTTACACTTTGAAAATATCCTAGTAGTGTGTAGCCATCCCTCTCCATGCAGCCACCAAAAGTTTTATTAGATGCTTAGCTATGCTATAAAAGTGTTTACTTATCATGTTATAGAAATATTGCTAAGTGTTAAAACTTTGAATGCACACCTGGGTGGAATTGGTTGCTTGGTTTATGTTGAGTGGCTTTTGGGACCATGCTTGTGGTTGTCCTTGCCTAGGATGAATCTCTATTCTACTTAGGGCCATGAGTATGGTGGTTGTCACCCAGAAGTGCACTTGTGGACGGCCACCGAGGAACAAAGAGATTTCTAAGTCCCTCCAAGTTTAGAAGCTTCCCGTGCAGCCTTCTGACAATGGGCTCTGTCTAGTACTACTAAGTTTTGAGAGTGCAACCTGTCAGCTTGACAAGCAGATGTAGAGTTGATAGGTGGAACGGGTCTTGCTAGTATGGTTGTATTCTTCTTCTGAAAGTTCTTGTCTCAATTCTCTCCTTTCCTTAATGCACTCCGCGTGTATAGGATGTCTGGGTTAATTGAGTCTTAAGGTGAAAGTGCACAACCTCTGCAGAGTCGACAAACTGAGTACTCAGCCGTGTCCCCGGTGATGGACTACTTCGAGCAACTGGACAAGGATGGACGGAAGAATCTCATCATGGTTTTCATAAAGTAAAATTTGACTAAGGAAAGAATTGTTGGTGCACTTGGGCTTCATCCCTTGGTGCCAAGTCTTTGAGAAACAAAAGTGTTTTACAAAAGATAGGGGAAAACTGGCTTTCTGCAAAATAACCTACAAACTCCACCAAGCCAAATATGCATATAGAATTAGACTTGTCATAATTTATCCACCATAGTCACTTGCCAATACTTCATTGTATTGACCTCCTACGGGGGCTGCATATTCAAATGTGCAGGTAATTCTGATGAGGAGTAAGTTTGGACTCGATTCTACTCCCAACATGTCTGCTTGTGGCGTATGCTAGAAGAGGAGGCCCATTGCTTTTATTTTCGTTGTGAACTCTGAATATTTTAGCTAGTCTTCATGACTATGCACTTTGTAATAAAGCTATACTTGGCTATTTTTGGATCTCGTTGTAGTATTTTGATACTTATGCAATGATACTATATATTTTGTACTGTGGTGCTGGCAGTGATCCAGGGACTAGCACATAACACAGGTGTTCCATCTTTATTTAAAAGATGGGGCGCTACAGTCCTCACGGCTGTGGAGCAGGCGGAGCAGCTTTGTTGACCGCTTTATCGCCAGGGACAGCGACGGGGGTGTGCGCGCCACTGCACGAGCGTGGCAGAGGTCACGTGCGCTCTGCCGGGCTTCCTTGGCGACGACGTTTCCCTTCAGGCCTGAGGGAAGATTCCTGTCGGACTTCCCTCAGGCGGGTTGGTTCCTCGGGGGGAGGATCCCCTGAGGCGAGGGGTCCCTTGAGGCCCTCGCTTCCTCTTCAGGCCCTCGAGGGGGATCGCCTCTCGAGGGTCCCGCCAGGCGGTGACGCCTGGTCCTTAGTCGTTTCGTCCGTCTGGCCCGCGAGCGAGGCCTGGGGGGAATGGGCTCTTGATACCCCAGTTCCCACTGGGCCGACACTTTCCTCTCTATGACGACCACGACGCTGACGGCTCGTGAGTTGACGGAGACATATAACAACATTGGCTCTTTACTCGTGGGAGCTGCTAAGACTGGTGCCGTGGATAGTGTTCTCTTCAAGTATGCGAAGGCATCATCTGCTTCCTGGTCCCATAAGAACTTGTCTGATTTCATCAATAGCTTGTATGACGGGAGTGCTTTCTCTCCCCTCCTTGCTATGAACCGGCTTAGGGCTGTGATGCAACCCGTCAATTTCTGGATGTCATTTACACACTCCGGCTTCTTAAGGTTCATGATTGCCTTGATTTTGGTCGGGTTTACCTTGATTTCTCTCTCTGAAACTATGAAGCCGAGTAACAGGCCTGCTGGAACCCCGAATACGCGCTTGGTCGGGTTAAGCTTCATCTGGTACTTGCGGAGATTGTTAAAGTTCTCTTTCAGGTCGTCTAGGAGTGACCCGGCTTTCTGACCCGGCTTTCAGGACGTTGCGGCCAATCTGTTCTTCAAAGCACTTCTGGATACATCTCTGGTACGTTGCCCCTGCGTTCTTGAGGCCAAAGGACATTGTTTTGTAGCAAAAAGCTCCGAAGGGCGTAATACATGATGTCTTCTCTTGGTCTTCTTCTTTGAGCTTGATCTGGTGAAACCCGAAATAAGCATCCAGGAAGCACAGTAGCTCGGTGCCAGCTGTGGCATCAATTATCTGGTCTATCCGAGGTAGCGCAAAAGGGTCTTTTGGACAGACTTTGTTCAAACTTGTGTAATCGACACACATTCTCCACTCTCCGTTCTTTTTTAGCACAAGGACCGGGTTAGCCAGCCACCTCGGGTGATACACTTCCATGATAAAGCCGGCCGCTAGAAGGCGGGCTATCTCCTCTCCTATAAGTTTTTTCCTGTCTGCATTGAAACGACGCAGACCTTGCTTTACTGGCTTTGCTGCTGGATCAACATGTAAGCTATGCTCGGCGAGTTCGCTCGGGACACCCGACATGTCTGAGGGGGACCATGCAAAGATGTCACGATGCTCACGGATGAACTCGACGAGCGCGCTTTCCTATTTTGGGTACATATGAGACTTGATCGAGAACTGCTTGGAGGAATCTCCTTCCACAAAGTCGACCATCTTGGTATCCTGGGCTGACTTGAATTTTTTCTTTTTTTCTTCGTGGGCCGGTTTATCCAGCACGTGTTTGTCAGCCGGGTCTACCTGAGACTTGTAGTATTTCAATTCTTCTTCTGAGCAAGCCTGATCTGCCAGGATGGCATCACCCCGGTCGCACTCGATTGCCATGTCTTTGCTTCCTTCAACATCGATGATCCCCTGGGGACCCGATATCTTCAATTTGAGGTAAACATAACACGGTCTTGCCATGAACTTGGCGTAAGCCGGCCTTCCGAATAAAGCATGGTACGGGCTCTTCAGATCTACCACCTCAAATGTCAGGTATTCTGACCTGTATTGCGTCTTGCTCACTCCGAAAGCTACCTCCAATCTAATTTTGCCAATTGGGTGAGCCGACTTTCCTGGTACTATTCCATGAAAAATTGTTGATGTTGGCGTTAGCCGACTTTCAGACAAACCCATCCTCTGAAAAGTGCCTAGATATAAGATATTGATGTTGCTCCCTCCGTCCATCAGGACCTTGTTCAGACGGAAGCCGTCTACTTGTGGCGCCACTACCAAGGCTAGGAGACCCGGGTGTTCTATTCCTTCCGGGTGATCTTCTCTACTCCATGTAACCGGTTGCTCTGACCACTTCAGGTATCTTGTTAACGCTGTTGCTACAGCGTTGACCTCTCTGTCTTTCAACTTTTGCTCTCTCCTGCATGTGTTGGTGGTAAACACATGGTATTGGCCTTGACTGTGAAGCTCTTTCGGTGATTGTTGATAACCTCCACCTTGGTGTTGACTTGAACCGGCGTTGTTGTTTGGGGGTGCCTGAGACCCGGGACTGGTTCCCTGATTTCCCAGGTTACCGTTATTGCCGAGATTACCACTGTTCCCGTTGTTTCCGTTGAACTTGCCTTGGTTCTGCTCCAAAGACTGCTCGTGTTTTCTCCAGGCCATCATGGCTGCGCATTGTACTAATGTGTGACTGGCTGGTTTACTGTTCCTGGCATGCCTAGGGCACGGCATGTTATATATTTCGCTGATGTTTGGTTCTCTTGTGGGACCGGCTCTGAAGTTTCCACCAGGTCTTGGTCCTCTGTACCCTGAGGCCAGGGTGGTTCCAACAAACTCTGAATTTCCTCCCTCGTAGGGTCTTTTATTGTTGTTTTGATTTCCGTTGTTCTGATTGGACGCCGGGTTACGCGCTGCCTTGACCCAGGTTCTCTTCTGTTGCTCTTCCGTCTCGCCCACTCTCTTGTCTATTGCTGCATATTTGTAAGCAGATGAGACCACCACACCTATGGTGATGTCTTGGCGAGCCGGGTCTTCTCTCATACACCCTAGCTTGTGTGTTAAAGAATCGAAAGCGCAATTCTTCTCCATGGTAGTTATTGCCGTGTGAGCTGAGATGTTGATTGATGACTGCAGAATCTCTGTGATCCGTGCTACCCATTGCCTTGCTGACTCGGTTTTTCTCATGACAAACCGTTCTAGATCCGCTTCAGTATACTGCTTCTTGCATGTCCCGGCAAAATTTGAAATAAATGCTGTCTTGAGTTCCTCCCATCAGTGGATGTTGTTTGGTGGAAGCCGGTCCAGCCAAATTTTGGGTGCACCTTCTGCCATCATCAGATATAGGTATCTCACACACAAGTTCGATGTTGCATTCTTCATGTCCATGGCCATACTGTACCCACTCAAACATGTCCCCGGGTTCATGTTCGGCTCATAGTTAACGATCTTACTCGGCTCTTTGAATTTTTCTGGAAAAGGTTCTGATCTGATCGCATCCGACAAAAACTTGGGTCTTGTCAAGTTTGCAGACGATCCTCCTCCGTGAGCCGGCGCAGGTGAAAATACGACTGGTCTGGGTTGAACCGTGGCTCCGACTTTTGCTCCGGCTTCAGGTGTGGCTACCACAGCCGCCGCGCATCTTGCTCTTGAACTGTCTACTATGGACTGGGCAGCAGAGACGGCGGGCGCGGCCATCCTTCGCGGTGTGGGAGCCTGTTGTTGTTGTTGTTGCTGGTCAACTGGTTGCGGAGCTGGCCGGTTTACCGGCCCCAACCTTTTTTGAACTGATCTTGCTGCCACCGGCTCCGGCTGTCGAGTTCTGGTACGGGTCCTTGCCGGCTCTGAGTTGAAAGCTTGTGAGCCTCGTGGGTTGTTGTTTTGTTGAACTACGGCTGCCCTTAGTAATTCCACGGCTCTCCTTGCCTCTAAGCCGGTCGGTGAGTTGTCGAAGGGTATCCGCTCTAGGGCGTGCGTTGCTGCAAAAATATTGTCAACTGGGTTATTGTAATGACCCGGGGGAGGATCAAACTTGGGTGGTGGTGGTGGTTGCTGCTCGATGATTGCTGCTCGGCTTCCGCCAAGTTTCTTGCTGGTGCTCCTGGTAATCCAGTCAGGGGCGCGACAGCTGCTGGCGCCGGGTGGACCATCGCTACCGGTGCCACCGCAGGTGCCGGATTTGGTGTTGTCTGGAACTCCAAGGCCAGAGGTGCTATAGTATTTGTCCCGGTTGGGAGGTGGAGCCGGCTTCCGCGCCTTCTGTTCTGGACAACAGTTAACTCGTCCCTTCTCCTCTGGAGGGTATTTCTTTCTTCCAGCGGGTTTTGCTCTTGCTGGATCATAAGCTGTTCCCTCTCTTGGATACGCCGGTTCTCCGCCGCACGTTCTTGACTAGCCCTTGCCACTGCCTGTCTTAGTTCTTCTAGCTCTCTCATCATGGCTGTGCTATTATTTGTTACTTCCCCTTGTTGTTGTGTCGGGCTTGCTGAAGTTCCCACGACCGCCTGCTGCTGCAACAGAGGTCTGACTAAGTTGGTCGGGTTTGGTGCTGGCACAGGGGTTGGCGCAAGTATCGGGTTTCCGAGGGGGATTACCGCAGCTGGTGTCTACATATGAGCCAAAGTACTGAAAGTCGGTAGGATTTCCCCGACTATGGGATTGGGGGGCACATAGTTCGCTGTAGGTGGAGCTTGACGTTGATCCCAGTTATCTCTATTCTGCATTGCCAATGCCTCGGCGCTTGTCTCGTCGCTTACGGAAGCCGATCCTCCGACAGCCGGGGGTGCTCGGGTTACCACGTGAACCGTCATGTGACGCACGGGTCCCAACGGCGCCGGGTAATCTTCATCCACAAACCCATCTCCATAACGATCGTCGAACAAGGGTAAGATTGATTCTGTGTCTGTATCCAGACCTGATATATTAACCGGGGTGACGATGGAGTCCTCCGTGACCCGGATCGCCGATTCTCCCTCTTCTGGTGATGCAACTGATTGCTCTCCGTCCGTCTGGGCCATCGTGGTTGACCCGGACTCTGACTCGAACTCCGGCTCGTACTGCTCTCTGTCGGCTCCATTAGATCGGATCACACCGACGAAGACATCGTTCTGTCCAAAGATGAACATAGATCCGGTTGGCAAGAAATCCACCTCTTCTGTCCAGCCGGAGTCGTCCACGATCCGTTCCCCTCCTAGGAGCGTGTGGATCTGGCCGATAGCTAGGTTTTCCATACCTCGCCGCGCTTCTCCCGAAAAAGTGATGGTCTTGGCCGCATGCCCCACAGTGGGCGCCAACTGTCGTGGGATTGTCACGACAGATGTTACCCGGAGGTAACTTGAGATGAGGGGCATGGCGGCTTCTAACATCAGGAGTTTGTCTAGCGGGGCGTGGGGAAACAAGGGTTTACCCAGACCTACTTCCTGCTTCAGCTTTACTGATTAGGGTTTCGGGACTCGGCGCCTTAGCTTCCAGGTCTCGAAATTACAAGGTGTCTCTACTACGGTTATCGATTGTGTCTCTCTCTCGAACTTGTCTCTCTAGGAACCAGGAGACCACCTTATATAGGTGGCGGGTCTTGCTGGAGGAACAAGGCCGGGTCCGGGTTCCTATCATACCCGGACTCTATTCTAAGTCCTCTAAGCCTGTAACATCCCAATATTTTGGAATGTTCAAAGATCACTAAAATTTAAAACTTTTGTTTTGATTAAAATAAAATATTAAAATGCATAAGGAAACTAACTATAAAAGACTTCAACCAATATTGAAAAAGTCTATTGTTTCAAAATTCCCAATGTGTCATTATTTTCAAAAGTTATTTACAATTAAACATTTCATTATCCATTGTAATTCAAAAACCTTAATATGTAATTTAAAAAAAATGTTGTATAGAGTACAAACCCTTTTATTTTAAGTAAATAGTTTACAACCTTAAAACCTCATAGATTTTATAATTACTTAACAACCCCAAATAAACATTTCATTAGCTTAAATAATTTGCATTTATCTTCAAAACATAAAATAATTTTCATGAATATATGTTCTATATAAGAAATGAATTAAATCTAAAATATTTTCCAAAATTGTTATGAAGTTCTCAATTGAATTATCTTAATATAAAATATAATGGTGCACAAATTAATTGTTTTGAATTAAAATGAATACATTAGTTTCCCTTCTATTTTCATAGTTACTAAATCATAAAATGAATTTAGTATTTGGAAATGAGTTTAAAAGACTTAAATTCAAACATATTGGAATGTGAGTATTTTACAAATTTTATTTAGCCATAAATAAATTGATTAAATTTCTATTTTCAAATTTGACTAAAGTGTCAAATTTGCATTAAATCAAATATTTAAAATTAATATTTTTAAAAATTGGTCAAAACATGCCACAAATGTTTAAATGATAGACATTGATTTTACAAATTTTTAGAATCTAATTTGAGTTGAATTGGATTTATATTTGAAAAGTTATTTAAAAATACAGAAAACAGAAAAAGAAAAGAACAAAAAAAAAGGGGAAACGGACCAGCCACCCGAGCCATTGGGCCGAAGCCCATCTTCTATCTGCAGCGCGCGCAGCCGCAATGGCCCAACAGCAGCCCAGACGCTTCTCTCTATCGCTGACGTGCGGGACCCGCCTGTCATCTCCTTCCTCAAATCGTGCTACGAACGAACTCGAAACAGAACCGAAAATCTGGACCAAAAATCTTGCCGATTCTCGCGGGATACGTTTCCTCGCGCCCCCTCCATATAAACTCCCATCGCCGCCGCTCCCTTTCCCCAAACCCTAAACGGAAGTCGCCACCAGGCTGCATAAATTTTTCCACGTCGCTGCCATTGCCGCCGCCGCCCGATTCCTCCTTTCCGACGAAGTGAGCAACCGCCTGAGCCCGAGAACCACCCCACTTCCTTTCCCACGCCGTGCGCATCTCTTGAACCCCTTATCGATTTGTTTCCGCAGCAGTTGAAGCGGAGCAAGATCACCGAAGCTCTTCGGCGTGGAAGCTGCTCCGTCCGCGCGTCCCCGCTGCTTCCCGGAGGAGTTCGACGACGCCACAGCCTCCATCGAGTTCTCCGCGTCTTGCTGATCGTCTTCATCGCCTCCGCGCACTCAGGGAACCACCAGAGCCTCGTTTCCGTCCACTCCCGAGCCGCCGGCGCCGTCGTCCTCTCCAGCTCCGATAAGCCCCGCCGCCACGGGCTTGTCAACCCATCGTGACCGTCCGATCTAGAACGAGAGGCCACGATTAGATCCATCTTTGAATCGGTATGGTTGGTTACCGACCGTTAGATCTAGAACGTGTGCATCAGATCTGATCACTTATCCAGCTCAGCGCCTAGTCATCAGCCACGTCACTGCCCAGTCAGCTGCCACGTGAGAAAAGATTTTCTTATTTAAATTTAATTGGGCAGTTTTATAGAAACATCCCTGCCACTTAGATCTGTCACAACTTTTTAACCACTTATCCAAATTTAACAAACTTTATATTTTTGGAAAGCCCTCAACATGTAGAACATTTCAGATCAGCCAAAATTCAAATTTGACTTAGTTTAAAATATTCAAATTTCAAATGGTGAATTTGAGTATTTTTGTCATAACTTTAAATCTGTAAATTCAAAAATTGCAAATAAAATTGTTTTAGAAACTTTAGAATATTTGTAAATTAATGCCACTGCTATAAAATATTTTTGAGTAATTTTTGAATGAATTCATAGTTATATATTTAATTTGAATAGTTTGAGTATTTTCAACATAACTATTAATAAAAATAGTTTTTTTGATTAAAGTAAATTGCTATAAATTTAATTAAAATACCTCTGTCTATTAACACTATTTATTAAATTATATTATAAAAATTTAATCATAGAAAACTTTAATCTTATAATTATTCGTTTTGTTATATTTTCCAAAAATAGAAAATAATTAAATTGCATTTATAAATTCATGCATATTTATAAAGAAATCACAAAAGTTATTTTTGATGTTTCTTGTGATTTAAAATTTCATTTCATTCATAGCATATTTTATTTTGTAGATATAATTCTCATAGGAAAACCCCTCTTCATTAGTTTTCTCTAATTTAGAAATAATATCAACTTAGCATTTTTGTGAAGTGCTACACTTAGACACTTAGTAATTTTCAACATGGAGCTCGAAGACCAATGAAGGACTTAGCCAAACAAGACTCGAGAAGAATCTCCAAGGAGTGGAAGCACTTAGAAGAAAGATCAAGAAGAAGTTCATGAAGACCAACCAGAAATATTTTCTAAGTCTTTCTCCATCTTTCTTCTTTCTCCGTCCTTCTTCTGTTAGACTTCTTGATGACTAAGTAAATCAAAGACCAGCCTCGAGGATACAAGAACCACCAAGTCTGATGATTTATCAAGTCTATCAAAACTTCAATCAAGACATCATCAAGGAGAATATTACAAGTCTGGAGATGAAGCCTGGAGGACAACTACATATTTCTTCTATCTTTTCCCTCTTTCCTAATCTTGTCTTTCACATTTGACTGAAACAATTGATCATGATATTATCATCTTGAAGTTGTTGGATCCTAGCGGCATTGTAACATCCCAAATTTCTCAAAAATTTAAAACTTTGCATTCATGCATCACAAAAGTATGGCATTGAGATTACATAAAGAGTAAATTAAATTTTAATTATAAGTTTAAATAAAGTTGTGGTCAATAAAGAGGTCTATTTGAGCTCCTTATAAAAATATGTATTTTATTATTTTATTTATTTAGCAAAATGATATCAAAAAGTTATAAATTAAATTAGCTTTTCAAAACATATTTTTATGAATTTTTCTGAAATGTTTTGATAAGTTTTAAAAATCAAATTTGAATTAAATGTTTGAAAACAGAAAATGTTTTGTTAAAAAAAAAGAGGAGAGAGGAACGGCCCGACCCAATCTGGGCCAAAGCCCACTTTGTCCCTCCCGTGCGCGCATCGCAGGCGCAGCGCAGAGGCCCAACCGAAGCCCATCTTCCTCCTCGCAGTCGCTGACAGCCCGGCCCCACTCGTCATCTCCTCCGTCGTGAAGAACACGAACACTACCGAACCCTAGTCTGTTACGGATCAAAATCCGGTGGCAAATCGCGATTTAATCGCTCCCCTACGTCCCCATATAACCCCCCCCTCTACCGCCTCCTCCCGAACCCCAAAACCCTAGAGGATAGCCTCCAGGCCGCTCAGAAACTGCCCGCCGCCGTCCGCCATTGCCGCCGCCAAAATCCTCAATCTCCGGTGAGTGCAGAGCTCCTCGAGTCCTCCCGCGCCTCTCTTCCGACTCCTAGTTAGTGCGCGCACGTCTTTGACATCTTCCCTGTTGTTCTACTGCTCCAGATTATCGCGTCCGTGATCAGCTGAAGCGAACCGCCGCCGTCTCCATCTCCGGCGAGCTTTAGGAGGAGAAGGGAAGCACGCCGAAGACCCCTGTCGCGCCAACATCTCCGCCTCGACCTCCTCTTCGTAGCGGTACGTGCCGTTCTTGCCCGCACTTCGTAGATCGCCGGAAACGATTATGCCGACGATGGCGCCGCCGCGGACACGAGTTCGCCGGCGAACCGCGCCGCCCGTCCGCCCCCTTTTGATCCTGGCCGTCGGATCTAGATCCAATGGATCTATATCGGGTGGATCTGGAGCGTGCGATTTAAATTAGATCGGACGGTTCGCGTTCGCGATCCGCGCCGAATCGGTATCGGCCAATCAGAGAGCGCCGCGTGGCATATTTATTTTCTATTTTCCCAGAGAAATTATTTTAAAAACAGAAAACAACACAAACTTACAAAATTCATAACTTTTGTTCTGTTCATCCAAATTTGATATCCACGTGAAGCTCTGCTCGTGTAGTTTAGTATGGTATCATTAGTTTATCCTTTTAGTGTATATTAAATTGAGGAATTTAATTGTTTATCTTTCGGATATTAAATCTATAACTTAATTAATAAAATCTCTTTCCAAATAAATCCAATTGTTTTAGAGATTTATTAATGCCCTCTGTCCAGAGAGTGTAACATGGGTTTTATTTGAAACTTCTCATAATAGACTTAAAGAAATTGGTTTTAGAACATAAAACTACTAATATGCTCAATATTTTAAATGATTAAATAAAAGATTAAAATATTGATCATTGCATTTTATGCATTGATAACAGAGAAATTAAAATGGTAATTATAAGATCTTATTAAGTTCATTGCATATTAAGCATGCATACATATTTTTGTCTTGATATTCTAAGTGTTATGCTTGTGTGTTTATTTAGTGTTATTGTTGTCTCTAGATTGTGAAGAGGAGGAAGGTCCCTGTGATTGTTATTCTTGCTGTGCTTGTTCCTCTTGTTACCAAGTCAAGTGACATTCATAATCTATCCTATGTTTTCTATATGCATTATTAGTAGATTTTGAGTAGTATGCATGATATGGAAAATTTGAACTATCTTATAATGCTAAGTTAGTTTACACTTTGAAAATATCCTAGTAGTGTGTAGCCATCCCTCCCCATGCAGCCACCAAAAGTTTTATTAGATGCTTTGCTATGCTATAAAGGAGTTTACTTATCATGTTATAGAATTATTGCTAAGTGTTAAAAACCTTGAATGCACTTCTGGGTGGAATTGGTTGTTTGGTTTATGTTGAGTGGCTTTTGGGACCATGCTTGTGGTTGTCTTTGCCTAGGATGAATTTCTATTCTACTTAGGGCCATAAGTATGGTGGTTGTCACCCAGAAGCGCACTTGTGGACGGCCACCCAGGAACAAAGAGATTTCTAAGTCCCTCCAAGTTTAGAAGCTTTCCGTGCAGCCTTCTGACAATGGGCTCTGTCTAGAACTACTAAGTTGTGAGAGTGCAACCTGTCAGCTTGACAAGAAGATGTAGAGTTGATAGGTGGAACGGGTCTTGCTAGTATGGTTGCATTCTTCTTCTGAAAGTTCTTGTCTCAATTCTCTCCTTTCCATAATACACTCCGCGTGTATATGATTTCTCGGACAAATTGAGTCTTAAGGTGAAATTGCACAACCTCTGCAGAGTCGACAAACTGAGTACTCAGCCGTGTCCCCGGTGATGGACAACTTCGAGCAACTGGACAAGGATGGACGGAAGAATCTCAACATGGTTTTCGTAAAGTAAAATTTGACTAAGGAAAGAATATTTGGTGCACTTGGGCTTCATCCCTTGGTGCCAAGTCTTTGAGATACAAAAGTGTTTTACAAAAGATAGGAGAAAACTGGCTTTCTGTAAAATAGACTACAAACTCCACCAAGCCAAATATGCATATAGAATTAGACTTGTCATAATTTATCCACCATAGTCACTTGCCAATACTTCATTGTATTGACCTCCTACGGGGGCTGCATATTCAAATGTGCAGGTAATTCTGATGAGGAGTAAGTTTGGACTCGATTCTACACCCAACATGTCTGCTTGTGGCGTATGCTAGAAGAGGAGGCCCATCGCTTTTATTTTCGTTGTGAACTCTGAATATTTTAGCTAGTCTTCAAGACTATGCACTTTGTAATAAAGCTATACTTGGCTATTTTTGGATCTCGATGTAGTATTTTGATACTTATGCAATGATACTATATATTTTGTACTGTGGTGCTGGCAGTGATCCAGGGACTAGCACATAACACAGGTGTTCCATCTTTATTTAAAAGATGGGGCGCTACAAAATGGTATCAGAGCAAAAGTGTTGCCTGTAGGTTCGAGCCCTTAGGATTGGTTAAGCCTCTTTTTGATCATAATATTACCATCTTTGAAGTATGTTGGATCCTAGCGGCATAGTGGGATGAAGCGGCCCGGGACTAACCTTACATGTCCACGTACATGAGACCTGTTCCACAATTATAAGTGGCTGGCCGGGTGTCTGTCTCTCTCACTATAGTGAATATCCGACTTACAAAGAGTTGATGATAGTGTTGATCACCTGTTAGAAAAGAACTTCTTTTTCTCTAAGTACTTAAGTACACCACAATTAGTATATCTTACCTTGTCTTGTTTTAATAAACTCTACCTTTATCACTTAAGGATGTCGTTCTTCATGTATCAAACCGCGGAGGACTTCAAGGACATGTGCTTTGGAAGATATCTTCTAGAGTTAGTAGAACTGTTGGCACTTCCAATACCCATCATCAAGGCTAGCCAGCTGAAGCACTTCAACAAAGAAGACTTATGGGGAATTCTCCTTTACCAACAAGGGCGCCAGACTGAACCCAAGACCGAAGACATCCAGTACAAGTCGATTAGTGACTCCTTGGAGAAAGGGCTGAATCTCGTCACGCAGGAGCTAATAGGACGTCTTTGCTTGCAATACCAAGAGGGGTTAAAAGACCACTACTTTGCTCACCTTGGCCAACGTGACGAACATGGGATTCCTTACTGTGTTAGCGAGGAAGAAAAAAACAAACCAGAACCTTTGTACCCATATCTCCAAGACTTAGAACTTCACCTCTGGCAACTAGAAGAGGATAGACGCAATGAGTTGTTGAAGAATGATGAAATAATGGCACAAGTCAAGGAGACTCAAAAGAAGATTGAAGCCCAAGAAGAGGTGGCCAACGCTCAAGAGGAGAAGTTCCGAGCCCAAGAGAAGAAGTTCCAAAATCAAGAAAAGAGAATTAGAGACAAGAACAAGGAGATCAAGACCTTGAAGGATGAAATTCTGAGCAACGACGTCGAGTTCGAAGCTGATCGAGATTTGATCGAGACTCTACGCCGTGAGAAGAGAATGCTACAAGAGAAGATTGAAGTCCTGGAGAAGGAAGCAATCGAGACTCTGCACCGTGAGACGACAATGTTACAGGAGAAGAATGAGGCCTTGGAGAAGGAGGTGAATGACTATAAGGAGATCCTTACGAAGGAAGGCATCACCATCGAGGAAATCGAAGAAGATGAAGGAGACGTCACGGACGAAGTTTAGACTTAGTAGTTGGACCACCATATTGCCCCTCGTTTAGTTCGTCGTTCTTTTTAAAACATTGATCTCCAACTTGTGGTGTGACAATGATAGAATGTTTGGTTTGCAGACTCTGTAGTTTTATTAAATCAACTTAGAATACTTGTTTTGTTTTGCTAAGTAGACTTTTTTTCTTTTAAGTTGTCTTATGAGTGTGGATTGTGTTGACTTGGTTGCTTTGTGCATGGGTAGGATTTTTCTTCTCTTAGTTCTGTCTATCTTTCACTCATCTATGCTGAAAAACCCTACAGATGCCTCCTCGTCGTGATACCAACAACGACGACGTCATGCAAGTATACTGTTCTATGCTTACCTGATTTGGAGAAGGAATTCCAAGTATACTGTGATGCTTCACGCCAAGGCTTGGGAAGTGTGTTGATGCAGGAAGGTAGAGTGGCATCTTATGCCTCTAGACAACTCAAGAAACATGAAGCAAATTATCCAACTCATGATCTCGAGTTAGCATCAGTAGTGCATGCCCTGAAAACTTGGAGACCCTACCTAATGGGAAAAAGATGTGAGGTATTCACGGACCATAAAAGTTTGAAATACATATTTACACAGAAGGAATTGAATATGAGACAAAGAAGATGGTTGGAACTTATTAAAGATTATGATCTAAGCCTTTAATACCATCCGGGAAAAGCTAATGTGGTAGCAGATGCTCTGAGTCGTAAGGTGTATGTGAATGGCCTTACAACAGGAGAATTACCCGAGGATTTATGCAAGGCATTCAAGGACCTCAGATTGGAAGTAGTACCTGAAGGGTTTGTAACCTCATTAGTTGTACAGCCCACTTTGATGGACAAGATACGTGAAGCTCAGAAAGGAGACAAGGAAATAGAAGAGATCAAAGTCAATTTAAGAGCTGGAAAAGCTAAAGGATTTCATGAGGATGAGTAGGGGATTTTGTGGTTTGAAAAACGTGTATGTGTGGTCAATGACACTGATATTAGGAAGTTAATTCTGCAAGAAGCTCATGAAACACCTTATTCAATTCATCCGGGAAATACCAAGATGTATATGGATGTGAAAGAGAGATTTTGGTGGAATAATCTGAAGAGAGAAATAGCAGAATACATCGCTAAGTGTGATGTATGTAGTCGAGTAAAGGCAGAACATCAGAAACCAGCAGGGCTCTTACAACCTTTGAAAGTACTGGATTGGAAGTGGGATTCCATTGGGATGGACTTCATCACTGGATTACCAAGGACCAGATCGGGTTATGATTCTATTTGGGTTATCGTTTGTCGTCTAACCAAGATAGCTCACTTCATACCCGTGAAGACCACTTATACTAGTGCAAAGCTAGCTGATATTTACATGAAGAGAATTGTGTGCCTTCACGGCGTTCCTAAGAGTATCGTGTCTGATAGGGGGACCCAGTTCACTTCTCATTTCTGGATGCAGTTGCACGAATCTTTGGGAACCAGATTGGAATTCAGGCTTTCCACCCGCAAACAGATGGTCAGACTGAAAGAGTGAATCAGATTTTAGAAGATACGTTAAGAGCTTGTGCGCTCGACTATGGATCTAGTTGGGATGATAATTTGCCATACGCTGAGTTCTCCTACAACAATAGTTACCAAGTCAGCATTGAGATGGCACCGTTTGAAGCCTTATATGGAAAGAAATGCACAACCCCACTGTTGTGGAGTGGTGTAGGAGAACGGAGTTTCTTTGGGCCTGATATAATACAGGATGCTGAAGAGAAAGTCAGGCTGATTAAGGACAGATTGAAAATAGCAGACTCTGTTGTTTTATTAAATCAACTTAGAATACTTGTTTTGTTTTGCTAATTAGACTTTTTTCTTTTAAGTTGTCTTATGAGTGTGGATTGTGTTGACTTGGTTGCTTTGTGCATGGGTAGGATTTTTCTTCTCTTAGTTTTGTCTATCTTTCACTCATCTATGCTGAAAAACCCTAGAGATGCCTCCTCGTCGTGATACCAACAACGACGACGTCATGCAACAACTGATGGCCGCTCAAGCTCAGTTAATGAATATGATGACTAAGTTCATTGCAGCAACCAACAACAACAACAACAACAACAACAACAACAACAACCACAACAACAACAACCCGCCACCTCCACCACCACCCCCAGTGGACAGACTTGCTAGATTCCTAAGGCTTAGGCCTAATAAGTTCTCCTCTGCTACTGAACCAATAGTGGCGGATGATTGGCTCCGTTCAGTCAACAAGGACTTAGTAACTTGTGAATGTTCTGAGGCAGAAAAAGTGCGGTTCACTGCATACCTGTTGGAAGAATCTCAACATGGTTTTCGTAAAGTAAAATTTGACTAAGGAAAGAATATTTGGTGCACTTGGGCTTCATCCCTTGGTGCCAAGTCTTTGAGATACAAAAGTGTTTTACAAAAGATAGGAGAAAACTGGCTTTCTGCAAAATAGACTACAAACTCCACCAAGCCAAATATGCATATAGAATTAGACTTGTCATAATTTATCCACCATAGTCACTTGCCAATTCTTCATTGTATTGACCTCCTACGGGGGCTGCATATTCCAATGTGCAGATAATTCTGATGAGGAGTAAGTTTGGACTCGATTCTACACCCAACATGTCTGCTTGTGGCGTATGCTAGAAGAGGAGGCCCATCGCTTTTATTTTCGTTGTGAACTCTGAATATTTTAGCTAGTCTTCAAGACTATGCACTTTGTAATAAAGCTATACTTGGCTATTTTTGGATCTCGATGTAGTATTTTGATACTTATGCAATGATACTATATATTTTGTACTGTGGTGCTGGCAGTGATCCAGGGACTAGCACATAACACACGTGTTCCATCTTTATTTAAAAGATGGGGCGCTACAGGCATAGTGAGATGAAGCGGCCTGGAAACAAACCTTACATGTCCACGTACATGAGACCTGTTCCACAATTTAAGTGGCTGGCCGGGTGTCTGTCTCTCTCACTTTAGTGAATATCCAATTTACAAAGAGTTGATAATAGTTGTTGATCACCACGAAGAATAGAGCTAGTAATTTTCTCTAAGTATTTTGCACATCAAGACTAAGTCATTAGAGTGCTTATTCAAGATGATATAAAACAAAATATTTTATTCAACTTATGACCTTAGCCCTTAGTCCTTTTGGACCAACCTATTTGCCTTGTATTAACTTAAGAGACTTTCATGGCATGAAAAAGAATTTCTAGCCCTTAGGAATATTTTGCACATCATGCATAAACATATTTTCCTTAGAAAGTTTTATAAAACTTATTTATTCATCTAGTATGTGTTTGTGTGCATTGTGGAGTTGTGCTTGCTGTTGATTGTTGTATTGTTGTTTGTCTATACTGTTAGATTGAACGGAGAGTCCCGAGTATCGTTGAAAAGAGTTGTGAACAACGACAACATTCAAAGGCAAGTGGCACACCTCATAAACTTCCTATTATTTCTATATGCATTACTTAGTGTATTATTATATGCATGTGTAGGATAGTATTGCTATGCTAAACCTGTGTAGAATTCCCTTACTCCTGTGTCTAGGTTCCTATATCATACTTAGAAGATGTATTGATGCTATGCAATTGATGAAAAGTTTTACAAAATGTTAAGTGACTACTCAGGGCTGTGCTCATGGTTGTCGTCGCCTAGGATGAATGTCTATTCTACCTTGGGCCGTGAGCATGGTGATTTTTACCTGAGAGTGCACATCCACTAAGTTAATGAAACTCCTGGGTGGATTGGTTGTATGGCGGCGAAGTTGAGTGGCTGCTCAGGTCCATGTCTATGGTTCCTGGAGTACGTGCCCTTGTGGATAGCCACCCAGGGAACAGAGGAATCTGAAGAACTCCGAGTGACGATTGCTTCCAGTGCAGCCATTGCCATATGGGCTCTGGCTTGATCAATTATGTTGTGTGGACTCTCTCCGGCTTGACAAGCAGATGTAGGGGGATGTTAGGTGGAACGGGTCAAGCCAGAGTGGGAGGGAAAATGCTTCTGAAAGATCTCGCCTCATTCTTCTCCTTTCCTTATCACAAATGGTGTGTAAAGGATAAATTGGGTTGAATGGGTACAATGGTGAACGTGCACAACCTCTGCAGAGTGTAAAACTAAGTACTTAGCCGTGTCCCCGGTACGGACAATTTGAGCAGCTGATCACGGACGTCAACGGAGGATTCCATCATTCCAACTTCAGAAATAAAACTTGATGGGTGAACAAGGGAAGATGAGATTTAAGGTTTTCATGATATACTTGTCTTGATTTGAAGAAAGTGTTTTACAAAAAGATAGGAAAAATTGGCTTTATGCAAAATAGCCTTGAACTCCACCAGCCAAATATGCATATAGGCTTTAGAGTTATTCCATTAAGTGTCCACCATAGTGTCACTTGCCAGACTCCATTTTTAATGGAATCTGACCCACGTTGTTGCAATATTTTTCTTATTGCAGATTGTTCAGATGACGAGTGAGGTTTCGTTTATAGGTTTCGAGTCTACAACCAACATGTTTTCGCCTGTGGCAGCATGAAAGTTATAGAGACTCACTGCTATTGTATTTCCGCTGTGTACTTTTTCAATGCTAGCTTTATGCTATGCAACTTGTATCGAATATTTTGTAATTCTGGATCATCGATGTAATAAAATTGACTCTTTGTTGTGATATTACATCGTAAACTGTGTGTGCAAATGAATCGATCCAGGAATTTGCGCTATACACAGGTATCTGCCTTATTTAAAGTGCAGGTACGTTACAGATGGTATCAGAGCACTGTGTTGCCTGTAGGTTCGAAACCCCGAGGATTGGACGGAGACCCCAAAAGTTAAATAGTTAAATAAACTAGGTTTCCAAAACTTGACTAAATTTTGAAATTGCCTTTCTATTGTTTTACATTAATTATCTTGTCTTGCACCTTTCCTATTCTTTTTTTAATTCTAATTCCCTTTCCTTTTCAAAATTTTAGATGGGAGAGTACACCGAGACCGCGTATGCTGGAGTTTTGTCGGGTTTCATCTTTGGGAGGCAGCTGTCTAGGTTGACAAGTATATTGAAGCTACCACCGCACTATTTCCGAGGAAGGAAAGAGGAGACCGACATACCTAATGTGACGCGTTGGAAAATCCGCACAATTATGACCCCAGATCCCACGATGCCAGACTTCGAGCCCGTGGACTATGCCACCTACTACCCAGAGTGGATTGAGGGAGTGAACATAGCTATGGTGGACTTAATGGCTCGTTTGTGTTACAAGTATCGCAACAAGCTAGCACCAGGATCACCCTTCCGTGCCTTTGTGAAGAGGGATGCACACGGTCTCTCGATGGCTCACACGGGAAATCGCCTGGACCTGCCCATCGTTAACAAGATGTTTGAAGACTTGGATTTTCTCATAAACTGTCTGACCAGGAAGGTTCAACAGGCTTATGACGTCGCGGATCATGCACAAGCCGTCATACACGCAAAAACCCAAGAACTCCAGGCTTCTGAAAATCTTGTTGGTCATTTGGAGGAACTCATCCATGACCTACATTTGCAGAACCTTGGCAAGGATGAGCAGATTGCCATGCTTGAGGCGCAACTCATTCCACCTCCACCGCCGCCAGTAGCTGAAGAAGGAGGTGACCAGGGCACTGGAGACGTGACTGTACCTGCAGCTACGAAGGAGGAAGGACATGAGGAAGAAGACCCCGAAGAGGTGCTGTTTGAAGAGTCAACTGAGGGAGAAGTCACGCTTGTGGCAAATAACCACACAATAAAACGCAAGCGTAAGTTTGAGGAGGAATAAGTGGAGCAGTACAAACTACGTTAGAGGGACCACCATTTATCTCATTTAGCTTATCGTATCGATTCGGTGTATTGACCTATCAAATTGTGGTATGGCAGTACTATCGTTTTTGTAATTCCATGACATTGATGTGTTTTCGTTCGATAAATGATTAGTTCGAGTTCTCAAAATAAGTGTGAAATTTATGTGTTTGCATGTGTTTTAATCATGTTGATAAATTTGTTAGGAATTGGTTGCTTTGTCCTAAAATTATTGAATTCTCCATAGTACATATAATTAACTCATTTATTCTCTAAAAACCAGCAGATGTCTCACTTCAATATCAACAACAGTAAATTTTACCCAACTACGCGAATACTGTTAAGGGACCAGAGTCAGAAGGTGATCAATGACCACTCGCCTAAGATTGATCAAAACCATAGGGATGTTGAAGAGGACCCTATGACCAAACTAAAGGCATGCAAAACTTGTGGAGAGATAGGACATATGTCCGAAGATTGCTCTGATGAGTGGCCCCATGGTCACATCAGACGTCCAATTAATGGACGCCGCTCCAAAAGGATTATTTGCTTCCTGTGTGAAGGAACGACCCATGTTCCAATCCAATGCCCATATTATCCCTTGGTGCAACAAGCTAACCAGCAAGCCAAGGAAGGAATGCAACAGTCTCTCATGAAGATCCTGGAGGAACAAAGACAAAAGAGTGAATCCAAGAAGGATCTTAGCCACTTAACATGCTACAGGTGCAAGGATAAGGGACACTATGCCAGTGGCTGCCCAGAGTGGAAGAGGATTAAATCTCTTCAAGGAGCGAGTGGAAAACACGAGTGCTCAAACTTCTCGTAGCTACCACCTGTCATTGTATTTCGAATACTTGTACGCTCTACAACGGAGAAATAAAAGGGATTAAACAAAGTTTCTAGACTGACCACAAAATTTTCTTTTAAGGGTTGTAGCCACCTAGATAATTCAAACCCAGTCGCTTAAACCCCGAGATCTCAAACTATCTCTCTATCCTCCTAATCAGAAAAATCATTCGCTGCCAAGTTTTCAAGTTTCCATGTCAGAAATTTCATTTCTCAGAACATCTCGAGCTATCAGAATCATTCAAGCATTTGCTTTGCCTTTCTAGCCTCTCCGAATCTCGGGGACGAGATTCCTTTTAAGGGTGGTAGTCTGTAACATCCCAATATTTTGGAATGTTCAAAAATCACTAAATTTTAAAACTTTTGTTTTGATTAAAATAAAATATTAAAATGCATAAGGAAACTAACTATAAAAGACTTCAACCAATTTTGAAAAAGTCTATTGTTTCAAAATTCCCAATGTGTCATTATTTTCAAAAGTTATTTACAATTAAACATTTCATTATCCATTGTTATTCAAAAACCTTAATATGTAATTTAGAAAAAATGTTGTATAGAGTACAAACCCTTTTATTTTAAGTAAATAGTTTACAACCTTAAAACCTCATAGATTTTATAATTACTTAACAACCCCAAATAAACATTTCATTAGCTTAAATAATTTGCATTTATCTTCAAAACATAAAATAATTTTCATGAATATATGTTCTATATAAGAAATGAATTAAATCTAAAATATTTTCCAAAATTGTTATGAAGTTCTCAATTGAATTATCTTAATATAAAATATAATGGTGCACAAATTAATTGTTTTGAATTAAAATGAATACATTATTTTCCCTTCTATTTTCATAGTTACTAAATCCTAAAATGAATTTAGTATTTGGAAATGAGTTTAAAAGACTTAAATTCAAACATATTGGAATGTGAGTATTTTACAAATTTTATTTAGCAATAAATAAATTGATTAAATTTCTATTTTCAAATTTCACTAAAGTGTCAAATTTGCATTAAATCAAATATTCAAAATTAATATTTTTAAAAATTGGTCAAAACATGCCACAAATGTTTAAATGATAGACATTGATTTTACAAATTTTTAGAATCTAATTTGAGTTGAATTGGATTTATATTTTAAAAGTTATTTAAAAATACAGAAAACAGAAAAAAAAAGAACAAAAAAAAAGGGGGAAACGGACCAGCCTCCCGAGCCATTGGGCCGAAGCCCATCTTCTATCTGCAGCGCGCGCAGCCGAAATGGCCCAACAGCAGCCCAGACGCTTCTCTCTGTCGCTGACGTGCGGGACCCGCCTGTCATCTCCTTCCTCAAATCGTGCTACGAACGAACTCGAAACAGAACCGAAAATCTGGAACAAAAATCTTGCTGATTCTCGCGGGATACGTTTCCTCGCGCCCCCTCCATATAAACTCCCATCGCCGCCGCTCCTTTACCCCAAACCCTAAACGGAAGTCGCCACCAGGCTGCATAAATTTTTCCGCGTTGCTGCCATTGCCGCCGCCGCCCGATTCCTCCTTTCCGACGAAGTGAGCAACCGCCTGAGCCCGAGAACCACCCCACTTCCTTTCCCACGCCGTGCGCATCTCTTGAAACCCTTCTCGATTTGTTTCCGCAGCAGTTGAAGCGGAGCAAGATCACCGAAGCTCTTCGGCGTGGAAGCTGCTCCGTCCGCGCGTCCCCGCTGCTTCCCGGAGGAGTTCAACGACGCCACCGCCTCCATCGAGTTCTCCGCGTCTTGTTGATCGTCTTCATCGCCTCCGCGCACTCAGGGAACCACCAGAGCCTCGTTTCCGTCCACTCCCGAGCCGCCGGCGCCGTCGTCCTCTCCAGCTCCGGTAAGTGTAACACCCCAAATTTTGGAAGCAACACAAGCTTACTTAATAAAGACCCAAATTTCTGAGGGAACAAAAACTTTTTGAAATGCTTTACTTATGAATGTTTTTCACTCTTGTTTCCCTTGTTGCCTTGTTTTGTTTTGATTTGCGTTGTGTTGATGACCTCTCTAGCTAACAACCCTAAAACTCAACCTTGATATAATTTGACGTCTGATATCAGTGTTATCACAAGTAAAATAGTACATACAATCTCACCCATCATATTTTTAACAAACTATACTCATCATGAGGTCTTGATTTTTACAATTGCCCAAAGGCAGTTTAATTGAGAAAATGAAAGTATTTCCAAAGTTATATGTTTGCAAAACTACAAAAGATTATATAAGAGGCTAGGATATATTTTGATTTTAATGTGTTGCTAGTCTTAGCAGTTTCCATTTCAAAAACTCCTAATTGAATATGTCTTTGGAAATTATTACTAGGAAGTGATTTAGCCTTCTTTCCATAAAAATCTTGTCATTATTGTATTGATCACCACCTCACTAATATAGTGGTTTAACTTAAAGTGGGAATGTCTATCTATTTGCATGTGTGGTTGAGCTATATGTTATGTGCTTAAATTGCTTCCCATGAGTTTGTTATTTTATGAGAGTTCATGTGGTGTTTTATGAGTTCACATTTAATGTTATGTATTAAATGGGGATATAAGTGTTTGATTTGTTTGTCTTTCATGAATGGAATGTGTTACCTTTTGTAAGGTTGTTTGGTGTTGATATTTCCTAAATTTCTATTTTCAAAATGGTAGAAGATCTATCTTCACTCATGTTAATTTGTAGTATTTCTAGAGAAAGCCAATTAGTGTTTATTCATTAAAATTTGGAAATGCATCTCACCTAACTTTATCCTCACCACCTCTACTTCCCACTTTTATCATTCTTGATTACTTTCAAAAATGTTTGATCACCTATTCTTGTTTGAGTTGAGTGCATAATCTTAAAGGTGACCATATCTAGTTTATAGCATATCAATTTGCCTTTTTTGTTTATAGTTGTTATTGAACCTTTTTGACCTAAACTTGTAATCAGAATGTTGAACCTATACCCCCTCTAATCAACTTCTTTTAACTCCAAATTTTCCCATCAATTGAATGACTACTTCATCCTTGCAAAGTAGCCAAGTCCAATCAGCCCAAATTCATCAACGACAAAACACATCCTTCAAACCTTGTCCAACAAGGTGGTTTGGGGTGTGCACTTGACCTCCATCCCTCTGTAAACCCTTAGCCACGACCTTGTCCAAACCCTAGCACAGCAACTCTTTGTCTTTTTCTTTCTGGCTTTTCATCGAGCACTTGGCAAGCTGGAAACCTCCTCTCCATAACTCCACTCCCCTCCATCGGCTCTGAGCCATTTGCTAGACTCCAAGCCTTGCTACAGTGCCAGAGACGCTCCTCCACCGCCCAGCTCGCCCAATCGTCTTTCCGTGCTCCCTCCGTCCGCGTCCGTGCACGTCGTCCACCTTAGAATGGGCACTGCTCGGATAAGAGTCACGAGACTCCCATTCTCTCTCTCACCTTGCCCATTCCCCTCCTCTGCCTCTCCTCCATCACCTCGTGCAAGAACACGAGCCCTCTCGCTCTCTGCTGCCCTGGGAACACGAGGCCGAGAGCTCGGAGCCGCGACCTTGCCTTGGACAATCCTCTCGCTCCCGTCCTTCTATACTCGTTCTCTTAGCGTTGACTCGTTCCCCTCCTCTCGGGCAACCTCTAAGACATCCTCGTCGGTGTGCAGGTTCACTGGAGCAGCCGAGACCTCGCTGCACCCGAGCAAGGCGTCCTCGGCGTTCTCGTCGACCGGAGGCTCGCCGACGAGATCTGAGCCCCCCCTCAACTTCCCCTAGCTCTCCGCACCCACCTCCAACCACTCCATCATCTTGGGGAAGCTCTAGGTGAGCAGGGCGTGCACCCCCTCCATTTCTAGGGTTTCCACTCCGTGCCTAGCGTCGGGAGGAAGAAGATCAACAGGGACCGTCGGATTTTAAATCAACGGCCTCTTTTGAATCTTATCACTTCTAATCTGGGCCCTCCGATCTGAAATCCTCGGCCACTTACCCCCTGCCTTGCGCGCGCTCCGCGCTGGGCCGGCCCAGCTCTGGCGGCATGGCCCGCGTAGGATCCGGCCCTTCTGCTCTTTTCCTTTTTAGCAATTTATTCTCTGTTTAATTTTCCAGGAATTTCGTAGCTACCTTTAATTCATTTCTGATAGATCTGTGCTTGATAAAATTGTGAATAAATTTTGTAGCATAGCTATGAGTTTTCTTGACCATTTGGCACTGGCCCTTCTCAAAAATATATTTGTATGAGTGTGATATGTGCAATCTGAGTTTTTGCACCATTTACTCAATAACTTGAGTTTTATAAATCCAAATCCTGCAAACTTTAGTTATATGGAAAGCCTAGGAGAATACCTACCTAGATCTATAAGCCTTGCATGCAGGAGATGTGTCTAAATAAAGTTCTATAAAGTTTAAGAATGACATCAGTAGCTATTTGATGAATTTCAAATCTTTATTTAAAATTATTTTTGGAGTAAATCCAATTGCATGTGGTAGATATTGGTATTAGCTATCATGCCCTAGCTTGGTAGAATTTTACAGCTTATATTTTGTGCATGGTGGATTATTCTCTTAAACAGTAGGTTATTACACTAGAAAAGGATTATCCTTATTTTCTGTTAATTGCATGTGTTTGATTTTAATGTTTGATGCTATATCTGTTTGTACGAATAAATTATGAGTAATTTTGTTGGATGGTTATGTGTTTTCTTTAACATGCAACCCTGGATTGGTATAAAAATATTTTATACATTATTAGGTACACTATTATTGCTAAAACATGTTTGTTTCACTAGGACTGAAATATATGGAGCTATGAGTATCCAAATTGAGTGAGTCCAATTTCTACAGAAAGCTTAAGTCAATACCTATCCATAGAAATTAACCTTGCATGTAGGAGATTCCTAAAACTGAAACTATGCTGATTATGGTTTTGAGACCAGTAGCATTTGCATGATTTTTAGCTTCTGTTTGGTAATAGCTTTTGATGCAAATCCAATTTTCACCACTTCATATGGTTGCTAGGAATACTGTGGTAGAATAACTTATTATTATGAACAATATTCTTGGATTTAGAACTGATCTCCCAAAGCAGCAACATTTGGCTAATAGGAGTCTTAGATTTTAATCATCTGTTCTTAACAAATGTGAATTGTATAAATAGTACTAATCAACTCTTGCAGATCAGAACCTTAACTCAATCATAATGACTTGATTAAACCACTTTGATAATGTGTGGTGCATTGTTTGCATATGTTTAGCATTATTCACTTTGTACCCTAATAATGACATCAATTGTGTTTATATGCTTTGCTTGTGAGTATGTCTGTGTGTTATGTTTTATCTCTTTAAACATCATCTTATTTATCCAATAAATATAATAAGTTAATTCCCTGTTTTACTTGAATTGTTATGTGTTGATATGCTTAGTAACTCATAAGTCCAGAAACTTAGGTCATCCTTTAATAGCCTAAACAAATTTCCTGATAGCATTGCTAGTCCCTTCACTTTTAAGTTTCACATAGTTCATCTTGTTTCCTAGGAGTTGCACTAATTTCCTTTGTGTGTTATGCATGTGAATGGTTGTTTGGTGTTAAATTTTATCCAGTAGTTCCTTGTGTTTTGGAATGCTTAATATATGACTTTCTTCTTTCAGATTATTGTCAACACTTGGTTGCCATGTGATTGTTTGTTTATTGGTTGAAGTGACCTTAATTGTGATGTCCGGTTAAATAGGCCTAGTGCACCATTTTAGCTCTTAGTCATAAACTTGTTTGGACAGTAATGTTACCATTGTTTTTCTCTTAGTTACTTGATAGTGAGTGTTTCTTGAGCTAGTAACATGTTTGCTTGTGAGTGTGCTCAATGCTAGTGTTAATGTTAATACTTGTTTGTGTACTAAGATACTTTTGTCTGAAGTATTTGCGGAAACTATTAAGATACTTTTGTCTGAAGTATTTCCTGAACTACTAAGATACTTTTGTCAGAAGTATTTCCTGAAACTAATATAACAACTCTTATTAAATGATATAATAACCCTAAGTGATGCGTTGTTTTAGTGTTCTGTAGAACTACCTTTTTAAATACACAGAGTTGTTGTGTATATTTTCTTCGGAAAATCTGTTGTTGTCTTAGCTCTATGAACTTTGTTGAATGTTATTGTATAGTTATAGGAGTTGTTTGCTTATGTTTGTATCTCAGTGTCTGGTACAATGCTTGATGTTTGTTATGTCCCTGTGGCATTGTCTTGTATTCTGAGTGTTGTTCCTTTTCCTGTTTACGAGGTTAGATACGATCGGGAAGGAACGGGAAGTGAGGAATGAACTGGAGGAACATCAAGATCAAGACCAATAGCGTATTGCTGAGCCAGGCAAGCCCACCTCACCACTATTATGAAATCCTATTATTTTATCAAGCATGTTTTGTTTTCAAAATAAAATAATGCATGTTTTACTTCTTTTGTGGCGCCTTGCCACCCGAAAACTATTTTACAAAATATTGTTTGGCCAAAGTTATCTACTAGAATAGCTGTAGGTATTATAAAAAGAGTTTTTACTTGATGAGCCTTGTCATTGAAGGCTCCATCAAGAAGATTAAGTTTTCTAGTAGTATATTCCGTTATCTTACCTCAAAACTATAGGATGGGAACCTATTTGGATAAAAATATTTTATGGAGTAAAACCCGAATTGCTGGGAGCAATCGGCGAGCAAGTGTGTTATTAAAACCCAAGTTGCTGGGAGCAATCGGAGGTGTTCGCAAAAACCCAAGCTGCTGGGAGTAGTCGGAGAAGAAAGTGTTTTGAAAAAACAAAGTGTGACCCTAGCTGCCGCTTGAACAACTAACCCGTGCAACCACATTACCTCAAAATGGGCACGAGGCTTAACGGAAGCTTGTTGGTGTTGGTATTCGAGTATTCCTCAATGGGCTAGATGGGGTTAGAGTCCCCGGAACCGAATGCTGCCAGGGGATGGGCATACAGAGTGTGGACTTCGTGTGCCACCGGGAAGCAACGGTGGGTCTCTTGTCGTGGCGGTGTGAGACTAGGGAAAACCGGATCGATACGGCTAGCTCACTCGGTGCCGGAGAGAACAAACCCACTCGAAGAGGATACTCTTGTACCAGCGTCAACATAGTGGAACTTAGGATTGGCCGTCTGATGTGCGCATGCTGTCTCTGTACAGTCCGTGGTTGATCCACGGCAGACCATCCGAATCTTGTGGTGAAAGTGTACAACCTCTGCAGAGTGTAAATCTATTCGAATAGCCGACGGTTGGAAAGGTCCCACTAGGCATGCTGGATGTTTTATGGTTTCAAAAGAGAAATGTTTTCAAAGTAAAGCAAGGAGGCATAAAGTGGTACCTGGGAGGTACGGAATTTGGGCAAGGATGGTTGATCTCGGGGAGACAACCAGTCCGACCTCAAGTCTGGAAAAAGGGTTACCCCTATCCTAGTGTTTTGATAAACTTTTATAAACGAAAGTTTTGAACTTGGATATGTCCTTGCTATATCTAAGAGAAGAGAATTCTATCTCTAAATGTTTTTCTTCAACAAAGATATAGAGATGTCGTATTCTCTATGTCTAAAATCATGGTATTCGAAAACTAAGCCCTATAGTCATATATAGCAGCCACCCCAGTTTTCGAAAAGTGTTTTCTTGCATTATCATGAAAACTTAAGCCTTAGAGGTGGTCTTGCGAGTACGTAAATGTACTCATATGGCTGTGTCCCTGGATATTCAAACGTCCAGGTTGAAATGAGGAGATGTACGACAGGAAGGAGGAGTGCGCCAACAACTCTGCCAACTGAGTGTCCCGCTCAACTGCTCTGTGGGAATGCGTCAAGACGTGACGAGGGCCGACGCTAGCCGAATCTTCCGCTGAACCTTAGTTAATATTCGTCAAGTGCGACGATGTTTGCAAACTTGGTCATGAGACCATTATTTATGTAAGTCTTATACTATTCGAGTTGTATGATGTAACTTTGTATACCATGTTGGTTATGTGATCGCGATGCACTGATCATTGGGATCGTGATCTGTTTACATAATGTGGGCATCTCTGACGGTTAGTCAGAGGGGTCCTCACAGTAAGCCCCGCCGCCACGGGCTGGTCAACCCATCGTGACCGTCCGATCTAGAACGAGAGGTCACGATTAGATCCATCTTTGAATCGGTATGGTTGGTTACCGACCGTTAGATCTAGAACGTGCGGATCAGATCTGATCAATTATCCAGCTCAGCGCCTAGTCATCAGCCACGTCACTGCCCAGTCAGCTGCCACGTAAGAAAAGATTTTCTTATTTAAATTTAATTGGGCAGTTTTACAGAAACATCCCTGCCACTTAGATCTGTCACAACTTTTTAACCACTTATCCAAATTTAACAAACTTTATATTTTTGGAAAGCCCTCGACATGTAGAACATTTCAGATCAACCAAAATTCAAATTTGACGTAGTTTAAAATATTCAAATTTCAAATGGTGAATTTGAGTATTTTTGTCATAACTTTAAATCTGTAAATTCAAAAATTGCAAATAAAATTGCTTTAGAAACTTTAGAATATTTGTAAATTAATGACACTGATATAAAATAGTTTTGAGTAATATTTGAATGAATTCATAGTTATATATTTAATTTGAATAGTTTGAGTATTTTCAACATAACTATAAATAAAAATAGTATTTTTGATTAAAGTAAATTGCTATAAATTTAATTAAAATACCTCTGTCTATTAACACTATTTATTAAATTATATTATAAAAATTTAATCATAGAAAACTTTAATCTTATAATTATTCCTTTTGTTATATTTTCCAAAAATAGAAATTAATTAAATTGCATTTATAAATTCATGCATATTTATAAAGAAATCACAAAAGTTATTTTTGATGTTTCTTGTGATTTAAAATTTCATTTCTTTCATAGCATATTTTATTTTGTAGATATAATTCTCATAGGAAAACCCCTCTTCATTAGTTTTCTCTAAGTTAGAAATAATATCAACTTAGCATTTTTGTGAAGTGCTACACTTAGACACTTAGTAATTTTCAACATGGAGCTCGAAGACCAATGAAGGACTTAGCCAAACAAGACTCCAGAAGAATCTCCAAGGAGTGGAAGCACTTAGAAGAAAGATCAAGAAGAAGTTCATGAAGACCAACCAGAAATATTTTCTAAGTCTTTCTCCCTCTTTCTTCTCTCTCCGTCCTTCTTCTGTTAGACTTCTTGATGACTAAGTAAATCAAAGACCAGCCTCGAGGATACAAGAACCACGAAGTCTGAAGATTTATCAAGTCTATCAAAACTTCAATCAAGACATCATCAAGGAGAATATTACAAGTCTGGAGATGAAGCCTGGAGGACAACTACATCTTTCTTCTATCTTTTCCCTCTTTCCTAATCTTGTCTTTCACATTTGACTTAAACAATTTTGATCATGATATTATCATCTTGAAGTTGTTGGATCCTAGCGGCATAGTGAGATGAAGCGGCCTGGAAACAAACCTTACATGTCCACGTACATGAGACCTGTTCCACAATTTAAGTGGCTGGCCGTGTGTCTGTCTCTCTCACTTTAGTGAATATCCAATTTACAAAGAGTTGATAATAATTGTTGATCACCACGAAGAATAGAGCTAGTAATTTTCTCTAAGTATTTTGCACATCAAGACTAAGCCATTAGAGTGCTTATTCAAGATGATATAAAACAAAATATTTTATTCAACTTATGACCTTAGCCCTTAGTCCTTTTGGACCAACCTATTTGCCTTGTATTAACTTAAGAGATTTTCATGGCATGAAAAAGTATTTCTAGCCCTTAGGAATATTTTGCACATCATGCATAAACATATTTTCCTTAGAAAGTTTTATAAAATTATTTATTCATCTAGTATGTGTTTGTGTGCATTGTGGAGTTGTGCTTGCTGTTGATTGTTGTATTGTTGTTTGTCTATACTGTTAGATTGAACGGAGAGTCCCGAGTATCGTTGAAAAGAGTTGTGAACAACGACAACATTCAAAGGCAAGTGGCACACCTCATAAACTTCCTATTATTTCTATATGCATTACTTAGTGTATTATTATATGCATGTGTAGGATAGTATTGCTATGCTAAACCTGTGTAGAATTCCCTTACTCCTGTGTCTAGGTTCCTATATCATACTTAATAGATGTATTGATGCTATGCAATTGATGAAAAGTTTTACAAAATGTTAAGTGACTACTTAGGACTGTGCTCATGGTTGTCGTCGCCTAGGATGAATGTCTATTCTACCTAGGGCCGTGAGCATGGTGATTTTTACCTGAGAGTGCACATCCACTAAGTTAATGAAACTCCTGGGTGGATTTGTTGTATGGCAGCGAAGTTGAGTGGCTGCTTAGGTCCATGTCTATGGTTCCTGGAGTACGTGCACTTGTGGATAGCCACCCAGGGAACAGAGGAATCTGAAGAACTCCGAGTGACGATTGCTTCCAGTGCAGCCATTGCCATATGGGCTCTGGCTTGATCAATTATGTTGTGTGGAGTCTCTCCGGCTTGACAAGCAGATGTAGGGGGATGTTAGGTGGCACGGGTCAAGCCAGAGTGGGAGGGAAAATGCTTCTGAAAGATCTCGTCTCATTCTTCTCCTTTCCTTATAACAAATGGTGTGTAAAGGATAAATTGGGTTGAATGGGTACAATGGTGAACGTGCACAACCTCTGTAGAGTGTAAAACTAAGTACTTAGCCGTGTCCCCGGTACGGACAATTTGAGCAGCTGATCACGGACGTCAACGGAGGATTCCATCATTCCAACTTCAGAAATAAAACTTGATGGGTGAACAAGGGAAGATGAGATTTATGGTTTTCATGCCATACTTGTCTTGATTTGAAGAAAGTGTTTTACAAAAAGATAGGAAAAATTGGCTTTATGCAAAATAGCCTTGAACTCCACCAGCCAAATATGCATATAGGCTTTAGAGTTATTCCATTAAGTGTCCACCATAGTGTCACTTGCCAGACTCCATTTTTAATGGAATCTGACCCACGTTGTTGCAATATTTTTCTTATTGCAGATTGTTCAGATGACGAGTGAGGTTTCGTTTATAGGTTTCGAGTCTACAACCAACATGTTTTTTCCTGTGGCAGCATGAAAGTTATAGAGACTCACTGCTATTGTATTTCCGCTGTGTACTTTTTCAATGCTAGCTTTATGCTATGCAACTTGTATCGAATATTTTGTAATTCTGGATCATCGATGTAATAAAATTGACGCTTTGTTGTGATATTACATCGTAAACTGTGTGTGCAAATGAATCGATCCAGGGATTTGCACTATACACAGGTATCTGCCTTATTTAAAGTGCAGGTACGTTACAAAGCCTCTTCTTTCCTTAGCAGGACTCCATCTTGTACTTGGTCTCAAGCCTTCTGGATCCTTCTTTCTTGCGGGCCAAGGGATACGTTGTGCACCAGCTTACGTATCACCCGACCCATGTCTTTATGCTCGATCCGGCCCAGGCTCCTGCCAGGCCGGCTTATCTTCTATGTCGGTGGGCCTACCGGTTTATGATCCCCCCAACAGACACGCTACAACTTCCGTCTCATCAGAGAGGGATAAGAGAGCGCATAAGATAACGAGCTACAACTAACACCAATCATAACCCATTCTCGGATTAACCCCCTCAACCAAATATGAGGAAGCAATTCGGGAAACTCACACGTTATCAATTTTAATTACCATTTATTGTGAAAGTAGTTCTATATTACTAGTCAAATTAATTAACATTAATTAGGTGTAAGTTCTCTAGATCTTGTTAGCCAGCATCATCACCAAGTCGTCCATAACCGTGGACACGGCTCATCGATAAGATTATACCCTGCTGGGGTGCACTACTGGACCCGTACTCGTTCGATCAACCCCAAAAAGCAAAGCCAGAAGGTAGGGCATCTCAACACGACAAATCTCTTCTCTAAAACCCATCCAGGGAACCGCATGATTGTGTGCACGGCTAATCAGGTCAAGTACCCGCGGGATCGATCTTCATAGCACTCTAAGGACGTGCCACCCTATAATCGACTACTCCATCATCATGAGATCGTTATATAACCATATGCATGCATCAAATGGAAATCCCGAACTACTTGCGGCGCCCTGGATAAGAAGCGGATTAGATCGAAGCCGCGGGGGGCTCCATAGGGCCTCCCACAAGCGGTTAGTGCGCTCAAAATTGGATCCGAGGACAAAATCTCAGTTCCTAGGTCGACACTTAGAAGAACAAAGCACCTCGCAAGGCCTTCCGCCGGTGCCTTATCTTTTAATTATAATACCCCAATATAAGACAACATTTTATTAAGGTAGAATAATCTATCATACTAAGCACGTGAAATAAATAATACAAACATTCGACTCACACAAACAACTCTAAGCATGCGCTACGACTCGCAAGGCCAACAGGTAAACATACAACAGGTGATGGGATGTGAGGATAAAGCTGTATGGGCTGCAGGATAAACATGTAATGGGATCGCGATAAAGAATCGAATACTAGGGTAGCAGAGATCAACGGCAAGAATGAAAGACAATGTGTAGGTAAACAAGCAAACTTTGCTTACCTGGAATCCCGCATGGAAGAAGATCTTGTCATTGCTCACACATCTCAACGTCTTATCCGTGAAGAAGCAATAAACACTGGAAAGCGTAAAAGATGCATTTTACAACTACGACAAAAAATTCAGCATGATCACACGAGAATGATGCATGGCATGACCAGATACAATACAATGCAGGTAAGCCAAATTAAGGGGGAAAGCAACCCAGAAAATTAATATTTAGGTGCAATTTATTTATTTAACAGCAATATTAAATATTGCTTAACATGGCAACACATGGCATGGGTGATCTAATTAAATTAAATGGAATAGGGCATTATATATTTATTACCCCACACATTACATATTCAATTATTTAGTTGCAATTAATAAATTACACTAAGCAATAAAAATAACAGATGAAAAATGGCATACAAATGGCATATTAATATTCATTGCATTTTTCTGATAAAATTACATATAAAGATTATTGTATTTGGAGTTATAAATTAAAAGTTATTAACAATTTAGTTTTAGGGTTCTTTCTGTAAAATACAGGGACCATATGGTGAGGAAACAGAACAAGTGGGGGGTTCTGTGCAAAAAACAGAGAAATAGGGGGTTGGGTGCAAGATCCAGATCTGGATCTGGATCTGACCCTTTGTCACCGAGGCCAGGCCAGCCCGAGAAGCTGACCTAACGGGCCCAATGCCTCGCTGGCGTGTGTGGAGGTCGAGCTGGATCCACCGTCGCTGACCACTAGGCCCCGGCGGTCAGTGAGAGCGCAAAACTGAAAAGGGGGGCTTTTATTTACAACTTGCCCAGGATGAGATTCGAACCCGCAACGCGCGCGAGGTGGACCGATCGGTGCTATTAACCAGTAAGCCGGATGGGTGTTGTTGTCTAGGAACGCGATGGCTATTTGTTAAGGTGAAGAGCGTGCGTTGTTTCTGTCGAACTGAACCTGACGAAAATGAACCACGGCCAAGACACAGAGCACAACGGACAGTCAGTCCGGCGGCGACCTCGCTCGTACGTGCGTGCGTGTGTGCTAGAGGGCGCCGAGGTGAGCTGCAAGTGCGCCGGTGCTTGTGTGTGCAGGGGACGTGGGGGGTGCGTGCTAGTGAGGAGCGAAAGGCGCATCAATTCGTGCCGGAGCTTGCGGCCATGGTGAAACGGAACACGTCGAGGACGAATTCGAGGGCCCCGACGGCAAAAACGCGTGAGGGAGAGAGGGAAAAGGTAGACTGGCTCACGGTGAGGGGCTCGATGTCGTTGTTCGTGCCCGAAGTAGACCGCAGGCGGCGTATTTTGGCGGCGGAGGGTCGCCGTCCGCGGAGAAGAAGAACAGGAGGTCGTCGGACTCGGAGGCTCCCGGGACGATTCCTTGCGCGGAGAGGTGGAAGACGACGCTGCGAAGCTCCTGGGCTCCTCCGAGGGCTTCGACGGCACCGGAGGGGCGGCGCAACGTACTGGTCTCCGGCGGCCTCTCGGTGGAGAAGAGGAATAGAGGAGATCGGAGGGGGAGAAGAAAAGGAGGCGGCGGCACGGAGGGAGGAGAAGTAGAGGGCTAGGGTTCGGTGAGGGAGAGGGCAGGGGGCCGGCTAAAAGGGGAGAGGGGGGAAGCACATGGGGGCTCCATGCCTCGGTGTAAAGGTCTCCTCCCCGTACGGGGGAGGAAGACAACAAGGGAAGAGGAGAAGTGGGCTGGGCTTCAGAGATGGGCCAGGAGGGGTTTTCGGCCCAGGTAAGATTCTCTCAGTGTTTTTTTTGTTCTTTTGTTTATTATTTTCTGTTTTATGTTTTCTAGACAAAATAGAAAAAAAGATGTATAGACTTTTGGACAATATTTGTAGGTTAAAAAATACACAATTTAATATATTAGTTTGAATATTTGAAAAGAATTTAAATATCACATTTAAATTAATTTGATTTGCATTTGAATTTAAAAGTGGAAATTGAATTTGAAGGGTGTGATTTAAATTTAAATGCAATAAAAATAAATGAAGTGACAAATGCATGATGATATGATGTCATGAAGACGCAAAAGAAAAACAATAAAATCTAAAATTGGGATAAATCTCGGGATGTTACAGTGCTGTAGGGCGCACATGGCCTCTACAGCAGCCGCACAGTGACGCAAGCACCCCAGTTGACATTCTGGTGGTAAAGGAGTCAACAAAGTTGCGCCGCCCGCGTTAGGACAGCTGGGACTTTCCTCTTCGGTGATAAAGCGGCTGGATGGCGCAACGCTCCAAGAAGATCGTCATCGTGGGCTCCACCACGACCACTGCAACCCCTGCGAGCCATTCTGCGCGGTATGCAGCCTGTCGGCCACCGCGCCGAACTTTAGCACGGATGGACCGCGTCCATGGAGGTTTCGGCGACGGTGGACTCCCTCTCATTCGCGCCACTGCCTTGTGGGAGCCACCTTGAGTGTGCTGCACAAGGAAGAGGCCCGAAGCGCCTATGAAAGGAGCAGTAGCTCCACCGTAGAGAAGGATCGGCCAATTGCTTGCTAAACCCTTGTAACCCTAGCCGAGCGAGGAGGATAGCCAACTGCTGGAGGAGGAAGACAACCATTGTACCCCTCTCCAAGCACTAAACTGCCTCAAGAGAGCCCTCAGCAAGCTGATTGTACTGTAACCTCTGCAGTGCAATTCAGACAAGCAGGAGTAGCGGTGTTATGTCCGCCTGAGGGCCGTGAACCTGGGTACGGGCTCGTGTTCATCTCTGTCGTGATTGTCCCTCTCCAGGCCCAGCGAGCACCGTCGTCGTGCGTCTCGAGGGTTGTTTGACCTCCGTGTTCAATCCCCCTTCGAACTACTCTTTAGGGTGTGACTATCCATGTTCCGTGGGAGTCACTCTCCGACATAATTGGTGTTGTAAATTCTCCTCTACTTCTTTAAAAAAAATAAAATTGCCTAAAACTGCTGAAACTAGTGTTGATAAAAGTGCTAAAAAATTTAAGAACATGGGAGAATGTGGTTCGGTTTGCTTTGATGATAATAATTTGATTTCGCTAACTGTAATATGTCTGAAGTTATTAAGTTCTTGAAAAAATTGGCCACAAGTCCTAATGCTAGCTCTCTTAATATGGCTTTTACTACTCATATTTCAAATGCTCTCATTAAAGCTAGGGAAGATAAATTAAGACTTGAAGCTTTTATCCCTAAGAACTTAGAGGAAGGTTGGGAGCCTATCATTAAAATGAAAGTATATAAATTTGATTGCAATGCTTTGTGTGACCTTGGTGCAAGTATTTCTGTTATGCCTAAAAAGCTCTATGATATATTTGATTTGCCACCATTAGAACATTGCTATTTGGATGTTTTCTTGCTAATAATGCTTTGAAAAAACCTTTGGGGAGAGTCAATGATGTTCCTATTATGGTCAATATAAACCTGGTCCCCGTTGATTTTCTTGTCTTGGATATTGAATGAAATCCATCTTGTCCAATTGTGTTGGGATGGCCTTTTCTTAGAACTATGGGTGCTATTATTGATATGAAAGAAGGTACCATCAAGTACCAATTCCCACTCAAGAAAGGTATGGAACACTTCCCTATGAAAAGAATCCTTTTGATTCTATTGTTCGTTTAAATTATGGTGTTGATGCTTCATCTCTTGATAATACTTGAGTTCTTGCTTTCTTGTCCTAGCTCAAAGGCGTTAAACGAAAGCCTTATGGGAGACAACCCACTTTTATTTCCTTTTAATTTATTTTGTTTGCGTCAATAATTTGTCTTACCTCTCTAGAAATACCTTTGTATCTTTATTTTCTTGCATTGTTGTGTCAAGTTGAGCCTCTAGTTGAAAGTTCATGCTAAATTTGGATTCCTGCGCAGAAACAGTTTTCTACTGTTCACTGTTTAATTCGTAACTCTTCTAAGAAAAATAAAGAAATCTGCCCTTTTTTGTGCGTAATCCTCAGATATATATGCAACTTTCATTAGTTTTGAGTTTTCTGATTTGAGCAAGTTAAGTACCTCGAAAAAATTCATCTTTACGGACTGTTCTGTTTTTGACAGATTCTGCTATTTATTGTCCGATGCCTCTTTTGCTATTTTAATTGGATCTTTTTATCTTATAAAGTATCAGTGGTTGTAGCTAATGTCCAGTAACATTAGTATGAATTGTGTTCCTACAGAATATCATAATTTTCATGCACTAACCCTGTAATGAAGTTTACTCTAAGTTTGGTGTGGAGCAAGTTTTCAAGGATCAAGAGAGAAGTATGATATAATTGAAGGAGATATGCCCTAGAGGCAATTAATAAAGTGTATCCTTTATCATATCTCGTTTTTTCATAATAGGTTTTTGTGTCATGCTATAACCGTATTAAGCGGAAACATTAATAGGGGTGTGATGCGTAAACAACCAGGTCCCTAGTAGTCTCTACTAAGACTAGTTTCGTTGCACGATTGATGATCGAGGTTTCCCGATCATAGGGCATGGCGCCGGTCGGCAATGGAAGTCATATCGTTGGAGAACGATGTGATGGACATACCCAGATTTGGAGGACGTAGTCGTTACGCCTTTGACCGTGAGATCAACTCTTATTGTTATTCCTGGAAGATACTTTGATCGCACCAAACGTCGTATCTTATATAGTATGACAATAACGGTGATACTTTTGGGTATCGGAAAGGAGTAGTTGAGACGAGGGGTCAAGAGCGGGATTTGCCAGTCCGCATAGCAGGATAGATACTCTAGGGCCCACTCGATGAGATCATATCTAATGAGCTTACAAGCATGTGACTAGGTCACGGAGACATGAGATCATAGACGAGTAGAAAATAGCGTTGTCGGTAACGAGGTCAAGCTAGGTATGGAGATATCTATGGAACGACACTCGGACACGCTAAGTATTGCTATGGCAAAAGGTTTAAGACTTTGCGTTCAGGTTTGATAGATGAAAGTCATTCGTTTTATCACATGGATTAATTCATGGGGTCCAGGCCTACGAGTTAGTCGTTGATGATAGAGGAGTCTTGATCATAACTGTTATTATATCGAACCGCTAGGGTAACACACTTAAGGGGTTTCGACAAGACAACCGGAAAGGAAAGAGATCACCGGGAACGTCCCGGGAGGGGTCCGATGGAGATCGGGCAGCGACGAAAGAGTTTACGGAGATAGAATAAATTATATATAATATGTTTGATATTAATTAGTGTAATTCATGTGCAAATATGATTTTATATATTTATTTTCGAATTTATTTAGGCTGATTTCCCTAAATGGGCCTTCTGGTCAAAAGAAGGCCCAAGAGGGGGAAAATTCCCTAGGGAATTCGGTGGGGGCCAAGGTGGCTGGTCTAGGTGGGCCACAAGGGGCCCACCATGTGGCCGACGCACCAAGGAGCCGCACCAGGCTATGTGGGGATAGTACCACATTGCCTGGTGAGGAGGTTGGCTCCCCCCTGGGAGCCTATATAAGAAGGGGCAACCCTGGCCTTTTAATTCACCAATTAATTCCCCAATTGTCTTTCAATTTCGTGATTCCCTTTGTCGGAGTTGCGTCGAGTTGAGAGGGGGATCTCTTCCACCATTGCCCGCTGCCGCGCTGCTGGTGTTCCGGTCCAAGTCTTCCGCTGCTCGTCCTGGACTGGAGCTTCGGAGGCCGTCGTTTCCACTGTACGTGTGTAACGCCTTGCGAGGTGCGGCGCTAGCGGTACTCATAGGTCTGCTTCCTCTACACGACCTTGAGGTCGGCTACGTCGGTCTTCATCGACAACGTTTGTGCAGCAACGTAATCCCCGCTTTCGGTCTACAAGGGTATGTCTTCCGATCTTCGTTCGTACTACTATATCTGCATAAATAGATCTTGGCATGTTTTAGGGATAGCGTTGCTAGGAATTTTTTTGTTTTCTGCACCCGATGCCCTTCAGTGGTATCAGAGCCGATCTATGATAGATATAGCTGTACGCTGTTAGAACCCGTGTTCTGCATGGGGGCACCGTTCCTGTTATTTGCTACCCTCTAGCGTGCACTTGTGATTCCAGCGGTATCGAGTTGATGAACCGGCCCGGACCGACTTTACGCGTACGCTTACGTGAGACTGATTCCATTACTGACATACGGCTTGTACCGTATCTGTAGCTAGCGGGTGTCAGTTTCTCTCTCTTTAGTTGGTTTTTGCATTTTCAATGGAAGGCCCGAAAGGGATGCTTAAACATGCAATTATTGGATCGTTGTTATGGTCATAAGGTTCGTAGGTATGAAGCGGTTCTATTTACGAAAGCCCCAAGCCACGTAAAATATGCAAAAGATAAAGTAGAAGCGTCTAACTTTATTTTGCAGGGGCTATGTGATATGGTCAAGGTAGGTTTATTAAATTGTTTATAAACTGCGGGCGCCAAGAAGACCAAGGCGCAATGGACTATATCACATTGCATTACATTTGATGTATTGTGTGCATCTTATATTGTGTGATTATATATATAATATATATTAGTAACGCGGTTGTAGTTATATAAAATGATCCCTTCAAAATACCACTAGTGTTCTCCCTCCAACACGCACCACCAAGAAAGTTCTACGTTATGAGGCAGGCCGTGATGATGAGGGGTGGTGCAATGGATGGGGGTCGTGTAATCGCTTAAACGACCAGGAGGGATGTTCGTTTATGTCAGACATATCGTCGTTCGCATACAGTGGGTGTAAGCCATGTTGCACAAGCGTCAGCGTGGAGGTTATGGTGGCGAGCCTAGCATATGCAGATATGGTCTCGGAACAGGGAGACCGAAAGGTCGAGCACGAGTCACAAAATTGGTGTGGCGGACATTTGTCTGCTCTTGAAAGTGTGCCGCCGGCCCTGATGATGAGGGGTGGTGCAATGGATGGGGGTCGTGTAATCGCTTAAACGACCAGGAGGGATGTTTGTTTGAGTGGAATTTATGTTAGTTATTTTCTGAAAATACTATAACTCAAAATTATTATGAACAAAGTCTTATGTTGTTGCAAATTCCATTGTAGATGTCTCACCCCTCCTTTAACCTAAACCTGTTCATTGAGAAAGAGAAGCTTAAGACCGATGGGTCTAACTTCGTGTCCTGGTTCCGTGACCTGAAGTCCATTCTTGAAACCCACAAGGTGGCCTATATCCTTGATGCCCCCTTAGGTGATCTTCCAAACACCGCCTCAGAAATCGAAAGGAATGTCGATGAGGTTAAGGCGGAGATTTCTTCTTATGTCCAGAGTGGCATGCTCTTTGCAATGGAGGCTGACCTGCAAAACCAATTCGTGAACAAGGGTGCTTATGATATAATCACTGAACTCATGGTTTTTTTTTGCACGACAAGTCAAGGCTGAGACGTTCGAAGCATCCGTGTTTTTCTTCTCGGCCCAAATGGAAGAGAACGGCAATATAAGTGAGCACTTAGCCAAGGTTTTTGGCTGCGTTCAGCTCCTGAGTGATCTATGAAGTGTGATTCCAGTAGAGCTGGTTATTGATAGGGTGCTGATTTCTCTGCCCCCTAGCTATAAGAACGCCATCGTGGACTACGGCATAAAAGGGACGTCAAAACCCCTGTCGGAAATCCTAAAGATGCTCGAAGTGGCCGAATTAGAAATCAAGCTGGAGAAGATGGTGGTGACCATCGGATCACCTGAGCGCAACTGCCCCAAGTACCTGGAGGATAGGAAGTCTGGCAAGACGGTCAACAAAGAGCAAGGTATATTTGATATACATGTTATAGATGTGTACCTTACATCCGCCCGGAGAAACACGTGGGTATTTGATACTGGTTTTGTTGATCATATATGTAACTCTCAGGAGGAGTTAAGAAATAGACGGCGACTGGCTAAGGATGAGGTGACGATGCGCGTCGGCAACGGATCGAGAGTCGACGTGGTGGCTGTCGGCACGCTCCCTCTACATCTACCATCGGGATTAGTTTTGGTTTTAAATAAGTGTTATTTTGTACCATACTTGAGTGTAAAAATTATAATTGGGTCTTGCCTCTTACAAGACGGTTATTCATTTAAATAAGTATCAAGGAGTTGTGCTATATATATGAATGATATATTTTATGTTGATGCTCCCGAGAATAATGGTTTATTCTTGTTGAATCTCAATCGTAGTACTCACATCCATAACATAGAAGCCAAACGGATTAAGTGTAGTGATGATACCGCCATGTATATGTGGCATTGCCGTCTCGGTCATATTGGTGTAAAGCGCATGAAGAAAATCCACTCCGATGGACTTTTGGACTCGTTGGATTTCGGATCCCTCGATACATGCGAACCATGCCTTATGGGCAAAATGACCAAGACACCGTTCAAAGGTTTCGTTGAACGGGCGTCGAATTTATTGGGGATCATACATACATATGTGTGTGGACCGATGAGCGTTTCGACACGCAATGGTTATCGTTACTTCATCACCTTCACTGATGACTTGAGTAGATACGGTTATATCTACTTGATGAAACACAAGTCTGAAACTTTTGAAAAGTTCAAAGAATTTCAAAGTGAAGTTGAGAATAAGCTTAACAAGAAAATCAAGCACCTCCGTTCCGATCGTGGTTGCGAGTATTTGAGTTTGGCACACATCTGAAGAGTTGTGGCATAGTACCCCAACTTACGCTGGCCAGAACACCGCAGCGTAACGGCGTGTCCGAGCGACGTAATCGTACTCTACTGGATAGTGTTCGATCTATGATGTCTCTTACCGATTTTCCCGTGTCCTTCTGGGGCTATGCGTTAGAAACATCCGCATTTATTTTAAATAGGGCTCCGTCCAAATCCGTTGAAACGACACCGTATGAATTATGGTATGGCCAGAAGCCTAAGTTATCGTTTCGGAAGGTTTGGGGGTTGTGAGGCGTATGTTAAGAAACTACAGCCCGACAAACTCGAACCGTAGTCGGAGAAAGTCGTCTTTGTAGGATATCCGCGGGAAACCGTTGGGTACACCTTCTACAACCAAGCTGAGGGCAACACTTTTGTCGCGAAGACCGGTACCTTTCTAGATAAGGAGTTTCTCGCGAAAGGAGTAAGTGGGAGGAAGGGAGACCTCGATGAGATCGTTAATACTGAACTCGAGATTCCGAGTGGCGCAACGGAAGAAATTCCGGAAACGTCCTCCGTGGATGGAGTGGGAGAAACTGTCGAGGAAAGTATTCTACCTCGTAGGTCTGGTAGATCTCGGATCGCACCAGAATGGTATGGCAACATGGTTTGCACCATCATGTTAGTTGAATAAGACGAACCTATGAACTACAAGGAGGCGATGGCGAGTCTAGAGTCCGAGAAATGGCTTGAATCCATGAAATCCGAAATAGGATCCATGTACGATAACAAAGTGTGGACTTTGATGGATATTCCCGAAGGGCGCAAGGCCATCGAGAATAAATGGATCTTTAAGAAGAAGACTGATGCTGACGGTCATGTGAACATCTATAAAGCTCGACTTGTCGCAAAAGGTTTCCGACAAGTTCATGGGATTGACTACGATGAAACTTTTTCACCGGTAGCGATGCTTAAGTCTATTCGGATTTTGTTAGCAATTGTTGTCTATTACGATTATGAAATCTGGCAGATGGATGTCAAAACAGCCGGAAGGTTTTGTCGATCCAGAAAATGCTAACAAGGTATGCAAGCTTCAGCGATCCATCTATGGATTGAAGCAAGCATCTCGGAGCTGGAATCTTCGCTTTGATGAGGTAATCAAAGGTTTTGGATTTATCCGAATTTTGGAAGAGACCTGCATTTACAAGAAAATGAGTGGGAGCTTGGTTATGTTCTTAGCACTATATGTAGATGACATATTGCTGATTGGGAATGATGTGGAACTTCAGAATAGCGTGCAGGAATATTTAAACAGTAAATTTCCATGAAGGACTTAGGAGAAGCTGCATAAGTCTTAGGCATAAAAATCTATCGTGATAGATCAAGGCGCCTACTAGCGTTGAGTCAGAGTACTTATCTTGATAAAATACTGAAGCGTTTCGGTATGGAGAAGGCAAAGAAGGGTTCTCTGCCGGTTATCAAGAATAAAATATTGCAGAAGGCACAGTGTCCGGTAACGGAACTGGATAAGGCCGATATGACTAAACATCATTATGCTTCAGCCATAGGATCGATCATGTATGCAATGTTGAGTACTAGACCTGATGTGGCATTAGCTCTAAGTTTGACAAGCCGGTTCCAGAGTAATCCTGGAATGACGCATTAGATTGATGTTAAGAGCATTCTTAAGTATCTCAATAAGACAAAGGAAATGTTCCTTGTCTATGGTGGCTGCGATGAAGAACTTGGCGTAACAGGTTACGTGGATGCAAGTTCTGCTCATAACCCGATGACTCTAAGTCACAGACAGGTTATGTGTTCAAGGTGAATGGGGGCGCCGTATGCTGGAGAAGTGGGAAGCAGCCCATTTGTAGCGTACCTGCACTTTAAATAAGGCAGATACCTGTGTATAGTGCAAATCCCTGGATCGATTCGTTTGCACACACAGTTTACGATGTAATATCACAACAAAGTATCAATTTTATTACATCGATGATCCAGACTTACAAAATATTCAATACAAGCTGCATAGCATAAAGCTAGCTTTTAAAGAGAAAACAGCGGAAATGCGAAAGCAGTGAGTCTCCATCATCTTCATGTTGCCACAGGCGAAAACATGTTGGTTGTAGACTCGAAACCTTTAAACGAAACCTCACTCGTCAACTGATCAATCTGCAATAAGAAAAATATTACAACAACGTGGGTCAGACTCCATTTAAAATGGAGTCTGGCAAGTGACACTATGGTGGACACTTAGAGGAATAACTCTAATAACCTATATGCATATTTGGCTGGTGGAGTTCCAAGGCTATTTTGCGTAAAGCCAGTTTTATCCTCTCACTTCGTAAAACAGTTTCAATATCATAATTGGTAACACTGGTAAATTCCAGAGAACCAAAAGATGGCCTATCCTTGAGTGCACTCTCAGGTAAAAAACAACACATACTATGGTCCTAAGCATAGTGAAAACTATCTTAGGTGAAAACCCCCATAGACATGGTCCTGAGTAGCTCACCCATCTAAGTGTACCCTCAGGTAAAAACCGCCACGTAACATGGTCCTAAGTATAGTAGAAACTATCTTAGGTGAAAACCCCCATGAATATGGTCCTGAGTAGTTCACTGTTGTTTACTTATCAAAATTTTATTAAGAAATTAGAATGTTGGGATTCCTCCATTGTCCTTGATCAGCTGCAGTCTTCACTTGGAAAACTTCTCCTTGAGTTCTTCAATTTCTTCTCCCTTTATTCCTCATATCCCTTTGTTTCCTAGGTGGCCTTCCACAAGTGTGCTCTCAGATGAAAACCCCCACGTTCATGATCCTAAGTATAGTAGAAACTATCTTAGGTGAAAACCCTCATGGACATGGTCCTGAGTAGCCACTCAACATAAACCAAACAACCAATCCACCCAGATGATTCATTAACTTAGTGGATGTGCACTCCCAGGTCAAAACCCCCACATACTATGATCCTAAGTATAGTATATACTATCTCAGGTAAAAACCCTCATAGACATGGTCCTGAGTACCCACTTAAAATTTTATAAAACCTTTCATCATTTGCATAGCATCAAATTCTACTAAGTCATTTCATAGGTACCTAGACACAATGGAAGAGGGAATTCTAAACAGGTCTTGCATAGCAATAATACTAAGTCATACACATGCTTAGGAAAATATTTCTACTTATGCATATAAAATACTTGGGAATTTATGAGGTGTGCTACTTGTCTTGGCAACAAGAAAAATATCAACAGCAACTGCGACTGTTGTTGTTTCCCTCCGAAATTTCTAACACATCAAAAAAAACACACATAAACATACCAACAAAATAACAATACAAAAATATGGTATGGATGATGTGCAAAATACTTAGAGAAAATACTATGTCTATTCTTCAAGGTGATCGACAATTATTATCAGCTCTTTGTAAATTGGATATTCACTATAGTGAGAGAGACTGACACCCGGCAAGCCACTTAAGTTGTGGAACAGGTCTCATGTACGTGGACATGTAAGGTTAGTCTCTAGGCCGCTTCATCTCACTATGCCGCTAGGATCCAACGAACTTCAAGATGGTAATAACATGATCAAAAATTGTTTATGTCTAAAGTGAAAGAAAAAATTTAGGAAAGAGGGAAAAGATAGATAGAAGGATGTAGAATCTTCTCCTTTCTCCCTTTGCTTCTTGATGTAGTGACTTCACTGCAATTTCTAGACTTGATGGTTCTGAAGACTTGATGGTGTTGATAGCATCAAAGTTGGTCTTGAATATAACTTAGTCATCATGAAGTCTAAGAAAAGAAGAGAGAAAAGAGAGAGAGGAATCAAGACTTAGAAAATATTTTTGGTTGGTCTTCATGAACTTCTTCTTGATTTTCTTCTAAGTGCTTCTACTCCTTGAAGATACTTCTGAAGTCTTGTTTTGGCTAAGTCCTTCAATGGCCTTCTAGCTCCTTGTTGAAAATCCTAAGTGTCTAAGTGCATAGCACTTTACCAAATTACTAAGTTGAAAAATAATCCTAACTTAGAGAAAATGAGGGAGGAGGTTTCCTATGAGGAGTATAACTATATAATAAAATATGTTATTCATGCAATGCACTTTTTAATCAAAAGAAACATCATACTAATTTTTTTGATATTTATAAAATATGCAAGAGGCTATACATGCAATTTAATTAGTTTCTATTTTTGCAAAACATAATAAAAGGAATAATACAAGATTAAAGTTTTATGTGATTAAATTTTCATAAGACAGTTTTTATGAATGGTGTAAATAGACACAAGGAATTTAATTAAGTTTATAGCAATTGGATTTACTCAGAAATAATCTTTCTATTAAAAGTTATGTCAAAATAGTCAAACTTACTCAAATTAAGCATACAACAATTCAATCATCAAAATAATATTCAAAAATATTTTATAACAAAGGCATCAATTTACAAATATTCCAAAGTTTCTAAAACAAATTTATTTGAAATTTTTGAATTTATAGATTTAAAGTTATGACAAAAATACTCAAATCCACCATTTGAAATTTGAATAATTTATACTATGTAAAATTTGAAATCTAACAGATCTAAAATATTCTACATGTCAAGGGCTTTCCAAATATATAAAGTTTGTTATATTTGGCCAAACCAATAAAAAGTTATAATAGATCTAAGATGTGGGGGTTTTTCTGTAAAATTGCCATTTAATTTTATTCGGAAAAAAAAACAGAAAATTGTATGGGTGACGTGGCTCTCAGGGATTGGTTCATATCTAGGGTTAACAAGGGCCGTATGATCTTAAGAGGATTGGGCGGTCCAGAATTGATAATACCTCTTCGGCCTGGAACTAATCTGGGCCGTTGATGGGAGATCGAACGGCCTCGGCCGCGTCGACACGGACGTGGCGGCGCTGGTCCGCCGGAGTGGAGGACGACGGTGGCGTGGGCTCGGGCGTGGACGGCGCCGGAGCTGCGAATGCTCCCCGGACTCGAGGAGGCCACGGCGAGGTGCGGCGCGGGGTGCTGGAGATGATGGCGGCGTCGGCCTCGAGCGGCGTATCTCGGTGTGGCGTGGAGGAGCGGCCGAGATAGTTTGGGCGCCGGTGAGCTCCGGTCGGACGTGTCCCGCACGTTTTACTGCAAGGGGAGAGCGGGCAAGACGTCAGGAGGTGCGGGAGGACAAGGGGAAGGCGTTCAAGGGGGAAAAGGGTGGGTGCAGGGGCTCACCTCGTCGGAAACAACAAGGAAAGACTGCGGGGGCGGATGAACTCCGACGAGCTAATATGGCGGCCTGGCACCGTCTTAGCGGCTAGTGTTTGGGGCAAAAGATGGATGAGGGTGCGGGGGTTTTATATAGGCCGAAGGGGGAAACAAACTCGCGACAATCTCGCCAGATTTTGGAGTGGGATTGGAGGCGCGATTTTCGGCCGGAGGAGGAAGAAAGGGTGACGACAGCATGACGTCATCGATTTTTCTTTTTGTTTTTCTGATTTTTCGTTTTGTTAATATCTTTTGATTTTAGTGTCCAAATGATGTCAAATCAATTTCTAAAAATTTGTAAAATTCATATCTATGCTTTCAAAAATTAGTTGGTATGTTTTGAAAACTTTTTAAAATTAATATTTTTGAAATATTGGTTTAATACAAATTTGACCCTTAATGTCAAATTTGCATTTGTTGCTTAATTAAATTTCCTTTTAACTAAATAAAATTTATAAAATACCCTCATTCAAATATGTTTAACTTTAAGTTATTTAAACTTATTTTCCAATATTAAATTCATTTTTGGTTTTAGTATAATGTTAAATAACATAACTCAACTATTTGAAATGAAAAGGGAAAAATAATAAATTAAATTTTTATTCACAATATTTTGTGTACCACTATGTTTTGTATTATGCTAATTAATTTGAAAACTTTATAACATACCTTTGGAAAGAATTAAGATTTATTTCATTTCATATATTGATTATATTCATGAAGATCCATTTTATGTTTTACAAACTGATGAAAATAACTTAAGTTGTTGAAATGCCTATTTAGATAAATCATTAATTATAAACATTCATGAAGTTTGAAATATATAAATATAGAATTATGATTTCCAAAACTATGTTTTGAACTCAGGTAAAAGAATGAAAAACAATTTGCAATTAAACCATTTTAAATAGTTTTGAATTTATGAGTTTAAGAATAGATATGGCTAAGTGGTTGAAATAAAATACTTAAAAAGAAACTTTGTATTACATGAAAATGGTTTGAAGGTTGCTAAATCATTTGTCAAATAATATATTGAGCTTTAAGAAATAAAATGGATAATAAAATGTTTAATTTTAAACAACTTTTGGAAATAATGATAACTGAGAAATTTGAAATATTAAACTCTTTCAATATGTTTGAAGTCTTTTATAGTTGGTTTTCTTATGCATTTTAATATTTTATTTTAATCAAAACAAAAGTTTTAAATTTTAGTGATTTTTGAACATTATAGAATATTGGGATATTACAGACTACCACCCTTAAAAGGAATCTCGTCCCCGAGATTCGGAGAATCTAGAAAGACAAAGCAAATGCTTGAATGATTCTGATAACTCGAGAGGTTTTGAGAAATGAAATGTTTTGATATGGAAACTTGAAAGCTGGCAGGGGGTGATTTTTCTGATTGGGGAGGCTAGAACGAAAGATAGTTTGGGATATCTGGATTTAAGCAACTGGGTTTGAATTATCTGGTTGGGCTCCCACCCTTAAAAGAAAAGTTTTGTTGATACTCCAAAATATTCTAACTTATATAAGAAGATCAATACCAATCATTATAAACAACATCTAACAAGCATCAAGCAACAAGGTTCAAACACAAGCAAACACATACGTGAAAATTTTAAACTTCTTTTGAGAAATCGAACTAATCGTTTATCGAACAAAACACATCAATTTCATGGGAAGACAAAATTGATAGTACTGCCATACCACAATTTGATAGGTCAATACATCATCGGATCTCTTTATTCTAATGGATAGGTGGTCTAATCTATCTTTTTCTTGAGGGCCTCGAGTTCTTTCTCCACTTCCTTGAGTTCTTCATGATACTTCTGGGTGTTGTGGAGCCTAAAATGAAGTCTTTATGCAAGGTACTCGATGGCTCTCCATGCTGCATTTCTTGTTGAATCAAAGAATGATGTATGAAGTATTGGGTTGGTGAACATGCAGTCACCCTCAGTCTTGTGGTCAGCTTCTTTGCTCATGTATAGATTGAATTGCACCCACCAATACTCTTGGCCTTCATCCATGAAAGGAAAACCTTTGTATACTTCTTCTCCTTCAAAACCTAAGCTTTTCATGTTATCCTTAAGTGCTCTCGGAAACTCAGTCTCACATTCCAAGGTCATGGTCATCACTGGTCCTTTCTTGAGTGATTCAATGAAGGCGGTCATCTAAAGAAAACAAGAGAAGATACTTAGAAAGGAAATAGTCAAGATAGTTACAAGAATAATGTTTGAAAAGTTTTATTTTCAGCAAACAGAATAAAAAAAAAATTAATCCTATGGTCAAATCCTATTTCTATCCAAACCTAGGGTTTCGAACCTACATGCAACAAAGTGCTCTGATACCATCTATAGCATACCTTCACTTTAAATAAGGCAGATACCCGTGTATAGCGCAAATCCCTGGATCGATTCGTTTACACACACAGTTTACGATGTAATATCACAACAAAGTATCAATTTTATTACATCGATGATCCAGACTTACAAAATATTCAATACAAGTTGCATAGCATAAAGCTAGCTTTTAAATAGTAAACATCGGAAATGCGAAAGCAGTGAGTCTCCATCATCTTCATGTTGCCACAGGCGAAAACAGGTTGGTTGTAGACTCAAAACTTTTAAACGAAACCTCACTCGTCAACTGATCAATCTGCAAAAAGAAAAATATTGCAACAACGTGGGTCAGATTCCATTTAAAATGGAGTCTGGCAAGTGACACTATGGTGGACACTTAGAGGAATAACTCTAATAACCTATATGCATATTTGGTTGGTGGAGTTTCAAGGCTATTTTGCGTAAAGCCAGTTTTATCCTATCACTTCATAAAACAGTTTCAACATCATAATTGGTAACACTGGTAAATTCCAGAGAACCAAAAGATGGCCCATCCTTGAGTGCACTCTCAGGTAAAAAACCCCACATACTATGGTCCTAAGTATAGTGAAAACTATCTTAGGTGAAAACCCCCATAGACATGGTCCTGAGTAGCTCACCCATCTAAGTGTACCCTCAGGTAAAAACCCCCACATAACATGGTCCTAAGTATAGTAGAAACTATATTAGGTGAAAACCCCCATGAATATGGTCCTGAGTAGTTCACTGTTGTTTACTTATCAAAATTTTATTAATAAATTAGAATGTTGGGATTCCTCCATTGTACTTGATCAGCTGCAGTCTTCACTTGGAAAACTTCCCCTTGAGTTCTTCAATTTCTTCTCCCTTTATTCCTCATATCCCTTTGTTTTCTGGGTGGCCTTCCACAAGTGTGCTCTCAGGTGAAAACCCCCACGTTCATGATCCTAAGTACAGTAGAAACTATCTTAGGTGAAAACCCTCATGGACATGGTCCTGAGTAGCCACTCAACATAAACCAAACAACCAATCCACCCAGATGATTCATTAACTTAGTGGATGTGCACTCCCAGGTCAAAACCCCCACATACTATGATCATAAGTATGGTAGAGACTATCTCAGGTAAAAACCCTCATAGACATGGTGCTGAGTAGCCACTTAAAATTTTATAAAACCTTTCATCAATTGCATAGCATCAAAATTCTACTAAGTCATTTCATAGGTACCTAGACACAATGGAATACGGAATTCTAAACAGGTCTTGCATAGCAATACTACTAAGTCATACACATGCTTAGAAAAATATTTCTACTTATGCATATAAAATACTTGGGAATTTATGAGGTGTGCCACTTGCCTTGGCAACAAGAAGAATATCAACAGCAACTGCGACTGTTGTCGTTTCCCTCCGAAATTTCTAACACATCAAACAAAACACACATAAACATACCAACAAAATAACAATACAAAAATATGTTATGCATGATGTGCAAAATACTTAGAGAAAATACGAAGTCTATTCTTCAAGGTGATCGACAATTATTATCAACTCTTTGTAAATTGGATATTCACTATAGTGAGAGAGACAGACACCCGGCAAGCCACTTAAGTTGTGGAACATGTCTCATGTACGTGGACATGTAAGGTTAGTCTCCAGGCCGCTTCATCTCACTATGCCGCTAGGATCCAACGAACTTCAAGATGGTAATAACATGATCAAAAATTGTTTATGTCTAAACTGAAAGACAAGATTTAGGAAAGAGGGAAAAGATAGATAGAAGGATGTAGAATCTTCTCCTTTCCCCCTTTTCTTCTTGATGTAGTGACTTCACTGCAATTTGTAGACTTGATGGTGTTGATAGCATCCAAGTTGGTCTTGAATCTAACTTAGTCATTATGAAGTCTAAGAGAAGAAGAGAGAAAAGAGAGAGAGGAAGCAAGACTTAGAAAATATTTTTGGTTGGTCTTCATGAACTTCTTCTTGATTTTCTTCTAAGTGCTTCTACTCCTTGAAGATACTTCTGAAGTCTTGTTTTGGCTAAGTTCTTCAATGTCCTTCTAGCTCCATGTTGAAAATCCTAAGTGTCTAAGTGCATAGCACTTTACCAAATTACTAAGTTGAAAAATAATCCTAACTTAGAGAAAATGAGGGAGGAGTTTTCCTATGAGGAGTATAACTATATAATAAAATATGTTATGCATGTAATGCACTTTTTAATCATAAGAAACATCATACTAATTTTTGTGATATTTATAAAATATGCATGAGGCTATACATGCAATTTAATTAGTTTCTAGTTTTGCAAAGCATAATAGAAGGAATAATACAAGATTAAAGTTTTATGTGATTAAATTTTCAGAACACAGTTTTTATAAATGGTGTTAATAGACAGAAGGAATTTAATTAAGTTTATAGCAATTGGATTTACTCAGAAATAATCTTTCTATTAAAAGTTATGTCAAAATAGTCAAACTTACTCAAATTAAGCATACACCTATTAAATCATCAAAATAATATTCAAAAATATTTTATAACAGAGGCATCAATTTACAAATATTCCAAAATTTCTAAAACAATTTTATTTCCAAAAGTTCTGACAAAAATACTCAAATCCACCATTTGAAATATGAATAATTTATACTAAGTAAAATTTGAAATCTAACAGATCTAAAATATTCTACATGTCAAGGGCTTTCCAAATATATAAAGTATGTTAAATTTGGCCAAACCAATAAAAAGTTATAATAGATCTAAGATGTGGGGGCTTTTTTGTAAAATTGCTATTCAATTTTATTCTGAAAAATAAACAGAAAATATTCTGGCTGACGTGGCTCTCAGGGATTGGTTCAGATCTAGGGTTAACATGGGCCGTACAATCTTAAGAGGATTGGGCGGTCCAGATCTGATCATACCTCTTCGGCCTGGAACTAATCTGGGCCGTTAATGGGAGATCGAACGGCCTCGGCCGCGTCGACCAGGACGTGGCGGCGCTGGTTCGCCAGAGTGGAGGACGACGGCAGCGTGGGCTCGGGCGTGGACGGCGTCGGATCTGCGAAGGCTCCCCGGACTCGAGGAGGCTATGACGAGGTGCGGCGCGGGGTGCTGGAGACGATGGCGGCGTCGGCCTCGATCGGCGTATCTCGATGTGGCGTGGAGGATTGGCCGAGATGGTTCAGGCGCCGGTGAGCTCCGGTCAGACGTGTCCCGCACGTTTTACTGTAAGGGGAGAGCGGGCAAGACGTCAGGAGGTGCGGGGGGACAAGGGGAAGGCGTTCAAGGGGGAAAAGGGTGGGTGCAGGGGCTCACCTCGTTGGAAACAACAAGGAAAGACGGCGGGGGCGGATGAACTCCGGCGAGCTAATACGGCGGCCTGGCGGCGTCTTAGCGGCTAGGGTTTGGGGCAAAAGATGGAGGAGGGTGCGGGGGTTTTATATAGGCCGAAGGGGGAAACAAACTCGTGACAATCTCGCCGGATTTTGGAGAGGGATTGGAGGCGCGATTTTCGGCCGGAGGAGGAAGGAAGGGTGACGTCAGCATGACGTCATCGATTTTTCTTTTTCTTTTTCTGATTTTTCATTTTATTAATATCTTTTGATTTTAGTGTCCAAATGATGTCAAATCAATTTCTATGCTTTAAAACATTAGTGGGTATGTTTTGAAAACATTTTAAAATTAATATATTTGAAATATTGGTTTAATACAAATTTGACCCTTAATGTCAAATTTGCATTTATAGCTTAATTAAATTTCCTTTTGACTAAATAAAATTTATAAAATACCCTCATTCAAATATGTTTAACTTTAATTTATTTAAACTTATTTTCAATATTAAATTCATTTTTGGTTTTAGTATAATGTTAAATAACATAACTCAACTATTTGAAATGAAAAGGGAAAAATAATAAATTAAATTTTTATTCACAATATTTTGTGTACCATTATGTTTTGTATTATGCTAATTAATTTGAAAAATTTATAACATACCTTTGGAAAGAATTCAGATTTATTTCATTTCTTATATTGATTATATTCATGAAGATCCATTTTATGTTTTACAAACTGATGAAAATAACTTAAGTTGTTGAAATGCCTATTTAGATAGATCATTAATTATAAACATTCATGAAGTTTGAAAGATATAAATATAGACTTATGATTTCCATAACTATGTTTTGAACTCGGGTAAAAGAATGAAAACCAATTTGCAAGTATACCATTTTAAATAGTTTTGAATTTATGAGTTTAAGAATAGATATGGCTAAGTGGTTGAAATCAAATACTTAAAAAGAAACTTTGTATTACATGTAAATGGTTTGAAGGTTGGTAAATCATTTGTCAAATAATAGATTGAGCTTTAAGAAATATAATGGATAATAAAATGTTTAACTTTAAACAACTTTTGGAAATAATGATAACTGAGATATTTGAAATATTAAACTCTTTCAATATGTTTGAAGTCTTATATAGTTGGTTTTCTTATGCATTTTAATATTTTTTTAATCAAAACAAAAGTTTTAAATTTTAGTGATTTTTGAACATTATAAAATATTGGGATGTTACACCATTGTCACACAATCTACAATGGAGTCAGAGTACATTGCTGCTTGCGAAGCCGCGAATGAAGCTGTGTGGATGAGGAAGTTCGTCATCGAACTTGGAGTGTTCCCGAGCGTGCAAGACCCCGTGATCCTCTTCTGCGACAATACAGGTGCCATTGCCAACGCCAAGGAGCCAAGGTCTCACTCCACCGCCAAACACATTTTCCGACGCTTCCATGTGATACGTCAGTACGTACAAGGAGGCGATGTGAAGATTTGCAAAATGCATACGGATTTGAATGTGGCAGGTCCGCTGACGAAGCCTCTCCCGCTTGACAAGCATGAAAAACACCAGTTAGCTATGGGTGTTAAGCTTTTACCAAGTTGTAATCTAGATTAATTTGTACTCTAGTGCAAGTGGGAGACTGAAGGAGATATGCCCTAGAGGCAATTAATAAAGTGTATTCTTTATCATATCTCGTTTGTTCATAATAGGTTTTTGTGTCATGCTATAACCGTATTAAGCGGAAACATTAATACGGGTGTGTTGCGTAAACAACCAGGTCCCTAGTAGCCTCTACTAAGACTAGTTTCGTTGCATGATTGATGATCGAGGTTTTCCGATCATAGGGCATGGCGCCGGTCGGCAATGGAATTCATATTGTTGGAGAACGATGTGATGGACATACCCATATTTGGAGGACGTAGTCGTTACGCCTTTGACCGTGAGATCAACTCTTATTGTTATTCCTGGAAGATACTTTGATCGCACCAAACGTTGTATCTTATATAGTATGACAATAACGGTGATACTTTTGGGTATCGGAAAGGAGTAGTTGAGACGAGGGGTCAAGAGCGGGATTTGCCAGTCCGCATAGCAGGATAGATACTCTAGGGCCCACTCGGTGAGATCATGTCTAATGAGCTTGCAAGCATGTGACTAGGTCACGAAGGCATCAGACTGTAGACGAGTAGAAGATAGCGTTGTCGGTAAAGAGGTCAAGCTAGGTATGGAGATATCTATGGAACGACACTCGGACACGCTAAGTATCGCTATGGCAAAAGGTTTAAGAATTTGCGTTCAGGTTTTATAGATGAAAGTCATTCGTTATATCACAAGGATTAATTCATGGGGTCCAGGCCTACGAGTTAGTCGTTGATCATAGAGGAGTCTTGATCATACCTGTTATTATATCGAACCGCTAGGATAACACACTTAAGGGGTTTCGGCAAGACAATCGGAAAGGAAAGAGATCATCGGGAACGTCCCGGGAGGGGTCCGATGGAGATCGGGCAGCGACGAAAGAGTTTTCGGAGCTAGAATAAATTATATATAATATGTTTGATATTAATTAGTGTAATCAATGTGCAAATATGATTTTATATATTTATTTTCGAATTTATTTAGGCTGATTTACCTTTATGGACCTTCTGGTCGAAAGAAGGCCCAAGAGGGGGAAAATTCCCTAGGGAATTCGGTGGGGGCAAGGTGGCCGGCCTAGGTGGGCCACAAGGGGCCCACCAGATGGCCGGCGCACCAAGGAGCCGCACCAGGCTATGTGGGGATAGTCCCACATTGCCTGGTGAGGAGGTTGACTCCACCTGGGAGCCTATATAAGAAGGGGCACCCCTGGCCTTTTAATTCACCAATTAATTCCCCAATTCTCTCTCGATTTCGTGATTCCCTTTGTCGGAGTTGCGCCGAGTTAAGATTGGGATCTCTTCCACCATAGCCCGCTGCCGCGCTGCTGGTGTTCCGGTCCAAGTCTTCCGCTACTCGTCCTGTACTGGAGCTTCGGAGGCCGTCGTTTCCATCGTACGTGTGTAACACCCTGCGAGGTGCTGCGCTAGCGGTACTCGGAGGTCTGCTTCCTCTACACGACCTTGAGGTCGGCTACGTCGGTCTTCATCGACAACGTTTGTGCGGGAACGTAATCCCGCTTTCGGTCTACAAGGGTATGTCTTCCGATCTTCGTTCGTACTACTATATCTGCATAGAATAGATCTTGGCATGTTTTAGGGATATCGTTGCTAGGAATTTTTTTGTTTTCTGCACCTGATCCCCTTCAATAATGTGATCAAGAGGATAGTAACGCCAAAGCTTGGGTATGCCCCGGTTGTTCACCCCCAACATATTTCAAGAAGACTCAAGCGTCAAAGCTTGGGGATGCCCGAGACATCCCCTTCTTCATCAACAAATTATCAGGTCCTTTCTAGTGAAACTATATTTTAGTTCCGCCACATCTTATGTGCTTCTATTGAAGCATCTATTATTATTTTTTGTTATTTTCATTCTCTGAATAAAATGGATCCTAGAATTCTTGTGTGGGAGAGAGACACGCTCCGCTTTTTCTTATGAATACTCGTATTCTTCACTTATATCTGTTGAGTATTCTTCTGTAGCTCTTGTTTTTCATGCATCTATTGCTAGAGCTGTTAGATTTGTTATATCATACTCTCATATCTCGTTGTTTAATTACTTGGAGAGTTTATCTTTTAAATAAGTTGATTGGTGTTTGGTTGAGAACAGAAAATGCTAAATGTGGTAGATGGTATAACTAAATGATACATAATCTTGTAGATCATTAAATTATGTCACTTGAATCATTGATGTTGTTTTGAGATATTATTTTTCTTAAGGGTAAACATGATGGTCTAGTAAAGTGGAATGATTAATGGTTGGTCAAGAAAAACTTGAAGCTGTGCCACAGTTAAATTTCCAGTTGATTGCATAATGATATATGACTTCTATTTGCCTAAGGCAACCGTAATGACTTTATGTTATGCGCTACGGTCGGGGAAGCCAACAGTGACTTTGTCATTTGCCACAAACCCTCTTGGAGTGATTTTCATTATGCCTTGTAAGATCATATTTTTATTTGGAATCTTTCTACTTATGAGTTCTAAAACTCCAGTTTTCATGGCACTTCCACTACCATATTGCTAGCATCTTCAGTACTTTGCATTGTCCTTTCTCACATTAAGAGTTGGTGCATATTTTGCGGGTACATCCAAACACATGGGAGATCTTCATCTTGTTCTCCTACACATAAGCCAAATATCTTCCTCAAAACATCCACCATACCTACCTACTACAACATTTTCATAGCTTTTCCGAGATATATTGCCATGCAACATCCATCTTACATTACATGACATGTTAGCATTCATTACATATATTTCTTTGCGTGATTCTGTAAAGCTGATGTGTGGTTTTACCCATGTTATGCTAGATCATTGGATAACCTGCTACACTGGCAGAGGCACCATTGTCATATACATATTATGTCATATTCATAGTTACTTGTATCATCAGTATGTTGTCATATAATCATTAGTGTGTTATCATAACATCATATTAGGATGCTTGCCCGTAAAAGTGAAAAAAGCCATGAAGGCCATCAAAAAGAGAAACAGAAAAAAATAGAAAAAAGAGAAAAATAAAAATAAAATAAAATAAAAAATAGGGCAGCATTACTATTCTTTATCACACACTTGTGCTCATGTTATAGTACCATATCATTTTTAGTCATCACTTGTGTTCTTGTTATAGCACCATATCATTTATGATCATCATTTGTGCTCATGTTTAGCACCTTTACTCCATATGAGAGAGTTTTGATGTCTTACTTGCATAACTATGTGGGGAACTTTATACTATAGAACTTGGCTTGTATATTCCAATGATGAGTCTCATCAAAAGTGCTCTACGTCTTCGTGAGCAAGCCAGTTGGATGCACCCCCACTAGTTCCATTGGAAAAGCTTTCATATACTTACAGCTCTATGTGCATCCGTTGTGTGACAATCACTACTCCTTGCATAGCTTTGATTATAAGACTTCCACTTGTCTAATGATCATTTGCAGCTTTGTGAGAATTTCTTACGTTGGCCTTGCAAACCTTCGTTAACATTCTCTTAGGGAAAACATCCTGGTGCCAAGAACCAACGTTGAACGCTTGCTTGTTTCTTTTGAACAAATAAGGAGTTGATCTTCTACATGCATATTGATATTGCTTGACTTGATCCTTTCACAAAGTTTTCATGTTTGTTGGAAGCATTAGATGATTATATTGTTGTGCTTGAAGCTTAAATCATCTCTAATATATACTTTGCACAGTTGATTGCTATCTAGTACTATATCATTGAAAGCTCTGCTTTGCTTTGCCTATTGTTTATTTATTACTCATTTGATATCAATATAAACTACAACCCTTATTCATTTGATCTCAGTTTACATGCCTTACATGATTACGTGATCAAGATTGAGTTAAGGCATGTCACTTCCGAAATTATTCTTGTTTTATCGTTCTTGCCACTCAGGACGAGTAGAATTAAGCTTGGGGATATTGATACGTCTCCAACGTATCTATAATTTCTTATGTTCCATGCTATATTATACCATGTTATTACATGTTTTGTATGCATTTTATATATTTTTATGCATTTTCTGGGACTAACCTATTAACAAGATGCCACAGTGCCAGTTCCCTGTTTTCTACTGTTTTTGGTTTCAGAAAAGTAGTTAAGGAAATATTCTCGGAATTGAACGATTTCTTTTCTAAAGTCAGTTTTTCATCGGGAACGTTCCAGAAAGCTGAAGAGGAGACGAAGACGGAGATCGAAGCGCCGCCACCTGGTCCAGGCGCGGCAGGCCTCCTGGCCACGCGAGGACAAGGTGTGCGCCCCTCGGGGCCCCACCGCCTTCGCCCTTTCGCCTACAAATACCCCCCAGACTAAAAACCCTAGCACGATGTTCATATTTTCCTCCACGGGTCCCGAGCCGCCGCCGTCGTCAACAAAAATTCGGGAGAGATGAGAACTTCTCCCCGGCACCCTGCCGGTAGGGGGAATCGTTCCCGCAGGCCTCTATGTCGCCATGATCGCCTCCGGACTGATACATGAGTAGTCTACCCTTGGACTACGGGTCCATAACAGTAGCTAGATGGTTGTCTTCTCTTGTGCTATCATGTTTAGATCTTGTGAGCTGCCTATCATGACCAAGATCACCGTTATGTAATTCTTCATGTTGTGTTTGCTGGGAACCGATGAATATGAGTACTAAAATTATTGCTTCATAATATATCATGTGTGTGCTATTTAATGATCTTGCATGCTCTCCGTTACTTGTCTTTGCTCTGGCCAAGTAGATGCTTGTAACTCCAAGAGGGGGTATTTATGCTCGATAGTAGGTTCACGTCTCTATTTAATCTGGGGTGGTGACAGCTAGCTCTAAGGTTGTAGATGTACTGTTGCTACTAGGGATAAAACAATAGTACTTTATATAAGGATGATGTTTCTTACTTACTTACTTTACACACAGTGCTTAAGGCGATAATCAGTTGCATGCAACTTAACACTGAAAGGGGTGCGGATGCTAACCGGAAGGTGGATTATTAGTCATAGATGCGATTGGAATGGTCTGTGTATATTGTTGTAATGCCCGAATGAATCTCACCTTAGACATCATAACGTTAGTATATGCATTGGTTTACTCATCATTATTCTATCAATTGCCCAGCTGTAATTTGTTTACCCGCATGAATGTTATTATTATTTATGGAGAGACACCACTAGTGAACTGTGGACCCCGGTACTTCTCTTTAGTCTGATAAAACCACTGAGATTGACAATTTCAAACCTGATACTTTTTGCAAACATCTTTCTTCCACACATTCGTTTAATCCTTTGTTACGGCAAGCCGGTGAGATTGACAACCTCACTATTAAGTTGGGGCAAAGTATCTTGATTATTTGTGTGCAGACTCCATGTTGGTAATCGTAAACGGCGCTGCCAACAACATCAGGGGAACTCTCAACTCCTACTGGTTCGATAATCTTGGTTTCATAACTGAGGGAAATTTGCTGCTGCACTACTTCATACCTTCCTCTTGGGGTCTCGCACCAACACACCCATTGACTCCAGTGCAATTCTGCTGAAAACGACGTTAGTCCGTGTTAGTTACATTCGAAACACACAAATTAGAGGTAAAACAATAGCAGAAGTGTTTAGGAAAGTAGATACATTTTGGACGTATCAACTCCCCCAAGCTTAGCTTATTGCTTTTCCTCAAACAATTCAGTTAACAACTGAGTGCGATAAAAGAACTTTCACGAACTCATTTGCTCATGTAATGTAAATATTATCATTATGAGGAAAAATGCTTAGACTATTCTACCGTTTATCAAGAATAAAGTATTGAGGAAGGCTCAGTGTCCAGTGATGCAACATGATAGAGCCAAGATGGCTAAATATCCCTATGCTTCAGCCATAGGATTGATCATGTATGCCATGTTAAGTACTCAGCTTGATGTAGTGTTGGCTCTTAGCTTGACGAGTCGGTCCCAAAGTAATCCTGGAAAGGATCATTGGGTAGCTGTTAAAGGCATTCTTAAGAATCTCAGGAAAACAAAGGAAATGTTCCTTGTGTATGGTGACTATGAAGAAGAACTTGGCATAATAGGTTACGTCGATGCAAGTTTCTGCACAAACCCAGATGACTTTAAGTCACAAACAGGATATGTGTTTAAGGTGAACGGAGGCGCTGTAAGGTGGAGGAGTGGGAAGCAACCAATAGTGGTTGTCGGCTCAGTGGAAACCAGGGTGTGCAGGGCCATTCTCCACAGCCCTCGCGCGCGCGGTATCGAAGAAATGACTAAGGAGCAAGCCAAACGCTTGGAGAGACTCTATGTGGCTAAAAGCCCTAGAGAGGGCCTAAAGGGGGAGCGAAGGCCTGAAGAGGTTCTGAAAGCCTGAAGAGGCTCTCCCCGCGACTGCCCTTCTACAAGGCTCTCTCACCTGGAGTGGAGTCAACACAAATCCCTCCAAAAGGCCGCATAGGCCTTGTAGAGATACTTCGATGCGAAGCAACCACCACAGAGCGCACATGGTCTCAGCCACGACCGCAGAGTAACGCGCGCGCCTGCGCGCGATGATGACAGCGCCGCAGTTGCCATTTCGGTGATTGAGGGGGTCAACAGAGTTGCGCCCTCCACGCCGGACTATGAAGCTTTCCCCTTTGGTGATAAAGCAGATGGCCGGCACTACGATCCAACGATGGCGTCACCGTGGGCACCCCCCACGATCTATACGGCACCAACTGGCCGTCCTGCTTGGACGGTGGCTTTACTGCCATGGAGCCAGGCTTTGCGCCCATGGACCGAGTACATGGGTAACCCAACTGCGGTTCCCGGGCTCCTCCGTTTCGTCGCCATGTGGGAACCCGTCCACTACGCAGGGCGCAAGGATGAGGCCCGGGGCGCCTATAAAAGGAGAAGGAGCACCTCCGTAGCAAAGGGATGAATCAATCGACCAACACTTGAACACTCTACTAGAGCATAGCATAGACGAACTCGCTCGAGGAGGAAGAAGACCTTAGCCTTCCCTCCTTGAGCTCCAAACTGCTATAAGAGAGCCCTCGGCAATATCATTGTATTGTACCCTCTGCAGCGCAATACAGACAAGCAGGAGTAGCGGTGTTACCTCCTCCTGAGGGTCGTGAACCTGGATACAGGCTGGTGTCCTTCTCTCTCGTGATGTCCCTCCTCAGGCTCGATTAGCACCTTCGTTGTGCCGGTTGAGGGTTATTTGACCTCCGCGTTCAGTCCCCTTCGAATATTCTCTACACAGAGTGTGACCATCCCTATTTCTTGGGAGTCACTCTCCGACATTTGGCCCGCCACGTAGGGGAATGAGGCGCGTTTGCAACCTTCGACCAGCCTCCGCGCCATGATGGACACCTGCACGACCCGCGCCAACAAGCGCGCAACTAGAGTGGCTCATTCCGAGCCTTGGCCTCCACCACTCGCGGTCGCTGTGGCCTCCACCACTCGCGGTCGCTGTGGCCGCCCTCACGCAGCGGACCGCGCCAACACCGGTCCGCACGTGGAGGAGCCCGAGAGCGAGGATCACTGATGACCCACAGGTATAGGGGATCGCAGCAGTCTTCGAGGGAAGTAAAACCCAAATTTATTGATTCGACACAAGGGGAGACAAAGAATATTTATAAGATTTAACAGATGGTTTGTCAGATTAGCTGCACCTGTGAATAGACTTACTCGAGACAAATTATCGGTAGTAACAGTTTTATAGCAGAGACAGTAGTGAAATAATAGTAGCAGAAGAATTGAGACATCGATTGCGATTGATGTAGACAGCAGGATTAAAATACTGTAGGCATATGGACGGATGAACGGGCGTTGCGTGGATAAGATAATTCAGGTAATATCATAGCATAGGCATTTGCAGAAAAATAATATAAAGCATCCAAGTATTAACTAATCATAAGTTGTATTCCAATTTAGTTGTGTGTGCTCGCAATGAGAAACTTGCACAACATCTTTTTTCATGCCAGCCCGTTTGCAGCGGGGCCTCAAGGGAAACTACTAGCAATTAAGCTACTCCTTCTAATAAAGTACCGGAGCAAAGCATTAACACTCCGTGAACACATGTGATCCTCACATCACAACCATTCCCTCCGGTTATCCCAATTGTGTTACTTTGGGGCCATCGGTTCCGGACAATAATATGTGTATACAACTCATAGATATGATCCCAAACAATAATTATTAACATGTAACAATAACAAGTTCAGATCTGAAATCATGGCACTCGGGCTCTAGTATCAACCATTAAGCATAACAGGTTGCAACAATGACGTAAAACACCGATAACGCATACTAGGCACCATGCCCTAACAATCTTACATCTATTACATGAGTGATCTCATCCAATCCCTACCATCCCCTCAAGCCTATAGCGGTGGATTACTCACACAGGGATGGGGGAAACATGGATGGTTGATGGAGAGGGGTTGGCGATGACAATGGCGATGAGCCCCTTCGATTCCCATTCCCGGCAGGGTGCCGAAACAGAGACTTCTGGTCTCCGAACTAGGGTTCACGGTGGCGGCGGCGTACGGAGATGTTCTCTGGAAAAGTGGATATCCCCCGTGCGTTTTTAAGTCGGGAGGGTTAAGTAGCCTCGAGGTGGTCGCGAGGGGGTGACCGAGTCGTTCACACCTGGTCCTCGCGCGGCCAGGAGCCCGCCGCACGAGCAGGTGGTGATGCGGCCTCGTCGCTCCCCTCCGTTTGATCTTCGTGGTTCCTGGTCCCTCCCGATGAGAAAATAACTTCTAGATGTGTTTCGGGCTTTTTCCCTAAAGTTGATATTTCTGCACAAAAAGGAGACACCTGGGTAATTCAGTGTTAATCGGTGTTAGTTGCATTCAAAACACACAAATTAGAGGTAAAACAATAGCAAAAGTGGTTGGGAAAGTACATACGTTTTGGACGTATCAATCACTAGGGCGGCAATCGCCGCATCAACGAGGACTTCTCCGAGCACCACGAGGATGCTGAGTCCTCGCACCCATCTCGGCGCCCGAACGCGTCCCCTCAAGGACGTCCAGAGCCCGGTCCACACACCGTGTTTCTCATGGCGCAGAAGATCCTCTGCTAGTGGCCGAACCCGGCGGCCCACGGCTAGTGGCTCAACCTTCTCCACCACCTCGTCGACATCGCGAGGACGCGCCCCGCTCCGTCGCGGTCGATGGTTCACCACTCCCGCGCAGGAACGGTCGCGTCGGATGCGCCTCCGCCACCACCAGGACCACCTCCGGGTGCGACGCAGAGGGCTGCCTCCCATGCGTCCTCGCCGCGCGACAGCCAAATCGTGCAGCGCACCACGCCTACGCACGGGTGAGGATGGAGCGCCAGCGAGACCTCCAGAACCGCCTTGTGGAGGAAATCGGCCTGGCAGGGCAACAGAACTGCAGGGCTGTCCAGAGCGGAAACGCCACCGGCTGCATGGCCTTCACCCGCACTCTGCGCCGTGTGGTTTGGCCACAGAAGTTCAGGCCTGCATTGCCCAAGGGCTACGACTGGTCCAGCAACCCCATCGAGTTCCTGCAGCTCTACACCACCTCTATCCAAGCAACAAAAGGGGATGACAAGGTCATGGCCAACTGGTTCTCCCACGCGCTTAGGGATTCCGCGCTGTCAAGGCTCCTCAACCTTCCTGAACACTCCATCGGCTCATGGGAGGAGCTCTGCAAGCAGTTCGTCGCCTACTTCAAGGGCACATATGAGCGTGCGCTCAGCCATAACGGCCTCGCGCTGTGGTGCAGAAGAAGGATGAGACCCTCCGCAAGTACATCCAGCGGTTTAGCCAAGTGTCTAACAAGATCCCGAACATCTCCGACACTCAAGTCATCGCCGCCTTCAGAGAGGGCATCAAAAACCGCAGGATGCTCGAGAAGCTGGGCATTCACGACAAGCTCAGCTCCGTGGTTAAGTTGTTCGACCTCGCTGACAAGTGCGCCAAGGCTTAAGAGGGACTCCTCTTCGTCAAGATGAGCCAGCGGGGCGACAACCAGGCCGAGGGATCCTAGAGACACAAGAAGCGGGAAGAAACCAAGCGGAAGCCCACCGCTGTCCTAGCGGCTGAGCCAGACGCCAAGGGCGCCCGCAGAGAGTCCCCTGAGCCAGGCGAAAAAAAGGAGAACAATCGTCCATTCTGCATCCACCACAATAGGCGCGTCCACGCTATAGAGAACTGCTTCGAGCTAAGGAGGCTGAGCAAGGAGCTCGAGCAAAAAGAGGGCAGTAGGGCCGTGGCCGCGGCTACCGTGGAGCTGGACGCAAGAGCGGCTATCAGAGACCGCTGGGCAACCAAGCCAACGACGAGGAAGCTGGAGGCTACCAGCCCCCAAGGGGGGCTATCGCCTGCATCCTCGGCGGAGCTAAGGCGCCTAAGTCTAACAACCAATTCAAGCAGCTCGCCCGCGAGCTCAGCGCTGTGCTCCCAAGCGTCGAGACCTCCAGTCCCCTCAAGTGGTCTCAGTACAACATCGCCTTTGATGCCAAGGACCACCACAAGTCGACCAAGACTATTGGAACCCTCTCCCTGGTTTGCTCCCCCACCATCAACATCATAGTTGTCTCCAAGACGCTCAATGATGGGGCCGCTGGCCTGAACGTCATCTCTGTCAAGACCTTCGAGATGCTTCAAGTGCCTTACGAGTGGCTCATGCCCTCCAGGCCATTCACAGGGGTCACCAGTGGTTCAGTCGAACCTCTAGGGCAGGTCCGGCTAGCCGTCACCTTCGTCACGCAGAAGAACCACCGCACTGAGATGATCTACTTCGACGTCGCGCACATTGGCCTACCGTATAACGCCATCCTCGGCTACCCCGAGCTCACGATGTTCATGGCCGTCACGCATCATACCTAAAACATGATCAAGATCCCCGGCAGCGCTGGCACCATCGCCATTCATGGTCATATCCTGGATGACACGCGCAGTCGAGAGTGCCTACAAGGTAGCCGCCATGGCGTTCCCGGTTGACGAGGACATGGAAACTCTTGAGAGGCACAAGAAGAAGAAACATATGTTCTCTCAATAACAAGCTTCCACGAAGAAGGTGTCGCTGAGCACCAGTGGCTCGGGGGCTGAGGGCTCCGGGGCTAGCGTCACCATAGGCGTTGCCTTACCTCCCAAATAGGAAAGTGCGCTCGTCACCTTCGTCCGGGCAAACTCTTGCATGTTCGCATGGACTCCGTTAGAGAGGTGATCGAGCACCACTTAGCCGTGTGTCCAGACGCATGCCCCATCAAGCAAAAAACGCGAAAGCAATCCCCTGAGAAGCAAGCATTCATCGTCAAGGAAGTAGAGAAGCTAAAAGCGGCAAATGTCGTTCGCGAAGTCACGCACCCCACTTGGCTCTCCAACGGCATGGTCGTCCCTAAACCCGCTGGAGGAGGCCAACTCTGCATCGACTACACACACGTCAATAAAGCCTGCCCCAAGGAACCATACCCCATGCCAAGGATAAACCAGATCGTGTACTCTACCGCCGGCTGCGACCTCCTTTGCTTTCTGGACGCCTTCTCTGGTTATCACCTGATCAAAATTGCTAAAGAAGACTAGGAGAAAACAACATTCCTCACCCCTTGTGGTGTGTACTGGTACGTTTGCATGCCTTTCGGCTTGAAGAACGCCGACGCCACTTTTTAGAGGCTCATGAGGATAGCCTTGGGAGAGCAGATGGGAAGAAACACAGAAGCTTATGTCGACGACATTGTGGTCAAGTCTCGCGAGGGGGACACTCTCTTAAAGGATCTCGAGGAAACCTTCGCCAGCCTGTGCAAGGTGAACATCAAGCTGAACCCCGCCAAGTGCGTCTTCGGGGTACCTTCAGGCAAACTCCTCGGATTCCTTGTGTCCCACCGCGGCATAGAAGCAAATCCTGACAAGATTAAGGCCATAGAAGGAATGCAGCGTACTCGCCGACTCAAAGACATGCAGCGCCTAGCAGGCCGTATGGCCAGCCTAGGCCTTTTCATCTCGAAGTTCGGCGAGAGAGCCATGCCGTTCTTCAAGATCATGAAGAAGTCCAGCACATTCAAGTGGACCCCTGAAGCAGACAAAGTTTTTGAAGACTTGAAGAGGTTCTTGGCCAGCCCACCAGTCATGGTAGCGCCCAGGACAGGCGAACATCTGAAACTGTACCTATCAGCCGGTCCTTAGACAGCTAGCGCCCATCCTTGTGGCCAAAACAGAAGATCCAGTCCTCCCCAAGAAAAGCGCTACCACTCGAAGTCCAAAGCCTTCCGACAAAGATCTCGACAAAGAAGCAGTCTCCACAGACCCACCGCCAGACCCACAACCTCAAGTCGAGTCTGCCCCGAACACCCTTGCCGAGCCCCGTCCACGGGAGGATCTCGACAAGGGCCCTGAAGAGCCTCCATAGAGAGCTTACGCTGCACCTCTATTGACAACCCTTGTCGAGCACCCCATCTACTTCGTCAGTACAGTACTGCAGGACGCTCAGAATGGTACCCAATGCAACAAAAGCTTCTCATCACACTCCTCATCACCTCTAGGAAACTGCGACACCACTTCCAGGGCCACCCCATCATGGTGATCACTTCCTTCCCCCTGGAGCAGATCCTACGCAACCCCAACACTACAGCGGGCTGGAACATAGAGTTGCAGCCCTTCAATTTGCGCTTTGACACCACAAGAGTCATCAAGGGAAGAGCACTGGCAGACTTTGTCGCCGAATGGACTGATCCAAGCCCTGAAGAGCCTCGAAGAGATGAGGCCGAGCTCTCTGGAGACACGATGCCCAACCACTGGACCATGCAATTCGATGGAGCTTTCGCCTGACGCAATGGCGGGGCAGGCGTCGTTTTGACCTCACCAAAAGGCGACAAGCTCTACTACAATGTCCATCTATGCTTCACAATTGAAAATATCTCCAACAACATCGCTGAATACGAGGGCCTTCTCGCCGGCTTAAGGACCGCCATCGCTCTAGGCGTCAAGCACTTACTCATCAAGGGTGGCTCCCAGTTGCTTGTCAACTTCTCCAACAAAAGCTGCACGCCTAAGGACGACAACATGGCCGCACACCTTGGAGAGGTCCGCAAGCTCGAGAAGCACTTCAGGGGCATGGACCTCATGCACATCCCGAGAAAAGAAAACCAGGACGCCGACGAAATCGCCGAGCAAGCATCGAGAAAACAAGCCTAGAAGGCAGGTGTCTTTGAAGAAAGGCTCATCAAGGCATCCAGATAGCAGCCACAAGAAGTTACGACCCTAAGCGCAGACGAAGCACTCCCACCACCTCCTGAAGCTGGGCTTCCCGATTGCGGTCCTCACACAGGGGAGCATCTGTTGCTGACAGCGGCACATCAAGAAACATGCTGGATTAACGAGCTCAAAGACTATCTGGTCAAGGGAGTCCTCCCCGAGGAAGATGCGGAAGCAGAGCGAATCGCTCGACAGGAAAAATCCTACTACATCCTCGAAGGAGACCTGTACCACAAGCGCCCAAATGGGATCGCGCTCAAATGCGTCCCTTCTGAAGAAGGCCGAATGCTCATCAAGGACATCCATAGTGGAGAGTGCGGCCACCACTCGTGCCTGCGCACCCTCGCAGGAAAAGTCTTCAGGAGCGACTTCTACTTGCCGCAAACGCTTCAAGATGCAGTCACTATTGGCCAAGCTTGTGATGCCTGCCAGTACCACGCCAAGCAAATCCATCAGCCGACACTGGGGTTCCAGACCATCCCGCTCTCCTGGCCATTCGCGGTCAGGGGGCTGGACATTTTGGGCCCCTTCCCGAAATAGCAAGGTGACTTCTGTTACCTCTTCGTGGCCATCGGCAAGTTCACCAAATGGCCCGAGGTCGAACCAACTCACATCATACCAGCCGGGGCAGCGGTGAAATTTATCAGGAGACTGGTCTGCCTCTTCAGCGTTGAAATTTATCAGGAGCCTGGTTGGCTCGCAGTTTACCAGCGGAATCTTCCGGTCTTACTACGAAAAACTCGGCATCAAGCTATGCTTCGCCTCGGTGTCTCATCCACAGAGCAATGGTCAAGCCGAGCGAGCAAATGCAGAAGTCCTCAAAGGACTCAAGACGAGAAGCTTCAACATCCTCAATGGACACAACAAGGGCTGTATAGACGAGCTCCCATCTGTGCTCTGGTCCATACGCACAACTCCCTCAAAGCCAACTGGTGAAATGCCATTCGCCCTCGTCTATGGAGCCGAAGCAGTCCTCCCCACAGAAATCAAGCTCAGATCCCCACGGGTCCTTGCCTTCAATGAGGACACGTAGGAGGACCTCCACAACGATGACCTGCTGCTTCTGGAGGGGTTGCGACGTCTTGTCGCCCTCAGAGTGGCAAAGTACCCGTAATACATGCGACGCTACCACAGCCGCCCTGTCCGCTCGCGCACTCTAGAGGTTGTACTCAGGCAAATCCTCTCTAGAAAAGGCCTCCACAAGCTCTCATCGATGCGGGAAGGCCCCTACAAGGTCTCTCACATCGCCAGGCCTGGCGCGGCGCGCCTCGAGACCAAAGACGGCATTCCCGTGAAGAACCCGTGGAACATCGTGCATCTACGCAAGTTCAACCGATGATCATAGTCACGCCCGTGATAATTGTCACGTCAGGCATTTTTCGTCTCTAGAGGGAAGCTCGCGGCTTTACCACCAAGCTTCACAAAGCTTCTCCTCAGGGCCAGCCCTCTGAGATCTCCTTGTAACGAGCCACCGCAGGCCGTAGAGAGTCTCAGTCACTAATGGGTGGTCTGCATGCCTCGACATGGAAAGAACGTTAGCTTAGCAACCCCAAGTGTAATGAACCATTTCGTTCTTAAGTGAACTATGCACTAAGGCGCCGCTATCTAATATTTTGGTGGTGAGTTTACTTTCACTTTTTGCCTTTTCATGTACGCTAATTTTTTTCCCATGCGCACCTCGCGAGCGGGGCCTGAGTATGGTGCATGTGCCTCAAGAGCACCCCAGCAGCACTGCAAAACCCAAGGGATCCGAGCTCTGGCTAAAGCTCATGCTCGAGAAAACACGCAACCTCTCCAAAGGACCTTGGTACTTACTCTCCTTGCGAGATACACCTGAGGAAACCTATAAACGCACATGAGTCCTTACTACCATGCACTAGCATTTGGGTTTGCCTCGCTAACATCCGCAGGGAACAAAGTCCGTCAGAATCTGTGCCGAGCAAAAGCCTCGCAAAGCTAAGTTCAGCGCTCACTCCTCGAGAATCTCTTCTCTCTCACCAGCACTTGTCGTCCATCGATCGATTCTTTTCCCTCACACTCCATGGACTGCTTGCACGTCGAGGGCTCTTACCTCTCTAAGCGTTAAACTCCCCCCGGCCTTGCCGAGTCATTGCTCAGGCATACCGCAGCGGCAGAGTCATAGCGCAAAGAGCCCGGTCCTAGCGACGCAGAGCGAACAAAGTCATGAAGTTGAAATAAAGGGCCTTCGTGGGGCAAACGTGCGGATTTAACAATATCTACTTAAAAGTGTATTACAGATTGTGGAGCAAAAGTCTTTAAGCCAAGTCTTCTAAATGGTGCTGCAAGCGCATGATAATGCGGGAAAGGATCAGGCAGAAGCCTCGCCATCGTCCTCCTCCGTAGACCCTTCCTCTCCAGGCTCGCCCTCGGAGCCTGCCTCCTCACCTTCGTCCTCCCCCGCCTCAGCCCGCTTGAAGCGGCTGCAGAAGTTGTCGATCTGATCGTGGAAGGAGTTGGAGATCTTCCACCCGTTCTCCCCCTCGAGAGGCTCGGTCACCGTTGTGTAGTCGAAGCCGGGCTTGAGGTGCTAGAGATTGGAGAAGATGCGGTCGACTGCCACCGCCAGAAGTTGGCGACATTCCTCCTCGATGACGTCGTGGAGCTCCGCGGCAGGGTCCTCGAGCACCGTGAAGAGCTGGTCGAAGTAGATGAGGTACGTGGCGGCGTCGGCGTAGCCTTGGGTACGGACGTGCGGCGCCTCCACTCCCAGCTTTGCCGCGAGATCGCGACCCCGAGCCACCAAGGACTGGAACATGCGCTCCTGCTGCTGCCACATCACCGGCGTCACTTGAGAGCCCTCGGCAGCCTCCACTGCTCGCTCCACGACAGGGCCCACCTGCTTGTTCATCTCCTCCATGTCCGCCATAAGGGAGGTCGGGTCCTGCGACATGCGCTCGCGAGCCTCTTCCGCAAGGCGGCGACCATCCAGCGCGCTTCGCCCGGGAGTCCAGCTTGGCTTTCATCTTTTCCAGCTAGCGGATTCGGGTGGCATCCTCGCTGCGCCTCTTCCTGAAGCGACCCTGCTGCGTCTTGAACTTCTCGTGGTAATCCTTAGAGACAGCAGTGCGGTACTCCTGAATTGGATCGCAGGCAGAAAACAATAATTTTCTAACTACGATATCCTTAAACTAGCCAAAATCTATTCTATGCAGATATAGTAATACGGAGGAGATCGGTATACATACCCTTGTAGACCGAAAAGCGGGGATTACGCTCCCGCACAAGCGTTGACGATGAAGACGACGTAGCCGACCTCAAGGTCGTGTAGAGGACGTAGACCTCCCAGCACCACTAGCGTGGCACCTCGCAGAGCATCACACACGTACGGTGGAGACGACAGCCTCCGAAGCTACAGTCAAGGATGAGCAACGAAAGACTTGGATGGAGAGAAGTTTCTCCTCGGCGCAACTCCAGCAGGGGAATCACATTATTGAGGATAAATCAGAGAAAGAATTGGATGCATTAAAAGGCCAGGGGTGCACCACTATATAAAGGGGCAAGGGAGCAGCTAACCTCGCCTGCCGGGCGGTGTTTGACTATTCCCATACCCCCATGCGGATAGGCCAGGTGCATGATACGTCCAAAATTTATCTACTTTCCCGAACACTTTTGCTATTGTTTTACCTCCACTTTGTGTGTTTTGAATGCAACTAACACGTACTAACGATGTTTTCGCAGAATTACCCTGGTGTCTCTTTTTTGTGCAGAAATATCAAATTTATTGAAAAGCCCCGAAAAACACCTGGAAGTCATTTTCTCACCCGAAGAGTCCAGGAACCACGAAGATCAAACGGAGGGGAGCGATGAGACCACGACACCACCTCCTGGCGCGGCAAGGACCTAGCCGCGGCTGAAGGGGGTGGCGCCACCTCGCTCACCCCTCGCGGCTACTTAACCCTTCTGACTTAAAAACGCACGAGGGGTATCCACTTCCGCCAGAAACATCTCCGTACGCCGCCGCCATCGCGAACCCTAGTTCGGGGACCAAAAGTCTTTGTTCCGACACCCTGCCTGGACGGGGAAACGACGGGGATCATCGCCATCGTCATCGCCAACGCCTCTCCATCAACCATCCATGTTTCCCTCATCCATGTGTGAGTAATCCACCGCTGTAGGCTTGAGGGGATGGTAGGGATTGGATGAGATCATCCATGTAATAGCTGTAATATCGTTAGGGCATGGTGCCTACTATCCGTTATCGGTGTTTTACGTCATTGTTGCAACTTGTTACGCTTAATGCTTGACACTAGGGCCCGAGTGCCATGATTTCAGATCTGCACATGCTATTGTATCATGAGAATAATTATTGTTTTAGATCATATCTATGAGTTGTATACACATATTATTGTTCGGAACCGATGGCCCCAAAGTGACAACAATTGGGATGACCGGAGGGAATGGCTGTGATGTGAGGATCATATGTGTTCACGGAATGTTAATGCTTTGCTCCGGTACTTTATTAAAAGGTGTACCTTAATTGCCAGTAGTGTTCATAGAGGCCCCGCTGCAAACGCGTTGGCAGGACAAAAGATGTTGTGCAAGTTTCTCATTGTGAGCACGCACAACTAAATTTGAATACATGCTTATGATTAGTTAATACTTGGATGCTTTATATTATTTATCTACAAATGACTATGCTATGATATTACATGAATTATCTTGTACATGCGACGCGCGTACATCCGTACTTATGCCTGCAGTATTTTAATCCTGCTGTCTACTGCAATCACAATCAATGTCTTACTTCTACTGTTGTTGTTATTTCACTATTGTCACTGTTATAAAACTGTTGCTATTGATAATCTGTCTCGAGCAAGTCTATTCACAGGTGCAGCTGATCTGACAAATCATCTATTGAAGCTTATAAATATTCTTTGGCTCCCCTTGTGCCGAATCAATAGATTTGGGTTTTAGTTCTCTCTAAGACTGTTGCGATCCTCTATACTTCTGGGTCATCAAGACTATTTTCTGGAGCCGTTGCCGGGGAACATTAACTTTATTTATTAGCCCACCTGCGTGTGATATTGTTCGCGGGAAATTATTCATCATGGGAAGAAATACTGAAAAGAAGTTTCCCATCGTGCCATGCACTACAAGGAAAGGTACAACTCTGAACTCCGCTGCTGCTCTTGATTCTCCATCTGTGTTAAGTAAGCTTGTTACACCACCACAACCTGCACGTTCTTATACTACTGCTGAATCAGAAATTACTTATGATGATGCTTCTACCGTTCTTTATGAAACTGGTTCATTAGGTCCCTTTTTGATGCTACTATTGCAAAATCTAAACAAACTGAAAATGCTGAAATTCCTAATGACAATGCTGAAACACCTGTTAATTCACCTGAATTTAGTTGTGATACTTATGATGAGCGTGATGATATGTATGTGGATCTTGATGATACTCCCGTTGAAGAAATTAATGCTATTAAAGATGCTCGCGCTATTAAAAACTTGTTGAAAAACGTGTTGTTAGATATAAATTATCTCCTGATGCTAAATTTGCTACATCTCCTGTAAACATTAAAGATAAAGCTTATGATTTCTCTCTTGATTTGGCTCATATAGCTATTGTTGAAATAGAACCTTTTTGTGGAAATGAAAATGAAAGTGATGTTTGAACACATGAATGTATTGTCTGATTTAAGTGGAATATTTGCTGAGGACGTTAAAATACACACTTACTTTCTTGCTTAAATATTTCCTTTCTCATTAAAAGGAGAAGCTAAAACTTGGTATAATAATTTGTCTCCTTGTTCCATCACTAGTCCAAAGGGTTTGCTTGATGCTTTGTTTCAAAAATATGTTCCTGCTAGTGCTCAACATGATGCTTTGGTAAGAATCTATAATTTTAATCAAGATGAAGATGATAAATTGCCTAAGGCTTGGACACGCTTTTGTTCCATTTTAAGGGGCCAGCCGAACCATGATTTGGAGAAAAATGATCGACTTCATATATTTTATAGTGGACTAACTGCTGAATCTAGGACATACCTGGATAGTTTTGCTAGTTGTGTTTTCAGGAAAAGGACTCCCAAAGAGGCTGAGGAATTATTAGCCATGATATGCAAGAATAATGATGATTGGGATATTCATGAACCTACTCCAACACCACCACCAACACCGAAGAAGAGGGGTATGATTGAATTAAATGAAGAAACGAAGAAGGAAGCCAAAAGATCTCTTAAGGAGGGTGGTATTAAATCTGAAGATGTGAAGTATTTACCTCCTATTGAAGAATTATGTAAGCCACTTCCTCCTTCAACCGTAATTGAGGTACAATCTCTCGAAAGGTTTGATGATAGAGATATCCCTTACCCTAAACCTCCCGTTCAATGCTTAGATGAATTTGATACTTTTATTACTAAGCAATGCAATTTTAATATGAGAATAGCAAATCATTTAATGGAAAATTCTCGTGCGATTAGTGATTTTCATGATATTGTTGATAGAACTTCTAATGATGTTAAAGTGCTCATTAAACACTTTCATATGGTTCAAACTCAAATAGATCAACTCACTAAAGTGCAAAAAGAATTGCTAGCGAATGCCTCTATAGCTAAAGAAAAACTTGTTTGTGAAGTAACAACTAGAGGTGGTAAATCTACTCAAAATCCTTTATAGCATGAAGGACATTATAAAAGAATTGAACAAGATTCTCAACGAGTTAGTGAACCTAACACTCCTTCCAGACTAAAGAAAAAGAAAAAGAAACATAAAACTGTTGCAGAATCCTCTGAACCTGTTAATGATCCTAATTGTATATTTGTTTCTGATGCTGAAACTGAAAGTGGTAATGAACACAACAATAATAATGGTAATGACAATGATAATGATAAAAATGTCAATTCAGATAGGGAAGAAATAGAAGAAGAACCTGAAAAACATGCTAAAAATAAAAAGTACACTAAAGAAGATTTTATTGCTAAGAAACACGGTAAGGAATGTCGGCCCAGTGGGAACTGGGGTATGGAGAGTCCACTCCCCCCAGGCCTCGCACGCTGTCCGGTTAGACGAAACGACTAAGGACCAGGCCTCGCCGCCTGGCGAGACCCTCGAGAGGCAACTCCGCTCGAGGGTCTGAAGAGGAAACGAGGGCCTCAAGGGCTCCCTCGCTTCAGGAGACCCTCCCGAGGCACCAGCGCGCCTCGAGGGAAGTCAACAGAAGTCCCCCCATAGGCCTCCACAGGCCTGAGGGGAAACGTCGCGGACAAGGAAGTACGGCGGGGCGCACATGCTCTCTGCCATGAGTGCGTCGTGACGCAAGCACCCTTTTGCCATTCTGGTGATAAAGGAGTCAATAAAGCAGCGCCACCTGCCGCAGAGCTGTCAGGACCTTCCGCTCCAGCGATAAAGCGGGAGGACGGCGCTACCCTCCAAAGGAAGAGTCATCGTAGGCTCCACCTCAGAGACTACCTCCCCTGCAGCAGAACTGCGCGGTCGGCCACCGCGCCCACCTTTATCAGCAATGGACCGCGTCCATGGACGAACGGGACGTGGTGGACTCCTACTGCGCCATGCCTCTGCCATGTGGGAACCACCTCGATGGCCTAGTAGAAGGAGAGCGCCGGAGGCGCCTATTAAAAAGACAAGACTTCCATCGTATCAACGGTCGGCCTTTCTGATTCCACAACGCTTGTAAACCCTAGCGATCCCAAGTAGGATAGCCTCTCCTGGAGGAGGAGGAAGGTCATCATTCCCCCCCCCCCCCAGGCAAGAACTGTCTAAAGGGGGCTTTCGGCAAGCCCGGTTGTACTATAAACTCCATAACTCAATACAGACAAGCAGGAGTAGCAGTCTTACCTCCTCACGAGGGCCGTGAACCTTGGTATGGGCTGGTGTCTTTCTCTGCAGTGGGTGCTTCGTCTTCAGGTCCGGCGAGCAACGTCGCCGGGTCCCTCGAGGGTCTTGACCTCCGCGTTTGTGACATCCCAACATTTTATGATGTCCAAAAATCACTAAAATTTAAAACTTTTCTTTTTATTAAAATACAATATTAAATGTATGACAAAACCAACTATAAAAGACTTCAAAGTTTAATATTTCCAATGTCACAGTTTAAAACATTTAATTATTCCATGTAATTCAAAACCTTAAAATATAATTTGACAAAAATGTTACAAACTACAATTCATTTTATTTTAAGTAAATAGTTGTATTTGAATTAAATCACTTAGCCATATCTATTCATAAATATAAGATTATTCAAAATAGAATATAATTACTAAATGGTTTTCATTCCTTTAACTAAGTTCAAAATATAGTTTGGAAATTATAAACCTATAGTGTATAACTTTACAACTTCATAGAATTTAAATTACTGAATTAGCCAAATAAACATTTCATTTGCTTAAAGGAATTCATCTATTTTCAAAGCATGAAATGATTAAAATATTCTAAATAAGGATAGAATTAAAACAAAAATCCTTTCCAAAGTTGATATGAAGTTTCAAATGCATAAAATATAATGTTGCACAAATTATTGTCAATTAAAAAGGAATACATTATCTTTTCCATTTTCATATAGTTGTATTATGTCATTAATAATTATACCAGAGCCAAAAATGAATTTAGAAATTAAAAATGAGTTGAAATAACTTAAATTCAAACATATTGAAATGTGGGTATTTTTACAAATTTATTTTAGCCAAAGGAAAATTTAAATGAGATAGAAATTCAAATTTGACTTTAAGTGTCAAATTTGTAATTAAGCAATATTTCAAAATACTAATTTTCAAAAATATTCAAAACATATCCACAACTGATTAAACAGCAAGATATTATTTTTACAAATAAATCAAAAGATATGAATTAAAGAAATAAAATCAGAAAAGAAAATATCGGCTGACGTCATGCTGACGTCAGCAGATCATCTCCTACCTCTAACCGAACGAGCACAGGTTTTGGAGATCGAATCGGAGTCCAAATCCTCTCCGATTCGTGCGGGATACGATCTCCGAAGCCCCCTATATAATCCCCGGACACCTCCGCATCTTTTGCCCCAAAAACCCTAGCCCAAGGACGCCGCCAGGCCGCCGCACGAGCTCGCCGGAGTTCGCCTCCTCCGCCGCCGTCCTCTGCAGATTCCGGTGAGTACGAGACCTCCCGAGCCCTCCCACTGCTCTCTTTCTCCTTATTTTCCCCCTGCGCATTTTTTTCTAACTGGGTCGTGTTGCTCTCGTGCGCCAGAACGCCGTCCCCGTCGTCGACAGGGGCTGGCCGCCGCCACCGCAACTCCGGCGAGGAGTGAATTGAGCACCGGAGCTCCCCCGCCACCAATCGACCTCCCCATCGCCTTCGCCGTGCTGCGCCGTGCCCGGAGCTGGCCTCTACGCATCCGGGGAGGCACGGCGACGACCGGAACATCCACACCGGAGCCCGCGCCGCCGTCAGCTCCTAACTCCGGTGAGAAGCGCCGCCAGCTTCTGGACGAGCACGGTGAGCCATCCGATCTTCATCGTACGGTTGTAAATAGATCCTTTAAAACGAAGCGGTACGATCTGATCTGGACCGTCAGATCCAGATCTGATGGCCCAGATCTATAACTTATCCACGTCAGCTAGCCACATCAGCACCACGTCACTGCCCAGTCAGCTGCCACGTGGAAAACTATTTTATTAATTAAATTTAATCGGCAGTTTTGCAGAAACACCCCTGTCACTTAGATCTCTCACAACTTTTTAACCACAACTCCAAATTTAATAATTTTTATATATTTGGAAAGCTCTGGATGTGTAGAATAATTTGGATCAGACAAAATTCAAATTTGACTTAGTATAAAATATTCAAATTTCAAATGGTGAATTTGAGTATATTTGTAATAACTTTAAATCTATAAATCCAAAAATTGCAAATAAAAATGTTTTAGAAACTTTGGAATATTTGTAAATTAATGCCACTGCTATAAAATATTTTTTAGCAATTTTTGAATGATTTCATGGTTGTGTGTTTAATTTGAATAGTTTGACTAATTTAGAAATAACTTTTAATAGAAACATTATTTTTGATTAAATCCAATTGCAATAGATTTAACTAAATGCTTTCTGTCTATTAATACTAATTATAAAATTTTGTTATAAAAATTTAAGCATAGGAAACTTTAATCTTATAAGTATTTCTGTTATTATATTTTCCAAAACTAGAAATTTATTAAATTGCATTTATAAACTTATGCATATTTATAAAGAAATCACAAAAGATATTTTGATGTTTCTTGTGATTTAAAATTGCATTTCATTCATTGCATATTTTATATTGTAGATATAATTCTCAAAGGAAAACCCCTCTTCAATAGTTTTCTCTAAGTTAGGATTATTTTCAAACTTAGTATTTTGGGAAAAGTGCTATGCACTTAGACACTTAGTAATTTTCAAGATGGAGCTAGAAGACCATTGAAGGACTTAGCCAAAAACAAGACTTCAGAAGTATCTTCAAGGAGGAAACACTTAGAAGAAAAGTGAGAAGAAGTTCAAGAAGACCAACCCCCTTTCTATTCTCTAAGTATTTCTCTCTGTCTTTTCTTCTCCTCTAAGATTTCATGAAGACTAAGTAAATCCAAGACCAGCCTCGAGGATACAAGAATCATCAAGTCTGAAGATTCATCAGGACTACCCACGACTTCAATCAAGACATCATTAAGGAGAATATTACAAGTCTGGAGATGAAGCCTGGAGGACAACTACATCTTCTTTCTATCTTTTCCCTCTTTCCTAATCTTGTCTTTTAGACTTAAACAAATTTCGATCATGATGTTATCATCTTGAAGTTGTTGGATCCTAGCAGCATAGTGGGATGAAGCGGCCTGGAAACAAACCTTACATGTCCACGTACATGAGACCTGTTCCACAATTTAAGTGGTTGGCCGGGTGTCTGTCTCTCTCACTATAGTGAATGTCCAACTTACAAAGAGTTGATAATAATTGTGATCACCTTGAACAAATGACTTAGTATTTTTCTCTAAGTATTTTGCACATCATGGCTAAGCCATTAGAGTGCTATTTCAAGAAGATATAAAACAAAGTATGTTTATCCAACTTAAGACCTTAGTCCTTAGTCATTCTTGAACCACCTATTTGCCTTACAATAACTTAAAAGATTTTCATGGCATGAAAAAGCATTTCTAGCCTTAGGAATATTTTGCACATCATGCATAAACATATTTTCCTTAGAAAGTTTTATAAAACTTATTTATCCATCTAGTATGTGTTTGTATGCATTGTGAGTTTTGCTTGCTGTTGATTGTTGTATTGTGTTTGCTTATATTGTTTAGATTAAACGGAGAGCAAACGTTCATTGTTGAAAAGAGTTGTGAACAACGACAACATTCAAAGGCAAGTGGCACACCTCATAAACTTCCTATTATTTCTTATGCATTACTTAGTGTATTTTTATATGCATGTTTTGCTATGCTAAACCTGTGTAGAATCCCTTATTCCTGTGTCTAGGTTCCTATATCATACTTAGCAGAAATATTGATGCTATGCAATTGATGAAAGGTTTTTACAAAATGTTAAGTGACTACTTAGGACTGTGCTCATGGCTGTCTTCGCCTAGGATGAATTTCTATTCTACTTAGGGCTGTGAGCATGGTGATTTTTACCTGAGAGTGCACATCCACTAAGTTAATGAAACACCTGGGTGGTAATTGGTCGGATGGTTTATGTTGAGTGGCTACTCGGTCCATTTCTATGGTTCCTAAAGAGTATGTACACTTGAGAACGGCCACCCAGGAGCAGAGGAATCTGAAGAACTCCAAGTGACGATTGCTTCCAGTGCAGCCATTGCCATATGGGCTCTGGCTTGATCAATTATGTTGCGTGGACTCTCTCCGGCTTGACAAGCAGATGTAGGGGGATGTTAGGTGGAACGGGTCAAGCCAGTATGGGGAGGGAAAATGCTTCTGAAAGATCTCGTCTCATTCTCTCCTTTCCTTATCACAAATGGTGTGTAAAGGATACCTTGGGTTGAATGGGTACAATGGTGAAAGTGCACAACCTCTGCAGAGTGTAAAACTAAGTACTTAGCCGTGTCCCCGGTTGCGGACAATTTTGAGCAGCTGATCAAGGATGTCAACGGAGGATTCCACCATTCCAATTTCTAAGTTAAAAGTTGATGGGTGAACAAGGGAAGATGAGATTTATGGTTTTCATGCCATACTCTTCGATTTCAAAAAAAGTGTTTTCAAAAGAGTAGGAAAAATTGGCTTTATGCAAATTAGCTTTGAGCTCCACCAGCCAAATATTCATATAGGCTTTAGAGTTATTCCATAAGTGTCCACCATAGTGTCACTTGCCAGACTACATTTTTAATGGAATCTGACCCACGTTGTTGCAATATTTTTCTTATTGCAGATGTGATCAGATGACGAGTGAGATTTCGTTAAAGGTTTCGAGTCTACAACCAACATGTTTTCGCCTGTGGCAGCATGAAAGTTATAGAGGCTCTCTGCTATTGTATTTCCGCTGTGTACCTTTAAAGCTAGCTTTATGCTATGCAAATTGTGAAGAATATGTTGTAATTCTGGATCATCGATGTAATAAAATTGACGCTTTGTTGTGATATTACATCGTAACTGTGTGTGCAAATGAATCGATCCAGGGATTTGCACTATACACAGGTATCTGCCTTATTTAAAGTGCAGGTACGCTACAGATGGTATCAGAGCACTGTGTTGCCTGTAGGTTCGAAACCCTAGGTTTGGATAGAAATAGGTTTGACCATAGGATTGAAAATCTGTTTTTCTTCACTTTTCTAAAAACAAATCTTTTCACTATGTCCTTCTCTTATTCTCATCTACTATCAACCTTCTAAAAACCTCTTATCTTTTTCTAGATGACCATGTTCTTATAGTCTAAGTCTGATTCTGCTGGCTCATATGGAAAAGCTACGATTAATCATGAAGTTCTGCATGTATGGAAGACCACTTAAGAACCAAATTTCGACCAACACTTCTAAGATATCCAAGAAAGTTGAACAAGAACTTGAAGCAGTCATGAAGGAAGTAGATTTGACCACCACCAAAAATAGAATGACGATATCGTGTTAGTGTATTGATCATATCAACTTAGCTATATGACAATACTAGATTGTTTGCTTGTGTTTGAACTTTGTTGCTTGATGTTTGTTAGATGATGTTTGTAGTGGATTATCTTGATTGTTGGTTGTGCATTAGAAGGTTTAATTATTAACAAAACTTTTCTTTTAAGGGTGGTAGCCACCTAAGAATTTAACCCCAGTCGTTTAAAACCCAGAGATCTCAGATTATCTTTCCTTTCATCTTGCTAATCAGAAAAACCAATCACTGTCAAGTTTTCAAGTTCCCATGTCAGAAATTTCATTTCTCAAAACATCTCGAGCTATCAGAATCACTCAAGCTTTTGCTTTGTCTTTCTAGCCTCTCCGAATCTCGGGGACGAGATTCCTTTTAAGGGTGGTAGTCTGTAACATCCCAACATTTTATGATGTCCAAAAATCACTAAAATTTAAAACTTTTCTTTTTATTAAAATACAATATTAAATGTATGAGAAAACCAACTATAAAAGACTTCAAAGTTTAATATTTCCAATGTCACAGTTTAAAACATTTTATTATTCCATGTAATTCAAAACCTTAAAATATAATTTGACAAAAATGTTACAAACTACAATTCATTTTATTTTAAGTAAATAGTTGTATTTGAATTAAATCACTTAGCCATATCTATTCATAAATATAAGATTATTCAAAATAGAATATAATTACTAAATGGTTTTCATTCCTTTAACTAAGTTCAAAATATAGTTTGGAAATTATAAACCTATAGTGTATAACTTTACAACTTCATAGAATTTAAATTACTGAATTAGCCAAATAAACATTTCATTTGCTTAAAGGAATTCATCTATTTTCAAAGCATGAAATTATTAAAATATTCTAAATAAGGATAGAATTAAAACAAAAATCCTTTCCAAAGTTGATATGAAGTTTCAAATGCATAAAATATAATGTTGCACAAATTATTGTCAATTAAAAAGGAATACATTATCTTTTCCATTTTCATATAGTTGTATTATGTCATTAATAATTATACCAGAGCCAAAAATGAATTTAGAAATTAAAAATGAGTTGAAATAACTTAAATTCAAACATATTGAAATGTGGGTATTTTTACAAATTTATTATAGCCAAAGGAAAATTTAAATGAGATAGAAATTCAAATTTGACTTTAAGTGTCAAATTTGTAATTAAGCAATATTTCAAAATACTAATTTTCAAAAATATTCAAAACATATCCACAACTGATTTAACAGCAAGATATTATTTTTACAAATGTTTAGAAATTTGTTTGACCTCATTTGGACAAATAAATCAAAAGATATGAATTAAAGAAATAAAATCAGAAAATAAAATATCGGCTGACGTCAGCAGATCATCTCCTACCTCTAACCGAACGAGCACAGATTTTGGAGATCGAATCGGAGTCCAAATCCTCTCCGATTCGTGCGGGATACGATCTCCGAAGCCCCCTATATAATCCCCGGACACCTCCGCATCTTTTGCCCCAAAAACCCTAGCCCAAGGACGCCGCCAGGCCGCCGCACGAGCTCGCCGGAGTTCGCCTCCTCCGCCGCCGTCCTCTGCAGATTCCGGCGAGTACGAGACCTCCCGAGCCCTCCCACTGCTCTCTTTCTCCTTATTTCCCCCCTGCGCATTTTTTTCTAACTGGGTCGTGTTGCTCTCGTGCGCCAGAACGCCGTCCCCGTCATCGACAGGGGCTGGCCGCCGCCACCGCAACTCCGGCGAGGAGTGAATCGAGCACCGGAGCTCCCCCGCCACCAACCGACCTCCCCATCGCCTTCGCCGTGCTGCGCCGTGCCCGGAGCTGGCCTCTACGCATCCGGGGAGGCACGGCGACGACCGGAACATCCACACCGGAGCCCGCGCCGCCGTCAGCTCCTAACTCCGGTGAGAAGCGCCGCCAGCTTCTGGACGAGCACGGTGAGCCATCCGATCTTCATCGTACGGTTGTAAATAGATCCTTTAAAACGAAGCGGTACGATCTGATCTGGACCGTCAGATCCAGATCTGATGGCCCAGATCTATAACTTATCCACGTCAGCTAGCCACATCAGCACCACGTCACTGCCCAGTCAGCTGCCACGTGGAAAACTATTTTATTAATTAAATTTAATCAGCAGTTTTGCAGAAACACCCCTGTCACTTAGATCTCTCTCAACTTTTTAACCACAACTCCAAATTTAATAATTTTTATATATTTGGAAAGCTCTGGATGTGTAGAATAATTTGGATCAGACAAAATTCAAATTTGACTTAGTATAAAATATTCAAATTTCAAATGGTGAATTTGAGTATATTTGTAATAACTTTAAATCTATAAATCCAAAAATTGCAAATAAAAATGTTTTAGAAACTTTGGAATATTTGTAAATTAATGCCACTGCTATAAAATATTTTTTAGCAATTTTTGAATGATTTCATGGTTGTGTGTTTAATTTGCATAGTTTGAGTAATTTAGAAATAACTTTTAATAGAAACATTATTTTTGATTAAATCCAATTGCAATAGATTTAATTAAATGCTTTCTGTCTATTAATACTAATTATAAAATTTTGTTATAAAAATTTAAGCATAGGAAACTTCAATCTTATAAGTATTTCTGTTATTATATTTTCCAAAACTAGAAATTTATTAAATTGCATTTATAAACTTATGCATATTTATAAAGAAATCACAAAAGATATTTTGATGTTTCTTGTGATTTAAAATTGCATTTCATTCATTGCATATTTTATATTGTAGATATAATTCTCAAAGGAAAACCCCTCTTCAATAGTTTTCTCTAAGTTAGGATTATTTTCAAACTTAGTATTTTGGGAAAAGTGCTATGCACTTAGACACTTAGTAATTTTCAAGATGGAGCTAGAAGACCATTGAAGGACTTAGCCAAAAACAAGACTTCAGAAGTATCTTCAAGGAGGAAACACTTAGAAGAAAAGTGAGAAGAAGTTCAAGAAGACCAACCCCCTTTCTATTCTCTAAGTATTTCTCTCTGTCTTTTCTTCTCCTCTAAGATTTCATGAAGACTAAGTAAATCCAAGACCAGCCTCGAGGATACAAGAATCATCAAGTCTGAAGATTCATCAGGACTACCCAGGACTTCAATCAAGACATCATTAAGGAGAATATTACAAGTCTGGAGATGAAGCCTGGAGGACAACTACATCTTCTTTCTATCTTTTCCCTCTTTCCTAATCTTGTCTTTTAGACTTAAACAAATTTCGATCATGATGTTATCATCTTGAAGTTGTTGGATCCTAGCAGCATAGTGGGATGAAGCGGCCTGGAAACAAACCTTACATGTCCACGTACATGAGACCTGTTCCACAATTTAAGTGGTTGGCCGGGTGTCTGTCTCTCTCACTATAGTGAATGTCCAACTTACAAAGAGTTGATAATAATTGTGATCACCTTGAACAAATGACTTAGTATTTTTCTCTAAGTATTTTGCACATCATGGCTAAGCCATTAGAGTGCTATTTCAAGAAGATATAAAACAAAGTATGTTTATCCAACTTAAGACCTTAGTCCTTAGTCATTCTTGAACCACCTATTTGCCTTACAATAACTTAAAAGATTTTCATGGCATGAAAAAGCATTTCTAGCCTTAGGAATATTTTGCACATCATGCATAAACATATTTTCCTTAGAAAGTTTTATAAAACTTATTTATCCATCTAGTATGTGTTTGTATGCATTGTGAGTTTTGCTTGCTGTTGATTGTTGTATTGTGTTTGCTTATATTGTTTAGATTAAACGGAGAGCAAACGTTCATTGTTGAAAAGAGTTGTGAACAACGACAACATTCAAAGGCAAGTGGCACACCTCATAAACTTCCTATTATTTCTTATGCATTACTTAGTGTATTTTTATATGCATGTTTTGCTATGCTAAACCTGTGTAGAATCCCTTATTCCTGTGTCTAGGTTCCTATATCATACTTAGCAGAAATATTGATGCTATGCAATTGATGAAAGGTTTTTACAAAATGTTAAGTGACTACTTAGGACTGTGCTCATGGCTGTCTTCGCCTAGGATGAATTTCTATTCTACTTAGGGCTGTGAGCATGGTGATTTTTACCTGAGAGTGCACATCCACTAAGTTAATGAAACACCTGGGTGGTAATTGGTCGGATGGTTTATGTTGAGTGGCTACTCGGTCCATTTCTATGGTTCCTAAAGAGTATGTACACTTGAGAACGGCCACCCAGGAGCAGAGGAATCTGAAGAACTCCAAGTGACGATTGCTTCCAGTGCAGCCATTGCCATATGGGCTCTGGCTTGATCAATTATGTTGCGTGGACTCTCTCCGGCTTGACAAGCAGATGTAGGGGGATGTTAGGTGGAACGGGTCAAGCCAGTATGGGGAGGGAAAATGCTTCTGAAAGATCTCGTCTCATTCTCTCCTTTCCTTATCACAAATGGTGTGTAAAGGATACCTTGGGTTGAATGGGTACAATGGTGAAAGTGCACAACCTCTGCAGAGTGTAAAACTAAGTACTTAGCCGTGTCCCCGGTTGCGGACAATTTTGAGCAGCTGATCAAGGATGTCAACGGAGGATTCCACCATTCCAATTTCTAAGTTAAAAGTTGATGGGTGAACAAGGGAAGATGAGATTTATGGTTTTCATGCCATACTCTTCGATTTCAAGAAAAATGTTTTCAAAAGAGTAGGAAAAATTGGCTTTATGCAAATTAGCCTTGAGCTCCACCAGCCAAATATTCATATAGGCTTTAGAGTTATTCCATAAGTGTCCACCATAGTGTCACTTGCCAGACTACATTTTTAATGGAATCTGACCCACGTTGTTGCAATATTTTTCTTATTGCAGATGTGATCAGATGACGAGTGAGATTTCGTTAAAGGTTTCGAGTCTACAACCAACATGTTTTTGCCTGTGGCAGCATGAAAGTTATAGAGGCTCTCTGCTATTGTATTTCCGCTGTGTACCTTTAAAGCTAGCTTTATGCTACGCAAATTGTAAAGAATATGTTGTAATTCTGGATCATCGATGTAATAAAATTGACGCTTTGTTGTGATATTACATCGTAACTGTGTGTGCAAATGAATCGATCCAGGGATTTGCACTATACACAGGTATCTGCCTTATTTAAAGTGCAGGTACGCTACAGATGGTATCAGAGCACTGTGTTGCCTGTAGGTTCGAAACCCTAGGTTTGGATAGAAATAGGTTTGACCATAGGATTGAAAATCTGTTTTTCTTCACTTTTCTAAAAACAAATCTTTTCACTATGTCCTTCTCTTATTCTCATCTACTATCAACCTTCTAAAAACCTCTTATCTTTTTCTAGATGACCATGTTCTTATAGTCTAAGTCTGATTCTGCTGGCTCATATGGAAAAGCTACGATTAATCATGAAGTTCTGCATGTATGGAAGACCACTGAAGAACCAAATTTCGACCAACACTTCTAAGATATCCAAGAAAGTTGAACAAGAACTTGAAGCAGTCATGAAGGAAGTAGATTTGACCACCACCAAAAATAGAATGACGATATCGTGTTAGTGTATTGACCATATCAACTTAGCTATATGACAATACTAGATTGTTTGCTTGTGTTTGAACTTTGTTGCTTGATGTTTGTTAGATGATGTTTGTAGTGGATTATCTTGATTGTTGGTTGTGCATTAGAAGGTTTAATTATTAACAAAACTTTTCTTTTAAGGGTGGTAGCCACCTAAGAATTTAACCCCAGTCGTTTAAAACCCAGAGATCTCAGATTATCTTTCCTTTCATCTTGCTAATCAGAAAAACCAATCACTGTCAAGTTTTCAAGTTCCCATGTCAGAAATTTCATTTCTCAAAACATCTCGAGCTATCAGAATCACTCAAGCTTTTGCTTTGTCTTTCTAGCCTCTCCGAATCTCGGGGACGAGATTCCTTTTAAGGGTGGTAGTCTGTAACATCCCAACATTTTATGATGTCCAAAAATCACTAAAATTTAAAACTTTTCTTTTTATTAAAATACAATATTAAATGTATGAGAAAACCAACTATAAAAGACTTCAAAGTTTAATATTTCCAATGTCACAGTTTAAAACATTTTATTATTCCATGTAATTCAAAACCTTAAAATATAATTTGACAAAAATGTTACAAACTACAATTCATTTTATTTTAAGTAAATAGTTGTATTTGAATTAAATCACTTAGCCATATCTATTCATAAATATAAGATTATTCAAAATAGAATATAATTACTAAATGGTTTTCATTCCTTTAACTAAGTTCAAAATATAGTTTGGAAATTATAAACCTATAGTGTATAACTTTACAACTTCATAGAATTTAAATTACTGAATTAGCCAAATAAACATTTCATTTGCTTAAAGGAATTCATCTATTTTCAAAGCATGAAATGATTAAAATATTCTAAATAAGGATAGAATTAAAACAAAAATCCTTTCCAAAGTTGATATGAAGTTTCAAATGCATAAAATATAATGTTGCACAAATTATTGTCAATTAAAAAGGAATACATTATCTTTTCCATTTTCATATAGTTGTATTATGTCATTAATAATTATACCAGAGCCAAAAATGAATTTAGAAATTAAAAATGAGTTGAAATAACTTAAATTCAAACATATTGAAATGTGGGTATTTTTACAAATTTATTTTAGCCAAAGGAAAATTTAAATGAGATAGAAATTCAAATTTGACTTTAAGTGTCAAATTTGTAATTAAGCAATATTTCAAAATACTAATTTTCAAAAATATTCAAAACATATCCACAACTGATTTAACAGCAAGATATTATTTTTACAAATGTTTAGAAATTTGTTTGACCTCATTTGGACAAATAAATCAAAAGATATGAATTAAAGAAATAAAATCAGAAAATAAAATATCGGCTGACGTCAGCAGATCATCTCCTACCTCTAACCGAACGAGCACAGATTTTGGAGATCGAATCGGAGTCCAAATCCTCTCCGATTCGTGCGGGATACGATCTCCGAAGCCCCCTATATAATCCCCGGACACCTCCGCATCTTTTGCCCCAAAAACCCTAGCCCAAGGACGCCGCCAGGCCGCCGCACGAGCTCGCCGGAGTTCGCCTCCTCCGCCGCCGTCCTCTGCAGATTCCGGCGAGTACGAGACCTCCCGAGCCCTCCCACTGCTCTCTTTCTCCTTATTTCCCCCCTGCGCATTTTTTTCTAACTGGGTCGTGTTGCTCTCGTGCGCCAGAACGCCGTCCCCGTCATCGACAGGGGCTGGCCGCCGCCACCGCAACTCCGGCGAGGAGTGAATCGAGCACCGGAGCTCCCCCGCCACCAACCGACCTCCCCATCGCCTTCGCCGTGCTGCGGCGTGCGCGGAGCTGGCCTCTACGCATCCGGGGAGGCACGGCGACGACCGGAACATCCACACCGGAGCCCGCGCCGCCGTCAGCTCCTAACTCCGGTGAGAAGCGCCGCCAGCTTCTGGACGAGCACGGTGAGCCATCCGATCTTCATCGTACGGTTGTAAATAGATCCTTTAAAACGAAGCGGTACGATCTGATCTGGACCGTCAGATCCAGATCTGATGGCCCAGATCTATAACTTATCCACGTCAGCTAGCCACATCAGCACCACGTCACTGCCCAGTCAGCTGCCACGTGGAAAACTATTTTATTAATTAAATTTAATCAGCAGTTTTGCAGAAACACCCCTGTCACTTAGATCTCTCACAACTTTTTAACCACAACTCCAAATTTAATAATTTTTATATATTTGGAAAGCTCTGGATGTGTAGAATAATTTGGATCAGACAAAATTCAAATTTGACTTAGTATAAAATATTCAAATTTCAAATGGTGAATTTGAGTATATTTGTAATAACTTTAAATCTATAAATCCAAAAATTGCAAATAAAAATGTTTTAGAAACTTTGGAATATTTGTAATTTAATGCCACTGCTATAAAATATTTTTTAGCAATTTTTGAATGATTTCATGGTTGTGTGTTTAATTTGCATAGTTTGAGTAATTTAGAAATAACTTTTAATAGAAACATTATTTTTGATTAAATCCAATTGCAATAGATTTAATTAAATGCTTTCTGTCTATTAATACTAATTATAAAATTTTGTTATAAAAATTTAAGCATAGGAAACTTCAATCTTATAAGTATTTCTGTTATTATATTTTCCAAAACTAGAAATTTATTAAATTGCATTTATAAACTTATGCATATTTATAAAGAAATCACAAAAGATATTTTGATGTTTCTTGTGATTTAAAATTGCATTTCATTCATTGCATATTTTATATTGTAGATATAATTCTCAAAGGAAAACCCCTCTTCAATAGTTTTCTCTAAGTTAGGATTATTTTCAAACTTAGTATTTTGGGAAAAGTGCTATGCACTTAGACACTTAGTAATTTTCAAGATGGAGCTAGAAGACCATTGAAGGACTTAGCCAAAAACAAGACTTCAGAAGTATCTTCAAGGAGGAAACACTTAGAAGAAAAGTGAGAAGAAGTTCAAGAAGACCAACCCCCTTTCTATTCTCTAAGTATTTCTCTCTGTCTTTTCTTCTCCTCTAAGATTTCATGAAGACTAAGTAAATCCAAGACCAGCCTCGAGGATACAAGAATCATCAAGTCTGAAGATTCATCAGGACTACCCAGGACTTCAATCAAGACATCATTAAGGAGAATATTACAAGTCTGGAGATGAAGCCTGGAGGACAACTACATCTTCTTTCTATCTTTTCCCTCTTTCCTAATCTTGTCTTTTAGACTTAAACAAATTTCGATCATGATGTTATCATCTTGAAGTTGTTGGATCCTAGCAGCATAGTGGGATGAAGCGGCCTGGAAACAAACCTTACATGTCCACGTACATGAGACCTGTTCCACAATTTAAGTGGTTGGCCGGGTGTCTGTCTCTCTCACTATAGTGAATGTCCAACTTACAAAGAGTTGATAATAATTGTGATCACCTTGAACAAATGACTTAGTATTTTTCTCTAAGTATTTTGCACATCATGGCTAAGCCATTAGAGTGCTATTTCAAGAAGATATAAAACAAAGTATGTTTATCCAACTTAAGACCTTAGTCCTTAGTCATTCTTGAACCACCTATTTGCCTTACAATAACTTAAAAGATTTTCATGGCATGAAAAAGCATTTCTAGCCTTAGGAATATTTTGCACATCATGCATAAACATATTTTCCTTAGAAAGTTTTATAAAACTTATTTATCCATCTAGTATGTGTTTGTATGCATTGTGAGTTTTGCTTGCTGTTGATTGTTGTATTGTGTTTGCTTATATTTTTTAGATTAAACGGAGAGCAAACGTTCGTTGTTGAAAAGAGTTGTGAACAACGACAACATTCAAAGGCAAGTGGCACACCTCATAAACTTCCTATTATTTCTTATGCATTACTTAGTGTATTTTTATATGCATGTTTTGCTATGCTAAACCTGTGTAGAATCCCTTATTCCTGTGTCTAGGTTCCTATATCATACTTAGCAGAAATATTGATGCTATGAAATTGATGAAAGGTTTTTACAAAATGTTAAGTGACTACTTAGGACTGTGCTCATGGCTGTCTTCGCCTAGGATGAATTTCTATTCTACTTAGGGCTGTGAGCATGGTGATTTTTACCTGAGAGTGCACATCCACTAAGTTAATGAAACACCTGGGTGGTAATTGGTTGGATGGTTTATGTTGAGTGGCTACTCGGTCCATTTCTATGGTTCCTAAAGAGTATGTACACTTGAGAACGGCCACCCAGGAGCAGAGGAATCTGAAGAACTCCAAGTGACGATTTCTTCCAGTGCCGCCATTGCCATATGGGCTCTGGCTTGATCAATCATGTTGCGTGGAATCTCTCCGGCTTGACAAGCAGATGTAGGGGGATGTTAGGTGGAACGGGTCAAGCCAGTAAGGGGAGGGAAAATGCTTCTGAAAGATCTCGTCTCATTCTCTCCTTTCCTTATCACAAATGCTGTGTAAAGGATACCTTGGGTTGAATGGGTACAATGGTGAAAGTGCACAACCTCTGCAGAGTGTAAAACTAAGTACTTAGCCGTGTCCCCGGTTACGGACAATTTTGAGCAGCTGATCAAGGATGTCAACGGAGGATTCCACCATTCCAATTTCTAAGTTAAAAGTTGATGGGTGAACAAGGGAAGATGAGATTTATGGTTTTCATGCCATACTCGTCGATTTCAAGAAAAGTGTTTTCAAAAGAGTAGGAAAAATTGGCTTTATGCAAATTAGCCTTGAGCTCCACCAGCCAAATATTCATATAGGCTTTAGAGTTATTCCATAAGTGTCCACCATAGTGTCACTTGCCAGACTACATTTTTAATGGAATCTGACCCACGTTGTTGCAATATTTTTCTTATTGCAGATGTGATCAGATGACGAGTGAGATTTCGTTAAAGGTTTCGAGTCTACAACCAACATGTTTTCGCCTGTGGCAGCATGAAAGTTATAGAGGCTCTCTGCTATTGTATTTCCGCTGTGTACCTTTGAAAGCTAGCTTTATGCTATGCAAATTGTAAAGAATATGTTGTAATTCTGGATCATCGATGTAATAAAATTGACGCTTTGTTGTGATATTACATCGTAACTGTGTGTGCAAATGAATCGATCCAGGGATTTGCACTATACACAGGTAACTGCCTTATTTAAAGTGCAGGTACGCTACAGCGTTCAATCCCCTTCACGAACTACACTTCAGGAAGTGACTACCCCCACTTCTAGGGAGTCATAACCCGACATTTGGCATGCTAGGTAGGGGATTGAGGCGTGTCAACGACCTTCGAGCCGCCTCCGCCCCATGGCGAACACCCGCGCCGCCCGCGCCAACCGACGCACTCCTGGAGGAGCGCGCGCCCCGCCAGGCCCCACGGCCAGTCGTGCTCGCCGGGGCCGACCCCGCCATGAAAAGCGCGCCCCTCGGGCCCTCATGCGGAGGAGCCCGAGCACAACTCCGAGCACCAGGAGGACGCGCAGTCGTCGCACCCGAAGCGGCGCCCGAGCGGTTCCGGCGCAGGCAGGACGGACCCCACGCCCCACACCGCGCTGCTGATGGCGCAGGGGATTCTTCGCTACCAGCCCACCGCTGAGACCGACGAGCAGTGGCTGGAGCGCCTCAACCACCTTGTCGGCATCGCCACGACGCGCCCCGCTCCGTCGAAGTCCTACGTGCACCCCTCTTTTGCGGGCACGGTCGCAACAAATGCTCCTCCGCCCCCGCCTGGGCTTGCACCGGCTGCGACACAGAGGGCTGCCTCGCACGTGTCCTCGCCGCACGATTGACTGATCGTGCAGCGCACCGCGCCCGACGCTCGCGTGGGATGGAGCTCCAGCGCAACCGCCAGAACAGGCTCGTGGAGGAGATCGGCCAGGCGGACCAGCAGAACCGCGGCGCACTGCAAAACAGGGTCGCCATGTACGCTACGGGCTGCATGGCGTTCACCCGCTATCTGTGTCGTGTGGTCTGGCCCCCAAAGTTCAGGCCGGCTCTCCCTAAGGGCTACGACGGCTCCAGCAACCCCATCGAGTTCCTGCAGCTCTACACCACCTCCATCCAAGCTGCAGGAGGAGACGACAAAGTCATGGCCAACTGGTTCTCTCACGCGCTTCGTGATTCTACGCTGACGTGGCTCCTGAACCTCCCGGAAGACTCCGTGAACTCTTGGGAGGAGCTCTGCAAGCAGTTCGTCTCCAACTTCAAGGGAATGTACGAGCGCACCCTCACCCACAACGACATGCGCGCCGTGGTGCAGAAGAAGGATGAGACGCTTCGCAAGTACATCCAGCGCTTCAGCCAAGTGCGTAACAAGATGCCGAACATCCCTGATACCCAGGTCATCGTCGCCTTCCGCGAGGGCGTCACAAACAGCAGGATGCTCGAGAAGCTGGGCATCCACGACAAGCTCACCTTTGTGGTGAAGCTTTTCGACCTGGCGGACAAGTGCGCGAAGAGATGTCCTCGAGAGGGGACGAGCACGCTGAGGGGTACATGAGCCAGAAGAAGAAGGAGGAGCCCAAGCGCAAGGCCACCGCGGTTCTCGCGGCAGAGCCTGACGCAAAGGGCACCCGCAGGGACTCCCCTGAGTCCGGAGAGAGGAAAGATGACCACCGCCCATTGTGCATCTACCACAACAGGCGCGGTCACTCTACCGAATCCTGCTTCGACCTCAAAAGGTTGAGCAAGGAGCGCGAGCAAGCAGAAGGCGGTGGCGGCCGCGGCCGAGGCCACGGCTACCGCGGGAGCGGACGCAAAGGCGGCTACCAGAAGCCATCGGGCAACCAGGCCAATGCTGCGGAGAAAAACGGAAACCTCCCTGACTAAGAGGACGGTGGCTACCAATCCCCAAGAGGCGCCATTGCCTGCATCCTCGGGGGGAGGGGGGGCACGGGCGCCAAAATCGAACAATCAGTTCAAGCAGTTCGCCCGCGAGCTCAACGCCGCCCTCCCAAGCACTGAGATCTCCAAACCCCTCAAGTGGTCGCAGTACACCATCGCCTTCGACGCTCAGGACCACCCCAAGTCCACCAAGGCTGTTGGAACCCTCCCGCTGGTCTGCAGCCCCACCATCGACAACGTCGCTGTCTCCAAGACACTCGTTGATGGTGGAGCAGGCATGAATGTCATCTCCACAGATACATTCGAAGCGCGTCAAGTTCCTTACGAGCGGCTCATGCCCTCCAGGCCCTTCACGGGGGTCACCAGCGGCTCGATCGAGCCTCTTGGCCAGGTCAGGCTTGCCGTCACCTTCGGAAGCAAGGAGAATTACCGCACCGAGCACATCGACTTCGATGTTGCACACATCGGCCTGCCATACAATGCCATCCTCGGTTACCCCGCGCTCGCAAAATTCATGGCCGTCACGCATCATGCTTACAACATGGTCAAGATTCCCGGCAGCGCTAGCACACTCACCATCCGTGGACATGTCCTGGATGCCACCCGCGCTGTCGAGATGGCCTACAAGGTTGCGGCCATGGAGTTCCCCGCGGACGAGGACCTAGAGCCTCTCGAGAGGCCCAAGAAGAAGAAGCATCTGTTCTCCCAAGAGCCAGCCGCCACAAAGATAGTCTCTCTAAGCTCCAGCAGCTCGGGGGCTGAAGGCCCGGGGGCTAGCGTGACCATTGGCGCTGCACTGCCTCCCAAATAGGAAAGCGCGCTCGTCGCCTTCCTCCAGGCAGACTCTGACATGTTCGCGTGGACACCGTCAGATATGTCTGGTGTACCGAGGGAGGTGATCGAGCACCACTTGGCCGTGTCTCCAAACACGCGCCCCGTCAACCAAAAAGCAAGAAAACATGCCCCCGAGAAGCAAGCATTCATCATCAAGGAGGTCGAGAAGCTCAAAGCGGCAAAGGTCGTCCGTGAAGTCGCGCACCCCACGTGGCTCTCCCAAAGCCGCCGGAGGAGGCCGCCTCTGCGTCGACTACACCGACGTAAACAAGGCCTGCCCCAAGGACCCTTACCCCATGCCAAGAATCGACCAGATCGTGGACTCCACGGCAGGCTGCGACCTCCTCTGCTTCCTTGATGCGTTATCTGGTTATCATCAGATAAAAATGGCTAAGGAGGACGAGAAGAATACGGCTTTCCTCACCCCTTGCGGTGTGTACTTCTACGTCTGCATGCCCTTCGGCCTAAAAAATGCCGAAGCCACCTTCCAGAGGCTGAGGAGGATAGCACTTGGCGAGCAAATGGGGAGAAACGCCGAGGCATATGTCGATGACATCGTCGTAAAATCCCGAGAAGGGGACACTCTCCTCGGGGACCTTGAAGAGACCTTCGCCAGCCTGCGCAAGGTGAACATCAAGCTCAACCCCGCCAAGTGCGTCTTCGGAGTGCCTTCAGGCAAACTGCTTGGTTTCCTCGTGTCTCACAGAGGCATAGAGGCAAACCCTGACAAAATCAAGGCAATAGAGGACATGCAGCCTCCACACAGGCTCAAGGACATGCGACGCCTAGCAGGATGCATGGCCAGCTTGGGTAAATTCATCTCCAAGTTCGGCGAAAGAGCCCTACCCTTCTTCAAGATCATGAAAAGAACGGGCACTTTCAAGTGGACCCCCGAAGCTGAAAAAGCATTTGAGGACTTGAATAAGTACCTGGCTAGCCTACCAGTAATGGTCGCCCCAAGGTCAGGCGAGCACCTGAAGCTGTACCTGTCAGCTACTCCATAGACAGCCAGTGCCGTCCTTGTGGTAGAAAGGGAAAAGCCTGTGCGTCAGAAGAAGAGTGCAACCACTCCAAAGGAAAAGCCTCACGATCTGGAGCTCGACGAGAGGCCTGCTCCAAATCAACTGCTGCAAGAAGATCTTGCCAGGGAGCCTGTCAAGTCCCTTGAGGCCAACCCTCCCGAGGCCCATGACAAGACCCTTGAGGCAAACTCCCTCGAGGGCCAGGTCATGCCCCCAGAGGCCAACCCCCTTGAGGGCCTAGCGGAACCCCTTCAGGCAGAGCACTCCAAGGCTACACAGACTACTCTTGTCGAACATCCAGTCTACTTCGTCAGCACAGTACTGCATGATGCTTGCGAGCGATATACGATGCAGCAGAAGCTCCTCCTCGCACTCCTCATGGCCTCAAGAAAGCTGCGACACTACTTCCAGGGACACCCCATCACGGTGGTGACCTCTTTCCCCCTGGAGCAAATCCTGCGCAACCCAAATGCCACAGATCGTGTCGCGGGATGGAATATTGAGCTACAACCATTCAATTTGCGCTTCGATACCACAAGGGTAATCAAAGGAAGAGCGCTGGCAGACTTTGTCGCCGAATGGACTGACCCAAGCCCTGAAGAGCCTTTGGGAGAAGAACAATAGCCCTGTGGAGACATAATGCCCAACCACTGGACCATGAAGTTCGACGGAGCTTTTTCCTGTCGCCATGGTGGGGCTGGCGTGGTCCTTATCTCACCAAAGGGCGACAAGCTATATTACGCAGTCCAGCTGTGCTTAGGAATCGACAAGATCTCCAACAATCTCGCCGAGTACGAAGGCCCTGCTTGCTAGCTTACGCGCCGCAATCGCCCTAGGAATCAAGCACTTACTCATCAAGGGCGACTCCCAGCTGCTTGTCAACTTCTCCTACAAAATCTATAAGCCTAAGGACGACCACATGGCCGCATACCTTGAAGAGGTCTGTAGGCTGGAGAAGCACTTCAAGGGAATGGAGCTCATGCACATCCCAAGAAAGGAGAACCAAGAGGCTGATGACATCGCCAAGCGCGCGTCAAAGAGGCAAGTTCAGCCACCGGGCGTCTTTGAAGAAAGGCTCGTCAAAGCATCCATAGAGCAGCCTCAAGAGGTCAGGCCCGCAAGCACAGATGAAGCGCTCTCACCACCACCTGCAAACGGGGCGCCAAACTGTGGGCCCCCAACAGGGGAGCGTCTGTTGCTCACATCGGTGCATCAAGAAGCAGGATGGATAGACGAGATATAAGACTACCTCGACAGAGGGATCCTTCCCGAGGAAGATGTCGAAGCGAAGCGAATCGCCCGCCAAGCAAAATCTTACAAAATCCTCGAAGGAAATCTCTACCGCAAGCGCCCAAACGACACCGCGTTCAAATGCGTCCCTCCTGAAGAAGGAATACTGCTCATCAAAGACATCCACAACGGGGAATGCGGCCACCATTCGTGCGCCCGCACCCTCGCGGGCAAAGTCTTCAGAAGCGGATTCTACTGGCCTCAAGCACTTCAGGCTGCAGAGGACATCGTCCAAGCATGTGAAGCCTGCCAATTCCACGTCAAGCAAATCCACCAACCTGCGCTGGGGTTACAGACCATTCCGCTATCCTGGCCGTTCGCGGTCTGGGGGCTGGACATCCTGGGACACTTCCCAACAGCGCGGGGCGGATACCGCTACCTCTTCGTGGCCATCGACAAGTTCACTAACTGGCCTGAAGTGGAGGCGACGCGCACAATCACAGCAGGCGCGGCGGTGAAGTTCATCAGGGGCCTGGTCTGCCGCTTCGGAGTGCCTAACCGTATCATCACCGACAATGGCTCACAATTCACCAGCGGCATCTTTAGAGCCAACTGCGAAAGAATGGGCATCAAGCTCTGCTTTGCCTCAGTCGCCCATCCGCAAAGCAACGGACAGGCTGAGCGCGCAAACGCAGAAGTCCTCAAAGGCCTAAAGACCAGGACCATTGATATCCTCAAAGGCCACATCAAGGGCTGGATCAACGAGCTACCTTTGGTGCTCTGGTCCATCCGTACAACGCCACCCAAGACTACGGGAGAAACACCGTTCGCCCTCGTATATGGAGCCGAAGCAGTCCTTCCCACAGAGATAAAGCATGGATCCCTGTAACGCCCCAAATTTTGGAAGCTACAAAAACATAATTAATAAAGACCCAAATTTCTGAGGGAACAAAAACTTTTTGAAATGCATTCTTATGAATGTTTTTCACTCTTGTTTCCTTTGTTTGTCTTGTTTTGTTTTGTTGTGTGTCTATGTTGATGACCTCTCTAGCTAACAACCCTAAAATTCAACCTAGTTATAATTTGACATCTGATATGAGTGTTATCACAAGTAAAATAGTACATACAATTTCACACATCGTATTTTTAACAAACTATATTCACCATGATGTTCTAATTTTAGCAACTACCCAATGAACTTTTAGTTGAGAAAATAAAGTATTTCCAAAAGCTATGTGATTACAAAACTATATAAGACCCTATAATAATTCCTAATATATTTTGAGCCTAGCATGTGGCAAGTGTTTGCAACTCTTATTTCAACATTCCTAAATTGGTATTTCTTTGGAGACTACTACTAGGAAGTTGTTTAACCCTCTTTCTTCAAAATCTTGTCATAATTTTTATTGATCACCACTTCACAAATATAGTTATTGTGTCTTACAAGTGTGGTTAATTATCCTATTATTCTTGTGAGTTTGATCCTATTTGTCATGTGCTTAATTTGTTGGCTTTGAGTGTGTTATTTTATGTGTGATCATGTGGTGGTGTATGAGATAGCATTTTATTTATATAATTTAATTGAGATAATTCATGCTTTAAATGATGTGCCCTATGATAAAGGGTGTTTAACTCTTTATTATAATGTTGATTTTAGGAGAAACTCAAAGATTATCCTTTTTCAAATAAGAAACAATTATCTTCATTTCCATTAATTTTTAGCATCTCTAGGACATGATAATTAGGGTTTATCTATTTCAATTTGGAAATGTAACTCACCAAACCTCATCCTTATCATCTCTACTATCTACCCATAACCTTATTTAAATTGTTCAAGAATATTGGATCATTAATTCATGCTTGGTTTAAGTGGTACATTATAATATGACCTTATGTCATGTTACTAGATAGCAACTAGTCATTTTTGTATCTAGTTGTTGTTCAACTATATTTACCTATGCTCTTAAGCCTAATACTGCACCTCTGACCCTTCTAGTGATTCCATCTTGTCTCATACTTTTCTTGCCATGGGATTGACTAATACATCTTTGCGAAGTAACCTAGTCTAATCAGCCCAAAACCATCTTAGTCTAAACCTAGCACTCCCCTTCCCTCTCTCCCTGTCTTTGGATACCCTAGGCCCTCACCAGCCATGTAGAGGACTTTTCCCTCGATTCTAGCCAAACCCTAGCCTTGCCTCATCATTTCTTTTTCTATAGGGCATTATATCGAGCACCTGGCAGGCAGGAAATCACCTCCCCATCTCTCCACTCCACTCCATCGGCAAGGAGCCATTTGCTAGACTCCAAGCTTTGCTACAGTGCCAGGAGACGCTCCTTCACCGCCACCCTCGCCCAATCGCCAGCCCCTGCCCTCTCTCCCCATTGCCATGCCCGTGACCTTGCAGCCAGCCACCCCTCTCTTATTAGGCATCCGAGGCACCCACTCTCTCTCTCACCTTGTCCATTCGCTTCCTCTCATCCATCTCTCCCAACCCGAGCAGCAGGTCTCGAGCTCCCCTCCTCCCTTGCCCGGAAATCATCCAAGAACCAACGCTCGGGCCGCGAGCGTATCGCGGACGAAGCCGCCTTCTCCGAGGCCATCGACCCTCCATTTTTCTTGCTGCGAGCTCCCCTCTCCGTGGCCTTGCTCTAAGACATCCTTGTTTTGTTTTAGGAGCCACAGAGACGCCGCGTCGAGCTCGTTGTCGCCGCGGGTGCCCTCGACCCCGCCGTCGTTTGCAAGCTCACCGGCGGGATCTTCGACCGTCCCTCGACCGCACCGACCCTCCGCGTCCGCCTCCATGCGCTCCTTTCATCTCTGAGCTTCCCTAGGTGAGCCCCTCGTGCTCAGCGCGACCCCTAGGGTTCGGCCCTGTGCTCTGCAGGTCGAGAGGAAGAAGATGGCTCCGATCCGTCGATTTTCTCATCAACGGCCCCTTTTGAATCCCTCCAGATCTAATCCTAGCCATCCAAGTTCTATCCGACGGCGGCGTGCCCCTTTGCTTTAGCGTGCTGCAGCGTGGGCCGGCCCAGCTCGCTCGGACGAGTTCGGGCCAGATCCAGCCCATCTTCTCTTTTTCCTTTTTAAAAATCTATTCCATGTTTATTTTCCTGTTAATCAGCCTTGTACCTTTAATTAATTTCTGGTAGATCTAAGCATGAAAAAATTGTGAAATAAATTTTGTAGCATACATATGTGTTTTCTTAATCATGTGGCACTGGCCCTTCTCAAAAATATATTTGTACGAGTGTGATATGTGCAATCTTGTAAAGAGTGGATTTTGCACCATTTACTTAATAACTTGAGTTTTATAAATCCAAATCTTGCAAACTTTAGTTCTATGGAAAGCCAGTGAGAATACCTAGCTAGATCTATAAGCCTTGCATGCAAGAGATGTATATCACTAAAGTTATATCATGTTTAAGGTTGACACCAGTACCACTTTGGTGATTTTTAGTTCATTATTAAAGATACTTTTTGGAGCTAATCCAATTGCATGTGTTAGGTATGAGTAGTATACATCATATACTAGCTTGGTAGAACTTTACAGCTTATATTTTGTGCATGGTGGATTATTCTCTTAAACCATAGGTTTTTGCACTTCAAAAATAATATATCTACTTTATGTGGTTTGCATGTGTCTAGTTCTAATTGTTTGAGCTATATATGTTTGTGAAAATAGTTTAGGATTGTGTAGTACATATGCTTTTTGTTTATCTTACAAAGTTGGATTTGTCTAAAAATAAATCATATCTTGTGTTGCATACTATTAATCGTAAAATGGGTGTGTTCCACTAAAACTGAAATATATGGAACTAGGAGTGTCCAAATTAAGTGAATCCAATTCCTACAGAAAGATAAAACCAGTACCTATCCATAACAATTAACCTTGCATACATGAGATTCCTAAAACTGAAACTATATTCATTATGGTTTTGATACCAGTAGCATTTGCATAATGTTTAGCTACTGTTTTGTAATAGCTTATTATGCAAATCCCATTTTTCACCACTTCATATGGTTGCTAGGTGTACTGTGGTAGAAGGATTCTACTTTATGTACTTTATCGTAGGAGTTATGATTTATCCACCAAAACAACAACATTTGGCTAATAGAAGTATTAGTTTAGAATCATCTGTTCTTAGCAAATGTGAATTGTAGAAATATTACTAATCATCTTTTAAAGTTCAGAACCATAACCAAATAATAATGACTTGGTTAAACCACTTTGATAATGTGTGGTGCATTGTTTACTTATGTTTAGCATTATTCACGTTGTACCCTAATAATAACATCAATTGTGTTTATATGCTTTGCTTGTGGGTATGTTTGTGTGTTATGTTTTATCTCTTTAAAGCATGATCTTAATTATCCAATAAATGTAATACGTTAATTCCTGTTTTACCTCAATTGTTATGTGTTGATGTGCTTAGTTACTCTTAAGTACTGAAACTTAGGTTATCCTTTAATTACCTTAATGAATTTCCTAAAAGTATTGTTAGCACATTCACTTTTGAGTTTTCACACAGTTCATCTTGTTTCCTAGGAGTTGCACTAACTTTACCTAGGTATTATGCATGTGGACGTAATTGGTGTTAAATGCTATTAAGTAATTGTTTGTGCTTTGTAATGATTGTTGTATGGCTTGTTCACTTCAAGTTTTGCTGGCAACACTTGGTTACTGTGTGATTGTTTGGTTTAAATGTTGAAGTGGTATTAATTGTAGTGTCTTATTAAATAGTCTAGTGCACCATCTTAAGCTCTTAGTCATAAAATTGTTTGGATAGTGGTGTTACCATTGTTTGTCGCTTAGTTACTTGATAGTAGGTGTTTCTTGAGCTAGTAACATGTTTGCATGTGAGTGTGCTCAATGCTAGTGTTAATATTAATACTTGCTTGTGTGTTAGGATACTTTTGTCTGAAGTATTTCCTAAACAATTAATATACTTTTGTCTGAAGTATTTCCTAAACAATTAATATACTTTTGTCTGAAGTATTTCCTAAACAATTAATATACTTTTGTCTGAAGTATTTCCTAATCTACTAAGATACTTTTGTCTGAAGTATTTCCTAAAACTATTATAACATCTCTTGTTAAATGATATAATAACCCTAAGTGATGGGTTGTTTTAGTGTTCTGTAGAACTACTTTTTAATACTCAGAGTTGTGGAGTATACTCCCTTAGGAGTATCTATTGTTTGTCTTAGCTCTATGGACCTTGTTGTTTATTGTTGTTTAGCTAAAGGAATTGTTTGCTTTTGACTGTTAGCCAAGTGTCTTGTGCGATGCTTGCTGTTTGTCCTTGTGGCTTTGTCTTGTATTCTGAGTGTGGTTCATTTTCCTGTTTACGATGTAAGATACGATCGGGAAGGAACGAGAAGTGAGGAATGAACCTGAGGAACATCAAGATCAAGACCAAGGACATATTGCTGAGCCAGGCAAGCCCACCTCACCACTATAATGATTCCTATTATTTTATCAAGCATGTTTGGTTTTAAATAATAAAATAATGCATGTTTTACTTCCTTTGTGGCACCTTGCCACCCGAAAACTATTTTACAAAATATTGTTTGGCCAAAGTTATCTACTAGAATAGCTGTAGGTATTATAAAAAGAGTTTTACTTGATGAGCCTTGTTGTTGAAGGCTCCATCAAGAAGATTAAGTTTTCTAGTAGTATACTCTGTTGTCTTACCTCAAAACTATAGGATGGGGGCCTATTTGATAAAAATGTTTTATGGAGGAAAACCCGAGCTGCTGGGAGCAATCGGCGAGCAAGTGTTTTATTAAAACCCGAGTTGCTGGGAGCAATCGGAGATGTTTGCGAAAACCCGAGCTGCTGGGAGTAGTCGGAGAAGAAAGTGTTTTGAAAAAAACAAAGTGTGACCCTAGCTGCCGCTTGAACAATTAAACCGTGCAACCACATTACCTCAAAATGGGCACGAGGCTTAACGGAAGCTTGTTGGTGTTGGTATTCGAGTATTCCTCAATGGGCTAGATGGGGTTAGAGTCCCCAGAACCGAATGCTGCAAGGGAATGGGCATACAGAGTGTGGACTTCGTGTGCCACCGGGAAGCAACGGTGGGTCTCTTGTCGTGGCGGTGTGAGACTAGGGAAAACCGGATCGATACGGCTAGCTCACTCGGTGCCGGAGAGAACAAACCCACTCGAAGAGGATACTCTTGTACCAGCGTCAACATAGTGGAACTTAGGATTGGCCGTCTGATGTGTGCATGTTGTCTCTGTACAGTCCGTGGTTGATCCACGGCAGACCATCCGAATCTTGTGGGAAAAGTGTACAACCTCTGCAGAGTGTAAATCTATTCGAATAGCCGCGTCCGCGGTCATGGACGGTTGGGAAGGTCCCACTAGGCATGCTGGATGTTTTATGGTTTCAAAAGAGAAATGTTTTCAAAGGAAAGCAAGGAGGCATAAAGTGGTATCTGGGAGGTACGGAATTTGGGTGAGGATGATTGGTCTCGGGAAGACAATCAGTCTGATCTCAAGGAAGGAAAAAGGGTTACCCCTATCATAGTGTTTTGATAAACTTTTACAAAATAAAGTTTTGAACTTAGATATGTCATTGTTATATCTAAGAGAAGAGAATTCTATCTCTAAATGTTTTTCTTCAACAAAGATATAGGGATGTCGTATTCTCTATGTCTAAAATCATGGTATTCGAAAACTAAGCCCTATAGTCGTATATAGCAGCTATCCCAGTTTTCGAAAAGTGTTTTCTTGCATTATCATGAAAACATAAGCCTTAGAGGTGGTCTTGCGAGTACGTAAATGTACTCATATGGCTGTGTCCCTGGATATTCAAACGTCCAGGTTGAAATGAAGAAATGTACGACAAGAAGGAGGAGTACGCCGACGACTACGCCAACTGAGTGTCCCGCTCAACTGCTCTGTGGGAATGCGTCAGGACGTGACGAGGGTCGACGCTAGCCGAAGCTTCCGCTGAACCTTAGTTAATATACGTCAAGTGCGACGATGTTTGCAGACTTGGTCATGAGACCATTATTTATGTAAGTCTTATACTATTCGAGTTGTATAATGTAACTTTGTATACCATGTTGGTTATGTGATTGCGATGCACTGATCATTGGGATCGTGATCTGTTTACATAACATGGGCATCTCTGACGGTTAGTCAGACGGGCCCTCACAGACTTGGTATCAGAGCCATCGTTGACCTTAGGAGACCTTAGTTAGCATGGTCGTTAGCTTAGGAAGGAAATATTTTGCTAAAACCTATTTTTACGGAAATCTAATTTCTTCTAGGTAAGCCTAGTATGGCTTTCACTCTTCTTATTTTTCTGAAAAACCTCTTGATCCTTACCTCTCCATCAAATATTTTTTTCAACGCTAGTAACTTTAAAGTATTTCAAAAGACTTTTCTCTACTATCTTGTCCTTATTCATAGCTTGTATAAACTTGACGATGAACCCAAATGAGACCTAAGTAACTAGTACGGAGAAGGCAGAGTTCAGTCTCAAGATTTCAGCATACGACATCAAGGTGGTCGTCAAGTGAAGGAACAAGCTACAAAGCAACCCTTACATTTCAAAGCAGTGTCACTGTCAAGACTTCAACCCCAATAATTTACACCAGTTGCAACTTCTATAGTCTCAAGCTTACCAGAAGGAGCCCCAGCTGAAGAATTATAGACCCCAGCTAGTAGGAATGACCAAGACCCATAGGACATCTAGGATATGACCCTTGGTTGGATTCTTCGACTAACGCGATTGCTGATTGCCCTTTTTGTTCTATAGGAGTCTTGTGTGCTCTTCGGCTGGTGTTATTGTTGCTTGTGTGTTCCTTGTTTGTTTGCTTGTTGTCGATATGTTGTTCTCTTGTATCTTTCACAAGCACGCCTTGTAGGCAATACATATTAGGCACATACTTTAAACTTGTTCAAACATCTCGATTTCTCCACACACAAACTTTTCTTACCTTTTGCCATAGATGTACCCTAATACACTTATAAACTCGCTCTCGAAACTTCATAAAGTGCTTTCCCTCTAATCTAAACTTTAAAACTTGAAAGTTATCAACTACACATGATACCCAAGCCCCAAAGAAAGCCCATCCCCGTAATGTGACGAGTCTTGTCTAATTTAATGAACTATTTGAATTACAAGTATACCACCATGACCTAACGTATCTAATTCTAGAGTAGCATCTAACCCCAATTCGCCTAGTTGATCACTAACCTCTTCAAGACCAACGAACTGAGATCAGAAAAGAAGCACCAATACAAGTTTCACTTTCTGATGGCAACGAGGAAGACTCACATATCAGAAAGAATCTACTTTTTGAAGACTTTATGAAGACCTCAATCTGTTTCGTGCAAAGTAGATCGACGTCAGCAGCAACGAAGACAACCTGCACTGGAGATCATCTGCTTGAAGATGTACACAGTTAAGCAAGAGTCATCAGTTCCTTTTGTGCACCAACTCTACAACTTAACTGACCCTGACTTGAGTATTATAGAAAGAAATGACTTTTAGGATAACTTAGATCCATCAGACCTCTGAAGACTTTGAGAAGCATCATGAAGCTCTATAACAAAGGAAGTCTTCATCAACTTGGGATGTCTATTACACTGAAGTTGGACACAAATCAAGCTAACATCATCAACAAGGTGCAAGAACGACGAGGAGACCGAAGACTGTTTCAGTTGGCAACACCTAACTTCAAGCAAGATTAGGCGTCTTTAGCAGATCTTAGCACACCTTTGCTGTTTATAAAAAGAAAGAGAGTCAGGTCTACAAAACCTGACGCCCTGTGAGGTTCACGTGTCTAACTGCTAACCCCTCAAGATGGCAATATCGAGATGAGTATCTACATCAGCCCCAAGCACCGAGGAGCGATGACAAGATGAAGATCATCGTGATACTCAAGACCAGCAACACCCTGAAGTCGGCGACAACTTTAACCATCAACTTTAACCCTTCATGTGTGCCCCTTTTTAAGGGGGGGAGACACATGCTAGTTTTATTAGATAGTTGTGACAAGTTGTTCCTTGCGCCCCTATCCCTGAAGTTTTTGAAGACAGCTCAACAAGAACCCTGCATCCCCATCGGCCTTCAAGTCAACACTTTCAGCAAGGACCCAAGTTTTCTAGAAGATATCAGACGTCTCATCAACAAGGAAACCTCATTCATGAATCGACAACCTTGGAAAATGAAGAATCATTGGACTCTCTTTTCCTTTCACTCTCTTAATACACACTTAGGAATCTCGGGACGAGATTCTTATAAGGGGGGAAGGTCTGTAACACCCCAAATTTTGGAAGCTACAAAAACATAATTAATAAAGACCCAAATTTCTGAAGGAACAAAAACTTTTTGAAATGCATTCTTATGAATGTTTTTCACTCTTGTTTCCTTTGTTTGTCTTGTTTTATTTTGTTTTGTTTTGTTGTGTGTCTATGTTGATGACCTCTCTAGCTAACAACCCTAAAATTCAACCTAGTTATAATTTGACATCTGATATGAGTGTTATCACAAGTAAAATAGTACATACAATTTCACCCATCGTATTTTTAACAAACTATATTCACCATGATGTTCTAATTTTAGCAACTAACCAATGAACTTTTAGTTGAGAAAATAAAGTATTTCCAAAAGCTATGTGATTACAAAACTATATAAGACCCTATAATAATTCCTAATATATTTTGAGCCTAGCATGTGGCAAGTGTTTGCAACTCTTATTTCAACATTCCTAAATTGGTATTTCTATGGAGACTACTACTAGGAAGTTGTTTAACCCTCTTTCTTCAAAATCTTGTCATAATTTTTATTGATCACCACTTCACAAATATAGTTATTGTGTCTTACAAGTGTGGTTAATTATCCTATTATTCTTGTGAGTTTGATCCTATTTGTCATGTGCTTAATTTGTTGGCTTTGAGTGTGTTATTTTATGTGTGATCATGTGGTGGTGTATGAGATAGCATTTTATTTATATAATTTAATTGAGATAATTCATGCTTTAAATGTTGTGCCCTATGATAAAGGGTGTTTAACTCTTTATTATAATGTTGATTTTAGGAGAAACTCAAAGATTATCCTTTTTCAAATAAGAAACAATTATCTTCATTTCCATTAATTTTTAGCATCTCTAGGACATGATAATTAGGGTTTATCTATTTCAATTTGGAAATGTAACTCACCAAACCTCATCCTTATCATCTCTACTATCTACCCATAACCTTATTTAAATTATTCAAGAATATTGGATCATTAATTCATGCTTGGTTTAAGTGGTACATTATAATATGACCTTATGTCATGTTACTAGATAGCAACTAGTCATTTTTGTATCTAGTTGTTGTTCAACTATATTTACCTATGCTCTTAAGCCTAATACTGCACCTCTGACCCTTCTAGTGATTCCATCTTGTCTCATACTTTTCTTGCCATGGGATTGACTAATACATCTTTGCGAAGTAACCTAGTCTAATCAGCCCAAAACCATCTTAGTCTAAACCTAGCACTCCCCTTCCCTCTCTCCCTGTCTTTGGATACCCTAGGCCCTCACCAGCCATGTAGAGGACTTTTCCCTCGATTCTAGCCAAACCCTAGCCTTGCCTCATCATTTCTTTTTCTATAGGGCATTATATCGAGCACCTGGCAGGCAGGAAATCACCTCCCCATCTCTCCACTCCACTCCATCGGCAAGGAGCCATTTGCTATACTCCAAGCTTTGCTATAGTGCCAGGAGACGCTCCTTCACCGCCACCCTCGCCCAATCGCCAGCCCCTGCCCTCTCTCCCCCTTGCCATGCCCGTGACCTTGCAGCCAGCCACCCCTCTCTTATTAGGAATCCGAGGCACCCACTCTCTCTCTCACCTTGTCCATTCGCTTCCTCTCATCCATCTCTCCAACCCCGAGCAGCAGGTCTCGAGCTCCCCTCCTCCCTTGCCCGGAAATCATCCAAGAACCAACGCTCGGGCCGCGAGCGTATCGCGGACGAAGCCGCCTTCTCCGAGGCCATCGACCCTCCATTTTTCTTGCTGCGAGCTCCCCTCTCCGTGGCCTTGCTCTAAGACATCCTTGTTTTGTTTTAGGAGCCACAGAGACGCCGCGTCGAGCTCGTTGTCGCCGCGGGTGCCCTCGACCCCGCCGTCGTTTGCAAGCTCACCGGCGGGATCTTCGACCGTCCCTCGGCCGCACCGACCCTCCGCGTCCGTCTCCATGCGCTCCTTTCATCTCTGAGCTGCCCTATGTGAGCCCCTCGTGCTCAGCGCGACCCGTAGGGTTCGGCCCTGTGCTCTGCATGTCGGGAGGAAGAAGATGGCTCCGATCCGTCGATTTTCTCATCAACGGCCCCTTTTGAATCCCTCCAGATCTAATCCTAGCCATCCAAGTTCTATCCGACGGCGGCGTGCCCCTTCGCTTTAGCGCGCTGCAGCGTGGGCCGGCCCAGCTCGCTCGGACGAGTTCGGGCCAGATCCAGCCCATCTTCTCTTTTTCCTTTTTAAAAATCTATTCCATGTTTATTTTCCTGTTAATCAGCCTAGTAGCTTTAGTTCATTTCTGGTAGATCTAAGCATGAAAAAATTGTGAAATAAATTTTGTAGCATACATATGTGTTTTCTTAATCATGTGGCACTGACCCTTCTCAAAAATATATTTGTACGAGTGTGATATGTGCAATCTTGTAAAGAGTGGATTTTGCACCATTTAATTAATAACTTGAGTTTTATAAATCCAAATCTTGCAAACTTTAGTTCTATGGAAAGCCAGTGAGAATACCTAGCTAGATCTATAAGCCTTTCATGCAAGAGATGTATATAACTAAAGTTATATCATGTTTAAGATTGACACCAGTACCACTTTGGTGATTTTTAGTTCATTATTAAAGATACTTTTTGGAGCTAATCCAATTGCATGTGTTAGGTATGAGTAGTATACATCATATCCTAGCTTGGTATAATTTTACAGCTTATATTTTGTGCATGGTGGATTATTCTCTTAAACCGTAGGTTTTTGCACTTCAAAAATAATATATCTACTTTATGTGGTTTGCATGTGTCTAGTTCTAATTGTTTGAGCTATATATGTTTGTGCAAATAGTTTAGGAGTATTTTTTTGTAGTACATATGCTTTTTGTTTATCTTACAAAGTTGGATTTGTCTAAAAATAAATCATATCTTGTGTTGCACACTATTAATCGTAAAATGGGTGTGTTCCACTAAAACTGAAATATATGGAACTAGGAGTGTCCAAATTAAGTGAATCCAATTCCTACAGAAAGATATAACCAGTACCTATCCATAACAATTAACCTTGCATACATGAGATTCCTAAAACTGAATCTATATTCATTATGGTTTTGATACCAGTAGCATTTAAATAATGTTTAGCTACTGTCTTGTAATAGCTTATTATGCAAATCCCATTTTTCACCACTTCATATGGTTGCTAGGTGTACTGTGGTAGAAGGATTCTACTTTATGTACTTTATCGTAGGAGTTATGATTTATCCACCAAAACAACAACATTTGGCTAATAGAAGTATTAGTTTATAATCATCTGTTCTTAGCAAATGTGAATTGTAGAAATATTACTAATCATCTTTTAAAGTTCAGAACCATAACCAAATAATAATGACTTGGTTAAACCACTTTGATAATGTGTGGTGCATTGTTTACTTATGTTTAGCATTATTCACGTTGTACCCTAATAATAACATCAATTGTGTTTATATGCTTTGCTTGTGGGTATGTTTGTGTGTTATGTTTTATCTCTTTAAAGCATGATCTTAATTATCCAATAAATGTAATAAGTTAATTCCTGTTTTACCTCAATTGTTATGTTTTGATGTGCTTAGTTACTCTTAAGTACTGAAACTTAGGTTATCCTTTAATTACCTTAATGAATTTCCTAAAAGTATTGTTAGCACATTCACTTTTGAGTTTTCACATAGTTCATCTTGTTTCCTAGGAGTTGCACTAACTTTACCTAGGTATTATGCATGTGGACGTAATTGGTGTTAAATGCTATTAAGTAATTGTTTGTGCTTTGTAATGATTGTTGTATGACTTGTTCACTTCAAGTTTTGCTGGCAACACTTGGTTACTGTTTGATTGTTTGGTTTAAATGTTGAAGTGGTATTAATTGTAGTGTCTTATTAAATAGTCTAGTAAACCATCTTAAGCTCTTAGTCATAAAATTGTTTGGATAGTGGTGTTACCATTCTTTGTCGCTTAGTTACTTGATAGTAGGTGTTTCTTGAGCTAGTAACATGTTTGCATGTGAGTGTGCTCAATGCTAGTGTTAATATTAATACTTGCTTGTGTGTTAGGATACTTTTGTCTGAAGTATTTCCTAAGCAATTAATATACTTTTGTCTGAAGTATTTCCTAAACAATTAATATACTTTTGTCTGAAGTATTTCTTAAACAATTAATTCACTTTTGTTTGAAGTATTTCCTAATCTACTAAGATACTTTTGTCTGAAGTATTTCCTGAAACTATTATAACATCTCTTGTTAAATGATATAATAACCCTAAGTGATGGGTTGTTTTAGTGTTCTGTAGAACTACTTTTTAATACTCAGAGTTGTGGAGTATACTCCCTTAGGAGTATCTATTGTTTGTCTTAGCTCTATGGACCTTGTTGTTTATTGTTGTTTAGCTAAAGGAATTGTTTGCTTTTGACTATTAGCCAAGTGTCTTGTGCGATGCTTGCTGTTTGTCCTTGTGGCTTTGTCTTGTATTCTGAGTGTGGTTCATTTTCCTGTTTACGACGTTAGATACGATCGGGAAGGAACGAGAAGTGAGGAATGAACCTGAGGAACATCAAGATCAAGACCAAGGACATATTGCTGAGCCAGGCAAGCCCACCTCACCACTATAATGATTCCTATTATTTTATCAAGCATGTTTGGTTTTCAAAAATAAAATAATGCATGTTTTACTTCCTTTGTGGCACCTTGCCACCCGAAAACTATTTTACAAAATATTGTTTGGCCAAAGTTATCTACTAGAATAGCTGTAGGTATTATAAAAAGAGTTTTACTTGATGAGCCTTGTTGTTGAAGGCTCCATCAAGAAGATTAAGTTTTCTAGTAGTATACTATGTTGTCTTACCTCAAAACTATAGGATGGGGGCCTATTTGATAAAAATGTTTTATGGAGGAAAACCCGAGCTGCTGGGAGCAATCGGCGAGCAAGTGTTTTATTAAAACCCGAGTTGCTGGGAGCAATCGGAGATGTTTGCGAAAACCCGAGCTGCTGGGAGTAGTCGGAGAAGAAAGTGTTTTGAAAAAAACAAAGTGTGACCCTAGCTGCCGCTTGAACAATTAAACCGTGCAACCACATTACCTCAAAATGGGCACGAGGCTTAACGGAAGCTTGTTGGTGTTGGTATTCGAGTATTCCTCAATGGGCTAGATGGGGTTAGAGTCCCCAGAACCGAATGCTGCAAGGGAATGGGCATACAGAGTGTGGACTTCGTGTGCCACCGGGAAGCAACGGTGGGTTTCTTGTCGTGGCGGTGTGAGACTAGGGAAAACCGGATCGATACGGCTAGCTCACTCGGTGCCGGAGAGAACAAACCCACTCGAAGAGGATACTCTTGTACCAGCGTCAACATAGTGGAACTTAGGATTGGCCGTCTGATGTGTGCATGTTGTCTCTGTACAGTCCGTGGTTGATCCACGGCAGACCATCCGAATCTTGTGGGAAAAGTGTACAACCTCTGCAGAGTGTAAATCTATTCGAATAGCCGCGTCCGCGGTCATGGACGGTTGGGAAGGTCCCACTAGGCATGCTGGATGTTTTATGGTTTCAAAAGAGAAATGTTTTCAAAGGAAAGCAAGGAGGCATAAAGTGGTATCTGGGAGGTACGGAATTTGGGTGAGGATGATTGGTCTCGGGAAGACAATCAGTCTGATCTCAAGGAAGGAAAAAGGGTTACCCCCATCATAGTGTTTTGATAAACTTTTACAAAAGAAAGTTTTGAACTTAGATATGTCATTGTTATATCTAAGAGAAGAGAATTCTATCTCTAAATGTTTTTCACAAAGATATAGGGATGTCGTATTCTCTATGTCTAAAATCATGGTATTCAAAAACTAAGCCCTATAGTCGTATATAGCAGCTATCCCAGTTTTCGAAAAGTGTTTTCTTGCATTATCATGAAAACTTAAGCCTTAGAGGTGGTCTTGCGAGTACGTAAATGTACTCATATGGCTATGTCCCTGGATATTCAAACGTCCAGGTTGAAATGAAGAAATGTATGACAAGAAGGAGGAGTACGCCGACGACTACGCCAACTGAGTGTCCCGCTCAACTGCTCTGTGGGAATGCGTCAGGACGTGACGAGGCTCGACGCTAGCCGAAGCTTCCGCTGAACCTTAGTTAATATACGTCAAGTGTGACGATGTTTGCAGACTTGGTCATGAGACCATTATTTATGTAAGTCTTATACTATTCGAGTTGTATGATTTAACTTTGTATACCATGTTGGTTATGTGATCGCGATGCACTGATCATTGGGATCGTGATCTGTTTACATAACATGGGCATCTCTGACGGTTAGTCAGAGGGGCCCTCACAATCCCCGGGGGTCCTCGCCTTTAACGAGGACCAGCAAGAGGACCTCCACAACGACGACCTGCTGCTCCTCGAAGGACTACGACGCCACGCCGCCCTACAGGCGGCCAAATACCAGCAGGACCTGAGGCGCTACCACAGCCGCAACGTGCGCTCATGTACCCTGGAGGCAGGCGATCTCGTCCTCAGGCGAATCCTCTCCAAAGAAGGCCTCCACAAGCTGTCCCCGATGTGGGAAGGCCCCTACAGGGTCACCCACATCGCCAGGCCAGGCGCGGCTCGCCTCGAGACTCAAGACGGCGTCTCCGTCAAGAATCCATGGAACATCATGCACCTACGCAAGTTCTACCCGTGATCATCGTCACGCGCGTGGTCATTGTCACGTCAAGACATCTAGCAGAAGAGGCGGCTTACGGCTCAACCTCCAAGCATTTTTTGTCTCCAAAGGTTAAAAGCTCACGGCTTAAACCTCACACAACCTTTTGTCTCCAGAAGGAACAAACTCAGAACGTGATCATCGTCACGCCCGTGATCCTTGTCACGTCAAGACATCTGGCGGAAGAGGCAGCTTACGGCTCATCCTCCAAGCACTTTTTGTCTCTAGAGGTTAAAAGCTCACGGCTTAAACCTCCAAGCTCCAAAGGCTTCTCTCGAGGGTCAACCCTCCGAGCTCTCCATGTAACGAGCCACCTCAGGCCATTGAGAGTCTCTGCCACTAATGGGTGGTCCCCATGCCCCGACATGGTCAAAACATTAACTTGGCAACCCCAAGCATAATGAAACAATTTCGTTCCCAAGTGAACTTAGCGCCTCGGCGCTGTTATGTAATATATTTGGGGCGTTTTTTTTTATGCATTACTTTGTTGAAGTGTGCGCTTATATCTCTCCACACGCGTACCTCGCGAGCGGGGGCTGAGTACGGTGCCAGTGCCTCAAATGACACACTAGCACCACTGCAAAATCCAAGAGTCCGAGCTCTTGCTGGAGGGCAAGATCCCACAAACACGCCATCTCTACAGAGGACCTTGGTACTTACTCTCCTCGCGAGGAACGCCTGAGGGGACCTACAAGCGCGCACGAGTCCCTTGAACCGTGTTCCAGCGTTTGGGTTCGCCCCTCTAACATCTACAGGGAACGTAAGCCCCCACAAGCCCGAGGAGACACCCGGGGATGATCCCTCAAGAGAGCCTCGTCGCCAGGCAAAAATCCTCTACAGGGTGAAAACCCCGAGAAGCTAAGTCTCGCACCCACGCCTTAAGGGCCTTTTCTCACCCTCTAGCGCACGTTTGCCCCTCAAGCGACTTTGCTTGCCCTTACGTTTCATGGAGTACACGCACGTCTAAGGGGGGCACTTGAGCATCGCGACTCAGGGCTCTTACCTCTCCTAGGCCTAAACTCCCCCCGGCCTTGCGGAGTCATTTCTCCTGCACACCGAAGCGGCGGAGTCATGGCACGAAGAGATGGGTCCTACCAACGCAGAGATCAAATAGACATGAAGATGAGTCCAGAGAGACCTCTCGAGGGGCAATCAAGGTAAATACAAATAGCAATAAAGAGTATATTACATGCCAAAAGGTTTTAAAAACATCTAAACAAAAGATTGTTTCAGATACAAGCACACGCAGGCGCAATAGCGTGCAGCTCAGGCGGAAGCATCGTCGTCTTCTACCTCTTCCACTGCGCCCTCCGCGGTCTCGGCAGAGGCGGCCTCCTCCTCGCTGTCTGAAGCGTACCTGCACTTTTAATAAGGCAGATACGTGTGTATAGTGCAAATCCCTGGATCGATTCGTTTGCACACACAGTTTACGATGTAATATCACAACAAAGTATCAATTTTATTACATCGATGATCCAGACTTACAAAATATTCAATACAAGTTGCATAATATAAAGCTAGCTTTGAAATAGTACACAGCGGAATTACAATAGCAGTGAGTCTCCATCAACTTCATGTTGCCACAGGCGAAAACATGTTGGTTGTAGACTCGAAACCTTTAAACGAAACCTCACTCGTCATCTGAACAATCTGCAATAAGAAAAATATTGCAACAACGTGGGTCAGATTCCATTAAAAATGGAGTCTGGCAAGTGACACTATGGTGGACACTTAATGGAATAACTCTATAGCCTATATGCATATTTGGCTGGTGGAGTTCAAGGCTATTTTGCATAAATCCAATTTTTCCTAACTCTTTGGAAAACACTTTCTTCAAATCAAGACAAGTATGGCCTGAAAACCATAATCTCATCTTCCCTTGTTCACCCATCAAGTTTTATTTCTGAAGTTTGAATGGTGGAATCCTCCGTCGACGTACGTGATCAGCTGCTCAAATTGTCCGTACCGGGGACACGGCTAAGTACTTAGTTTTTACACTCTGCAGAGGTTGTGAACGTTCACCATTGTAGCCATTCAACCCAAACTATCCTTTACACACTTATAGTGATAAGGAAAGGAGAAGAATGAGACGAGATCTTTCAGAAGCATTTTCCCTCCCACTCTAGCTTGACCCGTTCCACCTAACATCCCCCTACATCTTCTTTTCAAGCCGGAGAGACTCCATGCAACATAATTGATCAAGCCAGAGCCCATATGGCAATGGCTGCACTGGAAGCAATCGTCAGTCGCAGTTCTTCAGATTCCTCTGTTCCTGGGTGGCCATTCACAAGTGTACATACTCCAGGAACCATCGACATGGACCTGAGTAGCCACTCAACATAAACCATACAACCACTTATCACCCAGGTGTTTCATTCTTAACTTAGTAGAATTTAGATTTTCACAAAACAACATTTGCATAGCATCAATAATTCTACTAAGTATTGTACAGGAGCCTAGACACAGGAATATGGAATTTCTACACAGGTTTAGCATAGCAATATACTATCCTACACATGCTTATATAAAAATACACTAAGTAATGCATATAGAAAATAATAGGAAGTTTATGAGGTGTGCCACTTGCCTTTGAATGTTGTCGTTGTTCACAAACTCTTTTCAACAACGAACGTTTGCTCTCCGTTCAATCTAAACAATATCAGCAAACCACAATACAACAATCAACAAACAGCAATCATCAAACATGTATGCACATACATAGTGAACAAACAAGTTCCATAAAACTTCTAAGGAAAAATTTGTTTATGCATGATGTGCAAAATATTCAAATGACTAGAAATGCGTGTCATGCCATGAAATATTTTAAGTTAATGCAAGGAAATGTGTTGGTAAAAAATGACTAAGGACTAAGGTCAGAAGTTGGACAAAATATCTTTGTTATGAATTATCTTGAATAAGCACTCAAATGGCTTAGCCATGATGTGCAAAATACTTAAAGAAAATACTATCTCTATTCTTCGAGGTGATCAACAATTATTAACAACTCTTCGTAAATTGGATACTAGGATCCAGCAAACTTCAAGATGATAATATCATGATCAAAAATTGTTTAAGTCTAAAGTGAAAGACAAGATTAGGAAAGAGGGAAAAGATAGAAAGAAATATGTAGTAGTCCTCTAGGCTTCATCTCCAGACTTGTAATATTCTCCTTGGTGATGTCTTGATTGAATTCTTGGTAGACTTGAATAATCTTCAGACTTGATGATTTCTCGTATCACAGAGGCTGGTCTTGGAATTAACTTAGTCTTCATGAAGTCTCAGATAGGAAGGGAGAAAAGAAAGAAAAAGGGAGCAAGACTTAGAAAATATTTCTGGTTGATCTTCATGAACTTATTCTTGACTTTTCTTCTAAGTGCTTCTACGCCTTGAAGATATTTTTGAAGTCTTGTTTTAACTAAGTCTTTCAATTGCCTTTTAGCTCCATGTTGAAAATCCTAAGTGTCTAGTGCATAGCACTTTTTACCAAAATACTAAGTTTGAAAATAATTCTAACTAAGAGAAAATGGGGGAGGAGTTTTCTTATGGTAAATATAACTACAAAATAAAATATGATATGCATGAAATACAAAATTTTAATCACATGAACAATTTTGCTAATGCAATTTAATTAATTTCTATTTTCACAAAATATAATAAAGGAATATATATAAGATTAAAGTTTTATGTGATTCAAATTTTTATAACCAAATTTTATAATTAGTATTAATAGACAGAGGGGGTTTAAATACATTTATTGCAATTGGATTTATCCAAAAATAATGTTTATATTAAAAGTTATGTTGAAAATATTCAAACTACACAATTTAAATACATAACTATGAATTCATTCAAATATTACTCAAAAATATTTTATAACAGAGGCATCGCACTACAAATATTCTAAAGTTTCTAAAACAATTTTATTGCAATTTTTGGAATTATAGAATTAAAGTTATGACAAATATACTCAAATTCACCATTTGAAATTTGAATATTTTAAACTAAGTCATATTTAAATTTTGGCAGATCTAAAATATTCTACATGTCAAGGGCTCTCCAAATATATAAAAATATTTGAATTTGGATAAACAGAGAAAAAGATATGATAGTTTGAATAGACATGGGTTTTTCAGCAAAATTGCCATTTTTAATTTAATTAGAAAAAGAAATTCCACGCTGGCGCTGACTGTGCGCTGACGTGGCCGCTGACTGGGATCGCTGACGTGGTTAAGTGATTTGATCTGGTCCACACGATCTAGATCTAACGGATCACATCCAACCGTACCGATTCGGAATAAAAGAATTAAAAATAATCGTACGATCACGCTCTAACGGCCTGGATCAGATCGAACCGGGGCTGGCGGCGCTAGGTTACTGGGGACATCGCCGGAGACTTTCCCGCGGCGGTGGCACATCGGCAACGGCCGTTCCCGGTGTTCTACTGGGTTCCGAGACGAGCGGGTCATACCTACGGGTAGAGGGCGTCAAGGCGAGGTCGTTGGCGCAGTGGTGAGCTCCGGTGCATCCCCCCTTCTTCTCCTTTTGCTCGCCGGAGTCACAGGTGGCGGCGATGTGCTTCGGTTGCACACAAGATCGTCGATCTGGCGCATGAAAGGGCACACGACAATGTCAGCCGGACGTGCACGGTCAAGGGAAGGAGTAGAAGACCCGAAGGAGTGCTCGGGGTCAACAGTGCTCACCGGAATCCGAAGAAGCAGGCGACGGAAATGGCAGCGGTGGCGGCTCCAAATCGAGCAGCCCGGTGGCGAGGTTTCTAGGGTTTCGAGGGGGAAAAGAAACGGAGGGCTCGGGGCTTTATATGGGGCAGAGGGGGAGCACGAATCGCGCCATTTACGGGCGGATTTAGAGGAAGGTGATCGCCGGCGTTTCGGCGCGATTTGGGCTGGAGGTCGAAGACAACCTCCCCTGACAGGTGGGTCCCGCTGTCAGGGATTTTTCTTTTTCCTTTTCTGATTTTCTATTTCCTTAATAACTTTTGATTTATAACTCCAAATGAAGTCAAATCAATTTCTAAAAATTTCTAAAAATCTTATATATTCTTTAAAACATTAGTGGGTATGTTTTGAGAACTTTTGAAAAATAATATTTTGAATTATGCATAAAATACAAAATTACCCATTTAGGTCAACTTTGAAATAGTAATTTAATAAATTCATTTGGGGTTTAAATTAAATTTATGAAATTACCACATTCTTATAGGATTGATATTAAGTTATTTAAAAACTCATTTTTAATAACCATTCATTTTTATTTTGGTATAATATTAATATAATAGAATATAAATATTTTTAGAGTAATAGGAAATATAATGGATTCAATTTTTAATTCAATTTTATTTTGTGCACCATTATGTTTTATATTATGCTTATTCATTTGGAAACTCCATAACAACTTTGGAAAAGATTTTAGATTTAATTCATTTCTTATATAGAACATGTATTCATGTATTTCATTTTATGTTTTGAAGATAAATGAAAATCATTAAAGCTAATGAAATGTTTATTTGGATAATTCATTATAAAATATATGAAGTTGTTAAAGTTATAAACTATAGGCTTATAATTTCCAAAACTATATTTTGAACTTAGTTAAATGAATGAAAACCATTTGGCAATTATACCATTTTAATAGTCTTGAATTTATGAATAGATATGGCTAAGTGGTTGGAAACAATTATTTATAAGTAAATTATTTTATTGGAATAAAATGGTTTGAAGTTTAATAAACATTTGTCAAATCACATATTAAGGTTTTTGAAATACAATGAATAATAAAATGTTTAACCTGAAACAACTTTTGAAAATAATGATAAAGTGAGATACTTGAAATGTTAAACTCTTTCAATAAGTTTCAAGTCTTTCTTAGTTGGTTTTCTTATGAATTTAAATGTTTTATTTTAATCAAAAACAAAAGTTTTAAATTTTATTGATTTTTGAACATTATAAAATGTTGCGATGTTACAGACTACCTCCCTTAAAAGGAATCTCTTCCCCGAGATTCGGAGAAGATAGAAAGAAAAGCAACTGCTTGAAATGATTCATATAACTCGAGAGGTTTGAGAAATGTTAATGTTTTGACATGGAAACTTGAGAGCTGGCAGCGAATGATTTTTCCGATTAGGAGGGTAGAAAGAAAGATAGTTTGGGATTTCTGGGTTTAAGTACGGGGTTTAATTTAACTGGGTGGCTACCGCCCTTAAAAGAAATTTTTGTGGGCAGTCTAGAAATCCTGTTTAATCTCGTTTAGTTCTCTGATGTAAGGCGTACAAGTATTAAAAATACAATGGCATGTGGTGGATACAGAAAGTTTTAGCACTCACGTTTTCTACTCGGTCCTTGCAGAGATTTATCCTTCTTCCACTCAGGGCACTTATCAGCGTAATGTCCCTTCTCTTTGCAGTTGTAGCAACTTATGTGGCTAAGATCTTTCTTGGGTTTAACCTTTTGTTCTTGTTCTTCCAGGGTCTTCATGAGAGACTGTTGCATTCCTTACTTGGTTTGCTGGATAACTTGTTGCACCAAGGGATAAAGTTGACACTGTATTGGGACATGATTTGTTCCTTCACACAAGAAGCAAGTAACCTGACTTGTGGGGCATCCTTTAACTAGATGTCTGGTATGACCATGTGGCCACTCATCAGAACATTCTTTGGATGTATGTCCTATCTCTCCACAAGTTTTGCATGCCTTCGGTTTGGTCATAAGATCCTCTTCCAAATCACTATGGTTTTGATCAATCTTAGGCAGGTTGTCATTGATCAATTTCCACAACTGACTCTGGTTCTCTAATAGTAGTCGCATAGTTGTGTGCAAAACATTGGTGTTGGTATTGGGGTGAGACAACTGTTTGGTTTATAGGATAAATGAGTTGAGTTATATGTACTCTGGAGAAATCCTAATTAAATAAATTCAGAACAAGGCAACCAATCTCTAACACAAACAATCAATCACGGTTCAAACACAAGAAAACACATACGTGAAAATTTTCAAATTTCTTTTGGGAGTTCGAACTACTCGTTTATCGAACGAAACACACCATTGTCATGGAGAGACAAAATTGATAGTACTGCCATACCCCAATTTGATAGGTCAATACATTAATGGATCTCGTTATTCTAATGGGATAGGAGGTCTAATCTATCTTTTTCTTGAGTGCTTCAAGTTCTTGTTCAACTTTCTTGGATATCTTAGAAGTGTATGCCGAATCCTGGTTCTTCAGTGGTCTTCCATGCATGTAGAACTTCATGATGAATCGTAGCATTCCCATATGAAGTAGAAGGATCAGGCTTAGACTATAAGAACATGGTCATCTAGAAAAAGATAAGATGTTTTCAGAAGGTTGATAGTAGACGAGAGTACGAGGAAGGTAAAATGAAATGTTTTGTTTTTACAAAAGTGAATAAAATAGATTTCAATCCTATGGTCAAATCCTATTTCTATCCAAACCTAGGGTTTCGAACCTACAGGCAACATAGTGATCTGATACCATCTGAAGCGTACCTGCAATTTCAATAAGGCAGATACCTGTGTTTAGTGCAAATCCCTGGATCGATTCTTTTGCACACACATTTTACGATGTAATATCACAACAAAGTATCAATTTTATTACATCGATGATCTAGACTTACAAAATATTCAATACAAGTTGCATAGCATAAAGCTAGCTTTGAAATAGTACACAACGGAATTACAATAGAGTGAGTCTCCATCAACTTCATGTTGCCACAGGTGAAAACATGTTGGTTGTAGACTCGAAACCTTTAAACGAAACCACACTCGTCATGTGAACAATCTGCAATAAGAAAAATATTGCAACAACGTGGGTCAGATTCCATTAAAAATGGAGTCTGGCAGGTGACACTATGGTGGACACTTAATGGAATAACTCTATAGCCTATATGCATATTTGGCTGGTGGAGTTCAAGGCTATTTTGCACAAAGCCAATTTTTCCTAACTCTTTGGAAAACACTTTCTTCAAATCAAGACAAGTATGGCCTGAAAACAATAATCTCATCTTCCCTTGTTCACCCATCAAGTTTTATTTCTGATGTTTGAATGGTGGAATCCTCCGTTGACGTCCGTGATCAGCTGCTTAAATTGTCCGTACCGGGGACACGGCTAAGTACTTAGTTTTTACACTCTGCAGAGGTTGTGCACGTTCACCATTGTAACCATTCAACCCAAACTATCTTGTACACACTTATAGTGATAAGGAAAGGAGAAGAATGAGACAAGATCTTTCAGAAGCATTTTCCCTCCCACTCTTGCTTGACCGGTTCCACCTAACATCCCCCTACATCTGCTCGTCAAGCCGGAGAGAGTCCACACAACATAATTGATCAAGCCAGAGCCCATATGGCAATGGATGCACTGGAAGAAATCGTCACTCGGAGTTCTTCAGATTCCTCTATTCCTGGGTGGTCATTCTGAAGTGTACATACTCCAGGAACCATAGACATGGACCTGAGTAGCCACTCAACATAAACCAAACAACCACTTACCACCCAGGTGTTTCATTCTTAACTTAGTAGAATTTAGATTTTCACAAAACAACATTTGCATAGCATCAATAATTATACTAAGTATTGTATAGGAGCCTAGACACAGGAATATGGAATTTCTACACAGGTTTAGCATAACAATATACTATCCTACACATGCTTATATAAAAAAACACTAAGCAATGCATATAGAAAATAATAGGAAGTTTATGAGGTGTGCCACTTGCCTTTGAATGTTGTCGTTGTTCACAAACTCTTTTGAACAACGAGCGTTTGCTCTCCGTTCAATCTAAACAATATCAGCAAACCACAATACAACAATCAACAAACAGCAATCATCAAACATGTATGCACATACGTAGTGAACAAACAAGTTCCATAAAACTTCTAAGGAAAAATTTGTTTATGCATGATGTGCAAAATATTCTAATGACTAGAAATGCGTTTCATGCCATGAAAATCTTTTAAGTAAATGCAAGGAAATGTGTTGGTAAAAAATGACTAAGGACTAAGGTCAGAAGTTGGACAAAATATCTTTGTTATGAATTACCTTGAATAAGCACTCAAATGGCTTAGCCATGATGTGCAAAATACTTAAATAAAATACTAACTCTATTCTTCGAGGTGATCAACAATTATTAACGACTCTTCGTAAATTGGATACTAGGACCCATTTCTCTTAGCTTTAGCACTTTAGCATTGTGGTGTTATTCTAGATTTTCACTACTAGCAAAAACTTTTGGGTGTGTAGAATTTTGAGTCATGATTTAATTTGTTTGCACACCTTATACTTGTTGTGCTCCACTAGCATTCCATGATAATTGAAAGCACTAAAACCTCAACAACAAAAATAAAATATCAACTATTAGGATCTTCATGGTTGTTAAAACTTAGCCAAACTAGGAGCAAACATTAAGCAAACCATAAATGGTTTTTGACATGCATCTGAACCACTTTAGTCTAAGGAGTATATAGTTTCATACCCTATTCCAAATCCCCTCAAAAGAACTTGTTTGCACCTAAATATCACTACCTTTTGAAGCCATCAAATTAACATGACCATTTGAGTTATTCTTTCCCTTCTCACAAAAAGTTTTTTTTTCCTTGAGAGTCAAATGAGGTGTTTTGACTTGGGCATTTATAAATTCAGTAATTTCTCCTAATTTAGGTGAATTTGGGGTTTTGACTCATTTTGTTTTTGTGGGTCATGTTTGAATAATTCAAACTTAGGATTTGAAAATCCTTTGAGCAATTTACTCAAACCTTTCACATTTTTCTCTCTCACTCTTTTCTACTCCACCTTCTGGAAAAGGAGAGCAGCAACCTCACCCCTGGACCCACTTGTAATGGACTTGGGTCACCCCCCCTTCTCTCTTCTACTTTTCCCTTTCCTATCACCCAACCGGAGCAGCCCTCCTCTCTTCTCACTGGTTAGGCCGTGTCACCCCGACTAGCACAATCTCTGCCCCACTCCACCGCCCCCCTGAGCCAGTAAGAACGAGGGAGAGTCGCCCCTCCCTCTCTCCTGCCCGAGCCAACCCTATATCGGGTGGCACCCGTTATATCCACCCGAGCCCCTCCTCTGCCCATTTCTTCACCTCCCTGGCACCTCCCCATCCCACTCCTCTCCTCTCTGGCGAGATCCATCGAGCTCTCTTCCCCATTTGCTCTCGAGGAGGAGAAAACTCACTCGGTACCCGACGACAAGAAATGGCTCTAGCCGCCGTTCTCCTCCACCATTTCTCGCCATTGTTGGCTCTCTGTGACCCCCTACTCGAGCTCTATCCCCACCACTCTTTCCTCTTTGCACCAGGTGCGTGGATACGTCGCCCTCGTCCAGGACCCGAGCTCGGAGGAGGCGCCATGGTGGCATGCAGAGGACCTCCCCGGCGTTTCTTTGCGTAGGGATCCGCTGCCCTACTTCTTCTCCGCCGAACCCCACCCTCCGCTCGAGCTCTGGACGTCCGAGGTGAGCTCCTCGTCGCGTCCCTCTTCTTCCCTCTCTTTTTCTCAGTTTCCCGCTCGTGTCACCGGCGCGGGGAAGAAGAAAGGCCCAGGGCCGTCCGATCTAAGATCGACGACCCTGTTTCAATCCCCCCTTCTAATCTCCGTCGTCCGCTCCAGATCCGGCGACCGCGCACCGGTTTGCCAGCGCGCGCTGCGACCGGGCCGGCCCAGTTCGCCCCCGCGGCCCATCGCCAGATCCAGCCGTTTCAGCCTGTTTTCCTTTTATTCTCATTTCCTGTCATTTTTCCAGTAAATCAATAGTCTAGCTTTTAATCATTTGTGGTAAATCCAGAATTGCTAAAATGATGGGATTAATTTTGTAACATGCATGCACGTTTTCTTAACCATGTGGCATTGGATTTGTTATAAAATGTGTTTCCTGTAGTGTGTTAAAATAGATCTAGTAAAAAGTACCTATTTCACCATTTTTTTAATAACTTGTATTTTATAAATCCAAATCATGAAATCTTGGATCTGTTGGAAAGCTTGTAAAAATGTCTATCTAGCTTGGTAAATCTTGAATGCAGGAGATTACCCTAGCAAAAGTTGTTTCTAGTATAAGTATAACATCAGTAGATGTTTGGTGATTTTTAATTCTTAAATGAAAACACTTTTTGAGGCAAATCCACTTCGAAGTGTTAGATATGAGTTGGAAGTATCATGTGCCACAAAGGTAGATTTTTCCTGTAGATATTTATTATTTATTGGGCAAATCTCTGAAAAACAGGGCGATATTCTCTTAAAATGCATTTCTGTAATTTCAGAGACTATTGCATGTCTAGTTTTGTTTAGTTGAGCCACCTTTGCCGCTAGATTAATTTTCGGGGTATTTTTGTGGTATAGCCACATGTTATATCTAACTTACCCCACTCGTTTGACACCAAAATAATCCATATTATTTCCTGGACTTAAATAATAGTCAGAAATGTATGTAATCTTAAAACAAGGATAACTTGAGCTAGGAGTAGCCAAATTTGGTGAAGAAAATCTTCACTTTAATATAAAACTCATATCTCACCAGAAAGGTTAATTTTGCATACAGGGGATCTATAAAACTGAGTCTATCTTCTGTTTGAGTTTGACATCAGTGGCTCTTATCTGATTTTTGATTATTAATTGGTGATAGATTTTCATGCTCTGCTAATTTTCAGAGATCCATATGATAGCTAGGAGTCATGTGGTAGAAGGGTTTAATTTTAGGAGCAGTACCTTAAGAGTTATACTTGGTTCATATAAACAACACTTGATCACTAATTTAATGCATTAATTGTGTTTTCTGTTTTGTGAAGCTTGTTGTTGGTTATTATATTTTAGATTGTTATCAACTCGCAGTTTAGGATTTACACTAGTCTCGTTTTTTTTTCATGATACGGTAGAACCGCAACCCGAGTAAGAGCAGTACGAGGTAGCTGAGCACGACTACGGGGAAGAGCAAGAACAGGGACAGTACTCTAAGCAAGGCAAGCCCACCTCACCATCATAATGAATCCTATTATTTTATAAAGCATGTTTTGTTTTAAAATAAAATAAGGCATGTTTTACTTCTTTTGTGGCACCTTGCCACCCGAAAACTATTTTATAAAATATTGTTTGGCCAAAGTTATCTATTAGGAAATTATAGGTGTTACAAAACGAGTTTATTTGGTGAGCCTTGTTGTTGAAGGCTCCATCAAAAAGATTAAGTTTTCTAGTAGTCTACCTTCATCTACTTACCTCAAAACTATAGGATGGGAACCTGTTTGATGAAATTGTTTTATGGAGGAAACCTGAGTTGCTGGGAGCAATCAGCGAGAAAGAAATGTTTTATGAAAACCCGAGATGCTGAGAGCATTCGGGGATGTTGCGAAAACCCGAGATGCTGAGAGCATTCGGAGATGCTGCGAAAACCCAAGCTGCTGGGAGCAGTCGGAGATGGAAGTTTAATTTCGAAGTCCCTGCTGCCGCCCGAACAATTAACCCGTACAACCACATTACCTCAAAATGGGCACGGGGCTTAATAGAAGCTTGTTGGTGTCGGTATTCGAATATGCCTCAATTGGCTAGATGGGGTTAGAGTCCCCGGAACCGAATGCTGCAAGGGAATGGGCATACAGAGTGTGGACTTAGTGTGCCACCGGGAAGCAACGGTTGGTCTGCTGTCATGGCGGTGTGAGACTTGGGGGGAAAACCGGATCGATACGGCCAGCTCACTCGGTGCCGGGGAGAACAAACCCACTCGAAGAGGATATTCTTATACCAGCATTTACATAGTAGAAGTTAGGATCGGCCGTCTGATGTGTGCATGTTGTCCATGTACAGTCTGTGGTTGGTCCACGGCAGACCATCCGAATATTGTGGTGAAAGTGTACCACCTCTGCAGAGTGTAAATCTATTTGAATAGCAGCGTCCGCGTTCATGGACGGTTGGAAAGGCCACACAGGGCATCTGGAGAAAGAAGTTGTTTTATAGAGGAAAAATGTTTATGAGGAAATCAGGAGGTACCTGTGAGATACGGAATTTGGGTGAGGATGATTGGTCTCGGGGAGACAATCAGTCCAATCTCAAGGAAGAAAAAAAAATGGGTATCCCCATCCTAGTGTTTTGAATGGTTTTACAAAAGAAAGTTTTGAACTTGGATATGTCTTTGTTATATCCAAGAGAAGAGAATTCTATCTCTAAATGTTTTCTTCAACAAAGATACAGAGATGTCGTATTCTCTATGTCTAAAATCATGGTATTCGAAAACTAAGCCCTATAGTCATATATAGCCGCCATCCCAGTTTTCGATAAGTGTTTTCTTGCATTACCATTAAAACTTAAGCCTAGAGGTGGTCTTGCGAGTACGTAATTGTACTCATATGGCTTTGTCCCTGGTTATTCAAATGTCCAGATTATAATGAGGAGGCCTACGTCGAGGAGGAGGTGTATGACGACGACTACGCCACTCAGCTCTCACCGGTCAACTGCACTTGTGGGATCAGCGCTCGGAGATGTTAAGAGTCGTCGTTAGCCACGAGCTTCCGGTATCTTAGTTAATTCCGTCCTGCGTGACGAGGTTTGTTGACTTTGGTTGTATGACCGTCTATGTGTTGTAAGGCTTTTATTCGTACGCATTGAATGATGTAACTCTTTGATACCTATGTTGGTTATGTGATGGAGATGCACTGATCACTGGGATCATGATCTTCTACATAACGTGGGCATCTCGGACTTGTTTCGAGGGGTCCTTACAGACTTGGTACCAGAGCCATCATTGACCTTAGGAGACTTTAGCTAGGTTGGGCGTCGACGTCACGCAAAAATGTTTTCCCTAAAAATCTAGGAGAGATACTTAAAATGTGCAGAATATACGGCTATCCCCTCCCCTCTGTTGTTGGTTATTGATTAATATTATACATGCATTAACCCTCATGTTTTTACCTGTTTAAAATTTTGCGCACCGTTCACTAATTCAACCTCCATTTAAAATTTTGTGTAGATGAGCGGAGAGCTCTAGCTCGCTTGGTGTGTGCTCACAGTACCGAGCTGAGCGGCACCCGTTTCGAGTTTTACTCTGGCCTGGACGAGCAGAGTAACACTGTGCCGCCGCGTCCCCACCCCACTCTTCGGAACCACTTGGCCGAGCTGGGACTCCTCGTCGAGTACACCCAGTCCCAGCTGGTCACTAGTCGTTTCGAGAGTGATCTTCACCGTCTGAATCATGACGGTGCTGAGGTGCGGATCTCGGCAGCTGAGCTGAGGATCGAGGATCTGGAGACAACTCAAGGCGTCTCAGGACAAGCTGAAGACCGTGGAGCTGAAGCTCAAGACCTCAGAGGAGCGTCTGGTGGAGTCCCAGACAGAGCTCAAGAAGGAGCGCAAGGAGCGCCGTTCCATCTCTGCGCGTTTCCAGACTACTCGTTTCTACAAGTTCCATCTCGATGGTATGGTTGACATGCTCCGGTCGACCATTGACGACCGCGACGAGAGGATTAGCGAGCTGGAAAGCGAGGTGGAGGCGCTGAGTAAGAAGAACGATGATTTGTTTCCTGATGATGAGGACCCTATGGAGGATATGGACATGGAGCCTGAGAGTGGACAGGACGACGACGACCTTCGAGGCGAGGACGGTGAGGACTCGGGGGCTGTGATGTCCGAGGACGAGGACCCCGACGAGCCACCTTTCGACAGTGACGCTGCCGTGGACGTGGAGTAGCTAGTTGCGTAGTACCTTTTGGGTTAGGGCCGAACCATCGCGATAAGTGGATGCGATTGTGTGGTCTAGCTAGTATGAGTGTGTGTTTGAATTATTGTAAGACTATGTCAGTTCGGTGTGTTTTTGTTGTGAACTATGTGATGATGCTTTTGGAACCTTGCTATGGAGTGGATCATGTCTAATTATGAGTAATGTCTTGCTAAAATTTATATGCTGTTGTGTCTGATTTATGAACTCTTTTCCCAAAACCTGTTTTAAAAATTCTAATAAGGTTATTAATGTGTGTTTTAATCTGAAATTCAGAATGACTAGGGATCCACCACCACCCGCACCACCCGAGCCATCTATGGCTCAAGTGCTACGTCTTCTCTTGGAGGACCGCGAGGCAGCTCGCACTGAGAGGAATGCCAATCTCGCCACCCTGCAGCATCTTGCTCAGATTGCCGTCAACCAGAATGGCGGCCAAGGAAACGAGGAACCCCGCTCCAAGCTTCGGGACTTTCAGAACACCAACCCGCCAGTCTTCTCCAAAAGTGAAGTACCCCTGGATGCTGATGATTGGATCCGTACCCTCGAGAACAACCTGAGAGTCGCCCAAGTGGGTGCAACGAGAAGGTGGTCTACGGCACTCACTACCTCTCTGGGCCTGCCCGAGCATGGTGGGAGGCCATTCGTGCTATGTTGCCACCGGAGGAAGTTGTGGCTTGGGCGGCATTCAAAACCAAGTTCTTGAAGCGTTATGTGCCCTCCGGACTCGTCAGTATTATGCGAGAGAGGTTCCTGCAGCTCAAGCAAGGCGGTATGTCTGTGAGTGAGTACTTGGAGAAGTTCACTTGTCTAGCAAGGTATGCGCCCACTGATACCGATACCGAAGACAAGAAGAAGGAGAGGTTCCTAAATGGGCTCCATGATGAGATGCAGTGTATCCTGGTGGTGATGCCTTTCACTGACCTGGAGTCGCTGGCAGATGCAGCCATTATGATGGAGCACAAGCGCAAGGCTTCGTTTGATAACCGCAAGCGCTGCCAGCAGATGCAGCAAGGCAGTAGCAGCAGAAGCCCAGCTAGGAGTTACCTCCGTCCGCGCCCTTCACCTCCACCAAGGCCTTCTTATCCATCACCAAGGCCTCCAATCTTTGCGCCAAGACCCAGCTACACCCCTCGCCCGCCTGCACCTCGTCCTGGAGGTAGTTCCAACCCCGACCTCAACTTTAAATAGGGCGCCTGCTCCTAAGCCAACAGGAGGATGTTTCACTTGTGGACAACCTGGACATTTCTCCCGGGAGTGCCCCACTAGACGGCCCGCCGGTGGTCGCCCCAATGCGACAAAGATGAACCAAGGGTCAACCCGCCCACCTGGAGGCAAGAACCCGTACCCAAAGAAAGCAGCCCCTGCCACCCGAGGCCATCTGAATCATATCAGTGCAGAAGAAGCTCAGGAGGCGCCAGACCTGGTTATGGGTACGTTCCCGGTCAACTCAGTTCCTGCCTCAGTTTTGTTTGATTCGGGAGCTTCCCATTCGTTTGTTACGGAGCCGTTTGTTAGGAAGAGTGGTATGGTTCCAACTTCGATGCATCCTCCTATGAGGGTGCAAATTCCGGGGGCCACTACCAAGGCCATTTTGTCGTGCAAGGAGACTCCTGTGGAAATACAGGGATCCCATTTCCATGCAGACTTAGTGGTATTAGGAAAGCAAGGAATAGAAGTGGTTTTAGTAATGGATTGGATGGCAGTCAACCAGGGAAAATAGATTGCACTAACAAGTCTGTCACACTAACCACCCCGGATGGAGAGGAGATTACACACTTCTCGACCCAGTACTCCACCACGGGTCATTTCCACAAGAGTGTTGCTGGAACCATTTTGGAAGAGGTACCGGTAGTGTGTGATTACCCGGATGTTTTTCCCGAGGAGTTACCCGGTATGCCGCCAGATCGTGATATCGAGTTCATCATTGAGTTGGTACTCGGTACTGGCCCTATAGCTCAAAAACCTTACCGGATGAACCCCGAAGAGTTAGTGGAACTGAACAAGCAGTTGAATGACCTGCTTAGAAAAGGGATGATTCGCCCTAGTGCGTCACCCTGGGGGTCACCAATCATTTTCGTGGATAAAAGGGACGGTACCACTCGCTTGTGTGTGGATTACCGTAAGTTGAATGATGTGACTATTAAAAACAAGTATCCTCTACCCAAAATTGAAGATCTATTTGATCAGCTCAACGGAGCCCGAGTCTTCTATAAGATCGATCTCCGCACATGTTACCATCAGCTGAAAGTAAGAGAATCTGACATCCCTAAGACGGCCTTTATCACTCGTTATGGATTGTTTGAGTATACGGTGATATCCTTCGGCCTAACTAATGCCCCTGCCTACTTCATGAACCTCATGAACGAGGTGTTCATGGAATACTTGGATAAGTTTGTAGTTGTCTTCATCGATGACATCCTGATTTATTCCAAGTCAGAAGAAGAGCACGAAGAACATCTGAGGTTGGTTCTCGGAACTCTGCGAGAGCACCAGTTGTATGCTAAGTTCAGTAAGTGCCAGTTTTGGTCAAAAGAAGTAGGTTTTCTTGGCCATGTTATCTCAGCGGGAGGGATATCTGTAGATCCTACCCACATCAAGTCCATCCTTGAATTCCCAACCCCCACCAACCAGACCGAAGTGAGGTCCATCCTTGGATTAGCGGGTTATTACCGCAAGTTTGTTGAAGGATTTTCGAGTATCGCCAAGCCCCTTACTCAAGTTTTGAAGAAGGACCAGAAGTTTGTCTGGACCGACAAATGTGAAGCCAACTTCCAGGAACTAAAAAAGCGCCTTACTACCGCACCTATCTTGACCATGCCTGACGTGACCAAGGATTTCGTGGTTTATTGCGATGCCTCCAAACTTGGACTTGGTTGTGTCCTTATGCAAGAGGGCAAGGTGATTTCCTACTCGTCGCGACAACTCCGCAAGCATGAGCAGAATTACCCAACCCATGACCTAGAGCTTGCTGCAGTGGTCCATGCGCTCAAGACTTGGCGACACTTTCTGATGGGCAACCGCTGCGAAATTTACACCGATCACAAGAGCCTGAAGTACATCTTCACCCAGAGGGATTTGAATATGAGGCAGCGAAGATGGATATAACTCATCAAAGATTATGACTTGGACATCCATTACCATCCTGGAAAAGCTAACGTTGTAGCTGATGCCCTTAGCCGTCAGCCGTGTTCATTCAACTCCTTGATCAAGATTTGACAGCCAGAACTCTGGGAAGAGCTTGATAAGATGGGTATAGAAGTAGTCAGTTATGGGGCAGTCGATCAACTCCTGTTGCAACCCACCTTATGGGAGCAGATCAAGGATGCAGAGAAGGGCCACGAAAGCATTGAGGGCATCAAGCGAAGATTGGACAAAGAGGAAGTCACTGGATTCACCATCGACCCTGCCGGTATTCTTTGGTACAAGGGACGCATCTGCGTACCGTCAGATCCTGTTTTGAAGCAGTTAATCATGAAGAAGGCCCACGAGACTTTATATTCTATCCACCCGGGTGGTACCAAGATGTACCAGGATTAGAAACAGAATTACTGGTGGCATGGCATGAAGCGCGAGATTGCACTTTTCGTCCAGAATTGTGATGTCTGTCAAAGGGTCAAAGCAGAACATCAGCGACCTGCTGGATTGCTTCAACCTCTCAAGTTGCCCAAGTGGAAATGGGATGAGATCGGCATGGATTTTATCACTGGATTACCCCGATCCAATCGAGGTCATGACGCTATTTGGGTTGTCGTGGATAGGCTCACCAAGGTTGCACACTTCTTACCTGTGCGCACCACCCATCGATCGGATCAACTGGCAGACCTTTATATGTCCCGTATAGTCAGCCTTCACGGAATTCCCAAGACCATTGTGTCTGATAGGGGGACCCAATTCACCTCTCGTTCTGGTTTAAGCTGCATGAAGCCCTGGAAACAAAACTATTTTTCAGCACCGCATATCACCCTAAGACAGGAGGACAAATGGAAAGAGTCAACCAGATCTTAGAAGATATGCTTCGATCCTGTGTATTGGCTTATGGGGCCAAGTGGGAAAGTTGTTTGCCGTTTGCTGAGTTTTCGTACAACAACAGCTACCAAGCCAGTCTGAAGATGGCGCCATTCGAGGCTTTGTACGGACGAAGATGTCGTACCCCCTTGAAATGGTCGCAAACGGGAGACAGCCAAATTTTTGGGGTTGACACCCTGAGGGAAGCCGAAGAGCAAGTTCAACTCATCCGCGACCGTCTTAAGGCCGCCCAGTCCAGACAGAAAAGTTACGCAGATTCCAGGAGGCGTGAACTCAACTTCAAGGAAGGAGATATGGTATACCTGCGTGTTACTCCACTCAAGGGAATGCATCGTTTTCATGTGAAGGGGAAGTTAGCACCAAGTTATATTGGTCCCTTTAGAATCATCAGTCGAAGAGGAGAAGTATCTTACCAGCTAGACCTGCCGCCTCATCTGTCCGAATTTCATGATGTGTTTCACGTGTCCCTGCTCCGGAAGTGTCTGCAAGTTCCAGGTGGTACTCATTCATATCAGGAGATAGATCATCGCACCATTGATATCAATCATGATCTCACCTATCGAGAACGACCACTTCGTGTTCTCGATGAAGACGTCCGTCTGACACGGAGGCGGAAGATCAGATTCCTGAAGATCCAATGGAGCAACCATTCGGAGGAAGAAGCCACCTGGGAGCGTGAAGATTATTTGGAGCGTGAATTTCCTGGTTTTCTTCCTTCTTCAAATCTGGAATCTCGGGGACGAGATTCTCCTAAGGGCGGGAAGGTCTGTAACACCCCATTTCTCTTAGCTTTAGCACTTTAGCATTGTGGTGTTATTCTAGATTTTCACTACTAGCAAAAACTTTTGGGTGTGTAGAATTTTGAGTCATGATTTAATTTGTTTGCACACCTTATACTTGTTGTGCTCCACTAGCATTCCATGATAATTGAAAGCACTAAAACCTCAACAACAAAAATAAGATATCAACTATTAGGATCTTCATGGTTGTTAAAACTTAGCCAAACTAGGAGCAAATATTAAGCAAACCATAAATGGTTTTTGACATGCATCTTAACCACTTTAGTCTAAGGAGTATATAGTTTCATACCCTATTCCAAATCCCCTCAAAATAACTTGTTTGCACCTAAATATCACTAGCTTTTGAAGCCATCAAATTAACATGACCATTTGAGTTATTCTTTCCCTTCTCACAAAAACTTTTCTTTTCCTTGAGAGTCAAATGAGGTGTTTTGACTTGGGCATTTATAAATTCAGTAATTTCTCCTAATTTAGGTGAGTTTGGGGTTTTGACTCATTTTATTTTTGTGGGTCATGTTTGAATAATTCAAACTTAGGTTTTGAAAATCCTTTGAGCAATTTACTCAAACCTTTCACATTTTTCTCTCTCACTCTTTTCTACTCCACCTTCTGGAAAAGGAGAGAAGCAACCTCACCCCTAGCCCCACTTGTCATGGACTTGGGTCACCCCCCCCCCCTTCTCTCTTCTACTTTTCCCTTTCATATCACCCAACCGGAGCAACCCTCCTCTCTTCTCACTGGCTAGGTCGTGTCACCCCGACCAGCACACTCTCTGTCCCTCTCCACCGCCCCCCTGAGCCAGTAAGAACGAGGGAGAGCCGCCCCTCCCTCTCTCCTGCCCGAGCCAACCCTAGATCGGGTGGCACCCGTTATATCCACCCGAGCCCCTCCTCTGCCCATTTCTCCCCCTCCCTGGCACCTCCCCATCCCACTCCTCTCCTCTCTAGCGAGATCAATCGAGCTCTCTCCCCCATTTGCTCTCGAGGAGGAGAAAACTCACTCGGTACCCGACGGCAAGAAATGGCTCTAGCCACCGTTCTCCTCCACCATTTCTCGCCATTGTTGTCTCTCTGTGACCCCCTACTCGAGCTCTAACCCCTACACTCTTTCCTCTTTGCTCCAGGTGCGTGGATACGTCGCCCTCGTCCACGACCCGAGCTCGGAGGAGGCGCCATGGTGGCATGCAGAGGACCTCCCCGACGTTTCTTTGCATAGGGATCCGCTGCCCTACTTCTTCTCCGCCGAACCCCACCCTCCGCTCGAGCTCTGGACGTCCGAGGTGATCTCCTCGTCGCGTCCCTCTTCTTCCCTCTCTTTTTCTCAGTTTCCCGCTCGTGTCACCGGCGCGGGGAAGAAGAAAGGCCCAGGGCCATCCGATCTAAGATCGACGACCCTGTTTGAATCCCCCCTTCTAATCTCCGTCGTCCGCTCCAGATCCGGCGACCGCGCACCGGTTTGCCAGCGCGCGCTGCGACCGGGCCGGCCCAGTTCGCCCCCGCGGCCCATCGCCAGATCCAGCCGTTTCAGCCTGTTTTCCTTTTATTCTCATTTCCTGTCATTTTTCCAGTAAATCAATAGTCTAGCTTTTAATCATTTGTGGTAAATCCAGAGTTGCTAAAATGATGGGATTAATTTTTTAACATGCTTGCACGTTTTCTTAACCATGTGGCATTGGATTTGTTCCAAAATGTGTTTCATCTTGTGTGTTAAAATAGATCTAGTAAAAAGTACCTATTTCACCATTTGTTTAATAACCTGTGTTTTATAAATCCAAATCATGAAATCTTGGATTTTTTGGAAAGCTTGTAAAAATGTCTATCTAGATTGGTAAATCTTGCATGCAGGAGATTACTCTAGAAAAAGTTGTTTCTAGTCTAAGTATAACATCAATAGATGTTTGGTGATTTTTAGTTCTTAAATAAAAACACTATTTGAGGTAAATCCACTTGGAAGTGTTAGATATGAGTTGGAAGTATCATGTGCCATAAAGGTAGATTTTTCCTCTAGATATTTATTATTTATTGGGCAAATCTCTGAAAAACAGGGAGATATTCTCTTAAAATGCATTTCTGTAATTTCAAAGACTATTGCATGTCTAGTTTTGTTTGGTTGAGCCACCTTTGCCCCTAGATTAATGTTGGGGGTATTTTTGTGGGATAGCCACATGTTATATCTAACTTACCCCACTGGTTTGACACCAAAATAATCCATATTATTTCCTGGACTTAAATAATAGTCAGAAATGTATGTAATCTTAAAACAAGGATAACTTGATCTAGGAGTAGACAAATTTGGTGAACAAAATCTCCACTTAAAGAGAAAACTCATATCTCACAAGAAAAGTTAATTTTGCATACACGGGATCTATAAAACTGAGTCTATCTTCTGTTTGAGTTTGATATCAGTGGCTCCTATCTGATTTTTGATTATTAATTGGTGATAGATTTTCATGCTCTGCTAATTTTAAGAGATCCATATGATAGTTAGGAGTCATGCGGTAGAAGGGTTTAATTTTAGGAGCAGTACCTTAAGAGTTATACTTGGTTCATATAAACAACACTTGATCACTAATTCAATGCATTAGTTGTGTTTTCTGTTTTGTGATGCTTGTTGTTGGTTATTATATTTTAGATTGTTATCAACTCGCAGTTTAGGATTTACACTTGTCTCGTTTTTTTTTCATGATACGGTAGAACCGCAACCCGAGGAAGAGCAGTACGAGATAGCTGAGCACGACTACGGGGAAGAGCAAGACCAGGGACAGTACTCTGAGTAAGGCAAGCCCACCTCACCATCATAATGAATCCTATTATTTTATCAAGCATGTTTTGTTTTAAAATAAAATAAGACATGTTTTACTTCTTTTGTGGCACCTTGCCACCCGAAAACTATTTTACAAAATATTGTTTGGCCAAAGTTATCTATTAGGATATTATAAGTGTTTCAAAAAAAGTTTATTTGGTGAGCCTTGTTGTTGAAGGCTCCATCAAAAAGATTAAGTTTTCTAGTAGTATACCTTCATCTACTAACCTCAAAACTATAGGATGGGAACCTGTTTGATGAAATTGCTTTATGGAGGAAAACCTGAGTTGCTGGGAGCAATCAACGAGAAAGAAATGTTTTATGAAAACCCGAGATGCTGAGAGCATTCGGGGATGTTGCGAAAACCCGAGATGCTGAGAGCATTCGGGGATGTTGCGAAAACCCGAGATGCTGAGAGCATTCGGAGATGTTGCGAAAACCCGAGCTGCTGGGAGTAGTCGGAGATGGAAGTTTAATTTCGAAGTCCCTGCTGCCGCCCGAATAATTAACCCGTACAACCACATTACCTCAAAATGGGCACGGGGCTTAACGGAAGCTTGTTGGTGTTGGTATTCGAATATGCCTCAATTGGCTAGATGGGGTTAGAGTCCCCGGAACCGAATGCTGCAAGGAAATGGGCATACAGAGTGTGGACTTAGTGTGCCACCGAGAAGCAACGGTGGGTCTCCTGTCATGGCGGTGTGAGACTAGGGGGAAAACCGGATCGATACGGCCAGCTCACTCGGTGCCGGGGAGAACAAACCCACTCGAAGAGGATATTCTTATACCAGCATTAACATAGTAGAAGTTAGGATCGGCCGTCTGATGTGTGCATGCTGTCCATGTACAGTCCGTGGTTGATCCACGGCAGACCATTCGAATCTTGTGGTGAAAGTGTACCACCTCTACAGAGTGTAAATCTATTCGAATAGCCGCGTCCGCGGTCATAGACGGTTGGAAAGGCCACACTGGGCGTCTGAGAAAGAAGTTGTTTTATAGAGGCAAAATGTTTATGAGGAAATCAGGAGGTACCTGTGAGGTACGGAATTTGGGTGAGGATGATTGGTCTCGGGGAGACAATCAGTCCAATCTCAAGGAAGAAAAAAAAAGGGTATCCCCATCCTAGTGTTTTCAATGGTTTTACAAAAGAAAGTTTTGAACTTGGATATGTCTTTGTTATATCCAAGAGAAGATAATTCTATCTCTAAATGTTTTCTTCAACAAAGATACAGAGATGTCGTATTCTCTATGTCTAAAATCATGGTATTCGGAAACTAAGCCCTATAGTCATATATAGCCGCACCCCCAGTTTTCGATAAGTGTTTTCTTGCATTACCATGAAAACTTAAGCCTAGAGGTGGTCTTGCGAGTACGTAATTGTACTCATATGGCTTTGTCCCTGGATATTCAAATGTCCAGATTATAATGAGGAGGCCTACGTCGAGGAGGAGGTGTATGACGACGACTATGCCACTTAGCTCTCACCGGTCAACTGCACTTGTGGGATCAGCGCTCGGAGATGTTAAGAGCCGTCGTTAGCCACGAGCTTCCGCTATCTTAGTTAATCCCGTCCTGCGTGACGAGGTTTGTTGACTTTGGTCGTATGACCGTCTATGTGTTGTAAGGCTTTTATTCGTACGACTTGAATGATGTAACTCTCTGATGCCTATGTTGGTTATGTGATTGCAATGCACTGATCATTGGGATCGTGATCTTTTACATAACGTGGGCATCTCGGACTTGTTTCGAGGGGTCCTTACAATTTCTTGTATCACTGAGGCTGGTCTTGGAATTAACTTAGTCTTCATGAAGTCTCAGATAGGAAGGGAGAAAAGAAAGAAATTTGGAGCAAGACTTAGAAAATATTTCATGTTGGTCTTCATGAACTTCTTCTTCACTTTTCTTCTAAGTGCTTCTACTCCTTGAAGATATTTTTGAAGTCTTGTTTTGACTAAGTCTTTCATTGGCCTTCTAGCTCCATGTTGAAAATCCTAAGTGTCTAGTGCATAGCACGTTTTACCGAAATACTAAGTTTGAAAATAATCATAACTTAGAGAAAATGGGGGAGGAGTTTTCTTATGGGAAATATAACTACAAAATAAAATATGATATGCATGAAATGCAAAATTTTAATCACATGAACAATTTTGCTAATGCAATTTAATTAAATTCTATTTTCACAAAATATAATAAAGGAATATATATATGATTAAAGTTTTATGTGATTCAAATTTTTATAACAAAAATTTATAATTAGTATTAATAGACAGAGGGGATTTAAATACATTTATTGCAATTGGATTTATCCAAAAATAATGTTTATATTAAAAGTTATGTTGAAAATATTCAAACTATTCAATTTAATATATAACTATGAATTCATTCAAATATTACTCAAAAATATTTTATAACAGAGGCATCACAGTACAAATATTCTAAAGGTTCTAAAACAATTTTATTTGCAATTTTTGGAATTATAGAAATATAAATATACTCAAAGTTATGACAAATATACTCAAATTCACCATTTGAAATTTGAATATTTTAAACTAATTCAAATTTGAATTTTGTCAGATCTAAAATATTCTACATGTCAAGGGCTCTCCAAATATATAAAAGTATTTGAATTTGGATAAACAGAGAAAAAGATATGATAGTTTGAATAAACAGGGGCTTTTCTGCAAAATTGCCATTTTTAATTTAATTAAAAAAGAAATTCCACGCTGGCGCTGACTGTGCGCTGACGTGGCCGCTGACTGGGATCGCTGACGTGGTTAAGTGATTTGATCTAGTCCACACAATCTAGATCTAACGAATCACATCCAACCGTACCGATTCGGAATAAAAGAATTAAACATAACCTACGATCATGATCTAACAGCCTGGATCAGATTGAACCGGGGCTGGTGGCGCTAGGTCACTTGGGACCTCGCCAGAGACTTTCCCGCGGCGGTGGCGCATCGGCAACGGCCGTTCCCGGTGTTCTACTGGGTTCCGAGACGAGCGGGTCATACCTACGGGTAGAGGGCGTCAAGGCGAGGTTGTTAGCGCAGTGGTAAGCTCCGGTGCATCCCCCCTTCTCCTCCTTTTGCTCGCCGGAGTCACAGGTGGCGGCGACGTGCTTCGGTTGCACACGGGATTGTCGATCTGGCGCATGAAAGGCACACGACAATGTCAGCCGGACGCGCACGGTCAAGGGAAGGAGTAGAAGACCCGAAGGAGAGCTCGGGGTCGATAGTGCTCACCGGAATCCGAAGAAATGGTCGGCGGAAATGGCGGCGGTGGCGGCTCCAAATCGAGCAGCCCGGTGGCGAGGTTTCTAGGGTTTCGAGGGGGAAAAGAAACGGAGGGCTCGGGGCTTTATATGGGGCAGAGGGGGAGCACGAATCGTGCCATTTACGGGCGGATTTAGAGGAAGGTGATCGCCGGCGTTTCGGTGCGGTTTGGGGTGGAGGTTGAAGACAACCTCCCCTGACAGATGGGTCCCGCTGTTAGGGATTTTTCTTTTTCCTTTTCTGATTTTCTATTTCCTTAATAACTTTTGATTTATAACTCCAAATGAAGTCAAATCAATTTCTAAAAATTTGTAAAATTCATATCTATGCTTTAAAACATTAGTGGGTATGTTTTGAGAACTTTTGAAAATAATATTTTGAATTATTCATCAAATACAAAATTACCCATTTAGGTCCACTTTGAAATAGTAATTTAATAAATTCATTTGGGGTTTAAATTAAATTTATGAAATTACCAAATTCTTATAGGATTGATATTAAGTTATTTAAAAACTCATTTTTAATAACCATTCCTTTTTATTTTGGTTTAATAGTAATATAATAGAATATAAATATTTTTAGAGTAATAGGAAATATAATGGATTCAATTTTTAATTCAATTTTATTTTGTGCACCATTATGTTTTATATTATGCTTCTTCATTTGGAAACTCCATAACACCTTTGGAAAAGATTTTAGATTTAATTCATTTCTTATATAGAACATATATTCATGTAATTCATTTTATGTTTTGAAGATAAATGAAAATCATTAAAGCTAATGAAATGTTTATTTGGATAATTCATTATAAAATATATGAAGTTGTTAAAGTTATAAACTATAGGCTTATAATTTCCAAAACTATATTTTGAACTTAGTTAAATGAATGAAAACCATTTGGCAATTATACAATTTTAATAGTCTTGAATTTATGAATAGATATGGCTAAGTGGTTGGAAACAATTATTTATAAGTAAATTATTTTATTGGAATAAAATGGTTTGAAGTTTAATAAACATTTGACAAATCACATATTAAGGTTTTTGAAATACAATGGATAATAAAATGTTTAACCTGAAAAAACTTTTCAAAATAATGATAAAGTGAGCCATTTGAAATATTAAACTCTTTCAATAAGTTTGAAGTATTTCTTAGTTGGTTTTCTTATGCATTTAAATGTTTTATTTTAATCAAAAACAAATGTTTTAAATTTTAGTGATTTTTGAACATTATAAAATGTTGGGATGTTACACTGTCCTCCGCTGCAGCCTCCACGCGCCTTAAGCGGTTGCAGAAGGCGTCAACTTGCTTGCGGAGGGAACTGGAGACCCGCTGCGCGTTCTCGCCTTGAGCAGCCTCGGTAACGGTGGAGAGGTCAAAGCCTGGCGTGAGGAGCCTGAGGTTGGTGAAGATGCGATCAACAACCACCCCCAGGAGCTGCCGGCTCTCGTCCTCGATCTTCTCTCGAAGCTCGGCGACGGGGCCCTCGAGTACCGCGAAGAGCTAGTCAAAGTAGACCAGGTACATGGCAGCATCACCGCGGCCTCGGACGTCGGTGTGCGGCGTGTCCGCGCCAAGCTGCGCATCAAGCTCGTTGCCACGAGCAGCCAACACCTCGAACATGCGCTCACGCTGCTTCATGAGCGCGCGAGACGCCTGGGCTGAGTCTGACGCCTCCGCCGCCCGCTCCATCGCTGGGGTGTAACATCCCAACAGAAGCTTGTTGGTGTCGGTATTCGAATATGCCTCAATTGGCTAGATGGGGTTAGAGTCCCCGGAACCGAATGCTGCAAGGGAATGGGCATACAGAGTGTGGACTTAGTGTGCCACCGGGAAGCAACGGTTGGTCTCCTGTCATGGCGGTGTGAGACTTGGGGGGAAAACCGGATCGATACGGCCAGCTCACTCGGTGCCGGGAAGAACAAACCCACTCGAAGAGGATATTCTTATACCAGCATTTACATAGTAGAAGTTAGGATCGGCCGTCTGATGTGTGCATGTTGTCCATGTACAGTCTGTGGTTGATCCATGGCAGACCATCCGAATATTGTGGTGAAAGTGTACCACCTCTGCAGAGTGTAAATCTATTCGAATAGCAGCGTCCGCGTTCATGGACGGTTGGAAAGGCCACACAGGGCGTCTGGAGAAAGAAGTTGTTTTATAGAGGAAAAATGTTTATGAGGAAATCAGGAGGTACCTGTGAGGTACGGAATTTGGGTGAGGATGATTGGTCTCGGGGAGACAATCAGTCCAATCTCAAGGAAGAAAAAAAAATGGGTATCCCCATCCTAGTGTTTTGAATGGTTTTACAAAAGAAAGTTTTGAACTTGGATATGTCTTTGTTATATCCAAGAGAAGAGAATTCTATCTCTAAATGTTTTCTTCAACAAAGATACAGAGATGTCGTATTCTCTATGTCTAAAATCATGGTATTCGAAAACTAAGCCCTATAGTCATATATAGCCGCCATCCCAGTTTTCGATAAGTGTTTTCTTGCATTACCATTAAAACTTAAGCCTAGAGGTGGTCTTGCGAGTACGTAATTGTACTCATATGGCTTTGTCCCTGGATATTCAAATGTCCAGATTATAATGAGGAGGCCTATGTCGAGGAGGAGGTGTATGACGACGACTACGCCACTCAGCTGTCACCGGTCAACTGCACTTGTGGGATCAGCGCTCGGAGATGTTAAGAGTCGTCGTTAGCCACGAGCTTCCGGTATCTTAGTTAATTCCGTCCTGCGTGACGAGGTTTGTTGACTTTGGTTGTATGACCGTCTATGTGTTGTAAGGCTTTTATTCGTACGCATTGAATGATGTAACTCTTTGATACCTATGTTGGTTATGTGATGGAGATGCACTGATCACTGGGATCATGATCTTCTACATAACGTGGGCATCTCTAACTTGTTTCGAGGGGTCCTTACAGACTTGGTACCAGAGCCATCGTTGACCTTAGGAGACTTTAGCTAGGTTGGGCGTCGACGTCACGCAAAAATGTTTTTCCTAAAAATCTAGGAGAGATACTTAAAATGTGCAGAATATACGGCTATCCCCTCCCCTCTGTTGTTGGTTATTGATTAATATTATACATGCATTAAACCTCATGTTTTTACCTGTTTAAAATTTTGCGCACCGTTCACTAATTCAACCTCCATTTAAAATTTTGTGTAGATGAGCGGAGAGCTCTAGCTCGCTTGGTGTGTGCTCACAGTACCGAGCTGAGCGGCACCCGTTTCGAGTTTTACTCTGGCCTGGACGAGCAGAGTAACACTGTGCCGCCGCGTCCCCACCCCACTCTTTGGAACCACTTGGCCGAGCTGGGACTCCTCGTCGAGTGCACCCAGTCCCAGCTGGTCACTAGTCGTTTCGAGAGTGATCTTCACCGTCTGAATCATGACGGTGCTGAGGTGCGGATCTCGGCAGCTGAGCTGAGGATCGAGGATCTGGAGACAACTCAAGGCGTCTCAGGACAAGCTGAAGACCGTGGAGCTGAAGCTCAAGACCTCAGAGGAGCGTCTGGTGGAGTCCCAGACAGAGCTCAAGAAGGAGCGCAAGGAGCGCCGTTCCATCTCTGCGCGTTTCCAGACTACTCGTTTCTACAAGTTCCATCTCGACGGTATGGTTGACATGCTCCGGTCGACCATTGACGACCGCGACGAGAGGATTAGCGAGCTGGAAAGCGAGGTGGAGGCGCTGAGTAAGAAGAACGATGATTTGTTTCCTGATGATGAGGACCCTATGGAGGATATGGACATGGAGCCTGAGAGTGGACAGGACGACGACGACCTTCGAGGCGAGGACGGTGAGGACTCGGGGGCTGTGATGTCCGAGGACGAGGACCCCGACGAGCCACCTTTCGACAGTGACGCTGCCGTGGACGTGGAGTAGCTAGTTGCGTAGTACCTTTTGGGTTAGGGCCGAACCATCGCGATAAGTGGATGCGATTGTGTGGTCTAGCTAGTATGAGTGTGTGTTTGAATTATTGTAAGACTATGTCAGTTCGGTGTGTTTTTGTTGTGAACTATGTGATGATGCTTTTGGAACCTTGCTATGGAGTGGATCATGTCTAATTATGAGTAATGTCTTGCTAAAATTTATATGCTGTTGTGTCTGATTTATGAACTCTTTTCCCAAAACCTAATTTAAAAATTCTAATAAGGTTATTAATGTGTGTTTTAATCTGAAATTCAGAATGACTAGGGATCCACCACCACCCCCACCACCCGAGCCATCTATGGCTCAAGTGCTACGTCTTCTCTTGGAGGACTGAGAGGCAGCTCGCACTGAGAGGAATGCCAATCTCGCCACCCTGCAGCATCTTGCTCAGATTGCCGTCAACCAGAATGGCGGCCAAGGAAATGAGGAACCCCGCTCCAAGCTTCGGGACTTTCAGAACACCAACCCGCCAGTCTTCTCCAAAAGTGAAGTACCCCTGGATGCTGATGATTGGATCCGTACCCTCGAGAACAACCTGAGAGTCGCCCAAGTGGGTGCAACGAGAAGGTGGTCTACGGCACTCACTACCTCTCTGGGCCTGCCCGAGCATGGTGGGAGGCCATTCGTGCTATGTTGCCAGCGGAGGAAGTTGTGGCTTGAGCGGCATTCAAAACCAAGTTCTTGAAGCGTTATGTGCCCTCCGGACTCGTCAGTATTATGCGAGAGAGGTTCCTGCAGCTCAAGCAAGGCGGTATGTCTGTGAGTGAGTACTTGGAGAAGTTCACTTGTCTAGCAAGGTATGCGCCCACTGATACCGATACCGAAGACAAGAAGAAGGAGAGGTTCCTAAATGGGCTCCATGATGAGATGAAGTGTATCCTGGTGGTGATGCCTTTCACTGACCTGGAGTCGCTGGCAGATGCAGCCATTATGATGGAGCACAAGCGCAAGGCTTCGTTTGATAACCGCAAGCGCTGCCAGCAGATGCAGCAAGGCAGTAGCAGCAGAAGCCCAGCTAGGAGTTACCTCCGTCCGCGCCCTTCACCTCCACCAAGGCCTTCTTATCCATCACCAAGGCCTCCAATCTTTGCGCCAAGACCCAGCTACACCCCTCGCCCGCCTGCACCTCGTCCTGGAGGTAGTTCCAACCCCGACCTCAACTTTAAATAGGGCGCCTGCTCCTAAGCCAACAGGAGGATGTTTCACTTGTGGACAACCTGGACATTTCTCCCGGGAGTGCCCCACTAGACGGCCCGCCGGTGGTCGCCCCAATGCGACAAAGATGAACCAAGGGTCAACCCGCCCACCTGGAGGCAAGAACCCGTACCCAAAGAAAGCAGCCCCTGCCACCCGAGGCCATCTGAATCATATCAGTGCAGAAGAAGCTCAGGAGGCGCCAGACCTGGTTATGGGTACGTTCCCGGTCAACTCAGTTCCTGCCTCAGTTTTGTTTGATTCGGGAGCTTCCCATTCGTTTGTTACGGAGCCGTTTGTTAGGAAGAGTGGTATGGTTCCAACTTCGATGCATCGTCCTATGAGGGTGCAAATTCCGGGGGCCACTACCAAGGCCATTTTGTCGTGCAAGGAGACTCCTGTGGAAATACAGGGATCCCATTTCCATGCAGACTTAGTGGTATTAGGAAAGCAAGGAATAGAAGTGGTTTTAGTAATGGATTGGATGGCAGTCAACCAGGGAAAATAGATTGCACTAACAAGTCTGTCACACTAACCACCCCGGATGGAGAGGAGATTACACACTTCTCGACCCAGTACTCCACCACGGGTCATTTCCACAAGAGTGTTGCTGGAACCATTTTGGAAGAGGTACCGGTAGTGTGTGATTACCCGGATGTTTTTCCCGAGGAGTTACCCGGTATGCCGCCAGATCGTGATATCGAGTTCATCATTGAGTTGGTACTCGGTACTGGCCCTATAGCTCAAAAACCTTACCGGATGAACCCCGAAGAGTTAGTGGAACTGAACAAGCAGTTGAATGACCTGCTTAGAAAAGGGATGATTCGCCCTAGTGCGTCACCCTGGGGGTCACCAATCATTTTCGTGGATAAAAGGGACGGTACCACTCGCTTGTGTGTGGATTACCGTAAGTTGAATGATGTGACTATTAAAAACAAGTATCCTCTACCCAAAATTGAAGATCTATTTGATCAGCTCAACGGAGCCCGAGTCTTCTCTAAGATCGATCTCCGCACATGTTACCATCAGCTGAAAGTAAGAGAATCTGACATCCCTAAGACGGCCTTTATCACTCGTTATGGATTGTTTGAGTATACGGTGATATCCTTCGGCCTAACTAATGCCCCTGCCTACTTCATGAACCTCATGAACGAGGTGTTCATGGAATACTTGGATAAGTTTGTAGTTGTCTTCATCGATGACATCCTGATTTATTCCAAGTCAGAAGAAGAGCACGAAGAACATCTGAGGTTGGTTCTCGGAACTCTGCGAGAGCACCAGTTGTATGCTAAGTTCAGTAAGTGCCAGTTTTGGTTAAAAGAAGTAGGTTTTCTTGGCCATGTTATCTCAGCGGGAGGGATATCTGTAGATCCTACCCACATCAAGTCCATCCTTGAATTCCCAACCCCCACCAACCAGACCGAAGTGAGGTCCATCCTTGGATTAGCGGGTTATTACCGCAAGTTTGTTGAAGGATTTTCGAGTATCGCCAAGCCCCTTACTCAAGTTTTGAAGAAGGACCAGAAGTTTGTTTGGACCGACAAATGTGAAGCCAACTTCCAGGAACTAAAAAAGCGCCTTACTACCGCACCTATCTTGACCATGCCTGACGTGACCAAGGATTTCGTGGTTTATTGCGATGCCTCCAAACTTGGACTTGGTTGTGTCCTTATGCAAGAGGGCAAGGTGATTTCCTACTCGTCGCGACAACTCCGCAAGCATGAGCAGAATTACCCAACCCATGACCTAGAGCTTGCTGCAGTGGTCCATGCGCTCAAGACTTGGCGACACTTTCTGATGGGCAACCGCTGCGAAATTTACACCGATCACAAGAGCCTGAAGTACATCTTCACCCAGAGGGATTTGAATATGAGGCAGCGAAGATGGATATAACTCATCAAAGATTATGACTTGGACATCCATTACCATCCTGGAAAAGCTAACGTTGTAGCTGATGCCCTTAGCCGTCAGCCGTGTTCATTCAACTCCTTGATCAAGATTTGACAGCCAGAACTCTGGGAAGAGCTTGATAAGATGGGTATAGAAGTAGTCAGTTATGGGGCAGTCGATCAACTCCTGTTGCAACCCACCTTATGGGAGCAGATCAAGGATGCAGAGAAGGGCCACGAAAGCATTGAGGGCATCAAGCGAAGATTGGACAAAGAGGAAGTCACTGGATTCACCATCGACCCTGCCGGTATTCTTTGGTACAAGGGACGCATCTGCGTACCGTCAGATCCTGTTTTGAAGCAGTTAATCATGAAGAAGGCCCACGAGACTTTATATTCTATCCACCCGGGTGGTACCAAGATGTACCAGGATTAGAAACAGAATTACTGGTGGCATGGCATGAAGCGCGAGATTGCACTTTTCGTCCAGAATTGTGATGTCTGTCAAAGGGTCAAAGCAGAACATCAGCGACCTGCTGGATTGCTTCAACCTCTCAAGTTGCCCAAGTGGAAATGGGATGAGATCGGCATGGATTTTATCACTGGATTACCCCGATCCAATCGAGGTCATGACGCTATTTGGGTTGTCGTGGATAGGCTCACCAAGGTTGCACACTTCTTACCTGTGCGCACCACCCATCGATCGGATCAACTGGCAGACCTTTATATGTCCCGTATAGTCAGCCTTCACGGAATTCCCAAGACCATTGTGTCTGATAGGGGGACCCAATTCACCTCTCGTTCTGGTTTAAGCTGCATGAAGCCCTGGAAACAAAACTATTTTTCAGCACCGCATATCACCCTCAGACAGGAGGACAAATGGAAAGAGTCAACCAGATCTTAGAAGATATGCTTCGATCCTGTGTATTGGCTTATGGGGCCAAGTGGGAAAGTTGTTTGCCGTTTGCTGAGTTTTCGTACAACAACAGCTACCAAGCCAGTCTGAAGATGGCGCCATTCGAGGCTTTGTACGGACGAAGATGCCGTACCCCCTTGAAATGGTCGCAAACGGGAGACAGCCAAATTTTTGGGGTTGACACCCTGAGGGAAGCCGAAGAGCAAGTTCAACTCATCCGCGACCGTCTTAAGGCCGCCCAGTCCAGACAGAAAAGTTACGCAGATTCCAGGAGGCGTGAACTCAACTTCAAGGAAGGAGATATGGTATACCTGCGTGTTACTCCACTCAAGGGAATGCATCGTTTTCATGTGAAGGGGAAGTTAGCACCAAGTTATATTGGTCCCTTTAGAATCATCAGTCGAAGAGGAGAAGTATCTTACCAGCTAGACCTGCCGCCTCATCTGTCCGAATTTCATGATGTGTTTCACGTGTCCCTGCTCCGGAAGTGTCTGCAAGTTCCAGGTGGTACTCATTCATATCAGGAGATAGATCATCGCACCATTGATATCAATCATGATCTCACCTATCGAGAACGACCACTTCGTGTTCTCGATGAAGACGTCCGTCTGACACGGAGGCGGAAGATCAGATTCCTGAAGATCCAATGGAGCAACCATTCGGAGGAAGAAGCCACCTGGGAGCGTGAAGATTATTTGGAGCGTGAATTTCCTGGTTTTCTTCCTTCTTCAAATCTGGAATCTCGGGGACGAGATTCTCCTAAGGGGGGGAAGGTCTGTAACACCCCATTTCTCTTAGCTTTAGCACTTTAGCATTGTGGTGTTATTCTAGATTTTCACTACTAGCAAAAACTTTTGGGTGTGTAGAATTTTGAGTCATGATTTAATTTGTTTGCACACCTTATACTTGTTGTGCTCCACTAGCATTCCATGATAATTGAAAGCACTAAAACCTCAACAACAAAAATAAGATATCAACTATTAGGATCTTCATGGTTGTTAAAACTTAGCCAAACTAGGAGCAAATATTAAGCAAACCATAAATGGTTTTTGACATGCATCTGAACCACTTTAGTCTAAGGAGTATATAGTTTCATACCCTATTCCAAATCCCCTCAAAAGAACTTGTTTGCACCTAAATATCACTAGCTTTTGAAGCCATCAAATTAACATGACCATTTGAGTTATTCTTTCCCTTCTCACAAAAACTTTTCTTTTCCTTGAGAGTCAAATGAGGTGTTTTGACTTGGGCATTTATAAATTCAGTAATTTCTCCTAATTTAGGTGAGTTTGGGGTTTTGACTCATTTTATTTTTGTGGGTCATGTTTGAATAATTCAAACTTAGGTTTTGAAAATCCTTTGAGCAATTTACTCAAACCTTTCACATTTTTCTCTCTCACTCTTTTCTACTCCACCTTCTGGAAAAGGAGAGCAGCAACCTCACCCCTGGCCCCACTTGTCATGGACTTGGGTCACCCCCCCCCTTCTCTCTTCTACTTTTCCCTTTCATATCACCCAACCGGAGCAACCCTCCTCTCTTCTCACTGGCTAGGTCGTGTCACCCCGACCAGCACACTCTCTGTCCCTCTCCACCGCCCCCCTGAGCCAGTAAGAACGAGGGAGAGCCGCCCCTCCCTCTCTCCTGCCCGAGCCAACCCTAGATCGGGTGGCACCCGTTATATCCACCCGAGCCCCTCCTCTGCCCATTTCTCCCCCTCCCTGGCACCTCCCCATCCCACTCCTCTCCTCTCTAGCGAGATCAATCGAGCTCTCTCCCCCATTTGCTCTCGAGGAGGAGAAAACTCACTCGGTACCCGACGGCAAGAAATGGCTCTAGCCACCGTTCTCCTCCACCATTTCTCGACATTGTTGGCTCTCTGTGACCCCCTACTCGAGCTCTAACCCCTACACTCTTTCCTCTTTGCTCCAGGTGCGTGGATACGTCGCCCTCGTCCACGACCCGAGCTCGGAGGAGGCGCCATGGTGGCATGCAGAGGACCTCCCCGACGTTTCTTTGCATAGGGATCCGCTGCCCTACTTCTTCTCCGCCGAACCCCACCCTCCGCTCGAGCTCTGGACGTCCGAGGTGATCTCCTCGTCGCGTCCCTCTTCTTCCCTCTCTTTTTCTCAGTTTCCCGCTCGTGTCACCGGCGCGGGGAAGAAGAAAGGCCCAGGGCCATCCGATCTAAGATCGACGACCCTGTTTGAATCCCCCCTTCTAATCTCCGTCGTCCGCTCCAGATCCGGCGACCGCGCACCGGTTTTCCAGCGCGCGCTGCGACCGGGCCGGCCCAGTTCGCCCCCGCGGCCCATCGCCAGATCCAGCCGTTTCAGCCTGTTTTCCTTTTATTCTCATTTCCTGTCATTTTTCCAGTAAATCAATAGTCTAGCTTTTAATCATTTGTGGTAAATCCAGAGTTGCTAAAATGATGGGATTAATTTTTTAACATGCATGCACGTTTTCTTAACCATGTGGCATTGGATTTGTTCCAAAATGTGTTTCATCTTGTGTGTTAAAATAGATCTAGTAAAAAGTACCTATTTCACCATTTGTTTAATAACCTGTGTTTTATAAATCCAAATCATGAAATCTTGGATTTGTTGGAAAGCTTGTAAAAATGTCTATCTAGATTGGTAAATCTTGCATGCAGGAGATTACTCTAGAAAAAGTTGTTTCTAGTCTAAGTATAACATCAATAGATGTTTGGTGATTTTTAGTTCTTAAATAAAAACACTTTTTGAGGTAAATCCACTTGGAAGTGTTAGATATGAGTTGGAAGTATCATGTGCCACAAAGGTAGATTTTTCCTCTAGATATTTATTATTTATTGGGCAAATCTCTGAAAAACAGGGAGATATTCTCTTAAAATGCATTTCTGTAATTTCAAAGACTATTGCATGTCTAGTTTTGTTTGGTTGATACACCTTTGCCCCTAGATTAATGTTGGGGGTATTTTTGTGGGATAGCCACATGTTATATCTAACTTACCCCACTGGTTTGACACCAAAATAATCCATATTATTTCCTGGACTTAAATAATAGTCAGAAATGTATGTAATCTTAAAACAAGGATAACTTGATCTAGGAGTAGACAAATTTGGTGAACAAAATCTCCACTTAAAGAGAAAACTCATATCTCACCAGAAAAGTTAATTTTGCATACACGGGATCTATAAAACTGAGTCTATCTTCTGTTTGAGTTTGATATCAGTGGATCCTATCTGATTTTTGATTATTAATTGGTGATAGATTTTCATGCTCTGCTAATTTTAAGAGATCCATATGATAGTTAGGAGTCATGCGGTAGAAGGGTTTAATTTTAGGAGTAGTACCTTAAGAGTTATACTTGGTTCATATAAACAAGACTTGATCACTAATTCAATGCATTAGTTGTGTTTTCCTTTTTGTGATGCTTGTTGTTGGTTATTATATTTTAGATTGTTATCAACTCGCAGTTTAGGATTTACACTTGTCTCGTTTTTTTTTCATGATACGGTAGAACCGCAACCCGAGGAAGAGCAGTACGAGATAGCTGAGCACGACTACGGGGAAGAGCAAGACCAGGGACAGTACTCTGAGTAAGGCAAGCCCACCTCACCATCATAATGAATCCTATTATTTTATCAAGCATGTTTTGTTTTAAAATAAAATAAGACATGTTTTACTTCTTTTGTGGCACCTTGCCACCCGAAAACTATTTTACAAAATATTGTTTGGCCAAAGTTATCTATTAGGATATTATAAGTGTTTCAAAAAAAGTTTATTTGGTGAGCCTTGTTGTTGAAGGCTCCATCAAAAAGATTAAGTTTTCTAGTAGTATACCTTCATCTACTAACCTCAAAACTATAGGATGGGAACCTGTTTGATGAAATTGTTTTATGGAGGAAAACCTGAGTTGCTGGGAGCAATCAACGAGAAAGAAATGTTTTATGAAAACCCGAGATGCTGAGAGCATTCGGGGATGTTGCGAAAACCCGAGATGCTGAGAGCATTCGGGGATGTTGCGAAAACCCGAGATGCTGAGAGCATTCGGAGATGTTGCGAAAACCCGAGCTGCTGGGAGTAGTCGGAGATGGAAGTTTAATTTCGAAGTCCCTGCTGCCGCCCGAATAATTAACCCGTACAACCACATTACCTCAAAATGGGCACGGGGCTTAACGGAAGCTTGTTGGTGTTGGTATTCGAATATGCCTCAATTGGCTAGATGGGGTTAGAGTCCCCGGAACCGAATGCTGCAAGGAAATGGGCATACAGAGTGTGGACTTAGTGTGCCACCGAGAAGCAACGGTGGGTCTCCTGTCATGGCGGTGTGAGACTAGGGGGAAAACCGGATCGATACGGCCAGCTCACTCGGTGCCGGGGAGAACAAACCCACTCGAAGAGGATATTCTTATACCAGCATTAACATAGTAGAAGTTAGGATCGGCCGTCTGATGTGTGCATGCTGTCCATGTACAGTCCGTGGTTGATCCACGGCAGACCATTCGAATCTTGTGGTGAAAGTGTACCACCTCTACAGAGTGTAAATCTATTCGAATAGCCGCGTCCGCGGTCATAGACGGTTGGAAAGGCCACACTGGGCGTCTGAGAAAGAAGTTGTTTTATAGAGGCAAAATGTTTATGAGGAAATCATGAGGTACCTGTGAGGTACGGAATTTGGGTGAGGATGATTGGTCTCGGGGAGACAATCAGTCCAATCTCAAGGAAGAAAAAAAAAAGGGTATCCCCATCCTAGTGTTTTCAATGGTTTTACAAAAGAAAGTTTTGAACTTGGATATGTCTTTGTTATATCCAAGAGAAGAGAATTCTATCTCTAAATGTTTTCTTCAACAAAGATACAGAGATGTCGTATTCTCTATGTCTAAAATCATGGTATTCGGAAACTAAGCCCTATAGTCATATATAGCCGCCATCCCAGTTTTCGATAAGTGTTTTCTTGCATTACCATGAAAACTTAAGCCTAGAGGTGGTCTTGCGAGTACGTAATTGTACTCATATGGCTTTGTCCCTGGATATTCAAATGTCCAGATTATAATGAGGAGGCCTACGTCGAGGAGGAGGTGTATGACGACGACTATGCCACTTAGCTGTCACCGGTCAACTGCAGTTGTGGGATCAGCGCTCGGAGATGTTAAGAGCCGTCGTTAGCCACGAGCTTCCGCTATCTTAGTTAATTCCGTCCTGCGTGACGAGGTTTATTGACTTTGGTCGTATGACCGTCTATGTGTTGTAAGGCTTTTATTCGTACGACTTGAATGATGTAACTCTCTGATGCCTATGTTGGTTATGTGATTGCAATGCACTGATCATTGGGATCGTGATCTTTTACATAACGTGGGCATCTCAGACTTGTTTCGAGGGGTCCTTACAATTTCTTGTATCACTGAGGCTGGTCTTGGAATTAACTTAGTCTTCATGAAGTCTCAGATAGGAAGGGAGAAAAGAAAGAAATATGGAGCAAGACTTAGAAAATATTTCATGTTGGTCTTCATGAACTTCTTCTTCACTTTTCTTCTAAGTGCTTCTACTCCTTGAAGATATTTTTGAAGTCTTGTTTTGACTAAGTCTTTCATTGGCCTTCTAGCTCCATGTTGAAAATCCTAAGTGTCTAGTGCATAGCACGTTTTACCGAAATACTAAGTTTGAAAATAATCATAACTTAGAGAAAATGGAGGAGGAGTTTTCTTATGGGAAATATAACTACAAAATAAAATATGATATGCATGAAATGCAAAATTTTAATCACATGAACAATTTTGCTAATGCAATTTAATTAAATTCATTTTCACAAAATATAATAAAGGAATATATATATGATTAAAGTTTTATGTGATTCAAATTTTTATAACAAAAATTTATAATTAGTATTAATAGACATAGGGGATTTAAATACATTTATTGCAATTGGATTTATCCAAAAATAATGTTTATATTAAAAGTTATGTTGAAAATATTCAAACTATTCAATTTAATATATAACTATGAATTCATTCAAATATTACTCAAAAATATTTTATAACAGAGGCATCACAGTACAAATATTCTAAAGGTTCTAAAACAATTTTATTTGCAATTTTTGGAATTATAGAATTAAAGTTATGACAAATATACTCAAATTCACCATTTGAAATTTGAATATTTTAAACTAATTCAAATTTGAATTTTGTCAGATCTAAAATATTCTACATGTCAAGGGCTCTCCAAATATATAAAAGTATTTGAATTTGGATAAACAGAGAAAAAGATATGATAGTTTGAATAAACAGGGGCTTTTCTGCAAAATTGCCATTTTTAATTTAATTAGAAAAAGAAATTCCACGCTGGCGCTGACTGTGCGCTGACGTGGCCGCTGACTGGGATCGCTGACGTTGTTAAGTGATTTGATCTAGTCCACACAATCTAGATCTAACGAATCACATCCAACCGTACCGATTCGGAATAAAAGAATTAAACATAACCTACGATCATTATCTAACAGCCTGGATCAGATTGAACCGGGGCTGGTGGCGCTAGGTCACTTGGGACCTCGCCAGAGACTTTCCCGCGGCGGTGGCGCATCGGCAACGGCCGTTCCCGGTGTTCTACTGGGTTCCGAGACGAGCGGGTCATACCTACGGGTAGAGGGCGTCAAGGCGAGGTTGTTAGCGCAGTGGTAAGCTTCGGTGCATCCCCCCTTCTCCTCCTTTTGCTCGCCGGAGTCACAGGTGGCGGCGACGTGCTTCGGTTGCACACGGGATTGTCGATCTGGCGCATGAAAGGCACACGACAATGTCAGCCGGACGCGCACGGTCAAGGGAAGAAGTAGAAGACCCGAAGGAGAGCTCGGGGTCGATAGTGCTCACCGGAATCCGAAGAAATGGTCGGCGGAAATGGCGGCGGTGGCGGCTCCAAATCGAGCAGCCCGGTGGCGAGGTTTCTAGGGTTTCGAGGGGGAAAAGAAACGGAGGGCTCGGGGCTTTATATGGGGCAGAGGGGGAGCACGAATCGTGCCATTTACGGGCGGATTTAGAGGAAGGTGATCGCCGGCGTTTCGGTGCGATTTGGGGTGGAGGTTGAAGACAACCTCCCCTGACAGGTGGGTCCCGCTGTTAGGGATTTTTCTTTTTCCTTTTCTGATTTTCTATTTCCTTAATAACTTTTGATTTATAACTCCAAATGAAGTCAAATCAATTTCTAAAAATTTGTAAAATTCATATCTATGCTTTAAAACATTAGTGGGTATGTTTTGAGAACTTTTGAAAATAATATTTTGAAATATTCATCAAATACAAAATTACCCATTTAGGTCCACTTTGAAATAGTAATTTAATAAATTCATTTGGGGTTTAAATTAAATTTATGAAATTACCAAATTCTTATAGGATTGATATTAAGTTATTTAAAAACTCATTTTTAATAACCATTCCTTTTTATTTTGGTTTAATAGTAATATAATAGAATATAAATATTTTTAGAGTAATAGGAAATATAATGGATTCAATTTTTAATTCAATTTTATTTTGTGCACCATTATGTTTTATATTATGCTTCTTCATTTGGAAACTCCATAACACCTTTGGAAAAGATTTTAGATTTAATTCATTTCTTATATAGAACATATATTCATGTAATTCATTTTATGTTTTGAAGATAAATGAAAATCATTAAAGCTAATGAAATGTTTATTTGGATAATTCATTATAAAATATATGAAGTTGTTAAAGTTATAAACTATAGGCTTATAATTTCCAAAACTATATTTTGAACTTAGTTAAATGAATGAAAACCATTTGGCAATTATACAATTTTAATAGTCTTGAATTTATGAATAGATATGGCTAAGTGGTTGGAAACAATTATTTATAAGTAAATTATTTTATTGGAATAAAATGGTTTGAAGTTTAATAAACATTTGACAAATCACATATTAAGGTTTTTGAAATACAATGGATAATAAAATGTTTAACCTGAAAAAACTTTTCAAAATAATGATAAAGTGAGCTATTTGAAATATTAAACTCTTTCAATAAGTTTGAAGTATTTCTTAGTTGGTTTTCTTATGCATTTAAATGTTTTATTTTAATCAAAAACAAATGTTTTAAATTTTAGTGATTTTTGAACATTATAAAATGTTGGGATGTTACACTGTCCTCCGCTGCAGCCTCCATGCGCCTTAAGCGGTTGCAGAAGGCGTCAACTTGCTCGCGGAGGGAACTGGAGACCCGCTGCGCGTCCTCGCCTTGAGCAGCCTCGGTAACGGTGGAGAGGTCAAAGCCTGGCGTGAGGAGCCTGAGGTTGGTGAAGATGCGATCAACAACCACCCCCAGGAGCTGCCGGCTCTCGTCCTCGATCATCTCTCGAAGCTCGACGACGGGGCCCTCGAGTACCGCGAAGAGCTAGTCAAAGTAGACCAGGTACATGGCAGCATCACCGCGGCCTCGGACGTCGGTGTGCGGCGTGTCCGCGCCAAGCTGCGCATCAAGCTCGTTGCCACGAGCAGCCAACACCTCGAACATGCGCTCACGCTGCTTCGTGAGCGCGCGAGACGCCTGGGCTGAGTCCGACGCCTCCGCCGCCCGCTCCATCGCTGGGGTGTAACATCCCAACATTTTAAAACTTTTGTTTTGATTAAAATAAAATATTAAAATGCATAAGAAAACTAACTATAAAAGATTTCAACCAATTTGAAAAAGTCTATTATTTCAAAATTCCCAATGTGTCATTATTTTCAAAAGTTATTTCCAATTACACATTTTATTATCCATTGTATTTCTTAAAACCTCAATATCTAATTTGACAAATGTTTTACAAACATCAAACCATTTTATTGTAATAGTTTCTTTATAAGTATTTGATTTCAACCACATAACCATAGCTATTCATAAATTAAAATAATATTTACAAGTGTTCTTTGAAACTAATTAAACATAATAAATTTTGTCATATGGTTTCATTCTTTTAACTAAGTTCAAAATTTAGTTTGGAAATTATAAGCCTATGGTTTATAACTTTAAAACTTCATAGATTAAAATTAATGAATTATCCAAATAAACATTTCATTTGCTTAAATGAATGTCATTTATATTCAAAGCATGAAATGATTAATATATTCTAATAAGAAATGAATTAAAACTAAAATCTTTTCCAAAGTTGTTATGAAGTTCCAATTGAATTATCTTAATATAAAATGTAATGGTGCACAAAACATTTAGAATTAAAAATGGAATTTATTATATTTCCCATTTCCTTAAAAAATATTTATATTCTACTAATATACCAGGAACAAAAGTGAATGGTTACATAAAAATGAGTTTAAATAGCTTCATATCAACTATATAAGAATGTGGTAATTTCATAAATTTAATTTAACCCCAAATGAAATTATTAAATTAATATTTTGAAAATTGACCTAAAATGGGCAAATTCACATTTTATGAATAATTCAAAATAATTAATTTTAAAAAAGTTTTCAAAACATGCCCACTAATGTTTTAAAACATAGATTTGAATATTACAAATTTTTAGAATTTTATTTGACATCATTTGGAGTTATAAATCAAAAGATATAAATAAAATGGAAAATCAGAAAAAGAAAAAGAAATATCGCTGACGTCATGCTGACGTCAGCATCGTCTTCCTCCCGCAAACCACGCCTTGACCGAAAACCGCTGTAAGGACCCCTCGGACGAATCCGAGATGCCCACGTTATGTAAGAGATCACGATCCCAATGATCAGTGCATCGCAATCAGATAACCAAAATAGGTATCAAAGAGTTACATCATTCAAGTCGTACGAATAAAAGTCTTACAACACATAAACGGTCATACGACCAAAGTCATCAAACCTCGTCACGCAGGACGGAATTAACTACGATAGCGGAAGCTCGTGGCTAGCAACGGCTCTTAACATCTCCGAACGCAGATTCCCACAAGTGCAGTTGACCGGTGACAGCTAGGTGGCGAAGTCGTCGTCGTACACTTCCTCCTCGACGCAGGCCTCCTCATTGAAATCTGGACATTTGAATATCCAGGGACAGAGCCACATGAGTACAATTACGTACTCGCAAGACCACCTCTTGGCTTAAATTCTCATGATAATGCAAGAAAAACACATTTTGAGAACTGGGAGGGCTCCTGAATACAACTACAAGGCTTATTTTGGAAAACAATGAATTCAAACATAGAGAATACGACATCTCTATATCTTTGTTGAAGAAAACATTTAGAGATAGAATTCTCTTCGCTGAAATGCGACATCTCTATATCTTTGTTGAAGAAAACATTTAGAGATAGAATTCTCTTCTCTTAGATATAGCAGGGATATGTCAAAGTTCAAAAACTTCATTTTGTAAAACCTTTAAAAACACTAGGATAGGGGTAACCTTTTTCTTTCTTCCTTGAGGTCGGACTGGTTGTCTCCCCGAGATCAACCATCCTTGCCCAAATTCCGTACCTCCCAGGTACCACATTATTTCCTCCTCGTTTTCCTTCGAAAACCTTCCTCTTTTTAAACCATAAAAACACCCAGCATGCCTAGTGGGACCTTTCCAACCGTCCATGACCGCGGACGCGGCTATTCGAATAGATTTACACTCTGCAGCGGTTGTACACTTTCACCACAAGATTCGGATGGTCTGCCGTGGATCAACCACGGACTGTACAGAGAAAGCATGCACACATCAGACGGCCAATCCTAAGTTCCACTATGTTGATGCTGGTACAAGAGTATCCTCTTCGAGTGGGTTTGTTCTCTCCGGCACCGAGTGAGCTAGCCGTATCGATCCGGTTTTCCCTAGTCTCACACCGCCACGACAAGAGACCCACCGTTGCTTCCCGGTGGCACACGAAGTCCACACTCTGTATGCCCATTCCCTGGCAGCATTCGGTTCCGAGGACTCTAACCCCATCTAGCCCATTGAGGAATACTCGAATACCAACACCAACAAGCTTCCGTTAAGCCTCGTTCCCATTTTGAGGTAATGTGGTTGCACGGGTTAGTTGTTCAAGCGGCAGCTAGGGTCACACTTTGTTTTTCAAAACACTTTCTTCTCCGACTACTCCCAGCAGCTCGGGTTTTCGCAAACACCTCCGATTGCTCCCAGCAACTCGGGTTTTAATAAAACACTTGCTCGCCGATTGCTTCCAGCAGTTCGGGTTTTCCTCCATAAAATATTTTTATCCAAATAGGTCCCCATCCTATAGTTTTGAGGTAAGATAACAGAATGTACTATTTGGAAACTTAATCTTCTTTATAAAGCCTTCAATGACAAGACTCATTAAGAAAGACTCTTTGTATAAATCCTACAGCTAATCTAGTAGATAACTTTGCCCAAACAACATTTTGTAAAAGAAATAGTTTTCAGGTGGCAAGGTGCCACAAAGAAGTAAAACATGCATCATTTTATGTTTGAAAACAAAATATGCTTAATCAAATACTAAAAATCATTATAGTGGGGAGGTGGGCTTGCCTTGCTCAAAGTACTGTCTCTGGTCTTGTTCTTCAGCGTAGTCGTGCTCAGCTACCTCGTACTGTTCTTCCTCGGGTTGCGATTCTACCGTAACATGAAAACAAACGAGACTAACGTAAGTCCTAAAATGCGAGTTGATAACAATCTAAAACATTTCAACAAACAACAAGCATTACCAACAGGAAACACAACTAATGCATTCAATAGTCATTAGGACTGTTTACATGTTTTAAGCTTAACTTTTAAGGTACTGCTCCTAAAATCAAACCCTTCTACCACATTATTCCTAACAATCATGTGGAGCTCTGAAAATTAGTTTTGCATGAAAATCTATCACCATATAAGAAATAAAAATCAGACAAGAGCTACTGATGTCAAATTCAAACATATGATAGGTTCAGTTTTATAGATCTCCTGAATGCAAAATTAAACTTTCTGGTGAGATATGAGTTTTCTCTTTAAGTGGAGATTTTGTTTATCAGATTTGGATATTCCTAGCTCAAGTTATCCAAATTTTAAGATAAAGTACACTTCTGACCATTATTTAAGTACAGAAAATAATAAGATTTATTTTGGTGTCAAACCAGTGGGGTGAGTTAGATAAAACCTGTGGCTATCCCACAAAATTTTCCTTAACATATTTTTATGTACATAGGTGGCTCCAACAATTAGAACTAGACATGTCATAATCTCTGAAATTTTAGAATTTGCATTTTAAGAGATTATCTCCCTGTTTTCAGGGATTTATTCACTAAGAAATAAATAATTACAGGAAAAATCTACATTTGTAGGATATTATACCTCCAACACATATCTAACACTTCCAATTGGATTTACTTCAAAATGTGTTTTTATTTGAGAGTTAAAAATCCCCAAACACCTACTGATGTCATTCTTAGAGTAAAAATAACGTTTGCTAGATTAATCTCCTGCATGCAAGATTGACCAACATAGATGGACACTTCTACAATCTTTACAACAGATCCAAGATTGCATGTTTTGGATTTACAGAACACAAGTTATTAAACAAATGGTGTAATAGATACCTTTTATTAGATCTATTTTAACACTTAACAGGAAACACATTTTGGACCAAATCCAATGCCACATGGTTAAGAAAACGTGCATGCATGTTACAAAATTAAGCTCATAATTTTATCTGATATAGATTTACCACAAATGATTTAAAGCTAAACTCTAGATTTACTGGAAAAATAATAGGAAAAAGGATAAAGGAAAAACAGGCCGAACGGCCAGATCTGGGCCAGATCGGCCCAGCGGCGAAGCAGAGCAGCGCGGGGCTGAGTTGGGCCGGCCCAAGCGCTGCGCGCGCGCCGGCGAAGCGGTAAGCGACCGTGGATCTGGGATCCAACGGTCCTGGATAGAACGGACACGATTCAAAGACATCCGCGATCTGAAAATCGACGGCTCCTGGCCATCGCCTTCCTCCCGACCGAGAAAAACACGAGCAAAGCTCGAGAAAGCGATGCCGAGCACAGAGGGCTCACCTAGGGCTCGCGTACGGACGAGGGAGAGGTCGGAGGTGAACGCGGCGTCGAAGGGGAGCTCAGGGGTGGTCGCAAAACTTGCATGCAACGCCGGAGTCCATGGCGGTGACGACGGCGTCCTCCTTGGGTCGTGGACGAACCAGGTGCTCTCGAGCTGCAACAGAGCCAAGGGAGGGGAGAGGAGTTAGATCCAGACGAGGGGAGGCCAGGGAACCAAAAATGGCGAGGAATGGTTGAGAGGAACGAGCGCTACGGCAGTTTCCTTTCGTCGGCCACCGAGGGAAATCTCCTTGTCTACAGGGCGAATGAGGGGGAGAACTTGGTGGTTTTCGCCGGGGAGGAGAGGAGTAGGATGGAGAGGTGCTGGGGAGGGGGAGAAATGAGCAGGGGAGAGGCTCGGGGTGGCTTTAACGAGCTCACCCGATCTAGGGTTGGCTCGGGCAGGAGAGAGGGAGGGGAGCGTCTCCTTTGCTCTTACTGTCTCAGGTGGGCGGTGGAGAGGGGACAGGGGAGATGCTGGTCGGGATGACCAGCCCTAGCCAGTGAGAAGAGAGGAGAGGAGCTCTGATTGGGTGGAAAAGAAGAGAAAAGGGAGAAGAGAGAAGAGAGGTTGGCCCTAGTCCATGACAAGTGGGACCAGGGGTGAGGTTGCTGCTCTCCTCATCAGAAGGTGGAGTGGAAAAGAGAGAGAGAGAAATAAGAGGTGCAAGATTTGAGTAAAACTCAAAATGAATTTAAAACCTAAGTTTGAAAAATTCAAACATGACCCTTAAGGATAAGAAGGGGCAACATTCCAAACTTACCTAAATTAAGAGAGGGTACTGAATTTACAAATGCCTAATTTAATTATCTCATAGCTTTTAAAGAAAAGAAAACTTTTGGTGATAAAGAAAGGAATCACCCAAATGGTCATGTTATTTTGATGACTACAAAAGCTTGTGAGATTAATATGCAAACAAGCTCTTTTGTGATAATTTATAACAGGGTATGGAAGTATATGTGACCTAGATGGAAAAGTTTCAAAGGCATGCCAAAAACCATTTAGGGTTTGCTTAATAATAGCTCCTAGTTTGGCTAAGTTTTAACAACCATGAAGATCCTAATAGTGGATATTTTATTTTAGTTGTTGTGGATTGAGTGTTTTCAATTATCATGGAATGTTAGTGATACACAACAACATAAGGTGTGCAAGCAAAATAAATCATGACTCAAGATGCTACACACACAAAAGTCTCTGCAAGAGGTGAAAAATCTAGAATAACACCACAATGCTAAAACTAAGAGAATTGGGGTGTTACAGACCTTCCCCCCTTAGGAGAATCTCGTCCCCGAGATTCCAGATTTGAAGAAGAGAGAAAACCAGGGAATTCTTGCTCCAAATAATCTTCACGCTCCCAGGTGGCTTCTTCCTCCAATTGGTTGCTCCATTGGACCTCAGGAACCTGATCTTCCGCCTCCGTGTCAGACGGACGTCTTCAGCGAGAACACGAAGTGGTCGTTCTCGATAGGTGAGATCATGATTGAGATCAATGGTGCGATGATCAACCTCCTGATAGGAATGAGTATCGCCAGGAAATTGCAGACACTTCCGGAGTAGAGATACATGAAATACATCATGGAATCCTGACAGATTGGGTGGCAGGTCTAGCTGATAAGACACTTCTCCTCCGCGACTGACCACTTTAAAAGGGCCAATGTACCTCGGTGCTAATTTCCCCTTCACATGGAAACGTTGCATTCCCTTGAGTGGCGTAACGCGCAAGTAAACCATATCTCCTTCCTTGAAGTTGAGTTCACGCCTTCTGGAATCTGCATAACTTTTCTGCCGTGATTGGGCGGCCTTAAGACGGTCGCGAATGAGTTGAACTTTCTCTTCGGCTTCTCTCAGGGTGTCGACTCCAAAAATTTGGCTATCTCCGGTTTGCGACCAATTCAAGGGGGTACGGCACTTGCGCCCGTACAAAGCCTCAAACGGTGCCATCCTTAGGCTGGCTTGATAGCTATTGTCGTACGAGAATTCGGCAAACGGCAAGCAATTCTCCCATTTGGCCCCATAAGCTAACACACAATACCTCAGCATATCTTCAAGGATTTGATTTACTCTCTCCGTTTGTCCTCCTGTCTGAGGGTGGTACGCAGTAGTGAAAAAGAGCTTTGTTCCGAGTTCCTCTTGGAGCTTAGTCCAAAAACGAGAGGTGAATTGAGTTCCTCGGTCAGACACAATAGTCTTAGGTATTCCATGAAGGCTGACAATACGTGACATGTAGAGATCCGCAAGTTGATCGGCTCGATGACGTGTGCTTACCGGGATAAAATGTGCAACTTTGGTGAGTCTGTCCACAATGACCCAAATGGCACCATGCCCACGATAGGGCCGGGGCAATCCAGTGATGAAATCCATGCCGATCTCATCCCATTTCCATTCGGGCAGCTTGAGAGGTTGAAGTAATCCAGCGGGTCGCTGATGTTCTGCTTTGACCCTTTGGCAAATATCGCAATGCTGGACGAATAGTGCAATCTCGCGCTTCATGCCGTGCCACCAGAAATTCCGCTGCAAATCCTGGTACATCTTGGTTCCACGGGGTGGATAGAATACAAAGTCTCGTGAGCCTCCTTCATAATTAACTGCTTCAAAACAGGGTCTGAAGGTACGCAGATGCGTCCCTTATACCAAAGAACACCGTCAGAGTCGATGGTGAACCCAGGGACTTCCTCTTTGTCCAATCTTCTCTTGATGCCCTCAATGCTTTCGTGACCTTTCTGTGCTTGCTTGATCTGCTCCCATAAGGTGGGTTGCAGCAGGAGTTGATCGACTGCCCCATAGCTAACCACCTCTATACCCATCTTATCCAGCTCTTCCCAGAGTTCTGGCCGTCTAACCTTGATCAGGGAGTTGAATGAACATGGCTGACGACTAAGGGCATACTCTACAACGTTAGCTTTTCCAGGGTGGTAGTGGATGTCCATTTCGTAATCCTTGATGAGTTCTATCCATCTTCGTTGCCTCATGTTCAAGTCCCGCTGGGTGAAGATGTACTTCAGGCTTTTGTGATCGGTGTAAATTTCGCAACGGTTGCCCATCAGAAAGTGCCGCCATGTCTTGAGTGCATGGACCACAGCAGCAAGCTCTAGGTCATAGGTTGGGTAATTTTGCTCATGCTTGCGGAGTTGTCGCGACGAGTAAGAACTCACCTTGCCCTCTTGCATAAGGACACAACCAAGTCCGAGTTTGGAGGCGTCGCAATAGACCACAAAATCCTTGGTCACATCTGGCATGGTCAAGATAGGTGCGGTAGTAAGGCGCTTTTTCAGTTCCTGGAAGCTGGCTTCACATTTGTCGGACCAAATGAACTTCTGATCCTTCTTCAATAGTTGGGTAAGTGGCTTTGCGATGCTTGAGAATCCTTCAACAAACTTGCGGTAATACCCGGCTAATCCAAGAATGGACCTTTCTTCGGTTTGGTTGGTGGGGGTTGGGAAATCAAGGATGGACTTGATGTGGGTTGGGTCAACAGATATACCTCCAGCTGAGATAACATGGCCAAGAAATCCTACCTCTTTCAGCCAAAAGTGGCACTTGCTAAACTTAGCATATAGCTGATGCTCTCGAAGGGTACCGAGAACCAATCTCAGATGCTCTTCATGTTCCTCTTCCGACTTGGAGTAAATCAGGATGTCGTCAATAAAGACAACCACAAATTTGTCCAAGTACTCCATGAACACCTTGTTCATGAGATTCATGAAATAGGCTGGAGCAGTGGTCAGGCCAAATGACATCCCTGTGTACTCGAACAATCCATAACGAGTGACAAAGGCCATCTTAGGGATATCAGATTCTCTGACTTTCAATTGATGGTAACCGGTGCGGAGATCGATCTTGGAGAAGACTCGAGCTCCATTGAGTTGATCAAACAGATCTTCAATCTTGGGTAGGGGGTATTTGTTCTTAATAGTCACATCATTTAACTTACGGTAATCCACACACAACCGAGTGGTACTGTAGCACCCCCGAGAGCCAGGCTAGACAAATCCCAGATATCCATCTGATATAAGCCTAACCTCGATCTCGAGAGCCAGCAACTGAACATTCGATAACGCAGCAGTGACTCTACGACTCAAAGCAATATTATACAAACTCTTAGCAGAGTGAAGATAGCAAATAATACAAGTAGAGGTCACTGACCCGACAACACGTCAAACAGCGAAACCAGAACCAAAAGGCCTAAGAGGCCATAACATAAGCGACGTCCCGCCCATCGATTCCAGGCTGCTGCCCGGGAACCCCGATCTACTCGTCGATGTCCATGTAGAAACCAGCAGTGGAGTTGGAACCTTCACCTGTCCAAAAAGTGCGCAAGGCTGAGTACAGGAGGTACTCAACAAGACTAATTTAACCTTCTATATATCTGCCCGTTCAGAGAGTATTCATGAATGTCTTTGCGTAAAGCCATCTTTGTTTTCAAATCGAGGGAGGAGAGAGGGAGTCTCGCATCAGTAGACTTTTAAAATGGGATAAGGGAACAACACCTCTGACTTCATCATCCATCTTCTGTAGCCACCGAGACGTCATCGCTTGCACCACCCTCAAGAATCACCCCCTCGCTCAACCCGAGGAAGTAACCCTAACCATCCTTAGTTGACAGTTTTATGATTAATTTTAAGTTGTCTATGATCACCGAAATAAGGTACCAAGTCGTCCATAACCGTGGACACGGCTTTCCGAAAAGATTTACCCTGCAGGGGGTGTAACTACCCACACGCGCCAACCAACCGATACGCCAGACATTAGCACTCTACCGGGGAGTGCCGGCTGGAGGGTTGGCCACGACCTTTCCCAAGCTTCGCCTATGTTCATGAGCCACAGCAGTAGCTCAGACCGCCATCTCAGCGATCCCTAGTGCGGGTTGCCAGGGTCAAGATCAGAGTGTCACACTCTCCTGACCCAAGCCCTAAATTTTCTCCTCAAACCATTTTACCGCACACGCAAATGGAACACTCGAACTAGTGGCTTCACGTAGTAGGCTAGGCAAGTTGGAGTCGAGGGGGAAATGAATACCCCGTGTGGATGCACGAATAGTCTTGGTTCCGAATCCAGGAACTCAGTTCCTATTGTCGACGAGAACGAGACAATCCACCACAATCCCAATGTGGCCTCTCGTCCAAGTCTTTAACAATAGATAAAGCATGTGTACCTATTCCATCCCAACCCTCTCAACTGGATGGAGAAAGGAACCACTAAGCAAGCCTAAGCGGCGATGCAACGCAAGGAACAATCTATACCTTGACCAAAACATCTTTGAACCGTATGCATAACACGAGAATCAAATACTTTGGAAATCTTATATGTGCAGATATAAGGTTATGCTTGCCTTGCTCTTCGGTAGCTGGGTATTGGTCCTCGGAGGCGTTGCAAACACTCTCGGGCTCAAGTCCTATCGCGAAGAACCAAATACCGGAAAGGAATGACACAATCAGTACAATATTGATGCAATGCACAATCACATGGATGATATGTCATCTTTAGAATATCCTAGATGCAAGCATTAATTAAATGGGTGAAAAGGATATACCCATAATTAAGATTAGGGTTTATTGATGTGAGACTAGTAACATTATTTTCCTTGTATCGGGTATGCATGATTAAATTATAGTTGAATAGATTTTATTTTTCTGAATATTTTGATATAAAAATCATATTTTTCTGATTTAAAATGAATTAGTTATGAATTTCTAAAGATTAAACAATTTTAATTCAATTTAAACCATTTGTTAATTCCATTTTAAATAATTATAATTTAAGTAAATATTATTGGACCCACATGTCATAACTTTAATAATTACATAAAACATTATTTGGAAATGAATAAAATTCTGACGAGGGGACCCACCTGTCAGGGATTTAAATAAATACAGAAATGATTTTTAAATTCCCGAAAAGAAAAGGAAAAGGGCTGATGACGTCAGCTGACGTCATCCACGGCCAAATCCTCTCTGCCGAGCACAAACTGCTCGAATTCGAGCAAATGGAGCGAATCCTTTGCGGCAGTCGCTAGAGGAGATCGAGGGGGACCGTTTGGTGGTGGCGCCGTGACCAAATGGTCACCGGAGTTGCTCCGGTGCCTCGCCGGAGCGGAGCACGACGGCGGCGCTCGGCGGCCGGGCTAACCAGAGGGAGAGGGAGAGAAAGGAGGGCACGGGGAGGACCGCAGGAACCACCTGGAGCTCGTTGGAGTGTCGGGGAGGCGAGGGGAGCTCGGGGATGGCCGGAAAACGAGCTCGACGGCGGCGGACCCGGCGGAGGGAATCGGCGTTTCCCGCGGCTTCGCGGCTTCCCAGCACGAACCGCTCGAGGGGGAGGAAGAGGAGAGCGAGGCGGAGCTCCTGGTCTTCTCGCCGGAGCAGGAGGTGGCCGGAATTCGAAGTAATCGCCGGCGACCTGTGGTTAGGGTTCGAGCGAGCTGAGGAAGGAGGAGACGAAATGGGAATGGCTTAGGGTTTCTCCGGAGCGGCGGCGGGCTTCTTGTAGTCCAGGGAAGGGCGGCGGCGCGAATCGCAGCGCAGGGAGGCGAGGGACGGCGAGGAGCTCGACAGCGCACGGCGGCGCCGTCGGAAGCTCGAAGACGATGGTTTTTTTCTGAAAACCCCCCTGAAGATTTTAATTATTGCCAGATTCTTTCACAAACAGGCCCCTGGTTACTTATTTAAAAGGTTTGGGCTTTTCTGTAAAGAGGAAAATTTGCAGAAAAATACTAGGAGATTCAAAATTTCACAAGGAAGCCATTGGCAGTCCTGGATTTTGAAAATTTGGAATATTTTGAGTTCACCAAGAATAGCAAGAATTTAACCCTTTCTTTCAAAAGCAAACATGTGAATTTCAAGTGCAAATTCTTGTCCACATTAAATGAGATGCATGCAATGCTCAAACACACCTTTTTATTTCTATTTAACAAACTTGGGTTGTTACAGATCTACCCTCCTTACAAGAATCTCGCCCCGAGATTCCTAGGTTTTAGAAAAGAAGTCGGGATACTCAGATCGGAGACGATCTTCGCGTTCCCAGGTTGCTTCCTCCTCAGAGTGATGAGACCACTGAACTTTGAGGAACTTGATGCTCTGACGTCGAGTTTTACGCTCGGCTTCATCAAGGATACGGATAGGATATTCACGATAGGTTAGATCCTCTTGAAGGTCAAGAGTCTCATGATCAACACCACGAATGGGATTTTTGAAGCAACGCTTCAACTGGGAGACATGGAAGACGTCATGGACGTCTGGAAATTTTGAGGGTAGTTCCAATTGGTAGGCAAGCTCTCCACGCTTAGCAAGAATGCGAAAGGGACCAACATAGCGAGGAGCCAGTTTGCCTTTGATACCGAATCGACGGACACCCCGAAGAGGAGTGACCCTGAGATAGGCATACTCGCCAACTTCATAGTGAACATCTTGGTGATGGCTGTCATAGTAGCTCTTCTGACGGGACTGAGCTGTTTTGAGACGCTCACGGATGATATTGACTTGATCTTCTCCTTCTTTGATGATATCTGGCCCAAAGAGTGATCTTTCACCGGTTTCGGACCAATTCAAAGGAGTACGACATCTCCTGCCATACAAAGCTTCAAATGGTGCCATACCAATGCTAGCTTGGAAGCTGTTGTTGTAACTGAATTCAGCGAATGGAAGACACTTCTCCCAATTCTTTCCGAAGGACATGACACAGGCTCTCAACATGTCCTCCAGAATCTGATTGACTCGTTCTGTCTGACCACCGGTTTGAGGATGATAAGCTGTGCTGAAAGAAAGATGGGTTCCCATAGCTTGTTGGAAACTGGACCAGAACTTGGAGGTAAACAGACTCCCACGGTCAGAGATGATCTTCTTCGGAACACCATGAAGAACAACTATCCGGGAGACATACAGATCTGCTAACTGAATAGCGGTAATATCTTCTCGAACAGGAAGGAAGTGAGCAACCTTGGAAAGACGGTCTACGACTACCCAGATAGTATTGTTTCCCTTTTGAGTCTTTGGAAGACCAGTGATGAAGTCCATACCAACTTCATCCCACTTCCAGACAGGAATAGAAAGGGGTTGAAGGGTACCAGCGGGCCTTTGATGTTCAGCTTTAACGCGACGACAGACGTCACATTCTGCCACAAACTTAGCAATTTCTCGCTTCATCCGGGACCACCAGAATCTTTGTCGAAGATCCCTGTACATCTTAGTGCCACCGGGATGGATAGAAAGAGGTGACTCATGAGCTTCCCGAAGGATTAGTGCTTTCAACTTCTGATGGTTCGGCACAACAAGACGGTTACCAAAGTAGACAATACCTTTATCATCAATGGAGAAACATTTATCCGTTCCGCTGGCAACATTCTGCTTTATCTGGGTAACTTCAGGGTCTCGCTTCTGAGCAGCCCTGATCTTGTCCTCCAGAGAGGGTTTCACCTCTAGATTCGCGAGAAATCCACTAGGAACAACTTCAAGGTGGAGTCGTGCAAACTCCTCATAGAGGGAGGGTTGAGCTTTCTTAAGTATCAGATTGTTGCAATAAGACTTCCGACTTAGCGCGTCTGCAACAACATTCGCTTTGCCAGGTTGGTAGTTGAGACCCATATCATAATCTTTGATGAGTTCCAACCATCTTCTCTGTCTGAGATTCAGATCCGGCTGGGTGAATAGATACTTCAGACTTTGATGATCTGAATAGACCTCGCAGCGATTACCAAAGAGATAATGCCGCCATTGCTTTAGAGCATGTACAACAACAGACAGCTCTAGATCATGGGTTGGATAGTTCAGCTCATGTGGTTTCAGCTGCCGGGAGGCATAGGCCACGACATGACCATCTTGCATCAACACACATCCGAGCCCTTGAAGAGAAGCATCACAGAAGACCACGAAATCCTTGCTCGTATCAGGAAGAGCAAGAACTGGAGCGGTAGTCAACTTGCTTTTCAATACCTGAAAGCTTTCTTCTGCCTTTTCTGACCATTCAAACTTCTTTCCTTTCTTGAGAAGATCAGTCAGGGGCTTTGCAATCTTGGAGAAGTTCTCAATAAAGCGACGGTAATAACCAGCAAGTCCGAGAAAACTCCGAATCTCTTTAGCTGATTTAGGTGTCTCCCAATCCAAAACAGCTTGAACTTTCTCCGGAATGACGGTAACACCATCGGCTGACACAACATGACCAAGAAAGATAAGCTCCTTCAACCAGAATTCACACTTAGAGAACTTGGCATAGAGACGATGCTCACGAAGCTTGGTCAACACCAAACGCAGATGCTCTGCGTGTTCTTCTTCGGTTTTGGAATAGATTAGGATATCATCGATGTAGATCACGACGAACTTGTCAAGGTACTCCATGAATACTGAGTTCATCAGCCGCATAAAAGTGGCTGGAGCATTGGTAAGACCAAAGGACATCACAGTATACTCATAGAGACCATACCGTGTCTGAAATGCCGTCTTTGGAATGTCATCCTCCCGGATTTTGATTTGATGATAACCAGACCTCAGATCCATCTTGGAGAAGACAGTAGCACCAGCTAGTTGGTCAAATAGATCATTGATCCGAGGAAGGGGGTACTTGTTCTTGATTGTCACAGCATTCAACGGTCGATAGTCAACCACCAGTCGAGGTATGTTGGTGTCCCGCTTCTTAACAAAGAGTGCAGGGCATCCCCAAGAAGAGGTGCTAGGTTGGATAAATCCCTTTTCTTCCATCTCCTCTAACTGTCTCTTTAATTCCACCAACTCTTCCTTAGGCATACGGTAAGGTCTTTTGGAGACTGGAGCAGTTCCAGGAACCAACTCAATAACAAACTCCACACTTCGATCAGGTGGCATACCAGGCAACTCCTCAGGAAAAACATCTGGAAATTCACGAACCACCTGAACGTCTTGAATCTCAAGGGTAGGTGTGGCGTCCATGGCACACAACTCTGAGCTTGGAAGAGATGTTGCGGAGGAAGGTACTGAGGAAGGAGACCAGTACCGAACAGTTTCACCGGAGGGGTGGGTCATATTTACAGATCTGGCTGCACAGTCAATAACGGCCTTGTACCGTACCAGCCAATCCATGCCCAAGATGACGTCAAGGTCAGTTGACTTGAGGGCAATGAGAGAAACGGGATAAGATAAAGAGCCTATAACAATGTTGGGCTCAGGGGCAGTCCAGATTGCCCGCCAACGAGATCCCGGGGTATTAATCTCCATAGAGATAGACATTTCCTCTAGAAGGATACCATGCTTTTGAGCAAATCCTTGCGAAATGAATGAATGCGATGCTCCGGAATCAAACAAAACTGTAGCTGGAATTGAGTTGAGATGAAGCGTACCAAGAATGACGCTTGGATCTTCTTCAACAGCCTCACCAGTGACATGGGTCAGACGACCACGTCCAGCACCAGATGGTTTAGCATCCTTCTTTGGCGGAGGGGTTCCACCACCTATGTTCCTTTGAGGACATCCCCAAGCATAGTGTCCGGGTTGACCACAGGTGTAGCAGATAAGTCCAACTGGAGCAGCACCTGAGGGACGATAACCTTGCCCACCACCATATGTCGAAGTGGAATGGGGTGCAGTTGGGCGAGGAGCATAACCAGCAGGCTTGGGTGCATATGGGGCTCTTGGAACAGCGCTATATGGAATGAACACACGGCGCTTCTTGAAGCCGGAACCAGATGCACGAGGATACCCGGAGACAGACTTCATAGCAGAATCCATTTCTTTCCTTCCATTCTCAAGGGTGATAGCCTGGTTGTACAGATCTTGGAAGGTTTGGAACTTAAAGGGTAGCAGCTCATACCGAAGTGCTGGGTTCAGGCCCTTGCGGAATAGCTCTTGTTTATCCGCATCATCAGTAACATCTCGAGGGGCATAGCGAGCGAGACGAGTGAATTCACGCCCGTAAGCCTCGATATTCAACCTTCCCTGGGACAGTTCCAGGAACTCTTTTCTTTTGATGTCCATTACTGCCTTAGGGATGTAGGCAGCACGGAAGGCAGTACGGAATTCTTCCCAAGTGACCTCATGTCCTGGCGCCTGCAACGCCAAGAAACCTTCCCACCAAGCGCCAGCTGCACCCTCTAGCTGGTAGGTGGCGAAGTTCACACGGTCATTGGCTTGAACATGGAGAGCAGCAAACTTACGCTCAATTGTACGGATCCAGTCATCAGCTTCAAGGGGCTCCTTGTATTCACCAAAGGTAGGAGGCTGAGCTTTAAGGAAATCTCCAAGTGTAGCACAGACATTGGGACGACGTTCTGTGTTCTGGGCCACTCGCTCAAGGAGATGTTCAGTCCGCACGCGATTGTTCTCGATGTTCTGAAGAACCTGCGCCATTGTGGGAGGTGGCGGCAGTTCATCATCATCACCATGGTGACGACCACCACGGCCCTGGCCACGGGTACCACTTGACATCCTGATAGCATAGAACAGAGACCACGAAGGTTAGATCCACCGGTAAACAGGATAGGTGAAAAGACGTGGAAAGTAACAGGATATCAATGATAAGAGATGGTCAAGCAGTAGAATTCAAGATTGGAAGAAGAAAGATACATGCTTCAGCGGAGTTGAAGACTATAGAACACTCTGAGAACCGCAACCGGAAATAGGTACGAAAGAACACTACCTAACCTCCGAAATCCTAAGATTTTGAGATATGGGATGAGATGGTAAACCTTTAGAAACCAAATCAAGAGAAGAGGCTCCAAGAATAGATTCATGGATAAGGAGAAAAAGCATCCTATCAAGATTTTTGTCAATAGTTTTTAGCTTTCAAATAGTTTTCACAAACACTAAACTCAACATCGACCAACAAAAAGGGTTTCCTGCAGGCAGTCCTGCTCTGATACCAAAACCTGTAGCACCCCCGAGAGCCAGGCTAGACAAATCCCAGATATCCATCTTATATAAGCCTAACCTCGATCTCGAGAGCCAGCAGCTGAACATTCGATAACGCAGCAGTGACTCTACGACTCAAAGCAATATTATACAAACTCTTAGCAGAGTGAAGATAGCAAATAATACAAGTAGAGGTCACTGACCCGACAACACGTCAAACAGCGAAAGCAAATTATGTTATGCTACATAACCAGAACCAAAAGGCCTAAGAGGCCATAACATAAGCGACGTCCCGCCCATCGATTCCAGGCTGCTGCCCGGGAACCCCGATCTACTCGTCGATGTCCATGTAGAAACCAGCAGTGGAGTTGGAACCTTCACCTGTCCAAAAATTGCGCAAGGCTGAGTACAGGAGGTACTCAACAAGACTTATTTAACCTTCTATATATCTGCCCGTTCAGAGACTATTCATGAATGTCTTTGCGTAAAGCCATCTTTGTTTTCAAATCGAGGGAGGAGAGAGGGAGTCTCGCATCAGTAGACTTTTAAAATGGGATAAGGGAACAACACCTCTGACTTCATCATCCATCTTCTGTAGCCACCGAGACGTCATCGCTTGCACCACCCTCAAGAATCACCCCCTCGCTCAACCCGAGGAAGTAACCCTAACCATCCTTAGTTGACAGTTTTATGATTAATTTTAAGTTGTCTATGATCACCGAAATAAGGTACCAAGTCGTCCATAACCGTGGACACGGCTTTCCGAAAAGATTTACCCTGCAGGGGGTGTAACTACCCACACGCGCCAACCAACCGATACGCCAGACATTAGCACTCTACCGGGGAGTGCCGGCTGGAGGGTTGGCCACGACCTTTCCCAAGCTTCGCCTATGTTCATGAGCCACAGCAGTAGCTCAGACCGCCATCTCAGCGATCCCTAGTGCGGGTTGCCAGGGTCAAGATCAGAGTGTCACACTCTCCTGACCCAAGCCCTAAATTTTCTCCTCAAACCATTTTACCGCACACGCAAATGGAACACTCGAACTAGTGGCTTCACGTAGTAGGCTAGGCAAGTTGGAGTCGAGGGGGAAATGAATACCCCGTGTGGATGCACGAATAGTCTTGGTTCCGAATCCAGGAACTCAGTTCCTATTGTCGACGAGAACGAGACAATCCACCACAATCCCAATGTGGCCTCTCGTCCAAGTCTTTAACAATAGATAAAGCATGTGTACCTATTCCATCCCAACCCTCTCAACTGGATGGAGAAAGGAACCACTAAGCAAGCCTAAGCGGCGATGCAACGCAAGGAACAATCTATACCTTGACCAAAACATCTTTGAACCGTATGCATAACACGAGAATCAAATACTTTGGAAATCTTATATGTGCAGATATAAGGTTATGCTTGCCTTGCTCTTCGGTAGCTGGGTATTGGTCCTCGGAGGCGTTGCAAACACTCTCGGGCTCAAGTCCTATCGCGAAGAACCAAATACCGGAAAGGAATGACACAATCAGTACAATATTGATGCAATGCACAATCACATGGATGATATGTCATCTTTAGAATATCCTAGATGCAAGCATTAATTAAATGGGTGAAAAGGATATACCCATAATTAAGATTAGGGTTTATTGATGTGAGACTAGTAACATTATTTTCCTTGTATCGGGTATGCATGATTAAATTATAGTTGAATAGATTTTATTTTTCTGAATATTTTGATATAAAAATCATATTTTTCTGATTTAAAATGAATTAGTTATGAATTTCTAAAGATTAAACAATTTTAATTCAATTTAAACCATTTGTTAATTCCATTTTAAATAATTATAATTTAAGTAAATATTATTGGACCCACATGTCATAACTTTAATAATTACATAAAACATTATTTGGAAATGAATAAAATTCTGACGAGGGGACCCACCTGTCAGGGATTTAAATAAATACAGAAATGATTTTTAAATTCCCGAAAAGAAAAGGAAAAGGGCTGATGACGTCAGCTGACGTCATCCACGGCCAAATCCTCTCTGCCGAGCACAAACTGCTCGAATTCGAGCAAATGGAGCGAATTCCTTTGCGGCAGTCGCTAGAGGAGATCGAGGGGGACCGTTTGGTGGTGGCGCCGTGACCAAATGGTCACCGGAGTTGCTCCGGTGCCTCGCCGGAGCGGAGCACGACGGCGGCGCTCGGCGGCCGGGCTAACCAGAGGGAGAGGGAGAGAAAGGAGGGCACGGGGAGGACCGCAGGAACCACCTGGAGCTCGTTGGAGTGTCGGGGAGGCGAGGGGAGCTCGGGGATGGCCGGAAAACGAGCTCGACGGCGGCGGACCCGGCGGAGGGAATCGGCGTTTCCCGCGGCTTCGCGGCTTCCCAGCACGAACCGCTCGAGGGGGAGGAAGAGGAGAGCGAGGCGGAGCTCCTGGTCTTCTCGCCGGAGCAGGAGGTGGCCGGAATTCGAAGTAATCGCCGGCGACCTGTGGTTAGGGTTCGGGCGAGCTGAGGAAGGAGGAGACGAAATGGGAATGGCTTAGGGTTTCTCCGGAGCGGCGGCGGGCTTCTTGTAGTCCAGGGAAGGGCGGCGGCGCGAATCGCAGCGCAGGGAGGCGAGGGACGGCGAGGAGCTCGACAGCGCACGGCGGCGCCGTCGGAAGCTCGAAGACGATGGTTTTTTTCTGAAAAACCCCCTGAAGATTTTAATTATTGCCAGATTCTTTCACAAACAGGCCCCTGGTTACTTATTTAAAAGTTTTGGGCTTTTCTGTAAAGAGAAAAATTTGCAGAAAAATACTAGGAGATTCAAAATTTCACAAGGAAGCCATTGGCAGTCCTGGATTTTGAAAATTTGGAATATTTTGAGTTCACCAAGAATAGCAAGAATTTAACCCTTTCTTTCAAAAGCAAACATGTGAATTTCAAGTGCAAATTCTTGTCCAAATTAAATGAGATGCATGCAATGCTCAAACACACCTTTTTATTTCTATTTAACAAACTTGGGTTGTTACAGGTACCGTCTCTTTTATCCACGAAGATGATTGGTGACCCCCAGGGTGACGCACTAGGGCGTATCATACCCTTCCTAAGTAGGTCATCCAACTGTTTCTTTAATTCCTCCAATTCTTCTGGGTTCATCCGGTATGGTTTTTGAGCTATAGGACCAGTACCGGGTACCAGCTCGATAATGAACTCAATATCCCTATCCGGTGGCATTCCGGGCAACTCTTCGGGAAAAACATCCGGAAACTCACACACTACCGGTACTTCCTCCAACATGACTCCCACTACACTCTTATGGCAATGACTCGAGGTGGAGTGGTAGGTCGAGAAGTGTGTAATCTCTTCTCCTTCCGGGGTGGTTAGCGTGACAGACTTGTTAGTGCAATCTATTTTTTCTCAGTTTACTGCCATCCAATCCATTCCTAAGACCACTTCTATCCCTTGCTTTCCTAATACCACTAGGTCTGCATGGAATCGGGCTCCTTGAATTTCCACAGGAGTCTCCTTGCAAGACAAGATGGCTTTGGTAGTGGCCCCCGGGATTTGTACTCTCATAGGACGATGCATCACAGTTGGAACCATACCACTCTTCCTAACAAACGGCTCCGTAACGAAAGAATGGGAAGCTCCTGAATCAAACAAAACTGAGGCAGAAACTGAGTTGACAGGGAACGTACCCATAACCAGGTCTGGTGCCTCCTGAGCTTCTTCTACGCTGATATGGTTCAGATGGCCCCGGGTGACAGGGGCTGCTTTCTTCGGATATGGGTTCTTGCCTCCAGGTGGACGGGGTGGCCCTTGGTTCATCTTTGTCGCATTGGGGCGACCACCGGCGGGCTGTCTAGTGGGACACTCCCGCGAGAAGTGTCCAGGCTGTCCACAAGTGAAACATCCTCATGTGGGCTTCGGAGTAGGCGGCCTGTGAGAGTTGAGGCCGGGGTTGGAACCACTTCCAGGACGAGGTGCAGGCGGGCGAGGAGAGTAGCTGGGTCTTGGAGCAAAGGTTGGAGGCCTTGGTGATGGATAAGAAGGCCTCGGTGGAGGTGAAGGACGCGGACGGGGATAACTTCCAGATGGGCTGCTGCTGCCGCTGCCTTGCTGCATCAGCTGGCGACGCTTGCGGTTGTCAAACGAAGCCTTGCGCTTGTGCTCCATCATAATGGCTGCATCAGCCAAGGACTCCAGGTCGGTGAAAGGCATCACCACCAGAACGCACTTCATCTCATCATGAAGTCCATTCATGAACCTCTCTTTCTTCTTGTCCTCAGTATCAGTATCGGTGGGCGCATACCTTGCTAGAGAAGTAAACTTCTCCAAGTACTCGCTCACAGACATACTGCCTTGCTTGAGCTGCAGGAATCTTTCTCGCATGATGCTGACGAGTCCAGAGGGCACATAACGTTTCAAGAACTTGGTCTTGAATGCTGGCCAAGCCACAACTTCCTCCGGTGGCAATAGAGCACGAATGGCCTCCCACCATGCTCGGGCAGATCCAGAGAGGTAGTGAGTGGCATAGACCACCTTCTCATTTTCACCCACTTGGGCGACCCTCAGGTTGTTCTCAATGGTACGGATCCAGTCATCAGCATCCAATGGCACTTCACTTTTGGAGAAAACTGGAGGATTGGTGTTCTGAAAGTCACGAAGCTGGGAGCGGGGTTCCTCATTTCCTTGGCCGCCATTCTGGTTGACGGCAATCTGAGCCAGATGTTGCAGGGTAGCTAGGTTGGCATTCCTCTCAGCGCGAGCTGCATCGCGATCCTCCATGAGAAGACGGAGCACTTGAGCCATAGATGGCTCAGGTGGTGGGGGTGGTGGTGGATCCCTTGCCATTCTGGATTTCAGAATAAACACTTATTAATTCCTCTACTTAGAAGTTTCTACACAGGTTTTGAAAAAGAGTTCATCAAGCATACAAATTACAGCAACGTATTACTCCTAAGAAGACATGATTCCATTCCCTAGCAAGGTTCAAAAAGCATCATCACAAAGTGCACAACCACAAAACACGGACTGACATAGTTCTTACAATCATCCAGACACACACATGCTAACTGGACCACACAATCGCATCCAATTATCGCGATGGTTCGGTCCTAACCCAAAAGATACTACGCAGCTATCTACTCCACGTCCACGGCAGCATCACTATCAAAGGGTGGCTCCTCGGGGTCCTCGTCCTCAGACATCACAGCTCCCGATTCCTCACCGCCCTCGTCTCGCAGGTCGTCGTCATCCTGCTCGCTCACAGGTTCCATATCCATGTCCTCTGTAGGGTCCTCATCCACAGGCAGGAGATCGTCATTCTCCTTGCTCAGGGCCTCCACCTCGCTCTCCAGCTCGCTGATCCTCTCATCACGGGCATCAAGGGTCGACTTGAGCATGTCAACCATCTCGTCAAGCTGAAACCTGTAGAAGCGAGTAGTCTGGAGACGCGCAAAGGTGGAACGGCGCTCCTTGCGCTCTATCTTGAGCTCTGCCTGGGACTCCACTAAATGCTCCTCCGAGGTCTTGAGCTTCAACTCCACGGTCTTCAGCTTGTCCTGAGATGCCTTGAGTTGCGCCTCCAAGTCCTCAATCCTCAGCTCAGCTGCCGAGATCCGCAGCTCAGCTCCGTCATGATTAAAACGGTGAAGATCACTCTCGAACCGACTAGTGACCAGTTGGGACTGGGTGTACTCGACGAGGAGTCCCAGCTCGGCCAAGTGGTTCCCGAAAGTGGGGTGGGGACGCGGCGGCACAGGGTTACTCTGCTCGTCCAAGCCAGAGTAAAACTCAAAGAGAGTGCCGCCCAGCTCGGAACTGTGGGCACACACCAAGCGGGCAAGAGCCCTCTGCAGCACAGTGACGAATGCTCCCATCTGAGTCGATGCAAGGTCATCCTCAATCAGCTCCTCGGCAAAAGGTGGCACCAATGGTCCTCGAAGGATGCACCTCACCGTCCAGGACATCTCATCTCCCACCATGGGCAGACAACGCCCAATCAGCAGCTCTGGTAGCGGACGCCTCAGGTGCCTAGTCAGCTGGAGTAGGTCGGCCTGGAACAGACGCGAAACTCCGGTGTCTGGCATCGCTCCCAACTGAATCGACGACGAGAACTCTCCGCTCATCTACACAAAATTTTAAATGGAGGTTTAATTAGTGAATGATGTACCAAAATTTAAACAGGTAAAATCATAAGATCTAATGCAGGTATAAAAATTAATCAGTGAGTACTAACAGAAGGGAGGGAGGAGTAGCAGTATATTCTGCACATTCTTAAGTATTTTTCTCCTAGCTATTTAAAAAAAATATTTGCGTGACGTCGACGCCCAACCTAACTAAAGTCTCCTAAGGTCAACCTGGCTCTGATACCAAGTCTGTAAGGACCCCTCGGACGAATCCGAGATGCCCACGTTATGTAAGAGATCACGATCCCAATGATCAGTGCATCACAATCACATAACCAACATAGGTATCAAAGAGTTACATCATTCAAGTCGTACGAATAAAAGTCTTACAACACATAAACGGTCATACGACCAAAGTCATCAGACCTCGTTACGCAGGACGGAATTAACTACGATAGCGGAAGCTCGTGGCTAGCGACGGCTCTTAACATCTCCGAACGTAGATTCCCACAAGTGCAGTTGACCGGTGACAGCTAGGTGGCGAAGTCGTCGTCGTACACTTTCTCCTCGACGCAGGCCTACTCATTGAAATCTGGACATTTGAATATCCAGGGACAGAGCCACATGAGTACAATTACGTACTCGCAAGACCACCTCTAGGCTTAAATTCTCATGATAATGCAAGAAAAACACATTTTGAGAACTGCGAGGGCTCCTGAATACAACTACAGGGCTTATTTTGGAAAACAATGAATTCAAATATAGAGAATACGACATCTCTATATCTTTGTTGAAGAAAACATTTAGAGATAGAATTCTCTTCGCTGAAATGCGACATCTATATATCTCTGTTGAAGAAAACATTTAGAGATAGAATTCTCTTCTCTTAGATATAGCAGGGATATATCAAAGTTCAAAAACTTCGTTTTGTAAAACCTTTAAAAACACTAGGATAGGGGTAACATTTTTCTTTCTTCCTTTAGGTCGGACTGGTTGTCCCCCCGAGATCAACCATCCTTGCCCAAATTCCGTACCTCCCAGGTACCACATTATTTCCTCCTCGTTTTCCTTCGAAAACCTTCCTCTTTTTAAACCATAAAAACACCGAGCATGCCTAGTGGGACCTTTCCAACCGTCCATGACCGCGGACGCGGCTATTCGAATAGATTTACACTCTGAAGAGGTTGTACACATTCACCACAAGATTCGGATGGTCTTCCGTGGATCAACCACGGACTGTACATAGACAGCATGCACACATCAGACGGCCAATCCTAAGTTCCACTATGTTGATGCTGGTACAAGAGTATCCTCTTCGAGTGGGTTTGTTCTCTCCGGCACCGAGTGAGCTAGCCGTATCGATCCGGTTTTCCCTAGTCTCACACCGCCACGACAAGAGACCCACCGTTGCTTTCCGGTGGCACACGAAGTCCACACTCTGTATGCCCATTCCCTGGCAGCATTCGGTTCCGGGGACTCTAACCCCATCTAGCCCATTGAGGAATACTCGAATACCAACACCAACAAGCTTCCGTTAAGCCTCGTGCCCATTTTGAGGTAATGTGGTTGCACGGGTTAGTTGTTCAAGCGGCAGCTAGGGTCACACTTTGTTTTTCAAAACACTTTCTTCTCCGACTACTCCCAGCAGCTCGGGGTTTCGCAAACACCTCCGATTGCTCCCAGCAACTCGGGTTTTAATAAAACACTTGCTTGCCGATTGCTTCCAACAGTTCGGGTTTTCCTCCATAAAATATTTTTATCCAAATAGGTCCCCATCCTATAGTTTTGAGGTAAGATAACAGAATGTACTATTTGAAAACTTAATCTTCTTTATAGAGCCTTCAATGACAAGACTCATTAAGAAAGACTCTTTGTATAATACCTACAGCTAATCTAGTAGATAACTTTGCCCAAACAACATTTTATAAAAGAAATAGTTTTCGGGTGGCAAGGTGCCACAAAGAAGTAAAACAAGCATCATTTTATTTTTGAAAACAAAATATGCTTAATCAAATACTAAAAATCATTATAGTGGGGAGGTGGGCTTGCCTTGCGCAAAGTACTGTCCCTGGTCTTGTTCTTCAGCGTAGTCGTGCTCAGCTACCTCGTACTGTTCTTCCTCGGGTTGCGATTCTACCGTAACATGAAAACAAACGAGACTAATGTAAGTCCTAAAATGCGAGTTGATAGCAATCTAAAACATTTCAACAAACAACAAGCATCACCAACAGGAAACACAACTAATGCATTCAATAGTCATTAGGACTGTTTACATGTTTTAAGCATAACTTTTAAGGTACTGCTACTAAAATAAAACCCTTCTACCACATTATTCCTAACGATCATGTGGAGCTCTGAAAATTAGCTGTGCATGAAAATCTATCACCTTATAAGAATTAAAAATCAGACAAGAGCTACTGATGTCAAATTCAAACAGATGATAGGTTCAGTTTTATAGATCTCCTGAATGCATAATTAAACTTTCTGGTGATATATGAGTTTTCTCTTTAAGTGGAGATTTTTTTAATCAGATTTGGATATTTCTAGCTCAAGTTATCCAAATTTTAAGATAAAGTACACTTCTGACCATTATTTAAGTACATAAAATAATAAGATTTATTTTGGTGTCAATCCAATGGGGTGAGTTAGATAAAACCTGTGGCAATCCCACAAAATTTTCCTTAACATATTTTTATGGACATAGGTGGCTCCACCAATTAGAACTAGACATGTCATAATCTCTGAAATTTTAGAATTTGCATTTTAAGAGATTATCTCCCTGTTTTCAGGGATTTATTCACTAAGAAATAAATAATTATAGGAAAAATCTACATTTGTAGGATATTATACCTCCAACACATATCTAACACTTCCAATTGTATTTACTTCAAAATGTGTTTTTATTTAAGAGTTAAAAATCCCCAAACACCTACTAATGTCATTCTTAGAGTAAAAATAACTTTTGCTAGATTAATCTCCTGCATGCAAGATTGACCAACATAGATGGACACTTCTACAAGCTTTCCAACAGATCCAAGATTGCATGTTTTGGATTTACAGAACACAAGTTATTAAACAAATGGTGTAATAGATATCTTTTATTAGATCTATTTTAACACTTAACAGGAAACACATTTTGGACCAAATCCAATGCCACATGGTTAAGAAAACGTGCATGCCTGTTACTAAATTAATCTCATAATTTTATCTGATATATATTTACCACAAATGATTTAAAGCTAAACTCTAGATTTACTGGAAAAATAATAGGAAAAAGGATAAAGGAAAAACAGGCCGAACGGCCAGATCTGGGCCAGATCGACCCAACGGCGAAGCAGAGCAGCGCGGGGCTGAGTTGGGCCGGCCCAAGCGCTGCGCGCGCACCGGCGAAGCGGTAAGCGACCGTGGATCTGGGATCCAACGGTCCTGGATAGAACAGACACGATTCAAAGACAGCCGCCGATCTGAAAATCGACGGCTCCTGGCCATCGCCTTCCTCCCGACCGAGAAAAACACGAGCAGAGCTCGAGAAAGCGATGCCGAGCACGGAGGGCTCACCTAGGGCTCGCGTACGGGCGAGGGAGAGGTCGGAGGTGAACGCGGCGTCGAAGGGGAGCTCAGGGGTGGTCGCAAAACTTGCATGCAACGCCGGAGTCCATGGCGGTGACGACGGCGTCCTCCTCGGGTCGTGGACGAACCATGTGCTCTCGAGCTGCAACAGAGCCAAGGGAGGGAGAGGAGTTAGATCCAGACGAGGGGAGGCCAGGGAACCAAAAATGGCGAGGAATGGTTGAGAGGAACGAGCGCTACGACAGTTTCCTTTCGTCGGCCACCGAGGTGAATCTCCTCGTCTACAGGGCGAATGAGGGGGAGAACTTGGAGGTTTTCGCCGGGGAGGAGAGGAGTAGTATGGAGAGGTGCTGGGGAGGGGGAGAAATGAGCAGGGGAGAGGCTCGGGGTGGCTTTAACGAGCTCACCCGATCTAGGGTTTGCTCGGGCAGGAGAGAGGGAGGGGAGCGTCTCCTTTGCTCTTACAGGCTCAGGTGGGCGGTGGAGAGGGGACAGGGGAGATGCTGGTCGGGATGACCAGCCCTAGCCAGTGAGAAGAGAGGAGAGGAGCTCGGATTGGGTGGAAAAGAAGAGAAAAGGGAGAAGAGAGAGGAGAGGTTGGCCCTAGTCCATGACAAATGGGACCAGGGGTGAGGTTGCTGCTCTCCTCATCAGCAGGTGGAGTGGAAAAGAGAGAGAGAGAAATAAGAGGTGCAAGATTTGAGTAAAACTCAAAATGAATTTAAAACCTAAGTTTGAAAAATTCAAACATGACCCACAAGGATAAGAAGGGGCAACATTCCAAACTTACCTAAATTAAGAGAGGATACTAAATTTACAAATGCCTAATTTAATTATCTCATTTAGCTTTTAATGAAAAGAAAACTTTTGGTGATAAAGAAAGGAATCACCCAAATGGTCATGTTATTTTGATGACTACAAAAGCTAGTGAGATTAATATGCAAACAAGCTCTTTTGTGATAATTTATAACAGGGTATGGAAGTATATGTGACCTAGATGGAAAAGTTTCAAAGGCATGCCAAAAACCATTTAGGGTTTGCTTAATAATAGCTCCTAGTTTGGCTAAGTTTTAACAACCATGAAGATCCTAATAGTGGATATTTTATTTTAGTTGTTGTGGTTTGAGTGTTTTCAATTATCATGGAATGTTAGTGATACACAACAGCATAAGGTGTGCAAGGAAAATAAATCATGACTCAAGATGCTACACACACAAAAGTCTCTGCAAGAGGTGAAAAATCTAGAATAACACCACAATGCTAAAACTAAGAGAATTGGGGTGTTACAACCGCCGGTGATTACTCGCGTGATTCGGGCGATTAAGGCCATTAAGCCTCCCCCTCTCGGGCCCTATTTGAAGACCACGCCCTCCTCCACCTTTCCCCTCTGTTTTCCCTCTCCATATCGCCGCAAGCCTGCGAGAATAGCTCGCCGGAGTTCTCCGCATCCGCCACCGTGTTTCTTCTTTTCCCGGCGAAGTAAGCCACCCCTGAGCCCGAGACCGACCCCTACCTCCTCCCCGCGTCCCTGCGCACCGGCTCATGCCCTCGGGCTACTGTTTTGTGCAGGAAACGAGCAGACGAGCTCAACCCGACGACGCCGGCACCGCCGCATCCTCCCCGCCGTGTCCGAACGCTCCAGGAGGAATTGCGCGACGCCGTCGCCTCCATCGCCTCCCCCACGATTCGCCGCGTCCGGAGCAGCTCTCCGCGCGTCCGGGGAGAGACTACAGCGACCGGAGCGTCCACGCTGGAGCGAGCGCCGCCGTCTCCTCCAAGTCCGGCAAGGTGCGCCGCCCCATTCTGGTCGACTCGCCCAGGACCGTCCGATCCGAATCCACGGCCAAGATTAGATCGGCCCGAAGAGGTATTCCCCGATCTGATCCGTCCAATCCCCTTAAGATCCTACGGCACAGGTTAACCCTAGATCCGAGCCAATCAGAGCTCGCCACGTCAACAGCACAGTCAGCGCCCAGTCAGCGCTGACGTGTAAAATGATTTTTCTCAATTTATTTAATTTGGTAGTTTTGCAAAAAAGCCCCTGTGACTTAGAATAGTTATAACTTTTTACTCACATATCCAAATCCAAATATTTTAATATATTTGGAAAGCCCTTGTAACGTACCTGCACTTTTAATAAGGCAGATACCTGTGTATAGTGCAAATCCCTGGATCGATTCATTTGCACACACAGTTTACGATGTAATATCACAACAAAGCATCAATTATATTACATCGATGATCCAGAATTAAAAAATATTTGTTACAAGTTGCATAGCGTAAAGCTAGCATTGACAAAGTACACAGCGGAAATACAATAGCAGTGAGTCTCTATAACTTTCATGCTGCCACAGGCGAAAACATGTTGGTTGTAGACTCGAAACCTTTAAACGAAACCTCACTCGTCATCTGATCAAATCTGCAATAAGAAAAATATTGCAACAACGTGGGTCAGATTCCATTAAAATGGAGTCTGGATAGTGACACTATGGTGGACACTTATGGAATAACTCTAAAGCCTATATGAATATTTGGCTGGTGGAGCTCAATGCTAATTTGCATAAAGCCAATTTTTCCTATCCTTTTGAAAACACTTTTCTTGAAATCTCGACGGGTATGGCATGAAAACCATAAATCTCATCTTCCCTTGTTCACCCATCAAGTTTTACTTTTGAAGTTGGAATGGTGGAATCCTCCGTTGACGTCCTTGATCAGCTGCTCAAAATTTGTCCGGAACCGGGGACACGGCTAAGTACTTAGTTTTACACTCTGCAGAGGTTGTGCACTTTCACCTTTAGACTCAATTTGTCCGAGAAATCCTATACACGCGGAGTGTATTATGGAAAGGAGAGAATTGAGACAAGAACTTTCGGAAGAAGAATGCAACCATACTAGCAAGACCCGTTCCACCTATCATCTCTACATCTGCTTGTCAAGCTCACAGGTTGCACCCCCACAACTTAATTATTCTAGACAGAGCCCATTGTCAAAAGGCTGCACGGGAAGCAATCGTCACTCGGAGTTCTTCAGATTCCTCTATTCCCTGGGTGGCCATCCACAAGTGTACTTCTGGGTAACAACCACCATACTCGTGGCCGTAAGTAGAATAGACATTCATCCTAGGCGATGACAACCACAAGCATAGTCCCAAAAGCCACTCAACATAAACCATAACAACCAATCCACCCAGGAGTTTCATTAACTTAGTGGATGTGCACTCTCAGGTAAAAATCACCATGCTCACGGCCCTAAGTAGAATAGAAATTCATCCTAGGCGAACACAACCATGAGCACAGTCCTGAGTAGTCACTTAACATTTTGTAAAAATCTTTCATCAATTGCATAGCATCAATATTTCTGCTAAGTATGATATAGGAACCTAGACACAGGAATAAGGGATTCTACGCAGGTTTAGCATAGCAACACATGCATATAAAAATACACTAAGTAATGCATATAAAATAGGAAGTTTATGGGGTGTGCCACTTGCCTTTGAATGTTGTCGTTGTTCACAAACTCTGTTCAACAACGAACGTTTGCTCTCCGTTTAATCTAAACAATATAAGCAAACAACAATACAACAATCAACAGCAAGCCAAACTCACCATGCATACAAACACATACTAGATGAATAAATAAGTTTTATAAAACTTTCTAAGAAAATATGTTTATGCATGATGTGCAAAATATTCCTAAGGCTAGAAATGCTTGTTCATGCCATGGAAAATCTTTTAAGTTATTATAAGGCAAATAGGTGGGTCAAGAATGACTAACGACTAAGGGCTTAAGTAGGCTAAACATACTTTGTTTTATATCTTCTTGAAACAAGCACTCTAATGGCTTAGCCATGATGTGCAAAATACTTAGAGAAAAATTACTAAGTCATTTGTTCGAGATGATCAACAATTATTATCACTCTTTGTAAATTGGACATTCACTATAGTGAGAGAGACAGACACCCGGCCAGCCACTTAAATTGTGGAACAGGTCTCATGTACGTGGACATGTAAGGTTTGTTTCCAGGCCGCTTCATCCCACTATGCTGCTAGGATCCAACAACTTCAAGATGATAACATCATGATCAAATTTTGTTTAAGTCTAGAAGACAAGATTAGGAAAGAGGGAAAGATAGAAAGAAAGATGTAGTTGTCCTCCAGGCTTCCTCTCCAGACTTGTAACTTTCTTTTGAATGATGTCTTGATTAAAGTTTTTTTGATAGACTTGATAATTCTTCAGACTTGGTGGTTCTTGCATCCTCAAGGCTGGTCTTGGATTTACTTAGTCTTCATGAATTCTCAGAGGAGAAGAAAGGACAGGGAGAAAGACTTAGAGAATAGAAAGGGGGTTGGCCTTCTTGAACTTCTTCTCACTTTTCTTCTAAGTGCTTGCCATCTTTGGGAATGCTTCCAGAGTCTGTTTTCTTCTAAGTCCTTCATGAAGTCCCAGAGAAAAGAAAGAGAGAGAGAGAGCAAGACTTGAAAAATAATTCTGGTTGGTCTTCATGATCTTCTTCTTGATTTTCTTCTAAGTGTTTCTTCTCCTTGAAGATACTTCTGAAGTCTTGTTTCTGGCTAAGTCCTTCAATGGTCTTCCAGCTCCATCTTGAAAATTACTAAGTGTCTAAGTGCATAGCACTTTTCCCCAAAATACTAAGTTTGAAAATAATCCTAACTTAGAGAAAACTAAAGAAGAGGGGTTTTCCTATGAGAATAAAATATGCTATGAAATGAAATTTTAAATCACAAGAAATATCCAAATAACTTTTGTGTTTTATTTATAAATATGCATGAATTTATAAATGCAATTTAATTAATTTCTAATTTTGGAAAATATACTAAAAGGAATAATTATAAGATTAAAGTTTCCCATGACTAAATTTTTATAACCAAAATTTTATAATTAATGTTAATAGACAGAGAGCATTTAATTAAATCTATTGCAATTGGATTTAATCAATAATAATGTTTCTATTAAAAGTTATTTCAAAATTAGTCAAACTATTCAAATTAAACACACAACTATGAAATCATTCAAAAATTACTCAAAAATGTTTTATAGCAGTGGTATTAAATTACAAATATTCCACAGTTTCTAAAACACATTTATTTGCAATTTTTGGATTTATAGATTTAAAGTTATTACAAATATACTCAAATTCACCATTTGAAATTTGAATATTTTACACTAAGTCAAATTTGAATTTTGTCTGATCCACATTATTCTACACATCCAGAGCTTTCCAAATATATAAAAATTATTAAATTTGGAGTTGTGGTTAAAAAGTTATGATTGTTTTCATTACAGGGACTAATCTGCAATTTTCCAATTAAAATTAAAATAGAAAAATTAAATACACGCTGGCGCTGACGTGGCTGACACGCGGCGCTGACTGGGCTGTCTACGTGGCGCTGACGTGTATAAGTCATCTGATCTGGGCCGTCAGATCTGGATCTGACGGTCCAGATCGGAGCGTACCCGTTCGTCCTCGACCATCTAATCTAAGCCGTGGAGATCTAATCGGACGGCGCAGGATGCTTGGACCATACCGTGGCGGCGCAACCTCGCCGGAGATGGAGCTGACGGCGGCGCGGGCTCGGGATCGCACGGCCTCGACGCTGGGGCTGCTCCCCGGACGCGAGAAGATGTCCACGACGTTCGGCGTGAAGCTGCGATGGCGATGGGGTCCTCTACGACGAGCAGCGCATCCTCGAGCCGTGCTGGTTCGTGGACGATGGCGCGGCGGTTCCGGCGAGCTCCACCCGCGACGATTTGCTGCGAAGAAGATCGAGGGGAGGGGTTAGGAGATGCGCCAGGAGCAGGGGATCAGAGGAGACCACAGGGGGGGGCGGAGAACCCTTCTCTGTTACCGGCAATCGGAAGAAAGCGGCGGCGGACACGGTGTACTCCGGCGAGCTCCTCCGGCGGCCTGGGGGCACGGTTTAGCTAGGGTTTTGGGGGAAAAGACGCGGCGGTGTCCGAGGCTTATATAGGGGGCTGCAGGAGTTTGAATCCCGCACGAATCGGGAAGAAATCGTCTCCGATTCGATCTCCGTTTTCTGCTCTTCGTTCGGTTAGAGGTAGGAGATGATCCGCTGACGTCAGCATGACATCAGCCAGCATTTTCTTTTCTGATTTTATTTCTTTAATTCATATCTTTTGATTTAAATGTCCAAATGATGTCAAATAAATTTCTAAAAATTTGTAAAATTATTATCTTTCTGTTAAACCAATTGTGGGCATGTTTTGAATATTTTAGAAAATTAATATTTTGAATTATTGCTAAATTACAAATTTGACACTTAAAGTCAAATTTGAATTTCTTTCTCATTTAAATTTTCTTTTGGCTGAAATAAATTTGTAAAAATACCCACATTTGAATATGTTTGTATTTAAGTTATTTAAACTTATTTTGTTGAAATCATTCATCTTTATTTTGGCATGATCTTAAAGAACTAAATATAACATGTTTAGGAAATGTGAAATATAGGGTATTCATTTTCAATTGAAATAATCTGTGCAACATTATATTTTAATTATGATAATTCATTTGAAAACTTCATAATAACTTTGGAAAGGATTTTTATTTTAATTCTATTCTTATTTAGAATATATTAATCATTTCATGCTTTGTAAATAGATGAAATTCATTTAAGCAAATGAAATGTTTATTTGGCTAATTCATTAATTTAAATTCTATGAAGTTTTAAAGTTATACATTATAGGCTTATAATTTCCAAACTATATTTTGGACATAGTTAAGGGATGAAAACCATTTAGTAATTATATACTATTTTGAATACTCTTATATTTATGAATAGATATGGCTAAGTGATTTAATTCAGATACTTATAAGTAAACTATTTACTTAAAATAAAATGGATTGTAGTTGGTAAAATATTTGTCAAATTATATTTTAAGATTTTGAATTACATGGGATAATAAAATGTTTAAACTGTGACATTTGAAATATTAAACTCCCTTTTGAAGTCTTTCATAGTTGGTTTCCTTATACTTTTAATATTTTATTTTTAATAAAAGAAAGGTTTTAAATTTTAGTGATTTTTCAACATTCCAAAATGTTGGGATGTTACAGCCCTCGACATGTAGAATATTTTTGATCGGCCAAAATTCAAATTTGACTTAGTTTTAAATATTCAAATTTCAAATGGTGAATTTGAGTATTTTGCCATAACTTTAAATCTGTAAATTCAATGATTACAAATAAAATTGATTTAGAGACTTTGGAATATTTGTAAATTGATGCCACTGATATAAAATATTTTTGAGTAATATTTGAATGAATTCATAGTTATATATTTATATTGAATAGTTTGAGTATTTTCAACATAACTATTAATAGAAATATTATTTTTGATTAAATCAAATTGATATAAATTCAATTAAATGCTCCCTGTCTATTACCACTATTTATAAAATTTTATTATAGAAATTTAATTATAGAAAACATTAATCTTATAATTATTCCTTTTATTATATTTTCCAAAAATAGAAATTAATTAAATTGCATTTATGGCCTAATGCATACGTTATAAATATCGTAAATTTTGTATGATATTTCTTAGGATTTAAAATTGCATTGCATGCATAACTTATTTTCTCATATAGATATATTTCCCATAGGAAATCTCTTCATTATTTTTCTCTAAGTTAGGAATATTTACAAACTTAGTATTTTGGTAAAAGTCCTATGCACCAGACACTTAGTATTTTTAACATGAAGCTAGAAGGCCAATGAAGAACTTAGCCAAACAAGACTTCAGAAGAATCTTCAAGGAGTAGAAGTACTTAGAAGAAATTCAAGAAGAAGTTCATGAAGACTACCGGGCAAATATTTTCTAAGTCTTGCTTCCCCTTTCCTTCTTTTCTCCCTCCTTCTCCGAGATTTCATGAAGACTAAGTAAAAATCCAAGACCAGCCTAGGTGATACAAAAATCATGAAGTCTGAAGATTATTCAAGTCTACCAAGAATTCAATCAAGACATCACCAAGGAGGATATTACAAGTCTGGAGATGAAGCCTGGAGGACAACTACATCTTTCTTCTATCTTTTTCCCTCTTTTCTAATCTTGTCTTTCACATTTGACTTAAACAATTTTTGATCATATTATTACCATCATGAAGTTTGTTGGAACCTAGCGGCATAGTGAGATGAAGCGGCCTGGAGACAAACCTTACATGTCCACGTACATGAGACATGTCCCACAATAAGTGGCTGGCCGGGTGTCTGTCTCTCTCACTATAGTGAATATCCAATTTACAAAGAGTTGAGAGCAATTGTGATCCCCTTATAAACTTAGTATTTTCCCCAAGTATTTATGCACGTCATGGCTAAGCCATTTGAGTGCTTATTCTAGATAATCTGTAACAAAGTTATCTTGTCCAAACTTCTAACTTTAATCCTTAGTCATTATCACCAACCTACTTGCCTTGCATTAACTTAAAAGATTTTCATGGCATGACATGCATTTCTAGTCCTTAGAAATAATTTTGCATATTATGAAACTTGTTTGTATGTGTTGTGTGGTTTTGTTTTATGATTGTGTATTGTTGTTTGTTTATATTGTTTAGACTGAACGGAGAGAACCAAGTTCGTTGAAGAGAGTTTGTGAGTAAAGACTGGATTCAAAGGCAAGTGGCACACCCCCATAAAAGTCCTAGATTATTTTCTATAAGCATGTGTAGGATAGTATTGCTATGCAAGCCATGTTTAGACTTCCTTATTCCTGTGTCTAGGTTCCTACGAAAAACTTAGTAGAATTGTGATGCTATGCAAAACTATTTTTGATGAAATGTTAAAATTCTACTAAGTTATAATCAAACACCTGGGTGGAATTGGTTGCTTGGCTGTATGAGTTGAGTGTTGTCCCCAGGGGATTTACCTGTGGGATATTCACTTGTGGATGGCCACCCAGGAACAAGGGGATCTGAAGAACTCCGAGTGAAGATTGCTTCTCGTGCAGCCATTGCCAATATGGGCTTTGGCATGATCAACTAAGCTGCGTGGACTTGCCCCGGCCTGACAGGTGGAGGTAGTGGTTTGTAGGTGGAGCGCGTCAGGCCAGAGTGGGAGGGAAAATGCTTCTGAAAGATCTCGTCTCATTCTTCTCCTTTCCTTATCACAGATGGTGTGTAAAGGGTAATTTGGATTGAATGGGTACAATGGTGAACGTGCACAACCTCTGCAGAGTGTAAAACTAAGTACTTAGCCATGTCCCCGGTACGGACAATTTGAGCAGCTGATCACGGACGTCAACAGAGGATTCCACCATTCCAACTTCAGAAATAAAACTTGATGGGTGAACAAGGGAAGATGAGATTATGGTTTTCATGCCATACTTGTCTTGATTGGAAGAAAGTGTTTTCCAAAGAGATAGGAAAAATTGGCTTTATGAAAAATAGCCTTGAACTCCACCAGCCAAATATGCATATAGGCTATAGAGTTATTCTTTTCCACGTCAACGCTGACTAGACGCTGACAAGGCAACGACGTGGCGCTGACTGGATAAGTGATTCGATCTGGATCGTTAGATCCAGATCTGACGGCCAGAAACGAATCGTACCGATTCGATTTAAAGGATCTAATTCTAGCCGTAGATCGCAGATCGGAGGGCTCACCTCGCTTTGGTCAGCAGCTGGCGGCGCCGGGTCACCGGACTTGGAGAAGATCGGTGGCGGTGCGCTCGGTGTGGACGACGGCGACGATGCAGTGCTCCTCTGCCCCCTAGAAGATGTCGACGACGTTCGCCGCAGTACGGCGAAGGCGATGGAGGCCTTGGAGTTGTGCAACGTGTCTCGGTGCGGCGAGGAGACGAGGTCGAAGGCGCGGTTACGGCGGCGAGCTTCGGCTTTGCACGAGGTGCTCGATTTTCCTGAGAATGAGGGGCGGGGATTGCGTCAACGGATTCGGAACGGCGAGTGGAGAAGAAAGGATTTGGTCTCGGGTACGGGTAGTAGCTCACCTCACCGGGGAAGGAGGAAAAACGGCGGCGGTCCGGCAGAGCTCCGGCGAGCTTTTTGAGCGGCCTGGCGGCACGATTTCGATGGGGATGAGATGGGGAAAACGGAGGAGAGGCAGGGGATTATGTAGGGCATGAGGAGAGAACAAATCCCGCAAACAACGCCGCGAATTTGAGCTCGGATCGGAGGAGGATTCGGGGGCGTAAATCTCGGACGGAGGAGGAAGACGCAGTGACATCATCGCTGACGTCACAAGTGAATTTCTTTTTCTGATTTTTCCATTTTATTCATATCTTTTGATTTAAATGTCCAAATGAAGTCAAACAAATTTCTAAAAATCTGTAAAATTATTATCTTTGTGTTAAAAAAGTTGTGGGCATGTTTTGAACATTTTTGAAAATTAATATTTTGAAATATTCATTAAATACCAATTTCATACTTAATATCAATTTTGAAATTATAACTTAATTAAATTTTCTTTTGGCTAAATAAAATCTGTAAAATACCCATGTTCAATATGTTTGAAATTAGTTATTTAAACTCATATTCCAATATTAAATAAATGCTAGCTTTAATAGATTATTAAATAACACATTACAACTATTTGTAATGAAAGTAGAAAATGTAATGTAATCATTTTTAATTCAAATTATTTTGTGCACCTTTAAGTTTCATAATATGATAAATCATTTGAAAACTTTATAACATATCTTTAGAATAGATTTTAGATTTAATTATTTTCTTATATAGAATATATATTCATGAAAATCATTATATGTTTTGAAAATAAATGAAGATCATTTTAAGCTAATGAAATGTTTATTTGGATAATCCATTTATTATAAAATATATGAAGTTAATAAAGTTATAAACTATAGGTTGTAATTTCAACACTATGTTTTTGAACTTAGTTGAAATAATGAAAAACCATTTCGCAAATAGATCATGTTTTAATTTGTTTAAAATAACACTTGTAAATATTATTTTAATTTATGAATAGCTATGGCTAAGTGGTTGAAATCAAATACTTATAAGGAAACTATTTTATTACAATAAAATGGTTTTAAGTTTGTAAAACCTTTGTGAATTTATATGTTGAGGTTTTATGAAAATACAATGGAATAAAATGTTTAACCTGAACAACTTTTGAAAAATAATGATGCATTGAGATATTTAAAATATTAAACCCCTTTCAATAAGTTTGAAGTCCTTTATAGTTGGTTTTCTTATGCATCTTAATATTTTATTTTAATCAAACAAAAGTTTTAAATTTTCGTGATTTTTTAATATTATAAAGTGTTGGGATGTTACAGTTTGGAAACGGTAATGGCTCCCTGCCGCTGCACTTGGGCTTTATACCCCCTCAAGGAGCAGTTACCGGGACGTGGTGGGACACCCCACGACTCACGCCCCGGATCGTGCGAGACTGTTACTCGCTTGAGTGCCGCGTGGCTCGGGTCGGCTGGGCCATAAGGTCCCACGACGCTTCGCCTAAGCCCATGGGTTCAATCGTGCCCATCGCGGGCCCGGGGGCTACTAGCGGCCCAGTGGGAACTTGGGTATGGAGAGTCCACTCCCCCTAGGCCTCGCACGCTGGCCGGTCAGACGACACGACTAAGGACCAGGCCTCGCCGCCTGGCGAGACCCTCGAGAGGCAACTACCCTTGAGGGTCTGAAGAGGAAACAAGGGCCTCAAGGGGTCCCTCGCTTCAGGAGACCCTCCCGAGGCACCAGCGCGCCTCGAGGGAAGTCAACAGAAGTCCCCCCACAGGCCTCCTCAGGCCTGAGGGGAAACGTCGCGACCAAGGAAGTACGGCGGGGCGCACATGCTCTTTGCCATGAGTGCGTCGTGACGCAAGCACCCTTTTTCCATTTTGGTGATAAAGGAGTCAATAAAGCAGCGCCGCCTACCGCAGAGCTGCCAGGACCTCCCGCTCCAGCGATAAAGCGGGAGGACGGCGCTACCCTCCAAAGGGAACGTCATCGTGGGCTCCACCTCAGAGACTACCTCCCATGCAGCAGAACTGCACGGTCGGCTGCTGGTTGGCCACCACGCCCACCTTTATCAGCAATGGACCGCGTCCATGGACGAACGGGCCGCGGTGGACTCCTGCTGCGCCATGCCTCTGCCATGTGGGAACAACCTCGATGGCCAAGTAGAAGGAGAGCACCGGAGCCGCCTATAAAAGGGACAAGACTTCCATCGTAGCAAGGGTCGGCCATTCTGATTCCACAACGCTTGTAAACCCTAGCGATCCCAAGTAGGATAGCCTCTCCTGGAGGAGGAGGAAGGTCATCATTCCCCCCCCCCGCAAGAACTGCCTCAAGGGGGATTTCGGCAAGCCCGGTTGTACTGTAAACTCCATAACTCAATACAGACAAGCAGGAGTAGCGGTCTTACCTTCTCACGAGGGTCGTGAACCTGGGTACGAGCTGGTGTCTTTCTCTGCAGTGGGTGCTTTGTATTCAGGTCCGGCGAGCAACGTCCTCGGGTCCCTCGAGGGTCTTCACCTCCGCGTTCAATCCCCTTCACGAACTACACTTCATGAAGTGACTACCCCCACTTCTAGGGAGTCATAGCCCGACAATGAAAGAGAACCTTGGGTCCAAAAACCAATGCCTTTTCCTGCTAAGAACCTTAAAACTAAAGAGGAAGAACATTATAATAAATTTTTCGATTGGATGAAACCATTGTTCTTGCAAATTCCTTTGACTGATGCTATTAAGTTGCCTCCTTATTCTAAATATATGAAAGATATTGTGACTAACAAAAGGAAAATTCCTAATGAGGAAATATCTACTATGCTTGCTAATTACTCTTCCATTGGCAAGGTTCCAAACAAGCTGGGTGATCCAGGTATACCAACTATTCCTTTGTAACATCCCTATATTTTGGAATGTTTAAAAATCACTAAATTTAAATCTTTTGAAAACATTTAAGTACGTTTGCTTTGGAAAAGAAAATTTAAGCATTGCATTCATGCATACATGCAGACATGCATCTCATCATTCATCATCTTATTAAATCACAAAGGGTTTAAATTAAATATCCATCATATTTCATATTGCTCTAAAAACATTTATATTCTATTATTCTACTATTAATGCAAAATAAAGGTGAATGATTTCAGCAAAATAAGTTTAAATAAATTAAACTCAAACATATTTGAATGTGGGTAATTTCATAAAAAAAAATTAACTCCAAATAAATTATTAAATCCCTAATTTCAAAGTTAACCTAAAATGGGTAAAATTGTATTTTATGAATATTTCAAAATAATTATTTTTCAAAAAGTTTCAAAACATGCCCACTAATGTTTTAAAACATAGATATGCCTATTACAAATTTATAGAAATTTATTTGAGTTCATTTGGACATTTAAATCAAAAGTTATGAAATAATAAAAAAAAATCAGAAAAGAAAAAGGCCGGATGATGTCAGCCCGACGTCATCGTCTTCAACCTCTGCCTCAAATCCCACCCGAAACCGCCGGCGCCTCCTTCCTTCAATTCGCGTGATTAGCGCCCCAAATCAACGCGCCTCTCTCCCCTATAAGTAGCCCTCGAGCTCCTCCGTCTTTCCCCTCTCCTCCCTCTCTGTTTTACGCCCCCAGGCTGCCACCAATCCTCGCTGGAGTTCGCGACCGCGGCCTCCGTTTCTTCTCGATTCTGGCCAGGTGACCGAGCCCCGAGCCTCTGGTCCTCTCCTCTGTCCTTGCCATCCTCGTGCGCATCTGTATGACCTCTTGTTTCGTTTCCTCCCGCAGCCAGTCGACGAAACCGTGCAAGACCGAGCTCGCCGGAGTAGCCGTGGCTCCGCCTGCGCCTCCACGCCACTCCGGGTCGCCCGAGTAGACGTCGTCGCCACCATCCTCCTTGCCGCGCCGCGCCCCCTCGTCGCCTCCCCGAGCCGATTCGACCACCAGAGCACCGTGCCCGTCCGCGCTCGAGTCGCCGCCACCGTCTCCTTCCTCGCCGGCCACCGGAGCGTCGCGACGGTATCGTCTCTCCTCCTGGCCGTCCAATCTGATATACACGGCCACGATTAGATCCTATTAGTGAAAGGGTACGGTTAGATCTGAACCGCCAGATCAAGATCCAACGGCCCAGATCTATCCACTTATCCACATCAGCGCACAGTCAGCGGCCATGTCACCGCCCAGTCAGCGCTTACGTGGAAAATGATTTTCCCGATTTAGTTAATTGGCAGTTTTGCAGAAAAGACCATGTACATTAGTTTTATCATATCTTTTTCTCTGTGTATCTAAATTCAAATATTTTTATATATTTGGAAAGACCTGAACATGTAGAATATTTTAGATCTGTTCGAATTCAAATTTGATTTAGTTTAAAATATTCAAATTTCAAATGGGGAATTTGAGTATTTTTGTCATAACTTTAAATCTGTAAATCCAAAAATTGCAAATTAAATTGTTTTAGAAATTTAGGAATATTTTTAATATGATGCCTCTGTTATAAAATATTTTTGAGTAGTATTTGAATGATTTCATAGTTATATGTTTAATTTGAATAATTTTTGACATAACTATTAATAGAAACATTATTTTTGAATGAATCCAATTGCTATAAATCTATTTAAATCCCCTATGTCTATTAATACTAATAAAAAAAATTTGTTGTAAAAATTTAATCACATAAAAATCTAATATTCTATTTAACCCTTTTATTCTATTTTGCAAAATTAGAAACTAATTAAATTGCAATTATAACTTTATGCATACTTTATAAATATCACAAAAATTAGTATTATGTTTCTTGTGATTTAAAATTGCATTTCATGCATAGCATATTTTATTTTGTAGTTATAATTCCCATAAGAAAACTCATCCCCCATTTTCTCTAAGTTAGGAATATTTTCAACTTAGCATTTTTGGTTAAGTGCTATGCACTTAGACACTTAGGATTTTCAACATGGAGCCGGGAGGCCAATGAAGGACTTAGCCAAAACATGACTTCAGAAGTATCTTCCAGGAGTAGGAGCACTTAGAAGAAAATCAAAAAGAAGTTCATGAAGACCAACCAACTATATTTTCTATGTCTTACTCCTCTCTCTCTTTTCTCCCATCTCCTCTGAGACTTCATGAAGACTAAGTTAAATCCAAGACCAGCCTCGAGGATACAAGAATCATCAAGTCTGAAGAATTATCAAGTCCACCAAAGAATTCAATGAAGACATCCGCAAGAAGCAAGTTATAAGTCTGGAGATGAAACCTGGAAGACCAACTACATTTTTTTTATCTTTTCCCTCCTTCCTATTCGAGACCTAAACATTTTTTGATCATGTTATTACCATCTTGAAGTTTGTTGGATCCTAGCGGCATAGCGAGATGAAGCGGCCTGGAGACTAACCTTACATGTCCACGTACATGAGACATGTTCCACAACTTAAGTGGCTGGCCGGGTGTCTGTCTCTCTCACTATAGTGAATATCCAATTTACAAAGAGTTGATATTAATTGTCGACAACCTTGAAGAATAGACTTAGTATTTTCTCTAAGTATTTTGCACATCATGCATAACATATTTTTGTATTGTTATTTTATTTGTATGTTTATGTGTGTTTTGTTTGTTGTGTTAGAAATTTCGGAGAAAAACGACAACTGCTGCAGCTGCTGTTGCTATTCTTCTTGTTGCCAAAGCAAGTGGCACACCCCCATAAAATTTCTAAGTATTTTCTATGCATGACTTAGTTATTTTCCTATGCATGTGTAGGACTTAGTAGATTTGCTATGCAAGACTTTACAATTCCCTATTCCATTGTGTGTAGGTACCTATGAAATGACTTAGTAGAATTTTGATGCTATGCAATTGATGAAAGGTTTTACAAAATCTTAAGTGGCTAATCAGGACCATGTCTATGAGGGTTTTCACCTGAGATAGTCTCTACTATACTTAGGATTATAGTATGTGGGGGTTTTCACCTGGGAGTGCACATCCACTAAGTTAATGAATCATCTGGGTGGATTGGTTGTTTGGTTAATGTTGAGTGGCTACTCAGGACCATGTCCATGAGGGTTTTCACCTAAGATAGTTTCTACTATACTTAGGATCATGAACGTGGGGGTTTTCACCTGAGAGCACACTTGTGGAAGGCCACCCAGGAACAAAAGGAATGGAAAGAAATGAAGAACTCGAAGAGAAGAACTCCAAGTGAAGACTTCAACTGATCAAGGACGAGAACGGAGAATTCCCAACATTCCAATTTCTTAAATAACATTTTGAAAGGTGAAGAATAGTGAACTACTCAGGAACATGTTCATGGGGGTTTTCAACTAAGATAGTTTCTACTATACCTAGGACCATGTTATGTGGGGGTTTTTACCCGAGGGTACACTTAGATGGGTGAGCTACTCTGGACCATGTCTATGGGGGTTTTCACCTAAGATAGTTTTCACTATACTTAGGACCATAGTATGTGGGGTTTGTTACCTGAGAGTGCATTCAAGGATGGGCCATCTTTTGGTTCACTGGAACTTGCCAGTGTTGCCAATTATGATGTTGAAACTGTTTTATCAAGTGATAGGATAAATCTGGATTTATGCAAAATAGCCTTGAACTCCACCAACCAAATATGCATACAGGTTTTAGAGTTATTTCCATTGAGTGTCCACCATAGTGTCACTTGCCAGATCCATTTCTAATGGAATCTGACCCACTCTGTTGCAAATGATTATTGGTTGTAGAAATATCTGACGAAGAGTAAGGACTACGTTTGGGTTTCGAGTCTGCACCAACATGTTCTCGCCTGTGGCGTATCATGAAGTTGGAGGCTCATTGACGATTTATTTCCGCTGCTATAATGTTTTGAGCTAGCTTTAAGCTATGCAAAGATGTATCGAACTATTTATTTTACCAAGTCTGGATTATTCGTGTAATATTGATACAATGTTGTGATATTCATTGTAAACTGTGTGTGGAAATGAATCGATCCAGGGGTTTACACTATACACAGGTACTTGCCAGATTTTAATTGCAGGTACACTTCAGATGGTATCAGAGCACTATGTTGCTTGTAGGTTCAAAACCCCTAAGTCTGGATAAAAAATCTATTTTTATTCAGTTTGCTAAAATAAAACTTCTCTAATTTTCCTTCTTGTAACTATCTTATCTAATTGCTTTCTAAATACCTTATCTTATTTTTTTTTAGATGACCAACCTCATGGAATCACTCGGGAAGGGACCAGTGATGACCATGACCCTACAATGTGAGACTGATTTTCCAAGAGCACTTAAGGATAACATGAAGAGTTTGGGATTTGAAGGAGAAGCAATATACAAAGGGTTTCCTTTCATGGGTGATGGTCAAGAGTACTGGTTTGTGCAACTCCATCTATACGGCGAATGCATGTTCACCAACCCAATACTTCAAACATCATTATTTGCTTCAGCAAGAAGTGCAGCAGGGGAAGCTATTGAACACCTTAGAGCAAGACTTTGATTTAGACTCCATAACACCCAGAAGTACCTTGACGAACTCAAGGAAATAGAAGAGGAACTTGATACACTCAGGAAGGAGATAGACTAGACGACCTATTTATTAGAGTAACGAGATAGTAATGATGTATTGACCTATCAAATTGTGGTATGGCAGTATCATCGTATGTGTTCTCCATAACCTTGGGTGCTGCGTTACAGACCGATTAGTTCGGTTTTCTCAAAACATGTTTGGAAATTTAATGATTGTGGTTGATTGTGTCAATGGCTTGTATGTGTAGGAATATTTCTCCTAGATCTGTCTATCTTTTACTCATCTATGCTAAAACCCACAGATGCCTCCCCGCCGTGCTCCTGAGAACAACAACAACAATGATGCCATGCAGCAACTGATGGCCGCTCAAGCTCAGCTGATGACTATGATGACTCAGTTTATTGCAGCAAGCAACAACAATAACAACAACATCAACAACAATCCTCCACCACCACCACCTCCCCAAGTGGACAGGCTTACCAGATTTTTGAGGCTTAGGCCAAACAAGTTCTCGAACGCAACAGAGCCAATGGTGGCTGATGACTGGCTACGCTCTGTACAAAAGGATCTGGTGACAACTGAATGTGATGACGCTGAGAAAGTTAGGTTTACCGCACATCTACTTGAAGGACCCGTTGCCCAATGTTGGGAAACTTATCAGTTTACTCGCCCATTGGACAACTTGACCTGGGAGGAATTCAAGGAAGGATTTTGTAATGCTCATGTCTCCACGGGAATTATGAATCTCAAACGGGAAGAGTTTCGCAATCCGCGTCAGGGAAGCAGAAGTCTTAATGAGTACATGGACGACTTCCACTCCTTGTCTCGATATGCGCCTGAGGACATTGACACAGATGCAAAGAGGAAGTCAAAATTTCTCAATCGACTTAGTGATGAGCTGAAGATACCTCTGACTGTTGCTTATGCACCAAACTATCAAATACTTCTTGATCAAGCAATCACCCTTGAAGATAGGATAAAGAAAGCTGAAAATAGGAAGAGCAAGATGGACAAGCACTCCTCTGAACCCTCATTCAAAAAGCACCTTGTTCATGATGGGAACAGTGGCCACAAACATGGGAATCACCATAATGGAGGAAGTCACCACAAGCGTCATGATCACTATGGTGGATCCAAGGGACGCAATGGATATCATAAAGGAAATGGATTTGCTGGACATAACCATAACAATGGACACCACCGTCCAAATCCTGAACACAGAGATATCAGTCAGGTGCTCTGCTACAAATGCAAGAACAAGGGTCATTACGCCAACGAGTGTCCAGCAATAAAGAAGGCCGAAGAAGCTGCCAAGTCAAATCCTTTTGATAAAGGATATGTGAACCACATCACTGTGGAAGAAACAGTACATTCTGAATTAAGTTTTCATATTGAAGTTTCATTACCCACAAAAATTTCTTTTAAGGGTGGTAGCCCAACCCGATACCAGACAGAACCTTTTGCTAGCCTTCTCGAATCTCGAGGACGAGATTCCTTTTAAGGGTGGTAGTCTGTAACATCCCTATATTTTGGAATGTTTAAATATCACTAAAATTTAAAACTTTTGAAAACATTTAAGTACGTTTGCTTTGAAAACAAAAATTTAAGCATTGCATTCATGCATACATGCATCTCATCATTCATCATCTTATTAAATCCCAAAGGGTTTAAATTAAATATCCATTATATTTCATATTGCTCTAAAAATATTTATATTCTATTATTCTACTATTATGCCAAAATAAAGGTGAATGATTTCAGTAAAATAAGTTTAAATAAATTAAACTCAAACATATTTGAATGTGGGTAATTTCATAAATTTTCTTCTAGGTGCCCGTAGCCGCCGCGCTCATCCTCGACCCGAGATGCACGTCTACGCCACCGCCATGGATGCCGACGTTGCATGCGGGAGCTGAGGGCGTCGTCGAGCTCGCCATCATCCCCTCCGTCGACCTCAGCCCTCCCCCTGGCCCCGCGCGGTCTCTCGTGAGCGTTGTCGCCGTCGCTTTTCTCCTCCGCGTCTGGTTCGTCCGCGCCGCATCGCGAGGAGGACGACGACCGTGAGCCGTAGATCGCAAGATCTACGGCCAGGTTTGAACCTCACCGTGCGCGCGCGATCTCGCGCGATTGGGCCGGCCCAGTTCGGTCCCCCGCGCTGCTCCGCGTGGTCGCTGGGCCGATTCGGCCCAGATCTGGCCGCCCGGCCCTTTTTCCTTTATAAAATCGTTTTCTGATTAATATTCCCAGTGAATCTTTAGTCTAGCTTTTATTCATTTGTGGTAAATCTTCATTAGCTAAACTAATGAGACTAATTTTGTAGCATGCACACACATTTTTTTAACCATGTGGCTTTTGAGTTGGTCCAAAATGTATTTCCTGTTATGTGGTAAAATAGATCTAGTAAAAAGTACCTATTTCACCATTTGTTTAATAACTTGTGTTTTATAAATCCAAATCATGCAATCTTGGATCTGTTGGAAAGCTTGTAAAAATGTCTATCTAGATTGGTAAAACTTGCATGCAGGAGATTACTCTAGCAAAAGTTGTATTTAGTCTAAGAATAACACCAGTATGTGTTTGGTGATTTTTAGTTATTAAATGAAAACACTTTTTGAGGTAAATCCACTTGGAAGTGTTAGATATGAGTTGGAAGTATCATGTGCCACAAATGTAGATTTTTCCAGTAAATATTTATTACTTATTGGGCAAATCTCTAAAAAACAGGGAGATATTCTCTTGAAATGCATCTTTGTTATTTCAGAGATTATTGCATGCCTAGTTTTGTTTGGTTGAGCCACCTTTGTCCCTAGAGTAATGTTGGGGATATTTTTGGGGGATAGCCACATGTTTTATCTAACTTACCCCACTTGTTTGACACATAAATAACCCATATTATTTCCTAGACTTAAATAATAGTCAGAAGTTTATGTTATCTTAAAACAAAGATAACTTGAGCTAGGAGTAGCCAAATTTGATGAACAAAATCTCCACTTAAAGAGAAAACTCATATCTCACCAGAAATGTTAATTGTGCATACATGGGATTTATAAAACTGAGTATATCTTCTGTTTGAGTTTGACATCAGTAGCTCTTATCTGATTTTTTATTATTACTTCGTGATAGATTTTCATGCTCAGCTAATTTTCAGAGATTCATATAGTGGTTAGGAGTAATGTGGTAGAAGGGTTTAATTTTAGGAGTAGTACCTTAGGAGTTATGCCTTTTTCATGTAAACAACCCTTGATGATTATTTAAATGCATTACTTGTATTTTCTGTTGGTGATGCTAGTTGTTTGTTATTATACTTTAGATTGTTATCAACTCGCAGTTTAGTATTTACACTAGACTCGTTTGTTTTTCATGTTACGGTAGAACCGCAACCCGAGGAAGAGCAGTACGAGGTAGCTGAGCACAACTACGAAGAAGAACAAGACCAGGGGCAGTACTCTGAGCAAGGCAAGCCCACCTCACCACTATAATGAATCCTACTATTTTATCAAGCATTGTTTTGTTTTCAAAAAAAAATGATGCATGTTTCACTTCTTTTGTGGTACCTTGCCACCCAAAAACTATCTTACAAAATATTGTTTGACCAAAGTTATCTGCTAGAATACTGTAGGTATTACAAGCAGAGTTTTTCCTGATGGGCCTTGTTGTTGAAGGCTCCATCAAAAAGATTAAGATTTTCTAGTATACTACTTTCATCTACTTATCTCAAAACTATAGGATGGGGACCTATTTGATAAAAATGTGTTACGGAGGAAAACCCGAGCTGCTGGGAGCAATCGGAGAGCAAGTGTTTTACTAAAACCCGATTTGCTGGGAGCAATAGGAGATGTTTGCGAAAACCCGAGCTGCTGGGAGTAGTCGGAGGATTGGAAGTTGTTTTTGAAAAACAAAGTACTGCCCTAGCAACCGCTCGAACAATTAACCCGTGCAACCACACTACCTGACATGGGTAGGGCTTAGCGGGAAGCTTGTCTGTTTTAGTGTTGGGGCTCTCATACTTTCTATGAGGGTTGGGCCCTCGAAGCCGGGTTGTCGTCCGGAAGAGACAATACACTGCTGCGGATCAGCAGCCGGACGATTACGGCGGGTCTCCTGACGTGGCGGTGTGGTGTCCCGAGGAGAGACCAAGAGGTCTAGTGGAGCACACGGTGCCGAGGAGAACAAACCTACCGAGAGGCCCCGATACTAGGATGGTCATAGTGGAAAGTTTTGATCGCGTTATCCGGACCCCCACATGCTGTCGTGTGACGGGCCGTGGCAGACACGACGGAAGGACCGATTGGTGTGGGTAAAGTGTGCAACCTCTGCAGAGTGTAAATCTATTCGAATAGCCGCGTCCGCGGTCATGGGCGGTTGGAAAGGCCACTGATCTAGGCGTATGGGCATTTTGGTTCTTAAAAAGAGGAAATAATAGGTTTTCCCGGGGAAAACAAGAAGGCACAAGTTGGTACCTGGGAGGTATGGAATTTGGGTGAAGATGGTTGATCTCGGGGAGACAATCAGTCCGATCTCAAGTCAGGAAAAAGGGTTACCCCTATCCTAGGGTTTTGATAAACTTTTACAAAAGAAAGTTTTTCCGTACTTAGATATGTCCTTACTATATCTAAGAGAAGATAATTCTATCTCTAAATGTTTTTCTTCAACAAAGATATAGAGATATAGAGATGTCGTATTCTCTATGCTTGAAATCATGGTATTCGAAAATAAGCCCTATAGTTGTATGTAGGAGCCATCCTAGTTTTAAAAAATGCTTTACTTGCATATCCTTGAAAAACTGTAAAAATACCTAGAGGTGGTCTTGCGAGTACATAATTGTACTCATATGGCTTTGTCCCTGGATATTCAAATGTCCAGATAATAATGAGGAGGCCTACAACGAGGAGGAGGTGTATGACGACGACTATGCTACTTAGCTGTCACCGGTCGACTGCACTTGTGGGATCAGCGCTCGGAGATGTTAAGGGATGTCGCTAGCCACGAGCTTCCGCTATCTTAGTTAATTCCGTCCAGCATGACGAGGTTTGTTGACTTTGTCGTATGACGGTCTATGTGTTGTAAGACTTTTATTCGTACGACTTGAATGATGTAACTCTTTGATACCTATGTTGGTTATGTGATTGCGATGCACTGATCATTGGGATCGTGATCTTTTACATAATGTGGGCATCTCGGACTTGTTTCGAGGGGTCCTTACAGACTTGGTATCAGAGCCATCGTTGACCTTAGGAGACTTTAGCTAGGTTGGGCGTCGACGTCACGCAAAAATGTTTTTCCTAAAAATCTAGGAGAATATACTGCTATCCCCTCCCCTCTGTTGTTGGTTACTTATTAATCGTATACATGCATTAAACCTCATGTTTTTACCTGTTTAAAATTTTGCGCACCGTTCACTAATTCAACCTCCATTTCAAATTTTGTGTAGATGAGCGGAGAGTTCTCGTCGTCGATTCAGTTGGGAGCTGTGCCCGACACTGGAGTTTCGCGTCTGTTCCAGGCAGACCTACTTCAGCTGACCAGGCACTTGAGGCGTCCGCTACCTGAGCTGCTGATAGGACGCTATCTACCCATGGTTGGGGACGAGATGTCCTGGACCGTGAGGTGCATCCTTCGAGGACCACTGGTGCCACCCTTCGCCGAGGAGCTGATAGAGGATGCCCTCGCATCTACTCAGATGGGGGCATTCGTCACCGTGCTGCAGAGAGCTCTAGCTCGCTTGGTGTGTGCTCACAGTACCGAGCTGAGCGGCACCCGTTTCAAGATTTACTCTGGCCTGGACGAGTAGAGTAACCCTGTGCCTCCGCGTCCCCACCCCACTCTCGGGAACCACTTGGCCGAGCTATGACTCCTCGTCGAGTACACCCAGTCCCAGCTGGTCACTAGTCGTTTCGAGAGTGATCTTCACCGTCTGAATCACGACGGTGCTGAGGTGCGGATCTCGGTAGCTGAGCTGAGGATCGAGGACCTGGAGACGCAACTCAAGGCGTCTCAGGACAAGCTGAAGACCGTGGAGCTGAAGCTCAAGACCTCAGAGGAGCGTCTAGTGGAGTCCGAGGCAGAACTGAAGAAGGAGCGCAAGGAGCGCCGTTCCATCTCTGCGGGTTCCCAGACTACTCCTTTCTACAAGTTCCATCTCCACGGTATGGTTGACATGCTCCGGTCGACCATTGACGACCGCGACGAGAGGATTAGCGAGCTGGAGAGTGAGATGGAGGCGCTGAGTAAGGAGAACGATGATCTGTTGCCTGATGATGAGGACCCTATGGAGGATATGGATATGGAGCCTGAGAGTGGTCAGGACGACGACGACCTTCGAGGCGAGGACTGTGAGGACTTGGGGGCTGTGATGTCCGAGGACGAGGACCCCACCGAGCCACCTTTCGACAGTAACGCTGCCGTGGACGTGGAGTCGCTAGTTACGTAGTACCTTTTTGGGTTAGGACCAAACCATCGCGATAAGTGGATGCGATTGTGTGGTTTAGTTAGCATGAGTGTGTGTTTGAATTATTGTAAAACTATGTCAATTCGGTGTGTTGTGGCTGTGAACTATGTGATGATGCTTTTGGAACCTTGCTATGGAGTGGATCTCGTCTTATTATGAGTAATGTCTTATTATGCTGCTGTGGCTGATTTATGAACTCTTTTCCCAAAACCTGTTTTAAATATTCTTATAAGGTTATTAATGTGTGTTTTAATCTGAAATTCAGAATGGCTAGGGATCCTCCACCACCCCCACCACCCGAGCCGTCTATGGCTCAAGTGCTACGTCTTCTCCTGGAGGATCGTGAGGCAGCTCGCACTGAGAGGAAAGCCAACCTTGCCACCCTGCAGCATCTTGCTCAGATTGCCGTCAATCAGAATGGCGGCCACGGGAATGAGGAACCCCGTTCCAAGCTGCGTGATTTCCAGAACACCAACCCGCCAGTCTTCTCCAATAGTGAAGTACCCCTGGATGCTGATAATTGGATCCGTACCCTCGAGAACAACCTGAGAGTCGCCCAAGTGGGTGACAACGAGAAGGTGGTCTACACCACTCACTACCTCTCTGAGCCTGACCGAGTATGGTGGGAGGCCATTCGTGCTCTGTTGCCACAGGAAGAAGTTGTGACTTGGGCGGCATTCAAGACCAAGTTCTTGAAGCGTTATGTGCCCTCCGGGCTCGTCAGTATTATGCTAGAGAGGTTCCTGCAGCTCAAGCAAGGCGGGATGTCTGTGAGTGAGTACTTGGAGAAGTTCACTTCCCTAGCAAGGTATGCGCCCACTGACACCGATACCGAAGACAAGAAGAAGGAGAGGTTCCTGAATGGGCTTCATGATGAGATGCAGTGTATCCTGGTGGTGATGCCTTTCACTGACCTGGAGTCTCTGGCAGATGCAGCCATTATGATGGAGCACAAGCGCAAGGCTTCGTTTGTTAACCGCAAACGTCGCCAGAAGATGCAGCAAGGCAGTAGCAGCAGCAGCCCAGCTGGGAGTTAGCCCCGTCCGCGCCCTTCACCTCCACCAAGGCCTTCTTATCCATCATCAAGGCCTCCAACCTTTGCACAAGGACCCAGCTACTCCCCTCGCCCGCCTGCACCTCGTCCTGGAGGTGGTTCCAACCCCGGCCTCAACTTTAATAGGCCGCCTGCCCTGAAGCCAACAGGTGGATGATTTCACTTGTGGACAGCCTGGACATTTCTCGCGGGATTGTCCCACTAGAGAGCCCGCCAGTGGTCGCCCTAATGCGACCAAGATGAACCAAGGGCCACCCCGTCCACCGGGAGGCAACAACCCGTATCCCAAGAAAGCAGCCCCTGTCACCCGAGGCCATCTTAATCATATCAGTGCAGAAGAAGCCCAGGAGGCGCCAGACCTGGTTATGGGTATGTTCCTTGTCAACTCAGTTCCTGCCTCAGTTTTGTTTGATTCAGGAGCTTCCCATTCCTTCGTTAAGGAGCCGTTTGTTAGGAAGAGTGGTATGGTTCCAACTTTGATGCATCGTCCTATGAGGGTGCAAATTCCGGGGGCCACTACCAAGGCCATTTTGTCGTGCAAGGAGACTCCTGTGGAAATTCAGGGAGCCCGATTCCATGTAGACTTGGTGGTCTTAGGAAAACAAGGGATAGAAGTGGTTTTGGGAATGAATTGGATGGCAGTCAACCGGGGGAAGATTGATTGCACTAACAAGTCTGTCACCTAACCACCCCGAAGGGACAGGAAATTACACACTTCTCGACCCAATACTCCACCACGGGTCATTTCCACAAGAGTGTTGTTGGAGCCTTTTTGGAAGAGGTGCCGGTAGTGTGTGATTACCCGGATGTTTTTCCCGAGGAGTTACCCGGTATGCCACCAGATCGGGATATCGAGTTCATCATTGAGTTGGTACCCGGTCCTAGCCCTATAGCTCAAAAACCTTACCGGATGAACCCCAAAGAGTTGGTGGAACTAAAGAAGCAGTTGGATGACCTGCTTAGAAAAGGGATGATTCGCCCTAGTGCGTCACCCTGGGGGTCACCAATCATCTTCGTGGATAAAAGGGACGGTACCACTCGCTTCTGTGTGGCTTACCGTCAGCTGAATGATGTGACTATTAAAAACAAGTATCCTCTACCCAAAATTGAGGATCTATTTGATCAGCTCAACGGAGCCCGAGTCTTCTCTAAGATCGATCTCCGCACCGGTTATCATCAGCCGAAGGTTAGAGAATCTGACATCCCTAAGACAGCCTTCGTCACTCGTTATGCATTGTTAGAGTATACGGTGATGTCCTTCGGCCTAACTAATGCCCCTGCCTACTTCATGAACCTCATGAACAAGGTGTTCATGGAATACTTGGATAAGTTTGTAGTTGTCTTCATCGATGACATCCTGATTTATTCCAAGTCAGAAGAGGACCATGAAGAGCATCCGAGGTTGGTTCTCGGTACCCTGCGAGAACACCAGTTGTATGCTAAGTTCAGTAAGTGCCAGTTTTGGTTAAAAGAAGTAGGTTTTCTTGGCCATGTTATCTCTGCTGGAGGGATATCTGTAGATCCTACCCACATCAAGTCCATCCTTGATTTCCCAACCCCCACCAACCAGACCGAAGTGAGGTCCATCCTTGGATTAGCGGGTCATTACCGCAAGTTTGTTGAAGGATTTTTAAGCATCGCCAAACCCCTTACTCAACTTTTGAAGAAGGACCAGAAGTTTGTCTGGACCGACAAATGTGAAGCCAGCTTCCAGGAACTAAAAAAGCGCCTTACTACCGCATCTATCTTAACCATGCCTTATGTGACTAAAGATTTCGTGGTTTATTGCGATGCCTCCAAACTTGGACTTGGATGTGTCCTTATGCAAGAGGGCAAAGTGATTTCCTACTCGTCGCGACAACTCCGCAAGCATGAGCAAAACTACCCAACCCATGAGCTAGATCTTGCTGCAGTGGTCCATGCGCTCAAGACTTGGCGACACTTTCTGATGGGCAACCGCTGCGAAATTTACACCGATCACAAGAGCCTGAAGTACATCTTCACCCAGAGGGATTTGAATATGAGGCAGCGAAGATGGATAGAACTCATCAAAGATTATGTCTTGGACATCCATTAGCACCATGGAAAAGCTAACGTTGTAGCTGATGCCCTTAGCCGTCAGCCGTGTTCATTCAACTCCTTGATCAAGATTCGGCAACCAGAACTCTGGGAAGAGCTTGATAAGATGGGTATAGAAGTAGTCAGTTATGGGGCAGTCGATCAACTCCTGTTGCAACCCACCTTATGGTAGCAGATCAAGGAAGCACAGAAGAGCCACGAAAGCATTGAGGGCATCAAGCGAAGATTGGACAAAGAGGAAGTCACTGGATTCACCATCGACCCTGCCGGTATTCTTTGGTACAAGGGACGCATCTGCGTACCGTCAGATCCTGTTTTAAAGCAGTTAATCATGAAGGAGGCCCACGAGACTTTATATTCTATCCACCCCGGTGGAACCAAGATGTACCAGGATTTGAAACAGAATTTCTGGTGGCATGGCATGAAACGCGAGATTGCACTCTTTGTCCAGAACTGCGACATCTGCCAAAGGATCAAAGCAGAACACCAGCGACCCGCCGGATTACTCCAACCTCTCAAGTTGCCCGAGTGGAAAATGGGATGAAATCGGCATGGATTTTATCACTAGATTACCCCTATCCAATCGTGGGCATGACGCTATTTGGGTTATTGTGGATAGACTCACCAAGATAGCACACTTTTTGCCAGTACGGACCACCCATCGATCGGATCAGCTTGCAGATCTATACATGTCCCGTATCGTCAGCCTTCATGGAATACATAAGACTATCGTATCAGATCGGGGAACCCAATTCACTTCTCGATTTTGGACTTAGCTTCAAGAGGAACTCGGGACCAAACTCTTTTTCAGTACCGCCTATCACCCCCAGACAGGAGGACAAACGGAAAGAGTCAACCAGATCTTATAAGATATGCTTCGATGTTGTGTGCTAGCCTATGGGGCCAAATGCGAAAGTTGTTTGCCGTTTGCTGAGTTTTCATACAACTACAGCTACCAAGCCAGTCTGAAGATGGCACCATTCAAGGCATTATACGGGAGCAGGTGTCGTACCCCCTTGAACTGGTCGCAAAAAGGAGACAGCCAAATTTCTGGGGTTGACACCCTAAGGGAAGCCGAAGAACAAGTGCAACTCATTCGCGACCATCTAAAGGCCGCCCAATCCAGGCAAAAGAGTTACGCCGATTCCAGGAGGCGAGAACTCAGCTTCAAGGCTGGTGACATGGTATATCTGCGTGTTACGCCACTCAAGGGAATGCAACGTTTTCTTGTGAAGGGGAAGCTAGCACCAAGGTACATTGGTCCTTTTAGAGTAAGCGGTCGAAGAGGAGAAGTGTCTTATCAGTTAGACCTGCCACCCCATTTGTCTGATTTTCATGACGTTTTTCACGTGTCTCTGTTCCGGAAGTGCCTGCAAGTTCCTGGTGGTACTCATTCTTATCCAGAGGTAGATCATCGCACTATTGATCTCAACCATGATCTCACCTACCGAGAACGACCACTCCGTGTCCTCGCTGAAGACGTCCGTCTGACCCGGAGTCGGAAGATCAGATTCCTGAAGATCCAATGGAGCAACCATTCGGAGGAAGAAGCCACCTGGGAGCGTGAAGATTTTTTGGAGCGTGAATTTCCTGGGTTTCTTTCATCTTCAAATCTGGAATCTCGGGGACGAGATTCTCCTAAGGGGGGAAGGTCTGTAACACCCCAATTTTCTCAGCATTAGTAATGGTGGTGTTATCCTAGTTTTTCAGCCTTAGCAAAAACCTTTTTGTGTGTTGAATTTTGAGGCATGAGATATGGTGTTTGCAAACATAATTGTTGACTGAGTTCCACTAGTCTTCCTGGTTAATAGAAACCCTAAAACCTCAACAACCAATATAAAATATCAACTATTAGGATCTTCATGGTTGTTAAAACTTAGCCAAACTAGGAGCTATTATTAAGCAAACCATAAATGGCTTTTGACATGCATCTGAAACATTTTGGTCTAAGGAATCTATAGTTTCACACCCTGTTCCAAATTTTCTCAAAAGAACTTGTTTGCACATAAATATCACTAGCTTTTGTAGCCATCAAACTAACATGACCATTTGAGTTATTCTTTTCCTTCTCACTAAAAGTTTTCTTTTCCTTGAGAGTCAAATGAGGTGTTTTGACTTGGGCATTTATAAATTCAGTAATTTCTCCTAATTTAGGTGAGTTTGGGGTATAGACTCATTTTGCTTTTGTGGGTCATGTTTGAATAATTCAAATTTAGGTTTTGAAAATCATTTGAGAAATTTTCTCAAACCTTCCACCTTTTTCTCTCTCACTCTTTTCTACTCCACCTACTGGAAGAGGAGAACAGCAACCTCACCCCTGGCCGCACCTGTCATGGACTTGGGTCACCCCCCTTCTCTCTTCTTCTTTTCTCTTTTCCTTCACCCAACCGGAGCACCCCTCCTCTCCTCCCACTGGCCAGGTCGAGTCACCCCGACCAACATCCCTCCTGCCCCTCTCCACCGCCCAGGAGGACCAATCAGATCACCCCTCCCCCTCCCCAAACCGCTCCTGTCCGAAGGAGACCCGAAAACCAGCCCCTGGTTTTGGAGCCGTGCTCAGCATCGCCCTCCCCCTTAAATCCTTGCCAGAGGCTCTCCCTCACGTCCTCTACTCACCCATACCACCATCGCCCAAAACCGCATCCTCTCTCGTGCTATGGAAGAAGAAAATGCCGCCGGTGATCGAGCTCTTCCCACGATCCTCACCATCGATTCTCTGCACCTCTTTCTGCATTTTTGGCCCCTCGAGCGCGCCTTGGCTAGACCTAACCCCCCTGCCCTCCTTTTCTCTTCTAGGTGCCCGTAGCCGCCGCGCTCAACCTCGAACCGAGAAGCTCGTCTCCGCCACCGCCATGGATGTCGACGTTGCATGCGGGAGCTGAGGGCGTCGTCGAGCTCGCCATCATCCCCTCCGTCGACCTCTGCCCTCCCCTGGCCCCGCACGGTCTCTGGTGATCACCGTCGCCGTCGCTTTTCTCCTCCGCGTCTGGTTCGTCCGCGCCGCGTCGCGAGGAGGACGACGACCGTGAGCCGTAGATCGCAAGATCAACGGCCAGGTTTGAACCTCACCGCGCGCGCGCGATCTCGCGCGATTGGGCCGGCCCAGTTCGGTCCCCCGCGCTGCTCCGCGTGGTCGCTGGGCCGATTCGGCCCAGATCTGTCCGCCCGACCCTTTTTCCTTTATAAAATTGTTTTCTGATTAATATTCCCAGTGCATCTTTAGTCTAGCTTTTATTCATTTGTGGTAAATATTCATTAGCTAAAATAATGAGACTAATTTTGTAGCATGCACACACATTTTCTTAACCATGTTGCTTTTGAGTTGGTCCAAAATGTATTTCATGTTATGTGGTAAAATAGATCTAGTAAAAAGTACCTATTTCACCATTTGTTTAATAACTTGTGTTTTGTAAATCCAAATCATGCAATCTTGGATCTGTTGGAAATCTTGTAAAAATTTCTATCTAGATTTGTAAAACTTGCATGCAGGAGATTACTCTAGCAAAAGTTGTATTTAGTCTAAGAATAACATCAGTATGTGTTTGGTGATTTTTAATTCTTAAATGAAAACACTTTTTGAGGTAAATCCACTTGGAAGTGTTAGATATGAGTTGGAAGTATCATGTGCCACAAATGTAGATTTGTCCAGTAAATATTTATTACTTATTGGGCAAATCTCTGAAAAACAGGGAGATATTCTCTTGAAATGTATCTTTGTTATTTCAGAGATTATTGCATGCCTAGTTTTGTTTTGTTGAGCCACCTTTGTCCCTAGAGTAATGTTGGGGATATTTTTGGGGGATAGCCACATGTTTTATCTAACTTACCCCACTAGTTTGACACCAAAATAACCCATATTATTTCCTAGACTTAAATAATAGTCAGAAGTTTATGTTATCTAAAAACAAAGATAACTTGAGCTAGGAGTAGCCAAATTTGATGAACAAAATCTCCACTTAAAGAGAAAAATCATATCTCACCAGAAAAGTTAATTGTGCATACATGGGATTTATAAAACTGAGTATATCTTCTGTTTGAGTTTGACATCAGTAGCTCTTATCTGATTTTTGATTATTACTTCCTGATAGATTTTCATGCTCAGCTAATTTTCAGAGATCCATATAGTGGTTAGGAGTAATGTGCTAGAAGGGTTTAATTTTAGGAGCAGTACCTTAGGAGTTATGCCTTTTCATGTAAACATTCCTTGATGATTATTTAAATCCATTAGTTGTATTTTCTGTTGGTGATGCTAGTTGTTTGTTATTATGCTTTAGATTGTTATCAACTGGAAGTTTAGGATTTACACTAGCCTCGTTTGTTTTTCATGTTACAGTAGAACCGCAACCGAGGAAGAGCAGTACGAGGTAGCTGAGCACAACTACGAGGAAGAACAAGACCAGGCGCTGTACTCTGAGCAAGGCAAGCCCACCTCACCACTATAATGAATCCTACTATTTTATCAAGCATTGTTTTGTTTTCAAAATAAAATGATGCATGTTTCACTTCTTTTGTGGTAACTTGCCACCCAAAATCTATTTTACAAATATTGTTTGGCCAAAGTTATCTGCTAGAATACTGTAGGTGTTACAAACAGAGTTTTACCTGATGGGCCATGTTGTTGAAGGCTCCATCAAAAATATTAAGATTTTCTAGTAGACTACTTTCATCTACTTATCTCAAAACTATAGGATGGGGACCTATTTGATAAAACTGTTTTACGGAGGAAAACCCGAGCTGCTGGTAGTAATCGAAGAGCAAGTGTTTTACTAAAACCCGAGTTGCTGGGAGAAATCGGAGATGTTTGCGAAAACCCGAGCTGTTGGGAGTAGTCGGAGGATTGGAAGTTGTTTCTAAAAAACAAAGTACTGCCCTAGAAGCCGCTCGAACAATTAACCCTTGCAACCACACTACCTGACTTGGGTAGGGCTTAGCGGGAAGCTTGTCTGTTTTAGTGTTGGGGCTCTCATACTTTCTATGAGGGTTGGGCCCTCGAAGCCGGGTTGTCGTCCGGAAGAGACAATACACTGCTGCGGATCAGCAGCCGGACGATTACGGCGGGTCTCCTGACGTGGCGGTGTGGTGTCCCGAGGAAATACCAAGAGGTCTAGTTGAGCACACGGTGCCGAGGAGAACAAACCTACCGGGAGGCCGCGATACTAGGATGGTCATAGTGGAACGTTTTGATCGCGTTATCCGGACCCTCGCATGCTGACGTATGACGGGCCGTGGCAGACACGGCGGAAGGACCGATTGGTGTGGGTAAACTGTGCAACCTCTGCAGAGTGTAAATCTATTCGAATAGCCGCGTCTGCGGTCATGGACGGTTGGAAAGGCCACTGATCTAGGCGTATGAGCATTTTGGTTATTAAAAAGAGGAAAGAAAAGGTTTTCCGAGGGAAAACAAAAAGGCACAAGTTGGTACCTAGGAGGTACGGAATTTGGGTGAAGATGGTTGATCTCGGGGAGACAATCAGTCCGATCTCAAGTAAGGAAAAAGGGTTACCCCTATCCTAATGTTTTGATAAACTTTTACAAAAGAAAGTTTTTCCGTACTTAGATATGTCCTTGCTATATCTAAGAGAAGAGAATTCTATCTCTAAATGTTTTTCTTCAACAAAGATATAGAGATGTCGTATTCTCTATGCTTGAAATCATGGTATTCGAAAATAAGCCCTATGGTTGTATATAGGAGCCATCCTAGTTTTCAAAAATGTTTTACTTGCATATCCTTGAAAAACAGTAAAAATACCTAGAGGTGGTCTTGCGAGTACATAATTGTACTCATATGGCTTTGTCCCTGGATATTAAAATGTCCAGATTATAATAAGGAGGCCTACAACGAGGAGGAGGTGTATGATGACGACTACGCCACTTAGCTGTCACCGGTCGACTGCACTTGTGGGATCAGCGCTCGGAGATGTTAAGGGCCGTCGCTATCCACGAGCTTCCGCTATCTTAGTTAATTCCGTCCTACGTGACGAGGTTTGTTGACTTTGGTCGTATGACCGTCTATGTGTTGTAAGACTTTTATTCGTACCACTTGAATGATGTAACTCTTTGATACCTATGTTGGTTATGTGATTGCGATGCACTGATCATTGGGATCGTGATCTTTTACATAACGTGGGCATCTCGGACTTGTTTCGAGGGGTCCTTACAATGCCTCCCCACCGTGCTCCTGAGAACAACAACAACAATGATTCCATGCAGCAACTGATGGCCGCTCAAACTCAGCTGATGACTATGATGACTCAGTTTATTGCACCAAGCAACAACAATAAAAACAACAACAACAACAACAACAACAACAACAATCCTCCACCACCACCACCACCACCTCCCCAAGTGGACATGCTTACCAGATTTTTGAGGCTTAGGCCAAACAAGTTCTCGAACGCAACAGAGCCAATGGTGGTTGATGACTGGCTACGCTCTGTACAAAAGGATATGGTGACAACTGAATGTGATGACGCTGAGAAAGTTAGGTTTACCGCACATCTACTTGAAGGACCCACTGCCCAATGGTGGGAAACTTATCAGATTACTCGCCCATTGGACACCTTGACCTGGGAGGAATTCAAGGAAGGATTTCGTAATGCTCATGTCTCCATGGGAATTACGAATCTCAAACGGGAAGAGTTTCGCAATTTGCGTCAAGGAAGCGGAAGTCTTAAGGAGTATATGGACGACTTCCACTCCTTGTCTCGATATGCGCCTGAGGACATTGACACAGATGCAAAGAGGAAGTCAAAATTTCTCAATCTACTTAGTGATGAGCTGAAGATACCTCTGACTGTTGCTTATGCACCAAACTATCAGATACTTCTTGATCAAGCAATCACCCTTGAAGATAGCATAAAGAAAGCTGAAAATAGGAAGAGGAAGATGGACAAGCACTCCTCTGAACCCTCATTCAAGAAGCACCTTGTTCATGATGGGAACAGTGGCCACAAACATGGGAATCACCATAATGGAAGAAGTCACCACAAGCGTCATGATCACCATGGTGGATCCAAGGAAAACAATGGAGATCATAAAGGAAATGGATTTGCTGGCCATAACCATAACAATGGACACCACCGTCCAAATCCTGAACACAGAGATATCAGCCAGGTGCTCTACTACAAATGCAAGAACAAGGGTCATTACGCCAACGAGTGTCCAGCAATAAAGAAGGCCGAAGAAGCTGCATAGTCAAATCCTTTTGATAAAGGATATGTGAACCACATCACTGTGGAAAAAGTAAACGGTACATTCTGAATTAAGTTTTCATATTGAAGATTCAATACCCACAAAAATTTCTTTTAAGGGTGGTAGCCCAACCCGATACCCAGACAGAACCTTTTGCTAGCCTTCTCGAATCTCGAGGACGAGATTCCTTTTAAGGGTGGTAGTCTGTAACATCCCTATATTTTGGAATGTTTAAAAATCACTAAAATTTAAAAAAATTGAAAACATTTAAGTACTTTTGCTTTGGAAAAGAAAATTTCAGCATTGCATTCATGCATACATGCATCTCATCATTCATCATCTTATTAAATCACAAAGGGTTTACATTAAATATCCATTATATTTCATATTGCTCTAAAAATATTTATATTCTATTATTCTACTATTATGCCACAATAAAGGTGAATGATTTCAGCAAAATAAGTTTAAATAAATTAAACTCAAACATATTTGAATGTGGGTAATTTCATAAATTTTATTTAACTCCAAATAAATTATTAAATCCCTAATTTCAAAGTTAACCTAAAATGGGTAAAATTGTATTTATGAATATTTTAAAATAAGTATTTTTCAAAAAGTTTCAAAAGATGCCTAGTAATGTTTTAAAACATAGATATGAATATTACAAATTTATAGTAATTTATTTGAGTTCATTTGGACACTTAAATCAAAAGTTATGAAATAATAAAATAAAAATCAGAAAAGAAAAGGCCGGATGACGTCAGCGTGACGTCATCGTCTTCAACCTCTGCCTCAAATCGCGCCCGAAACAGTCGGCGCCTCCTACCTTCAATTCGCGTGATTAGCGCCCCAAATCAACGCGCCTCTCTGCCCTATAAGTAGCCCTCGAGCTCCTCCGTCTTTCCCCTCTCCTCCCTCTCTGTTTTACATCCCTAGGCTGCCACCAATTCTCGCCGGAGTTCGCGACCGCCGCCTCTATTTCTTCTCGATTCCGGCCAGGTGACCAAACCCCGAGCCTCTTGTCCTCTCCTCTGTCCTTGCCATCCTCGTGCGCATCTGTATGACCTCTTGTTTCGCTTCCTCCCGCAACCAGTCGACGAAACCGTGCAAGACCGAGCTCGCCGGAGTAGCCGTGGCTCCGCCCGTGCCTCCACGCCACTCTAGGCCGCCCGGGTAGACGCCGTCGCCACCATCCTCCTTTCCGTGCCGCGCCGCGCCCCTCGTCACCTCCCCGAGCCGATTCGACCACCAGAGCACCGTGCCCGTCCGCGCTCGAGTCGCCGCTACCGTCTCCGTCCTAGCCGGCCACCGTAGCGCCGCCACGGTATGGTCTCTCCTCCTGCCCGTCCGATCTGATATACACGGCCACGATTAGATCCTATTAGTGAAAGGGTACAGTTAGATCTGGACCGCCAAATCCAGATCCAACGGCCCAGATCTATCCACTTATCCACATCAGCGCACAGTCAGCGGCCACGTCACTGCCCATTCAGCGCTTACGTGGAAAATGATTTTCTCGATTTAGTTAATTGGCAGTTTTGCACAAAAGACCTTGTACATTAGTTTCATCATATCTTTTTCTCTGTGTATCGAAATTCAAATATTTGTATATATTTGGAAAGCCCTGAACATTTAGAATATTATGGATCTGTTGGAATTCAAATTTGACTTAGTTTAAAATATTCAAATTTCAAATGGGGAATTTGAGTATTTTTGTCATAACTTTAAATCTATAAAATCCAAAAATTGGAAATAAAATTGTTTTAGAAACTTTGGAATATTTTTAATATGATGCCTCTGTTATAAAATATTTTTGAGTAGTATTTGAATGATTTCATAGTTATATGTTTAATTTGAATAGTTTAAATAATTTTTGACATAACTATTAATAGAAACATGATTTTTGAATGAATCCAATTGCTATAAATCTATTTAAATCCCCTCTGTCTATTAATACTAATTACAAAATTTTGTTATAAAAATTTAATCACATAAAACTCTAATATTATATTAAACACTTTTACTATATTTTTGCAAAATTAGAAACTAATTAAATTGCAATTATAACTTTATGCATACTTTTAAAATATCAAAAAAATTAGTAATATGTTTCTTGTGATTTAAAATTGCATTTCATGCTTAGCATATTTTATTTTGTAGTTATATTTCCCATAAGAAAACTCCTCCCCCATTTTCTCTAAGTTAGGAATATTTTCAACTTAGCATTTTTGGTTCAGTGCTATGCACTTAGACACTTAGGATTTTCAACATGGAGCCGGGAGGCCAATGAAGGACTTAGCCAAAACAAGACTTCAGAAGTATATTCCAGGAGTAGGAGCACTTAGAAGAAAATCAAAAAGAAGTTCATGAAGACCAACCAACAATATTTTCTAAGTCTTACTTCCTCTCTCTCTTTTCTCCCTTCTCCTCTAAGACTTCATGAAGACTAAGTTAAATCCTAGACCAGCCTCGATGATACAAGAATCGTCAAGTCTGAAGAATTATCAAGTCTACCAAAGAATTCAATCAAGAAATCCACAAGAAGCATGTTACAAGTCTGGAGATGAATCCTGGTAGACGAACTACATTTTTTTATCTTTTCCCTCCTTCCTAATCTAGACCTAAACAATGTTTGATTATCTTATTACCATCTTGAAGTTTGTTGGATCCTAGCGGCATAGTGAGATGAAGCGGCCTGGAGACTAACCTTACATGTCCACGTACATGAGACATGTTCCACAACCTAATTGGCTGGCCCGGTGTCTGTCTCTCTCTCACTATAGTGCATATCCAATTTAAAAAGAGTTGATAGTAATTGTCGACCACCTTGAAGAATAGACTTACTATTTTCTCTAAGTATTTTGCACATCATGCATAACATATTTTGTATTGTTATTTTATTTGTATGTTTATGTGTGTTTTGTTTGTTGTGTTAGAAATTTCGGAGGGAACCGACAACTGTTGCAGCTGCTGTTGCTATTCTTCTTGTTGCCAAGGCAAGTGGCACACCCCCATAAATTTTCTAGGTATTTTCTATGCATGACTTAGTTATTTTCCTATGCATGTGTAGGACTTAGTAGATTTGCTATGCAAGACTTTAGAATTCCCTATTCCATTGTGTATAGGTACCTATGAAATGACTTAGTAGAATTTTGATGCTATGCAATTGATGAAAGGTTTTACAAAATCTTAAGTGGGTACTCAGGACCATGTCTATGAGGGTTTTCACCTGAGATAGTCTCTACTATACTTAGGATCATAGTATGTGGGGGTTTTCACCTGGGAGTGCACATCCACTAAGTTAATGAATCATCTGGATGGATTGGTTGTTTGATTTATGTTGAGTGGCTACTCAGGACCATGTCCATGAGGGTTTTCACCTAAGATAGTTTCTACTATACTTAGGATCATGAACGTGGGGGTTTTCACCGGAGAGCACACTTGTGGAAGGCCACCCAGGAACAAAGGGAATGGAAAGAAGTGAAGAACTCGCAGAGAAGAGCTCCAAGTGAAGACTTCAACTGATCAAGGACGCCAACAGAGGATTCCCAACATTCTAATTTCTTAAATTAAATTTTGATAGGTGAACAATAGTGAACTACTCAGGACCATGTTCATGGTGGTTTTCACCTAAGATACTTTCTACTATACCTAGGACCATGTTATGTGGGGGTTTTTACCTGAGGGTACACTTAGATGGGTGAGCTACTCAGGGCCATGTCTATGGGGGTTTTCACCTAAGATAGTTTTGACTATACTTAGGACCATAGTATGTGGTGGTTTTTAGCTGAGAGTGCATTCACGGATGGGCCATCTTTTGGTTCACTGGAACTTGCCAGTGTTGCCAATTATGATGTTGAAACTGTTTTATGAAGTGATAGGATAAAACTGGCTTTATGCAAAATAGCCTTGAACTCCACCAGCCAAATATGCATACAGGTTATAGAGTTATTTCCATTGAGTGTCCACCATAGTGTCACTTGTCAGATCCATTTCTAATGGAATCTGACCCACTCTGTTACAAATTATTATTTGTTGCAGAAATATCTGACGAAGAGTAAGGACTACGTTTGGGTTTCGAGTCTACACCAACATGTTCTCGCCTGTGGCGTATCATGAAGTTGGAGGCTCATTGACGATTTATTTCCGCTTCTATAATGCTTTGAGGTAGCTTTAAGCTATGCAAAGATGTATCGAACTATTTATTTTACCAAGACTGAATTATTCATGTAATATTGATACAATGTTGTGATATTCGTCGAAACTTTGTGTGCAAATGAATCGATCCAGGGGTTTGCACTATACACAGGTACCTGCCATATTTTAATTGCAGGTACACTACATCCTTGCTCTATCACAAATAATTATGTTAAAACTACTCCATGTCATTTGGGAGTTGGAGTAAGTGTTATGCCTTTCTCTCTTTAAAAGAGACTTCACATTGATAAATTAATACCTACTTATATATCTTTGCAAATGGATGATAAATCTACTGTTGTTCCGCTTGGAATTTGTGACGATATTCCTGTTCAAATAACTACCAATTGTTTAATTATGACTGACTTTGTTGTTCTTGAAATGCTTGAAGATGATAATATGTCTATTATTCTTGGAAAACCTTTTCTAAATACTGCAGGGGCTGTTATTGATTGCAATAAAGGAAGTTACTTTTAATCTTCATGACAAGGAGCATACTGTATATTTTCCCAAGAAAGTAGATAAAATGCCTGGAGTTAATACAATTACCAATACGAGGTCTATTAGAGTGGGAAGTATTTGATTGCCCATGTAAAGGAGAATATAAAACTCTCTTGATTGGATCCATACCAATTCAATATAAGGTAACATGACTGTCTCATATTGTTTAAATCTTTTATGTCATATAAATTCATTTGGTGGCAAGACTTGATCAACCTTGTTAACAAGTGCATTTTAAATGCATAAAGAGGCTAAACAATTTTCTTTCTCTCATTCTTGTTTTACCTACTATAATGTTATTTAGTTTAAAATATTTAGTTGTATTTGGAGTTAGAAAATAATTTTTCAATATTGAATTTAATATTGGAAAATACCAGAAAATGAAAAAATAAAGTTTCTCAGAAAATTTAAAATATATATATAACCATGTTTTTCAAGGAGGGGCCTGGAAATGCCAGAGAGCCTCCAGGCCGCGCCAGCACATGCTGTGGGGACCAAAGACCCCCCCACTTGCTCTCTCTTCTTCCGTTGCCTTCCTCTTTCCCAAAAAATCACTTTTGGATAGCTCAAACTCGTATTCTTGCTGCTCATCTCCTGTGATTTCGATCAGCCAATTTTCAGTTGCTCAAATTTGGTGCATCTCTTCTCCGGTATGTGACTCCTCCGAATATTTAAGTGGAATTTTGTTTAGTGGTGTATATATGAAGTATTTTTCTGCCGTAGATATCTTATTTAGTGAGTTTGAATGCTTGTTCTAAGTTGAAATAGCTAGTTTTGATGCATGCTTAACCCTCTAGCAAGTCACTATAGTAGTTTCCTTCATTTAGTTGGCTAAAAATCGATTTGTATGATGTTCGTTGAAAATTTCAGAAAAGGAAGATATATAACCATGACTCTGATGAAATGTTTGAGGGAGATTTCCAGAGGAGGACAAGGCCTCCAAGGGCTTCCACTCGTGTTAGGCAATCCTACAACAAGGAAATCCTAGCACCGATGCTTGGAGATGAGCGGGATGCGGGAGTTCCAAACTCCGTATCTCACCCGTGTAACGATTTCCTTCGTGATGCAGGATTACGCGAGGACTTCCTAACTCTTGTGGAGAGTGTAGGATTGACCTCCTATATGAGAGGCCGCAATACTATGGGCTCACCAAGACTTTTTTGGAAACTTTCACTTTTAACTCCAAGTCTTATGGGAAGGCCATTTCTTTCAAGATATATGATAAGCCTGTTAGCTTGACTTTGCAGGAATTTTGTGAGGTGATAGGTACAGCGAACGTGGGGACATCGATGAGGATTGTCGGGAAACCCCGGAGTTGGCACAAACCTATCAAGAGGTGACCAACGAAGACACCCGCTTCGCACAACGCGGCAAGATAAGGAACATCCAATTCCCCGCTATCAAGTATTTTGCTTACTACATTGCCACTAGTGTACTTGGTAGGGAAAACACTAGTAATGTTTCTAACTTGCAGCTTGCATTTCTTACGGGTGCACTTAAGGGTGATTTCCCGTATAACCTTGGTTCTTTGATTGCTCGCCGCTTAGCTGCTAGGGGCCCCATTTTGGGGGTATTATTGCCTCACGCATTGTTGAATATTTGGGGCTGTATATTGATCCTTATGATACACCACTTGCTCCTTGCTACCTTGACCTTGCTGCAATGAAAGGTCATCAATTTGTTTCTAACAACTCCAGTTTGGACAACATTGTGTTTAGGGTCGTTTTTGCTAACGGGCGTAAAAAGGAAGTCCCTTTGACAAAACCTTATTTGTTCAGTCTTAAAGGGAGACCGTGGTCGTACTCGATGGTGGAGTTGGATGAGCAGTTGAGCACGATGGGTTTTCACCAGGCGCACCGCGTGCAGGAGCCACGGAGGAGGATTACACCGGATACCACGCCGGCACATCTTCCAGCTCATACTACGGGGAAAGCTCTTCGACCTACCCCTGCGGCACTGACGGGTGGGGACACTGGGGCTGATCTCCACTTTGGCCAAAAGCCTAAGCTCGGGGGGAGGTATACCGATAGCATGCTCATTTACATATCATTACCATTCGGTACTTTGTATATCCATGTTTCGTTTTAGTTTTAGTTTTATTTCTTTCATTTGTTCATGCTTTGTTTGCTTTCCATAAACTCAAAAACACCAAAAAGATTTTTGTTATTTCTCTTGTTAGCTTGTTTTAGTATCTAGTATTAACATGCTTAGTATTTATTTCAGTGCAATATGTAAAATCACAAAAATATGTTGCTTTGTTGTGTGCTGTTTCGCGCAGGGACAAATTTATGTTGTCCACCGTTTAATTCATAACTTTTCACAGATTTCGCGCAGGGACCTGAAATTTTGTGTGCATGTTCATTAGCTGTGAGTTTTCTGATCTGGGCATGTTAAGGTCCTCGAAAAAATCATCTTTGCTGGTTGCTCTGTTTTTTGTTCCTGAATCCGAAAACCCAAAAATATTTGTTGTTTTTCTTTGGTTTTGTATTGTTTGTTTTAGAGGTCATTACCTCCAGTTACTCCATGGATCTTGGTTATTATTTCATATCTTTTAAGCACACAAGTGATAAGGCAATTATGATGATCTATGACAATTCGAGTTGGATAAGAGGCTGGTAATGAACTCTATTTTGTGTCTCATTTTTGTACATATACTCATCCATGTGAGCATGCTTAGATGGTTCGCATAAGGTATACGTCGATTGGTGGATGCTTAGTAGTTCGTGTTCTCTTATGATCGTTTCCAATTTATTTATTATGGATGTCATGTTTCTATGGATATTTGCTTGCATTGTTTTACTCATAATAGAATATGACATTGTGGTACCCTCCTCTAAAAATTCATTTGAATTGACTTGGCACATGTTTATACATGTTATGACTGAAAATAAAAAGTCCATTAACTCTTGATGACATATTTTGTCTTAGAGTTCTAGTATCTTTTTATGCCTCTGTTAATTCTATTTCATCTCAAGCATGATTATGACGATTATTGCTCATTTGAATTGTCGCTTTCCCATCTTTTGCTAGCCTCCACTTGTACGAAGCTGAAAATGATTGTGCTTCCTAATCCCTGAAAACCAAGTTATTCCAAAGAGTGCACCATTATAACCCACAAGTATAGGGGATCGCAACAGTCTTCGAGGGAAGTAAAACCCAAATTTATTGATTCGGCACAAGGGGAGACAAATAATACTTATAAGTCTTAACAGCCGAGTTGTCAATTCAGCTGCACCCGGAAAAGCACTAGTAACAGGGGTGATGTGATAGCAGCGGTAATATGAGAGCAATAGTAACAGTAACACATAAACAATGGAACCATAAAATAGTTGCTTGTGTGGAGTTGACAGGAAACACTAGTAGAAAACAGGCTAAAGTACCAAACTCCAAAACCCCATTTGTCCCGGTCGTACTGCAAACTGCGACAGATGGGGACTAAAACCCGTCAAGCGCTCCAGACGACACCCATTTGTCTGGGTTCCAGCCACAAACTGGGACAAATAAGCTGGCACCCACCGAGCGCTCCAGCGTACACCTATTTGTCCCGGTTCGTGACTGGAACCGGGACAAATGTCATGGTTCCAGTTACGCGCGCGCGGAAGTCGAGCCATTGCCGTGTTTTTTCGACGCGCACGGAAGACGAGCGGAGGTACGACGCCGCCGGCGATTCCTCTGCCCTCCGGTGATTAATTCCTCTGCTCTCCGGCCGGCGATTCATCTGCCTCTCCGGCTCTATAAAATGCACAGTATGGCTCCTCCACACACCATCTCTCCGGCTCCTCCACACACCATTTCTCCCCTCTTTTCTCCGGTCCTATGGAGCCACTCGCGCGTATGCCTCGGTCCGATTGTACTACTACAAGAAGGAAGGCATGCATGTTCAAGGTGTGGGTCACCCTTCGTGCCTGGCGCGTGGAGAAGTGGATCCACGACGTGAAGAACTACTTCCTCGATGCCGCTCCGATCAAAGCCGTTGGACTCGATTGCGAGTTCACTGACCCTCGACGGAAGGATACTCCGCAGCGCGCCGCCGTCCTTCAACTCCCGGTGGCGACCGAGACTCTTGTCTTCCAAATTTGCGATGCTTATCGGGTGCCACAGGTCCTCATGGATTTCTTAGGTGATGAGACAATCAAATTCTACGGCGTGGCAATCCATAATGACATGAAGATGCTAGCCTACTACGGAATTATTATTCGGTCCGCGGTCGACCTGCAGAGGGATAGCCGAAACCCTACTGGCAATTTTACTCCGAGTTTCTATGCTCTCTCGAATGCGGTCATTGGGACAAATCTGGAGAAGAAGAAGAAATACAAGAAGAAGAAGAACACGGACGACGACAAGGAAGACACGTTAGAAGAAGACCTAATTTTCGGATGGGGCAACGTTCCATTGAGCTACGATCAAGTCGTATATGCTGCTTTAGATGCTCGCCTTGGCTTCGAGTTTGCATGGAAGTGGGATAGTCTACGCGGCTATAATACTGAGTATGATCATCTTAATGTCATTGATGAGTAGACTATCTATGTATTCCGTTACGCAAATATACTGTGTGCGCGTGTTCTCATGTATTGACCGAAATATATCTAAAGTTTGCATAAGTTATTCCAAAGTTTGCAAAAGTTTTTTCAAATTCCAAAGTTTGCAAAAGTTATTTAAAACAGAAAACAAAAATTGGTTTTGTATTAGTTAGTCAAATTCAAACACTTTTCATATTCATAGTTTTCCAAAATCCAAAGTTTGCAACAGTTATTTAAAACAGAAAACAGAAAAAGAAAATAAAAACATAAAAAAAATGAAAAAACATTCATCTATCCCGGTTTCAGTCACAAACCGGGACAAATGGGACTCCTTACTGTCCCGGTTTGTGGCTGGAACCGGGACAAAAGATGGATGCCTATATATACTGATCAACAACCCCCTCCCAAAACCATTGGAGTCATTTTTTTTTGAAATGGAAGGAGGGTGTGTGTGCTAGTCTATTTTTTTTAAGTATGAATGCAAGGTGTTCGATGAAATGCCCGAGAGAGTTCACGAAATGATTTGATGTACACTTAAAGAAGTTTATCCTTCTTTTCGATCGAGATTAATTTTTTCTCATTTCATTTGTCATTAATTGATACCGTGCATGTTTAGTGGTTATTTCTCGATGGTCTGTAATGGTTATTGATATAGTTAATTATATAATGTAGATGGACCGACAATGGATGTATGGTGACCGACGCACAGCCGAGTACATGATGGGTTTGAGGAAATTTCTTGAGAAAGCCCAGGCCCACAATACCAATGGTTTCATGTGTTGTCCATGTGTCAACTGTCAGAATAAGACATATCACCCAAGCGCGAGAACCCTTTAAAGTCATCTTATTCGGCATGGTTTCATGCCCAGCTATAATTGTTGGACGAAGCACAGAGAAAAAGGGGTTATGATGGAAGACAATGAAGAAGAGGAAGATGATGACAACTATCCTATGTTCCCGGAGTACGGAGATTCTGGAACGGGGGAAGCTGAAGCTGAAGAGGCACGAGATGAGCCCGCTGACGATCTTGGTAGGGCCATTGCTGATGCAAAGAGAGAGTGCGGAACTGAAAAGGAGAGGTTGAAGTTCGACCAGATGTTAGAGGATCACAAGAAATTGTTGTATCCAAGTTGCGAAGATGGTCAGAAAAAACTGGGTACCACACTGGAATTACTCCAGTGGAAGGCAGAGTCTGGTGTGACTGAAAAGGGATTTGGAAAGTTGCTGCAGATAATTAGGAAGATGCTTCCAAAGGTCAACGAGTTGCCCGGCAGCACGTACGAAGCAAAGAAGGTTGTGTGCCCTCTAGGATTAGACGTGCATAAGATACATGCCTGCCCTAATGACTGCATCCTCTACCGCGGTGAGTACGAGAATTTGGATGCATGTCCAGTATGCACTGCATTGCGGTATAAGATCAGACGAGATGACCCTGGTGAAGTTGAGGGTGAGCGTCCCCGGAAGAGGGTTCCTGACAAGGTGATGTGGTATGCTCCTATAATACCACGGTTGAAACGTCTGTTCGCGAACAAAGAGCATGCCAAGTTGTTGCGATGCACAAAGAGGACCGTAAGAAAGACGCGATGTAGAGACACCCCGCTGATGGGTCGCAGTGGAGAAAAATTGAGAGAGAGTTCCCGGAATTTGAAGATGACGCAAGGAACTTAAGGTTTGGTCTAAGTACAGACGGCTTCAATCCGTTTGGGGAGCAGAGCAGCAGTCATAGCACGTGGCCTGTGACTCTATGTATTTATAACCTTCCTCCTTGGTTGTGCATGAAGCGAAAGTTCATTATGATGCCATTGCTCATCCAAGGCCCGAAGCAACCTTGCGACGACCTTGATGTGTACCTCGGGCCATTAGTTGAAGAACTTTTACAGTTGTGGCGGGAAGAAGGTGTACGGGTGTGGGATGAGCACAAACATGAGGAATTTGACCTACGAGCTTTGCTTTTTGTAACAATTAACGATTGGCCTGCTCGTGCTAACCTCTCATGGCAGTCGACCAAGGGGTACAATGCATGCACACACTGTTTGGTTAAGACTGAATGTTTATATTTGGATAAATGTAAGAAGTGTGTGTATCTGGGGCATCGTCGATTTCTTCCGATCAGGCATACCGCAAGGAAGAAGGGCAAGCATTTTAAAGGTGAGGCTGATCACAGTAGGAGGCCTGTCAACCGTACTGGTGAAGAAATATTTGATATTGTCAAGGATCTAAAAGTAATCTTTGGAAAGGGTCCTGGAGGACAACAGGTTCCGAAAGACGCTAACGGGCACGCACCCATGTGGAAGAAAAAATCTATATTTTGGGAGGTACCATATTAGAAGGTCCTAGAGGTTAGATCTGCTATCGACGTGATGCACGTGAAGAAGAATGTTTGCGTGAACCTGCTAGGCTACTTGGCCGTGTACGGGAAGAAAAAAGATACAGAGGAAGCACGGGAGGACCATAAACGTGTGAAACAACGAGACGGCCTAAGTCCCGAACGCTACGAAGGTCCGGCCAGCTACGCTCTTACCAAACAAGAGAAAGTAATATTCTTTGAATGCCTGAGCAGTATCAAGGTCACGGCTGTGTTCTCGTCGAATATAAAGAGGATAGTAATTGTGAGACTCCAAAAATTTCAGAACCTAAAGTCTCATGATTGCCAGGTGATTATGACGCAATTGCTTCCGATTGCACTGAGGGGCTACTACCGGAAAATGTTCGAGTACACATTGTGAAGCTTTGTGCATTCCTCAATGCAATATCTCAGAATGTAATCGATCCGGCGATTCTACCAGGGTTGCAAAATGATATGGTCTAGTGTCTTGTCAGTTTTGAGTTGGTGTTCCCTCCATCCTTCTTCGATGTTTTGACGCATCTCTTGGTTCACCTAGCCGAAGAGATTCAAGTTCTCGGTCCTGTATTTCTGCACAATATGTTCCCATTTGAGCGGTTCATGGCAGTCTTAAAGAAATATGTGCATAACCGTGCTAGACCAGAAGGAAGCATCTCCAACGGCTACGGTAACGAGGAGGTCATTGAGTTATGTGTTGACTTTATTCATGACCTTAAGCCGATAGGTGTTCCACAATCACGACATGAGGGTAGACTTAGTGGAAAAGGCACACTAGGAAAGAAAACAAAAATTTGTATGGATGGACATTCTTTCACTGAAGCACACTATACAGTTCTACAAAGTTCTACCTTGGTGGCCCCGTATATCGATGAACACAAGAATCTTGTACGCTCTCTACACGCGGGGAAGTCTGACAACTGGATTGTACGTACACACATGGCGACTTTCGGCGGTTGGTTGCGAGCACATCATCAAAATAAAGACAAGGTTGATGAACAGTTACACTTGTTGGTCAGGGCACCATCTACAACTATATGTACTTTCCAAGGGTACGAGATAAATGGGAATACATTTTACACGAGTGTCCAAGATAGAAAGAGCACGAACCAAAACAGTGGTGTTCGCATTGATGCAACAAACAACAATGGGCAGAAGAACACATATTATAGTTGCATAGAGGAGATATGGGAACTTGACTATGGACCTTCTTTTAAGATCCCTTTGTTTCGGTGCAAATGGGTCAATCTGAAAGGCGGGGTTGAGGTAGACAAGATGTATGGAATGACAACAGTGGATCTAAACAATCTTGCGTATAGAGACGAACCATTCGTGCTAGCCAATGATGTGGCTCAGGTTTTCTATGTGACATGTCTAGCAGACCCAAAAAAAGAAACATCCTGGGAGTGGAGGAGCTGAGGCGTCACATAGTTCTTTCAGGAAAAAGAAACATCGTGGGAGTGGAGGACAAGACAGACATATCAGATGATTATAATAATTTTGATGAAATTCCGCCATTCGTAGTGAACATTGACCCAATCATCAAGTTGATTGAAGAAGATGCTCCATGGTTCCGACCCAGAAGAACTGGCGGTGTTGTGTGATGGAGATATTGGTGCGATGTGTAATAATTTATATATTATAATTTTTATATGATGAAGATGCTCCATTTTTACCTGCATATCAAATGGATCCGTTGGCGTGTGTGGAGACAAAACACACGATTTCACCAGCATACAGCCTCACGGTGGCTCCTGATGAGTGCCTACATATCAAATGCACTGTGGGGCGTATGCAGGGAATCCGAGTGATTTGTATATATTCTCAGTAGATGAATTGAACTAGTCTTTTGATAGAACAAAACACACGATTTCACCTGCATACAGCCCCACGGTGGCTCCTGATGAGTGCCTGCATATCAAATGCACCGTGGGGCGTATGTGTAGTGTACCTGCACTTAAAATATGGCAGATACATGTGTATAGTGCAAATCCCTGGATCGAGTCGTTTGCACACACAGTTACGATGTAATATCACAACAAAGTATCAATTTATTACAACGCTAATCCAGACTTAGAAAATATTCAATACAAATTTGCATAGCATAAAGCTAGCAATGAACAGTGTAAACAGCGGAAAATTATTCTTCATGGAGTCCCCAATCATCATCATGTGCCACAGGCGAGCATGTTGGTTGAAGACTCAAAACCCTTAGTAAAATTTTCACTCATCATCAGGACAGTCTGCAATAAGATATATATATTGCAACAACGTGGGTCAGAACCATTAAAATGGAACTGGCAAGTGACACTATGGTCGACACTTAGAGGAATAACTCTATGACCTATATGCTTATTTCGCTGGTGGAGCTCAAGGCTATTTTGCAGAAAGCAAGTTTTTCCCTAACTTTTAGAAACAACTTTACCTTGTTGAGACAAATATGGTATGAAAGCCATAGTCTCATTCTACCCTTGTTCACCCATCAAGTTTTAAATTTAAAAATTGGAATGGTGGAATCCTCCGTTGACGTCCTCGTTCAGTTGCTCAATTGTCAGTTTCCGGGGACACGGCTAAGTACTAAGATTTTAACTCTGCAGAGGTTGTGCACGTTCACCATTGTACCCATTCAACCCAAATTACCCTTTACACACCATTTGTGATAAGGAAAGGAGAAGAATGAGACGAGATCTTTCAGAAGCATTTTCCCTCCCACTCTGGCCAGACGCGCTCCACCTACAAACCACTACCTCCACCAGTCAGGCCGGGGCGAGTCCACGCAGCTTAGTTGATCAAGCCAGAGCCCATATTCTCAATGGATGCACGAGAAGCAATCTTCACTCGGAGTTCTTCAGATCCCTTTGTTCCTGGGTGGCCATCCACAAGTGAATATCCCACAGGTAAATCCCCTGGGGACAACACTCAACTCATACAGCCAAGCAACCAATTCCACCCAGGTGTTTGATTATAACTTAGTAGAATTTAACATTTCATCAAAAATAGTTTTGCATAGCATCACAATTCTACTAAGTATTTTCATAGGAACCTAGACACAAGAATAAGGAAGTCTAAACATGGCTTGCATAGCAATACTATCCTACACATGCCTATAGAAAATAATCTACTCGTGCATAGAAAAATAATAGGACTTTTATGGGGGTGTGCCACTTGCCTTGGCAACCGGAAGTGCAGCAGCTACAATTGCAAAGATTTTCGTTTCCCTCCGAATAGTCTAACAAAGAAATAAGGAGCCACACATAAACACACAAGCAATATGTTCATTCAAAGAAAATATATGATATGCATGAGATGCGATGCAATAATTTATTTCAACGTTAGGAAACAAATATATGAATCTCTTTGAATTTTTGTGATATATGTATGAGTAAATTTTTAAATTGTTTTCATTTATTTAGACATGAATAATAGGAAATAATAAGGATTGTAGTTTTTCTTAGATAACACTCCATAAACAAATTTTGTTAAAATGACATTTGGGCAGAGGGCATCTAAACAAGTTGTTAGCAATTTGATTTACTCAAAAATAAATGTTCTAACTAAAGTTTTGTCAAAAACACTTAAACTACTCTATAAAATATTTGAAAATTGTATATGTGTCAAAACAGAAAACTAATGATGCCAAAGTGTTCTACTGGTTCTAAGGATTTTAAATATATAAAAATATTTAAATTTGGTTAAACAGATAAAAAGTAATGATGAAAACAATATGCAGGGGGTTTTCTACAAAACTGCCAAATTAAATGATTTAATAAAAATTCAGAAAATAATATCTGACGCGGCGCGGACGTGGCGCTGACGCAGCGTACCGGTTCGGGATTTTAAGTGATCTAATCCTGGCCGTGCACGGAGGATCTAACTGTCCCGATCTAGTCGACCAGAACCGAGCGACGCTGTCGACCGGAGGGGCTCCGGTGACCGAGGCGCACGGCGGCGCCATCACCGGCGTTCGCGCAACCTACGTTCTACTGCTCTACGAGGATAGCGAGGCATACCATGATGAAGAGGAGCTCGCGGCGAGGTTGGTGGCGCGGTGGAGAAGGGCCGAGCGTCCTCCTCTTCTTGAAATCGCTCGCCGGAGATGCGCACGGCGGAGGTTCTCGTCGGTGAGCACGGACACGGAGTTTGGCTGCGTAAGAAAACACGAGACCTTGTCACTAAGGTGCGCAATGACAAAGTGAAACGATTGGGAGTGAAGAGAAGGCTCGAGGAGGTCGCAGCTCACCGGAGTTTGTTGAACTTGCCGTAAGCAACGGCGGAGCTCCGGGGATGCTCGTGGGCGGCCTGGTGGCTCTCGGGGTACGGGGCTTGGGCAAAAAGGAGAGGGGGTTGAGGGGGTTCTTATAGGGGCAAGGGCGAGTTAATTGGGTGAGTAAATCGCCGGGAATCAACGAATTGATTCGGCCGTTTCTCGGCTAGGTCCTGGGCGTGATTTGGGGAAGAAGAGGTCGCCGGGACGGGGATGACAGGTGGGGTCCACCTGCCAGAGGGAGAGCGCGCGCGTGCGGGCGGGGACGGGCTGCTGGCGGGCTGGATTGCGTCGCGCGCGCGGTAGATAGCTAGTGGGCTTCGGCCCACTGGCTGGCCCGACTATTTTTTTCTTTTTTGAAAATTCTTTTCTGTTTTTAAATCTTTTGAGTATAAAACAAATTCAAAACTATATTAAAACTTCTCAGAAAAATTTATAAAATATAATTTGAATTGCTTATGAAAAATAGATCCTTTTGATATTATTTTTTTCTAAAGTAAAAATAGAATAAAAAGAATATTATTATAAATTCAAACAACAATTTTTAAGGACATAAAGTCAAATTAAAGTATATATAAATAATTTAAATTCAAATTCTATGTGATTCATATGACAAGTTTAATGATGATGATGCATGGATGCAAAGTTTTAAATTTTTCTGAAAATTGGGATGTTACAAACCTAACCCCCTTAAGATGAATCTCGCCCTCGAGATTCGGATTGGCTAGCAAATAGGTGAGGGTGGTCTTCTTTAAGGTCATCTTCTCTTTCCCATGTCGCTTCCTCTTCTGAATGGTGATTCCACTGTACTTTACAGAATTTGATCGTCTTGGTTCGGGTGACACGTTATGCGGTCTCCAAAATCTTTATGGGTTTTTCTTCATAAGTGAGATCACTTTCTAGTTGTACTTCCTCTAGTGGCACCGTATCTCTTAGCGGTGTATCTGCCATTTCTGGGTGATATTTCTTCAACTGGCTGACATGAAACACACTGTGAACCGCGGAAAGTGCTTCCGGGAGTTCCAATTCATAGGCGACCTCTCCTTTGCGGGATAATACCTTGAAGGGTCCAATAAATCTAGGTGCCAACTTTCCTTTGATTCCAAATCTTTTAACTCCCCGCATAGGTGAAACTCGGAGATAGACTCGATCACCCACTTCATACGTGACTTCTCTCCTTTTGGAGTCCGCATAAGTTTTCTGTCCGGATTGTGCTATCTTTAAACGGTCCTTAATCAACCTGACTTTTTCCTCAGCCTCCTTGATTATGTCTGGTCCGAACAAACTACGTTCTCCTACGCCACTCCAAAGTAGTGGGGTAGTGCACTTTCTTCCATACAGGGCTTCAAATGGCGACATCTCTATGCTCGCTTGATAGCTGTTGTTGTAAGAGAACTCGTCATATGGAAGATTATCATCCCAGCTTGACTTATAATCTAGAGCGCATGCTCTCAGCATATCTTCTAGGATCTGATTTACTCTTTCTGTCTGTCCATCCATTTGCGGATGAAACGTTGTGCTGAACTCTAATCTAGTTCCCAGAGACTCATGTAATTGATTCCAGAAATGGGAAGTAAACTGAGTACCCCTATCCGACACAATTTTCTTGGGAACACCATGTAGACACACAATCCTCTTCATGTAGATGTCAGCTAGTTTGGCAGTAGTGTATGTAGTCTTCACGGGTATAAAGTGAGATACTTTCGTCAGACGACCGACTATAACCCATATAGAATCATACCCTGATTTAGTCCTGGGCAGACCCGTGATGAAATCCATACCAATATGTTCCCATTTCCAATCTGGTACTGGTAAGGGTTGTAGCTGAAGGAGATATGCCCTAGAGGCAAATAAATAAGTAGTATTTATTGCATTATCTCATAAGTTTATAATAGGTTTGTGTATTATGCTATAACTGTATTAATCGGAATTATTAATACACGTGTGATACATAGACAACCAGGTCCCTAGCAAGCCTCTATATGAGCTAGTCCATTGGGCAACAGTTGATCGAGATTCCCGATCAAGGACAATGACGTCGGTTGACAATTGGGTCATCTTGTTAGTTGAATAAGGTGTTGGACATACGCAAAGTATTGCAGTAAGATCGTATTACGATGTTTGTCATTTGCAATAGATAAGAATATGATAGCTTATTCCTTAGACCGTGAGACCGTACTTATTAATGCTTCGTAGGGGTGCTTTGAGAGCATCAAACGTTGTGTCTTATATAGCATGACAATAACGGTGTCCATCTTGGGTATTCCGAAAGAGCATCAAGACGTAAGGATCAAGAGCGGGATTTGTTCACTCTTGTAATGGAAAGATACTCTGGACCCACTCGGTGATATTGCATCTATATAGCTGCGCAGCTTATGACTAGGTCATGGAGATGTAATATCGCAGACGAGTTAATAACCTTCATCGGTAACGAGATACAACAAAGACATCGGTGTGTCTACGATCATATCTCGGACAATGTAGTATCGCAGAGGCAAAGGGAATGAATATCATATTTATGGTTCAACGAAGATATTCGTGGAATGCACAGGGGTCGTCATATACTTCCAGGTATCCCTGACGGTCATTGGTGAGCGGAGTGTCTCGACCATGTCTGGAGTGTTCTCGAACCGTAGCGTAACAAACTTAAGGTCTTAGCGACACCAGGAGATAGGTTCTGGAATATTATAGGAATTTGTTGGAGAGAGAGAAATGATCCGGAAAGAGTTCCGGTGGTCCGGAAGGAGTTCCGGAGAGGTCTGGAATGGTTCCAGGAATGTCCGAAAGTTGTTCGGGTGGTCCGAAAGAGTTTTCGGAGTCACGGGATATTGAATTATATATAAATATATTAATTATGAATTAATGGGATTTTTATATTAATTTAATATTAATTAAATAAAGGAAAAAGGGGGCTCCCGCCTACATGGGCCCTAAGAGGGCCCAAGAAGGGGGAGCCGCACCACCAAAGGGGGTGGGCCCCATGGGGGGTTCGGCCGGCCCATGGTGGGGGCGCACCACCCCCCTCTCATCCTTTAGTCCCACATGGGGGAGCCAAGGGGTTTGCACACCCCCTCCCCCCTTTATATAGCAAGGCATATTAATTGGATTAATTCATTGGAAAATACAATTAATTCCCAATTTCTCTCTCGATCTCGTGGTTCCCAAGTTGGAGCCGCGCCGAGCTGAGGAAAGGGGGATCTCTCTCCACCCAAGCTATACCGCAGAGCGCCGTTGCTCTGCGGGATTCCAGATAAGATCTACCCCTGCGATTTCAGCTGGATCTGAATGACCGAGGGTTGTCGCTAAGCTCCGTATGTTTGTGAGTGCTCGGAGGTAACTCCTTTTGAGTAGCCTGGGCGACGTCGTCTCGCCCCTGCAGCCGCCGCGCCTCCCTCCCCTCTCCTGCCGGCGCACCAGCCCCGGTGCTGGCACTCTGCCTGCTTCCGCCTGACGCCCGTCGACGCAGATCATCGTCGACACCCCGGCGTCATCGTCTTCGTCATCGCGGCAAGTTCTCCGCGACCTCGAGGTCGGCTACGTACGACTTCATCGTCAACGCTTGTGCGGGAGCGTAATCCCCGCTATCGGTGTACATGGAGGTAATGTAACCCGTTCCGCCACCGTTATCGCATGTACTAGATAGATAGATCCTGGCTAGTTAGGGTTTCGTACGCTAGAAAAATTATTGTTTTCTGCACCGTAACCCCTTCAGTGGTATCAGAGCCGATCTATGCGTAGTACTGCAGGTACGGTTAGAACTCATGTTGAATGAGGGCGTCTTTCTTATATTTGCTACCCTCTAGCGTGCACTTGCGATGCCTTCGGTATTGAGTTGATGAAGCGGCCCAGACCGACTTTACGCGTACGCTTACGCGAGACTGGTTCCACTACTGACATACGGCTTGCACCGTATCTGTGGCTGGCGGGTGTCTGTCTCTCTCTCTAGTCGGCAAAGAATTTTCAATGGAGGGCCCGAATGGGATGCTTAAACATGCAATTATACGATCGACGTTGTGGTACAAAGTTCGTAGGTAGGGAAGCGATTCTCTTACGAATAAGCCTATATGCCATGTAGTACTTGCAAAACTAAATAAAGCTAGAGGCGTCTAACTTTGTTTTGCAGAGGCGTTATTTTATGTGACATGGTTACGGTAAGTTTTGATATTACTCGTACTGTCGGAGGCAATGGAGGGCTCTGTAGACTCGGAGCCATGCCGGGGCGCCAGGGGCCAGGCACATGGCGCCATGAAGGTCCAGGCGCATCGACCATGTCACATCGCACTTCATTGCATCATTATTGTGTGTTGTTGTGTGTGCATCCTATTGATTGCTTATATGCTAGATATACAACGGTAGCATCATGAATAGGATGATCCCTAACAAATACCAAAATTGTGTTCTCCCTCGTTGCGCACCACCAAGAAAGTTCTACGTTATGAGGCAGGCCGTGATGATCGGGTGTCACACATCTCGTCGTTCGCATACAGTGGGTGTAAGCCATGTTGCAAGCGCAGGGTCTTCGAGGTTTGATTGGCGAGCCTAGCATACTCAGAGGTATGGCCTCGAAACACGGGAAGATCGAAAGATCGAGCACGAGTCACAGAGTTGTTGTGATCGACCTGTTATGTCCACCTTTGAAGTTGTACTGCCGGCCGTGATGATCGGGGGTAGTGTGGTGGATGAGGGTCGTGTAATCGCCATTATTATTTTTAGGGATAATAATCTTGGTGTGGTGTGTTTCTAGATAATGAGATTACAGAACTAAAACTCACCTATATATTATAAACTTATCTTACCTCTTTTGCGATCACATCTGGAGACTACGGAACTACACTTCGGTTACTTCTTCAAGAGCTCGGATTCTACCTTGGAAGCCGACGGGTCCAACTTCATCAGCTGGTACATTGGTTTTAGAAACATTCTCCAAACACAACAAACATCCTATATGTGCTAGAACATTAGTTAGGAGTTAGACCAGATGATTCTGATAGCAAGGAGCAAGATGATGAGTTCCGTAAGCATCATGATATTTTCATGGAAGTGAAGGTCGTCATGAGCGTATGCCTAGCACCTGAGTTGAAAGTTGTCTCAACACATGGAGCCATATGTCGTGATTGATGCGATCAGAGGTCACTTCAAAGATGAATTGAGCAGTTCAGACAACTTAGAAAGTTCCGGACCATTCACATGGGGAGCATACCTGTCTGGAGACTCAGTTGAAGAAGTTGTGTGACATCTACTTCAGGCTTACGAATATCTACGATTTCTAGATAGCGAACTCTAGTGCAATAGAGATTGCGCTTTACCTCCTAGTTGTGAATAGGATGTGCGTGAATATGCTATAGAGACACGGTGAGCTTCTTCACGTTCGTGAACAAGTTCAAATCTCTAAAAGTTGATTCATCGAAGAAGAGTTCTTCGACGCTATGGGTATATTTTATATACGAAGATATAAATGTATTCTTCCCATACTTGATGAAAAGTGTTTGATAATTGTTCTGTTTGTGAAACAGTCCCTGATTATCACAAGTATGTGGCGAAGGGTGACGTGACAGTGCACAAGTGATGGCAAGTTAATGGCCAGTAGTGCTCACGCCCTCGAGATATCATATTAGTTATCATCAATAGTTTTTTGATAAGACATTTTGTAATAGTGAGAATGTGATCTAGTTTGGTGTCTTGAATGTTACAAGACATAATTATTCATATAGAACACATCGGTTGTTTTATGTTATGAAACAAAGCAGTTGTTTCATGTTATGAGTAATTTGCATCACATCTCAATTACATTATGCGTATGATATACATTTATAATAGCGGGAATAATAAAATTATGTGTCCAAAGAGCAAACACCATCGAATTTAGTCATAAAGGCAATGAAAGAAGTAATGGATAATTTTGGTCCATTTAAGTATTTCGAGTGCCAAAATTGATTAAGTGTGAAATGCAGTATTGAAGTTGCAATACTAGAGGAATTGATTGAGAGTCATTTTTAAATGATAAATCAATGGTGTTATTGCATGATCCGAATTCTTCCATGATTTTGGTAAATAGGAGTATTTGCCCGATAAATTATGGAGTCTGAAATTAATTTGATAATAGATCAAATGGGGTTTTTCAGAAGAAAGATTAGCGAATATTGTATTCACAAAATTCGATCAAAGGACAATATTTTTGAATTATGGTTTCAACGCAAAAGACTTGTGGAAATTCGTTTCACAATATTATAATGTCATATATAGTGATATGTGGGGAATTGTTATCATGCTCTATTTTATATAAAGTGTGGTCTGTCAGAATCTGTCTTAGAATCTCCTAAATGTGTTCGAGACATTATAGTCGATGTCCACTTTAGAAAATAGATATTTCTCTCAATGAGAATTCGTGAGATCGACAGTAGTGTCGACATGTATATGATTACACGATAATTCGGTATACACATGAATAGTTCTTTGTAGATTACTCGCATTGGATGAGAGTGTATTCCAAAACCAAATAGAAACAAAACTTAGTTTGTTGTCTATGTAATTCCGAGGAAAATATGAATTTTCGAATTATGGTTTATGGATTGGAATTAGAAGCTTGAAATAAAGTGTCAGACCTATGTTGGAAGGTGTTCCAAAGAGTATATGTCTGCTGATGAAAATTTTGTGATTAAGAGTGAGGGAGACTAGAAAATTGTTTTCTGCTTGCAATCCTCTTTATAAAGATCATAATATTTTCATGAAAGAAACTTCTAAATAAAGTGTTGTTATATTTAATATTGCTGTCAGGTCACAGCACTGTATTAAGTATTTCAGATCTTGTCGACAGATCAAGGTGCACTTTAAGAATACAAAGAAAGTTGAGAAAATATCGGAATACGAACAAAGGCTTTTTCAGCCTTGAAATCCAAGTTACATTTAAAAGGATTAAGAGAGTAATTGTTGCTGCAATTCTTATTAGAGGAATAAGATTGTTTAATCGTCATATAAAGTGTTATATGAAAATGTGACTATAAGAAAGACGCGGGAGCATGTCTTGTCAAGAAATGTGTCTTGCACAAAATCAAATTTGTTGACTATATTTATGTAGACATGCTTGAAGTCTGAGGGATTTGTATTAATGTAATACTGGAGTTTGTATTGAATTCGAATTGATAATAGATCAATGATTTTGGTTAGACCAAAATGTCGATTTAAGTGGGAGTCAAAGTTAGTTTACTCAGGTGGAATATGTACAGAACATATTTTTGAGTGGGAGCTCAGGAACTCAAATATGTGGATGACAGATTTTTGAGTGGGGGCGTGTGTTCTCAAATATGTGGAGACATAATTTGAGTGGGAGCCGAATTCATCTTGTGTAAATGACACATTGTGAAATTGTACCAGTAGAATAGATAAGAAGGATGCAGTTGTGAAACTATTTGAAAGTCAGTGTCTATTTTGAAATAGAACGGGAATTTTAAAATAGTTAGTCGAGTTGTTTTGGATTATATCTGAGGAGTCAGATTAGAATCAAAAGGATGGTCCTTTGAAATCCAATTGATCATTAAGAGTAATGATGCATGAAAGTAATGGTTGTATGACATGTGGGTCTATTATGTAATATTAGACATCATACATAAACCATATTATCTGCTCGATAAAATATAAACGATGTTCTTGGAATAAGAGCAGTTATGAAAGTAAAATTGGAATTTACTGGAAGTAGAAGTGCGTTAGTTAAGGGATTGACATTTGAATGTCAAGTTTTCTACGTTGGTGTGAAAGTATGTAGATATCGCGAGTTTGTAATTGTTACAAGGGGCTCTGCATGGCTGAGTGTGTTTTTCAGGGCAGTTATCTGGTTAGTATAATCAGAGTAAGCGCTGGGAAACAGAAGTCTCACTTAGTTACGGTATTTGCATATATGTTGTTGGACAACATGGTGATATCAAGCTAGTTGATATCAGTGAATCGCAAAAGTTTGCACAAATCGTGTGTCGTGGTGGTGTCACGGCAGATGCCATAGGATGGCTAATTTGTGGGGCCGCTGGACGTTGGTGGATCCGGGGAGGGATAGCGAGCTGAAGAGCTCACACGGGGAGGATCCCAGTAAAACCGAGATCTCCCAAGAACAAGGAATAAGGTCTAAGTGCAAAGGGGAAGATCTAACAAATACAAACAAATGCACGAAGGCACGCAGCACACACACGATATACCCAGGTTCAGGGCCCTCGTGAGGAGGTAACACCCCTACTCCTGCCTTTCCTCTCTATATATTGGTGATATAAGGACTACAACTTGCTACAAGATCTCTCAAAGTGAGGAGTACAAAGAACTAGATGAACTCAAGGTGAGAAGGAGTGAATGCTCTAAGAGTGAATGTGACTATAGCTTTGGCTCTGAAGTTGGTCTCTGGCTCTCAGGAGCAGTTATGGCGCCTTTTATAGAGTTTCGGCCAGGAGGGCCGGAAACCCTAACTTGGCTTGGCCCCACCGGACAGGCCTAGCCGGCATGCCGTCACCGGCTAGTGCGATCTAGTCGCCGGGCTATCCGGTGTAGCCCCTTCGTCATCATCTCGCTAAGGACGGCAGGCGCCGTCCTGCATCATCATTGTCCCCTTGTCAGAGACAAGACATGCCTTTGCCCATCCCGGATAGCCTTTTCCGGATTGTCGGGCTAGGCATGTCAGGTCTTGTCGTACCACGATCGTACCGGCTGACGCGCTCCCGTGTCAGGCGGGAGGTGACCATGCTTCCGTGTCAGGCGGGAGGTGACCATGCTTCCGTGTCAGGCGGAACGGTACTTCCCCCCGCGACAGACGAGAAGGCCTGCTCTAGACCGTTGACGGCCTACCGGAAGCCCTCACGCCGGCTACCTCCTCGCTTGCCACTGTGAGCTTCTACATAAGATCAACACCGAGACATACATTCCGGTTAGTATCTACCGGACAACCTATCCGGTAAAACCGAGTACACCTCCTCCCGGGAATCTCCCCGGACCACGAGACTCGGGATCCTTTCCGGATACGTCCGAGCTCGTCCCAGGATGAGTATCTCTAGGCCTAGCCTCCCGAAGATGTCTTAGCGTACCCGCAAAGACATCTTCGAGAAGCTAGTTCTTAGAGGAACCACCCGCTCATGCTTGTGCTGCGATTGTGAGGACCGGGGGTGCCTATTTATAGCTGCCAGAGCTGACCCTTGCGGCTGCCAGGAGGCACTTTGCTCTCTTCAGTGCCCAAGGGTCAAGCTGCCCTTTCAGCACACCAGGAGGTGTCCCTTGCTGTCGCCAAAGGTCAAGTACTGTTGGCACCTTACTATATTATACCGGGATCTGCCCCTACCCGGGGGGCAGCCCCCCGACACTAGTCCCCGAAGCTGTAGCTGCACAGCGACTTCGGATGATGTGCGGGATCAGCTTTAATAACAACCATTTTCCGAGAACAAATTACATCATCCTTTTATTCCATGCCGAGGTCGATTCTTCCCGAGATCTTCTTACCGAGGTCTTCCCACCGAGACTGTCTTAACCGGGAGGCGAAGCCTGCAACCGGATAGCACCATCTCAGTGAATCTCGACCGTTGATCTCCCGATGAATTCGAGACACTGAGCCAGGGCCCACCCGACGTCCCGTCTGGGCAGAGACGCACTCGAGTGCATCTGTGCTAGCACGCCGTCGATTGGGTTCGCGCGCCGGGGAGCCGCATCCGATCCGGAATCCAACCGTTGGGGCCGTGTGGCCCTCGGTGTGGCCGGATTGGGCGCTCCGGATAGTGCCACGTGGCTCGCGGCACAAAACAGATCCCACCCACGATCGTGGAGATCGTGGGCGGGAAAATCGGAAACCGCTCCGGAATCCCCCCCCATAAATAGGGGACCGGAACAGTTTCTCTCCTTCTTCCTTTCCTTCGCACTTTTCTTCCTCGCCGTCTCGAGCGCCCCGCAGTTGTTGCCTTCGTCGCCGTTCGCCGGAGCCTGCACACCGTCGCAACCGCCGTTCGCCGGAGCCCGGACACCGTCGCCCTCGCCGACCTTCTCTTCTCCGGTGAGTTCCTCTTCTCCGCTCCGATGATTTCCTCCGTAGAGCAACCGCCCGAGCCCGGCCGTGCCGTATCGCAAGTCTGGTAGAGCCACCGCCGGCGAGCACCATTTGAGCGGCGCGCACGAGATGCACGGTGGTGACGCATCGTCACTGTAGGATGTAGATTACTTGTTTTGTGTTTCGCCCGAGTCCAGCGCGAGTCTATTAGCCCCCATTTCTTTTGATTATTTAGCACACGATAGATCTTGTTTCCCACCATCCCGTTAGTGTTTAGCAGTTTGTGCTCTGACATCCTAGTTTCCGATAGACTAACTCCGACTAACCGCCGCTGCGTCTGCAGAGTAGCTCGGATACCCCTGCGTACTTCTCCGACATGGGCGAAGAACGTACTCGGGGATGCTGGGATGGGTCCGAGACCAAGCAGTCCGATCTGGACTGGCTGTATCGGACTCACCGGATTCCTCCGGAAGTCGAGAGCCGTCTCCCGGGAGAGGAGATTGCACCGGAACCCCAACCCGGGGAATACGTAGTATTCCTCACGCACTTCGAGCGCGGGTTTGGGCTTCCGGCAAGCCCCTTCTTCCGCGACTTCCTCGACCTCTACGACCTTCAACCTCACCATATTCCCGCCAACGCCATAATGATGCTCTCGGTCTTCACCACATATGCGGAGGCATACCTCGGCATCTGGCCCTTCTTGGATCTCTGGGCCAAGTACTTCATTCTCCGTCGCCAAGCCATCCCCAATCCGGATAAGAAGGTAAAAGATTTAGTGGATTGCGGAGCGGCCACCATCATCCCCCGCGCGGACTCCGGATTCCCCATAGTTAAGGGAGTCCTGCCGGAAGTGGCAGGGGAGTTTCTTCTATGTGAAGAACCGGGAGCACTCGGGAGATGGTCCGGGATCCTCGAACCCGGACTTCATCAATCTGCCGGAGTTCGTCATTGGGCCTCCGCGCGAGTTCCGTCTCTGGAAGAAGCTTCCGGATAATGACGAGGTCAGTTGCATGCACGATGTTCTGCACGTGCTAACTCAGAAGATGACCGGGGATGATCTCTTGCGCTGCTTCATTGTTCGCCGGGTCTGCCCCCTTCAAAACCGAGTGCACAAGATGTGCCACATGTCCGGGAACTTTGACCCCACTAGGACTAGTATCTTGGGGCTAAACCACGCCGGGGTCGTCCGTCGTGTCCGAGCTATTGCTCCGACGGAGATGACGGAGGACTACACTTGGGGGGTCATTGGGGGATCCCAGAAAAAACCATGCGACTAGGTGCTTATATCAGTCTTTCGTGCCTTCGCCTTCGTACATGCGTTCACCTGGACACCGACACGGCCTAATTTGTTTGCGCAGTTGTTCGAGCGTCAACACGAAGAAGACGTCGTCCACGTCAACGGGAATTACACGCCGGAATTCCCGAGACCGGACGTGATGCCGAGAGAGGATCCCGACGGCGAGGACCATCTCGGCATCCCTTTCGTTAAGGCCCTGGGTAATCCTTCAACTCCAGAGGTAGTTTTCATTTCTTCGGATGATGAGGATGAGATTGACTGCCAGATTCTCGATGTTATTGACGCTCTCCCTCTGAATTGGGCCTCAGCTGTGGTTCCGAAACCGACAACCGGGACCAAACGTGTCGAGAGCCGGAAGCGCGCGGCTTCCGACACCGAGGGGGCCGATAACACCGGCAACCCCTCCAAGAGGAGCAAACCGAGTAAGCAGACGACCGAGAAGCCTGCGCGGCGCCGGCAGAGGGGTCCTCCCATTGTGGATTCCGGGTACGTCTTCCTTGCCTTATGTTATCTGACTTTTCTTTCGCCATAACTATTACTAAGACACTTTCTTTCAGGGATGCACTCGAGCTCCCGTCACCAGCTGTTCCTCCTCCTCCCGGGACTCGGACTCCCAGCCCGGCTCGGGCTTCTCCTTCACCTCCACGCCCTTCTACCCGAGGGAGTGAGCCTGCCACCTCCGGTGCTGCACCGGCTGCCGCTTTGACCCCGGAAGCACAACCGGTGATCGAGGAGACTCCGGTGCAGGCCACGACCACCTCGGGAGAAGTGCTTCTTCCGGAGAGCCCGCGCCGGGTGCCCGGGCTTGAGGCAGAGATCGTTAGCCCTCGCCGGGAACCTGCGGCAAGTGGCGCCTCTCGGCCAGCCGCGACCAAGACCATCCCGGAGAAGCAGCCTACAGCCTCCTCCCGGCCAGCAGATCAACCTCCCAAATCTCGCGGCAAGACTGCTGGGCAGAAAACGCCTTCTGCCCCACCCGCAGCTGCCCCGACATCCTCGCCCCGCGACTTGGTGCCGCGCACGGGTACGTTCTCATCTTTACCACCGCCTCCCGCCGAGATCCCTACTGCTGCATTGCGGATGTTGCGAGCAACCGTCAGTTCCTTTGTACCTTCAGGATCCCGGGATGTTGCCGCTACTCGCGCGCCCGGCGGCTCCGGCATACGGGTTGTTGACGAATACAACAATGCCTGGCTCGCCGCCGATGCCTCCGAGATCGCGGGAGACTTGCACGTTGCAGGCCCAAGCCGCAACGCCCAAGCTCTGCACGCTCTCCAAGTGGCCGCACTGGATGTTACCCGGGTGACCGAGGTAAGCTTGTTCTCTTTCTTTTATCGAAAAATACTTGTTCCTTCCATCACCACTAGTCCCTGAGATTGGTGCTTAGTGCTCTAGATTCCACCAAATAGCAGATCACTAGGTTCCAATCTTTGAGAAAAAACCCAGGACTCGGACACCGAGTCCCCGAGATCCTCCCAACCGGATAGGTTGCTTCAAAATTTGCTCCACCACTAGTCCCCGAGATTGGTGCTTAGTGCTCTAGATTCCACCGAATAGCAGATCACAAGGTTCCAATCTTAGAGAAAAAATCCAGGACTCGGACATCGAGTCCCCGAGATCCTCCCAACCGGGTTCCTTATATATTTTCCCGACTAACTCCTTTGTCTTGATTTCAGGAGTGCAGCCAGAAACGCCGCAATATCTTCAACCGGGTTCTTGCTGACCTCGGGCAGTCCAAGAAATCCGAGGAGCGCCTCCGGGAGGAGCGAGACGCGGCGCGCAAGGTCTCGGTGGACCAGAAGACCGCTCTCGCCACCGCGCAATCCGAGATCGCGCGGCTCAATGGCGAGCTCGAAAAGGTCAAAGCTGCTACGGCCGACATGAAGACGCGCTTCATCGAGGCGACCAAGAAGCAGAAAGAGACCCTGGACCAATCCGAGGAGCGCGCGCACACTGCCGAGACTGAGCTTGCTCTTCTCCGTTCCCGGTATGATACTTGGCTCTCGGAGCTCACAGTATTAAACCGGGATCTGAACAGTAAGTGGACCGACATCCCTCTTGTCTTCTTTTTGCTCTCTTTCTTGCTGCTACTCTTATGACCTAGCCGTTTGACAGCTCTTCTTTTTAAAGGAGAGTTCGAGCACTCCCGCGAGGCTGCCGCCAAAGCTGTTGCCGCCTTCCGCGAGAAGCGCGCCGGGAAGGGTCCCATCTCGGACGCCTGGGACATCGAGGATCACCTCGTCGCCCTGAAGGCCCGGATAGTACCCCTCCGGTCTATCGGGACGGATCTGTTCAGCGCTGCGGTCCATGTCCACGGCGCACTGTGGCCGAGTATCCGGGGGACGCTCTCGATTCCCGAGCTCGCGAGCGCACTCCGGGGTGCCGGGAGGCGCATCCACGCCTGGAAACGTTCCGGTGCACGGGCTGGTGCCGACCAGGTCTTGACCCAAGTACTCAGCTGGTACGAAGGTCTCGATCTGGGGGCGATCCTGCGCCTGCGGACGGTTTCTCCGTGGGTCACCGATCCGGAGAAGGTCCAGCACCGACAAGTGGTGTCGCACCGCATCGCTACGTGGGCAAGCATCCGCGCCTTCACCCCTAGCGTTCTTCCTTCCGACTCGGAATCAGACTACGAGGACGACGAAGAAAGCGACGCGGAAGACGAGGCTCCGGAAGGGGATGACGCTGCCTCCGGTGCCGTGCCCGAGAAGGTGGTTCCCCGGGACGCAGCGACTTCGCCAAGACCCGAGGTCCCCGAGACCGAGGTGCGTCCCGAGGCCCCGAGTAGCGCTGCCGGCACCGAAGCCGAAGTCGCTCCCGCTGCTGCTGTTGCTGCCACTGCTCCCGAGGCCGCTGCTCCCGAGGTCTCTGTCGAGAAGCCGACTTCCCCTACTGCTTGAAAAACTTAATAGATTCGTTAAATCCCCGGGATGCCGGGTGCCATATGTAATATATACTTATACTATTTTCATTCCGCAGTGAACTACTTATTCGAACAATTTATGCCAATGTATTCTGTTTTGAGTTCCCGAATTGTCTTTCATGTTTCCGTACTTAGGTAATTTCTGCTCTTGTCTACCATTTCGGCGTTCGACAGTCGAGTCACAAAACTCCACATACGGCATACATTACTTAGAACAACCCGAGTTCCGGCTAACCAAATTCCCGACATAAACAACAACAAAGTTATTAAAAAACAAGCATGCCGGATAAGTTCATGCTCCAAGTCCCCGAGACCATTTTCGTGTTTCCCACCTTCCCTCTCTTTGCTCTTGACTACCATTTCGGCGTTCGTCAGTCGAGTCACAAGATGATTTCACATGACATACATTACTCTGTCTTTGAGAATCGAACTCGGAACTTTCCCGGCATGCACACAATATAAAAAATAGCTATCCGGCAGTCCCCGGGTTCCTTCCCGGGATGCCGGTACAAAATAATAAATAAGCTTAACAAAACAGAAGTAAAAAGGAGCACAGAACCAGGCAGTCCCCGGGTTCCTCCCGGGGTGCCTTACTTCCATAAATATTGAAAATTGAGATACACATACACTGAGCCCTTTAAGTGTAAAAGGGGCGTAGCAGAGCTACATTCCATGGACGCTTGGTTTCCTCACCGGATTTGTCCATTACACCTTTCCTAGCTTCATGTGAATCTACAAGGTAATAGGAATCATTGTGCAATGCCCTGCTTATCACAAAAGGTCCCTCCCATGGAGGTGACAACTTATGCATTCCGGCCGTGCGTTGGATGAGCCTCAGCACCAGATCTCCTTCCCGGAACACCCTCGGGTGCACTTTCCGGCTATGATATCGACGGAGGTTCTGTTGATAAATTGCCGACCGAGATAGTGCCAACTCCCTTGCCTCCTCGAGTAAATCAACATTATCTTCTCGGGCCTCCTTTGCCTCAGTCTCGGTGAACATTGTCACTCTCGGGGAGTCATATTGTATGTCGGTTGGGAGTACCGCCTCAGCCCCGTATACCATGAAGAATGGCGTGTACCCGGTAGATCTATTCGGTGTAGTCCGGAGACCCCATAGTACTGCCGGTAACTCCTCTATCCAGCATCCCGGAGTTCTGAACAGTGGTTCGATCAAGCGAGCTTTGATACCGGCCAAGATCAAGGCGTTTGCTCTTTCGACTTGCCCATTTGCTTCCGGGTGTGCAACTGATGCTACATCTAGCCGGATTCCCTTCTCAGCACAAAATCGAGCGAATTCCCCCACAGCAAAGTTTGTTCCATTATCTGTGATAATGCTGTGTGGGTATCCGTATCTCAAGATGATGTCTTTCAGGAATTGCACAGCGGTGTGTCCATCCCACTTCCGGATTGGCTTGACCTCTATCCACTTAGTGAATTTGTCCACCATTACCAGTATATGTGTCATATTGCCTCTTGCCGGCTTGAATTGCCCGACCATATCCAAACACCATACTGCGAATGGCCAAGTGATGGGGATTGTTTTCAGTGCTGACGCCGGCATGTGTATCCGGTGAGCAAATCTCTGGCATCCCCCACACTTCCGGACAATATCTTCTGCTTGCTGTAATGCAGTGGGCCAGTAGAATCCATGTCGGAACACCTTTGCCACCAGGGCCCGGGATGATGCATGATGTCCACACTCCCCTTGATGTATTTCCACCAGCATCTCTTGTCCTTCTGCCGGTTCCACACACCTCTGGAGTACTTCGGTGACACTTCTCTTGTACAGCTCTTGATTGATAACAGTATATGCTTTTATCTTCGCATTATCTGTCGGGCTTCCACTTCATTCTCCGGGAGAGTTCCCTCCAAGATGTAAGCCATAATGGGCTGTGCCCATCCCGGGACAGGTCTATCCGGGAACATGGGAGTATCTATGTCCATTGGCTCTGCCGACATCACCTCTATCATCATCTTTCTTTGCCTCTCTGAGCACTGGGACGCAGTCCCCTGGTTCGATGTCATGCTCCCAACATCTACTTCCATGGGTACGACATCTGAACCAGGCTCCTTGGGGATGAAGATAGATTCCGACTCGGGTGAGGGTTGGATAGATGGCTTCCTCAAATGCTCCAGAGCTATTCCGGGTGGGATTGCATCCCGGGATGATCCTAGCTTGGACAAGACATCCGCAGCTTCGTTTTCTCCTCTGGGTACATGCTTGAACCTGCATCCTTCAAAAAATCCGGATATTTTCTGCTCATGAAACCTGTACAAGGCCATGTTTGCATCAAGGGCATCCCAATTCCCCGACACCTGTTGTACTACGAGATCCGAGTCACCAAAGCACTCTATCCGGCGGATGCCGATTTTCTTGGCGTCGTTCAGTCCATGAACCAAGGCCTCATATTCTGCGACATTGTTGGATGCCCGAAAATGGATCTGTAGCACATACTTCAGTACATCTTGCTTTGGGGAAGTGAGGACCACTCCGGCACCCACTCCGATTTTAGCCTTTGAGCCATCGAAATGCATCCTCCAGAAATTGTAATCCGGCATCGGAGGTTCATACTGCATCTCGCCCCAGTCTACCAAAAAGTCCGGCAGCGCCTGCGACTTGATGGCATCTCGTCTCTCGTATGCCGGAGCGTACGGAGACAACTGGATGGCCCATTTGGCTACCCGACCGCTAGCATCCTTGCAACCGATGATCTCGGCGAGAGGAGCTTCGCATACCACTGTGATCGGGTGTTCCTGAAAGTAGTGCTTGAGCGTGGTCACTGCCATGTACACCCCATATGCCATCTTCTGGTAGTGCGGGTAGTTCTGCTTGGATTCCGAGATCACCTCACTGAGGTAATACACCGGCCTCTGTATCAGCTTGCCCCCTTCTTCCCTTTCTACCACCATTGCCACACTGACTACCCGGTTGGTTGCAGCAATATACAGCAGCATAGGTTCCTTGGGTAACGGGGATGCCAACACAGGTGCTGTTGAGAGCATTCTCTTCAGATCATTGAACGCTGCATCAGCTTGCGGGGTCCAGCCAAATGTCTTGCTCTTCTTCATCAGTTGATACAGAGGCAAGGCCTTCTCCCCAAGTCGGCTCACAACCCGACTTAGGGATGCCAGACACCCGGTAAACTTCTGCACATCCTTAAGGCGCACGGGCAATTTCATGCTGTCAATAGCGCGAATTTTGCCTGGGTTGACTTCGATTCCCCGGCTTGAGATGAGGAAACCGAGTAACTTTCCTGCCGGCACACCAAATGTGCATTTATCCGGGTTCAACCTCATCCGGAATCTTCTTAGGTTCTTAAATGTTTCCCTCAGATCATCTATTAATGAGGCTTTTTCTTTTGTTTTTATGACTATGTCATCGACATAGACCTCGGCATTTCGGCCTATCTGGTCATGCAAGCATTTCTGCATGCATCTCTGGTATGTAGCACCAGCATTTCTCAACCCGAAAGTCATAACACGATAACAATAAGCCCCATAAGGGGTAATGAAAGCAGTTTTCAATTGATCATCCGGATTCAAAGGTATCTGGTGAAAACCAGAATAAGCATCTAGAAAAGTTAAAAGCTCACTCCCGGCAGTGGAGTCTATCACTTGATCTATCCGGGGCAGCGGAAAGGGGTCTTTCGGGCATGCCTTGTTGAGGTTGGTGAAGTCGATGCACATGCGCCACACCTTAAGCAGGAGGGGATCATCTTTCTTCTTCTCCACCAGGACCGGATTCGAAATCCAATCCGGGTGTAGCACCTCCATGATGAATCCGGCGGCCAGTAGTATAGCCAGATGCTCCATGACAGCCGCTCTTCTCTCATCCGAGAGGCGCCTAGTTGGTTGTTTCACCGGCTTCGCATCCGGTCGAACAAACAGAGAGTGCTCAGCCAACTCCCTCAGGACGCCTTGCAGATCGTCACTCGACCACGCAAAGGCATCCCGATTCTCACGGAGGAAGTCGACGAGCTCGCCTTCCTATTTGCTGTCCAGGTTGCTGCCAATGATAACTTGGCGCTCCGGGTTGCTGGGGTCCATGCACACCTTCTTGGTCTCCTTGGGGGGCTGAAATGATGCCCCCTGCTCCGGGTTCACCATCCCGGGCATTCCAGGTTGGGAGGTCTTGGCCATCGCCACCACCTACTGGATTCTCTTCTTCTCTTCCGCGATCACCAGGGACTCAGCTAAGCACGACCCCGCCGAGGCACACTCCATGGAGCGCTTGTGGTCTCCCGAGATGGTGATCACACCGTTGGGTCCCGGCATCTTCATCTTGAGGTAGCCCACGTGAGTCGAGATCATGAACTTGGCGAGGGCTGGTCTGCCGATCAGGGCGTGATACGGGCTCTCGAGGTCCACGACCTCGAACTCCAAGCTCTCGGTTCGGCAGTTCTCCCGAGTTCCGAATAGCACCTCCACCCAAATCTTTCCCATGGGCGAGCAAGAGACTCCGCGCACAATGCCGTGGAAGGTTGTCTCGGTAGGCAGCAGGGTGTTCATGGATACTCCCAGCTTCAGCATCGTGTCCTTGTACATGATGTTAATGGCACTGCCATTGTCAATCAGAACCCGGCTGAAACGGACGTTGAGGTTGGGTCCGACAAAAGTTGGGTCCACCACCAAGGCATACGCTCCCGGCTTGGGCATAACACGAGGGTGATCCTTCCGGCTCCAGGTGATCTCCATCTCGGACCAGTGCAAGAATTTGGGCACCGCCGGGATCATAGCATTCACCTCCAGGGCACGCTGCCGCACACTCTTTCGGTCAGTGGGCTCGGTCACGAAGACCACATAGCTCTGATGTGCCTCCTGGTAGTTGCTCTGCTGGTGTCCGGCTTGGTTACCGTTGTCGTTCTGGGTATGCACCACATTCACTGGGCGAGGTGGGGGTCCTCTCAGAGGAGGGGGAAGTCGCACAGCGTTGGCCCCCGATGTCAGAGGAGGGGGTCTCGGGAGATTGGGCCGAGATGCCGGAGCACTCTGCCGAATAGCTCCCGAGCTGCCTTCCTGCAACGTGCGCTGATACCAGCTGCACTGCCGAGTAGAGTGGTTTGCGGGCTTGTTGGCCTCCAGAGTGTGGTAGCAGCATGGCTTGTTCAGCATTTCCTCATACGTCAGGGGCTTCTTTTGTTCCACCCAGGTCTTTTGCACCTCCTGACTCTGACCCCAAGCCGGGCCACTTGTCTTTTGACGCTGGTTGTTGCCGGCATCCTCCTGCTCCCGGGTCACTGCTGCGACATGCTGCGCTGCATGGTGGTACTCGGGCTGATTCCTCTTGTGGCCGAACTCCTGGCGATCATTGCTCCTGCTCGGTCCTGAACGCTGAGGTCCCGCATTCCTCCTGTTGGAGTCACCGACATCCACCAGGGGTTGCATGGGATCTCCAAGCGTGTAGGTATCGGCGATGCGCATGGTTTCTGCCAAGGTTGTTGGCATTTTTCTCTGCAATTTCTGCCACAACATAGAGCCATGCCGGCATCCTTGCGCAAACCAGGAAATGGCCTGCGCCTCCACCACTCCTTCGCAAGAGTTGCGAATATTGCTCCACCGGGTAAGGTACTCCCGGTCAGTCTCATTGCTCCTTTGCCTACAGATGGCGAGCTGCTGAGGCCTGTTTGGCCTCTTGTACGTGCTGGTGAAGTTGCTGATGAATGCTTCTTCAAAGTCTAACCAGCAGTCTATACTGCCAGTTCTCAGATTATTCAACCAGATCCGGGCTGGTCCTTCCAACATCTGCGATACATAACGTACCGCCCATCGTCTGTTTCCACCGGATATGCTTACTGCAGTTACATAGTCGGTTAGCCAGTCCTCCGGCTTCTTGCTACCGTCATAGGTCTTGGCACCTCGGTTAAGCTGAAAGTTCCGAACAGGAGGTTCCCGCATGATCCGAGGTCCAAAGCAGGCAGGTCCCGGAGGTCCTTGCTCTTCCACCAACTCGGACTGGTGAATCCGGTCGAGCCGGAATCTGGCATCTGCCGGGTTCAGCTGCCTGGTTACTATCCGAGATCCCAAAGGGTTCTCGTCTGGCTGATATCCGAGTTGCTGCAACCTCGAGTTACCATCGTTGAGCCGGTCTTGCGCAGGGACCAGGGCCTGCTGGGGAACCGAGACGACCTCCCTCTGCGGGTTTCCCTGATCGTGAGGAGGATTCCGAGGTGGATTACCACGGCCAACCGGGTTGTTGTTTCCTACTCCCAGGTTACCATCCCCACGGGTACTTCCCGCCTGCCCCGAGTTACGCTGTCCGGCCTGCCCGGCTTGCTGGATACCGGCGAAGGCCGGATCATAGGTCTGTAGTTGCTTGTTCTTCCCGGAACCTCGACTCCGGCTCCGGCTCTTGCTCTTGCTTTTGCTTCTGCTCGGATGCGGGGAAGAGGCCTCCCCATCCGACTTCTGGCTGTCGGGTCTGGCTGAGTGCACCTGGGATCCTGCCCCGGGGTTCTTCTTCTTGAAGGCCAGATTCTGACGATTGGCTTCAGTTACCAACTCGTTTACCCTCTCATGCTGCTTGCGCAGGGCTTCACCGGATAGTCCCACCAACTCGGCCATAGCGGCTTCGGCGGCCCTAAGGGTTTTCGCCGGTGAGCTGTACACCGGCTTCCCTGCTGAAATCCGACTTCCAGTGTTACTGGTGGTGGCACCACCGGCCAGCTCCTCATTCACTATTCTTCCTTTCTTGCGCAGATCTGCAATGCGCTTCTCCCGGGAGTCTATCTTAGGGAATCCGTGGGCTGCATTGTACTCCCGGAGGCTAGCGCTGAGCTCGCGGCGGATCTCGGCGATCTCCTGCGCTTCAGCGAGTAGCAACTTCCGCCGCTCCTCTAACTCTGCCGAAGTGGCTTGAGCATCTGCTCCGGTAGCTACCGGTACAGCCAACTTTGCCACGAGTCCCGAGAGGGGATCCGGACGGCGTCGCGGATGGGATGACTGCGGATCACCATCTCGGGCCGCAGGCCTCTCCTGCGGGGGTTTGGCCAAACGGGGGTGGCCGTCGGTATCGCCGGCAGCATCTTGATACTCCTCCTCGGTAGCCCCGACCATCATCACTGCGAGGGAACTCGGGGGGCGACCGGCACGCAGACCCCGAGCAGCGCAGAGCATGGGAGGGTCCTCAGCCTCCAGGACCACTTCCGGGTAGCTACAGACGACCTCGGTGGCCACGTAGGTGGTGAAACCACCGAAATCGATGAGACACCCGTTCACCGGAAATGGTTTGTTTCGGAAGCACCCTGCGTTGTCGCAGACGAAGTCCATCTCCCCTAGCCTTACGACTAGGCCAGAGAGAACCCGAACGTCGAAATGAACGGGGGAGCCCGTCCGGATGAGTACACCAGCCAACGCCTCTGTCAGCCCCACGGTGGGCGCCAACTATCGTGGTGGTGTCACGGCAGATGCCATAGGATGGCTAATTTGTGGGGCCGCTAGACGTTGGTGGATCCGGGGAGGGATAGCGAGCTGAAGAGCTCACACGGGGAGGATCCCGGTAAAACCGAGATCTCCCAAGAACAAGGAATAAGGTCTAAGTGCAAAGGGGAAGATCTAACAAATACAAACAAATGCACGAAGGCACGCAGCACACACACGATATACCCAGGTTCAGGGCCCTCGTGAGGAGGTAACACCCCTACTCTTGCCTTTCCTCTCTATATATTGGTGATATAAGGACTACAACTTGCTACAAGATCTCTCAAAGTGAGGAGTACAAAGAACTAGATGAACTCAAGGTGAGAAGGAGTGAATGCTCTAAGAGTGAATGTGACTATAGCTTTGGCTCTGAAGTTGGTCTCTGGCTCTCAGGAGCAGTTATGGCGCCTTTTATAGAGTTTCGGCCAGGAGGGCCGGAAACCCTAACTTGGCTTGGCCCCACCGGACAGGCCTAGCCGGCATGCCGTCACTAGCTAGTGCGATCTAGTCGCCGGGCTATCCGGTGTAGCCCCTTCGTCATCATCTCGCTAAGGACCGCAGGCGCCGTCCTGCATCATCATTGTCCCCTTGTCAGAGACAAGACATGTCTTTTCCCATCCCGGATAGCCTTTTCCGGATTGCCGGGCTAGGCATGTCAGGTCTTGTCGTACCACGATCGTACCGGCTGACGCGCTCCCGTGTCAGGCGGGAGGTGACCATGCTTCCGTGTCAGGCGGGAGGTGACCATGCTTCCGTGTCAGGCGGAACGGTACTTCCCCCCGCGACAGACGAGAAGGCCTGCTCTAGACCGTTGACGGCCTACCGGAAGCCCTCACGCCGGCTACCTCCTCGCTTTCCACTGTGAGCTTCTGCATAAGATCAACACCGAGACATACATTCCGGTTAGTATCTACCGGACAACCTATCCGGTAAAACCGAGTACACCTCCTCCCGGGAATCTCCCCGGACCACGAGACTCGGGATCCTTTCCGGATACGTCCGAGCTCGTCCCAGGATGAGTATCTCTAGGCCTAGCCTCCCGAAGATGTCTTAGCGTACCCGCAAAGACATCTTCGAGAAGCTAGTTCTTAGAGGAACCACCCGCTCATGCTTGTGCTGCGATTGTGAGGACCGGGGGTGCCTATTTATAGCTGCCAGAGCTGACCCTTGCGGCTGCCAGGAGGCACTTTGCTCTCTTCCAGTGCCCAAGGGTCAAGCTGCCCTTTCAGCACACCAGGAGGTGTCCCTTGCTGTCGCCAAAGGTCAAGTACTGTTGGCACCTTACTATATTATACCGGGATCTGCCCCTACCCGGGGGGCAGCCCCCCGACATCGTGTGTTGTGCAGATTGTCAGAGTAACACTCTTCCACGAGCAAGCATCATCGAATGATTCTTATTTGATAAGGGATTTTGATAAAGTAAAATGCAGCTGGTTTATTTGTACTCTAGTGCAAGTGGGAGACTGAAGGAGATATGCCCTAGAGGCAAATAAATAAGTAGTATTTATTGCATTATCTCATACGTTTATAATAGGTTTGTGTATTATGCTATAACTGTATTAATCGGAATTATTAATACACGTGTGATACATAGACAACCAGGTCCCTAGCAAGCCTCTATATGAGCTAGTCCATTGGGCAACAGTTGATCGAGATTCCCGATCAAGGACAATGACGTCGGTTGACAATGGGGTCATCTTGTTAGTTGAATAAGGTGGTGTACATACGCAAAGTATTGCAATAAGATCGTATTACGATGTTTGTCATTTGCAATAGATAAGAATATGATAGCTTATTCCTTAGACCGGGAGACCGTACTTATTAATGCTTCGTAGGGGTGCGTTGAGAGCATCAAACGTTGTGTCTTATATAGCATGACAATAACGGTGTCAATCTTGGGTATTCCGAAAGAGCATCAAGACGTAAGGATCAAGAGCGGGATTTGTTCACTCTTGTAATGGAAAGATACTCTGGGCCTACTCGGTGATATTGCATCTATATAGCTGCGCAACTTATGACTAGGTCACGGAGATGTAATATCACAGACGAGTTAATAACCTTCGTCGGTAACGAGATACAACAAAGACATCGGTGTGTCTACGATCATATCTCGGACAAGGTAGTATCGCAGAGACAAAGGGAATGAATATCATATTTATGGTTCAACGACGATATTCGTGGAATGCACAGGGGTCGTCATATACTTCCAGGTATCCCTGACGGTCATTGGTGAGCGGAGTGTCTCGACCATGTCTGGAGTGTTCTCGAACCGTAGCGTAACAAACTTAAGGTCTTAGCGACACCAGGAGATAGGTTCTGGAATATTATAGGAATTTGTTGGAGAGAGAGAAATGATCCGGAAATAGTTCCGGTGGTCCATAAGGAGTTCCGGAGAGGTCTGGAATGGTTCCAGGAATGTCCGAAAGTTGTTCGGGTGGTCCGAATGAGTTTTCGGAGTCACGGGATATTGAATTATATATAAATATATTAATTATGAATTAATGGGATTTTTATATTAATTTAATATTAATAAAATAAAGGAAAAAGGGGGCTCCCACCTACATGGGCCCTAAGAGGGCCCAAGAAGGGGGGGCCGCACCACCAAAGGGGGTGGGCCCCATGGGGGGTTCGGCCAGCCCATGGTGGGGGCGCACCACCCCCCTCTCATCCTTTAGTCCCACATGGGGGAGCCAAGGGGTTTGCACACCCCCTCCCCCCTTTATATAGCAAGGCATATTAATTGGATTAATTCATTGGAAAATACAATTAATTCCCGATTTCTCTCTCGATCTCGTGGTTCCCAAGTTGGAGCCGCGCCGATCTGAGGAAAGGGGGATCTCTCTCCACCCAAGCTATACCGCAGAGCGCCGTTGCTCTGCGGGATTCCAGATAAGATCTACCCCTGCGATTTCAGCTGGATCTGAATGACCGGGGGTTGTCGCTAAGCTCCGTAGTTTTGTGAGTGCTCGGAGGTAACTCCTTTTGAGTAGCCTGGGCGACGTCGTCTCGCCCCTGCAGCCGCCGCGCCTCCCTCCCCTCTCCTGCCGGCGCACCAGCCCCGGTGCTGGCACTCTGCCTGCTTCCGCCCGACGCCCGTCGACGCAGATCATCGTCGACACCCCGGCGTCATCGTCTTCGTCATCGCGGCAAGTTCTCCGCGACCTCGAGGTCGGCTACGTACAACTTCATCGTCAACGCTTGTGCGGGAGCGTAATCCCCGCTATCGGTCTACATGGAGGTAATGTAACCCGTTCCGCCACCGTTATCGCATGTACTAGATAGATAGATCCTGGCTAGTTAGGGTTTCGTACGCTAGAAAAATTATTGTTTTCTGCACCGTAACCCCTTCAGTAGCAACCCTGCTGGTTTTTGGTGTTCTGCTTTCACGCGACTGCAGACGTCACACTTTGCAATGTATTCATCAATATCACGCTTCAAGTTGATCCACCAATACCTCTCCTTTACATCCATATACATCTTGGTGTTACCCGGATGTATGGAATAAGGTGAGTCATGAGCTTCTTGAAGTATTAACTTCCTGAGATTGGCATTGTCAGGAACACAAATGCGTTCTTTATACCACACGGTTCCTTCTTCATCTTCTCTAAAATCTCTGGCTTTACCTTCGCTTAGGTTCTTCTTGATTTCTTTTACTGCTTTATCCTCTAACTGAGCTGTCTTGATTTTGTTAAATAGAAGAGGTTGAACTTATAAGGATGCTATGAATCCTTCAGGTACCACCTCTAATCGAAGGTCCTTAAATCCTTTACAAAGATCTTCAGGCAATTCTCCTACCGTGAGTCCGTTTACATAAATCTTACGGCTCAAGGCATCAGCCACTACGTTGGCTTTTCCTGGGTGGTATTGTAGACTTAAATCATAGTCTTTGATCAATTCTAACCATCTCCTTTGTCGCATGTTTAATTCTTTCTAGGTAAAGAAGTACTTGAGGCTTTTATGATCTGTAAAGACTTCACATCTCTTTCCCCATAAATATGGCCTCCATATCTTTAGCGCATGCACCACAGAAGCTAACTCTAGATCATGAGTGGGGTAGTTTACTTCATGATTTTTGAGTTGTCTTGACGCATAAGACACTACTTTGCCTTCTTGCATCAATTCGCTTCCTAGGCCGTGATATGAAGCGTCGCAATAAACCTGGAAGTCTTTCTCTAGGTCTGGTAAGCATAATACCGGTGCTGACACCAAGCACTTCTTTAATTCTTGAAAACTGGTCTTACAAGCTTCTGTCCACTCAAATTTCTTTCCCTTCTTCAGTAGTTCAGTCAAAGCCTTGGCAATCTTGGAGAAGTTTTCAATAAATCTCCGGTCGTACCCTGCCAATCCTAGAAAACTGCGGATTTCTCCCACATTTTTGGGTGATTCCCAATTCGTCACAGCAGCAACTTTTTCAGGATCCACTGCTATCCCATCTTTAGACACCAGGTGTCGTAGAAATCCTACTTGTTTTAACCAGAATTCACACTTGTTGAACTTAGCATATAACTTATGTTCTCGGAGCCTTTGCAACACCAGACGTAAATGTTCTTCATATTCTCTGTGACTTTTGGAGTAGACTAGGATTTCATTGATGAAGACAACAACAAACTTGTCCAGAAAATCCATAAATACCTTATTCATCATATTCATGAAATAGGCTGGAGCATTGGTTAACCCAAAAGGCATTACGGTGTACTCATACGAACCATATCTGGTAACAAAGGCAGTCTTGGGTATGTCCATCTCTCTAACTTTCATCTGAAAGTACCCTGATCTGAGATCAATCTTGGAGAACACGACATCCCCTTCTAGTTGATCGAAAAGCTCATTGATTTTGGGTAGCGGATACTTGTTCTTGATTGTATGCTCATTTATGTCACGGTAATCGGTGACTAATCTCTAGGTACTATCCTTCTTCTTGACGAAAAGGATTGGGGCTCCCCAGGGTGATGAGCTTGGACGGATAAAGCCTTTATGCATAAACTCTTCCAATTGCTTCTTGAGTTCCTTCAGTTCATCAGTTGCCATTGGGTAGGGCCTTTTAGCTATTGGTCCTGTACCTGGCTTTAGTTCAATGACGAACTCTACATCTCTATCGGGTGGCATTCCTGGTAGTTCTTCCGGAAACACATCAGGGTATTCCTTAACTATAAGGACCTCACCGAGACTAACCCCCTTAAGAGAATTAAGCCTAACCTTCTTTAGTTCAAACTTTGATCTAAAGTTGATCTTCGAGCCTTCTGGAGTGGTGAGATTTATGGTTCTATTTGCGCAGTCTATGATTCCTGCATAGCGGGACATCCAATCCATCCCTAAGATAACATCCAGGCCTTGTGTTTCCAGGATGATCAAGTCCGTAGGAAACTGATGCTTTCCAATCTTCAGACTCAACTGTCTACAGCCAGAGGTTACTAGCATCTCTCCTCCCGGAGAGCTTACTCTAATGGGGCTTCCTATATTTTCCACTACTAACCCATGTTTGTTTACAAAAGCTCTTGAAATGAAAGAATGCGATGCTCCAGTATCAAATAAAACTAATGCTGGGCATGAATTGAGCAAGAACGTACCAATGACAGCATCATGTTCATCGTACACTTCTTCCACATTGATGTGGTTCACCTGTCCTTTCTGGAAGGGGTTGGGCTTGGCAGCTTCTGCGGCCTTCTTTTCGGGGCAGTCAGTGGCGTAGTGGCCCTTGTTATTGCACTTGAAGCATAGTACTTGGCTGATATCTTTCTTATATTCGGGATTTGGGCGATGATGTCCATTAATGTGGCCAGCATTTCCATTTCCCATGTGATTCCCATTGTTTCCCTTGAAACCACCACTATGGTTTTGACCATGATGTTTGTGGTTGCTTCCTCCACTAGGATAGTGCCCAGGTTTATGACCCTGGTTTGCATCTTGAGGGAAAGGTCTGTTGAAAGAAGTCTCAGAATGGTGTTTGTGAACATTCAACTTTCTCTTCCTGTTTTCAGCCTTCTTGATGTTATCCTCCAGTATGATAGCCTGATCTAGGAGAGTTTGATAATTTGGGGCATATGCTACTGTTAAAGGGATCTTCAGCTCGTCACTGAGCCCATTTAGGAATTTTGCCTTCCTTTTTGCCTCGGTGTTGATGTCTTCAGAGGCGTAACAAGAAAGGGCATGGAAATCAGCCATGTACTCCTTAAGACTCCTGTTTCCTTGTCTCAGGTTTCTGAATTCTTCCTGCTTCAAGTTCATAATGCCTGAGGAGATATGAGCATTACGAAAACCTTCCTTGAAGTTTTCCCAAGTCATGGTTTCTAGTGGGTGGGTGATTTGATAAGTTTCCCACCACTGAATTGCTGGTCCTTCCAGCAGATGAGTAGTGAACCTCACCTTCTCAGCATCAGTACATTCACACGTCACTAGATCTCTGTCCACGGAACGCAGCCAGTCATCTGCCACAATTGGTTCAGTTGCAGTGGAGAACTTGTTTTGTCGGAGACTCAGAAATCTGGTGAGTCCATCCGCATGGGGGGTGGTGGCGGAGGCGGGTTGGGGTTGTTGTTATTGTTGTTGGTTGCCGCAATGAACTGGGTCATCATAGTCATTAGCTGAGCTTGAGCGGCCATCAACTGTTGCATAGCATCATTGTTGTTGTGGTCGTTGTTGTTGTTATCGGGCGTATGACGGGGAGGCATCTGTGATTTTTGTATAGGTGAGTTTTTAGACGGAAAGGTCTAAGGAGAAATATTACCCCAACAAACAAACAACCTATAAGAATAAACAAACATCACACAACTCAAAACTCTGGATAAAAAAGACATGAAAGTTTTGGAAAATAAACTCGCGAGGTTCCGTGGAATACAATGGAAGGTACTGCCTTATCACAAGTTGATAGGTCAATACAAGACTAAGATAACGATGAGGTGTAAATAAATGGTAGTCTCGCTAACGAACTACTCGACCATGTCATCTTCTTCTTCTTCAATTTGCTGAATCTCGATTCCTTCATTGTCGAGTACTTCCCTTAATTCCTTCACTTCTTTCTCCAGGGCACAGTTCTTCTCTTGCAGCTCCCTTTTCTCGGTACAAAGACGCTTGATCAAGTCACTATCAGCTTCGAACTCGACTTCATTGCTCTCGAGTTCTGCCTTCTGTTCTCTGATAGTCTTGTTTTTCTCTTGAACCCTTTTCTCATGTCTCTTGTATTTCTCCTCTTGTGAAGGAAACTTTTCTTCTTGGGCCTTAGTCACTTTCTCCTGAGCCTTCATCTTTTCCTCGTTCTCCTTGAGTAAGGCACACAACTCATCGTTCTTCAGGAGCTCAGTGCGTCTATCCTCATAAAGTTATGTGACGAGAACCTCCAACTCCTGGAAATACAGACTAAGGGGCTTTGCTTTGCCTCTATCTCCAACATCAAAGAGGTATGGTTCTCCCTCCTCGTTTCTCCTTCCAAAGAAAATGGAGTAGTGGCCCCTCAACTTTGTGCTATAGCGTCCGTAGAGACGTCCAATCAGGTCCTGCATGACGAGATTGAGTCCTTTATCTTTGGAGTCACTAACCATTTTGATTTCCAACGGGGGCTCTTCTCCACGTCTTGGCTGAGTTGCTTTTATTCCCCAACAGCCCTCCTTGTTAAACTTCTTCAGGATGAAGCCCTTAACTTGAGGTAGCGGTAAACCTATCTTCTCGCCGATGTCGAGAAGGTAGCAGCCAAAACGGGTGTCCTCGAAGTCCTCCGCAGTGGTGAAGTGGAAGCTCGTCATCCTTTAGGAAGAAAGAAAAGGATTTAAAACAAGAAATGGATAAGGTAAGGAAGTACTAGTCATATGTGTATTATTAAATTAGAGACAAAACTAAGTCAAATCTCAATGTGATCAACAAATATAAACAACTTTTTGTAAATTGGATATTCACTATAGTGAGAGAGACAGACACCCGGCCAGCCACTTAACTGTGGAACAGGTCTCATGTACGTGGACATGTAAGGTTTGTTTCCAGGCCGCTTCATCTCACTATGCCGCTAGGATCCAAAATACATAAGTAGTTAATACTATGATCAAAAGGTTTTTTCCAATCCTAAGGGCTCGAACCTACAGGCAACACAGTGCTCTGATACCACCTGTAGTGTACCTGCACTTAAAATATGGCAGATACCTGTGTATAGTGCAAATCCCTGGTTCGATTCGTTTGCACACACAGTTACGATGTAATATCACAACAAAGTATCAATTTATTACAACGCTAATCCAGACTTAGAAAATATTCATTACAAATTTGCATAGCATAAAGCTAGCAGTGAACAGAGTAAACAACGGAAAATTATTCTTCATGGAGTCCCCAATCATCATCATGTGCCACAGGCGAGCATGTTTGTTGAAGACTCGAAACGCTTAGTAAAATTTTCACTCATCATCAGGACAGTCTGCAATAAGATATATATATTGCAACAACGTGGGTCAGAACCATTAAAATGGAACTGGCAAGTGACACTATGGTAGACACTTAGAGGAATAACTCTATGACTCAAGGCTATTTTGCAGAAAGCAAGTTTTTCCCTAACTTTTTGAAACAACTTTACCTTGTTGAGACAAATATGGTATGAAAGCCATAGTCTCATTCTACCCTTGTTCACCCATCAAGTTTTAAATTTAAAAATTGGAATGGTGGAATCCTCCGTTGACGTCCTCGTTCAGTTGCTCAATTGTCCGTTTCCGGGGACACGGCTAAGTACTTAGATTTCAACTCTGCAGAGGTTGTGCACGTTCACCATGTTACCCATCCAACCCAAATTACCCTTTACACACCATTTGTGATAAGGAAAGGAGAAGAATGAGACGAGATCTTTCAGAAGCATTTTCCCTCCCACTCTGGCCTGACGCGCTCCACCTACAAACCACTACCTCCACCTGTCAGGCCGGGGTGAGTCCACGCAGCTTAGTTGATCAAGCCAGAGCCCATATTGGCAATGGATGCACGAGAAGCAATCTTCACTCGGAGTTCTTTAGATCCCTTTGTTCCTGGGTGGCCATCCACAAGTGAATATCCCACAGGTAAATCCCCTGGGGACAACACTCAACTCATACAGCCAAGCAACCAATTCCACCCAGGTGTTTGATTATAACTTAGTAGAATTTAACATTTCATCAAAATTAGTTTTGCATAGCATCACAATTCTACTAAGTATTTTCATATGAACCTAGACACATGAATAAGGAAGTCTAAACATGCCTTGCATAGCAATACTATCCTACACATGCTTATAGAAAATAATCTACTCGTGCATAGAAAAATAATAGGACTTTTATGGGGGTGTGCCACTTGCCTTGGCAACCGGAAGTGCAGCAGCTACAATTGCAAAGATTTTCGTTTCCCTCCGAATAGTCTAACAAAGAAATAAGGAGCCACACATAAACACACAAGCAATATGTTCATTCAAAGAAAATATATGCTATGCATGAGATGATATGCAATAATTTATTTCAACGTTAGGAAACAAATATATGCATCTCTTTGAATTTTTGTGATATATGTATGATTAAATTTTTAAATTGTTTTCATTTATTTAGACATGAATAATAGGAAATAATAAGGATTGTAGTTTTTCTTAGATAACACTCCATAACCAAATTTTGTTAAAATGACATTTGGGCAGAGGGCATCTAAAAAAGTTGTTAGCAATTTAATTTACTCAAAAATAAATTTTCTAACTAAAGTTATGTCAAAAACACTTAAACTACTCTCAAAAATATTTGAAAATTTTATATGTGTCAAAACAGAAAACTAATTATGCCAAAGTGTTCTGCACATCCTTAAGGCGCACGGGCAATTTCATGCTGTCAATAGCGCGAATTTTGCCTGGGTTGACTTCGATTCCCCGGCTTGAGATGAGGAAACCGAGTAACTTTCCTGCCGGCACACCAAATGTGCATTTATCCGGGTTCAACCTCATCCGGAATCTTCTTAGGTTCTTAAATGTTTCCCTCAGATCATCTATTAATGAGGCTTTTTCTTTTGTTTTTATGACTATGTCATCGACATAGACCTCGGCATTTCGGCCTATCTGGTCATGCAAGCATTTCTGCATGCATCTCTGGTATGTAGCACCAGCATTTCTCAACCCGAAAGTCATAACACGATAACAATAAGCCCCATAAGGGGTAATGAAAGCAGTTTTCAATTGATCATCCGGATTCAAAGGTATCTGGTGAAAACCAGAATAAGCATCTAGAAAAGTTAAAAGCTCACTCCCGGCAGTGGAGTCTATCACTTGATCTATCCGGGGCAGCGGAAAGGGGTCTTTCGGGCATGCCTTGTTGAGGTTGGTGAAGTCGATGCACATGCGCCACACCTTAAGCAGGAGGGGATCATCTTTCTTCTTCTCCACCAGGACCGGATTCGAAATCCAATCCGGGTGTAGCACCTCCATGATGAATCCGGCGGCCAGTAGTATAGCCAGATGCTCCATGACAGCCGCTCTTCTCTCATCCGAGAGGCGCCTAGTTGGTTGTTTCACCGGCTTCGCATCCGGTCGAACAAACAGAGAGTGCTCAGCCAACTCCCTCAGGACGCCTTGCAGATCGTCACTCGACCACGCAAAGGCATCCCGATTCTCACGGAGGAAGTCGACGAGCTCGCCTTCCTATTTGCTGTCCAGGTTGCTGCCAATGATAACTTGGTGCTCCGGGTTGCTGGGGTCCATGCACACCTTCTTGGTCTCCTTGGGGGGCTGAAATGATGCCCCCTGCTCCGGGTTCACCATCCCGGGCATTCCAGGTTGGGAGGTCTTGGCCATCGCCACCACCTACTGGATTCTCTTCTTCTCTTCCGCGATCACCAGGGACTCAGCTAAGCACGACCCCGCCGAGGCACACTCCATGGAGCGCTTGTGGTCTCCCGAGATGGTGATCACACCGTTGGGTCCCGGCATCTTCATCTTGAGGTAGCCCACGTGAGTCGAGATCATGAACTTGGCGAGGGCTGGTCTGCCGATCAGGGCGTGATACGGGCTCTCGAGGTCCACGACCTCGAACTCCAAGCTCTCGGTTCGGCAGTTCTCCCGAGTTCCGAATAGCACCTCCACCCAAATCTTTCCCATGGGCGATCAAGAGACTCCGCGCACAATGCCGTGGAAGGTTGTCTCGGTAGGCAGCAGGGTGTTCATGGATACTCCCAGCTTCAGCATCGTGTCCTTGTACATGATGTTAATGGCACTGCCATTGTCAATCAGAACCCGGTTGAAACGGACGTTGAGGTTGGGTCCGACAAAAGTTGGGTCCACCACCAAGGCATACGCTCCCGGCTTGGGCATAACACGAGGGTGATCCTTCCGTCTCCAGGTGATCTCCATCTCGGACCAGTGCAAGAATTTGGGCACCGCCGGGATCATAGCATTCACCTCCAGGGCACGCTGCCGCACACTCTTTCGGTCAGTGGGCTCGGTCACGAAGACCACATAGCTCTGATGTGCCTCCTGGTAGTTGCTCTGCTGGTGTCCGACTTGGTTACCGTTGTCGTTCTGGGTATGCACCACATTCACTGGGCGAGGTGGGGGTCCTCTCAGAGGAGGGGGAAGTCGCACAGCGTTGGCCCCCGATGTCAGAGGAGGGGGTCTCGGGAGATTGGGCCGAGATGCCGGAGCACTCTGCCGAATAGCTCCCGAGCTGCCTTCCTGCAACGTGCGCTGATACCAGCTGCACTGCCGAGTAGAGTGGTTTGCGGGCTTGTTGGCCTCCAGAGTGTGGTAGCAGCATGGCTTGTTCAGCATTTCCTCATACGTCAGGGGCTTCTTTTGTTCCACCCAGGTCTTTTGCACCTCCTGACTCTGACCCCAAGCCGGGCCACTTGTCTTTTGACGCTGGCTGTTGCCGGCATCCTCCTGCTCCCGGGTCACTGCTGCGACATGCTGCGCTGCATGGTGGTACTCGGGCTGATTCCTCTTGTGGCCGAACTCCTGGCGATCATTGCTCCTGCTCGGTCCTGAACACTGAGGTCCCGCATTCCTCCTATTGGAGTCACCGACATCCACCAGGGGTTGCATGGGATCTCCAAGCGTGTAGGTATCGGCGATGCGCATGGTTTCTGCCAAGGTTGTTGGCATTTTTCTCTGCAATTTCTGCCACAACATAGAGCCATGCCGGCATCCTTGCGCAAACCAGGAAATGGCCTGCGCCTCCACCATTCCTTCGCAAGAGTTGCGAATATTGCTCCACCGGGTAAGGTACTCCCGGTCAGTCTCATTGCTCCTTTGCCTACAGATGGCGAGCTGCTGAGGCCTGTTTGGCCTCTTGTACGTGCTGGTGAAGTTGCGGATGAATGCTTCTTCAAAGTCTAACCAGCAGTCTATACTGCCAGTTCTCAGATTATTCAACCAGATCCGGGCTGGTCCTTCCAACATCTGCGATACATAACGTACCGCCCATCGTCTGTTTCCACCGGATATGCTTACTGCAGTTACATAGTCGGTTAGCCAGTCCTCCGGCTTCTTGCTACCGTCATAGGTCTTGGCACCTCGGTTAAGCTGAAAGTTCCGAACAGGAGGTTCCCGCATGATCCGAGGTCCAAAGCAGGCAGGTCCCGGAGGTCCTTGCTCTTCCACCAACTCGGACTGGTGAATCCGGTCGAGCCGGAATCTGGCATCTGCCGGGTTCAGCTGCCTGGTTACTATCCGAGATCCCAAAGGGTTCTCGTCTGGCTGATATCCGAGTTGCTGCAACCTCGAGTTACCATCGTTGAGCCGGTCTTGCGCAGGGACCAGGGCCTGCTGGGGAACCGAGACGACCTCCCTCTGCGGGTTTCCCTGATCGTGAGGAGGATTCCGAGGTGGATTACCACGGCCAACCGGGTTGTTGTTTCCTACTCCCAGGTTACCATCCCCACGGGTACTTCCCGCCTGCCCCGAGTTACGCTGTCCGGCCTGCCCGGCTTGCTGGATACCGGCGAAGGCCGGATCATAGGTCTGTAGTTGCTTGTTCTTCCCGGAACCTTCTGCTCTTGCTTTTGCTTCTGCTCGGATGCGGGGAAGAGGCCTCCCCATCCGACTTCTGGCTGTCGGGTCTGGCTGAGTGCACCTGGGATCCTGCCCTGGGGTTCTTCTTCTTGAAGGCCAGATTCTGACGATTGGCTTCAATTACCAACTCGTTTACCCTCTCCTGCTGCTTGCGCAGGGCTTCACCGGATAGTCCCACCAACTCGGCCATAGCGGCTTCGGCGGCCCTAAGGGTTTTCGCCGGTGAGCTGTACACCGGCTTCCCTGCTGAAATCCGACTTCCAGTGTTACTGGTGGTGGCACCACCGGCCAGCTCCTCATTCACTATTCTTCCTTTCTTGCGCAGATCTGCAATGCGCTTCTCCCGGGAGTCTATCTTAGGGAATCCGTGGGCTGCATTGTACTCCCGGAGGCTAGCGCTGAGCTCGCGGCGGATCTCGGCGATCTCCTGCGCTTCAGCGAGTAGCAACTTCCGCCGCTCCTCTAACTCTGCCGAAGTGGCTTGAGCATCTGCTCCGGTAGCTACCGGTACAGCCAACTTTGCCACGAGTCCCGAGAGGGGATCCGGACGGCGTCGCGGATGGGATGACTGCGGATCACCATCTCGGGCCGCAGGCCTCTCCTGCGGGGGTTTGGCCAAACGGGGGTGGCCGTCGGTATCGCCGGCAGCATCTTGATACTCCTCCTCGGTAGCCCCGACCATCATCACTGCGACGGAACTCGGGGGGCGACCGGCACGCAGACCCCGAGCAGCGCAGAGCATGGGAGGGTCCTCAGCCTCCAGGACCACTTCCGGGTAGCTACAGACGACCTCGGTGGCCACGTAGGTGGTGAAACCACCGAAATCGATGAGACACCCGTTCACCGGAAATGGTTTGTTTCGGAAGCTACCCGGCGTTGTCGCAGACGAAGTCCATCTCCCCTAGCCTTACGACTAGGCCAGAGAGAACCCGAACGTCGAAATGAACGGGGGAGCCCGTCCGGATGAGTACACCAGCCAACGCCTCTGTCAGCCCCACGGTGGGCGCCAACTATCGTGGTGGTGTCACGGCAGATGCCATAGGATGGCTAATTTGTGGGGCCGCTAGACGTTGGTGGATCCGGGGAGGGATAGCGAGCTGAAGAGCTCACACGGGGAGGATCCCGGTAAAACCGAGATCTCCCAAGAACAAGGAATAAGGTCTAAGTGCAAAGGGGAAGATCTAACAAATACAAACAAATGCACGAAGGCATGCAGCACACACACGATATACCCAGGTTCAGGGCCCTCGTGAGGAGGTAACACCCCTACTCTTGCCTTTCCTCTCTATATATTGGTGATATAAGGACTACAACTTGCTACAAGATCTCTCAAAGTGAGGAGTACAAAGAACTAGATGAACTCAAGGTGAGAAGGAGTGAATGCTCTAAGAGTGAATGTGACTATAGCTTTGGCTCTGAAGTTGGTCTCTGGCTCTCAGGAGCAGTTATGGCGCCTTTTATAGAGTTTCGGCCAGGAGGGCCGGAAACCCTAACTTGGCTTGGCCCCACCGGACAGGCCTAGCCGGCATGCCGTCACTAGCTAGTGCGATCTAGTCGCCGGGCTATCCGGTGTAGCCCCTTCGTCATCATCTCGCTAAGGACCGCAGGCGCCGTCCTGCATCATCATTGTCCCCTTGTCAGAGACAAGACATGTCTTTTCCCATCCCGGATAGCCTTTTCCGGATTGCCGGGCTAGGCATGTCAGGTCTTGTCGTACCACGATCGTACCGGCTGACGCGCTCCCGTGTCAGGCGGGAGGTGACCATGCTTCCGTGTCAGGCGGGAGGTGACCATGCTTACGTGTCAGGCGGAACGGTACTTCCCCCCGCGACAGACGAGAAGGCCTGCTCTAGACCGTTGACGGCCTACCGGAAGCCCTCACGCCAGCTACCTCCTCGCTTTCCACTGTGAGCTTCTGCATAAGATCAACACCGAGACATACATTCCGGTTAGTATCTACCGGACAACCTATCCGGTAAAACCGAGTACACCTCCTCCCGGGAATCTCCCCGGACCACGAGACTCGGGATCCTTTCCGGATACGTCCGAGCTCGTCCCAGGATGAGTATCTCTAGGCCTAGCCTCCCGAAGATGTCTTAGCGTACCCGCAAAGACATCTTCGAGAAGCTAGTTCTTAGAGGAACCACCCGCTCATGCTTGTGCTGCGATTGTGAGGACCGGGGGTGCCTATTTATAGCTGCCAGAGCTGACCCTTGCGGCTGCCAGGAGGCACTTTGCTCTCTTCCAGTGCCCAAGGGTCAAGCTGCCCTTTCAGCACACCAGGAGGTGTCCCTTGCTGTCGCCAAAGGTCAAGTACTGTTGGCACCTTACTATATTATACCGGGATCTGCCCCTACCCGGGGGGCAGCCACCCGACATCGTGTGTTGTGCAGATTGTCAGAGTAACACTCTTCCACGAGCAAGCATCATAGAATGATTCTTATTTGATAAGGGATTTTGATAAAGTAAAATGCAGCTGGTTTATTTGTACTCTAGTGCAAGTGGGAGACTGAAGGAGATATGCCCTAGAGGCAAATAAATAAGTAGTATTTATTGCATTATCTCATACGTTTATAATAGGTTTGTGTATTATGCTATAACTGTATTAATCGGAATTATTAATACACGTGTGATACATAGACAACCAGGTCCCTAGCAAGCCTCTATATGAGCTAGTCCATTGGGCAAGAGTTGATCGAGATTCCCGATCAAGGACAATGACGTCGGTTGACAATGGGGTCATCTTGTTAGTTGAATAAGGTGGTGGACATACGCAAAGTATTGCAATAAGATCGTATTACGATGTTTGTCATTTGCAATAGATAAGAATATGATAGCTTATTCCTTAGACCGGGAGACCGTACTTATTAATGCTTCGTAGGGGTGCTTTGAGAGCATCAAACGTTGTGTCTTATATAGCATGACAATAACGGTGTCCATCTTGGGTATTCCGAAAGAGCATCAAGACGTAAGGATCAAGAGCGGGATTTGTTCACTATTGTAATGGAAAGATACTCTGGGCCTACTCGGTGATATTGCATCTATATAGCTGCGCAGCTTATGACTAGGTCACGGAGATGTAATATCGCAGACGAGTTAATAACCTTCGTCGGTAACGAGATACAACAAAGACATCGGTGTGTCTACGATCATATCTCGGACAAGGTAGTATCGCAGAGACAAAGGGAATGAATATCATATTTATGGTTCAACGACGATATTCGTGGAATGCACAGGGGTCGTCATATACTTCCAGGTATCCCTGACGGTCATTGGTGAGCGGAGTGTCTCGACCATGTCTGGAGTGTTCTCGAACCGTAGCGTAACAAACTTAAGGTCTTAGCGACACCAGGAGATAGGTTCTGGAATATTATAGGAATTTGTTGGAGAGAGAGAAATGATCCGGAAAGAGTTCCGGTGGTCCAGAAGGAGTTCCGGAGAGGTCTGGAATGGTTCCAGGAATGTCCGAAAGTTGTTCGGGTGGTCCGAATGAGTTTTCGGAGTCACGGGATATTGAATTATATATAAATATATTAATTATGAATTAATGGGATTTTTATATTAATTTAATATTAATAAAATAAAGGAAAAAGGGGGCTCCCACCTACATGGGCCCTAAGAGGGCCCAAGAAGGGGGGGCCGCACCACCAAAGGGGGTGGGCCCCATGGGGGGTTCGGCCAGCCCATGGTGGGGGCGCACCACCCCCCTCTCATCCTTTAGTCCCACATGGGGGAGCCAAGGGGTTTGCACACCCCCTCCCCCCTTTATATAGCAAGGCATATTAATTGGATTAATTCATTGGAAAATACAATTAATTCCCGATTTCTCTCTCGATCTCGTGGTTCCCAAGTTGGAGCCGCGCCGATCTGAGGAAAGGGGGATCTCTCTCCACCCAAGCTATACCGCAGAGCGCCGTTGCTCTGCGGGATTCCAGATAAGATCTACCCCTGCGATTTCAGCTGGATCTGAATGACCGGGGGTTGTCGCTAAGCTCCGTAGTTTTGTGAGTGCTCGGAGGTAACTCCTTTTGAGTAGCCTGGGCGACGTCGTCTCGCCCCTGCAGCCGCCGCGCCTCCCTCCCCTCTCCTGCCGGCGCACCAGCCCCGGTGCTGGCACTCTGCCTGCTTCCGCCCGACGCCCGTCGACGCAGATCATCGTCGACACCCCGGCGTCATCGTCTTCGTCATCGCGGCAAGTTCTCCGCGACCTCGAGGTCGGCTACGTACAACTTCATCGTCAACGCTTGTGCGGGAGCGTAATCCCCGCTATCGGTCTACATGGAGGTAATGTAACCCGTTCCGCCACCGTTATCGCATGTACTAGATAGATAGATCCTGGCTAGTTAGGGTTTCGTACGCTAGAAAAATTATTGTTTTCTGCACCGTAACCCCTTCAGTAGCAACCCTGCTGGTTTTTGGTGTTCTGCTTTCACGCGACTGCAGACGTCACACTTTGCAATGTATTCAGCAATATCACGCTTCAAGTTGATCCACCAATACCTCTCCTTTACATCCATATACATCTTGGTGTTACCCGGATGTATGGAATAAGGTGAGTCATGAGCTTCTTGAAGTATTAACTTCCTGAGATTGGCATTGTCAGGAACACAAATGCGTTCTTTATACCACACGGTTCCTTCTTCATCTTCTCTAAAATCTCTGGCTTTACCTTCGCTTAGGTTCTTCTTGATTTCTTTTACTGCTTTATCCTCTAACTGAGCTGTCTTGATTTTGTTAAATAGAAGAGGTTGAACTTATAAGGATGCTATGAATCCTTCAGGTACCACCTCTAATCGAAGGTCCTTAAATCCTTTACAAAGATCTTCAGGCAATTCTCCTACCGTGAGTCCGTTTACATAAATCTTACGGCTCAAGGCATCAGCCACTACGTTGGCTTTTCCTGGGTGGTATTGTAGACTTAAATCATAGTCTTTGATCAATTCTAACCATCTCCTTTGTCGCATGTTTAATTCTTTCTAGGTAAAGAAGTACTTGAGGCTTTTATGATCTGTAAAGACTTCACATCTCTTTCCCCATAAATATGGCCTCCATATCTTTAGCGCATGCACCACAGAAGCTAACTCTAGATCATGAGTGGGGTAGTTTACTTCATGATTTTTGAGTTGTCTTGACGCATAAGACACTACTTTGCCTTCTTGCATCAATTCGCTTCCTAGGCCGTGATATGAAGCGTCGCAATAAACCTGAAAGTCTTTCTCTAGGTCTGGTAAGCATAATACCGGTGCTGACACCAAGCACTTCTTTAATTCTTGAAAACTGGTCTTACAAGCTTCTGTCCACTCAAATTTCTTTCCCTTCTTCAGTAGTTCAGTCAAAGCCTTGGCAATCTTGGAGAAGTTTTCAATAAATCTCCGGTCGTACCCTGCCAATCCTAGAAAACTGCGGATTTCTCCCACATTTTTGGGTGATTCCCAATTCGTCACAGCAGCAACTTTTTCAGGATCCACTGCTATCCCATCTTTAGACACCAGGTGTCGTAGAAATCCTACTTGTTTTAACCAGAATTCACACTTGTTGAACTTAGCATATAACTTATGTTCTCGGAGCCTTTGCAACACCAGACGTAAATGTTCTTCATATTCTCTGTGACTTTTGGAGTAGACTAGGATTTCATTGATGAAGACAACAACAAACTTGTCCAGAAAATCCATAAATACCTTATTCATCATATTCATGAAATAGGCTGGAGCATTGGTTAACCCAAAAGGCATTACGGTGTACTCATACGAACCATATCTGGTAACAAAGGCAGTCTTGGGTATGTCCATCTCTCTAACTTTCATCTGAAAGTACCCTGATCTGAGATCAATCTTGGAGAACACGACATCCCCTTCTAGTTGATCGAAAAGCTCATTGATTTTGGGTAGCGGATACTTGTTCTTGATTGTATGCTCATTTATGTCACGGTAATCGGTGACTAATCTCTAGGTACTATCCTTCTTCTTGACGAAAAGGATTGGGGCTCCCCAGGGTGATGAGCTTGGACGGATAAACCCTTTATGCATAAACTCTTCCAATTGCTTCTTGAGTTCCTTCAGTTCATCAGTTGCCATTGGGTAGGGCCTTTTAGCTATTGGTCCTGTACCTGGCTTTAGTTCAATGACGAACTCTACATCTCTATCGGGTGGCATTCCTGGTAGTTCTTCCGGAAACACATCAGGGTATTCCTTAACTATAAGGACCTCACCGAGACTAACCCCCTTAAGAGAATTAAGCCTAACCTTCTTTAGTTCAAACTTTGATCTAAAGTTGATCTTCGAGCCTTCTGGAGTGGTGAGATTTATGGTTCTATTTGCGCAGTCTATGATTCCTGCATAGCGGGACATCCAATCCATCCCTAAGATAACATCCAGGCCTTGTGTTTCCAGGATGATCAAGTCCGTAGGAAACTGATGCTTTCCAATCTTCAGACTCAACTGTCTACAGCCAGAGGTTACTAGCATCTCTCCTCCCGGAGAGCTTACTCTAATGGGGCTTCCTATATTTTCCACTACTAACCCATGTTTGTTTACAAAAGCTCTTGAAATGAAAGAATGCGATGCTCCAGTATCAAATAAAACTAATGCTGGGCATGAATTGAGCAAGAACGTACCAATGACAGCATCATGTTCATCGTACACTTCTTCCACATTGATGTGGTTCACCTGTCCTTTCTGGAAGGGGTTGGGCTTGGCAGCTTCTGCGGCCTTCTTTTCGGGGCAGTCAGTGGCGTAGTGGCCCTTGTTATTGCACTTGAAGCATAGTACTTGGCTGATATCTTTCTTATATTCGGGATTTGGGCGATGATGTCCATTAATGTGGCCAGCATTTCCATTTCCCATGTGATTCCCATTGTTTCCCTTGAAACCACCACTATGGTTTTGACCATGATGTTTGTGGTTGCTTCCTCCACTAGGATAGTGCCCAGGTTTATGACCCTGGTTTGCATCTTGAGGGAAAGGTCTGTTGAAAGAAGTCTCAGAATGGTGTTTGTGAACATTCAACTTTCTCTTCCTGTTTTCAGCCTTCTTGATGTTATCCTCCAGTATGATAGCCTGATCTAGGAGAGTTTGATAATTTGGGGCATATGCTACTGTTAAAGGGATCTTCAGCTCGTCACTGAGCCCATTTAGGAATTTTGCCTTCCTTTTTGCCTCGGTGTTGATGTCTTCAGAGGCGTAACAAGAAAGGGCATGGAAATCAGCCATGTACTCCTTAAGACTCCTGTTTCCTTGTCTCAGGTTTCTGAATTCTTCCTGCTTCAAGTTCATAATGCCTGAGGAGATATGAGCATTACGAAAACCTTCCTTGAAGTTTTCCCAAGTCATGGTTTCTAGTGGGTGGGTGATTTGATAAGTTTCCCACCACTGAATTGCTGGTCCTTCCAGCAGATGAGTAGTGAACCTCACCTTCTCAGCGTCAGTACATTCACACGTCACTAGATCTCTGTCCACGGAACGCAGCCAGTCATCTGCCACAATTGGTTCAGTTGCAGTGGAGAACTTGTTTTGTCGGAGACTCAGAAATCTGGTGAGTCCATCCGCATGGGGGGTGGTGGCGGAGGCGGGTTGGGGTTGTTGTTATTGTTGTTGGTTGCCGCAATGAACTGGGTCATCATAGTCATTAGCTGAGCTTGAGCGGCCATCAACTGTTGCATAGCATCATTGTTGTTGTGGTCGTTGTTGTTGTTATCGGGCGTATGACGGGGAGGCATCTGTGATTTTTGTATAGGTGAGTTTTTAGACGGAAAGGTCTAAGGAGAAATATTACCCCAACAAACAAACAACCTATAAGAATAAACAAACATCACACAACTCAAAACTCTGGATAAAAAAGACATGAAAGTTTTGGAAAATAAACTCGCGAGGTTCCGTGGAATACAATGGAAGGTACTGCCTTATCACAAGTTGATAGGTCAATACAAGACTAAGATAACGATGAGGTGTAAATAAATGGTAGTCTCGCTAACGAACTACTCGACCATGTCATCTTCTTCTTCTTCAATTTGCTGAATCTCGATTCCTTCATTGTCGAGTACTTCCCTTAATTCCTTCACTTCTTTCTCCAGGGCACAGTTCTTCTCTTGCAGCTCCCTTTTCTCGGTACAAAGACGCTTGATCAAGTCACTATCAGCTTCGAACTCGACTTCATTGCTCTCGAGTTCTGCCTTCTGTTCTCTGATAGTCTTGTTTTTCTCTTGAACCCTTTTCTCATGTCTCTTGTATTTCTCCTCTTGTGAAGGAAACTTTTCTTCTTGGGCCTTAGTCACTTTCTCCTGAGCCTTCATCTTTTCCTCGTTCTCCTTGAGTAAGGCACACAACTCATCGTTCTTCAGGAGCTCAGTGCGTCTATCCTCATAAAGTTATGTGACGAGAACCTCCAACTCCTGGAAATACAGACTAAGGGGCTTTGCTTTGCCTCTATCTCCAACATCAAAGAGGTATGGTTCTCCCTCCTCGTTTCTCCTTCCAAAGAAAATGGAGTAGTGGCCCCTCAACTTTGTGCTATAGCGTCCGTAGAGACGTCCAATCAGGTCCTGCATGACGAGATTGAGTCCTTTATCTTTGGAGTCACTAACCATTTTGATTTCCAACGGGGGCTCTTCTCCACGTCTTGGCTGAGTTGCTTTTATTCCCCAACAGCCCTCCTTGTTAAACTTCTTCAGGATGAAGCCCTTAACTTGAGGTAGCGGTAAACCTATCTTCTCGCCGATGTCGAGAAGGTAGCAGCCAAAACGGGTGTCCTCGAAGTCCTCCGCAGTGGTGAAGTGGAAGCTCGTCATCCTTTAGGAAGAAAGAAAAGGATTTAAAACAAGAAATGGATAAGGTAAGGAAGTACTAGTCATATGTGTATTATTAAATTAGAGACAAAACTAAGTCAAATCTCAATGTGATCAACAAATATAAACAACTTTTTGTAAATTGGATATTCACTATAGTGAGAGAGACAGACACCCGGCCAGCCACTTAACTGTGGAACAGGTCTCATGTACGTGGACATGTAAGGTTTGTTTCCAGGCCGCTTCATCTCACTATGCCGCTAGGATCCAAAATACATAAGTAGTTAATACTATGATCAAAAGGTTTTTTCCAATCCTAAGGGCTCGAACCTACAGGCAACACAGTGCTCTGATACCACCTGTAGTGTACCTGCACTTAAAATATGGCAGATACCTGTGTATAGTGCAAATCCCTGGTTCGATTCGTTTGCACACACAGTTACGATGTAATATCACAACAAAGTATCAATTTATTACAACGCTAATCCAGACTTAGAAAATATTCATTACAAATTTGCATAGCATAAAGCTAGCAGTGAACAGAGTAAACAACGGAAAATTATTCTTCATGGAGTCCCCAATCATCATCATGTGCCACAGGCGAGCATGTTTGTTGAAGACTCGAAACGCTTAGTAAAATTTTCACTCATCATCAGGACAGTCTGCAATAAGATATATATATTGCAACAACGTGGGTCAGAACCATTAAAATGGAACTGGCAAGTGACACTATGGTAGACACTTAGAGGAATAACTCTATGACTCAAGGCTATTTTGCAGAAAGCAAGTTTTTCCCTAACTTTTTGAAACAACTTTACCTTGTTGAGACAAATATGGTATGAAAGCCATAGTCTCATTCTACCCTTGTTCACCCATCAAGTTTTAAATTTAAAAATTGGAATGGTGGAATCCTCCGTTGACGTCCTCGTTCAGTTGCTCAATTGTCCGTTTCCGGGGACACGGCTAAGTACTTAGATTTCAACTCTGCAGAGGTTGTGCACGTTCACCATGTTACCCATCCAACCCAAATTACCCTTTACACACCATTTGTGATAAGGAAAGGAGAAGAATGAGACGAGATCTTTCAGAAGCATTTTCCCTCCCACTCTGGCCTGACGCGCTCCACCTACAAACCACTACCTCCACCTGTCAGGCCGGGGTGAGTCCACGCAGCTTAGTTGAGCAAGCCAGAGCCCATATTGGCAATGGATGCACGAGAAGCAATCTTCACTCGGAGTTCTTTAGATCCCTTTGTTCCTGGGTGGCCATCCACAAGTGAATATCCCACAGGTAAATCCCCTGGGGACAACACTCAACTCATACAGCCAAGCAACCAATTCCACCCAGGTGTTTGATTATAACTTAGTAGAATTTAACATTTCATCAAAATTAGTTTTGCATAGCATCACAATTCTACTAAGTATTTTCATATGAACCTAGACACATGAATAAGGAAGTCTAAACATGCCTTGCATAGCAATACTATCCTACACATGCTTATAGAAAATAATCTACTCGTGCATAGAAAAATAATAGGACTTATATGGGGGTGTGCCACTTGCCTTGGCAACCGGAAGTGCAGCAGCTACAATTGCAAAGATTTTCGTTTCCCTCCGAATAGTCTAACAAAGAAATAAGGAGCCACACATAAACACACAAGCAATATGTTCATTCAAAGAAAATATATGCTATGCATGAGATGATATGCAATAATTTATTTCAACGTTAGGAAACAAATATATGCATCTCTTTGAATTTTTGTGATATATGTATGATTAAATTTTTAAATTGTTTTCATTTATTTAGACATGAATAATAGGAAATAATAAGGATTGTAGTTTTTCTTAGATAACACTCCATAACCAAATTTTGTTAAAATGACATTTGGGCAGAGGGCATCTAAAAAAGTTGTTAGCAATTTAATTTACTCAAAAATAAATTTTCTAACTAAAGTTATGTCAAAAACACTTAAACTACTCTCAAAAATATTTGAAAATTTTATATGTGTCAAAACAGAAAACTAATTATGCCAAAGTGTTCTACTGGTTCTAAGGATTTCAAATATATAAAAATATTTAAATTTGGTTAAACAGATAAAAAGTAATGATGAAAACAGTATGCAGGGGGTTTTCTGCAAAACTGCCAAATTAAATGATTTAATAAAAATTCAGAAAATAATATCTGACGCGGCGCTGATGCGGCGCGGACGTGGCACGGACGCGGCGTACCGGTTCGGGATTTTAAGTGATCTAATCCTGGCCGTGCACGGAGGATCTAACGGTCCAGATCTAGTCAACCAGAACTGAGCGGCGCTGTCGACCGGAGGGGCTCCGGTGACCGAGGCGCACGGCGGCGCCATCACCGGCGTTCGCGCAACCTACGTTCTACTGCTCTACGAGGATAGCGAGGCATACCCTGACGAAGAGGAGCTCGCGGCGAGGTTTGTGGCGCGGTGGAGAAGAGCCGAGCGTCCTCCTCTTCTCGAAATCGCTCGCCGGAGATGCGCACGGCGGAGGTTCTCGTCGGTGAGCACGGACACGGAGTTTGGCTGTGTAAGAAAACACGAGACCTTGTCACTAAGGTGCGCAATGACAAAGTGAAACGATTTGGAGTGAAGAGAGGGCTCGAGGAGGTCGCAGCTCACCGGAGTTCGTTGAACTTGCCGTCGGCAACGGCGGAGCTCCGGGGATGCTCGTGGGCGGCCTGGTGGCTCTCGGGGTACGGGGCTTGGGGCAAAAAGGAGAGGGGGTCGAGGGGGTTCTTATAGGGGTGACAGCGAGTTAATTGGGTGAGTAAATCGCCGGGAATCAACGAATTGATTCGGCCGTTTCTCGGCTAGGTCATGGGCGTGATTTGGGGAAGAAGAGGTCGCCGGGACGGGGATGACAGGTGGGTTTCACCTGCCAGAGAGAGAGCGTGCGCGTGCGGGCGGGGACGGGCTGCTGGCGGGCTGGATTGCGTCGCGCGCGCGGTAGATAGCTAGTGGGCTTCGGCCCACTGGCTGGCCCGACTCTATTTTTCTTTTTTGAAAATTCTTTTCTATTTTTAAATCTTTTGAGTATAAAACAAATTCAAAACTATAATAAAACTTATTAGAAAAATTTATAAAATATAATTTGAAAAGCTTATGAAAAATAGATCCTTTTGATATTATTTTCGTCTAAAGTAAAAATAGAATAAAAAGAATATTATTATAAATTCAAACAACAATTTTTAAGGACATAAAGTCAAATTAAAGTATATATAAATAATTTAAATTCAAATTCTATGTGATTCATATGACAAGTTTAATGATGATGATGCATTGATGCAAAGTTTTAAATTTTTCTGAAAATTGGGATGTTACAGTATGCAGGGAATCTGAGTGATTTGTATACCACACCACCCGGCCAGGCACTAGAAGGAGGAAACACTGAGTGCTCGCCTCGTCCGAGAGGGGGCTATATATAGGGTCACAGGCTCAACTAGTGGTACTGATAGTGTTGATCCAACAACTCTCAAGTGCTCAAAAGAAGCACACCCCTGATCCAACGGCTAACAAGTGTTTCAAAGAAACACACGATCCGTGTGCTTATTTAGTCCGGGTTTGGAACTGAAAGCGTTAATCAAACAGCTCAGAAGCAATCAAAAGAAACACACACCTGATCAAACGACTAACAAGTGCTTGAAAGAAACACACGATCCGTGTGCTTCTTTAGTCCCGGTTGGCAAAAGTTATACAAATTCACATTCAAACTAGTTTTAAACTAATTAAAATAATTATTATGGAAAACAGAATTTTTTTTTGTATTAGTTAGTCAAATTCAAACTCTTTTCATATTGAATGTTTTTTCAAATCCCAAAGTTTGCAAAAGTTATACAAATTCACATTCAAACTAGTTTTAAACTAATTAAAATAATTATTATAGAAAACAGAAAATGTTTTTGTATTAGCTAGTCAAATTCAAACACTTTTCATATTCAAAGTTTTTTCAAATTCCAAAGTTTGCAAAAGTTATACAAATTCACATTCAAATTAGTTTTAAACTAATTAAAATAATTATTATAGAAAACAGAAAAAGTTTTTGTATTTGTTAGTCAAATTCAAACACTTTTCATATTGAAAGTTTTTTCAAATTCCAAAGTTTGCAAAAGTTATTTAAAACAGAAAACAGAAAAAGAAAAGAAAAAGAAAAAGAAAAAATCCCTTCTAGGGTGCTATCTGTCCCGGGTGGTGGCTCAGCCCAGAAAAATAGGATGCTATCTGTCCCGGGTGGTGGCTCAGTCCGGAAAAAATAGGGTGCTATCTGTCCCGGCTGTAGCCACGGCCCGGGACAGATGACACCTATTTGTCCCGGGCAGAGCCACCTTCCGGGACAGATAGCATTATGCTATATAACCAACACTTAGCGCTCCGGGCCGAGCAACCACCCGGAGTAGTTCCCCTTTCCTACCGAAGTGCTGCCGAAATTTCCCGTGAAACCCTAGCCGCCGCCGTGGTCTTCTCCGTCCCCGACGTCGCCGCCGTAGTCGTCTCCGTCCCCAACGCCGCTCCCTCCACCACCGCCGTCCACCGTGGTCGTCTCCATCCCCAACGCCGCTCCCTCCACCACCGCACGGCAGCGCGCACTTCTCCTCCTCCGGCCGCCATTCGCCGTGCCATGTCCGAGCACGTACCGGGCCACCCATTGCCGAGCCCCTCCCTCCTTCGTCATCCTCGGTGCGTCCTCCCTCTCTCCCTCCTCCACCCCACCGGGCCATTGCCATTGCCGATTCAAAATCGCACGAATTCTGAAATCGGGGAGGTTCAACATTGATGACGTCAGCACGACGTCATCATTTTCAGAATGCATTTTAAATCAGAAAAAATACAACTTTATATCAAATGGTTCAGAAAACGAAAATACATGTTGTTGTGAGTTTTTTAGAATTTGTGTTTGTTAAATTTGTGTTTAGTTAGTTAGTTTTGTGAGTTGAAATTTTAATAAACTTTTGAAAATTATAATTAAATCATTTTAAAACAGAAAAAGAAAAAAATACATGTTGTTGTGTCATACATAAATTATAAATAAATTTTGTGTTTAGTTAGTTAGTTAGTTTTGTGAGTTTTGTGAGTTAAATTTTGTGTCATTGATGTTAAGTTTGTGTATTTAATTTATCTATTGACATGTTGTTGTGTCATACATGTTGAAAAAAAGAAAATAAATGTTGTTTAGTTTGTGTAATTGATACAAACTCTATATGAAAACGTTCAAAAAAAGAAAATACATGTTGTTGTGTCATTAATGTTAAGCTTGTGTATTTAATTTGTGTTTGTTAAAGTTTTTACATGTTGCAATGCAGATACTCAGACCCGCCGCCGCCCTCTCGGAGCCCTAGGTAGTAAAGTTCGAGAGACTTCAAAAGAGAAATGTAAATATAAATTGTGATACTCGATACGATTGATATATGTTTGTAAAATTGAAATGTCTTAATGTATTTGTACAATTCAAATAACTTTGCTCCTCGTTGAAATTGAAATGTGTTTGTACAAATAAATCATAAAAGATGTTGAGTTCGATTTAGTTGTATGACATGTGGGCAAAGTTATTTAGATGTTGAGTTATTAAAATTATGTAAATGGATTGAAATCCCTTGCAGAAACTATGGACACCGGTAGAAACCTAGAACAAGAAGAGGACATGTTCGGCATCATCCGCGAAAGTGATCGATTGGACCAACAAGAAGAGGAACACTTAGACGGTTTCACCGGACAATTTCTGAACGAGTCCGGTGATGGACTGGAGGGGCATTCATACGGAATAGACGTCACCGACAGTTCAGCTCACCGACAGTTCACCGACTCTACTGTTGGAAAGTCATCCGCCGAGGTAGATATATGCCCTCAGGTTTTTGTCTCCGTTGAATAGATTTGTGTGTATACATATATTAACTATCACTTTTTCTTGTGTTTAGCCGTCGGCGGGCCATGAACCGGGACCAAGCAAAAAAGCATCCGTGAAACGAGGAGGGCCACGAACCGGGACCAAAAAGCTCCAAGGGAAACAGAAGTATCACATCGACGCAATCAATGAAAAAGGCAAAGCGATTGCTCCCGCTAACCACGCAAGGAAATTTGCGGCTCAGTGCGGAGTCATCATTCGGGACAGACTCTCCATCAGGGCTCAAGAATGGTATAAGCCAAAGGTGCCAAAAGAGGGGGTTATTTATGTCTCGGATGAAGACAGACAACTCCTTTGGGACGAGCTCATGCAGAATTTCACTTTACCGGAAGAGGAGGATGTAGAGAAGCCGGTTATAGAGAATCGATGCAAGTCCTGGACTTATATTGAGATGGGTAAACTGTTCCGCAGCTGGAAGAAAAGGCTAAACAGGTTCATAACTGAAGGTAAGACTCCAGAATTTGTCGGAGTCTATGAAAAGATAAAAGATGAGTGGCCTGAATTTAAGGTGTACAAGCAATCGGAAGCCGCTAAGAAAATCTCAGCGAGAAATAAGAAAAATGCATAGAAAAGATATATCACCATAACATGTGGTCAGGTGGCTACCTGACGGCCATGCCTAAGTGGACGAAAATGGAGGATGAGTTTTTGGCTAAAGGTATAGAGATCGAGACATTTGGCTGGCCAGACCGGCTTAAGGCTTGGTTCTATGGGCATGGTGGAAAGTTAGACCCTGAAACAGGTGACTGTCTTTTTACCAAGGAGCACGGAGCTGACCCTATTAAAGCTCTCAGAGAGGTATGGAAGGAGGTCACAGAAGGCAGGTTCCACCCTAACAGATAGAAGGACGACCTATCACGAGCCCTAGGGAATCCTGAACACAGTGGACGAACACGAGGAACCGTTGGCTCCGTACCGTGGATAATTGGGTTTCCCAAAGATGTTGGCACTTGCAGAAGCCGAACGAGAAAGAAGAAAGAGCATGCCGACCGGGCCCGGTGGATGGAAAATAAAATATGAACTAAATATGGACGATGACTACACACGCGTTCTGGTGCGTACATCTAGGAGAGTGCGGGAAGAACAAAAATTTGCTGCCACCCAGAACAAGGATGTTCCACAGCTCGGAATGCAGGCGGGACAATCGGCCCCTCCACTCATATTGGCGCCTTAGAACCGGAACCCGGTCTATGATGTACTTTCGCAGCAAGCTAGAGATATGGGTATAACTCTGGCAGAGCTTAAGGCATTACAATCTGGCGAGAGTGTCACCATACATGAGGTGGTGCGGAAATATGTGAGAGGAGAAGATCTTGTCGAGCCTGCTATGGTGCGCGCTCTACCAGCTAGGTTGCACCAACTAAATGCATGGTACATGCGTACTACGGAAAGTCAAGAAGGAGACATGCTCTATGGGAAAATTCCAACGGACTTTTATGGCCCAGGTGATGATGAGATTCAAATTGAGTATTGCGAATTATGGCAGTTATTCAATTTTGACGCGCTCGACAAATCTATCATCAGTGCCTTTTGCATGTAAGTAATTAAATTATGTATATATGTCATTAATTCTCTAGCTCAACTTATTTTTCATTGCTTGTAGTTATCCTTATCACTATATTCCTTTTGTACTCTATTATGCAGGCTGAAAATTATAAAATCTCGAAAGTTGGGACTCAATCACAAGATTGGATTCATTGACCCTAATCGATTTCATCATCATGGTTTGTTACATTACCCAGAGAATACGAAGGAGCTTTTGCTTACTTATTTGATGGCGCAACATTACAAAAACACCATAATTTTCCCGTACAACTTCGAGTGAGTTGTTTACTTTCTTATACATACTCGATGTTAAGTATATGTAATTGATGATTTAGTTATTAACAAATATAAACATATGGCAGATTTCACTGGGTATTATTTGAGATTGTTGTTGAAAAGGCAATCATTGATGTCTTCGACCCATTATCGAAACCTGAAGAAAAGTTTGACGGCACGAAACAGATGCTCCAGAGGTAATTTCGTTCATTATCACAATCGACCTCGTCTTTTCTAACAATATATCGTAATTAGTAAACTTCTTTACTAATTTTCCATACCGTAAACTTCAGGGTTTGGGACAAGTTCACCGATTTCCACAAGGACGTCGGTATAGCCCGGAACCTCACTTTTAAATGGCGAGAGGTAAGCCGTACTAGCTAGGTTCACGTATGCATATTTTTAATTTTAGTCTCACAATACCATTTTCCCAATATTTTCGATTATTTTTTGATTTTTTTCTTATCTTATTATCTCATAAAGTGCACGAAGGAGCAACAAGGCACCAATTTGTGTGGATTCTATGTCTGCGAGTTCATCCGAATTCACTTCAACGAGGGGCCAGACTGGAATGGCGTACGTTAACAATTTATTCAAACTTGTTCACTTTTCGAATTGAATTATTTTCATATTGGTTGATATATTGGTGTTGATCTCTCCTTTTTAGTTTGAGACGATACGGAACAGGCTTAATGCAAAAGACCTCCTACTACCAATTGCGGAGGAAATTGCGGGCTTTCTGCTTGACCATGTGATAAAGCCAGGTGCAGAATGCAGTATAATCCACCGGCCGAAAAAGACCATCCGGAGGAGAAAATAGGGTCTAATGCCTCTGTCATGTAATGATCTCTGTTTGTAAATATTTAGACATGATCTTCCGGTTGTTAATATTTGTTGTAAATTTTTGTTTCGGAGAACTCGTGTATTAGTAGTATTCATGACTATCTCGAGGAAAAAATCGTGTATTCATGATATATATTATATATATAGTAGCGTATAATATGCAACTCGATCTTGTTTGAAATGAAACATAAATATCAAAAACAGAAACACAAAAGAATCAGTAACATAAATATCAAAAACAGAAACACAAATAGAAAACAGGAAACAAAATAAAAGAAACAAAAAAAGAAAACAAAAAATCATATATACTGTCCCGGTTCGTATTACGAACCGGGACAAATGAGTGGCAGCCAGGGGCTGGCTTGTTTGGCCACGTGACCCCCCTACTGGTCCCGGGCCGTGGTGTGCCCGGGACAAATAGGGGAGGCTATTTGTCCCGAACACGCTGTCCCGGGCGCGTGCACTAGTGACAAGTGGCTTGTTCTGCTCTAGTGAAAGCAATGATGATGACAAAAGGACCGAGGTTCCCAGCTATCTACACTAGTGGTAACTCTCAAGGAACAAGTGTCGGGTGAACAAATTACAGTTGGGCAATTGACAGTATTGAAATAGCATTAAGACAGAACATCCAAATTTTTGTTTATAAAGACATGTTTTCCATATATAGTTGTGCATGCTCGCAATGAGAAACTTGCATAACATCTTTTGTCCTGCTAGCCCGTTTGCAGCGGGGCCTCTAGGGAAACTACTTGCAATTAAGGTACTCCTTTTAATAAATTACTAGAGCGAAAGCATTAACACTTGGTGAAAACATGTGATCCTCACGTCACAGCCATTTCCTCCGGTTATCCCAATTGTTGTCACTTTGGAGCAATCGGTTCCGGACAATGACATGTGCATAAAACTTGTAGATACAATCTAAGCAATAAAAATAGAGCTTATATCTAAGACCATGCCACTCGTGCACTAGTGACAAGCATTAAATACAACAAGATTGCAGCAACAATAACTTCACAAATTTTAATAGATAAACTGATCATAATGTAACAATTCATCGGATCCTAACAAACACAACACCGATTACATCATATGGATCTCAATCATGTAAGCCAGCTCATGAGAACATTGTATTGAGGTACATGGGAGAGAGAGTACCAACTAGCTACAGCCAAGAACCCGTAGTCCATGGGGGAACTACTCACAAACCATCATGGAGTCCAAGTCGAGGCGGTGGAGTCGATGGAGATGGCTCCGGGGGTCAATCCCCGTCCCGGCAAGGTGCCTAAATAGGAAGTTCTGACCCCAGAAACTTGTCGGCGATGGCGGCGGCGCTCGGGACACGTGGAGGAAAACATGAACACCGTCCGTTTTTTAGGTTTTGGGGACTTTAAGTAGGCGAAATGACAAAGGCGGTGGAGGCCCGAGGGCCCCACACCTGGTGCTCGCGCGGCCCCACTCCTGGCCGCGTTAGCACGTGGTGGCGGTGCCTCGGTGCCCCACTTCGCGTCGTCTTCGGTCTTATGGAACGTTCCATATTAAAAACGGACTTTAGGATAAAAATCGTCCAATTCCGAGAATATTTCCTTAAGTACTTTTCTGAAACCAAAAACAGCAGAAAAAAGGGAACTGGCATTGTGGCATCTTGTTAATAGGTTAGTCCCAGAAAATGCATAAAACTATATAAATTGCATATGAAACATGTAATAACCGTGTATAATATAGCATGGAAGATAAGAAATTACAGATACGTTGGAGACGTATCAACATCCCCAAGCTTAGTTCTACTCGTCCCGAGTAGGCAAGAACGATAAAAAGAATAATTTCTGAAGTGACATGCTTTCACACAATCTTGATCATATAATATTGTAAGTTCATGTTATGAATGAAATGACTCAAGGTAATGATCTATAATTTGCTAACAAATAGACAAGGAGTAAACAACTACATCATATAAGTAAAAACTCTTCATGAATAGTGAACGGGAATCCGACACCTAGAGGGGGGGTTGTGAATAGGTGCTATTACAAATTTTAGGTCTTTTCAAATTTAGGCTCAACACAAAGGTAAATTCTATAGATATGCAACTATGGTGAATTTACCTAAATGACAATCTAAGCAATAACAAGATAAACAAGCTAACAAGATAAGCAAGTAAGGGAGCAAAGATAAGGGGAACCAAGCGAAGCACGGGGAGACGAAGATGTAATCCCGAGTTCCACCCAAGGGTGTACGTCTCGTTTGGAGAGGTGTGCGCTACCACAACAGGTTAGCCGGAACGCCACAAAGGCTCACCTTCTTCTCCGATGAACTCAACCACAAAGGTTGCGAGTCCACCTTCCACTATTGATCCCCTTTTAGGACGGAGATCGAATCCCTTACAAACGCTTGAGGCACGCACCCACAACTTAATTGGGGGCTCTCAAGATGACCACAAAAGGTCAAGGACCACAAAAGGTCAAGGCAACACCAAGATTACAACAATGGTGAACTAGGTTTTCCCACCGGAAACCCTAGCCACGAAATCCCCAAGTGAATGGCGAGGAAATGCAAATCCCTTTGGTGAAGACATAGATCCGGGCCTTCTCCTTCAATCTTCCAAAGATCAACGAATTTGGGTGGAGGGATTGGGAGGTCTTGTTGATTTGAGCTTTCAAGAATAGTCGGAGAGAAAATCTGAGAGCTAGCTGTTCTTGAGTGAGTGAGGGGGTATTTATACCCCCTCCCAAAATCTGGCTGTTGTATGCCTCGGGGACCCGGAAATTCCGGTATAAGTGACACCCGGAAATTCCGAGTCACCCGGAATTTCCGAGTCTGAGAAATATCCGAGTTGAATTTCCGGTTGAGATCAGAACCACTCTGACATCTTGACTTAGCCAAATTTCTGAGGGTGACTCGGAAATTCTGAGTCAGTGAAATTTCTGAGCTGAATTTCCGGTTGAAGTCAGAACCACTTTCTGATCTTGACTTAGCCAAATTTCTGAGGGTGACTCGGAAATTCCGAGTCAGTGAAATTTCCGAGCTGAATTTCCGGTTGTAGTCAGAACCACTTTCTGAACTTTACTTAGCCAATTTTCTGAGGGTGACTCGGAAATTCCGAGTCAGTGAAATTTCCGAGCTGAATTTCCGGTTGAAGTCAGAACCACTTTCTGAACTTGACTTAGCCATTTTTCTGTTAGGTATTGGAGACCCGGAATTTCCGATCCTGGAAATTTCCGGTTCCAATAATCCGATTCTGGGAAGAATTCCAGAAACTCTTTTTCTCTACAATTTGGCTTGGGATATGTGATATGTAACTCACACAAACTGAAATACTTAGCAAATAGGATTAGTTCATCATTGGTATTGTTAACTAACACTCAAAACACTAGGGATTAAGAAATGTTCTTTCAATCTCCCCCTTTTTGGTGTTAGATGACAATACCAAGATTTGCAAAGAAACAAAATGCAATATCATGTTTTTGACAGAAAATGGCTCCCCCTAAACAAGTGCATGTAAGCAACACAATATGACAAAGGATAGGAGCAATTTTATAACAACAAACACAAGATATCACATAGGAGAAAAGAGACAAAATGTAAGATTATGGTAGCATTTGAGACTAGATAGATTTTCATACCTTGTGTATATAGGATATGAAGAGAATACCAACACAATAAATTCGAAGTCTCAACCATAAGTCTCAACCATAGGATAATGATAGCAGCATAACATTGTCTCAATACATAGTCATCACACATAGAAAATAAAAGAGTTCAACAAATAACTTCAAACAAGATAAATGGACACAAGCGCAAATAAATTGTAAACGCATATGCTTGTGCCCGAACCCTTGCAAATCCCCGAAGTCCTACTAGAGCAACTTCTCCCCCTTTGGCATCTAAACGCCAAAAAGGAAGAGGAGCGATGCTACGTCCCATGGAGGTCTTCAGTCCGAGGGGGTCTCCTCATCATCATCATCAGCATCATCATCGTCGTCATCCTCATCATCCTCCTCATACTCTGCCTCCTCATCATCATCTTCCTCCTCATCATCATAATCATGTCCAGTGGTGTACGAGCTGCCGCCAAGGTCATGGTCAATCTGAGTCCACGGAGCCAAGGAACCCTGGTTCCACTGAGGAAAAGTCAGGGGATCAGAGAGTTCAGCAGGAGTAGGAGAGCCAGACGCATGATGAAGGATCAAGTCTTGCTTGTAGGCCAACTGACGGCGATCCTTGTAGGCAGTGTATTGCTCCTTGCGGATGTCCACATTCATGCATAGGACATTGCGTTGGAACCAATTCAGCTTCTTTACCTTCGCATGAGTGGCTGGGACATAAGTGGGAGCAGCAACCCTCCTAGCATCACCCATAAAGGATCCACCCTGAGCTGAGGTAGAAGAAGGCCTAGGAGGGGGCTTGACCACTGTCTTCTTCTCATAAATCTTCTTGAAGTCATGCGGCTCCATCTCACCATTGCTGAAGTTATAGTCAGGAAACTTGAACTTGATGAGCTTCATGATGTAAGGAGCATAAGGAATAGTGACCCTGGTGGTCATGGCTTCAAACATCTCATTGTAGATGTAATCCATAACATCTACCCTCCAGTCTTCATCAGAACCAGGGTCCTCCATAATGCGGTTGGCATGAAGGAGCAAGTTGCATAGAGGGGTCACCACATTGTCGTTGTTGCCACCACTTGGTGCAATGTTCTCACGCAGGATGCGCACAAGAACATCATAGAGTGGAAGCAAGTCACGAGAATTGCCAGGGGTGGCTCCCTCACCATATAAGTGCACTGTTTGCTTCTTGTTGAGCTTGTAAGGGTGGTGCATGCGAAAGCCTTGAGGATTGTCACCATCAAACCTGTAGCCTAAAACCTTGGCAAACTCCTCAAAGTTGGACTCACAGAAAGATTCCCCAGTCATCCACTTCATAGTCTTCTTCGAGTCACCCTTGATCACTAGGGTGGCAAAGAACTGCATCACAAGCTGAGAGTTGTAAGGACAGCGAGTGAGCACCAGCCTCTCCAAGCCCATGGTCTTGACAATATGAATAGCCTCAACAAAGGAGGCTTTCTTCTGCAGAGTTGCAAGATCAAACGGATGCATAGGCCGAATGGGCTTCGACAGAGAGAGGTAGAGGTCCACGAGAATGTGCTCTTGCTCTTGGCACCAATAGCTGTGATCATCCAGAGAGTTGTCCCTTGGCCTAAGGTACCAATCCCCTTGTCTGAGCTGAGAATATTCACCAGAGTTCATCTTTGAGTAGTTCTGACGTTGAGGAATAGGGGCATTCTTCCTTTTCTTGGATGGTGGCTTGCTAGCAACAGCTTTCTTCTGCCTTTGAATAGGTGGATTGCTGGAGGAGGCAGGACCCTTACCCTTGTTGACAGGGTTCTTGTGGACAGGTGCTCTTGATGTGTTCCTTGATGCCCCAGCGGACGGACTCCCACTAGAACCTGTGAATTTGAGCATAGTAGGTAGCATAAGGTAAGTGCACACAAGTCAGGAGATTATACACACATTAGGTAGGCATTTGATGAATCATATGTAGTTAAACATGAGTTAATCTTAAAACTGCAGTGTTTGGCTCGGAAATTCCGATTCAGACATAACCGGAAATTCCGGGGGACCGGAAATTCCGAGTCAGACTAAGTCGGAAATTCCGAGTCAGACAGAAACAGTGCAGATCTGAGATTGACTCGGTCTAAAACTAGATCGATCCAACATAATGCAAAACTAATGTATGTAGATGGCAGGGAATAGAGCTAGAAACAAACTCTACCAAGCAATATTGAAACAAATAACTCCACATCAAGATCCAAGTGCAAGCACATAAGGAAGAAGAAAAGTGAAGTTACCCTCATCCATTGAGGCCATTGCTTGGAGGAGTGAGTTCCCGGGGCGGAGGAGGAACATATCCGGCCGAGAAAGAGGTTCCCCGGCAGTCGGAGTGCTCCGGAGGGATCTTGGAGCAGCAGGGGCGGCGGCTGGAGGAGAGGGAGGTCGGGGGTGGAAGAAAGGAACTAATGAGCCCTTCACCCCGAGCCAGCCCTTATATTTTTGGACAAACCGCCCGACCAGGTATTCCGAGTGTAACTTACACCGGAAATTCCGAGTCACCGGATATTCCCGTTCATAAATGAACCGGATATTCCGACCTGCTGAACTAAATTCCAGTTTTCAAATGGATGACTTGTGTGCAAAAGAGAGAAATGTTTTCAGGGGGAAGTAGGCTTGGGATAGATTTCCAAACTGTCATTGGTACACCATACTCAACTCACAACTACCAAATCAAAACATAAAGCGCCAAGTTGAGTAGGTTTCCCACATGCATGAAAATGAGGGCAAATAGCAACAATAAACTCCAAATAAAACCAACTCTTCAAAGAGAAGAGGTCGGTGGCCGAGGCCACCATGTAGGAGTGTAAGGCATGTCACCGCGAAGATGTATCTTGGGTACATAACCAATACTCGTCGTTTTATCTCATTAGTCATAAGAATGAATATAGAGATAAAAGAACACTTGTTATCGGCATAATGGGGGGAGGGATGGTCCAATGTATTAGGACCGCACTCCCCCTATTTCCATGCCTACATATAAACAAGATAAGATGCAATTACGCCCTAGGTGAGTGTGCAAGCGATCAAGCTAAGGACCTCGAATCAATGATATTTAGCTCATTCCTCAAAAAGCAAAACCTTCATTCCTCAAGGGGCTTCGTGAAGATATCCGCCAATTGATCCCTTGTGCCAACATATGATAATTCAATGTCTCCTCGGGCCACATGATCTCTTATGAAATGATGGAGGATCTCAATATGCTTGGTTCTTGAATGTTGCACCGGGTTGTAAGCAATCTTGATGGCACTTTCGTTGTCACATAGAAGAGGCACTTTGTCGCAATCGACTCCGTACTCCTTTAAAGTTTGCTTCATCCATAGCAACTGAGTGCAACAACTTGCGGCGGCAACATACTCGGCTTCGGCGGTGGAGAGAGATATACAATTTTGCTTCTTAGAAAACCAACTTACCAAGGACCTCCTAATAAATTGACAAGCGCCGGAGGTTGACTTCCTATCATCATGATCTCCCGCCCAATCGGAATCCGTGTACCCACATAATGAGAAATTTGCATCCTTGGGGTACCACAATCCAAAGGTTGGGGTATAAGCCAAATATCTAAAGATCCTCTTGACCGCCATATCATGGCTTTCTTTAGGAGCCGCCTGATATCTTGCACACACTCCTACGGCTAGCACTATATCCGGTCTAGATGCACAAAGGTAGAGGAGAGATCCAATCATGGAGCGGTATACATTTTGATCCACATCCTTACCCTTAGGGTTGAGCTCAAGGTGGCATTTGGTTTGCATTGGGGTAGAGGAACCCTTGAGCTCAAGCAACTCGTACTTCTTGAGCATGTCTTGAATGTACTTTGCTTGGTTGATGAACGTTCCTTCCCTCAATTGTTTGATCTCAAATCCGAGGAAGAACTTCATCTCACCCATCATAGACATCTCAAACCTGTCAGTCATAAGCTTAGAGAATTCTTCGTTAAATACTTTGTTAGTCGATCCAAATATAATGTCATCCACATATAATTGACAAATGAAAAGCTCTCCATTAACTTTCTTAGTGAAAAGTGTGGGGTCGAGTTATGATGAGAGGCATAAGCAAGAAGAATACGAATTTGACATCCATTTGTTGCAACTTAAAGTTATGATGAGAGGCATAAGCAAGAAGAATACGAATTGACTCAAGTCGAGCCACGGGTGCATAGGTTTCTCCAAAGTCAATGCCTTCAATTTGGGAGTAACCTTGAGCCACCAATCTAGCCTTGTTCCTTACCACCACGCCATGTTCATCTTGCTTGTTCTTGAAAATCCACTTGGTGCCGATAACATTGCGGCAATCTTTGGGTCTTTCCACCAACTTCCGCACCTTGTTGCGCTCGAAGTTGTTGAGCTCTTCATGCATAGCATCAAGCCAATCTTTATCTTCAAGAGCTTCAAAGACCTTCTTGGGTTCCACCATGGAGATGTGAGCTTGATGTTCACTAAAGCTTGCAAGTTGTCTTCGGGTAGAGACCTTGCTTCTCACATCACCAAGCACCTTGTCAAGAGATAGAGCTCTTAATTCTTGTGAGGTGCCAACCCTATTCAAACGGCGGATCTCGATTTCCCTCCGAGTGGTGGGAGGAATCGCTTGATCATCTTGATCATTAATGTCTCCGCCTTGACAGATTTGATGGCCTTGATCAACCATTGGAGTGATGTCCGTCGGTGAAGGAGAGGGTTGATCTTGGCCTTGCGAGCTGCCACCGGGAATGTCTGCAGGACCTGATATTCTGGGTTCATGGACCGGAACTTCCGAATCACCGGAATTTCCGACTCCAGTTTGAACCGGATTTTCCGGCCCTCCGGAAATTCCAGGAGCAGCTGGAGAATCTTGTGCTTCTTCTTGGCTAGGCGTATTGGGCACGGTGTTGTCGATGGGTGTTTCTTGTGTTGGGGTGGCCACCACTTGTGAAGAACTTGATCCTTGTTGAGCAACCTCATAATAGAGTTCAACGGGGCGGTGGACTCCCAACCCCATTCTTTGGATAGCATCTTGAGGTTGATCATCACCTACAACGGAAACACCACTTTGCTTCACAAGGGAGCCGTCATTCTCCTCGAACACCACACTACAAATTTCTATGATTATGCGCGAGGCCTTATCATAGACTCTATAAGTGTGGGATTCGGATCCGTAGCCCACAAATGTCCCTTCAAGAGACTTAGATTCAAACTTCCCTAAACGAACACCTTTGATGATATAAAAACACTTACAACAGAAAACTCGGAAGTAAGAGATATTGGGCTTGTTCCCGGTGAGCACTTCATAGGGGGTCTTCATGAGTCCTTTGCGGAAGAAGAGTCCGTTGGATGAATGGCAAGCGGTGTTGACGGCTTCGGCCCAAAAGTTGTGAGGGGACTTGAACTCGGCCATCATCGACCTTGTCATCTCAATAAGAGTGCGATTCTTCCTTTCGGCTACACCATTTTGTTGGGGAGTATAAGCAGCGGAATATTGATGACGAATCCCTTCTTCACTAAGGAACTCGTTTAAGGTGTTGCTCTTGAACTCGGACCCGTTGTCACTTCTTATCACCAAGATAGGGACATTGTGTTGACGTTGAGCCTCATTGGAGAAGTCGATGATAGTTTGTTGAGTCTCCATCTTCGTCTTGAAGAAGAAAACCCATGTGTATCTTGAATAGTCATCAACAATCACCAAGAAATATTTCTTGCCACCAAGACTAGCTTCCGGAATGGGACCAAAGAGGTCAACATGGAGAAGCTCCAAAACCCTTTTTGAAGAAATGATGGTCTTGCTTGGATGGTAGATGTCATGCATTTTTCCTTCAACACACGCCCTACACATTCGATCCTTCGAGAAAGAAACATGGTATTTTAGTCCTAGGATATGGCCACCCTTGGGGAGACTTTGCAAAGTCCTCATGTTGACATGGGCTAGTCGGCGATGCCATAGCCAACCCAAGTCTGCATTTGCGAATAGGCACATTGTATGGGAAGTGGTGACTCCGGAGAAGTCAGCCACATAGAGCCTGTAGTGCCCTTGCTTACGAAAGCAATGGCACATATGAATATTGCAAAGACTTGGATCACATAAGTCTCGCATTCTGCAATAAGATGTAATATCACAGTACAATGTCATAATTTATTACAGAACAAGACGAATGATCCAAAAACAAATAATCCTTACAACTTAGCATAGCGGAAATGCTAGCTGAATAAATAGTTCACACTTTATTTCAGAGTTCAAACGCAAAACTAAAGATAGCATGGAGCTACATCTTCTCCATGAAGCCACTGGCAAATCATGTTGGTTGTAGCTCGAAGACAACCCCCTTACTCCTCATTCGGACATTCTGCAAGGTTTAGTTGCAGCCCAGCTATAAAGGGTCAGCACAATTGAATTGTGGTGGCAAGTGACTTTAATTTCTAATGTTCTACTAAGCTATATCTATATGCTTATTTGGCTGGTGGAGCTCAAGGCTATTGCGCAAAGCTAGTTTTCTCCTACTTTTGTTAAACAACTTTTTGAATTTAAAATCTTCTCCTTAAGAGACATCTCGAGACAAGTCCATGTCTCCTACCCATGTTTACCCAACAAGTTTTATTAAGAAATTGGGATGAAGAGATTTTCAGAAGACAGCCTTGTGTAGTTACTCAATTTGTCCGATGCCGGGGAAACGGCTAAGATCTTAGGTTTTAACTCTCGAGAGGGTGTGCACTTTCACCATTAGACTCAATCAACCCAAACTATCCTCTACACTCATTTAGTGAGAAGGAAAAGGAGAAGATCAAGACGAGACTTTTCAGAAGTTGCTTTCCCATGATCATACTAAGAGATTACCACCGTCCTATCAACTCTACCACCATCAATCTCTTGACCCAGGTCCACATCAACTTACTCCATCAAGACAGAGCCCATATTGACCAATGGTTGCACGATAAGCAACTAGACTCAGTGTAAACTTAAATCTCATAGCCCTGGGTGGCCTACCACAAGTGAGCAACTCAGGTTAACACCGCATATCATGGCCCCAAGTAAGTAGAAACTATCTTGGGCGAAGACAACCATGAAACTTTGCCCTGAGAAGCCACTCAACTTGAAACCTCCTCGAACGACACAATCCACCTAGTCGTTAAATTAATTTAGTGGAAATTTTCATTTATCACATCAACCATAAAACAATCACTTTTGCAGCAGGTACTTCCACTAAATTATAATGGGGGTCTAATCTGGAATTTCTAAGGGGAAACCTAAAAGGTTTGCATAGCATACTACAATCTCCCAAAAACCTATCATGCATACTACTTTTGCAAAAACTGCTTAAAACACTAGGTATGCAATAGAATAGAATAGTAGGTGTTTTATGAAGTCACTTGCCTTGGCAGCAGGAGGGGCAGGCACAACAAGAATAACAATCACACGCAAGTTCTTCCTCTCCTTCACAATCTAGCACAAGCAATACATACAAATAAATATCCACACGATATCTCACAACACCAAATAAAAGATGTATGCATGCATGATATGCCATGTGTAGAATTAGACACACTTATCAATAATTTATATTCTCTGTTATTAAATGCATGAGATGCAAATTCTAGGAATTTCTCATTTCACTTAACAATGTAATAATTGAAAACAATATAACAAAACTTAGATTTTACAACTTTTATTGTTCTAAGAAAGTTTTCAAATAAGACACATATTAATATTCCTGCGCAGAGGTTAATAACCTAAACCTAAAACAATTGAGTTTATTTGTAAAACATTTTTATTATTTAAGTTATGGATTGAATAGCCGAATTACTCCTCGGATGATCTTATGAATTATTATTTATCAAAAGCAAAAACAAATGATGTAGAATTATACTACTCTAGCAGGGCTATCCGTGGATATAAAATTCATTGAATTTGGATTTACAGAACTTAAGTTATGAATTTTCAAAGTTTTGCATATTTTATGTTTTATTTATAAAATTCCTGCAAAAAAGAAAATAAGAGGGGCTACGTGGCACGATCCTATTGGACGAAAACGGTTCATGCGGATCGTGGATGAGAGCCGTCCGATTCAAATGAGATCGGACGCGCGGGAGCGTTTTGATCTAGATCCGTTGGATCTAGATCCAACGACTTGGGACGCCCGGCCGAACCGAGCGGCGCGCGGGTCGCCGGAATGCTCGCCGGCAATGGCGTCCGCGGCGGCGGCGCGTCGGACTCGACGTTTCCGGCGTTAAAACGAAGCTCCGGGAGGCGCGGTTCTTGCCAAAATGAAGCGGAGAAGGAGACGAAGTCGATGGCGCGGCTGCGGCGTCGGTAACCCTCTCCTTTACTCGTCGGAGTCGTGGACGGCGGCGACGGTCTCGATTCCGAGCAGCCCGACGGCAGAAAGGTAGAGTTTGGGGGGGGGGTGGTTTCGGAGGCGGCCTCGAGGAGAATATATAGGAGGGGGCAGGGGCGCTAGACGCGGCGAGAAACGTCCGGAAACGGCTCGGACGCGGACTCCTTCTCCGGCGCGATCTCCGGACGGAGCTTGAAGACGGCTGACAGGTGGGACCCACCTGTCAGCGAGAGAGGAGAGAGGCGCGCGCTGGAGCGGGCCGATGGGCTGCTATCTTACGCGCGCGCGGCGGATAGCGTCTGGGCCGGCCCGGAAGCATATTCTTTTAAATAAAATTAAATAAAAACTGTTTTCAAATCTGCTTTACTAAATGATTTTTAAACCTATTCAAAACATTTCAGAAAAATTCATAAAAATATATTTTGGAAAGGTTATTTAAATTAGCAATTTTTAATAATAAAATTACCCATTATATAATTTGAAAAAAATTATTTATTAAGTAAGTTTAAATAAACCCTTAATGGGATTAAACATTATTTAAAACTCATAATTGAAATTTTATTTAGTACTTATGTGATTAAAAGTTAAGCCTATATGATGAATGATGTATGAATGCAAAGTTTTAAATTTTTGCAATATTGGGATGTTACAAACCTAACCCCCTTAAGATGAATCTCGTCCTCGAGATTCGGTTTAGCCTGCAAAAAGATGTGGGTGTTCTTCCCGAAGATCATCCTCCCGTTCCCAAGTTGCTTCTTCTTCGGTATGGTGGTTCCACTGGACCTTACAGAATTTGATAGTCTTGGTTCGTGTGACCCTTTCTGCCATCTCCAAGATTTTGATTGGCTTCTCCTCATACGTCGGGTCACTTTCCAACTGAACTTCTTCTAGTGGTACTGTATCCCGTAGCGGGGTTTCTGTCATCTCTGGGTGACACTTCTTCAATTGGCTCACATGGAAGACATTGTGAACTGCTGACATAACTTCCGGCAAATCTAGCTCATACGCCACTTCTCCCTTGCGGGAAAGAATCTTAAAGGGGCCGATGAATCGGGGTGCAAGTTTACCCTTGATCAGGAACCTCTTCACACCACGCATTGGTGACACTCTTAAATAAGCCCTGTCACCTATCTCATATGTGATTTCTCTCCTTTTTGAATCTGCATAGCTTTTCTGTCTGGACTGCGCGATCTTCAATCTGTCCTTGATTATTCGAACCTTCCCTTCAGCTTACTGGATTATATCAGGTCCGAATAAACTTCGCTCTCCAACACCGCTCCAAAGTAGTGGTGTGGTGCATTTCCTACCATAAAGCGCCTCAAACGGCGACATCTCTATACTTGCTTGGTAGCTGTTGTTATAGGAAAATTCCGCGTACGGCAAATTATCATCCCAACTAGACTTGTAGTCCAAGGCACATGCCCTCAGCATATCTTCTAGAATTTGGTTTACTTTTTCCGTCTGTCCATCCGTTTGGGGATGAAATGATGTACTGAACTCTAATCTCGTACCCAACGATTCATGTAGTTGTTTCCAGAAGTGCGAGGTAAATTGGGTACCTCTGTCAGACACAATCCTCTGGGGAATACCATGCAAACACACTATCCTCCTCATGTAAATCTCTGCCAACTTAGCACTGGAGTAGGTAGTCTTTACTGGCACAAAATGGGCCACCTTTGTCAATCGATCTACTATTACCCAAATCGAATCATATCCCGATCTGGTACGCGGTAACCCAGTAATGAAATCCATACCTATTTGTTCCCATTTCCAATCCGGTATAGGTAAAGGTTGCAACAATCCTGCTGGCTTCTGATGTTCCGCCTTTACTCGGCTACATACATCGCACTTAGCTATATATTCTGCGATGTCTCTCTTCAGGTTATTCCACCAAAATCTTTCCTTTACATCCATGTACATCTTTGTGTTTCCCGGGTGTATGGAATAAGGCGAGTTATGTGCTTCTTGCAGAATCAAATTTCTAAGATCCTCATCTTGCGGCACGCAGATGTGTTTCTCAAACCACAAGGTGCCTTGTTCATCTTCCCGAAAACCCTTGGCCTTCCCTTCGCTCAGGTTGACCTTGATTTCATCCATTACTTTGTCTCCCTTCTGGCCTTCCCGAATCTTATCCATCAACAAAGGTTGTACGTCCAGTGTTGCGAGGAATCCTTCGGGTACTACCTATAATCTGAGGTCCTTAAATGCCCTACTTAAATCCTCGGGCAGTTCTCCCGCTGTCAGTCCATTTACATGGACCTTACGGCTCAAAGCGTCTGCTACCACATTAGCTTTTCCTGGGTGGTATTGTAAGCTCATATCATAGTCCTTAATAAGTTCCAGCCATCTTCTTTGCCTCATATTCAATTCCTTCTGGGTGAAAATATATTTCAGGCTCTTGTGATCCGTGAAAACCTCACAACGCTTTCCGAATAGATAGGGTCTCCACGTCTTTAGAGCATGCACTACTGATGCTAACTCCAGGTCGTGGGTGGGATAGTTGACCTCATGTTTCTTAAGCTGTCTAGAGGCATATGAAACCACTTTCCCTCCTTGCATTAGGACACTTCCTAGTCCATGGTGCGAGGCGTCAGAATATACTTGGAATTCCTTCTCTATATCTGGCAAACATAAAACAGGTGCTGACACCAGCCGTTTCTTTAGTTCCTGGAAACTTATTTCACATTCTTTAGTCCACTTGAATTTGACTTCCTTCTTCAGTAGTGAGGTCAATGGGTTGGCAAGTTTGGAGAAGTTCTCAATATATCTTCTATAATAACCTGCCAGTCCAAGGAAACTACGAATGTCCGCCACATTCTTGGATACCTCCCACCTAGTTACTGCCAACACCTTTTCTGGGTCTACTGCTATTCCATTATTTGATACAACGTGTCCTAGAAAACCCACTTCTTCTAGCCAGAATTCACACTTGCTGAATTTGGCATATAGTTTATGCTCTGTAAGTCTCTGTAAAATCAGGTGTAAGTGTTCCTCATGTTCCTCTTGACTTTTGGAGTAAATCAGGATGTCATCAATGAACACCACGACAAACTTATCCAGAAAGTCCATAAACACCTTGTTCATCATGTTCATGAAGTATGCCGGTGCATTGGTTAATCCAAACGGCATTACGGTGTACTCATATAATCCATATCTGGTAGTGAAGGCAGTCTTTGGGATATCTAATTCTCTTACTTTCATTTGAAAGTATCCTGATCGCATATCGATCTTAGAGAATACAGAAGCACCCTCTAGCTGGTCGAAAAGCTCATTAATTTTTGGTAGCGGGTACTTGTTCTTGATTGTTACTTCGTTGATTGCTCGATAATCCGTGACTAGCCTTTGAGTACTATCATTTTTCTCTACAAACAGAATGGGTGCTCCCCATGGTGAAGAACTTGGACGAATGAATCCTTTCTGCAGTTGCTCCTCTAACTGCTTCTTGAGTTCTTTCAGTTCAGCTACGGCCATTGGGTATGGTCTCTTAGCTATGGGTCCCGTTCCGGGAACCAAATCTATAAGAAATTCAACATCTCTATCGGGTGGCATTCCCGGTAGTTCTTCGGGGAAAACATCAGGGTAATCTCTTACCACACGAACGTCTCCCAGGCTAACCCCCTTAAGAGAATTTAGCTTAACTTTCTTAAATTCAAATTTGGATTTGTATCTAACCTTCCTCTTCTCAGGAGTGGTGAGTGTAATGGATCTATTCGCACAATCCAATACTCCTTCAAACTTGGCCAACCAATCCATACCGAGTATAACATCCAGACCTTGGGTCTCTAATATTATCAGGTTTACCGGAAAAGAGTGTTTACCAATTTCTAACCTCAAGTTTTGACAATCGGTTTGTGCAAGCATTTCCCCCCCGGGGGAACTCACCCTAACCGGATTTAGCAGGCTTGTAGTAGACAGTTTGTGTTTATTAACAAATGCTCTTGAGATGAATGAGTGAGATGCTCCAGTATCAAACAAGACTAATGCTGGAAAGGTATGTAGTAGGAACGTACCAATCACTGCATCTGGTTCATTCTGCACTTCTTCCACATCAAGATGGTTCACCTGGGCCTTCTGGAACGGATTAGGCTTTGAAGCTTCCGGCGCCTCCTTCTTCTCTGGACAGTCTGTGGAGTAATGTCCCTTGTTCCCACACTTGTAGCAAGTCACTTGACTAATATCTCGTTTCGGTTCATTGTTGTGGCGGTGTTGCTCTTTTCCACTATTGTTCCCATGGAACGGGTGATTGTGTCCATTACCTCCCTGCCCATTTCCTCTGTATCCGGAATTTCCTAATTTATGGATATGACCATTATGATTGTGGCCACTTCCACTCTTGTGACTGTGTTGACTTCCGCTGTTCTCTGGGACGTATGGTTTCTTATGCATCAGATTAGTGTTGTACTTATTGGCGCGGAACTTCCTTTTCCTATTCTCCTCCTTCTTGATGTTGCTGTCCAGAGTAATGGCCTGATCAAGAAGATCCTGATAATTGGGAGCATAAGCCACAGACAATGGTATTTTCAGCTCACCATTGAGTCCATTCAGAAACTTATACTTCCTCTTTGCATCAGTGTCTACATCCTCTGGGGCATAGCGTGAGAGGGAATTGAAGTCCTCCATGTATTCCCTCAGAGCACGATTTCCCTATCTTAGGGTACGAAACTCGTCCCTTTTCAGATTCATGATCCCAGTTGAGATGTGAGGATTACGGAAACTTTCTTTAAAGGCTTCCCAAGTAAGTCCTTCAAGTGGGTGAGTGATCTGAGAGGTTTCCCACCACTGTGCCGCTGGCCCTTCCAGTAGATGGGAAGTGAACCTTATTTTCTCCAATTCAGTACACTCGCAAGTAACTAGATCCTTGTTCATAGAGCGTAGCCAGTCATCGGCTACGATAGGTTCTGTAGCTGTGGAGAATTTGTTGGGTCTGAGCCTCAAGAATCTAGCAAGGCGATCAACTTGGGGTGGGGGTGGTGGTGGCGGCGGTGGTGGTGGATTGTTTTGGTTTGCCATGAACTGAGCCATCATGGTCATGAACTGTGTCTGGGCTGCCATCATTTGTTGCATCATTTCGCTGGCATTGTTGTTGTCAGGGTCACGACGTGGAGGCATCTGTATGGTGTGAGCATAGGTAAGTAGAGATAGAAAGAGACTACAGGGGGAAATCTACCCATGCACAACAACACATTACACAGAAGCACATCAAACAACAACCAATAGACACTCTCGATGTATTTTATAAATTCGAAAATTTAGAGATTTTGAGTACCAAGCAAGGACATGGTTTTCAAAGTACTGCCTCACCACAATTTGGTAGGTCAATACATCTTCGATGAGATAAGGAGAAATACTCGTAAGGTAAGGATATTTGGTGGTCTCTCTAATCAAAATTTGAAACTCCTTATGTAATTGCGGGTGTTCCCACACTTGCGCTTCTTGACACCCGTGGCTTCCTTGGGAGTGTCCTCATCGGGGTAGGTTATCACAAGGGGATCTGGGACGTCAGGGGGGTGGTTCTTCTTTGCCTGAAGTTCCATTTGGCTTAGTTGTTCACACAAATGAGCACACTGAGCCTGCAATGACAAAATGTGGGCATCCTTCTGCGCAATCCTATCGTCTTGCAGATAAATCTTGTTTTCAAGCTCCTTGTTCTCCTTAGTTAGCAGCTGATTTTCTACACGAAGAATATCCTTCTCTTCCTCTAAGCTTTCTTTAACGTGACGGTGGACGCGCCTTAAATCTGCCATGTATCAGAACTCTTGTCCCAGAAGTATATCCAAGTTATGGCAATGAGCTCCAAGTTCTCCATGATATTTATCGTTCATACCCCTAAGTGAGGGTTGAACGGGTTGTCCAATGTTATCCCTCATGGCAAAGTGACGAAAGACGGAGTTGGGCTTGATCTCGGCATAGAACTGCTCAATGATGCGGGACAAGGTCTCCAGCATCGCCATCTCCACGCCATTCTTCCAGTTGGGGTATCTAGATCGGAAACGGATCGGCTGCAATCCAGGGGGATCAAGACGAGGGAGAACTTCTGCCTCGATCTTCCAGCGACCTTCAGGGTAATCTTCTGACATAATTTCTTTGCCCCTAAAGACTGGCGGCATCAACCTCAGGGTTTTGGAAATACTGAGGAGCTGGTCAATAAAGTAGTACTGGTCTCCTTTCTGCGGGGATATCTCTCGAGTGAAGTTCTTCATCTACAAATTTTTTGAAGGGGTAAGAATTAAAAGATGAAGTGAAAATTAAGAATGTAGAAGGTAAGGAAGAAAAGAAGCCTGGCAAATTTTTTTATATTTCGAATTTTATTGATTTTTAAAAAATATTTACTTTAGGTTTGTATCCAATCCTAGGGGTTTCGAGCCTACAGGCAACATTCGTGCTCTGATACCATCTGTAGTGCCCTTGCTTACGAAAGCAATGGCACATATGAATAGTGCGAAGACTTGGATCACATAAGTCTCGCATTCTCCAATAAGATGTAATATCACAGTACAATGTCATAATTTATTACAGAACAAGACGAATGATCCAAAAACAAATAATCCTTACAACTTAGCATAGCGGAAATGCTAGCTGAATAAATAGTTCACACTTTATTTCAGAGTTCAAACGCAAAACTAAAGATAGCATGGAGCTGCATCTTCTCCATGAAGCCACTGGCAAATCATGTTGGTTGTAGCTCGAAGACGACCCCCTTACTCCTCATTCGGACATTCTAAGGTTTAGTTGCAGCCCAGCTATAAAGGGTCAGCACAATTGAATTGTGGTGGCAAGTGACTTTAATTTCTAATGTTCTACTAAGCTATATATATATGCTTACTTGGCAAGTGGAGCTCAAGGCTATTGCGCAAAGCTAGTTTTCTCCTACTTTTGATAAACAACCTTTTGAATTTAAAATCTTCTCCTTAAGAGACATCTCGAGACAAGTCCATGTCTCCTACCCATGTTTACCCAACAGGTTTTATCAAGAAATTGGGATGAAGAGATTTTTAGAAGATAGCCTTGTGTAGTTACTCAATTTGTCCGATGCCGGGGACACGGCTAAGATCTTAGGTTTTAACTCTCGAGAGGGTGTGCACTTTCACCATTAGACTCAATCAACCCAAACTATCCTCTACACTCATTTAGTGAGAAGGAAAAGGAGAAGATCAAGACGAGACTTTTCAGAAGTTGCTTTCCCATGATCATACTAAGAGATTACCACCGTCCTATCAACTCTACCACCATCAAAAACAAAAGTTTTAAATTTTAGTGATTTTTTGAACATTATAAAATGCTGGGATGTTACAGTGACTCGGAAATTCCGAGTCAGTGAAATTTCCGAGCTGAATTTCCGGTTGAAGTCAGAACCACTTTCTGAACTTGACTTAGCCAATTTTCTGAGGGTGACTCGGAAATTCCGAGTCAGTGAAATTTCCGAGCGGAATTTCCGGTTGAAGTCAGAACCAATTTCTGAACTTGACTTAGCCATTTTTCTGTTAGGTATAGGAGACCCGGAATTTCCGATCCTGGAAATTTCCGGTTCCAATAATCCGATTCTCGGAAGAATTTCAGAAACTCTTTTTATCTACAATTTGGCTTTGGGATATGTGATATGCAACTCACACAAACTGAAATACTTAGCAAATAGGATTAGTACATCATTGGTATTGTTAACTAACACTCAAAACACTAGGGATTAAGAAAAGTTCTTTCAAATAGTACTTTCGAACAAGCATCAATAAGGTTTGCATAAGAGTTAACTCATAAGTCATATTATCTAAGTAAAAGAGCATTGAAGCAACACAATGGAAGATATAAGCTTCAGCCTTTTGGCTTTCAACTTTGAAGATGTATATCATATAGATAGTTGTCAGCACAAAGGAATATAACAAGTGCAATAAGTAAGCATATAAGAATTGTTGTCCACAGTTGACACAAGTGTTTGCTTCGGGGATAGAAAGAAGTAGGTACACTGACTCAACATAAAGTAAAAGATAGGCCCTTCGCAGAGGGAAGAAGGGATACAAGCACGTGCTAGAGCTTTTTAGTTTTATAGGTTTTTGAAATTTAGAGCATAAAAGTAAGTTTTGAGCGGTGTTTGTCGTTGTCAACGAATGGTAATGGGCACTCTACCCCCCCTGTCAACCATACTTTCAAGAGCGGCTCCCATGAAGGACGTTATTGGAACCCAAGGGTAGATCATCCCTCTTTTCTCTTTAATTTACACATGTAGTTTAGAACTAGTATCATTGCTTGGCTGATTAGATCAGGGTCAAAATGTGAAGAGAATGCAGCGGTTAAAATTGTATTTAATTGGGACTGGGCACCCCATTTGCCAGATCATTTTGCAAAATTAATGGATAAGCGGTGTATATGCCACTCGTCCGGTTGATGAAAGTCTGTCTAAAAGCAAACGAAAAGATTGATATCGGTAACACCACATACTTCCTCATGATCTAATAAACATTGACACAAATAAGGGATAATAACTTTTGAATAAAAGATAGCACACGAAGTATTTGCTTGGAATGGCAGGTAATACATGTAGTAGTTAGGTATGGTGGACACAAATGGCATGGGTTTTGGCTCAAGGATTTTGGATGCACGAGAAGTATTCCTCTCAGTACAAGGCTTTGGCTAGCAAGGTTGTTTGAAGCAAACACAAGTATAAACTTTTACAATAAGACGTATATACAAAACATATTGCAAGCATTATAAAACTCTACATTGTCTCCCTTGTTGCTCAAACACTTTAACTAGAAAATATCTGAAACTTAGAGATACCAAACATGCAAACCAAATTTCAGCAAGATTTACGGTAGTTCTCCACTAATAGGTTTTAACTACATCATACAAAAGCTTAAACATGATCTACTTGAGAGCTCAAAACAATTGCCAAGCATCCCAAAACATTCAAGACAATGATCTACAAGAACATGTATATCTTTTCGTTATACCATCTACCACATTTAGCATTTTATGATTCCAACCTAACTCCCATAAACTCTCCAAGTATTAAACAATGAGATATGAGAGTACAATATGTGAGAACTAACAGCTCTCAACAAGAGGCACATGAAAAATAAGAGCTGAAAGTATTGCAGTAGCTAGAGAAGAATACTCAACAAATATAAGGGAAGAATAGGAGTATTCATAAGAAAAAGCGGAGCGTGTCTTGATATGTCTCCAACATATCTATAATGTAACATCCCAACATTTTATAATGTTCAAAAATCACTAAAATTTAAAACTTTTCTTTTTATTTAAAATAAAATATTAAATGCATAAGGAAACCAACTATAAAAGACTCCAAACTTATTGAAAGAGTTTAATATTTCAAATGTCACAGTTTAAACATGTTATTATCCACTGTATTTCAAAAAAGTAAAAATGTAAATTGATAAATATTTTACAAACTACAATCCATTTTATTTTAAGTAAATAGTTTACTTATAAGAAATTGATTCCAACCACTTAGCCAAATAAGCATTTCATTTGCTTAAATGAATTTCATTTATTTTCAAAGCATGAAATGATTAATATATTCTATATAATGAAATGAATTAAATCTAAAATGCTTTCCAAAGTTGATATGAAGTTTTTCAAATGATTAAGCATAATATAAAACATAATGGTGTACAAAACATTTAGAATTAAAAATGGAATTCATTATATCTCCCATTTCCTTCAAATTAGTCATATTTTGTTCTTTAATATCATGCCAAAATAAAGAAGAATGATTTCAGAAAAACAAGTTTAAATAACTTAAATCCAAACATAATTGAATATGGGTATTTCATATAATTTATTTAGCCAAAATAAAAATTAATTAAACCCTAGTTTTAAATTAAACATAAAGTGTCAAATTTACATTAAATCAATATTTCGAAATTATTATCGTTGAAAAGTGTTCAAAACACTCCTACAATTGGTTTAACAGAAAGATAATAATTTTACAAATTTTTAGAAATTTGTTTGACCTCATTTGGACAAATAAATCAAAAGTTATGAATTAAAAGAAAAATCAGAAAAACAGAAAAAGAAAAATTGCTGACGTCATGCTGACGTCAGCCCGTCTTCAACCTTTGCCCCAAATCGCGCCCGAGACCACCGGAGTTTCCTTCTCCAAATCCGCACGATTAAGGCACGGATTTAACGCTCGGTCGTTGCAATTTAAACCCCCTGCCCCTCCTCCGCGTTTCCCCTCTCAAACCCTAGTCTATTGCGCCGCCAGGCCGCCACACGAGCTCGCCGGAGTTCCTCTACTCCGCCGTCACGTTCCTCTCGTTTCTGTCACGGTGAGACCTCCCCAGACCCTCTTATCCCTCTCCTTCTCCTTCCTTTGGCCATGTGCATCGCGCTGACTTCCTGTTTCATTTTGTTGTCACTGAAAAGCACGGAGTCGACATCGACGGAAAAGTCTCCGCCGCCACCGCCACTCCGGGCACGCCTCCGTGCCATTCCGGGAAGAATTAGACGTCGACACTACGCCCATCGCCTCCGCCTCGTCTCTCTGCACCTCGTGGTAGCCTCCTCGAGTCGGGGAAGACCCCGTGGCGACCAGAGCGTCCAAGCCCGAGCGCCGGCGCCATCTTCCTCTCCATCTCCGGTGACCTTCGCCGGCGAGGTATGAAGCTTTCCATCTGAGCCGTCCGATCTATTTTCAACGGGCGCGATTAGATCTTATTTAACGAACCGGTATGGACAGATCTGGACCGCCAGATCCAGATCTGACGGCCCAGATCTGTTGACTTAATCCAGTCAGCGCCCGCGTGGCAGCCACGTCAGCGCCACGTCGTGCCTCGTCAGCATCCGCGTCAGCGCCAGCGTGTAATTCTTTTTCTATTTTAAAATTTAATTGGAAGTTTTGCAGAATAGTCCTTGTAATTAAAACATCTATAACTTTTTAACCACAACTCCAAATTTGACAAATTTTATATTTTTGGAAAGCCCTCGACATGTAGAATATTTTAGATCTGTTAGATTTCAAATTTGACTTAGTTTAAAATATTCAAATTTCAAATTGTGAATGTGAGTATTTTTGTCATAACTTTAAATCTATAAATCCAAAAAATTACAAATAAAATTGTTTTCGAAACTTTAGAGTATTTGTAAATTGATGCCACTGCTATAAAATATTTTTGAGTAATTTTTGAATGAATTCATAGTTATATATAATTAATTTGAATAGTTTGACTATTTGCAACATAACTATTAATAAAAATATTATTTTCATTAGAGTAAATTTCTATAAATTTAATTAAAATACCCCTGTCTATTAACACTATTTATAAAATTTGTTATAGAAATATTAATCATAGAAAACTTTAATCTGATAATTATTCCTTTTATTATACTTTCCAAAAAATATAAACTAATTAAATTGCAATTACGAATTTATGCATACTTTATAAATATCACAAAAATTAGTATTATGATTTAAAATTGCATGTCATGGATAGCATATTTATTTTGTTGTTATATTTTCCCATAAGGAAAACTCCTCCCCATTTTCCCTAAGTTAGGTTTATTTTCAAACTTACCATTTTTGTGAAGTGCTACACTTAGAAATTTTTAACATGGAGCTGGAAGACCAATGAAGGACTTAGCCAAACGAGACTCCAGAAGAATCTCCAAGGAGTAGGAGCACTTAGAAGAAAGATCAAGAAGAAGTTCATGAAGACCAACCAGAAATATTTTCTAAGTCTTTCTCCCTCTTTCTTCTTTCTCCCTCCTTCTTCTGTTAGACTTCATGATGACTAAGTAAATCCAAGACCAGCCTCGAGGATACAAGAACCACCAAGTCTGGAGCTGAAGCCTGGAGGACAACTACATCTCTCTTTCTATCTTTTCCCCTCCTTTCTAATCTTGTCTTTCACATTTGACTTAAACAATTTTTGATCATGATGTTATCATCTTGAAGTTGTTGGATCCTAGCGGCATAGTGGGATGAAGCGGCCTGGAAACAAACCTTACATGTCCACGTACATGAGACCTGTTCCACAATTTAAGTGGCTGGCCGGGTGTCTGTCTCTCTCACTTTAGTGAATATCCAATTTACAAAGAGTTTATAATAATTGGTGATCACCTCGAAGAATAGAGCCAGTAATTTCCTCTAAGTATTTTTCACATCAAGACTAAGCCATTAGAGTGCTTATTCAGGATGATATCAAACAAAATATTTTATTCAACTTATGACCTTAGCCCTTAGTCCTTTTGGACCAACCTATTTGCCTTGCATTAACTTAAAAGATTTTCATGGCATGAAAAACATTTCTAGCCCTTAGGAATATTTTGCACATCATGCATAAACATATTTCCTTAGAAAGTTTTATAAAACTTATTTATTCATCTAGTATGTGTTTTGTGTGTATTGTGGAGTTGTGCTTGCTATTGATTGTTGTATTATTGTTTGTCTATACTGTTAGATTGAACGGAGAGTCCTGAGTATCGTTGAAAAGAGTTGTGAACAACGACAACATTCAAAGGCAAGTGGCACACCTCATAAACTTCCTAGTATTTTCTATGCATTACTTAGTGTAATTTTATATGCATGTGTAGGATAGTATTGCTATGCTAAACCGGTGTAGACTTCCCTTACTCCTGTGTCTAGGTTCCTATATCATACTTAGCAGAAATATTGATGCTATGCAATTGATGAAAAGTTTTACAAATTATTAAGTGGCTACTCAGGACTGTGCTCATGGTTGTCGTCGCCTAGGATGAATTTCTATTCTACTTAGGGCCCTCAGCATGGTGGTTGTCAACCTGGGAGTACACATCCACTAAGTTAATAAAACACCTGGGTGGATTGGTTGAATGGTTTATGTTGAGTGGCTACTCAGGACCGCGCTTGTGGTTGTCTTTGCCTAAGGTAGTTTCTACTATACTTGGGGCCATGAGCATGGGGGTTGTCAACCTGAGAGTGCACTTTTGGATGGCCACCCAGGGAACACAGGAATCTGAAGAACTCCGAGTGACGATTGCTTCCCGTGCAGCCTTTTGACAATGGGCTCTGTCTAGAATAATTAAGTTGTGAGGGTGCAACCTGTCAGCTTGACAAGCAGATGTAGGGGGATGATAGGTGGAACGGGTCTTGCTAGAATGGTTGCATTTTTCTTCTGAAAGTTCTTGTCTCAATTCTCTCCTTTCCTTAATACACTCCGAGTGTATAGGATTTCTCGGACAAATTGAGTCTAAAGGTGAAAGTGCACAACCTTTGCAGAGTGTAAAACTAAGTACTTAGCCGTGTCCCCGGTACGGACAATTTGAGCAGCTGATCACGGACGTCAACGGAGGATTCCACCATTCCAACTTCAGAAATAAAACTTGATGGGTGAGCAAGGGAAGACGAGATTATGGTTTTCATGCCATACTTGTATTGATTTGAAGAAAGAGTTTTCCAAAGAGATAGGAAAATTGGCTTTATGCAAAATAGCCTTGAACTCCACCAGCCAAATATGCATATAGGTTATAGAGTTACTCCATTAAGTGTCCACCATAGTGTCACTTGCCAGAGTCCATTTTTTATGGAATCTGACCCACGTTGTTGCAATATTTTTCTTATTGCAGATTGTTCAGATAACGAGTGAGGTTCCGTTTATAGGTTCGAGTCTACAACCAACATGTTTTCGCCTGTGGCAGCATGAAAGTGATAGAGACTCACTGCTATTGTATTTCCGCTGTGTACTTTTCAATGCTAGCTTTATGCTATGCAACTTGTATCGAATATTTTGTAATTCTGGATCATCGATGTAATAAAATTGATGCTTTGTTGTGATATTACATCGTAAACTGTGTGTGCAAATGAATCGGTCCAGGGATTTTCACTATACACAGGTATCTGCCTTATTTAAAGTGCAGGTACGCTACAGATGGTATCAGAGCACTGTGTTGCCTGTAGGTTCGAAACCCCTAGGATTGGACGGAGACCCCAAAGGTTAAATAGATAAATAAACTAGGTTTCCAAAACATGAGTAAATTTTGAAATTTCCTTTAATATTGTTTTACATTAATTATCTTGTCTTGCACCTTTCCCTTTCTTTTTAAATTCTAATACTCTTACCTGTTCAAAATTCTAGATGGGAGAGTACATTGAGACCGCGTATGCCGGAGTTTTGTCAGGATTCATCTTTGGGAGGCAGCTGTCCAGGTTGACAAGTCAATTGAAGCTACCACCGCCCTATTTCCGAGGAAGGAAAGAGGAGACCGACATACCCAATGTGACACGTTGGGAAATCCGCACCATCATGACCCCGGATCCCACGATGCCAGACTTCAAGCCCGTGGACTATGCCACCTACTACCCAGAGTGGATTGAGGGAGTGAACATAGCTATGGTGGACTTAATGGCTCGTTTGTGCTACAAGTATCGCAACAACCTAGCACCAGGATCGCCCTTCCGTGCCTTTGGGAAGAGGGATGCACATGGTCTCTCGATGGCTCACACGGGAAATCGCTTGGACCTGCCCATCGTTAACAAGATGTTTGAAGACTTGGATTTTCTCATCAACTGTCTGGCCAGGAAGGTTCAACAGGCTTATGACATCGCGGATCATGCACAAGCCGTCATACACGCAAAAACCCAAGAACTCCAGACTTCTGAAAATCTTGTTGGTCATTTGGAGGAACTCATCCATGACCTACATTTGCAGAACCTTGGCAAGGATGAGCAGATTGCCATGCTTGAGGCGCAACTCATTCCACCTCCACCACCGCCAGTAGCTGAAGAAGGAGGTGACCAGGGCACTGGAGATGTGACTGTACCTACAGCTACGAAGGAGGAAGGACCGGAGGAAGAAGACCCCGAAGAGGTGCTGTTTGAAGAGTCAACTGAGGGAGAAGTCACGCCTATGGCAAATAACCACGCAATAAAACGCAAGCGTAAGATTTAGGAGGAATAAGTGTAGCAACACAAACCACGTTAGAGGGACCACCATTTATCTCATTTAGCTTATTGTATCAATTTGATGTATTGACCTATCAAATTGTGGTATGGCAGTACTATCGTTTTTGTAATTCCATGACATTGATGTGTTTTCGTTCGATAAATGATTAGTTCGAGTTCTCAAAATAAGTGTGGAATTTATGTGTTTGCATGTGTTTTAATCATGTTGATAGATTTGTTGGGAATTGGTTGCCTTGTTCTAAAATTATTGAATCCTCCATAGTACATATAAATTAACTCATTTATTCTCTAAAAATCAGCAGATGTCTCACTTCAATATCACCAACAATAAATTTTACCCCACTACGCGAATACTGTTAAGGGACCCGAGTCAGAAGGTGATCAATGACCACTCGCCTAAGATTGATCAAAATCATAGGGATGTTGAAGAGGACCCTATGACCAAACTAAAGGCATGCAAAACTTGTGGAGAGATAGGACATACGTTCGAAGATTGCTCTGATGAGTGGCCCCATGGTCACATCAGACGTCCAAGTAATGGACGCCGCTCCAAAAGGATTATTTGCTTCCTGTGTGAAGGAACGACCCATGTTCCAATTCAATGCCCATATTATCCCTTGGTGCAACAAGCTAACCAGCAAGCCAAGGAAGGAATGCAACAGTCTCTCATGAAGATCCTAGAGGAACAAAGACAAAAGAGTGAATCCAAGAAGGATCTTAGTCACTTAACATGCTACAGGTGCAAGGATAAGGGACACTATGCCAGTGGCTGCCCTGAGTGGAAGAGGATTAAATCTCTTCAAGGAGCGAGTGGAAAGCGCGAGTGCTCAAACTTCTCGTAGCTACCACATGTCATTGTATTTCGAATACTTGTACGCTCTACAACGGAGAAATAAAAGGGATTAAACAAAGTTCTAGACCGACCACAAAATTTTCTTTTAAGGGTGGTAGCCACCTAGATAATTTAAACCTAGTCGCTTAAACCTAGAGATACCAAGTCTATCTTTCTTTCATCCCCAACAAGTTTTCAAGTTTCCATGTCAGAAAGTACATATCTCAAAACCTCTCGAGTTATCAGAATCATTCAAGCATTTGCTTTTCTTTTTAGCTTCTCCGAATCTCGGGGACGAGATTCCTTTTAAGGGTGGTAGTCTGTAACATCCCAACATTTTATAATGTTCAAAAATCACTAAAATTTAAAACTTTTCTTTTTATTTAAAATAAAATATTAAATGCATAAGGAAACCAACTATAAAAGACTCCAAACTTATTGAAAGACTTTAATATTTCAAATGTCACAGTTTAAACATGTTATTATCCACTGTATTTCAAAAACCTTAAAATGTAAATTGATAAATATTTTACAAACTACAATCCATTTTATTTTAAGTAAATAGTTTACTTATAAGAAATTGATTCCAACCACTTAGCCAAATAAGCATTTCATTTGCTTAAATGAATTTCATTTATTTTCAAAGCATGAAATGATTAATATATTCTATATAATGAAATCAATTAAATCTAAAATGCTTTCCAAATTTGATATGAAGTTTTTCAAATGATTAAGCATAATATAAAACATAATGGTGTACAAAACATTTAGAATTAAAAATGGAATTCATTATATCTCCCATTTCCTTCAAATTAGTCATATTTTGTTCTTTAATATCATGCCAAAATAAAGAAGAATGATTTCAGCAAAACAAGTTTAAATAACTTAAATCCAAACATAATTGAATATGGGTATTGCATATAATTTATTTAGCCAAAATAAAAATTAATTAAACCCTAGTTTTAAATTAAACATAAAGTGTCAAATTTACATTAAATCAATATTTTGAAATTATTATCTTTGAAAAGTGTTCAAAACACTCCCACAATTGGTTTAACAGAAAGATAATAATTTTACAAATTTTTAGAAATTTGTTTGACCTCATTTGGACAAATAAATCAAAAGTTATGAATTAAAAGAAAAATCAGAAAAACAGAAAAAGAAAAATTGCTGACGTCAGCCCGTCTTCAACCTTTGCCCCAAATCGCGCCCGAGACCACCGGAGTTTCCTTCTCCAAATCCGCACGATTAAGGCACGGATTTAACGGTCGGTCGTTGCTATTTAAACCCCCTGCCCCTCCTCCGCGTTTCCCCTCTCAAACCCTAGCCTATTGCGCCGCCAGGCCGCCACACGAGCTCGCCGGAGTTCCTCTACTCCGCCGTCACGTTCCTCTCGTTTCTATCACGGTGAGACCTCCCCGGACCCTCTTATCCCTCTCCTTCTCCTTCCTTTGGCCATGCGCATCGCGCTGACTTCCTGTTTCATTTTGTTGTCACTGAAAAGCACGGAGTCGACGTTGACGGAAAAGTCTCCGCCGCCACCGCCACTCCGGGCACGCCTCCGTGCCATTCCGGGGAGAATTAGACGTCGACACGACGCCCATCGCCTCCGCATCGTCTCGCTGCACCTCGTGGTAGCCTCCTCGAGTCGGGGAAGACCCCGTGACGACCAGAGCGTCCAAGCCCGAGCGCCGGCGCCATCTTCCTCTCCATCTCCGGTGACCTTCACCGACGAGGTATGAAGCTTTCCATTTGAGCCGTCCGATCTATTTTCAACGGGCGCGATTAGATCTTATTTAACGAACCGGTATGGACAGATCTGGACCGCCAGATCCAGATCTGACAGCCCAGATCTGTTGACTTAATCCAGTCAGCGCCCACGTGGAAGCCACGTCAGCGCCACGTCGTGCCTCGTCAGCATCCGCGGCAGCGCCAACGTGTAATTCTTTTTCTATTTTAAATTTAATTGGAAGTTTTGCATAATAGTCCTTGTAATTAAAACATCTATAACTTTTTAACCACAACTCCAAATTTGACAAATTTTATATTTTTGGAAAGCCCTCGACATGTAGAATATTTTAGATCTGTTAGATTTCAAATTTGACTTAGTTTAAAATATTCAAATTTCAAATGGTGAATGTGAGTATTTTTGTCATAACTTTAAATCTATAAATCCAAAAAATTACAAATAAAATTGTTTTAGAAACTTTAGAGTATTTGTAAATTGATGCCACTGCTATAAAATATTTTTGAGTAATTTTTGAATGAATTCATAGTTATATATAATTAAATTGAATAGTTTGACTATTTTCAACATAACTATTAATAAAAATATTATTTTTATTAGAGTAAATTGCTATAAATTTAATTAAAATACCCCTGTCTATTAACACTATTTATAAAATTTGTTATAGAAATATTAATCATAGAAAACTTTAATCTGATAATTATTCCTTTTATTATACTTTCCAAAAATTATAAACTAATTAAATTGCAATTATAAATTTATGCATACTTTATAAATATCACAAAAATTAGTATTATGATTTAAAATTGCATGTCATGCATAGCATATTTATTTTGTAGTTATATTTTCCCATAAGGAAAACTCCTCCCCATTTTCCCTAAGTTAGGTTTATTTTCAAACTTAGCATTTTTGTGAAGTGCTACACTTAGACACTTAGAAATTTTTAACATGGAGCTGGAAGACCAATGAAGGACTTAGCCAAACGAGACTCCAGAAGAATCTCCAAGGAGTAGGAGCACTTAGAAGAAAGATCAAGAAGAAGTTCATGAAGACCAACCAGAAATATTTTCTAAGTCTTTCTCCCTCTTTCTTCTTTCTCCCTCCTTCTTCTGTTAGACTTCATGATGACTAAGTAAATCCAAGACCAGCCTCCAGGATACAAGAACCACCAAGTCTAGAGATGAAGCCTGGGGGACAACTACATCTCTCTTTCTATCTTTTCCCCTCCTTTCTAATCTTGTCTTTCACATTTGACTTAAACAATTTTTGATCATGATGTTATCATCTTGAAGTTGTTGGATCCTAGCGGCATAGTGGGATGATGCGGCCTGGAAACAAACCTTACATGTCCACGTACATGAGACCTGTTCCACAATTTAAGTGGCTGGCCGGGTGTCTGTCTCTCTCACTTTAGTGAATATCCAATTTACAAAGAGTTGATAATAATTGTTGATCACCTCGAAGAATAGAGCTAGTAATTTCCTCTAAGTATTTTGCACATCAAGACTAAGCCATTAGAGTGCTTATTCAGGATGATATCAAACAAAATATTTTATTCAACTTATGACCTTAGCCCTTAGTCCTTTTGGACCAACCTATTTGCCTTGCATTAACTCAAAAGATTTTCATGGCATGAAAAAGCATTTCTAGCCCTTAGGAATATTTGGCACATCATGCATAAACATATTTCCTTAGAAAGTTTTATAAAACTTATTTATTAATCTAGTATGTGTTTTGTGTGTATTGTGGAGTTGTGCTTGCTGTTGATTGTTGTACTTTTGTTTGTCTATACTGTTAGATTGAACGGAGAGTCCCGAGTATCGTTGAAAAGAGTTGTGAACAACGACAACATTCAAAGGCAAGTGGCACACCTCATAAACTTCCTAGTATTTTCTATGCATTACTTAGTGTATTTTTATATGCATGTGTAGGATAGTATTGCTATGCTAAACCTGTGTAGAATTCCCTTACTCCTGTGTCTAGGTTCCTATATCATACTTAGCAGAAATATTGATGCTATGCAATTGATGAAAAGTTTTACAAATTATTAAGTGGCTACTCAGGACTGTGCTCATGGTTGTCGTCGCCTAGGATGAATTTCTATTCTACTTAGGGCCATGAGCATGGTTGTTGTCAACCTGGGAGTACACATCCGCTAAGTTAATCAAACACCTGGGTGGATTGGTTGAATGGTTTATGTTGAGTGGCTACTCAGGACTGTGCTTGTGGTTGTCTTTGCCTAAGGTAGTTTCTACTATACTTGGGGCCATGAGCATGGGGGTTGTCAACCTGAGAGTGCACTTGTGGATGGCCACCCAGGGAACAAAGGAATCTGAAGAACTCCGAGTGACGATTGCTTCCCGCGCAGCCTTTTGACAATGGGCTCTGTCTAGAATAATTAAGTTGTGAGGGTGCAACCTGTCAGCTTGACAAGCAGATGTAGGGGGATGATAGGTGGAACGGGTCTTGCTAGTATGGTTGCATTCTTCTTCTGAAAGTTCTTGTCTCAATTCTCTCCTTTCCTTAATACACTCCGAGTGTATAGGATTTCTCGGACAAATTGAGTCTGAAGGTGAAAGTGCACAACTTCTGCAGAGTGTAAAACTAAGTACTTAGTCGTGTCCCCGGTACGGACAATTTGAGCAGCTGATCACGGACGTCAACGGAGGATTCCACCATTCCAACTTCAGAAATAAAACTTGATGGGTGAAAAAGGGAAGACGAGATTATGGTTTTCATGCCATACTTGTATTGATTTGAAGAAAGAGTTTTCCAAAGAGATAGGAAAAATTGGCTTTATGCAAAATAGCCTTGAACTCCACCAGCCAAATATGCATATAGGTTATAGAGTTACTCCATTAAGTGTCCACCATAGTGTCACTTGCCAGACTCCATTTTTAATGGAATCTGACCCACGTTGTTGCAATATTTTTCTTATTGCAGATTGTTCAGATAACGAGTGAGGTTCCGTTTATAGGTTCGAGTCTACAACCAACATGTTTTCGCCTGTGGCAGCATGAAAGTGATAGAGACTCACTGCTATTGTATTTCCGCTGTGAACTTTTCAATGCTAGCTTTATGCTATACAACTTGTATCGAATATTTTGTAATTCTGGATCATCGATGTAATAAAATTGATGCTTTGTTGTGATATTACATCGTAAACTGTGTGTGCAAATGAATCGATCCAGGGATTTGCACTATACACAGGTATCTGCCTTATTTAAAGTGCAGGTACGCTACATATAATTTCTTATGTTTCGTGCTATATTATACCATGTTATTACATGTTTTACATACATTTTATATAGTTTTATGCATTTTCTGGGACTAACCTATTAACAAGGTGCCACATTGCCAATTCCCTGTTTTCTGTTGTTTTTGGTTTCAGAAAAGTACTTAAGGAAATATTCTCGGAATTGGAAAAAAAACATCCTGGAATTATTTTTTCATCGGGAATGTTCCAGAAGACCGAAGAGGACACAGAGTGGGGCATAGAGGCGCCGCCACCATGTGGTGGCGCGGATAAAAGTGGGGCCACGCGAGCACCAGGTGGCGTTCCCTCGGGCCTCCACCGACCTCACCCTTTCGCCTACAAGTACCCCCCAAAATCCTAAAAATCATACGCTGTTCATTATTTCCACCCCGGGTCCCGAGCCGCCACCGTCGTCAACAGCAATTCGGGAGAGATCGGAACTTCTGCCCAACACCCTGCCAGGAGGGGGAATCATCACCGGAGGCCTCTACGTCGCCATGGCCGCCTCCGGACTGATGCGTGAGTAGTCTACCCTTGGACTACGGGTCCATAGCAGTAGCTAGATGGTTGTCTTCTCCTCTTGTGCTATCATGTTTAGATCTTGTGAGCTGCCTATTATGATCAAGATCATCGTTATGTAATTCTTCATGTTGTGTTTGCTAGCATCTGATGAATATTTAGTACTAAAGTTATTGCTTCATAATGTATCATGTGTGTGTGTTATTTAATGATCTTGCATGCTCTCCGTTACTTGTGTATGCTTTGGCCAAGTAGATGATTGTAACACCAAGAGGGGGTATTTATGCTCGATAGTAGGTTAATGTCTCTATTTAATCTGGGGCAGTGAAAGAAAGCTCTAAGATTGTAGATGTACTGTTCCTACTAGGGATAAACAGTAGTACTTTATCTAAGGATGATGTTACTTACTTACTTTACACACAGTGCTTAAGGCGATCATCTGTTGCATGCAACTTAATTCTGAAAGAGGTGTGGACGCTAACCGGAAGGTGGATTATTAGTCATTGATGCGGTTGGACCGGTCTATGTATATTGTTGTAATGCCCGAATGAATCCCACATTAGACATCATAATGTTAGTATATGCATTGGCTTTCTCATCATTATTCTATCAATTGCCCAACTGTAATTTGTTTAACCGCATGAATGTTATTATTATTTATGGAGAGACACTACTAGTGAACTGTGGACCCCGGTCCTTCTCTTTAATTTGATAAACCACAAACTGCAAACCTGTTGCTTTTTGCAAACAAACATCTTTCTTCCACACGTACGTTTAATCCTTTTGTTACAGCAAGCCGGTGGGATTGAAACCCTCACCGTTGAGTTGGGACAAAATACTTTGATTGTGTTGTGTGCAGGCTCCACGTCAACTACACGCCACCAAGAACTTCTGACGCCATTGACACCTCGGAGGAATTCTCATTTCCTACTGGTTCGATAACCTTGGTTTCATAACTGAGGGAAATATTGCTGCTACATTACATCACACCTTCCTCTTGGGGTTGCCCAACCACACATGCATCAAACAATTTCTGGCGCTGTTGCCGGGGAAATAAGAATTCCTTTGAATACCTTCAACTCCTCCGTCAACTTCGTTGCCGGGGATTTGAGCATTCTTCTGCGAGGGGAGTTTTCGCACTTCCAATCTTTTTATTTTGTTATTGTCTTGCTTAGTTTTTTTTATTACTGTCTTGTTTGCTTAATATAAAAATACAAAAAAATAGTTACTTGCATTACTTTTGTTATTTCGATTTGCGTTATTTATTTTCAGTTTTGTAGCCTTTGTTATCTCGGTTTAGCATTATTTCTTTTATTTTGTTATTTCAGTTTGTTTAATAATTTGCTAAAATGAGTTCTGCTGAGAACATGTAACAGCCCAAGGTTGAGAACCTGAAAACCTGTGTAATTTTTCCACTTTTGTGTTCATTGCATCATGGCATCCATATCAAATTGGTACTATTATGTTCATTGCAACCCACAATTTAAATCTTGCATATTTGTCAAGGAAGTTCCAAGAGTTCAACATGAGAGGGTTGCACTTGCTAAAAACAAAATTACTTTGGATCATGCATATTTGTCAAGGAAGTTCCAAGAGTTCAAAGAATATGTTTGCACTTGATAAAAACCAAATTACTTTGGATATTGCATATTTGTCAAGGAAGTTCTAAGAATTCAAAATATCATGTTTGCACTGCTCCAATTTAATAAAAGTAGCAACACATGGAAATTTGAGCAAAATGCCCTACTTAACCCCTCTGAATAAATGTGGTTCAAGACATTTTATGAGATGCCCATTTTTGGGGTGCTTCTACACTGTATGGGGAAGCTACAAGAACTTTCTCAAATTTTTCTAAAGTGTTTAACTGCCCCAATTAAATCAGAGAAGTATTACTGGTTTTAAAAAAGAAATACAAAAGGACCTCTCTGTAATGGACAAGGACCTGTTTGTGAGGGAGAAATAAAAGTTACAGGGGGGGTTTTTAGAAACTGGTCTTCTTCTTCCTGTAGCGACCGAGGGCCACGAACAGAGCGTGCTCGAGCCGCACCAGCTCGCCGTGGTCGCCTCCCCCTGCCCGCTGCTGCCCCTGCGAGGAGGATAAGGACCCCGAGCCCGTGCTCTCTCCCTCCCCCTCGAAATATCTCATCTCTCCCCCCCCCACCCCGTTTTCCCCGAGCCGCCATGGCCGTGACCTAGACGAGGTCGCCGCCGTGAATCGCCGTTGCTAGAGAGCTCGCGGAGCAGATCGAAGAGCACCACGAGCTCCGTGACGTCGCCTTCTTCCTCTGCACCGAAGGAATCGAAGAAGAACGCCGCACATTGACCGCACTGTCCTCGTCTTCTTCTGCTCCGGCCGCCGGACTCCGAGCACGCGCACGCCCTCCTCCGTTCTCCTCTGTCGCCGCCGCGGGTTCCCACGCGTCGAGGGTGAGCTAGCACACGTCCTGGACACCCCCTCTCTCTCCCTCTCTCTCTAGCTCGCCATGTACACGTCGCTCCGCCGTAGCTAGCCGCCGCCGAAGCTCGTCGCCGGAGCATTTCCCGGTGACCATTTGGTCCATAGCTCCGCCACGAGGCTCCACGCCCTCGTGCGCGTCGAACGCGCCCACCCGCGGGCTCCCTGGCGCTGTAGAGGCTCGTGCCCCTGCGCCTCGCCGCCGGCGACCACCACGGCCACGCGCTCCGGCGCTGCGCTGACCGCCAGGTCCCACGCGCCAGTGGTCCAGCGCCCGCGCCGCGTCAGCGCCACTCTGGCCACCGACACCGCTTGTAAGTGGCTCGGGCTAGCCCTGCCCTCGGTGAAAAACGTCCGGGCGATTTTCTGCGAATTAGATAAATAAACAGAAATTGAATAAAACTTGTGAAATTCATATCTTTCAAAATATTTGTCCAAACTTTGCAAATAATATACCAAAATGCTCAGAAAAATAAATGCAATCTATTAGGATGATTCACATCTCCAATAATGTTAGTGTATTTTTCTGTTTTGCTAAATTAAAAGAAAGGGGTATAATTAAAATGTGTAGCTCAAATTCATTATAATTTTCCCGAATTGCTAAAATTGTGCCCTTTAAGTTAAAATGCTCATAAGCACAAGTGCTACACACTCAACATCATTTTAAGCATGTTACCTAAATTAAAAGCATAGGAGAACATAAAATAAAAAATGAAGCTATATTTCCTCTCTCGTTGAATAATTATTCCTGGCACCCCAACTAAAAGTGCTATACGTGTTATAGTAATTCAGTGCATTAAAATGTCATGCCATCATGTGTTTGCGCATTGCATATGAATTCCTTGTATTGATTGTGTTCTTTCCGGTGTTCTTATACATCGATAGATCAAGGAATCGGGGTCTCACCACCTTACCGCGACGACCAGTATTACCCGCCTGCTGAACAAGGCAAGCGTGATCCCCACCCTCTGAGCATATCTTATCCTACTTTCCGCAAATTATTTTCTCCACCATAATATTGCATGCGGTTCCAAAGCTCAATTTTATTGGATTAGAGTATCCTATAGTTGCATTAAGTTTCCGATGCCATTACCTGTTTTCCCTCCTATTATCCATAGGTTTGTATTGATAGCCTGAAATACTTAACTATGCTATGTTGTTGCTTAGCCATGCTTAGTTAAATGTTTATTGGTCCGATGGATATTCATGTTGGGATCAGTTGTGAAGTTCTCGGATGGTGTTGGAGAAATGGTGGGAACAAATAATAAAATGCTAAAAGGTGGGGATGAGAGGCCACATGGGATGTGGTGGGTTGTCTCGTTCTCGCCGCCTCAGTGCGAGTTCTCCCCTTCGAGCCAAGTTGAGCGTGCAACCATGCGTGGGAATATGGAACCTCATCGACCGACTAACTTGTGGCGGGCTAGCCGAGGGTCCTCTAGTTTGGCTTTCCATTTTCGCGTGTGTTGAGATGGTGGCCAAGACTGAGATGAGGATGGTGGTGTTTAGGAAAATGAGTGGCCGCGGGGCAGGGTGTTGGAGGCATTGAACCTGTCCTACCGCCACTGATGATCCTGGGTTAGTCCTAAGCGAGGTAAAGGTCGTAGCCGCTCCCACCCAGCCGGCTTTCCCCGGAAGAGAGCTAAATGTACAGGCAATGGGTCGGACGGTACGCATGGATAAGTAGCTGGGAGGTCCCTCGGGAACCTGGCGACTTTCACATTGTACACCCCCTGCAGGGATAAATCTTTTCGAAAAGCCGTGTCCACGGTTAAGGAAGACTTGGTGACGGATTCAGAGATCATAGAATAACTTTAATGGAATGACTAAAAACTGGGTACTAGAGGTACCACTCACTAGTGTAAGGTTGACTTCCTCGAGGGTGATTCGGGGAGGTGCCTTAGAAGAACAGGAACAGTGGATGAGGATGAGAAATTGAATCGAAAGAGAAAGAGTTACTTCTTACCCCTCTTTTAAAATATTCTGATAGTCGATGCCTTGGAGACGTGTTTTAATGAACAAAATCAGCTTTACGCAAAACAGCCATAAAACCTTGAAAGCCAATCATTGAGCATATATAGCTCCTAATCTTGTTGAGTTCGTCGAACTCAACCTTGTTTATTTTTGTTTCAGAGGAGGACTTTACCGATCTCGAAGGTGGGTTCTTTATTGACATCGACGAGTAGTCTGGGGTTCCCGGGTGGCAGTCTGGGGCAACTCGGAACCAGCTGGCACGGAACTGTTTATCTGTAGGCCTCTTAGGACATATTTGGATCTTGTTGTTTAGAACAACTTAATTTGCTTCCGCTTGTTGTAATGTTGGGTCAGTGACCTCTGATTGTAATAATTGCTATCTTTCTCTACTAAGAGGTGAACTATATTATCTTGAGTCGTAGGGTCTGTCATGTGCCAGGTGTTCTGGTGGCTTAATCTCTTTATTATACTTTGAGGGCTATGCTTTGGATATGGCATGATCGAAGGGTTGTGTGGCCGATGATCCATGCCAAGCACGCCTGCCGATGTTTACTCGGCCTGGGAGTGGTAACCCCAGTAACCTTCGATTATGTAGCATGACCACCGACACATAGCATCCCTGTATAATTTATGGATTGGGGCATTTCAACTTGGTATCAGAGCAGTACCGCCTGTAGGAAACCCTACTACTGGTCGACGTTGAGTCTAGTGTTTGGAAAAATATTTTTAACCTAAAAATGAGTTGTGAAAACCATCTTAGGATTCTTTTTACTCCATATCTGGTTACCCTCTAATCTCGGAGCAATCTTACCTCTATTTGTTTTGAGCCTTATAACGTGTCGCTTCCGCCGCACATGACTTGTCATACAAGTGGAGTACGCTTACTCGCTTTGGGTTTTAGGGCGCGGGGCGACCAGCTTTTGGGGCTCCCGTCCCTATGTTTGCTTTCAGGATCATTCTCCTTGCTGTGCCTAGTCTCTACCCGAGTTCTACTTTCATTGCTGACTCTAGAGTCTCCGTACCTGACATTTGAATTATTCTTGCTACAGATGACTGGTTCGGGCTTGGTTGTTCGCCTCACTCGATGTGAGGGCGTCCGAGGGTTCCCCGCCTTGTTTGCCACAGCTTTGGCCAGCCAGGGTTGTAGGTGGTACCCGGAGTACACGGTGTATGAGGAGTATGCACCGTACAACCAAGCGCAGTTCTTCTGTAAGGTGCGTGTGCTCAACGACGAGGGGAATCGCGTTGAGAACGTAGCTGGAGGCGTGGGTATGACCGTGGAACAGGCGGTTCAGGAGGCCGCGTATAACGGCCTCTCTATTTACCGCAGCTATTGTCCGTACCTCGCTAACCAGGCGTAGGATTTCTGCCACTTCCCAGCTGCCGACGACAGTACGTCAGGTGTCTACCGAGCTGTATACAGCAGCGGCGAGATTGAGTCGGACAACAGGCACCGGGCACTGATTGAGCTAGTCCGAGCGTTGGACCGTCGAGCCCGGCAGTGGTACCTCTATGCTGTTTTGGCGCGCGCAAGCCACCGTCATACACTGATGAGTGTGCGCCCGTATGTCATGGATGGGACGCTTCCTCTCTCACTACTTCCCCCACCCCCGTTGCAGGAGCTGCCTCCCGACGTTTGCAATCCGGGAGTTGGTGGCGAAACCCGGCCTCCCGGTCCTCACCGAGACCCGAGGCTTACTGCACTCGAGTCGCCGTATGGCAACCAGCCCGGCCACTACTCCAGAGAATGCCCTCGGAAGGCGCCACCACCAGCCTCTGCCACGCCCGTAGCCAAGACGGGTACGGCTAGCCGTGGTCGCCTGAACCACGTCACTGTTGAAGACGTTGAGGAGGACCCCAGTGTCCTCATGGGTACGCTTCGAATTAATACAGCTCTAGCTACAGTACTGTTTGATTCTGGAGCATCACATTCATTCATTTCGGTAGCATTTGCACAACAAAACAATATACCGTTTGAAGAGTTGGAAACACCGTTACTGGTCACCAGCCCGGGCACTCGTTGGCAAACCAAAAGGGTGACCCCCGAAGTCCAAATTAAGATAGGCTCATTCCCCTTCCCATTTCCTCTGATAGCCTTCAAGTCAACCGGCTTTGATGCCATATTGGGCATGAACTGGCTAGGGAAATACAAGGCTAACCTCGACTGTGCTGCCAGAACCATCACCGTGACCACATCTTTCGGCGACATTGTGGAGTATTGGTCTGCACAGTCAAGACCTCCATCTTCATCCATGCCCAACTCACCAGAGCTCCTCCTTTGCTTTATGGAAGGCTTATCCCCTCCTGAAATCCAAGACATCCATGTTGTGTGCGACTTCCCGGATGTGTTCCCGGAGGAATTGCCTGGCATGCCACCTGATCGAAGTGTGGAGTTTGTCATAGAGTTGCTTCCCGGTATTGCGCCGATTGCCAAGAAGCCCTACCGAATGCCGGTGGAGGAGTTGGCGCTGTTAAAAGAGAAAATTTATCAACTGTTAGCGAAGGAGTTCATTCAGCCGAGCAGTTCACCTTGGGGTTGTCCCGTACTCTTTGTCAAGAAGAGGGATTCTACCGTGCCTCGTCTAGTCTCTAACTACAGGCCGTTAAATGCGGTGACGATTAAAAACAAGTACCCTATTCCTCGCATCAATGATCTATTGGATCAACTAGCTGGTGCAACGGTATTCTCCAAGATGGACCTGAGGTCAGGGTACCATCAGATCAAGAACCGAAAGCAGGATATCCCAAAGACGGCATTTGTTACTCGCTATGGCTCCTCTGAGTATACAGTTATGTCCTTTGGTCTCACCAATGCTCCTGCGACGTTCATGAGGCTCATGAACTCAGTCTTCATGGATTATCTCGACAAGTTCGTCGTCATTTACATCGATGACATTCTCGTCTATTCCAAAACCGATGAAGAGCATGCCGAGCATCTTCGCTTGGTCCTGACACGCCTTCGAGAACACCGCCTATATGCCAAGTTCTCCAAGTGTGAGTTCTGGTTGGATAATCTTGTCTTCCTTGGACATGTGATATCCGCAAGTGGAGTGGCTGTCCTTCCCGACAAGATTCAATCTATTATGGATTGGGTAACTCTCATGTCTGTCAAGAACATCCGAAGCTTTCTCGGATTAGCAGGTTGCTACCGCCGATTCATCGAAGGGTTCTTCAAGATAGCCAAGCCTCTGACCGACCTTCTCAAGAAGGATACAAAGTTCGTATGGACGGACAAGGCTGAAGAGAGCTTCAAAACCCTGAAAGCCAAACTCACGTCCGCTCCTGTGCTTGCCCTGCCGGACGCAAGCAAGGATTTTGTAGTCTTCTGTGACGCCTCTCTGCAAGGCTTGGGCTGTGTGCTAATGCAAGATGGCCATGTAGTGGCATATGCCTCTCGCCAATTGAAGCCAAATGAGAAAAATTACCCAACTCATGATTTAGAGCTTAACAATGTGGTTTATGCTCTGAAGCAATGGAGACCATACCTGTTTGGTAACCGTTGCGAGATTTACTCAGATCACAAGAGACTGAAATACCTTTTCACTCAGCCGGATCTAAATCTCAGGCAAAGACGTTGGTTGGAGTTAATCAAAGACTATGATGTGAGTCTGAACTACCAACCTGGCAAGGCGAACGTCGTGGCTGACGCGCTAAGTCGAAAAGCTTATAGCAACAACCTGATGATTGAGAAGGCTCAACCTGCTCTCCATGAAGAGTTCGCCCGTTTGAACCTGGAAATTGCCCCTTCTGGCTACCTCGCAAATCTGGAAATCAAATCTACTCTGGTAGACCAGATAAAGGAGGCGCAAAAACTAGATAATGGCATTCTTAATATCAAGAAGAACATTGCTAGTGGAAAGGCCAAATGCTTCTCGGAGAATGAAGCGGGAATCGTGTACTTTGGTGACCGTCTGGTGGTGCCAAAGGAACAGAATCTGAAGGAGTTGATCCTCAAAGAAGCGCATGATTCCCCTCTCTCTATTCATCCCGGTAGTACCAAAATGTACCTAGACCTTCGACCACTATTCTGGTGGACTCGGATGAAAAGAGAAATCGCCAAGCATGTTGCTGAATGCGACACCTGCCGTCGTGTAAAGGCTGAACATCAAAGGCCTGCTGGCACTCTTCGCCCTATTGCGATTCCAGAATGGAAATGGGATGAGATTGGTATGGACTTTATTACGGGTCTGCCGAAGTCTCCCAAGGGAAACGATGCCATCTGGGTAATCATTGACCGACTATCCAAAGTGGCTCACTTCCTCCCGGTGCGAGTCGACATCACAGCTGCTAAGCTGGCTGATCTTTATGCTTCCCGAATCGTCGTACTTCACGGTGTTCCCAAGAAGATAATCTCTGATCGTGGCAGCTTGTTCACCTCCAGATTCTGGACGAGTTTCCAACAAGCCATGGGAACCCGCCTCAACTTCAGCACAGCTTTCCATCCCCAAACTGATGGTCAGACCGAAAGGGTGAACCAAGTTCTTGAGGACATGCTTCGAGCTTGTGTAATCTCTTTTGGCAAGGGCTGGGAAAAATACCTTCCCTTCGCTGAGTTCTCCTACAACAATAGCTATCAAGCGAGTCTGGGAATGGCCCCGTTCGAGGTTCTGTATGGAAGAAAATTCCGAACTCCGCTAAATTGGTCCAAGACCGGAGAGAGGCAACGCTTGGGTCCAGAGGTGATCAATGAAGCGGAGGAAAAGGTGAAAATCATACGAGAGAATCTGAAGATTGCCCAGTCTAGGCAGAAGAGCTACTATGACAAGCACCATCAGGAGGTCCATTATGAAATTGGTGACAAGGCCTATCTCCGCGACTCTCCACTTCGTGGTGTTCGTCGCTTTGGGATCAAGGGAAAGTTGGCCCCTCGTTATGTTGGCCCTTTCACCATTCTGGCCAAACGAGGAGATCTATCCTACCAGTTAGAACTCCCAACCAACTTCTCGGATGTGCATGATGTGTTCCATGTATCCCAACTCCGCCGTTGTTTCAAGGATCCTATCCGTGGAGTCAATCATGAGGAGCTGGATATCCAGGCGGATCTCACCTATCGCGAGCATCCCATACGTATCCTAGATGAAGCAGAAAGGAAGACTCGGAATAAGACTACCAAGTTCTTCAAAGTTCAATGGTCTCACCATTCCGAAGAAGAAGCTACCTGGGAAAGAGAGTATAGTATTCTTGAGGAGTATCCCGACTTTCTTCCGCAACCTTAGAATCTCGGGACGAGATTCCTGTAAGGGGGGTAGAATTGTAACAGCCCAAGGTTGAGAACCTGAAAACCTGTGTAAATTTTCCACTTTTGTGTTCATTGCATCATGGCATCCATATCAAATTGGTACTATTATGTTCATTGCAACCCACAATTTAAATCTTGCATATTTGTCAAGGAAGTTCCAAGAGTTCAACATGAGATGGTTGCACTTGCTAAAAACAAAATTACTTTGGATCTTGCATATTTGTCAAGGAAGTTCCAAGAGTTAAAAGAATATGTTTGCACTTGATAAAAACCAAATTACTTTGGATGCATATTTGTCAAGGAAGTTCTAAGAATTCAAAATATCATGTTTGCACTGCTCCAATTTAATAAAAGTAGCAACACATGGAAATTTGAGCAAAATGGCCTACTTAACCCCTCTAAATAAATGTGGTTTAAGACATTTTATTTTGAGATGCCAATTTTTGGGGTGCTTCTACACAGTATGGGGAAGCTACAAGAATTTTCTCAAATTTTTCTAAAGTGTTTAACTGCCCCAATTAAATCACAGAAGTATTACTGGTTTTAAAAAAAGAAATAGAAAAGGACCTCTCTGTAATGGACAAGGACCTGTTTGTGAGGGAGAAATAAAAGTTACAGGGGGGGGGGGGTTAGAAACTTGTCTTCTTCTTCCTGTAGCTACCGAGGGCGACAAACAGAGCGTGCTCGAGCCGCGCCAGCTCGCCGTGGCCGCCTCCCCCTGCCCGCTGCTGCCCCTGCGAGGAGGATAAGGACCCCAAGCCCATGCTCTCTCCCTCCCCCTCGAAATATCTCATCCCCCCCCCCCGTTTTCCCCGAGCCGCCATGGCCGTGACCTAGCCGAGGTCGCCGCCGCGAATCGCCGTTGCTAGAGAGCTCGTAGAGCAGATCGAAGAGCACCACGAGCTCCGCGACGTCGCCTTCTTCCTCTGCGCCGAAGGAATCGAAGAAGAACGCCGCACATTGACCGCCCCGTCCTCGTCTTCTTCCGCTCCGGCCGCCGGACTCCGAGCATGCGCACGCCCTCCTCCGTTCTCCTCCGTCGCCGCCGCGGGTTCCCACGCGTCGAGGGTGAGCTAGCGCACGTCCTGGACACCCCCTCTCTCTCCCTCTCTCTCTAGCTCGCCGTGTACACGTCGCTCCGCAGAAGCCGTAGCTCGCCGCCGCCGCAGCTCGTCGCCGGAGCATTTCCCGGCGACCATTTGGTCCGTAGCTCCGCCACGAGGCTCCACACCCTTGTGCACGTCGAACGCGCCCACCCGCGGGCTCCCTGGCGCTGTAGAGGCTCGTGCCCGTGCGCCTCGCCGCCGGCGACCACCACGGCCACGCGCTCTGGCGCTGCGCTGACCGCCAGGTCCCACGCGCCAGTGGCCCAGCGCCCGACCGCGCCGCGTCAGCGCCACTCTGGCCACCGACCCCGCTTGTCAGTGGCTCGGGCTAGCCCTGCCATCGGTGAATAACGCCCGGGCGATTTTCAGCGAATTAGATAAATAAACAGAAATTGAATAAAACTTGTGAAATTCATATCCTTCAAAATATTTGTCCAAACTTTGCAAATAATATACCAAAATGCTCAGAAAAATAAATGCAATCTATTAGGATGATTCGCATCTCCAATACTGTTAGTGTATTTTGCTGTTTTGCTAAATTAAAAGAAAGGGGTATAATTAAAATGTGTTGCTCAAATTTATTATAATTTTCCCGAATTGCTAAAATTGTGCCCTTTAAGTCAAAATGCTCATAAGCACAAGTGCTACACACTCAACATCATTTTAAGCATGTTACCTAAATTAAAAGCATAGGAGAACATCAAAACAAATATGAAGCTATATTTCCTCTCTCGTTGAATAATTATTCCTGGCACCCCAACTAAAAGTGCTATACGTGTTATAGTAATTCAGTGCATTAAAATGTCATGCCATCATGTGTTTGCGCATTGCATATGAATTGCTTGTATTGATTGTGTTCTTTCCGGTGTTCTTATACATCGATAGATCAAGGAATCGGGGTCTCACCACCTTACCCCGACGACCAGTATTACCCGCCTGCTGAACAAGGCAAGCGTGATCCCCACCCTCTGAGCATATCTTATCCTACTTTCCGCAAATTATTTTCTCCACCATAATATTGCATGCGGTTCCAAATGTCAATTTTATTGGATTAGAGTATCCTATAGTTGCATTAAGTTTCCGATGCCATTACCTGTTTTCCCTCCTATTATCCATAGGTTTGTATTGATAGCCTGAAATGCTTAACTATGCTATGTTGTTGCTTAGCCATGCTTAGTAAAATGTTTATTGGTCTGATGGATATTCATCTTGGGACTAAAAACTGGGTACTAGAGGTACCACTCACTAGTGTAAGGTTGACTTCCTCGAGGGTGATTCGGGGAGGTGCCTTAGAAGAACAGGAACAGTGGATGAGGATGAGAAAGTGAATCAAAAGAGAAAGAGTTACTTCTTACCCCTCTTTTAAAATATTCTGATAGTCGATGCCTTGGAGACGTGTTTTAATGAACAAAATCAGCTTTACGCAAAACAGCCATAAAACCTTAAAAGCCAATCATTGAGCATATATAGCTCCTAATCTTGCTGAGTTCGTTGAACTTAACCTTGTTTATTTTTGTATCAGAGGAGGACTTTACCGATCTTGAAGGTGGGTTCTTTATTGACATCGACGAGTAGTCTGGGGTTCCCGGGTGGCAGCCTGGGGCAACTCGGAACCAGGTAGCACGGAACTGTTTATCTGTAGGCCTCTTAGGCCATATTTGGATCTTGTTGTTTAGAACAACTTAATTTGCTTCCGCTTGTTGTAATGTTGGGTCAGTGACCTCTGATTGTAATATTTGCTATCTTTCTCTACTAAGAGTTGAACTATATTATCTTGAGTCGTAGGGTCTGTCATGTGCCAGGTGTTCCGGTGTCTTAATCTCTTTATTGTACTTTGAGGGCTATGCTTTGGATATGGCATGATCGAAGGGTTATGTGGCCGATGATCCATGCCGAGCACGCCTGCCCATGTTTACTCGGCCTGGGAGTGGTAACCCCAGTAACCTTCGATTATGTAGCATGACCACCGACACATAGCATCCCTGTATAATTTATGGATTGGGGCATTACAGAACACTAAGTTGTGTGACTTTACTAGCACCAACAATATTGATTTACATGCACACCTATTGCTCCACATGCATCTAAAGCTGAATTCTTTGAAATTAAACATGCTTTATTTAACCTTGTTATGAGAGAGCAATTCTCTGGTGTTTGTTCTGATGATCCTGCTGCCGGTCTAAATAATTTTGTTGAACTATGTGAAATGCAAAAATATAAGGATATATATGGTGATATCATAAAACTGAATTTATTTCCTTTCTCCTTGAGAGGAAGAGCTAAAGAATGGTTGCTTTCATTGCCTAAGAATATTACTGATTCATGGATTAAATGCAAATATGCTTTTAGTGCAAAATACCATCCTCCTGCTAAGATTATTTATCTAAGAAGTAGCATCATGAATTTTAAACAACTTGATAATGAACATGTTGCTCAAGCTTGGGAAATAATTAAATATTTGATAAAGAATTGCCCAACCCATGGACTGACTGCTTGGATGATCATCCAAACCTTTTGTGCAGGACTGAATTTTTCTTCAAGAAACTTATTGGATTCGGCTGCTGGAGGAATATTTATGTCCATCAATTTCGGGGCTGCAACAAAACTCTTGGATGATATGATGGTGAATTATTCTGAATGGTATACAGAGAGGTCACCTAAAGGTAAGAAGGTAAATTATGTTGAAGAAACCTCCTCCTTGAGTGAAAAGATTGATATTATTATGTCTATGCTTGAAGTGGTATATCACATGGTGATCCAAATAATGTTCCTTTAGCTTCTTTAGTTGCACGAGAACAGCATAATGATGTGAACTTTATTAAAAGTAACAATTTCAACAACAATGCCTATAGGAACAACAAAGCCCTATCCTTCGAATAATGGTAAATCTTATGGTAATTCATATGGTAGTTCTTATAACAATAATAGGACTACCACCTCTGAACTTGAAACCATGTTAAAAGATTTTATCGCCACACAAACTCTATTTAATGAAACTGTTGAGGAAAAGCTTGGGAAAATTGATTTACTTGCTTCTAAAGTAGATAGTTTTGTCCTTGATGTTGATCTTTTGAAATCTAAAGTTACGCCTACTGAAACTAAAGAGAGTAATCCATTTGCTAAAATTAAAGTCATCCAAGTTCAGATTGATGAAAATGTTAGGATGATGGCTCAATTACGTGCTAGATGGAAAAGAGAGAAAGAACTAGATAAAGAGGCTAATATTGTTAGAATTTTTATTATTACTACCTCTGAAAATAATGGTGTTTCACATTTTAGTAAGCCTCCTACTATCAATGGTAACATAGTTGGTGTTGGAAATGTCTCCTCTATTTCCTCCAAAAATTTAAAATTGCCCAAAACTGCTGAAACTAGTGTTGATAAAAGTGCTGAAATTTGTAAGAACATAGGAGAATGTGGTTCGGTTTGCTTTTATGATAATCATTATGATTTTGATAATTGTAATATCTCTGAAGTTATTAAGTTCTTGCAAAAGTTGGCCACAAGTTCTAATGCTAGCTCTCTTAATTTGGCTTTTACTCCTCATATTACAAATGCTCTCATTAAAGCTAGGGAAGATAAATTAAAACTTGAAGCTTCTATCCCTAAGAAGTTATAAGATGGTTGGAAGCCCATCATTAAAATGAAAGTAGATAAATTTGATTGCAATGCTTTGTGTGACCTTGGTGCAAGTATTTCTGTTTGTCGGGTTATGACTCCCTAGAAACGGGGATAGTCACTTCCTGAAGTGTAGTTCGTGCAGGGGATTGAACGCGGAGGTCAAGACCCTCGAGGGGCGCGGCGACGTTGCTCACCGGACCTGGAGACGAAACACCCACGACAGAGTTGGACACCAGCCCGTACCCAGGTTCACGGCCCTCGAGAGGAGATACGACCGCTACTCCTGCTTATATGTATTATACTATGGTGGTTACAGTACAACAGAGCTTGCTGAAGGCCCCCTTGAGGCAGTTCTTTCCTGGGGAGGGAAGTGATGATCTTCTTCCTCCTCCAACCAAAGGCTATCCTACTCAGCAGCGCTAGGGTTTACAAGTGTTGTAGAAAGCAAATGGCCGACCCCCTCTATGATGGTGGTATTGCCCCTTTTATAGGCGCCTCAGGCGCTCTACTTCTGCTCGGCGTCCGGGGTGACTCCTACACGGCAGTGGCGTGGAGGAGCAAGAGTCCACCACCGCCCCATCGTCCATGCTCGCGGTCCATCATCGATAAAGTTGGGCGCCGTGGCCTACAGGCGGCCGACCGCGCAGTGCTGCCCGCAGGGACGGCAGTCTCTATGGTGGAGCCCGCGATGACGTTCTCTTTGGAGGGTTGCGCCGTCCATCTGCGTTATCGTCAGAATAGAAGGTCTTGGCAGTCCTGGAGCAGGCGGCGCAACTTTATTGACTCCTTTATCATCAAAACGGCAACGGGAGTGCCTGTGTCACCATGTTGGCGTGGCAGAGGCCATGTGCCTCCAGCTGTACTTCCTTGGCCGCGACGTTTCCCCACAGGCATGGGGATTGCCCGTGGAGGGATTCCCGTTGACTTCCCTCCATGCGCGCTGGCGCCTCGGGAGGGTCTCCTGAAGCGAGGGTCCCCGTGAGGCCCTCGCTTCCTATTCAGGCCCTCGAGGGGAATTGCCTCTCGAGGGTCCCGCCAGACGGCGAGGCTTGGTCCTTAGTTGTTTTGTCTCATTAGCACGCGTGCGAGGCCTGGCGAGAGTGGGCTCCTCATACCTAGTCTCCACTGGGCCGACAGTAGCCCCCGGGCCCGCGATGGGCTTGATTGAGCCCATGGACTCAGGCGGAGTGTCGTGGGCCCCTAGTGCCCGGCCGGCCTGAGCCACGTGGCACTCAGACGAGTAACGGTTGTGCATGATCTGGGGCGTACGTCGTGGGGGGTCCCACCACGCCCCGGTAACTGCTCCTCGAGGTGACATAAAGCCCGAGCGTCGCAGCAGGGAGCCGTTACTGTTTCCAATTCTTCTCGTAGAAGCCTCCGCCGTCTCGAGCTTTCCGCCTCTGCTCTCTCCTACAATTTTCCTCCTTCCGTCTTCCTCGGCACACCGAGCCCGCGACGATGAGTCCCCTCAAGAGTAAGGGCAAGGGCGCTGCGGGGTCTTCTTCCCAAGCGGAGGCCTCCGAGGTCGTGCAGGGCGCGGCGCTGTTGGGCATGCACGTCAATGAGAAGGCTCTCGCCAAGGTGCGCTACCTGGTTGCGGATCGGACGAATGAACACGGCGCCACCGCCCTGAAGCCTGCGGCGCACGGGAAGCGTCCGCGAGGGTACTTCCCGATATTCCAGCACTGCCTCGCCGCTCGGCTGGTGCCGCCCTTCTCGCCGTTTCTGGAGGCGGTCCTGGCGTTCTATCAGGTGCAGTTGCTGCATCTTCAACCCAACTCCATCCTCATCCTTGCCGTCTTCGCATACCTCTGCGAGGAATACCTGGTCTTGGAGCCGACGGTGGGGCTGTTCCGGTGCATCTACACGCTCCGGAGCACGGCGAAGAATGAGCGCTCCGGGTGCGTCTCATTCCGCATCGTCGACAGCATGGAGAATGTTTACATCCCCATGTCATGGAGTGAAGACAAGGCCGTCACGTCGGTGACGAAGAAGGTGGACGACTTCCGCCAAAAGAGGTTCTTCTCGGGGTGGAGCATCCCTGCGCCTTCCTTGAGGTCCCCGACGAGCCACCGTTGATGTAGTGCCCTTGCTTACGAAAGCAATGGCACATATGAATAATGCAAAGACTTGGATCACATAAGTCTCACATTCTCCAATAAGATGTAATATCACAGTACAATGTCATAATTTATTACAGAACGAGACGAATGATCCAAAACAAATATCCTTACAACTTAGCATAGCGGAAATGCTAGCTGAATAAATAGTTCACACTTTATTTCAGAGTTCAAACGCAATACTAAAGGTAGCATGGAGCTACATCTTCTCCATGAAGCCACTGGCAAATCATGTTGGTTGTAGCTCGAAGACGACCCCCTTACTCCTCATTCGGACATTCTGCAAGGTTTAGTTGCAGCCCAGCTATAAAGGGTCAGCACAATTGAATTGTGGTGGCAAGTGACTTTAATTCCTAATGTTCTATTAAACTATAACTATATGCTTATTTTGGTTGGTGGAGTTCAAGGCTATTGCGCAAAGCAAATTTTCTCCTACTTTTGATAAACAATTTTCTTAAATCAATATATTTTCCTTCAGAGACAAATCTCGAGACAAGTCCATGTCTCCTACCCATGTTCACCCAACAAAGTTTTATTAAGAAATTTGAGATGAGGAGATTTTCAGAACACAACCTTGTGTAGTTACTCAAATTGTCCGATGCCGGGGACACGGCTAAGATCTTAGGTTTTAACTCTTGAGAGGGTGTGCACTTTCACCATTAGACATAATCAACCCAAACTATCCTCTACACTCCTTTAGTGAGAAGGAAAAGGAGAAGATCAAGACGAGACTTTTCAGAAGTTGCTTTCCCATGATCATACTAAGAGATTACCACCATCCTATCAACTCTATCACCATCAATCTCTTGACCCAGGTCCACATCAACTTACTCCATCAAGACAGAGCCCATATTGACCAATGGTTGCACGATAAGCAACTAGACTCAGTGTAAACTTAAATCTCATAGCCCTGGGTGGCCTACCACAAGTGAGCAACTCAGGTTAACACCGCATATCATGGCCCCAAGTAAGTAGAAACTACCCTGGGCGAAGACAACCATGACACTTGGCCTTGAGAAGCCACTCAACTTGAAACCTCCTCGATCGACCCAATCCACCCAGGCGTTAAATTAATTTAGTGGAAATTTTCATTTATCACATCAACCATAAAACAATCGTTTTTGCAACTGTTGCTTCCACTAAATTATAATAGGGGTCTAATCTGGAATTTCTAAGGGGGAAACCTAAAAGGTTTGCATAGCATACTACAATCTCCCAAAAACCTATCATGCATACTACTTTTGCAAATACTGTTTGAAAACACTAGATATGCAATAGAATAAAATAGTAGGTGTTTTATGAAGTCACTTGCCTTATGAAAGTTGTCGTTTCTCTCACACTCTTGTCGAAGTCAATGGGTGCTCCCCGTTTCAAACTATATAGTAAAAAGGACACCCAATAAACAAGAAATTCAACAAACACAAAACATATTGAACAAAACAAGCGTAAAGAGTCTTCTTGGAAGGGTTTGGTCAAAGGCGTCACCTAATTCAATATACAAAAATAATTAACGTGTTTGGTTTTAGGGTTTTGCCAAGGGATGGTTTGGAGTCAAGAACACTTTCAACTCGAGAAGGTTGTATGGGGGTTTCCAAATTTTCTAATGAAATGGTCTTCAAAATTTTGCCCCCAAGGGATATCATGAAGACTTAATCACAATTTAAAAGCAAGGTTTAACACTTTAGTACAACTGTAAACATTTAATTTCATTTACCCAAGATTATGTTTAGAATTAAACTTAACCAAAATCAAATTCAAAAAATTTCTTACTTTTCTCATATCAATACATTTTTAATTCCCAACTTCAAAGTTTGTAGTATTAATAATAACTTAGTTATTTAAATTGTTATAATGTTTTAAATCACATTTTTAGTAACACCTAATTAACCAAATGCATTTAAAACCCTTGTAAAGGAACTAGAACTATTTAAAAGGTTTTAACAAAACTTACTTATTCATGTTATGAAATATATTAATAAACAGGAATTTGAGCTTTCTCCGGACAAGGTCGATTAGTTATGCCTTTGGTACAGAGTAATAAGTTTTAAATTAATAAACCTTATAATGTGCTAAAATAAATCAAAATATGTCTCTGACCTTTAAATTTATTTTAAAATGTCCAAACATTATTTATAACGAAATTTTATAAATGGGGTTAATAGGCAGAGGGCATTTAATTAAGTTCATAGTAATTTGATTAAATCGAAAATAATATTTCCATTAGTAGTTATGTCCAAAATAGTCAAACTATTCAAAATAAACATACAACAATTTAATCATCTAAAAATTATTTTATAATAGATGCAACATATTACACATTTTATAGAGTGTCTAAAACAATTTTATTTGCAAATTTTAAAATTTACTGATCTAAAGTTATTACAAAAATACTCGAATTCATCATTTGAAATTTGAATATTTTAAAATAGGTCAAATTTGAAATTTAAAAGTTGCAGCAGGTTCTACTTGTCGAGGGCTTCAATTTGATATAAAATTTGTCCAATTTGGGTCAAGGGTTAAAAAGTTATGATAATTCTAAGTGGCAGGGGCTTTTCTGCAAAACAGCCAATTTAATTCTATTCGGAAATAAAACAGAAAAAGGCCGGCCACGTGGCGCACTGTGATTCGCTGGGCTCGGGCTTGGCTCGGCTTAAGTCGCGGCTCGGCTCGGCTCCAGTCGATCTGGATCGTTAGATCCAGATCGGACGGATCTGACTCATCCATACCGATTCATCCGAAGCGATCTAATCGGGGCCGCACGTTTTAGATCAGACGGATCTGGGAGCGTCGACCATTACCTGGGGGCGCATGTGACCGGAGTTCAAGACGACGACGGCGCGGCGGCTAGGGCGTGGACGAATCCCACGCCCCGGTGGTGCTTCAGACGCGCGGAGGCGACGGCGAGACGCGGCGCGGCGCGGCGGACTCAAAGGTGGCGACGGCGTCAACTCGTGCGTCCTCGGGCGTTGGCGCGGCACGGTCGGAGTTCTTTAAACGCCGGTGAGCTTCGGTCCGTTTCGTTCTCGATGAACTGCTGCGGAAAAAGAGAGGGAAGGGCAACAGGAGATGAGCGACGACGCGGGGGACAGGGGAGGACGACCTCGGACAAGAGGGGAGCTCACCTCGCCGGGAAACTGAGAAAAACGAGCGGCGACGGCCGGACGACTCCGGCGAGCGACCGCGACGGCCCGGCGGCGCGATTTAGAGGGGAAAGAGGGGGAAAAGGGCGGCGGTGTCGGGGTTTTTAAGTAGGGCAGGAGAAGGAGCAAATCCCGCATCGAATCCCGCCGAATTTGGAAATGGATTTGGAGAGGAAACTCGGGAGCGATTTCCTGCCGGAGGTTGAAGACGACCTCCCCCACTGACAGGTGGGTCCCACTGTCAGGTTTTTTTTTTCTTTTCTGTTTTATTTATTTCTTTTATAACTTTTGATTTATAACTCCAAAAGAAGTTTTAAAAGAACTTTTGATTTATAACTTTTTTAACTCCAAAATAAATTTCTAAAAATTTGTAAAATTAATATCTATGTTTTAAAACATTAGTGGGCATGTTTTGAATAAGTTTGAAAATAATATTTTGTAATATTCATTAAATACAAATTTGACACTTAAAGTCAAATTTGAAATTATATTTAATTAAATTTTCTTTTGGATGAATAAAATTTGTAGGATACCCATATTCAAAATATGTTTGAATTTAAGTTATTTAAACTCATATTCCAATATTAAATAGATTTTAGATTTAATTCTTTTCTTATATAGAGAATATATATTCATGAAGATCATTTTATGTTTTGAAAATAAATGAAAACACATTTTAAGCTAATGAAATGTTTATTTGGATAATCCATTTATTATAAAATATATGAGGTTGTTAAAGTTATAAACCATGGGTTGAAATTTCAACACTATGTTTTTGAACTTAGTTGAAATAATTAAAAACCATTTGGTAAATAGATCATGTTTTAATTTGTTTAAAATAACACTTGTAAATATTATTTTAATTTATGAATAGCTATGGCTAAGTGGTTGAAATCTAATACTTATATTGAAATTTTTTATTATAATGAAATGGTTTGAAATTTTGTAAAACATTTGTCAAATTTCATATTGAGGTTTAATAGCTACAATGGATAATAAATTGTTTAACTTGAAACAACTTTTGAAAGAAACGATGAACTGAGATATTTGAAATATTAAATCTTTTCATGATGCTTGAAGTCTTTTATAGTTGGTTCCCTTATGCATTTTAATATTTTATTTTAATCAAAACAAAAGTTTTAAATTTTTGTGATTTTTAAACATTCCAAAGTATTGGGATGTTACAGTTGAAGAACTCCCACTAGGGCAAGGCGACCTTCGACGGCGCGAGGAACACAAGCCTGATGGGGCGCCTGAGTTTCCTTCGCGAGGAGGGCCTCACGGGGCAGATCATCGTGGCGGACTTCGTGACGCGCCGCATCGCTCCCCTCCAGGCACACTCGGTGCCTATGTGGATGTACTCGGGACCGAACGACAAGATGTGGCTTCATTGTGAGGACAACGACAAGGACATCATTGACAATGTCCTGTCCGCGCTCTTCGTCCACCTGACGGTGCCTGCCGTGGATCAGCTCCCCGTGACGCTCCGGCCTCTCCATCAGTACAACATGATGGAGCGCATGGCCATCTTGGAGGGGATGCCTCCGTTCACCCCGACAGGCTTGGCGGGGACGGAGGTGCCCCTGCCAGCGACGCGAGGAGCGGAGGGGTGGACTATCCCTCGTCCTCTGGAGCTGGGCTAGGTGAGGAGGAGGACACGGCAGGGGAGATGTCTTCTTCGAGGGCCGGGCCATTCACTGATGAGGTTTGTGACGTCTCGTTAGGCGATGACGATGGCTTCGTGGTGGCTCCATCGCGCCCCGTAGAGGAGGCTGATGAAGGGGAGGCCTCTGACGCGGAGGCCTCTCCAAGAAGTCGCGGGCCCCGCACCAACGCCGCCATGGACCGCTCTGGCGAGGCCATCTGACGTCCCCTCCAAGAGGAAAGTGGTGGCGCCTCCAAAGGGGTCAGGCGCCAAGACCTTGACCTCCTGGCGCTCACCAGGCCTGGCGTGGGTCGACGACGGCGCTGCTCCGTCGGGGTGAGTGCTCATGACGCTTGGTCGTTTTGATTCTTGTTTTTCTTTTCATTTTTGCCCTCTCTTGAAGGTCTTTTCTTGGGCTTTTTGCCAGTGATCTCGTGCCTGCGAAGCGCCGTAGGGTTCGCAAGGCTGCGGACGTGAAGAGAGCCACGACTGAGGCCGTGGCTGATGAGGCCATGAGGCCTGTGGGGACGGCCTCCACAGGCCCCACCGAGGGGTGCCTTAGGTGGAGGCGGCTGCGCCTTAGGCGGGGGCGGCAGAGCCTCAGGTGGAGGAGGACGCGCCTCGCCCAGAGGCGCCTACACCGCCCCCCGAGCCAATGGTGGTGGAAAACACGGAGGAGAGGGCCTCTACTCCACCTCGCGCTCCTACTCCTCCTCGCGCGGTCACGCCTCCGCGCGAGGCAACTCGGCCGCGCGAGCCAACGCCGCCGCGCGTGTCGACACCACCACGCGCGCCCACGGCTCTCGTGCATCCTGCGGCGGAAGCGAGCGAGGCGCCAGCAGGCGTGTCCGCAGGGGGAGGTTCTTCCTCGCCTCCTCGTCCAGCTGGAGGTGCCAAGCGCCCTGCTGCCGCGGGCGCCGAAGAGGATGCTGGCGCGGACGGGGGCGGAGCCCAGGCTAGCCCCCGAGCTCTCCCCGAGGTCAGGCTCTCGGGGCTCGACACCGGGGCTGGGCCCTTCTCAAGCCAGGAGCTGGTCCTTCGAGGCTGGGACTGGAGCGCGGGGCGCCGCGAGGTCGCCTTTGGCCTCGTGAGGGAGTCCCTGGAGGGCTTGGAGGCGCACCTTGCCCTCGGGGAAATACAGCTCGCCCAGCAGCGGGAGGAGCTCGCGAGGTCGTGGGCGTCCTTCAATGCGGCCATTGAGGCGCGCCGGCTGGAGGTCTTGGCGCTACAGGCTGCACGCGAGGAGGCCACCCGCTTTGCCAAGGAGATCCGCGAGGGGGCCATTCGCGACGCTGCAGAGCTCCTCGCGCCCCTCCAAGAGGAACGTGATGCCGCTGCTGAGCTCCTGCGCTAAGCCACGGCCGAGCGCGAGGCGATGGAGGGCGCGCTGGCGCAGAAGCGGCGCAAGCTGGGCCAACTGGAGGCCTAGCTGCTCACCGCTCACCAGGCCGCGCAGGCAACCTTGCAGGGGGACCGCAAGGGCCCTGCCGAGCGTGAACATCAGCTAGCCCTCAAGGAGAAGGAGCTGCAGCAGTGTGAAGAGCAACAGCTTCAGGCGGAGCAGGACCTTGCCACCCAGCGCGAGGAGCTTGAGACGCGCGAAAGAGACCTAGCCCAGGCGCTCTTGTAGTACGACGAGAATGTCGCTGCCCAGAAGCTTGCTTATGAGCGCTTCGAGCGACGTTTCGCCGAGAAGAAGAAAGAGGCTGAGGATGCTCTTGCAGTGCGCGAGAAGCAGGCCCGGCTGACCAAGTCTCAGGAGTACCATGACTTGGCTCAGAAGCAGGAGGACCGCTTCAAGGCCACGCACGCCGCAGGTGCTCAGCAGATCGCTGAGCTCGAGAAGGCCAACTCCAAGCTAGAGGCCCGCCTCAAGCGCGCCAAGGATGGGCGTCGCCGAGCGGAGAAGGCCCGCACCGAGGCAGTTCATGACCTCAACTCCTTGGCCAAGGATGTGGAGGAGCAGGTGGCTCCTGCGATGGAGCGGGCGACGGACTCTTCCCAGGCGACCCGCGCGCTTACGAAGCAGCGCGAGCCCATGTTCGCTCGGGGTAATTTGCTTGCCGCGCAACTAGGTGCTGGTCGCTCGGGGTAATTTGCTTGCCGCGCAACTAGGCGCGGACGCGCCGCGCACTGAGGTCCGAGGTCATGTACCTGGTCTACTTTGACCAGTTCTTCACGGCCCTCGAGGGCCCTATCGCCGAGCTTCGCGAGATGATCGAGGACGAGAGCCGGCAGCTTCTGGGGGTGGTCGTCGATCGTATCTTCACCAACCTCGGGATCCTCACGCCAGGCTTCGACCTCTCCACCATGACAAAGGCCGCCCAAGCCGAGGATGCGCACAGGGTCTCCAATTCCCTCCGCGAGCAAGTTGACGCTTTCTGCAACCGCTTCAGGCGTGCGGAGGCTGCGGCGGGAGACAGCGAGGAGGAGGCCGCCTCTGCCGAGACCGAGGAGGGCGCCGTGGAGAAGGTCCAAGAAGACGACACTTCCGCCTGAGCCACATGTTATTGCGCCTGCGTGCGCTTGTATCTGAAACAATCTTATGTTTAGACATTTGTGATCTTGTGGACTGTAATATACTATTATGTTCCATTTTCTCTTAGCTTGCTTGCCCCTCGAGAGGTCTCTTTGGACTCATCTTCATGTCTATTTGTTCTCTGTGTCGGTTGGACCCATCTCTTCGTGCCATGACTCCGCCACTTCGGTATGCAGGAGAAATGACTCCACGAGGCCGGGGGGAGTTTAGGCCTAGGAGAGGTAAGAGCCCTGAGTCGCGATGCTCAAGTGCCCCCCTTAGACGTACGAGTAGTCCATGAAGCGTAAGGGAAAGCGAAATCGCTTGAGGGGCAAACGTGCGCTAGAGGGGAAAACACTCTTAAGGCGCGGGTGCAAGACTTAGCTTCTCGAGGTTTTCGCTCCGTAGTGGAATTTTGCCTGGCGAGGAGGTCATCTTGAGGGATCGTTCCCGGATGCCTCCTCAGGCTTGTGGGGGGCATTTCTTCCCTGTAGATGTTAGAGGGGTGAACCCAAACGCTGGAGCACGGTACAGGGCACTCGTGCGTGCATATAGGTCCCCTCAGGCGTTCCTCACGGGGAGAGTAAGTACTACGGTCCTCTATAGAGATGGCGTGTTTGTGGGATCTTGCCCTCCAGCCAGAGCTTCGATCCTTGGATTTTGCAGTGCTGCTGGTGTGTCATTTGAGGCACTGGCACCATAGTCAGCCCCCGCTCGTGAGGTACGCATGTGGAGAGATATAAGCGCACATTTCAACAAAGTAATGGATAAATAAAACTCACCACCACATATTACATAGTGGAGCCGTGGCGCTAAGTTCACTTGGGAACGAAATTGTCTCATTATTCTTGGGGTTGCCAAGTTAATGTTTTGAACATGTCGAGGCATGGGGACCACCCATTAGTGGGAGAGACTCTCAACGGCCTGAGGTGGCTCGTTACATGGAGAGTTCGGAGGGTTGACCCTCGAGAGAAGCCTTTAGAGCTTGGAGGTTTAAGCCGTGAGCTTTTATCCTCTAGAGACAAAAAGTGCTTGGAGGTTGAGCCGTAAGCTGCCTCTTCTGCCAGATGTCTTGACGTGACAATGATCACGGGCCTGACGATGATCACGTTCTATGTTTGTTCCTTCTGGAGATAAAAAATTCTGTGAGGTTTATGCCGTGAGCTTTTAACCTCTGGAGACAAAAAACTCTTGGAGGTTGAGCTGTAAGCTGCCTCTTCCGCCAGATGTCTATACGTGACAATGATCACGGACGTGACGATGATCACGGGTAGAACTTGCGTAGGTGCATGATGTTCCATGGATTCTTGACGAGGATGCCGTCTTGAGTTTTGAGGCGAGCCGCGCCAGGCCTGGCAATGTGGGTGACCCTGTAGGGACCTTCCCACATTGGGGACAACTTGTGGAGGCCTTCCCTGGAGAGGATTCGCCTGAGGACGAGATCGCCTGCCTCCAGGGTACGCGAACGCACGTTGTGGCTGTGGTAGCGTCTCAGGTCCTGCTGGTATTTGGCCGCCCGGAGGGCGGCGCGGCGTCGTAGTCCCTCAGGGAGCAGCAGGTTGTCGTTGTGGAGGTCCTCTTGCTGGTCCCCGTTAAAGGCAAAGACCCACGGGGATGCATGCTTTATCTCTGTGGGGAGGACTGCTTCGGCTCCATAGACGAGGGAGAATGGTGTTTCCCCCGTAGGCTTGGGTGGCGTTGTGCGGATGGACCAGAGCACCGAAGGGAGCTCGTTGATCCAGCCCTTGTCGTGGCCTTTGAGGATGTCGAAGGTCCTGGTCTTTAGGCCCTTGAGGACTTCTGCGTGTGCTCGCTCAGGCTGTCCGTTACTCTGCGGATGCGCGACTGATGCGAAGCATAGCTTTATGCCCATTCTTTCGCAGTAAGCTCTAAAGATGCCACTGGCGAATTGCGAGCCATTGTCGGTGATGATGCGGTTAGGCACTCTAAAGCGGCAGACCTGGCCTCTGATGAATTTCACCGCCGCGCCTGCTGTGATTGTGCGCGTCGCCTCCACTTCGGGCCACTTAGTGAACTTGTCGATGGCCACGAAGAGGTATTGATATCCTCCTTGCGCTATTGGGAAAAGCCCCAGGATGTCCAGCTCCCAGACCGCGAATGGCCAGGAGAGCGGAATGGTCTGTAGCCCCAGCGCAGGTTGGTGGATTTTCTTGGCGTGGAATTGGCAGGCTTCACATGCTTGGACGATGTCCGCTGCATCCTGAAGTGCTTGAGGCCAGTAGAAGCCGCTCCTGAGGACTTTGCCTGCTAGGGTGCGGGCGCATGAATAGTGGCCGCATTCTCCGTTGTGGATGTCCTTGATCAGCATCTTGCCTTCTTCAGGAGGAACGCATTTGAGTGTGGTGCCGTTTGGGCGCTTGCGGTAGAGATTCCCTTCGAGGATTTTGTAAGATTTTGCTTGGCGGGCGATTCGCTCCGCTTCAACATCTCCCTCGGGAAGGATCCCTTTGTCGAGGTAGCCTTTGATCTCATCAATCCATCTTGCTTCTTGATGCACCGCTGCGAGCAAGAGACGCTACCCTGTAGGGGGCCCACAATCTGGAGCCCTGTTTGCAGGCGGTGGCGGGAGCGCTTCGTCTGTGCTTGCGGGCATGGCCTCTTGATGCTGTTTTATGGATGCATTGACGAGTCTTTCTCCAAAGACGCCTGGCGGCTGAGCTTGCCTCTTTGATTCGCGCTTGGCGATGTCATCAGCCTCTTGGTTCTCCTTTCTTGGGATGTGCATGAGCTCCATTCCCCTGAAGTGCTTCTCAAGCCTGCGGACCTCTTCAAGGTATGCGGTCATGTGGTCGTCCTTAGCCTTATAGCTTTTGTTGGTGAAGTTGACGAGCAGCTGGGAGTCGCCCTTGATGAGTAGATACTTGATTCCTAGGGCGTTTGCGGCGTGTAGGCCAGCAAGCTGGCTTTCGTACTCAGCGATATTGTTGGAGATCTTGTCGATTCCGAAGCACAGCTGGACCGCGTAATATAGCTTGTCGCCTTTTGGTGAGATAAGGACCACGCCAGTCCCACCGTGGCGACAAGCGAAAGCTCCGTCAAACTTCATGGTCCAGTGGCTGGGCATTCTATCTCCAAGGGGCTCTTGTTCTTCTCCCAAAGGCTCTTCAGGGGTTGGGTCAGTCCATTCGGCGACGAAGTCTGCAAGCGCTCTTCCTTTGATTACCCTTGTGGGATCGAAGCGCAAATTGAATGGATGTAGCTCTATATTCCATCCTGCGACACGATCTGTTTCATTTGGGTTGGGCAGGATTTGCTCCAAGGGAAAAGAGGTAACCACCGTGATGGGGTGCCCCTGGAAGTAGTGTCGCAGCTTTCTTGAGGCGATGAGGAGTGTGAGGAGGAGCTTCTGCTGCATTGTATACCGCTCGCGAGCATCGCGTAGTACTGTGTTGACGAAGTAGACTGGATGCTCGACAAGGGTAGTCTGCGTAGCCTTGGTGTCTTCTGCCTGAAGGGGCTCCGCTAGGTCCTCAAGGGGGTTGGCCTCTGGAGGCTTGTCTTGGCCCTCGAGGTAGTTGGCCTGTGGGCGCACTTCAGGCTCCCTGGCGGGATCATTTTGCAGCGGTTGACTTGGGGCGGGCCTCTCCTGTGGCTTTGGGCCTGGCGGTGGGTTTGTGAGGCCTGCCCTTTCGTCAAGCTCTTCCTCGGGTTTTATCTTTGGAGTGGTTGCACTCTTCTTGTGGGGTACTGGCTCTTCCCTTTCTACCACAAGGACGGCTCTGGCGGTCTGTGGAGTTGCTGATAGATACAACTTAGGGTGCTCGCCTGTCCTTGGGGCGACCATTACTGGTGGGCTGGCTAGGTACCTCTTCAAGTCCTCAAACGCTTTTGCCGCTTAAGGTGTCCACTTGAAAGTGCCAGTTCTTTTCATGATCTTGAAGAACGGCAGGGCTCTTTCGCCGAATTTGGAGATGAATCTACCCAAGCTGTCCATGCAGCCTGCTAGGCGTTGCATGTCCTTGAGCCTGCGTGGAGGTTGCATGTCCTCTATGGCCTTGATATTGCCAGGGTTTGCCTCTATGCCCCGATGGGACACGTGGAACCCAAGAAATTTGCCTGAAGGCACTCCAAAGACGCACTTGGCGGGGTTGAGCTTGATGTTCACCTTGCGCAGGCTGGCGAAAGTCTCTTCGAGGTCCCTGAGGAGAGTGTTTCCCTCTCGGGATTTCACGACAATGTCATCGACATATGCCTCGGCGTTTCTCCCCATCTGCTCGCCAAGCGCTATCCTCATTAGCCTCTGGAAAGTGGCTCCGGCGTTTTTTAGGCCGAAGGGCATGCAGACATAGCAATACACACCGCAAGGGGTGAGGAAAGCCGTCTTCTCCTCATCTTCCTTAACCATTTTTATCTGATGATAACCAGAGAAGGCATCGAGGAAGCAGAGGAGGTCGTAGGCTGCCGTGGAGTCCACGATCTGGTCGATTCTTGGAATGGGATAAGGGTCTTTAGGGTAGGCCTTGTCTACATCAGCGTAGTCGATGCAGAGGCGGCCTCCTCCGGCGGATTTTGGGACTACCACGCCATTGGAGAGCCAAGTAGGGTGCGCGACTTCGCGGACGACCTTTGCTGCTTTGAGCTTCTTGACCTCTTTGACGATAAATGCTTGCTTCTCGGGGGCTTGTTTTCTTGCTTTTTGCTTGACGGAGCGTGCGTTTGGACATACGGCTAAGTGGTGCTCGATCACCTCCCTCCGTACACCAGACATATCTGACGGTGTCCACGCGAACATGTCAGAGTTTGCCTAGAGTAAGGCGACGAGCGCGCTTTCCTATTTGGGAGGCAGTGCGGCGCCAATGGTGACGCTAGCCCCCGAGCCCTCAGCCCGCCGAGCTGCTGGAGCTTAGAGAGACTTTCTTTGTGGCGGCTGGCTCCTGGGAGAACAGCTTCTTCTTCTTCTTGGGTCTCTCGAGAGGCTCCAGGTCCTCGTCTGCGGGGAACGCCATGGCGGCGGCCTTGTAGGCCGTCTCGACAGCATGCGTAGCATCCAGGACATATCCACGGATGGTGATTGTGCCAGCGCTGCCGGGGATCTTAACTATGTTGTAGGCATGATGCGTGACGGCCATGAATTTTGCGTGCGCGGGGTAGCCGAGGAAGGCATTGTACGGCAGGCCGATGTGCGCAACATCGAAGTCGATGTGCTCGGTGCAGTAATTTTCCTCGCTTCCGAAGGTGGCGGCGAGCCTGACCTGGCCTAGAGGCTCGATTGAGGCGCTGGTGACTCCCGTGAAGGGCCTAGAGGGCATGAGCCGCTCGTAGGGCACTTGAAGTGCTTCGAACGTATCTGTGGAGATAACATTCAGGCCTGCTCCACCATCAATGAGTGTCTTGGAGACAGCGATGTTGTCGATGGTGGGGCTGCAGACCAGCGGGAGGGTTCCAACAGCCTTAGTGGACTTGGGGTGGTCCTGAGCATCGAAGGCGATGGTGTACTGCGACCACTTGAGGGGCCTGGAGATCTCAGTGCTAGGGAGGGCAGCATTGAGTTCGCGGGCGAACTGCTTGAACGGATTTTTCGACTTTGGCGCCTGCGCCCCACCGATGATGCAGGCGATGGCGCCTCTTGGGGCTTGGTAGCCACCGTCCTCCTCGTCAGGGAGACTGCCATTCTTCTCCGCAGCATTGGCCTGGTTGCCAGATGGCTTCTGTTAGCCGCTCTTGCGCCCGCTCCCGCGGTAGCCACGGCCTCGACCGCGACCGCCACTGCCTTCTGCTTGCTCGCGCTCCTTGCTCAACCTCTTGAGGTCGAAGCAAGTCTCGGTAGACTGACCGCGCCTGTTGTGGTAGATGCAGAATGGGCGGTGGTCGTCTTTCCTTTCTCCAGTCTTGGGAGAGTCCCTGCGGGTGCTCTTTCGTGTCAGGCTCTGCCGCGAGAACCGTGGTGGCCTTGCGCTTGGGCTCCTCCTTCTTCTTCTGGCTCCTGGACCCCTCAGCGTGCTCGTCTCCTCTCGAGGACATTTTGACGAAAAGGAGTCCCTCTTCAGCCTTAGCGCACTTGTCCGCCAGATCGAACAGCTTCATCACAGAGGTGAGCTTGCGTGGATACCCAGCTTCTCGAGCATCATGCTATTCGTGACGACCTCGCGGAAGGCGGCAATGACTTGGGTGTTAGGGATGTTCAGGATCTTGTTGCGCACTTGGCTGAAGCGCTGGATGTACTTGCGGAGAGTCTCATCCTTCTTCAGGACCACAACGCGCAGGTCGTTGTGGGTGAGGGCGCGCTCGTATGTCCCTTTGAAGTTGGAGACGAACTGCTTGCAGAGCTCCTCCCAAGAGTTCACAGAGTCCTCGGGGAGGTTCAGGAGCCACGACAACGCAGAGTCGCGAAGCGCGTGGGAGAACCAGTTGGCCATGACCTTGTCGTCTCCACCTGCAGCTTGGATGGAGGTGGTGTAGAGCTGCAGGAACTCGATGGGGTTGCTGGAGCCGTCGTAGCCCTTGGGGAGAGCCGGCCTGAACTTCGGGGGCCAGATCACGTGACGCAGGGAGCGGGTGAACGCTATGCAGCCTGTGGCGTACGTGGCGACTCCATGCTGCAGCGCGTTGCGGTTCTGCTGGCCCGCCTGGCCGATCTATTCCACGAGCCTGTTTTGGCGGTTGCGTTGGAGCTCCATCCCCACGCGAGCGTCGGGCGCGGTGCGTTGCACGATCAAGCAATCATGCAGCGAGGACGCGTGTGAGGCAGCCCTCTGCGTCGCAGCCGGTGCAGGTCCTAGCGGAGGCGGAGGTGCGTCTGTTGCGACCGTGCCCACGAGAGAGGGGTGCACGTTGGACTGCGACGGTGGGGGGCGCGTCGTGGCGATGCCGACGAGGTGTTTGAGGCGCTCTAGCCACTGCTCGTGGGCCTCAGCGGTGGGCTGGTAGCGGAGAAGTTTTTGCGCCATGAGCAGCGCGGTGTGAGGCGCCGGGTCCGTCCTGCCAGGGCCGGAGCCGCTCGGGCGCCGCGTCGGGTGTGACGACTGCGCGTCCTCCTGGTGCTCGTAGTTGTGCTCGGGCTCCTCCGCATGAGGGCCCGAGGGGGCGCTCTATTCACGGCGGGGCCGGCCCCGTCGTGCGCGAGTGGCCGTGACGCCTGGTGGGGCACGCACTCCTTCAGGCGCGCGTCGATTGACGCGGGCGGCGCGGGTAGCGCGGGTGTTCGCCATGTCGCGAAGGCGGCTCGAAGGTCGTTGACGCGTCTCAATCCCCTACTTGGCGCGCCAAATGTCGGGTTATGACTCCCTAGAAACGAGGATAGTCACTTCCCAAAGTGTAGTTCGTGCAGGGGATTGAACGCGGAGGTCAAGACCCTCAAGGGGCACGGCGACGTTGCTCGCCGGACCTGGAGACGAAACACCCATGACAGAGTTGGACACCAGCCTGTACCCAGGTTCACGGCCCTCGAGAGGAGGTAAGACCGCTACTCCTGCTTGTTTGTATTAAACTATGGTGGTTACAGTACATCAGAGCTTGCTGAAGGCCCCCTTGAGGCAGTTCTTGCCTGGGGAGGGAAGCGATGATCTTCTTCCTCCTCCAACCAGAGCCTGTCCTACTCAGCAGCGCTAGGGTTTACAAGTGTTGTAGAAAGCAAATGGCCGACCCCCTCTACAATGGTGGTCTTGCCCCTTTTATAGGCGCCTCAGGCGCTCTTCTTCTGCTCGGCGTCCCGGGTGGCTCCCACACGGCAGTGGCGTGGAGGAGTAGGAGGCCACCACCGCCCCATCGTGCATGGACGCGGTCCATCATCGATGGTCCATCATGGACAGGCGGCCGACCGCGTATAGCACTGCCCGCAGGGATGGTAGTCTCTGTGGTGGAGCGCGCGATGACGTTCTCTTTGGAGGGTTGCGATGTCCATCTGCTTTATCGTCAGAATAGAAGGTCTTGGCAGTCCTGGAGCAGGCGGCGCAACTTTATTGACTCCTTTATCATCAAAACGGCAACGGGAGTGCCTGTGTCACCATGTTGGCATGGCAGAGGCCATGTGCGTCCAGCTGTACTTCCTTGGCCGCGACGTTTCCCCACAGGCATGGGGATTGCCCGTGGAGGGATTCCCGTTGACTTCTCTCCAGGCGCGCTGGCGCCTCGGGAGGGTCTCCTGAAGCGAGGGTCCCCGTGAGGACCTCGCTTCCTCTTTAGGCCCTCGAGGGGAATTGCCTCTCGAGGGTCCCGCCAGACGGTGAGGCTTGGTCCTTAGTCGTTTTGTCTGATTAGCCCGCGTGCGCGGCTTGGGGGGAGTGGGCTCTTCATACCCCAGTCTCCACTGGGCCGACACTGTTATGCCTAAAAATCTCTATGATATGTTTGATTTGCCACCATTGGAACATTGCTATTTGGATGTTTTTCTTGATGATAATGCTTTGAAGAAACTTTTGGTGAGGATTAATGATATTCCTATTATGGTCAATAATAACCCGGTCCCCGTTGATTTTATTGTCTTGGATACTGAATGCAATCCATGTTGTCCAATTGTGTTGGGAAGACCTTTTCTTAGAACTATGGGTGCTATTATTGATATGAAAGAAGGTACCATCAAGTACCAATTCCCACTCAAGAAAGCTATGAAACACTTCCCTAGGAAAATAATGAAGCTACCTTTTGATTCTATTGTTCGTTCAAATTATGGTGTTGATGCTTCATCTCCTGATAATACTTGAGTTTCACTTTTTATACCTAACTCAAAGGCGTTAAACAAAAGTGCTTATGGGAGACAACCAACTTTTTTCTTGTTATTTTATTTTGTTTGAGTCAAGGACTTGTCCTACATATGTAGCAATTCCTTTGTATCTTTATTTTATTGCATTGTTGTGTCAAGTTAAGCCTCTAGTTGAAAGTTGATGCTAAATTTAGATTCCTGCGCATAAATATTTTTCTTCTGGCCACCGTTTAATTCATAACTCTTCACAGAACCATCAGAAAAATCTGCCCTTTTTTTTGCGCGATCCTTAGATATATATATGCAACTTTCATTAGTTTTGAGTTTTCTGATCTGAGTAAGTTAAGTGCCTCCAAAAAATTCGTCTTTACGGACTGTTCTGTTTTTGACAGATTCAGCCATTTATTTTGCAAAGCCTCTTTTGCTATTTTGATTGTATCTTTTTATCCTATGAAGTATCAGTGGCTATAGCTAATGTTCAGTAGCATTGGTAGCAATTGTGTTCCTACAGAATATCATAATTTTGTGTGCACTAACCCCCTAATGAAGTTACTCTAAGTTTGGTGTGGAGGAAGTTTTCAAGGATCAAGAGAGAAGGATGATATGATGTGATCAAGAGGATATTAAAGCCAAAGCTTGGGGATGCCCCTGTGGGTCACCCTCAATATATTTCAAGAAGACTCAACCGTAAAAGCTTGGGGATGCCCAAGGCATCTCCTTCTTCATCAACAAACTATCAGGTCATTTCTAGTGAAACTATATTTTAATTCCATCACATCTTATGTGCTTGCTTGAAGCGTATGTTTGGTTTTGTTATTTTCATTCTCTGTATAAAATGGATCCTAGCATTCCTTTGTGTGGGAGAGAGACATGCTCCGCGTTTTCTTGTGAATACTCGTATTCTTCACTTATAATCATTGAGTATTCTCTTCATGTTATTGTTTGCTTTCTAGCTCTTATTTTTCATGCATCTCTTGCTAGAGTTGTTAGCTTTATAATATCATACTCTCATATCTCATTGTTTAAATACTTGGAGAGTTTATCTTTTAAATAAATTGATTGATGTTTGGTTGAGAAAAGAAAATGCTAAATATGGTAGATGGTAGAACTAAATGATACATAATCTTGTAGATCCTTAAATTGTGTGACTTTAATCATTGATGTTGTTTTGAGATATTAATTTTCGTAATGGTAAACATGATGGTCTAGTAAAGTGGAATGATTATAGGTTGGTCTAGAAACTTGAAGCTGGGCCACACTTAAATTTACAGTTGATTGCATAATGATATATGACTTGTATATGTCTAAGGCAACCGTAATGACTTTTTTTTATGCACTACAGTCGGGTCCCCAACAGTGACTTGTTCATTTGCCACAACACCCCTAGCAGTAATTTTCATTATGCCTTGTAAGATCATATTTTATTTGGAATCTTTTTACTTGTGAGTTCTAAAACTGCGGTTTTCATGACACTTCCACCACCATATTTTTAGCCCCTTCGGTACTTTGCATTGCCCTTTCTCACATTGAGAGTTGGTGTATCCAAACTCGTGGGAGATCTTCATCTTGTTCTCCTACGAATAAGCAAAATATCTTACTCAAAATATCCACCATACCTACCTACTACAGCTTTTCCATAGCTGTTCCGATATAAATTGCCATGCAACATCCATCTTACATTACATGACTTGTTGTCATTCATTACTTATATACTGCTTTGCGTGATTCTATAAAGCTGATGTGTGGTTTTACCCATGTTACGCTAGATCATTGCATAACCTGCTACACTGGCAGAGGCACTGTTGTCATATGCATATTATGTCACATTCATATTAGTGACTTGTATCATCAGTATGTTGTCATATCATCATTAGTGTGTTTTCATTTATCATATATCAAATTAGGATGCTTTCCCCTAAAAGTGAAAAGAGCCATGGAGGCCATCGAAAAGAGAAACAGAAAAAGAAACATATGAAAAAAAGAGAAAAAAAAGAAAAAAAGAGAAAGAAATAAAAAAATAAAAAAGGGGGCATCATTACTATTCTTTATCACACACTTGTGCTCATGTTATAGCACCATATCATTTATAGTCGTCACTTGTGCCCATGTTATAGCACCATATCATTTATGATAATCATTTGTGCTCATGTTTACCACCTTTACTCCATATGAGAGAGTTTTCATGTCTTATTTGCATAACTATGCGGGGAACTTTACACTATAGAACTTGTCTTGTATATTCCAATGATGAGCCTCCTCAAAAGTGTTCTAGGTCTTCGTGAATAAGCAAGTTGGATGCACCTCCACTAGTCCCATTGGAGAGCTTTCATATACTTATAGCTCGATGTGCATCCGTTGTGTGGCAATCACTACTCCTTGCATAGCTTCGATTATAAGACTTCCTCTTGTCTAATGATCACTTGCAGCTTTGTGAGCCTTTCTTCCGTTGGCCTTCCAAACCCCCGTTAACAATCTCTTATCCAAAACCTCCTGGTGCCAGGAACCAACGTTGAACGCTTACTTGTTTCTTTTGAACAAATAAGGAGTTGATCTTCTACGTGCATATTGATATTGCTTGACCTGATCCTTTCACAGAGTTGGCATGTTTGTTCGAAGCATTAGATGATTATATTGTTGTGCTTGAAGCTTAAATCATCTCTATCTACTTTGCACAGTTGATTGCTATCTAGTACTATCTCATTGAAAGCTTTGCTTGCTTTACCTACTTGTTTATTTATTACTATTTTGATATCAATATAAACTACAGTCCCTTATTCATTTGATCTCAGTTTACATGCCTTACATTATTACGTGATCAAGATTGTGTTAAGGCATGTAACTTCAGAAATTATTCTTCTTTTATCGTTCTTGCCTACTCGGGACGGGTAGAACTAAGCTTGGGGATGTTGATACGTCTACAACGTATCTATAATTTCTTATGTTCCATGCTATATTATACAATGTTATTACATGTTTTACATACATTTTATATAGTTTTATGCATTTTCTGGGACTAACCTATTAACAAGATGCCACAGTGCCAGTTCCCTGTTTTCTGCTATTTTTCGTTTCAGAAAAGTACTTAAGGAAATATTCTCGGAATTTGACAAAAAACTTCCTGGAATTATTTTTGCATCGGGAATGTTCCAGAAGACTAAAGAGGAAACAAAGTGGGGCACTGAGGCACCGCCACCACGTGGTGGCGTGGCCAGAAGTGGGGCCGCGCGAGCACCAGGTGGCGGGCCCTCGGGCCTCCACGAACCTCTCCCTTTCGCCTACAAGTACCCCCCAAAAATATGAAAATCATACAATGTTCATTATTTCCTTCACGGGTCCCGAGACGCCGCCGTCGTCAACACCAATTCGGGAGAGATCAGAACTTCTCCCCGACAACCTGTCGGGAGGGGGAATCGTCCCCGGAGGCTTCTACGTCGCCATGAGCGCTCCGGACTGTTGGTGACAGTTGGACCCCGGATCCAGTATGCTACACAAAGAAAGGAAATAAGTATCCAAGGCTCTCACTGAGAAAATATAGCGAATATCACCAAGCAGAGGACACATGTCCCAACATTAAATCATGTAGCGGAAAACATGCCGGTCTGAGTACAGACAAGAAGCAAAGGGCACAAGGCTGAAACGAAAAGAGATGGCCCATCCACGCGGTCCACCAGGAAGAAGCCCAGGGGAACTCTAACTACTCGTCGTAGATCTCGTCGTCGAACTCCACGTAGTAGCCACCCACCTGGCCGTACAGAGAATCCTCAACTGCAGAGAAAGCCACTGCCCGCGAATGGGTCAATACATCGGAGCGTATCGAACAAGCTAAAGTTAACAAGTTTCAAAACTGAAAGACTCCCAAAGTATGGGGTTAAGTGGACTTAGCGGCAGCAGCACTAGCAACCTAATAGAGACACGCTAGAGGGATAAGAGAGCGCTTAAGTAAACAACTACAACTAACACCAATCATAACCCATTCTCGGATTAACCGCCTCAACCAAGTATGCGGAAGAAATTCGGGAAAACTCACACGTTGAACAGTTTTAGTTACCAGTTATTGTGAAAGTAATTCTATATTACTAGTCAATTTAATTAACAATGATTAGGTGTAAGTTGTCTATGATCTTATTAGCCAGCATCATCACCAAAACGTCCATAACCGTGGACACGGCTCATCGATAAGACTATACCCTACAGGGGTGCACTACAGTACCCGTACTCGTTTGATCAACCCCAGAAGAAAATCAGAAGATAGGGCATCTCAACACGTCAAATCGCTTCTCTACAACCCATCCAGGGAACCACATGATTGTGTGCACGGCTAATCAGGTCAAGTACCCGTGGGATCAACCTTCATAGCACTCTAAGAACGTGCCACCCTATATGAGAATCGACTACTCCATCATCATGAGATCGTTATGTAACCATATGCATGCATCAAATGGAAAGCCCGAACTACTTGCGGCGCCCTGGATAAGAAGCGGATTAGATCGAAGCCGCGGGGGGCTCCATAGGGCCTCCCACAAGCGGTTAGTGGGCTCAAAAATGGATCCGAGGACAAGAACTGAGTTCCTATGTCGAAACTTAGCAGAACAAAGCACCTCGCAAGGCCTTCCACCGATGTCTAATCTTTTAATTATAATTCCCAACAGAACATAACATTTTATTAAAGTAGACATTCTATCATGCTAAGTATATGTGACATAGAACATACAGACTCGCATAACCAACCTTAAGCATGCACTACGACTCGCAAGGCTAACAGATAAACATAAAACAGGTTATGGGATGTGGGGATAAAGCTGTATGGGCCGCAGGATAACATGTCATGGGATCGCAATTCAAGAATTGTAAAGTGGGCTAGCATAGATCAAAAGGCAAGGATGAAAACCAAACAGCCGTGTAACATGTTAGCAGAAGCTTGCCTGGCAGCTCGTGGCCCGGCACAAAAGCTGGAACCTCAGAGACGAAAGTATCGTTAGCAGGCACGTCGTCCTCTACCTAGAGAAAAGCAAAACACAGACAACGTAGGGAACATAATAAATACATGGTAATGCGCAAACAATTGACGTGGCAATATGGCATGTGATGATTATGTCTCATTAAAGCGGGGATGACATCCCGACAATATGGTGTAAATTATTTATCTACACATCAAATTAAATGTTCATTAACATGGCAAGACATGGCATAGATGATATGATCAAATTAAATGGAATTAGGGCATTATATATTTATTACCCCACACATCCCATATTTAATTATTTAGTTGCATTTGTTAATTTAAATTAAGCAATAAAATTAAATGATGCAGAATGGCATAAGAATGTCATATTAATGTTCATTTTATTTTTCTGATATTAAAACATATTAAGATTATTTAATTTGGAGTTTTAGAATAAAAGTTATTAACATTTTAAGTGTAGGGGGTGTTCTATAAATGTTTAGGGACTTATCCGTGATAGCAGAAGTTTCTGTGAGGGCTAAAGTGTGAGAACCAGAGAGCAGGGGGGCTCTGGGTAAATATTCCAGGCGCCAGTGTCTATGAATGGGGGGACCCACATGTCAGCGAGCTTAAAAGAAATAAAAGCTTGGCCTTTTATTCCAACGAGCCAGGGTAGCGATCGAACTCGCGCTGGCTCGGAGTTAAAGGTGCGGCGGCGCTAGCCACTCGGGTGAGTGTGTGCTGTTGTCAGCTTATGGTTCAGTTTGGTTTTATACAGTAAAAGCTATGCTTAACCTGACGAAACTGAATGTTGAGTTTCTGAAACTGGAAGCCATCATCGACAGAGAACCGCAGCGGAGCAACTCGCGCCGGCGGCGACCAACTACGGGCGGCGCTGCATTGGCGTGCGTGCGTGGGGTGCAGCTGGGTGTTGGACGTCTCGTTTTTGTGCTCGGGAGAGTTGGAGGGGGTCAAAGCCCTCGTGTTCGTGCTCGGCCATGAACGACGGACGGGACCCGGCGGTGGCGTGGACGAATCCGACGAACGCGGCACATATTAGAGAAGGGGAGAGAGGGAATCGGAGAGGAAGCTCACTGTTAGGTTCCGAGGAGTGGTGGTTCTTTGTAGCGTACCTGCACTTTAAATAAGGCAGATACCTGTGTATAGTGCAAATCCCTGGATCGATTCGTTTGCACACAATTTACGATGTAATATCACAACAAAGTATGAATTTTATTACATCGATGATCCAGACTTATAAAATATTCAATACAAGTTGCATAGCATAAAGCTAGCTTCGAAAGAGAAAACAATGGAAATACAATGGCAGTGAGTTCCATCAACATCATGTTGCCACAGGCGAAAACATGTTGGTTGTAGACTCGAACCATTTAAATGAAACCTCACTCGTCATCTGATCAATCTGCAATAAGAAATATATTGCAACATCGTGGGTCAGATTCCATTAAAAATGGAGTCTGGCAAGTGACACTATGGTGGACACTTAATGGAATACTCTATAGCCTATATGCATATTTGGCTGGTGGAGTTCAAGGCTATTTTGCATAAAGCCAATTTTTCCTATCTCTTTGGAAAACACTTTCTTCAAATCAAGATAAGTATGGCATGAAAACCATAATCTCATCTTCCCTTGTTCACCCATCAAGTTTTATTTCTGAAGTTGGAATGGTGGAATCCTCCGTTTGACGTCCGTGATCAGCTGCTCAAATTGTCCGTACCGGGGACACGGCTAAGTACTTAGTTTTACACTCTGCAGAGGTTGTGCACGTTCACCATTGTACCCATTCAACGCAGATTATCCTTTACACACCATTTGTGATAAGGAAAGGAGAAGAATGAGACGAGATCTTTCAGAAGCATTTTCCCTCCCACTCTGTCTTGACCCGTTCCACCTAACATCCCCCTACATCTGCTTGTCAAGCCGGAGAGAGTCCATGCAACATAATTGATCAAGCCAGAGCCCATATGGCAATGGCTGCACTGGAAGCAATCGTCACTCGGAGTTCTTCAGATTCCTTTGTTCCCTGGGTGGCCATCCACAAGTGCACATACTCTAGGAACCAAAGACATGGACCTGAGTAGCCACTCAACTTCGCCACCATACAACCAATCCACCCACGAGGTTTATTAATTTAGTAGATGTGCACTCTCACGTGAAAATCAACATGCTCACGGCCCTAAGTAGAATACATTCATCCTAGGCGACGACAACCATGAGCACAGCCCTGAGTAGTCACTTATCATAGTGTAAAACTATTCATCAATTGCATAGCATCAATATATCTACCAGGTATATATAGGCACCTAGACACAGGAATAAAGGAATTCTACACAGGTTTAGCATAGCAATACTATCCTATACATGCATATAAAAATACACTAAGTAATGCATATAGAAAATAATAGGAAGTTTATGAGGTGTGCCACTTGCCTTTGAATGTTGTTGTTGTTGTTCACAAAATCTTTTCAACGAACTCAGTCTCTCCGTTCAGTCTAAACAATAAACAAACAACAATACACAATCATAAAACAAAACCACACAACACATACAAACAAGTTTCATAATATGCAAATTATTTCTAAGAACTAGAAATGCATGTCATGCCACGAAAATCTTTTAAGTCAATGCATGGCAAAATAGGTTGGTCAAAATGACTAAGGACTATGGTCATATGTTTGACAAAATTACTTTGTTATAATTCATCTTGAATAAGCACTCTAATGTCTAATTCATGATGTGTAAAATTACTTAGAGAAAATACTAAGTTTATTCCTCAAGGTGATCAACAATTATTATCAACTCTTTGTAAATTGGATATTCACTATAGTGAGAGATACAGACACCCGGCCAGCAACTTAAATTGTGGGACAGGTCTCATGTACGTGGACATGTAAGGTTTGTCTCCAGGCCGCTTCATCTCACTATGCCGCTAGGATCCAACAAACTTCAAGTGGGTAATAACATGATCAAAAATTGTTTAAGTGTTAAGTGAAAGACAAGATTAGGAAAGAGGTGAACAGATAGAAGGTAGAATGTAGAATCTTCTCCTTGCTTCATTTTCTTCTTGATGTGATGACTTCATTGCAATTTTGTAGACTTGTTGGTTTTGAAGACTTGCTGGGGTTGATAGCCTCCAGGTTGGTCTTGAATATAACTTAGTCATTCAGGGGTCTAAGAGAAGGGAGAATAGTGATAGAGGAAGCAAGACTTAGAAAATATTTGCTGGTTGGTCTTCATGAACTTCTTGATTTTCTTCTAAGTGCTTCCATCCTTGAAGATATTTATGAAGTCTTGTTTTGGCTAAGTCCTTCATTGGTCTTCTAGCTCCATGTTGAAAATCCTAAGTGTCTAATGCATAGTAGTTTTATAAAAATACTAAGTTTGGAAATATTCCTAAATCTCATCTTCCCTTGTTCACCCATCAAATTTTATTTCTGAAGTTGGAATGGTGGAATCCTCCGTTGACGTCCGTGATCAGCTTCTCAAATTGTCCGTACCGGGGACACGGCTAAGTACTTAGTTTTACACTCTGCAGAGGTTGTGCACGTTCACCATTGTACCCATTCAACCCAAGGTATCCTTTACACACCATTTGTGATAAGGAAAGGAGAGAATGAGACGAGATCTTTCAGAAGCATTTTCCCTCCCACTCTGGCTTGACCCGTTCCACCTAACATCCCCCTACATCTGCTTGTCAAGCCGGAGAGAGTCCATGCAACATAATTGATCAAGCCAGAGCCCATATGGCAATGGCTGCACTGGAAGCAATCGTCACTCGGAGTTCTTCAGATCCCTTTGTTCCTAGGTGGCCATTCACAAGTGTACATACTCCAGGAACCATAGACATGGACCTGAGTAGCCACTCAACATAAACCATACAACCACTTACCACCCAGGTGTTTCATTAACTTAGTGGATGTGTACTCCCAGGTTGACAACCACCATGATCACGGCCCTAAGTAGAATAGAAATTCATCCTAGGCGACGACAACCATGAGCACAACCCTGAGTAGTCACTTATCATTTTGTAAAAAAATTCATCCATTGCATAGCATCAATATTTCTGCTAAGTATGATATAGGAACCTAGACACAGGAGTAAGGGAATTCTACAAAGGTTTAGCATAGCAATACTATCCTACTCATGCATATAAAATACACTAAGTAATGCATATAGAAATAATAGGAAGTTTATGAGGTGTGCCACTTGCCTTTGAATGTTGTCGTTGTTCACAAACTCTTTTCAACCACGAACGTTTGCTCTTCGTTTAATCTAACAGTATAGACAAGTAACAATACACCAATCAACAGAAAGCACAACTCCACAATGCACACAAACACATACTAGATGAATAAATAAGTTTTATAAAACTTTATAAGGAAAATATGTTTATGCATGATGTGCAAAATATTCCTAAGGCTAGAAATACTTTTTCATGCCATGAAAATCTTTTAAGTTAATGCAAGGCAAATAGGTGGGTCAAGAATGACTAAGGACTAAGGTCTTAAGTTGAATAAACATACTTTGTTTTATATCTTCTTGAAACAAGCACTCTAATGGCTTAGCCCTGATGTGCAAAATAGTTAGAGAAAAATACTAAGTCTATAAGGTGATCAGCAATTACTATCAACTCTTTGTAAATTGGATATTCGCTAAAGTGAGAGAGACAGACACCCGGCCAGCCACTTAAATTGTGGAACAGGTCTCATGTACGTGGACATGTAAGGTTTGTTTCCAGGCCGCTTCATCTCACTATGCCGCTAGGATCCAACAACTTCAAGATGATAACATCATGATCAAAATTTTTTTAAGTCTAAAAGACAAGATTAGGAAAGAGGGAAAAGATAGAAAGAAAGATGTAGTTGTCCTCCAGGCTTCATCTCCAGACTTGTAACTTTCTTCGGGATGATGTCTTGATTGAGTTCTTGGTAGTCTTGCTGAATCTTCAGACTTGATGGTTCTTGTATCCTAGAGGCTGGTCTTGGATTTACTTAGTCTTCATGAAGTCTCAGAGGAGAAGAAAGGACAGAGAGAGAGACTTAGAGAATAAAAGGGGGTTGGCCTTCTTGAACTTCTTCTCACTTTTCTTCCAAGTGCTTGACATCTTTGGGATGCTTCCAGAGTCTGTTTTCTTCTAAGTCCTTCATGAACTTCTTCTTGATTTTCTTCTAAGTGTTTCTTCTCCTTGAAGATACTTCTGAATTCTTGTTTTTGGCTAAGTCCTTCATTGGTCTTCCAGCTCCATGTTGAAAATCCTAAGTGTCTAAGTGTATAGCACTTTTCCCAAAATACTAAGTTTGAAAATAATCCTAACTTAGAGAAAATGGGGAGGAGTTTTCCTTATGGAAAATATAACTATACAATATGCTATGCATGAAATGCCATTTTAAATCACAAGCAACATAACACTAATTTTAGTGAATTTTATAAAATATGCATAAAGTTATAATTGCAATTTAATTAGTTTCTAATTTGAAAAACATAATAAAGGGAAACATATAGATTAAAGTTTTATGTGATTTATATTTTATAACACAATTTTCTTTATAAATGGTGTTAATAGCTAGAGGTGGTTTAATTATATTTAATGCAATTTGATTTAATCAAAAATAATATTTCTATTAATAGTTATGTTGAAAATATTCAAACTATTCAAATAAAATATATAACTATGAATTCATTCAAAAATTACTCAAAAATATTTTATAGCAGTGGCATTAATTTACAAATATTCTAAAGTTTCTAAAACAATTTTATTTGCAATTTTTTGATTTATAGATTTAAAGTTATTACAAATATACTCAAATTTCCCATTTGAAATTTGAATATTTTATACTAAGTCAAATTTGAATTTTAGCCGATCTAAAATAATCTACATGTCAAGAGCTTTCCAAATATATAAAAATATTTGAATTTGGATTTGTGGTTAAAAAGTTACAGATGTTTTAATTACAGGGACTAATCTGCAAATTTTCCAATTAAAATTAAAATAGAAAAAGAATTACACGCTGGCGCTGACTGTGCAGGCCACGTCAGTGCTGACTGGATCTGACGAGGCACTGACTGGGCATCGACGTGGCTACTTCCTATTCGCTGATATAGGTTCGGAGGGAGATCTAATCTGGGCCGGAGGATTTAAATCAGACGGTAGAGAGGCGTTGACCATACCTAGGCGGCGGGATCTCGCCGGAGTCGTGAGGGACGACGGCGCCGGCGCTCGGTCACGGACGGATTCGTCGCCACGGTGGTTTTCCGAACGCGCGGAGGGCGGCTTCCGACTCGGCGATCCAAAACAAGAAGAATGGCGGCGACGGCCAGATCCTCCTCTTCCCGGAACCTCGTGGACGAGAAGATGGAGGCTCGGCGGCTCCGGCGATTCGGTCCGAGCACGAGACACTCCGTTCGGCTGCGAAAGGAGACGAGGGAAGGAGTCAGGGGACGCGCACGGACGCGAGGGAGAGGTAGGAGGGCTCACGGGCTCCGGAAGGTCTTCACTCGCCGGAGATCGAAGAAACACGGCGGCGGATCGTGCGGACTCCGGCGAGCTTTTCCGGCGGCCTGGGGGCACGATTTAATTAGGGTTTGAGGGGGAAAAACGCGGCACGGGCTGGGGTTTATATGGACGCATCTACGGAAACTACTCCCGCAAGAAACGGAGAGGATTTTGACTCCGTTTCGAATCAATCTTCGGCGCATTATTCGGACAGAGGTTGAAGACGATCTGCTGACGTCACCGCTGACGTCAGCAGGTATTTTCCTTTTTTTGATTTTTCTCCAATTAATCCATAACTTTTGATTTGAATGTCCAAATGAGGTCAAACAAAATTCTAAAAATTTGTAAAATTATTATCTTTCTGTTAAACCAATTGTGGGCATGTTTTGAATATTTTTGAAAAATAATATTTTGAAATATTGATTAATTACAAATTTGACACTTAAAGTCAAATTTGAATTTCTATCTTAATTAAATTTTCTTTTGGCTAAATAAAATTTGTAAAATACCCATATTTCAATATGTTTGAATTTAAGTTATTTAAACTTATTTTGCTGAAATCATTCATCTTTATTTTGGCATAATATTAAAGAACTAAATATAAATAATGTTTAGGAAATGTGAAATATAAGGTGTTCATTTTTAATTGAAAATAATTTGTGCACCATTATATTTTATATTATGATAATCCATTTGAAAACTTCATAACAACTTTGGAAAAGATTTTTGTTTTAATTCTATTCTTATTCAAAAGGTATTAATCATTTCATGCTCTGAAAATAAATGAAATTCATTTAATCAAATGAAATGTTTATTTGGCTAATTCATTAATTTGAAATCTATGAAGTTTATAGTTGTAAATTACAGAATTGAAATTTTATCACCATGTTTTGAACTTAGTTGAGAGAATGGAAACCATTTGTCAACTAACACCATTTTTAAATAATTTGTGAATTTTATGAATAAATATGACTAAATGGTTGGAATCAATTTCTTATAAGTAAACTATTTACTTAAAATAAAATGGATCGTAGTTGGTAAAATATTTGTCAATTTACATTTTAAGGTTTTTGAAATACAGTGGATAATAAAATATTTCAACTGTGACATTTGAAATATTAACTCAAGTTTGAAGTCTTTCATAGTTGGTTTCCTTATACATTTAATATTTTATTTTAATAAAAAGAAAAGTTTTAAATTTTAGTGATTTTTGAATATTATAAAATGTTGGGATGTTACAGACTACCACCCTTAAAAGGAATCTCGTCCCCAAGATTCGTAGAAGCTAGAAAGACAAAGCAAATGCTTGATTGATTCTGATAACTCGAGATGTTTTGGGAAATGAAATTTCTGACATGGAAACTTGAAAACTTGGCAGTGAAGGGTTTTTCTGATTAGGAGGGTGGAAAGAAGGATAGTTTGAGATCTCTGGGTTTAAGCGACTGGGTTGGAATTATCTAGGTGGCTACCACCCTTAAAAGAAATTTTTATGGTCAGTCTAGGAACTTTGTTTAATCTTGTTTATTTTTCTGATGTAGAGTGTACTACTATTTAAATTGTAACGGTATGTGGTGATACGGCAAGTTATAGTACTTTACGTTTTCCACTCGGTCCTTGGAGAGATTTATCCTTCTTCCTCTCAGGGCACTTATCAGCATAATGTCCCTTATCTTTGCACTTTCTTTGACTTAAGCTTTTGTCCTTGTTCCTCCAGGGTCTTCATGAGAGACTGTTGCATTCCTTTCTTAGTTTGCTGGGTAGCTTGTTGCACCAAGGGATAACGTTGACACTGGGTTGGGACATGGTTTGTTCCTTCACACAAGAAGCAAGTAACCTGACTTGTGAGGCATCCTTTAACTAGATGTCTGGTATGACCATGGGGCCACTCATCAGGACATTCTTTGGACGTATGTCCTATCTCTCCGCAAGTTTTGCATGCCTTTGGTTTGGTCATAAGGTCCTCTTCAAATTCACTATGGTTTTGATCAATCTTAGGCAGGTGGTCATTGATCAACTTCCACAGCTGTCTCTGGTTCTCAAATAGTAGTTGCATAGTTGTATGCAAAACATTGGTGTTGGTATTTGGTTGAGACATCTGGTTGGTTTAGAAGGCAATGAGTTGAATTTTACTATGGAGGAATCCTAGTTCAATAAAACAAAACAAGGCAACCAATCTATAACATAATCAATCAACATCTAACAAACATCAAGCAACAAGGTTCAAACACAAGCAAATGCATACATGAAAATTTCAAACTTATTTTGAGAAATCGAACAATTCGTTTATCAAACGAAACACACCAAAGTCGTGGAAATACGAAAGCAACAGTACTGCCATACCACAATTTGATAGGTCAATACACTAAATCGATACGATAAGCTAAATAAGATAAATTGTGGTCCCTCTAACGTGGTTTTGATTGCTACACTGATCCCTCCTAAATATTACGCTTGCGTTTTATTGCGTGGTTATTTGCCATCAAGTCTATCAAAAATTCAATCAACAAGGTTCACAACAAACAAACAATGTAGTATTGTCATATAGCTAAGTGGATATGATCAATACACTAACACGATATCGTCGTTCTATTTAAGTGGTGGTCAAATCTATTTCCTTCGCAAGTGCTTCAAGTTCTTGTTCAACCTTTATGGATATCTTCGAAGTGTTGGTCGTATCCTGGTTCTTCAGTGTTCTTTCATGCATGTAGAACTTTATGTTGCATCGTAGCTTTTCCATATGAAGCAGCAGAATCAGACTTAGACTATAAGAACATGGTCATCTAGAATAAGATAAGAGGTTTTTAGAAGGTTGATAGTAGATGAGAATACGAGAAAGACATAGTGAAAGGATTAGTTTTTAGAAAAGTGACGAAAAATAGATTTTCAATCCTATGGTCAAATCCTATTTCTATCCAAACCTAGGGTTTCGAACCTACAGGCAACACAGTGATGTGATACCATCTGTAGCGTACCTGCACTTTAAATAAGGCAGATACCTGTGTATAGTGCAAATCACTGGATCGATTCATTTGCACACACAGTTTACGATGTAATATCACAACAAAGCATCAATTTTATTACATCGATGATCTAGAATTACAAAATATTTGATACAAGTTGCATAGCATAAAGCTAGCTTCGAAAGAGTAAACAACGGAAATACAATGGCAGTGAGTTCCATCAACATCATGTTGCCACAGGCGAAAACATGTTGGTTGTAGACTCGAAACCTTTAAACGAAACCTCTCTCGTCATCTGATCAATCTGCAATAAGAAATATATTGCAACATCGTGGGTCAGATTCCATTAAAAATGGAGTCTGGCAAGTGACACTATGGTGGACACTTAATGGAATACTCCATAGCCTATATGCATATTTGGCTGGTGGAGTTCAAGGCTATTTGGCATAAAGCCAATTTTTCCTATCTCTTTGGAAAACACTTTTCTTGTAATCGACGAGTATGGCATGAAAACCATAAATCTCATCTTCCCTTGTTCACCCATCAAATTTTATTTCTGAAGTTGGAATGGTGGAATCCTCCGTTGACGTCCGTGATCAGCTGCTCAAATTGTCTGTACCGGGGAAACGGCTAAGTACTTAGTTTTACACTCTGCAGAGGTTGTGCACGTTCACCATTGTACCCATTCAACCCAAGGTATCCTTTACACACCATTTGTGATAAGGAAAGGAGAGAATGAGACGAGATCTTTCAGAAGCATTTTCCCTCCCACTCTGGCTTGACCCGTTCCACCTAACATCCCCCTACATCTGCTTGTCAACCGGAGAGAGTCCATGCAACAAAATTGATCAAGCCAGAGCCCATATTGCAATGGCTGCACTGGAAGCGATCGTCACTCGGAGTTCTTCAGATGCCTTTGTTCCTGGGTGGCCATTCACAAGTGTACATACTCCAGGAACCATAGACATGGACCTGAGTAGCCACTCAACATAAACCATACAACCACTTACCACCCAGGTGTTTCATTAACTTAGTGGATGTGTACTCCCAGGTTGACAACCACCATGATCACGGCCCTAAGTAGAATAGAAATTCATCCTAGGCGACGACAACCATGAGCACAGCCCTGAGTAGTCACTTATCATTTTGTAAAACTTTTCATCCATTGCATAGCATCAATATTTCTGCTAAGTATGATATAGGAACCTAGACACAGGAGTAAGGGAATTATACAAAGGTTTAGCATAGCAATACTATCCTACTCATGCATATAAAATACACTAAGTATTGCATATAGAAATAATAGGAAGTTTATGAGGTGTGCCACTTGCCTTTGAATGTTGTCGTTGTTCACAAACTCTTTTCAACCACGAACGTTTGCTCTCCGTTTAATCTAACAGTATAGACAAGCAACAATACACCAATCAACAGAAAGCACAACTCCACAATGCACACAAACACATACTAGATGAATAAATAAGTTTTATAAAAATTTCTAAGGAAAATATGTTTATGCATGATGTGCAAAATATTCCTAAGGCTAGAAATACTTTTTCATGCCATGAAAATCATTTAAGTTAATGCAAGGCAAATAGGTGGGTCAAGAATGACTAAGGACTAAGGTCTTAAGTTGAATAAACATACTTTGTTTTATATCTTCTTGAAACAAGCACTCTAATGGCTTAGCCCTGATGTGCAAAATAGTTAGAGAAAAATACTAAGTCTATAAGGTGATCAACAATTACTATCAACTCTTTGTAAATTGGATATTTGCTAAAGTGAGAGAGAGAGACACCCGGCCAGCCACTTAAATTGTGGAACAGGTCTCATGTACGTGGACATGTAAGGTTTGTTTCCAGGCCGCTTCATCTCACTATGCCGCTAGGATCCAACAACTTCAAGATGATAACATCATGATCAAAATTTGTTTAAGTCTAAAACACAAGATTAGGAAAGAGGGAAAAGATAGAAAGAAAGATGTAGTTGTCCTCCAGGCTTCATCTCCAGACTTGTAACTTTCTTCGGGATGATGTCTTGATTGAGTTCTTGGTAGTCTTGCTGAACCTTCAGACTTGATGGTTCTTGTATCCTAGAGGCTGGTCTTGGATTTACTTAGTCTTCATGAAGTCTCAGAGGAGAAGAAAGGACAGAGAGAGACTTAGAGAATAAAAGGGGGTTGGCCTTCTTGAACTTCTTCTCACTTTTCTTCCAAGTGCTTGACATCTTTGGGATGCTTCCAGAGTCTGTTTTCTTCTAAGTCCTTCATGAACTTCTTCTTGATTTTCTTCTAAGTGTTTCTTTTCCTTGAAGATACTTCTGAAGTCTTGTTTTTGGCTAAGTCCTTCATTGGTCTTCCAGCTCCATGTTGAAAATCCTAAGTGTCTAAGTGTATAGCACTTTTCCCAAAATACTAAGTTTGAAAATAATCCTAACTTAGAGAAAATGGGGAGGAGTTTTCCTTATGGAAAATATAACTATACAATATGCTATGCATGAAATACCATTTTAAATCACAAGCAACATAACACTAATTTTTGTGAATTTTATAAAATATGCATAAAGTTATAATTGCAATTTAATTAGTTTCTAATTTGCAAAACATAATAAAGGGAAACATATAGATTAAAGTTTTATGTGATTTATATTTTATAACACAATTTTCTTTATAAATGGTGTTAATAGCCAGAGGTGGTTTAATTATATTTAATGCAATTTGATTTAATCAAAAATAATATTTCTATTAATAGTTATGTTGAAAATATTCAAACTATTCAAATTAAATATATAACTATGAATTCATTACAAAATTACTCAAAAATATTTTATAGCAGTAGCATTAATTTACAAATATTCTAAAGTTTCTAAAACAATTTTATTTGCAATTTTTTGATTTATAGATTTAAAGTTATTACAAATATACTCAAATTTCCCATTTGAAATTTGAATATTTTATACTAAGTCAAATTTGAATTTTAGCCGATCTAAAATAATCTACATGTCAAGAGCTTTCCAAATATATAAAAATATTTGAATTTGGATTTGTGGTTAAAAAGTTATAGATGTTTTAATTACAGGGACTAATCTACAAATTTTCCAATTAAAATTAAAATAGAAAAATAATTACACGCTGGCGCTGACTGTGCAGGCCACGTCAGTGCTGACTGGATCTGACGAAGCACTGACTGGGCATCGACGTGGCTACTTCCTATTCGCTGATACCGGTTCGGAGGGAGATCTAATCTGGGCCGGAGGATTTAAATCGGACGGTGGAGAGGCGTTGACCATACCTGGGCGGCGGGATCTCGCCGGAGTCGTGAGGGACGACGGCGCCGGCGCTCGGTCACGGACGGATTCGTCGCCACGGTGGTTTTCCGAACGCGCGGAGGGCGGCTTCCGACTCGGCGATCCAAAACAAGAAGAATGGCGGCGACGGCCAGATCCTCCTCTTCCCGGAACGTCGTGGACGAGAAGATGGAGGCTCGGCGGCTCCAGCGATTCGGTCCGAGCACGAGACACTCCGTTCAGCTGCGAAAGGAGACGAGGGAAGGAGTCAGGGGACGCGCACGGACGCGAGGGAGAGGTAGGAGGGCTCACGGGCTCCGGAAGGTCTTCACTCGCCGGAGATCGAAGAAACACGGCGGCGGATGGTGCGGACTCCGGCGAGCTTTTCCGGCGGCCTGGGGGCACGATTTAATTAGGGTTTGAGGGGGAAAGACGCGGCACGGGCTGGGGTTTATATGGACGCATCTACGGAAACTACTCCCGCAAGAAACGGAGAGGATTTTGACTGCGATTCGAATCAATCTTCGGCGCATTATTCGGACAGAGGTTGAAGACGATCTGCTGACGTCACCGCTGACGTCAGCAGGTATTTTCCTTTTTTTGATTTTTCTCCAATTAATCCATAACTTTTGATTTGAACGTCCACATGAGGTCAAACAAAATTCTAAAAATTTGTAAAATTATTATCTTTCTGTTAAACCAATTGTGGGCATGTTTTGAATATTTTTGAAAAATAATATTTTGAAATATTGATTAATTACAAATTTGACACTTAAAGTCAAATTTGAATTTCTATCTTAATTAAATTTTCTTTTGGCTAAATAAAATTTGTAAAATACCCATATTTTAATATGTTTGAATTTAAGTTATTTAAACTTATTTTGCTAAAATCATTCATCTTTATTTTGGCATAATATTAAAGAACTAAATATAAATAATGTTTAGGAAATGTGAAATATAAGGTGTTCATTTTTAATTGAAAATAATTTGTGCACCATTATATTTTATATTATGATAATCCATTTGAAAACTTCATAACAACTTTGGAAAAGATTTTTTTTTAATCCTATTCTTATTCAGAAGGTATTAGTCATTTCATGCTCTGAAAATAAATGAAATTCATTTAATCAAATGAAATGTTTATTTGGCTAATTCATTAATTTGAAATCTATGAAGTTTATAGTTGTAAATTACAGAATTGAAATTTTATCACCATGTTTTGAACTTAGTTGAGAGAATGGAAACCATTTGGCAACTAACACCATTTTTAAATAATTTGTGAATTTTAAGAGTAAATATGACTAAATGGTTGGAATCAATTTCTTATAAGTAAACTATTTACTTAAAATAAAATGGATTGTAGTTGGTAAAATATTTGTCAATTTACATTTTAAGGTTTTTGAAATACAGTGGATAATAAAATGTTTCAACTGTGACATTTGAAATATTAACTCAAGTTTGAAGTCTTTCATAGTTGGTTTCCTTATACTTTTAATATTTTATTTTAATAAAAAGAAAAGTTTTAAATTTTAGTGATTTTTGAATATTATAAAATGTTGGGATGTTACACTTTTCTGCAAAAATGCCATTTAATCTAATTAATAGAATTTAATTTCCACGTGTGTGAGCACTAGGCAGTGGCGTGGCCGATGACTGGGCGCTGACGTGGATAAGTGATTCGATCTAAACCGCACGATCTAGATCTAACGGTTGTAAATGGAAAATAACTCTTCGCTGTAAACTTCTAATCGTGGCCATGGAAAAAGGATCGGACGGCTCACCTCGAACGAGCAGATGCTGGCGGCGGGATTTCGCCGGAGATGGAGGTCGCGGCGGCGCTGGCGCTCGGTGGACGGCGGCGATGCTGCGGTGCATCCCCGGCCTCATGGAGGAGAAGAAGAGGTGCGGCAGGGCACGACGAATGCGATGAAGGCGTCGGCGGCGTGGATTGCATCTCGGAACGGCGGCACGGCACGACCGAAGGCGCTGCGGATCCGTCCACCTTCGGGTGTTCACGAACCCGATGATTCCGTCGCGAAAATAAATCGAAGAGGACAAGGGGGTGGTGAGCAACGGCGAGGAGAGGCCGGGAGGCGGTTGACGGGCTCTGGTGGTTCCTCATCTCGCCGGGATTCGAGAAACACGATGGCGGCGACGGCGGACTCCGGCGAGAAGATTTGACAGCCTCGAGGCACGGTTTTGAGCTGGGGACGAGGGAAAACCGAGCGGAGGAGTAGGGGATGATAAGGAGCTAGGGGTGCGGTTGATTTGCTTCTTAAATCGCCCAAATTTAAGCGAGGTAACCGTCGGCCGTTTCTTGACTCGGGGGCGGGATTTGGGGCGTGGTTGAAGACGACCTGGGCGGTGGGGTCCACCGGTCAGTGGGTGAGAGAGGTGCGGGCTCTAGTGGGCTGTTGTTGGGCTTGCTGCAATCTGCGCGCGTGAGAGAAGAAGTTGGGCTTCGGCCCAGTTAGCCTTTCCTTCTTTTTTTTGTTCTTTTCCTTTTCTGCTTTCTGGATTTTTAAATAACTTTTAAATTATGAAATCAAATAACCTCAAATTAGTTTCTATAATTTTGTAAAAATCATATCTTTGCTTTAAAACATTTGTGGTTATGTTTTGAATACTTTTTAAAAATATTATTTTTGAAATATTGATTATTTACAAAATGAACACCTAATGTCAATTTTGAAATTTAGGGTTTTAATAATTTCATTTGGGTTTAAATAAAATTTATGAAATTTCCACAATCTTATATGTTTGGTATTAAGTTATCTTAAACTCATTTTCAATAACTATTCATCTTTATTTTGGTATAATAGTAAAATAACAGAATAGAAATAATGTTAAAGAGATAGGGATTATAATAAATTAAATTGTTAATTCATAATATTTTGTGTACCATTATATCTTATATAGAGAATAATAATTATTTTATCTTTTGAAAATAAATGAAAGTAATTTAAGTAAATGAAATGCGTATTTGGATAATTCATTAATTATAAAATATATGAAGTTTTAAAGTTATAAACTATAGATTTGTAATTTCCAAAACTATGTTTTGAACTCAGGTAAATGAATAATAATCCTTCGGCAATTAGACAATGTTTTCAATACTTTAAACATGACACTTGTAATTATTATTTTAATTTTATGAATTGCTATTGCTAAGTGGTTGAATTCAAATACTTATAAAGAACCTTTTATTTCATGAATATGGTTTGCAGGTTTGTGAAACATTTGTCAAATTAGATATTGAGGTTTTAATAATTACAATGGAATAATAAAAATGTTTAACTTGAAACAAGTTTTGAAAATTAGTGATTACTTTAGATATTTGAATTAATAAACCTTTTTAATATGCATGAAGTCTTTTATAATTAGTTTTCTTATGCATTTTAATATTTTATTTTAATCAAAAACAAAAGTTTTAAATTTTAGTGATTTTTGAACATTCCAAAATAGTGGGATGTTACAGACTACCACCCTTAAAAGGAATCTCGTCCTCGAGATTCGGAGAAGCTAAAAGACAAACCAAATGCTTGAATGATTTTTGATAACTGGAGAGGTTTTGGAGAAATGAATTGTTTGATATGGAAGCTTGAAAACTGGGAGAGGATGATTTTTCTGATTTGGGAAGGCTCGAAAGAAAGATTGTTTGGGATCTCTGGGTTTCAGGAAGTTGGGTTAGAATTATCTGGGTGGCTACCACCCTTAAAAGAAATTTTTATGGTCAGTGTAGGAACTTTGTTTAATCTTGTTTATTTCTCTGATGTAGAGCGTACAAGTATTCAAAATACAATGGCATGTGGTGGAAGGAATGATTAAGGACTTACTATACTCCACATAGTCCCATTCATGGGCACCTCCTTCCTCTTATTAGGGAAACAGTTGGCATAGTGCCCTTTATCATTACACTTGTGGCACGTCACGAGACTGATATCATTCTTGGGCGAGCGTTTTAGGCAGTTCTCCTTCATCTTTTCTAGGCACTTATCAGCATAATGTCCCTTGTCCTTACATTTGTAGCAAATTATGTCACTTAAGTTCTTCTTCTTCTTTGGTGTTTCCAGGGCTAACAGTTCTTCCAAATCTTGTTTGCTATATTCTATCTCAATTAAAGAAGTCCAGTCTCGTTTGATGTGACAATTTTGAGCTAGGTGATCTCATTCACACTTATAGCAACACATGGAGGTACTTTTGGATATCTTTGGCTGTGACTTTATTCTCACTTCATTATCCATCTTGGTAGGAGCTTCAATCGTCCTTGGACAATGATTTGGTTCAGTGTCCTTACCAATCTTCTTCTTAATGCAGTTCGATGAATAATGTCCTTGTTCTTTGCACTTGTAGCAATTTATGTGGCTAAGATCTTTATTGGATTTAACCTTTTGTCCTTGTTCCTCCAGGGTCTTCATGAGAGACTGTTGCATTCCTTCCTTGGTTTGTTGGTCAGCTTGTTGCACCAAGGGATAAAGTTGACACTAAATTGGGACATGGTTTGTTCCTTCACACAGGAAGCAAGTAACCTGACTTGTGAGGCATCCTTTACCTAGATGTCTGGTATGACCATGGGGCCATTCATCAGGACATCCTTTGGACGTATGTCCTATCTCTCCACAAGTTTTGCATGCCTTTAGTTTGTTCATAAGGTTCTCTTCAAAATCACTATGGTTTTGATCAACCTTAGGCAATTGATCAAATTTCACAGCTGACTCTGGTTCTCTAATAGTAGTCGCATAGTTGTATGCAAATCATTGGTGTTGGTATTGGGGTGAGACATCTGTTTGGTTTTGAAAGCAATGAGTTGAATTATTTTTACTTATGGAGTAATCCTAGTTCAATAAAACAAAACAAGGCAACCAATCTATAACATAATCAATCAACATCTAACAAACATCAAGCAACAAGGTTCACAACAAACAAACAATCTAGTATTGTCATATAGCCAAGTTGATATGATCAATACACTAACACGATATCGTCATTATATTTAGGTGGTGGTCAAATCTACCCCCTTCGTGAGTGCTTCAAGTTCTTGTTCAACTTTCTTGAATATCTTCGAGGTGTTGGTCGTATCCTGGTTCTTCGGTGGTTTCTCATGCATGTAGAACTTTTTGTTGCATCGTAGCTTTTCCATATGAAGCAGCAGAATCAGACTTAGGCTATAAGAACATGGTCATCTAGAATAAGATAAGGTATTTTCAGAGGGTAGATAGTAGATGAGAATACGAGGAAGACAGAGTGAAAAGATTTGTTTATAGAAAAGTGAAGAAAAATAGATTTTCAATCCTATGGCCAAACCTATTTCTATCCAAACCTAGGGTTTTGAACCTACAGGCAACACAGTGCTCTGATACCATCTGTAGCGTACCTGCACTTTAAATAAGGCAGATACCTGTGTATAGTGCAAATCCCTGGATCGATTCGTTTGCACACACAGTTTACGATGTAATATCACAACAAAGTATCAATTTTATTACATCGATCATCCAGACTTACAAAATATTCAATACAAGTTGCATAGCATAAAGCTAGCTTCGAAAGAGTAAACAACGGAAATACAATGGCAGTGAGTTCCATCAACATCATGTTGCCACAGGCGAAAACATGTTGGTTGTAGACTCGAAACCTTTAAACGAAACCTCTCTCGTCATCTGATCAATCTGCAATAAGAAATATATTGCAACATCGTGGGTCAGATTCCATTAAAAATGGAGTCTGGCAAGTGACACTATGGTGGACACTTAATGGAATACTCCATAGCCTATATGCATATTTGGCTGGTGGAGTTCAAGGCTATTTGGCATAAAGCCAATTTTTCCTATCTCTTTGGAAAACACTTTCTTCAAATCAAGATAAGTATGGCATGAAAACCATAATCTCATCTTCCCTTGTTCACCCATCAAGTTTTCTTTCTGAAGTTGGAATGGTGGAATCCTCCGTTTGACGTCTGTGGTCAGCTGCTCAAATTGTCCGTACTGGGGACACGGCTAAGTACTTAGTTTTACACTCTGCAGAGGTTGTGCACGTTCACCATTGTACCCATTCAACCCAGGTTATCCTTTACACACCATTTGTGATAAGGAAAGGAGAAGAATGAGACGATATCTTTCAGAAGCATTTTCCCTCCCACTCTGGCTTGACCCGTTCCACCTAACATCCCCCTACATATGCTTGTCAAGCCGGAGAGAGTCGATGCAACATAATTGATACGGCCAAAGCCCATATGGCAATGGCTGCACTGGAAGCAATCGTCACTCGGAGTTCTTCAGATTCCTTTGTTCCCTGGGTGGCCATCCACAAATGCATATACTCTAGGAACCATAGACATGGATCTGAGTAGCCACTCAACTTCGCCACCATACAACCAATCCACCCAAGAGGTTTATTAATTTAGTAGATGTGCACTCTGAGGTGAAAATTACCATGCTCACGGCCCTAAGTAGAATAGATATTCATCCTAGGCGACGACAACCATGAGCACAACCCTGAGTAGTCACTTATCATTGTGTAAAACTATTCATCAATTGCATAGCATCAATATATCTACCAGGTATATATAGGCACCTAGACACAGTAATAAAGGAATTCTACACAGGTTTAGCATAGCAATACTATCCTATACATGCATATAAAAATACACTAAGTAATGCATATAGAAAATAATAGGAAGTTTATGAGGTGTGCCACTTGCCTTTGAATGTTGTTGTTGTTGTTCACAAACTCTTTTCAACGAACTCGGTCTCTCCGTTCAATCTAAACAATAAACAAACTACAATACACAATTATAAAACAAAACCAACCACACAACAGATACAAACAAGTTTCATAATATGCAAATTATTTCTAAGCACTATAAATGCATGTCATTTGGATCCTACCTCCTCACTGATTGTGCCCACAGCATCTAATTCTGACTCTGTTCACCTGCCTCCTCGTACGCGCACGCGTAAGCCTGAAACTCCTTATATCTTGACCCAAGTTCGTCGCTCTCCGCGCTTCTGTGAATCAGGCCTAATGCATATTGCTGTACCAGAGTCATCGAGGCGCCGTACCTCCAGGGTTCCACCTGCTACTCCTCCAGCAGTGCTCCAGATCACAGAGATGCAACGCATAGGCGTTGAGGACTGCCACATCAACCCGGATGACCTCTCGGAGGAGCGTCTTCGTCAGGCGAAGCACACTTGATGTCTCTTCAGCGGTTTACTGTCTCTAGTGTTTGCTACGCCGGTGTGCGTGTGGAGTATGTGCCTTTTGGCTATCCTCTAGATCGTTTATCTTTCTTTGATCTGAACTATTGTAGTCCGTACTGGTCTGTGGGTTTAAGACTTTATCTTGTGATTCCTATTTTGTACCTATGGCTGCTCTGAATCGTTTATGGAGAATTATGTGTTGGAATATCCGTGGGTTAAACTTGTCTGATAAATGGCCACTTGTGCGAAACAAAATCGAAGAGAGTCTTGCCGCTATAGTGTGTTTTCAGGAAACAAAAAAAGAGGACTTATCGTTGAATTTCATTAAACAATTTGCTCCAAAAAGATTTGACAAATATGCTTTCATCCCCTCGGAGGGTGCTTCAGGGGGCTTGCTCGTCATCATGGTTGGCAGCATATTTACTGGTACTGTTGTGTTACATGAATCTTTTGGTATTGTCATTCACTTCACTTCTTCGATACGGCTGAGAACTTCTTCCTGGTCAATGTCTATGGCCCATGTGAGGGTATAGCTCGCGAGAACTTTATTGCTTGGCTGTTTAGCATGGATATTAATGATGAGGATCTCTGGATCTTTATGGGGGATTTCAACTTCTATCGTTATTCTGATAGCCGCAACCGTCCAGGTGCCAACATGACTGATATTGCTACTTTCAACGAAGTCATCAGCTATCTTGGCCTCATTGAACTCCCTATCAAGGGTCGTGCCTATACTTGGAGTAATATGCAATCTGTTCCTGTTTTGGAGCAGCTTGATTGGTTCTTTACGACAGCTAACTGGACGCTTAAATTCCCCAATACACTCGTTCATCCTCTTGCTCGCCCAACCTCGGATCATGTCCCCTGTGTGATCACTATCAGTACTTCTATCCCAAAAGCGGCAGTTTTTCGGTTTGAAAATCATTGGATCAGAATGCCTGGATTTTTGGATGTGGTAGCCCGGATCTGGAACATTCATTGTTGGGGTGATGGGGCTAAATGCATCTCTGCCAAGCTCAAACTATTGCGAAAAGGGCTTCGTCAGTGGTCCACCAGTATCTCTGTTCTAAACAAATTGGTGGAGAACTGTAATTCAACCATCTTTATGATAGATGAGATTGAAGAACAGCGGTCTTTGGATATCACTGACTGGAATTTTCGCAACATCGTTAAGTCTCGACTAAGCAATCTGTTACTTTGTAAGCAAGAGTATTGGAAAAAGAGATGCACGGCCCGTTGGGCCAAATTTGGCAGTGAAAATTCTGCCTTCTTCCATGCCATGGCGACCATCCGATACAGAAAAAACACCATCTCCTCTCTAACTCGTCCATACGGCTCCATTGCAACTGAACACCATGACAAGGTGGACATTCTGCGATCCTCTTTCAGAGAGAGACTTGGCACGGTGGTTCAGCTTGATCCTTCTTTCAATTTTTTGGATTATATTCATCCAGTGGAAGGTCTGGAGGTTCTCTCGGTTCAGTTTGCCCACAAAGAGATTGACGAGGCTGTGGCGGACCTCCCCTCGGATAAAGCTCCCGGGCCTGATGGTTTCAACAGCTTATTTGTGAAAGTGTGTTGGCCGATCATCAAGTATGATTTCTATCGGATGATAGATGACTTCTGGCAGGGGACTGTTAACCTTCAAAGCATTAATGATGCCTTCATCACCTTGATCCCCAAGATTAATGCGCGAGAGTGCCCTAATGATTTTAGGCCGATTTCTCTGCTAAACACCTGCTTTAAACTGATCACAAAGCTGCTGGCCAATCGCCTTCAGAAAAAGATCCTCAGTCTGGTCCATGTGAATCAGTATGGTTTTTTGAAAACCCGCACAATGCAAGACTGTATTGCGTGGGCTTATGAGTACATCGATCAAGTGAAGAAGACAGGATCTGAAGCAGTTATTCTCAAACTTGATTTTGCTAAAGCTTGCGACACCATTGGCCATAATGCTCTCTTGGAGATTCTTCGTTGTAAAGGCTATGATAGTAGGTGGCTCGGGTGGATTAAATCCATTTTCTCGACTGGTTTCTCTTCAGTACTGCTCAGTGGGGTCCCTGGTAGGAAATTCCCTTGCCGTCGTGGTGTTCGACAAGGTGACCCCCTCTCCCCGATCCTCTTCGTTGAAGGCCTGATCTGCTGCAATATGATCAATAAACTTGCCCTGGATGGTTCTCTTTTGGCGCCTCTACCGCTTCCCAACACGGACTTTCCAATTGTCCAATACGCCGACGATACTTTGCTCATTGTTCAAGCCTGCCCTATCCAACTCCAAACCTTGAAGGAGGTGATTCAAAGATTCTCTAATGCTACCGGGCTGCTCGTGAACTACTCCAAAACCTCGATGATGCCCATCAATATTTCTGCTGACAGGCTTCAGTCACTGGCTGCGACCTTTGGATGTGTCACAGGCTCTTTGCCATTCCCTTACTTAGGGCTGCCTTTAGGCACTACTCGCCCCTCAGTGAATGATTTTTCCCCTCTGGTTGATCAGCTGGAGAGGCGCCTCAATGCCACTGCTCGATTCCTTGACTATGGTGGCCGGGTGACATTTGTGAACTCTGTTTTATCATCACTCCCTACTCACTTTCTTTGCTCACTTAAAGTCCCGAAAGCCATCATCAAAATTTTTAACCGTGGAAGAATACATTGCCTGTGGGCGAAAGAGGAGGACAGTGGCACCACTCATTCTCTCGCTGCTTAGGACTTGATCTGTCGGCCCAAGAGACATGGAGGTCTTGGGATTATCAACTTGGAAATTCAGAATTCTGGTCTTCTTTTGAAGCAGCTGCACAAATTCTTTTGCAAATCTGATATACCTTGGGTTAAATTGGTGTGGTCTTTGTATGGAGAGGGGCCTCCCCACGCCCAATCTGTGCACGGTTCCTTTTGGTGGCGGGATATTTTTAGTCTCATCAATATCTACAGAAGCATCACGATCACCCATGTGGGAGATGGTACGTCCACTTTGTTTTGGAAGGATTTTTGGCATGGATCCAACCTGCTATCTGAACGATTCCCACATTTGTTCTGCTATGTATTGGATGAGGATTTATCGGTTGCATCGGTCGCTGTTCAGTTTGGGGATCCTTCAAGACTGTTGGCCCTTCCTATCTCTGTACAAGCCCACGAGGAACGGATGCACTTATCTGATATCCTAATATCGGTGCAGCTCCAGGCAAACTCTCTTGATGCCCGCTCCTTCGCTTGGGGGAATTCCGCCTACTCATCAGCAAAGTATTATCAGTTCATCTTCAGTAAAGCTCCTACAGATCGCAGTCTGGATTTGATATGGGCTTCCAGATGTTTACCTAAGCTTAGAGTGTTCCTGTGGCTACTTTTGTTTGATCGACTGAATACCAAAGACCTTATGATCCGCAAGCATTGGCAGTTTGATGGTGGGCCACATTGTGTTCTTTGTAATTCTCATACGCTGGAGGACCGTGATAATCTGTTCTTCACTTGACCTTTTGCAGTGAGCTGCTGGACAAAGGTGGGCATTTCTTGGCTGATGAGCATGAGGATTTCTCCACGAATGATGGAAGCCAATTCGGCGTTTGTTGGACCATGTTTTATGGAAGTGGTTGCAGCTGTGGCGTGGAATATATGGAAGTGTCGAAACGACCTTATCTTCAAGGACATGCCGTGCTCTGCTGGGAGATGGCGAGTTAGATGCCAACATGATTTATTACTTCATCAGTTTAGGGTTAAACCCGCCTTAGTGACTCCTCTTTTACAGTGGATCCATCTTACTTTTTGAAGGCCATGTATTTTTCTTATTCATTTCCTTTCCTACCCCCCTGAACTTTGTACTCGGTGATCAGTTGGTCAGTTGGTGCATTTCTCTTGCACCTTCATTAATTTAAAATCTACACCGTAGGGGGTTTCCCTACAGTAATGCCCTTCAAAAAAAATGCATGTCATGCCACAAAATCTTTTAAGTCAATGCATGGAAAAATAGGTTGGTCAAAATGACTAAGGACTGTGGTCATATGTTTGACAAAATTACTTTGTTATAATTCATCTTGAATAAGCACTCTAATGTCTTAGTCATGATGTGTAAAAGTACTTAGAGAAAATACTAAGTTTATTCCTCAAGGTGATCAACAATTATTATCAACTCTTTGTAAATTGGATATTCACTATAGTGAGAGAGACAGACACCCGGCCAGCCACTTAAATTGTGGGACAGGTCTCATGTACGTGGACATGTAAGGTTTGTCTCCAGGCCGCTTCATCTCACTATGCCGCTAGGATCCAACAAACTTCAAGTGGGTAATAACATGATCAAAATTTGTTTAAGTCATAAGTGAAAGACAAGATTAGGAAAGAGGGGAACAGATAGAAGGTAGAATGTAGAATCTTCTCCTTGCTTCATTTTCTTCTTGATGTGATGACTTCATTGCAATTTTGTAGACTTGTTGGTTTTGAAGACTTGATGGGGTTGATAGCCCCCAGGTTGGTCTTGAATACAACTTAGTCATTCAGGGGTCTAAGAGAAGGGAGAATAGTGATAGAGGAAGCAAGACTTAGATAATATTTGCTGGTTGGTCTTCATGAACTTCTTGATTTTCTTCTAAGTGCTTCCATCCTTGAAGATATTTATGAAGTCTTGTTTTGGCTAAGTCCTTCATTGGTCTTCTAGCTCCATGTTGAAAATCCTAAGTGTCTAATGCATAGTAGTTTTATCAAAATACTAAGTTTGGAAATATTCCTAACTTAGAGAAAATAATGAAGAGATCTCCTATGGGAAATATATCTATATGTGAAAATAAGTCATGCATGCAATGCACTTTTAAATCCTAAGAAATATCATACAAAATTTGTGATATTTATAAAGTATGCATTTGGCTATAAATGCAATTTAATTAATTTCTATTTTTGGAAAATATAATAAAAGGAATAATTATAACATTAAAGTTTTCTATGATTAATATTTTTATAACATAATTTTATAAATAGTGTTAATTGACAGGGATCATTTAATTAAATTTATAGCAATTTGATTTAATCAAAAATAATATTTCTATTAATAGTTATGTTGAAAATACTCAAACTATTCAATTTAAATATATAACTATAAATTCATTAAAATATCACTCAAAATATTTTATAGCAGTGGCATCAATTTACAAATATTCTAAAGTTTCTAAAACAATTTTATTTGCAATTTTTTGATTTATAGATTTAAAATTATGCCAAAAATACTCAAATCCACCATTTGAAATTTGAATATTTTATACTAAGTCAAATTTGAATTTTGTCCAATCTAAAATAATCTACATGTCAAGGGCTTTCCAAATATATAAAATTTATCAAATTTGGATAAGTGGTTAAAAAGTTATGAAGGTTTGAATATGCAGGGTCTTTTCTGCAAAAATGCCATTTAATCTAATCAAAAGAATTCAATTTCCACGTGTGTGCTGACTGGGCAGTGACGTGGCCGCTGACTGGGCGCTGACGTGGATAAGTGATTCGATCTAAACCGCACGATCTAGATCTAACGGTTGCAAATGGAAAATAACTCTTCGCTGTAAACTTCTAATCGTGGCCGTGGAAAAAGGATCGGACGGCTCACCTCAGACGAGCAGATGCTGGCGGCGGGATTTCGCCGGAGATGGAGGTCGCGGCGGCGCTGGCGCTCGGTGGATAGCGGCGATGCTGCGGTGCATCCCCGACCTCATGGAGGAGACGAAGAGGTGCGGCAGGGCACGACGAATGAGATGAAGGCGTCGGCGGCGTGGATTGCATCTCGGAACGGCGGCACGACACGACCGAAGGCGCTGCGGCTCCGGCCACCTTCAGGTGTGCATGAACCCGATGATTCCGTCGCGAAAATAAATCGAAGAGGACAAGGGGGTGGTGAGCAACGGCGAGGAGATGCGGGGAGGCAGTTGACGGGCTCTGGTGGTTCCTCATCTCGCCGGGATTCGAGAAACACGATGGCGGTGACGGCGGACTCCGGCGAGAAGATTTGACAGCCTCGAGGCACGGTTTTGAGCTGGGGACGAGGGAAAACCGAGCGGAGGAGTACTGGATGATAAGGAGCTAGGGGTGCGGTTGATTTGCGTCTTAAATCGCCCAAATTTAAGCGAGCTAACCGCCGGCCGTTTCTTGACTCGGGGGCGGGATTTAGGGCGAGGTTGAAGACGACCTGGGCGGCGGGGTCCACCGGTCAGTGGGTGAGAGAGGTGCGGGCTCTAGTGGGCTGTTGTTGGGCTTGCTGCAATCTGCGCGGGCGAGAGAAGAAGCTGGGCTTCGGCCAAGTTAGCCTTTCCTTCTTTTTTTTTTGTTTTTTTCCTTTTCTGTTTTCTGGATTTTAAATAACTTTTAAATTATGAAATGAAATAACCTCAAATTAGTTTCTATAATGTTGTAAAAATCATATCTTTGCTTTAAAACATTTGTGGTTATGTTTTGAATACTTTTTAAAAATATTATTTTTGAAATATTGATTATTTACAAAATGAACACCTAATGTCAATTTTGAAATTTAGGGTTTTAATAATTTCATTTGGGTTTAAATAAAATTTATGAAATTTCCACAATCTTATATGTTTGGTATTAAGTTATCTTAAACTCATTTTCAATAACTATTCATCTTTATTTTTGTATAATAGTAAAATAACAGAATATAAATAATGTTAAGGAGATAGGGATTATAATAAATTAAATTGTTAATTCATAATATTTTGTGTACCATTATATCTTATATAGAGTATATTAATTATTTTATCTTTTGAAAATAAATGAAAGTAATTTAAGTAAATGAAATGCTTATTTGGATAATTCATTAATTATAAAATATATGAAGTTTTAAAGTTATAAACTATAGATTTGTAATTTCCAAAACTATGTTTTGAACTCAAGTAAATGAATAATAATCCTTTCGCAATTAGACAATGTTTTCAAAAGTTTAAACATGACACTTGTAATTATTATTTTAATTTTATGAATTGCTATTGCTAAGTGGTTGAATTCAAATACTTATAAAGAACCTTTTATTTCATAAATATGGTTTGCAGGTTTGTGAAACGTTTGTCAAATTAGATATTGAGGTTTTAATAATTACAATGGAATAATAAAAAATGTTTAACTTGAAACAAGTTTTGAAAATTAGTGATTACTTGAGATATTTGAATTAATAAACCTTTTTAATATGTATGAAGTCTTTTATAATTAGTTTTCTTATGCATTTTAATATTTTATTTTAATCAAAAACAAAAGTTTTAAATTTGAGTGATTTTTGAACATTCCAAAATAGTGGGATGTTACATTCTTGCCGGGGCGGTCGGGAGGCGACGAATCGGCGGCGGCGCTCCGGTGATTTTTCGGTGGAGAAGAAAAGGGGAAAACATAGAGGGAGGCGGCGGCGCTGCGAGAGGGTATGGTTTTCTAGGGCATTGCGGCTTAAGAAGAGAGAGAGGGAAAGGGAGTAGGGCTCGGTGGCAAGGTGGGGCGCGCCTGGCAGCCACCCTGCCATGGCTTGGCGACGTGTAAAGTCTCCCCTCGTACGGAGGAAGCAGACAACACGAGCAGGCCGAGTCGGGCAGGGCTGGGCCGAACTTGGCCCAGTTCAGCCAGGTAAGTAACTCTATGGTTTTTCTTCTTCTTTTCTTTTTCTTTTGTTTTTATTATTTTCTGTTTTTGTATTTTTAAAACAAAATAGAAAAGAAACATGATAAAAACTTTTGGACAATTTTAATAGTTTCAAAATAAACAAAATAATTTAGTGGTATGATTATTTGTAAAGATTTGAAACTTCACTTTTGAATTTATTTGAAAATGCATTTGAATTTAAATATGGAATTTGAATTTGAAAGCAACTTATTTAATTAAATGCAAACACAAATGGAATGATGACATGATGATACACTTATTGCACAACCAAGCACACATTTTAGGAAGGTTACATTTGGGATGTTACATGCGTGTGTAGTCTACCCTTGGACTACGGGTCCATAGCAATAGCTATATGGTTGTCTTCTCCTCTTGTGCTATCATGTTTAGATCTTGTGAGCTGCCTATCATGATCAAGATCATCATTATGTAATTCTTCATGTTGTGTTGCTGGGATCTGATGAATATTGAGTACTAAAGTTATTGCTTCATAATATATCATGTGTGTGCTATTTAATGATCTTGCATGCTCTCTGTTACTCATGTATGCTTTGGCCAAGTAGATGCTTGTAACTCCAAGAGGGGGTATTTATGCTCGATAGTAGGGCCATGTCTCTATTTTATCAGGGCAGTGATAGAAAGCTCTAAGGCTGTATTTGTACTGTTGCTACTATGCATAAAACATTAGTATTTTATCTAAGGATGATGTTAATTACTTACTTACACTAGTAGAAAACAGGCTAAAGGACCAAACTCCAAAACCCCATTTGTCCCGGTCGTACAGCAAACCGGGACAGATGGGGCATAAAACGCGCCGAGCGCTCCAGGCGACACCCATTTGTCCCGGTTCCAGCCACGAACCGGGACAAATGAGGTAGCACCCGCCGAGCGCTTCAGGCGACACCCATTTGTCCCGGTTCCAGTCACGAACCGGGACGAATGTCATTCGCGCGCGCGGAAGCTGAGCCATCGCCACGTTTTTTCGACGCGCACGGAAGACGAGCGGAAATACGGCGCCGCCGGCGATTCCTCTGCCCTCCGGCGATTAATTCCTCTGCTCTCCGCCGGCGATTCATCTTCCTCTCTGGCGCTATAAAATGCACTGCACAGTATGACTCCTCCACACACCATTTCTCCGGCCATCTCTCCTCTCTTTTCTCCGTCCCTATGGAGCCACTCGTGCCTCGGTCCGATGAGTTTTACGACTACGAGAAGGAAGGCATGCATGCGGTTCAAGGTGTGGGTCACCCTTCGTGCATGGCGCGTGGAGAATTGGATCCGCGACGTGAAGAACTACTTCCCCGACGCCGCTCCGATCAAAGCCATTGGACTCGATTGCGAGTTCACCGACCCTCGACGGAAGGATACTCCGCAGTGCGCCGCCGTCCTTCAACTCTTGGTGGCGACCGAGACTCTTGTCTTCCAAATTTGCAAAGCTGATCGGGTGCCACAGGTCCTCGTGGATTTCTTAGGTGATGAGACAATCAAATTCTACGGCGTGGCAATCCATAATGACATGAAGATGCTAGCCTACTACGGAATTATTATTCGGTCCGCGGTCGACCTGCAGAGGGATCGCCGAAACCCTACCGGCAATTTTACTCCTAGTCTATATGCTCTCTCTAATGCGGTCATTGGGACAAATCTTGAGAAGAAGAAGAAATACAAGAAGAAGAAGAACACGGACGACGACAAGGAAGACACGTTACAAAAAGACCTAATTTTTGGATGGGGCAACGTTCCATTGAGCTACGATCAAGTCGTATATGCTGCTTTAGACGCTCGCCTTGGCTTCGAGATTGCACGGAAGTGGGATAGTCTACGCGGATATAATACGGACAATGATCATCTTAATGTCGTTGATGAGTAGACTATGTATGTATTCCGTAACGCAAAAATTTTGTGTGCGCGTGTTCTCTTGTATTGACCGAAATATATCTAAAGTTTGCAAAAGTGTTTTCAAATTCCAAAGTTTGCAAAAGTTATTTAAAACAGAGAACAGAAAATGGTTTTGTATTAGTTAGTCAAATTCAAACATTTTTCATATTCATAGTTTTTCCAAAATCCAAAGTTTGCAAAAGTTATTTAAAACAGAATACAGAAAAAGAAAATAAAAAAATGAAAAAACCTCCATCTGTCCCGGTTTCAGTCACAAACCGGGACAAATGGGCCTCCTTGTTGTCCCGGTTTGTGACTGAAACCGGGACAAATGGGGGGGGTGCCTATATATACTGATCAGCAGCCCCCTCCCAAAACCATTGGAGGCATTTTTTTTTTGAAATGGAAGGAGGGGGTGTGTGCTAGTCTGTTCATGCAAGGTGTTTGATGAAATGCCCGAGAGAGTTCACGAAATGATTTGATGTACACTTAAAGAAGTTTATTCTTCTTTTCGATCAAGGTTAATTTTTCTCTCATTTCATTTGTAATTAATTGATACCGTGCATGTTCAGTGTTTATTTGTCGATGTTCTGTAATGGTTATTGATGTAGTTCATTATATAATGCAGATGGACCGACAATGGATGTATGGTGACCGACACACTGCCGAGTACATGACAGGCTTGAGGAAATTTCTAGAGAAAGCCAAGGCCCACAGTACCAATGGTTTCATGTGTTGTCCATGTGTCAACTGTCAGAATAAGACAGATCACCCAAACGTGAGAACCCTTCAAAGTCATCTTCTTCGGCATGGTTTCATGCCCAGCTATAATTGTTGGACGAAGCACGGAGAAAAAGGAGTTATGATGGAAGACAATGAAGAAGAGGAAGATGATGACAACTATCCTATGTTCCCGGAGTACGGAGATTCTGCAACGGGGGAAGCTGAAGCTGAAGAGGCACCAGATGAGCCCACTGACGATCTTGGTAGGGGCCATTGCTGATGCAAAGAGAGAGTGCAGAACAGAAAAGGAGAGGTTGAAGTTCGACCAGATGTTAGAGGATCACAAGAAATTGTTGTATCCAAGTTGCGAAGATGGTCAGAAAAAGCTGGGTACCACACTGGAATTACTGCAGTGGAAGGCAGAGTGTGGTGTGACTCACAAGGGATTTGGAAAGTTGCTGCAGATAATTAGGAAGATGCTTCCAAAGGTCAACGAGTTGCCCGACAGCACGTACGAAGCAAAGAAGGTTGTGTGCCCTCTAGGATTAGACGTGCATAAGATACATGCCTGCCCTAATGACTGCATCCTCTACCGCGGTGAGTATGAGAATTTGGATGCATGTCAAGTATGCACTGCATTGCGGTATAAGATCAGACGAGATGACCCTGGTGAAGTTGAGAGTGAGCGTCCCCGGAAGAGGGTTCCTGCCAAGGTGATGTGGTATGCTCCTATAATACCACGGTTGAAACGCCTGTTCGCGAATAAAGAGCATGCCAAGTTGTTGCGATGGCACAAAGAGGACCGTAAGAAAGACGCGATGTGTAGACACCCCGCTGATGGGTCGCAGTGGAGAAAAATTGAGAGAGAGTTCCCGGAATTTGAAGATGACGCAAGGAACTTAAGGTTTGGTCTAAGTACAGACGGTTTCAATCCGTTTGGGGAGCAGAGCAGTAGTCATAGCACATGGCCTGTGACTCTATGTATTTATAACCTTCCTCCTTGGTTGTGCATGAAGCGAAAGTTCATTATGATGCCATTGCTCATCCAAGGCCCGAAGCAACCCGGCGACGACCTGGATGTGTACCTCAGGCCATTATTTGAAGAACTTTTACAGTTGTGGCGGGAAGAAGGTGTACGGGTGTGGGATGAGCACAAACATGAGGAATTTGACCTACGAGCTCTGCTTTTTGTAACAATTAACGATTGGCCTGCTCTTGCTAACCTCTCAGGGCAGTCGACCAAGGGGTACAATGCATGCACACACTGTTTGGGTGAGACTGAATGTTTATATTTGGATAAATGTAAGAAGTGTGTGTATCTGGGGCATCGTCGGTTTCTTCCGATCAGGCATACCGCAAGGAAGAAAGGCAAGCATTTTAAAGGTGAGGCTGATCACAGTAGGAGGCCTGTCAACCGTACTGGTGAAGAAATATTTGATATGGTCAAGGATCTAAAAGTAATCTTTGGAAAGGGTCCTAGAGGACAACAGGTTCCGAAAGACGCTAACGGGCACGCACCCATGTGGAAGAAAAAATCTATATTTTGGGAGCTACCATATTGGAAGGTCCTAGAGGTTAGATCTGCTATCGACGTGATGCACGTGACGAAGAATGTTTGCGTGAACCTGCTAGGCTACTTGGGCGTGTACGGGAAGAAAAAAGATACAGAGGAAGCACGGGAGGACCAGAAACGTGTGAAAGAACGAGACGGCCTAAGTCCCGAACACTACGAAGGTCCTGCCAGCTATGCTCTTACCAAACAAGAGAAAGTAATATTCTTTGAATGCCTGAGCAGTATCAAGGTCACGGCTGGGTTCTCGTCGAATATAAAGAGGATAGTAAATGTGAGACTCCAAAAATTTCAGAATCTAAAGTCTCATGATTGCCACGTGATTATGACGCAATTGCTTCCGATTGCACTGAGGGGGCTACTACCGGAAAATGTTCGAGTACTCATTGTGAAGCTTTGTGCATTCCTCAATGCAATATCTCAAAAGGTAATCGATCCGGCGATTCTACCAGGGTTGCAAAATGATGTGGTCCAGTGTCTTGTCAGTTTTGAGTTGGTGTTCCCTCCATCCTTCTTCGATGTTATGACGCATCTCCTGGTTCACCTAGTCAAAGAGATTCAAGTTCTCGGTCCTGTATTTCTGCACAATATGTTCCCATTTGAGAGGTTCATGGAAGTCTTAAAGAAATATGTGCATAACCGTGCTAGGCCAGAAGGAAGCATCTCCAACGGCTACGGTAACGAGGAGGTCATTGAGTTCTGTGTTGACTTTATTCATGACCTTAAGCCGATAGGTGTTCCACAATCACGACATGAGGGTAGACTTAGTGGAAAAGGCACACTAGGAAAGAAAACAAAATTTTGTATGGATGGACATTCTTTCACTAAAGCACACTATACAGTTCTACAAAGTTCTACCTTGGTGGCCCCGTATATCGATGAACGCAAGAATTTTGTACGCTCTCTACACGCGGGGAAGTCTGACAACTGGATTGTACGTACACACATGGCCACGTTCGGCGGTTGGTTGCGAGCACATCTTGAAAATAAAGACAAGGTTGATGAAGAGTTACACTTGTTGGCCAGGGCACCATCTACAACTATATGTACTTTCCAAGGGTACGAGATAAATGGAAATACATTTTACACGAGTGTCCAAGATAAAAAGAGCACGAACCAAAACAGTGGTGTTCGCATTGATGCAACAAACAACAATGGGCAGAAGAACACATATTATGGTTGCATAGAGGAGATATGGGAACTTGACTATGGACCTTCTTTTAAGATCCCTTTGTTTCGGTGCAAATGGGTCAATCTGAAAGGCGGGGTTGAGGTAGACAAGATGTACGGAATGACAACAGTGGATCTAAACAATCTTGCGTACAGAGACGAACCATTCGTGCTAGCCAATGATGTGGCTCAGGTTTTCTATGTGAAAGACATGTCTAGCAGAGGCGTCACATAGTTCTTTCAGGAAAAAGAAACATCGTGGGAGTGGAGGACAAGACAGACATGTCAGATGATTATAATAATTTTGATGAAATTCCGCCTTCCGTAGTGAACATTGACCCAATCATCAAGTTGATTGAAGAAGATGCTCCATGGTTCCGACGCAGAAGAACTGGCGGTGTTGTGTGATGGAGATGTTGGTGCGATATGTAATAATTAATATATTAAACTTTTGATATGAAGAAGATGCTCCATTTTTACCTGCATATCAAATGGATCCGTCGGCGTTGATAGAACAAAACACACGATTTCACCTGCATACAGCCCCACGGTGGCTCTTGATGAGTGCCTGCATATCAAATGCACCGTGGGGCGTATGCAGGGAATCCGCGTAATTTGTATATATTCCTCAGTAGATGAATTGAACTATTCTTTTGATAGAACAAAACACACAATTTCACCTGCATACAGCCCCACGGTGGCTCCTGAGTGCCTGCATATCAAATGCACCGTGGGGCGTATGCAGGGAATCCGAGTGATTTGTATACCACACACCACCCGGCTAGGCACTAGAAGGAGGAAACACTGAGTGCTCGCCTCGTCCGAGAGGGGGCTATATATAGGGTCACGGGCTCAACCAGTGGTACTGATAGTGTTGATCCAACAGCTCTCAAGTGCTCAAAAGAAGCACACCCCTGATCCAACGGCTAACAAGTGTTTCAAAGAAACACACGATCCGTGTGCTTCTTTAGTCCCGGTTTGAAACTGAAAGTGTTAATCGAACAGCTCAGAAGCAATCAAAAGAAACACGCACCTGATCAAACGGCTTACAAGTGCTTGAAAGAAACACACGATCTGTGTTCTTCTTTAGTCCCGGTTTGGAAGTTAAAGTGTTGATCGAACAACTCAGAATTCCAAAGTTTGCAAAAGTTATACAAATTCACATTCAAAATAGTTTTAAACTAATTAAAATAATGGTTATAGAAAAGAGAAAATGTTTTTGTATTAGTTAGTCAAATTCAAACACTTTTCATATTGAAAGTTTTTTCAAATTCCAAAGTTTGCAAAAGTTATACAAATTCACATTCAAAATAGTTCTAAACTAATTAAAATAATGGTTATAGAAAAGAGAAAATGTTTTTTGTATTAGTTAGTCAAATTCAAACACTTTTCATATTGAAAGTTTTTTCAAATTCCAAAGTTTGCAAAAGTTATACAAATTCACATTCAAAATAGTTTTAAACTAATTAAAATAATTGTTATAGAAAAGAGAAAATGTTTTTGTATTAGTTAGTCAAATTCAAACACTTTTCATATTGAAAGTTCTTTCAAATTCCAAAGTTTGCAAAAGTTATACAAATTCACATTCAAAATAGTTTTAAACTAATTAAAATAATGGTTATAGAAAAGAGAAAATGTTTTTGTATTAGTTAGTCAAATTCAAACACTTTTCATATTGAAAGTTGTTTCAAATTCCAAAGTTATTTAAAACTGAAAACAGAAAAAGAAAAGAAAAAGAAAAAGAAAAAACCCCATCTATCCCGGGTGGTGGCTCAACCCGGGACAGATGGGGTGCTATCTATCCCGGGCTGAGCCACCACCCGGGACAGATGGGGTGCTATCTGTCCCGGGTGCAGCCACCACCCGGGACAGTTGAGTGCTATCTGTCCCGGGCTCAGCCACCACCCGGGACAGTTGATTGTTGCTATATAAGCAACACTTAGCCACGGGTGGTGGCTCAACCCGGAGCCATTCCCCTCTCCTCGCGAAGCGCTGCCCAAATTTCCCGTGAACCACCCTAGCCGCCGCCTCCTTCGTCGACTCCGGCTGGGCCTCGCCGCCACCTTCCTCGCCTCCTTCTTCGACTAGGTTAGCCTCGCGCGTGCCCTGAACCCTAGCTCGTGCTCCCTTTCTCTCTCTGCGCGCGCGTGCCATGAACCCTAGCCTCATATCGCCATCTTCGGCTCCGCGGCCGAGCGACTCCGGCGAGCGGCAACAGCGGCCTGGCGGCGCGCCGTTAGGGGTTTTGGGGGGCAAACGGACCGCGGTGTCGGGGGCTCGAGTATGGGAACAAATCCCGTAAGAAACGTGCTGATTTTGAACGAATTTGGGAGAGGATTTCGGCCGGATTTCTCGATGAACGACAGTTCAAGATGGAGTGATGTCATAGCTGACGTCACAAGTGAATTTCTTTTTCTGATTTTTCCATTTTATTCATATCTTTTCATTTAAATGTCCAAATGAAGTCAAACAAATTTCTAAAAATTTGTAAAATTATTATCTTTGTGTTAAACCAGTTGTGGGCATGTTTTGAATAATTTTGAAAATTAATATTTTGAAATATTCATAAAATGCAAAATTGCCCATTTAGGTCAACTTTGAGATTAGTTATTTAAATAATTAATTTTGGGTTAATAAAATATTTTTTGCTTTAATAGGTTATTTAAATAACATATTTCAACTATTGGAAATGAAAAGAGAAAATGTAATGAAATCATTTTTAATTCAAAATATTTTGTGCACCAAAAGTTTTTATATTATCATAAATTATTTGAAAACTTCATAACATATCTTTAGAATAGATTTTACATTTAATTCTTTTCTTATATAGAATATATATTCATGAAAATCATTTTTTGTTTTGAAAATAAATGAAGATCATTTTTAGCTAATGAAATGTTCTTTTGGATAATCCATTTATTATAAAATATATGAAGTTATTAAAGTTATTTAGTTGTATGACATATCGGTAAAGTAATTTAGATGTTGAGTTATTAAAATAATTTAAATGGATTGAAATCTCTTGCAGAAACTATGGACACCCGTATAAACCTTCAACAAGAAGAGGACATGTTCGGCATCATTCGCGAAGGTGATGAATTGGACCCCGGCAGAAACCATGAACAAGAAGAGGAACACTTAGACGATTTCACCGGGCAATTTCTGAACGAGTCCGGTGATGGACTGGAGGGGCATTCAGACGGAATAGACGTCACCGACAGTTCACCGACTCTACTGTTGGAAAGTCGGCCCCGAGGTAGATATATGCCCTCAGGTTTTTGTCTCCGTTGAATAGATTTGTGTGTATACATTTATTAACTATCACTTTTTCTTGTGTTTAGCTGTCGGCGGGCCATGAACCGGGACCAAGCAAAAAAGCAGCTGTGAAACGAGGCGGGCCACGAACCGGGACCAAAAAGCTCCAAGGGAAACAGAAGTACCACATCGACGTAATTAATGAAAAAGGCAAACCGATTGCTCCCGCTAACCACGCAAGGAAATTTGGAGCTCAGTGCGGAGTCATCGTTCGGGACAGACTCTCCATCAGGGCTCAAGAATGGTATAAGCCAAAGGTGCCAAAAGAGGAGGTTATTTATGTCTCGAATGCAGACAAACAACTCCTTTGGGACGAGCTCATGCAGAATTTCACTTTACCGGGAGAGGAGGATGTAGAGGAGCCGGTTATAGAGAATCGATGCAAGGCCTAGACTTATATTGAGATGGGTGAATTGTTCCGCAGCTGGAAGAAAAGGCTAAACAAGTTCATAAAAGAAGGTAAAACTCCAGAATTTGTCGGAGTCTATGAAAAGATAAAAGATGAGTGGCCCGAATTTAAGGCGTACAAGCAATCGGAAGCCGCTAAGATAATGTCAGTGAGAAATAAGAAAAATGCAGACAAAAAGATATATCACCATAACATGGGGTCAGGTGCCTACCTGACGGCCCTGCCTAAGTTTCTGAAAATGGAGGAAGAGTTTTTGGCTAAAGGTATACAGATCGAGACATTTGACTGGCCAGACCGGCTTAAGGCTTGGTTCTATGGGCATGGTGGAAAGTTAGACCCTGAAACAGGTGACTGTCTTTTTACCAAGGAGCACGGACCTGACCCTATTGAAGCTCTCAGAGAGGTATGGAAGGAGGTCACGGAAGGCAGGTTCCACCCTAACAGAGAGAAGGACGAGCTATCGCGAGCCCTTAAGAATCCTGAACACAGTGGACGAACAAGAGGAACCGTCGGCTCCGTACCGTGGATACTTGGGTTTCCCAAAGATGTTGGCACTTACAGAAGCCGATCGAGAAAGAAGAAAGAGATTGCCGACCGGGCCCAGTGGATGGAAAATAAATTACTACATCATGAGAAGGAGATAGTAGAGCTGAAGGCAGCGCAGACTCGACGGATGCCCTGCGAATCTGAGACGCCCGAAGATCCTTCTCCTGATCCAAAATCAATGCGGAGAAGCAGCGTGGCTTCGACGGAGCTCGATCGCCGCAATGATATGCCGGGTCCTCGTCACCCCGTGGATAATATCGTGCAGCGGGAACTTTCGACCTACATGTGCCATGCTTGAACATAACCGTGAAGGTGGCGCACGGCTTTGCCCTACCGCCTAGACCAAATGGAACTTACCATTGTCGCCCTATTCCAGATGGCTATGCTGTTGTCGGGGTTGATGAGGTTATCAAGACATATGAGGGAATTAAGCTGGACTTCCCTACGGGTGAAGACGAGGTTGAGTTGAGATTTGCCCTCAAGAGTACCTGCTTATGGAAAAAATAATACATCGTGTTCCCACACATGCAGCAAATTCGCCCTCCCAGTCCACAAGCCAGTCCACATAACTACAACAACGACAACCAATGCGCTAGTCCAGACACCCCCCACAACGACAACCAAGGCGCTAGTCCATCTCCGCCGTCGCGTGAGCGTACTCCGCCGCGTGAGCGTTCTCCGCCGCGTCAACGGACTCCACCGCCTCCGCAAAAGAAGCGGAAGTGCACCGCTGCGTCGACTAGTACTGAGAAAAGCGAAACGGGGAAGTCTCTCTTTGTGAACTCTCGCGAAGATGTCGATACATGGGTCGAGGAGATCCAGGCTTCCCAGAGAAAGAAGGCAAAAAAGATGTCTTTGCTTGTTCCGGTTTATTCTTCGGATGCGATACGGTGGGCTATAGAATTTCTTACGCATCCGTCGCAATATGAACTAAATATGGACGATGACTACACACGCGTTCTGGTGCGTACATCTAGGAGAGTGCGGGGAGAACAAAAATCTGCTGCCACCCAGAAGAGAGATGTTCCACAGCTCGGAATGCAGGCGGGACAATCGGCCCCTCCACTCATATTGGCGCCTTACAACCGGAACCCGGTCGATGATGTACTTTCGCAGCAAGCTAGAGATATGGGTATAACTCTGGCAGAGCTTAAGGCATTGCAATCTGGGGAGAGTGTCACCATACATGAGGTGGTGCGCACATATGTGAGAGGATAAGATCTTGTCGACCCTGCAATGGTGCGCACTCTACCAGCTAGGTTGCACCAACTAAATGCATGGTACTTGCGTACCACGAAAAGTCAAGACGGAGACTGGTTGTAGCACCCCAACTTTTATTAAAGTTGGAACACCTGTGTTATGTGCTAGTCCCTGGATCACTGCCAGCACCACAGTACAAAATATAAAGTATCATTGCATAAGTATTAAATTACTACAACGAGATCCAAAAATAATAGCCAATATGGCTTTATTACAAATTGCATAGCCATGAAGGCTAGCTAAAGTTCAAAGTTCACAGCGAAAGCAAAATAACATTGAGCCTCATCTTCAAGCATGCGCCACAGGCAGTCATGTTGGGTGTAGACTCGAGCCAATCATTCAGCATCAGAATTTCCTACACATTGGAATATGCAGCCCCCGAAGGAGGTCAATACAATGATGTATTGGCAAGTGACTATGGTGGATAAATATACTGGCAAGTCTAACATCTATATGCACATTTGGCTTGGTGGGGTTGAAGGCTATTTGCAGAAAGCAAGTTTTCTCCTATCATTTTGTAAAACACTTTTATTTCTCGAAGACTTGGCACCAAGGGACAAAGCCCAGGTGCACCAACAATTCTTTCCTTAGTCAAAATTTTACTTTATGGAAACAGTGTTGAGATTCTTCTGCCCATCCTTGTCCAGTTGCTCGAAGTAGTCCATTTCCGGGGACACGGCTGAGATCTCAGATTGTCGATTCTGCAGAGGTTGTGCACTTTCACCTTTAGACTCAATTTGTCCGAGAAATCCTATACACGCGGAGTGTATTATGGAAAGGAGAGAATTGAGACAAGAACTTTCAGAAGAAGAATGCAACCATACTAGCAAGACCCGTTCCACCTATCAACTCTACATCTGCTTGTCAAGCCGACAGGTTGCACTCCCACAACTTAATCATTCTAGACAGAGCCCATTGTCAAAAGGTTGCACGGGAAGATTCTAAACTTGGAGGGACTTGGTAATCTCTTCGTTCCTGGGTGGCCGTCCACAAGTGTACTTCTGGGTAACAACCACCATACTCATGGCCCTAAGTAGAATAGACATTCATCCTAGGCGATGACAACCACAAGCATAGTCCCAAAAGCCACTCAACATAAACCATAACAACCAATTCCACCCAGACGTGCATTTTAGATTTTAACACGTAGAAACATTTCCATAACATGGCAACATTTTTATAGCATGGCTAAGCAACTAATAAAATCTTTTCATGGCTGCTTAGGGAAAAGGGTGGCTACACACTACTAGGATATTTGTAAAATACCAACTAACTTAGCATTATAAAATAAATCACAATCCCTATCATGTACACTACTCAAAACATACTACTTGTGCATATAGAAAATATGGGATTTTGTATGAATGTCACTTGCCTTGGTAACAGGAGGAACAAGCACAACAAGAATAACAATCACAAGCAAGTCCTTCCTCTTCTTCACAATCTAGCACAAACAATGAATAACATAAATACCAACACCATACCATCACAACACTAAACAAAATCATGTATGCATGAATGATATGCTATGATGATCAGACACACTTGTTAATAATTCTTATTTTCTGTCATTAATAAATGAAATGTAATGTTTAGGTATTTCTTATTTTATTTATTAATTAAATAATTTGAAATAATATAGTAAAACTTTGATTTCTATAATTACAACTTTTATTGTTTTTATGAGATCTTCAATTTGGACATTTATTAATATTGCTGGACAGAGGGAAATTATACAATTTTAAAACAATTACATTTATTTCTAAATAATTTTTATTATTTAAGTTATTATTTTAATTGCCGAAATACTCCTCTGATAATTATTCAATTTATAATTTGTCAAAGGGAAAAACAAATGATGTAGAATTAAACTACATGAGCAGAGCTTTCCAATGACATAAAGTTTATTAAATTTGGACTTACAGATCAAAAGTTATGAATTTTGCAAGTTTTATCTATTTTTTGTTTTATTTATAAAATTTCCTGCGAAAAAAGAAATTAACTGGGCTACGTGGCGCAATCTCATTGGTCGGTACCGCTTCGGCGCGGATCGACTGTGAGAGCCGTCCGATCTAAATTAAAATGGACACGCGAGATCTAATCGATCTAGATAGATTGGATCTAGATCTAACGGTCCACGATTCGTTGACCAAAAACGGGCGGCGCGGTCACCGGAGACGCGCGGTGCGCGGCGGAGCCATGGCCGGCGTTTGCGCCCGAGGCGTGCTACGATGCTAGGAGGAAACGGAGCTCACCAGGAGATGCGCGACGTCGTGGGGAGGGCGATGGCGCGGTGGTGATGACCGGAGCGTCCTCGTCTTCCCGGAAGAGCTCGCCGGAGTTGCGCACGGCGCCGGTTTCTCTCGGTCGTGGACGGAGGCGGGGTTTCGCTGCAAAAACACACGCTCCACCATGTCAACTCGATGCGCACGGCTCACAGGGAGCGAAGGGAGGTGGAAAGGAGGTCCGAGGTGGCCGGAGTTGCTCGGGCGGCGGAGTTCTTACCGACGGCGATGGCTGGATTGCGCGAGCTTGTGCGGGCAGCCTATGGGCTCTCGGGAGGTAAGGTTTGGGGCAATCGGACGAGAACGGAGAGGGGTATTAGTAGGGGGAGGAGTCGAGGTAAGGGGAGCAGTAAATCGCTCGTAATCGTGCGAATCAAATCCGCCGTTTCCTGTCGGGGTCGGGGGCGTGATTTGGGGAAGAACGTTTTCGCGGGGGTGATGACAGGTGGGTGTAAAGCCCCGGGTTTTATCCCCTTTTAATTTGGTGTATTTTCTTTTTGCATCGACATGGCATCGCATTGCATTAATTTAATTTGTTGCATTTAAATTAATTTTCCATAATTAAATTTAAATGCATTTCAAATTAATTAAAAATGTGTTATTTTCAAATATTTTAAAAATGTTAAAAACTAGTTTATTAAATTGTCTATTCAAAACTAAAAATATTTTGTAAAGGTTTTGTTTTCAAATTCCTTTTCGTTTGTGTTTTAAAAATAGAAAACCAAAAAGAATAACGGGAGAAAAATAAAAGCCCAAAAGCCCACCTAAGCAAACCATAGGGTTTCCCCCTGAAAAATTCTTTCCCACCCCCTGACTTTTTGCAGCCACCCTCCTCCTTTTCCCTGTTTTTGCGAAATAATCCTCCCACCTCTTCTTTTCCTTTTTCCCCCTTCCTTTTCTTTTCTTTCTTTTCTTTTCTCTCCTTTTCTTCTTTTTTTTCTTTCTTTCTTCTCTCCTTTCTCTCCTTTCTGCCCGAGCCCGCACCAGCCTTGCTCCCGCACCGCACCTCCCCGCAGCGTGCTCCGGCCCGGCCGCCGTCGCCTCCTGCCTCCTCTTCTACACCGCCGGAGCTGCCGCCGGCCGCCGCCCCTTGCGCCCTGTGCCTCCCCGCCGCCCAGCGCGCCGCCCCGCCCTCGCCGCACTGCCGCGCCGCCAGCGCCCCGACGCGGTTCCCCTGCTCCCGCGCCTCCCTGGGCCGCCGCGCCGGCGTCGCCCCGGTCGTGCGCCGCGCCGGCCTTCCTCCTCCCCTCTCCGCGCGGCTCCTCCACGCGCCCGGCCGCCCAGCCGCAGCCGCGCCGGCCGTGCCCCGCCGCCAGCTCCCCTGCGCCCGGCCGCGCGACCTCCGGACGCCTCTGCGCGCTGCGCCGCCGCCGCCGGCTGCTCCCCGTCGTGTGTCGCCCTTCCCCGCCGCCTGCCGGCCGGCCGCGCCCCGGCCACCCTCGCCTCCGGCCACGTCGTCCTCCGCCGCCCGCGCCCTCCGGCCACCTCCACGCCACGCCGCCGCTCTCCGCCCTGCCGCGCCCGTGTGCCGCCCGTGCGTGCATCCGCGCTCCCGAGTCGTGCTCGCCGCCCGCCTCGGCCGCCGCCGTGCTCCTCCCGCCGTCGCCCTCGCTCCACGCCGCCCGCGTGCGCGCCCTCCGCCGTGCGCGTGCTCGCAGTCCGCTCCGTGCCTCCGCTCCGCCGGCTTCCCCGCCCGGTAGCGTCTCCGCGTCCGCCGCACGCTAGGTGTTCGACACAATGCCCGCAAGAACTTCGGCGTCGCTTTTGTTGCCCGTTTTGTCCACCCTTCGAGGTACTGCCCGTGCGCGTGCGCGTCCTCTTCCGGTGCCGCGTTTCCGTCACCGCCCGTGTCCGTGTCGCGGTGCCCGACCGTGCACGCTTTCTTTCTGGTATCCGATTTTCGTGCTCCTACGTGCCACAACTACCCGACCACTTCCACGACACCGACAAACGACGATGCCCCGGTTCCGCGACGACTACTTCCCCGACGTCGACTACTTCCTCTACAGACCGAAGACGTCGGTTTCGAACCCTAGTTCACCCGATCCGACGTACGGACCCAAACCCTAACCCTAAACCTATTTTATTAAATGACATCTATCTTGTGCATATCGCATCATACTTGCATGTGTTGCATCTCTTGGGTTTGGTGGTGCAGTATCTCAACTAAATAATAATTATGGAATGTGTGGGGTAATAAATATATAATGCCCTATTCCATTTAATTTAATTAGATCATCCATGCCATGTGTTGCCATGCTAACCAACATTTAATATTGCTGGTAAATAAATAACTTGCACCTAAATATTAATTGTCGGAATCCCGGTTCCGCTTAATTTGGATTAAGTGCATCTCGCAATGCATCTTGCCATGCCATGCATCATTCTTCCATGATCATGCTGGATCTTTTGCCGTAGTTGTAAAATGCATCTTTTGCGCTTCCAGTGTTTGTTACTTCTTCGCGGATACGACGTTGAGATGTGTGAGCAACGACAAGATCTGCTTCCATGCGGGATTCCAAGCAAGCAAAGTTTGCTTGTTTACCTATACATTGTCTTTCATTCCTGCCGTTGATCTTTGCTACCCTAGTTATCGATTCTTGAACTGCGATCCCATCACATGTTTATCCTGCAGCCCATACAGCTTTATCCCCACAACCTAATACCCGTTGCATGTTTATCTGTTGGCCTTGCGAGTCGTAGCGCATGCTTAGAGTTGTTTGTGCGAGTCGTCTGTTGGTCTTATGTTTCATCTGCTTAGTATGATAGATTATCCTACCTTAATAAAATGTTGTCTTATATATGGGTATTATAATTAAATGATAAGGCACCAGGCGGAAGGCCTTGCGAGGTGCTTTGTTCTGCTCAGTGTCGACCTAGGAACTGAGATTTTGTCCTCGGATCCAATTTTGAGCGCACTAACCACTTGTGGGAGGCCCAATGGAGCCCCCCTCGACTTTGAACGGATCCGCAGCTCGTCCATGTGCCGCAAGTAGTTCGGGTTTTCCATTTGCTCATATGCATGTGCATGATGATGATGATGATGATGATGAGAGGGTATCTGATACGGGGGGTCATATAGGTGTGGTGCGTACGTAGCGGACAGTTCCTACTGTGGTTTGAGCCGCATGGTGCGTAGGCACAAACTAATGAGTCCGCAATTGAGATTCGGCCGGACTCCTGACGCGGGTAACAACTCATATGGGTGGCACTTGGACTTGCTGTAGTGAAGGAATAAGTCGTGTTGAGAAGCCCTGATGCTTGCTTGGGTTGATCATGCGAGTATGGGTACAGTAGTGCACCCCTGCAGGGTATAATCTTATCGATGAGCCATGTCCACGGTTATGGACGACTTTGGTGATGATGCTGGCTAACAAGATCTAGACAACTTGCACCTAATTATTGTTAATTAATTTGACTAGTAATATAGAATTACTTTAACAATAAATTATAATTAAAACTGTTTAACTTGTGAGTTTCCCGAATTGCTTCCTCATATTTGGTTGAGGGGGTTAATTCGAGAATGGGTTATGTTTGGTGTTAGTTGTAGATGTTTACTTATGCGCTCTCTTATCCTTCTCTGATTAGACGGAAGTTGTAGCGTGTCTCTTTAGGTTGCTAGTGCTGCTGCCGCTAAGTCCACCTCCCCTATATTTTGGGAGATGGTGTAGAAAGTAGGCAAGTCGGTTTTGCTTGCCAGGGAGTGCCCTGACCCTCTTTTGGGTTGTGCTTTATGTGCAGTCAACAGGTTTGAAGTCTGACGACGTTAGCTTGGGAATCCCTCCGGCTTGGCTGGGCAGGGATATGGCGCCATCGCTTATCTTCAGGACTCTTAGTCCAATTTGCATCTTATCCGTAGTCGGATACTATTTTTGCTTCCGCTGTCATTTGAATCTTTGTATTGTATATTTGTATCTTGACTCGTTTGAGTCGTTGTTGCAATTATATCTTTTGTTGTATTTGTGGATGTATCGGAGCTGTTGTAATGTTATCACAATTCCACCCACATAATGCGCATGTTTCGGCGTGCACATTATGTCTGGTGGGCGACCTAAAATCGTTATTATGCGGATTTCGGCGGGATCGCTTAAATCTACATAGTACCGATTTTAGGGCGTCACAGTGGGTCCCACCTGTCAGCGACTGCGAGCGAGCGCGCGGGGTGCTGGGCCGCTGGCGGGCTGCTCGGCTACGCGCGCGCGGCAGATAGCTACGGGCCACGGCCCACTCGACTCCGAAAATCGATTATTTTTATTTAAAACCTTTTTCTGTTTTTAAATACTGATTTCAAATATGATTTTTAAACCTATTCAAAACATTTCAGAAAAAATCATAAAAATATGTTTTGGAAAGGTTATTGAAAATGGAACTTTTTAACATTATTCTTGCTCATATATAAATTGGAAAAAATTTATTTGTTAAAGGAGTTTTAAATAAACACTTTATGAAATGTATAGATTATTTATATTTATAAATTGAAGTCTTATTTAATATTTTTGTGATGTATTCTTATGCTCAATGTTGCATGATGCTTGAATGCAAGGTTTTAAATTTTTGCAAAATTTGGGATGTTACAGACTAACCCCCTTAAGAGGAAGCTCGCCCTCGAGCTTCGGAAAGATCAACAAAAAGGTGTGGATGGTCTTCTCGGAGGTCATCCTCTCGTTCCCAGGTGGCTTCTTCTTCGGTGTGATGGTTCCATTGGACTTTACAAAACTTGATGTATTTGGTACGGGTGACTCTTTCTGCGGTCTGCAATATCTTGATGGGTTTCTCTTCGTAGGTCAGGTCACTCTCCAATTGTACTTCTTCAAGGGGTACAGTATCCTTCAAAGGAACTCCCGTCATTTCGGGGTGACATTTCTTCAGCTGACTGACATGGAACACATTATGTACCGCAGACAGAGTTTCGGGTAATTCTAACTCATATGCCACCTCACCCTTACGGGATAGGATCTTTAAAGGTCCAATAAACCGAGGTGCTAATTTTCCTTTAATTCCAAACCTCTTTACACCCCTGAGTGGCGACACTCTAAGATAGGTTCTATCACCCACCTCGTAGGCGATTTCTCTACGTTTAGAATCCGCGTAGCTTTTCTGGCGTGACTGTGCTATCTTCAATCTATCTTTAATTAATCTGACCTTCTCTTCAGCTTCTTGGATTATATCAGGTCCAAAGAAACTTCGTTCTCCTACACCACTCCACTATAATGGGGTTGTGCATTTCTTCCCATATAAAGCCTCAAATGGGGCCATCTCAATGCTAGCTTGATAACTGTTATTGTAGGAGAACTCAGCATAGGGTAGATTGTCATCCTAACTAGACCCATAATCAAGCGCACACGCTCTTAACATATCTTCTAGAATCTGGTTTACTCTTTCGGTCTGACCATCCGTTTGCGGGTGGAATGTCGTACTGAACTCCAACCTAGTTCCCAGTGACTCATGCAACTGCTTCCAAAAGTGGGAAGTGAACTGGGTCCCTCTATCGGACACGATACTCTTGGGGACGCCGTGTAAACACACAATCCTCTTCATGTATATATCAGCTAGCTTTGCGCTGGTATAGGTGGTCTTCACGAGTATAAAGTGAGCTATTTTGGTTAAGCGACAAACAATAACCCAAATAGAATCATACGCAGATCTGGTCCTTGGTAACCCGGTGATGAAATCCATCCCAATAGAATCCCACTTCCAGTCCGGTACCTTCAATGGTTGCAAAAGTCCTGCTGATTTCTGATGCTCAGCCTTTACTCGACTGCATACATCGCATTTAGCTATATATTCTGCTATTTCTCTTTTCAGATTGTTCCACCAAAATCTCTGCTTCACATCCATATACATTTTGGTATTTCCTGGATGAATGGAGTAAGGTGTTTCATGGGCTTCTTGCAGAATTAACTTCCTAAGTTCAGGATCATTTGCCACACATACACGTTTTTCAAACCACAAGGTTCCTTGCTCATCTTCATGAAATCCCTTGGCTTTTCCTGCTCTCAAATTGGCTTTGATTTCTTCAATATCCTTGTCTCCCTTCTGAGCTTCACGTATATTGTCCATCAAATTTGGTTGTACTACCAACGAAGCTACAAAACCATCTGGTACCACTTCCAATCGGAGGTCCTTGAATGCCTTGCATTAATCCTCAGGTATTTCTCCTGCCGTGAGGCCATTCAAGTAAACCTTACGACTCAGGGCATCAGCTACTACATTAGCCTTTCCAGGATGATATTGAAGACTTAGGTCATAATCCTTGATAAGTTCTAACCATCTTCTCTGCCTCATGTTCAATTCTTTCTGTGTGAAAATATACTTCAAACTTTTGTGGTCACTGAACACTTCACATCTTTTTCCCATTAGGTAGGGTCTCCAAGTTTTTAGGGCATGTACTACTGAGGCTAACTCGAGATCATGAGTGGGATAATTTGTTTCATGCTTCTTGAGCTGTCTAGAGGCATAAGATGCCACTCTGCCTTCTTGCATCAGCACACTTCCCAGACCTTGGCGTGAAGCATCACAGTAAACTTGGAATTCTTTCTCTAAATCAGGTAAACACAGAACTGGGGCTGAAACTAGTCGTTTCTTTAATTCCTGAAAACTGGCTTCGCACGCGTCAGTCCATTCAAATTTCTTCTCCTTCTTTAATAATTCTGTCAGTGCCTTGGCGATTTTGGAAAAGTTTTCTATAAACCTTCGGTAGTATCCTGCTAGACCAAGAAAACTTCGTAATTCTCCAACATTCTTTGGTGGCTCCCAATTGGTTACAGCTGAGACCTTTTCAGGGTCCACTGCTATACCCTCCTTGGATACTATGTGTCCTAGAAATGCGACTTGTTCCAACCAAAATTCACACTTGCTGAATTTGGCATATAACTTATGTTCACGTAGTCTCTGCAATACTAGGCGCAAATGCTCTTCATGATCTTTGTGACTCTCGGAGTAGATCAGAATGTCATCTATGAAAATCCATGGACACTTTATTCATCATATTCATGAAATAAGCTGGAGCATTGGTTAAACCAAATGGCATTACGGTATACTCATAAGAGCCATATCTTGTAACAAACGCTGTTTTTGGTATATCCATCTCTCTAACTTTCATTTGGAGATATCCTGATCGAAGATCAATCTTGGAGAATACACATGCACCTTTCAGTTGATCAAATAATTCATTTATCTTGGGTAACGGATACTTGTTCTTGATGGTGCGTTCATTTATATCTTTGTAGTCCGTGACTAATCTCTGGGTTTGGTCTTTCTTTTTGACAAAAAGGACTGGCGCTCCCCAGGGCGAAGAACTTGGACGGATAAATCCTTTCAAAAGGTGTTCCTCCAGTTGCTTCTTGAGTTCTTTCAGTTCATCGACGGCTATTGGTCCGGTACCCGGTTTTAGTTCAATGAGAAATTCCACATCTCTATCAGGTGGCATTCCCGGTAATTCTTCTGGGAATACATCTGGGTACTCTTGGACAATCAGCACATCACCAAGGCTAACCCCCTTAAGAGAATTTAGCCTAACTTTCTTAAGTTCGAAAGTTGATCTGAATTTAATCTTTTGTTTTTCTGGGGTGGTGAGGGTGATAGCTCTGTTTGCACAGTCTATGATTCCTTCAAAACGGGTCATCCAATCCATTCCGATAATAACATCCAAACCTTGGGTTTCTAGGATGACTAAGTCTACTGGGAAAAGATATTTTCCAATTCTTAATTCTAACTGCCTACAGCCTGAATTTACTATCATCTCACCCCCAGGTGAACTCACTCTAATAGGTTTTCCTAAGCTTTCCTCGGCTAGCCCATGTTTGTTTACAAAAGCTCTTGATATGAATGAATGCGATGCTCCAGTATCAAATAAGACCAATGCTGGAAAAGAATTGAGCAGGAACTTACCAATCACAGCATCAGGTTCATCATGAACTTCTTCCACGTTGAGGTAATTTACTTGTCCCTTCTGGAAAGGATTGGGCTTGGAAATTTCATCGGCCTTTCTCTCTGGGCAATCAGTAGCATAGTGTCCCGTCTTCTTGCACTTGAAGCAAGTCACATTAGACAGGTCTTTCTTCCCTTCAGTGTTAGGACGAGGATTACCATTTCCATGATTATGGCCATGGTGATGGTTTCCCTTGAACCCACCATTATTTCCTTTATACCCTCCATTGTGGTTATGACCATGATACTTTTGGCCACTACCATTGTTGGAGTAGTTCCAGGGTTTATGGCCACTGACTTCTGAGGTGTGTGGTTTCTTGTGAGCCACTTCAGTGTTACCCTTACTTGCACCAAACTTCCTCTTCTTATTCTCTTCCTTTCTGATGTTATTGTCCAGGGTGATTGCCTGATCTAGCAAAATCTGATAGTTAGGAGCATATGCCACAGACAAAGGTATCTTTAGTTCTCCCCGAAGTCCATTTAGGAATTTTTCCTTCCTTTTTGCATCAGTGTCGATGTCTTCTGGTGCGTACCTTGATAGCGTACAAAAGTCATCTATATACTCCTTCAGAGTTCTACCTCCCTGTCTCAAGCTACGAAACTCCTCCTTCTTCAGGTTCATTATGCCAGAGGAGATGTGAGCATTGCGGAAACCATCCTTGAACGCATCCCAAGTCATGCCATCCAAGGGATGGGTCACTTGATAGGTCTCCCACCACATGGCAGCAGGTCCTTCCAATAGGTGAGCAGTGAACCTCACCTTTTCTGCCTCAGAACACTCACAGGTTACTAAGTCCTTGTTGACGGAACGGAGCCAGTCATCCGCCACTATGGGTTCAGTAGCAGAGGAGAACTTATTAGGTCTAAGCCTGAGAAATCTTGCAAGTCTGTCCACCGGAGGTGGGGGTGGTGGTGGATGGTTGTTATTGTTGTTGTTGTTGTTGTTGTTGTTGGTTGCTGCAATGAACTGGGTCATCATGGTCATCAGTTGGGCTTGAGCTGCCATCAGCTGTTGCATAGTTTCGCTATTGTCGGGATCACGACGTGGAGGCATCTGTGGGGTTTTTGCATGGATGAGTAAAAGATAGATAGATCTATAAGGAGAAACCTTTCCCATGCACAAAACAATCCAGTATGCACACCATCAATCAACACACCACTCATAAAGCAATCAGCAAACAATTCAAAACCTTTGGTTTCAGGAAAACGATATAAAAGTTTGGAAAATAACTCGCGAGGTTCCGAGGATACAAGGGAAGGTACTGCCTTACCACTAGTTGGTAGGTCAATACAAGATCAAGACAATGTGGTGTATGATAAATGGTAGTCTCACTAACTAACTACTCGACCATTTCCTCTTCCTCCTCTTCAATTTCCTGTATCTCGATTCCTTCATTGGCGAGTACATCCTTGAGTTCCTTTACTTCTTTCTCCAGGGCAAGATTCTTTTCTTGCAGCTCTCTCTTCTCAGTACGAAGCCTTTTTATCAAGTCACTATCAGCCTCAAACTCGACTTCATTGCTCTCGAGTTCTGCCTTTTGTTCCCTGATGATCTTGTTCTTCTCTTGAACTCTTTTCTCTTGTCTCCTGTACTTCTCCTCTTATGCAGTGAATCTCTCTTCATGTGCCTTAGTCACTTCCTCCTGAACCTTCACCTTCTCTTCGTTCTCCTTAAGTAAGGCACATAACTCATCGTTCTTCAAGAGCTCGGTGCGTCGATCTTCATATAGTTCGGTGACAAGGATTTCCATCTCCTAGAAATAAAGGCTAAGGGGTTTTGCCTTGCCTCTTTCTCCGACATCATACAGGTAAGGTTCTCCATCTTCGTTTCTTCTTCCAAAGAAAATGGAGTAGTGGCCCCTCAACTCTAGGCTGTAGCGTCCGCAGAGGCGCCCAATCAAATCTTGCATGACTAGATTGAGCCCTTTGTATTTGGAGTCACTAACCATTTTGATCTCCAGTGGGGGCTCCTCTCCACGTCCTGGTTGTGTTGCTTTTATTCCCCAGCAACCCTCTTTGTTAAACTTCTTCAGAATGAAGCCCTTTACTTGGGGTAGTGGTAACCCTATCTTCTCGCCGATGTCGAGGAGATAACAGCCAAAACGGGTGTTCTCGAAGTCCTCCGCAGTGGTGAAGTGAAAGCTCGTCATCCTTTAGGTAGGAAAGAAGGGAAATTAGAACTAGAATCGCATAATATAAGGAAGTACTAGTTATGGAGTGTATTATTACTTTAGGGGGGGATACTAAGTCAAAATTCTAAGGTGATCAACAGATATTAACAACTCTTCGTAAATTGGATTTTTCACTATAGTGAGAGAGACAGACACCCGGCCAGCCACTTATATCGTGGAACAGGTCTCATGTACGTGGACATGTAAAGTTTGTCCCGGGCCGCTTCATCCCACCATGCCGTTAGAATCCAACATACTTCAAAGATGGTAACATTATGACCAAAAGGGCTTAACCAATCCTAGGGGCTCGAACCTACAGGAAACACTTTGCTCTGATACCATTTTGTAGCACCCCAACTTTTATTAAAGTTGGAACACCTGTGTTATGTGCTAGTCCCTGGATCACTGCCAGCACCACAGTACAAAATATAAAGTATCATTGCATAAGTATTAAATTACTACAACGAGATCCAAAAATAATAGCCAATATGGCTTTATTACAAATTGCATAGCCATGAAGGCTAGCTAAAGTTCAAAGTTCACAGCGAAAGCAAAATAACATTGAGCCTCATCTTCAAGCATGCGCCACAAGCAGTCATGTTGGGTGTAGACTCGAGCCAATCATTCAGCATCAGAATTTCCTGCACATTGGAATATGCAGCCCCCGAAGGAGGTCAATACAATGATGTATTGGCAAGTGACTATGGTGGATAAATATACTGGCAAGTCTAACATCTATATGCACATTTGGCTTGGTGGGGTTGAAGGCTATTTGCAGAAAGCAAGTTTTCTCCTATCATTTTGTAAAACACTTTTATTTCTCGAAGACTTGGCACCGAGGGACAAAGCCCAGGTGCACCAACAATTCTTTCCTTAGTCAAAATTTTACTTTATGGAAACAGTGTTGAGATTCTTCTGCCCATCCTTGTCCAGTTTCTCGAAGTAGTCCATTTCCGGGGACACGGCTGAGATCTCAGATTGTCGACTCTGCAGAGGTTGTGCATTTTCACCTTTAGACTCAATTTGTCCGAGAAATCCTATACACGCGGAGTGTATTATGGAAAGGAGAGAACTGAGACAAGAACTTTCAGAAGAAGAATGCAACCATACTAGCAAGACCCGTTCCACCTATCAACTCTACATCTGCTTGTCAAGCCGACAGGTTGCACTCCCACAACTTAATCATTCTAGACAGAGCCCATTGTCAAAAGGTTGCACGGGAAGCTTCTAAACTTGGAGGGACTTGGTAATCTCTTCGTTCCTGGGTGGCCGTCCACAAGTGTACTTCTGGGTAACAACCACCATACTCATGGCCCTAAGTAGAATAGACATTCATCCTAGGCGATGACAACCACAAGCATAGTCCCAAAAGCCACTCAACATAAACCATAACAACCAATTCCACCCAGACGTGCATTTTAGATTTTAACACGTAGAAACATTTCCATAACATGGCAACATTTTTATAGCATGGCTAAGCAACTAATAAAATCTTTTCATGGCTGCTTAGGGAAAAGGGTGGCTACACACTACTAGGATATTTGTAAAATACCAACTAACTTAGCATTATAAAATAAATCACAATCCCTATCATGTACACTACTCAAAACATACTACTTATGCATATAGAAAATATGGGATTTTGTATGAATGTCACTTGCCTTGGTAACAGGAGGAACAAGCACAACAAGAATAACAATCACAAGCAAGTCCTTCCTCTGCTTCACAATCTAACACAAACAATGAATAACATAAATACCAACACCATATCATCACAACACTAAACAAAATCATGTATGCATGAATGATATGCTATGATGATCAGACACACTTGTTAATAATTCTTATTTTCTGTCATTAATAAATGAAATGTAATGTTTAGGTATTTCTTATTTTATTTATTAATTAAATAATTTGAAATAATATAGTAAAACTTTGATTTCTATAATCACAACTTTTATTGTTGTTATGACATCTTCAATTTGGACATTTATTAATATTGCTGGACAGAGGGAAATTATACAGTCTTAAACAATTACATTTATTTCTAAATAATTTTTATTATTTAAGTTATTATTTTAATGGCCGAAATACTCCTCTGATAATTATTCAATTTATAATTTGTCAAAGGGAAAAACAAATGATGTAGAATTAAACTACATGAGCAGAGCTTTCCAATGACATAAAGTTTATTAAATTTGGACTTACAGATCAAAAGTTATGTTTGCAAGTTTTATCTATTTTCTGTTTTATTTATAAAATTTCCTGCGAAAAAAGAAATTAACTGGGCTACGTGGCGCAATCTCATTGGTCGGTACCGCTTCGGCGCGGATCGACTGCGAGAGCCGTCCGATCTAAATTAAAATGGACACGCGAAATCTAATCGATCTAGATAGATTGGATCTAGATCTAACGGTCCACGATTCGTTGACCAAAAACGGGCGGCGCGGTCACCGGAGACGCGCGGTGCGCGGCGGAGCCATGGCCGGCGTTTGCGCCCGAGGCGTGCTACGATGCTAGGAGGAAACGGAGCTCACCAGGAGATGCGCGACGTCGTGGGGAGGGCGATGGCGCGGTGGTGATGACCGGAGCGTCCTCGCCTTCCCGGAAGAGCTCGCCGGAGTTGCGCACGGCGTCGGTTTCTCTCGGTCGTGGACGGAGGCGGGGTTTCGCTGCAAAAACACACGCTCCACCATGTCAACTCGATGCGCACGGCTCACAGGGAGCGAAGGGAGGTGGAAAGGAGGTCCGAGGTGGCCGGAGTTGCTCGGGCGGCGGAGTTCTTACCGACGGCGACGGCGGGATTGCGCGAGCTCGTGCGGGCAGCCTATGGGCTCTCGGGAGGTAAGGTTTGGGGCAATCGGACGAGAACGGAGAGGGGTATTAGTAGGGGGAGGAGTCGAGGTAAGGGGAGCAGTAAATCGCTCGTAATCGTGCGAATCAAATCCGCCGTTTCCTGTCGGGGTCGGGGGCGTGATTTGGGGAAGAACGTTTTCGCGGGGGTGATGACAGGTGGGTGTAAAGCCCCGGGTTTTATCCCCTTTTAATTTGGTGTATTTTATTTTTGCATCGACATGGCATCGCATCGTATTAATTTAATTTGTTGCATTTAAATAAATTTTCCATAATTAAATTTAAATGCATTTCAAATTAATTAAAAATGTGTTATTTTCAAATATTTTAAAAATGTTAAAAACTAGTTTATTAAATTGTCTATTCAAAACTAAAAATATTTTGTAAAGGTTTTGTTTTCAAATTCCTTTTCGTTTGTGTTTTAAAAATAGAAAACCAAAAAGAATAACGGGAGAAAAATAAAAGCCCAAAAGCCCACCTAAGCAAACCATAGGGTTTCCCCCTGAAAAATTCTTTCCCACCCCCTGACTTTTTGCAGCCACCCTCCTCCTTTTCCCTGTTTTTGCGAAATAATCCTCCCACCTCTTCTTTTTCTTTTTCCCCCTTCCTTTTCTTTTCTTTCTTTTATTTTCTCTCCTTTTCTTTTTTTTTCTTTCTTTCTTCTCTCCTTTCTCTCCTTTCTGCCCGAGCCCGCACCAGCCGTGCTCCCGCACCGCACCTCCCCGCAGCGTGCTCCGGCCCGGCCGCCGTCGCCTCCTGCCTCCTCTTCTACACCGCCGGAGCTGCCGCCGGCCGCCGCCCCTTGCGCCCTGCGCCTCCCCGCCGCCCAGCGCGCCGCCCCGCCCTCGCCGCACTGCCGCGCCGCCAGCGCCCCGACGCGGTTCCCCTGCTCCCGCGCCTCCCTGGGCCGCCGCGCCGGCGTCGCCCCGGTCGTGCGCCGCGCCGGCCTTCCTCCTCCCCTCTCCGCGCGGCTCCTCCACGCGCCCGGCCGCCCAGCCGCAGCCGCGCCGGCCGTGCCCCGCCGCCAGCTCCCCTGCGCCCGGCCGGGCGACCTCCGGACGCCTCTGCGCGCTGCGCCGCCGCCGCCGGCTGCTCCCCGTCGTGTGTCGCCCTTCCCCGCCGCCCGCCGGCCGGCCGCGCCCCGGCCACCCTCGCCTCCGGCCACGTCGTCCTCCGCCGCCCGCGCCCTGCGGCCACCTCCACGCCACGCCGCCGCTCTCCGCCCTGCCGCGCCCGTGTGCCGCCCGTGCGTGCATCCGCGCTCCCGAGTCGTGCTCGCCGCCCGCCTCGGCCGCCGCCGTGCTCCTCCCGCCGTCGCCCTCGCTCCACGCCGCCCGCGTGCGCGCCCTCCGCCGTGCGCGTGCTCGCAGTCCGCTCCGTGCCTCCGCTCCGCCGGCTTCCCCGCCCGGTAGCGTCTCCGCGTCCGCCGCACGCTAGGTGTTCGACACAATGCCCGCAAGAACTTCGGCGTCGCTTTTGTTGCCCGTTTTGTGCACCCTTCGAGATACTGCCCGTGCGCGTGCGCGTCCTCTTCCGGTGCCGCGTTTCCGTCACCGCCCGTGTCCGTGTCGCGGTGCCCGACCGTGCACGCTTTCTTTCTGGTATCCGATTTTCGTGCTCCTACGTGCCACAACTACCCGACCACTTCCACGACACCGACAAACGACGATGCCCCGGTTCCGCGACGACTACTTCCCCGACGTCGACTACTTCCTCTACAGACCGAAGACGTCGGTTTCGAACCCTAGTTCACCCGATCCGACGTACGGACCCAAACCCTAACCCTAAACCTATTTTATTAAATGACATCTATCTTGTGCATATCGCATCATACTTGCATGTGTTGCATCTCTTGGGTTTGGTGGTGCAGTATCTCAACTAAATAATAATTATGGAATGTGTGGGGTAATAAATATATAATGCCCTATTCCATTTAATTTAATTAGATCATCCATGCCATGTGTTGCCATGCTAACCAACATTTAATATTGCTGGTAAATAAATAACTTGCACCTAAATATTAATTGTCGGAATCCCGGTTCCGCTTAATTTGGATTAAGTGCATCTCGCAATGCATCTTGCCATGCCATGCATCATTCTTCCATGATCATGCTGGATCTTTTGCCGTAGTTGTAAAATGCATCTTTTGCGCTTCCAGTGTTTGTTACTTCTTCGCGGATACGACGTTGAGATGTGTGAGCAACGACAAGATCTGCTTCCATGCGGGATTCCAAGCAAGCAAAGTTTGCTTGTTTACCTATACATTGTCTTTCATTCCTGCCGTTGATCTTTGCTACCCTAGTTATCGATTCTTGAACTGCGATCCCATCACATGTTTATCCTGCAGCCCATACAGCTTTATCCCCACAACCTAATACCCGTTGCATGTTTATCTGTTGGCCTTGCGAGTCGTAGCGCATGCTTAGAGTTGTTTGTGCGAGTCGTCTGTTGGTCTTATGTTTCATCTGCTTAGTATGATAGATTATCCTACCTTAATAAAATGTTGTCTTATATATGGGTATTATAATTAAATGATAAGGCACCAGGCGGAAGGCCTTGCGAGGTGCTTTGTTCTGCTCAGTGTCGACCTAGGAACTGAGATTTTGTCCTCGGATCCAATTTTGAGCGCACTAACCACTTGTGGGAGGCCCAATGGAGCCCCCCTCGACTTTGAACGGATCCGCAGCTCGTCCATGTGCCGCAAGTAGTTCGGGTTTTCCATTTGCTCATATGCATGTGCATGATGATGATGATGATGATGATGAGAGGGTATCTGATACGGGGGGTCATATAGGTGTGGTGCGTACGTAGCGGACAGTTCCTACTGTGGTTTGAGCCGCATGGTGCGTAGGCACAAACTAATGAGTCCGCAATTGAGATTCGGCCGGACTCCTGACGCGGTTAACAACTCATATGGGTGGCACTTGGACTTGCTGTAGTGAAGGAATAAGTCGTGTTGAGAAGCCCTGATGCTTGCTTGGGTTGATCATGCGAGTATGGGTACAGTAGTGCACCCCTGCAGGGTATAATCTTATCGATGAGTCATGTCCACGGTTATGGACGACTTTGGTGATGATGCTGGCTAACAAGATATAGACAACTTGCACCTAATTATTGTTAATTAATTTGACTAGTAATATAGAATTACTTTCACAATAAATTATAATTAAAACTGTTTAACGTGTGAGTTTCCCGAATTGCTTCCTCATATTTGGTTGAGGGGGTTAATTCGAGAATGGGTTATGTTTGGTGTTAGTTGTAGATGTTTACTTATGCGCTCTCTTATCCTTCTCTGATTAGACGGAAGTTGTAGCGTGTCTCTTTAGGTTGCTAGTGCTGCTGCCGCTAAGTCCACCTCCCCTATATTTTGGGAGATGGTGTAGAATGTAGGCAAGTCGGTTTTGCTTGCCAGGGAGTGCCCTGACCCTCTTTTGGGTTGTGCTTTATGTGCAGTCAACAGGTTTGAAGTCTGACGATGTTAGCTTGGGAATCCCTCCGGCTTGGCTGGGCAGGGATATGGCGCCATCGCTTATCTTCAGGACTCTTAGTCCAATTTGCATCTTATCCGTAGTCGGATACTATTTTTGCTTCCGCTGTCATTTGAATCTTTGTATTGTATATTTGTATCTTGACTCGTTTGAGTCGTTGTTGTAATTAGATCTTTTGTTGTATTTGTGGATGTATCGGAGCTGTTGTAATGTTATCACAATTCCACCCACATAATGCGCATGTTTCGGCGTGCACATTATGTCTGGTGGGCGACCTAAAATCGTTATTATGCGGATTTCGGCGGGATCGCTTAAATCTACATAGTACCGATTTTAGGGCGTCACAGTGGGTCCCACCTGTCAGCGACTGTGAGCGAGCGCGCGGGGTGCTGGGCCGCTGGCGGGCTGCTCGGCTACGCGCGCGCGGCAGATAGCTACGGGCCACGGCCCACTCGACTCCGAAAATCGATTATTTTTATTTAAAACCTTTTTCTGTTTTTAAATACTGATTTCAAATATGATTTTTAAACCTATTCAAAACATTTCAGAAAAATTCATAAAAATATGTTTTGGAAAGGTTATTGAAAATGGAACTTTTTAACATTATTCTTGCTCATATATAAATTGGAAAAATTTTATTTGTTGAAGGAGTTTTAAATAAACACTTTATGAAATGTATAGATTATTTATATTTGTAAATTGAAGTCTTATTTAATATTTTTGTGATGTATTCTTATGCTCAATGTTGCATGATGCTTGAATGCAAGGTTTTAAATTTTTGCAAAATTTGGGATGTTACAGACTAACCCCCTTAAGAGGAAGCTCGCCCTCGAGCTTCGGAAAGATCAGCAAAAAGGTGTGGATGGTCTTCTCGGAGGTCATCCTCTCGTTCCCAGGTGGCTTCTTCTTCGGTGTGATGGTTCCATTGGACTTTACAAAACTTGATGTATTTGGTACGGGTGACTCTTTCCGCGGTCTGCAATATCTTGATGGGTTTCTCTTCGTAGGTCAGGTCACTCTCCAATTGTACTTCTTCAAGGGGTACAGTATCCTTCAAAGGAACTCCCGTCATTTCGGGGTGTCATTTCTTCAGCTGACTGACATGGAACACATTATGTACCGCAGACAGAGTTTCGGGTAATTCTAACCCATATGCCACCTCACCCTTACGGGACAGGATCTTTAAAGGTCCAATAAACCGAGGTGCTAATTTTCCTTTAATTCCAAACCTCTTTACACCCCTGAGTGGCGACACTCTAAGATAGGTTCTATCACCCACCTCGTAGGCGATTTCTCTACGTTTAGAATCCGCGTAGCTTTTCTGGCGTGACTGTGCTATCTTCAATCTATCTTTAATTAATCTGACCTTCTCTTCAGCTTCTTGGATTATATCAGGTCCAAAGAAACTTCGTTCTCCTACACCACTCCACTATAATGGGGTTGTGCATTTCTTCCCATATAAAGCCTCAAATGGGGCCATCTCAATGCTAGCTTGATAACTGTTATTGTAGGAGAACTCAGCATAGGGTAGATTGTCATCCCAACTAGACCCATAATCAAGCGCACACGCTCTTAACATATCTTCTAGAATCTGGTTTACTCTTTCGGTCTGACCATCCGTTTGCGGGTGGAATGTCGTACTGAACTCCAACCTAGTTCCCAGTGACTCATGCAACTGCTTCCAAAAGTGGGAAGTGAACTGGGTCCCTCTATCGGACACGATACTCTTGGGGACGCCGTGTAAACACACAATCCTCTTCATGTATATATCAGCTAGCTTTGCGCTGGTATAGGTGGTCTTCACGAGTATAAAGTGAGCTATTTTGGTTAAGCGACAAACAATAACCCAAATAGAATCATACCCAGATCTGGTCCTTGGTAACCCGGTGATGAAATCCATCCCAATAGAATCCCACTTCCAGTCCGGTACCTTCAATGGTTGCAAAAGTCCTGCTGATTTCTGATGCTCAGCCTTTACTCGACTGCATACATCGCATTTAGCTATATATTCTGCTATTTCTCTTTTCAGATTGTTCCACCAAAATCTCTGCTTCACATCCATATACATTTTGGTATTTCCTGGATGAATGGAGTAAGGTGTTTCATGGGCTTCTTGCAGAATTAACTTCCTAAGTTCAGGATCATTTGCCACACATACATGTTTTTCAAACCACAAGGTTCCTTGCTCATCTTCATGAAATCCCTTGGCTTTTCCTGCTCTCAAATTGGCTTTGATTTCTTCAATACCCTTGTCTCCCTTCTGAGCTTCACGTATATTGTCCATCAAATTTGGTTGTACTACCAACGAAGCTACAAAACCATCTGGTACCACTTCCAATCGGAGGTCCTTGAATGCCTTGCATAAATCCTCAGGTATTTCTCCTGCCGTGAGGCCATTCAAGTAAACCTTACGACTCAGGGCATCAGCTACTACATTAGCCTTTCCAGGATGATATTGAAGACTTAGGTCATAGTCCTTGATAAGTTCTAACCATCTTCTCTGCCTCATGTTCAATTCTTTCTGTGTGAAAATATACTTCAAACTTTTGTGGTCAGTGAACACTTCACATCTTTTTCCCATTAGGTAGGGTCTCCAAGTTTTTAGGGCATGTACTACTGAGGCTAACTCGAGATCATGAGTGGGATAATTTGTTTCATGCTTCTTGAGCTGTCTAGAGGCATAAGATGCCACTCTGCCTTCTTGCATCAGCACACTTCCCAGACCTTGGCGTGAAGCATCACAGTAAACTTGGAATTCTTTCTCTAAATCAGGTAAACACAGAACTGGGGCTGAAACTAGTCGTTTCTTTAATTCCTGAAAACTGGCTTCGCACGCGTCAGTCCATTCAAATTTCTTCTCCTTCTTTAATAATTCTGTCAGTGCCTTGGCGATTTTGGAAAAGTTTTCTATAAACCTTCGGTAGTATCCTGCTAGACCAAGAAAACTTCGTAATTCTCCAACATTCTTTGGTGGCTCCCAATTGGTTACAGCTGAGACCTTTTCAGGGTCCACTGCTATACCCTCCTTGGATACTATGTGTCCTAGAAATGCGACTTGTTCCAACCAAAATTCACACTTGCTGAATTTGGCATATAACTTATGTTCACGTAGTCTCTGCAATACTAGGCGCAAATGCTGTTCATGATCTTTGTGACTCTCGGAGTAGATCAGAATGTCATCTATGAAAATCCATGAACACTTTATTCATCATATTCATGAAATAAGCTGGAGCATTGGTTAAACCAAATGGCATTACGGTATACTCATAAGAGCCATATCTTGTAACAAACGCTGTTTTTGGTATATCCATCTCTCTAACTTTCATTTGGAGATATCCTGATCGAAGATCAATCTTGGAGAATACACATGCACCTTTCAGTTGATCAAATAATTCATTTATCTTGGGTAACGGATACTTGTTCTTGATGGTGCGTTCATTTATATCTTTGTAGTCCGTGACTAATCTCTGGGTTTGATCTTTCTTTTTGACAAAAAGGACTGGCGCTCCCCAGGGCGAAGAACTTGGACGGATAAATCCTTTCAAAAGGTGTTCCTCCAGTTGCTTCTTGAGTTCTTTCAGTTCATCGACGGCTATTGGTCCGGTACCCGGTTTTAGTTCAATTTGAAATTCCACATCTCTATCAGGTGGCATTCCCGGTAATTCTTCTGGGAATACATCTGGGTACTCTTGGACAATCAGCACATCACCAAGGCTAACCCCCTTAAGAGAATTTAGCCTAACTTTCTTAAGTTCGAAAGTTGATCTGAATTTAATCTTTTGTTTTTCTGGGGTGGTGAGGGTGATAGCTCTGTTTGCACAGTCTATGATTCCTTCAAAACGGGTCATCCAATCCATTCCGATAATAACATCCAAACCTTGGGTTTCTAGGATGACTAAGTCTGCTGGGAAAAGATATTTTCCAATTCTTAATTCTAACTGCCTACAGCCTGAATTTACTATCATCTCACCCCCAGGTGAACTCACTCTAATAGGTTTTCCTAAGCTTTCCTCGGCTAGCCCATGTTTGTTTACAAAAGCTCTTGATATGAATGAATGCGATGCTCCAGTATCAAATAAGACCAATGCTGGAGAAGAATTGAGCAGGAACTTACCAATCACAGCGTCAGGTTCATCATGAACTTCTTCCACGTTGAGGTGATTTACTTGTCCCTTCTGGAAAGGATTGGGCTTGGAATTTTCATCGGCCTTTCTCTCTGGGCAATCAGTAGCATAGTGTCCCGTCTTCTTGCACTTGAAGCAAGTCACATTAGACAGGTCTTTCTTCCCTTCAGTGTTAGGACGAGGATTACCATTTCCATGATTATGGCCATGGTGATGGTTTCCCTTGAACCCACCATTATTTTCTTTATACCCTCCATTGTGGTTATGACCATGATACTTTTGGCCACTACCATTGTTGGAGTAGTTCCAGGGTTTATGGCCACTGACTTCTGAGGTGTGTGGTTTCTTGTGAGCCACTTCAGTGTTACCCTTACTTGCACCAAACTTCCTCTTCCTATTCTCTTCCTTTCTGATGTTATTGTCCAGGGTGATTGCCTGATCTAGCAAAATCTGATAGTTAGGAGCATATGCCACAGACAAAGGTATCTTTAGTTCTCCCCGAAGTCCATTTAGGAATTTTTCCTTCCTTTTTGCATCAGTGTCGATGTCTTCTGGTGCGTACCTTGATAGCATACAAAAGTCATCTATATACTCCTTCAGAGTTCTACCTCCCTGTCTCAAGCTACGAAACTCCTCCTTCTTCAGGTTCATTATGCCAGAGGAGATGTGAGCATTGCGGAAACCATCCTTGAACGCATCCCATGTCATGCCATCCAAGGGATGGGTCACTTGATAGGTCTCCCACCACATGGCAGCAGGTCCTTCCAATAGGTGAGCAGTGAACCTCACCTTTTCTGCCTCAGAACACTCACAGGTTACTAAGTCCTTGTTGACGGAACGGAGCCAGTCATCCGCCACTATGGGTTCAGTAGCAGAGGAGAACTTATTAGGTCTAAGCCTGAGAAATCTTGCAAGTCTGTCCACCGGAGGTGGGGGTGGTGGTGGATGGTTGTTATTGTTGTTGTTGTTGTTGTTGTTGTTGTTGGTTGCTGCAATGAACTGGGTCATCATGGTCATCAGTTGGGCTTGAGCTGCCATCAACTGTTGCATAGTTTCGCTATTGTCGGGATCACGACGTGGAGGCATCTGTGGGGTTTTTGCATGGATGAGTAAAAGATAGATAGATCTATAAGGAGAAACCTTTCCCAAGCACAAAACAATCCAGTATGCACACCATCAATCAACACACCACTCATAAAGCAATCAGCAAACAATTCAAAACCTTTGGTTTAAGGAAAACGATATAAAAGTTTGTAAAATAACTCGCGAGGTTCCGAGGATACAAGGGAAGGTACTGCCTTACCACTAGTTGGTAGGTCAATACAAGATCAAGACAATGTGGTGTATGATAAATGGTAGTCTCACTAACTAACTACTCGACCATTTCCTCTTCCTCCTCTTCAATTTCCTGTATCTCGATTCCTTCATTGGCGAGTACATCCTTGAGTTCCTTTACTTCTTTCTCCAGGGCAAGATTCTTTTCTTGCAGCTCTCTCTTCTCAGTACGAAGCCTTTTTATCAAGTCACTATCAGCCTCAAACTCGACTTCATTGCTCTCGAGTTCTGCCTTTTGTTCCCTGATGATCTTGTTCTTCTCTTGAACTCTTTTCTCTTGTCTCCTGTACTTCTCCTCTTATGCAGTGAATCTCTCTTCATGTGCCTTAGTCACTTCCTCCTGAACCTTCACCTTCTCTTCGTTCTCCTTAAGTAAGGCACATAACTCATCGTTCTTCAAGAGCTCGGTGCGTCGATCTTCATATAGTTCGGTGACAAGGATTTCCAGCTCCTGGAAATAAAGGCTAAGGGGTTTTGCCTTGCCTCTTTCTCCGACATCATACAGGTAAGGTTCTCCATCTTCGTTTCTTCTTCCAAAGAAAATGGAGTAGTGGCCCCTCAACTCTAGGCTGTAGCGTCCGCAGAGGCGCCCAATCAAATCTTGCATGACTAGATTGAGCCCTTTGTATTTGGAGTCACTAACCATTTTGATCTCGAGTGGGGGCTTCTCTCCACGTCCTGGTTGTGTTGCTTTTATTCCCCAGCAACCCTCTTTGTTAAACTTCTTCAGAATGAAGCCCTTTACTTGGGGTAGTGGTAACCCTATCTTCTCGCCGATGTCGAGGAGATAACAGCCAAAACGGGTGTTCTCGAAGTCCTCCGCAGTGGTGAAGTGAAAGCTCGTCATCCTTTAGGTAGGAAAGAAGGGAAATTAGAACTAGAATCGCATAATATAAGGAAGTACTAGTTATGGAGTGTATTATTACTTTAGGGGGGGATACTAAGTCAAAATTCTAAGGTGATCAACAGATATTAACAACTCTTCGTAAATTGGATTTTTCACTATAGTGAGAGAGACATACACCCGGCCAGCCACTTATATTGTGGAACAGGTCTCATGTACGTGGACATGTAAAGTTTGTCCCGGGCCGCTTCATCCCACCATGCCGTTAGAATCCAACATACTTCAAAGATGGTAACATTATGACCAAAAAGGGCTTAACCAATCCTAGGGGCTCGAACCTACAGGCAACACTTTGCTCTGATACCATTTTGTAGCACCCCAACTTTTATTAAAGTTGGAACACCTGTGTTATGTGCTAGTCCCTGGATCACTGCCAGCACCACAGTACAAAATATAAAGTATCATTGCATAAGTATTAAATTACTACAACGAGATCCAAAAATAATAGCCAATATGGCTTTATTACAAATTGCATAGCCATGAAGGCTAGCTAAAGTTCAAAGTTCACAGCGAAAGCAAAATAACATTGAGCCTCATCTTCAAGCATGCGCCACAAGCAGTCATGTTGGGTGTAGACTCGAGCCAATCATTCAGCATCAGAATTTCCTGCACATTGGAATATGCAGCCCCCGAAGGAGGTCAATACAATGATGTATTGGCAAGTGACTATGGTGGATAAATATACTGGCAAGTCTAACATCTATATGCACATTTGGCTTGGTGGGGTTGAAGGCTATTTGCAGAAAGCAAGTTTTCTCCTATCATTTTGTAAAACACTTTTATTTCTCGAAGACTTGGCACCGAGGGACAAAGCCCAGGTGCACCAACAATTCTTTCCTTAGTCAAAATTTTACTTTATGGAAACAGTGTTGAGATTCTTCTGCCCATCCTTGTCCAGTTTCTCGAAGTAGTCCATTTCCGGGGACACGGCTGAGATCTCAGATTGTCGACTCTGCAGAGGTTGTGCATTTTCACCTTTAGACTCAATTTGTCCGAGAAATCCTATACACGCGGAGTGTATTATGGAAAGGAGAGAACTGAGACAAGAACTTTCAGAAGAAGAATGCAACCATACTAGCAAGACCCGTTCCACCTATCAACTCTACATCTGCTTGTCAAGCCGACAGGTTGCACTCCCACAACTTAATCATTCTAGACAGAGCCCATTGTCAAAAGGTTGCACGGGAAGCTTCTAAACTTGGAGGGACTTGGTAATCTCTTCGTTCCTGGGTGGCCGTCCACAAGTGTACTTCTGGGTAACAACCACCATACTCATGGCCCTAAGTAGAATAGACATTCATCCTAGGCGATGACAACCACAAGCATAGTCCCAAAAGCCACTCAACATAAACCATAACAACCAATTCCACCCAGACGTGCATTTTAGATTTTAACACGTAGAAACATTTCCATAACATGGCAACATTTTTATAGCATGGCTAAGCAACTAATAAAATCTTTTCATGGCTGCTTAGGGAAAAGGGTGGCTACACACTACTAGGATATTTGTAAAATACCAACTAACTTAGCATTATAAAATAAATCACAATCCCTATCATGTACACTACTCAAAACATACTACTTATGCATATAGAAAATATGGGATTTTGTATGAATGTCACTTGCCTTGGTAACAGGAGGAACAAGCACAACAAGAATAACAATCACAAGCAAGTCCGTCCTCTGCTTCACAATCTAGCACAAACAATGAATAACATAAATACCAACACCATATCATCACAACACTAAACAAAATCATGTATGCATGAATGATATGCTATGATGATCAGACACACTTGTTAATAATTCTTATTTTCTGTCATTAATAAATGAAATGTAATGTTTAGGTATTTCTTATTTTATTTATTAATTAAATAATTTGAAATAATATAGTAAAACTTTGATTTCTATAATCACAACTTTTATTGTTTTTATGACATCTTCAATTTGGACATTTATTAATATTGCTGGACAGAGGGAAATTATACAGTCTTAAACAATTACATTTATTTCTAAATAATTTTTATTATTTAAGTTATTATTTTAATGGCCGAAATACTCCTCTGATAATTATTCAATTTATAATTTGTCAAAGGGAAAAACAAATGATGTAGAATTAGACTACATGAGCAGAGCTTTCCAATGACATAAAGTTTATTAAATTTGGACTTACAGATCAAAAGTTATGTTTGCAAGTTTTATCTATTTTCTGTTTTATTTATAAAATTTCCTGCGAAAAAAGAAATTAACTGGGCTACGTGGCGCAATCTCATTAGTCGGTACCGCTTCGGCGCGGATCGACTGCGAGAGCCGTCCGATCTAAATTAAAATGGACACGCGAGATCTAATCGATCTAGATAGATTGGATCTAGATCTAACGGTCCACGATTCGTTGACCAAAAACGGGCGGCGCGGTCACCGGAGACGCGCGGTGCGCGGCGGAGCCATGGCCGGCGTTTGCGCCCGAGGCGTGCTACGATGCTAGGAGGAAACGGAGCTCACCAGGAGATGCGCGACGTCGTGGGGAGGGCGATGGCGCGGTGGTGATGACCGGAGCGTCCTCGTCTTCCCGGAAGAGCTCGTCGGAGTTGCGCACGGCGTCGGTTTCTCTCGGTCGTGGACGGAGGCGGGGTTTCGCTGCAAAAACACACGCTCCACCATGTCAACTCGATGCGCACGGCTCACAGGGAGCGAAGGGAGGTGGAAAGGAGGTCCGAGGTGGCCGGAGTTGCTCGGGCGGCGGAGTTCTTACCGACGGCGACGGCGGGATTGCGCGAGCTCGTGCGGGCAGCCTATGGGCTCTCGGGAGGTAAGGTTTGGGGCAATCGGACGAGAACGGAGAGGGGTATTAGTAGGGGGAGGAGTCGAGGTAAGGGGAGCAGTAAATCGCTCGTAATCGTGCGAATCAAATCCGCCGTTTCCTGTCGGGGTCGGGGGCGTGATTTGGGGAAGAACGTTTTCGCGGGGGTGATGACAGGTGGGTGTAAAGCCCCGGGTTTTATCCCCTTTTAATTTGGTGTATTTTCTTTTTGCATCGACATGGCATCGCATCGCATTAATTTAATTTGTTGCATTTAAATTAATTTTCCATAATTAAATTTAAATGCATTTCAAATTAATTAAAAATGTGTTATTTTCAAATATTTTAAAAATGTCAAAACTAGTTTATTAAATTGTCTATCCAAAACTAAAAATATTTTGTAAAGGTTTTGTTTTCAAATTCCTTTTCGTTTGTGTTTTAAAAATAGAAAACCAAAAAGAATAACGGGAGAAAAATAAAAGCCCAAAAGCCCACCTAAGCAAACCATAGGGTTTCCCCCTGAAAAATTCTTTCCCACCCCCTGACTTTTTGCAGCCACCCTCCTCCTTTTCCCTGTTTTTGCGAAATAATCCTCCCACCTCTTCTTTTTCTTTTTCCCCCTTCCTTTTCTTTTCTTTCTTTTCTTTTCTCTCCTTTTCTTCTTTTTTTTCTTTCTTTCTTCTCTCCTTTCTCTCCTTTCTGCCCGAGCCCGCACCAGCCGTGCTCCCGCACCGCACCTCCCCGCAGCGTGCTCCGGCCCGGCCACCGTCGCCTCCTGCCTCCTCTTCTACACCGCCGGAGCTGCCGCCGGCCGCCGCCCCTTGCGCCCTGCGCCTCCCCGCCGGCCAGCGCGCCGCCCCGCCCTCGCCGCACTGCCGCGCCGCCAGCGCCCCGACGCGGTTCCCCTGCTCCCGCGCCTCCCTGGGCCGCCGCGCCGGCGTCGCCCCGGTCGTGCGCCGCGCCGGCCTTCCTCCTCCCCTCTCCGCGCGGCTCCTCCACGCGCCCGGCCGCCCAGCCGCAGCCGCGCCGGCCGTGCCCCGCCGCCAGCTCCCCTGCGCCCGGCCGCGCGACCTCCGGACGCCTCTGCGCGCTGCGCCGCCGCCGCCGGCTGCTCCCCGTCGTGTGTCGCCCTTCCCCGCCGCCCGCCGGCCGGCCGCGCCCCGGCCACCCTCGCCTCCGGCCACGTCGTCCTCCGCCGCCCGCGCCCTCCGGCCACCTCCACGCCACGCCGCCGCTCTCCGCCCTGCCGCGCCCGTGTGCCGCCCGTGCGTGCATCCGCGCTCCCGAGTCGTGCTCGCCGCCCGCCTCGGCCGCCGCCGTGCTCCTTCCGCCGTCGCCCTCGCTCCACGCCGCCCGCGTGCGCGCCCTCCGCCGTGCGCGTGCTCGCAGTCCGCTCCGTGCCTCCGCTCCGCCGGCTTCCCCGCCCGGTAGCGTCTCCGCGTCCGCCGCACGCTAGGTGTTCGACACAATGCCCGCAAGAACTTCGGCGTCGCTTTTGTTGCCCGTTTTGTCCACCCTTCGAGGTACTGCCCGTGCGCGTGCGCGTCCTCTTCCGGTGCCGCGTTTCCGTCACCGCCCGTGTCCGTGTCGCGGTGCCCGACCGTGCACGCTTTCTTTCTGGTATCCGATTTTCGTGCTCCTACGTGCCACAACTACCCGACCACTTCCACGACACCGACAAACGACGATGCCCCGGTTCCACGACGACTACTTCCCCGACGTCGACTACTTCCTCTACAGACCGAAGACGTCGGTTTCGAACCCTAGTTCACCCGATCCGACGTACGGACCCAAACCCTAACCCTAAACCTATTTTATTAAATGACATCTATCTTGTGCATATCGCATCATACTTGCATGTGTTGCATCTCTTGGGTTTGGTGGTGCAGTATCTCAACTAAATAATAATTATGGAATGTGTGGGGTAATAAATATATAATGCCCTATTCCATTTAATTTAATTAGATCATCCATGCCATGTGTTGCCATGCTAACCAACATTTAATATTGCTGGTAAATAAATAACTTGCACCTAAATATTAATTGTCGGAATCCCGGTTCCGCTTAATTTGGATTAAGTGCATCTCGCAATGCATCTTGCCATGCCATGCATCATTCTTCCATGATCATGCTGGATCTTTTGCCGTAGTTGTAAAATGCATCTTTTGCGCTTCCAGTGTTTGTTACTTCTTCGCGGATACGACGTTGAGATGTGTGAGCAACGACAAGATCTGCTTCCATGCGGGATTCCAGGCAAGCAAAGTTTGCTTGTTTACCTATACATTGTCTTTCATTCCTGCCGTTGATCTCTGCTACCCTAGTTATCGATTCTTGAACTGCGATCCCATCACATGTTTATCCTGCAGCCCATATAGCTTTATCCCCACAACCTAATACCCGTTGCATGTTTATCTGTTGGCCTTGCGAGTCGTAGCGCATGCTTAGAGTTGTTTGTGCGAGTCGTCTGTTGGTCTTATGTTTCATCTGCTTAGTATGATAGATTATCCTACCTTAATAAAATGTTGTCTTATATATGGGTATTATAATTAAATGATAAGGCACCAGGCGGAAGGCCTTGCGAGGTGCTTTGTTCTGCTCAGTGTCGACCTAGGAACTGAGATTTTGTCCTCGGATCCAATTTTGAGCGCACTAACCACTTGTGGGAGGCCCAATGGAGCCCCCCTCGACTTTGAACGGATCCGCAGCTCGTCCATGTGCCGCAAGTAGTTCGGGTTTTTCATTTGCTCATATGCATGTGCATGATGATGATGATGATGATGATGAGAGGGTATCTGATACGGGGGGTCATATAGGTGTGGTGCGTACGTAGCGGACAGTTCCTACTGTGGTTTGAGCCGCATGGTGCGTAGGCACAAACTAATGAGTCCGCAATTGAGATTCGGCCGGACTCCTGACGCGGTTAACAACTCATATGGGTGGCACTTGGACTTGCTGTAGTGAAGGAATAAGTCGTGTTGAGAAGCCCTGATGCTTGCTTGGGTTGATCATGCGAGTATGGGTACAGTAGTGCACCCCTGCAGGGTATAATCTTATCGATGAGTCATGTCCACGGTTATGGACGACTTTGGTGATGATGCTGGCTAACAAGATATAGACAACTTGCACTTAATTATTGTTAATTAATTTGACTAGTAATATAGAATTACTTTCACAATAAATTATAATTAAAACTGTTTAACGTGTGAGTTTCCCGAATTGCTTCCTCATATTTGGTTGAGGGGGTTAATTCGAGAATGGGTTATGTTTGGTGTTAGTTGTAGATGTTTACTTATGCGCTCTCTTATCCTTCTCTGATTAGACGGAAGTTGTAGCGTGTCTCTTTAGGTTGCTAGTGCTGCTGCCGCTAAGTCCACCTCCCCTATATTTTGGGAGATGGTGTAGAAAGTAGGCAAGTCGGTTTTGCTTGCCAGGGAGTGCCCTGACCCTCTTTTGGGTTGTGCTTTATGTGCAGTCAACAGGTTTGAAGTCTGACGACGTTAGCTTGGGAATCCCTCCGGCTTGGCTGGGCAGGGATATGGCGCCATCGCTTATCTTCAAGACTCTTAGTCCAATTTGCATCTTATCCGTAGTCGGATACTATTTTTGCTTCCGCTGTCATTTGAATCTTTGTATTGTATATTTGTATCTTGACTCGTTTGAGTCGTTGTTGTAATTATATCTTTTGTTGTATTTGTGGATGTATCGGAGCTGTTGTAATGTTATCACAATTCCACCCACATAATGTGCATGTTTCTGCGTGCACATTATGTCTGGTGGGCGACCTAAAATCGTTATTATGCGGATTTCGGCGGGATCGCTTAAATCTACATAGTACCGATTTTAGGGCGTCACAGTGGGTCCAACCTGTCAGCGACTGCGAGCGAGCGCGCGGGGTGCTGGGCCGCTGGCGGGCTGCTCGGCTACGCGCGCGCGGCAGATAGCTACGGGCCACGGCCCACTCGACTCCGAAAATCGATTATTTTTATTTAAAACCTTTTTCTGTTTTTAAATACTGATTTCAAATATGATTTTTAAACCTATTCAAAACATTTCAGAAAAATTCATAAAAATATGTTTTGGAAAGGTTATTGAAAATGGAACTTTTTAACATTATTCTTGCTCATATATAAATTGGAAAAATTTTATTTGTTAAAGGAGTTTTAAATAAACACTTTATGAAATGTATAGATTATTTATATTTATAAATTGAAATCTTATTTAATATTTTTGTGATGTATTCTTATGCTCAATGTTGCATGATGCTTGAATCCAAGGTTTTAAATTTTTGCAAAATTTGGGATGTTACAGACTAACCCCCTTAAGAGGAAGCTCGCCCTCGAGCTTCGGAAAGATCAGCAAAAAGGTGTGGATGGTCTTCTCGGAGGTCATCCTCTCGTTCCCAGGTGGCTTCTTCTTCGGTGTGATGGTTCCATTGGACTTTACAAAACTTGATGTATTTGGTACGGGTGACTCTTTCTGCGGTCTGCAATATCTTGATGGGTTTCTCTTCGTAGGTCAGGTCACTCTCCAATTGTACTTCTTCAAGGGGTACAGTATCCTTCAAAGGAACTCCCGTCATTTCGGGGTGACATTTCTTCAGCTGACTGACATGGAACACATTATGTACCGCAGACAGAGTTTCGGGTAATTCTAACTCATATGCCACCTCACCCTTACAGGACAGGATCTTTAAAGGTCCAATAAACCGAGGTGCTAATTTTCCTTTAATTCCAAACCTCTTTACACCCCTGAGTGGCGACACTCTAAGATAGGTTCTATCACCCACCTCGTAGGCGATTTCTCTACGTTTAGAATCCGCGTAGCTTTTCTGGCGTGACTGTGCTATCTTCAATCTATCTTTAATTAATCTGACCTTCTCTTCAGCTTCTTGGATTATATCAGGTCCAAAGAAACTTCGTTCTCCTACACCACTCCACTATAATGGGGTTGTGCATTTCTTCCCATATAAAGCCTCAAATGGGGCCATCTCAATGCTAGCTTGATAACTGTTATTGTAGGAGAACTCAGCATAGGGTAGATTGTCATCCCAACTAGACCCATAATCAAGCGCACACGCTCTTAACATATCTTCTAGAATCTGGTTTACTCTTTCGGTCTGACCATCCGTTTGCGGGTGGAATGTCGTACTGAACTCCAACCTAGTTCCCAGTGACTCATGCAACTGCTTCCAAAAGTGGGAAGTGAACTGGGTCCCTCTATCGGACACGATACTCTTGGGGACGCCGTGTAAACACACAATCCTCTTCATGTATATATCAGCTAGCTTTGCGCTGGTATAGGTGGTCTTCACGAGTATAAAGTGAGCTATTTTGGTTAAGCGACAAACAATAACCCAAATAGAATCATACCCAGATCTGGTCCTTGGTAACCCGGTGATGAAATCCATCCCAATAGAATCCCACTTCCAGTCCGGTACCTTCAATGGTTGCAAAAGTCCTGCTGATTTCTGATGCTCAGCCTTTACTCGACTGCATACATCGCATTTAGCTATATATTCTGCTATTTCTCTTTTCAGATTGTTCCACCAAAATCTCTGCTTCACATCCATATACATTTTGGTATTTCCTGGATGAATGGAGTAAGGTGTTTCATGGGCTTCTTGCAGAATTAACTTCCTAAGTTCAGGATCATTTGCCACACATACACGTTTTTCAAACCACAAGGTTCCTTGCTCATCTTCATGAAATCCCTTGGCTTTTCCTGCTCTCAAATTGGCTTTGATTTCTTCAATATCCTTGTCTCCCTTCTGAGCTTCACGTATATTGTCCATCAAATTTGGTTGTACTACCAACGAAGCTACAAAACCATCTGGTACCACTTCCAATCGGAGGTCCTTGAATGCCTTGCATAAATCCTCAGGTATTTCTCCTGCCGTGAGGCCATTCAAGTAAACCTTACGACTCAGGGCATCAGCTACTACATTAGCCTTTCCAGGATGATATTGAAGACTTAGGTCATAATCCTTGATAAGTTCTAACCATCTTCTCTGCCTCATGTTCAATTCTTTCTGTGTGAAAATATACTTCAAACTTTTGTGGTCAGTGAACACTTCACATCTTTTTCCCATTAGGTAGGGTCTCCAAGTTTTAAGGGCATGTACTACTGAGGCTAACTCGAGATCATGAGTGGGATAATTTGTTTCATGCTTCTTGAGCTGTCTAGAGGCATAAGATGCCACTCTGCCTTCTTGCATCAGCACACTTCCCAGACCTTGGCGTGAAGCATCACAGTAAACTTGGAATTCTTTCTCTAAATCAGGTAAACACAGAACTGGGGCTGAAACTAGTCGTTTCTTTAATTCCTGAAAACTGGCTTCGCACGCGTCAGTCCATTCAAATTTCTTCTCCTTCTTTAATAATTCTGTCAGTGCCTTGGCGATTTTGGAAAAGTTTTCTATAAACCTTCGGTAGTATCCTGCTAGACCAAGAAAACTTCGTAATTCTCCAACATTCTTTGGTGGCTCCCAATTGGTTACAGCTGAGACCTTTTCAGGGTCCACTGCTATACCCTCCTTGGATACTATGTGTCCTAGAAATGCGACTTGTTCCAACCAAAATTCACACTTGCTGAATTTGGCATATAACTTATGTTCACGTAGTCTCTGCAATACTAGGCGCAAATGCTGTTCATGATCTTTGTGACTCTCGGAGTAGATCAGAATGTCATCTATGAAAATCCATGAACACTTTATTCATCATATTCATGAAATAAGCTGGAGCATTGGTTAAACCAAATGGCATTACGGTATACTCATAAGAGCCATATCTTGTAACAAACGCTGTTTTTGGTATATCCATCTCTCTAACTTTCATTTGGAGATATCCTGATCGAAGATCAATCTTGGAGAATACACATGCACCTTTCAGTTGATCAAATAATTCATTTATCTTGGGTAACGGATACTTGTTCTTGATGGTGCGTTCATTTATATCTTTGTAGTCCGTGACTAATCTCTGGGTTTGATCTTTCTTTTTGACAAAAAGGACTGGCGCTCCCCAGGGCGAAGAACTTGGACGGATAAATCCTTTCAAAAGGTGTTCCTCCAGTTGCTTCTTGAGTTCTTTCAGTTCATCGACGGCTATTGGTCCGGTACCCGGTTTTAGTTCAATGAGAAATTCCACATCTCTATTAGGTGGCATTCCCGGTAATTCTTCTGGGAATACATCTGGGTACTCTTGGACAATCAGCACATCACCAAGGCTAACCCCCTTAAGAGAATTTAGCCTAACTTTCTTAAGTTCGAAAGTTGATCTGAATTTAATCTTTTGTTTTTCTGGGGTGGTGAGGGTGATAGCTCTGTTTGCACAGTCTATGATTCCTTCAAAACGGGTCATCCAATCCATTCCGATAATAACATCCAAACCTTGGGTTTCTAGGATGACTAAGCCTGCTGGGAAAAGATATTTTCCAATTCTTAATTCTAACTGCCTACAGCCTGAATTTACTATCATCTCACCCCCAGGTGAACTCACTCTAATAGGTTTTCCTAAGCTTTCCTCGGCTAGCCCATGTTTGTTTACAAAAGCTCTTGATATGAATGAATGCGATGCTCCAGTATCAAATAAGACCAATGCTGGAAAAGAATTGAGCAGGAACTTACAAATCACAGCGTCAGGTTCATCATGAACTTCTTCCACGTTGAGGTGATTTACTTGTCCCTTCTGGAAAGGATTGGGCTTGGAATTTTCATCGGCCTTTCTCTCTGGGCAATCAGTAGCATAGTGTCCCGTCTTCTTGCACTTGAAGCAAGTCACATTAGACAGGTCTTTCTTCCCTTCAGTGTTAGGACGAGGATTACCATTTCCATGATTATGGCCATGGTGATGGTTTCCCTTGAACCCACCATTATTTCCTTTATACCCTCCATTGTGGTTATGACCATGATACTTTTGGCCACTACCATTGTTGGAGTAGTTCCAGCGTTTATGGCCACTGACTTCTGAGGTGTGTGGTTTCTTGTGAGCCACTTCAGTGTTACCCTTACTTGCACCAAACTTCCTCTTCCTATTCTCTTCCTTTCTGATGTTATTGTCCAGGGTGATTGCCTGATCTAGAAAAATCTGATAGTTAGGAGCATATGCCACAGACAAAGGTATCTTTAGTTCTCCCCGAAGTCCATTTAGGAATTTTTCCTTCCTTTTTGCATCAGTGTCGATGTCTTCTGGTGCGTACCTTGATAGCGTACAAAAGTCATCTATATACTCCTTCAGAGTTCTACCTCCCTGTCTCAAGCTACGAAACTCCTCCTTCTTCAGGTTCATTATGCCAGAGGAGATGTGAGCATTGCGGAAACCATCCTTGAACGCATCCCAAGTCATGCCATCCAAGGGATGGGTCACTTGATAGGTCTCCCACCACATGGCAGCAGGTCCTTCCAATAGGTGAGCAGTGAACCTCACCTTTTCTGCCTCAGAACACTCACAGGTTACTAAGTCCTTGTTGACGGAACGGAGCCAGTCATCCGCCACTATGGGTTCAGTAGCAGAGGAGAACTTATTAGGTCTAAGCCTGAGAAATCTTGCAAGTCTGTCCACCGGAGGTGGGGGTGGTGGTGGATGGTTGTTATTGTTGTTGTTGTTGTTGTTGTTGTTGGTTGCTGCAATGAACTGGGTCATCATGGTCATCAGTTGGGCTTGAGCTGCCATCAGCTGTTGCATAGTTTCGCTATTGTCGGGATCACGACGTGGAGGCATCTGTGGGGTTTTTGCATGGATGAGTAAAAGATAGATAGATCTATAAGGAGAAACCTTTCCCATGCACAAAACAATCCAGTATGCACACCATCAATCAATACACCACTCATAAAGCAATCAGCAAACAATTCAAAACCTTTGGTTTTAGGAAAACGATAAAAAAGTTTGGAAAATAACTCGCGAGGTTCCGAGGATACAAAGGAAGGTACTGCCTTACCACTAGTTGGTAGGTCAATACAAGATCAAGACAATGTGGTGTATGATAAATGGTAGTCTCACTAACTAACTACTCGACCATTTCCTCTTCCTCCTCTTCAATTTCCTGTATCTCGATTCCTTCATTGGCGAGTACATCCTTGAGTTCCTTTACTTCTTTCTCCAGGGCAAGATTCTTTTCTTGCAGCTCTCTCTTCTCAGTACGAAGCCTTTTTATCAAGTCACTATCAGCCTCAAACTCGACTTCATTGCTCTCGAGTTCTGCCTTTTGTTCCCTGATGATCTTGTTCTTCTCTTGAACTCTTTTCCCTTGTCTCCTGTACTTCTCCTCTTATGCAGTGAATCTCTCTTCATGTGCCTTAGTCACTTCCTCCTGAACCTTCACCTTCTCTTCGTTCTCCTTAAGTAAGGCACATAACTCATCGTTCTTCAAGAGCTCGGTGCGTCGATCTTCATATAGTTCGGTGACAAGGATTTCCAGCTCCTGGAAATAAAGGCTAAGGGGTTTTGCCTTGCCTCTTTCTCCGACATCATACAGGTAAGGTTCTCCATCTTCGTTTCTTCTTCCAAAGAAAATGGAGTAGTGGCCCCTCAACTCTAGGCTGTAGCGTCCGCAGAGGCGCCCAATCAAATCTTGCATGACTAGATTGAGCCCTTTGTATTTGGAGTCACTAACCATTTTGATCTCCAGTGGGGGCTCCTCTCCACGTCCTGGTTGTGTTGCTTTTATTCCCCAGCAACCCTCTTTGTTAAACTTCTTCAGAATGAAGCCCTTTACTTGGGGTAGTGGTAACCCTATCTTCTCGCCGATGTCGAGGAGATAACAGCCAAAACGGGTGTTCTCGAAGTCCTCCGCAGTGGTGAAGTGAAAGCTCGTCATCCTTTAGGTAGGAAAGAAGGGAAATTAGAACTAGAATCGCATAATATAAGGAAGTACTAGTTATGGAGTGTATTATTACTTTAGGGGGGGGGATACTAAGTCAAAATTCTAAGGTGATCAACAGATATTAACAACTCTTCGTAAATTGGATTTTTCACTTTAGTGAGAGAGACAGACACCCGGCCAGCCACTTATATTGTGGAACAAGTCTCATGTACGTGGACATGTAAAGTTTGTCCCGGGCCGCTTCATCCCACCATGCCGTTAGAATCCAACATACTTCAAAGATGGTAACATTATGACCAAAAAGGGCTTAACCAATCCTAGGGGCTCGAACCTACAGGCAACACTTTGCTCTGATACCATTTTGTAGCACCCCAACTTTTATTAAAGTTGGAACACCTGTGTTATGTGCTAGTCCCTGGATCACTGCCAGCACCACAGTACAAAATATAAAGTATCATTGCATAAGTATTAAATTACTACAACGAGATCCAAAAATAATAGCCAATATGGCTTTATTACAAATTGCATAGCCATGAAGGCTAGCTAAAGTTCAAAGTTCACAGCGAAAGCAAAATAACATTGAGCCTCATCTTCAAGCATGCGCCACAAGCAGTCATGTTGGGTGTAGACTCGAGCCAATCATTCAACATCAGAATTTCCTGCACATTGGAATATGCAGCCCCCGAAGGAGGTCAATACAATGATGTATTGGCAAGTGACTATGGTGGATAAATATACTGGCAAGTCTAACATCTATATGCACATTTGGCTTGGTGGGGTTGAAGGCTATTTGCAGAAAGCAAGTTTTCTCCTATCATTTTGTAAAACACTTTTATTTCTCGAAGACTTGGCACCGAGGGACAAAGCCCAGGTGCACCAACAATTCTTTCCTTAGTCAAAATTTTACTTTATGGAAACAGTGTTGAGATTCTTCTGCCCATCCTTGTCCAGTTGCTCGAAGTAGTCCATTTCCAGGGACACGGCTGAGATCTCAGATTGTCGACTCTGCAGAGGTTGTGCACTTTCACCTTTAGACTCAATTTGTCCGAGAAATCCTATACACGCGGAGTGTATTATGGAAAGGAGAGAATTGAGACAAGAACTTTCAGAAGAAGAATGCAACCATACTAGCAAGACCCGTTCCACCTATCAACTCTACATCTGCTTGTCAAGCCGACAGGTTGCACTCCCACAACTTAATCATTCTAGACAGAGCCCATTGTCAAAAGGTTGCACGGGAAGCTTCTAAACTTGGAGGGACTTGGTAATCTCTTCGTTCCTGGGTGGCCGTCCACAAGTGTACTTCTGGGTAACAACCACCATACTCATGGCCCTAAGTAGAATAGACATTCATCCTAGGCGATGACAACCACAAGCATAGTCCCAAAAGCCACTCAACATAAACCATAACAACCAATTCCACCCAGACGTGCATTTTAGATTTTAACACGTAGAAACATTTCCATAACATGGCAACATTTTTATAGCATGGCTAAGCAACTAATAAAATCTTTTCATGGCTGCTTAGGGAAAAGGGTGGCTACACACTACTAGGATATTTGTAAAATACCAACTAACTTAGCATTATAAAATAAATCACAATCCCTATCATGTACACTACTCAAAACATACTACTTATGCATATAGAAAATATGGGATTTTGTATGAATGTCACTTGCCTTGGTAACAGGAGGAACAAGCACAACAAGAATAACAATCACAAGCAAGTCCTTCCTCTACTTCACAATCTAGCACAAACAATGAATAACATAAATACCAACACCATATCATCACAACACTAAACAAAATCATGTATGCATGAATGATATGCTATGATGATCAGACACACTTGTTAATAATTCTTATTTTCTGTCATTAATAAATGAAATGTAATGTTTAGGTATTTCTTATTTTATTTATTAATTAAATAATTTGAAATAATATAGTAAAACTTTGATTTCTATAATCACAACTTTTATTGTTTTTATGACATCTTCAATTTGGACATTTATTAATATTGCTGGACAGAGGGAAATTATACAGTCTTAAACAATTATATTTATTTCTAAATAATTTTTATTATTTAAGTTATTATTTTAATGGCCGAAATACTCCTCTGATAATTATTCAATTTATAATTTGTCAAAGGGAAAAACAAATGATGTGGAATTAAACTACATGAGCAGAGCTTTCCAATGACATAAAGTTTATTAAATTTGGACTTACAGATCAAAAGTTATGTTTGCAAGTTTTATCTATTTTCTGTTTTATTTATAAAATTTCCTGCGAAAAAAGAAATTAACTGGGCTACGTGGCGCAATCTCATTGGTCGGTACCGCTTCGGCGCGGATCGGCTGCGAGAGCCGTCCGATCTAAATTAAAATGGATGCGCGAGATCTAATTGATCTAGATCCATTGGATCTAGATCTAACGGTCCACGATTCGTTGACCAAAAACGGGCGGCGCGGTCACCGGAGACGCGCGGTGCGCGGCGGAGCCATGGCCGGCGTTTGCGCCCGAGGCGTGCTACGATGCTAGGAGGCAACGGAGCTCACCAGGAGATGCGCGACGTCGTGGGGAGGGCGATGGCGCGGTGGTGATGACCGGAGCGTCCTCGTCTTCCCGGAAGAGCTCGCCGGAGTTTCGCACGGCGTCGGTTTCTCTCGGTCATGGACGGAGGCGGGGTTTCGCTGCAAAAACACACGCTCCACCATGTCAACTCGATGCGCACGGCTCACAGGGAGCGAAGGGAGGTGGAAAGGAGATCCGAGGTGGCCGGATTTGCTCGGGCGGCGGAGTTCTTGCCGACGGCGACGGCGGGATTGCGCGAGCTCGTGCGGGCAGCCTATGGGCTCTCGGGAGGTGAGGTTTGGGGCAATCGGACGAGAACGGAGAGGGGTATTAGTAGGGGGAGGAGGCGAGGTAAGGGGAGCAGTAAATCGCTCCTAATCGTGCGGATCAAATCCGCCGTTTCCTGTCGGGGTCGGGGGCGTGATTTGGGGAAGAACGTTTTCACGGGGGTGATGAAAGGTGGGTCCCACCTGCCAGCGACTGCGAGCGAGCGCGCGGGGTGCTGGGCCGCTGGCGGGCTGCTCGGCTACGCGCGCGCGGCAGATAGCTACGGGCCACGGCCCACTCGACTCCGAAAATCGATTATTTTTATTTAAAACCTTTTTCTGTTTTTAAATACTGATTTCAAATATGATTTTTAAACCTATTCAAAACATTTCAGAAAAATTCATAAGAATATGTTTTGGAAAGGTTATTGAAAATGGAACTTTTTAACATTATTCTTGCTCATATATAAATTGGAAAAAAATTATTTGTTAAAGGAGTTTTAAATAAACACTTTATGAAATGTATAGATTATTTATATTTATAAATTGAAGTCTTATTTAATATTTTTGTGATGTATTCTTATGCTCAATGTTGCATGATGCTTGAATGCAAAGTTTTAAATTTTTGCAAAATTTGGGATGTTACACTGGCTCTATGGCAAAATTTGGGATGTTACACTGGCTCTATGATTTTTTTGGCCCAGGTGATGACGAGGTTCAAATTGAGTATTGCGAATTATGGCAGTTATTCAATTTTGACGCGCTCGACAAATCTATCATCAGTGCCTTTTGCATGTAAGTAATTAAATTATGTATATATGTCAGTAATTCTCTAGCTCTACTTATTTTTCATTGCTTGTAATTATCCTTATCACTATATTACTTTTGTACTCTATTATGCAGGCTGAAAATTATACAATCTCGAAAGCTGGGACTCAATCACAAGATTGGATTCATTGACCCTAATCGAGTTCATCATCATGGTTTGTTACATTACCCAGATCAAACGGAGGAGCTTTTCCCGTTCAACTTCGAGTGAGTTGTTTACTTTCTTATACATACTCGATGTTAATTAAGTATATGTAATTGATGATTTAGTTATTAACAAATATAAACATATGGCAGATTTCACTGGGTATTATTTGAGATTTATGTTGAAAAGGCAATCGTTGATGTCTTCGACCCATTATCGAAACCTGAAGAAAAGTTCGACGACACGAAACAGATGCTCCAGAGGTAATTTCGTTCATTATAACAATCGACCTCGTCTTTTCTAATAATATATAGTAATTAGTTAACTTCTTTACTAAATTTCCATACCGTAAACTTCAGGGTTTGGGACAAATTCACCGGTTTCCACAAGGAAGTCGGTATAGCTAAGAACCTCACTTTTAAATGGCGAGAGGTAAGACGTACTAGCTAGGTTCCACGTATGCATATTCTTAATTTCAGTCTCACAATACCATTTTTTCAATATTTTTTATTGATTTCTTATCTTATTCTATCATAAAGTGCGCGAAGCAGCAACAAGGCACCAATTTGTGTGGATTCTATGTCTGCGAGTTCATCCGAATTCACTTCAATGAGGGTGTAGACTGGAATAGGGTACGCTAACAATTCATTCAAACTTGTTCACTTTTCAAATCGAATTATTTTCATAATGGTTGATATATTGGTAATGATCTCTCCTTTTTAGTTTGAAAAGATCCGGAACATGCTTGATGCAAAAGACCGCCTACTACCAATTGCGGAGGAAATTGCGGGCTTTCTGCTTGACTATGTCATAAAGCCAGGCGCATAATGCAGTATAATCCGGCCGCCAAAAAAGACCATCACGAGGAAAAAATAGGGTCTAATGCTTCCCTGTCATGTAATGATCTCTGTTTGTAAATATTTAGACATGATCTTCCGGTTGTAAATATTTGTTTGGGAGAACTCGTGTACTAGTAGTATTCATGACTATATCCCGAGGAAAAAATCGTGTATTTTTCATATATATTACATAGTAACGTATAATATGCAACTCGATCTTGTTTGAAATGAAACATAAATGAAAAAAACACAAACACAAAAGAATCAGTAACATAAATAGAAAAGAGAAACAAAAATAGAAAACAGGAAACAAAATAAAAGAAGCAAAAAAAAACATATATACGGTCCCGGTTCGTATTACGAACCGGGACAAATGAGTCGCAGCCAGAGGCTGCCTTGATTGGCCACGTGGCCCCCCTATTGGTCCCGGGCCGTGGCGTGCCCGGGACAAATAGGGGAGGCTATTTTTCCCGATCACGCTGTCCCGGGCGCGTGACCGGGACAAAAAGCCCTCACGGCCCGGGACCAGTGGCCTGTTTTGCCCTAGTGTTACTTTGCAAACAATGCTTATGACGATAATCTTTCATGCAACTTAATACTGAAAGGGGTGCACACGCTAACCGGAAGGTGGATTATTAGTCATAGGTGCGGTTCAAACAGTCTATGTATATTGTTGTAATGCTCGAATGAATCTCACACTAGACATCATAACGTTAGTATATAAATTGGTTTGCTCATCATTCTTCTATCAATTTCCCAGCTGTAATTTGTTTACCCCGGTCCTTCTCTTTAATCTGATAAATCACAAACTGCAAACCTGTTACTTTCTGGAAACAAACATCTTTCTTCCACACGTAATTTTAATCCTTTTGTTACAGCAAGCCGGTGAGATTGACACCCTTACCGTAGAGTTGGGACAAAATACTTTGATTGTGTTGTGTGCAGGCTCCTCGTCAACTACACGACACCAAGAACTTCTGGCGCCATTGACACCTCGGAGGAATTCTCATTTCCTACTGGTTCGATAACTTTGGTTTCATAGCTGAGGGAAATCTTGCTGCTACAATACTTCACACCTTCCTCTTGGGGTTTCCCAACCACACACCTCTGTGCGCATCATGTCTCTCTCCCACAAAACATTGCTGGGATCCAATTTATTCAGATAATGAAAATAAAAAAAACAGAAATAAAAACAATCAGACGCTCCAAGTAAAGAACATAAGATGTGACAGAATTAAAATATAGTTTCACTAGAGATGACCTCGTAAGTTGTTTATGAAGAAGGGGATGCCTTGGGCATCCCCGAGCTTTGACGCTTGAGTCTTCTTGAAATATGCTTGGGTGACCCACGGGGGCATCCCCAAGCTTAGGCTCTTTCATCTTTTTGATCACATCATATCATCCTTCACTCTTGATCCTTGAAAACTTCCTTAACCCCAAACTTCTCATAAACTTCATTAGAGTGGTTAGTATTCAAAAAAATAAATCCACTTTGGTACTGTTGTGACACAATTCAAGAACTCAATAATACATTAGCTACATCCCTCCATGATAGAGAACCTTGCTTAAAGTCCACAAGAGACAATGCAAAAAACAGAGACATAATCTGCCAAAACAGAACAACCCGTAAAGATGAATTTTTTCGAGGCACTTAACTTGCTCAGATCAGAAAAATCAAAACTAATGAAAGTTGCGTATATTTCTGAGGATAACGCTCATAAAATCCCAGGTCATTTCAATGTTTGTGTAAAGAGTTACGAATTTAACGGTGATTAGCAGAAAAACTGTTCCTATGCAGAAATCCAAATCTGGTATCAACTTCCTACTAGAGACTTTACTTGGCACAACTATGCAATAAAATAAAGATACAAAGGAGTAGCTACATAGGTAATCATGCTCCTTGACTTAAATAAGAAAAATAACAGACATAAAACATGGGTTGTCTCCCACAAGCGCTTTTCTTTAATGCCTTTTAGCTAGGCTTGATAGTTTTAATGATGCTCTCATGAAAATAGAATCAAAAGGAGCATCAAGAACAAAATACAAAACACATTTAAGTCTAAAACACTTACTATGCATAGGAATCTTGTACACAAATAGATTCACAAATAACAAAGTGACAAGCATAGGAAGATAAAACAAGAACAACTTCAAAACTTTTAGCATATAGAGAGGTGTTTTACTACCATGAAAACTTCTACAACCATATTTTCCTCTATCGTAATATTTTTCAGTTTTATCAAGAATAAACTCAACAATATAACCATCACATAAAGCATGCTTTTCATGATCTACAAATGCATAATTTTTACCAAGCTCCATAATAGTGGGATAAAAACTTTCAAACCCGCTTTTAACAATTTTATAACAAGATGATTGATCATTCTCAAGGTATATGGGACTCCTAGATAAAGTCAAGACCTCTCCAATCCCATTTTCAGTAGTAGTACAATTAATATTATTAAGTAACATAGGACCGTCATCTAGAGGTTTATCATAAACATTTTCTAAGCAAACTTCTTTTGTACCATGCATTTCAAAATTAGGCATAAATAAAGGATTTTCATTAGATTTATAAAAATAGCATGGATTATCATATATAACAGTAGCATAATTATTCTCACAAGTTTTACTCATAGGGAATATTTCAGGAGAATCCACAGGAACATAATATTCATCCTCCTTTGGTAAGCATAGTGGACAATCACATAGTGTAAGGGGTGAAGAGTTACTCGCATTAGAAGGTAGGCATGGGTAGCTAGTCCATTCTTCCTCCTGTTGTTCTTCACTCTCCTCATCTTTTTTATCTAATGAGTTGTCAAGTACAGCAATTTCTTCTTCCACAGGTTCCTGCAAATTGTGGATACATTCTTGTGCATTAATGAGTCTCTCTTTATAATCAATGATATAAGGATTATTGCTGAAATATTCTATGCAATAATTGTAACGTCCCAAATTTTGGAAACAAGAAAGATCTAATTATAAAGCACCCAAAATTTGGAACCAACAAAAACTTTTTCAACTATCTTGTTAATGTATGTTTGTTACTCTTGTTTCCTTTGTTTGTCTTGTTTTGCTTTGATTTGTATTTGTGTTGATGATCCCTCTAGCTATCAACCTTAAAACTCAAGTTATAATATGACTTATGAAAACCCAGGATTACGACAATTCAAACAACACATATATCTTCTCCTATCTTATTCTTAACAAACTATAGTCATCGTGAGGTCTTGATTATAACAAATGCCCTAAGGCAGTTTAATTTAGAAAATAAAAGTATTACCAAAACTATATGTTTGCAAAACTACAAAAGATTACATAGGAGGCTATGGTATATTTTGAGTTTGAAATGTTGCTAGTTTTAGCAACTCTCTTTTCAAAACCCCAACTTTACTAGTCTTTGGAAATCAATTCCCAAAGATATGCTTAATTATCCTTATCCAAAACCTTGCCATAATCATGTTGATCACCACCTCACCAACTTTATAATACACTCTTGGAATTTGGTGATTTATCCAAATGTTTGTTGGTTGCCCTAGTGGATTTGTATTGAATTGCTTTATTGAAATGTTTTATTGTTGTGGGTGTTGCTTGTGTCAACATTTTATGTTGATAGTTTAACTTAGGATCTAAATGCTAGTTTAGCTTATCTTGCTTGAATGAATTGTGTTACCCCTTGTAATGTTGTTTTTGTATTATTAGGTCTATAGTTGCTATTTTTGAGAAGTAGAAGATTTATCTTCACTCCTGTTAATTTATAGCAATTCTAGAGCAGGTCAATTAGAGTTTATTTTATTCAATTTGGAAATGCAACTCACTTAACCTCATCCTTATCATCTCTACTATCCACGCATAACCTTATTTAAGATATTCAAAATTGTTTGATCATAAATTCACGCTTGTTTTGAGTGTTTCATAATAAGGTGACCATTTGTGCATTACTAGATAGCTTTTTGTCATTTTTGTATCTAGTGGTTGTTTAACCTTTTGACCTGAACTCTTAAGTCTAATGCCTCACCCATATCCCTTCTGACTAGCCCATCCTGTCTCTAGTTTTTCTCGTCAAAGATTTGACTAATCCATGTTAGCAAAGTGGGCTAATTAAATCAGCCCAAATTCATCAAAATCCAAACCTACCCCTCTCCTCTTGTCCATCATGTGTTTTTGGGTGTGCACTGGACCTCCACCCCTCTAGAAACTCTTAGAACGAATTTGGTCAAACCCTAGCCCTTCTTTTCTTCTTGTCTTTTTCCTTCTGGCATTTTGTCGAGCACCTCAAGTTCAGAGCTGGCCTCTCCTCCCTCTTCTTTAATCCTTACATGGAGACAAGCCAATGCGCGGCCAGCTCCCCTCTGCATCCCTGCCTACCTCCCAGACACCGCCCTCCCTCGCCAATCGCTGCCCGAGCCCTCTCCTTCTTTTCCTTTCTCTTCCCATGCTCGTGGCCGTGCAACCGGCCACCACCTCTCTCTTATTGCAGCCGAGGCTCCATAGCCCCTCTCACCTTGCCATTTCGGTTCCCCTCGCTCCACTCCACCACCCCGAGCTCCCTCGAGCTGTCCCTATCTCTCTCTCGGCTAGAAATGATCGGCCCGAGCCCGAACTCTTTCGAGCACGAGTGCCATCGCCTCTGAGTCCCTCTTCTCACCATTGTTGCTCCAGCTTGCTCCCCTGTCTTTGGTCTGCCTCTGAGACACCCCCCTTTTGTTGCAGGAGCACCAGGGGCGCCGTGGCGAAGCTCGTGGTCATCGGGGACGCCGTCGGGCCCGCATCTCGGTCCAGAACGCGCCGCTGCAAAACCGAGCCACCCCGGGCCTCCCTTGCCCCTCCTCATCCCCCTCCGACGTCGCCTTCGTCCAGAAGAGGTGCGAGGTGAGCACCTCGAGCTCAACTCATTTTCTAGGGTTCCTGCCCTTGTTTCCCGTCGTGAGGAAGAAGAAGGCTGTGCGCCGTTGATCTCTGCATCTACGGCTCTGTTTGAAAACCTATGGATCTAATCCCATCCGTCCATTTCCGATCCAGCGGTGGCGTAGCCCTTCGCCTGCGCGCGAGCGCAGTGGGCCGGCCCAGCGCTGCGCCGCTCGGGCCTTGGCAGATCTGCCCCGTTTTGGTGTCTTTCTTTTTAAACCTTTTTCCTGATTTATTTTCCAGAGAATTGATAGCTCAGGTTTAATTCATTTGTGGGAGATCTGTGCATGCAAAAATTTTGAAATAAATTTTGTTGGATTGCTGTGTGTTTTCTTGACCATATGGCACTGGCCCTTCTCAAAAATATATTTGTATGAGTGTGATATGTGGTTTTTGCACCATTTACTCAATAACTTGCGTTTTATAAATCCAAATCCTGCAAGCTTTAGTTCTATGGAAAGCTTAGGAAAATAACTACCTAGATCTATAAGCCTTGCATGCAGGAGATGTGTCTAAAAAAGTTCTATAAAGTTTAAGAATGACATCAGTAGCTATTTGATGAATTTTAAATCTTTATTTAAAATTCTTTTTGGAGTGAGTCCAATTGCATGTGGTAGATATTGGTATTAGCTATCATATCCTAGATTGGTAGAATTTTACAGCTTATATGCTGTGCATGGTGGATTATTCTCTTAAACAGTAGGTTATTACACTAGAAAAAGATTATCTTTATTTTCTGTTAATTGTATGTGTTTGATTTTAATGTTTGGTGCTATATCTGTTTGTACAAATAAATTAAGAGTAATTTTTTTGGATACTTATGTGTTTTCCTTAGCATGAAAAGTTGGGTTTGTGTAAAAATAATTTATATCTTATGTTGTACTCTATTAATGGTAAAATGTATGTATTCCACTAAAACTGAAATATATGGAGATAGGAGTGTCCAAATTGAGTGAATCCAAATTCTAAAGAAATCTTAAGTCAATACCTATCCATAGAAATTAACCTTGCATGTAGGGCATTCCTAAAACTGAAACTATACTCATTCTGGTTTTGAGGCCAGTAGCATTTGCATGATTTTCAGCTACTGTTTGGTAATAACTTATATTGCAAATCCAATTTTCACCTCTTCATATAGTTGCTAGGTGTACTGGGGTAGAAGGATTTTACGTCTGAGCATTATCTTATGAGTTATGGTTTATCCACCAAAACAACAACATTTGGCTAATAGAAGTATTAGTTCTTAATCCTCTGTTCTTAGCAAATGTGAATTGAGAAACATTACTAATCATCTTTTGAAGATCAGAACCTTAACTCAATAATAAGGACTTGATTAAACCACTTTGATAATGTGTGGTGCCTTGTTTACTTATGTTTAGCATTATTCACTTTGTACTCTAATAATAACATCAATTGTGTTTATATGCTTTGCTTGTGAATATGTTGGCATGTTATGTTTTTCTCTAAAAACATCATATTATTTATCCAATAAATGTAATAAGTTAATTCCCTGTTTTACTTGAATTGTTATGTGTGGATGTGCTTAGTAACTCATAAGTCCAGAAACTTAGGTTATCCTTTAATAGCCTTAATAAATTTGCTGAAAATATTGCTAGTCCCTTCACTTTTGAGTTTCACATAATTCATCTTGTTTCCTAGGAGTTGCACTAATTTCATTTGTGTGTTAGGCACGTGAATGATTGTTTGGTGTTAAATTTTATCCAGTAGTTCCCTGTGTTTTGCAATGCTTAAGATATGACTTTCTTATTTTAGATTGTTGTCAACACTTGGTTGCCATGTGATTGTTTGGTTGTTGGTTGAAGTGACCTTTATTGCAGTGTCTTATTAATAAGCCTAATGCACCATTTTAGCTCTTAAATTCATAAACTTGTTTGGACACTGGTGTTACCATTGTTTGTCGCTTAGATAGTTGATAGTAGATGTTTCTTGAGCTAGTAACATGCTTGCATGTGAGTATGCTCAATGCTTGTGTTATTATTAATACTTGCTTGTGTGTTAAGATACTTTTGTCTGAAGTATTTCCTAAACTATTAGATACTTTTGTCTGAAGTATTTCCTAAACTATTAGATACTTTTGTCTGAAGTATTTCCTAAACTATTAAGATACTTTTGTCTGAAGTATTTCCTGAAAACTAATATAACAACTCTTGTTAAGTGATATAATAACCCTAAATGATGTGTCGTTTTAGTGTTCTGTAGAACTACCTTTTTAAATACACAGAGTTGTTGTGTATATTTTCTTAGGAAAATCTGTTGTTGTCTTAGCTCTATGAACTTTGTTGAATGTTGTTGTATAGTTATAGGAGTTTTTTGCTTCTGTTTGTATCTCAGTGTCTGGTACAATGCTTGATGTTTGTTATGTCCTTGTGGCATTGTCTTGTATTCTGAGTGTTGTTCCTTTTCCTGTTTACGACGTTAGATACGATCGAGAAGGATCAGGAAGTGAGGAATGAACCTGAGGAACATCAAGATCAAGACCAAGGACATATTGCTGAGCCAGGCAAGCCCACCTCACCACCTTTATGCAAGTCCTACTATTTACAAAGCATGTTTTGTTTTAAAATAAAATAATGCATGTTTTACTTCTTTTTGTGGCACTTTGCCACCCGAAAACTATTTTACCAAATATTTTTTGGCCAAAGTTATATACTAGAATAGCTGTAGGTATTATAAGAAGAGTTTTACTTGTGGAGTCTTGTCATTGAAGGCTCTATAAAGAAGATTAAGTTTTCAAATAGTATACTCTGTTATCTTACCTCAAAACTATAGGATGGGAACCCGTTTAGTAAAACTATTTTATGGAGGAAAACCTGAGTTGCTGGGAGCAAATCAGCGAGTCATAACTGTTTTATGAAAACCCGAGATGCTGAGAGCATTCGGAGATGTTGCGAAAACCCGAGCTGCTGGGAGCAGTCGGAGATGGAAGTTTAATTTCGAAGTCCCTGCTGCCGCCTGAACAATTAACCCGTGCAACCACATTACCTCAAAATGGGTACGAGGCTTAACGGAAGCTTGTTGGTGTTGGTATTCGAATTTTCCTCAATTGGCTAGATGGGGTTCGAGGCCCCGGAACCGAATTCTACAAGAGAATGGGCATACAGAGAGTGGACTTCATGTGCCACCGGGAAGCAACGGTGGGTCTCCTGTCATGGCGGTATGAGGCTAGGGGAAACCGTAAAGATACGGCTAGCTCACTCGGTGCCGGGGAGAACAAACCCACTCGACGAGGATATTCTGATACCAGCATCAACATAGTGGAAATTAGGATTGGCCGTCTGTTGTGTGCATGCTGTCTCTGTACAGTCCGTGGTTGATCCACGACAGACCATCCGAATCTTGTGGTGAAAGTGTACAACCTCTGCAGAGTGTAAATCTATTCGAATAGCCGCGTCCGCGGTCATGGACGGTTGGAAAGGCCACACTGGGCGTCTGGAGAAAGAAGTTGTTTTATAAAGGAAAAATGTTTATGTGGAAATCAGGAGGTACCTGGGAGGTACGGAATTTGGGTGAGGATGATTGGTCTCGGGGAGACAATCAGTCCAATCTCAAGGAAGGAAAAAGGGTTACCCCCATCCTAGTGTTTTTAATGGTTTTACAAAAGAAAGTTTTGAACTTGGATATGTCTTTGCTATATCTAAGAGAAGAGAATTCTATCTCTAAATGTTTTTCTTCAACAAAGATATAGAGATGTCGTATTTTCTATGTCTAAAATCATGGTATTCGAAAACTAAGCCCTATAGTCGTATATAGCAGCCATCCCAGTTTTCGAAAAGTGTTTTCTTGCATTATCATGAAAACTTAAGCCTTAGAGGTGGTCTTGCGAGTACGTAAATGTACTCATATGGCTGTGTCCCTGGATATTCAAACGTCCAGGTTGAAATGAGGAGATGTACGACAAGAAGGAGGAGTACGCCGACGACTACGCCAACTGAGTGTCCCGCTCAACTGCTCTGTGGGAATGCGTCAGGACGTGACGAGGGCCGACGCTAGCCAAAGCTTCCGCTGAACCTTAGTTAATATACGTCAAGTGCGACGATGTTTGCAGACTTGGTCATGAGACCATTATTTATGTAAGTCTTATATTATTCGAGTTGTATGATGTAACTTTGTATACCATGTTGGTTATGTGATCGCGATGCACTGATCATTGGGATCGTGATCTGTTTACATAACGTGGGCATCACTGACGGTTAGTCAGAGGGGTCCTTACAGACTTGGTATCAGAGCCAGGTTGACCTTAGGAGACCTTAGTTAGCTTGGTCGTTAGCTTAGGAAGGAAATGTTTTGCTAAAACCTATTTCGACAAGAATTTATTTTCTTCTAGGTAAACCTAATATGGTTTCCACTCCTCACCTTCTCTCAAAAATTACTTGATCTTACCTCTCTAATTTGAAGTATTTTCAGAAAGATTTTTGTCTACTATCTTGTCCCTATTCAAAACATGTATAGACTTGAAGATAAAACCAAATGAGACCTAAGTAACTAGTATCGAGAAGGCGAAGTTTAGTCTCAATACTTCATCCTACGATATCAAGGTGGTCGCCAAGAAAGGAAACAAGTTACAGAGCAACCCTTGTTTGCCAAAGCAGCGTCACTATCAAGACTTCAACCCCAATAATTTACTCCAGTTGCAATTTCGACAGTCTCAAGGGTTACAGCAGGAGCCGAAGATGAAGAAATGTAGGCTCCAACAAGTAGAATGACCAAGACCCATAGGACTTCTAGGATATGACCCTTGGTTGGATTCTCCGACTAACGCGATTGCTGATTGCTCTTTTGGCTCTATAGATGTCTTGTGTGCTCTTTTGCTGCTATGCTTGTTGCTTGTGTGTGCCTTGTTTGTTTGCTTGCTGATGATATGTTATTCTCTGGTATCTTTCACAAGCACGCCTTGTAGGCAATACATATTAGGCACATACTTTAAACTTGTTCAAACATCTTGATTTCTCCACACACAAACTTTTCGTACCTTTTGCCACAAATGTACCCTAATGCACCTATAAAGTTGTACTGTTTTCCTTCGAATCTAAACTTGAACATGTGAGAATTATAAACTACACATGACACCGAAGCCCCAAATAAAGCCCATCCCCGTAATGTGTTGAGCCTTGACCAGTTTAATGAACTATTTGAATTACAAGTATACCATCACAAACTTAACGTATCTACCCCTTGAGTAGCTTCTAACACCAATTACTTGTTACTAACTAATCTCTTCAAGACCTACGAACCAAGATCAAGACTCAGAAAGGGTCTACGGAAGTCTCTCTTGCAGATGGCAGCACAAAGGACTCAGATAACGCCAAGACCCTCTACTTTTTGAAGATTTTATGAGAACCTCCAACCTGTGACGTGCAAAGACGGCCGATGTCATCAGCAACGGCAGCACCCAGCACGGAAGACCGTCTACTTGAAGATGTGTCATGAAGCTAGTGTCATTTGTGCCTTCTACGCGTCAACTTGATTAACTCAATTGACCCTTACTTGAGTTTCAAATAAAGTAATGACTTTTAGGCTAACTTAGATACAACTAACCTCTAAAGACTGGTGCAAAGTTGTATGAAGCCCAATGACCAAGGAAGTCTTCATCAGCACTCTACGGCGGCTAGACTAAAGATGGACACAATAGGAGACACCATATCCAGCAAGACGCCAAGAATGGCGAGAAGACTGAAGATTGTTGCACTTGGCAACACCTTACATCAAGCAAGTTTAGACGTCTTTAGTAGATCTTAGCACCCTTTTTCTGTTTATGAAAAGAAAGAGAGTCAGGTCTACAAAACATGACGTCCGGTGAGGTTTGAAAAACTGGTTTCACGTGTCTAAGTACTAACCCCTCAAGATGGCAATATCGAGACGAGTATCTACATCAGCCCCAAGCACTGAGGAGAGACGACAAGATGAAGATCATCGTGATACTGAAGACCAACAACATCCCGAAGTCAGAGACAACTTATGCAGTCAACTTTGACCCTTCATGTGTGCCCCTTTTTAAGGGGGGAAGACACATGCTAGTTTTATTTGATAGTTGTGACAAAGTTGTTCCTTGTGCCCCAATCCCTGAAGTTTTTGAAGTCAACTCAACAAGAGCTCTACACCAGCATAAACCATCAAGTCGACACCTTCAACAAAGACCCAAGTCATCCCGGATAAATCAGATGCCATATTGACAAGCAGACCTCATTTAAGAATCAAGAATGCCTAAAGATGGAGGAGCATCAAATCACTAACCTTGCACTCTCCTAGTACACGCTTAGGAATCTCGGGATGAGATTCTTTTAAGGGGGGAAGATCTGTAACGTCCCAAATTTTGGAAACAAGAAAGATCTAATTATAAAGCACCCAAAATTTGGAACCAACAAAAACTTTTTCAACTATCTTGTTAATGTATGTTTGTTACTCTTGTTTCCTTTGTTTTTCTTGTTTTGCTTTGATTTGTATTTGTGTTGATGATCCCTCTAGCTATCAACCTTAAAACTCAAGTTATAATATGACTTATGAAAACCCAGGATTACGACAATTCAAACAACACATATATCTTCTCCTATCTTATTCTTAACAAACTATAGTCATCGTGAGGTCTTGATTTTAACAAATGCCCTAAGGCAGTTTAATTTAGAAAATAAAAGTATTTCCAAAGATTACATAGGAGGCTATGGTATATTTTGAGTTTGAAATGTTGCTAGTTTTAGCAACTCTCTTTTCAAAACCCCAACTTTACTAGTCTTTGGAAATCAATTCCCAAAGAGATGCTTAATTATCCTTATCCAAAACCTTGCCATAATCATGTTGATCACCACCTCACCAACTTTATAATACACTCTTGGAATTTGGTGATTTATCCAAATGTTTTTTGGTTGCCCTAGTGGATTTGTATTGAATTGCTTTATTGAAATGTTTTATTGTTGTGGGTGTAGCTTGTGTCAACATTTTATGTTGATAGTTTAACTTAGGATCTAAATGCTAGTTTAGCTTATCTTGCTTGAATGAATTGTGTTACCCCTTGTAATGTTGTTTTTGTATTATTAGGTCTATAGTTTCTATTTTTGAGAAGTAGAAGATTTATCTTCACTCCTGTTAATTTATAGCAATTCTAGAGCAGGTCAATTAGAGTTTATTTTATTCAATTTGGAAATGCAACTCACTTAACCTCATCCTTATCATCTCTACTATCCACGCATAACCTTATTTAAGATATTCAAAATTGTTTGATCATAAATTCACGCTTGTTTTGAGTGTTTCATAATAAGGTGACCATTTGTGCATTACTAGATAGCTTTTTGTCATTTTTGTATCTAGTGGTTGTTTAACCTTTTGACCTGAACTCTTAAGCCTAATGCCTCACCCATATCCCTTCTGACTAGCCCATCCTGTCTCTAGTTTTTCTCGTCAAAGATTTGACTAATCCATGTTAGCAAAGTGGGCTAATTAAATCAGCCCAAATTCATCAAAATCCAAACCTACCCCTCTCCTCTTGTCCATCATGTGTTTTTGGGTGTGCACTGGACCTCCACCCCTCTGGAAACTCTTAGCACGAATTTGGTCAAACCCTAGCCCTTCTTTTCTTCTTGTCTTTTTCCTTTTGGCATTTTGTCGAGCACCTCTAGTGCAGAGCTGGCCTCTCCTCCCTCTTCTTTAATCCTTGCATGGAGAGAAGCCAATGCGCGGCCAGCTCCCCTCTGCATCCCTGCCTACCTCCCAGACACCGCCCTCCCTCGCCAATCGCTGCCCGAGCCCTCTCCTTCTTTTCCTTTCTCTGCCCATGCTCGTGGCCGTGCAACCGGCCACCACCTCTCTCTTATTGCAGCCGAGGCTCCATAGCCCCTCTCACCTTGCCATTTCGGTTCCCCTCGCTCCACTCCACCACCCCGAGCTCCCTCGAGCTGTCCCTATCTCTCTCTCGGCTAGAAATGATCGTGAACCTCCGCCCGAGCCCGAACTCTTTCGAGCACGAGTGCCATCGCCTCCGAGTCCCTCTTCTCACCATTGTTGCTCCAGCTTGCTCCCCTGTCTTTGGTCTGCCTCTGAGACACCCCCCTTTTGTTGCAGGAGCACCAGGGGCGCCGTGGCGAAGCTCGTGGTCATCGGGGACGCCGTCGGGCCCGCATCTCGGTCCAGAACGCGCCGCTGCAAAACCGAGCCACCCCGGGCCTCCCTTGCCCCTCCTCATCCCCCTCCGACGTCGCCTTCGTCCAGAAGAGGTGCGAGGTGAGCACCTCGAGCTCAACTCATTTTCTAGGGTTCCTGCCCTTGTTTCCCGTCGTGAGGAAGAAGAAGGCTGTGCGCCGTTGATCTCTGCATCTACGGCTCTGTTTGAAAACCTGTGGATCTAATCCCGTCCGTCCGTTTCCGATCCAGCGGTGGCGTAGCCCTTCGCCTGCGCGCGAGCGCAGTGGGCCGGCCCAGCGCTGGGCCGCTCGGGCCTTGGCACATCTGGCCCGTTTTGGTGTCTTTCTTTTTAAACCTTTTTCCTGATTTATTTTCCAGAGAATTGATAGCTCAGGTTTAATTCATTTGTGGGAGATCTGTGCATGCAAAAATTTTGAAATAAATTTTGTTGGATTGCTGTGTGTTTTCTTGACCATATGGCACTGGCCCTTCTCAAAAATATATTTGTATGAGTGTGATATGTGGTTTTTGCACCATTTACTCAATAACTTGCGTTTTATAAATCCAAATCCTGCAAGCTTTAGTTCTATGGAAAGCTTAGGAAAATAACTACCTAGATCTATAAGCCTTGCATGCAGGAGATGTGTCTAAATAAAGTTCTATAAAGTTTAAGAATGACATCAGTAGCTATTTGATGAATTTTAAATCTTTATTTAAAATTCTTTTTGGAGTGAATCCAATTGCATGTGGTAGATATTGGTATTAGCTATCATATCCTAGCTTGGTAGAATTTTACAGCTTATATGCTGTGCATGGTGGATTATTCTCTTAAACAGTAGGTTATTACACTAGAAAAAGATTATCTTTATTTTCTGTTAATTGTATGTGTTTGATTTTAATGTTTGGTGCTATATCTGTTTGTACAAATAAATTAAGAGTAATTTTTTTGGATACTTATGTGTTTTCCTTAGCATGAAAAGTTGGGTTTGTGTAAAAATAATTTATATCTTATGTTGTACTCTATTAATGGTAAAATGTATGTATTCCACTAAAACTGAAATATATGGAGATAGGAGTGTCCAAATTGAGTGAATCCAATTTCTAAAGAAATCTTAAGTCAATACCTATCCATAGAAATTAACCTTGCATGTAGGGCATTCCTAAAACTGAAACTATACTCATTCTGGTTTTGAGGCCAGTAGCATTTGCATGATTTTCAGCTACTGTTTGGTAATAACTTATATTGCAAATCCAATTTTCACCTCTTCATATAGTTGCTAGGTGTACTGGGGTAGAAGGATTTTATGTCTGAGCATTATCTTATGAGTTATGGTTTATCCACCAAAACAACAACATTTGGCTAATAGAAGTATTAGTTCTTAATCCTCTGTTCTTAGCAAATGTGAATTGAGAAACATTACTAATCATCTTTTGAAGATCAGAACCTTAACTCAATAATAAGGACTTGATTGAACCACTTTGATAATGTGTGGTGCCTTGTTTACTTATGTTTAGCATTATTCACTTTGTACTCTAATAATAACATCAATTGTGTTTATATGCTTTGCTTGTGAATATGTTGGCATGTTATGTTTGTATCTAAAAACATCATATTATTTATCCAATAAATGTAGTAAGTTAATTCCCTGTTTTACTTGAATTGTTATGTGTGGATGTGCTTAGTAACTCATAAGTCCAGAAACTTAGGTTATCCTTTAATAGCCTTAATAAATTTGCTGAAAATATTGCTAGTCCCTTCACTTTTGAGTTTCACATAATTCATCTTGTTTCCGAGGAGTTGCACTAATTTCATTTGTGTGTTAGGCACGTGAATGATTGTTTGGTGTTAAATTTTATCCAGTAGTTCCCTGTGTTTTGCAATGATTAAGATATGACTTTCTTATTTTAGATTGTTGTCAACACTTGGTTGCCATGTGATTGTTTGGTTGTTGGTTGAAGTGACCTTTATTGCAGTGTCTTATTAAATAAGCCTAATGCACCATTTTAGCTCTTAAATTCATAAACTTGTTTGGACACTGGTGTTACCATTGTTTGTCGCTTAGATAGTTGATAGTAGATGTTTCTTGAGCTAGTAACATGTTTGCATGTGAGTATGCTCAATGCTTGTGTTATTATTAATACTTGCTTGTGTGTTAAGATACTTTTGTCTGAAGTATTTCCTAAACTATTAGATACTTTTGTCTGAAGTATTTCCTAAACTATTAGATACTTTTGTCTGAAGTATTTCCTAAACTATTAAGATACTTTTGTCTGAAGTATTTCCCGAAAACTAATATAACAACTCTTGTTAAGTGATATAATAATCCTAAATGATATGTCGTTTTAGTGTTCTGTAGAACTACCTTTTTAAATACACAGAGTTGTTGTGTATATTTTCTTAGGAAAATCTGTTGTTGTCTTAGCTCTATGAACTTTGTTGAATGTTGTTGTATAGTTATAGGAGTTTTTTGCTTCTGTTTGTATCTCAGTGTCTGGTACAATGCTTGATGTTTGTTATGTCCTTGTGGCATTGTCTTGTATTCTGAGTGTTGTTCCTTTTCCTGTTTACGACGTTAGATACGATCGAGAAGGATCGGGAAGTGAGGAATGAACCTGAGGAACATCCAGATCAAGACCAAGGACATATTGCTGAGCCAGGCAAGCCCACCTCACCACCTTTATGCAAGTCCTACTATTTACAAAGCATGTTTTGTTTTAAAATACAATAATGCATGTTTTACTTCTTTTTGTGGCACTTTGCCACCCGAAAACTATTTTATCAAATATTGTTTGGCCAAAGTTATATACTAGAATAGCTGTAGGTATTATAAGAAGAGTTTTACTTGTGGAGTCTTGTCATTGAAGGCTCTATAAAGAAGATTAAGTTTTCAAATAGTATACTCTGTTATCTTACCTCAAAACTATAGGATGGGAACCCGTTTAGTAAAACTATTTTATGGAGGAAAACCTGAGTTGCTGGGAGCAAATCAGCGAGTCATAACTGTTTTATGAAAACCCGAGATGCTGAGAGCATTCGGAGATGTTGCGAAAACCCGAGCTGCTGGGAGCAGTCGGAGATGGAAGTTTAATTTCGAAGTCCCTGCTGCCGCCCGAACAATTAACCCGTGCAACCACATTACCTCAAAATGGGTACGAGGCTTAACGGAAGCTTGTTGGTGTTGGTATTCGAATTTTCCTCAATTGGCTAGATGGGGTTCGAGGCCCCGGAACCGAATGCTGCAAGAGAATGGGCATACAGAGAGTGGACTTCGTGTGCCACCGGGAAGCAACGGTGGGTCTCCTGTCATGGCGGTATGAGGCTAGGGGAAACAGTAAAGATACGGCTAGCTCACTCGGTGCCGGGGAGAACAAACCCACTCGACGAGGATATTCTGATACCAGCATCAACATAGTGGAAATTAGGATTGGCCGTCTGTTGTGTGCATACTGTCTCTGTACAGTCCGTGGTTGATCCACGGCAGACCATCCGAATCTTGTGGTGAAAGTGTACAACCTCTGCAGAGTGTAAATCTATTCGAATAGCCGCGTCCGCGGTCATGGACGGTTGGAAAGGCCACACTGGGCGTCTGGAGAAAGAAGTTGTTTTATAAAGGAAAAATGTTTATGTGGAAATCAGGAGGTACCTGGGAGGTACGGAATTTGGGCGAGGATGATTGGTCTCGGGGAGACAATCAGTCCAATCTCAAGGAAGGAAAAAGGGTTACCCCCATCCTAGTGTTTTTAATGGTTTTACAAAAGAAAGTTTTGAACTTGGATATGTCTTTGCTATATCTAAGAGAAGAGAATTCTATCTCTAAATGTTTTTCTTCAACAAAGATATAGAGACACTAGTAGAAAACGAGCCTTTGGTTCACCCCTTTAGTCTCGGTTCATTTTTTGAACCCAGACTAAAGGGGTGAGAGCCACACCGCTGGATTTGTGAGGGACCTTTAGTCCCGGTTCGTGTTACGAACCGGGACTAAAGGTTCACCGCACGCGGCAGCAGAGGCGGGCCCCAGCGCCAGAGACCTTTAGTCCCGGTTCGTAACACAAACCGGGACTAAAGGTCCTCACATTATCAGCTTCTTCCAGCCCGAGCCAACTCCATTTTTTCCACCGAGCCCGAGCTCAAAATCATTTCCTCTCCATTTCTTCTCCATTTCCTCTCCCCAATACTAGATAATCCATAATATTTTACACCATTTGGAGAGATTGAAGCCACCCCACGGTTAGCCTCTTCATCCTCTTTCCGGCATTGCTTATTTAGCTCATTTTGCTCATTTCAATTTTTTTGTGCAAGCAAGGTGTTCGATGTAATGCCTAAGTTATGATCTCATTTGTGTATATGTGCAATTTGTTCTCAAACTAAAATAATGATTTATGTGTTTTAGTGTGGTGAGGAGCCTTATCGACGTCGATCGCCCGCGCCGTCCCGTCACCACCTCGGTGAGCCTCTATATTTTATTTTATTTTATTTTAAAAACATAGCTTTTATGATTTAGATGCATAGTTACTACTTGTATAATTTTCTAACTTGTATTATATGTATAGTGTCATGGTTCTGATATCCGTCCCCGTCGGTCCTCGTCCGGTCTATGATTCGGATGTGGTATATTTTCAAAACTATTTATTTCATTCTATGTTTCTGACAATTATAGCGACCAACTTGACATAGAATTATTTTTATCTAGGAGGTAGTTGAACCAGAAATTGAACCTGACCCTATTGTCGAGTTTTTGGATAAAGAAAACAATGATTTGAAAGCAAAATTGAAAAGAAGTGAACCTATTTATCTTCAATGCTTAGAAGATAAGATGAAATTAGAGCTCAAACTTGCCGACGTGGTCGATGGTAACGAGATCAAGATGGATTCAATGCGCTTGAAGATAAAAAGGATTAGAAAATATGCCATTAATCGGGAGGCTTGGTATCATTATGCTGTGGGTTCAGTATTTACCTTAGTTGCGATTTTGATCGCATTTGTTGTTGGATTTAAATTCTTTAGATAATTTTTATATTTGTTTCAGTTAATGTATGTTTTGTTCAACCTATGTATTACCGCTTGTCAATACTCTACTCTTATTTTAATGGATGACATTGTATTAATTATTTGCTCTTACATATTATTTATGACACAGTAGTGTAATAATGGGGTTCGATATACTTTTATGTAATACAGATGAACCGACAATGGATGTACGGTGGCCGATGTTGTCCTGAGTTCATTGATGGCATGCATAATTTTCTCCATATGGCTGAGGCAAACAAGCCGAAGAACGGTTTTATTCGTTGTCCATGTAGTGCCTGCAAGAATATGAGTGATCACTCTACCTCAAAAGTCATTCACTCACACCTCTTGCATAATGGTTTTATGCCTGGTTATTATTGTTGGACCAAGCACGGAGAAACAGGGGTTATCATGGAAGAAAATGAAGAAGAGGAGGATAATGAAAAGTATCCTTGGTTCAGTGATACTACAATGGGAGAAGACGAAACTGAAGAAGATCCCATTATTGATGAGCCCGACGATGATCTTCGTCGGGCCATTCGTGATGCACAAATGGACTGTGGAAGTGAAAAGGAAAGGTTGAAGTTGGAGCGTATGTTAGCTGATCACGCCAAATTGTTGTACCCAACTTGTCAAAATGACCAGAAAAAGCTAGGTACCACACTTGAATTGTTGCAATGGAAGGCAGAGAATGGTACTTCTGACAAGGGATTTGAAAATTTGTTAAAAATAGTTAAGAAGATGCTTCCAAAGGATAACGAATTGCCGTCTAGTACGTATGAAGCAAAGAAGGTGGTATGCCCTCTAGGATCAGAGGTGCATAAGATACACGCTTGCATTAATGACTGCATCCTCTACCGCGGTGAGCACGAAAAATTGAATGCATGTCTTGTATGCGGTGCTTTGCGGTATAAGATCGGGCGAGATGACCCTGGTGATGTTGAGGGCGAGCCGCGCCCCAGGAAGAGGATTCCTGCAAAGGTGATGTGGTATGCTCCTATAATACCACGGTTGAAACGTTTGTTCAGCAATAGAGAGCATGCCAAGTTGTTGCGTTGGCACAAAGAATATCGTAAAAAAGACTTGATGTTGAGACACCCCGCGGATGGGTCCCAGTGGAGAAAAATTGACAGAGAGTTCCCGACATTTTCAGATGACGCAAGGAACTTAAGATTTGGCCTAAGTACAGATGGCTTTAATCCTTTTGGAGAGCAGAGCTCCAGTCACAGCACTTGGCCCGTGACTCTATGTATCTATAACCTTCCTCCTTGGCTGTGCATGAAGCGGAAGTACATTATGATGCCCGTGCTCATTCAAGGCTCGAAGCAACCTGGCAACGACATTGATGTGTACCTCAGGCCATTAGTTGAAGAACTTTTGCAGTTGTGGTGTGAGGAAGGTGTACGTGTGTGGGATGAGCACAAACTGGAGGAATTTGATCTACGAGCTTTGCTTTTTGTAACCATCAATGATTGGCCTGCTCTAGGCAACATTTCAGGACAGTCAAACAAGGGATACAATGCATGCACGCACTGTTTAGCTGAGACTGATAGTATACATTTAGGTAACAAGAATGTGTACCTAGGTCATCGTCGGTTTCTTGTACCCAAGCATCCGTTAAGGAAGAAAGGCAAGCATTACAAATGTGAGGCAGATCATCGGCCGAGGCCTACCCGCCCTTCTAGTTCTGCTATACATGATATGGTCAAGGATTTAAATGTAATCTTTGGAAAGGGTCCTGGCGGTCTCACTGTTCCGAATGACGCAAACAACCACGTACCCATGTGGAAGAAGAAATCTATATTTTGGGAGCTGCCATATTGGATAATGCTAGAGATTCACTCTGCAAATCGACGTGATGCACGTGACAAAGAACATTTGTTGCAATTTGCTAAATTTCTTAGGCGTGTATGGGAAGTCAAAAAAAGGTACACCGAAAGGAAGGCAGACCCATCAACGTATGAGCGAAGAGATGCATCGAGACGATACTCATTCAGAGAATCAGCCAGGTCCTGCAAGCTACGCTCTTACTAAAGAAGAGAAGAAAATATTTTTTGAGTGCCTTCGCAGTATGAAGGTTCCATCTGGCTTCTCATCAAATATAAAAGGAATAATAAACATGGCAGAGCAAAAATTTCAGAATCTAAAGTCTCATGACTGTCACGTGATTATGACACAATTACTTTCGGTTGCATTGAGAGGGCTTCTACCGGAAAATGTTCGAGAACCCATTGTGAAGCTATGTGCATTTCTCAATGCAATTTCTCAGAAGGTCATCAATCCACTAACTCTAAAAAATTTAGAGAAGGATGTGGTCCAATGTCTTGTCAGCTTCGAGTTGGTGTTCCCACCAACCTTCTTCAATATTATGACGCACCTTGTAGTCCACCTAGTCGAAGAGATTTCTGTTCTCGGTCCTGTATTTTTACACAACATGTTCCCCTTTGAGAGGTTCATGGGAGTCTTAAAAAAGTATGTGCATAACCGGGCTAGGCCAGAAGGAAGCATCGTCAAGGGTTATGGAACAGAGGAGGTCATTGAGTTTTGTGTAGATTTTATTCCTGATCTGAAGCCGATCGGTGTTCCTGAATCACGTCATGAGGGGAGACTGCATGGAAAGGCACCCTTGGAAAGAAAGCAACAATATGTCAAGACGGGGATTCTTTCACTCAAGCACACGACACCGTTCTACATAATTCCAGTTTGGTGGGTCCGTATGTCGAGGAACACAAGAATGTTTTACGCTCCAAGTACCCGGAGAAATCTGAAGATTGTATTGATGGAGAACACATGAAGACTTTCAGCAGTTGGTTAAAAAGATGTCTCATTAATGACACCAATGTTGAAGAACAGCTATACTTGTTGGCCACATCACCAGCTTCAACTATATTGACTTTTCAAGGGTACGAGATAAATGGAAATATATTTTACACAACCAAACAAGATAAAAAGAGCACCAACCAAAACAGTGGAGTACGCTTTGATGCAACAAACTGCAACGGGACAAAGGACACATATTATGGTTACATAGAGGAGATATGGGAACTTGACTATGGACCTACTTTTAAGGTCCCTTTGTTCAAGTGCAAATGGTTCAACCTACGAGGCGGGGTAGAGGTAGACCCACGATACGGAATGACTACAGTGGATCTCAACAATCTTTCGTACGAGAATGAACCATTCGTCCTAGCCAGTGAAGTTGCTCAGGTTTTCTATGTGAAAGACATGTCTACCCTACCCAAAAAAAGAAAAGATAAGCAAGCGAGTACATCATACGATGAGCCAAAGCGCCACATAGTTCTTTCAGGGAAAAGAGTCATTGTGGGAGTGGAGGACAAGACAGACATGTCAGAAGATTACGATAAGTTTCATGACATTCTGCCCTTTAAAGTCAACACTGATCCAAGTATCAAGTTAAATGAAGAAGATTGTCCGTGGTTACGGCGCAATCGGAAGAACAAGTAAACACTAGAGAGGGATATTATTGTTGATGTGTAATATCCGAATGTTTTGTATCAGAAGAACAAGTGAACTGAAGTATTTTGTAGATACATGGAACAAAACACACGATTTCACCTGCATACAGCCCAACGGTGGCTCGTGAGTGCCTGCATATGAAATGCACCGTTGGACGTATGCAGGGAATCCGAATGCTTTGTATTCTGTCGATGAAGTAGAATGAGGAGACAATGACTGCCGAACATGTTCAAGAGGGGGCTATATATAGGGTCATGTGGGTCACGAAGTGGTCATGATAGTGCCCATCCAACAGCTCAGAATCTCTCAAAAGAAACACATCTCTTCATCCAACGGCTCACAAGTGCTTAAAAGAAACACACGATCCATGTGCTTCTTTAGTCCCGGTTGGTGTTACCAACCGAGACTAAAGAAGCACATGGATCGTGTGTTTCTTTCTAGTGCTTGTGAGACGTTGGATCTGAGGTGTGTTTCTTTTGAGAGATTCTGAGCTATTGGATCAGCAGTATCACGACCACTTCGTGACCCACATGACTCGGTTGTTGTTACCAACCGGGACTAAAGAAGCACACGTACCTTATATATATCCCCCCTCCCGGACATGTTCAACACTCAGTGTCTACTCATTGTAGTTCATTTTGGCAGCACACGGGTAGCAGAGAGCACTCAGTGAAGGCTGAAGGTGAACCCTCTCCTCGGCAGAGGCATCTCTGGGCAACCAGCGGCAAGACGTCTCTGATGATCTGCGACCGTTTCAAACGGTTGCAGATCATCAGAGATGTCTTGTCGAACGGTTGTAGATCATCAGAGATGTCTTGCCACGGTCATTTGGCTTGGCTTGAAATGACCATAACTTGGTCATTTGGCTTGAAACTTCTAGATATTCATACATGATAGACCTTTTTGTGAAGACTTTTTTTGCAAATGTAGGCAAAAATCAAGTTTATCATTTTTCCTAGCAACTAGTACACATATAAGGAGTCCATGCCAAAGGATTTGATTTTTTGAGGTGTTGATCACTTTATTACATTTTTTCTTAAAAACGATCAAAACGGTCACTACGACTAATCATCGGAAGAGGTGATATTTTATAGAACTATCAATGTTTCTGTGATATAACCACTAGTTGTGTACCTTAAAATGATTTTTCCAAAAGTTTCAGACCAAACTATCAAATAGTTGTAGTTCAAATTTGAATTACTTTCGATAAATCAACATAAACTCAATTAACTAGGGGCAATTAGTTAGAATTGTAAGAAAAAACTCATACTTGGGGATCATCCATCATATGTGCACCACTCTTAGTGAAAAATAGTTGGTTGCCATTTGGAATCATATTTTCTGTACTCACTTCACAAAAAACCTCATTTTTTGCACTAAAAAAAAGGAAAATGATATTTATGAAAATAATTTGAAGAATCCCTTTGGCATGGTTGTTTAATATACCAATATGCACCTATGTGTGGAGTATGAGATCTTTATCACAAACTATGTCGTCGAAATGACCATAACTTGGTCATTTGGCTTGAAACTTCTAGATGTTCATACATGATAGACCTTTTTGTGAAGACTTTTTTTGCAAATGTAGGCAAAAATCAAGTTTATCATTTTTCCTAGCAACTAGTACACATATAAGGAGCCCATGCCAAAGGATTTGATTTTTTGAGGTGTTTATCACTTTATTACATTTTTTCTTAAAAACGATCAAAACGGTCGCTACGACTAATCATCGGAAGAGGTGATATTTTCTAGAACTATCAATGTTTCTGTGATATAACCACTAGTTGTGTACCTTAAAATGATTTTTCCAAAAGTTTCAGACCAAACTATCAAATAGTTGTAGTTCAAATTTGAATTACTTTCGATAAATCAACATAAACTCAATTAACTAGGGGAGATTAGTTAGAATTGTAAGAAAAAACTCATACTTGGGGATCATCCATCATATGTGCACCACTCTTAGTGAAAAATAGTTGGGTGCCATTTGGAATCATATTTTCTGTACTCACTTCACAAAAAACCTCATTTTTTGCACTCAAAAAAAGGAAAATGATATTTATGAAAATAATTTAAAGAATACCTTAGGCATGGTTGTTTAATATACCAATATGCACCTATGTGTGGAGTATGAGATCTTTATCACAAACTATGTCGTCGAAATGACCATAACTTGGTCATTTGGCTTGAAACTTCTAGATGTTCATACATGATAGACCTTTTTGTGAAGACTTTTTTTGCAAATGTAGGTAAAAATCAAGTTTATCATTTTTCCTAGCAACTAGTACACATATAAGGAGCCCATGCCAAAGGATTTGATTTTTTGAGGTGTTTATCACTTTATTACATTTTTTCTTAAAAACGATCAAAACGGTCGCTACGACTAATCATCGGAAGAGGTGATATTTTCTAGAAATATCAATGTTTCTGTGATATAACCACTAGTTGTTTATCTTAAAATGATTTTTCCAAAAGTTTCAGACCAAACTATCAAATAGTTGTAGTTCAAATTTGAATTACTTTCGATAAATCAACATAAACTCAATTAACTAGGGGAAATTAGTTAGAATTGTAAGAAAAAACTCATACTTGGGGACCATCCATCATATGTGCACCACTCTTAGTGAAAAATAGTTGGTTGCCATTTGGAATCATATTTTCTGTACTCACTTCACAAAAAACCTCATTTTTTGCACTCAAAAAAAGGAAAATGATATTTATGAAAATAATTTGAAGAATCCCTTTGGCATGGTTGTTTAATATACCAATATGCACCTATGTGTGGAGTATGAGATATTTATCATAAACTATGTCGTCGAAATGACCATAACTTGGTCATTTGGCTTGAAACTTCTAGATGTTCATACATGATAGACCTTTTTGTGAAGACTTTTTTTGCAAATGTAGGCAAAAATCAAGTTTATCATTTTTCCTAGACACTAGCACATATAAGGAGCCCATGCCAAAGGATTTGATTTTTTGAGGTGTTTATCACTTTATTACATTTTTTCTTAAAAACGATCAAAACGGTCGCTACGACTAATCATCGGAAGAGGTGATATTTTCTATAACTATCAATGTTTCTGTGATATAACCACTAGTTGTGTACCTTAAAATGATTTTTCCAAAAGTTACATACCAAACTATCAAATAGTTGTAGTTCAAATTTGAATTACTTTCGATAAATCAACATAAACTCAATTAACTAGGGGAAATTAGTTAGAATTGTAAGAAAAAACTCATACTTGGGGATCATCCATCATATGTGCACCACTCTTAGTGAAAAATAGTTGGGTGCCATTTGGAATCATATTTTCTGTACTCACTTCACAAAAAACCTCATTTTTTGCACTCAAAAAAAGGAAAATCATATTTATGAAAATAATTTAAAGAATCCCTTTGGCATGGTTGTTTAATATACCAATATGCACCTATGTGTGGAGTATGAGATCTTTATCACAAACTATGTCGTCGAAATGACCATAACTTGGTCATTTGGCTTGAAACTTCTAGATGTTCATACATGATAGACCTTTTTGTGAAGACTTTTTTTGCAAATGTAGGCAAAAATCAAGTTTATCATTTTTCCTAGCAACTAGTACACATACAAGGAGCCCATGCCAAAGGATTTGATTTTTTGAGGTGTTTATCACTTTATTACATTTTTTCTTAAAAACGATCAAAACGGTCGCTACGACTAATCATCGGAAGAGGTGATATTTTCTAGAACTATCAATGTTTCTGTGATATAACCACTAGTTGTGTACCTTAAAATGATTTTTCCAAAAGTTTCAGACCAAACTATCAAATAGTTGTAGTTCAAATTTGAATTACTTTCCATAAATCAACATAAACTCAATTAACTAGGGGAAATTAGTTAGAATTGTAAGAAAAAACTCATACTTGGGGATCATCCATCATATGTGCACCACTCTTAGTGAAAAATAGTTGGGTGCCATTTGGAATCATATTTTCTGTACTCACTTCACAAAAAACCTCATTTTTTGCACTCAAAAAAAGGAAAATCATATTTATGAAAATAATTTAAAGAATCCCTTTGGCATGGTTGTTTAATATACCAATATGCACCTATGTGTGGAGTATGAGATCTTTATCACAAACTATGTCGTCGAAATGACCATAACTTGGTCATTTGGCTTGAAACTTCTAGATGTTCATACATGATAGACCTTTTTGTGAAGACTTTTTTTGCAAATGTAGGCAAAAATCAAGTTTATCATTTTTCCTAGCAACTAGTACACATACAAGGAGCCCATGCCAAAGGATTTGATTTTTTGAGGTGTTTATCACTTTATTACATTTTTTCTTAAAAACGATCAAAACGGTCGCTACGACTAATCATCGGAAGAGGTGATATTTTCTAGAACTATCAATGTTTCTGTGATATAACCACTAGTTGTGTACCTTAAAATGATTTTTCCAAAAGTTTCAGACCAAACTATCAAATAGTTGTAGTTCAAATTTGAATTACTTTCCATAAATCAACATAAACTCAATTAACTAGGGGAAATTAGTTAGAATTGTAAGAAAAAACTCATACTTGGGGATCATCCATCATATGTGCACCACTATTCGTGAAAAATATTTGGGTGCCATTTGGAATCATATTTTATGTACTTACTTCACAAAAAACCTTAAAACATAGAAAATAATATTTATGATATAATTTGAAGAAATCACCTTGGCATCTTAAAATGTTCGAAAATATAAAACAAAACATAAAAATAAGCTAGAAACCAAAACAATTCAAAAAATAAGTAAACCAAAATAAGAAATAGAAAAGTAAGCAATTCAAACAATTTAAAAGAAAACAGAAACAAAAATCAGTAAAAAGAAATAAGGAAAAAAAGAACCTTTAGTCTCGGTTGGTAACACCAACCGAGACTAAAGAGTTAAAAGAGGCCTCTGCGCTCCAGCCAGAACCCTTTAGTCGCGGTTGGTAACTCCAACCGCGACTAAAGACCCCTTTAGTCTCGGTTCGTGGCTAGAACCGAGACTAAAGGTCCTTCCGCGACGTTTTGGGTGGTCGTGGCCGGAAATTTTCTTATCTTTCCCAAATCTTCCAAAAGCCATCGCCTCCCGCTCCGCCGCGCCGTCGCCCTGCCGCCCGGCCGCGCCGTCGCCCTGCCGCTCCGCCGCGCCGTCGCCCTGCCGCTCCGCCGCGCCGTCGCCCCCCCCCCAAACCCTACCCCACGCGACACAATCCTCTCGCGCGCCGGCGTCTCCTATCGCTCGCATCGCAACTCGCCGCCGCCGGTCCTCCCGTCTGTGCCCTCGACGCCCTCGCGCGCACGGTCTGCCGCCGGCGCTCCTCCTCCTGCCCGAGCCCTCCACGTGCACTGTCCGCCGCTCCCGCGCCCTCGACGCACACAACAACTCCCCGAGGTGCTTCGCTCTCCCCCCTCCTTCCTCTCTCCATTACCGCACCGAAGGTGTATGTGCAAATGCTCAAGTGAATTTGTGCACTGTATTTTGTATTTTTGTGCTCAAGTGATATGTGTTGCAATTTAATATGTGAATTTGTGCACTATTTTTGGCTTAGGGCATGGTATGTGTAGCATTTTTTGCACTTAAGCAAGAATATGAAAGCATTTAATATGTCCAATATATGATATGTAGCAGTTTTTGCACTTAGCAAGAATTTGTGCTCATGTGTAACATTTGAAAGCACTTAAGCAAGAATTTTGTATTTTTTGTGTTGCAATTTAATTTGTGCTCAAGTGATATGTGTTGCAATTTAATATGTGAATTTGTGCACTGTTTTTGGCTTAGGGTATGGTATGTGTAGCATTTTTTGCACTTAAGCAAGAATATGAAAGCATTTAATGTGTCCAATATATGATATGTAGCAGTTTTTGCACTTAGCAAGAATTTGTGCTCATGTGTAACATTTGAAAGCACTTAAGCAAGAATGTGTTATTTAGTTTTGGTTGTTTTTGTTATGAGTCCTTGGTTATAATTAGAAAGCACTTAAGCAAGAATGTGTTTTTGTTATAATTAGAAAGCACTTCTAATTATGAGTCCTTGGTTGTTTTTGTTGAGTGTTCTTTAACTTGCATTTTACAATCTTTTGTTATGTCGATGATAAAAATGCTGTGACGACATGTGTAACATCCTAGGATTTTTCAACTTCGGTCGACTCATACGTTTATTTGCTAACTTGTTGTGTTTGACTCTTATATCTCTCTGTGACTCAATGCTAATTTGATTGATATACAATTCATTATACAACTTGCAGGAGGTCTGCTGCTTGGGTCCTTGTGTCCACGGCTTTTCAGGAGGTCTTGCTCCTTGCCGAGGCTGTGCCGCTCCTCCTCGTCGTTGCCTCGATTTCAGGTGTAAAAGACATGCCTATATGATCCAGTAGTAAAGAAAATCCGAACTATTTGTATATAAAGCTGATGGAATTCTAGATTCCTCGATATGTCTACAACATGTATATAAATCTGATGGAATTTAAAGTAGTTGGAGAACTTGAGGTCTGAAGATGAGATATTGCCTTCATTATGTGTATGGAATTTGGGTTGCAGATATTTGTTTGAACTGTGATGTGAGTTAGCCGAGGTCTGAAATTAAATCTTAGACCTTTTGTGTGTTAGATATGCAAATTGAGATGATTGTAATATACATAATATATATGACCCAGTTGTATCAGCTGCTTCCTCTCAGTTTTATTTATGAGAATTACACTTGGGTGCATTAGTTTGACATGCTTGAGTAGTAAACAGGTACATTGTAATTTATAGAATATTTTAAACAATCATTCAACCCAATATTCATATTCTTGTAATTTATAGGATTGCATACTTGTATCTTTTTTAGAATAAATCTAAACTTGATTGCAAATTTGATTGATTGCAGGTACATTTGAGCTATGGAGCACTTGCGAGACGAGCAGATAGAAGAAGCACAATTTCAACGAGACGAAGAGATGGAAGACCAAATGGAACAACTTATTTTTAATGATGCCCGAGCTGGAGGAGATGTAGATGATTATGATTTCGACCAATTTTTGAACGACTTTGGAATCGAGTCACAAGACTTTGATGTGGTGATAGCAAACTCCGGCGGAGAGGTGTATATGTGTTTATAATAAATATGGCGATATGTTATTGTTAACTACATGCATTTATTAACGACTTATTTTTCTTTTAGCCATCCGGATCGAGCAAATCTGCCAAAAAGCAGCCACCATGTGCTCCTCGAGGCAAGGCAAAAAGAATGACGAGCGAGGATCCAAAGTTACCGATTGAGGAAATTGCTGATTCCGGCGAACCGCTCGAACCAAAACAGAACCGCAACAAATTTATAAGTCAAGCTGGAGTTATTGTTAGGGACATGATCCCAATCAGCATACGCGAATGGAATAAGCCGGCGGTCGCAGATGTGGACGACCCATGTTATGTCCACCAAGTTCTTAAGGATTTGGTCTATAACACGCTGTTGTCACATTTCACCCTCCCGCCAGATCTCTCTAAAGTGAAGAAGGACAACCTCAAGAGGTGGACTCTTATTAACATGGCGGAACAATACCGGAACTGGAAGAAAAAGTTATGGAATCAATATGTAGAAACAAAAGAAGTGCCAGATTTCAGTGGAGCACAAGGGAAGAAGTTAGAATCTGAATGGGCGGCGTTTAAGGGGTATAGGGAATCACCTATGGTTGTGTCCCGATCGGAGATAAGTAAATTGAATGCTAAGCTGAAGGAACACCACCATACATTGGGGACAGGTGGCTACAAGAGCGCCATTCCTAAGTGGTTAGCCTATGAAGAAAAACTGCTTCAATCGGGGGTCCGTCCACAGACACTTGACTGGCACGAGAGGTCGAAATTCTGGTTGTTCGCGTATGGGGCAATGTTGGACCCTAAAACGGGAGAGATTGTTGGAAGGGGAAAATGGAAGGTTCTCGTGGAGCGTATAAAAAAGAAGCTTGAAGAAGCAATTAATGATGTTCGCAATGGTGTGTTCAAACCCGATAGAGAGGATGACGAGCTGACACGGGCACTGGGGAATCCTGAACATGTTGGAGCTCGAGGCTTTCCTGGCGGTGCTACGTTTAAGATTGCGTGGCCGGAATCCGCTCACACTTATAGAAGCCGTAGCAGAGGTAAGAAGAAGGAGGCCGACCGGATATTACAATTGGAACGAGAAATGAAGGAGCAACGGGCGGAAATAAAAGCATTGAAGGAGGAAAGAACGGAACCTCAGGAGCGGCACCAATTAGACCATGAAGCGCATGCCGCCCCATCTCAGCGTAGAAGCAGCGTTGGTTCCACGCGTCAGGTTGACGTTGGTGCCTACCCAGTGGATGACATCACAGAGCCTACAGGTTGTGAGCTACATATAGCAATGCGAAACATAACTTTGAAGGTGGCGGTGGGGCAAGTTTTAGTAATTCAACCTGGAGAACTCTACCATTGTGGTCAAATTCCACATGGCTACGCTCGTGTCGGGGTGGACGAAATAATGCCGGGATTTGAATCCTTGGAACTTGAGTTACCTGGAGGTGACGAGGAGAAAACGTTGGCAGACGTCAAGCATGCCTTCGCCCTATGGCCCAAGAAATACATCGTCCTTACAGAACAAGCAAAGTCCACTCCTCGTTCTAGGAGTCCAGCTCACCAGGCAAGTCCACTCTTCCTCGAGAGGGATCAAAGACGGAGTCCATCTCCACCCTATCAGCAAAGCCCACACCTCCCCGATAGGGACCCCAGCCCGAGTCCATCTCCAGCTCAACAGCAAAGCCAACCGCCCCCAGAGAGGGTTCCTAGCGTGAGGCCATCGCAGTCTGTGCCAGTCCGCCAGAATGTTAAGTCGCTCTCGAGTAGGCGCCAGTCTGGTTCTCCTGTTAAGAAGAAACCTAGAAAGCAGAAAACACCGCCGCCTACTCCAAAGTTACCTTGGGAGAGAACCGTCGAGGAAAACGATATCGCATGCAAAGAACATACAGATGCCTGGCTTGCTGGCGTGAAACAGAAAGCGTTAGCGAAACAATTGCCTCCTGCAAAATTTACTGCCGGAATTCCTCAGGAAAAAATTGACCGTTGCATCGATGCCCTATACAACCCCCCACCATCGCCGCCAACAGACTATGATCGCAACATTGGTAAGTCATATGACGAAGAGATGGATGATCGATCGAAAAAAGGGAAACAAGTTGCCCAACTCGGAGAACAAGACGCACAGTCGGCCCACCCGCTCAAGGTGCTTGATGAAAGAGTTCTCAAAAACATCAATGTGCGGGAGCTGGTTTATTCGGGAGATGATATCCCCTTCGCGGATGTTGTTCGTACTTATGTTCACGGGGAGAATTTTGTTGACGGCGACTTACCCACAAGAATGCGTCAATTTCAAGCCTGGTACAAGGATACCGTAAATAAGGAGACGAATAAAGTCGCTCTCCAGATGGCAGTTAAGGAAGAGCATTATTTCCAAGAATACTCCGTTGTCCTTTACTTCGCCGAAATCTTTCAGTTATACAATCTCCGGGCCCTCGACAAAAACATCATAAGTTCATATTGTCTGTAAGTCATCTATTCCTGTAATTTAATGTTTTAATTAGCTCTACTCGTTCATTGTCTGTGATAATCCTCTCTATAATATTTTGTGTGCTTTATTACGCAGAATGAAGATGCTCGAATGCAAGAAGAAGAAAATCAACCACATTGGGTTCATTGACCCCTCTATAATGCATGAAGATAACATAATTGATCCACTACTTAACAAGGATACACCGGGGAATTTGCTAATGTTTTTCAAGCGACAAGCTTACAAAAAATATAAATTATGGCCTTACAACTTCAAGTGAGTGTTACTGCTTATTACACATTCTATTTTTCTCACCCGATGTTAAGTTTAATTGATTAGTTATGCATGACTATTTATAAACGTGCGCATCTACCACTACATTCTTATCGTTATTGACTTGCGGAAAGGAGAAATTGTTGTCCTTGACTCGTTAAGAAGATGCCCTAAACAATACAAGACCTGTTTTGATTTGGTGGCAAGGTACTTTTTTTTCTTATCGCCTCTTTCGTTCATTTCCTAATATCAAGGAATTTATGACTCATTCATTCAGTTTCTTGTCATGCAGCGTTTGGAAAATGTTCCTCGCGGAACATCCGAACAGTGGATGGCCAGAGAAACTGCGCTGGCGTACTAACGATGTAAGTAGTACTATAACTAGGCCCATGCACCATTATCATACTTTATTATTATTTGATTAAATTTTATTCTTCTATAGACTTGTCTTAAACAGCCAACCGGTACTGATCTATGTGGATTCTTCGTTTGCGAGTACATGCACACTATGGTCAACGAGAGTTTGAAGAGCAAAAGAAGTATCGAAGTACGTAAAGCTCTAGTCACAACATTATTTTTGTATCATCAATCGTGATGAGTTTTATTCATTTCATATCTCATGTATTCATTGTGATATCATTTTTTTACAGTTGGCAAGAAAGCGCAACGAGCTACCAATAAAGACCCGCTTCAGGGCAATTGCAGAGGAGTTGACGGGATTTTACCTCACCGAAGTCATACCGGAGACCGGAGAGTACCACTATGTTGACTAGTGCGGACATGTAATATATAGTGATCTCCATGTAACAAAATATTTCTAAGTCTGTGGAACCGGGAAACGTGATATTCATGTACCACGCGTACTTAAATGTATATGTGTTATGAACACATGATCTTCATGTAATTGTATATATGCATGATGCAACTTCATCTAGGTTCGTATAATAATTTATACGTGTTTTTCGCCCATCGAAGCTGTAGCATCCGAAACCCCTACCCCCGACGCATCGACATGGTACCATCCGAAACCCCCTACCATCACACATCGACTATAGTATCGACGTGGTACCATCCGAAACCCCCTACCGTCACGCATCGACGTGGTACCATCCAAAACCCCTACCCAGAAAACTGGTAGAAATAAATAAAAGTAAACCCTGAAATGAAAAAAGCAAAACCCTGAAATTTTAAAAAAAATAAAACCCTAGTCCCGGTTCGTATTACGAACCGGGACTAAAGGGTTAGCCCCCCGCACGCCCTGCCGCGGCCACGTGCGCTGCGCTCATTGGGGGGGGGGGGGCTCCGGTCCCGGTTCGTGTTAAACCGAGACCAAAGGGTCCGGGGGCTCTAGTCCCGGCCTGACAGTCCCGGTTGCTACACCGGGACTACAGGCCCTCTGGAACCGGGACTAGAGCCCCGATTTCCACTAGTCAGATGTCGTATTTCTATGTCTAAAATCATGGTATTCGAAAACTAAACCCTATAGTCGTATATAGCAGCCATCCCAGTTTTCGAAAAGTGTTTTCTTGCATTATCATCAAAACTTAAGCCTTAGAGGTGGTCTTGCGAGTACGTAAATGTACTCATATGGCTGTGTCCCTGGATATTCAAACGTCCAGGTTGAAATGAGGAGATGTACGACAAGAAGGAGGAGTACGCCGACGACTACGCCAACTGAGTGTCCCGCTCAACTGCTCTGTGGGAATGCGTCAGGACGTGACGAGGGTCGACGCTAGCCGAAGCTTCCGCTGAACCTTAGTTAATATACGTCAAGTGCGACGATGTTTGCAGACTTGGTCATGAGACCATTATTTATGTAAGTCTTATATTATTCGAGTTGTATGATGTAACTTTGTATACCATGTTGGTTATGTGATCACGATGCACTGATCATTGGGATCGTGATCTGTTTACATAACGTGGGCATCACTGACGGTTAGTCAGAGGGGTCCTTACAATAATTAAAGATAGAAGAGACATAATTTTTAGACATGAAGGATTCTATTTCAGAATCTCCCATAAATATAACAAATTGTTCTACTTCTTAAAATCCAAAGTCAATATAGTTATTCCAATGATAGTTCATAATTATAACTTCTTTAGTAAAGCCACATTGGAATTTAAGATGTTTAGTAGTTCAGAGCAGCAATTTATATCATGGCGTTTAACCAAAATTTTAGCAAGTGTATTCAACTTTCCTAACACGCCACTCATGACTTTTCCTTATATGATTCTCTATACTTCATATATAATTCATTAAGTTCCACATCACATCTAGCATGTTCTTCGATAACAACGGTTTTTTTATTTTCGATTTTTCAAATTTTTATGGTTTTTCGGGTATATAAAAATTAAACAAGAGAAAAGTATACTAGAGAAAAGTTGTAGTGACCTCACCTTTTATTATAAGGTGGAATTCCATGTGTTAATGTGCTATTCCCTGGATCAAATGCTAGCACCACAGTTTAAGATGTATATCATGCAAAAGTGTCAAATTCTTTATTAAATCGCATGATCCAGTGTTACAAATATCTCTTACAACTTGCATAACCTGAAAAGGCTAGCAAAATTTTCAAGAGTAGCAGCGGAAAATAGTAGATACAATGAGCCTCATCATCTTCATGTGCCACAGGCAAAGCATGTTGATTGCAGACTCGAAATCCTATCGAATGCTCACTCGTCGTCTGTCGAATCTGCAAGGTTTAGTTGCAGCCCAGCTATAAAGGGTCATCACAATTGAATTGTGGTGGCAAGTGACTTTTATTTCTAATATTCTACTAAGCAATATGTGTATGCCTATTTGGCTGGTGGAGCTCAAGGCTATTGCGCAAAGCAAGTTTTTTTCCCTACTTTTGGTAAACACTTTTTGCAACAATAACTTCTCCTTAGGAGACAACTCGGGACAAGTCCATGTCCCCTACCCATGTTCACCCATCAAAGTTTTATTAAGAAATTGGAATGAAGAGATTTTCAGAAGACAGCCTTGTGTAGTTACTCAAATTGTCCGATGCCGGGGACACGGCTAAGATCTTAGGTTTTAACTCTCGAGAGTGTGTGCACTTTCACCATTAGACTTAATCAACCCAAACTATCCCTACACTCCTTTAGTGAGAAGGAAAAGGAGAAGATCAAGACGAGACTTTTCAGAAGTTGCTTTCCCATGATCATACTAAGAGATTACCACCATCCTATCAACTCTACCACCATCAATCTCTTGACCCAGGTCCACATCAATTTACTCCATCAAGACAGAGACCATATTGACAAATGGTTGCACGATAAGCAACTAGACTCAGTGTAAACTTAAATCTCATAGCCCTGGGTGGCCTACCACAAGTGAGCAACTCATGTTAACACCGCAAATCATGGCCCCAAGTAAGTGAAAACTATCTTGGGCGAAGACGACCGTGAGACTTGGCCCTGAGAAGCCACTCAACTTGAAACCTCCTCGATCGACCCATTCCACCCAGGCGTTAAATTAATTTGGTGGAAATTTTCATTTATCACATCAACCATAAAACAATCATTTTTGCAGCAGGTACTTCCACTAAATTATAATAGAGGTCTAACTGGAATTTCTAAGGGGTAACCTAACATGTTTGCATAGCATACTACACTCTCCCAAAAACCTATCATGGATACTACTTTTGCAAATACTGCTTAAAACACTAGGAATGCAATAGAATAAAATAGTAGGTGTTTTATGAAGTCACTTGCCTTATGAAAGTTGTCGATTCTCACACACACTTGTCCAAGTCAAAGGTTGCTCCCCGTTTCAACTATATAGTAAAAAGGACACCCCATAAACAAGCGATTCAACAAACACAAAACATATTGAAGAATACAAGCGTAACGGTCTTCTCGGAAAGTTTTTGTCAGAGGTGTCACATAATCCAATATACTAAAGAAATTGTGTTTGGGTTTAGGGTTTCGCCAAGGAAGGGTCTGGGGTCAATTAAACATTTTCAACTCGGAATGTTGTATGGGTGTTTCCAAGGTTTCTAATGAAATGGTCTTCATAAGTTTACACAAAGGGACATCAAGAAGGCTTAATTGCAATTTAAAAGCAAGGTTTAGAACTCTAATACCACTATCATTATTAAATTACAATTACCCAAGGTTATGTTTAAAATTAACTTTAACCAAATTCATATTCAAGAATTTCTTAACTTTCTCATATATAAACATTTTTAATCACCAACTTAAAGGTTTATAGGATTAATAATAACTTAGTATTTGAAATGGCATAATGTTTTAAATCACATTTTTAGTAACTCCTAATTAACCAATAACATTTATATACACTTGTAAATGAACTCAAATTATAAATATGATAAAATAAATCAAATTAAGTATCTGACCTTTAAATTCATTTTAAATTGTTTCAAACATTATTTATAACAAAAATTTGTAAATGAGGTTAATAGACAGAGGGCTTTTAACTAAATTTATAGCAATTGGATTTAATCAAAAATAATGTTTGTATTAAGAGTTATTGTAACACCCCAAATTTTGGAAGCAACAAAAACATAATTAATAAAGACCCATAATTCTGAGGGAACATTTTTTTTTTTGAAATGTCTTGTTAATGGATGTGTTTATCCTCTGATTGCTCTATTGGTCATGTTGTGTCTTGTGGTTATGTTGATAACCTCTCTAGCTATCAACCCTAATACTCAACCTAGTTATATTATGACATCTGATAACAAGGTTTTGATAAATAAAACAGTCCATATATCTTCTGATATCCTCTGTTTAACAAAACTATATTCACCATGATGTTCTGAATTTAGCATTTACCCAAAGACCAATTATTTGAGGAAATAGAAGTATTTCTATGAGCTATATGATTTCAATATCTACAAAGGACCATACCTTAAGTCCTAAAACATTTTGTAAAATAATAGGTTGCAAGTACTAGCAACCCTCTTTTCAAAATTCTCATTTTAGTAGGCTAGGGAAAACAATTTCCAAAGTGTTGTTTAACTCTTTTTCTACCAAAAACCTTTTCTTGACCATTTGGTCATCATATCACCTCATCTCACTCTGGGTATAGCCTAAATGCTTGGATCTCTTATTCATCTACTTTTTTCTAGAATTAATTGGCTTGTATTTGTTTTAATTGTTTTATTAGGTGGATATTATGTGTGCATTTTTGATGTGTAGTTTGATGTGAGTTATATCATGTTGAAAGTTATCCTTTATGATTTTGGTGTGTTTACCTTTGTATTATTAGGTTTGATTATAAGAGGAAATCAAATATTATTCTTTTTCAATAGGAAATGACTATCTTCCTTTCCATAATATTTTTAGCACTTCTAGAGTAAGCCAATTAGTGTTTATTCATTAAAATTTAGAAATGCATCTCACCTAACTTTATCCTCACCACCTCTACTTCCCACTTTTATCATTCTTGATTACTTTCAAAAATGTTTGATCACTTATTCTTGATTGGGTTGAGTGCTATAATTTAAAGTGACCATATCTCTTTTATATCATAGCAACTTGCCATTTTGGTGTTTAGTGCATGTTGAACATTTTGACCTAAAATCTTAAGACTAATGCTTCACCCATATCCCTTCTGACCAGCCCATCTTGTCTCATAATTTTCTAGCTAAAGGATTAACTAATCCATCCTTTCAAAGAGACTTAGTCAGGTCAGCCACAAACTCTTCTATATATTAAACTCACACCACTCTCACCCATCCTCTGGTTTCTGGTGTATAATGTACCCCTAAGACCATGTTGTACCCATAACACGACGATCCCAGAACCCTAGCAAAGAAATCCTTTTGTCCCTTTCTCTTGGACTTTCTGTCGAACACTTGGCAGGCAGGAACGATCTCCCCATCCCTCCACTTCCCTCCATCGGCATGGAGACATTGGCTAACTTCCAAGCCGTGCTACTGTGCGTGCAGACGCTCCCCACCGCCACCCTCACCCAATCGACGACCAGTGCCCTCTCCGTCCCCTTCCCGAGCCCGTGAGCACATAATCGGCCACCCCCTTCCTCTCTCTCAGTCGAGACCACCAAAACCCCTCTCTCCTTCCCCATTGCACGCACCCACACCTCCTCTTCCTCCCCTGGTAATACCAAGCAAGCTCTCCTCCTGTCCTGCTCTACCTCGTCGAAGAACCGACGTTCGGACCGCGAGCGCGTCGAGGACGCTGCCTTCTCCTCCGACCACCTCAGACCTCTATTCTTCTTTCTGCGAGATCCCCTCTTTGTGTTCTACGCCTTTGACACGACCATTTGTTTTCAGGAGCGCCAGAACTACCCGGGGCAAGAGGTGGCCGTGGCGGACGTCGACGATAGCGCCGCCGTCTCAGGATGCTTCCCGACAAACTGAGACCACCCCGGGGCTCCCAGATCTGTCCGCACCCACCTCCACCCTCCGTCGTGGTCTTGTGACGCCCTAGGTGAGCTCCTCGTGCCCGCATTCTTCCCCTAGGTCTTCAGCTCTTGCTCCATGCGTCGGGAGGTAGGAGATGAACGCCTACCGTCGGATTTCAGATCGGCGGCCTCCTTTGAACCCTTTCCGATCTAATCCCTGCCCTATATTCTGGATCGTGCGGTGACTTACCCCCTCTAGATCTGCCCATCTCGCGCGGAGGAGCCCGCTCTAGATCTGGCCCGATTTTTTTTTAGTTAAATCGTTTTCCTGTCTATTTTTTTTCCAGAAAAATGCTTGAGAGAATAAATTCGTTTCTGATAGATCTTTACATCCAAATCGAGTGATTCAAATTTTTTTGGATTTCTGTGTGTTTTATTTACCATATGGCTTTGTCCGTTTGCAAAAATATATTTATATGTGTGTGCTATGTTCAATCTTGTAAAAATTTGGCTTTGGAATTTACCATATGGCTTTGGAATTTTTACCATTTACTTAATAACTTGAGTTTTATAGGTCCAAAATTAGCAAACTTTAGTTCTATAGAAAGACAGTGAGAATACCTACCCAGATCTATAATCCTTGCATGCAGGAGATGTGTCTAAATAAAGTTCTATTAAGTTTAAGATTAACAACAGTAGCATTTTGGGGATTTTTAGTTCATTATTAAAAATACTTTTTTGTGAAAATCCAATTGTATGTGGTAGATATTAGTAGTTTCTATCATATCCTAGCTTGGTAGAATTTTACATCTTATATTTTGCTCTTGGTAGATTATTTTCTAAAACAGTAGGTTATTACACTAGAAAAAGAATATTTTTATTTTCTGTTAATTGCATGTGTTTGATTTTAATGTTTGGTGCTATATATGTTTGTACAAATAAATTAAGAGTAATTTTTTTGGATACTTATGTGTTTTCCTAAGCATGAAAAGTTGGGTTTGTGTAAAAATAATTTATATCTTATGTTGTACACCATTAATGGTAAAATGTGTGTGTTCCACCAAAACTGAAATATATGGAGCTATCAGTGTCCAAATTGAGTGAATCCAATTTATACAGAAAACTTAAGGAAATACCTATCCATAGAAATTAACCTGCATTCAGGAGATTCCTAAAACTGAAGATACAATCTTTTTGGTTATGACACAAATTGCATTTGTATGATTTTTAACTCCTGTTGAGTAATAACTTTTGATGCAAATCCAATTTTCGCCACTTCATATGGCTGCTAGGTGTATTGTGGTAGAAGGATTTTGCTTTATGAATATTATCTGTGGAGTTATGATTTATCTAACAAAACAACAACATTTGACTAATCGAAGTATTAGCTTTTAATCATCTGTTCTTAGCAAATGTGAATTGTAGAAATATTACTAATCAACTTTTGAAGGTCAGAACCATGACCCAATACTAATGACTTGATTAAACCACTTTTATAATGTGTGGTGCATTGTTTACTTATGTTTAGCATTATTCACGTTGTACTCTAATAATAACATCAATTGTGTTTATATGCTTTTCTTGTGGGTATGTTTGTGTGTTATGTTTTATCTCTTTAAACATCATCTTATTTATCCAATAAATAAAATAAGTTAATTCCCTGTTTTACTTGAATTGTTATGTGTTGATGTTCTTAGTACCTCATAAGTCAGGAAAATTAGGTTATCCTTTAATAACCTTAAGGAATTTCCTAAAAGTATTGCTAGCCCATTCACTTTTGAGTTTTCCATAGTTCATCTTGTTTCCTAGAAGTTGCACTAAATTTCATTTGTGTGTCATGCATGTGAATGATTGTTTGGTGTTAAATGCTATACAATAATTGTTTGTGCTTTGTAATGATTGTTGTATGGTTTGTTCTCTTCAAGAATTGCTGTCAACACTTGTTTACTGTGTGATTGCTTGGTTTAATTGTTGAAGTGGTATTAATTGCAATGTCTTATTAAATAGTCTTAATGCACCTTTTTAGCTCTTAGTCATAAACTGTTTTGGATAGAGGTGTTACCATTGTTTGTCGCCTAGTTACTTGATAGTAGGTGTTTCTTGTCCTAGTAACAGTTTTGCATGTGAGTGTGCTCAATGCTAGTGTTAACATTAATACTTGCTTGTGTGTAAAGGTACTTTTGTCTGGAGTATTTCCTAAACAATTAATATACTTTTGTCTGAAGTATTTCCTGAAACTAATATAACAACTCTTGTTAAATGATACAATAACCCTAAGTGATGTGTTGTTTTAGTGTTCTGTAGAATTACCTTTTTAATACTCAGAGTTGTGGTGTATATTCCCTTAGGAGTATTTGTTGTTTGTCTTAGCTCTATGGACTTTGTTGTTTGTCTTTGTTTAGCTAAAGGGGTTGTTTGCTCTTGATTGTTAGCTTTGTGTCTTGTGCAATGCTTGCTGTTTAGTATGTCCTTGTAGTTTTGTCTGGTATTCTGAGTGTGCTTCATTTTCCTGTTTACGACGTTAGATATGATCGGGAAGGAACTGGAAGTGAGAAATGAACCTGAGGAGCATTAAGACCAAGACCAAGGACATATTGCTGAGTTAGGCAAGCCACCTCACCACTATAATTGTAACATCCCAATACTTTGGAATGTTTAAAAATCAAAAAAAAAATTAAACTTTTGTTTTGATTAAAATAAAATATTAAAATGCATAAGGGAACCAACTATAAAAGACTTCAAGCATCATGAAAAGATTTAATATTTCAAATATCTCAGTTCATCATTTCTTTCAAAAGTTGTTTCAAGTTAAACAATTTATTATCCATTGTAGTTATTAAACCTCAATATGAAATTTGACAAATGTTTTACAAAATTTCAAACCATTTCATTATAATAAAAAATTTCAATATAAGTATTAGATTTCAACCACTTAGCCATAGCTATTCATAAATTAAAATAATATTTACAAGTGTTATTTTAAACAAATTAAAACATGATCTATTTACCAAATGGTTTTTAATTATTTCAACTAAGTTCAGAAACATAGTGTTGAAATTTCAACCCATGGTTTATAACTTTAACAACCTCATATATTTTATAATAAATGGATTATCCAAATAAACATTTCATTAGCTTAAAATGTTTTTTCATTTATTTTCTAAACATAAAATTATTTTCATGAATATATATTCTCTATATAAGAAAAGAATTAAATCTAAAATCTATTTAATATTGGAATATGAGTTTAAATAACTTAAATTCAAACATATTTTTAATATGGGTATCCTACAAATTTTATTCATCCAAAAGAAAATTTAATGAAATATAATTTCAAATTTGACTTTAAGTGTCAAATTTGTATTTAATGAATATTACAAAATATTAATTTTCAAACTGATTGAAAACATGCCCACTAATGTTTTAAAACATAGATATTAATTTTACAAATTTTTATAAATTTATTTGACTCCTTTTGGAGTTATAAATCAAAAGTTATAAAAGAAATAAATTAAACAGAAAAGAAAAAAAAACCTGACAGTGGGACCCACCTGTCAGTGGGGGAGGTCGTCTTCAACCTCCGGCCGGAATTCGCTCCCGAGTTTCCTCTCCAAATCCGTTTCCAAATTCGGCGGGATTCGATGCGGGATTTGCTCCTTCTCCTGCCCTACTTAAAAACCCCGACACCGCCTTCCTTTTCCCCCTCTTTCCCCTCTAAATCGCGCCGCCGGGCCGTCTCGGTCGCTCGCCGGAGTCGTCCGGCCGTCGCCGCTCGTTTTTCTCAGTTGTCCCGCCCTGTCCCCCGCATCGTCGCTCACCTCCTGTTGCCCTTCCCTCTCTTTTTCCGCAGCAGTTCGTCGAGAACGAAACCGACCGAACCTCGCCGGCGTTTAAAGAACTCCCACCGCGCCGCGCCAATGCCCGAGGACGCACGAGTTGACGCCGTCGCCACCTTTGAGTCCGTCGCGCCGCGCCACGTCTTGCCGTCGCCTCCGCGCGTCCGAAGCACCACCGGAGCGTGGGATTCGTCCATGCCCTAGACGTCGCGCCGTCGTCGTCTTGAACTCCGGTCACCGGCGCCGCCAGGTAATGGACGATGCTCCCAGATCCGTCCGATCTAAAACGTGCGGCCCCGATTAGATCGCTTCGGATGAATCGGTACGGATGAGTCAGATCCGTCCGATCTGGATCTGACGATCCAGATCGACTGGAGCCGAGCCGAGCCGAGCCACGACTTAAGCCGAGCCAAGCCCGAGCCCAGCCAATCACAGTGCGCCACGTGGCCGGCCTTTTTCTGTTTTATTTCCGAATAGAATTAAATTGGCTGTTTTGCAGAAAAGCCCCTGCCACTTAGAATTATCATAACTTTTTAACCCTTGACCCATATTGGACAAATTTTATATCAAATTGAAGCCCTCGACAAGTAGAACCTGCTGGAACTTTTAAATTTCAAATTTGACCTATTTTAAAATATTCAAATTTCAAATGGTGAATTCGAGTATTTTTGTAATAACTTTATATCAGTAAATTTTAAAATTTGCAAATAAAATTGTTTTAGACACTCTATAAAATGTGTAATATGTTGCATCTATTATAAAATAATTTTGAGAATTATTTTGATGATTAAATTGTTGTATGTTTATTTTGAATAGTTTGACTATTTTGGACATAACTACTAATGGAAATATTATTTTCGATTTAATCAAATTACTATGAACTTAATTAAATGCCCTCTGCCTATTAACCCGATTTATAAAATTTCGTTATAAATAATGTTTGAACATTTTAAAATGAATTTAAAGGTCAGAGACATATTTTGATTTATTTTAGCATATTATAAGTTTTATTAATTTAAAACTTATTACTCTGTACCAAAGGCATAACTAATCGTCCTTGTCCGGAGAAAGCTCAAATTCCTGTTTATTAATATATTTCATAACATGAATAAGTAAGTTTTGTTAAAACCTTTTAAATAGTTCTAGTTCCTTTACAAGGGTTTTAAATGCATTTGGTTAATTAGGTGTTACAAAAAATGTGATTTAAAACATTATAACAATTTAAATAACTAAGTTATTATTAATACTACAAACTTTGAAGTTGGGAATTAAAAATGTATTGATATGAGAAAAGTAAGAAAAATTTTGAATTTGATTTTGGTTAGGTTTAATTCTGAACATAATCTTGGGTAAATGAAATTAAATGTTTATAGTTGTACTAAAGTGTTAAACCTTGCTTTTAAATTGTGATTAAGTCTTCATGATATCCCTTGGGGGCAAACATTTGAAGACCATTTCATTAGAAAATTTGGAAACCCCCATACAACCTTCTCGAGTTGAAAGTGTTCTTGACTCCAGACCATCCCTTGGCAAAACCCTAAAACCAAACACGTTAATTCTTTTTGTATATTGAATTAGGTGACGCCTTTGACCAAACCCTTCCAAGAAGACTCTTTACGCTTTTTTTGTTCAATATGTTTTGTGTTTGTTGAATTGCTTGTTTATTGCGTGTCCTTTTTACTATATAGTTTGAAACGGGGAGCACCCATTGACTTCGACAAGAGTGTGAGAGAAACGACAACTTTCATAAGGCAAGTGACTTCATAAAACACCTACTATATTATTCTATTGCATATCTAGTGTTTTTCAAACAGTATTTGCAAAAGTAGTATGCATGATAGGTTTTGGGAGATTGTAGTATGCTATGCAAACCTTTTAGGTTTCCCCTTAGAAATTCCAGATTAGACCCCTATTATAATTTAGTGGAAGCAACTGCTGCAAAAATGATTGTTTTATGGTTGATGTGATAAATGAAAATATCCACTAAATTAATTTAACGCCTGGGTGGATTGGGTCGATCGAGGAGGTTTCAAGTTGAGTGGCTTCTCAGGGCCAAGTGTCATGGTTGTCTTCGCCAGGGTAGTTTCTACTTACTTGGGGCCATGATATGCGGTGTTAACCTGAGTTGCTCACTTGTGGTAGGCCACCCAGGGCTATGAGATTTAAGTTTACACTGAGTCTAGTTGCTTATCGTGCAACCATTGGTCAATATGGGCTCTGTCTTGATGGAGTAAGTTGATGTGTACCTGGGTCAAGAGATTGATGGCGGTAGAGTTGATAGGATGGTGGTAATCTCTTAGTATGATCATGGGAAAGCAACTTCTGAAAAGTCTCGTCTTGATCTTCTCCTTTTCCTTCTCACTAAAGGAGTGTAGAGGATAGTTTGGGTTGATTAAGTCTAATGGTGAAAGTGCACACCCTCTCGAGAGTTAAAACCTAAGATCTTAGCCGTGTCCCCGGCATCGGACAATTTGAGTAACTACACAAGGTTGTGTTCTGAAAATCTCCTCATCTCAAATTTCTTAATAAAACTTTGTTGGGTGAACATGGGTAGGAGACATGGACTTGTCTCGAGATTTGTCTCTGAAGGAAAAGATATTGATTTAAGAAAATTGTTTATCAAAAGTAGGAGAAAATTTTCTTTGCGCAATAGCCTTGAGCTCCACCAGCCAAAATAAGCATATAGTTATAGTTTAATAGAACATTAGGAATTAAAGTCACTTGCCACCACAATTCAATTGTGCTGACCCTTTATAGCTGGGCTGCAACTAAACCTTGCAGAATGTCCGAATGAGGAGTAAGGGGGTCGTCTTCGAGCTACAACCAACATGATTTGCCAGTGGCTTCATGGAGAAGATGTAGCTCCATGCTACCTTTAGTATTGCGTTTGAACTCTGAAATAAAGTGTGAACTATTTATTCAACTAGCATTTCCGCTATGCTAAGTTGTAAGGATATTTGTTTTTGGATCATTCGTCTCGTTCTGTGATAAATTATGACATTGTACTGTGATATTACATCTTATTGGAGAATGTGAGACTTATGTGATCCAAGTCTTTGCATTATTCATATGTGCCATTGCTTTCGTAAGCAAGGGCACTACAGATGGTATCAGAGCCCGAATGTTGCCTGTAGGCTCGAAAACCCTAGGATTGGATAGAAATAGGTTTGGACCCTAGGATTGAAAATCTATTCTATTTACTTTCTATAAACTAATACTTTCATTTTATCTTCCTCGTACTCTCATCTACAATCAACCTTCTGAAAATACCTTATCTTACTCTAGATGACCATGTTCATGTAGTCTAATCTGATTTTACTGCTTCATATGGAAAACCTTCAATCCAACATGAAGTTCTACATGCATGGAAGACCACTGAAGAACCAGGATTCGGCCAATACTTCTAAGATATCCAAGAAAGTTGAACAAGAACTTGAAGCACTCAAGAAAAAGATAGATTAGACCACCTATCCTTTAGAATAACGAGATCTGATGATGTATTGACATAACAAATTGTGGTATGGCCGTACTACCATTTTTGTCTTTCCATGACATCGGTGTGTTTCGTTCGATAAACGATTAGTTCGATTTCTCAAAATAAGTTTGAAAACTTTTCACGTATGTGTGCTTGTGTTTGAACCTTGTTGCTTGATGCTTGTTAGATGTTGTTTGTAATGATTTTTATTGATCTTCGTATATAACTTAGAACATTTTGAGTATCAACAAAACTTTTCTTTTAAGGGTGGTAGCTACCCAGATAATTCAAACCAGTTTCCAAATTCCGGAGATCCAAGTTTATCTTTCTTTCTGGCCTCCCCAATCAAAAAAATCATCCCCTGGCAATTTTCAAGTTTCCATGTCAGAAATTTCATTTCTCAAAACATCTCGAGTTATCAAAATCATTCCAAGCATTTGCTCTTCTTTCTAGCCTCTCCGAATCTCGGGGACGAGATTCCTTTTAAGGGTGGTAGTTTGTAACATCCCAATACTTTGGAATGTTTAAAATCACAAAAAATTTAAACTTTTGTTTTGATTAAAATAAAATATTAAAATGCATAAGGGAACCAACTATAAAAGACTTCAAGCATCATGAAAAGATTTATTATTTCAAATATCTCAGTTCATCATTTCTTTCAAAAGTTGTTTCAAGTTAAGCAATTTATTATCCATTGTAGTTATTAAACCTCAATATGAAATTTGACAAATGTTTTACAAAATTTCAAACCATTTCATTATAATAAAAAATTTCAATATAAGTATTAGATTTCAACCACTTAGCCATAGCTATTCATAAATTAAAATAATATTTACAAGTGTTATTTTAAACAAATTAAAACATGATCTATTTACCAAATGGTTTTTAATTATTTCAACTAAGTTCAAAAACATAGTGTTGAAATTTCAACCCATGGTTTATAACTTTAACAACCTCATATATTTTATAATAAATGGATTATCCAAATAAACATTTCATTAGCTTAAAATGTTTTTTCATTTATTTTCAAAACATAAAATGATTTTCATGAATATATATTCTCTATATAAGAAAAGAATTTAATCTAAAATCTCTTTAATATTGGAATATGAGTTTAAATAACTTAAATTCAAACGTATTTTGAATATGGATATCCTACAAATTTTATTCATCCAAAAGAAAATTTAATTAAATATAATTTCAAATTAGACTTTAAGTGTCAAATTTGTATTTAATGAATATTACAAAATATTAATTTTCAAACTTATTCAAAACATGCCCACTAATGTTTTAAAACATAGATATTAATTTTACAAATTTTTAGATATTTATTTGACTTCTTTTGGAGTTATAAATCAAAAGTTATAAAAGAAATAAATAAAACAGAAAAAAATACCTGACAGTGGGACCCACCTGTCAGTGGGGGAAGTCGTCTTCAACCTCCGGCCGGAAATCGCTCCCGAGTTTCCTCTCCAAATCCGTTTCCAAATTCGGCGGGATTCGATGCGGGATTTGCTCCTTCTCCTGCCCTACTTAAAAACCCCGACACCGCCGTCCTTTTCCCCCTCTTTCCCCTCTAAATTGTGCCGCCGGGCCGTCGCGGTCGCTCGCTGGAGTCGTCCGGCCGTCGCCGCTCGTTTTTCTCAGTTTCCTGGCGAGGTGAGCTCCCCTCTTGTCCGAGGTCGTCCCCCCTGTCCCCCGCGTCGTCGCTCACCTCCTGTTGCCCTTCCCTCTCTTTTTCCACAGCAGTTCGTCGAGAACGAAACCGACCAAAGCTCGCCGGCGTTTAAAGAACTCCGACCGCGCCGCGCCAACGCCCGAGGACGCACGAGTTGACGCCGTCGCCACCTTTGAGTCCGCCGCGTCTTGCCGTCGCCTCCGCGCGTCCGAAGCACCACCGGAGCGTGGGATTCGTCCACGCCCTAGCCGCCGCGCCGTCGTCGTCTTGAACTCAGGTCATCGGCGCCGCCAGGTAATGGTCGACGCTCCCAGATCCGTCCGATCTAAAACGTGCGGCCCCGATTAGATCGCTTCAGATGAATCGGAACGGATGAGTCAGATCAGTCCGATCTGGATCTAACGATCCAGATCGACTGGAGCCGAGCCGAGCCGCGACTTAAGCCGAGCCAAGCCCGAGCCCAGCCAATCACAGTGCGCCACGTGGCCGGCCTTTTTCTGTTTTATTTCCGAATAGAATTAAATTGGCTGTTTTGCAGAAAAGCCCCTGCCACTTAGAATTATCATAACTTTTTAACGCTTGACCCAAATTGGACAAATTTTATATCAAATTGAAGCCCTGGACAAGTAGAACCTGCCGGAACTTTTAAATTTCAAATTTGACCTATTTTAAAATATTCAAATTTCAAATGAAGAATTCGAGTATTTTTGTAATAACTTTAGATCAGTAAATTTTAAAATTTGCAAATAAAATTGTTTTAGACACTCTATAAATGTGTAATATGTTGCATCTAATATAAAATAATTTTGAGAATTATTTTGATGATTAAATTGTTGTATGTTTATTTTGAATAGTTTGACTATTTTGGACATAACTACTAATGGAAATATTATTTTTCATTTAATCAAATTACTATGAACTTAATTAAATGCCCTCTGCCTATTAACCCCATTTATAAAATTTCGTTATAAATAATGTTTGAACATTTTAAAATGAATTTAAAGGTCAGAGACATATTTTGATTTATTTTAGCACATTATAAGGTTTATTAATTTAAAACTTATTACTCTGTACCAAAGGCATAATTAATCGTCCTTGTCCGGAGAAAGCTCAAATTCCTGTTTATTAATATATTTCATAACATGAATAAGTAAGTTTTGTTAAAACCTTTTAAATATTCTAGTTCCTTTACAAGGGTTTTAAATGCATTTGGTTAATTAGGTGTTACTAAAAATGTGATTTAAAACATTATAACAATTTAAATAACTAAGTTATTATTAATACTACAAACTTTGAAGTTGGGAATTAAAAATGTATTGATATGAGAAAAGTAAGAAAATTTTTGAATTTGATTTTGGTTAAGTTTAATTCTAAACATAATCTTGGGTAAATGAAATTAAATGTTTACAGTTGTACTAAAGTGTTAAACCTTGCTTTTAAATTGTGATTAAGTCTTCATGATATCCCTTGGGGGCAAACTTTTGAAGACCATTTCATTAGAAAATTTGGAAACCCCCATACAACCTTCTCGAGTTGAAAGTGTTCTTGACTCCAGACCATCCCTTGGCAAAACCCTAAAACCAAACACGTTAATTCTTTTTGTATATTGAATTAGGTGACGCCTTTGACCAAACCCTTCCAAGAAGACTCTTTACGCTTTTTTTGTTCAATATGTTTTGTGTTTGTTGAATTGCTTGTTTATTGCGTGTCCTTTTTACTATATAGTTTGAAACGGGGAGCACCCATTGACTTCGACAAGAGTGTGAGAGAAACGACAACTTTCATAAGGCAAGTGACTTCATAAAACACCTACTATATTATTCTATTGCATATCTAGTGTTTTTCAAACAGTATTTGCAAAAGTAGTATGCATGATAGGTTTTGGGAGATTGTAGTATGCTATGCAAACCTTTTAGGTTTCCCCTTAGAAATTCCAGATTAGACCCCTATTATAATTTAGTGGAAGCAACTGCTGCAAAAATGATTGTTTTATGGTTGATGTGATAAATGAAAATATCCACTAAATTAATTTAACGCCTGGGTGGATTGGGTCGATCGAGGAGGTTTCAAGTTGAGTGGCTTCTCAGGGCCAAGTGTCATGGTTGTCTTCGCCCAGGGTAGTTTCTACTTACTTGGGGCCATGATATGCGGTGTTAACCTGAGTTGCTCACTTGTGGTAGGCCACCCAGGGCTATGAGATTTAAGTTTACACTGAGTCTAGTTGCTTATCGTGCAACCATTGGTCAATATGGGCTCTGTCTTGATGGAGTAAGTTGATGTGTACCTGGGTCAAGAGATTGATGGCGGTAGAGTTGATAGGATGGTGGTAATCTCTTAGTATGATCATGGGAAAGCAACTTCTGAAAAGTCTCGTCTTGATCTTCTCCTTTTCCTTCTCACTAAAGGAGTGTAGAGGATAGTTTGGGTTGATTAAGTCTAATGGTGAAAGTGCACACCCTCTCGAGAGTTAAAACCTAAGATCTTAGCCGTGTCCCCGGCATCGGACAATTTGAGTAACTACACAAGGTTGTGTTCTGAAAATCTCCTCATCTCAAATTTCTTAATAAAACTTTGTTGGGTGAACATGGGTAGGAGACATGGACTTGTCTCGAGATTTGTCTCTGAAGGAAAAGATATTGATTTAACAAAATTGTTTATCAAAAGTAGGAGAAAATTTGCTTTGCGCAATAGACTTGAGCTCCACCAGCCAAAATAAGCATATAGTTATAGTTTAATAGAACATTAGGAATTAAAGTCACTTGCCACCACAATTCAATTGTGCTGACCCTTTATAGCTGGGCTGCAACTAAACCTTGCAGAATGTCCGAATGAGGAGTAAGGGGGTCGTCTTCGAGCTACAACCAACATGATTTGCCAGTGGCTTCATGGAGAAGATGTAGCTCCATGCTACCTTTAGTATTGCGTTTGAACTCTGAAATAAAGTGTGAACTATTTATTCAGCTAGCATTTCCGCTATGCTAAGTTGTAAGGATATTTGTTTTTGGATCATTCGTCTCGTTCTGTGATAAATTATGACATTGTACTGTGATATTACATCTTATTGGAGAATGTGAGACTTATGTGATCCAAGTCTTTGCATTATTCATATGTGCCATTGCTTTCGTAAGCAAGGGCACTACAGATGGTATCAGAGCCCGAATGTTGCCTGTAGGCTCGAAAACACTAGGATTGGATAGAAATAGGTTTGGACCCTAGGATTGAAAATCTATTCTATTTACTTTCTATAAACTAATACTTTCATTTTATCTTCCTCGTACTCTCATCTACAATCAACCTTCTGAAAATACCTTATCTTACTCTAGATGACCATGTTCATGAAGTCTAATCTGATTTTACTGCTTCATATGGAAAACCTTCAATCCAACATGAAGTTCTACATGCATGGAAGACCACTGAAGAACCAGGATTCGGCCAATACTTCTAAGATATCCAAGAAAGTTGAACAAGAACTTGAAGCACTCAAGAAAAAGATAGATTAGACCACCTATCCTTTAGAATAACGAGATCTGATGATGTATTGACATAACAAATTGTGGTATGGCCGTACTACCATTTTTGTCTTTCCATGACATCGGTGTGTTTCGTTCGATAAACGATTAGTTCGATTTCTCAAAATAAGTTTGAAAACTTTTCACGTATGTGTGCTTGTGTTTGAACCTTGTTGCTTGATGCTTGTTAGATGTTGTTTGTAATGATTTTTATTGATCTTCGTATATAACTTAGAACATTTTGAGTATCAACAAAACTTTTCTTTTAAGGGTGGTAGCTACCCAGATAATTCAAACCAGTTTCCAAATTCCGGAGATCCAAGTTTATCTTTCTTTCTGGCGTCCCCAATCAGAAAAATCATCCCCTGGCAATTTTCAAGTTTCCATGTCAGAAATTTCATTTCTCAAAACATCTCGAGTTATCAAAATCATTCCAAGCATTTGCTCTTCTTTCTAGCCTCTCCGAATCTCGGGGACGAGATTCCTTTTAAGGGTGGTAGTTTGTAACATCCCAATACTTTGGAATGTTTAAAAATCACAAAAAATTTAAAATTTTGTTTTGATTAAAATAAAATATTAAAATGCATAAGGGAACCAACTATAAAAGACTTCAAGCATCATGAAAAGATTTATTATTTCAAATATCTCAGTTCATCATTTCTTTCAAAAGTTGTTTCAAGTTAAACAATTTATTATCCATTTTAGTTATTAAACCTCAATATGAAATTTGACAATTGTTTTACAAAATTTCAAACCATTCATTATAATAAAAAATTTCAATATAAGTATTAGATTTCAACCACTTAGCCATAGCTATTCATAAATTAAAATAATATTTACAAGTGTTATTTTAAACAAATTAAAACATGATCTATTTACCAAATGGTTTTTAATTATTTCAACTAACTTCAAAAACATAGTGTTGAAATTTCAACCCATGGTTTATAACTTTAACAACCTCATATATTTTATAATAAATGGATTATCCAAATAAACATTTCATTAGCTTAAAATGTTTTTTCATTTATTTTCAAAACATAAAATGATTTTCATGAATATATATTGTCTATATAAGAAAAGAATTTAATCTAAAGGCTATTTAATATTGGAATATGAGTTTAAATAACTTAAATTCAAACATATTTTGAATATGGATATCCTACAAATTTTATTCATCCAAAAGAAAATTTAATTAAATATAATTTCAAATTAGACTTTAAGTGTCAAATTTGTATTTAATGAATATTACAAAATATTAATTTTCAAACTTATTCAAAACATGCCCACTAATGTTTTAAAACATAGATATTAATTTTACAAATTTTTAGAAATTTATTTGACTTCTTTTGGAGTTATAAATCAAAAGTTATAAAAGAAATAAATAAAAGAGAAAAAAATACCTGACAGTGGGACCCACCTGTCACTGGGGGAAGTCGTCTTCAACCTCCGGCCGGAAATCGCTCCCGAGTTTCCTCTCCAAATCCGTTTCCAAATTCGGCGGGATTCGATGCGGGATTTGCTCCTTCTCCTGCCCTACTTAAAAACCCCGACACCGCCGTCCTTTTCCCCCTCTTTCCCCTCTAAATCACGCCGCCGGGCCGTCGCGGTCGCTCGCTGGAGTCGTCCGGCCGTCGCCGCTTGTTTTTCTCTGTTTCCTGGCGAGGTGAGCTCCCCTCTTGTCCGAGGTCGTCCCCCCTGTCCCCCGCGTCGTCGCTCACCTCCTGTTGCCCTTCCCTCTCTTTTTCCACAGCAGTTCGTCGAGAACGAAACCGACCGAAGCTCGCCGGCGTTTAAAGAACTCCGACCGCGCTGCGCCAACACCCGAGGACGCACGAGTTGACGCCGTCGCCACCTTTGAGTCCGCCACGTCTTGCCGTCGCCTCCGCGCGTCCGAAGCACCACCGGAGCGTGGGATTCGTCCACGCCCTAGCCGCCGCGCCGTCGTCGTCTTGAACTCAGGTCACCGGCGCCGCCAGGTAATGGTCGACGCTCCCAGATCCGTCCGATCTAAAACGTGCGGCCCCGATTAGATCGCTTCGGATGAATCGGTACGGATGAGTCAGATCAGTCCGATCTGGATCTAACGATCCAGATCGACTGGAGCCGAGCCGAGCCGCGACTTAAGCCGAGCCAAGCCCGAGCCCAGCCAATCACAGTGCGCCACGTGGCCGGCCTTTTTCTGTTTTATTTCCGAATAGAATTAAATTGGTTTTTTTGCAGAAAAGCCCCTGCCATTTAGAATTATCATAACTTTTTAACCCTTGACCCAAATTGGACAAATTTTATATCAAATTGAAGCCCTCGACAAGTAGAACCTGCTGGAACTTTTAAATTTCAAATTTAACCTATTTTAAAATATTCAAATTTCAAATGATGAATTCGATTATTTTTGTAATAACTTTAGATCAGTAAATTTTAAAATTTGCAAATAAAATTGTTTTAGACACTCTATAAAATGTGTAATATGTTGCATCTATTATAAAATAATTTGGAGAATTATTTGATGATTAAATTATTGTATGTTTATTTTGAATAGTTTGACTATTTTGGACATAACTACTAATGGAAATATTATTTTTAATTTAATCAAATTACTATGAACTTAATTAAATGCCCTCTGCCTATTAACCCCATTTATAAAATTTCGTTATAAATAATGTTTGAACATTTTAAAATGAATTTAAAGGTCAGAGACATATTTTGATTTATTTTAGCACATTATAAGGTTTATTAATTTAAAACTTATTACTCTGTACCAAAGGCATAACTAATCGTCCTTGTCCGGAGAAAGCTCAAATTCCTGTTTATTAATATATTTCATAACATGAATAAGTAAGTTTTGTTAAAACCTTTTAAATATTCTAGTTCCTTTACAAGGGTTTTAAATGCATTTGGTTAATTAGGTGTTACTAAAAATGTGATTTAAAACATTATAACAATTTAAATAACTAAGTTATTATTAATACTACAAACTTTGAAGTTGGGAATTAAAAATGTATTGATATGAGAAAAGTAAGAAAATTTTTGAATTTGATTTTGGTTAAGTTTAATTATAAACATAATCTTGGGTAAATGAAATTAAATGTTTACAGTTGTACTAAAGTGTTAAACCTTGCTTTTAAATTGTGATTAAGTCTTCATGATATCCCTTGGGGGCAAACTTTTGAAGACCATTTCATTAGAAAATTTGGAAACCCCCATACAACCTTCTCGAGTTGAAAGTGTTCTTGACTCCAGACCATCCCTTTGACTTGGACAAGTGTGTGTGATAATCGACAACTTTCATAAGGCAAGTGACTTCATAAAACACCTACTATTTTATTCTATTGCATTCCTAGTGTTTTAAGCAGTATTTGCAAAAGTAGTATGCATGATAGGTTTTTGGGAGAGTGTAGTATGCTATGAAAACATGTTAGGTTACCCCTTAGAAATTCCAATTAGACTCCTATTATAATTTAGTGGAAGTACCTGCTGCAAAAATGATTGTTTTATGGTTGATGTGATAAATGAAAATTTCCACTAAATTAATTTAACGCCTGGGTGGATTGGGTCGATCGAGGAGGTTTCAAGTTGAGTGGCTTCTCAGGGCCAAGTGTCATGGTTGTCTTCGCCCAGGGTAGTTTCTACTTACTTGGGGCCATGATATGCGGTGTTAACCTGAGTTGCTCACTTGTGGTAGGCCACCCAGGGCTATGAGATTTAAGTTTACACTGAGTCTAGTTGCTTATCGTGCAACCATTGGTCAATATGGGCTCTGTCTTGATGGAGTAAGTTGATGTGGACCTGGGTCAAGAGATTGATGGTGGTAGAGTTGATAGGATGGTGGTAATCTCTTAGTATGATCATGGGAAAGCAACTTCTGAAAAGTCTCGTCTTGATCTTCTCCTTTTCCTTCTCACTAAAGGAGCGTAGAGGATAGTTTGGGTTGATTAAGTCTAATGGTGAAAGTGCACACCCTCTCGATAGTTAAAACCTAAGATCTTAGTCGTGTCCCCGGCATCGGACAATTTGAGTAACTACACAAGGTTGTGTTCTGAAAATCTCCTCATCTCAAATTTCTTAATAAAACTTTGTTGGGTGAACATGGGTAGGAGACATGGACTTGTCTCGAGATTTGTCTCTGAAGGAAAAGATATTGATTTAAGAAAAAAAATTATCAAAAGTAGGAGAAAATTTGCTTTGCGCAATAGCCTTGAGCTCCACCAGCCAAAATAAGCATATATTTATAGCTTAATAGAACATTAGGAATTAAAGTCACTTGCCACCACAATTCAATTGTGCTGACCCTTTATAGCTGGGCTGCAACTAAACCTTGCAGAATGTCCGAATGAGGAGTAAGGGGGTCGTCTTCGAGCTACAACCAACATGATTTGCCAGTGGCTTCATGGAGAAGATGTAGCTCCATGCTACCTTTAGTATTGCGTTTGAACTCTGAAATAAAGTGTGAACTATTTATTCAGCTAGCATTTCCGCTATGCTAAGTTGTAAGGATATTTGTTTTTGGATCATTCGTCTCGTTCTGTAATAAATTATGACATTGTACTGTGATATTACATCTTATTGGAGAATGTGAGACTTATGTGATCCAAGTCTTTGCATTATTCATATGTGCCATTGCTTTCGTAAGCAAGGGCACTACAATAATGAATCCTACTATTTTATCAAGCATTGTTTTGTTTTCAAATCATGTTGGTGTCCTAGCAGCCGCTCGAACAATTAACCCGTGCAACCACACTACCTGAAATGGGTAGGGCTTAGCCGGAAGCTTGTCTATTTTAGTGCTGGGGCTCTCATACTTTCTATGAGGGTTGGGCCCTCGAAGCCGGGTTGTCGTCCGGAAGACAAAATACACTGCTGCGGATCAGCAGCCGGACGATTACGGCAGGTCTCCTGATGTGGCGGTGTGGCGTCCCGAGGAAAGACCAAGAGGTCTAGTGGACAAACCTACCGGGAGGCCCCGATACTAGGGTGGTCATAGTGGAAAGCTTTGATCGTGTTATCCGGACCCCCGCATGCAGTAGTATGACGGGTTGTGGCAGACACCGCGGAATGACCGATAGGTGTGGGTAAAGTGTGCAACCTCTGCAGAGTGTAAATCTATTCGAATAGCCGCGTCCGCGGTCATGGACGGTTGGAAAGGCCACTGATCTAGGCGTATGGGCAATTTCGTTTTAAAAGAGAAAGTGGTTTTTTTTTCAGAGGAGAACCAAGAGGCATCAAAGAGGTACCTGGGAGGTACGGAATTTGGGTGAGGATGGTTGATCTCGGGGAGACAACCAGTCCGATCTCAAGTCAGGAAAAATGGTTACCCCTATCCTATTGTTTTAAATGGTTTTTACAAAAGAAGGTTTAGAACTTGGATATGTCCTTGCTATATCTAAGATAAGAGAATTCTATCTCTAAATGTTTTTCTTCAACAAAGATATAGAGATGTCGCATTCTCTATGCTTGAAATCATTGTATTCGAAAATAAGCCCTATAGTTGTATATAGGAGCCATCCTAGTTTTCAAAAATGCTTTACTTGCATATCCTTGAAAACTATAAAAACCTAGAGGTGGTCTTGCGAGTACGTAAATGTACTCATATGGCAATGTCCCTGGATATTCAAACGTCCAGGTTTTCAATGAGGAGAGATACGACAAGAAGGAGGAGTACGCCGACGACTACGCCAACTGAGTGTCCCGCTCAACTGCTCTGTGGGAATGCGTCAAGATGTGACGAGGGCCGACGCTAGTCGAAATCTTCCGTTGTACCTTAGTTTATTTTCGTCATGTGCGACGATGTTTGCAGACTTGGTCATGTGACCAGTATTTATGTAAGTCTTATTCTATTCGAGTTGTATGATGTAACTTTCTATACCATGTTGGTTATGTGACCGCGATGCACTGATCATTGGGATCGTGATCTGTTTACATAACGTGGGCATCTCTGACGGGTAGTCAGAGGGGTCCTCACAGTTATGTCAAAAATAGTCAAACTATTCAAATTAAACATACAACTATTAAATCATCAAAATAATTCGCAAAATTATTTTATAACAGAGGCATCATATCACATATTTTATAAAGTTTCCAAAACAATTTTATTTGCAATTTTTGGATTTAGATTTAAAGATATGATAAAATTACTCAAATTCACCATTTAAAATTGAATATTTTAAACTAAGTCAAATTTGAATTCTAACAGATCCAAAATGTTCTACATGTCAAGGGCTTTCCAAAAATATAAAATTTATCAAATTTGGATGAGTGAGTAAAAAGTTATAACAAATCTAAGTGGCAGGGGCTTTTTTGCAAAACTGCCATTAAATCTAATTAAAATAAATTATTTTCCACATCAGTGCTGACTAAACGCTGACGGGGCAACGACGTGGTGCTGACGTGGGCGCTGACTGGATGAGTGATTTGATCTGGATCGTTAGATCCAGATCTGACGGCCAGAAAAGATCGTACCGATTCGTTTTAAGTGATCTAATCCTAACCGTTGGGGATAGATCGGACGGTCCTGGAGCGTTGACCAAAAACAGGCGGCGGAACTCACCGGAGTTGGAGGCGGAGACGGCGCCGGTGGCTTGGTTTGGACGGCGGCAACGCTGCGGGGCTTCCCTGACGCCGGGGAGACGACGGAGACGCTCGGCACCACGTTCCGGAGGCGATGGCGAGGCCAGTTTTGTGCCGTTCGTCTCGGAGTTGCGACCTCGAGCGATTGAACAAGCACGTACGCCGGCGAGCTTCGGTCGAGCACGAGGTGCTCCGCTCGGCTACGATTTGGAGAGGAGGGGGTGTCTGCCGGGCGCGTACGAGCGAGGGGAGGAAGAGGAGGTGGTCTCGGGCTCGGGTTCTTCTTCACCTCGCCGGGAAACGGAGAATCACGGCGGCGGAGTAAACGAACTCCGGCGAGCAAAAATAGCGGCCTGGCTGCGTGGTTTCAAGAAGTGGAAGAGGGGTTCAAGAAGTGGAAGAGGGGAAATGCGGAGGAGGAGCTGGGGATTATAAAGGGCTAGGCACGGCGTCAGTTACTCTACCGAATCGCGAGATTTTCGCGGGATTGATTCGGCCAAAACCGTCGAGCGAGATTGACGGGACGTTGAAGACGATGACGTCATGCTGATGTCATCATTTTCTTTTTCTTTTTCTGATTTTCCATTTAATTCATATCTTTTGATTTATGGCTCCAAATCAAGTCAAATAAATTTCTAAAAATTTGTAAAAGCATTATCTCTGTGTTAAACCAGTTGTGGGTATGTTTTGAACATTTTTGAAAATTAATATTTGAAATATTCATAAAATGCAAAATTGCCAATTTAGGTCAACTTTGAAATTAGGGATTTAATAATTCATTTGGGGTTAAATAAAATATATGAAATTACCCACATTCAAATATGTTTGAATTTAAGTTATTTACTCATATTCCAATATTAAGTCATTTTTATCTTTAGTACAATATTAAAATAATCATAACTTAACTTTTGAAATGAAAGGGAAATATAATGTATCCATTTTCAATTAAAATATTTTGTGCACCATTAAGATTTATAATATGATAAAACAATTGAAAGCTCCATATAGTACATTTGTGAAATATTCTATCTTTATTTATTTTCTCTTGTTGATTATATTCCTGAATTATTTTATGCTTTAAAAGTTGATGCATTAATTTAAAATCATAACATGCTTAATAGAGAAATCAAAATCTTAAATTCTAGAAAGTTTTAAAGATAATAACTCCAGATTGTGATTTCCAAAACTATGTTTTGACTAAGGGAAAGAACAAAATAATTTTTGAATTGGATGCTTTAATAACACGAGCACTTTGCAAATAGAGATTTTCAGAGTTTATGAATAGCTATGACTAAGTGGTTAAAATCAAATACTTATAAAGAAAAAAAATATTACAAATGTTTTTGAAAGCTTCTAAAACATTTGTCAATTTACAAATTGATGTTTTGAGAACTAGTCTAGATAATATATTTTGGAACTCAATTCAATTTTTGAGATTAGTGATTACTTGAGTACTTTGTAAATGTGAACCTTTTCAAGATGCTATAATGTTATTTATATTTGGTTTTCTTATGATTTAAAGTTTTCAATTTTATCAAAACAAAAGTTTTAAATTTTAGTGATTTTTAAACATTCCAAAGTTTTGGGATGTTATAGACGACCACCCTTAAAAGGAATCTCGTCCCGAGATTCGAGAAGGTTAGAAAGCATGATGGGTTTGGAAATCTGAGTTTTGGAATTTCTAGGTGGGCTGCCACCCTTAAAAGGAACTTTTGCGGCAATCTGAAATCCTTTCTAAAATCTTTCAGTCGAGCTTTTCCATCACTTTAGAGTTGTAGGATAACATAAGTCCATTGAAATGCTTTTGGTACTGAATATCACTCTTGTCTTAATCTGAAAACCAAGCTGAGAGGATTTCACAAGGATCTCCATACTCCCACCGCTTGATGTCCCCATGTGCTTCATCGTCACAGTTTAAATTTTTGAAGCAACTAACGTAACTCTCATGGAAGGCAAATCTTCGATTGTAGGGTATTGTTCACACTTTGCTTGTGGTTATCCTCACCGTAATTTAACACGTTTTATCAACACTTGCCTCACATAGGGTGTCGTGGTATCGGCATAATTGATAGGAGACGGGGGTCCTCTAGCCTACGTATGGATTGTGGGGAAGAAGGTTGGTGTCGTCGAGGACGGGATTGAACATGGCGTGTTTACCCAGCTTCGGATCCCACGGCGGTGGCGAGATCCTACGTGATGCTATAATTCACTATGAGGCAATAGCCGTGAACAGGTTACAATGTGTATGATGCCTATTGAAGCGTCTGCCCTAAAGGCTCCCTGGTGGCCGGCTTATATAGGCGGCCAGACCCCAGGGTACAAGGTAAGTACTTGTCCGGCAAGTAAACAGAGTCCTAGACCTAGCCGGCTTGGTTGCCGCCTTCCGTCTTGGGCTTGGTGGCTGGATGGGCTTCGGCCTTCCGCCTTCCTTGGACCGTCCGCCTACTTCCTTGTACGTCAGCTATCTGGGCCGCCCGGCAGGCTTCGGCCTTACCACCCTTGGGCCACCCTGGACTAGCCGGATTGATCCATGTTGGTTATACCCCTAGTTGATATATCCCCAACATTAGCCCCCAGAAAGGTTGAAGTTCTCCAGGCGCCGGCTTCTTCTTGATTCTTCATATGCCAAAGTTGGCGGCTGTAGGACTTGAACCATTCTGAAAATCAACGAGGCCTGCGTGTCTTGATACTGACATGCGGCCGCCTTTATCCGTCATGGGAAAAGACGGTTACTCGGCAATCTTGCCGAGCATTCTTCTTGACGGTTTCCACCTAGCCGGCTCACGACAGTTTGAAAACAGCCTAGGCGGGAATCTCGCCATGATCACAAATTGCGGAAAAAGAGGAGGCGTGGAGATCGTGCAATCGTGTGCTGCAACGGATGCTGGACACGTGTCCGACTAAAAGCACCGTTGCACAGGGAGCAACGCCTGGCCCTATAAATAGGTAGCCAAACGGTCCATTTTTACCACCCTGCCTTTGCTCTCCGTGCCCTCTTGCCCTTTCCACTTCTCCGCTTCTTGCTTCCGAGCGAACTCCGGCGAGCTCCTCTCCTCCGACGACCTCTCCTCCGACGACCTCTCCGCGCGGCGATGTCCACCGGCCAGAACCTTTCCACGGCGTCGAGCGGTCCGGCGACCGAGACCGCGCCCGCGACGGCGATGGGCAGCGCGATAACTCGTCCCACGACGGCGGTGACGGGCAATGTCGCCACCGTCGCCCCCCGGACTTCCACCGCGCGTGCCAGCGGCGGGTCCCTCGGCTCCTCCACCGACCAACACGGCGATGACGACGGCGGGCGCCCCCGTCGACGAGGAAGAGGAAGCGGCGGACCTCGGGTCCCGCTACTGGCTACCTTCCATAGTCGACGAAGACGCCCTCCAAGATTTGGAGGCCGTCGGCTACCTCCCCACTCGGGAAGATTGCCGGTGGAGGGCCGCCTATGGAGACGTCATCCCGGCCCCGAGAGCCGGGGAGCGAGTAATCCTCACCTCCCATTTGGTTAGGGGAATGGCGCTTCCGCCTTCCGCCTTCTTTAGCGAGGTTCTAGATCATTATGGGCTCCAGCCCCACAACATAGCACCCAATAGCATATTAGTCCTAGCCGGCTTCACAGCTCTCTTCGAAAGCTACCTAGGTATTAGGCCTAGTTTAGACTTCTTCAGATATTGCTTCCGTTGCCGGCGACAGACGGTGCCGGACGGCGGGCTGGCAACCTGCGGCAGCGTCACCTTCAACTGCCGCCAGGGCCGCCAATGGTATCCTAAGATACCATACCTTGAGTCCGTCAAGGGCTGGACCTCCACCTTCTTCTACTGCCAAGATATGGCAGCTCCGGGCCGCCAAGTTGGCATCCCGGAATTCGTCAACGCGCCACCTATGCCCCGGCCCTGCTAGGACGAGGCGGTGCCCAAGCTGACGGAGGAACTCCGCCTTATTCAAAGGCGGATTGAATTCCTCACGTGGACGATGGCTCCCCCTCTGCTGGATGGGGTCGACATCGTCATCTGCTGGCTCGGCCGGCAGATCCTCCCCCTGCGGTACAGCCCGCACAAAATGTGTCAGTATTCGCCTACTGACACGGCCTCTCTCCGCGTTAGCGAAGAGATGTTGTCGGTTGCCGACCTGGCGTTCCGGCTCCGCAGCCTTGTCAAGGCGGGGCTGGTGAAGGCGGTGGAGGGCGTGCCTATGCACACCCATGACAACCCTCCCCTCGAGGTAAATATCTTCTTCCTTGCCCCCTTGTTTGATAGCTTCGCCGGCTAAAATTGAGCTCCATTAAACTTGTCTTCTTTTTTAGCTCTCCGCCTTGGGGGAGGATGACCTGGCTCCCGACTTCTACGAGTCGGAAGCCGGGAAGACGAAGAAGCGCAAGGCATCCGGCGCCGCTTCCTCTACGGTGAATGCCGAGAGGAAGAAACGGATCGCATCGGCTACCAAGCCGGCTCTCGCCAACCTTGGCGAGAACGCGGGGATTAATATCCCCCGAAGGTACTCAACTTTGCCTTTAATAGACGACAAACCTCTTTAATACTGGCACCCAATTGACTGTGCTTGCTTTTTATTGACAGTGAAAGGGTCGCAACTTCCCGGTTGACGACCAGGCTTCTTGGCAAGGGTAAGCGGCCACAAGGCAGCTCGCTGGCTACCGTGCCGCCAACTCCTCAGCTCCAAGCCGGCAGCTTTATGGGCGACGCTCGTCGTCAGCCCCCGGCTCCGGCTTCTGGCGCTCCGCCAAGGGCCTCTTCCACCGACCGCGCGCCCAAGACTCCCCTACTGCTGGCTGAGGCTACGGCTGATGAAGCCGCTCAATCGCGCGCCGCCAATGAAGGGTTGCTGGAGTCGACTACCGGCGGGTCTCGGAGGGCAGCCCCGACTGCGGGAGGCGGCAAGGTCAGGGACCCTTGGTCCACCTTTAAGGAGGCCAAGGAGTCAACTTTGGCTTTCGCCAACTTCGCCTCGCAGGCCTTCGCCGACTTGGAGGGCGACCTATCTGTAAGTTTTTACCACTCCGGCATATACTTAGCCTTTCCCCCGAGCACTTAGATGGCAAGTCAAAAATAAAAGAAATTTTGACTTCCGGCTTAGTGGTTATTCGACAATATGTTTTATGCCTGTGTTTTGTCCTGCAGGGCCTTGTGTCCGCCAACGTCGAGCTTGTCTCCTCCCGAGTCGAGATAAACCGGCGCTGCCGCGACCTGAAGAAGGAGTGCGAGGCCAAGGACCTGCGGATTGCCGAGTTGGAGGCGGCCCGCAAAAAAGATGAAGGTAGGGTTAATCCTCTTCGCCTTCAGCTATACTTTCGACTTATGTTGCCGTCAATCATTTAGTTAGCGAATCCATATTTGTAGAACTGCTAGACCACGCCCAGGATATTCTGAAGGTGTCCACTGATATGCAAGCTCTTATGAATGAAGCTTCTGATTTGGCGGCCGCCAACTTGGAGTTGAAGGAGGCTCACCAGAAGGAGATGGAGGCCCAACAGCTCAAATTTGCGCAAGAATCTAGTCAGCTCACTGGAGAGCTGGAAAGCCTGCGCAATAAGTTGGCGGAGGCGGAGAAGACGGCTGCCGAGGAAATCTCCAAGCAGACTTCTCGCGCCCAAACTGCTGAGGATGCGCTGGCAACTCATATGATTGAGCTGTCCGCTTTGCATAACTCGGCCCTTGGTAATTTCTTACTCCTTATTTGATGTTGCCATTTTGCTTTAGCCTGAGCCAAACTAATGGCTTCATTTTTTATACAGTTCCCGCCGGTTTAGGCGATGACAAGGTTGTCAGCCCCCGCCTGGATCGCCTTGCGCGTCTAGGCGAACTGATCACCGAGACTTTGGCGGCGTCCAAGCGTTTTGCCGCCAAGTTCTTCACCTCCTCCGGCAGCCAGGAACCGACCGAGTTCAGCGACGTGCCCGCTATCTTGGAGCAGGCGACCAAACTGCACAAGAGCACGCTAAAGTCGGCGGCGCGGGGTGGTGCCAAGACCGCACTTGGGTTATTCATGGCGCACTACCCCGAGGCGGAGATAGAAGCTGTTACCGAAGGCATGCCGTCAACATATGAAGACGGCAGCGAGGTTGAGCCGGCCGCTGTTCTGGACAGCGTTGCCGGCTACGCCACGCGTGTTGCCGATATGGTTGACACTTCAATCTTCTATTGGCGCCATCCTGTGCCTGGCGAAGAAGGAGCTGGAGCTGCCGGCGCGGCCGAGGCGGAGAGGAGTGATAGTTCCGGGGCTGAAGTTGTCCCCCAAGCCTGATGTAGATGCTCCCCCGAGCCATATCTTTCTGTCCTTGACTCCTATTAGCCTTATTTGTCGGCCCCTGAAACAATGCAACATTGACTTGTAATATTTATATATAGTTTTGTTGCTGCTTTGTTAGGCGAAAACTAGCTGACAAGTTTTATTTTGTCTTTATTTATATGGCCCGCCTTAATTTTACCCTGACTTATATGTTTGACTTTTTGTATGTTGACGAAACCTCGGCCGGTAACTTTAGCTGAAACAACCAGGGCTAAACCATGTGTTTAGAATCAGAGACCAAAGCCAACATGTTGGTGTCAAAGACATACTACTAGGCGAACCACATATAAGTAATCAGAGGTAAAGGAATTAGGCGGCGCAAAAAAGTTTATTTTTGCTTTGGGTTGGCTCGAAAGCTGCAAGTATCTACCAGTTTGAACCTTTGCACGGAGCTAGAAAATAGGTAACTTAGATACATAGGGGAAATATGATTGCAAGAAAGGACAAAAGATGGCATGCTTCTCAACACATATGAGGAACCATAGACTTTTATTTCATAATCATATTTAACTTATTACAATTATAAATTGCTAAGTGTAGAAAGGACGTAGCTGCTCAATATTCGAAGGCCGTCTTGTTTGCTCGAACGGATCGTCAATGCCTTTTTTGCGCTTGGTTCCCCTTTTTCCTGCCGCCTTCTTGCGCATTTTCTTTTCGTCTTCGTCGCGGATGTCGGCCAGGTAGTAGGAACCATTGAGCAGCGCCTTTGTGACTATAAACGGTCCTTCCCATGGCGGGGATAACTTGTGCAAGCCTTTTCTGTCTTGAATTAGGCGGAGAACCAGGTCACCTGTTCTGAAGCTTCGCTTCCGCACTCTCCGGCTATGATAGCGAGGAAGTTGTTGCTGGTACAAGGCGGAGCGATGGAGAGCGACGTCTCTTTCTTCGTCTAGCAGGTCTAGGCTTTCCTGTCTTGCACCTTCTACGTCTTGCTCGATGTAGGCTTGAACTCTTGGGGAATCGTACTTCATGTCGGTAGGTAGCAATGCCTCAGCGCCATATACTAAAAAGAAAGGAGTGTAGCCGGTAGACCTGTCTGGCGTTGTGCGCAAACTCCATAGTGCCGACTGTAACTCATTTCCCCAAGCGCCGTCTGCCTTGTGTAATGGAGCTTCGAGACGAGGCTTAAGTCCTGATAAGACTAGGCCGTTTGTACGCTCTACTTGTCCATTGGATTGAGGGTGTGACACGGATGCCAAATCAAGCCGGATACCCAGATCGCTGCAGTATTCTTCTATGTCGCCTTGAGACAGGTTGCTGCCATTATCGGTGATAATGCTGTGTGGAACTCCAAACCGAGAGATAATTCCCCAGAGAAAATTGGTGGTTGTTCGTGCGTCAAGTTTGCTGATCGGTTTAGTCTTGACCCATTTGGTGAACTTGTCGACAGCGACCAGTAGGTGGGTTTATCCACCGCGCGCCTTCTTGAAGGGACCCACCATGTCTAAGCCCCAGACCGCGAACGGCCAGGTGATTGGAATCGTCCTTAGTTCCTGTGCCGGCAAGTGAGGTTGACGAGCGTACAACTGGCAGCCTTTGCATGTCTTTACGATGTTCTCGGCGTCTTCTTTGGCGGTGAGCCAGTAGAAACCTTGGCGGAAAGCTTTGGATACAATGGACCTGGCTGAAGCATGATGCCCGCAGGTGCCAATATGTATGTCCTTCAGAATTTCCCGGCCTTCTTCCGGCTGTATGCACCGCTGATAGATGCCTCACGTGCTTCGCTTATATAGCTCGCCTTTTATTATCGTGAATGCCTTGGCTCGCCTTATGATCTGCCTTTTTAGAACCTCATCGTCCTCCGGCAACTTTCTGTCGATTAGAAAATCGAGGTATGGGACTGTCCAATCCGGCTGTGTCAAGTAGACAACGAGACTTGCCGCTTCTACAGGTTCTTCTGCATCGGGGTCCATCAAATCGGCACCATTAATGGATGGCTTGTGCAAATGTTCCAGGAAAATATCTTTTGGTACCTTTTTGCGTTCTGATCCTAGTCTTGCAAGTGTGTCAGCCGCCTCGTTCTCAGCTCTTGGAACATGCCGGACTTCGTAGCCCGCGAAGTTTTTTGCGAATTCGTCAACTTTGGCTCTGTAAGCCGCCATTGTTGCGCTTTTCGCATCCCATGTTCCGCTTACTTGCTGCGCGACCAAATCTGAGTCGCCATAACAGAGGATTCTTTTGACGCCTAGGTCGTTTGCCACGTGTAACCCATGAAGCAAAGCTTCGTACTCGGCAACGTTGTTGGTTGCTGTGAAGTGGATTTGTAACACGTAGCTAAGCTTGTCACCGTTAAGCGTGCGTAGAACAACTCCAGCCCCCGAGCCTTTGAGCATCTTTGATCCGTCAAAGTGCATGACCCAATATTCTGATTCGGGGAGCGTCGTTTCCTCCATGGCCTCTGTCCAGTCGGCGACAAAGTCTGCAAGCGCTTGAGACTTAATGGCGGTCCGTGGTTTATAGACTATATCAAAGGCGGCAAGTTCGATGCCCCATTTGGCAACTCGACCTGTTGCCTCTGCATTGTTGATTATGTCTCCCAACGGTGCCTTGCTGACTACTGTCACTGTGTGTTCCTGGAAGTAATGCCTAAGCTTTCTGGCGGCGAAGAATACACCATAAGCCAGCTTTTGGTAATGCGGATACCTCTGCTTGGAGGCGGAGAATACTTCACTGATGAAGTAGACCGGTCGCTGCTCACACGTCGCGGCTTCGTTCTCCTTTCTTTCCACAGCCAAGACAACGCTGACAACAGCTCCTGTTGCCGCGATGTACAGCAGCATTGGTTCCTGCGATCGAGGTGCTGCCAATATCGGAGCGGATATGAGGGCCTCCTTAAGTTGTTGCAAGGCGGCATCTGCCTCTGCTGTCCACTCGAAGTTGTCGGATTTCTTCAATAGCCGGTAGAGAGGCATTGCCTTTTCCCCTAGGCGGCTTATGAAACGACTGACGGCTGCCACCGATCCGGATAGGCGCTGCACGTCCTTCAGACAAGTAGGTCTTGATATGTTTTGGATGGCCTTGATCTTCTCCGGGTTAACCTCGATCCCTCGTTCTGAGACGATAAACCCGAGCAGTTTGCCGGCTGGAACGCCGAAAACGCACTTGGCGGGATTGAGTTTCATCTGATACCTCCGGAGATTCTGAAACGTTTCTTCCAAATCCTCTAGGAGATCTGCCTTCTTTTTTGACATTACCGCGATGTCGTCTACATAGACGTGAACATTGCGGCCGATCTGTTCGTGCAGACAATTTTGCATACAGCGCTGGTATGTTGCCCCTGCATTATTCAGACCAAAAGGCATTGTAATGTAGCAGAAAGTCCCGTATGGAGTGGTGAAAGATGTTTTCAGCTGATCCGACTCTCTCATCTTGATTTGGTGGTACCCTTAGTAGGCGTCCAAAAAACAAAGCAGCTCGGAGCCTGCTGTGGAGTCTAGGACTTGGTCAATTCTAGGCAGCGCAAAGGGATCCTTTGGGCAGCACTTGTTAACGCCGGTATAGTCAATACACATCCTCAGCTCTTTATTCTTCTTTGGAACAAGTACAGGATTGGTCACCCAATCAGTGTGTACAACTTCTTTTATGAAATTGGCGGCCTTCAGCCTATTTATCTCCTTTCCTATAGCCTTGCGTCTCTCATCTCCAAAGCGTCTTGTTGCTTGCTTCACCGGCTTGGATCCTTTTATGACGTTGAGCGAGTGCTCGGCAAGTTCCCTCGGTACACCAGGCATGTCGGAGGGCGACCATGCAAAGATGTCACGATTCTCACGGAGGAACTCGACAAGCGCGCCTTCCTATTTGCTGTCAAGGTTGGAGCCGATGACAACTTGCTTAGACTTGTCACCCGGGATGAGGTCCCCCTTTATGGTGTCTTCTGAAGCTTCGAAGGTCTTCTTGACATCAATCTTTGGCCTTGGCATGGAGTTGTCTGAGTCTGCCCCGAGCAGCGCGAGTTCTTCCTTGTGGATGACGGCTTCTGCGAAGGCGGTCATGCCACGCTCGCACATCTTGGCTTTCTTGAAGTTGCCGGAAATCGTGATGGTTCCGTTTTCCCCCGGCATTTTAAGCTTGCTGTATATGTAGCACGGCCTTGCCATGAACTTGGCGAAAGCCGGTCGTCCGAAGATTGCATGATAGGCGCTTTTGAAGGGGACAACTTCGAACCGGAGGAACTCTGAGCGGTAGTTCTCTTTTGGTCCGAAAGTTACCTTCAGCCTGATGCTCCCCATAGACTTTGCTTGCCTGCCGGGCACTATGCCATGAAAAGTGAGGTTGCTGTGGTCCAGCTGATCCTCTGATAGGTTCATGCGGCTTAGTGTGTCATAGTACAGGATGTTGAGGCTGCTGCCGCCATCCATAAGTACCTTTGTGAGTCTGAAGTTGTCGACAATGGGATCGACGACAAGTGCGTACTTGCCGGGGTGAGGAACGTGATCAGGGTGGTCGGACCGGTCCCAAGTGATCGTTGCTTCCGACCAGTTCAAGTACTGAGGGACGTCCGGCATTGTCGCGTTGAGTTCGCGCATTTCCGCCTTATCCGCCTTAGCCGAAGGCGTGCCGACAAAGCACACAAGAGATTCTTTGACCTTCGGATACGGCTTCTTTTTCTTGGCGGCTGCGTCGTCTTCGCTTGAGATAGACATGTCGTCGTCATCCTCATCCTCCTTGTTGTCTTTCTTGTCGTTCTTCTTTGACTTCTTTGACTTCAGCCGACTGTGGGATCGTTTTTGAAGTCGTCCATGAAACGGCACTCGCCAAGCATATGGTTGACCTTGCCCAGTGAGGCGTGGATGGGACATGACAAAAGCTTTGCCTGTTCATAAGTGATTCGTGCCGCCTTAGGCCCTGAGCCGGCTTCGCGACTATCTTTCTTATTCTTCCACTTCTTTTTGTCGGCGTTGCCTTGGAATGCTGCGGCTACCTCATTGGAAGGTCCGGCTTTGTCATCTGCCGCCTGCTTGCGCTTGTTGTTCCGCTTTGGTATGATGCTGACGTCTGGGTCATCGTCCCGGGCGTCGTCATCCGCCGCCGCGTATTGGGCGGCCAGGTTGAGCATCTCACCAAGGTCCGTGATTTGCTCGCGAGCGAGCCTATGACGGAGCAAGGACTTCTTCTGTAGGCCCGTGTAGAAGGCGTGGATAGCCTGTGCGTCCGAAACACCATGACAGTTGGCTTTTTCGGATATCCAACGGCTGACAAAATCTGTTATGGTTTCGTCCGGCTTTTGGATACAGCGTTGCAAATCCGTGTAGGTATTTGGACGCTTGTATGTTCCTTGGAAGTGTTGGGAGAAAACCTTTTCCATGTCTTACCAGCTATGGATGGACTTTTCAGGAAGGTTGTCGATCCAACCTCTTCCGTGCCTTCCAACATGAGAGGTAGGTAGCAGACGGCAATATAGCTGCTCCCGTCGGCAATTTCTATGGCCATGGCATAATCGGATAGCCATGAGTCCGGCTTATCGAGGCCGTTGTACCTGGAGCAGTTTTTTGACACTGATGTCATGTCCTTAGGGAACGGCTCTCTGCGGATGGCGTCACCGAAGCACTTTGTTCCAGAGTATAGCGGCTCCTTTCCTCTTGCTATGTCTTGTAGGTGGTGTCGTGCGTCTTTTGGATCGAGCTGCCGTGCGCCTCTGTTTGCGTCCGGCTCGTCCTCTCCTGGGAGGGTCCTTCTGCCTCCTCTCTCTTCTTGCTGCCGGTGCTACGCTACGGAGACCGGCTTCGACCTCTCCTGGGAGGGTCGTTGCGACATCTTTTCTAGGCGGTGGCCTGTTGTTCCGGCTACCGCCGTTGTCGCGTCTTGGCTGGGATGGAGGTGGCAGGTCTCCTCTGCTTCCTGTCCTTGAATTCTCGTCCCGCCTTGGCTTTGGCGGTGGCGTCTTCTTTGGAGGTGGCGTTGCCTTCCTTTTGTCGCCATGGCTACTGGAGCCAGACGGGCCTTCGCGGTCGGCGCCGGGTGCAGCTTTGCACTTTCCCGACTTAGACTCTAGGTCTCCCCCGCGAGCATCCGCCATGTGGCCGTAGGAATCAGCGCGAGCTTGTTGTTCTAGGGCCTTGCTCACGAAGTGTCTTGCATTGGCCAGCTTTTCTTCCGCCGTGTAAGTGTTGTCGTCCAGGGTATCTAGCGCGGCGGCCGCGTTGAGGACAGGGGTGCAGAAGACAACATCTCCCCTTCTATCCACGCGATGTGGTGCCGTACGCCAGTCGAACCCTAGATCTTGAGCCGCTTTCGTCGCTTGCGTAGGCGGCTCTTTTCCACGGCGGTTTTTTGATGACCTTTTCTCCTCGAAGAGTTGCCGGCTTGTTTTGGCCGACATCTTCTCCTGTTCTTTCTCGATCTTCTTCGCAAGGCTCTCAACGTGCTCCTCTCTTTTTCGCAGGAAGTCAGAGTGCTTAAGCATGTTAAGCCTAAGCTCTTCCACTTCGTCAAGTGGGGTGCTTTATTCACCGGAGTATTCATGATCTCGTCTACTTCTTTGATGACGGAGAGCAAATCCGCGGGTTTGCTGCTGCCGCCTTTCTCGAGGCCAGTTTTCTTCTTTGTGCGCACCTTGTCGGAACTTTCAATGAGTTGGCCGGCAGTGGTGTCGCCGGCATCTTCCGTCGCCTTGTTTTGCGCCTTCGAAGTAACTGGGGTTGTCTCGTGACCGACAACAACCATCATAGCCAGCTTGTCAGGCATGTCAGTATCCGCTGTGCCCTCTGAAGGAGCCGGATTACCACTGGAAAAACGGGTTTTGATCTTCTCTTCGAAGAGACTAGCATCATCATCAGAGTCAGAGTCTACGTTGACTTGAACGATAGATCTGGATCCGGCATCTGACATCGCATCCTCCTGTAGAGCAGGGAGGATTGACTCAGGATCGTTGTTTTCCGGCTGGGATTCTGATCCCAGTCCGACAACTCCGATGAAGTGGAAATCAGATTCGGCCGACTCCTGGGGGAAGGAGGATTCAGATCCATCTTGTCGGTCGACTGCTTGGTCGAAGGGTTGGTGGGTGGGGTTGTAGAAACGCGGTAGCCAGTACGCCTCTGGCGTGTACCCGATGAAGACGTCGATCCCTCCGATCGGTACGATTGCGCATCCGATAAGGTAGTCGTCCGCCGGGAGCCAGGTCTCATCCGAGTTGACGTAGCTATGGCCGCCATACCTTGTGACGCGACCGACGGCGATCTGCTTGCCCACGCCGCCAAGTGTTCCCGCCTGGAACGTGACGCCAGGAACCTTATGCCCCACGGTGGGCGCCAACTGTCGTGGTATCGGCATAATTGATAGGAGACGGGGGTCCTCTAGCCTACGTATGGATTGTGGGGAAGAAGGTTGGTGTCGTCGAGGACGGGATTGAACACGGCGAGTTTACCCAGCTTCGGATCCCACGGCGGTGGCGAGATCCTACGTGCTGCTATAATTCACTATGAGGCGATAGCCGTGAACAGGTTACAATGTGTATGATGCCTATTGAAGCGTCTGCCCTAAAGGCTCCCTGGTGGCCGGCTTATATAGGCGGCCAGACCCCAGGGTACAAGGTAAGTACTTGTCCGGCAAGTAAACAGAGTCCTAGACCTAGCCGGCTTGGTTGCCGCCTTCCGTCTTGGGCTTGGTGGCTGGATAGGCTTCGGCCTTCCGCCTTCCTTGGACCGTCCGCCTACTTCCTTGTACGTCAGCTATCTGGGCCGCCCGGCAGGCTTCGGCCTTACCACCCTTGGGCCACCCTGGACTAGCCGGATTGATCCATGTAGATTATACCCCTAGTTGATATATCCCCAACATAGGGTTATAAATATCTACAATTCTATGGTTTTTGTTTTTCATCGTCGTATCTCTTATAGGAAAGTCACTCAAGATTTTTCATTCCTCGTAGCAAAGAGAATGATATGAGTATTCGCCATGGGGGCCAATCCATGTCGCACTCACTCATTACTTTGTACTTGGTTTGATGAATCTCGTATTCTAACACTTGGTCAAACCTCACTTATCTCACATAATGTTTCCAGTCTGTAGGACAAACCTAAGCAAAACTATCGGTCCTCATACTAGTAGGTTGTGTTAAACCTACACCGGGATAGCTGAAAAGTTGTTGTCCCTTGAAAATTCCTTCTCCTTGATGTGATGGAAAATATATGTTGTCTCAACTCCTAAACTTAACCTCCACTAGTATATCCATTCTGGTTGGTTTAATTTTGTTCTAAGGATAGATATTGCGTCTGGTTTGGGTTTAGCATGGATGAGTTAAGATAGAAAGACACTAAGAAAGAATCCTACGCCAACATAATATGACAAGGCAATTCATTTTACAAACAACATCTAGCAAACACCAAACAACAAGGTTCACACACAAACAAACAATCTAGTATTGTCATACGACCTAAGTTGGTATGAACAATACACTAACACGGTATCGCGGTTCTAAATGGTGGTCTAGTATAGCTCCTTCTTGAGCACTTCATGATCTTCTTCAATTTCTTTAAACTCTTCCAAGTGGTTGAACTCTAAATCCAAGTTCTTCTATCATCTTCCATGTAGTTCTCCGTGTTGAATCGTAGAATTTCTTATGAAGTATCAGACTCAGACTTCAAGAACAATGGTCATCTAGAAATAGATAAGATATTTTCCAGAAGGTGGATAGTAGACGAGAGGATAAGATAAGATAAGAAAATTATATATTTATTTTAGTAAAGTGAATAGAAATAGATTTTCAATCCTATGGTCAAAGCCTATTTCTATCCAAACCTAGGGTCTCGAACCTACAGGCACACAGTGCTCTGATACCATCTGTAGTGACCTCACCTTTTATTATAAGGTGGAAGTCCCTGTGTTAATGTGCTAGTCCCTGGATCAAATGCTAGCACCACAGTTTAAGATGTATATCATGCAAAAGTGTCAAATACTTTATTAAATAGCATGATCCAGTGTTACAAATATCTCTTACAACTTGCATAACCTGAAAAGGCTAGCAAAATTTCCAAGAGTAGCAGCGGAAAATAGTAGATACAATGAGCCTCATCATCTTCATGTGCCACAGGCAAAGCATTTTGGTTGTAGACTCGAAATCCTATCGAATGCTCACTCGTCGTATGTCGAATCTGCAAGGTTTAGTTGCAGCCCACCTATAAAGGGTCAGCACAATTGAATTGTGGTGGCAAGTGACTTTTATTTCTAATTTTCTACTAAGCTATATCTATATGCTTATTTGGCTGGTGGAGCTCAAGGCTATTGCGCAAAGCAAGGTTTTTTTCCTACTTTTGGTAAACACTTTTGGGAACAATAATTTCTCTTTAGGAGACAACTCGGGACAAGTCCATGTCCCCTACCCATGTTCACCAATCAAAGTTTTATTAAGAAATTGGAATGAAGAGATTTTCAGAACACAACCTTGTGTAGTTACTCAAATTTTCCGATGCCGGGGACACGGCTAAGATCTTAGGTTTTAACTCTCGAGTGTGTGTGCACTTTCACCATTAGACTTAATCAACCCAAACTATCCCTACACTCCTTTAGTGAGAAGAAAAAGGAGAAGATCAAGATGAGACTTTTCAGAAGTTGCTTTCCCACGATCATACTAAGAGATTACCACCATCCTATCAACTCTACCACCATCAATCTCTTGAACCAGGTCCACATCAACTTACTCCATCAAGACATAGACCATATTGACCAATGGTTGCACGATAAGCAACTAGACTCAGTGTAAACTTAAATCTCATAGCCCTGGGTGGCCTACCACAAGTGAGCAACTCAGGTTAACACCGCATATCATGGCCCCAAGTAAGTGAAAACTATCTTGGGCGAAGACGACCATGAGACTTGGCCCTGAGAAGCCACTCAACTTGAAACCTCCTCGATCGACCCATTCCACCCAGGCGTTAAATTAATTTAGTGGAAATTTTAATTTATCACATCAACCATAAAACAATCATTTTTTCAGTAGGTACTTCCACTAAATTATAATAGGGGTCTAACTGAAATTTCTAAGGGGTAACCTAAAAGGTTTGCATAGCATACTACACTCTCCCAAAAACCTATCATGCATACTACTTTTGCAAATACTACTTAAAACACAAGGAATGCAATAGAATAAAATAGTAGGTGTTTTATGAAGTCACTTGCCTTATGAAAGTTGTCGATTCTCACACACACTTGTCCAAGTCAAAGGTTGCTCCCCGTTTCAACTATATAGTAAAAAGGACACCCCATAAACAAGCAATTCAACAAACACAAAACACATTGAAGAATACAAGCGTAACGATCTTCTCGGAAGGGTTTTGTCAGAGGTGTTGTAAGACCCCAATTCTCTTAGCTTTAGTATTTTGGTGTTATTCTTGATTTTCAACCTCTTGCAGAAACTTTTGTGTGTAGAAGTTTGAGAAATGATTAAATTTGCTTGCACACCTTATGATTGTTGTGTGTCACTAATATTTCATGAGAGAATTGAAAACACTAAAATCACATCTCACCAAAATTGAAATATCCACTATTAGGATTTTCATGGTTGTTAAAACATAGACAAACTAGGAGCTATTATTAAGCAAACCATAAATGGTTTTTGACATGCATCTGAACCATTTTGATCTAGGGCTTGTATAATTTCACACCCTGCTCTAAATTCTCTCTAAGGAGTTGGTTTCCTCATAGATATCACTAGCTTTTGGGGGCATCAAATTAACATGACCATTTGAGATATTCTTTTAATTACCACCAAAAGATTTCTTTTCTTTGAAAACCAAGTGAGATAGTTGACTTGGGCTTTTATAAGTTCAGTACCCTCTCTTAATTTAGGTAAGTTTGGGGTGTAGACCCACTTTACTCTTCTGGGTCATATTTGAATAATTCAAACTTAGATTTTCAAATTCATTTGAGAAATTCACTCCAAAGCTTTCACCTCTTATTGTTTTTCTCTCACTCCTTTCCACACCACCTGCTGAGGAGGAGGGCAGCAACCTCACCCCTGGACCCACCTGTCATGGGCTAGGGCCAACCTCTCCTCTCTCTTCTCTCTTTTCTCTTCTTTTCCACCCAACCGAAGCTCACCTCTTCTCCTCTCACTGGCCAGGGCAAGTCATCCGACCAAACTCCTCTCTGCCCCCTCTCCACCGCCCACCTGAGCAAATAAGAACAGAGGAGACACCCCCCCTCCCTCTCTCCTGCCCGAGCAAACCCTAGATCGGGTGGAGCTCGTTTTAAATCGCCCGAGCTCTCCCCTGTCCTTTTCTCCCCCTCTCTGGCTCCTAACAACTCACTCCTCTCCCCCTCTGGTGAAAAACACCAAGCTATCCCCCTCATTCTCTCTGTAGACGAGGAGATTTCCTTCGGTGGCCGAAGGAGGGAAACTGCCGTAGCACTCGTTCCTCTCCACCATTTATCGCCATTTTTGGTTCCCTGGCTTCCCCTCGTCTGGATCTAACTCCTCTCCCCTCCCTTGTCTCTGTTGCAGCTCGAGAGCACCTGGTTCGTCCACGACCCGAGGAGGACGCAGTCGTCACCATCTTGGACTCCGACGTTGCATGTGAGCTTTGCGACCACCCCTGAGCTTCCCTTCGACGTCGCGTCCAACTCCTACCACCAGTTCATCCATACGCAAGCCCTAGGTGAGCCCTCCGTGCTCGGCATCGTTTTCTCGAGCTCTGCTCGTGTTTTTCTCGGTCGGGAGGAAGACGATGGCTTGAGGCCGTCGATTTTCTGATCTGCGGTTGTGTTTAAACCGCGCCCGATCTGTCCGTGGCCGTTGGATCCCAGATCCACGGTCGCTTACCGCTTCGCCGGCGTGCGCGCAGCGCTTGGGCCGCCCCAACTCAGCCCCGCGCTGCTCTGCTTCGCCGCTGGGCCGATCTGGCCCAGATCTGGCCGTTCGGCCTGTTTTTCCTTTATCCTTTTTCCTGTTATTTTTTCTAGTAAATCTAGAGTTTAGATTTAAATCATTTGTGGTAAATATAGAGTGGCTAAAATGGTGGGATAAATTTTGTAACATGCATGCACGTTTTCTTAACCATGTGGCATTGGATTTGGTCCAAAAGGTGTTTCCTGTTGAGTGTTAAAATAGATCAAATAAAAAGTATCTATTACACCATTTGTTTAATAACTTGCGTTATGTAAATCCAAAATATGCAATCTTGGATCTGTTGGAAAGCTTGTAATAATGCCTATCTAGATTGGTAAATCTTGCTTGCAGGAGATTACTCTAGCAAAAGTTATATTTACTCTAAGAATAACATGAGTATTAGTTTAGAGATTTTTAACTCTACAATAAAAACACTTTTTGAGACAAATCCAATTGGAGGTGTTAGATATGTGTGGGAGGTATCATATACTACAAATGTAGATTTTTCCAGTAAATAGTTATTTCTTAGGGAATAAATCCATGAAAAACAGGGAGATAACCTCCTAAATGCATATCTGAAATTTCAGAGATTATGACATGTCTATTTTTAATTGGTGGAGCCACCTCTATCCTTAGATAAATGTTGGAGATAATTTTGTGGAATAGCCACAGGTTTTATCTAACCCACCCCACTGGTTTGACACCAAAATAAATCTTATTATTTTCTGCACATAGAAAAGGGTCAGAAGTATACTTTACTTTAAAACTAGGATAACTTGAGCTAGGAGTATCGAAATTTGATGAATAAAATCTCCACTTAAAGAGAAAACTCATATCTCGCCAGAAAGGCTAATTAGGCATTCAGGAGATCTATAAAACTGAACCTATCTTCTGCTTAAGCTTGACATCAGTAGCTCTTATCTGATTTTTAATTCTTGTTTGGTGATGAGTTTTCATGCACAGCTAATTTTTGGAGTTCCCCAGGATTGTTAGGAGTAATGTGGTAGAAGGGTTTGATTTTAGGAGCAGTACCTTAAGAGTTATGCTTAAACCATGTAAACTGCCCCTAATGACTATTGAATGCATTAGTTGTGTTTCCTGTTGGTGATGCTTGTTGTTTGTTGATATACTTTAGATTGTTATCAACTCGCATTTTAGGACTTACGTTAGTCTCGTTTGTTTTTCATGTTACGGTAGAATCGCAACCCGAGGAAGAGCAGTACGAGGTAGCTGAGCACGACTACGCTGAAGAACAAGACCAGGGACAGTACCTTGAGCAAGGCAAGCCCACCTCCCCACTATAATGATTCCTAGTAATTTATCAAGCATGTTTTGTTTTCAAAAATAAAATAATGCATGTTTTACTTTCTTGGTGGCACCTTGCCACCCGAAAACTATTTTTACAAAATATTGTTTGGGCAAAGTTATCTACTAGATTAGCTGTAGGTATTATACAAAGAGTCTTTCTTGATGAGTCTTGTCATTGAAGGCTCTATAAAGAAGATTAAGTTTTCAAATAGTATATTCTGTTATCTTACCTCAAAACTATAGGATGGGGACCTATTGGATAAAAATATTTTATGGAGGAAAACCCGAACTGCTGGGAGCAATCGGCGAGCAAGTGTTTTATTAAAACCCGAGTTGCTGGGAGCAATCGGAGGTGTTTGCGAAAACCCGAGCTGCTGGGAGTAGTCGGAGAAGAAAGTGTTTTGAAAAACAAAGTGTGACCCTAGCTGCCGCTTGAACAACTAACCTGTGCAACCACATTACCTCAAAATGGGCACGAGGCTTAACGGAAGCTTGTTGGTGTTGGTATTCGAGTATTCCTCAATGGGCTAGATGGGGTTAGAGTCCCCGGAACCGACCGCTGCCAGGGAATGGGCACACAGAGTGTGGACTTCGTGTGCCACCGGGAAGCAGCGGTGGGTCTCTTGTCGTGGCGGTGTGAGACTAGGGAAAACCGGATCGATACGGCTAGCTCACTCGGTGCCGGAGAGAACAAACCCACTCGAAGAGGATACTCTTGTACCAGCGTCAACATAGTGGAACTTAGGATTGGCCGTCTGATGTGTGCATGCTGTCTCTGTACAGTCCGTGGTTGGTCCACGGCAGACCATCCGAATCTTGTGGTGAAAGTGTACAACCTCTGGAGAGTGTAAATCTATTTGAATAGCCGCGTCCGCGGTCAGGGACGGTTGGAAAGGTCCCACTAGGCATGCTGGATGTTTTATGGTTTAAAAAGAGGAAGGTTTTCGAAGGAAAACGAGGAGGAAATAAAGTGGTACCTGGGAGGTACGGAATTTGGGCAAGGATGGTTGATCTCGGGGAGACAACCAGTCCGACCTCAAGGAAGGAAAAAGGGTTACCCCTATCCTAGTGTTTTTAAAGGTTTTACAAAATGAAGTTTTTGAACTTGGATATGTCCTTGCTATATCTAAGAGAAGAGAATTCTATCTCTAAATGTTTTTCTTCAACAAAGATATAGAGATGTCGCATTTCAGCGAAGAGAATTCTATCTCTAAATGTTTTTCTTCAACAAAGATATAGAGATGTCGCATTTCAGCGAAGAGAATTCTATCTCTAAATGTTTTCTTCAACAAAGATATAGAGATGTTGTATTCTCTATGTTTGAAATCATTGTTTTCCAAAGTAAGCCCTGTAGTTGTATCCAGGAGCCTTCCCAGTTCTCGAAATGTGTTTTTCTTGCATTATCATGAGAATTTAAGCCTAGAGGTGGTCTTGCGAGTACTTAATTGTACTCATGTGGCTCTGTCCCTGGATATTCAAATGTCCAGATTTCAATGAGGAGGCCTACATCGAGGAGGAGGTGTATGGCGACGACTTCGCCACCTAGCTATCACCGGTCAACTTTACTTGTGGGAATGTGCGCTCGGTGATGTAAAGAGCCGTCGCTAGCCACGAGCTTCCGCTATCTTAGTTAATTCCGTCCTGCGTGACGAGGTTTGTTGACTTGGGTCGTATGACTGTCTATGTGGTGTAAGACTTTTATTCGTACGACTTGAATGATGTAACTCTTTGATACCTATGTTGGTTATGTGATTGCGATGCACTGATCATTGGGATCGTGATCTCTTACATGACATGGGCATCTCGGACTTGTCCGAGGCGTCCTTATAGACTTGGTATCAGAGCCATCGTTGACCTTAGGAGACTTTAGTTAGGTTGGGCGTCGACGTCACGCAAAAATGTTTTCCTAAATAGTTGGGAGAGAAATACTTAAAAATGTGCAGAATACACTGCTACTTCTTCCTCCCCTCTGTTATTACTCACTGATTAATATTATACCTGCATTAAATCTTATGATTTTACCTGTTGGGAGCTGTGCCCGACACTGGAGTTTCACGTCTGTTCCGGGCAGACCTACTCCAGCTGACCAGGCACCTGAGGAGTCCGTTACCAGAGCTGCTGATTGGACGTTGTCTGCCTATGGTGGGAGACGAGATGTCCTGGACTGTGAGGTGCATCCTTCGAGGACCATTGGTGCCACCCTTCGCCGAGGAGCTGATTGAGGATGCCCTTGCATCGACTCAGATGGGGGCGTTCGTCACCGTGCTGCAGAGAGCTCTCGCCCGCTTGGTGTGTGCTCACAGTACCGAGCTGGGCGGCACCCGTTTTGAGTTTTACTCTGGCTTGGATGAGCAGAGTAACCCTGTGCCGCCGCGTCCCCACCCCACTTTCGGGAACCACTTGGCCGAGCTGGGGCTCCTCGTCGAGTACACCCAGTCCCAGCTGGTCACTACTCGGTTCGAGAGTGACCTTCACCGTCTTAATCACGACGGTGCTGAGGTGCGGATCTCGGCAGCTGAGCTGAGGATCGAGGACTTGGAGGAGCAACTCAAGGCGTCTCAGGACAAGCTGAAGACCGTGGAGCTGAAGCTCAAGACCTCGGAGGAGCGCTTAGTGGAGTCCCAGGCAGAGCTCAAGATGGAGCGCAAGGAGCGCCGTTCCACCTTTGCGCGCCTCCAGACTACTCGCTTCTATAGGTTCCAGCTTGACGGGATGGTGGACATGCTCAGGTCGACCGTTGATGCCCGTGACGAGCGGATCAGCGAGCTGGAGAGCGAGGTGGAGGCTCTGAGCAAGGATACTGACGATCTCCTGCCTGATGATGAGGACCCTACAGAGGATATGGATGTGGAGCCCGTGAGCGAGCAGGACGACGACGACATTCGAGGCGAGGACGGTGAGGACACGGGAGTTGTGATGTCTGAGGACGAGGACCCCGATGAGCCACCCTTTGACAGTGACGCTGCCGTGGACGTGGAGTAGTTAGTTGCGCAGTATCTTTTGGGTTAGGACCGAACCATCGCGATAAGTGGATGCGATTGTGTGGTCTAGTTAGCATGAGTGTGTGTCGGAATTGTTGTAAGACTATGTCAGCCCGTGTTTTGTGGTTGTGAGCTATGCGATGATGCTTTTGGAACCTTGCTATGGGGTGGAATCATGTCTTCTTAGGAGTATTGTCTTGCTGAAAATGGTATGTTTCTGTGTATGCTTGATGAACCCTTTTTCAAAACCTGTTTTAAAATTTCTAAGTAGGATCATTAATGTGTGTTTTATTCTGGAAATTCAGAATGGCAAGGGAACCACCCCCACCACCCGAGCCATCTATGGCTCAAGTGCTCCGTCTTCTCATGGAGGATCGCGAGGCAGCTCGCACCGAGAGGAATGCCAACCTTGCCACCCTGCAGCATCTTGCTCAGATTGCCGTCAATCAGAATGGCGGCCAAGGGAATGAAGAACCCCGCTCAAAGCTTCGTGACTTTCAGAACACTAATCCTCCAGTTTTCTCCAAGAGTGAAGTGCCACTGGATGCCGATGACTGGATCCGTACTATAGAGAACAACTTGAGGGTCGCCCAAGTGGGTGACAACGAGAAGGTGGTCTACGCCACTCACTACCTCTCTGGTTCTGCCTGAGCGTGGTGGGAGGCCATTCGTGCTCTGTTGCCACAGGAGGAAGTTGTGGCTTGGCCAGCATCCAAGACCAAGTTCTTGAAGCGATATGTGCCCTCTGGACTCGTCAGTATCATGCGAGAGAAGTTCTTGCAGCTCAAGCAAGGCGGGATGTCGGTGAGTGAGTACTTGGAGAAGTTCACTTCTCTAGCGAGGTATGCGCCCACCGATACTGATACTGAGGAAAAGAATAAAGAGAGGTTCATGAATGGACTTCATGATGAAATGCAGTGCATTCTGGTGGTGATGCCTTTCACCGACCTGGAATCCTTGGCGGATGCAGCCATTATGATGGAGCACAAACGCAAGGATTCGTTTGACAACCGCAAGCGTCGCCAACTGGAAGCAGCAGCAGCAGCCCAACTGGAAGTTATCCCCGTCCGCGCTCTTCACCTCCACCGAGGCCTTTTTATCCATCACCAAGGCCTCCAACCTTTGCACCAAGACCCATCTACTCTCCTCGCCCGCCTGCACCTCGCCCTGGAAGTGGTTCCAACCCCGGCCTCAACTCTAACATGCCGCCTGCTCCGAAGCCCACAGGAGGATGTTTCACTTGTGGACAGCCTGGACACTTCTCGCGGGAGTGTCCCACTAGACTGCCGCGCCGGTGGTCGCTCCAATGCGACAAAGATGAACCAAGGGCCACCCCGTCCACCTGGAAGCAAGAACCCGTATCCCAAGAAAGCAGCCCCTGTGACCCGAGGCCATTTAAACCATGTCAGCGCAGAAGAAGCCCAGGAGGCACCAGACCTGGTTATGGGTACGTTCCCTGTCAACTCAGTTTCTGACTCAGTTTTGTTTGATTCGGGAGCTTCCCATTCTTTCGTTACGGAACCGTTCGTCAGGAAGAGTGGTATGATTCCTACTATGATGCACCGTCCCATGAGGGTACAAATTCCGGGGGCCACTACCAAAGCCATTTTGTCTTGCAAGGAGACTCCTGTGGAAATTCAAGGAGCCCGATTCCATGCAGACCTAGTGGTATTAAGAAAAGCAAGGGATAGAAGTGGTTTTAGGAATGGACTGGATGGCAGTAAATCGAGGGAAAATAGATTGCACTAATAAGTCTGTCACCCTAACCACACCGGAAGGAGAAGAGATTACACACTTCTCAACCTACCACTCCACCTCAAGTCATTGCCATAAAAGTGTAGCGGGAGCCATTTTGGATGAGGTACCGGTAGTTTGTGACTATCCCGATGTTTTTCCCGAAGAGTTGCCTGGAATGCCACCGGATAGGGATATTGAGTTCATTATTGAGCTGGTACCCGATACTGGGCCTATCGCTCAGAAACCGTACCGGATGAATCCTGAAGAATTGGAAGAACTAAAGAAACAGTTGGATGACCTACTCAGGAAGGGTATGATACGCCCTAGTGCGTCACCCTGGGGGTCACCCATCATCTTCGTGGATAAGAGGGATGGTACCACCCGTTTGTGTGTGGATTACCGTAAGTTAAATGATGTGACTATTAAAAACAAATACCCCCTACCGAAGATTGAAGATCTGTTTGATCAACTCAATGGAGATCGAGTCTTCTCCAAGATCGATCTCCGCACCGGTTACCATCAGTTGAAAGTCAGAGAATCTGATATCCCTAATACGGCCTTGGTCACTCGTTACGGATTGTTCGAGTACACAGTGATGTCTTTTGGCCTGACCAATGCTCCAGCCTATTTCATGAATCTCATGAACAAGGTGTTCATGGACTACTTGGATAAATTTGTGGTTGTCTTTATTGATGACATCTTGATTTATTCCAAGTCAGAAGAGGAGCATGAAGAGCATCTGAGGTTGGTTCTCGGTACCCTACGAGAACACCAGTTGTATGCTAAGTTCAGTAAGTGCCAGTTTTGGTTGAAAGAAGTAGGCTTTCTCGGCCACGTTATTTCAGCCGGAGGGATATCTGTAGACCCTACCCACATCAAGTCCATTCTTGATTTCCCAACCCCCACCAACCAAACCGAAGTAAGGTCCATTCTTGGATTAGCCGGTTATTACCACAAGTTTGTTGAGGGATTCTCAAGCATCGCAAAGCCCCTTACCCAACTATTGAAGAAGGACCAGAAGTTCATTTGGACCGACAAATGTGAAGCCAGCTTCCTGGAGCTGAAAAAGCGCCTTACTACCGCACCTATCTTAACCATGCCAGATATGACCAAGGATTTTGTGGTATATTGCGATGCCTCCAAGCTTGGACTTGGCTGTGTCCTTATGCAAGAGGGCAAGGTAATTTCCTACTCGTCGCGACAACTCCGCAAGCATGAGCAAAATTACCCAACCCATGACCTAGAGCTTGCTGCTGTGGTCCATGCACTTAAGACATGGCGGCACTTTCTGATGGCAACCGTTGCGAAATTTACGCCGATCACAAGAGCCTGAAGTACATCTTCACCCAGAGGGACTTGAACATGAGGCAACGAATATGGATAGAACTCATCAAGGATTATGACTTGGACATCCATTATCACCCTGGAAAAGCTAACGTCATAGCTGATGCTCTTAGTCGTCAGCCGTGTTCATTCAACTCCCTGATCAAGGTTCGACGGCCAGAACTCTGGGAAGGGCTGGATAAGATGGGTATTGAGGTGGTCAGCTATGGGGCAGTCGATCAACTCCTGTTGCAACCCACCTTATGGGAGCAAATCAAGCAAACACAGAAGGGTCACGAAAGCATTGAGGGCATCAGGAGAAGATTGGGCAAAGAGGACGTCCCTGGGTTCACCATCGACTCTGACGGTATTCTTTGGTATAAGGGACGCATCTGCGTACCTTCAGACCCTGTTTTGAAGCAGTTAATTATGAAGGAGGCTCACGAGACTTTGTATTCTATCCACCCCGGTGGAACCAAGATGTACCAGGATTTGAAGCAGAATTTCTGGTGGCACGACATGAAGCGCGAGATTGCACTGTTCGTCCAGCATTGCGATATTTGCCAAAGGGTCAAAGCAGAGCATCAGCGACCCGCTGGATTACTTCAACCTCTCAAGCTGCCCGAGTGGAAATGGGATGAGATCGGCATGGATTTCATCACTGGATTGCCCCGGTCCAATCATGGGCATGATGCCATTTGGGTCATTGTGGATAGACTCACCAAAGTTGCACATTTTCTCCGGGTAAGCACTCGTCATCGAGCCGATCAACTTGCGGACCTTTACATATCTCGTATCGTCAGCCTTCATGGAGTACCTAAGACTATCGTGTCTGACCGAGGAACTCAATTCACCTCTCGTTTTTGGACTAAGCTCCAAGAGGAACTCGGAACGAAGCTCTTTTTCAGTACTGCGTACCACCCTCAGACAGGAGGACAAACTGAAAGGGTCAATCAAATCCTTGAAGATATGCTGAGGTCTTGTGTGTTAGCTTATGGGGCCAAATGGGAGAATTGCTTGCCGTTTGCCGAATTCTCGTACAACAATAGCTATCAAGCCAGCCTAAGGATGGCACCGTTTGAGGCTTTGTACGGGCGCAAGTGTCGTACCCCTTTGAATTGGTCGCAAACCGGAGATAGCCAAATTTTTGGATACGACACCCTGAGAGAAGCCGAAGAGCAAGTTCAACTCATTCGCGACCGTCTTAAGGCCGCCCAATCCCGGCAGAAAAGTTATGCAGATTCCAGAAGGCGTGAACTCAACTTCAAGGAAGGAGATATGGTTTACTTGCGCGTTACACCACTCAAGGGAATGCAACGTTTCCATGTCAAGGGGAAATTAGCACCAAGGTATATTGGCCCTTTTAAGGCGATCAGTCATAGAGGAGAAGTATCTTATCAGCTAGACCTGCCACCCCATCTGTCGGAATTCCATGATGTATTTCATGTATCTCTACTCCGGAAGTGCCTGCAAGTTCCTGGTGACACTCATTCATATCAGGAGGTAGATCATCACACCATCGACCTCAATCATGATCTCACTTATCGAGAACGACCACTTCGTGTTCTCGCTGAAGACGTCCGTCTGACACGGAGACGGAAGATCAGGTTCCTGAAGGTCAAATGGAGCAACCATTCGGAGGAAGAAGCGACCTGGGAGCGTGAAGATTATTTGGAGCAAGAATTCCCTGGTTTTCTCTCTTCTTCAAATCTGGAATCTCGGGGACGAGATTCCCCCAAGGGGGGAAGGTCTGTAACACCCCAATTCTCTTAGCTTTAGTATTTTGGTGTTATTCTAGATTTTCAACCTCTTGCAGAAACTTTTGTGTGTAGAAGTTTGAGAAATGATTAAATTTGCTTGCACACCTTATGATTGTTGTGTGTCACTAATATTTCATGAGAGAATTGAAAACACTAAAATCACATCTCACCAAAATTGAAATATCCACTATTAGGATCTTCATGGTTGTTAAAACATAGACAAACTAGGAGCTATTATTAAGCAAACCATAAATGGGTTTTGACATGCATCTGAACCATTTTGATCTAGGGCTTGTATAATTTCACACCCTGCTCTAAATTCTCTCTAAGGAGTTGGTTTGCTCATAGATATCACTAGCTTTTGGGGGCATCAAATTAACATGACCATTTGAGATATTCTTTTAATTACCACCAAAAGATTTCTTTTCTTTGAAAACCAAGTGAGATAGTTGACTTGGGCTTTTATAAGTTCAGTACCCTCTCTTAATTTAGGTTAGTTTGGGGTGTAGACCCACTTTACTCTTGTGGGTCATATTTGAATAATTCAAACTTAGATTTTCAAATTCATTTGAGAAATTCACTCCAAAGCTTTCACCTCTTATAGTTTTTCTCTCACTCCTTTCCACACCACCTGCTGAGGAGGAGGGCAGAAACCTCACCCCTGGACCCACCTGTCATGGGCTAGGGCCAACCTCTCCTCTCTCTTCTCTCTTTTCTCTTCTTTTTCACCCAACCGAAGCTCACCTCTTCTCCTCTCACTGGCCAGGGCAAGTCATCCGACCAAACTCCTCTCTGCCCCCTCTCCACCGCCCACCTGAGCCAATAAGAACAGAGGAGACACCCCCCCCCCCTCCCTCTCTCCTGCCCGAGCAAACCCTAGATCGGGTGGAGCTCGTTTTATATCGCCCGAGCTCTCCCCTGTCCTTTTCTCCCCCTCTCTGGCTCCTAACAACTCACTCCTCTCCCCCTCTGGCGAAAAACACCAAGCTATCCCCCTCATTCTCTCTGTAGACGATAAGATTTCCTTCGGTGGCCGAAGGAGGGAAACTGCCGTAGCACTCGTTCCTCTCCACCATTTCTCGCCATTTTTGGTTCCCTGGCTTCCCCTCGTCTGGATCTAACTCCTCTCCCCTCCCTTGGCTCTATTGCAGCTCGAGAGCACCTGGTTCGTCCACGACCCGAGGAGGACGCAGTCGTCACCATCTCGGACTCCGACGTTGCACGTGAGCTTTGCGACCACCCCTGAGCTTCCCTTCGACGCCGCGTCCACCTCCAACCACCAGTTCGTCCATACGCGAGCCCTAGGTGAGCCCTCCGTGCTCGGCATCGTTTTCTCAAGCTCTGCTCGTGTTTTTCTCGGTCGGGAGGAAGACGATGGCCTGAGGCCGTCGATTTTCTGATCTGCGGTTGTGTTTGAACCGCGCCCGATCTGTCCGTGGCCGTTGGATCCCAGATCCACGGTCGCTTACCGCTTCGCCGGCGCGCGCGCAGCGCTTGGGCCGGCCTAACTCAGCCCCGCGCTGCTCTGCTTCGCCGCTAGGCCGATCTGGCCCAGATCTGGCCGTTTGGCCTGTTTTTCCTTTATCCCTTTTCCTGTTATTTTTCTAGTAAATCTAGAGTTTAGCTTTAAATCATTTGTGGTAAAATCTAGAGTGGCTAAAATGGTGGGATAAATTTTGTAACATGCATGCACGTTTTCTTAACCATGTGGCATTGGATTTGGTCCAAAATGTGTTTCCTGTTGAGTGTTAAAATAGATCAAATAAAAAGTATCTATTACACCATTTGTTTAATAACTTGAGTTCTGTAAATCCAAAACATGCAATCTTGGATCTGTTGGAAAGCTTATAAATAATGCCTATCTAGATTGGTAAATCTTGCATGCAGGGAGTAGTCGGACTGCTGGGAGCAATCGGCGAGCAAGTGTTTTATTAAAACCCGAGTTGCTGTGAGCAATCGGAGGTGTTTGCGAAAACCCGAGCTGCTGGGAGTAGTCGGAGAAGAAAGTGTTTTGAAAAACAAAGTGTGACCCTAGATGCCGCTTGAACAACTAAGCCGTGCAACCACATTACTTCAAAATGGGCACGAGGCTTAACGGAAGCTTGTTGGTGTTGGTATTCGAGTATTCCTCAATGGGCTAGATGGGGTTAGAGTCCCCGGAACCGAATGCTGCCAGGGAATGGGCATACAGAGTGTGGACTTCGTGTGCCACCGGGACGCAGCGGTGGGTCTCTTGTCGTGGCGGTGTGAGACTAGGGAAAACCGGATCGATACGGCTAGCTCACTCGGTGCCGGAGAGAACAAACCCACTCGAAGAGGATACTCTTGTACCAGCGTCAACATAGTGGAACTTAGGATTGGCCGTCTGATGTGTGCATGCTGTCTCTGTACAGTCCGTGGTTGATCCACGGCAGACCATCCGAATCTTGTGGTGAAAGTGTACAACCTCTGCAGAGTGTAAATCTATTCGAATAGCCGCGTCCGCGGTCATGGACGGTTGGAAAGGTCCCACTAGGCATGCTGGATGTTTTATGGTTTAAAAAGAGGAAGGTTTTCGAAGGAAAACGAGGAGGAAATAAAGTGGTACCTGGGAGGTACGGCATTTGGGCAAGGATGGTTGATCTCGGGGAGACAACCAGTCCGACCTCAAGGAAGGAAAAAGGGTTACCCCTATCCTAGTGTTTTTAAAGGTTTTACAAAATGAAGTTTTTGAACTTGGATATGTCCTTGCTATATCTAAGAGAAGAGAATTATATCTCTAAATGTTTTTCTTCAACAAAGATATAGAGATGTCGCATTTCAGCGAAGAGAATTTTATCTCTAAATGTTTTTCTTCAACAAAGATATAGAGATGTCGCATTTCAGCGAAGAGAATTCTATCTCTAAATGTTTTCTTCAACAAAGATATAGAGATGTCGTATTCTCTATATTTGAAATCATTGTTTTCCAAAGTAAGCCATGTAGTTGTATTCAGGAGCCTTCCCAGTTCTCGAAATGTGTTTTTCTTGCATTATCATGAGAATTTAAGCCTAGAGGTAGTCTTGCGAGTACGTAATTGTACTCATGTGGCTCTGTCCCTGGATATTCAAATGTCCAGATTTCAATGAGGAGGCCTACATCGAGGAGGAGGTGTATGGCGACGACTTCGCCACCTAGCTGTCACCGGTCAACTGCACTTGTGGGAATCTGCGCTCGGTGATGTTAAGAGCCGTCTCTAGCCACGAGCTTATGCTATCTTAGTTAATTCCGTCCTGCGTGACGAGGTTTGTTGACTTGGGTCGTATGACCGTCTATGTGGTGTAAGACTTTTATTCGTACGACTTGAATGATGTAACTCTTTGATACCTATGTTGGTTATGTGATTGCGATGCACTGATCATTGGGATCGTGATCTCTTACATGACATGGGCATCTCGGACTTGTCCGAGGGGTCCTTACAGGTGTCACATAATCCAATATACTAAAGAAATTGTGTTTGTGTTTAGGGTTTCGCCAAGGAAGGGTCTGGGGTCAATTAAACATTTTCAACTCGAAATGTTGTATGGGTGTTTCCAAGGTTTCTAATGAAATGGTCTTCAAAAGTTTACACAAAGGGACATCAAGAAGGCTTAATCCCAATTTAAAAGCAAGGTTTAGAACTCTAATATCACTATCATTATTAAATTACAATTACCCAAGGTTATGTTTAAAATTAACTTTAACCAAATTGATATTCAAGAATTTCTTAACTTTCTCATATCTAAACATTTTTAATCACCAACTTAAAGGTTTATAGGATTAATAATAACTTAGTATTTGAATTGGTATAATGTTTGAAATCACATTTTTAGTAACTCCCAATTAACCAATAACATTTATATACACTTGTAAATGAACTAAAATTATAATATGCTAAAATAAATCAAATTAAGTATTTGGCCTTTAAATTCATTTTAAATTGTTTCAAACATAATTTATAACAAAAATGTATAAATGGGGTTAATAGACAAAGGGCTTTTACCTAAATTTATAGCAATTTGATTTAATCAAAAATAATGTTTGTATTATGAGTTATGTCAAAAATAGTCAAACTATTCGAATTAAACATACACCTATTAAATCATCAAAAAAAATCGCAAAATTATTTTATAACAGAGGCATCATAACACATATTTTATAAAGTTTCTAAAACAATTTTATTTGAAATTTTGTGATTTATAGATTTAAAGATATGATAAAATTACTCAAATTCACCATTTGAAATTTGAATATTTTAAACTAAGTCAAATTTGAATTCTAACAGATCCAAAATGTTCTACATGTCAAGGGATTTCCAAAAATATAAAATTTATCAAATTTGGATGAGTGAGTTAAAAGTTATAACAAATCTAATTGGCAGGGGCTTTTCTGCAAAACTGCCATTAAATCTAATTAAAATAAATTATTTCCACATCAGCGCTGACTGGACGCTGACGGGGCAACGATGTGGTGCTGATTTGGGCGCTGACTGGATAAATGATTTGATCTGGATCGTTAGATCCAGATCTGACGGCCAGAAAAGATCGTACCGATTCGTTTTAAGTGATATAATCCTAACCGTTGGGGATAGATCGGACGGTCCTGGAGCGTTGACCAAAAACGGGCGGCGGAACTCACCGGAGTAGGAGGCAGAGACGGGCGTTTGAAGAAGCACGGACGCCGGCGAGCTTCGGTCGATCACGAGGTGCTCCGCTCGGCTATGATTTGGAGAGGAGGGGGTGTCTGTCCGGCGCACACGAGCGAGGGGAGGAAGAGGAGGTGGTCTCGGGTTCTTCTTCACCTCGCCGGGAAATGGAGAATCACGGCGGCGGAGTAAACGAACTCCGGCGAGGAAAAATGGCAGCCTGGCGGCGTGGTTTCAAGAAGTGGAAGAGGGGAAATGCGGAGGAGGAGCTGGGGATTATAAAGGGCTAGGGACGGCGTCAGTTACTCTACCGAATCGCGAGATTTTCGCGGGATTGATTCGGCCGAAACCGTCGAGGGAGATTGACGGGAGGTTGAAGACGATGACGTCATGCTGATGTCATCATTTTTCTTTTTCTTTTTCTGATTTTCCATTTAATTCATATCTTTTGATTTATGGCTCCAAATCAAGTCAAATAAATTTCTAAAAATTTGTAAAAGCATTATCTTTGTGTTAAACCAGTTGTGGGTATGTTTTTAACATTTTTGAAAATTAATATTTGAAATATTCATAAAATGCAAAATTGCCCATATAGGTCAACTTTGAAATTAGGGATTTAATAATTCATTTGGGGTTAAATAAAATATATGAAATTACCCACATTCAAATATGTTTGAATTTAACTTATTTACTCATAATCCAATATTAAGTCCTTTTTTTAGTACAATATTAAAATAATCATAACTTAACCTTTGAAATGAAAGGGAAATATAGTGTATCCATTTTCAATTAAAATATTTTGTGCACCATTAAGAATTATAATATGATAAAACAATTGAAAGCTCCATATAGTACATTCGTGAAATATTCTATCTTTATTTATTTTCTCTTGTTGATTATATTCCTGAATTATTTTTTGCTTTAAAAGTTGATGCATTAATTTAAAATCATAACATGCTTAATAGAGAAATCAAAATCTTAAATTATAGAAAGTTTTAAAGATAATAAATCCAGATTGTGATTTCCAAAACTATGTTTTGACTTAGGGAAAAGAACAAAATAATTTTTGAATTGGATGCTTTAATAACACGAGCACTTTGCAAATAGAGATTTTAAGAGTTTATGAATAGCTATGACTAAGTGGTTAAAATCAGATACTTATAAAGAAAAAAATATATTACAAATGTTTTTGAAAGCTTCTAAAACATTTGTCAATTTACAAATTGAGGTATCTGAGAACTAGTCTAGACAATATATTTTCGAACTCAATTCAATTTTTGAGATTAGTGATTACTTGAGTAATTGATAAATGTGAACCTTTTCAAGATGCTATAATGTTATTTATATTTGGTTTTCTTATGATTTAAAGTTTTCAATTTTATCAAAACAAAAGTTTTAAATTTTAGTGATTTTTAAACATTCCAAAGTTTTGGGATGTTACAAAAGTAAACTAAAAAAATACAAATAAACATGAATAAACTAAGCACAAATACACTAGATACAAAAATAAAATAAAAACAGAGAGAGAGGTAGAGTGTACTCCCCAGGTGAACTTATGAGTGGAGCTATGCCTCCCTGGCAACAGCGACAGAAAATAGTCTTGATAACCCACAAGTATTGAAGGGAATATGCCTTAGAGGCACTTAATAAACATAGTTTATTGGCAATATCCCAATTGTTCATTATAGGTTTTATACCATGCTATAACTGTATTAAGCGGAAACATTAATACAGGTGTGGTTGATAAAACAACCAGGTCCCTAGTAGCCTCTACTTAGACTAGTTTCGTTGCGCGATTGATGATCGAGGTTTTCCGATCATAGGGCATGGTGCCGGTTGGCAATGAAAGTCATATCGTTAATGTAACGATGTGATGGACATACCTAATATTTATAGGACATAGTCATTACGCCTTAAGACCGTGAGACCAACTCTTATTGTTATTCCTGGAAGATACTTTGATTGCACCAAGCGTCATATCTTATTTAGTGTGACAATAACGGTGATACTTTTGGGTATCGGAAGGGGGTAGTTGAGACGAGGGGTCAACAACGGGATTTGTCAGTCCGCATAGCCGGATAGATACTCTAGGGCCCACTCGGTGAGATTATGTCAAATGAGTTTGCAAACATGTGAAGAGGTCACCAGCTGACATAATATCATGGACGAGTAGAAGATAGTGTTGTCGGTAACGAGATCATGCTAGGAATGTAGAAATCTGAGAATGATGCTCCGACACGCTAAGTATTGCCATGACAAAGGGTTTAAGACTAGACGTCCAGGTTTGATAGATGAAAGTCATTAGTTATATCACAGGGAATAATTCATGGGGTCCAGGCCTACGAGTTAGTCATTGATCGGAGAGGAGTCTCGATCATGTCTGTTATTATATCGAACCGCTAGGGTAACACACTTAAGGGGTATCGACAAGACAACCGGAAAGGAAAGAGATCACCGCGAACGTCCCGGGAATGGTCCGATGGAGATCGGGCAGCGACGAAATAGTTTTCGGAGCTAGAATAAATTATATATATTATGTTTGATATTAATTAGTGTAATTAATGTTTAGTTATGATTTTATATATTTATTTTCGAATTTATTTAGGCTGATTTCCCTAAATGGGCCTTCTGGTGGAAAGAAGGCCCATAGGGGGGGGGAAACCCTCAAGGGAATTTGGTGGGGGGGCTTGGCCGGCCTTGGTGGGCCAAATGGGGCCCACCTTGGGCCGGCGCATCAAGGCTAGCCGCACCAGGAAATGGGGGATAGTCCCACATTGACGGGCTGGCAAGGTTGGCTCCCCCGGGAGCCTATATAACAAGGGGCACCCCTGGCCTTTTAATTCACCAATTAATTCCCTGATTCTCTCTCGATCTCGTGATTCCCTTTGTCGGAGTTGCGCCGAGTAGAGAAGGGGGATCTCTCCACCATAGCCCGCTGCCACGCTACTGGTGTTCCGGTCCAAGTCTTTCGCTGCTCGTCCTGGACTGGAGCTCCGGAGGCCGTCGTCTCCACCGTATGTGTGTAACGCCCTGCGAGGTGCTGCGCTAGCGGTGCTCGGAGGCCTACTTCCTCCACCCGACCTAGGTCATCTTCGTCATCTTCGTCGCGCCGAGTTCTTCGCGACCTAGAGGTCGGCTACGTTGTCTTCGTCGTCAACGCTTGTGCGGGAGCGTAATCCCCGCCATTCGGTCTACGAGGGTATGTATTCCGATCCCCGCCGTACTTCTATATCTGCATAGTGTAGATCTTGGCTAGTTTAAGGATATCGTTGCTAGGAATTTTTTTGTTTTCTGCATGCGATCCCCTATACTTTGAGGGAAGTAAAAACCAATTTATATCCGACACAAGGGGAGACAAAGAATACTTATAATTCTTAACAGCCGTGTTGTCAATTCAGCTGCACCTAGAAAAGCAATAGTAACAGGGGTGATGTGAAAGCATCAGCAATATGAGAGAAATAGTAACAGTAACACAAAGACAATGGCACCAGAAAATAGTTGCTTGCGTAGAGTTGACAGGAAGGCAATGATGATGATAGAAGGACCGGGGTTCCTAGCTATCTACACTAGTGGTAACTCTCAAGGAACAAGTGTCGGGTGAACAAATTACAGTTGGGAAATTGAAAGTATTGAAATAGCATTAAGACAGAACATCCAGATTATTAATTATATAGATATGTTTTCCATATATAGTTCTGCGTGCTCGTAGTGAGAAACTTGCATAACATCTTTTGTCCTGCACCCCGTTTGCAGTGGGGCCTCTAGGGAAACTACTGGCAATTAAGGTACTCCTTTTAATAAAGTACCGGAGCAAAGCATTAACACTTGGTGAAAACATGTGATCCTCACATCACAGCCATTCCCTCCGGTTATCCCAATTGTTGTCACTTTCGGGCCATCGGTTCCGGACAATGACATGTGCATACAACTTGTAGATACAATCTAAGCAATAAATATAGAGCTACATCTAAGATCATTCCACTCGTGCACTAGTGACAAGCATTAAACACAACAAGATTGCAGCAACAATAACTTCACAAACTTTAATAAATAGATTGATCATAATGTAACAATTCATCGGATCCCAACAAACACAACACCGATTACATCATATGGATCTCAATCATGTAAAGCAGCTCATGAAAACATTGTGTTGAGGTACATGTGTGAGAGAGTACCAACTAGCTACAGCCAAGAACCCGTAGTCCATGGGGGAACTACTCACAAACCATCATGGAGTAGAAGTGGAGGCGCTGGATTCGATGGAGATGGCTTCGGGGGTCAATCCCCGTCCCGGCAGGGTGCCAGAACAGGAACTTCTGACCCCCGAAACTTGTCGGCGATGGCGGCGGTGCTCGGGACCCGTGGAGGAAAATATGAACATTATCCGATTTTTAGGTTTTTGGGGGCTTTAAGTAGGCGAAAATGCGAAGGCGGTGGAGGCCCGAGGGCCCCACACCTGGTGCTCACGCGGCCCCACTCCTGGTCGCGCGAGCACGTGGTGACGGCGCCTTGGTGCCCCACTTCGTGTCGTCTTCGGTCTTCTTGAACGTTGCCAATTAAATACGGACTTCAGGAAAAAAATCGTCCAATTCCGAGAATATTTCCTTAAGTACTTTTCTGAAACCAAAAGCAGCAGATAACAGGGAACTCGCACTGTGGCATCTTGTTAAAGGTTAGTCCCAGAAAATGCATTAAACTATATAAAATGCATATAAAACATGTAATAACTTGGTATAATATAGCATGGAACATAAGAAACGTATCACACCATAAATACCTATGCATGGCAATTTCGAACCATTCAAGTAAAATCGCATGTGCTACCTTTAAAACCTTCAAACACTTCTCAATTTGTGCCACTGTTTTGAGCTCATGAGAAAGTAGTAGTTGGGCTTGTTATCTTCCATACTAATTAAGTAATTGACTTGCATGCTACATCTGCTCGTCACTAATTTTGCAAAGGGCTGGTTAGACCATTGTAATATCAAAAAGATTTGAGAAAGTAAAAATGGGCAGTCCTCCATGGTTGAGATTGTTTGGTGGGCACCCGAGGATTCGGTTAGCCATGGTTATGTTAGCAAGGTTGGGAGGAGTGCCAAGCTATCAAAATGAATATAAAGATGCATATTATAAGTGCTTTGTTTAAAAAATAATTCGGAACCGCTCTCAACTTGCTTAGTATGGAAGATCACAAGAACTCTATTGCCATTCGTTGACCAAGCAACCACCACTCAAAAAAAATTCTACCTATGTTTTTAAATTGCTAAGAAGCTCTAGCACATGTTGAACCCTTACTTACCTCAGTGACGGGCACATCTTTTACTTTACTGTTGAGTCACCATCCTTCTTTGAGCACCTTCTTGAGAGCATAATTGTCATTCTTAGTGTAATGTGCTTGTCCCTTAATATATTAACAACGGTGTAATCTTGATGCTTTTATCTTTGATATCTTTATCTCTAGTCTTCCCTTGAAACTCAGAGGTGCCTGGGCATTTAGTTTTGTTGTTCCATTCGGGCAAGACAGATACCACTTTATCACACTTTCTTATGAGTCTTGAAATCCTGTGAATTGATATGTTCCATGTTATTTATCATCGGTATAATTGGCATCTTTTCATGGTTTGCATAACTATTGGGTGACACCATTTATATATGTCTTATTATGAATAGTCTACGCATTTGTCCTCATAATAAGAATATTTACATCAAATCAACAAATGAGTTTGTGAAAGTTCTTTTATCGCACTCAGTTGTGAACTGAATTGCTTGAGGACAAGCAATAAGCTAAGCTTGGGGGGAGTTGATACGTCCAAAACGTATATACTTTCCCGAACACTTTTTCTATTGTTTTACCTCTAATTTGTGTGTTTTTAATGCAACTAACGCGTACTAACGATGTTTTCAGCAGAATTACCCTGGTGTCGTTTTTGTGCAGAAATATCAACTTTATGGAAAAGGCCCGAAAAACACCTGGAAGTCATTTTCTCACCCGAAGAATCCAGGAACCACGAAGATCAAATGGAGGGGAGAGATGAGGCCACGGCATCACCTCCTGGCGCGGCAAGGACCTAGCCGCGCCAGCCGAGTGTGGGGCCACCATGAAGCCTAGTTCGCGGACCAGAAGTCTCTATTACGGCACCCTGCCGGGATGAGGAATCGAAGGGGATCATCGCCATCGTCATCACCAACGCATCGGTGGATGAGATCATTCATGTAATAGTTGTAATATCGTTAGGGCATGGTGCCTAATATCCGTCATCGGTGGTTTACGTCATTGTTGCAACGTGTTATGCTTAATGCTTGACACTAGGGCCCGAGTGCCATGATTTCAGATCTGAACATGTTATTGTATCATGAGAATAATTATTGTTTTAGATCATATCTATGAGTTGTATACACATATTATTGTCCGAAACCGATGGCCCCAAAGTGATAGCAATTGGGATAACCGGAGGGAATGGATGTCATGTAAGGATCACATGTGTTCACGGAATGTTAATGCTTTGCTCTGGTACTTTGTTAAAAGGAGTACCTTCATTGCAAGTAGTTTCCCTAGAGGCCCCGCTGCAAACGGGCTGGCAGGACAAAAGATGTTGTGCAAGTTTCTCATTGTGAGCACGCACAACTAAATTGGAATACATGCTTATGATTAGTTAATACTTGGATGCTTTATATTATTTATCTGCAAATGCCTATGCTAAGATATTACATGAATTATCTTATCCATGCAAAGCCCGTACATCCGTCCCTGTGCCTACAATATTTTAATCTTGCTATTTACTACAATCACAATAATTGTCTTACTTCTACTTCTGCTGTTTTTCCACTACTGTCAAAGTTATAAAACTGTCGCTACTGATAATCTGTCTCGAGCAAGTCTATTCACAGGTGCAGCTGATCTGACAAATCATCAGTTAAAGCTTATAAATATTCTTTGGCTCCCCTTGTGTCGAATCAATAAATTTGGGTTTTACTTCCCTCGAAGATTGTTGCGATCCCCTATACTTGTGGGTCATCAGTGCGCCGGCCCTAGGTGGGCCCAAAGTGGCTCACCTAGGGGCAGCCGAACTCCTCTTCCCCTTTGGGGGGAACTCCCCCCCCCCCCTCTCATGGGCCTTCTTGCAAGAGAAGGCCAATTTAGGGTATTTTGCCTTTCAAAATTCAGGAGAAAATAAATAAAATTATATTTAACGATTAATTACATTAATTAACATTACATACATATTACATAATTTATCCCGGCTCCGAAAACTTTGTCGTGGCTGCCTGATCCCCGTTGGATCATTCTGGGATGTTCCCGGTGTTCTCTATTTCTTATTTTCCTTTCCGATAAATATGTCGACGCCCCTTAAGTGTGTTACTCTAGCGGTTTGATATACCAACGGACATGATCGAGACTCCTCTCCTGATCAATGATTAATTCGTGGGACTGGACACCTTGAATTAACCCCCATGAGGTATAACGAATAACTTAGTCGATCAAACCTAGACGTCGAGTCTAAAACTTTTGTCATGGCGATACTTAGCGTGTCCGAGACTCGTTCATAGATATCTCCATACCTAGCTTGATCTCATTATCGACAACACTATCTTCTACTCGTTTGTGATTTTATGTCCTGGTGACCTAGTCACATGTTTGCAAACTTATTTGACATAATCTCACCGAGTGGGCCCTAGAGTATCTATCTCCTATGCGGACTGGCAAATCCCGCTCTTGATCCCTCGTCTCAACATACTCCCTTCCGATACCCGAGAGGAACACCTTTACGTAATGACTCCGTCCTACATATATTGGGTATGTACACCACATCGTTGTACCAACGAAATGACTGCATTGTCAACTGACATCAATGTCACATGATTGGGAAACCTCGATCATCAATTGCCCAATGAACTAGTTAGATAGAAGCTACTAGGAACCTGATTGTTTATCTACCACACGTGTATTAATGTTTCCTCTTAATACAGTTATAGCATGGTATAAAACATATAATGAACAATTGAGATTGTCGGGTTATGACTCCCAGGAATCGGGGGTAGTCACTTCCTGAAGTGTAGTTCGAAAGGGGATTGAACGCGGAGGTCTAAACCCTCAAGTGGCTCCGCGACTTTACTCGCCGGATCCGAAGAAGACGCACACCCGACCAAGGAAGACATCGTCCTTTACCCAGGTTCACGGCCCTCGTGAGGAGGTAAGACCGCTACTCCTGCCTGTCTGTATTATATGTGGGAGGTTACATTACAAATGAGCTTGCCGGAAGCCCCCTTGAGGCAGTTCTTGCCTGGGGAGGGAAGTGGTGATCTTCTTCCTCCTCCGGACTTAGGCTAACCTAATCAGAGTTGCTAGGGTTTACAAGGGAGTTTTAGCATGCAAAGGGCCGACCTTTGCTACGATGGATGTCTTCCTCTTTTATAGGCGCCTCCGGTCTTCTCCTTCGGCTTGGCCTTCAAGGTGGCTCCCACTTGCTAGTGGCGGGGCGGAGCACGAGTCCACCGCGCTCCATCCGTCCATGGACTCGGTCCATTGTTGATAAAGGTGGTGCCATGGCCGACAGGCGGCCGACCGCGCTCGTACCATCCGCAGAGCGGACAGTCTCTGAGGTGGAGCCCGCGATGACGATCTCCATTGGAGGGTTGCGCCGTCCACCTGCTTTATCGTAAAAGTAGAAGGTCCTCACAGCTGTGCAGCAGGCGGCGCAGCTTTGTTGACCTCTTTATCGCCAGGGACAACGACGGGGGTGTGAGCTCCACTGTACGAGCGTGGCAGAGGTCACGTGCGCTCTGCCGGGATTCCTTGGCGACGATGTTTCCCTTCAGGCCTGAGGGGAGATTCCTGCCGGAAGCCCCCTCAGGCGGATTGGTCCCTTGGGGGGATGATCCCCTGGGGCGAGGGGTCCCTTGAGTCCGTCGCTCCCTCTTCAGGCCCGCGAGGAGAATTGCCTCTCGAGGGTCCCGCCAGGCGGTGACGCCTTGTCCTTAGTCGTTTCGTCCGCCTGGCCCGCGAGCGAGGCATGGGGGGAATGGGCTCTTGGTACCCTAGTTCCCACTGGGCCGACAGTAGCCCCCGGGCCCATGATGGGCACGACTGAGCCCATGGGTTTAGGCGAAGCGTCGTGGGCCCTTAGTGCCCAGCCGGCCCTAGCCACGCGGCGCTTGGACGACTAACGGCTTGGCACGATCTGCGGCGTGAGTCGTGGGAGGGTCCCACCCCCCCAGGTAACTGCTCCTGGAGGGGACATAAAGCCCGAGCACTGTGGCAGGGAGCCGTTACCGTTTCCAACTCCTCGCAGAAAATCCCGCTACACAGAGCTCTCCGCCTCCGCGCTCTCTTGCGAGTTTCAGTTCTCCGACTCCTTCCACCTCCGCACCCGTGACAATGAGTCCTCTCAAGAGCAAGGGCAAGTCCGCCGCGGGGTCCTCCTCCCAGGCAGAGGCTGCGGAGACTGTGATGGGCGGGGCGTTGCTCGGCGTTTGCGTCAACGAGAAGGCGCTCTCCAAGGTCCGATACCTGGTGGCGGATCGGACGAACGAGCACGGCGCCACCGCCCTGAAGCCCGCGGCGCACGGGAAGCGCCCGCGGGGATTTTTCCCGGTCTTCCAGCACTGCCTGGCCGCGGGACTGGTGCCGCCCTTCTCTCCGTTCCTGGAGGCGGTGTTGGCGTTCTACCAGGTGCAGCTGCTGCACCTGCACCCCAACTCTGTCCTTATCCTCGCCATCTTCGCCTACCTCTGCGAGGCGTACCTGGGCCTGAAGCCCACGGTGGGGCTGTTCTGGTGCTTCTACGCGCTCTGGAACACGGCGAAGAACGAGCGCTCCGGGTGCGTCTCGTTCCGCATCGTCAACGGCATGGGGGGCGTCTACATCCCCATGTCCTGGAGCGAAGGCAAGGCCGTCACGTCCGTGACGAAGAAGGTAGACGACTTCCGCCAGAAGTGGTTCTTCATCGGGGTGGAGCGTCCCAGTGCCTTCCTCGAAGTCCCCGACGAGCCTTCGGTGAAGAACTCCCATTGGGGCAAGGCTACCTTCGATGGCGCCAAGAATGCGAGCCTGATGGCGCGCTTGAGCTTCCTTCGCGAGGAGGGCCTCACAGGGCAGATGGTCGTGGCGGAATTCGTGACCCGCCGCATCGCGCCCCTCCAAGCTCACTCGATCCCCATGTGGATGTACTCGGGGCCGAACGACAAGATGCGGCTCCACGTCGAGGACAATGATAAGGACGTAATCGACAACATCCTCTCCGCGCTCTTCGTCAACCCCTCTGTGCTCCCCGCGGATGAGGTCCGCGCGGCGCTCCGGCCCCTTCACCAGTACAACCTGACGGAGCGCATGACCCGCCTGGAAGGGATGCCTTCGTTCTCCCCGGCAGGTCCGGCAGACTCTGATGTGCCGTTGCCGGCCCCGCGGGGAGCGGAGGGGGCCGATTCTCCCTCGGCTTCTGGAGCTGGCCTGGGCAAGGAGAAAGCCACAGCTGGGGAGGTCTCCTCGTCTAGGGCTGGGCGTCTTGCTGACGAGATTCACAATATCTCGTCAGGCGACGAAGACGCCTTCGTGGTGGCGCCCTCGCGCCCCTTGGAGGAGGAAGCAGAGGAAGGGGAGGCCTCAGGCGCGGAGGGCTCTCCGGGAGGTGCGGGCTTCACACCAAGGCCGTCGTGGACCACCCAGGGGCGCGGCCCTCTGACGTCCCTTCCAAGAGGAAGGCGGAGGAGCCCCCCGCGATGCCTGCTGCCAAGCCCTTTCCCTCATGGCGCTCGTCTGGCCTGGCGTGGGTCGACGCTGGCGCTCCCCCTCCAGGGTGAGTTTATACGTCGTTGGCTCGTTTGCCCTCTTGGTTTCTATTTCCACCTCATCCTTTGCTGAGGTTTTTCCTTGTGCTCTTGACAGCGGACCTGCGCCTACCAAGCGCCGCCGGCTCCGCAAGGTGTCCGAGGTGAAGACCGCCATGGCCGGGGGGGCGCCTCAAGTAGAAGCGACGGTGCCCCCCGCGGGGGCGGCTGGTCCACCTGGGAAGGAGAGTGCTGTAGGCCCGGACGCTCCTTCAGCGCCGCGCGTGTCTCCGTCGGCGGGGGACTCGGAGGCGAGGACTTCTGTGCCACCTCGTTCCGCCACTCCACCTCGCGCTGCTAAGCCTCCACACGAGTCCACTCCGCCACGTGCGGTTACGCCACCGCGCGAGGCCACTCCGCCACGTGAGTCGATGCCGCCGCGCGGGTCGACGCCTCCGGGTGCGCCTGCTGCGTCGTCTGCACCCAACGCCTCTGCGCAGCCCGCGACGGAGGCCTACGAGGCGCCGGCAGGCGCGGGCACGTCTGCCGGGGACGGTTCCTTCTCCCCTCCCCGCCAGGCTGGGGGCGAGGAGCCCCTCGCGGCTGCAGGGTCTGAAGGGGGTGCGGGCACGGGCTCTGGCGGGTCTGAAGCCAGCCCTCTTGTCCTTGCCGCGGCCGGACCTGCGGGACTTGACGCCGGGGCCGGCACTTCTGCGAGCCGAGACCTGGTGCTCCGTGGCTGGGACTGGAGCGCGGGGCGTCGCGAGACCGCCTTTAGTCTCGTGAGGGAGTCCCTGGAGGGCTTGGAGGCGCACCTCGCCCTTGGGGACATATGGCTCGCTCAGCAGCAGAAGGAGCTAGCGAAATCGTTGGTGTCCTTCCACGCGGCGGTCGAGACGCGCCGGCAGGAAGACTTGGCACCGCAGGCCGCCCGCGAGGAAGCCACCACCTTCGCCAAGGAGACCCGTGAGTCGGCCGTCCGCGACGCCGCAGAGCTGCTCCAACCCCTCCAGGAGGAATGCGACGCTACGGCGAAGCTCCTGCGCGAGGACGGGGCGGAACGCGAGGCGATGGAGGGCTCGTTGGCGCAGAAGCGCCGCGAGCTGGGCCAGCTGGAGGCTCAGCTGCTCTCCACCCATCAGGCCGCATCGGCTGCTCTGGAGAAGGACCGCAAGGCCTTTGCCGAGCGTGAGCAGCTGCTGGTCCTCAAGGAGAAGGAGCTGCAGCAGCGCGAGGAGCAGCGCCTCCAGGCGGAGAAGGACCTGGCTGCTCAGCGCGAGGCCCTCGAGGAGCGAGAGGGCGAGCTGGCCCAGGCGACCCAGAAGTACGAGGACAACGTCGCTGCCCAGAAGGTGGCTTACGAGCGCTTTGAGCGGCGCTTCGCCGAGAAGAAAAAGGAGGCCGAAGACGCCCTCGTGGAGCGCGAGCAGCAGTTCTGCAGGTCCAGTTCCCAGAAGTACCGCGACATGGCCCAGGCACAGGAGGACCGCTTCAAGGCCAAGCACGCCGCGGACGCTCGGAAGATCGCCGAGCTCGAGAAGGCCAACTCCAAGCTGGAGGCCCGTCTTACTCGCGCTAAGGACGGCCGCCGCCGGGCGGAGGAGGCTCGCACCGAGGCTGTCCACAACCTCAACTCCCTGGCCAAGGACGTGGAGGAGCAAGTGTCCCCGGCGATGCAGCAGGCGGCGGAGGCCTCGGACTCCGCCAACGCGGCTCGAGCACTCACAAAGCAGCGCGAGCGCATATTCGAGGCGTTGGTCGCTCATGGCAATGAGCTGGCCTCGCAGCTGGGAGCGGACGCGCTGCACACCGACGTTCAGGGCCGCGGCAATGTGTCCATGTACTTGGTTTACTTCGAACAGCTCTTCGCAACGCTCGAGGGTCCCGTCGCCGAGCTTCGTGAGATGATCGAGGACGAGAGTCGGCAGCTCTTTGGGGTGGTTGATCGCATCTTCACCAACCTCAAGCTCCTCACGCCAGGCTTCGACCTAGGTTCTGTGACCGAAACCGCCCAGGGTGAGGACGCACAGCGGGTCTCAAGCTCCCTCCACGAGCAGGTGGACGACTTCTGCAACCGCTTCAGGCGCACGGAGGCTGCGCCGGAGGACAGCGAGGAGGAGGCCTGCTCTGCCGAGGGTGCCGCGGAAGAGGTCCAAGACGGTGCTGCTTCTCATTGAGTCCTTCTCTATTGCGCCTGCGAGCGTTTGTATCTGCACCAGCTGTGTGCCTTAGACACCTTGAAACTTTTGGCTTGTAATATACTTTAACTTATGTTTTAATCCGAGCTTGTCTGCCCCTCGTGAGGTCTCTTTGGACTCATCTTCATATCTATTTGTTCTCTGCGTCGTTAGGTCCCGTCTCTTCGCGCCATGACTCCGCCACTTCGGTATGCGGGAGCAACGACTCCGCAAGGCCGGGGGGAGTTTAGGCCTAGGAGAGGTAAGAGCCTTGAGTCGCGATGCTCAAGTGCCCCCCTTAGACGTGCGAGTAGTCCATGAAACGTAAGGGAAAGGGAAGTTGCTCGAGGGGCAAAGACGCGCGCTAGGGAGAGAGAAACGCTCTTTAAGCGTGTGTGCGAGACTTAGCTTCTCGAGGTTTTCGCTCTGTGAAGGCCTTTCGCCTGGCAAGGTTGCCCACTTGAGGGGTCGCTCCTGGGGAGACTCTTTGCCTAGCGAGGTTGCCCACTTGAGGGGTCGCTCCCGGATGCCCCTTCAGGCTCGCGGGGGAATTCTTTCCTGCAGGTATTAGAGGGCCGAACCCAAACGCTGGAACACGGATCGAGGGATCGTGTGCGCTTATAGGTCCCCTCAGGCGTTCCTTGCGAGGAGAGTAAGTACCAAGGTCCTCTGTAGAGATGGCTTGTTTGTGGGGAATTGCCCTCCAGCCAGAGCTCGGACTCTTGGATTTTGCAGTGCGGGAACACGCGCGCCCCAGGTGCCGCGACCACCCGCACAAGGCGGGGCTGACCGTGCCAAGAGGAGCATGTCCCCTCTGGCCCTGACGTAGAGGAGCCAGAGCACGACGCCGAGCACTAGGAGGACGCGCAGTCGTCGCACCCGTCGCAGCGCCCGAGCTGCTCGGGCCCGGGGAGAACCGACCCTACGCCCCACACCGCGCTGCTCAGTGCGCAGGAGCTGCTCCGCTACCAGCCCACCGCTGAGGCCCACGAGTAGTGGCTCCAACGCCTCAACCACCTCGTCGGCATCGCCACGACGCGCCCCGCTCCGTCGCAGTCCAACGCGCACCCCTCTCTCGCGGGCACGGTTGCAACAAATTGGCCTCCACCACCTCCGGGGCCTGCGCCGGCTGCAGCACAGAGGGCTGCTTCACACGCGACCTCGCCGCGCGATTGCATGACCGTGCAGCACACCGCACCCGACGCCCGGTGTGGGGATGGAGCTCCAGCGGGACCGCCAGAACAGGCTCGTGGAGGAGCTCGGCCAGGCGGGACAGCAGAACCGCGGCGCGCTTCAGCACGTGGTCGCTACGTACACCTCAGGCTGCATGGCGTTCACTCGCTCCCTGCGCCGCATGGTCTGGCCGCAGAAGTTCAGGCCGGCACTTCCCAAGGGCTACGACGGCTGCAGCAACCCCGTCGAGTTCCTGCAGCTCTACACCACGTCCATCCAAGCTGCAGGAGGAGACGACAAGGTCATGGCCAACTGTTTCTCCCACGCGCTACGTGACTCTGCGCTGTCGTGGCTCCTGAACCTCCCGGAGGACTCTGTGAACTCCTGGGAGGAGCTCTGCAAGCAGTTCGTCTCCAACTTCAAGGGGACGTACGAGCGCGCCCTCACCCACAACGATATGCGCGCTGTGGTGCAGAGGAAGGACGAAACGCTCCACAAGTACATCCAGCGCTTCAGCCAGGTGCGCAACAAGATCCCGAACATGCCCGACACCCAAGTCATCGCCGACTTCCGAGAGTGCGTCACAAACAGCAGGATGCTCGAGAAACTAGGCATCCACGACAAACTCACCTCTGTGGTCAAGCTGTTCGACATGGCGGACAAGTGCGCCAAGGCTGAAGAGGGACTCCTCTTCGTGAAAATGTCCTCGAGAGGGGACGATCACGCTGAGGGGTCCAAGAGCCAGAAGAAGAAGGAGGAGCCCATGCGCAAGGCCACCGCAGTTCTTGTGGCAGAACCTGACACAAAGGGCACCCGTAGGGACTCCCCCGAGGCCGGAGAAAGGAAAGATGATCACCGCCCTTTCTGCATCTACCACAATAGGCGCGGCCACTCTACGGAGTCCTGCTACGACCTCAAAAGGTTGAGCAAGGAGCGCGACCAAGCAGAAGACGGCGGTGGGATAACTGGTCGTCGATTGACAACTACTGCTTTTTCCAGTGAGAAAGGAAGGAAAGCTCAACCGGAACTGCAAACAAACGCTAGATTCAAGTCCTTTGGTTGCCATCCACCACCTGTGGGAGAGGCAGAACAATGAATCAATTTGCTAGATCCAATGGTTTCTCGGGCGGCCGCGGTCGAGGCCGTGGCTACCGCGGAGGCGGACGCAAGGGCGGCTACCAGAAACCATCTGGAAATCGAGCCAACGCCGCAGAAAAGAATGGCAACCTCCCTGACAAGGAAGATGGCGGCTACCAAGCCCCGAGGGGCGCCATTGCCGTCATCCTAGGAGGGGCGCAGGCGCCGAAGTCGAACAACCAGTTCAAGCAGTTCGCCCGCGAGCTCAACGCCGCCCTCCCAAGCACGGAACGTCCAAGCCCCTCAAGTGGTCGCAGTACACCATCACCTTCGATGCTCAGGACCACCCCAAGTCCACCAAGACTGTTGGAACCCTCCCGCTTGTCTGCACCCCCACCATCGACAATGTGGTTGTCTCCAAGACGCTCATCGACGGCGGAGCAGGCCTGAACGTCATCTACATAGATACGTTCGAAGCGCTTCAAGTGCCCTACGAGAGGCTTATGCCCTCGAGGCCCTTCACGGGGGTCACCAGCGGCTCAATCGAGCCTCTAGGCCAGGTGAGGCTTGCCGTCACCTTCGGGAGCGAGGAAAATTACCGCACCGATCACATCGACTTCGATGTTCCGCACATCGGCCTGCCGTACAACGCCATCCTCGGCTACCCCGCGCTCGCGAAGTTCATGGCCGTCACGCACCATGCGTACAACATGGTCAAGATCCCCGCAGCGCCGCCACGATCACCATACGTGGGCATGTCTTGGATGCCACGCGCGGTGTGGAGACGGCCTACAAGACCGCCGCCATGGCCTTCCCCGTAGACGAGGACCAAGAGCCTCTCGAGAGGCCCAAGAGGAAGAAGCAGTTGTTCTCTCAGGAGGCAGCTGATACCAAGAAGATCTCTCTGAGCTCAGGGAGCTCGGGGGCTGAAGGCTCGGGGGCTAGCGTCACCATTGGCGCCGCGCTGCCTCCCAAATAGGAAAGCGCGCTCGTCGCCTTCCTCCAGGCAAACTCTGACATGTTCGCGTGGACACCGTCAGATATGTCTGCTGTACCGAGGGAGGTGATCGAGCACCACTTGGCCGTATGCCCAAACGCGCGCCCCGTCAAGCAAAAAGCAAGAAAGCAAGCCCCCGAGAAGCAAGCGTTCATCGTCAAGGAGGTCGAGAAGCTCAAAGCGGCAAATGTAGTCCGCGAAGTCGCGCACCCCACTTGGCTCTCCAACGGCGTGGTGGTCCCAAAACCCGCCGGCGGAGGCCGCCTCTGCATCGACTACACCGACGTAAACAAAGCCTGCCCCAAGGACCCTGACCCCATGCCTAGAATCGACCAGATCATGGACTCCACGGCAGGCTGCGACCTCCTCTGTTTCCTCGATGCCTTCTCTGGTTATCACCAGATTAAGATGGCTAAAGAGGACGAGGAGAAGACGGCTTTCCTCACCCCATGGGTGTGTATTGCTACGTCTACATGCCCTTCGGCCTAAAAAATGCCGGAGCCACTTTCCAGAGGTTAATGAGGATAGCCCTTGGCGGGCAAATGGGGCGAAACGCGGAAGCATATGTTGATGACATCGTCGTGAAGTCACGAGAAGGAAATACTCTGCTCGGAGACCTGGAAGAAACCTTCGCCAGCCTGCGCATGGTGAACATCAAGCTCAACCCCGCCAAGTGCGTCTTTGGAGTAGCTTCAGGCAAATTGCTGGGTTTCCTCGTGTCCCATCGGGGCACAGAGGCGAACCTAGACAAAATCAAGGCCATAGAAGGCATGCAACCTCCACGCAGGCTCAAGGACATGCAACGCCAGGCAGGCTGCATGGCCAGCTTGGGTCGATTCATCTCCAAGTTCGGCGAAAGAGCCCTGCCGTTTTTAAAGATCATGAAGAGAACGGGCACTTTCAAGTGGACCCCGGAAGCTGAAAAAGCATTTGAGGACTTGATGATGTACTTGGCCAGCCCACCTGTAATGGTAGCCCCAAGACCTGGCGAGCACCTGAAGCTGTACTTGTCAGCTATCCCACAAACAGCCAGTGTTGTCCTTGTGGTGGAAAGAGAGGAGCCTGTACTTCACAAGAAGAGTGCAACCACTCCAAAGAAAAAGCCTCCTGATAAAGAGCTCGACGAAGGGGCCGTCATCACAAGGCCCACGCACGGCCTAAAGCCTCAAGAGGGGACCGCCCTGAGTCAACTGCTGCAAGAGGTTCATGCCGAAGGGACCGAGGAGCCTCAAGAGGCTAACACACTCGAGGCCCAGGAGGAACGCTGCGAGGCCAAGCCCCTCGAGGCCGCGTCCCTCGAGGCCACGTCCCTCGAGGCCGTGTCCCTCGAGGCCACATCCCTCGAGGCCGCGTCCCTCGAGGCCAAGTCCCTCGAGGCAACGTCTCTCGAGGCCACGTCCCTAGAGGCCACGTCCCTCGAGGCCACGCCCCTCGAGACCAAGTCCCTCGAGGCCGACACCCTCGAGGCCCAGGACAAGACTCTAGAAGCCGACCCCATCGAGGGCAAAACTGGGCCACCTCAGGCGAAAGACGCCAAGGAAAAAGAAACCACTCTCGTCGAGCATCCAGTTTACTTCGTCAGCGTAGTACTGCGTGATGCTCGCGAGCGGTACCCTATTGTAGCACCCCCAAGAGCCAAGCTAGACAAATTCGAGACCTTAATCTGAGATGAGCCTAACAAGGATCTCGGAAGCCACAGTTGAGAATCGGTAGCACAACAGAGACCTTACAACACAGGAAACAATATACTAAGCTCTTAAAAGAGCGAAGAAGCAAATATCACGAAAATAAGGTCACTGACCTGTCAATCACCAATACAACGGAAGGCAAATTATGCTATTGGACATAGCAAAACTAGTAAAAGGCCTAAGAGGCCAAAGCATAACGGCGACGTCCCAGTCCAGAGATTCCAGGCTGCCGTCTGGGAACCCCAACCTACTCGTCGATGTCGATGTCCAGAAAACACACCTGTCCAAACAATTGCGCAAGGCTGAGTACAGGAGGTACCCAACAAGACTTAGTTAACCTGCTATATATCTGCTCGTTTAGAGAGTATCATGAGTGTCCTTTGCATAAAGCCAGTTTTGTTATCAAATTGAGGGAGAAGAGAATCTCGCATCAGTAGACTTTTAAAATGGGGTAAGGGAGTAGCACTAGCTTCATCCACACCTTCAGTCTCCACCAGATCATCATGAGTTGTACCACCCACCAGAATCACCCCCTCGCTCAACCCGAGGAAGCGATCCTCCCTTAGTTGGCAAGTTTTATAATTAGATTCTTGTTATCTATGATTATCAGACATAAGGTACCAAGTCGTCCATAACCGTGGACACGGCTTTCCAAAAAGATTTACCCTGCAGGGGGTGTAACTACCCACACACGCCAACCAACCGATACGCCAGCTATTAGCACTCTTCCGGGGAGTGCCGACAGGAGGGTTGGCCACGACCTTTCCCAAGCTTCGCCTATGTCCATGAGCCACAACAGTAGGTCAGACCACCATCTCAGCGATCCCTAGTGCGGGTTGCCAGGGTCAAGATCAGAGCGTCACAATCTCCTGACCCGAGCCCTAATTTCCTCAACTCATTTTACCGCACACGCAAATGGAACACTCGAACTAGTGGCTTCACGTAGTAGGCTAGACAAGTTGGAGTCGAGGGGGAAATGAATACCCTGTGTGGATGCACGAATAGTCTTGGTTCCGAAGACGAGAACTCAGTTCCTAGGTCGGCAAGAATGGAACAACCCACCACAATCCCTATGTGGCCTCCCATCCAAGCCTTTAGCATATTAAACGCATCTCACACCATTCCACGTCATCCTTCATAGCTCTGGTTCATCAACCGGATGGAACAGAGTGAAGATCTAAGCAGGGCTAAGCATAGCAGACTCCTGCGATGCAACACTTAAGACACTCTAAACCTCAACTCAAAACCACATTCGCATGCATAATACCAGAATCAAATACTTTGAAACCATATATGTGCAGATAAGAGGTTATGCTTGCCTTGCTCTTCGATGGCAAGATATAACACTTTTGGAAATCTTCGGCTTCACTTGATCGAGATAACCAAAAATAACTCTTCAAAGATATCCTCTTAATTTGACCATCGATGATTCATCAAGCCTTCGGTGTTGTCGAACTCCACTTCGGATTCGCATTCTACCGCGAAAAACGAAACACCGGAAAAGAAACGGGAAACAACATTCAACCATGGCATCGATGCAATGCGCACAATGCATGACATGACAAGTTAAAGTATTGAAATGTAAATCCTACACATGGAAGATCATTTTAAATGGAGTTGGAATGCCCGAGAGGTGTCATTCGACAAATTCCGTATTTAAAAGAAAGGGTGTAATGTGTTCCTCTATTATAAACATGGTTCAAAGTTGTTTAAATATTCATGATTTGGACATAATTAAATAGATCTTATTTTTCTGCAAATTTTGGTATAAAAATCACATTTTTCTGATTTAGAATGAATTACTTATGAATTTCCAAAAATTAAACAATTTTAATTCAATTTAAACCATTTGTTAATTCCATTTTAAACATTTATGAATTTAAATAAAAATTGGACCCACATGTCATAACTTTATTAATTACATAAAACAATATTTGGAAATGAATAAAATTCTGACAAGGGGACCCACCAGTCAGATTTTTAGCAATTACAAAATAGAATAACTAATTTTCAGTAATTAAAAAGGAATGATGACGTCAGCTGACGTCATCAATGGCCAAATCCCCACTGTCGAGCACGAATCTCTCGAACCAGAAGGAATTGGAGCGATTGCTTTGCAGCAATCGGGAGAGGAGGCCGAGGCGGACCAGAAAGTGGCGGCGCGGCCAGCAAATGGTCGCCGGAGCTGCTGCGACGACGAGCGGGCGCGGCGGCCAGAAGAGGAGCACGGCGGCCCAAGCAATCCGAGCACGAGGAAGAGGGAAAAGAGTTCCGGGAGGACCGTTGGCTCACCCTGAAGCTCGTGGAAGCGTCGAGGATGCGTGGGGAGCTCGGAGGAGGCCGGAATCGAGCTCGACGTCGGCGGCCCGAGGTTGAAGAAGATGGAAGAAACCCTCATTTTTCCGGCTTCCCTGCACGAATGGATGGAGGAGGAGGGAGAGGGGATCACAGAGCTTCTCCAGAGCGTCTCGCCGGACCTCGGGGTGGCCGGGGTCGACGAAAATCGCCGGAGACCCGTGAGCTAGGGTTTCGGGCAATGGGGAAAAAGAAAGGAGAAGGAGAAGAAGAATTGGGCTTCTCCAGGCGGCGGCGGAGGCTTCTTATACCGCCGCGGCGTCGGCGGCGTGCATCTTGGCGCAGGGAGCAGCGGCGGACGGCATCGGCCGCGACAGCGCAGAGCTCGGGGTGAGAAGGTTGAAGACGACGGCCATTTTCTGGAAAACCCCCTGAAGATTTTAATAATTGCTGGACTTCTTCACAAATAGGCCCCTGGTTTGTAAATAAATCTTTTGAGGGCCTTTTTGTGAACAGAAAATTCATATAAAAATACCTGGAGACTCAGAATTTCACAAGGAAGCCATTGGCAACTTTGGATTTTGAAAACTTTGAAATTCTTTTAACACATTTAAAGTAACAAGTGGTTTAGGCCACTTAGGGTTTTCTCGTTTAAATTTTTAAACTCAAATTTTGTGCACATTTTAATTAGATGCAAATGATGCTCATGATGCACAAACAAATCCTATTTACCAATTAGCAAAAATTGGGTACGTTACAGATCTATCCCCCTTACAAGAATCTCGTCCCCGAGATTCCTTGGGTAGGAAAAGAGATACAGAGAGGAGGGCTACACCGGTCTTGGATGATCTTATCGGTCCTACGACGATCTTGTTTAACGGAGAGGTTGATCCTCTACTTCAGGGATGATTGAACACTTCATTACTCGTCGAACTGTTCTTCAACTACTCTAAAGAGAAGAGGGAAATAACTCTGGGACGAGGATCTTCGTAAAGATCGAGTATCTCATGGTCAACTCAAGGGAGGAGTGTGCAAAACAACTCTTGAGCTAACAAGCACGAAACACATCAAGGTAACAGATGGAAAGGAAGAAGTTTCAAGTTGATGGACATCTATTCCGTGAAGCGATTAGAATATGAGCTTTGCACAAGGCTAAGATGGATAGGTAACGAGATCTTGATACAACAAAAGGAAGAACCCTTTTTAGATTTCAACCATTTGGCTTACAAGATGTTTGCCACATGATAAAAAAGTCCAGGGTCCTAAGATGACTGACAGATTCACACAATGTGAGAGTTGAAAAGAATTTCAAGTACAAGCAAAAGTAAGGAAGAATTGATCAACAGAACATTGAAGATCACCATGGAAAGAACTTCACATGATGGATATGTATTCAAAAGATAGGAAAAGGATCAAGAGGATCAATTGAGAGACATTCAGAATTTCCGAGACCATCGGAGGAGAGAACTTCTTCTTGATCTTCTGGTTACCCATTTCAAGCTCATGACAAACTTTTAATAGGTGAGGAGGTAAACATTGGGCTTTGGAAAGATAAATTCCATAAGGGGCAACTTTTAGAAAAAGCCGCACAACAATCCTCTTGGGGAGTGGCTGTTCTTGAAGTTTCCATGGAATTTCAGCAATAGGCCTTCCGACTAATGGTGTCAACCACACCATCAATCTTGCCGGAGTTAGAAGAAGTCCTATGCCAAAATCCTTGAGGGACACCAAACCATCGTTGCTGCTTGAGATTCAGCTCTGGCTAGCTGGGATGAAAGTTCAGACTAAGAACGTCCGAAAGGAGAGGTGCAATGGTTAACATCGAGGAAAGGTTGCAGATTCTCAAGATGTGGACAACAATGTCAAGCTCGAAAAGATGGGCGAGATTGCAAAAATCATGTATTAGCAATTTGTCAAAAGACAAATGCACCTACATGATTAATATGCGACAAACACAATTGAGTCCTTCTTGGGAAACAACAAAGAAGATAACGAAGTTTCCCAACTTCTTCTCATTCTTGATCGAATCGGTCAGTGGCTTGGTGTGCATAAATGACTTCTTCAAGGTATGCAGGTAACAACTTGTCATCCCATGGATAGTCCGCACATGCATGACCGACTAGAGATAATTCCCTAGGAAACAAAGGAAAACTCTACTTGGATTCACGGCGACATCTTTCAGCAACTGCACGTGAACCAGAAGAGGTTACTTCTGACATCCAGAACACATACTTCGTGATGACACAAAGATGGTTCTCTAAAGTTTCCAACATTGTTGCCAAAGGTTCATAATAATCCTCTTCAGACATGGAGGCAATAAGAATGTTATCGATGGGCTCAACAACAATCTTACTAAGATACTCCAATAAGATGGAATAATCTGATATATGAACGAGGCAGAAATATTGGTCAGACCAAGGACATGAAGATGTAAGCTGGCGAAACACCATAGGTAAAACATCATCAAGATGGTACTTGGGACTGAGTTTGATTTGACGATAGCCCAAATCAAGTCAAAGATTGGGATGATAGCAAATCCATTAGGATATACCATCTTGCTTCAACACGACAACACAGGTAGAAAGGAGTCTTGCTTATCAAAGCAAAACGATTTGGCCTTAAGAGCGTTGGTAAAACCTAACTCTTTGACCGAGTATGTGCACCAGAACAACGGACTTGGCAGCACAGTCAACTTCACTTAGTGACCGGATAACCAATCACACAAGGAAGGAATCAAATGTCCTTAAATGTCAAAGCAATGCAAATTGCTAAGATTATATGATAGACACATCAATAAACACACCACAGCATTCCCGAGCACGAGCAGCTAGGAGAAAGGCGTGAGTAAGGACGTGAAAAGCATCACTTCATCAATAAAGTCATGAGACACAACACGACCTTTTGATATACAAGAGGGTGATACTTTGAGATGGAACAGATTAGAAGCAAACAAAGCTTCTTTATCTGCGAACTACAACACTTTGACCTGGTCCTGGTATGGACGAGGTACGGGAGTTTGTTTCTCCCTGACATCCCGAAGTGGAATGTCACGACGGACCGCAAGAGCAACATGCGTTAGTACACCAATGCACATTTACAACTTGGATGCCAAGTGGGATACACGGGTCAGAACATGACGGAAGAAAAGAAACATGCTCAGGAAAATCCTGAGATGCAGATGCTCAAGTTAGCATACATCTGATAACTTGTTCTGATAGGAAAGGTGTGGCAGAGTCACCAACTTAGATGTGAGACTCATAAAGAGCACTCTTGTCGTGATCCTTTTGGTTCCATGACAGAACCTCTTCCAAAGCTAGTGGAAGGAGCAAACCTTGGATGTCGTAGGCCAATTACGACAAAACCACAAGCTGGAAGGCTAGCTATAACTGACATTACTAGCCCTTCTAAGGTTGCAAGCATTCCTCAGGGATCAACAAGATGGATCTTGGGTTAAAGGTCAGCATCATGTACTGATAGAGTGAGCATCACATGGGTAATAACCAACATGACTCAACACACCACCAACCGCACAATCTGGGACCTTCGGTTCAAGTCCAGGATGAAAAACGAAAGAAGGAGAAACTACCATTCGAGTGTCACAAAGGGCACAACGATGTAGTAAACACGAGATAGCTTCAGAGACCAACCACAGCTTCCGAAGTATGAAAGGAAGAAAAAGGGGATCTTCAAAGTGAAAGGAATCTGAAATATTGGGATAGAATGATGCAGAGACGACAAGTTTGAGAGATCAAGAGGGAAAGGAATCTCTCATTACAAATGAGAGGGAGACGGATCAAAGAACACACCAGACTCCAGAAAACTTAACACTAGGTCAACTTGGCTGAGGAACGACCTGCACTTGGTGCACCTATATTTTGAATGACCAAGAGAAAGAGAGCAAATGTTTTCAACCAAAACAAGGTAAGATGACCCAGAATTAGAGCGATACCAGATAAGGAGTAAAAAGAAGCCTACTTAGATTTTTGGTAAATAGTTTTAGCTTTGAGATATTTTTCACAACCACTAGACTCAACATCGACCGGTAGAAAGGTTTTCCTACAGACGGTCCTGCTCTGATACCAAAACCTGTAGCACCCCCAAGAGCCAAGCTAGACAAATTCGAGACCTTAATCTGAGATGAGCCTAACAAGGATCTCGGAAGCCACAGTTGAGAATCGGTAGCACAACAGAGACCCTACAACACAGGAAACAATATATTAAGCTCTTAACAGAGCGAAGAAGCAAATATCACGAAAATAAGGTCACTGACCTGTCAATCACCAATACAACGGAAGGCAAATTATGCTATTGGACATAGCAAAACTAGTAAAAGGCCTAAGAGGCCAAAGCATAACGGCGACGTCCCAGTCCAGAGATTCCAGGCTGCCGTCTGGGAACCCCAACCTACTCGTCGATGTCGATGTCCAGAAAACACACCTGTCCAAACAATTGCGCAAGGCTGAGTACAGGAGGTACCCAACAAGACTTAGTTAACCTGCTATATATCTGCTCGTTTAGAGAGTATCATGAGTGTCCTTTGCATAAAGCCAGTTTTGTTATCAAATTGAGGGAGAAGAGAATCTCGCATCAGTAGACTTTTAAAATGGGGTAAGGGAGTAGCACTAGCTTCATCCACACCTTCAGTCTCCACCAGATCATCATGAGTTGTACCACCCACCAGAATCACCCCCTTGCTCAACCCGAGGAAGCGATCCTCCCTTAGTTGGCAAGTTTTATAATTAGATTCTTGTTATCTATGATCATCAGACATAAGGTACCAAGTCGTCCATAACCGTGGACACGGCTTTCCGAAAAGATTTACCCTGCAGGGGGTGTAACTACCCACACACGCCAACCAACCGATACGCCAGCTATTAGCACTCTTCCGGGGAGTGCCGACAGGAGGGTTGGCCACGACCTTTCCCAAGCTTCGCCTATGTCCATGAGCCACAGCAGTAGGTCAGACCGCCATCTCAGCGATCCCTAGTGCGGGTTGCCAGGGTCAAGATCAGAGCGTCACACTCTCCTGACCCGATCCCTAATTTCCTCAACTCATTTTACCGCACACGCAAATGGAACACTCGAACTAGTGGCTTCACGTAGTAGGCTAGACAAGTTGGAGTCGAGGGGGAAATGAATACCCTGTGTGGATGCACGAATAGTCTTGGTTCCGAAGACGAGAACTCAGTTCCTAGGTCGGCAAGAATGGAACAACCCACCACAATCCCTATGTGGCCTCCCATCCAAGCCTTTAGCATATTAAACGCATCTCACACCATTCCACGTCATCCTTCATAGCTCTGGTTCATCAACCGGATGGAACAGAGTGAAGATCTAAGCAGGGCTAAGCATAGCAGACTCCTGCGATGCAACACTTAAGACACTCTAAACCTCAACTCAAAACCACATTTGAATCGCATGCATAATACCAGAATCAAATACTTTGAAACCATATATGTGCAGATAAGAGGTTATGCTTGCCTTGCTCTTCGATGGCAAGATATAACACTTTTGGAAATCTTCGGCTTCACTTGATCGAGATAACCAAAAATAACTCTTCATAGATATCCTCTTAATTTGACCATCGATGATTCATCAAGCCTTCGGTGTTGTCGAACTCCACTTCGGATTCGCATTCTACCGCGAAAAACGAAACACCGGAAAAGAAACGGGAAACAACATTCAACCATGGCATCAATGCAATGCGCACAATGCATGACATGACAAGTTAAAGTATTGAAATGTAAATCCTACACATGGAAGATCATTTTAAATGGAGTTGGAATGCCCGAGAGGTGTCATTCGACAAATTCCATATTTAAAAGAAAGGGTGTAATTTGTTCCTCTATTATAAACATGGTTCAAAGTTGTTTAAATATGCATGATTTGGACATAATTAAATAGATCTTATTTTTCTGCAAATTTTGGTATAAAAATCACATTTTTCTGATTTAGAATGAATTACTTATGAATTTGCAAAAATTAAACAATTTTAATTCAATTTAAACCATTTGTTAATTCCATTTTAAACATTTATGAATTTAAATAAAAATTGGAACCACATGTCATAACTTTATTAATTACATAAAACATTATTTGGAAATGAATAAAATTCTGACAAGGGGACCCACCTGTCAGATTTTTAGCAATTACAGAAAAGAATAACTAATTTTCAGTGATTAAAAAGGAATGATGACGTCAGCTGACGTCATGAATGGCCAAATCCCCACTGTCCAGCACGAATCTCTCGAACCAGAAGGAATTGGAGCGATTGCTTTGCAGCAATCGGGAGAGGAGGCCGAGGCGGACCAGAAAGTGGCGGCGCGGCCAGCAAATGGTCGCCGGAGCTGCTCCGACGACGAGCGGGCGCGGCGGCCAGAAGAGGAGCACGGCGGCCCAAGCAATCCGAGCACGAGGAAGAGGGAAAAGAGTTCCGGGAGGACCGTTGGCTCACCCTGAAGCTCGTGGAAGCGTCGAGGATGCGTGGGGAGCTCGGAGGAGGCCGGAATCGAGCTCGACGGCGGCGGCCCGAGGTTGAAGAAGATGGAAGAAACCCTCATTTTTCCGGCTTCCCTGCACGAATGGATGGAGGAGGAGGGAGAGGGGATCACGGAGCTTCTCCAGAGCGTCTCGCCGGACCTCGGGGTGGCCGGGGTCGACGAAAATCGCCGGAGACCCGTGAGCTAGGGTTTCGGGCAATGGGGAAAAAGAAAGGAGAAGGAGAAGAAGAACTGGGCTTCTCCAGGCGGCGGCGGAGGCTTCTTATACCGCCGCGGCGTCGGCGGCGTGCATCTTGGCACAGGGAGCAGCGGCGGACGGCATCGGCCGCGACAGCGCAGAGCTCGGGGTGAGAAGGTTGAAGACGACGGCCATTTTCTGGAAAACCCCCTGAAGATTTTAATAATTGCTGGACTTCTTCACAAATAGGCCCCTGGTTTGTAAATAAATCTTTTGAGGGCCTTTTTGTGAACAGAAAATTCATATAAAAATACCTGGAGACTCAGAATTTCACAAGGAAGCCATTGGCAACTTTGGATTTTGAAAACTTTGAAATTCTTTTAACACATTTAAAGTAACAAGTGGTTTAGGCCACTTAGTTTTCTCGTTTAAATTTTTAAACTCAAATTTTGTGCACATTTTAATTAGATGAAAATGATGCTCATGATGCACAAACAAATCCTATTTACCAATTAGCAAAAATTGGGGACGTTACACCTATGCTGCAGAAGCTTCTCCTCGCACTCCTCATCGCCTCAAGAAAGCTGCGGCACTACTTCCAGGGGCACCCCATCACGGTGGTAACCTCTTTTCCCCTGGAGCAAATTATGTGCAACCCAAATGCAACAGACCGTGTCGCAGGATGGAACATCGAGCTACATCCATTCAATTTGCGCTTCGATACCACAAGGGTAATCAAAGGAAGAGCGCTGGCAGACTTCGTCGCCGAATGGACTGATCCAACCCCGAAGAGCCCTGGGAAGAAGAGCACGAGTCCGCTGGAGCCGCAATGCCCAGATACTGGACCATGAAGTTCGACGGAGCTTTCGCTTGCCGTCATGGTGGGTCAGGTGTAGTCCTCACCTCACCAAAAGGCGACAAGTTGTATTATGCAGTCCAGCTGTGCTTCGGAATCGACAAGATATCCTACAACATCGCCGAGTATGAATGACTGCTTGCTGGCCTGCGCGCGGCAATCGCCCTAGGCGTCAAGCATATCCTCATCAAGGGCGACTCCCAGCTACTCGTTAACTTCTCCAACAAAAGCCACAAGGCCAAGGACGACCACATGGCCGCATACCTTGAAGAGGTCCGTAGGCTGGAGAAGAACTTCAGGGGAATGGAGCTCATGCGCATCCCAAGAAAAGAGAACCAAGAGGCTGATGACATCGCCAAGCGCTCAGCTGCCAGGTGTCTTTGAAGAAAGGCTCATCAAGGCATCCATAAAGCAGCCCCTCGAGGCCATGCCCGCAAGCACAGACGAAACGCTCCCGCCACCACCTGCAAGCGGAGCCCTAGGCTGCGGACCCCCAACAGGGGAGCGCTGTTGCTCACAGCGGTACACCAAGAGGCAGGATGGATCGACGAGATCAAAGACTACCTCCACAAGGGGATCCTTCCCGAGGAAGATGCTGAAGCGGAGCGAATTGCCCACCAAGCAAAATCATACCAAATCCTCGAAGGAAATCTCTACCGCAAGCGCCCAAACGGCATCGCGCTCAAGTGCGTCCCTCCTGAAGAAGGAAAGTTGCTGATAAAAGACATCCACAGCGGGGAATGCGGCCACCATTCGTGCGCCCGCACCCTCGCAGAAAAAGTCTTCAGGAGCGGCTTCTACTGGCCTCAAGCGCTTCAAGATGCAACGGACATCGTTCAAGCTTGTGAAGCCTGCCAATTCCACGCCAAGCAAATCCACCAACCAGCGCTAGGCCTACAAACCATTCCGCTCTCGTGGCCGTTTGCGGTCTGGGGGCTGGACATCCTGGGACATTTCCCAACAGCGCAAGGTGGATATCGCTACCTCTTCGTGGCCATCGACAAGTTCACAAAATGGCCTGAAGTGGAGGCGACGCGTACGATCACAGCAGGCGCGGCGGTGAAATTCATTAGAGGCCTGGTCTGCCGCTTCGGAGTGCCTAACCGCATCATCACCGACAATGGCTCGCAATTCACAAGCGGCATCTTCAGAGCCTACTGCAAGAAAATGGGCATCAAGCTCTGCTTCGCCTTAGTCGCCCATCCGCAAAGCAACGGACAGGCTGAGCGCACAAACACAGAGGTCCTCAAAGGCTTGAAGATCAGGACCTTCGATGTCCTCAAGGGCCACGGCAAGGGCTGGATCAATGAGCTACCCTCGGTGCTCTGGTCCATCCGTACCACGCCACCCAAGCCCACTGCGGAATCGCCGTTCGCACTCGTCTATGGATCCGAAGCAGTCCTCCCTGCATAGATAAGGCATGGATCCCCACGGGTCCTGGCTTTTAATGAGGACCAGCAAGAGGACCTTCATAACGACGACTTGATGTGCGCTCGCGCACCCTGGAGGCAGGTGATCTCGTCCTCAGACGAATCCTCTCCAGGGAAGGCCTCCACAAGCTGTCCCCGATGTGCGAAGGTGCCTCCAGGGTCACCTACATCACCAGGCCTAGCGCGGCTCGCCTCGAGACGGAAGACGGCGTCCCCGTCAAGAATCCATGGAACATCATGCATCTACGCAAGTTCTACCAGTGATCATCATCATGTCAGGGCATTTAGCGAAAGAGGCAACCCACGGCTCAACCTCCAAGCACCTTTTTTGTCCCTCAAGGTTAAAAGCTCAAGGCTCAAACCTCTCAAACCTTTGCATCCGCCAGGAAGAAGTAAAAAAAAGGTGATTATCGTCACGCCCGTGATCATTGTCACGTCGAGACGTCAAGCGGACGAGGCAGCCTACGGCACAACCTCTAAGCATTTGTTGTCTCTAGAGGTTAAAACGCCGAAAGGCTTAAACCTCCAAAAACATAGCTTTGTCTCCTAAAGGATCAAATGCCAAAGTGGTCATTGCCACACCCGTGACCATTGTCACATCGAGAACAAAGCGGAAGAGGCAGCTTACGGCTCAACCTCCAAGCAATGTCGACTCTAGAGGTTAAAACGCCAAAAGGCTAAAACCTCAAACAAATGCTTTGTCTCCTAAGGGAACAAACGCAATCATGGTCATCGACATGCACGTGATCATTGTCACGTCGAGACTCCTAGCGGACGAGGCAGCTTACGGCTCAATCTCCAAGCATTCTTGTCTCCGGAGGTTAAAACGCCAACGGCTCAAACCTCCAAAGCCCCAAAAGCTTCACTCGAGGGAAAAACCCTCCGAGCTGTAAATTAAAATGAGCCACCTCAGGACGCTGAGAGTCTCAGCCACCGACAGGTGGTCCCCATGCCTCGACATGGTCAGAGCATTAACTTGGCAACCCCAAGCATAATGACTCAATCTCGTTCCTAAGTGACCTAGGGCTTCGGCGCCGCTTAGGAAAAAACGTTTTTGGGGGTTTTTTATTTACGCATTACTATTGTTGAAATGTGCGCTTATATCTCTCCACATGCGTACCTTGCGAGCGGGGCCTGAGTACGGTACCAGTGCCTCAAATGACACACCAGCAGCACTGCAAAATCCTAGAGTCCGAGCTCTGGCCGGAGGTCAATTCCCCCACAAACAAGCCATCTCTACTGAGGACCTTGGTACTTACTCTCCTCGCAAGGAACGCCTGAGGGGACCTATAAGCGCGCACGATCCCTCGATACGTGTTCCAGCATTTGGGTTCACCCCTCTAATACATGCAGGAAAGAATTCCCCCTCGAGCCAGAAGGGGCATCCGGGAGTGACCCCTCAAGTGGGCAACCTCGCCAGGCAAAGAGTCTCCCCAGGAGTGACCCCTCAAGTGGGCAACCTCGCCAGGCAAAGAGTCTCCCCAGGAGCGACCCCTCAAGTGGGCAACCTCGCCAGGCGAAAGGCCTCCACAGAGCAAAAAACCTCGAGAAGCTAAGTCTCGAACCCACGCTTTGAAAGCGTTTCTCTCTCCCGAAAGCGCGTCTTTGCCCCTCGAGCGACTTCGCTTTCCCTTACGCTTCATGGACTACTCGCACGTCTAAGGGGGGCACTTTAGCATCGCGACTCAAGGCCCCTCCCTCTCCTAGGCCTAAACTCCCCCGGCCTTGCGGAGTCATTGCTCCCGCATACCGAAGTGGCGGAGTCATGGCGCGAAGAGACGGGACCTAACGACGCAAAGAACAAATAGACATGAAGATGAGTCCAAAGAGACCTCACGAGGGGCAGATAAGCTCGGATTAAAACAGAAATTAAGGTATATTACAAGCCAAAAAGTCTTGAGATGCCTAAGGGCACACAGCTGGTGCAGTTACAAGCGCACGCAGGCGCAGCCAAGAAAGGCTCAGGGGGATGCAGCAGCGTTTTGATCCTCCGCGGCGCCATCTTTGGCCTCGACGAGGCAGGCCTCCTCCTCCGCGGCGACATCTTCGACTTCGACGGAGCGGGCCTCCTCCTCCACAGCGCCTCCTTCGACCTCGGTGGAGCGGGCCACCTCCCCCCCGAAGTCTGGCGCCGCCTCCACACGCCTGAAACGGTTGCAGAAGGCATCCACCTGCTCGCGGAGGGAAGACGAGACGCGCTGCGCGTCCTCGCCGGGAGCAACCTCGGTCACCAAGCGGAAGTCAAAGTCCGGCACAAGGAGCTTGATGTTGGTGAAGATGCGATCAACAGCCACCCCCAAGAGTTGCCTGCTCTCGTCTTCGATCACCTCGCGAAGCTCAGCGGCGGGGCCCTCCAACGCCGCGAAGAGCTGGTCGAAGTAGGCCAGGAACGCGGCGGCGCCGTCATGGTCTTGGGCCCAAGGGTACGGTGCGTCCGCGCCGAGCCGCGCCGCGAGCTCACTACCACGCGCAACCAGCTCTTCAAACAGGCGGTCGCACTGCGCCGCAGGCGCACTGGACGACGGGCCAGCGTCGTGGGACACCGCGTCGCGCGCCTCCTCCGCCCGTCGCCGATGTGCCTGGGCGCGCTTGAATCGCCGCGCCAACTTTGAGTTGTCCTTCTCGTGCTCGGCTAGCCGCTGAGCGTCCGCAGCATGCTCGGCCCTGAGGTGGTCCTCCCGCTTCCACAGCCGAGCACGGTACTTCTGGAGAAGGGTCCATCGGAGATGTCTCTCATGCACCGCGAGGGCCCTCTGCGCCGCTCTCGTCCTCTTGGCGAAGCGCCGCTCCGAGCGCTTCTGAGCAGTGACGTGCTCGTCGAACTTCAAGACCGCCTGTGCCAGGCCTCCCTCGCGTGCTTCAAGGGCCTCACGCTGGTTGGCCTGGTCCTTCTCCATCTGGAGACACCGCTCCTCGCGCCGCTGCAGCTCACTCCCCCTGAGGGCCAGCTGTCGATCGCGCTCGGCCAAGCACTTGCGGTCCTCCTCCAAGGCGGCCTGCGCAACCTGGTGGGCGGAGAGACGCTGGGACTCCACCCGGTCCAACTCGCGTTGCCTCTGCGCCAGCGAGCCCTCCATAGCCTCACGCTTGGCTGTGGCCCCTCGCAGGAGCTCCTCTGCGGCATCGCGTTCTGCCTGGAGGGGCCCGAGCAGCTCCGCAGCATCGCGAATGGCTCCGTCGCGGACTTCCTTGGCAAAATTGATGGCCTCTTCGTGGGCTGCCTGCAGCGCCGAGTCCTCAAGATGGCGCGCCTCGACGGCCGCATGGAAGGACGCCCACGATCTCGCAAGTTCCTCCTGCTGTTGGGCGAGCCGTATATCACTAAGGGCAAGGTGGGCCTCCAGGTCCTCCAACGACTCTCGCACAAGGCCGAATGCCACTTCGCGGTGTCCCGTGCTCCAGTCCCAGCTTCGGAGAACCATTTCCTGGCTGGATGAGAGCCCCGCTGCGGCGGCCAGTCCCGAGAACCCTGCCCCAGGTCGGGCTTGGGGGCTGGGTGTGGCTCCGCCTCCTTCCACGCCGGCTTCAGCTGCGGCGCTCGAGTTGCGGGGGTGCTCATCCCCTCCTACGGCTGCACTGGCGCCCGCGGCAACCTCGGTCGTTCCCCCCAAAGGAGGTGAGGCCGCACTCCCTCCTGTGGCCGCACTTGCACAAACTGAAGCCTCCTGTGGTCCCTCGCAAGATGGCGCAGGCGCCGCGGGCGAGCGTGGTGAAGATGGCGCAGACGGCGGCATCGCTGCACGCGGCGATGGGAGCGTGCGAAGCAAAACTGCCTCGCGTGGTGGCGTAGCCGCGCGAGGAGATCTCAGAGCACGAGGCGGCACGGGAATCGTCTCCTGCGCGCTGTCCACCAGTAGAGATTTGGGAGGTGCCGTTTGAGGCTCGGGGACCCCCACTAGGGGCACGACCGCTCCCTCCTGAGGCGCCCCCTCCACTGGGCTTGGAGCGGACGTCTCCACAGGCCTCGGGCGCTCGCCAGCCGCCGCCGAAGCTGCGGCACCCTCCACACCTGCTGACTCGCGAAGCTTGCGATGTTTCGCGGGCACCAGATCGCTGGAAAAAGCCCGGAGAAGATTGGTCATGAGAAGACGGAGCAGGGGATATTACAACAGCATGAAATGACCAAGTGATCGGAATACTCACCATGAAGGGGAAACCCCAGCGTCGATCCACGCCAGGCCAGGAGAGCGCCAGGAAGGTGTGGGCTTGGCACATGATCCCTCCAAAGGCGTCGCCGCTTTTCTCTTGAAGAGGATGTCAGAGGGCCTCACCCCGAAGCGATCCACCATCGCCTTGGTACGAGGCTCGCGGCTCCCCGGCGAAGCGTCTATCTCAGAAACCGCCCCAGCCTCAGGCGCCTCCTCCTCGAGGCGAGAAGGCGCCGCCATGACAGAGGCGTCGTCATCGCCCGACGAGATGTCGCAAATCTCATCGGTGAATGGCTCGTACCTCGCAAGGGGCGCCTCTCCTATCGCGGTCTCCTCCTCGCCGCTCCAAGCGCGAGAGGTGGATGAAGAATCAACACCCACGACTGCGCGCACCGGCGGAGCGACTACCTGATCCGTCGAGCCCGCCATACCGTGAGGAGTGAAGTCCGGCATTCCGTCCAGGATATCCATGTGATCGCTCAGAGGAAGCTGGTGCAGGGGACGCACGGAGCCGGCGATCTTCCCTGGCATGTCCGGACTGGCGAAGAGGATGTTTAGAACGGTGTCGACCACGTCCGAGCCAAGGTCCTCTGGATGAAGCCGCATTGGGTTGGAAGGGCCGGCGTACATCCACATCGGCTCCGAGTGCGCCTGGAGGGGGGCGATGCGGCGTGCCACGAAGTTCGCCGCGACCATCTGACCTGTGAGACCCTCCTCGCGGAGAAATCTCAAACGCCCATCCAAGAAAGCATTGTCTGCACCACGAAGAGCAGACTTGCACCAGTGGGAGTTCCTCACGGGCGGCGCCTCCGGGACATCTAGGAATGCACAGGGCGACGAGACGCCGATGAGCAGCCACTTCTGGCGAAAGTCTCCCACCTTCTTGAGCAGCGCTGTAACAGGCTTATCCCCGCTCCAGGACATGGGGATATATACATGCCCCATGTCGTCCGCAATGCGGAAGGAGACGCACCCCGTCCTCTCGCCACCGGCCGTGCACCGCAGCGAGTAGAAGGTCCTGAAGAGCGCAACCGAAGGGTACACACCCAGATAAGCCTCGCAAAGGAGTTGAATTTGGTAGAATTCCAGTACTGCCTCCATGAAAGGCGAGTACGGCGGCACCAGCCCGGCGGTGATGGCGTGGAGGAAAATAGGGTAAAACCCTTGGGGAAATCTCCCGAACCTGGCGGCTTGGAGTGCGCTGGCGCCGTGCTCGTTGGACGGCCCCACAACCAGATGACGGATCTTCGACAGTGCATGAAGATCGGTGCGCGCCCCCTCGAGTGTCGCGCCCCGCACTACCTCCATGGCCGCCGCCCGGGAAGAAGACCCTGATGCGGCCTTACTTTTGCTCTTCACCGGGCCCATCGGAGAGGTCTTGGGTTTTCGGCGAAGACAAAGGTGGGAGATGCGCAGAGAAGAGCGGAGGCGGAGAGCTCTGAGAAGCGGAAATTCTGCGGGAAGAGCTAGAAGCGGTAACGGCTCTGCGCGGCAACGCCTGGGCTTTGTGTCCTCTCCGAGGTCAGTTACCGGGACATGGTGGGCCCCCCACGACTCTCGACCCAGATCGTGCGAAGCCGTTAATCGTCCAAGTGCCGCGTGGCTCGGGCCGGCTGGGCACTAAGGGCCCACGACGCTTCGCCTAAGCCCATGGGCTCATTCGTGCCCATCATGGGCCCGGGGGCTACTGTCGGCCCCGTGGGAACTGGGGTACCAAGAGCCCATTCCCCCCAAGCCTCGCTCGCGGGCCAGACGGACGAAACGACTAAGGACCAGGCGTCACCGCCTGGCGGGACCCCCGAGAGGCAATCTGAAAGGATCGGTATGACACCTAGAGGGGGGGGGGGGTGAATAGGTGCTAATTCAATTTTAGTTATTTTTCAATTTAGGCTTGACACAAAAAGTAAATTCACTAGATATGCAACTAAGGTGAATTTCCTATAAGACAAGCTAGCAACTAAGCAAGATATAATAAGGCAATAAATAAGGATAGAAGTAACCGAAGTGAAGACACGAGACGACAAGGATGTATTCCCGAGTTCCTCCCTTGAATGGGAGTACGTCTCGTTGGAGAGGTGTGAACCAACACAATGGTTCAACGACCACAAAGGCCTCACCCTAATCTCCGGTGAACCGCACCACAAAGGTTTGGTCCACTTTCCACTATCGGAATCCTTCGAGGCGGAATCCGGAGCCTTTACAACAACGATACGGGGCACGACCCACAAAGGGCTTGGGGGCTCCCGAACAGCTACAATCTGTCACAAAGACAATAGGTAAGTACAACAATGGGCTAGGTTTCCTAGTGGAAGCCCTAGCAAGTGTTCCCTCAAGTGAATGAGGGGGAAAAGAAGAACGGCTCGGTGAAGATGTAGATCGGGGCTTCCTCCTTCAATCCTCCAAAGGTCAACGAGTTTGGGTGGGAGGATTGGGAGAGCTTGGAGCTTTTAGCTTTGCATCAATGGAGGTGAGAGAGTGTAGAAGCTCACTTCTTCAAAGGTAGGTGAAGGGGTCCTTTTATAGCCCCTTCAAATTCTGGCCGTTTGGAGCAATAACTCCCGCAGCGGTACTACCGCTGGACCCGGCGGTAGTACCGCTGGGCCTTTGAATTCAGCCGTTGCCCGCTTCACGCGCTTCTGATAAGTCCAAACTTCACGCAGCGGTACTACCGCTCGGGAGACCGGTAGTACCGCTGGGGAGAGCGGTAGTACCGCTCCGGTACCGCTGGAGGTACCGCTCTGAGAAACAGAAGGCCGAAAACGGCGGTACCTCCGGCGGTACCGCCAGCGGCATCTTGACTTCGCGCTGGTCCTGCGAACTTGTAAAAACACGCAGCGGTACTACCGCTGGAAGGGCCGGTAGTACCGCTGCACAACGGTAGTACCGCTCAGGTACCGCTGGGGGTACCGCACCGCGCAACAGAGCGCCGAAATCGGCGGTAGCTCGGGCGGTACCGCCAGCGGCGGTACTACCGCTGGAAGTGCCGGTAGTACCGCTGCGCAACGGTAGTACCGCTCAGGTACCGCTGGGGGTACCGCACCGCGCAACAGAGCGCCGAAAACGGCGGTAGCTCGGGCGGTACCGCCAGCGGTAGCCAAGGCCCGAGCATCCAGTGCAGCGGTACTACCGCTGATGCCGGCGGTACTACCGCTGCCTGGAGCAAGGCTTGCTAGATAGCTTTCGCAGCGCCCGTTTCGATCGTTTCCTTTTTGCTAGAATCTTAGATACACCCTGCAACTTTAATAGCCATGTTAGAACACATATTGTGTTGTCATTAGCACCAAAACAAGGGTCAATTAGAAGATGCTCTTTCAATCTCCCCCTTTTTGGTGTTTGATGACAACACAACATAACACGCGAGGGTTCATAAAATTTCGACGGAGCTCCCCCTAGATGTGTGCATATTCTTAGAGTGCTTTGAATACACGAGTACACGACACCTAGAATCAACACTCCCCCTAAATTTTACAAGCCAAGCCACAAAGATAGCAATCACAAATGCAATATTAACCATAAGACAAATAAGCAACACATAGATAGAAAAACTAGTTGCACATGTCTTACACCATGCATACATAAAGGAGTTCCACAAGAACTAATATATTTAAGTGTTCACAAGCTAAAAAGGTCGAAATAAGTGAAAACGAGCTCGTGACACCCACCCATGCAAATTCCCGAGAGCAACCTAATAGTTATCTCTCCCCCTTTGGCACCAAAGCACCAAAAAGGGAAAAAATCGGAACTACACGCCCCAAGGGTCCCAATCCGTGTAAGAGGAATAAGCACCATCATGTTCTGGGCTCGACCACGTGATGATCTCGCCCTCGTCATCCTTGGCTTGCCATTCATCCCACGTGGGGATGTGTTGCTCGGACCCGGAAGGCACATCTTCCCCCTCGGCACGGCGGCAAGCAACCTCAACTTGGCGAGCCTTCATCTTCTCCTTATGGTCCTCATATTGATGCCTCTCAACTTTCTTGGATACATGGAAGATTTTCTTCATAGCACGAGCCATCCAAGCAAAAGAACCACCTTTGGAGGGTTTGGAGGGCTCGGCTTCATCCACCACTTCCTTCTCCTTCCTAGGTTTGAGCTTGTGGGGCTTGATAAGGAGCCTCTTGCTCTTGTGAGGGGTCCACTTCTCGGTGTCACCGAGATCATCAATGTCATTGTGCTCAAGCCACTTCCACACCACGATCCTCATGATCAAGGGAGCAAAGGAGATGTTCTTCTTCTTGCTAATCACATGCCATAGCTCATGCCAAATGAAGTCCATCACATCAAGCTTCTTGCCTTGTCCCTTCATTTGCATAGTGAGAACCATCAAGTTCTTCAAGTAGCCATGGATTTCATCAATGTTGCCTACTTTTGGATTGATTGTCTCACGGTAGATGCGGTGCATGATGTCCCAAGTGGGGTATAGGCCTTTGGAATCTCCATACCTCCACTTATCCGCACTATCCGGGTTGTAGAGGGGAGCAAGCTTCTCAACACCAAAATCACTTCCTCCTTGGAAGTGAACACGGAAGTGAGTCTCATCAAACTCTTCCGGAGGAAAAGGGCCGAACTCTTGATAGTTGAGGGACTCGGCAATATCTTCCCAAGTGGCTTCAAACACTTTCTCTTTAGTCATCCACTTGATTCTTCTTGTTGTCTCATTGCCCATGTGCACGGTGGCTAAGAACTGAGCCACAATCTCCTCATCATAGTCTTGCTCAAGCTCCATGATGTGAAAGAGGTCAAATTCCTCACAGATTTCCAACGCTTCACCAAAGTAGTTGGGCTTGGACCTCATGAACTCAACGTTGATGTGGTGTTGTATCACGGTGTTGTCCTTTGGTTTCTTCAAAAGGATTTCCCGGTAGCATTCTTCTTGGAAGGTGTTGTGGAAGAAAGGATTGTTGCCGCGAACGGAGGGTATTTGATCCATACGATCAATCACATAGAAATCCACAGCTCGCTTTGCCACAAACTCGGGCTCACTGAGTTGACTAGCTGTTTTCGGGCGCTTGGGAAGGGACTTTGTTGATGCCGGGAACCTTCGGCGCTGCAATCCATCAAGGGCATCTTGTTCATCTGTGGAAGCGGTCCTTTGCTTCTTCCTACTCGCAACGGACGTGGTACGACCACTACCTGTGAATAGCAAGAGATGGAAAGCATATAGATGAGAATGCACAAATTTCATGAATTATGAACGAAGAACACGAGTGTACAAAATTCTAGGAAGAGTAAATCTAGAGGTAAAGTACCACATTTGGGTTTGAAGGTGCAACAATGAGTAGATGTAAGGCTTAAGACAAGCATTAGACCTAACTAGGGTTGCTCCAACAAATCTAAAATGGGAACTTTAAATCTAGCCTATAACTTTCCATGAAACTTCTACACAAGGTTCTTAATCCATAAAGAAGCATCTCTACCAACTCATTCACCACATATCCGAAGAGAAAAGCACTAATATCATCTCTATCCATCAACTAGATGAGAGAGAGGGATTTGGCTTACCGGAGCTCATGGTGAAGGATCGAGGAGGAGGAGAGAAGCTAGAGGCCTCCCGGAACGAGGAGCACAAGGTCCTAGGCCGGGGAAGGGCTCTTCCCGGCGGTGGAGTGGCCGGCGGCGGCGGGGATGTGGAGGAGAAGGAGATGGGGTTGGGGGAAAGTGAGAGAGTGCACTCTCAAACCGCCCAGCCCCGTGCCCTTGAGTCCAAATCTCCCGCGGCGGTAGTACCGCTCGGTCCAGCGGTAGTACCGCCCCGGTTCTGTCGGGCGCCCGAGCGCAACTGCCGCTGCGCCCGGTACTACCGCTGCATACAGCGGTAGTTCCGCTTGGTGCGACGCAGCGGTAGTACCGCTAGGGGGACCGGTAGTACCGGCGCCTGGGAAAAAAAATATTGTGGCTCAAAACGATGCCCACAACGCGTTTTTCACGCCGGTTCCGACCATCCACACAACCAAGATCATGAAACAAAGCATTTAGAGGTAGAAGGGCTTTAGGGAAGTGGGCTTAGGATAGAAACTCAAACTGAGAGTGGTACTTCACACGCACTTTGCAAAACGCGTGAAACTCAAGAAGACCAAAATGAGTGTGTTTCCCACAAAACCAAGATGAGGCAAAAGAAATCCACGAAAAATGTCATGAAAAACCAACTCTTCTTACAAGGAGAAGAGGGCGGTGGTCGATGCCACCATGTTGGAGTGTATGGCATGTCACCGCGAAGATATATCTTGGGTACATAACCAATCTCGTCATTTTAGCTCAATTAGACATAAAAATGAATATAGAGGTAAAAGAACACTCGCTATCGGCATAATGGGGGGAGGGATAGTCCAATGGATTAGGACGGCACTCCCCCTATGTCCATGCCAACACCTAGAACAAATAAATAGCTAAGATAGAGGTGTGCATGCAAGGTAGTCAACCAACGCTCCTAGAATCCACGATATTTAGCTCATGCCTCAAAAATGTGAACCTCGCTTCATCAAGTGGCTTTGTGAACATGTCGGCGAGTTGAATCTTCGTGGGAATATAACCAAGCTCAATGTCACCCCGGTTGATGTGATCTCGAATAAAGTGATAGCGAATCTCAATATGCTTCGTTCTTGAGTGCTCCACCGGGTTGTGACCAATCTTGATAGCACTTTCATTGTCACATAAAAGAGGCACTTTGTCACAAAGGACACCGTATTCCTTTAAAGTTTGCCTCATCCAAAGTAATTGAGTACAAGCACTAGCGGCCGCCACATACTCGGCTTCGGTGGTAGATAAGGATATGCAATTTTGCTTCTTGGAGGACCAACTCACCAAAGATTTCCCAAGAAATTGACATGCACCGGAAGTAGACTTCCTATCATCCTTGCAACCGGCCCAATCCGAATCCGTGTAACCGGCAAGAGAGAAGTTGGACCCCCTAGGATACCACAAACCAAACCTTGGGGTATGAACCAAATATCGGAAGATTCGATTCACCGCTATCAAGTGACTTTCTTTAGGAGCCGCTTGATACCTTGCACACACTCCTACACTCAACACAATATCGGGTCTAGATGCACAAAGATAAAGCAAAGAACCAATCATAGAGCGATAGAGTTTTTGATCGACATCTTTACCCTTTGGACTAAGTTCAAGATGGCATTTGGTGTCCATAGGAAACCTCTTCTCTTTTGCATCTTGCATCTTGAACCTCTTGAGCATATCTTGGATGTATTTGGCTTGAGAGATGAAAGTCCCTCCACTTAATTGCTTGATTTCAAAACCAAGAAAGAATTTCAACTCTCCCATCATAGACATCTCGAATCTATCGGTCATAAGCTTTGAAAATTCATCATTAAAAGCTTTGTTAGATGAGCCAAAGATTATATCATCAACATAAAGTTGACATATGAAAAGTTCCCCTTTTACCCTCTTTGTGAAGAGAGTGGGATCGATTTGCCCCACTTCAAAGCCACGGTCTAGCAATAGCTCTCTTAGGTGCTCATACCAAGCTCGAGGTGCTTGTTTGAGACCATAGAGGGCCTTATCAAGCTTGTAGACATGGTTTGGGAAGTGTGGGTCCTCAAATCCCGGAGGTTGCTTTACATATACCAACTCTTTTAAGGGACCATTAAGAAATGCACTCTTCACATCCATTTGTTGCAACTTAAAATTAAAATGAGATGCATAGGCAAGTAGGATACGGATGGACTCAAGACGAGCCACGGGAGCATAGGTCTCTCCAAAATCAATGCCTTCAACTTGAGAGTACCCTTGAGCTACCAATCTCGCCTTGTTCCTTACAACCAATCCATGCTCATCTTGCTTGTTCTTGAATATCCACTTGGTGCCAATAACATTGCGGCAATCCTTTGGTTTTTCTACTAGATTCCATACTTTGTTGCGCTTGAAGTTGTTGAGTTCTTCATGCATGGCTTCCAACCAATCCGGATCTTCAAGTGCTTCAAACACCTTCTTTGGTTCAATCATAGAGATATGAGCTTGATGTTCACTAAAGCTTGCCAATTGACTTCTTGTGGAGACCTTGCGAGATACATCACCAATGATGGCTTCAAGCTTGTGACACTTGATTTCCAAGTTTCTCTTGACTCTTTCTTGACGACGGGTTTCAATATCCCCATTGTTGCGTGGGATTTCGGCTTGATCACCTAGATCATCTGAGTCCCCGTCTTGACGGTCTTGATGAGCATTGCCATCTTGTTGCACATTTTCAATGATGGGAGAAGATGGATGCTCTTGCTCTTGATCTTGACTAGGGTTGAGAATAGGAGTTCTTGAGTCTTGAGAGACCTCTTGGTCAACTTGAAGACGAACTTGATCTTGTTCTTGGATAGGTGTCTCAATTGCTTCCCTAGAGGGTGCCACTTCAACTTGTGATGATGGAATCTCCACTTGAGTGGAGCTTGTACTTCCTTGAGGAGGCTCATGATGAATCTCGATGGGGCGATGAAATCCAACACCCATCCTTTGTATTGCATCTTGAGGTTCCTCGTTATCTACATCACAAACATGAAATTGCGCCACTTGGGAGCCGTCATTCTCATCAAACCTCACACTACAAGATTCTACAACTCTCCCTAAGGATTTGTCATAGACTCTATAAGTGTGAGAGTTTGCGCCATACCCAACAAGAACACCTTCTAAGGCTTTAACTTCAAACTTAGAAAGATGTACACCTTTGATTTTGTAGAAACACTTACAACCAAAGACTCGATAGTAGGAGATGTTGGGCTTGTTGCCGGTAAGCATTTCATATGGAGTTTCCTTCTTCCCTTTGCGAAAGAATAACCGGTTGGAGGAGTGACACGCCGTGGAGATAGCTTCGGCCCACAAGAAGAGTGGAGACTTAAACTCCGCCAACATGGACCTAGCCATATCCATAAGAGTCCGGTTCTTCCTCTCGGCTACACCGTTTTGTTGAGGAGTATATGCGGCGGAGTATTGATGTCGAATTCCCTCGTCGCTAAGAAACTCATTTAGGGTGTAGTTCTTGAACTCGGAGCCATTGTCACTTCTAATGGCCAATATGGGAAGATTGTGTTGACGTTGAACTTCATTGGAGAAATCGATGATGGTTTGTTGAGTTTCATCCTTCGTCTTGAAGAAGAAAACCCAAGTGAATCTTGAATAGTCATCGACAATCACCAAACAATATTTCTTCCCACCAAGGCTAGGTTGAGGTACGGCACCAAAAAGGTCAACATGAAGAAGTTCCAATACCCTTGATGATGAGATGATGGTCTTGCTTGGGTGGGGAGAACCATGCATCTTTCCTTCAACACAAGCCCTACAAAGACGATCTCTAGAAAAAGAAATATTCTCATTTAGTCCAAGAATGTGGCCACCCTTGTGAAGACTTTGCAAAGTTCTCATATTGACATGGGACAAGCGGCGATGCCACAACCACCCCACGTCGGCCTTTCCGAATAGGCATATTGCTTGAGTGTTGGTTGACCCCGAAAAGTCTACCACAAACAACTCATTTTCAACATGCCCAACGAACATGACCTTTAGAGTCTTGCTCCTCAAGAGTACCACCATATCAAGAGTAAAATAGACATCAAAGTTCATCTTATTAAGAGCACGAACGGACATAAGATTGTAACCTAGAGACTCAACAAGCATGACCTTTACAAGGGTGATATCCCTTGCAACTACCACCTTGCCAAGACTCTTTACCTCGGCTTTGGACTTGTCACCATAAGAGACGGTTGAGTGATTTAAATTTGGTCTCAACTCCGTCATGATCTCCTTGCTTCCGGTCATATGACTAGTGCATCCACTATCAATCACCCATTTAGATCCACCGGAAGCATAGTCCTACAAGAAATCATTTCTTGCATTTAGGTACCCATTTTTCAATGGGTCCCTTTCGGTTAGCAACAAGGGTCTTAGGAACCCAAATAGAGTAGTCAATGTAACCATCATAAGGACCAACATATTTTGCATAAACATCGCCATAATAATCAACATAAAGAATGTAGTTGGGATTGTTATGCCCCGCAAAGTCACTACGAGTGGTCTTGCCCCTAGTGGCATTACCACTCGCAATGTTAGTCTTAGCTTGTGCCGGCTTGGTCTTGTTCTCCTTGGTGTTGCTCACCTTCTTATTTGCCTCGGCCACATACCCAAGACCTTCCTTTCCTTTGTGTGGTTTTAGCTTAAACAAATAAGCAAAACCCTTATCATTAACTTTAGGAATAGAGGTCTTAGCATGATCCACCTTTAACCTAGCATTTTCTTCAATGACATTTTCATGAGCACGAGGAAGAATGGTTACGCTAGTTGAGCAAGTTTTAGGGAGTTGAGTTTGGAGTTGCTCATGTGACTTCACAAGGATGGAATGGGTCGTTTTCAAGACCTTGTGAGCTTTATCAAGCTTCTCCATATCCTCAAGAAGTATAGCATTTGCAATCCCAAGTTCAACTTTCTCCTTTTTAATCACTTTATATTTGGCAAAAACATGATCTCTATCCTTAATGATTTTACTAATGATTTCATCATTTTTAGCATCAAGAGATTCAAGTCTTTCCTCTAGAGTGGTTCTATATTCACTTTCTTCATCAAGAGAGCTATTTAAGGATGCTATGGAAGCATTCAAGGAAGCAATGGTGAGAGAATCCTCTCTCTCAATCTTACTCTTTTCTTGAAGAAGTTCTTCGGCCGCACATAGTTGTCTCATGAGAGACTCAACATGTTCCTTGGCCTCACCTTGCAAGTTAGTCACAAAAGTATCGAAGGCAACTAGTTCCTTCTTAATCTCAAGACTAGATTGATCATGCATAGTCTTAGGAGAAGGGGATGATACCTCGGTGACATGAGCCATGAGGCAACGAGCGGTGTTGATGGAGAGGTTCTCATTGGGGGATTCAAAGAGAGATGATGATGAAGTGGAGACAATGGCCAATGCGGCTACCTCTTTGTTAGGTGCATCTTCATCTTCGGAATCACTTGTGGCATATTCCTCTTGTGCCACCAACACAATTCTCGGTGCCTTCTTGAAGAAGGGCTTTCTAGGTCTTGCGGGCTTCTTTTGAATCAACTTGGAGTGATCCTTTGGGATAAGCTTCCCACCATTTTGCTCACGGTTCTCATAAGGGCACTCTCTTATGTAGTGGTTCTTGTCATGACAATTGTAGCATGTCTTTGTCCTTGAGGCAAGCTCTTTCTTGCCACTTGTGTTGTTCTCTCGATCAACTCGAGCTTTAGCACTAGCCGGGTCATTCCAAAACACTCTTGTGGCAAGTGCAATGTGACCATTGAGGGCTTGCTCAAGATCATGTGGAGCAATGTTGCTTGGACAAGCTTCAACTTCATCATTGGCATCTAGGCAAGTCACTTTGGCCTTCAAGGCAAGAGAGGGACCTTGTCTCATTCCCATGGCCCTAGCACGGTTATCTTCGGCATTCTTGGTGGCAACCTTGGAGGCTTGAACTTCTTGCATAACTTCATGGGAAGACAATTGAAGGTAGTTGTATCTTCCTTGAATAGACTTCAACTCCATTGGCTCCGAGGGCAAGAGAGCATTCTCATACTTCCTCTTGACCCAAGCATCGTCAACATATGTTGCTCCCACATCATAAAAGGCTTTGGCAAGAGTCTTGAGTCTACCATACATCTCTTCATGGGTCTCGTTGTCAAGCATGTAGAAACCTTCGGCGGCATTGCTCAAAGATTCATATCTATTTCTCTTCATGCTTTCATTTCCAAGGAAGGCACGCTCAAGACAATCCCAAGCTTCTTTGGCGGTGGTGGCATGTAGAACATGATGCTTGTCGGTGTCTCTCAAGGAGAGTTCAATCATATGGAGAGCGGAAGCGTTTAGTTGCTTTTGGGCGAACTCTCTCTTGGTCATGTTGCTTGGATCCTCCACAGTGTATCCTTCTTCAATAATCCTCCAAAGCTCGATGGAGGCACTGTTGACATGAGATTTCATTGAGCGTTGCCAACTAGCAAAAGCTAATGCATTGAGCTTAGGTGGGGGACCTAAAGGGTTTATGCGGGTAGTAATAATTGGATCGGGAGAGTACCATCCCCGAACGGCATGATACTCTTCCTTTTCCTCATGCGAGTTGGGAGATGACTTAGGCTTATCATTTGCTTTCATCTCCTTCTCTTTTTGCTCTTTATCCTCCTTGGGTCCACCCTCATCGGAGTTAGAGGCTTTTTCAAGCGGGATGAAATCCGAGGGCTTGTTGTTAATGAGTTTATTGAGCAAGTCACGAAACTCATTAAACCTAGCATCCATGGAAGATGTCAAAGTTGTTTCCAAAGCTTTGATATCGGCCATGGATGCCGCGGTGGCTTGGTCCTTTTTAAGGGACTCATTAGCCTCGGCAAGCCTTGCGGTCTCATCCTCACTTTGTGTCATACTTCTCTTAGGCGGTTAAACCCGAAAAGAGAGCCTTAGCTCTGATACCAATTGAAAGGATCGGTATGACACCTAGAGGGGGGGGGGGGGGTGAATAGGTGCTAATTCAATTTTAGTTATTTTTCAATTTAGGCTTGACACAAAAAGTAAATTCACTAGATATGCAACTAAGGTGAATTTCCTATAACACAAGCTAGCAACTAAGCAAGATATAATAAGGCAATAAATAAGGATAGAAGTAACCGAAGTGAAGACACGAGACGACAAGGATGTATTCCCGAGTTCCTCCCTTGAATGGGAGTACGTCTCGTTGGAGAGGTGTGAACCAACACAATGGTTCAACGGCCACAAAGGCCTCACCCTAATCTCCGGTGAACCGCACCACAAAGGTTTGGTCCACTTTCCACTATCGGAATCCTTCGAGGCGGAATCCGGAGCCTTTACAACAACGATACGGGGCACGACCCACAAAGGGCTTGGGGGCTCCCGAACAGCTACAATCTGTCACAAAGACAATAGGTAAGTACAACAATGGGCTAGGTTTCCTAGTGGAAGCCCTAGCAAGTGTTCCCTCAAGTGAATGAGGGGGAAAAGAAGAACGGCTCGGTGAAGATGTAGATCGGGGCTTCCTCCTTCAATCCTCCAAAGGTCAACGAGTTTGGGTGGGAGGCTTGGGAGAGCTTGGAGCTTTTAGCTTTGCATCAATGGAGGTGAGAGAGTGTAGAAGCTCACTTCTTCAAAGGTAGGTGAAGGGGTCCTTTTATAGCCCCTTCAAATTCTGGCCGTTTGGAGCAATAACTCCCGCAGCGGTACTACCGCTGGACCCGGCGGTAGTACCGCTGGGCCTTTGAATTCAGCCGTTGCCCGCTTCACGCGCTTCTGATAAGTCCAAACTTCACGCAGCGGTACTACCGCTCGGGAGACCGGTAGTACCGCTGGGGAGAGCGGTAGTACCGCTCCGGTACCGCTGGAGGTACCGCTCTGAGAAACAGAAGGCCGAAAACGGCGATACCTCCGGCGGTACCGCCAGCGGCATCTTGACTTCGCGCTGGTCCTGCGAACTTGTAAAAACACGCAGCGGTACTACCGCTGGAAGGGCCGGTAGTACCGCTGCACAACGGTAGTACCGCTCAGGTACCGCTGGGGGTACCGCACCGCGCAACAGAGCGCCGAAATCGGCGGTAGCTCGGGCGGTACCGCCAGCGGCGGTACTACCGCTGGAAGTGCCGGTAGTACCGCTGCGCAACGGTAGTACCGCTCAGGTACCGCTGGGGGTACCGCACCGCGCAACAGAGCGCCGAAAACGGCGGTAGCTCGGGCGGTACCGCCAGCGGTAGCCAAGGCCCGAGCATCCAGTGCAGCGGTACTACCGCTGATGCCGGCGGTACTACCGCTGCCTGGAGCAAGGCTTGCTAGATAGCTTTCGCAGCGCCCGTTTCGATCGTTTCCTTTTTGCTAGAATCTTAGATACACCCTGCAACTTTAATAGCCATGTTAGAACACATATTGTGTTGTCATTAGCACCAAAACAAGGGTCAATTAGAAGATGCTCTTTCACAATCCCCCTCGGGGGCCTGAAGAGGAGGCGAGGGCCTCAAGTGACCCCTCGCCTCACGGGATCCTCCCCATCAAGGAATCAACCTGTCTGAGGGAAGTCCGGCAGGAATCTCCCCTCAGGCCTGAAGGGAAACGTCGTCCCCAAGGAATCCCGACAGAGCGCACGTGATCTCTGCCACGCTCGTACAGAGGCGCTCACACCCCCGTCGCTGTCCCTGGCGATAAAGCGGTCAACAAAGCTGCTCCACCTGCTGCACAGCTGTGAGGACCTTCTACTCTGGCGATAAAGCAGGTGGACGGCGCAACCCTCCAACGGAGATCCTCATCGTGGGCTCCACCTCAGAGACCGCCCGCTCTACGGATGGTACGAGCGCGGTCGGCCGCCTGTCGGCCACGGCGCCACCTTTATCAACAATGGACCGAGTCCATGGACGAAGGGAGCACGGTGGATTCGTGCTCCGCCCCGCCACTGGCAAGTGGGAGCCACCTGGAAGGCCAAGCCGAAGAAGAAGACCCGAGGCGCCTATAAAAGAGAGGAGACATCCATCGTAGCAAGGGTCGGCCCTTTGCGTGCAAACCTCCCCTGTAAACCCTAGCAGCTCTAGTTAGGTTAGCCTCTATACGGAGGAGGAAGAAGATCATCGCTTCCCTCCCCAGGCAAGAACTGCCTCGAGGGGGCTTCCGGCAAGCTCAATTGGACTGTAACCTCCCACATATAATACATACAGGCAGGAGTAGCGGTCTTACCTCCTCACGAGGGCCGTGAACCTGGGGAAAGGACGGTGTTTTCCTTGGTCGGGTGTGCGTCTTCTTCGGGTCCGGCGAGCAACGTCGCGGGGCTACTTGAGGATTTAGACCTCCGCGTTCAATCCCCTCTCGAACTACACTTCAGGAAGTGACTACCCCCGATTCCCGGGAGTCATAACCCGACAAGCTCAACACCCATAGCATATTGGTGCATTATTGTCTCATGGAAGAGGAATACAATTAACAGATCTCACACATTGAGACATATATATGTTTTGCAACACTTCTATGTCACCTAGTTTGACATCATCCCGCATCTTACAACGACGGTGAAATATATCCTAGTGGATGGAGTGAGACTCGAACCTTCGCGTAGCATGGGCCTTAAAAGTCTAAGAGATCTATTAAGGGGAACCACATATGCTCGCGGTTGTACCTGTCGAGGGCTTCGGCCAGGTTCAACTCTCGGGCCACAAGGTTGGCGTGCTGCGTCGACGGCTTTTGCTCCGCTTGCAGCAGCTGCTCATCGCACTGACGCACGTCCTTCTCGCGCTCGCCCAGCCTTTGCTCCCTGGCATTAAAGGTCGCGTGGGCCGCCTCTAGAGTCTTCTGCATGGTCTCGGAGTCGGCGAGGATCTTGGCCTCAAGCTGGACAAGCTCGCGATGCTTGTCCGCCAGCGAGTGCTCCACAGCCTCCCGCTCCGCCCTGGCCGTGGCCAAGTCTTCCGCAACTGCCTCGCGCTCGGCCTTGAGGGGCTCCAGGGTTTCCTCGGCTTTGCACACGGCACCCTCGCGGACCTCCTTGGTGAAGCGCAACGCCTCCTCGCGCTGCGCCTGTAGAGCCAAGTCGCTCTGTCGGCGAACTTCCACGGCCGTGTAAAAGGCGGCCCATGCCTCCGAAAGCTGGCCCTGCCGCCGGGCGATCCCCGCGTTCTCGAAGTCGAGGTGGGCCTCCAGCCCGTCCAGGGACTCCCGCACCAGGCGGAAGGCGACATCGCGGCGTCCTCTGCCCTAGCCCCAGCTGCTGAGAGCCAGGTCCTAAGAAGTCCCGCGCGGCGCAGAGGACCCAGCACATGCGCCAAGCTCAAAGAAGGGGGCCTCTACGTGGGGCCCTACAGCGGCGCGGGCCTGGCGATAGGCGACAAGTCTCCTTCCTTTGCGCCTACACTCCGCGCGCCTATGTCGCCACCCTCGAGTGGCAACTCTTCACGGGCCTTGGGGGCTGAAGAAGCCTGCCCCTAGCCACTGTCTCCGCCCTAGCTGCGGAGTTTGGCGAGGGTGGCGAAGAAGCTCCCTCCTCCGTCTCGTTGGCCCTTGGCGGGCTCTGGTCTGGCGCCGTGCCCGCCTCGGCCTCCTGCTGCGCTCGAGGAGTGGCCACGCGAGGTGGAGTTGGCGCCCTCTCCGCTTGCTCCTCAGGGCCCTTCCACTCGGGAGGTGGCGTGATCGCCTCAGCCTGAGGCGTGACGTTGGCAGGGTTTGTGGTGTCCACCACCACAGGTCTCGAGGCCTCGTCAGTCGCGGTCTCTGGCGCGGTTTTCATCACCTTGGTGTCCTTGCAAAGCCTTCGACGCTTCGCAGGCACCAAGTCGTTGGCGAAGAGCAAGAAAATTCGTCAGAAGAGAGCGGGCTAGAAGAGACTGAGAAATAGACAACCAAGATCAAGATACTTACTCAGATTGGCGCGGGTGTCAACCCACGCCAAGCCAGGCGAGCGCCATGAAGGCGTGGTCCTGGATCCAGACCCCTCGGGAGGCGCCTATGCCTTCCTCTCGAGGGGAGAATCTGACAGCTCCCCAGTAAGTCTATCGTGGGCCGCCTTGGTCTGGGTTTCTCGTCGCCCCACCGCGGTCTGCCGTCATTGCTGTCCTCCTCCTCCGCAACGGGGTGCAAAGGAGCCACCCTGAAGGACTCGTCGTCGCCGGACAAGACCTCGAAGATTTCCTCAGCAAGGGGTGCAACCCTTGACGAGCTCGCCTCGCCGGTCGAGGGGTGCGCCCTTGACTCCTCGCCGCCTGGCCCAATGTCATATGCGGAAGGCGACTCCGTGGCCTTTGCCTCCTTCGCCACAGGCACGCCAACACCATCTTTCTCCTCTCCCGCTAGGCCAAGCAGTGTGAACATCGGCATCCGCTCGAGGATCGCCAGGCGCTTATTCATGGAGATCCGATGGAGAGGCCTCATCACCTCCGCAATCGCCACTGGCATGTCCGGGTTGATGAAGAGGACACCATGATGGTGGAGACGACTCCGGGGCGGTTGTCGCATGGGTGGAGCCGCATCAGGTCCGTGAGGCCCAAGTACATCCACATCGGCTTCTTGTGCACCTGAAGCGGAGCAATGCGGTGCCTCACAAAATCCTCCGCAGTCATCTACCCGGTGAGGCCGTTCTCTTGAGGGAGCTTCATGCGACCCACCAGGTCCGCGATCTGCGGGCTGCGGAAGACTAGCTTGCTCCAGTGGGTGTTCTTCACTGGCGGCGCCTCCGGGACGTCGAGGAAGGAGCTGGACGACTTGACGCCGATGACGAACCACCGCTGTCGGAAGTCGGCCACCTTCTTCACCACCGCCATGACGGGCTTTTCTTCATTCCACGACATGGGAATATAGACATCCCCCATGTCATCCACGATGCGGAAGGAGACACACCCCGTCCGCTCGAGGTTTGTGGAGCTCCGAAGCGCGTTGAAGCTTCAGAAGAGGGCCACCGAAGGCTGCACCCCAGGTAGGCCTCGCACAAGTTGGTGAAGATGGAGAGGGTCAGGACGGAGTTGGGGTGGAGATGGAGAAGATGGATCTGGTAGAACTCCAGAATCAACTCCAGGAAGGGCGGGTAAGGAGACACCAGCCCAGTGAAAAATGGTGTGCAGGAAGATGGTAAAAAACCCCTTGAGAAGTCGGCAGAGCTTTGCGGCCTTGAGAGCGCTAGCGCCGTGCTCATTGGTCTTACTGGCGACTAAGTACCGGACCTTCTCTAGCGTCGCTTCATTGAATCACTCCACGACCAGGGCGGGCCCAAACACCTCTTCCCCCTGCGTGTACACGGAAAACCACGCCATCGCCGCCTTGCTCTTTGCTGGACTCATCGCCAGGAAAGGAGGAAGTGCGAAGAAGTGCGGAAGAAAGCGAAGATCACCGGAGAGAAGAAGCTTAGAGACGGGAACAAAAGGCTGGATGCGCGGAATCGAAACAGTAACGGCTGCTCTAGCCGGCGCGTAGGCTTTAAGTCATGTCTGAGCAGTTACCGCGGCGTGGTGGGACCCCCACGACGCACACCCTGGAGATCGTGGTGTCGCACACGCACAACCGCCCCACGCGTGTCTCGGGCCGACCGGAAACTTTGGGCCCACGACGCTTTGCCTGAGCCTGGTGGGCTCCGCCGTGCCTGTCTTGGGTCTGGGGGCTACTGTTGGCCCAGTGGAAACAAGGGTGTCTTGGGTCACTCTCCACAGCCCTCGCACGCGCGGTATCGAAAAAATGAGTAAGGACCAAGCCAAACGCTTGGAGAGACTCTCTGGGGCTAAAAGCCCTATAAAGGGGCTAAAGGGGGAGCGAAGGCCTAATGAGGCTCTCCCCGCGACTGCCCCTCTACAAAGCTCTCTCACCTGGAGAGGAGTCAACGCAAATCCCTCCACAAGGCCGCATATGCCTGGTAGAGATATTTTGTTGTGAAGGAACCGCCATAGAGCGCACATGGCCTCTGCCGCGGCCCCAAAGTGACGCGCGCGCCTGCGCGCGATAACGACAGAGCGGCAGTTGCCATTCTTGTGATTGAGGGTGTCAGCCAAGCTGCGCCCTCCACGCCGGACTACGAAGCTTTCCCCTTTGGTGATAATGCAGATGGCCGGCGCTACGCTCCAACGACGTCATCACCATGCGCACCCCCTACGATCTCTGTGGCACCAGCTGGCCGTCATGCTCGGATGGTGGCTTTCCTGCCATGGTGGCAGGCTTTGCGCCCATGGACCAAGTCCATGGGTAACCCAGCTGCGGTGCACCCCGCTTCTCCGTTTCGTTGCCATGTGGGAACCCTTCCACTGCGCAGGGCGCAAGGATGAGGCCCGGGGCGCCTATAAAAGGAGAGGGAGCACCTCCGTAGCAAAGGGACGAATCAATCGACCAACACTTGAACACTCTACGAGAGCATAGCGTAGACAAACTCGCTCGAGGAGCAAGAAGACCTTAGCCTTCCCTCCTTGAGCTCCAAACTGCCATAAGAGAGCCCTCGGCAAGCTCATTGTACTGTACCCTCTACAGCGCAATACATAAAAGTAGGAGTAGCGGTGTTACCTCCTCCTGAGGGCCGTGAACCTGGGTACGGGTTGGTGTCCTTCTCTCTCCACTAGTAGGAAAAAGGCTACTTCTGGCGAGCTGTTTTTTCCTATCGCTGGCGAACAGCTGTCCGCCAGCAGAGCTTCGCCAGTGGTAACCTTTACCGCTGGCGAACAACTGCTCGCCTACGGTAGAGGCGGCCACCGCTGGCGAACGACGGCTATGTTTGCCAGCGGCATTAGGCCACAACACTTGCGAACGAGTCTTATTCGCCAGCGGTGCTACACCCGCTCGCTAGTGCAGGTCCCTGCGAGGTAGGGGTCTGTTCGCCAGCGCTAACATTTATGTTCGCTAGCGGTATAATTTCCGAATTAAATATTTTAATTTAAAATAACGCATTACAAGATTATGTATATATACCAGAATTGCATTCAGTTACCCAGAATTCCAGATATGGATTACAAACAATTTAATAATGCTCAAATATAGATTCACACATATGCATTACAAACATGTTCATGACATTACAAGGTTCACACATATGTATTATAAACATATGCACAATACCCAAATACAATGATCACACATATGCACAATTTGACAATGCCCAAGCTTCTAGTTTCCGGCTCCTCGATGCAATCTTCTATCTTCCGGCTCCTCCTTCGGTTGCTCACTCCTTTATCCTGAACGGGTTACGATGCCAAAACAATAATTTTTCTAGCGAAGAAACCCTAACTAGACAGGATCTATCTATCTAGTACATGTGATAACGGTGGCGGAACAGGTTACATTACCTCCATGTAGACCGATAGCGGGGATTACGCTCCGGCACAAGCGTTGACGATGAAGTCGTGCGTAGCCGACCTCGAGGTCGCGGAGAACTTGCCGCGATGACGAAGATGATGACGCCGGGGTGTCGACGATGACCTGCGTCGACGAGCGTCGGGCGTCGGGCAGAAGGTGGCGAGGCGCCGGCGGCAGGGGGGGAGGCGCCGGCGGCAGAGGGGGAAGTGGCGCGGCGGCTGCAGGGGGGGGGCGAGACGACGTCGCCTAGGCTCCTCGAGAAGAGTTACCTCCGAGCACTCGCAAACATACGGAGCTTAACGAAAACCCCCGCTCATTCAGATCCAGCTGAAATCGCAGGGGTAGATCTTATCTGGAATCCCGCAGGGCAACGGCGCCCGGCGGTATAGCTTAGGTGGAGAGAGGGGGCAAAACGGGCGGAGAAGCAGCTTGGCCGGCCTGCAATACAATTAGTTGTATTTTCCAATCAATTAATCCAATTAATATGCCTTGCTATATAAAGGGGGAGGAGGTGTGCAAACACCTTGCCTCCCCCATGTGGGACTAAAGGAGGAGAGGGGGGGAGGCCGGCGCACCCTCCTAGTCCAACTCGGACTAGGGACCCAAGCCCCTCCCTCCCCTTCCTTGCTTGGTGCGGCTCCCCCTCTTGGGCCCTCTTAGGGCCCATGTAGGTGGGAGCCCCCTTTTTCTTTTATTCAATCAATATTAAATTAATATAAAATATAATTAATTCATAATTAATATATTTAAATATTATTTAATATCCCGTGACTCCGAAACAATTTCCGAACCACCCGAACAACTTTCGGACATCCCCAGAACCATTCCAGACCTTCCCGAAACTCCTTCCGGAGCACCAGAACTCTTTCCGGATCATTTCTCTCTCTCCAACAAAAACCTATATAATTCCAGAACCTATCTACTGGTGTCGTTAAGACCTTAAGTTTGTTACGCTACGGTTCGAGAACACTCCAGACATGGTCAGGACACTCCGCTCACCAATGACCGTCAGGGATACCTGGATGTATATGACGACCACTGTTGTAACATCCCAATTTTCAGAACAATTTAAAACCTTGCATCCATGCATCATCATCATTAAACTTGCCATTGGAATCACATAGAATTTAAATTAAATCATTATATATGTTTTTAATTGATTTTATGTCCATAAAATTGTTATTTCAATTTATAATAATATTCCTTTTTATTCTATTTTTACTTAGACAAAAATAATATCAAAAGGATCTATTTTTAATAAGCTTTTCAAATTATATTTTTATGAATTTTTCTGAGAAGTTTTGATATAGTTTTAAATTTGTTTTATACTCAAAAGATTTAAAAACAAAAGAATGAATTATATAAAAAAATTCGAATCGGGCCAGCAAGTGGGCCGAAGCCCACTAGCTATCTACCGCGCGCACGACGCGTCCAGCCCGCCAGCAGCCCAGCGCCATATCTCTCTCTCTCTCCGTGTTACCGACAGGTGGGTCCCACCTGTCATCCCCGACACGGTCTACTTCCCCAAATCACGCGTCCGTCCACGGTAACCTCCGGCTAGCGATTCGTCCTCGTTAATCCGAGCAATTAAAGACGCGATTCATTTCCTCGCATCCGCCTACAAATAGCCCTCGCGCTCCTCTTCGTGTTGCCCTAGAACTCGCAGCACGGGAGCTCCCAGGCTGCCGCAGTTTTCCACCACCGTGCCGCCACTGAAGCCGGCCAAATTCTTGAATTCTGGTGAGTTCCGAGCTCCTCAGGTCATCCCTAGTCTCTCTCTCGGTTCCCCGTAGTCGTGTGCCTCCGTGTAACGTCTTCGCTCACTTCTTTCCGCAACAAATCAAGGACCACGTCTGCGACCGGAGCAAGCCGCCACCCGTAGCAACTCCGGCGAGCAACCAGAGCAGGCAGGAGAAGCTGCGAGCCCCACCACTTCGCCAACACCTTCGCCTCGATCTCCCCAACCTAAAGGTATATCCCGTTCGTCTCCGTAGGCTTTGCTTCATCGGGAACGCGCGATGCCGTACGTGTCTCCGCCGCGCGCGCTTCTCCGGCGAGGGCCTCCGGTGACCTAGTGCAGCACGCTCTGGTCATAGCCCCAGAACTGTCCGATCTGAAATCGACGCACGGGATTAGATTCATTAGACGAACCGGTACGGACAGATCTGGACCGCCAGATCCAGATCTGACGGCCGAGATCATTTCACTTATCCACGTCAGCATGCACAGTCAGATCCCAGTCAGCAGCCGAGTCAGCAGCCACGTGGATTTTGATTTCTTTAATTAAATTATTTGGCAGTTTTGCAGAAAACACCCTGCATACTATTTTCATCATTACTTTTTATCTGATTATCCAAATTTAAATATTTTTATATATTTGGAATCCTTAGAACCAGTAGAATCTTTTGGCTTCATTAGTTTTCTGGTTTGACACATTCAAAATTTTCAAATAATTTTGAGAGTAGTTTAAGTGTTTTTGACATAACTTTATTTAGAAAAATTATTTTTGAGTAAATCAAATTGCTACAAACTTATTTAGATGCCCTCTGCCCAAATGTCATTTCTAAAAAATTTGATTATGAAATTTTATTTAAGGAAACTAAAACTCTTGATGTTACCCTTTATTCATGTCTAAATAAATGAAAAGAAATTAAAATTTTATTCATGCATACATCACAAACATTCAAAGAGATACATTTAATTGTTTCTCGACATTAAAATAAATTATTGCATCTCATGCATAGCATATATTTTTCTTTGTATGAACATATTGCTTGTGTGTTTATGTGTGGCCCTTTATTTCTTTTGTTAGACTATTCGGAGGGAAACAAAAATCTTTGCAACTGTAACTGCTGCACTCCCGGTTGCCAAGGCAAGTGGCACACCCCCATAAAATTCCTATTATTTTTCTATGCATGAGTAGATTATTTTTCTATAAGCATGTGTAGGATAGTATTGCTATGCAAGCCATGTTTAGACTTCCTTATTCCTGTGTCTAGGTTCCTATAAAAATACTTAGTAGAATTGTGATGCTATGCAAAACTATTTGATGAAAAGTTAAATTCTACTAAGTTATAATCAAACACCTGGGTGGAATTGGTTGCTTGGCTGTATGAGTTGAGTGTTGTCCCCAGGGATTTACCTGTGGGATATTCACTTGTGGATGGCCACCCAGGAACAGAGGAATCTGAAGAACTCCAAGTGACGATTGCTTCTCATGCAGCCATTGCCAATATGGGCTCTGTGTCAGACCCTGAACTCAAGCTACACAAACGAAACGTATCGGTTGGGCCACACAACCAAGAACATACTGGGGTTACCACTCCCAGGAAAACCATCAGGCCATGCTCGGAATGGATCATCGGCCGACAGTTCTTGGCGATCCCAACGTCACATACGTTTCCAGATTGTGCACGCAAGAACCCAAAAAGTCTTCCAACTCGTATACTTCAACCATACACACATGGTATACGAGTCGGATTTTTAACAAGTCGAAACCACAGAATAAACCTAAGACACAAAGAAAAGAAATAATATCCAAAAGCTCTCACTGAGCAAAATATATCAAATGGCACCAATCAGAGGAAACATGTCCCAACATTACATCATGCAGCGGAAACAAACCGGTCTGAGTACAGACAAGAAGCAAAGGGGTCAAGGCCGAAACGAAAAAGAAGGCCCATCCACGCAGTCCACCAGGAAGTAGCCCAGGGGAACTCTAACTACTCGTCGTAGCTCTCGTCGTCGAACTCCACGTAGTATCCACCCAACTGGTCGAGCGAAGGATCCTCAACTTCAGAAAAACCACAGCCCGCGAACGGGCCAATACACTGAAGCGTATCGAACAAGCTTAAGCTAACAGGTTACAAAATTGTAAGATTCCCAAAATATGGGGGTAAGTGTACTTAGCGGCGGCAGCACTAGCAAACTAAAGAGACACGCTAAAACTTCCGTCTAATTAGAGAGGGATAAGAGAGCGTTTAAAATATCCACCTTCAACTGACACCAGTCATAACCCATTCTCGAATTAACCCCCTCAACCAAGTATGAGGAAGCAATCCGGGAATACTCACACGTTAACAATTTTAGTTACCATTTAGGGTGTAAGTAATGCTATATTACTAGTCACATTAATTAACAAAGATTAGGTGTAAGGTGTCTAGATCTTGTTAGCCAGCATCATCACCAAAGTCGTCCATAACCGTGGACACGGCTCATCGATAAGATTATACCCTGCAGGGGTGCACTACAGTACCCATACTCGCATGATCAACCCGTGAGGGCCTCTCAACACGACTCATTCCTTCACTACAGCAAGTCCAAGTGCCACCCATATGAGTTGTTACCCGCGTCAGGAGTCCGGCCGAATCTCAATTGCGGACTCATTAGTTTGTGTCCACGCGCCATGCGGCTCAAACCACAGTAAGAAATGTCCGCTTCGAGCGCACCACCCCTATATGACCCCCCGTATCAAGTAACCTCTCATCAATCATAATCATCATCATGCACATGCATATGAGCGAATGGAAAACCCGAACTACTTGCGGCACATGGACGAGCTGCGGATCCGTTCAAAGTCGAGGGGGGCTCCATTGGGCCACCCACAAGTGGTTAGTGCGCTCAAAATTGGATCCGAGGACAAAATCTCAGTTCCTAGGTCGACACTGAGCAGAACAAAGCACCTCGCAAGGCCTTCCGCCTGGTGCCTTATCTTTTAATTATAGAACCCCAAAATAAGACAGCAGTTTATTATAGTAGAACAATATCATACTAAGCATATGAGATAAAGACAAAGGAACGACTCGCTCAACCAATCCTAAGCATGCACTACGACTCGCAAAGGCCAATAGATAAACATGCAAGGGGTTATGGGTTGTGGGGATATAGCTGTATAAGCTGCAGGATAAACATGTGATGGGATCGCAATTCAAGAATCGATAACTAAGATAGCATAGATCAAAACGCAGGAATGAAAACCCGACAATCGTGTAACCGGTTAGCAAAAGCTTGCCAGGCAGCTCGTAGCCTGGTACGATAGCTGGAACCTCAGTATCGTAGGTACTCGCAGCAGAAACGTCGTCGTCTACCCAAAGAGAGCCAAACATAGACAATAGGAAACAATAATCAATACAGAGATATGCGCAAACAAATGATGATGCGACATGGTATGAGGTGATTAGGTCATATTAAAGCGGGGATGAAATCCCGGCAAAAGATTAGGGTGCAAGTTATTTGTGTAGCCATTAATTTAAATGTTACTTAATATAGCAGAAGTGGTGATCCAATTAATTTAAAATGGAAAAGACATTAATTACTTAGTTGCCCAACACATTCCACATTTAGGAATTAATTGCAATTGATTTATTTTTAACTCAAATTAAATATTTATTAGCATGGCAAGATATGGTATAAAAGGGATGAGCATATTAAATGGAATTAGGGCATTATATAATTATTACCCCTCATACTCCGTATTTAATTAATTAATTGCATTTGTGAATTTAAACTAAGCATTTAAAATAAATGATGCAAAATGACATAAGAATATGATATTAATGTTTATTACATTTTTCGGATATAAAAACATATAAAGTTTATTTAATTTGGAGTTATAAATTAAAAGTTATGCATTTTTTAAAGGGTAGGGGTGTTTCTGAAATAACCAGGGACTTAACCGTGATAGAAAACTAGCAGGGGAGGTCTACTGTGCAAAACCCGGAAAGCAGGGGCTTCGGTGGAAAATCCCCTCGCTCTGGACTTTTCTCACCGAGCGCGTGGCTAGCCAGAGGGGCTGGCTCGCGGGCCCTGGCGACAGCGTGGCGTTGACCACGCGCTGACTGAGCGCTGCGGGCGCCACGGTCAATGAACGGTGGGCCCGCCCTGTCAGCGCGGCGAAAAGAAGCAAAAGGGTGTCCTTTTTTCTCCACTGCCAGGAATCGAACGCGCGCGCTCGCAGTACGCATGGATCGCTCGGGTAGCCAGTAGGTTAGATAGGTGATCTTGTTAGGATTAGCGTAGGTTTTGTTTTAACAAGTTTTAAGAAGAAGGGGGGCTCTGTTCTCGTTTCTCTGACGAAACTGACGGAAACGACGACCGTGCGCAGCGGCGGCGTCAGATCGACGGCGGCCTCTTTCCGGCGGCGCTGCGCGTTCGCTGGGGGTGTGCGGTGCCTGCGGTAACTCCTGGCGACTCGTTCCCGTGCTCAAAACGAAAGGAAACGGCGCATCCAGCTCGGGTTCGTGCTCGACCGGAGACGCCCGTGCGGGGCGCGCGAGAACATCGTCCGGCGCCGGTGAAAAGCGACGACCGAGAGGAGAAAACGGAGGGGGAAGGAGGGGTTTCCGACGGCGGCTCACCGAGGGAGGTCGGTGGCGAGATGCGGAGGCGCGGGGAGGTCGGGAGCGGCTCGTCTGTGTCGGGGAAGGAGTTGCGGGTCCGCGGCGTCGTCGTGGACGGAGGGGACGGAGCGGTGCTTTGGGGACGTCCTGGTCCTTGCTCCTGGACGACGAAGGAGGAGGAGGAGTTGCTGCTGCTCCTGGCGCGAGAGAGACGGAGGGGACGGCGAGTTCTAGCGGGGACCCGAGCTCCACCTCTTCTCTGTCATGGCGTCGGCGTTTGCGAGGAGAGAGCGAGCGGCGGCGGGGGAGCAGAAAGTTAGGGTTAGGGTTAGGGTTCCGGTCGATTTAAAGAGAGAGAGGGAGGAGGTGGCAGTGGGGGCTCGGCGTGGGGGCAAGCTGCAGGGACTCAGCCATGGCCAACGACGTGGAAAGGGAGGTCTCCTCTGCGCGTCCGTACTGAGGAAAGGGAAGGAGGAGATGGGCCGGGCTGGCGTGCTGGGCCAGGGAGTGGCCCAGTTCGGCCAGGAGGCTCCCTCTCCACTATTTTTTTTCTGGTTTTGTTTTTCCTTTTTAAAACTTTTCTGTTTTTGTATTTTTAAAACAAAACAGAAAGTAACCTCATAAAAACTTTTGAGCAATTTTTGATAGTTTCAAATTAGACATATTAATTATTGGTTTAGTTATTTATGAGTAATTTGAAACTTTATTTGAAATAGTTGAAAAGCATTTGAATTTAAAATAAGGATTTAAAATTTGTAATTTGTATTTGATGCACAAAACTAAATAAATGCAAGCACTTATGGAAAGATGACATGATATAACATTTTTATTGCACACCAAAAGGAAAGATACAGTTGGGCTGTTACACTCTGGCTTGATCAACTAAGCTGCGTGGACTTGCCCCGGCCTGACAGGTGGAGGTAGTGGTTTGTAGGTGGAGCGCGTCAGGCTTGAGTGGGAGGGAAAATGCTTCTGAAAGATCTCGTCTCATTCTTCTCCTTTCGTTATCACTATAAATGTGTAAAGGATATCTGAGTTGAATGGGTACAATGGTGAACGTGCACAACCTCTGCAGAGTTAAAATCTAAGTACTTAGCCGTGTCCCCGGAAACAGACAATTGATCAGCTGAACGAGGACGTCAACGGAGGATTCCACCATTCCAATTTATAAAATTAAAACTTGATGAGAGAACAAGGGTAGAATGAGACTATGGCTTTCATACCATATTTGTCTCATCGAGGTAAAGTTGTTTCAAAAAGTTAAGGAAAAACTTGCTTTCTGCAAAATAGCCTTTAGCTCCACCAGCCAAATAAGCATATAGGTCATAGAGTTATTCCTCTAAGTGTCCACCATAGTGTCACTTGCCAGTTCCATTTTTTAATGGTTCTGACCCACGTTGTTGCAATATATATCTTATTGCTGACTGTTCTGATGATGAGTGAGAATTTTACTAAGGGTTTCGAGTCTTCAACCAACATGCTCGCCTATGGCACATGATGATGATTGGGGACTCCCTGAAGAATAATTTTCCGCTGTTTACTATGTTCACTACTAGCTTGATGCTATGCAAATTTGTAATGAATATTTTCTAAGTCTGGATCAGCGTTGTAATAAATTGATACTTTGTTGTGATATTACATCGTAACTGTGAGTGCAAACGAATCGATCCAGGGATTTGCACTATACACAGGTATCTGCCATATTTTAAGTGCAGGTACACTACAGATGGTATCAGAGCACTGTGTTGCCTATAGGTTCGAGCCCTTAGGATTGGAAAAACCTTTTGATCATAGTATTATCTACTTAAGTATTTTGGATCCTAGCGGCATAGTGAGATGAAGCGGCCTGGAAACAAACCTTACATGTCCGCGTACATGAGACCTGTTCCACAATTAAGTGGCTGGCCGGGTGTCTGTCTCTCTCACTATAGTGAATATCCAATTTACAAAGAGTTGTTAATATTTGTTGATCACATTGAGATTTGACTTAGTATTGTTTCTAAATTAATAATGCACATATGACTAGTTCTTCTTTACCTTATACATTTCTTGTTTTAAATTCTTTTCTTTCTACCTAAAGGATGAAAAGCTTCCAATTCACCACTACGGAGGACTTCGAGGACACCCGTTTTGGCTGCTACCTTCTCGACATCGGCGAGAAGATAGGTTTACCGCTAAATCAAGTTAAGGGCTTCATGCTGAAGAAGTTTAACAAAGAGGGCTGTTGGGGAATAAAAGCAACTCAGCCAGGACGTGGAGAAGAGCCCCCATTGGAAATCAAAATTGTTAGTGACGCCAAAGATAAAGCACTCAATCTAGTCATGCAAGACCTGATTGGGCGTATCTGTGGACGCTACAGCACAGAGTTGAGGGGCCACTACTCCATTTTCTTTGGAAGGAGAAATGAGGATGGAGAACCTTACCTATTTGATGTCGGATATAGAGGCAAAGCAAAGCCCCTTAGTCTTTATTTCCAGGAGCTGGAGATCCTCGTCACAGAACTTTATGAGGATAAGCGCACTGAGCTCCTGAAAAACGATGAGCTATGTGCCTTACTCAAGGAGAACGAGGAAAAGATGAAGGCTCAGGAGGAAGTGACTAAGGCCCAAGAAGAGAGGTTTGCTGCACAAGAGGAGAAGTACAAGAGACAGGAGAAAAGGGCTCAAGAGAAGAACAAGACTATCAGAGAACAGAAGGCAGAACTTGAGAGCAATGAAGTCGAGTTTGAGGCTGATAATGACTTGATCAAGCGGCTTCGTACTGAGAAGAGGGAGCTGCAAGAGAAGAACCTTGCCCTGGAGAAAGAAGTGAAGGAATTAAAGGAAGTACTCGACAATGAAGGAATCGAAATTCAGGAGATTGAAGAAGAAGAAGATGACATTAGTTAGTTAGTGAGACTACCATTTACTTTACACCCACATCGTTATCTTAGTCTTGTATTGACTTACCAACTTCTGGTAAGGCAGTATTTTTCCCTTGTATCCCCAGAACCTCGCGAGTTTTATTTTCCAAAAAAATTCATGTCTTTTTAATCCAAAGGTTGAGTTGTGTGATTGTTGTTCTTATAAGCTGTTTGCTTGTTGGGGTATTTTCTCTTTAGACTTTCCCGTCTAAAAACTCATTTATGCAAAAACCGCAGATGCCTCCCCGCCGTGTGCCCGATAACAACAACAACAACAACAACAACAACAACAACAACAACAACAACAACAACAACAACAACAACGACCACAACAACAACGATGCTATACAACAGTTGATGGCCGCCCAAGCTCAGCTAATGACTATGATGACCCAGTTCATTGCGGCGACCAACAACAATAACAACAACCATAACCACAGCCCACCACCGCCACCACCCCCCAAGTGGATATACTTACCAGATTTCTGAGGCTCAGGCCTAACAAGTTCTCCACTGCAAATGAGCCAATTGTGGCAGATGACCGGCTGTGTTCCGTGGACAGAGATCTAGTGACTTGTGAATATACCGACGCTGAGAAGGTGAGGTTCACTACTCATCTGTTGGAAGGACCAGCAATTCAGTGGTGGGAAACTTATCAAATCACTCACCCACTAGAAACCTTGACTTGGGTAAACTTCAGGGAAGGTTTTCGTAATGCTCATATCTCCTCGGGTATTATGAACTTGAAGCAATAGGAATTCAGAAACCTGAGACAAGGAAACAGGAGCCTTAAGGAGTACATGGCTGATTTCCATGCCCTTTCTCGATATGCCCCTGAGGACATCAACACGGAGGCTAATAGGAAGGAAAAATTCCTTAATGGGCTGAGTGATGAGCTGAAGATTCCTTTAACAGTAGCATATGCCCCAAATTATCAAATCCTCCTAGATCAGGCTATCATACTGGAGGATAACATCAAGAAGGCTGAAAACAGGAAGAGAAAGTTAATGGTCACAAGCACCATTTTGAAACTTCTTTCAAGAGGCCTTTCCCTCAAGATACAAACCAGGGTCATAAGCCTGGGCACTATCCTAGTAGAGGAAGCAACCACAAACATCATGGTCACAACCATAGTGGTGGTTTCAAGGGAAACAATGGGAATCACAAGGGAAATGGAAATGCTGGCCACAACAATGGACATCATCGCCCAAATCCTGAATATAAGAAAGATATCAGCCAAGTCCTATGCTTCAAGTGCAATAACAAGGGCCACTATGCCACTGACTGCCCCAAAAAGAAGGCCGCAGAATCTGCCAATCCCTTTCAGAAAGGACAGGTGAACCACATCAATGTGGAAGAAGTGTACGATGAACCTGATGCTGTCATTGGTACGTTCTTGCTCAATTCATGCCCAACATTAGTTTTATTTGATACTGGAGCATCGCATTCAATCATTTCAAGAGCTTTTGTAAACAAACATGGGTTAGTAGTGGAAAATATAGGAAGCCCCATAATAGTAAACTCTTCGGGAGGAGAGAAGCTAGTAACCTCTGGCTGTAGACAGTTGAGTCTGAAGATTGGAAAGCATCAGTTTCCTATGGACTTGATCATTCTGGAAACACAAGGCCTGGATGTTATCATAGGGATGGATTGGATGTCCCGTTATGCAGGAATCATAGACTGCGCAAATAGAACCATCACTCTCACCACTCCAGAAGGCTCGAAGATCAACTTTAGATCAAAGTTTGAACTAAAGAAGGTTAGGCTTAATTCTCTTAAGGGGGTTAGTCTCGGTGAGGACCTTATAGTCAAGGAATACCCTGATGTGTTTTCGGAAGAACTACCAGGAATGCCACCCGATAGAGATGTAGAGTTCCTCAATGAACTAAAGCCGGGTACAGGACCAATAGCTAAAAGGCCCTACCCAATGGCAACTGATGAACTGAAAGAACTCAAGAAGCAATTGGAAGAGTTTATGCAGAAAGGCTTTATCCGTCCAAGCTCATCATCCTGGGGAGCCCCAATCCTTTTCGTCAAGAAGAAGATAGTACCCAGAGATTAGTCACCGATTACCGTGACATAAATGAGCATACAATCAAGAACAAGTATCCGCTACCCAAAATCAATGAGCTTTTCGATCAACTAGAAGGGGCTGTCATGTTCTCCAAGATTCATCTCAGATCAGGGTACTTTCAGATGAAAGTTAGAGAGATGGATATACCCAAAACTGCCTTTGTTACAAGATATGGTTCGTATGAGTACACAGTAATGCCTTTTGGGTTAACCAATGCTCCAGCCTATTTCATGAATATGATGAATAAGGTATTTATGGATTTTATGGACAAGTTTGTTGTTGTCTTCATCGATGACATCCTAGTATACTCCAAAAGTCACAAAGAACATGAAGAACACTTACGTCTGGTGTTGCAAAGACTCCGAGAGCATAAGTTATATGCTAAGTTCAACAAGTGTGAATTTTGGTTAAAACAAGTAGGATTTCTAGGATACCTGGTGTCTAAAGATGGGATAGCAGTGGATCCTGAAAAAGTTGCTGCTGTGACGAATTGGGAATCACCCAAAAATGTTGGAGAAATCCGCAGTTTTCTAGGACTGGCAGGATACTACCGGAGATTCATTGAAAATTTCTCCAAGATTGCCAAAGCCTTGACTGAACTACTGAAGAAGGGAAAGAAATTTGAGTCGACAGAAGCTTGTGAGACCATTTTTCAAGAATTAAAGAAGCGCTTGGTGTCTGCACCAGTATTATGCTTACCAGATCTAGAGAAAGATTTCCAAGTTTATTGCGACGCTTCATATCGTGGCCTAGGAAGCGTATTGATGCAAGAAGGCAAAGTAGTGTCTTACGCCTCAAGACAACTCAAATATCATGAAGTAAACTATCCCACTCATGATCTAGAGTTAGCCTCTATGGTACATGCGCTAAAGATATGGAGACCATACTTATGGGGAAAGCGATGTGAAGTTTTACAGATCATAAAAGCCTCAAGTACTTCTTTACTCAGAAGGAATTAAACATGCGACAAAGGAGATGGTTAGAATTGATCAAAGACTATGACTTAAGTCTACAGTACCACCCAGGGAAAGCCAACGTAGTGGCTGATGCCTTGAGCCGTAAGACTTATGTAAACGGACTCACGGCAGGAGAATTGCCTGAAGATCTATGTAAAGGATTTAAGGACCTTCGATTGGAAGTGGTACCTGAAGGATTCATAGCATCCTTAGAAGTTCAACCTCTCCTATTTAACAAAATAAAGGCAGCTTAGTTAGATGATAAAGCAGTAAAGGAAATCAAGAAGAACCTAAGTGAAGGCAAAGCAAGGGACTTTAGGGAAGATGAAGAAGGAACCGTATGGTATAAGGAACGCATATGTGTCCCTGACGATGCCGATCTTAGGAAGTTAATACTTCAAGAAGCTCATGACTCACCTTATTCCATACATCCGGGTAACACCAAGATGTATATGGATGTAAAGGAGAGGTATTGGTGGATTAATTTGAAGCGAGGTATTGCTGAATACAATGCAAAGTGCGACGTCTACAGTCGTGTAAAAGAAGATCACCTAAAACCAGCAGGGTTACTGCAACCCTTACCAATACCTGATTGGAAATGGGAACATATTGGTATGGATTTCATCACTGGTCTGCCCAGGACTAAATCAGGGTACGATTCTATATGAGTTATAGTCGATCGTCTGACGAAAGTATCTCACTTTATACCCGTGAAGACTACTTACACTAGTGCCAAGCTAGCTGACATCTATATGAAGAGGATTGTGTGTCTACACGGGGTTCCCAAGAAAATTGTGTCGGATAGGGGTACTCAGTTTACTTCTCATTTCTGGAATCAATTACATGAGTCTCTGGGAACCAGATTAGAATTCAGCACATTGTTCCATCCGCAGACGGATGGACAGATAGAAAGAGTAAACCAAATCCTAGAAGATATGCTGAGAGCATGCGCTCTAGATTATAATTTAAGCTGGGACGATAATCTCCCATATGCCGAGTTCTCCTACAATAGCTATCAAGCGAGCATAGAGATGTCGCCATTTGAAGCACTGTATGGAAGAAAGTGCACTACCCCACTACTATGGAGTGGCATAGGCGAACGTAGTTTGTTTGGACCAGACATAATCAAGGAGGCTGAGGAAAAAGTCAGACTGATTAAAGACCGTTTAAAGATAGCACAATCCAGACAGAAGAGTTATGCGGACTCCAAAAGGAGGGAAGTCACGTATGAAGTAGGTGATCGAGCCTATCTCAGAGTTTCACCTATGCGGGGAGTTAAGAGATTTGGAATCAAAGGAAAATTGGCACCTAGATTTATTGGACCTTTCAAGGTTTTATCCCGCAAAGGAGAGGTTATCTATGAATTGGAACTCCCGGAAGCACTTTCTGCAGTTCTGTAACTTCCCAATATTTTGGAATGTTTAAAAATCACAAAAAAAATCAAAATTTTGTTTTGATTTAAAATAAAATATTAAAATACATAAGAGAACCAATTATAAAAGACTTCAAGCATCTTGAAGAGATTTAATATTTCAAGTATCTTGGAACGATCATTACTTCCAAAAGTTGATCCAAGTTAAACAAATTATTATCCATTGTAGTTATTAAACCTCAATATGTAATTTGACAAATGTTTTACAAAAATTTCAAACCATTTCATTATAATAAAAAGTTTCCTTATAAGTATTTGTTTCCACCACTTAGCCATAGCTATTCATAAATTAAAATAGTATTTACAAGTGTTATTTTAAATAATTTAAAACATGATCCATTTGCCAAATGGTTTTTCATTAGTTTCACTAAGTACAAAAACATAGTGTTGAAATTACAACCTATAGTTTATAACTTTAATAACTTCATATGTTTTATAATAAATGGATTATCCAAATACATTTCAATAGCTTAAAATGATCTTCATTTATTTTCAAAACAATAAAATGATTTTCAGGAGTATATTTTTGTGACTTTAAATCTAAAATCTTTTCCAAAGTGGTTATGAAGTTTTCAATTGAGTTATCTTATTATAAAATAAAATGGTGCCCAAAATACTTTAAATAAAAAATGATTACATTACATTTTCTCTACTTAATTCATTAGGTATAATATGTGATTTATTAATCTGTTAAAGCTAAAATTTATGTAATAATGGAATATAAGTTTAAATAACTTATTTACAAACAATATTGAATTTGGGTATTTTACAAATTTTTATTGAGCCAAAAGAAAGTTTAATTCAGTCATAATTTCAAAATTCATTTTAAGTATCAAATTGGTTTTTAATGAATATTTCAAAATAATATTTTTCAAAATGTTCAAAACATGCCCACAACTGGTTTAACACAAAGATAATAATTTTACAAATTTTTAGAATTTGCTTTCACTTCATTTTGACATTTAAATTAAAAGATATGACTAAAATGGAAAAATCAGAAAAGAAAATAAATATCGGGATGACGTCATCGTCCCTAACCTCCAGCCGGATTTCTCTCCCGAAAAATCATCTCCGATTCCCTCCCAAAATCCGGTGCGGTGTTTGCGCGATTTGTTTCCCCGCGTACACCCTTCAAAAGCCCTTGAAGCCACCGTCCTTTTGCCCCCGAAAAACCTAACCGGAGCGCCGCCAGGCCGCCGTTGCCACTCGCCGGAGTCGTTCGGCCGCCGCCGCGCTTTTCTCCCTTTTCCGGGCGAGGCGATCCACCTTCCCGCCCGAGACCGTGCCCAGCTCCTTCGCCGCAGCCGCGCGCATCTCCTCACCCTTTTTCCTCCTCTTTTCCGCAGTAGAAGCGAGCCATCGCGAGCGTCGCCGGAGTTCGCCGGCAGCCGAACGCCTCCGCCCACGCCGTCACGAGCGTACGGGAAGAAATCGACGGCGCCGCCTGCACCACCGAGTTCCTCGTCGCGCCCTGCACCTCCTCATCGCCTCGGCGGGTCCAGGGGGGAACTCGAGCGTCGCCGGCGTCCTCGACCGAGCCGCGCGCCACCGTCCTCCTTAACTCCGGTCACCGGAGCGCCGCCACGGTGAGGCCATCGTTCCCTGTCCATTCGATCTAATTTCTACGCGTAGGATTAAATCATTTGATCGAAGCGATACGAGTCGTTCTGATCCGTCAGATCTGGATCTAACGATCCAGATCGACTGGAGCCGAGCCGCGGCTCTGTAGCGTACCTGCTCTTTAAATAAGGCAGATACCTGTGTATAGTGCAAATCACTGGATTGATTTATTTGCACACACAGTTTACGATGTAATATCACAACAAAGTGTCAATTTTATTACATCGATGATCCAGAATTACAAAATATGTGATACAAGTTAAATAGCATAAAGCTAGGATTGAAAAAGTACACAGCGGAAATACAATAGCAGTGAGTCTCTATAACTTTCATGCTGCCACAGGCGAAAACATGTTGGTTGTAGACCTGAAACCTTTAAACGAAGCCTCACTCGTCATCTGATCAAATCTGCAATAAGAAAAATATTGCAACAACGTGGGTCAGATTCCATTAAAAATGGAGTCTGGCAAGTGACACTATGGTGGACACACAATGGAATAACTCTAAAGCCTATATGCATATTTGGCTGGTGGAGTTCAAGGCTAATTTGCATAAAGCCAATTTTTCCTACTCTTTTGAAAACACTTTTCTTGAAATCAAGACGAGTATGGCATGAAAACCATAAATCTCATCTTCCCTTGTTCACCCATCAAGTTTTATTTCTGAAGTTGGAATGGTGGAATCCTCCGTTGACGTCCGTGATCAGCTGCTCAAATTGTCCGTACCGGGGACACGACTAAGTACTTAGTTTTACACTCTGTAGAGGTTGTGCACGTTCACCATTGTACCCATTCAACCCAAGGTATCCTTTACACACCATTTACGATAAGGAAAGGAGAGAATGAGACGAGATCTTTCAGAAGCATTTTCCCTCCCACTCTGGCTTGACCCGTTCCACCTAACATCCCCCCTACATCTGCTTGTCAAGCCGGAGAGAGTCCATGCAACATAATTGATCAAGCCAGAGCCCATATGGCAATGGCTGCACGGGAAGCAATCGTCACTCGGAGTTCTTCAGATTCCTCTATTCCCTGGGTAGCTTTCCACAAGTCCACGTACTCAAGGAACCATAGACATGGACCTGAGCAGCCACTCAACTTCGCCGCCATACAACCAATCCACCCAGGAGTTTCATTAACTTAGTGGATGTGCACTCTCAGGTAAAAATCACCATGCTCACGGCCCTAAGTAGAATAGAAATTCATCCTAGGCGACAACAACCATGAGCACAGTCCTGAGTAGTCACTTTAACATTTTGTAAAACTTTTCATCAATTGCATAGCATCAATATTTCTGCTAAGTATGATATAGGAACCTAGACACAGGAATAAGGTATTCTACACAGGTTTAGCATAGCAATACTATCCTACACATGCATATACAAATACACTAAGTAATGCATATAGAAATAATAGGAAGTTTATGAGGTGTGCCACTTGCCTTTGAATGTTGTCGTTGTTCACAACTCTTTTCAGCGATACTCGGGACTCTCCGTTCAATCTAACAGTATAGACTAGCAACAATACAACAATCAACAGCAAGCACAACTCCACAATGCATACAAACACATACTAGATGAATAAATAAGTTTTATAAAACTTTCTAAGGAAAATATGTTTATGCACGATGTGCAAAATATTCCTAAGGGCTAGAAATGCTTTTTCATGCCATGAAAATCTTTTAAGTTAATGCAAGGCAGATAGGGTGGTCCAAAAAGGACTAAGGGCTAAGGTCATAAGTTGAGTAAAATATTTTGTTTTATATCAACTTGAATAAGCACTCTAATGGCTTAGTCTTGATGTGCAAAATACTTAGAGAAAATTACTAGCTCTATTCTTCGAGGTGATCAACAATTATTATCAACTCTTTGTACATTGGATATTCACTAAAGTGAGAGAGACAGACACCCGGCCAGCCACTTAAATTGTGGAACAGGTCTCATGTACGTGGACATGTAAGGTTTGTTTCCAGGCCGCTTCATCCCACTATGCCGCTAGGATCCAACAACTTCAAGATGATAACATCATGATCAAAATTTGTTTAAGTCAAATGTGAAAGACAAGATTAGGAAAGAGGGAAAAGATAGAAGCAAGATGTAGTTGTCCTCCAGGCTTCATCTCCAGACTTGTAACTTTCTTCTGGATGATGTCTTGATTGAGCTCTTGGTAGTCTTGATGAATCTTCAGACATTGATGATTCTTGTATCCTCGAGGCTTGTCTTGGATTTACTTAGTCTTCATGAAGTCTCAGAGGAGAAGAAAAGACCGAGAGAAAGACTTAGAGAATAAAAAAGGGGGTTGGCCTTCTTGAACTTCTGCTCACTTTTCTTCTGAGTGCTTGACATCTTGAGGATGCATCCAGAGTCTGTTTTCTTCTAAGTCCTTCATGAAGTCTAACAGAAGATGGAGGGAGAAAGAAGAAAGAGGCAGAAAGACTTAGAAAATATTTCTGGTTGGTCTTCATGAACTTCTTCTTGATCTTTCTTCTAAGTGCTTCCACTCCTTGGAGATTCTGCTGGAGTCTTGTTTGGCTAAGTCCTTCATTGGTCTTCCAGCTCCATGTTGAAATTTTACTAAGTGTCTAAGTGTAGCACTTCACAAAAATGCTAAGTTGAAATTATTTCTAACTTAGAGAAAACTAATGAAGAGGGGTTTTCCTATGAGAATTATATCTACAAAATAAAATATGCTATGAATGAAATGAAATTTTAAATCACAAGAAACATCAAAATTAACTTTTGTGATTTCTTTATAAATACGCATGAATTTATAAATACAATTCAATTAATTTCTATTTTTGGAAAATATAACAAAAGAAATAATTATAAGATTAAAGTTTTCTATGATTAAATTTTTATAATATAATTTAATAAATAGTGTTAAAAGACAGGGGTATTTTAATTAAATTTATAGCAATTTACTTTAATCAAAATATAATATTTTTATTAATAGTTATGTTGAAAATACTCAACCATTCAAATTAAATATATAACTATGAATTCATTCAAATATTACTCAAAGATATTCTATAGCAGTGGCATCAATTTACAAATATTCCAAAGTTGCCAAAACAATTTTATTTGTAATTTTTTGAATTTACAGATTAAAAGTTATGACAAAAATACTCAAATTCACCATTTGAAATTTGAATATTCTAAACTAAGTCAAATTTGAATTTTGGCAGATCCAAAATATTCTACATGTCGAGGGCTTTCCAAAAATATAAAGTTTGTTAAATTTGGATAAGTGGTTAAAAAGTTATGACAGATCTAAGTGGTAGGGGCTTTTCTGCAAAACTACCTAATAATCTAATTAAAATAATTTATTTTCTGACGTGGCAGCTGACTGAAATGCTGACTGTGCAGGCCACATCAGCGCTGACGTGGTTAAGTGAAATAGATCTGGATCGCTCGATCAGATCTGACGGTCTAGATTGGACCGTACCCGTTCAGCGCAAGGATCTAATCGCAGCCGTTGATTTACGATCGGACGGATCTCAGGCGTTGGTCCAAGCCTGGCGGCGCAAGGTCACCGGAGCACGTTTGCCGACGGCGGCGCCGGCTCGGCAATCGCATTCTACGCGCCCTAGGGGAGGAAGGGAAGACTGATCATACCCCGATGAAGAGGAGACCGTGGCGGACTCGGTGGCGAAGTTGACGATGATGGGGTGCACGGATGCACCGGAGGTTGCTCGCCGGAGTTGCTCCCGCGGGCGGCTTTCTTTGGGCGAGGAAGAACGTGACGTTCTGGAACAAAAACAAAACACCGATGGTGTCAAGAGGATGCGCCCGTAGACAGGGAGTCGAGAGGGAGTTGCGGAAGGGCTCGAGGGGCTTTGTACTCACCGGATTTTGAAGATTACGGCGGCGGCAATGGCGGCAATGGTGGCTCAAATCCAAGCAGCCTGGGGGCGTTGGAGCTAGGGTTTCTGGGGGAAAGAAGAGAGAGTTCGCAGGGTTTAAGTAGGGGGAGGACAGCCGAGGATTTGGGGGCGTTAATCGCGCGATTTGGAGGAAGGGAATCGTCGGCGTTCTCGGCAAGTTTTCCGGCTGGAGGTTGAAGAAAGGTGACCCCCTGACAGGTGGGTCCCACTGTCAGGGTTTTCTCTTTTTCTTTTTCTGTTTTATTTCTTTCTTTTATAACTTTTGATTTAGTTGTCCAAATGAGGTCAAACAAAATTCTAAAAATTTGTAAAATTATTATCTTTCTGTTAAACCAATTGTGGGAGTGTTTTGAACACTTTTCAAAAATAATAATTTCGAAATATTGATTAAATGTAAAATTGACACTTTATGTTTAATTTAAAACTAGGGTTTAATTAATTTTAATTTTGGCTAAATAATTTATATGAAATACCCATATTCAATTATGTTTGGATTTAAGTTATTTAAACTTGTTTTGCTGAAATCATTCTTCTTTATTTTGGCATAATATTAAAGAACAAAATATAACTAATTTGAAGGAAATGGGAAATATAAGGTATTCATTATTAATTGAAAATAATTTGTGCACCATTATATTTTATACCAAGATAAATCAATTGAAACTTCATAAAAACTTTAGAAAGGATTTTAGTTTTAATTCATTTCTTATATAGAAATATATTCATTAAAATCATTTTATGTTTTGAAAATAAATGAAAATCATTTAAGCTAATGAAATGCTTATTTGGATAATTAATTAATTATAAAATCTATGAAGTTTTAAAGTTATAAACTATAGACTTGTAATTTCCAAAAACTATGTTTTGAACTAAGGTAAAAGAATGAAAACCATTTGGCAAATAGACCGTGTTTTAAATAGTTTAAAAGAACATTTGTAAGTATTATTTTAATTTATGAATAGCTATGGCTAAGTGGTGGAAATCAAATACTTATAAAGAAACTTTTTATTACAAGAAAATGGTTTGAAAGTTTGTAAATCATTTCTCAAATTACATATAGGGGTTTTAAGAAATAGAAAGGATAATAAAATGCATAACTTGAAACAACATATGAAAATAGTGATTAATTGAGATATTTAAAATAATAAACAATTTGGAAATTGCTATGAAGTCTTTTATGGTTGGTTTTCTTATGCTTTTAATGTTTTATTTTAATCTAAAACAAAAGTTTAAATTTTTAGTGATTTTTCAACATTCCAAAATATTGGGATGTTACAGGCTCAGACTAAGCCGAGCCTATACTTTTTAATCACTTATCCAAATTCAAATATTTTTACATATTTGGAAAGCCCTTGACATGCAGAATTTGACTTAGTTTAAAATATTCAAATTTCAAATGGTGAATTTGAGTATTTTTGTCATAACTTTAAATCTGTAAATTCAAAAATTGCAAATAAAATTGTTTTAGAAACTTTATAAAATGTGTAATATGTTGCATCTGTTATAAATTAATTTTGAGAATTATTTTGATGATTAAATGGTTGTATGTTTAATTTGAATAGTTTGACTATTTTTGACATAACTTTTAATACAAACATTATTTTTGATTTAATCCAATTGCTATACATTTAATTAAAAGCCCTCTGTCTATTAATCCAATTTATAAAATTTTGTTATAAATAATCTTGAATAATTTAAAATGAATTTAAAGATCATGAGACTTGATTTGATTTATTCTAGTACATTATAAAGTTTATTAATTTAAAATTTTATTACTTTGCACCAAAGACATAAATAAGTGTCCTAGTCTAGAGAAAGCTCAAATTCCTGTTTAATTAATATAATTCATAACATTAATAAGTAAGTTTTGTTTAAAACCTTTTAAACGATTTTAGTTCATTTACAAGTGTTTATCAATGTGATTTAAAACATTATATCATTTTAAATAACTAAGTTATTTTAATAATATAAACTTTTAAGTTGGGGATTAAAAATGTTTAGATATGAGAAAATTCAGAAATTCTTCAATATGAATTTGGTTAAATTTAATTTTAAACATAACCTTGGGTAAATATAGTTAAATATTTATAGTGGTATTAAAGTTATAAACCTTGCTTTTTAAATTTTGATTAACCCTTCTTGATATTCTTTTGTGTAAACTTTTGAAGACCATTCCAGTTGAAACTGTGGAAACACCCAGACAACCTTTTCGAGTTGAAAGGTTCGACTCCAGACCATCCCCTGACGAAACCCTAAACCCAAACACATTAATTCTTTTTGTATATTGAATTATGTGACACCTCTGACCAAACCCTCCCGAGAAGACTCTTTACGCTTGTATGTTTCAATTTGTTTTGTGTTTGTTGAATTGCTTGTTTATTGGATGCCCTTTTACTATATAGTTTGAAACGGGGAGCAACTTTTGACTTGGACAAGAGTGTGTGAGAAATGACAACTTTCTTGAGGCAAGTGACTTCATAAAACACCTACTATTTTATTCTATTGCATATCTAGTGTTTTAAGCAGTGTTTGCAAAAGTAGTATGCATGATAGGTTTTGGGAGATTGTAGTATGCTATGCAAACCTTTTAGGTTTCCCCTTAGAAATTCCAGATTAGACCCCTATTATAATTTAGTGGATGTACCTGCTGCAAAAATGATTGTTTTTGGATTGATGTGATAAATGAAAATTTCCACTAAATTAATTTAACGCCTGGGTGGATTGGGTCGATCGAGGAGGTTTCAAGTTGAGTGGCTACTCAGGGCCAAGTTTCATGGTTGTCTTCGCCCAAGATAGTTTCCACTTACTTGGGGCCATGATATGCGGTGTTAACCTGAGTTGCTCACTTGTGGTAGGCCACCCAGGGCTACGAGATTTAAGTTTACACTGAGTCTAGTTGCTTATCGTGCAACCATTGGTCAATATGGGCTCTGTCTTGATGGAGTAAGTTGATGTGGACCTGGGTCAAGAGATTGATGGTGGTAGAGTTGATAGGATGGTGGTAATCTCTTAGTATGATCATGGGAAAGCAACTTCTGAAAAGTCTCGTCTTGATCTTCTCCTTTTCCTTCTCACTAAAGGAGTGTAGAGGATAGTTTGGGTTGATCGAGTCTAATGGTGAAAGTGCACACACTCTCGAGAGTTAAAACCTAAGATCTTAGCCGTGTCCCCGGCATCGGACAATTTGAGTAACTACACAAGGTTGTGTTCTGAAAATCTCTTGATCCCAATTTCTTAATAAAAACTTTGATGGGTGAACATGGGTAGGAGACATGGACTTGTCTCGAGATGTCCCTTAAGGAGAAGATATTGATTTAAGAAAATTGTTTATCAAAAGTAGGATAAAACTTGCTTTGCGCAATAGCCTTGAGCTCCACCAGCCAAATAAGCATATAGATATTGCTTAGTAGAATATTAGAAATCAAAGTCACTTGCCACCACAATTCAATTGTGCTGACCCTTTATAGCTGGGCTGCAACTAAAACTTGTAGAATGTACGAATGAGGAGTAAGGGGGTCGTCTTCGAGCTACAACCAACATGATCTGCCAGTGGCTTCATGGAGATGCTGTAGCTCCATGCTATCTTTGGTTTTGCGTTTGAACTCTGAAATAAAGTGTGAACTTTTTATTCAGCTAGCGTTTTCAGCTATGCAAAATTGTAAGGATTTTCTGTTTTTGGATCATTCGTCTCGTATTGTAATAGATTATGACATCGTACTGTGATATTTCATATTATTGGAAATTGCGAGACTTATGTGATCCAAGTCTTCCGCACTATTCATAAGTGCCATTGCTTTCTTAAGCAAGGGCACTACAAGTTCACAGTGAGAGGAATATGCCCGAGAGGCAATAATAAAGTGGTTATTATCTTATTCCATGTTTATTTCTCATGCTAGAATTGTATTAATCGGAAACATTAATACATGTGTGACTAATGAACAAATTAGAGTTCCTAGTAACGCCTCTCGTTTAACTAGCTCGTTGATTAACTGATGATCAAGGTTTCTTGATCATGAACATTGGATATGGTTAATAACGGGATCACGTCATTAGTAGAATGATATGATGAACACACCCAAATTAAGTATAGCAATACGATCAAGTCATTAAGTTTATATTGTTGTACAGAGAATACAAATTAACCCTAATCCTTAGACCATGAGATCATGTCAATCACTAACACCGGAAGAATGCTTTGATGACATCAAACGTCACACCGTGACAGGGTGACAATAAAGGTGGCGATGGGTATTCCGAAAGTATTAGTTGAGGCTCATGGATCAAGAAGTGGGATTTGTCCATCCGGATGACGGAGAGATATACTCTGGGCCCTCTCGGTGATATCACATCGACACCGCTTGCAAGCACGTGACTAGGTCACAAGGATGTCATATCACAGAACGAGTAAAGAGTACTTGTCGGGAACGAGATCGAACAAGGTATAGATGATACCAATGATCGGATCTCGGACAAGTAAAATATCGCGAGACAAAAGGAATTGGTTATGACGTTTCTGGTTCACACGATCACAAGATTCATCGTTGAATATGTAGGAGTCATTACGGATCTCCAGATCCCGCTGTTGACTATTGATCGGAGAGGTGTCTCGATCATGTCTACATTATTCACGAACCGTAGGGTGACACACTTAAGGTTTGTCGACGCTTTTGGGTAGACACGGAATTTCGGAGAAAAGTTTGGACAGCACCGAAATTGTTTCGGGTAATATTGAAATAGTTCAAGGGGTTAATTGTCAGTGGTTGCCAATGGTTGTTAATAGAATTAACAAATGAACCAAGGGGGTAAGTGTTAATGTTTGTTAATAGAATTAACAAATATTAAAAAGAAATGAAATTGTTTTATTTAATAAAGAAAAACCCTTGGGATTTTTGAGTGGAGATTAAAAGAGAGTGAGTGGGCATGAGTGGATGCTCCACTCACATGAAGAGGAAGGGGTGGGGGCTTTTGAGCCGCACCACCCCCTTGGGCTGCCCCCTTCTTCTATATAAGGAGAGGTAGAGCTCCCTCTTATGGACACACTTGATCCTCTCTCCCTCCTCCCGCTGCTCCACCTCTCGGCCATCCGCTTGGCGAAGCCATGGCCGTTTAGTTCTCCTCCACACCACGCCGTCGTGCTGTTGTAGTTCCTTGGTAGTTCTACTACTTCCGCTGCCCCGCTGGATCGAGGGAACGGAGGTCGTCATCAAGCTGTACGTGTGACCGAGTACGGAGGCGCTTCCCGTTGCAGCGCACATCTTCGCGATCTTGAGATCGGCAAGTGTTCCACTACATCGTCCACGAGAATCCCTCTCGAAACGCTTTCGGTCTTCGAGGGTGAGTTCTCTTGGAACATGTTCCACTCGTTACGAGCATCTCCTAGATTAGATCTTGGCTTGTTGGTTTGTTCTCACCGTAGGAAAAATTTTGTTTTCTATGCTACGAACCCATCACACAGTGTGTTTCATGTAAGCCAGCTGAAGAAATGTCACCCAGAAATGGCAAAAACGCTACTAAGAGATACGGCGCCACTAGAGGAAGTACAACTAGAAAGTGATCTCACTTTTGAAGAAAAAGCCATAAAGATTTTGGGGACAGCAGAACGTGTCACCCGAACCAAGACCATCAAATTCTGTAAAGTACAGTGGAATCACCATTCCGCAGAGGAAGCAACTTGGGAAAGAGAAGATGACCTGAAAGAAGAACACCCTCACCTATTTCTAGCCAATCCGAATCTCGAGGGTGAGATTCATCTTAAGGGGGTTATGTTTGTAACATCCCAATTTTCAGAAAAATTTAAAACCTTGCATCCCTGCATCATCATCATTAAACTTGCCATTTGAATCACATAGAATTTAAATTAAATCATTATATATGTTTTTAATTGATTTTATGTCCATAAAATTGTTATTTGAATTTATAATAATATTCCTTTTTATTATATTTTTACTTAGACAAAAATAATTTCAAAAGGATCTATTTTTAATAAGCTTTTCAAATTATATTTTTATGAATTTTTCTGAGAAGTTTTGATATAGTTTTGAATTTGTTTTATACTCAAAAGATATAAAAACAGAAGAATGAATTATATAAAAAAATCGAACCGGGCCAGCAAGTGGGCCGAAGCCCACTTGCTATCTACCGCGGGCGCGACGCGTCCAGCCCGCCAGCAGCCCATTGCCATCTCTCTCTCTCCGTGTCACCGACAGGTGGGTCCCACCTATCATCCCCGAAACGGTCTTCTTCCCCAAATCACGCGTCCGTCCACCGTAACCTCCGACCGACGATTCCTCCTCGTTAATCTGAGCAATTAAAGACGCGATTCATTTCCTCGCATACGCCTACAAATAGCCCTCGCGCTCCTCTTCGTTTTTCCCTAGAACTCGCAGCACCGGAGCTCCCAGGCTGCCGCAGTTTTCCACCACCGTGCCGACACTGCCGCTGGCCAAATTCTTGAATTCCGGTGAGTTCCGAGCTCCTCAGGTCATCCCTAGTGTCTCTCTCGGTTCCCTGTAGCCGTGCGCCTCCGTGTGACGTCTTCGCTCACTTCTTTCCGCAGCAAATCAAGCACCACGTCTGCGACCGGAGCAAGCCGCCGCCCGCAGCAACTCCGGCGAGCAACCGGAGGAGGCAGGAGAAGCTGTGACCCCTACCACTTCGCCAACGCCTTCGCCTCGATCTCCCCGACCTAAAGGTATATCCCGTTCGTCTCCGTATGCTTTGCTTCATCGAAAACGCGTGATGCCGTGCGTGTCGCCGCCGCGCGCGCTTCTCCGACGAGGTCCTCCGGTGACCTAGCGCCGCCATGCTCTGGTCATAGCCCCAGAACCGTCCGATCTGAAATCGACGCACGGGATTAGATTCATTAGACGAACCGGTACGGACAGATCTGGACCGCCTGATCCAGATCTGACGGTCGAGATCATTTCACTTATCCACGTCAGCATGCACAGTCAGATCCCAGTCAGCAGCCGAGTCAGCAGCCACGTGGATTTTTATTTCTTTTAATTAAATAATTTGGCAGTTTTGCAGAAAACACCCTGCATAGTGTTTTCATCATTACTTTTTATCTGATTATCCAAATTTAAATATTTTTATATTTTTGGAATCCTTAGAACCAGTAGAATCTTTTGGCGTCATTAGTTTTCTGGTTTGACACATTCAAAATTTTCAAATAATTTTGAGAGTAGTTTAAGTGTTTTTGACATAACTTTATTTAGAAAAATTCAAATTGCTAAAAACTTATTTAGATGCCCTCTGCCCGAATGTCATTTCTACAAAATTTGATTATGATTTTTTTTTAAGGAAACTAAAACTCTTGATGTTACTCTTTATTCATGTCTAAATAAATGAAAACAAATTAAAAATTTATTCATGCATACATCATAAACATTCAAAGAGATACATTTAATTCTTTCTCGACATTAAAATAAACTATTGCATCTAATGCATAGCATATATTTTTCTTTGTATGAACATATTGCTTGTGTGTTTATGTGTGGCCCTTTATTTCTTTTGTTAGATTATTTGGAGGGAAACGAAAATCTTTGCAACTGTAACTGCTGCACTCCCGGTTGCCAAGGCAAGTGGCACACCCCCATAAAAGTCCTATTATTTTTCTATGTATGAGTAGATTATTTTTGTATAAGCATGTGTAGGATAGTATTGCTATGCAAGCCATGTTTAGACTTCCTTATTCCTGTGTCTAGCTTCCTTATTCATTTTAACAAAATTTGGTTATGGAGTGTTATCTAAGAAAAACTACAATCCTTATTATTTCCTATTATTGATGTCTAAATAAATGAAAACAATTTAAAAATTTATTCATACATATATCACAAAATTTCAAAGAGATGCATATATTTGTTTCCTAACGTTGAAATAAATTATTGCATCTCATCTCATGCATAGCATATATTTTCTTTGAATGAACATATTGCTTGTGTGTTTATGTGTGGCTCCTTATTTCTTTGTTAGAATATTCAGAGGGAAACGAAAATCTTTGCAATTGTAGCTGCTGCACTTCCGGTTGCCAAGGCAAGTGGCACACCCCCATAAAAGTCCTATTATTTTTCTATGCACGAGTAGATTATTTTCTATAAGCATGTGTAGGATAGTATTGCTATGCAAGCCATGTTTAGACTTCCTTATTCCTGTGTCTAGGTTGCTATGAAAATACTTAGTAGAATTGTGATGCTACGCAAAACTATTTGATGAAAAGTTAAATTCTACTAAGTTATAATCAAACACCTGGGTGGAATTGGTTGCTTGGCTGTATGAGTTGAGTGTTGTCCCCAGGGGATTTACTTGTGAGATATTCACTTGTGGATGGCCACCCAGGAACAGAGGAATCTGAAGAACTCCAAGTGACGATTGCTTCTCCTGCAACCATTGCCAATATGGGCTCTGGCTTGATCAACTAAGCTGCATGGACTCGCCCCGGCCTGACAGGTGGAGGTAGTGGTTTGTAGGTGGAGCGCGTCAGGCCAGAGTGGGAGGGAAAATGCTTCTGAAAGATCTCGTCTCATTCTTCTCCTTTCCTTATTACTATAAGCGTGTAAAGGATATCTGGGTTGAATGGGTACAATGGTGAACGTGCACAACCTCTGCAGAGTTAAAATCTAAGGTAGCCGCGTCCCCGGAAACGGACAATTGAGCAGCTGAACGAGGACGTCAACGGAGGATTCCACCATTCCAATTTATAAAATTAAAACTTGATGGGAGAACAAGGGTAGAATGAGACTATGGCTTTCATACCATATTTGTCTCAACGAGGTAAAGTTGTTTCAAAAAGTTAAGGAAAAACTTGCTTTCTGCAAAATAGCCTTGAGCGCCACAAGCCAAATAAGCATATAGGTCATAGAGTTATTCCTCTAAGTGTCCACCATAGTGTCACTTGCCAGTTCCATTTTTTAATCGTTCTGACCCACGTTGTTGCAATATATATATTATTGCAGACTGTTCTGATGATGAGTGAGAATTTTACTAAGGGTTTCGAGTCTTCAACCAACATGCTCGCCTGTGGCACATGATGATGATTGGGGACTCCCCGAAGAATAATTTTCGGTTGTTTACTCTGTTCACTACTAGATAGATGCTTTGCAAATTTGTAATGAATATTTTTTAAGTCTGGATCAGCGTTGTAATAAATTGATACTTTGTTATGATATTACATCGAACTGTGTGTGCAAACGAATCGATCCAGGGATTTGCACTATACACATGTATCTGCCATATTTTAAGTGCAGGTACACTACACCTGTACATTCTATGAATATCGTCGTTGAACCATAAATATGATATGCATTCCCTTTGTTTCTGCGATACTACCATGTCCGAGATATGATCGTAGACACACCGATGTCTTTGTTGTATCTCGTTCCCGACAAAGGTTATTAACTCGTCTGTGATATTACATCTCCATGACCTAGTCATAAGCTGCGCAGCTATATAGATGTAATCTCACCGAGTGGACCCAGAGTATCTTTCCATTACAAGAATGAACAAATCCCGCTCCTGATCCTTACGTCTCGATTCTCTTTCGGAATACCCAAGATGGACACCGTTATTGTCATGCTATATAAGACACAATGTTTGATGCTCTCAAAGCACCCCTACGAAGCATCAATAAGTACGGTCTCACGGTCTAAGGAATAAGCTATCATATTCTTATCTATTGCAAATGAAAAACATCGTAATACGATCTTATTGCAATACTTTGCGTATGTCCATCATCTTATTCAACTAACAAGATGACCCCACTGTCAACCGACGTCATTGTCCTTGATCGGAAATCTTGATCAACTGTTGCCCAATGGACTAGCTCATATAGAGGCTTGCTAGGGACCTGGTTGTCTATGTATCACACGTGTATTAATAATTCCGATTAATACAGTTATAGCATAACACACAAACCTATTATAAACTTATGAGATAATGCAATAAATACTACTTATTTATTTGCCTCTAGGGCATATCTCCTTCACATCCTACTATACAACATGACTTACAAAGTGAGAAATAAACAAAATTGGTGTTGTCAAGGTAAAACATGCCTCATGTAGTGAAACACACAAGCAATCCTGATAGCTTTGTGGAACCAAGTAGGACGACACACAACTTATATGTGCATATTACAAGGTTCAACAAACTATCAGGAAATCATATAGTGTGTGACATCATCATTTTAATCATCGGCATATAAAAAATATGGTAAAAGCACTGAAATTGAACACATTCGAAAACTTCAGAAAATAAGTCCAATGCCTCATATGGACTTGCTTCAGGGATGGATTTAGCGAGCCAGGTAGGATGCACGAGATCTATACACTCATGCATATCACAAGGCTCACTAGTCCCACCCCTGAAACCTGTGTCACAACAATTTAATCATCGGCGTATCAAAAGATAGTAAATAGCATATCAAGGTAAAGCATGCGTCATATATTGAAACACACAAGATTTAAAAGAAATGCCTCATACTTAATCAATTATTAAAACACACAATGGATCATGATAACCTCGTTGAACCAAGTCAGAGGCACATAACTTATATGTGTGCATCATACAAGGTTCAACAAACTATTAGGATATCATATAGTATGCGACATCATTTTAATCATCGGAATATAAAAAAGATGGTAAAAGCACTCGAATTGAACACACGCGAGAACTTCAGAAAATAAGTCCAGTGCCTCATATGGACTTGCTTTAGGGATGGAGCCAGCGAGCCAGGTAGGATGCACGAGATCTATACACTCATGCATATCACAAGGCTCACTAGCCCCACCCCGGAAACTGTCACAACAGTTTAATCATCGGCATATCAAAAGATGGTAAATAGTATATCAAGGTAAAGCATGCCTCATATATTGAAACACACAAGATTTAAAAGAAATGCCTCATACTTAATCAATTATTAAAACACACAATGGATCCTGATAACCTAGTTGAACCAAGTCGCAGACACACAACTTATATGTGTGCATCATACAAGGTTCAACAAACTATCAGGATATCATATAGTGTGCGACATCATTTTAATCATCAGCATTCCATAGAATAAAAAATACTATCAACACAAGCGCATGCCTCGTATATTGGACACAAATTTAGAGATGGCGTATCCGAAATTCAGTGAGATACAGAAAATGTGTATTGTGCACATCACAGGTTTCAGAGACGCCACCTCTGAACTACACGGTATCACAATGGTTTAATCATTGGCATACTAAAAGAAGGCATTGAATGAAAATAATAAACAAGGCCTCATATGGAATTGCTTCAGAGACGGAGCAAGTGAACAACGTGGAAGGAACACTGAATATGCGTTCAGACCACATGGTTCGCTCACTCCTCCCTGAAGATGCAACGTGCAAATCATCTGTTTTAATCATCGGCCGAATAGTGAAACAGTAAAATCCAGTGGAAAAGAATAGTGCAACTCTGACATAAATTAATGCAATAACATGGAAAAACATGCCTAATATTTAATCAATTATTAGAAACACACGAGTTTGGATCCTGAAAACCTTGTAGAACCAAGTCGGAGGCACATAACTTATATGTGTGTGTCATACAAGGTTCAACAAACTATCAGGATATCATATAGTGTGCGACATCATTTTAATCACCGGCATTCTATAGAATACAAATTACTATCAACACAAGCGCATGCCTCAGATATTTGACACAAATTTAGAGATGGCGTTTATGAAATTCAGTGAGATGCAGAAAATGTGTATTGTGCACATCACAGGTTTCAGAGACGCCACCGCTGAATCACACGGTGTCACAACGGTTTAATCATTGGCATATCAAAACAAGGCACTCAAGAAAAACAATAAAGAAGGCCTCATATGGAATTGCTTCAGAGATGGATTGACCGAACAACTTTGAATGAACACTGTATCTGCGTTCAGACCACATGGTTGACTCACTCCTCCCTGAAGATGCAACGTGCAAATTATCTGTTCTTATCATTGGCCGAATAGTGAAACCGTAAGCTCTAACATATTTAATTTAATGCAATAACATGGAAAAGAATGCCTCATACTTAGACTGGATACACAAATTCAGGGACGGCGTCAGTGAAATCCAGTGGGATGCAGAAAATGTGAATATATTCGTGCACATCACAAGTTTCACTGACACCGCCCCTATATCACATAGTGTGCGACAACATTTTAATCATCGGCATTCTAGAAATAACTTGAGTCGGGCATTCACAAAATAGAGTTAAACAATGCAGCTATTTAAAGTGTGCATAACATAACATAACAACAACATAACTTACAATGCCTCATACATAGACTGGACACACAAATTTAGGGATGGCGTCAGTGAAATCCAGTGGGATGCAGAAAATGTGAATATATTCGTGCACATCACAAGTTTCACTGACGCCACCCCTGTATCACATAGTGTGCGACAACATTTTAATCATCGGCATTCTAGAAATAAAGAACATTTTAATCATCGGCAAGAGAGAGCATTTAGATGACACAAATATATGCAAATCATAGCACTCACATTAGAAATACATGCAAGAGAGCTCATCTAACATCTCCTGCTCTAAAATAAGTATGAAAACATTTAAATCATCAGTTTAGCCTTCTCTTTAATACAGAGGGGGAGGGTTTTTTCTTTTGCCTCTAATTTGTATATGTACAACCAAATCTTCTACCCTGTGATGAATGCTTCCACATTTCTTAACTGCTTATAGTTCTAACACTAAAATATGAAGACCGGGTAGCACCGAGATATCACAGTACAACACATTACAGAGACGAGAAGAAAGGGGGGCACTCACTCTTGATGTCCTAGACCTACGCGGGGGATGGCTTCGCAGACAAACTCGGGCATGTGCTTGACGGGGCTACGTCCGGCGGGGGCGACGCCGAGCTCCCGCGCCATAGACTCGGGGGGGGGGGGGGGAGTAGAAGACGAGGTCCCCGACCCACGGCACGGTGGCACGACGACACGTGGAAGCCCAGGATTTGCAGCAACAGCGGCTCCGGCAGGTCGAGGATGGCCGACGCCTCCGCCGCCGCCAAGGCCACTTCAGCCTCCGCCGTGCCGCCACGTCCAGCAGATTGCTGTGCAGCTGTTGCACCATCGACGAACCAGCGCGAGCCGCTCCTCCCCGAGCATGACCATGGAGGCGCGCCACACTTCCTCGCATGCGCGGCGCTCGGCCTCTGGCACCTCGGCTGCCTCCATCCACCGCTCCTCCATCTCCATCTGCTGCTTCCTGAACTCCCGCAACCCTGTTTCTAGGGTTTCGCGGACAAGATTGAGGTGGGGCTATGGATGGAGAGGATTGGGTGGCAGACAAAGAGGATTGAGGTGGGGATCTAGGGCTTGGGCTTGGTAGAGGAGGCCATGGCGGCGGCGGCGGTGGGCGGGATAGGAGCAAGGGGATCGAGCGTCGGAGGAGAAAAGGGGATCGGGGTTGGGAAGGAGAAAATGATCTGGATGGAGGAGGGTGTGGTTGGTGGGGGTGTGCGTGTTTGTGGTGTGTACACGGCACAAAATGATGGCGAACACAGTGAGGTTCGGCAACGATAAAATATTTGCCACTACCGCCTCCCAACTACTGGAGCACTGAGCTGCATGTTCGCCAGCGGTAATAATTGTACCGCCGGCGACCGGAAGAGGTGTTCGCCAGAAGTATGCTTTGGCGACAGCCCCGCCGACCGCAGAGATAGCGCTGGCGAACAGTTTTCGTCGCCCGCCAGCGGTAACAGTTTTACCGCTGGCTGTGACAGCTATGCGTTCGCCAGCGGTAGCAGCGCTGGCGGTCATTTTTTCTTGCTCGCTAGTGCTATCCTGGTGGCTATAAGCCTTTTCCTACTAGTGGTCATGATGTCCCTCCTCAGGCTCGACGAAAACAGTTTTCCTCGCCATGCCGGTTGAGGATTGTTTGAGCTCCGCGTTCAGTCCCATTCGAACATTCTCTGTAGAGTGTGACCATCCCTGTTTCTTGGGAGTCACTCTCCGACAGTGGCCCAATCTACAATGGAATCAGAGTCCATCCCTGCTTATGAAGCTGCGAATGAAGTTGTGTGGCTGAGAAAGTTCATCATCGAGATTGGAGTGTTCCCTAGCACGAAAGACCCAGTAACCCTCTACTGCGACAACATGGGTGCTATTGCTAACGCGAAGGAACCAAGGTCTCACTCGACTGCCAAACACATTCTCCGACGCTTCCATGTGATACGACAGTATGTACAGGAAGGTGATATAAATATTTACAAAGTGCATACGGATCTGAAAGTGGCAGATCCTCTAACGAAGCCTCTTCCACTTGACAAGCATGTAAAACACCAAAGCTTTTACCAAGTTGTAATCTAGAGTAAATTGTACTCTAGTTCAAGTGGGAGACTGAAAGAGATATGCCCTAGAAGCAATTAATAAAGTTTTTTATTTATCATATCTCATTTCTCATAATACGTTTTTGTGTCATGCTATAACTGTTTTAAGCGGAAACATTAAAACACATGTGATACGTAAGACAACGAGGTTCCTAGTAGCCTCTGCGTGACTAGTTCATTGTGCAATCGATGATCAAGGTTTCCTGATCATGTGACATGGTGTCAGTTGAAAATGGAGTCATATCGTTGATAGAACGATGTGATGGACAGACCCAATATTTGTAGGACATAGTCATTACGCTTTTGACCGTGAGATCAACTCTTATTGCTATTCCTGAAAGATACTTTGATTGCATCAAGCTGCATGTCTTAATAGTATGACAATAAAGGTGTTCCTCTTGGGTATCGGAAGGGGGTATGTTGAGATGAGAGATCAAGAGCGGGATTTGCCAGTCCGCATAGCAGGATAGATACTCTAGGGCCCACTCGGCGAGATTATGTCAAATGAGCTTGCAAGCATGTGACTAGGTCACCAGGACTTAATATCACAGACGAGTAGAAGATAGTGTTGTCAGTAAAGAGATCAAGCTAGGTATGGAGATATGTATGACTGAGTCTCGGGCACACTAAGTATCGCCATGGAAAAAGGTTTAAGACTCGACGTCCAGTTTCGAACGACAAAGTTATTCGTTATGTCGCAGGGATTAATTATGGGGATCCAGTCCCGCGAATTAGTCATTGGTTGGAGAGGTGTCTCGATCATGTGTGATGATATCTCGAACCGCTAGGGTAACATACTTAAGGGGAGTCGACATATTTAGGAAGAGAAATTAACAAAGAGCACCGGGTGCGTCCCGGGAAAGATCTGATGGAGATCGGACAACGACAAAATAGTTTTCGGAGCCGTAATAAATTATATAGTATGTATTTAAAATTAGTTAATGTAATTAATAGTTAATTGTATTTTTATTTAATTAGTTCCTAATTTTTAAAAGCAAAATACCTTAAATGGGCCTTCCGGTGGAAAGAAGGCCCATGAGGGGGGAAGCTTCCACCGAGGGAGCAAAGGGGTTCGGCCGACCTAGGTGGGCCACTTAGGGCCCACCTAGGGCCGGCGCACCAGGGAGGGGTGCGGGCTGGTGTGGGGTTTAGTCCCACACCATCGGGCTGGCAAGGTTGGCAGCCCTCCTCCCCCTTTATATAGAGGTGCTCTCTTGGCTTTTTAAGATAACCAATTCTCTCTCTATTTTCTCCATGCATTACGTGATTCCTCTGTTGGAGTTGCGCCAAGGAGAAAGTTCTCTCCACCATACGCACGCTACCGTGTTGCTGGTCATCCGGTCCCAGTCTTCCGCTGCTCGTCCTGGATTGGAGCCCGGAGGTCGTCGGCTTCATCGTACATGTGTGAATCCCTGCGGGGCACTACGCTTGTGGTGCTCGGAGGTCTGCTTCCTCTACACGACCTTGAGGTCGTCTTCGTCGGCTTCATCGACAACGCTTGTGCGGGAGCGTAATCCCTGCTTTTCGGTCTACAAGGGTATGTACACCGATCTCCTCCGCATTACTGTATCTGCATAGTATAGATCTTGCCTAGTTTTAGGTTATCGTTGTAAGATAAAATTATTGTTTTCTGCCTGCAATCCCCTTTAGAGTGTAGTAGCAAGTTTCCCTCAGTTATGAAACCAAGGTTATGAACACAGTAGGAGACGAGAATTCTTTCAAGGTGTGAACGGCGCGAGAAAAATGCTTGCGGCGAAGGGGAGGCTGAGTTGACGTGGAACCTGCACACAACACAATAAAAATACTTTGCCCCAACTTAACAGTTAGGTTGTCAATCTCACTGGTTTGCTGTAACAAAGGATTTAACGGATGTGTGGAAAAAGGATTTTTGTTTGTAGAGAATGAAAGTAACAGGATTGCAGTGAGTTGTATTATCAGATTAAAGAAAAGGACCGGGGTCCACAGTTCACTATTGGTGTCTCTCCATGAATAATAATAAAATTTATGCGGGTAACCAAATTACAGCTGGGCAATTGATAGAATAAAGAAGTGCATAACGATGCATATACTGATGTCATGATGTCTAGTATGAGATTCATTTCGGCATTACAATAATATACATAGACCGTTCCAACCGCATCTATGACTAATAATCCACCTTCCGGTCAGCGTCCGCACCCCTTTCAGTATTAAGTTGAAAGAAACAGATTATTGCATTAAGCAAAGTGTGTAAAGTAAGTAAGTAACATCATACTTAGATAAAGTACTATTGTTTTATCCCTAGTAGAAACAGGTCATCTACAACCTTCGAGCTTTCTTTCACTATCTCAGGTTAAATAGAGACATGAACCTACTATCGAGCATAAATACCCTCTCTTTGAGTCACAAGCATCTACTCCGCCAGAGCATCAACTAGCAACGGAGAGCATGCAAGATCGTAAATAACACACACATAATATATTATGAAGCAAATGACATAGTACTCAGTATCCATCGGATCCCAACGAACACAACATGAAGTATTACATAACTATGATCTTGATCATGATAGCCAGCTCACAAGATCTAATCATGATAGCACAAGAGGAGAAGACAACCATCTAGCTACTGCTATGGACACGTAGTCCAAGGGTGAACTACTCACGCATCAGTCTTCAGGCGGGCATACTGATATAGAGCCCTCCGGTGATAATTCCCCCTCCCGGTAAGGTGTCGGGGAGAGCTTCTGATCTCTCCCGAAGTCGGGTTGACGAAGGCGGCGGCTCGGGACCCCGTGGAGGTAATATTTTCTTCGTATTGATCTTAGGTTTTCTTGGGGGTTAAATAGGCGAAAGGGCGAAGGCGGTCGAGGGCCGAGGCTCCCTCCCCGGGTGCTGCCGCGACAGAAGGTGGGGCCGCACCACCACCTCATGAGGGCTCCCCGTGGCCCCTCTCTGTCGACTCTTCGGTTTTCTGGATTGTTCCCAGGAAAATAGGGGATTCGGTAAAAAAATCGCCCAATTTCGAGAATATTTCTTTAATTGGTTTTCTGAAACAAAAAACAATAGAAAACAGGGACTATTGAAACATGTAACTAGCAGAATGTCCATGCGTTGCTACGGGTTAATTTCTACTCACTCCATTCTAAATTAACTGACTCAGATTTAGTACAACTTGCACTACATCTAAGTCAATCAATTCGGAACGGAGAGAGTATTGAATAGTGTGGCTAATCCATTTTCATCTTATTTCCACATATAAGAATTCAGATAGGATTGTTCATTCAATATTGGGTTTACATAGAAAATACATTGGTGATTCGATAACCAAATAAGCGGCTCGATGACCATGGCCCAGAGGTGTTGCTCAGGCTCCTCATCTGGTTGCTCAAACCGCTCAATAATCTAAGTAAGCTAAATAAGAGGTTAATGAACCAAACAACCTAAACAAATAAGTTGAAAATTATTGACGACTCATGTGAATTTTCTGGGGAGCCTAGCACAAGAGCAAACAGTTTCAGCAGTGAGTTATCTATTCTTCAGTCATGTCGGGGATGTACTTCCCCGGTACCCTGAAGGTATGGGGGGTTGTGTTAATATTGCAGGAACAGGTGCATCTAAATAATAAAGAAATAAAAGAAAAAGAGGAGACGGTGTCCCTGGCTCAATTTGGCAAAGCCCAGGCCGACATCCACCTTCCTGGGCCAAGATAATGCAACTCGGTGGGCCGGAATCACCTCTACTCGGTCAACCGAACCGACCGCAGCCAGAGATCGTGTCTTCCTCGTCCCGAACCGCTAGCGACCGCAGCGTCGTCCCCAACCTCGCCTCGCTCCGGATCCCCTCTCGACGGAGCCTCGACTCCGGAGTCTTCCACGCTCTCGGACGCCGGCGGCGTGTGCTCGGACGTGCCCGCATCAAGCGCGGCCCACCGCATCTCCCGAGCGCCTCCCCGGCTCCGCCGCCCCCTGCATCGCCCCCGACGGCGGACGCGCCCCGGCGGGCATCCTCCCCGGCACACCTCCTCCTCGGCAGCGCCTCGGTCGCCCTCGCCCCTGCACCGCTCGATATCGCCGCCCCGGCTGCCCCGCCACCTTCACCGACTATCCCGAGCTCGGCAGCGCACCACCCCGGCACCGCCTCCGCCGCCATGACCCCGGCTCGGCCCGGCCACGGCCTCAGCCCGGGGCCCGACCTCCTCTACATCCCCGGCCGTAGCTCGGCGCCCTCGTCTGCATCCGCGCCCGGCCACCTCCGGTATCTCCGTGCCCGGCGTCCCGGCCTCCTCGACTTTGGCATCCTCGGCAGCGCACCACCCCGGCGGCACCTTCCCGACCTCCGGCATCCCGAGCGCACTCCCGGCGCTCTCGCGCCCCCTGTCTCCGGCATTGCCTCCACCATCCCCGACATCGCCTTGGTCGTCATAGTCACGTCAGAATCACTTTCTACGGGCCTGTGTGCATCCCCATCTCGGGTTGACCGGGATAGCTCCAAGACCGACAAGCAGAGATCTGCCCCAGCACCACTGCACCGACATCCCCTATCTCGGTAGGGGGATCGGCGATATGGATAAGAAGTGGACGTGGAGATATGGAAGACAGGCGCTAGAAGACGGAATCCAGTACCTGTACAGCAGGGCTACAGTACCCGGATGTGACAACAGTACAACTTTATGACATACGCTACAGTGCCGATTGGACCCCAGTAGTCATCTCAGCTTTAGTGCGCAGTGAACAGTGTTTCCTGTCCCCTTGTCCCCCGCTTGTCCCCTGGGCTCTCCTATATAAAGGGCACCAGGGGGAGACGGAGGGGAGAGGCCAACCTCCCACCACTTCATTTCCCCCCTTTCCATTTGCTCCCAAAACTTCGTGGAGGCTTGCCTAGCAGCTCTCGGAGCATATTGTAGCCCTGATACTGAGAGGAGAAATATACCAAGTAGGCTAGATGCTGCAGTAGGGGTTTTATCTCCTCACGAGAGCCCGGAAGCAGGGTAAATCCTTGTGTCTCCGTGTCGACCGAGTTTACCTGCGCGCGAGTTCATCGCGCAATCCCTCCCCGAGATCCCCTAGCGTCCATCGGCCCCACAAATTAGCCTACCCGTAGGCATCTGTCTGTTCGCCACGACGACAGTTGGCGCCCACCATGGGGCAGAGTGGCGCTTGCGGGAACAATTTCGGACGGGACCCGACATCCCAAACCGGCATCCCGAAATCTGGGATCCTAAATCCAGGATCCCTACGCTGCGGGCAGTGGTCACTGACATCCTGCGCCGCGGGTAGCGGTCACCGGCATCCAGAAATCCGGGATCCTAAATCCAGGATCCCTACACTGCGGGCGGTGGTCACTGACATCTTGCGCCGCGGGTAGCGGTCACCGGCATCCCGAAATCCGGGATCCTAAATCTGGGATCCCTACGCTGCGGGCAGTGGTCACTGACATCCTGCGCCGCGGGTAGCGGTCACCGGCATCCCAAAATCCGGGATCCTAAATCCGGGATCGCTGCTCTACGGGTTGAGGTCGCCGGCATCCCTGCGCTACGGGTTGAGGTCGCCGACATCCCTGCGCGGCGGGTTGAGGTCGCCGGCATCCCTGCGCCGCGGGTTGAGGTCGCCGACATCCCTGCGCTGCTGGTAGAGGTCTCCGACATCCCTGCGCCGTGGGTAGAGGTCACCGACATCCCTGCACCGCGGGTGGAGGTCACAGATGTCCCGCCATCGCTGAAACCGGTCGTCGACATCCCAAACCGGCATCCCTGCATCGCGGGCACCAGCCGCCGGCGTCTGCCCCGACACTCTCATCAACGGACCCTGGCAGTTGCACACCAGATACCCGGGTTATGTCGCCTCCGACATCCCCGACCGCTCCTGTGCTCCGTGAGTATCGTCATCTGTACCTTGCAATTATGTTATCTTAGATTTATTCGGGAACTGCCCATGCATGCTTAGTTTAATTGTTTCCCTGGGAACGAGATATTGTAACCCGGGGACTGCCCTGTTTCACCTGTTTTGTCACCTATGTGTTTTTCCCTGAGAGCAAGTTGTCGTAACCCGGGGACTGGCTTACCGGTCGGTTGAACCTTGCATGCTTAGTCTGTATAGTAACTCGGTTTATATTTATTTATGTGCTTGGTGTATCTTGCTTCTTGTTGTGTCGTTTGTGAGCCGGCATCCCGAAACTGGACTCGGGGACTGCCGAGCTCCCTTGTCTTCCTGCTATATCTGAAAATTTACCCGGGGACTCGCTCAAACCGGTATCCCCATGCCTGACTCGGCGGCTAGTTGTATTCTTCTATCTCGCGTTAAATTCTCTTGGGCATGTTAAAGTTTTCACTAGCATCAAATATTTGGTTTTTGTAACGCCCCGTGATTTATCCCCTTTTAATGTGTGAGTTTTCTTTTTTTTGCATCGACATGACATTGCATTTCATCTCATCATTTTAATTTGTTGCATTTAAATCAATTTCCCACGATTAAATTTAAATGCATATCAAATTAATTAAAAATGTGTTATTTTCAAATCTTTTAAAATTGTTAAAAACTAGTTTATTAAATTGTCTATTCAAAACTAAAACTATTTTGTATTGTTTTTGTATTTAAATTCCATGTCTATTTTGTTTTAAAAATATATAACCGAAAAGATTAAACGGGCGAGAAATAAAAGCCCAAGCCCATCTAACCCCAAACACTAGGTTTTGTCCCCTGAAAACTTTTTCCCACCCCCTGGAATTTTTGCAGCCACCCCCTCCCCTTTCTCTCTTTTTCTTTTTCCCTTTTTTCCTTTTTCTTTTCTCTTCTTTCCTTTTCTTTCTTCTCTTCTTTCCTTCCTTTCCTCTCCTTTTCTCTCCTTCTTACCCGCTCGACCCGCACGGGAGAAAGCCTTCCGGCCCGAGCTCCCCGCCCCGTCGCCCCAGCCTCCGGCGCGTCGCCCCGGCCCTCCGCCGCACCCCCGTGCGTCGCGCCTCCCCGCGCGCCCGCTCCTGCGCTTGCGCCGCCGCCGCCCCTGGCCGCGCCGCCGCACGCCACCGGCCGCCCGGCGCGTTCCCCCACGCCGCCTCGCCTGCCGCGCCTCCCCTGACCGCGCCGCCGCGCACCCCCGGACTGCGCTCCTCCGGCCGCCCGCGCTATGCGCTCCCGACGCACCTCCAGCCGCCGCGCCCCTGCTCAGCATCTCCTCTGCCGCCGCCGAGCTCCTCAGCTCCGGCACAGCCGCCCGCGCGTCCGCGCCGCCGCCGCCCACGCAGCGCGTCCACCCGCGACGGTCGCCGCCACCGTGCACACCCGCTCAGCACTTCCATTCGCCGTTTTCCCCGTCCGGTGGCGTCCCCGTGTCCGCCGCCCGCAAGGTGTTCGGTGAAATGCCCGGAAGACCCCGGCGTCCCTTTTTTGTGTCCGAGTTGTCCACCCTTCGAGGTGTTGCTACATGCGTGTGTGTGTCCTCTTCCGGTGCCGCGTTCCCGTGACCGCCCGTGTCCGTGTCGCGGTGCCCGCCCGTGCGCGTTTCTTCCCGGTGTCCGTTTGCCGTGCTCCTACGTGCCCGCACCCGTCAACGAGGATGAGCGAGTACGACTACCCGACCACTTCCACGACACCGACAAACGACGACGCCGCGGTCCCGCGACGACTACTTCCCCGACGGCAACTACTTCCTCTACGCACGGAAGACGTCGGTTTCGAACCCTATCTCTCCCGATCCAACGTGCGAACCCAAACCCTAACCCTATACCTATTTTTATTAAATGTCATCCATATTGTGCATATCGCATCATGCTTGCATGTGTTGCATCTCTAGAGTTTGGTGGTGTAGCAAATCACCTAAATAATAAATATGAAATGTGTGAGGCAAATCAATATATTTATGCCCTATTCCATTTAATTTTGTTATATCACCCATGCCATGTCTTGCCATGCTAATCAACATTTAATTTGATGGGTAGATAAATAACTTGCACCTAAATATTAATTGTCGGAATCCCGGTTCCGCTTAATTCAGATTAAGTGCATCTCGCAATGCATATTGCCATGTCATGCATCATTCTCGCATGATCATGCTGGATCTTTGCCGTAGTTGTAAAATGCATCTTTTACAATTTCCAATGTTTGTTGCTTCTTCGCGGATACGACGTTGAGATGTGTGAGCTACGACAAGATCTGCTTCCATGCGGGATTCCAGGCAAGCAAAGTTTGCTTGTTTTCCTATACATTGTCTTTCATTCCTGCCGTTGATCTCTGCTACCCTAGTTATCGGTTCTTGAGCTGCGATCCCATCACATGTTTATCCTGCAGCCCATACAGCTTTATCCCCACAACCTAATACCCGTTGTATGTTTATCTGTTGGCCTTGCGAGTCGTAGCGCATGCTTAGAGTTGTTTGTGCGAGTCGTCTGTTGGTCTTATGTTTCATCTGCTTAGTATGATAGATTGTTCTACTTTAATAAAATGCTATCTTGTGTTGGGGTATTATAATTAAATGATAAGGCACCAGGCGGAAGGCCTTGCGAGATGCTTTGTTCTGCTCAGTGTCGACCTAGGAACTGAGATTTTGTCCTCGGATCCAATTTTGAGCGCACTAACCACTTGTGGGAGGCCCAATGGAGCCCCCTCGACTTTGAACGGATCCTCAGCTCGTCCATGTGCCGCAAGTAGTTCGGGTTTTTTCCATTTGCTCATATGCATGTGCATGATGATGATGTTGATGATGATGATGATGAGAGGTTATGTGATACGGGGGGTCATATAGGTGCGGTACGGCACGAAGCGGACAATTCCTACTGTGGTTTGAGCCGCATGGTGGCATAGTCGCAAACTAATGAGTCCGCAATTGAGATTCGGCCGGACTCCTGACGCGGGTAACAACTCATATGGGTGGCACTTGGACTTGCTGTAGTGAAGGAATAAGTCGTGTTGAGAAGCCCTGATGCTTGCTTGGGTTGATCATGCGAGTATGGGTACAGTAGTGCACCCCTGCAGGGTATAATCTTATCGATGAGCCGTGTCCACGGTTATGGACGACTTTGGTGATGATGCTGGCTAACAAGATCTAGACAACTTACACTTAATTAATGTTAATTAAATTGACTAGTAATATAGAATTACTTTCACAATAAATTATAATTAAAACTATTTGACGTGTGAGTTTCCCGAATTGCTTCCTCATATTTGGTTGAGGGGGTTAATTCGAGAATGGGTTATGTTTGGTGTTAGTTGTATATGTTTATCTGTATGCGCTCTCTTATCCCTCTCTGATTAGACGGAAGTTGTAGCGTGTCTCTTTAGGTTGCTAGTGCTGCTGCCGCTAAGTCCACCTCCCCTATATTTTGGGAGATGGTGTAGAAAGTAGGCAAGTCGATTTTACTTGCCAGGGAGTGCCCTGACCCTCTTTTGGGTTATGCTTTATGTGCAGTCAACAGGTTTGAATTCTGACGACGTTAGCTTGGAAATCCCTCCGGCTTGGCTGGGCAGGGATATGGCGCCATTGCTTATCTTCAGGACTCTTAGTCCAATTTGCATCTTATCCGTAGTCGGATACTATTTTTGCTTCCGCTGTCATTTGTATCTTTGTATTGTATCATTTGTATCTTGACTCGTTCGAGTCGTTGTTGTATTTTATCTTCTGTTGTATTTGTGGATGTATCGGAACTGTTGTAATGTTATCACAATTCCACCCACATAATGCGCATGTTTCGGCGTGCACATTATGTCTGGTGGGCGACCTAAAATCGTTATTATGCGGATTTCGGCGGGATCGCTTAAATCTACATAGTACCGATTTTAGGGCGTCACAGTTTTACCGAGATGGTACCCATGTTGGATAAACCGCCTTAACGAGAGAATATTCAGTACAAGCATTCTGGGGTACCGATTGTTGTACTGGTTATCTTGGATCCATCTTATGCTTGGTTATTTTCTCAAGATATATTGCATATGGTCTGGGGTATCAGTTGGCCCATATATCGCGGCATCACGCAAAATTTCCAGATCCCCGTTTATTTCGGTTCGCCAATATATCATGGCATACTGCGATATCTCCAGATCGCCATTTATGTCGGTTCGCCGACATATCGTGGCATCATACCATATCTCCAGATCCCCGTTTATTTCGGTTCGCCAATGTATCATGGCATCGGGCAATATTTCCAAATCGTCGTTTATCTCGATGTATCGAAGTTCGCCAAAGGCAATGTCTGAGATACCAAAACACCTGTGATATGCCCAGAGTGGCCGACATACCGACATACCGGCATACCGAGATATCTGTGTGACATTGTGTGTGTAGGCGTCTGTGTCGGTATACGCCCAGAGTGGCTAAACGCCGACACATGAGACTCTGTGTCGGTATACGCCCAGAGTGGCTAAACGCCGGCACATGAGGCGTCCGTGTCGGTATACGCCCAGAGTGGCTAAACGCCGGCATGTGTTATGTGTTTATGGCCGACCGGCGGTGGCCGAAGACATCTATGTCGGTAAAACGCCCGGAGTGGCTAAGAGACCGGCATACGATTGTACTTTTGCAGGTACCCGGTGGAGAAAGTGAAAACAGTGATGTTGGATCTTTTCTGAGTCTTCGCGCGACTCTGCGAGTCATCCGCAGCCTCGGGGACTAGTGTCGGGGATGTGATCCCCGAGACCTCTAATAACAAAGCTTTCGGTATGGAAAATTCCTGTAACTATTTGATTTTTAAGTTGATGCGCGATTCTGTGAATCCCCCATAAACTCGGGGACTAGTGTCGGGGATGTACTTCCCCGGTACCCTGAAGGTATGGGGGTTGTGTTAATATTGCAGGATTAGGTGCATCTAAATAATAAAGAAATAAAAGAAAAAGAGGAGACGGTGTCCCTGGCTCAATTTGGCAAAGCCCAGGCCGGCATCCACCTTCCTGGGCCAAGATAATGCAACTCGGTGGGCCGGAATCCCCTCTACTCGGTCAACCGAACCGACCGCACCCAGAGATCGTGTCTTCCTCGTCCCCAACCGCCAGCGACCGCAGCGTCGTCCCCAACCTCGCCTCGCTCCGGATCCCCTCTCGACGGAGCCTCGACTCCGGCGTCTTCCACGCTCTCGGACGCCGGCGGCGTCTTCTCGGACGTGCCCGCATCAAGCGCGGCCCACAGCATCTCCCGAGCGCCTCCACGGCTCCGCCGCCCCCTGCATCGCCCCCGACGGCGGACGCGCCCCGGCGGGCATCCTCCCCGGCACACCTCCTCCTCGGCAGCGCCTCGGTCGCCCTCGCCCCTGCACCGCTCGATATCGCCGCCCCGGCTGCCCCGCCACCTTCACCGACTACCCCGAGCTCGGCAGCGCACCACCCCGGCACCGTCTCCGCCGCCATGACCCCGGCTCGGCCCGGCCACGGCCTCAGCCCGGGGCCCGACCTCCTCTGCATCCCCGGCCGTAGCTCGGCGCCCTCGTCCGCATCCGCGCCTGGCCACCTCCGGCATCTCCGTGCCCAGCGTCCCGGCCTCCTCGACTTTGGCATCCTCGGCAGCGCACCACCCCGGCATCTCCACTCCGGCGCCACCTTCCCGACCTCCGGCATCCCGAGCGCACTCCCGGCGCTCTCGCGCCCCCTGTCTCCGGCATCGCCTCCACCATCCCCGGCATCGCCTCGGTCGTCATTGTCACGCCGGAATCACTTTCTACGGGCCAGTGTGCATCCCCATCTCGGGTTGACCGGGATAGCTCCAAGACCGACAAGCAAAGATCTGCCCCAGCACCACTGCACCGACATCCCCTATCTCGGTAGGGGGATCAGCGATAAGGATAAGAAGAGGACGTGGAGATATGGAAGACAGGCGCTAGAAGACGGAATCCAGTACCTGTACAGCAGGGCTACAGTACCCGGATGTGACAACAGTACAACTTTATGACATACGCTACAGTGCCGATTAGACCCCAGTAGTCATCTCAGCTACAGTGCGCAGTGAACAGTGTTTCCTGTCCCCTTGTCCCCGGCTTGTCCCCTGGGCTCTCCTATATAAAGGGCACCAAGGGGAGAGGGAGGGGAGAGGCCAACCTCCCACCACTTCATTTCCCCCTTTCCATTTGCTCCCAAAACTTCGTGGAGGCTTGCCTAGCAGCTCTCGGAGCAAATTGTAGCCCGGATACTGAGAGGAGAAATATACCAAGTAGTCTAGATGCTGCAGTAGGGGTTTTATCTCCTCACGAGAGCCCCGAAGCAGGGTAAATCCTTGTGTCTCCGTGTCGACCGAGTTTACCTGCGCGCGAGTTCATCGCGCAATCCCTCCCCGAGATCCCCTAGCGTTCATCGGCCCCACAAATTAGCCTACCTGTAGGCACTTGTCTGTTCGCCACGACGACAAGTCACTACCGTGTAAGTGTAAATGTAATGCCTAAGGAAACATCCCTGTAATAAATAAGAATGCACAATTATGTTTGAACATACAAACGACCCACTAAACCAGCTTCCACCTATAACTGGTTCGTGTACCCATCAGAACAAGTATGAAAGGCTAGCGAATCCACTATAAAGATTGTCATTATTAAACATCTGTAAATTTGTAATGTGCTGATAAAAGATTCGTATACTGATAGAATATATAGAATATAAATTTCCTTCTTGTTGACCTTTTTGAACGAAAAGATATAGCTTGAACAGTTTAATTTCGGAAGGGAGATTATGATGAGATGAAATTAATATCGAATACTTAAGCATATGTGCTTAGTTCATGCTATCGGTTACACAAAATATAGGGGAACCAGGAAAGCATCAGAGTGCAGCGAACGACACACAGATACCAAGCATCAGCAAAAGTGAGAGAGAGGTAGCAATCAGCAACCTGAATACGTGATCACATATAGCCGCATCAATATCTTTTTCGTAATCTCTGATCTCTTGCTACCAGCAGACCAGACACACGGCAAACAACGGCAGCAACAATCAGCCACGAGCAGCAGCAGTAGCACGAGCACAACATCCCCTATGCAGTTCTACCACTTCCAGGCGACTAACCTCCGATCTCCATCTCCTCCTCCCTCCTTTGCACCACTAGTAGAAAACAGGCTAAAGTATCAAACAGAAATACCCCATTTGTCCCGGTCCTACTGCAAACCGGGATAGATGGGGCCTGAAACCCGTCGAGCGCTCCAGGCTTCACCCATTTGTCCCGGTTCCAGGCACGAAGCGAGACAAATAAGGTAGCACCCGCCCAGCGCTCCAGGCGTCACCTATTTGTCCCGGTTCGGGACTGGAACCGGGACAAAAGTCCTGATTTCAATTACGGCAACCGAGCCATCGCCACGCGTTTTTTTAACGCGCATGGAAGTCGGCGCCGGCGATTCTCTGCCCACCGGCGCTCCGGCCGGCGATTCCTCTGCCCTCTCTGGCGCTATAAAATGCTACAGTATGGACCTCCACACACCATCTTGAAGGTTTTACGGTGCAGAAAACAATAAATTTTCTAGCGATCGAAACCCTAACTAGCCAAGATCTATCTATCTAGTACATGCGATAACGGTGGCGGAACGGGTTACATTACCTCCATGTAGACCGATAGCGGGGATTACGCTCCCGCACAAGCGTTGACGATGAAGTCATACGTAGCCGACCTCGAGGTCGCGGAGAACTTGCCGCGATGTCGGAGTCGATGACGCCGGGGTGTCGACGGTGATCTGCGTCGACGGGCGTCGGGCGGAAGAAGGCAGAGCGCCAGCACCAGGGCTGGTGCGCCGGCAGCAGAGGGGGGAGGCGCGGCGGCTGCAGGGGGCGAGACGACGTCGCCCAAGCTCTTCAATAGAGTAGCCTCCGAGCACTCGCAAACATACGGAGCCTAGCGACAACTCCCGGTCATTCAGATCCAGCTAAAATCGCAGGAGTAGATCTTATCTGGAATCCCGCAGAGCAACGGTGCTCTGCGGTATGGCTTAGGTGGAGAGAGACCCCCTTCCTCAGCTCGGCGCGGCTCCGACTTGGGAACCACGAGATCGAGAGAGAAATTGGGAATTAATTGAATTTCCTATGAATTAAATCAATTAATATGCCTTGCTATATAAAGGGGGAAGGGGTGTGCCAACCCCCTTGGCTCCCCCATGTGGGACTAAAGGAGGAGAGGGGAGGGGGGGTTCGGCCGAACCCCCCTTGGGCTTGTCCCACTCCTAGTCCAACTAGGACTAGGAGGCCCAAGCCTTCCCCCTTTCCTTGTAGGATGCGGTTCCCCCCTTCTTGGGCCCTATTAGGGCCCATTTAGGTGGGAGCCCCCCTTTTTCCTTTATTTAATTAATATTAAATTAATATAAAAATCCCATTAATTCATAATTAATATATTTATATATAATTCAATATCCCATGACTCCGAAACTATTTCGTAACCACCCGAACAACTTTCGGACATTCCCGGAACCATTCCATACCTTCCCGGAACTCCTTCCGGACCACCGGAACTCCTTCCGGATCATTTCTCTCTCTCCAATAAAAACCTATAAAATTCCAGAACCTATCTCCAAGCGTCGCTAAGTCCTTAAGTTTGTTACGCTACGGTTCGGGAACACTCCAGACATGGTCGAGACACTCCGCTCATAAATGATCGTCAGGGATACCTGGAAATATATGACGACCCCTGTGCATTCCACGAATATCGTCGTTGAACCATAAATATGATATTCATTCCCTTTGTCTCTGCGATACTACCTTGTCCGAGATATGATCATAGACACACCGATGCCTTTGCTGTATCTCGTTACCGACGAAGGTTATTAACTCGTCTGTGATATTACCATCTCCATGACCTAGTCACAAGCTGCGCAGCTATATAGATGCAATATCACCGAGTGGGCCCAGAGTATCTTTCCATTACAAGAATGAACAAATCCCTCTCTTGATCCTTACGTCTCGATGCTCTTTCGGAATACCCAAGATGGACACCGTTATTGTCATGCTATATAAGACACAACGTTTGATGCTCTCAAAGCACTCCTACGAAGCAACAATAAGTACGGTCTCACGGTCTAAGGAATAAGCTATCACATTCTTATCTATTGCAAATGACAAGCATCGTAATACGATCTTATTGCAATACCTTGCGTATGTCCAGCACCTTATTCTACTAACAAGATGACCCCATTGTCAACCGACGTCATTGTCCTTGATCGGGAATCTCCATCAACTGTTGCCCAATGGACCAGCTCATATAGAAGCTCGCTAGGGACCTGGTTGTCTATGTATCACACGTGTATTAACAATTCCGATTAATACCGTTATAGCATAATACACAAACCTATTATAAACTTATGAGATAACATAATAAATACTACTTATTTATTTGCCTCTAGGGCATATCTCCTTCAGTCTCCCACTTCCACTAGAGTACAAATAAACTAGCCGCATTTTACTTTATCAGAATCCCTTATCAAATAAGAATCATTTGATAATGCTTGCTCGTGGAAAAGTGTTACTGCACAATCCATGATTGTACACGCTTCTGCGATTCACGGATATTAACTTGCTTGATATCACCATGTTGTTCAACAACATATATGCAAACACCGCAACTAAGCGAGACTACCGCTTCCCAGCGCTTACTCTGATTATACTAACCAGATAACTGCCCTGAAAAACACACTCAATTATGCAGAGCCCCTTGTAACAATTACAAACTCGTGATGTCTACAAACTTACACACCAATGTAGAAAACTTGACATTGAAATGTCAATCCCTTAACTAAAGCACTTCTACTTCCAGTAAATTCCAAATTTACTTTCATAACTGCTCTTTATTCCAAGAACATCGCTTATATTTCATCGAGCAGATAATAAGGTTTCTGTATGATGTCTAATATTACATAATAGACCCACATGTCATACAACCATTACCTTCATGCATCATTACTCTTAATGACCAATTGGATTCCAAAGGACCATCCTTTTCATTCTATTCTGACTCCTCAGATATAATCCAACACAACTCGACTAACTATTTTAAAGTTCCCGTTCTATTTCAAAATAGATACTAACTTTTAAACAGTTTCACAACTTCATCCTATTCTCTATTTATTCTACTGGTACAATTTCACAATGTGTTAACCACACAAGATGAATTCGACTCCCACTCAAATTATGTCTCTACATATTTGATAACACGAGCTCCCACTCAAAAACGTGTCATCCACATATTTGAGTTCCTGAGCTCCCACTCAAAAATATGTTCCATACATATTCCACCTGAGTAAACTAACTATGACTCCAACTTGAAACGACATTTCGGTTAAACCAAAATCATTGATCTGCTATCAATTCGAATTTAATACAAACTTTAGTATTACATTAATACAAATCCCTCAGACTTCAAGCATGTCTATATAAATGTAGTCAAAAAATTTGATCTCGTCCAAGACACATTTCTTGACAAGACATGCTATCGCGTCTTTCTTATAGTCACATTTTCAAATAACACTTTATATGACGATTAAACAATCTTATTCCTCTAATAAGAATTGCAGCAACAATTACTCTCTTTAATCCTTTTGCATGTAACTCGGATTTCCAGGCTGAAGAGCCTTTGTTCGTATTCCGATACTTTCTCAACTTTCTTTGTAGTCATAAGGTGCACCTTGATCTGTCAACAAGATCTGAAATACTTAATACAGTGCTGTGACCCGACAGCAATATTAAATATAACAGCACTTTATTCAGAAGTTTCTTTCATGAAAATATTTTGATTTTTTATGAAGAGGATTGCAAGCAGAAAACTATTTTCTAGTCTCCCTCACTCTTAATCACTAAACTTTCATTAGCAGACATATACTCTTTGGAACATCTTCCAACATAAGTCTGACACTTTATTCCAAACTTCTAATTTCAATCCATAAACCATAATTCGAAAAGTCATCTTTTCTCGGAATCACATAGACAACAAACTGAACTTTGTTTCTATTTGGTTTTGGGATACACTCTCATCTAATGCGAGCAATCTACAAAGAACCACTCATGTATATTCCGAATTATCGCATAATCATATACATGTCGACACTACTGTCGATCCTACGAATTCTCGTTGAGAAAAACATCTATTTTCTAAAGTGGACATCGACTATAATGTTTCGAACGTATTAGGAGATTCTAAGACTGATTCTGACATGCCACACTTTATTTAAAATAGAGCATGATTATAATTCCCCACATATCACTATATATGACATTATAAATCTGTGAAGCAAATGTCCACAAGTCTCTTGTGTTGAAAACATAATTCAAAAATACCATCCTTTGATCGAATTATGTGAATACAATATTCACTAATCTTTCTTCTGAAAAACCCCATTTGATCTATTATCAAATTAATTTCAGACTCCATAATTTATCGGGCAAATACTCCTATTTACCAAATTCATGGAAGAATTCGGATCAAACAATAAACACCATTAATTAATTAATCATTTCAAAATGATACTCAATTAATTTCCGCTGGTATTGCAACTTCAATACTTGATTTCAAGCTTAATCAACTCAGCACTCGAAATACTTAAATGGACCAAAGACATCCATTACTTCTTTCATTGCTTTTATGACTAAACTCGATGGTGTTTATTCTAGCAATAGAACCTTTGTTCATGGGACAAGCTATTTTATCATATCTACAATTATGAATACTTATCATACAATCAATGTAACTGAGATGTGGAAACTTTATTCATAAGATAAAACAACTGATTTGTTCCATAACATAAAACAACTGATCTTGTCTTATTACAAGAATAACTTTGTCTTGCAACAATCAAGACACACACACTCGCTCACTATTACAAAAGATCGTATCAAAAACTATTAATGATAACTATGATAACTTGAGGACGTGAACACCAAAAGGCCATCAACTCCTTGACTACCAGCTTCAGCGCCAGGTCACATCAAACTGCGCCGCATATATGTGATAATCAGGACCTGTTTCACAAACAGAGCAACTATCAAACATTTCATCATATACCATGGGCGAATTCATAATTCTGCATATATCAAATATATATACCTGTAGCATCGAAGATCTCTCCTTCGATGGAATCAACCTTCAGAGACTGGAACTCACGTACGAACACGTAGAAGTTCATATCATCGGCTTTCAAAATGAACTTGCGAACATGCTTCTCATAGCTAGGAGGTAGAGATATCAGGACAGTTCGAATGGCACAAGAATCTGCCATCCAGTAATCGAAGACCATCGTCAGCTGGAAGTAGATGTCATACAATCTCTTCAAATGTGTCTTCAGACAGGTATGCTCCTCCATGTGAACGGTCTGGAACATTCTAAGTTGTCTGAACTGCTCACGTTTTAATTCATCCCCGAAGTGCGTCTTTATCGCATCCATCATGACGCTTGGCTCCTTGCGTCGAAACATCTCTTTCAACTCGGGTGCCAAGCATACGGTCATGGTGATCTCCACTTCAATGAATATGTCTCGACGCCTACGGAAATCATCTTCCTCCTCCTCGCTTGCAGAGTCTCCTGGTCCTTCTCCTAATGGTTCATCGAGAACATATAGAATGTTGTTGTGTTCGAGAATGTTTCTAAAACCCCTGTACCATCTGATGAAGTTGGACCCGTCGGCTTCTAATGTAGCATCCGGGCTCTTGAGGAAGTAACCGAAGTATAGTTGCGTAGTCTACAGATGTGATCGCAAAAGAGGTAAGGTTAAGTTTATAAAATGTAGGTGAGTTTTAGTTCTATAATCTCATTATCAAAAACACACCTCACCAAGATTATTATCCCTAAAATAATAATGGCGATGACACGACCCTCATCTACCATACTACCCCCGATCATCACGGCCGGCAGCACAACTTCAAAGATGGACATAAAATGTTGATCATAACAACTCTATGACTCGTGCTCGATCTTTCGATCCTCCCGTGTTCCGAGGCCATACCTCTGAGTATGATAGGCTCGCCAATCAAACCTCGAAGACCTGCGTGTGCAACATGGCTTACACCCACTGTATGCGAACGCCGAGATGTGTGACCCCCGATCATCACGGCCTGCCTCATAACGTAGAACTTTCTTGGTGGTGCGCAACGAGGGAGAACACAATTTTGGTATTTGTTAGGGATCATCCTATTTATGACGCTACCGTTGTATATCTAGCATATAAGCAATCAATAGGATGCACACACAACAGCACACAATAATGATGCAATGAAGTGCGATGTGACATGGTCGATGCGCCTGGACCTTCATGGCGCCATGTGCCTGGCCCCCGGCGCCCCGGCATGACTCCGAGTCTACAGAGCCCTCCATTGCCTCCGACAGTACGAGTAATATCAAAAACTTACCGTAACCATGTCACATGAAATAACGCCTCTGCAAAACAAAGTTAGACGCCTCTAGCTTTATCTAGTTTTGCAAGTTTTACGTGGCATATAGGCTTATTCGTAAGAGAATCGCTTCCCTACCTACGAACTTTGTACCACAACTTCGATCGTATAATTGCATGTTTAAGCATCCCTTTCGGGCCCTCCATTGAAAATGCTTTGCCGACTAGAGAGAGAGAAACAGACACCCGCCAGCCACAGATACGGTGCAAGCCGTATGTCAGTAGTGGAACCAGTCTCGCGTAAGCGTACGCGTAAAGTCGGTTCGGGCCGCTTCATCAACTCAATACCGAAGGCATCGCAAGTGCACGCTAGAGGGTAGGAAATATAAGAAAGACGCCCTCATTCAACATGAGTTCTAACCGTACCAGCAATACTACGCATAGATCGGCTCTGATACCACTGAAGGGGTTACGGTGCAGAAAACAATAAATTTTCTAGCGATCGAAACCCTAACTAGCCAGGATCTATCTATCTAGTACATGCGATAACGGTGGCGGAACGGGTTACATTACCTCCATGTAGACCGATAGCGGGGATTACGCTCCCGCACAAGCGTTGACGATGAAGTCGTACGTAGCCGACCTCGAGGTCGCGGAGAACTTGCCGCGATGTCGGAGTCGATGACGCCGGGGTGTTGACGGTGATCTGCGTCGACGGGCGTCGGGCGGAAGAAGGCAGAGCGCCAGCACCAGGGCTGGTGCGCCGGCAGCAGAGGGGGGAGGCGCGGCGGCTGCAGGGGGCGAGACGACGTCGCCCAAGCTCCTCAATAGAGTAGCCTCCGAGCACTCGCAAACATACGGAGCCTAGCGACAACTCCCGGTCATTCAGATCCAGCTGAAATCGCAGGAGTAGATCTTATCTGGAATCCCGCAGAGCAACGGTGCTCTGCGGTATGGCTTAGGTGGAGAGAGACCCCCTTCCTCAGCTCGGCGCGGCTCCGACTTGGGAACCACGAGATCGAGAGAGAAATTGGGAATTAATTGAATTTCCTATGAATTAAATCAATTAATATGCCTTGCTATATAAAGGGGGAAGGGGTGTGCCAACCCCCTTGGCTCCCCCATGTGGGACTAAAGGAGGAGAGGGGAGGGGGGGGGGGGGGGGGGTTCGGCCGAACCCCCCTTGGGCTTGTCCCACTCCTAGTCCAACTAGGACTAGGAGGCCCAAGCCTTCCCCCTTTCCTTGTAGGATGCGGTTCCCCCCTTCTTGGGCCCTCTTAGGGCCCATTTAGGTGGGAGCCCCCCTTTTTCCTTTAATTAATTAATATTAAATTAATATAAAAATCCCATTAATTCATAATTAATATATTTATATATAATTCAATATCCCATGACTCCGAAACTATTTCGGAACCACCCGAACAACTTTCGTACATTCCCGGAACCATTCCATACCTTCCCGGAACTCCTTTCGGACCACCGGAACTCCTTCCGGATCATTTCTCTCTCTCCAATAAAAACCTATAAAATTCCAGAACCTATCTCCAAGCGTCGCTAAGACCTTAAGTTTGTTACGCTACGGTTCGGGAACACTCCAGACATGGTCGAGACACTCCGCTCACCAATGATCGTCAGGGATACCTGGAAATATATGACGACCCCTGTGCATTCCAAGAATATCGTCGTTGAACCATAAATATGATATTCATTCCCTTTGTCTCTGCGATACTACCTTGTCCGAGATATGATCGTAGACACACCGATGCCTTTGCTGTATCTCGTTACCGACGAAGGTTATTAACTCGTCTTTGATATTACCATCTCCATGACCTAGTCACAAGCTGCGCAGCTATATAGATGCAATATCACCGAGTGGGCCCAGAGTATCTTTCCATTACAAGAATGAACAAATCCCGCTCTTGATCCTTACGTCTCGATGCTCTTTCGGAATACCCAAGATGGACACCGTTATTGTCATGCTATATAAGACACAACGTTTGATGCTCTCAAAGCACTCCTACGAAGCAACAATAAGTACGGTCTCACGGTCTAAGGAATAAGCTATCACATTCTTATCTATTGCAAATGACAAGCATCGTAATACGATCTTATTGCAATACCTTGCGTATGTCCATCACCTTATTCTACTAACAAGATGACCCCATTGTCAACCGACGTCATTGTCCTTGATCGGGAATCTCGATCAACTGTTGCCCAATGGACCAGCTCATATAGAGGCTCGCTAGGGACCTGGTTGTCTATGTATCACACGTGTATTAACAATTCCGATTAATACAGTTATAGCATAATACACAAATCTATTATAAACTTATGAGATAACATAATAAATACTACTTATTTATTTGCCTCTAGGGCATATCTCCTTCACATCTCTCCGGCTAGCTCCTCCACACACACCATCTCTCCGGGCATCTCTCCTCTCTTTTCTTTGTCCCTATGCAGCCACTCGCACCTCGGTCCGATGCTTTTTACGACTACAAGAAGTAAGGCATGCGGTACAAGGTGTGGGTCACCCTTCGTGCATGGCGCGTGGAGAAGTGGATCCACGACGTGAAGGACATTTTCCTTGACGCCGCTCCGATCAAAGCCGTTGGACTCGATTGCGAGTTCACCGACCCTCGATAGAAGGATACTCCGCAGCGCGCCGTCGTTCTTCAACTCTCGGTGGCGACCGAGACTCTTGTCTTCCAAATTTGCGAAGCTGATTGGGTGCCACAGGTTCTCGTTGATTTCTTAGCTGATGAGACAATCAATTTCTAATGCGTGGCAATCCATAATGACATGAGGATGCTAGCCTACTATGGAATTATTATTCGGTCCACGTTCGACCTGCAGAGGGATCACCGAAACCCTACCGAAAATTCTACTCCGAGTCTCTATGCTCTCTCTAATGCTATCATTGGGACAAATCCTGAGAAGAAGAATAAATACAAGAAGAAGAAGGACACGGACAAAGACAAGGACGACACGTTAGAAGAAGACCTAATTTTCGGATGGGCAAAGTTCCATTGAGATACGATCAAGTCGTATATGCTGCTTTAGACGCTCGCCTTGGCTTTGAGATTTCACGGAAGTGGGATAGTCTACGCGGTTATAATACTGAGGACGATCATCTTAATGTCGTTGAGGAGTAGACTAGCTATCTATGTATTCGGTCACGCAAAAATTTTGTGTGCGCGTGTTCTCATGTATTGATCGAAATATATCTTGTTAGTCAAATGGTTTTGTATAAGTTAGTCCAATTAAAAGTTTATTTATATTCAAAGTTTTATCAAATTCCAAAGTTTGCAAAAGTTATTTAAAACAGAAAACAGAAAAATAAAATAAAAACAGAAAAGGAATATGAAAAAAAAAACCCATCTATCCCGGTTTCAGTCACTAACCGGGACAAATGGGCCTTATTTGTCACGGTTTGTGGCTGGAACCGGGACAAAAGGTGGGGGACTATATATAGTGATATCAGCTGCCCCCTCCCAAAACCATTGGAGGCATTTTTTTGGCAATGGAAGGAGGTGTGCTAGTCTCTTTTTTTTAAGTATGCACGCAAGGTGTTCGATGAAATGCCCGAGAGAGTTCACGAAATGATTTGATGTACACTTAAAGAAGTTTATCCTTCTTTTCGATCGAGATAGATATTTTTCTCATTTCATTTGTCATTAATTGATACCGTGCATGTTCAGTGGTTATTTCTCGATGTTCTGTAATGGTTATTGATATAGTTAGTTATATAATGTAGATGGACCGACAATGGATGTATGGTGGCCGACACACTGCCAAGTAAATGACGGGTTTGAGAAAACTTCTTGAGAAATACCAGGCCCATAGTACCAATGGTTTCATGTGTTGTCCATGTGTGAACTGTCAGAATAAGACAGATCACCCAAGCGCGAGAACCCTTCAAAGTCATCTTATTCGGCACGGTTTCATGCCCAGCTATAATTGTTGGACGAAGCACGGAGAAAATGGGGTTATGATGGAAGACAATGAAGAATAGGAAGATGATGACAACTATCCTATGTTCCCGGAGTACGGAGATTCTGCAACGGGGGAAGCTGAAGATGAAGAGCCACCAGATGAGCCCGCTGACGATCTTAGTCGGGCCATTGCTAATGCAAAGAGAGAGTGCGGAACTGAAAAGGAGAGGTTGAAGTTCGACAAGATGTTAGAGGATCACAAGAAATTGTTGTATCCAAGTTGTGAAGATTGTTAGAAAAAGTTGGGTACCATACTAGAATTACTGCAGTGGAAGGCAGAGTGTGGTGTGACTGTCAAGGGATTTGGAAAGTTGCTGTAGATTATTAGGAAGATGCTTCCAAAGGTCAGCGAGTTGCCCGGTAGCACGTACGAAGCAAATAAGGTTGTGTGCCCTCTTGGATTAGACGTGCAGAAGATACATGCCTGCCCTAATGACTGCATCCTCTTCCGCGGTGAGTACGAGAATTTGGATGCATGTCCGGTATGCACTGCATTGCGGTATAAGATCAGACGAGATGACCCTGGTGAAGTTGAGGGTGAGCGTCCCCGGAAGAGGGTTCCTGCCAAGGTGATGTGGTATGGTCCTATAATACCACAGTTGAAACGCCTGTTCGCGAACCAAGAGCATGCCAAGTTGTTGCGATGGCACAAAGAGGACCGTAAGAGAGACGCAATGTGCAGACACCCCGCTGATGGGTCGTAGTGGAGAAAAATTGAGAGAGAGTTCCCAGAATTTGCAGATGACGCAAGGAACTTAAGATTTGGTCTAAGTACAGACGGCTTCAATCCATTTGAGGAGCAGAGCAGGAGTCATAGCACATGGCCTGTGACTCTATGTATTTATAACCTTCCTCCTTGGTTGTGCATGAAGCGAAAGTTCATTATGATGCCATTGCTCATCAAGGGCCCGAAGCAACCTGGCGACGACCTTGATGTGTACCTCAGGCCATTAGTTGAAGAACTTTTACAGTTGTGGCGGGAAGAAGGTGTACGGGTGTGGGATGAGCACAAACAGGAGGAATTTGACCTACGAGCTTTGCTTTTTGTAACAATTAACGATTGGCATGCTCTTGCTAACCTCTCAGGACAGTCGACCAAGGGGTACAATGCATGCACACACTGTTTGGGTGAGACTGAATGTTTATATTTGGATAAATGTAAGAAGTGTGTATATCTGGTGCATCGTCGATTTCTTCCGATCAGGCATACCGCAAGGAAGAAAGGCAAGCATTTTAAAGGTGACACTGATCATAGTAGGAGGCCTGTCAACCGTACTGGTGAAGAAATATTTGATACTAGATCATGTAGGCGCGTGTTGGCGCGCCCGTCCATTAGAAAAATAGTTTTATAGGAAGTGAGAGTAGATGGAGATTGATCGCAAAAACAGTACACATCAACTCTGAACATCACAATTAGTTAAAATAGTGAAGCTCACCAATTCTATAGAAGAATTTCATGAGTCTTGTATGCACTTTTTCGCCTTGATGAGAATGAATAAGCAATAGTAGGACGAGATTTGCAAACTGATTAACAAATTTCCTTGATGCATTAACCGAATACTATAATGTCGAGGTGTGGGGAGAGGCACCGACACACGAGATAGTGGACGGGGAGAGGCGCCGCAGCATGAGATCATGTTGTGGGGGGAGAGGCGTCGCGACGCCGCCTCATCGCCTGATTCGTCTCCTCCCAGTATGCATTGCATCCCCGGATCGGATCAGATAGAGGCAGGGGAGAGGCGCCGCAGCTGGAACGTGGACATCGCCCCCAAGCCAACGTGCGTTTCGATGCGAGCACGGCCGATTGATGGGAGGATGGGCCAGGCAGAGATCGGCGGGCGGCGCAACGTGGTGGATCGAGGGGAGGGGTCGAGGGGAAGGCACGACGCGGTGGACTGATGGACTGTTGACTTTCCATACGGTGCGCTCGGCTCGATGGGGAAAGGAATAGCCTTTTTGTATTCAAACACATTTCATATTCAAAGTTTTTTCAAATTCCAAAGTTTGAAAAAGTTATTTAAAACAGAAAACAAAAAAGAAAATGAAAAAAAACCCATCTATCCCGGGTGGTGGCTAAGCCCGGGACAAATAGGGGTCCTATCTATCCCGGATGCAGCCACGGCCCGGGACAGATGACCCCTATTTGTCCAGCGCTGAGCCACCACCCGGGACAGATAGAGTGTTGCTATATAAGCAACACTTAGCGCTCCGGGCCGAGCAACCACCCGGAGCAATTCCCCATTCTTACCGAAGTGCTGGCAAAAAATTTCGTCGAACCCTAGCCGCCGCCGCCGTCGTTCCGTGCCTCCGTCGCGCCTCCATCCGCTCCGCCGCTGTTGCCAGCGCATCCATCCGCGCATCTGTCCGTGCCGCCGCTGTTGCCCGCGCCTAAATCCGCGCCTCCGCCGCGGCTCAGTCCTTGCCGCTGCCGCGCCTCCGTCCGCGCCGGCGCTGTTGCCCGCGCCTCCGAAGGTTCACGTCGTGCCCGCACGCCTCTGTTGCCGCGCCGCCGCTGCCATTGCCCGCTCCGCCGCTGCAATTGCTGATGTCAGCGCAACGGATGCGTGACGTCAACCCCAGAATTGTGTTTTCTTATTTAAGTTTTTTAGAATATGTGTTAGTAAAATTTTGTGTTTAGTTAGTTAATTTTGTGAGTTGAAATATTAATATAGTTAACTCTGTGTGCTAGTATTTTGTGAGTTGAATATGTGTTAGTCATTTTTTTTATTAGTTTTTTAGTATTTGTAGCATGTGAATTAGTATGTGTAGTATGCAAAAAAAACTTATACATGATGGTATTCTTAGATATTAATAAATATAAAATTTGAAAACTTGTGTATGCAAATAAATATAAAATTTGAATTATAAATGACTTAGTATTTGTAGCATGCCATCTCCGTATCCTCTCCGTCGACTCCGTCTCCGGTGACTTATAAATAAATGACTCCGGTGACCAAACGGTCAACCGCACCGCTCAATCGAATCACAAATGTTTTAGAATCAGTGTTAGTTAGAATTGCTCCGCCTTGAAATTGAAATGTGTTTGTACAATTGAAATCACTTGCAGAAACTATAGACACCGGTATAAATCTTGAACAAGAAGAGGACATGTTCGGATCATCCTCGAAGGTGATGGATTGGACCCCGGTAGAAACCGTGAACAAGAAGAGGAACACTTAGACGATTTCACCGGACAATTCCTGAACGAGTCGGGGGATGGATTGGAGGGGCATTCAGACGAAATAGACGTCACCGACCATTCAGCTCACCGACTCTACTATTGGAAAGTCGTCCGCCGAGGTTGATATATGCCCTCAGGTTTTTGTCTCTGTTGAATAAATTTGTGTGTATACATGTATGAACTATCACTTTTTTTGTGTTTAGCCATTGGCGGGCCATGAACCGGGACCTAGAAAAAAAGCATCTGTGAAACGAGACGGGCCACGAACCGGGACCGAAAAGCTGCAAGGGAAACAAAAGTACCACATTGAAGTAATCAATGAAAAAGGCAAACCGATTTCTCCCTCTAACCACGCAAGGAAATTTGTAGCTCAGTGCGGAGTCATCGTTCGGGACAGACTCTCCATCAGGGCTCAAGAATGGTATAAGCCAAAGGTGCCAAAAGAGGAGGTTATTTATGTCTCGGATTAAGACATACAACTCCTTTGGAACGAGCTCATGCAGAATTTCACTTTACCGGAAGAGGAGGATGAACAGAACCCACTTATAGAGAATCGATGCAAGGCCTGGACTTATATGTAGATGGCTGAACTGTTCCGCGGCTGGAAGAAAAGGCTAACAAGTTCGCAGCTAAAGGTACAACTCCAGAATTTGTCGGAATCTATGAACAGATAAAAGATGAGTGGCCAAAATTTAAGGCGTACAAGCAATCGGGGACGAAAATGGCGTACAAGAAATAAGAAAAATGCTGAAAAAAAGATATATCACCATAACATGGGGTCAGGTGGCTACCTGACGGCCATGCCTAAGTGGACGAAAATGGAGGATGAGTTACTGGCTAAAGGTATAGAGATCGAAACATTTGACTAGCCAGACCGCCTTAAGGCTTGGTTCTATGGGCATGGTGGAAAGTTAGACCCTGTAACAGGTGACTGTCTTTTTACCAAGGAGCACGGAGCTGACCCTATTGAAGCACTCAGAGAGGTATGGAAGGAGGTCATGGAAGGCAAGTTCCACCCTACCAGAGAGAAGGACGAGCTATCGCGAGCCCTTGGGAATCCTGAACACAGTGGACGAACCCGAGAATCCTGAACACAGTGGACGAACACGAGGAACCGTCGGCTCTGTACCGTGGATACTTGGGTTTCCCAAAGATGTTGGCACTTATAGAAGCCGAGCGAGAAAGAAGAAAGAGCATGCCGACCGGTTCCAGAGGATGGAAAATAAACTACAAGAGAATGAGAAGGATATAGCAGAGCTGAAGGCAGAGAAGCAGACTCGACGGATGCCCTGCGAATCTGAGACGCCCGAAGATCCTTCTCCTGATCCAAAATCAATGCGGAGAAGCAGCGTGGCTTCAACGGAGCTCGATCGCCACAATGATATGATGGGTCCTCGTCACCCCGTGGATAATATCGTGGAGCAGGAACTTTGCGACCTACATGTGCCATGCTTGAACATAACCGTGAAGGTGGCGAACGGCGTCGCCCTACCACCTATACCAAATGGAACTTACGATTGTCGCCCTATTCCAGATGGCTATGCTGTTGTCGGGGTTGATGAGGTTATGAAGACATATGAGGGAATTAAGCTGGACTTCCCTACGGGTGTAGACGAGGTTGAGTTGAGATTTTCCTGCAAGAGTACCTGCTTATGGAAAAAGTAATACATCGTGTTCCCACACATGCAGCAAAATCGCCCTCCAAGTCCACATGCCAGTCCAGACAACTACAACAACGACAACCAATGCGCTAGTCCAGACACCCCCCACAACGACAACCAAGGTGCTAGTCCATCTCCGTCGTCGTTTGAGCGTACTCCGCCGCCGCGTGAGTGTACTCCGCTGCCGCGTCAACAGACTCTATCGCCTCTGCAAAAGAAGCGGAAGTCCACAGCTACGTCGACTAGTACTCAGAAAAGCGAAACGGGGAAGTCTCGCTTTCTGAACTCTCGCGGAGATGTCGATATATGGGTCAACGAGATCCAGGCTGCCCAGAGAAAGAAGGCAAAAAAGATAACTTTGACTTTTCCGGTATATTCTTCGGAGGCGATACAGTGGGCCATAGAATTTCTTACGCATCCGTCGCAATATGAACTAAATATGGACGATGACAACACATGCGTTCTGGTGCGTACATCTAGGAGAGTGCGGGAAGAATAAAAACTTGCTGCCACCCACAAGAGAGATGTTACACAGCTCGGAATGCAGGCGGGACAATCGCCCCCCCCCCCCACTCATATTGGCGCCTTACTACGGGAACCCGGTCGACGATGTACTTTTGCAGCAAGCTAGAGATATGGTTCTAACTCTAGCAGAGCTTAAGGCATTACAATCTGGCGAGAGTGTCACCATACATGAGGTGGTGTGGAAATATTTTATAGGAGAAGATCTTGTCGAGCCTACTATGATACATGCATACCACGAAAAGTCAAGACGGAGACTGGCTCTATGGGAAAATTCCAAAGGATTTTATGCTCCAGGTGATGATGAGATTCAAATTGAGTATTGCGAATTATGCCAGTTATTCAATTTTGACGCGCTCGACAAATCTATCTTCAGTGTCTTTTGCATGTAAGTAATTAAATTATGTATATATGTTATTAATTCTCTAGTTCAACTTATTTTTCATTGCTGGTAATTATCCTCATCACTATATTCCTTTTTTGTACTCTATTATGCAAGCTGAAAATTATACAATCTCGAAAGTTGGGACTCAATCACAAGATTAGATTCATTGACCCTAATCGAGTTCAACATCATGGTTTGTTACATTACCCAGAGAATTCAGAGGAGCTTTTGCTAACTTACTTGATGGCGCTACATTACAAAAACACCATAATTTTCCCGTTCAACTTCGAGTGAGTTATTTACTTATTTATAGATACTCGATGTTAAGTATATGCAATTGATGATTTAGTTATTAACAAATATAAACATATGACAGATTTCACTGGGTATTATTTGAGATTGATGTTGAAAAGGCAATCGTTGATGTCTTGGATCCATTATCGAAACCTGAAGAAAAGTTTGACGACAGGAAACAGATGCTCCAGAGGTAGTTTTGTTCATTATCACAATCGATCTCGTCTTTTCTAATAATATATTGAAATTAGTAAACTTCTTTACTAATTTTCTATACCGTAAATTTCAGGGTTTGGGACAAGTTCACCTCTTTCCACAAGGACGTCGATATAGCCCGGAAGCACACTTTTAAATGGCGAGAGGTAAGCCGTACTAGCTAGGTTCCACGTATGCATATATCTTTAATTTTAGTCTACCATGTTTTCATTCTTTTTGATTATTATTTGATTGATTTCTTATCTTATTCTCTCATAAAGTGCGCGAAGCAGCAACAAGGCACCAATTTGTGTGGATTCTATGTCTGCGAGTTCATCTGAATTTACTTCAATGAGAGGGCAGACTGGAATGGCGTACGTTAACACTATATTCAAACTTGTTCACTTTTCAAATTAAATTATTTTTCATGATGATTGATTTATTGGTGTTGATCTCTCCTTTGTAGTTTGAGACGATCCGGAACAGGCTTGATGCAAAAGACGGCCTACTACCAATTGCGAAGGAAATTGCGGCCTTTCTGCTTGACTATGTCATAAAGCCAGGCGCAGAATGCAGTATGATCCAGCAAAAAAAGACCATCCCGAGGAAAAAATAGGGTCTAATGCCTCTTTTGTCATGTAATTATCTCTGGTTGTAAATATTTAAACATGATATTCTTACGGTTATAAATATTTGTTTCGGAGAACTCGTGTATTACTATTATTCATGACCATCCCGAGGAAAAAATCGTGTATTCATGATATATACTATATAGTAGCATATAATATGCAACTCAATCTTGTTTGAAATGAAACATAAATATAAAAAACAGAAACACAAAAGAATCAGTAAAATAGAAACAAAATACAAAACAAGAAACAAAAAAAATCATACATACTGTCCGGTTCGTATTACGAACCGGGACAAATGAGAGCGAGACTCTGGCTGGCTCAATTGGCCACGTGCCTCCCCTAATGATCCCAGGTCGTGGCGTGCCCGGAACAAATAGGGTAGCCTATTTGTCCCGAACACGTTGTCCCGGTCGCGGGGCCGGGACAAAAAGCCCTCCCGGCCCGGGACCATTAGCTAGTTCTGCTCTAGTGCACCTTGTTAACTGTCGATCGATTGAACAAAAGATAACCACGGGGATCATATATTAGTGATCAAGAGGTCCTCAAGTGCCATGGACGTGAGGAGCACATTGTAATTGAGCTCCGATGGAGAACTGCGGGGATGTGAGGGCTCTAGTCATTACAAAGCCAGTCCAGCTCACGGTGAGGATGAAGGGCGTTGATCAACATGCTAGAACCGCCAACAAGAAGACAATCAGATCATGTTATTGAGCAAATTGAAGATGTAAAATTCACAAAACGTAATCACCACAAGCATGCCCATGAGTTCATGACCAGGTAGGTGAAAGTGAGCTCCCAAGATGAGAAGGGCTTTTTTTTTCTTTGCAGCATGCGCCACCACAACATTCTCCTTCAAGAATAGCGAAGAAGTGTGTGGGCTAGCGAGTCTGTCTATCCTCGTATGGCCAGACATCTACTGTAGATGAGCAGGGTTAGCGGTGCCCGCCAGCGCGGAACACCTCTAGTCGAGATCACTACGAGCTCCTAGTCCTGACCTCTCCTTTTGGCCGCCCAGGCGTGTTCGGGAGCGCAGGAGGGATTTTCTTGGACGGATTGAGCGGCATATCAGAACCTCACGACGCGAGATAAGGGGAAATGGTAGCCGGCTGACCCGTTGGCGTCGGTGGACGGCCGGGCTCGTTCACCTCCCTGTCCCCGTCGACCTACCACTGCCGCTGTTTGCGAAATCTGGCCGCCGCCCTGCCTCCAAGATCAATCGCCTCCCAATCACGAGAGGGGTGGGACAAGCTGCTCTGCGTTATTTCCAATCTATACCAGTTTCTTGGAGGGTGAAAATGCAAAACTGAAGACATAAGGTGGAGTGTGGGTTAGTTGCTCATAAACTGAAGGGGAAAATTGCAAAAAAGCCGCGACGTACCATCCTCACGGTAAGCCGTATTATATGGTACAGATAATTGGTACAATATAAATATGAAACATAAGAAATTATAGATACGTTCGAGAGACGTCTCATCTCTGCGGAACGAACTGGGCCCGGCCCGCATTCTCCTCGAAAAAATGAAGTTCCGCTAAATTTGCGGTGTGTGCTAGAGTTGCTCTAAAGTGGGTATGGACTGTGTCTTGAATTTTGATGCAAAGCTACTGGTAAACGTCACAGGTATTATACAACCACCTTGGAGCACCTTCAGATCTGTAATTGCTCCACCGATGCCTGAGAGATGCAGGAACTCCAACCCCTAAAAAGAAACCTGAGTGGGGGTCTAGGACACCCGACATCACTTAAATTTGTTTTGAAATATTGAAGAAAAATTTATGGATTTATAAAGGAAGTCCCCGCAGTGAAACATTGCACGTCCACAGGATATTTCTGAATTTGCCCCCCCCCCCACCCCCCACCCCCTAGTTCTAGCTAAAATTACTGAATCAGCCCCTTGTAGTTCTAGCTAAAATACGACCGTAAGACAAGCATGACAATCGATCTGATTCCATCTTCAAATCAAGCACAGGCGACTCCACGAGGACCAAATTTCATTAGCAACGGGATAACAAAATCAAGCATTGTACATCCGAAGCATACTTCTACAAGCTGCTACAGTATATTTTAACGGATTTAAGGGCATCTCCAACGGCCCAACCCATTTTGGGACAAACTCTAGTCCGTTTTGATCCGTTCGAGTCGGGCCACAAATAAGTTTGTGCCTTTGTCCGTTTGGGTCGCGCGCTCTGTCGGAGAGTGACTCCCGGGAAACAATGATAGTCACGCGCTGCAAGGAGTGTTAGAAGGGGGGCTGAACGTGGAGGTCAAACAACCCTCGAGAGGCACGGAGACGGTGCTCGTCGTGCCTGAAGAGGATCGACATGACAGAGAAAGACACCAGCCCGTACCCAGGTACACGGCCCTCAGGAGGATGTGATACCGCTACTCCTGCTTGTCTGTATTGCGCTGCAGAGGATTACAGTGCAATGAGCTTGCCGAGTGCTCTCTTTTGGCAGTGCGGAGCTCAAAGAGGGAAGCTAGAATCTTCGTCCTCCTCGAGCTAGTTGGCTATCCTATGCTCTTGTCTGGTGTGTAAGAGCTCAAATGATCGATCCTTTGCTACAGAGGTCTCCCACTCCTTTTATAGGCGCCTCAGACCTCATCCCGGCAATTTGAGCACTGGATGGGTTCCCACATGGCAGCGAGGCGAAGGAGTAGGGTGCACCGCAGCAGAATTGTCCATGGACTCGGTCCATCCGTCCAAAAGCTAGCTGTAGTGGCTGGCCAACCACTGTCCGCGCAGGACGGCCAGTAGGCGCCGCAGAGGTCGTGGGGGAGCCCACTGTGACGTTGCCGTTGGAGCGTTGCGTCGTCCAGCTGCTTTATCACCAAAGGGGAAAGCTTCGTAGTCTGGCTTCGGCGGCGCAGCTTAGTTGACTCCTTTAATCACCAGAATGGCAACTGCGGTGCCACCGTCATCACGCGCAGACGCGTGCGTCACTCTGCGGCCGCTGCCGAGGCCATATGCGCTTGGTAGTTGTTGCTTCGTAGCGAAGCATCTGCATAGGGCCTTGGTGTCCTTGTGGGGACACTACAAGAAATATGTCAACTGGCGACCCTCAATTTTGGTCACAAAAAGGTCACTATAAGTCCTTTGTGACCAAAACAGTAAGGTCACATACCGAGGGTCACTATAATGGAAGCATGTCAGGAGCTGAGACGGGCCCCGCATGTCATTGGGTGGGGTTCGGGGCCTGTATGTCAATCGGTGGTGTTGGACCCGCATGTCATTGGAGGAGTAGTCTGTAATGGGACCCGCATGTCAGGAGCTGAGACGGGACCCACATGTCAGTGGGTTGGGTTCGGGGCCTGTATGTCAATGGGTGGTGTTGGACCCGCATGGCATTGGAGGAGTAGCGTGTAATGGGACCCGCATGTCAGGAGCTGAGACGGGACCCGCATGTCATTGGGTGGGGTCCGAGGCATATATGTCAATGGGTGGTGTTGTGCTGAACCCACATGTCAGTGGGTGGCGTACGGGGCCCGCACGTCATATCTGTCAACATCAACATATCAGGTCAACAGGCCCCACAAGTTAGTGTGCTGACACGTAAGCACAAATGACACATAAGCATCGACATGTTGGAGAGAGACAGTGACACGGAGGCAAGAGACGTGACACGTAGACGAGTTGGCTTAGGTGGCAGCCCAGCCACACAAATACATCAGTGTTGTTAGCATTTATGACCAAATGGTGTCGGCTTGTTATGACCATTGTAAAATAGAAGGTCATAAAGTTTGGAGATTTTTTCCCTCTCGAATGGGTTATGACCAACGAGTTTTAAATGGTCATAAATTTATGACCAAAAAAAACTTGGTCGTTAAGATAAGGTCACCAGTTGACTCCTCTCCAGGGGGAGGGAGCCTTGTAGAGTAGCCGTTGCGGGAACGTCCTCTTCAGGCCCTCGCTTCCTCTTCAGGCCCTGTCGAGGATGCTCCTCTTGAGAGTCGTTTCTTGGTCCTTAGTCGTTTCTTCGACGCAGACACGTGCGAGGGCTGTAGAGAGTGTGCTCTGCACACCCTGGTCCCCACTGGGCCGACAGTAGCCCCCGGGCCCAAGATGAGCGTGGTGGAGCCCATGGGCTCAGACGAAATGTCGTGGGCTCAAAGTGTCCGGCCGGCCTGAGACACGCGTCGAGCGGTTATGCTGTTGCGCAGACACGATCTCCGGGGCGTGCGTCGTGGGGGGTCCCACCACGCCCCGGTAACTGCTCCTAACGAGACATAAAGCCTACGCGCCAGAGCGGGGAGCCGTTACTGCTCCCATTCTTCGCCTACAAGCCTTCCATATTTCTTTCTCCGCCTGCGCACTCCGGCGAACTCTGTTTCTCTTTGCGCTTCTCCTTGCTCCTCCGTCCTTTTTACTCATCCGGCGATGAGTCTTGCCAAGGGCAAGCCGGCAATGGTGAGGTCACCGCAAAGCGCTACAACGACGCGGCGCTGGATAAGATCCGGCACTTGGTTGCGGGTTCGAACAACGAGCATTGAGCCAGCGCACTCCGGGCCACGGAGCTTGGGAAGCTCCCGAAGCGGGTTTACCCCACCTTCCTTCACATCGTCATCGCCATACTAGTGCCTCCGTACTCACCCTTATTGGAGGCGGTTCTGGAGCTCTACCAGATCCAACTTCTTCATCTCCACCCGAACTCCGTCCTAATCCTCTCCATCTCCACCTACGTCTGCGAGGTCTACTTGAGCGTGCACCCCTCGGTGGCCCTCTTCTGGAGCTTCTACACACTCTAGAGCTCCGCGGCCCTCGAGCGGTACGGGTGCGTCTCCTTCCGCATCGTGGACGGCATGGGGGGGAGTCTTCATCCCCATGGCGTGGAACGGGGACAAGCCCGTCACGGCGGTGTTGAAGAAGGTGGATGACTTCCGCCAGTAGTGGTTCCTTATCGGCGTCCAGTCGCCCTGCGCCTTCCTCGAGGTCCCGGAGGCACCGCCTGTGAAGAACTCCCACTGGGGCAAGTCAATTTTCCGATGCGCGGAGAGCGCGAACTTGGTGGGCTGCCTGCAGTATCTTCGGGAGGAGGGCCTCACGGGGCAGATGGTCATGGAGGACTTCATGAGGCGCCGCATCGCTCCGCTACAAGCGCACAGGAAGCCGATGTGGATGTACTCGAGCCTCTCGGACCCGATGCGGTCCCATCCTAGCGACAACCTCCAAGAGATCGTCGACACCATCATGAGAATCCTCTTCATCAACCCGGACGTACCGATGAAGACTGCGCTGTCGGTCAGACCTCTTCACCAACTCTCCATGAGCGAGCGCCTGGACATCCTGGAGGGGATGCCGGATTTCACCCCGACGGGCCTGGCGGGGAAGGAGAAGGTGGTGGCTGCGCCGGCGGCGCAGAAGGCGGGGTCCATGGAGTCGCCCTCAGCTTTGGGAGACGGGCCAGGCTATGAGGAGGCCACGACAAACCTTTCAACCGGAGAGGCGTCCTTGTCGAGGGGCTGCCCCCGGGGAAGGGCAGAATCCGGTACAGATCAACCATATGGCTACAGGGAATGACCTTTGGGGAGCGCTAAGAGCTAACCTTTTGTACACTGAAGAGTGTTGGGGATATACCAACTAGGGGTATCTCTAACATGGATCAATCCGGCTAGTCCAGGGTGGCCCAAGGGTGGTAAGGCTGAAGCCTGCCGGGCGGCCCAGATAGCTGACGTACAAGGAAGTAGGCGGACGGTCCAAGGAAGGTGGAAGCCCGAAGCCCATCAAGCCACCAAGCCCAAGACGGAAGGCGGCAACTAAGCCGGCTAGGTCTAGGAATCTGATTACTTGCCGGACAAGTACTTGCCTTGTATCCTAGGGTCTGGCCGCCTATATAAGCCGGCCACCAGGAAGCCTTTAGGGCACGCCTCAATAGGCATCATACACATTGTAACCTGTTCACAGCTATTGCCTCATAGTGAATTGTAGCAGCACGTAGGATCACGCCACTGCTGCGGGATCTGAAGCTAGGTAAACTCGCCGTGTTCAATCCCGTCCTCGACGACACCAACCTTCTTCCCCACAATCCATACATAAGCTAGAGGACCCCCATCTCCTATCAAATATGCCGATACTACGACAGTTGGCGCCCACCGTGGGGCCTATGGTTCCTGGCGTCACGTTCCAGGCGGGAACACTCGGCGGCGTGGGCAAGCAGATCGCCGTCGGCCGCGTCACAAGGTATGGCGGCCACAACTACGTCAATTCAGATGAGTCCTGGCTCCCGGCGGACGACTACCTTATCGGATGCGCAATTGTACCGATTGGAGGGATCGACGTCTTCATCGGGTACACGCCAGAGGCGTACGGCCTACCGTGTTTCTACGACCCCACCCGCCAACCCTTCGACCAAGCCGTCGACCGACAAGATGGATCTGAATCCGCCTTCTCCCAGGAGTCAGCCGAATCTGACTTCCACTTCGTCGGAGTTGTCGGACTGGGATCCGACTCCCAGCCGGAAAACAACGATCCTGAGTCAATTCTCCCTGCTCTCCAGGAGGATGCGATGTCAGATGCCGGATCGAGATCTACTGTTCAAGTCAACATAGATTCTGACTCCGATGATGATGCTAATCTATTCGAAGAGAAAATCAAAAGCCGCTTTTCCAGTGATAATACGGCTCCTTCAGAGGGTACATCGGATACTGATACGCCTGACAAGCTGGCTATGATGGTTGTCGTTGGTCACGAGTCAACCCCAGTTGCTTCTAAAACGCAAAACAAGCCGGTGGAAGATGCCGGCGACACCGTAGCCGGTCAACTCATTGACGGTTCCGACAAGCTGCGCGCAAAGAAGAAAATTGGTCTCGAGAAAGGCGACAGCAGCAAACCCACGGATTTGCTCTCCGTCATCAAAGAAGTAGAAGAGATCATGCACACTCCGGTGAACAAGGATACTCCACTCGACGAAGTGGAAGAACTTTGGGTTAATATGCTTAAGCACTCTGACTTCCTGCGTAAAAGAGAGGAGCATGTCGATAGCCTTGCAAAGAAGATCGAGAAAGAACAGGAAAAGATGTCGGCCAAAATGAGCCGGCAGCTCTTCGAAGAAAAAATGCCATAAAAAAACCGCCGTGATAAGGAGCCGCCAATTCGTGCAACAACAGCAGCTCAAGATCTTGGGTTTGACTGGCGCACGGCACCGCAACGCGTGGACAAAAGGGGCGACGTTGTCTTCTGCACCCCCATCCTTAACGCTGCTGCCGCGCTAGACACCCTAGACGACAAGATTTACACAGCGGAGGAAAAATTGGCCCACGCAAGACACTTCGTGAGCAAGGCACTCGAACAGCAAGCCCGCGCTGACTCCTACGGCCACATGGCGGATGCCCGCGGGGGAGATCTAGAGTCCAAGTCAGGAAAGTGCAAAGCTGCACCTGGCGCAGACCCCGAAGGCCCGTCCGGCTCCAGTAGCCATGGCGACAAAAGGAAAGCAACACCACCTCCAAAGAAGACGTCACCGCCAAAGCCAAGGCGGGACGAGAATTCAAGGACAGGAAGCATAGGAGACCTGCCACCTCCAACCCGGCCAAGGCGTGGCAATGGCTATAGCCGAGATAATGGACAGCCGCCTAAAAAAGATGCCGGTAACGATCCTCCCAGAAGAGGTCGAAGTCGGTCCCCGCAGCGCAGCACCGGCAGCAAGAGGAAGGAGGCGGCAAAAGGACCCAGGCACAACGTAAGCCGGGCAGCGCAGGACGCGCCAAACGCAAACAGAGGTGGGCAGCAAATCGATCCAAAAGACGCGCGACATCGCCTACAAGACATAGCAAGAGGAAGGGAGCCGCTATACTCTGGACCAAAGTGGTTTGGCGATGCCCTCCGCAGAGAACCATTCCCCAAGGACATGACATCAGTGTCTAAAAATTGTTCTAGGTACAACGGCCTCGTTAAGCCGGACTCGTGGCTAGCCGACTATGCCATAGCCATAGAAATTGCTGGCGGAAGCAATCATATTGCCGTCCGCTACCTACCTCTCATGTTGGAAGGCACATCAAGGGCTTGGATCGACAACCTTCCTGAAAAGTCTATCCATAGCTGGTACGACATCGAAAGGTTTTCTCCCAGCACTTCCAAGGAACATACAAGCGTCCGAATACCTACACGGATTTGCAAAGCTGTATTCAAAAGCCGGACGAAACCATGACAGATTTTTGTCAGCCGTTGGATCTCCGAAAAGCACAACTGTCATGGTGTTTCGGATGCGCAGGCTATCCATACACGGGCCTGTAGAAGAAATCCCTGCTCCATCACCGGCTCGTCCGCGAGCAAGTCACGGATCTTGGCGAGATGTTTAACCTAGCTCCCAATACGCGGTAGCAGATGATGACGCACGTGACGATGATCTAGACGTCAGCACCGCGCCATAACGGAACAACAAACGCAAGTAGGCAACGAACGACAAAGCCGGACCTTCCAATGAGGTAGCCGTCACGTTCCAAGGGAATGCCGACAAAAAGAAGTGGAAGAACAAGAAAGATAATCGCGACGCCGGCTCAGGCCCTAAGGCGGCGCGTATCACTTACGAGCAGGCAAAACTGTTGCCATGCCCCATCCACGCCTCACTCGGCAAGGTCAACCATATGCTTAGCGAAGGTCGTTTTATGGACGACTTCAAAAAGGATCCCACAGTTGGCTGGAAGTCAAAAAAGTCAAAGAAGTACGACAAGAAAGACAACAAGGACGACGAGGATGACGACGACATGTCAATCTCAAGCGATGACGATGTCGCCGCCAAGAAAAAGAAGCCATATCCGAAGGTCAAAGAATCTCTCGTGTGCTTTGTCGGCACGCCTTCGGCTAAGGTGGAAAAAGCGGAGATGCGCGTACTCAACGCGACAATGCCGGACGTCCCTCAGTACTTGAACTGGTCCGAGGCGGCGATCACTTGGGATCGGTCCGACCACCCTGATCACGTCCCTCATCCAGGCAAATACGCCCTTGTCGTCGATCCCATTGTCGACAACTTCAGACTCACAAAGTACTCATGGATGGCAGAAGTAGTCTCAACATCCTATACTATGACACACTAAGCCGCATGAACTTGTCAGAGGATCAGCTTGATCACAGCAACCTCACTTTTCACGGCATAGTGCTCGGCAGACAAGCAAAGTCAATGGGGAGCATTAGGCTGAAGGTAACTTTTGGACCAAAGGAGAACTATCGCTGAGAGTTTCTCCGGTTCGAAGTTATACCCTTCAAAAGCGCCTACCATGCAATCTTCGAACGACCGGCTTTCGCCAAGATCATGGCAAGGCCGTGCTACATATACAGCAAGCTTAAAATGTCAGGGGAAAACGGAACTATCACGATTTCTGGCAACTTCAAGAAAGTAAAGGAGTGCGAGCGTGGTATGGCCGCCTTCGCATAAGCCGTTATCCACAAGGAAGAACTCGCGCTACTTGAGGCGGACCCAGACAAATCCATGCCCAAGCCAAAGATTGATGTCAAGAAAACCTTCGAAGCTTCATAAGACACCAAGAAGGCGGACCTCATCCCAGGTGACAAGTCTAAGCAAGTTGTCATCGACTCCAACCTTGAGAGCAAATAGGAAGGCGCGCTCGTCGAGTTCCTCCGTGAGAATCATGACATTTTGCATGGTCGCCTTCCGACATGCCTTGTGTATCGAGGGAACTTGCCGAGCACTCACTCAACGTCATAAAAGGATCTAAGCCGGTGAAGCAAGCAACAAGACGCTTTGGAGATGAGAGACGCAAGGCTATAGGGGAGGAGATAAATAGGCTGAAGGCCGCCAATTTCATAAAAGAAGTTGTACACACCGATTGGGTGGCAAATCCTGTACTTGTCCCAAAGAAGAATAAAGAGCTGAGGATGTGTATCGACTATACCGGTATTAACAAGTGTTGCCCAAAGGACCCCTTTGCGCTGCCTAGAATCGACCAAGTCGTGGACTCCAGAGCAGGCTCCGAGCTACTTTGTTTTTTGGACGCCTACTCAGGATACCATCAAATCAAGATGAGAGAGTCAGATCAGCTGAAAACATCTTTCACCACTCCATACGGGACTGTCTGCTGTATCACGATGCCTTTTGGCCTGAAGAATGCAAGGGCAACATACCAGCGCTGTATGCAAAATTGCCTGCACGAACAGATCGACCGCAATGTTCATGTCTACGTAGACGACATTGTTGTGATGTCGAGGAAAAAGGCAGATCTCCTTGAGGATTTGGAAGAAACCTTTCAGAATCTCCGAAAATACCAGATGAAACTCAATCCTGCCAAGTGTGTTTTCGGCGTTCCAGCCGGCAAACTACTCGGATTTATCGTCTCAGAACGAGAGATCGAAGTTAATCCGGAGAAGATCAAGGCTATCCAAAACATATCCAGACCCACTTGTCTGATGGACGTGCAGCGCCTAGCCGGATCGGCGGCATCCGTCAGTCGTTTCATAAGCCGCCTAGGGGAAAAGGCAATGCCTCTCTACTGGCCATTGAAGAAATTCGACAACTTTGAGTCGACAGCAGAGGCAGATACCGCCTTACAGAAACTTAAGGAGGCTCTCGTGTCCACTCCGATATTGGCAGCACCTCGATCGCAGGAACCAATGCTGCTTTACATCGCGGCAACTGGAGCAGGGCACCGCTGGGAGACATAATCAACAACGCAGAGGCAACAGGTCGAGTTGCCAAGTGGGGCATCGAACTTGCAGCCTTCGATATAGTCTACAAACCACGGACCGCCATTAAAACTCAAGCGCTGGCAGACTTTGTTGCCGATTGGACAAAAACCATGGAGGAAATAGTACTCCCCGAGTCAGAATATTGGGTCATGCACTTTGACGACTAAAAAATGCTCAAAGGCTCGGGGGCCGGAGTTGTTCTGCGCACACCTAAAGGCGACAAGCTCAGCTACGTGTTGCAGATTCATTTCATAGCAACCAATAACGTCGCAGAGTATGAAGCTTTGCTTCACGGGTTGCACGTGGCAAACGACCTCGGCGTCAAGACAATCCTCTGTTATGGTGACTCAGATTTAGTCGCGCAGCAAGTAAGTGGCACATGGGATGCAAAAAGCTCAACAATGGCGGCATACAGGGCTAAAGTTGACGAATTCGCCAAAAATTTCATGGGCTACAAAGTCCGGCATGTTCCAAGAGCGGAGAACGAGGCGGCAGACACCCTCGCCAGACTTGGGTCAGAACACAAAAAAGTGTCGAAGGATATTTTCCTGGAACATTTGCACAAGCCGTCCATTAAGGGCACCGACTTGTTGGACCCCGATGCAGAAGAACCAGTAGAAGCGGCAGGTCTCGCCGTCTACTCAATAAAGCCGGATTGGACTGTCCCATACCTCAATTTTTTAATCGACAAGAAGTTGCCGGAGGACGATGCGGTGTTAAAAAGGCAGATCATAAGGCGAGCCAAGGCATTCACAATAATCAAAGGCGAGCCGTATAAGCAAAGCACGTGCGGTGTCTATCAGCAATGCATACCACCAGAAGAAGGCCAGGAAATTCTGAAGGACATACATGTCGGCCCCTGTGGGCATCACGCCTCTGCTAGGTCCATCGTGTCCAAAGCTTTCCGCCAAGGTTTCTACTGGCTTACCTCCACAGAAGACGCCGAGCACATCGTAAAAACATGCAAAGGCTGCCAATTGTACGCCCGCCAACCTCACATGCCGGCATAAGAACTCAGGACAATTCCAATCACCTGGCCGTTTGCGGTCTGGGGCTTAGACATGGTTGGTCCCTTCAAGAAGGCACATCGTGGGTACACCCACCTATTGGTCGTTGTCGACAAGTTCACCAAATGGGTCGAGGCCAAGCCGATCAGCAAACTTGACGCAGGAACAACCACCAATTTCCTCTAGGGAATTATCTCTCGGTTCGGAGTCCCACACAGCATTATCACTGATAATGGCAGCAACCTGTCTCAAGGCGACATAGAAGAATATTGCAGTGATCTAGGTATCCGGCTTGATTTGGCATCCGTGTCACACCCTCAATCAAATGGACAAACGTCTTAGTCCTCTCAGGACTTAAGCCCCGTCTCGTAGCTCCGTTACACAGGGCAGCCGGTGCTTGGGCAGAAGAGCTACAGTCCGTACTCTGGAGTTTGCGCACAACGCCAAACAGATCTACCGGCTACACTCCTTTCTTCTTAGTATATGGCGCAGAGGCGGTGTTACCTACCGACATAAAATACGATTCCCCATGAGTTCAAGCCTACATCGATCAAGACGTAGAAGGTGCAAGACATGATAGCCTAGACCTGTTGGATGAAGAGAGAGACGTTGCTCTACATCGCTACGCCTTGTACCAGCAACAACTCCCCAGCTACCATAGCCGGAGAGTGCGGAAGTGAGGCTTCAGAACAGGTGACCTTGTTCTCTGCCTAATTCAAGACAGAAAAGACTTGCACAAGTTATCCCGCCATGGGAAGGACCGTTTATAGTCACAAGGCGTTGCTCAATGGTTCCTACTACCTAGAAGACATCCGCGACGAAGAAGAAAAGAAAAGGCGCAAGAAGGCAGCAGGAAGAAGAGGAACCAAGCTCAAAAGAGGCATTGACGACCCGTTCGAACAAACATGACGGCTTTGGAACATTGAGCAGCTACGTCCTTTCTACACTTAGCAATTTATAATTGTAATAAGTTATATATGATTATGAAATAAAAGTCTATGGCTCCTCATCTGTGTTGAGAAGCTAGCCATCTTTTGTCTTTTCTTGCAGTCATATATCCCTTATGTATCTAAGTTACCTATTTTTTAGCTCCGTGCAAAGGTTCAAACTAGTCGATACTTGCAGCTTTCGAGCCAACCCAAAGCAAAAATCAACTTTTTGCGCCGCCTAATTTCTTTACGTCTGATTAGTTATATTTGGTTTGCCTAGTAGTATGTCTTTGGCGCCAACATGTTGGTTTTGGTTTATGATTCTAAACATATGGTTTAGCCCAGGTTGTTTCAGCTAAATTTTCGGCCGAGGTTTGCCAACATACAAACAGTCAAGCATACAAGTCAGGGTAAAATTAAGGCGGGCCAAATAAAAATAAGGCAAAATAAAACATGTTAGCTGGCTTCCCGCCTAGCAGAGCATCTCCAAAAGTATATACAAATATTACAAGCTGAGATTATATTGTTTCAGGGGCAGGAAAGGGCTGTCAAGATATAAAAGAGGCCGGTAACAAGAACTTCGGCTCGGGGAATGCCTAAATTAGGCTTGGGGGCTGAGAACCTCAGCCCCAGAGCTATCGCTCCCCTCTGCCTCGGCCGTACCGGCAACTCCAGCTTCTCCAGCAGCAGGCACATGATGGCGCCGGTAGAAGACCAGCGTGTCGACCATGTCGGAAACACGCGTGGCATAGCCGACAACGCTGTTTAACACAGCAGCCGGCTGGACCTCACTGCCGTCTTCATAAGTAGACGGCATGCCTTCAGTGACGGCTTCTATCTCCGCCTCGGGGTAATGCGCCGTAAATAATCCAAGCGCAGTCTTGGCACCACCCCGCGCCGCCGACTTCAGCGAGCTCTTGTGAAGCTTCGTAGCTTGCTTCAGCATGCTGGGCACATTGCTGAACTCGGACGGCTCCTGGCTGCCGGAGGAGATGAAGAACTTGGCGCCAAACCGCTTGGACGCTGCCAAAGTCTCGGTGATCATCTCACCCAGACGTGCAAGGCGATCTAGGCGGGGGCTGACAACCTTATCATCGCCTAAGCCGGCAGCAACTGTATCAAAAAAATAAAAACGTCAGTTTGGCCCAGGCTAAACAAGTTGACAAAAATAGATGCAGAGTGAGGAATTACCAAGGACCGAGTTATGGAAGGCGGACAGCTCAATCATATGAGCTGCCACCGCATCCTCCGCAGTTTGGGCGCGAGAAGCCTGCTTGGATATTTCCTCAGCAGTCGCTTTCTCCGCCTCCGCCAATTTTTTGCGTAGGCCATCCAGCTTCCTAGTAAGATGGCTAGACTCCTGCGCAAACTTCAACTTCTGGGCCTCCATCTCCTTCTGATGCTCCTCTTTCATCAGCAAGTTGGCGGCCGCCAGATCGGAAGCTTCATTCATAATAGTTTGCATATCAGTGGACGCCTTCAGTATATCCTGGGCGTGATCTAGCAGTTCTACAATATGGATTCACTAGCTAAAAGATTGGCGGCAGCCAAAAAGCAAAATGGCGGAAGGAAAAAGAATGGTTTTACCTTCGTCCTTCTGACGGGCCGCCTCCAACTCGGCAATCCGCAAGTCCTTGGCTTCGCAATCCTTCTTCAGATCGCAGCACCGCTGGTTTATCTCAAACCTGGAGGAGATAAGCTCCACGTTGGCGGACAGGATGCCCTACAGACAAGGACAAAGGCATATAGCATATAGTCAAAAAACCACTAAGCCGGCGATCAATGTTTTTGACGTTCCATCTAAGTGCTCGAGGGGGAAGACTATGTATATGCCGCCAAGTTAGAAAAACTTACAGAAATATCGCACTCCAAGTCGGCAAAGGCCTGGGAGGCGAAGTTGGCAAAAGTCAGGGTGGTTTCCTTGGCCTCCTTAAAAGTGGACCAAGGATCCCTAACTCTGCCGCCCCCTGCAGCCGGGGCTGTCCTCCGCGTCCCCCCGGCAACCTCCTCCAGCAACTCCTCCTTGGCGGCGCGCGATTGGACGGCTTCATTGGCCGTAGCCTCAGCCGATGGAAAGGGAGTGCTGGTTGCGCGGCCAGCAGAGGAGGTCCTTGGCGGCGAACCAGAAGCCGGAACCTGGGGCTGGCGGCGAGCATCGCTCATAAAGCCGCCGGCCCGGGGCTGAGGAGTTGGCGGCACAGTGGCGGCCGAGCTACCCTGGAGCCGCTTTCCCTTGGATAGAAGGGACCGGATGGCAACCTGGAAGTCGCCACACGTTCCCTATAAATAAAGCAAGATCAACTAGATGAATACCAGTAATAGAGAAATTCGACGACTACTCAAGGTGGAAATGGGTACCTTCGAGGGATGTTAATCCCTGCGTTCTCGTCGAGATCGACGAGCACCGGCCCAGTAGCCGCTGCGGTTTGTTTCTTCCTCTCGGCATTCACCATAGAGGAAGCAGCGCCGGACGCCTTGTGCTTCTTGGTCTTCCCGGCTTCCGACTCGTAAAAGTCGGGAGCCAGGTCACTCTCCCCCAGGGCAGAGAGCTGAGAAAAAAGCAAGTGTTAATAGGATTCCATCAAGCCGGCAAAAGCCGTCAAAGGAGGGCAACAAGAAACATATCTACCTCAAGGGGAGGGTTGTCGTGGATGTGCATGGGCACGCCTTCCACCGCCTTCACCAGCCCCGATTTGACAAGGCTGCGAAGTCGGAACGCCAGGTCGGCAGCTGGTAACCCCTCTTCGCTTACGTGAAGAGAGGCTGTGGCAGAAAGCGAATACTGACACATCTTCTGCGGGCTGTACCGCAGGGGCAGTATCTACCGGCTAAGCCAGCGGATGACGGTGTCCACCCCATCCAGCAAGGGGGGAGCCATCGTGCGGGTGAGGAACTCGATCCGCCTTTGAATAAGGCGGAGCTCCTCCGTCAACTTGGGGACCGCCTCGTCCCAGCATGGCCTGGGCATAGGCGGCGTGTTGACAAAGTCCGAGATGCCAAATTGGCGCCCCGGTGCTGCCATGTCTTCGCAGTAGAAGAAGATGGACGTCCATCCCTTGACAGACTCGACGTATGGTATCTTGGGATACCATTAGCGTCCTTGGCGGCAGTTGAAAGTGACGCTGCCGCAAGTCGCCAGTCCGTCGTCTGGCATAGTCTGGCGCCGGCAATGGAAGTAATATCTGAAGAAGTCTAAACTAGGCCTAATACCTAGATAGCCCTCAAACAGAGCTGTGAAACCGGCTAAGACTAAAATGCTATTGGGCGCTATATTATGGGGCTGGAGCCCGTAGTGATCTTACACTTCGCTAAAGAAGGCGGAAGGCGCCAGGGCCATTCCCCTAACTAAATAGGAAGTGAGAATTACCCGCTCCCCGGCTTTCGGAGCCGGGATGACGTCCTCGAAGGCGGACCTCCAGTTGCAGTCCTCCCGAGTCGGGAGGTAGCCGACAGCCTCCAAGTCTTGGAGCGCTTCTTCGTCGACGATGGAGGGAAGCCAGTAGCGTGACCCTAGGTCAGCTGACACCTCCTCCTCGTTGGCGGGTGCGCCTCTCGCCGCCGTCGGTACGGCGGAAGACGAAGGAGCCGAAGGCACCGCCACACGAGCGCGCATGGTGGGGGTCGAAGAGGGCACGGTGGTGACAATGCCTGCCTGCGTCGCCGCAAGGTGTGACACCGCGCCGCCCATCGCCGCCGCGGTGGTGGTCTCGGCCGCGAGACCGCTGGACGCCGTCGAGGGAGTATTCTGATCGGTGGACATCACTGTGCGCGAAGGTCGCCGGAGTTCGCTCGGGGAGGAGAGAAAGACTGGAAGAGCGGGAGAGCGGGAGAGCAAAGGACAGAGGAGAGCAAGAGCAGAGATGAAAAATGAACTGCTCAGCTCCCTATTTATAGGTCCAGGTGTTGCTCCCTGTGCAACGGCAAAGTTAGTCGGACTCGTGTCGAATATCCGTTGCCTCAGACTAGCGCCTGATCGCACGATCTCCACGACTCCTCTTTTCCCGCGATTCGCAATCATGACGTGATTTTCGCTTCGGTTGGTTTCGAACTGTCGTGAACCGACCAGCAATATCCGTCAAAAATATGTTTGACTTGCCGTCAAAGATCATGCTTTCCTCTGAAGCTTTCTGGCAAGTTTCATTAAGCCGTTTTTCCCATGTTGGATAAAGGCGGCCGTGCGCCGACGCTGAGGCACACATTCCCCCATTATTTTCAGAATGGTTCAAGACCTGCAGCCGCCAACATTGAAGAATGAAGAATCAAGAAGAAGAAGCCGGCGCCTGGAGAACTTCAACCTTTCTGAGGGCTAACGTTGGGGATATACCAAATAGGGGTATCTCTAACATGGATCAATCCGGCTAGTCCAGGGTGGCCCAAGGGTGGTAAGGCTGAAGCCTGCCAGGCGACCCAGATAGCTGACGTACAAGGAAGTAGGCGGACGGTCCAAGGAAGGTGGAAGGCCGAAGCCCATCAAGCCACCAAGCCCAAGACGGAAGGCGGCAACTAAGCCGGCTAGGTCTAGGACTCTGATTACTTGCCGGACAAGTACTTGCCTTGTATCCTGTGGTCTGGCCGCCTATATAAGCCGGCCACCAGGAAGCCTTTAGGGCTTGCCTCAATAGGAATCATACACATTGTAACCTGTTCACGGCTATTGTCTCATAATGAATTATAGCATCACGTAGAATCTCGCCACCGCTGCGGGATCTGAAGCTGGGTAAACTCGCCTTCTTCAATCCCGTCCTCGACGACACCAACCTTCTTCCCCACAATCCATACGTAGGCTAGAGGACCCCCGTCTACTATCAAATATGCCGATACTACGACAAAGAGGCAACTTGACCCTTGGGTGGTTGTCAGGGCAAGAATGCCTCTTGGAGGCTGCAAGGGCCATCTGGACAGACTAAAAATAGACCCCCAGACCCCAAGGGTGGCATAAGCATCAGCAGAGGGTTCCTCTAAGAACCAGTTTCACGAAGATGTCTTTGGTGAGAGCCTAAGACATCTTCGTGAGACTGGGCCTAGAGATACTTCTCTTGTGTGGATGCCCAAATTCTAAGTGGAACCCGATGTCGGCCGGAAGGCTCATCCAACATGGAGGTGGTTTGAGGTCGGCCGGCATGGTCCCAGGTAGAGGAGAACCCGAGTGGTCAGGCTAGCCGTTTCAGGTAAAGACTAACCGGCTTACCTACCTCGGTTCTGGCTACTTGTCTCGTGCAGGAAGGAAATACCGGGTGACTAGAGTGAAGGACCGACATGGGGCATGTCAGGCGGAGGTCAAGGAGCAGGTGCAGGCTTTCCGCCTGACACGGGGGAAATCATATCCCTCCTGACACGGAAGTATAGTCACCTCCTGTCTGACACGGGAGCGTGTCAGCCGGTACAACAACGCTGCGACAAGACCGGACATGCCTAGGCCGGCAATCCGGAAACGGATACTAGGTATGGGCGAAGACATGTCTTGTCTCGTACAAGGGGACCATGATTATCCAGGATGGCGCATGCGGTACTTGTCGGCATGATGACGTTAGGGCTATGCCGGATAGCTCGACGGCTAGGTCGCGGTAGCCATTGTCGACATAACCGTTGGCCTGGCCAGTTGGCCCAAGCCGGATTAGGGTTTCCGGCCCTCCCGGCCGAAACTCTATAAAAGGCGCCATAACTCCTCTTGTGGAGGGACGACCAACTTATGTGTCAAAACTATAGTCTCATTTACTCCTAGAGCATTTACTCCTTCTCCTCTCTAGTTCATCTTGTTTTTCACCAAAGCATCTCAAGCAGAAGGTTGTAGATCTTGTGACATACATATAGTGAGAGGAAAGGCGGGAGTAGGGGTCTTACCTCCTCACGAGGGCCCCGAACCTGGGTATATCGTCTGTGTTGTCTTGCCTTCGTGCATTTGCTTGTGTTTTGGAGATATTCGGGTGTGTTCTTCGGTGTTCTTGAGTGTTTCGGACTCCCTTACCATGTGAGCTTCTCAGTTCGCTAGCCCTCCCCGGATCCACCAGCGTCCATCAGCCCCACACATTAGCCATCCTATCGCATCTGACGTGATACCACCACGACAGTTGGCGCCCACCATAGAGCAGGCAGAGGCGCTGGTTGGTGTACACATCCGGACGGGTTCCGGCATCCACTCCGATGTCCGTGTTCTCTCCGGCCTCGTCGTCAGGCCCGGCTAGATATACTTCGTCAGCGACAACACTGGCTGCTTCCGGAACCGGCCATTCCCGGCGAACAGTTGCCTCGTCGACTTCGACGTCTTTACCACCTACGTCGCCACCGAGATCGTCTGTGCCTACCCGGACGTCGTGCAGGATGCCGAGGATCCCCTCATGTTCCGCGCCACCCGGGATCAGCGTACTGATCGCCCGGTGGGCTGCGTCGCGGTCATGATGGCCAGGGTAGTCGAGGAGGTGTTCAAGGATGCCGCTGACGACGACACCAATGGTGGCCGACCTCGCGCGGCGAAACCTCCTCAGGAGCGGGATGCCGCCCGGGATGGTGATCCCCAACCCTCCCAGCATCGACGTAGGACGGATCCCCTCTCGGGTCTGGTCGCCAAGTTGGTTGTTCCCTTGGCGGCTGACGTTGTCGTCCAAGTCACCGCAGCTGACTTGGAAGAGCATCGCAGATTGTTGCATGCTGAGGCACAAGAGATCGCCGAGATCCGGCGTGAGCTTAGTGCTAGCCTCCGAGAGTACAATGCAGCTGGATTCCCTAGGATAGAGTCCACGGACAAGCACATTTTGGACCTACGCAAGAAAGGCAGGGTGGTGAACGATGAGTTGGATGGAGGTGCTGCACCTAGCCATTGCAGAACAACTAGTCATGCTTCGGCTGACAAGCCGGTATATAGCTCACCCGCCAAAACACTTAGGGCTGCAGAGACAGCTATGGCCGAGTTGGTTGGGCTATCCGGAGAAGCCCTGCGCAAGCAGCAGCAGCGGGTTAACGAGATAGTCGTAGAGGCTAGTCGGCAGAACAAGGCCTTTAAAAAGAAGAACCCGGGAGTAGGATCCCAGGTGTACTCGTCTAGGGCCGAGAGCAACAGATCAGGAGGGGAGGCTTCCTCCCCCCATCCGAGTAAGAGCAAGAGCCGGAGTCGAAGCCGTGGCGCCGGGAAGAACAAGGAACTGTAGACGTATGACCCGACATTTGCCGGAATACAGCAAGTCGGGCAGAACAATGCCGGTCGGGCTCAGAGTAGGCAGGGCGGTGGTAACCGGGGTGTAGGAAATAACAACCCGGCTAGGCGTGGTAATCCACCTGGGAATCCGCCGTAGAATCAAGGAAATCGGCAGAGGGATGCCGCCTCCGTGCCACAGCAGGCTGTAGTTCCTATGGTTAACCGGCATGATGATGGTAATTCGAGGTTGCAGCAGCTCGGGAACCAGCCTAACGAGAACCCTCTGGGATCTCGGATAGGAACTCGGTAGCTGGATCTAGCTGATGCCAGGTACAAGCTCGACCGGATTGACCAGTCCGAGTTGATAGAGGAGCAAGGCCCTCCGGGACCTGCGTGCTTTGGACCTCGGGTCATGAGGGAGCTTGCGGTGCAAAATTTTCAGCTCAATCGGGGTGCCAAGACTTATGACGGCAGCTCGAAGCCGGAGGATTGGCTGACCGACTATGTAACTGCAGTAAGCATAGCCGAAGGAAACAGGCGTTGTGCGGTACGATATGTGCCGCAGATGTTGGAAGGGCCTGCCAGGATTTGGCTGAACAACTTGAGGACTGACAACATAGACTGTTGGTTAGATTTCGAGGAGGCCTTCATCAGCAACTTCACTAGCACGTACAAGAGGCCCAACCAACCTCAGCAGCTTGCCATTTGCAAGCAGAGCGATAATGAGACTGACCGAGAGTACCTTACTCGGTGGATCAACATTCGCAACTCTTGCGAAGGGGTTGTTGAGGCGCAGGCTATATCTTGGTTTACGCAGTGACGCTGACATGGCTCTATGCTATGGCAGAAACTGCAGAGGAAGATGTTGGCTACTTTGGCTGAGACCATGTGCATCCCCGACACCTACACGCTCGGTGATCCTATGCAACCTGTAGGTGGATGTCGGAGACTCTAGCAGGAGGAACTCGGTGAACCACCTCTCCGGGCCGAGCAGGAATCATGACCGCCACGATTTCGGTCAGAAGAGGAGCCAACCCGACTTCCACTATGCTTCACAGCATGTTGCGGCTGTGGGCCGAGATCAAGGGGATGCCGGTAATAACCAGCGTCAGAAAGTGGTTGGCCCAGCTTGGGGTCAGTCACGAGGTGCAGAAGACTTGGGTGGACCAGAAGAAGCCACTTACGTATGAGGAGATGTTGGACAAGCCATGTTGCTACCACAGTCTCGAGTCCAACAAGCCTGCAAATAACTATACCCAGAAGTGCAGCTGGTACCAGCGCACATTGAGGGAAGGTGGTGCTGGAACTACTCGGCCAAACGCACCGGCTCCTCGACCAAACATTCCGAGACCTCCTGCACCGTTGTCGGGAGCTAATGCAGTCCGAGTTAACCAGCCTAATCAGCGTGGTGAACGTCAGAAATGACGATGATGCCGGTCCGAGTAACCAATCCGGATATTAGCAAGGCAACTACCGGGAAGCTCATCAGAGCTACGTGGTCTGCGTGACCGAGCCTACTGACCGGAAGAGTATGCGTCAGCGAGCACTGGAGGTGAATGTTGTGATCTCGGTGGTGCCTAAGTACCCGCACTGGTCCAAGATGGAGATCACCTGGAGCCGGAAGGATCATCCCCGGGTTATGCCCAAGTCAGGTGGTTACGCTTTGGTGGTAGACCCGACCTTTGTCGGACCAAGCCTCAGTATTCGCTTCAGCCAGGTTCTGATTGACAATGGCAGTGTCATTAACATCATGTACAAAGATACCATGCTGAAGCTGGGGGTGTCCATTAATACGTTGCTGCCAACCGAGACGACTTTCCATGGCATTGTGCCGGGAGTATCTTGTTCTCCTATGGTCAAGATTTGGGTTGAAGTGTTGTTCAGAACTCGCGAGATATGCCGGACCGAGAGCTTGGAGTTTGAGGTTGTGGATCTCGAAAGCCCGTATCATGCGCTGATCGGCAGGCCGTCACTGACCAAGTTCACGATCTCTACTCACATGGGCTACCTGAAGATAAAGATGCCGGGTCCAAACATTGTGATCACTGTCTCGGGTGACCACAAGCGCTCCATTGATTGCGCATCTGCCAGCTCGTCTTTAGCCGAGTCCCTGGTCATAGCTGAGGAGAAAAAGATGATCCAGCAAGTGTTTGCGCTGGCCAAGACATCACAGCTTGGCATTCCCAGGATGGTGAACCCGGAGCAGAATGCCTCGTTCCAGGCACCAAGGGAGACCAAGAAGGTGGGGATCGACCCGAGTAACCCGGAGCACCGGGTCATCATTGGCTGCAACCTGGACAGCAAATAGAAAGGCGAGTGTAACGCCCCGGGGTTTTCCCAATTAGAAAATTGTTTGCTTTTCTTTTTTTTTGCATCAACATGACATCATCATGCATCATTTGTAATTATCAACCTTGAATTAAAATTGTTGCATCTAAATTCAACTCCATTTAAATTCTTTTCCCACAATTAAATTCAAATGCTTTTCAAATTAATTAAAATGTGTATTTTAAATATTTTGCAAATATTATAAAAACTAATTTATTAAATTGCCTATATAAAAACTAAGGCTATTTTATAAAGTTTCTTTATACAAATTATTTTTCTATTTTATTTTAGAATACAAAAACAGAAAAAGGATTTAAAAGAGAAATAAAATTTCAGAGAAGGAAATAAAAAAAACCCTCCTGGGCCGAACCCACCTCTGGCCCATCTCCTCTTCTTCTAGCCCAGCCCACCTCCCCTGTCCCTTTCTTCCTCGTACGGAGACAGAGGAGAAAAGGGCAGCGAGCTCCTCCCCACCATGGCCCCCACTCCCTCTACCTTTTCCCCTCCTACTTAGCCCCCTCCTCTGCTCTCCCGAAACCTAACTCCTCTCCCTCCTCTCAGCCGCCGCCGCCTCCCCTCTTCTTCTTCCTCTGGTCTCCTCAACTCTTCTCTGTTCTTCCCGAAATAAGTTCCACCGGAGGACCTCACCGATGTGAAGCTTCTTCGTCGACGACGAGGGATTTTCCTCAACACCCGAAGCAGCGCCTCGATGTCCTCGTCTTCCTCCCCGAGCGATTCAAGCAGGAACGTGCTCAGGCCGTCGCCCTCGTCCGCGTCATGCCCGCGGCCGGCGGAGCGCTGTCGCCCGAATTCCCCGTCGCTGGACCTCCCCGAGACGAGCTACTCCCTCTATAACCTCCCGGTGAGCCTTCTCTCTCCATCCCCGCCTTCCCCCTCTCAGTTTGCCGGCGGAATCGACGAGTCCGTGCTCGACTTGCTCCGTCCCCGCCATGGCCGTGCCCGAGGCGCAAAGCTCCGATTTTTCTGTTGCTCTGGTTCCTTGCTTACCTACATTGCACACGCCGCAACACCCCACACTCTCGCCCGCACGCCGCTGCGTCGCCCGCCCTTGGTCGTCGCCGGTAAGTTTCTGTCCGTCGTGCTCTCTTTCACCGGTGCGGTGATGTTTAGTTCCGTCAGAGTCTTGCACCCGCGTTTCATGTTAAAATACTTAGGTCACGTAGTATAACACCAACACAGCACAGACACACTGGCTAGCAGCACCCATCATCTGCACCGAGCGCGCGCAGGCACGAGTTCGAAACCCAGCTTCGCCGATTAAACCCCCTTTTTTCCTTCGTGCCCGCGCACTGACATGCGGGCCCCGCCTGTCATCGACAGCGGAGGCCAGCGCAACGCACCCACGCCTGCATGGCGTCTGGGCCCGCCTGGCAGCCTCACGTGTGGGATCTGTTTAGGTGAGAATAGCCCAGATGAGTTTCCTGCGCTGCAGAATTACACTGAGCCCCATGTCTTTCCTGTTTTGCACAGAGAACCCTCACTGACTAGTTTTTCCATCACGAACAGGTCCATGCTATTTACAGAAACAACCCTAGAACTAAAAATGCAATATTCTTAAATCTATAACTCCAATTAAAATAATCTTTATATGTTTATTTATCAGAAAAATGCAATAAATATTAATACGCTATTTGTATGTCATTTTGCATCTGTTATTTTAATTGCTTATTATAATTTGTTAATTGCAACTAAATAATTAAATATGGAATCTTAGGAGTAATAAATATATATTGCCCTATTCCATTTAATTTAATTATATCACCCATGCCATGTGTTGCCATGTTAACCAACATTTAATATTGATGAGTAAATAAATAACTTGCACCTAAATATTAATTGACGGGGTTGCTTTCCCGCTTAGTTTGGATTACCTTTATTTGTAATGCATCTTGCCATGTCATGCATCATTCTCGTATGATCATGCTGAATCTTTTGCCGTAGTTGTAAAATGCATCTTTTACGTTTTCCATTGTTTGTTGCTTCTTCGCGGATACGACGTTAAGATGTGTGAGCAACGACAAGATCTGCTTCCATCGGGATTCCAGGCAAGCAAAGTTTGCTTGTTTACCTATACATTATCTTTCATTCCCGCCGTTGATCTCTGCTACCCTAGTTTACGATTTTTTATTGCGATCCCATCACATGTTTATCCTGCAGCCTATACAGCTTTATCCCCACATCCTTAAACCTGTTGCATGTTTATCTGTTGGCCGTGCGAGTCGTAGCGCATGCTTAGAGTTGTTTGTGCGAGTCGTCTATTGGTCTTATGTTTTCATATGCTTATCTTGATAGATTATTCTATCTTAATAAAACATTGTATTATATTGGGGTATTATAATTAAAAGATAAGGCACCAGGCGGAAGGCCTTGCGAGGTGCTTTGTTCTGCTAAGTGTCGACCTAGGAACTGAGATTTTGTCCTCGGATCCAATTTTGAGCGCACTAACCACTTGTGGGAGGCCCAATGGAGCCCCCCTCGACTTTGACTGGAACTTCGTCTTGTCCGGGAGCTGCACCTAGTTCGGGTTTTCCATTTGTCTCATATGCATCAATACTAGTGTAGTATTTTACTTTGGCGGTGTGCCTTGTTACATGCATATAGGGCGCGGCCTGTTGGTGCGGAGGGGTGTGTACTGCGGGAGTCCGCACCCTTTTGGTCGGGACCAGCATAGCTCTCGTGGCTCTTGGACTTGTTGCGGTGAAGGAAAAGAGTTGGGTTGAAAGGCCCTAATGTTTTTGACTGGGTTGATCATGCGAGTATGGGTCCAGTAGTGCACCCCTGCAGGGTATAATCTTATCGATGAGCCGTGCCCACGGTTATGGACGACTTGGTGATGATGCTGGCTAACAAGATAGACAACTTACACCTAATCATTGTTAATTAACCTGACTAGTAATATAGAATTACTTTCACAATAAATGGTAACTAAAATTGTTAACGTGTGAGTTTCCCGAATTGCTTCCTCATACTTGGTTGAGGGGGTTAATTCGAGAATGGGTTATGTTTGGTGTTAGTTGTAGATGTTTATCTTATGCGCTCTCTTATCCCTCTCTGATTAGACGGAAGTTGTAGCGTGTCTCCTTAGGTTGCTAGTGCTGCTGCCGCTAAGTCCACCTCCCCTATATTTTGGGAGATGGTGTAGAAAGTAGGCAAGTCGGTTTTGCTTGCCAGGGAGTGCCCTGACCCTCTTTTGGGATGTGCTTTATGTGCAGTCAACAGGTTTGAAGTCTGACGTCGTTAGCTTGGGAATCACTCCGGCTTGGCTGGGCAGGGATATGGCGCCATTGCTTATCTTTAGGACTCTTAATCCAATTTGCATCTTATCCGTAGTTGGATACCATTTTGCTTCCTCTGTCATTTGAATCTTTGTATTCTATCATTTTTATCTTGACTCGTTCGAGTCGTTGTTGTAATTATATCTTTGTTGTATTTGTGGATGTATCGGAACTGTTGTAATGTTATCACAATTCCACCCACATAATGCGCATGTTTCGGCGTGCACATTATGTCTGGTGGGCGACCAAAAATCGTTATTATGCGGATTTCGGCGGAAGCGCTTAAATCTACATAGTACCGATTTTCGGGCGTCACAAAGTGGTATCAGAGCCTTGGTTTCGATCTCCTTGTTGTTTCGATACGAATGGTTATCGAAGCAGCGGGTCCGTAAAAGCCTGTAGGATAACCTCGCTAACGGTCGTTGTTTCTAGAGTGTCGAAATCTATTTGACTTAAATTATTTTGAAAAATATCTCAATAGGTTTCTTTTTACTCCTTACCTCTATTCTATTTCTCCTCTTACCTTACTTGTTTTGGAGTCTCTTTTCTTATCCAAACTTTCAAAGTTTTAGGATCCTACGTGTGGGTGGATGATTTCTTGCCTTCTACCCTATTAGGTTCGATATTTCGGAGTCGTCTTTGTCGTGAGCAACAATCCCTTGTTAGTGGTGTCGAGAATTTCAAGGTGGAGCAACAATCCCTTGTTAGTGGTGTTGAGAAGTTCATCCCGGAGCGTGAAGACTCGATAGTTACCCCTCTCTTCTTGTGGTCTCGGCGTGGATCGCGGGACGCGATCCCTTGTTAGTAGTGTCGATTGTAACGCCCCGGGGTTTTCCCAGTTAAAAAATTGTTTGCTTTTCTTTTTTTGCATCAACATGACATCATCATGCATCATTTGTAATTATCAACCTTGAATTAAAATTGTTGCATTTAAATTCAACTCCATTTAAATTCTTTTCCCACAATTAAATTTAAATGCTTTTCAAATTAATTAAAATGTGTATTTTAAATCTTTTGCAAATATTATAAAAACTAATTTATTAAATTGCCTATTTAAAAACTAAGGCTATTTTATAAAGTTTCTTTATACAAATTATTTTTCTATTTTGTTTTAGAATACAAAAACAGAAAAGGATTTAAAAGAGAAATAAAATTTCAGAGAAGGAAATAAAAAAAACCCTCCTGGGCCGAACCCACCTCTGGCCCATCTCCTCTTCTTCTAGCCCAGCCCACCTCCCCTGTCCCTTTCTTCCTCGTACGGAGACAGAGGAGAAAAGGGCAGCGAGCTCCTCCCCACCATGGCCCCCACTCCCTCTACCTTTTCCCCTCCTACTTAGCCACCTCCTCTGCTCTCCCGAACCCTAACTCCTCTCCCTCCTCTCAGCCGCCGCCGCCTCCCCTCTTCTTCTTCCTCTGGTCTCCTCAACTCTTCTCTGTTCTTCCCGAAATAAGTTCCACCGGCGGACCTCACCGATGTGAAGCTTCTATGTCGACGACGAGGGATTTTCTTCAACACCCGAAGCAGCGCCTCGATGTCCTCGTCTTCCTCCCCGAGCGATTCAAGCAGGAACGTGCTCAGGCCGTCGCCCTCGTCCGAGTCATGCCCACGGCCGGCGGAGTGCTGTCGCCCGAATTCCCCGTCGCTGGACCTCCCCGAGACGAGCTACTCCCTCTATAACCTCCCGGTGAGCCTTCTCTCTCCATCCCCGCCTTCCCCCTCTCAGCTTGCCGGCGGAATCGACGCGTCCGTGCTCGACTTGCTCCGTCCCCGCCATGGCCGTGCCCGAGGCGCAAAGCTCCGATTTTTCTTTTGCTCTGGTTCCTTGCTTCCCTACACTGCACACGCCGCAACACCCCACACTCTCGCACGCACGCCGCAGCGCCGCCCGCCCTTGGTCGTCGCCGGTACGTTTCTGTCTGTCGTGCGCTCTTTCACCGGTGCGGTGATGTTCAGTTCCGTCAGAGTCTTGCACCCGCGTTTCATGTTAAAATACTTAGGTCACGTAGTATAACACCAACACAGCACAGACACACTGGCTAGCAGCACCCATCATCCGCATCGAGCGCGCGCAGGCACGAGTTTGAAACCCAGCTTCGCCGATTAAACCCCCTTTTTTTCCTTCGTGCCCGCGCACTGACATGCGGACCCCGCCTGTCATCGACAGCGGAGGCCAGCGCAACGCACCCACGCCTGCGTGGCGTCTGGGCCCGCCTGGCAGCCTCACGTGTGGGCTCTGTTTAGGTGAGAATAGCCCAGAAGAGTTTCCTACGCTGCAGAATTACACTGAGCCCCCTGTCTTTCCTATTTTGCACAGAGAACCCTCATTGACTAGTTTTTCCATCACGAACAGGTCCCTGCTATTTACAGAAACAACCCTAGAACTAAAAATGCAATAACTTTAAATCTATAACTCCAATTAAAATAATCTTTATATGTTTATTTATCACAAAAATGCAATAAATATTAATATGTTATTTGTATGTCATTTTGAATCTGTTATTTTAATTTCTTATTATAATTTGTTAATTGCAACTAAATAATTAAATATGGAATCTTAGGAGTAATAAATATATATTGCCATATTCCATTTAATTTAATTATATCACCCATGCCATGTGTTGCCATGTTAACCAACATTTAATATTGATGAGTAAATAAATAACTTGCACCTAAATATTAATTGACGGGGTTGCTTTCCCGCTTAATTTGGATTACCTGCATTTGTAATGCATCTTGCCATGTCATGCATCATTCTCGTATGATCATGCTGAATCTTTTGCCGTAGTTGTAAAATGCATCTTTTACGTTTTCCAGTGTTTGTTGCTTCTTCGCGGATACGACGTTGAGATGTGTGAGCAACGACAAGATCTGCTTCCATGCGGGATTCCAGGCAAGCAAAGTTTGCTTGTTTACCTATACATTATCTTTCATTTCCGCCGTTGATCTCTGCTACCCTAGTTTACGATTCTTTATTGCGATCCCATCACATGTTTATCCTGCAGCCTATACAGCTTTATCCCCACATCCTAAAACCTGTTGCATGTTTATCTGTTGGCCGTGCGAGTCGTAGCGCATGCTTAGAGTTGTTTGTGCGAGTCGTCTATTGGTCTTATGTTTTCATATGCTTAGCTTGATAGATTATTCTATCTTAATAAAACATTGTATTATATTGGGGTATTATAATTAAAAGATAAGGCACCAGGCGGAAGGCCTTGCGAGGTGCTTTGTTCTGCTAAGTGTCGACCTAGGAACTGAGATTTTGTCCTCGGATCCAATTTTGAGCGCACTAACCACTTGTGGGAGGCCCAATGGAGCCCCCCTCGACTTTGACTGGAACTTCGACTTGTCCGGGAGCTGCAGCTAGTTCGGGTTTTCCATTTGTCTCATATGCATCAATACTAGTGTAGTATTTTACTTTGGCGGTGTGCCTTGTTACATGCATATAGGGCGCGGCCTGTTGGTGCGGAGGGGTGTGTCCTGCGTCAGTCCGCACCCTTTTGGCCGGGACCAGCATAGCTCCCGTGGCTCCTGGACTTGTTGCGGTGAAGGAAAAGAGTTGGGTTGAAAGGCCCTAATGTTTTTGACTGGGTTGATCATGCGAGTATGGGTCCAATAGTGCACCCCTGCAGGGTATAATCTTATCGATGAGCCGTGTCCACGGTTATGGACGACTTGGTGATGATGCTGGCTAACAAGATCTAGACAACTTACACCTAATCATTGTTAATTAACCTAACTAGTAATATAGAATTACTTTCACAATAAATGGTAACTAAAATTGTTAACGTGTGAGTTTCCCGAATTGCTTCCTCATACTTGGTTGAGGAGGTTAATTCGAGAATGGGTTATGTTTGGTGTTAGTTGTAGATGTTTATCTTATGCGCTCTCTTATCCCTCTCTGATTAGACGGAAGTTGTAGCGTGTCTCTTTAGGTTGCTAGTGCTGCTGTCGCTTAGTCCACCTCCCCTATATTTTGGGAGATGGTGTAGAAAGTAGGCAAGTCGGTTTTGCTTGCCAGGGAGTGCCCTGGCCCTCTTTTGGGATGTGCTTTATGTGCAGTCAACAGGTTTGAAGTCTGACGACGTTAGCTTGGGAATCCCTCGGCTTGGCTGGGCAGGGATATGGCGCCATTGCTTATCTTCAGGACTATTAGTCCAATTTGCATCTTATCCGTAGTTGGATACCATTTTGCTTCCGCTGTCATTTGAATCTTTGTATTCAATCATTTGTATCTTGACTCGTTCGAGTCGTTGTTGTAATTATATCTTTGTTGTATTTGTGGATGTATCGGAACTGTTGTAATGTTATCACAATTCCACCCACATAATGCGCATGTTTCGGCGTGCACATTATGTCTTGTGGGCGACCAAAAATCGTTATTATGCGGATTTCGGCGGAAGCGCTTAAATCTACATAGTACCGATTTTCGGGCGTCACAGCGAGCTCGTCGACTTCCTCCATGAGAATCGGGATGCTTTTGCGTGGTCTAATGATGACCTGCAAGGTGTTCCGAGGGAGTTGGCTGAGCACTCATTATTCGTCAAGCCTGATGCGAAGCCGGTGAAGCAACCGACTAGGCGCCTATCGGACGAGAGAAGAGTTGCCATCATGGAGCACCTCGCAGTACTGCTAGCTGCCGGTTTTGAAATGGAAGTGCTGCATCCGGATTGGATATCGAATCCGGTCCTTGTTGAGAAGAAGAAAGATGATACCCTCCTGCTCAAGGTGTGGCGCATGTGCATCGACTTCACCAACCTCAACAAGGCATGCCCGAAAGATCCATTTTCACTCCCCCGGATAGATCAAGTGATTGATTCTACTTGCGGGTGTGAGCTTTTGACTTTTTTAGATGGTTATTCTGGTTTCCACCAGATACCTTTGAACCCGGATGATCAATTGAAAACTGATTTTTTTACCCTGTACGGGGCTTATTGCTATCGTGTCATGACTATTGGTTTGAGAAATGCTGGTGCTACATACCAGAGATGCATGCAGAAATGTTTCATTACCAAATAGGCCGGAATGCCGAAGTCTATGTCGATGACATAGTCATAAAAATAAAAGAGAAAACTACTCTGATCGATGATCTGAGAGAAACATTCAAAAACTTCAGAAAATTCCGGATGAAATTGAACCCGGATAAATGTACATTCGGTGTCTGTAGTGCCCATGCTTATGAAAGCAGTGACACATATGAATAATGTAAAGACTTGGATCACATAAGTCTCACATTCTCCAATAAGATGTAATATCACAGTACAATGTCATAATTTATTACAGAACGAGACGAATGATCCAAAAACAAATATCCTTACAACTTAGCATAGCGGACATGCTAGCTGAATCAATAGTTCAAACTTTATTTCAGAGTTCAAACGCAATACTAAAGGTAGCATGGAGCTACATCTTCTCCATGAAGCCACTGGCAAATCATGTTGGTTGTAGCTCGAAGACGACTGTAGTGTACCTGCACCTAAAATATGGCAGATACCTGTGTATAGTGCAAATCCCTGGATCGATTCGTTTGCACACACAGTTACGATGTAATATCACAACAAAGTATCAATTTATTACAACGCTGATCCAGACAGAAGATATTCATTACAAATTTGCATAGCATACAGCTAGCAGTACACAGAGTAAACAACGGAAAATTTATTCTTCATGGAGTCCCCAATCATCATCATGTGCCACAGGCGAGCATGTTGGTTGAAGACTCGAAACCCTTAGTAAAACTTTCACTCATCATCAGGACAGTCTGCAACAAGATATATATTGCAACAACGTGGGTCAGAACCATTAAAGTGGAACTGGCAAGTGACACTATGGTGGACACTTAGAGGAATAACTCTATGACCTATATGCTTATTTGGCTGGTGGAGCTCAAGGCTATTTTGCAGAAAGCAAGTTTTTCCCTAACCTTTTTGAAAACACTTTTCTTCTATTCGACACATCCGTGGCATGAAATCCACTGTCTCATTCTACCCTTGTTCACCCATCAAGTTTTTAATTTATAAGTTGGAATGGTGGAATCCTCCGTTGACATCCTCGTTCAGCTGCTCAATTGTCCGTTTCCGGGGACACGGCTAAGTACTTAGATTTTAACACTGCAGAGGTTGTGCACGTTCACCATTGTACCCACTCACCCAGGTTACCCTTTTTACACCATTTGTGATAAGGAAAGGAAAGAATGAGACGAGATCTTTCAGAAGCATTTTCCCTCCCACTCTGGCCTGACGCGCTCCACCTACAAATCCTCTACCACCACCTGTCAGGCCGGGGAGAGTCCACGCAGCTTAGTTGATCAAGCCAGAGCCCATATTGGCAATGGCTGCACGAGAAGCAATCTTCACTTGGAGTTCTTCAGATTCCTTTGCTCCTGGGTGGCCTTCCACAAGTGAATATTCCACAAGTAAATCCCCTGGGAACAACACTGAACTCATACAGCCAAGCAACCAATTTTCACCCAGGTGTTTGATTAAAACTTAGTAGACTTTATCTTTTTCATCAAAATAGTTTTTGCATAGCATCACTATTCTACTAAGTAATTTCATAGGAACCTAGACACAGGAATAAAGAGGTCTATCATGGCTTGCATAGCAAAGTTATCCTACACATGCTTATAGAAAATACTCTACTCATGCATAGAAATAATAGGACTTTTATGGGGGTGTGCCACTTGCCTTTGAATGTTGTCGTTGTTCACAAACTCTTTTCAACAACGAACGTTTGCTCTCCGTTCACTCTAAACAATATAAGCAAACAACAATACAAAGATCAACAAACACCAATCATCAAACATACATGTACATACATAGTGATCAAACAGGTTTCATAAAATTTCTAAGGAAAATAGGTTTATGCATGAGGTGCAAATATTCCTAAGAACTAGAGATGTATGTCATGCTAAGAAATCTTTTAAGTTAATGCAAAGCAAAAAAAATGTGTTTCAAAATGACTAAGGACTAGGGTCATAAGATGAATAAATTACTTTGTTTTATATCATCTTGAATAAGCACTCTAATGGCTTAGTCTTGATGTACATAAATACTTGAAGAAATTACTAAGTCTATAAGGTGAAAGACAAGATTGGGAAAGAGGGAAAAGATAGCAAGACATATGTAGTTGTCCTCCAGGCTTCATCTCCAGACTTGTAATATTCTCCTTGGTGATGTCTTGATTGAATTCTTGGTAGACTTGAATAATCTTCAGACTTGATGATTCTTGTATCACCTAGGCTGGTCTTGGATTTAACTTAGTCTTCATGAAGTCTCAGAGAAGGAGGGAGAAAAGAAAGCAAGAGGGAGCAAGACTTAGTAATATTTCTGGTTGGTCTTCATGAACTTCTTCTTGATCTTTCTTCTAAGTGCTTCTACTCCTTGGAGATACTTCTGAAGTCTTGTTTTGGCTAAGTCCTTCATTGGTGTTCTAGCTTCATGTTGAAAATTACTAGGTGTCCAAGTGTAGCACTTTACCAAAATGCTAAGTTGAAAATACTTCTAACTTAGAGAAAAATGGGGGAGGAGTTTTCTTATGGGAAATATAACTACAAAATAAAATATGATATGCATGAAATGCAATTTTAAATCACAAGAAACATAATACTAATTTGTTTGTGATATTTATAAAATATGCATAAATTTATAATTGCAATTCTATTATTTCTAATTTTGCAAAATATAATAAATGAATTAAATATAAGATTAAAGTTTTCAATGATTATATTTTAACCGCAAAATTTTATAAATAGTGTTAATAGACAGAGAGCATTTAATTAAATTTACTGCAATTGGATTTAATCAAAATAATGTTTCTATTAAAAGTTATGTCAAAAATAGTCAAACTATTCAAATTGAACACACAACTATGAAATCATTTAAAATAATATTCAAAATTATTTATAATAGAGGCATCCATTTATGTATATTCCAAGGTTTCTAAAACAATTTTATTTGCAATTTTTGGACTTATAGATTTAAAGTTATTACAAATATAGTCAAATCATCCATTTGAAATTTGAATATTTTACACTAAGTCAAATTTTAATTTTGGCCAATCTAAAATAATCTACATGTCAAGGTCTTTCCAAATATATAAAAATATTTGAATTTGGATATGTGAGTAAAAAGTTATAACAATTCTAAGTCACAGGGGCTTTTCTGCAAAACTGTCATTTAAATAAATCGAGAAAAATCATTTACACGTCAGCGCTGACTGGGCAGTGACGTGGCCGCTGACGGGGCGCTGACTGGATTAAGTCATCAAATCTAGGCCATTGGATCTGGATCGGACGGATCTAAACGACCCGTACCGATTCGTTTTAAACTTCTAATCCACGCCGTACGTTGAAGATCGGAGGGCTCAGAGAGAGGATGGTGCTCACCGGCGACGCGGGGTGACCGGAGGCGAAGACGACGGCGGCGCGGCTCTGGTCGAGGACGGATTTCTCACTCCGCTGGCCTCTTTTCTCCAAGGAGGTGAAGGTGAGAAGCGGGAGGCCGCAGTGACGACGATGGGCAAGGTGGTGGTGCCGTATGCATGCGGGAACGGCAGGGCGCGTGGTCGGGCGGCTTCCGCCGGCGAGCTTCTTGCGTAGCTCCAACAACTGCGTGAGGACTTGGGGAAGCGCATGGGGAGGTCTTGGGCTCGGGAGCGTACTTACCTCACCGGGGACAGAGGAAATACGGTGGCGGACCGGCGGAGCTCCGGTGAGTTATTTCGCCGGCCTGGGGGCACCGTTTCGAGCGAGATGAGAGGGGAAATAAGGAGGAGGTCGCGGTTCTTAAAAGGGCTCGGGGTGGCGTTGAATTTGGTCTTAAACACGCGGATTGAAGAGATTGAATCACCGGCCGTTTCTTCCCTCGGGGCGTGATTTGGGGGCGAGGTTGAAGACGACCTGGGCGGTGGGGTCCACCGGTCAGTGGGTGAGAGAGGTGCGTGCTCTAGTGGGCTTGCTGCAATCTGCGCGTGCGAGAGAAGAAGCTGGGCTTCGGCCCAGTTAGCCTTTCCTTTTTTTTCTTTTCCTTTTCTGATTTATTTATTTCTTTTATAACTTTTGATTTAAAACTGCAAATGGAGTGAAATAAATTTCTATAAATTTGTAAAATTCATATCTATGCTTTAAAACATTAGTGGGCATGTTTTGAATTTTTTTAAAATTAATAATTTTGAAATATTGGCTTAATACAAATTTGACACTTAATGTCAATTTTAAAATATAGCTTAATTAATATTTCTTTTGGCCAACTAAATTTTATGAAATACTCACATTCTGATATTGTTTGAATTTAAGTCATTTAAACTCATTTTCAAATACTAAATTCATTTTAGGCTTTAGTATAATAGTAAATAACATAACACATACTATATGAAAGTAAAAAGGGGAAAATAATGTATTCATTTTAATTCAAAATAATTTGTGCACCATTACATTTTATATTTAAGATAATTCAATTGAAACTTCATAACAACTTTGGAAAAGATTTTAGTTTTAATTCATTTCTTATTTAGAATATATTAATCATTTCATGCTTTGAAAATAAATGAAATTCTTTTAAGCAAATGAAATGTTTATTTGGATAATTCATTAATTTTAACTTATGAAGCTTTAAAATTATAAACTATAGTCTTATAATTTCCAAACTATATTTTGAATTTAGTTAAAAGAGTGAAAATTATTTGGTAATTATACCATTTCAATAGTCTTGAATTTATGAATAGGTATGGCTAAGTGGTAGAAATCAATTACTTATAAGTAAACTATTTTATTAGATTAAAATAGTTTGAAAGTTTGTAACACATTTGTCAATTTATATAATTAGGCTTAAGAAAATACAATGGAATAATAAAAATGTTTAACTTGAAACAAGTTTTGAAAATTTGATAAACTGAGATATTCGAAATAAAACTCTTTATGTTTGAAGTCTTTTACAGTTGGTTTTCTTGTGCATTTACTGTTTTATTTTAATCCAAAACAAAAGTTTTAAATTTTAGTGATTTTTGAACATTATAAAATGTTGGGATGTTACAACGACCCCCTTACTCCTCATTCGGACATTATGCAAGGTTTAGTTGCAGCCCAGCTATAAAGGGTCAGCACAATTGAATTGTGGTGGCAAGTGACTTTAATTCCTAATGTTCTATTAAGCTATAACTATATGTTTATTTTGGCTGGTGGAGCTCAAGGCTATTGCGCAAAGCAAGTTTTCTCCTACTTTTGGTAAACAATTTTCTTAAATCAATAATCTTCTCCTTCATAGACAATCTCGAGACAAGTCCATGTCTCCTACCCACGTTCACCCAACAAAGTTTTATTAAGAAATTTGAGATGAGGAGATTTTCAGAACACAGCCTTGTATAGTTACTCCAATTGTCCGATGCCGGGGACACGGCTAAGATCTTAGGTTTTGACTCTCGAGAGGGTGTGCACTTTCACCATTAGAATCAATCTACCCAAACTAGCCTCTACACTCGTTTAGTGAGAAGGAAAAGGAGAAGATCAAGACGAGACTTTTCAGAAGTTGCTTTCCCATGATCATACTAAGAGATTACCACCATCCTATCAACTCTACCACCAACAATCTCTTGACCCAGGTCCACATCAACTTACTCCATCAAGACAGAGCCCATATTGACCAATGGTTGCACGATAAGCAACTAGACTCAGTGTAGACTTAAATCTCATAGCCCTGGGTGGCCTACCACAAGTGAGCAACTCAGGTTAACACCGCATATCATGGCCCCAAGTAAGTAGAAACTACCCTGGGCGAAGACAACCATGACACTTGGCCCTGAGAAGCCACTCAACTTGAAACCTCCTCGATCGACCCAATCCACCCAGGCGTTAAATTAATTTAGTGGAAATTTTCATTTATCACATCAACCATAAAACAATCATTTTTGCAGCAGTTGCTTCCACTAAATTATAATAGGGGTCTAATCTGGAATTTCTAAGGGGAAACCTAAAAGGTTTGCATAGCATACTACCATCTCCCAAAAACCTATCATGCATACTACTTTTGCAAATACTGTTTGGAAAACACTAGATATGCAATAGAATAAAATAGTAGGTGTTTTATGAAGTCACTTGCCTTGGCAGCAGGAGGGGCAGGCACAAAAAGAATAACAATCACACGCAGGTCCTTCCTCTCCTTCACAATCTAGCACAAGCAATGCATACAAATAAATATCCACACAATATCTCACACCCAAATAAAAGATGTATGCATGCATGATATGCCATGTGTAGAATTAGACACACTTATCCATAATTTATATTCTCTGTTATTAAATGTATGAGATGCAATTTCTAGGAATTTCTCATTTCACTTAACAATTTAATAATTGAAAACAATATAGCAAAAACTTAGATTATACCATTACAACTTTTATTGTGCTAAGGAAGTTTTCAAATAAGATACATATTAATATTCCTGGGCAGAGGTTGTTAACCTAAACCTAAAACAATTGTGTTTATTTGTAAAACATTTTTATTATTTAAGTTATGGATTAAATAGCCGAATTACTCCTCGGATGATCTTATGTATTATTATTTATCAAAAGTAAAAACAAATGATCTAGAAATAAACTACATCAGCAGGGCTATCCATGGATATTAAAATCATTGAATTTGGATTTACAGAACAAAAGTTATGAATTTTCTAAGTTTTGCATAATTTCTATTTTATTTATAAAATTCCTGCGAAAAAAGAAAATAAGAGGGCTACGTGGCACGATCCTATTGGACGGTACCGCTTCGACGCGGATCGGCAGCGCGGCCGTCCGATCTACATAAAAACGGACCCTCAGGATTAAACGGATCTAGATCCAACGGATCTAGATACAACGGTTCGCAACCAGAGCCTCGGCGCGGGCGGCGCGAGTCCGCTGGAGGTCCTCCGACCGCGGCGGCGCCACGGCCGGCGTCATGCGCGTTCGAGTCCTAGAGGTCTAGGGGACGAACGAGTCTTACCGTTACGTAGAGGACGACGAGGTGGGGTCGGTGGCGAAGCGTGGTTCTTCGGAGCGTTGCCGTTCCCCGGGAAATCCTTGCCGGAGTTGGTGCTTGCGGCCGGCGGCGGGGTTCGCGGATGGGGACGATGTTCAGCTGCGGTAGGAGACCAACCACGAAGTAACGAAGATGCGCACGGTTATAGTAAACAGAACCAGAGGGAAAGAAGGGCTCGGGGGCAGCGGATGCCGCCGGAGTTGCTAAAACTCACCGTCGGAATGGCGGCGGCGGAGCTCGGAAATCCGGGCGGCCTGGAGGTGGAGGAGGCTAGGGTTTGGGCGCGGGTTGAAGCGGCAGGGGTGGGGATTATATGGGGGGCGCAAAAGGAAACATCTCCACGAATTTTGGCGTCCAAAACGGATCGGAATCGGAGAGAAATCCGCGCGGGATTCGTTCCGGAGGTGGAAGACTCACCTGACAGGTGGCTCCCACCTGTCAGCGAGAGGGAGAGGGAGCGCGGGCCGCCAGGCCGTTGCTGGGCCGATGCGCGCGCGCGGTAGATAGGGAGGGCGGCCTGTTTCCCTTTTTTTTCTTTTTCTTTTCTTTTCTCTAATGAATTTATGTTTTCACTATTTACTCAAGATGATTTTTATACTCAGCCAAAACACTTTAGAAAAATTCATAAAAATATGTTTTTGAAAGATTATAAAATTTAGAACCTTTTAGTACTATTCTTGCCTATTAAATAAATTATGAAAATTATAATTATTCAGGAGGTTTAAATAAACTCTTTATGGAATTATAAATTATTTAAACTCTTAATTGCAAATAAAATTGTACTTATGTAATAAATTGTTATGACTAAATGATGAATGATGCATGAATGCAAAGTTTTAAATTTTAGCAAAAATTGGGATGTTACAAACCTAACCACCTTAAGATGAATCTTGTCCTCGAGATTCGGTTTGCCCTTCAAAAAGATGTGGGTGTTCTTCCCGAAGATCATCCTCCCGTTCCCAAGTTGCTTCTTCTTCGGTGTGGTGGTTCCACTGGACCTTACAAAATTTGATAGTCTTAGTTCGTGTGATCCTTTCTGCCATCTCCAAGATTTTTATTGGCTTCTCTTCATACGTCAGGTCACTTTCCAATTGAACTTCTTCTAATGGCACTGTATCCCGTAGTGGGGTTTCTGTCATCTCTGGGTGACACTTCTTCAATTGGCTCACGTGGAAGACATTGTGAACTGCTGACAGAACTTCCGGCAATTCTAGCTCATATGCTACTTCTCCTTTGCGTGAAAGAATCTTAAAGGGGCCGATGAATCGAGGTGCAAGTTTTCCCTTGATTCCGAACCTCTTCACACCACGCATTGGTGACACTCGCAAGTATGCCCTTTCACCTATCTCATACGTGATCTCTCTCCTTTTTGAATCTGCGTAGCTTTTCTGTCTGGACTGCGCTATCTTCAATCTGTCCTTGATCATTCGAACCTTCTCTTCGGCTTCCTGGATTATATCAGGTCCGAATAAACTACGCTCCCCAACACCGCTCCAAAGTAGGGGTGTAGTGCATTTCCTACCATAGAGTGCCTCAAACGGCGACATCTCTATGCTTGCTTGGTAGCTGTTGTTATAGGAAAATTCTGCGTACGGCAAATTATCATCCCAACTAGACTTGTAGTCCAAGGCACATGCCCTCAGCATATCTTCTAGAATTTGGTTTACTCTTTCCGTCTGTCCATCCGTTTGGGGATGAAATGCTGTACTGAACTCTAATCTCGTACCCAATGATTCATGTAGTTGTTTCCAAAAATGCGAGGTAAACTGGGTACCTCTGTCAGACACAATCCTCTGGGAATACCATGCAGGCATACAATTCTCCTCATGTAAATCTCTGCCAACTTAGCACTTGAGTAGGTAGTCTTTACGGGCACAAAATGGGCCACCTTTGTCAAACGATCCACTATTACCCAGATCGAATCATATCCCGATCTGGTACGCGGTAACCCAGTAATGAAATCCATACCTATCTGTTCCCATTTCCAATCCGGTATAGGTAAAGGTTGCAACAATCCTGCTGGCTTTTGATGCTCCGCCTTTACTCGACTACATACATCGCACTTAGCTATATATTCCGCGATGTCCCTCTTCAGGTTATTCCACCAAAATCTTTCCTTTACATCCATGTACATCTTGGTGTTTCCCGGGTGTATGGAATAAGGCGAGTTATGTGCTTCTTGCAGAATCAATTTTCTAAGATCCTCATCTTGCGGCACGCAGATGCGTTTCTCAAACCACAAGGTGCCTTGCTCATCCATCCAAAAACCCTTGGCCTTCCCTTCGCTCAGGTTGACCTTGATTTCATCCATTACTTTGTCTCCCTTCTGGCCTTCCCGAATCTTATCCATCAACAAAGGTTGTACGTCCAGTGTTGCGAGGAATCCTTCGGGCACTACCTCTAATCTGAGGTCCTTAAATGCTCTACTTAATTCCTCGGGCAATTCTCCCGCTGTCAGTCCATTTACATGGACCTTACGGCTCAAAGCGTCTGCCACCACATTAGCCTTTCCTGGGTGATATTGCAAACTCATATCATAGTCCTTAATAAGTTCCAGCCATCTTCTTTGCCTCATATTCAATTCCTTTTGGGTGAAAATATATTTCAGGCTCTTGTGATCCGTGAATACTTCACAACGCTTTCCCAAAAGATAGGGTCTCCACGTCTTTAGCGCATGCACTACTGATGCTAACTCCAGATCGTGGGTGGGATAGTTGACCTCATGTTTCTTAAGCTGTCTAGAAGCATATGAAACCACCTTCCCTTCTTGCATTAGGACACTTCCTAGTCCATGGTGCGAGGCATCACAATATACTTGGAATTCCTTCTCTATATCTGGCAAACATAAAACAGGTGCTGACACCAGCCGTTTCTTCAGTTCCTGGAAACTTATTTCACATTCTTCAGTCCACTTGAATTTGACTTCCTTCTTCAGTAGTGAAGTCAATGGTTTGGCAAGTTTGGAGAGGTTCTTAATAAATCTTCTATAATAACCTGCCAGTCCAAGGAAACTACGGATGTCTGCCACATTCTTGGGTACTTCCCATTTTGTCACAGCTGACACCTGTTCTGGGTCTACTGCTATTCCATTTTTCGACACGACGTGTCCTAGAAAACCAACTTCTTCTAGCCAGAATTCACACTTGCTAAATTTGGCATACAGCTTATGTTCTCTAAGTCTCTGTAATATCATGTGTAAGTGTTCTTCATGTTCCTCCTGACTTTTGGAGTAAATCAGGATGTCATCAATGAACACCACAACAAACTTATCCAGAAAGTCCATAAACACTTTGTTCATCATGTTCATGAAGTATGCCGGTGCATTAGTTAAACCAAACGGCATTACGGTGTACTTATATAATCCATATCTAGTAGTGAAGGCAGTTTTTGGTATATCCAGTTCTCTTACTTTCATTTGAAAGTATCCTGATCGCAAATCGATCTTAGAGAATACCGAAGCACCCTCTAGTTGGTCGAAAAGTTCATTAATTTTCGGTAGCGGGTACTTGTTCTTGATCGTCACCTCGTTGATTGCTCGATAATCCGTGACTAGCCTTTGAGTACTATCCTTTTTCTCTACGAATAGAATGGGTGCTCCCCAAGGTGATGAACTTGGGCGGATGAAACCTTTCTACAGTTGCTCCTCTAACTGCTTCTTGAGTTCTTTCAATTCAGCTACGGCCATTGGATATGGTCTCTTGGCTATGGGTCCTATTCCGGGTACCAAATCTATAAGAAATTCAACATCCCTATCGGGTGGCATTCCCGGTAGTTCTTCGGGGAAAACATCAGGGTAATCTCTTACCACACGAACGTCTCCCAGGCTACCCCCCTTAAGAGAATTTAGCTTAACTTTCTTAAATTCAAATTTGGATTTGTATCTGATCTTCTTCTTCTCGGGAGTGGTGAGTGTAATGGATCTATTCGCACAATCCAATACCCCTTCAAACTTGGCCAACCAATCCATACCGAGTATAACATCCAGACCCTGGGTCTCTAATATTATCAGGTTTACCGGAAAGGAGTGTTTACCAATTTCTAAACTCAAGTTTTGACAATCGGTTTGTGCAAGCATTTCCCCCCCTGGGGAACTCACTCTAAGCGGATTTAGCAGGCTTGTAGTAGTCAGTTTATTTTATTAACAAATGCTCTTGAGATGAATGAGTGGGAGGCTCCATTATCGAACAAGACTAATGCTGGAAATGTATGTAGTAGGAACGTACCAATCACTGCATCTGGTTCATTCTGCACTTCTTCCACATCAAGATGATTCACCTATGCCTTCTGGAAAGAATTAGGCTTTGATGCTTCCGGCGCCTTCTTCTTCTCTAGACAGTCTGTTGAGTAATGTCCCTTGTTCCCACACTTGTAGCAAGTCACTTGACTAATATCTCGTTTAGGCTCATTATTGTGGCGGTGTTGCTCTTTTCCACTATTGTTCCCATTGAACGGGTGGTTGTGTCCACTACCACCCTGTCCATTTCCTCTGTATCCGGAATTTCCTACTTTATGGATATGACCATTATGGTTGTGGCCACTTCCACTCTTGTGACTGTGGTGACCCCCACTGTTCTCAGGAACGTATGGTTTCTTCTGCATCAGATTAGTGTTGTACTTATTGGCGCTGAACTTCCTTTTTCTATTCTCCTCCTTCTTCATGTTGCTGTCCAGAGTAATGGCCTGATCAAGAAGGTCCTGATAATTGGGAGCATAGGCCACAGACAATGGTATTTTCAGCTCACCATTGAGTCCATTCAGAAACTTATACTTCCTCTTTGCATCGGTGTCTACATCCTCTGGGGCATAGCGTGAGAGGGAATTGAAGTCCTCCATGTACTCCCTCAGAGCACGATTTCCCTGTCTCAGGGTACGGAACTCATCCCTTTTCAGATTCATGATCCCAGTAGAGATGTGAGCATTGCGGAAACCTTCTTTAAAGATTTCCCAGGTAAGTCCTTCAAGTGGGTGAGTGATCTGATATGTTTCCCACCACTGTGCCGTAGGTCCCTCCAGTAGATGGGAAGTGAACCTTATTTTCTCCAATTCCGTACACTCGCAAGTAACTAGATCCTTGTTCACAGAGCGTAGCCAATCATCGGCTACGATTGGTTTAGTAGCTGTGGAGAATTTGTTGGGTCTGAGCCTCAAGAACCTAGCAAGGCGGTCAAATTGGGGTGGGGGTGGTGGTGGCGGCGGTGGAGGGGGTGGTGGATTGTTTTGGTTTGCCATGAACTGAGCCATCATGGTCATCAACTGTGTCTGGGCTGCCATCATTTGTTGCATCATTTCGTTGGCATTGTTGTTGTCAGGATCACGACGTGGAGGCATCTGTATGGTGTGGGCATAGGTAAGTAGAGATAGAAAGAGACTACAAAGGAATCTACCCATGCACATCAACATACTTCACAGAAACATAACAAACAACAAACAAACAAACACACCCGAAGTATTTTATAAATTCAATATTTTAGAGACTTGCAAACCAAGCTAGGACATGGTTTTCAAGGTACTGCCTCACCACAAATTGGTGGGTCAATACAACTTCGATGAGATAAGGAGAATTACTCGTAAGGTAAGGATAACTGGGGGTCTTTCTAATCAAATTTTGAAACTCCTTATGTATTTGCGGGTGTTCCCACACTTGCGCTTCTTGACACCTGTGGCTTCCTTGGTAGTGTCCTCATCGGGATAGGTTATCACTAGGGGCTCTGGGGCGTCAGGGGGATGATTCTTCTCTGCCTGAAGTTCCATTTGGCTTAGTTGTTCACACAAATGAGCACACTGAGCATGCAATGCCAAAATGTGGGCATCTTTCTGCGCAATCCTATCATCTTGCAGATAAATCTTGTTTTCCAGCTCCTTGTTCTCCTTTGTTAGCACCTGAACTTCTACACGAAGAATATCCTTCTCTTCTTCTAAGCTTTCCTTAACATGACGGTGGACGCGCCTTAAATCTGCCATGTAGAAGATCTCTTGTCCCAGAAGTATATCCAAGTTATGGCAATGAGCTCCAAGGTCTCCATGATGCTTCTCGTTCATACCCCTAAGTGAGGGTTGAACGGGTTGTCCAATGCTATCCCTCCTGGCAAAGTGTCGAAAGACGGAGTTGGGCTTGATCTCGTCATAGTACTGCTCAATGATGCGAGACAAGGTCTCCAGCATCGCCATCTCCACTCCATTCTTCCAGTTGGGGTATTTAGATCGGAAACGGATCAGCTGCGATCCAGGAGAATCAAGTCGAGGGAGAACTTCTGCCTCGATCTTCCAGCGTCCTTCAGGGTAATCTTCTGACATAATTTCTTTGCCCCTGAAGACTGGCGGCGTCAACCTCAGGGTTTTGGAAATACTGAGGAGCTGGTCACTGAAGTAGTACTGGTCTCCTTTCTGCGGGGATAACTCTTGAGTGAAGTTTTTCATCTACAAGAATTTTGAAGGGATAAGAATTAAGGGGATGAAACAAAATAAGAATGTAGAAGGCAAGGAACATATTATAAGAAAAGAAGTCTGGTATTTCGAATTTTATTAATTGAAATAATTATTTTAGGGTTTGTATCCAATCCTAGGGGTTTCGAGCCTACAGGCAACATTCGTGCTCTGATACCATCTGTAGTGCCCATGCTTATGAAAGCAGTGACACATATGAATAATGTAAAGACTTGGATCACATAAGTCTCACATTCTCCAATAAGATGTAATATCACAGTACAATGTCATAATTTATTACAGAACGAGACGAATGATCCAAAAAAAAATATCCCTACAACTTAGCATAGCGGAAATGCTAGCTGAATCAATAGTTCACACTTTATTTCAGAGTTCAAACGCAATACTAAAGGTAGCATGGAGCTACATCTTCTCCATGCAGCCACTGGCAAATCATGTTGGTTCTAGCTCGAAGACGACCCCCTTACTCCTCATTCGGACATTATGCAAGGTTTAGTTGCAGCCCAGCTATAAAGGGTCAGCACAATTGAATTGTGGTGGCAAGTGACTTTAATTCCTAATGTTCTATTAAGCTATAACTATATGCTTATTTTGGCTGGTGGAGCTCAAGGCTATTGCGCAAAGCAAGTTTTCTCCTACTTTTGGTAAACAATTTTCTTAAATCAATAATCTTCTCCTTCAGAGACAATCTCGAGACAAGTCCATGTCTCCTACCCACGTTCACCCAACAAAGTTTTATTAAGAAATTTGAGATGAGGAGATTTTCAGAACACAGCCTTTTATAGTTACTCCAATTGTCCGATGCCGGGGACACGGCTAAGATCTTAGGTTTTAACTCTCGAGAGGGTGTGCACTTTCACCATTAGACTCAATCTACCCAAACTATCCTCTACACTCCTTTAGTGAGAAGGAAAAGGAGAAGATCAAGACGAGACTTTTCAGAAGTTGCTTTCCCATGATCATACTAAGAGATTACCACCATCCTATCAACTCTACCACCATCATTCTCTTGACCCAGGTCCACATCAACTTACTCCATCAAGACAGAGCCCATATTGACCAATGGTTGCACGATAAGCAACTAGACTTAGTGTAGACTTAAATCTCATAGCCCTGGGTGGCCTACCACAAATGAGCAACTCAGGTTAACACCGCATATCATGGCCACAAGTAAGTAGAAACTACCCTGGGCGAAGACAACCATGACACTTGGCCCTGAGAAGCCACTCAACTTGAAACCTCCTCGATCGACCCAATCCACCCAGGCGTTAAATTAATTTAGTGGAAATTTTCATTTATCACATCAACCATAAAACAATCATTTTTGCAGCAGTTGCTTCCACTAAATTATAATAGGGGTCTAATCTGGAATTTCCAAGGGGAAACCTAAAAGGTTTGCATAGCATACTACCATCTCCCATAAACCTATCATGCATACTACTTTTGCAAATACTGTTTGGAAAACACTAAATATGCAATAGAATAAAATAGTTGGTGTTTTATGAAGTCACTTGCCTTGGCAGCAGGAGGGGCAGGCACAACAAGAATAACAATCACACGCAGGTCCTTCCTCTCCTTCACAATCTAGCACAAGCAATGCATACAAATAAATATCACACAATATCTCACACCCAAATAAAAGATGTATGCATGCATGATATGCCATGTGTAGAATTAGACACACTTATCCATAATTTATATTCTCTGTTATTAAATGCATGAGATGCAATTTCTAGGAATTTCTCATTTCACTTAACAATTTAATAATTGAAAACAATATAGCAAAAACTTAGATTATATCATTACAACTTTTATTGTGCTAAGGAAGTATACATATTAATATTCCTGGGCAGAGGTTGTTAACCTAAACCTAAAACAATTGTGTCTATTTGTAAAACATTTTTATTATTTAAGTTATGGATTAAATAGCCGAATTACTCCTCGGATGATCTTATGTATTATTATTTATCAAAAGTAAAAACAAATGATCTGTAAATAAACTAAATTAGCAGGGCTATCCGTAGATATAAAAATCATTGAATTTGGATTTACAGAACAAAAGTTATGAATTTTCTAAGTTTTGCATAATTTCTGTTTTATTTATAAAATTCCTGCGAAAAAAGAAAATAAGAGGGCTACGTGGCACGATCCTATTGGACGGTACCGCTTCGACGCGGATCGGCAGCACGGCCGTCCGATCTACATAAAAACGGACGCTCGGGATTAAACGGATCTAGATCCTCGGCGCGGGCGGCGCGAGTCCGCCGGAGGTCCTCCGACCGCGGCGGCGCCACGGCCGGCGTCATGCGCGTTCGAGTCCTAGAGGTCTAGGGGACGAACGAGTCTTACCGTTACGTAGAGGACGACGAGGCGGGGTCGGTGGCGAAGCGTGGTTTTTCGGAGCGTCGCCGTTCCCCGGGAAATCCTCGCCGGAGTTGGTGCTTGCGGCCGGCGGCGGGGTTCGCGGATGGGGACGACGTTCAGCTGCGGTAGGAGACCAACCACGAAGTCACGAAGATGCGCACGGTTATAGTAAACAGAACCAGAGGGAAAGAAGGACTCGGGGGCAGCGGATGCCGCCGGAGTTGCTAAAACTCACCGTCGGAATGGCGGCGGCGGAGTTCGGAAATCCGAGCGGCCTGGAGGTGGAGGAGGCTAGGGTGTGGGCGCGGGTTGAAGCGGCAAGGGTGGGGATTATATGGGGGGCGCAAAAGGAAACATCTACATGAATTTTGGCGTCCAAAACGGATCGGAATCGGAGAGAAATCCGCGCGGGATTCGTTCCGGAGGTGGAAGACTCACCTGACAGGTGGGTCCCACCTGTCAGCGAGAGGGAGAGGGAGCGCGGCCCGCCAGGCCGTTGCTGGGCCGATGCGCGCGCGCGGTAGATAGGGAGGGCGGCCCGTTTCCCTTTTTTTTCTTTTCTTTTCTCTAATTAATTTCTGTTTTCACTATTTACTCAAGATGATTTTTATCCTCAGCCAAAATACTTTAGAAAAATTCATAAAAATATGTTTTTGAAAGATTATAAAATTAAGAACCTTTTAGTACTATTCTTGCCTATTAAATAAATTATGAAAATTATAATTATTCAGGAGGTTTAAATAAACTCTTTATGGAATTATAAATTATTTAAACTCTTAATTGCAAATAAAATTGTACTTATGTAATAAATTGTTATGACTAAATGATGAATGATGCATGAATGCAAAGTTTTAAATTTTAGCAAAAATTGGGATGTTACAACCTACCAGGCAAGTTACTCGGTTTCCTGATATCAAGTCGCGGAATTGAGTTCAATCCGGGTAACATACATGCAATAGAAAGCAAGAAAATGCCAACACGTCTCAAAGATGTGCAAATGTTCACTGGTTGCCTGGCATCCCTAAGTCGGTTTGTGAGCCGACTAGGGGAGAAAGCCTTGCCCTTGTATCAGTTGATGAAAAAGAGCAAAACTTTTGTGTGGACCCCGCAAGCTGACGCGGCGTTCAATGATTTAAAAAAGATGCTCTCAACAGCACTAGTGTTGGCATCCTCATTGCCCAAGGAACGCATGTTGCTCTACATCGCAGCCACAAACCGAGTAGTGAGTGTGCCCATAGTGGTAGAAAGAGAAGAAGGGGACAAGTTGGTGCAGAGACCGGTATACTATCTGAGCGAGGTGATCTCAACCTCCAATCAGAACTACCCGCACTAGCAAAAGATGGCATATGGGGTGTACTTGGCCGTTACCAATCTCAAGCACTATTTCCAAGAGCACCCGGTCACTGTAGTTTGCGAAGCTCGCTTGGCCGAGATCATTGGCTGCAAAGATGCAAGCGGCCGAGCTTCCAAATGGGCCATCCAGTTGTCTCTGTATGCTCCGACATACGAGAGACGAGACTTCATTAAGTTGTAGGCGCTACCGGACTTCTTGGTGGACTGGGTCGAGATGCAGTATGAACCCCCACTTCGCGACTTCAATTTTTGGAAGATGCATTTCGATGGTTCCAAGGCAAAGATCGGATTGGGTGCCAGAGTGGTCCTCACCTCACCAAAGCAAGATGTGCTGAAATATGTGCTGCAGATTCACTTCCAGGCATCTAACAATGTGGCCGAGTACGAAGCACTGGTGCATGGGCTCAATGTCGCTAAGGAAATTGGTGTCCGCCGGATAGAATGCTTTGGTGATTCCGACTTGGTGGTGCAGCAGATGTCGGGGAACTGGGACGCAATTGACGCTAACATGGCCTCATATCGGTTCCATGTGCAAAAATATCCCGATTCTTTGAAGGCTGCGAGTTCAAGCACATACCAAGAGGAGAAGATGAAGCAGCATATGTGTTGTCTAAATTGGGGTCATCTCGGGATGCCATCCCACCCGGCTTTGCTCTGGAGCATCTGACGAAGCCATCTATTCAGTCCTCACCCGAGTCGGAGTCCATTTTTATCCCCAAGGATTTCGGATCTGAAGCCGTGCCTATGGAGGTAGAAGTCGGGAGCACTTCACTGAACCCGGGTACTGCACCGCTGAACTCGGGGACTCGACATGCCATACAAGCAAAGGTGATGTCGGCTGAGCCAATGGATATAGATGCTCCTGTGTTCCCTGTACGGCTAGTCCCGGGTTGGGCACAACCCATCATGGCATATATTTCGGTCGGTACCCTTCCGGAGAATGAGGTGGAAGCCAGACAGGTGCTGAGAAGATCCAAGGCATACACCATCATCAATCAAGAGCTGTACAAAAGAAGTGTCACTGAAGTGCTTCAGAGATGCGTGGAGCCTGAAGAAGGACAAGAGATGCTACAAGAGATACATCAGGGAGACTGTGGGCACCATGCCTCATCATGGGCATTGGTTGCAAAAGTATACCGGCATGGGTTCTATTGGGTCACAACTTTGCAGCAAGCAGAGGACATTGTCCGGAAGTGTGGAGGATGCCAGAGATTTGCCCACAAGATACATATGCCGGCATCAGCATTGAAGACCATTACTATTACTTGGCCATTTGTTGTATGGTGCTTGGACATGGTGGGGCAGTTCAAACCGGCGCGAGGCAACATGACGCACATGCTGGTGATGGTGGACAAATTCACCAAGTGGATAGAAGTCAAGCCAATCCGGAAATGTGATGGGCACACTTCGGTTTCATTCTTGAAGGACATCCTCCTGAGATATGGCTACCCGCATAGCATCATCACGGGCAATGGCACCAACTTCGTTGTGGGGGAATTCGCTCGGTTCTGTGCGGAGAAGAGAATCTGGTTGGACGTGGCCTCAGTGGCTCATCTAGAGGCAAATGGGCAAGTCGAGAGAGCAAATGCCTTGGTGTTAGCCGGCATCAAAGCTCGTCTGATCGAGCCACTATTGAGAACTCCGGGATGTTGGACAGAGGAGATACCGGCAGTGCTATGGGGTCTCCAGACCACACCCAATAGATCCACCGGATATACGCCATTCTTCATGGTGTATGGTGCTGAGGCAGTATTGCCAACCGACATCCAGTATGACGCACCAAGAGTGACAATGTTCACCGAGACCGAGGCAAAGGAAGCCCAGAGAACGATGTCGACTTGCTCGAAGAAGCAAGAGAGTTGGCATTGTCTCGGTCCAAAATCTATCATCGATACCTTCGACGCTATCATAGCCGGAAGGTGCATCCCCAAGTATTCCGGGAAGGAGATCTGGTGGTGAGGCTGATACAGCGCACCGCCGGCATGCATAAGCTATCACCTCCTTGGGAGGGGCCTTTTGTTGTAAGCAAAGCATTGCACAATGATTCTTATTACCTTGTAGATGCACAGGAGGCTAGAAAAGGTGTAATGGATAAAGCCGGTGAGGAAACCAAACGGCCATGGAATGTAGCCCTACTCCGTCCATTATACACATAAAGGGCGCAGTGTATGTATCTCAGTCTCTTATCAATGAAATGTTGGCACCCAGAGAAGTTACTCGGGGACTGCCTCGCGCAATTTATGGTTATGTTTGTTCAAATTGCATGACGACATCTTCGGGAGGAACCCGGGGACTGCCGTTTCATTTCAGTATTATCTCATGTTCTTTACTTACTATATGCATGTCGGCAACCCAGAAAAGAACTCGGGGACTGCCTTGTATTTTTTTTTTGGCGTATGCCAGGAACACTCTCAACTAGGTTTCAGAGCTAAAGTACTACATGCCATGTGAAATAATCTTGTGACTCGACTGTCGAACGTTGAAATGGTAGTCAAGAGCAAAGAGCATCAAATGTTGTAAACAAGAAAACAAACTCGGGGACTTGATTTAGAGGTTTTTTTTGGCATATGTGTTTTACTAACCCGGTTTGTTGTTATACTTGTTATGTCGGATAGTTTCTAACTAGAACTCGGCTATTTGTAAGTACTGTATGCTGTGAACGGGGTTTCGTGACTCGACTGTCGAACGCATGTATGGTAGACAAGAGCAGAAATCACCTAACTATGGTAAACATGAACCCGGGGACTCGTTGCGAAATAAACCGTCATACGGTGATATTCATTCAAGCAAAAGTCAACTGAGATAGGATAGGACTACTTAACTGTATATTACATCTGCACCCGTCATTCCGGGGATTAAATGTTTGGACGGGAAAGTGTTTTCAGGCAAAGGACGAAACAAATGTCGGGCTAGTCCTGAGGCGCTTAAGGCACGGTGGGAGATGCCGGCTTCTCGACATGGTCGGCAACATTTGGCTCGGACGCGGTCTTCTCGGCTTCAGCAACACCAGTGGGCATATAGGCGACCTTTTCGGCGTGCGAAGTTTCGGGCGGCTAGAAGTCGATGGCGACTGCGTCGGTGACGATCTCGGTAGCCGCCGCGGTCTCGACGACTTCGTCGCCACCGGCTTCTGACGTCTCGCCGTCCGTACCGGCATCTTCCGCTCCACCATCATCACCATAGTCTGACTCCGAGTCAGATTCAATTAGGTTCGTGATGACAGTGTCAGGATCTGCCCAACTCGCAAGGCGATGCGCAGACTCTTGGCGCAGCCGGATCTTCGCGGGATCAGTGTACCACGGCGAGATGGTGCACAAGGACTTGATCACTTCAAAATCGAGCCCCTCATACCAGCTCAGCAGGTGCTGCAAGACTTGGTTGGCCCCGGCGCGAGCTGATGACCGCTTCATGGCGTCCAGCCAGCTTCCGGCATCCTGAAGAGCAGCAGCCAAGTCGGTGACCGAGGGCGTGCCGGCAACACCTGGCCATAACGCCCCATGCGCATGGACCGCCGTGCTAAGGAGTCTGGTACCGATGGTCCGGAGTGGGACTATCCGGGACTTCAACGCGATAAGGTGGTCGTCAATGTCCCACGCGTCAGATGCCGGAACTTTCCCTGCCCTTTTCTCCCGTGCTGCGGCAATCGCAAGATTGGCGGCTTCCCTGGAGTGCTCGAAGTGCCCTTGAGAGAGAAGAACTGTCACATGGACAAGCCATAAGGCGATGTCGGAAATATAGGAAGACGGAGAAAGGAAGTCGGGACAGTCACTGTTCATATCCCGGTTAATACCGGTGAGCTCGGTCAGCCAGCCATCCTGCTTGGACCGAAGAAGGGCCAGCTCGGTCTCGGCAGCGTGAGCACGCTCCTCGGACTGGTCCAAGGTCTGCTTCTGCTTCTTGCTGGCGTCGACAAATTTTTTCTTGGCCTTCTCCAGCTCGCCGCTCAGCCGCGAGACCTTGGACTGTCCCTCGGTCAGCATAGACTTTTGGTCTATAGAGATCTTCCGCGCGGAGTCCTGCTCTTCCTGCAGTCGCTCCTCCGACTTCTTGGTCTGGCCGAAGTAGGCGAGTAGTGTGTGGAAGATGCTGTTGTGCTTCTTGCTGCAATCCTGAGAAAGAGAATATCCGACATCAATCTCGGGGACTTCGGTGAGGCAAGGAATGATAAGAAATTTCATCAAGATCCGCACTCGAGGACCGGCTACTCGGTGGAATTTTGGTCCCCAAGGGCGGATCTCGGGGACTGGAAATTGATTTTTTTTCAAAGATTCACGCCTAATGATCTACTACTCGGTCGAGTCTCGATCACTAAGCACCAATCTCGGGGACTGGAGATAGTAGAGATAGAAGACTTACATCCACTACTCGTGTAGCTTCCAAGACAGCCACCTGGAGCGCGTGCATGGCCTGCGCGCTGCGGCTTGAGCCAGCTGAAGGAGATATGCCCTAGAGGCAAATAAATAAGTAGTATTTATTGCATTATCTCATAAGTTTATAATAGGTTTGTGTATTATGCTATAACTGTATTAATCGGAATTGTTAATACACGTGTGATACATAGACAACCAGGTCCCTAGCAAGCCTCTATATGAGCTAGTCCATTGGGCAACAGTTGATCGAGATTCCCGATCAAGGACAATGACGTCGGTTGACAATGGGGTCATCTTGTTAGTTGAATAAGGTGGTGGACATACGCAAAGTATTGCAATAAGATCGTATTACGATGTTTGTCATTTGCAATAGATAAGAGTATGATAGCTTATTCCTTAGATCGTGAGACCGTACTTATTGTTGCTTCGTAGGAGTGCTTTGAGAGCATCAAACGTTGTGTCTTATATAGCATGACAATAACGGTGTCCATCTTGGGTATTCCGAAAGAGCATCGAGACGTAAGGATCAAGAGCGGGATTTGTTCATTCTTGTAATGGAAAGATACTCTGGGCCCACTCGGTGATATTGCATCTATATAGCCGCAGCTTATGACTAGGTCATGGAGATGTAATATCACAGACGAGTTAATAACCTTCGTCGGTAACGAGATACACCAAAGGCATCGGTGTGTCTACGATCATATCTCGGAAAAGGTAGTATTGCAGAGACAAAGGGAATGAATATCATACTTATGGTTCAACGACGATATTCGTGGAATGCACAGGGGTCGTCATATATTTCCAGGTATCCCTGACGATCATTGGTGAGCGGAGTGTCTCGACCATGTCTGGAGTGTTCCCGAACCGTAGCGTAACAAACTTAAGGTCTTAGCGACGCTAGGAGATAGGTTCTGGAATTTAATAGGTTTTTGTTGGAGAGAGAGAAATGATCCGGAAAGAGTTCCGGTGGTCCGGAAGGAGTTCCGGAGAGGTCTGGAATGGTTCCAGGAATGTCCGAAAGTTGTTCGGGTGGTCCGAAAGAGTTTTCGGAGTCACGGGATATTGAATTATATATAAATATATTAATTATGAATTAATGGGATTTTTATATTAATTTAATATTAATTAAATAAAGGAAAAAGGGGGGCTCCCACCTATATGGGCCCTAAGAGGGCCCAAGAGGGGGAGCCGCACCTCAAAGGGGGGTGGGCCCCTTTGGCTGGTTCGGCCAGCCCATGTGGGGGCCGAACCCCCCCTCCCATGTCCTTTGTTTAGTCCCACATGGGGGAGCCAAGGGGTTTGCACACCCCCTTCCCTCTTTATATAGCAAGGCATATTAATTGATTTAATTCATAGGAAATTCAATTAATTCCCAATTTCTCTCTCGACCCCGTGGTTCCCAAGTTGGAGCCGCGCCGAGCTGAGGAAGGGGGTCTCTCTCCACCTAAGCCATACCGCAGAGCGCCGTTGCTCTGCGGGATTCCAGATAAGATCTACTCCTGCGATTTCAGCTGGATCTGAATGACCGGGAGTTGTCGCTAGGCTCCGTATGTTTGCGAGTGCTCGGAGGCTACTCTATTGAGGAGCTTGGGCGACGTCGTCTCGCCCCCTGCAGCCGCCGCGCCTCCCCCCTCTGCTGCCGGCGCGCCAGCCCCGGTGCTAGCGCTCTGCCTTCTTCCGCCCGACGCCCGTCGACGCAGATCATCGTCGACACCCCGGCGTCATCGACTCCGACATCGCGGCAAGTTCTCCGCGACCTCGAGGTCGGCTACGTACGACTTCATCGTCAACGCTTGTGCGGGAGCGTAATCCCCGCTATCGGTCTACATGGAGGTAATGTAACCCGTTCCGCCACCGTTATCGCATGTACTAGATAGATAGATCCTGGCTAGTTAGGGTTTCGATCGCTAGAAAATTATTGTTTTCTGCACCGTAACCCCTTCAGTGGTATCAGAGCCGATCTATGCGTAGTACTGCTGGTACGGTTAGAACTCATGTTGAATGAGGGCGTCTTTCTTATATTTGCTACCCTCTAGCGTGCACTTGCGATGCCTTCGGTATGCAGTTGATGAAGCGGCCCGGACCGACTTTACGCGTACGCTTACGCGAGACTGGTTCCACTACTGACATACGGCTTGCACCGTATCTGTGGCTGGCGGGTGTCTGTTTCTCTCTCTCTCTAGTCGGCAAAGCATTTTCAATGGAGGGCCCGAAAGGGATGCTTAAACATGCAATTATACGATCGACGTTGTGGTACAAAGTTCGTAGGTAGGGAAGCGGTTCTCCTACGAATAAGCCTATATGCCACGTAAAACTTGCAAAACTAGATAAAGCTAGAGGCGTCTAACTTTGTTTTGCAGAGGCGTTATTTTATGTGACATGGTTACGGTTAGTTTTGATATTACTCGTACTGTCGGAGGCAATGGAGGGCTCTGTAGACTCAGAGCCATGCCGGGGCGCCGGGGGCCAGGCACATGGCGCCATGAAGGTCCAGGCGCATCGACCATGTCACATCGCACTTCATTGCATCATTATTGTGTGCTGTTGTGTGTGCATCCTATTGATTGCTTATATGCTAGATATACAACGGTAGCATCATAAATAGGATGATCCCTAACAAATACCAAAATTGTGTTCTCCCTCGTTGCGCACCACCAAGAAAGTTCTATGTTATGAGGCAGGCCGTGATGATCGGGTGTCACACATCTCGTCGTTCGCATACAGTGGGTGTAAGCCATGTTGCACGCGCAGGTCTTCGAGGTTTGATTGGCGAGCCTAGCATACTCAGAGGTATGGCCTCGAAACACGGGAAGATCGAAAGATCAAGCACGAGTCATAGAGTTGTTATGATCGACATTTTATGTCCACCTTTGAAGCCGTGCTGCCGGCCGTGATGATCGGGGGTAGTGTGGTGGATGAGGGTCGTGTAGTCGCCATTATTATTTTAGGGATAATAATCTTGGTGTGGTGTGTTTTTGATAATGAGATTTTAAAACTAAAACTCACCTATATATTATAAACTTATCTTACCTCTTTTGCGATCACATCTGGAGACTACGGAACAACACTTCGGTTGCTTCCTCAAGAGCTCGGATTCTACCTTGGAAGCCGACGGGTCCAACTTCATCAGCTGGTGCATTGGTTTTAGAAACATTCTCCAAACACAACAAACATCCTATATGTGCTAGAACATTAGTTAGGAGTTAGACCAGATGATTCTGATAGCAAGGAGCAAGATGATGAGTTCCGTAAGCATCATGACATGTTCATGGAAGTGACGATCGTCATGAGCGTATGCCTAGCACCTGAGTTGAAAGTTGTTTCAACACATGGATCCATATGTCGTGATTGATGCGATCAGAGGTCACTTCAAAGATGAATTGAGTCTTGAGCAGTTCAGACAGCTTAGAAAGTTCCGGACCATTCACATGGGGAGCATACCTGTCTGGAGACTCAGTTGAAGAAGTTGTGTGACATCTACTTCAGGCTTACGAATATCTACGATTTCTAGATAGCGAACTCCAGTGCAATAGAGATTGCGCTTTACCTCCTAGCTGTGAATAGCATGTGCGTGAATATGCTATAGAGACACGGTGAGCTTCTTCACGTTCGTGAACAAGTTCAAATCTCTAAAAGTTGATTCATCGAAGAAGAGTTCTCCGACGCTATGGGTATATTTGATATACGAAGATATGAATGTATTCTTCTTATACTTGATGAAAAGTGTTTGATAATTGTTCTGTTTGTGAAACAGTCCCTGATTATCACAAGTATGTAGCGAAGGGTGACGTGACAGTGCACGAGTGATGGCAAGTTCATGGCCAGTGGTGCTCACGCCCTCGAGATATCATATTAGTTATCATCAATAGTTTTTGATAAGACATTTTGTAATAGTGAGAATGTGATCTAGTTTGGTGTCTTGAATGTAACAAGACATAATTATTCATATAGAACACATAAGTTGTTTTATGTTATGAAACAAAGCAGTTGTTTCATGTTATGAGTAATTTGCATCACATCTCAATTACATTATGCGTATGATATACATTTATAATAGCGGGAATGATAAAATTGTGTGTCCAAAGAACAAACACCATCGAATTTAGTCATAAAGGCAATGAAAGAAGTAATGGATATTTTGGTCCATTTAAGTATTTCGAGTGCCAAAATTGATTAAGTTTGAAATGCAGTATTGAAGTTGCAATACTAGAGGAAATTGATTGAGAGTCATTTTTAATGATTAATCAATGGTGTTTTGCTTGATCCGAATTCTTCTATGATTTTGGTAAATAGGAGTATTTTCCCGATAAATTATGGAGTCTGAAATTAATTTGATAATAGATCAAATGGGGTTTTTCAGAAGAAAGATTAGTGAATATTGTATTCACAAGATTCGATCAAAGGACAATATTTTTGAATCATGGTTTCAACACAAAAGACTTGTGGAAATTTGTTTTCACAATATTATAATGTCATATATGGTGATATGTGGGGAATTATAATTATGCTCTATTTTAAATAAATAAAGTGTGGTCTGTCAGAATCAGTCTCAGAATCTCCTAATATGTTCGAAACATTATAGTCGATGTCCACTTTAGAAAATAGATATTTTTCTCAACAAAAATTCATAGGATCGACAGTAATGTCGACGTGTATATGATTATGCGATAATTCGGAATATACATGAGTAGTTCTTTGTAGATTGCTCGCATTGGACGAGAGTGTATTCCAGAATCAATTAGAAACAAAGTTCAGTTTGTTGTCTATGTAATTCCGAGAAAAGATGACTTTTCGAATTATGGTTTATGGATTGAAATTAGAAGTTTGGAATAAATTGTCAGACTTATGTTGGAAGATGTTCCAAAGAGTATATGTCTGCTAATGAAAGTTTAGTGATTAAGAGTGAGGGAGACTAGAAAATTGTTTTCTGCTTGCAATCCTCTTCATAAAGATCATAATATTTTCATGAAAGAAACTTCTAAATAAAGTGTTGTTATGTTTAATATTGCTGTCAAGTCACAGCACTGTATTAAGTATTTCAGATCTTGTTGACAGATCAAGGTGCACTTTATGAATACAAAGAAAGTTGAGAAAATATCGGAATACGAACAAAGGCTTTTTGAGCCTGGAAATCCAAAGTTGCATTTGAAAGGATTAAGAGAGTAATTGTTGCTGCAATTCTTATTAGAGGAATAAGATTGTTTAATCGTCATATAAGGTGTTATATGAGAAATGTGACTATAAGAAAGACGCGGTAGCATGTCTTGTCGAGAAATGTGTCTTGGACAAGATCAAATTTGTTGACTACATTTATGTAGACATGCTTGAAGTCTGAGTGATTTGTATTAATGTAATACTGTAGTTTGTATTAAATTCGAATTGATAGTAGATCAATGATTTTGGTTTAACCAAGATGTCGATTTAAGTGGGAGTCATAGTTAGTTCACTCAGGAGAAATATGTGAAGAACATATTTTTGAGTGGGAGCTTGGGAACTCAAATATGTGGATAACATGTTTTTGAGTGGGAGCTCGTGTTATCAAATATGTGGAGACATAATTTGAGTAGGAGTCGAATTCATCTTGTGTAGTTAACACATTGTGAAACTGTACCAATAGAATAGGATGAAGTTGCAAAACTGTTTAAAAGTTAGTGTCTATTTTGAAATAGAACGGGAATTTTAAATAGTTAGTCGAGTTGTGTTGGATTATATCTGAGGAGTCAGAATAGAATCAAAAGGATGGTCCTTTGGGATCCAATTGGTCATTAAGAGTAATGATGCATGAAGGTAATGGTTGTATGACATGTGGGTCTATTATGTATATATTAGACATCATACAGAAACCATATTATCTGCTCGATAAAATATAACCAATGTTCTTGGAGTAAAGAACAGTTATGAAAGTAAATTTGGAATTTACTGGAAGTAGAAGTGCGTTAGTTAAGGGATTGACATTTGAATGTCAAGTTTTCTACATTGGTGTGAAAGTATGTAGATATCGCGAGTTTGTAATTCTTACAAGGGGCTCTGCATGGCTGAGTGTGTTTTTCAGGGCAGTTATCTGGTTAGTATAATCAGAGTAAGCGCTGGGAAGCAGAAGTCTCACTTAGTTACGGTATTTGCATATATGTTGTTAGACAACATGGTGATATCAAACAAGTTGATGCCAGTGAATCACAAAAGCATGTACAATCATGGATTGTGCAGTAACACTTTTCCACGAGCAAGCATTATCAAATGATTCTTATTTGATAAGGGATTCTGATAAAGTAAAATGCAGCTAGTTTATTTGTACACTAGTGCAAGTGGGAGACTGAAGGAGATATGCCCTAGAGGCAAATAAATAAGTAGTATTTATTGCATTATCTCATAAGTTTATAATAGGTTTGTGTATTATGCTATAACTGTATTAATCGGAATTGTTAATACACGTGTGATACATAGACAACCAGGTCCCTAGCAAGCCTCTATATGAGCTAGTCCATTGGGCAACAGTTGATCGAGATTCCCGATCAAGGACAATGACGTCGGTTGACAATGGGGTCATCTTGTTAGTTGAATAAGGTGGTGGACATACGCAAAGTATTGCAATAAGATCGTATTACGATGTTTGTCATTTGCAATAGATAAGAGTATGATAGCTTATTCCTTAGACCGTGAGACCGTACTTATTGTTGCTTCGTAGGAGTGCTTTGAGAGCATCAAACGTTGTGTCTTATATAGCATGACAATAACGGTGTCCATCTTGGGTATTCTGAAAGAGCATCGAGACGTAAGGATCAAGAGCGGGATTTGTTCATTCTTGTAATGGAAAGATACTCTGGGCCCACTCGGTGATATTGCATCTATATAGCTGCAGCTTATGACTAGGTCATGGAGATGTAATATCACAGACGAGTTAATAACCTTCGTCGGTAACGAGATACAGCAAAGGCATCGGTGTGTCTACGATCATATCTCGGACAAGGTAGTATCGCAGAGACAAAGGGAATGAATATCATACTTATGGTTCAACGACGATGTTCGTGGAATGCACAGGGGTCGTCATATATTTCCAGGTATCCCTGACGATCATTGGTGAGCGGAGTGTCTCGACCATGTCTGGAGTGTTCCCGAACCGTAGCGTAACAAACTTAAGGTCTTAGCGACGCTAGGAGATAGGTTCTGGAATTTTATAGGTTTTTGTTGGAGAGAGAGAAATGATCCGGAAAGAGTTCCGGTGGTCCGGAAGGAGTTCCGGAGAGGTCTGGAATGGTTCCAGGAATGTCCGAAAGTTGTTCGGGTGGTCCGAAAGAGTTTTCGGAGTCACGGGATATTGAATTATATATAAATATATTAATTATGAATTAATGGGATTTTTATATTAATTTAATATTAATTAAATAAAGGAAAAAGGGGGGCTCCCACCTATATGGGCCCAAGAGGGGGAGCCGCACCTCAAAGGGGGGTGGGCCCCATTGGCTGGTTCGGCCAGCCCATGTGGGGGCCGAACCCCCCCTCCCATGTCCTTTGTTTAGTCCCACATGGGGGAGCCAAGGGGTTTGCACACCCCCTTCCCCCTTTATATAGCAAGGCATATTAATTGATTTAATTCACAGGATATTCAATTAATTCCCAATTTCTCTCTCGATCCCGTGGTTCCTAAGTTGGAGCCGCGCCGAGCTGAGGAAGGGGGTCTCTCTCCACATAAGCCATACCGCAGAGCGCCGTTGCTCTGCGGGATTCCAGATAAGATCTACTCCTGCGATTTCAGCTGGATCTGAATGACCGGGAGTTGTCGCTAGGCTCCGTATGTTTGCGAGTGCTCGGAGGCTACTCTATTGAGGAGCTTGGGCGACGTCGTCTCGCCCCCTGCCGCCGCCGCGCCTCCCCCCTCTGCTGCCGGCGCGCCAGCCCCGGTGCTGGCGCTCTGCCTTCTTCCGCCCGACGCCCGTCGACGCAGATCATCGTCGACACCCCGGCGTCATCGACTCCGACATCGCGGCAAGTTCTCCGCGACCTCGAGGTCGGCTACGTACGACTTCATCGTCAACGCTTGTGCGGGAGCGTAATCCCCGCTATCGGTCTACATGGAGGTAATGTAACCCGTTCCGCCACCGTTATCGCATGTACTAGATAGATAGATCCTGGCTAGTTAGGGTTTCGATCGCTAGAAAATTATTGTTTTCTGCACCGTAACCCCTTCACCAGCAGCATGTATATCTCCCGCAATCTCGGACGCGTTGGCGGCAATCTAGGACAAGTTGTACTCGTCAACCGTGCGCAAGCCGGTGACGGTAGTCGCGCTCACTGGACCGGCTCCCCGGGGTCCTGTAGGGACAACTGCGCTTAAAGAGGCTCGCAAAGCTTGTAGAGCAGCTGTGGGGACATCGGCAGGACGCGGTGGCAGGCCGGAGTGCTTACCCGGAGCAGAAGGACCCTTAGCCAAAATCAGGTCCTGAGTAGAGGGTCTCGGGGAAGCACTGGACTTGGCAGGCGTTGACTTCTGGCCAGAAATCTGGCTGCTGCTTGCCAGTTTGGGAGTCCGGCTGTCGCGCGGCCTTGACGGTTGGCTGCTTCGGTGGCGGCGACTTCCGCGGGACGAGCCGCGAGGGTGCCCGGGTCACAACTTGGCGCGGGGGACTCGGTACAACCGCCTCAAGGACGGGAGACGCCGGTCGTCACGGCAGATCCGGAATGACGGTGGTCTCGGGGGCAGCAGATTGCGTGGTCGGGTTCTCGGTGGCCACAGCCTGCCCACCAGAGGTCCCGGTGCCGTGCCGAGGCCCGGGCTCTGTTGGCCGGCATCCCCCACCGAGCGGTGTGGAGGTGAAGGTGCAGCCCGAGTTGGGCTAGGAGACGCAGAGTCCCTACCCGGTGGGCGCGATCTGGCGGATTGCGGGATGTCGAGGGCTGCCCTGCAAGAATAAGAAGACAAGTCAAAAGAGATCCCGCGCAAAGTCCGGATAGACCGAGTCGGAGGATTGTTAGCTTACCCAGTGGACACGGTATGTGGACCTCTCCTCTGCCGGGGAGCCTTGTCACCCGGGCGCTTGCTGGTCTTGGTCCTCTTGACCGCAGCACCCGAGCTCCCGGCCTGCGCGGCCTCGGACGCGGCGCGCTTGCGGTTCTCGGCGCGCTTGGTCGTAGCGGCTGGAGCCGGAGCCACTGGCAGGGCGAAGTTAATAGCAGGAGCATAAATTACATCAAGTATTCGACAGTCGTCGTCATCATCTTTCTCAGATTCAACTCGGATAGCATCTTGAGCTGAGGGCTTACTGTAACGCCCCGGGATTTATCCCCATTTTAGTTTTGTGTAATTTCTTTTTCATCGACATGACATTGCATTTCATCTCATTAATTTAATTTGTTGCATTTAAATTTAATTCCCACAATTAAATTCAAATGCATTTCAAATTAATTAAAAATGTGATATTTAAAAATCTTTTGGAAATGTTAAAAACTAGTTTATTAAATTGTGTTTTTGAAACTCAAACTATTTTGTAAAGTTTTCATGTTCAAATTCTTTTTCTATTCGTTTTTAAAAATATAAATCAGAAATAATAAAAGGGAGAAAAGAAGGCCCAAAGCCCACCCTAGGTTTTCATATTCCCTCCTTCTCTTTTTCTTTTTCCTTTTTCCTTTTTTCTTCTTTTTCTTTTCCTTCTCTCTTTCCTTCCCGCACACGCACGGTAGAAAACGCCCGCAGCCAGCCCCGACGCGACCTCCCGCAGCGCCCCGGAGCCTCCTCCCCCGACGCCCCGTGCCCTCCCGTCGCCGGCGACTGCTCCCGCCGCCGCGCCTGCGCCTCCCACCGCTCGCGCGCCCGCGCTACCGCCGCCCGCACGCCCGCGCTCCCTCGGCCGCCGCGCGCCCACGCTGCCCCAACCTCCACGCGCCCGCGCGCCCCCAGCCAGCCTCCGACGCCGCCGCGCCGCCCCTCTCCGCCGCCGCGTCACCACGCCACCGCCGCCTGCGCCGCCCGCACGCCCGCAGCGCGCTCCTGCACGCTGTGCATCGAGCCGCCGCGCCTCCATAGCCGCCTGCCCGCGCGCCTTGCCGCCGCCGCCTGCGCCCCGGTTCGCCTAGCCTCCGGCTGCTCGCTGTGCCGCGCCGCCGCTCGCTGCCGCCGCCTCCTCTGCGCCGCCACGCTGCGCGCATTTGCCCGCGCCGGTCGCCGCCACCGTCCGCATCCGCTCCGTGACGCCGCCTCCCGCACGCATGCGTCCCCGCTGCCTCCTCTTCCGGCCGCGTGCACGCCATCTCCGTCCGGTGGCCTCCCCGTGTCCGCCGCACACCGGGTGTTAGACAAAATGCCCGCAAGACCCCGGCGTCATTTTTTGTTTTTGTCCGAGTTGTCCACCCTTCGAGGTGTTGCTACATGCGCGTGGGCGTGCCTCTTCTGGTGCCGCGTTGCCGTAACCTCCCGTGTTCGTGTCGCAGTGCCCGCCAGTGCCCGCTTCTTTCCGGTGTCTGTTTGCCCTGCTCCTACGTGCTTGCGCCCGTCAATGATGATGACCGAGTACGACTACTTCGGCCTCTTCCACGACACCGACAAACGACGATGCCCCGGTTCCGCGATGGAAACTTCTCCGACGACAACTACTTCCTCGACGGACCAAAGACGTCGGTTTCGAACCCTAGTTCACCCGATCCGACGGACGAACCCAAACCCTAACCCTATACCTATTTTATTAAATGTCATCTATCTTGTGCATATCGCATCATCCTTGCATGTGTTGCATCTCTTGGCTTTGGGGGTGTAGCAAATCACCTAAATAATAAATATGGAATGTGTGGTGCAAATAAATATATGTATTGCCCAATTCCATTTAAATTGACTAGATCACCATGCCATGTCTTGCTATGTTAATGAACATTTAATTTTATGTGTAGATAAATAACTTGAACATAAATATTAATTGTCGGAATTCCCGGTTCCGCTTATTTTGGATTAAGTATCTCGTATTGCATCTTGCCATGGCATGCATCATTCTCATATGGTCAATCTGGATCTTTTGTCGTAGTTATAAGATGCATCTTTTACGCTTTCAAGTGTTTGTTGCTTCTTCGTGGATACGACGTTGAGAGGTGTGAGCAACGACAAGATCTGCTTCCATGCGGGATTCCAGGCAAGCAAAGTTTGCTTGTTTACCTATACATTGTCTTTCATTCTTGTCGTTGATATCTGCTACCCTAGTATTCGATTCATATCATGATCCCATCACATGATTATCCTGCAGCCCATACAGCTTTATCCCCACATCCCATCACCTGTTGTTTGTTTATCTGTTGGCTTTGCGAGTCGTAGTGTATGCTTAGAGTTGATTGTGCGAGTCGTCTATTGGTCTTATGTTTCATCTGCTTAGTATGATAGATTATTCTTTCTTAATAAAATTTTGTTTTATATTGGGGTGTTATAATTAAATGATAAGTCACTGGCGGAAGGCCTTGCGAGGTGCTTTTTTCTGCTAAGTGTCGACCTAGGAACTGAGATTTTGTCCTCGGATCCAATTTTGAGCGCACTAACCACTTGTTGGAGGCCCTATGGAGCCCCCCTCGACTTTGAACAGATATACAGCTTGTCCATGTGCCTCAACTAGTTCGGGTTTTCCATTTGCTCATATCCATGTGCATGATGATGATGATTGGTGAGACGTTACATGATACAAGGGGTCATATAGGTGTGGTGCGCACGAAGCGGACAGTTCCTACTGTGGTTCGAGCCGCATGGCGAGTGGACACAAACTAATGAGTCTGCAATTGAGTTTCGGCCGTACTCTTGACGCGGGTAAGAACTCATATGGGTGGCACTTGGACTTGTTGTAGTGAAGGAACGAGTCGTGTTGAGAGGCCCTGATGCGTGCTTGGGTTGATCATACGAGTATGGGTACAGTAGTGCACCCCTGCAGGGCATAATCTTATCGATGAGCAGTGTCCACGGTTATGGACGACTTTGATGATGATGCTGGCTAACAAGATCTAGACAACTTGCACCTAATTAACGCTAATTAATTTGACTAGTAATATATAACTACTTTCACAAATCAATTATAACTAAAACTGTTCAATGTGTGAGGTTCCCGAATTGCTTCTTCATATTTGGTTTAGGGGGTTAATCCGAGAATGGGTTATGTGTGGTGTTAGTTGTAGATGTTTACTTTATGCGCTCTCTTATCCCTCTTTGATTAGACGGAAGTTGTAGCGTGTCTCTTTATGTTGCTAGTGCTGCAGCCGCTAAGTCCACCTCCCTCATATTTTGGGAGATGGTGTAGAAAGTAGGCAAGTCGGTTTTGCTTGCCAGGGAGTGCCCTGACCCTCTTTTGGGTTGTGCTTTATGTGAAGTTAACGGGTTTGAAGTCTGACGATGTTAGCCTGGGAATCCCTCCGGCTTGGCTGGGCAGGGACATGGTGCCATCGCTTACCTTCAGGACTCTTAGTCCAATTTGCATCTTATCCTTAGATGGATAATATTTTTCATCCGTTGTCATTTGTATCTTTGTATTGTATATTTTTTATCTTGACTCGTTCGAGTCGTTGTTGTAATCATATCTTTGTTGTAATTGTGGATGTAGCGGAACTGTTGTAATGTTATCACAATTCCACCCACATAATGCGCATGTTTCGGCATGCACATTATGTCTGGTGGGCGACTTAAAATCGTTATTTTGCGGATTTCGGTGGGAATGCTTAAATCTACATAGTACCAATTTTCGGGCGTCACAAAGTGGTATCAGAGCCTTTGTTTCGATCTCCTAGTTGTTTCGATATGAATGTTTATCGAAGCAGTGGGTCCGCAAAAGCCTGTAGGATAACCTCGCCAATGGTCGATGTTTGTAGGGTGTCTAAATTATTTGACTAAAAGTTATTTTGAAAATATCTCAATAGGTTTCTTTTTTACTCCTTACCTGTATTCTATTTCTCCTCTTATCTTATTTGGTTTGGAGTCTCTTCTCTTATTCAACTTTCAAAGTTTAGGTTCCTACGTGTGGGTGGACGGTCTCTTTCTTTTATCCTGTTAGGTTCGATCTTCGGAAATCTTCATCGACGGAGCAACTCCTTTTGTTCGTGGTGATGAGAATTTTCAGGTGGAGCAACAATCCCTTGTTAGTGGTGTGGAGAAGTTCATCACGGAGCCGGAAGACTCGGTAGTTACCCGTCTCTTCTTATGCTCTCAGCGTGGATCGCGGGACGCGATCCCTTGTTAGTGGTGTCGATTGTAACGCCCCGGGATTTATCCCCATTTTAGTTTTGTGTGTTTTCTTTTTCATCAACATGACATTGCATTTCATCTCATTAATTTAATTTGTTGCATTCAAATTTAATTCCCACAATTAAATTCAAATGCATTTCAAATTAATTAAAAATGTCATATTTAAAAATCTTTTGCAAATGTTAAAAACTAGTTTATTAAATTGTCTTTTTGAAATTAAAACATTTTGTAAAGTATTCGTGTTCAAATTCTTTTTCTATTTGGTTTTAAAAATATAAATCAGAAATAATAAAAGGGAGAGAAATAAGGCCCAAAGCCCACCTAAGCAAACCCTAGGTTTTCCCCCCTTAAAAAAAATTTCCCACCCCCTGCCTTTTTGCAGCCACCCTCCTCCTTTTTCTGGTTTTTGCAAAAGTTTCCTACCACCTCTTCTTTTCCTTTTTTCCCCTCCTTCTATTTTTCTTTTTCCTTTTTCCTTTTTTCTTCTTTTTTTTCCTTCTCTCTTTCCTTCCCGCACGCGTCCCCGCTGCCTCCTCTTCCGGCCGCGTGCACGCCTTCTCCGTCTGGTGGCCTCCCCGCGTCCGCCACACGCCGTGTGTTCGACAAAATGCCCGCAAGACCCCGGAGTCATTTTTTTGTTGTCCGAGTTGTCCACCCTTCGAGGTGTTGCTACATGCGCGTGGGCGCGCCTCTTCCGGTGCCGCGTTTCCGTGACCGCCCGTGTCCGTGCCGCGGTGTCGGATCGTGCGCGCTTCTTTCCGGTGTCCTTTTGCCACGCTCCTACGTGCCTGCGCCCGTCAACGATGATGACCGAGTACGACTACTTCGGCCACTTCCACGGCACCGAGAAACGACGATGCCCCGGTTCCACGACGGCTACTTCCCCGACTACAACTACTTCCTCGACGGACCGAAGACGTCGGTTTCGAACCCTAGTTCACCGGATTCGACGTACGGACCCAAACCCTAACCCTATGCCTATTTTATTAAATGTCATGTATCTTGTGCATATCGCATAATCCTTGCATGTGTTACATCTCTTGGGTTTGGGGGTGTAGCAAATCACCTAAATAATAAATATGGAATGTGTGGGGCAAATCAATATATGTATTGCCAATTCCATTTAAATTGACTAGATCACCATGCCATGTCTTGCTATGTTAATGAACATTTAATTTGATGTGTAGATAAATAACTTGAACATAAATATTAATTGTCGGAATTCCCGGTTCCGCTTAATTCGGATTAAGTATCTCGTATTGCATCTTGCCATGGCATGCATCATTCTCATATGGTCAAGCTGGATCTTTTGTCGTAGTTATAAGATACATATTTTACGCTTTCAAGTGTTTGTTGCTTCTTCGTGGATACGACGTTGAGAGGTGTGAGCAACGACAAGATCTGCTTCCATGCGGGATTCCAGGCAAGCAAACTTTGCTTGTTTACCTATACATTGTCTTTCATTCTTATCGTTGACCTCTGCTACCCTAGTATTCGATTCATATCATGATCCCATCACATGTTTATCCTGCAGCCCATACAGCTTTATCCCCACATCCCATCACCTGTTGTTTGTTTATCTGTTGGCTTTGTGAGTCGTAGTGTATGCTTAGAGTTGATTGTGCGAGTCGTCTGTTGGTCTTATGTTTCATCTGCTTAGTATGATAGATTATTCTTCCTTAATAAAATTTTGTTTTATATTGGGGTGTTATAATTAAATGATAAGCCACTGGCGGAATGCCTTGCGAGGTGCTTTTTTCTGCTAAGTGTCGACCTAGGAACTGAGATTTTGTCCTCGGATCCAATTTTGAGCGCACTAACCACTTGTTGGAGGCCCTATGGAGCCCCCCTCGACTTTGAACGGATCTACAGCTTGTCCATGTGCCGCAACTAGTTCGGGTTTTCCATTTGCTCATATCCATGTGCATGATGATGATGATGATTGATGAGAGGTTACATGATATGGGGGGTCATATAGGGGTGGTGCGCACGAAGCGGACAGTTCCTACTGTGGTTTGAGCCGCATGGCGCGTGGACACAAACTAATGAGTCTGCAATTGAGTTTCGGCCGGACTCTTGACGCGGGTAACAAACTAATGAGTCTGCAATAGAGTTGTTTGTGCGAGTCGTCTGTTGGTCTTATGTTTCATTTGCTTAGTATGATAGATTGTTCTACTTTAATAAAATGCTATCTTGTGTTGGGGTATTATAATTAAATGATAAGGCACCAGGCGGAAGGCCTTGCGAGGTGCTTTGTTCTGCTCAGTGTCGACCTAGGAACTGAGATTTTGTCCTCGGATCCAATTTTGAGCGCACTAACCACTTGTGGGAGGCCCAATGGAGCCCCCCTCGACTTTGAACGGATCCTCAGCTCGTCCATGTGCCGCAAGTAGTTCGGGTATTTTTCCATTTGCTCATATGCATGTGCATGATGATGATGTTGATGATGATGATGATGAGAGGTTATGTGATACGGGGGGTCATATAGGTGCGGTACGACACGAAGCGGACAATTCCTACTGTGGTTTGAGCCGCATGGTGGCGTAGTCGCAAACTAATGAGTCTGCAATTGAGATTCGGCCGGACTCCTGACGCGGGTAGCAACTCATATGGGTGGCACTTGGACTTGCTGTAGTGACGGAACGAGTCGTGTTGAGAGGCCCTGATGCTTGCTTGGGTTGATCATACGAGTATGGGTACAGTAGTGCACCCCTACAGGGTATAATCTTATCGATGAGCCGTGTCCACGGTTATGGACGACTTTGGTGATGATGCTGGCTAACAAGATCTAGACAACTTGCACCTAATTAACGCTAATTAATTTGACTAGTAATATAGAATTACTTTCACAAATCAATTATAACTAAAACTGTTCAACGTTTGAGTTTCCTGAATTGCTTCCTCATATTAGGTTGAGCGGGTTAATCCGAGAATGGGTTATGTTTGGTGTTAGTTTTAGATGTTTACTTTATGCGCTCTCTTATCCCTCACTGATTAGACGGAAGTTGTAGCGTGTCTCTTTAGGTTGCTAGTGCTGCTGCCGCTAAGTCCACCTCCACCATATTTTGGGAGATGGTGTAGAAAGTAGGCAAGTCGGTTTTTCTTGCCAGGGAGTGCCCTGACCCTCATTTGGGTTGTGCTTTATGTGCAGTTAACAGGTTTGAAGTCTGATGATGTTAGCTTGGGAATCCCTCCGGCTTGGCTGGGCAGGGACATGGCGCCATCGCTTATCTTCAGGACTCGTAGTCTAATTTGCATCTTATCCTTAGACGGATACTATTTTGCTTCCGCTGTCATTTGTATCTTTGTATTGTATCTTTTGTATCTTGACTCGTTCGAGTCGTTGTTGTAATTATATCTTTGTTTTATTTGTGGATGTATTAGAACTATTGTAATGTTATCACAATTCCACCCACATAATGCGCATGTTTCGGCGTGCACATTATGTCTGGTGGGCGACCTAAAATCGTTATTATGCGGATTTTGGCGGGAATGCTTAAATCTACATAGTACCAATTTTTGGGCGTCACACTTACCCGGGGCAGGAGCACAGGCTAGGGGGATCGAGAGGTGATCCTCGCCGTCGGGATCCTCCACGGGCATCTTCTTCGGCCTCGGCAAGTCGGCCGCGAAGTTGTCACCGGCGTGCACCGCGTCCTTTTCGACTTGGCGCTCGAACAACTGCAGTGAGAAGGGAAAGCTTAGAACAAGGCAAGGATATCAGTGTCACACAGCAGCCGGCATAGCATGGATGTCGGTAAGTGCACGCGCATGCACCTCATCCGGTCGATGTTTCCGGGTGGCCGGGACCAGTCCCCACGTCCACTCCTCGGGCATTTTTGTCCGAGAAATAGCTCGGACGCGGCGATAGACGGCGGGTTTGTCCAACCCGAAGATGCTTGTCCGGGTTGGGTCGTACAGCCCGCTGATGAAGCACATCTTGTGCACCCGGGTCTGGAGAGGACAAACACGACAGCTGATGAAGGTCCGCAAAAGATCATCCGTCGTCAAATCCTCCGCAAGAACGGTTAATACATCATGCATCTGCTCGACCTCCTCGGAGTCAGGAGGTTGGCCCCAGAGCTCGAAGTCAGTCGGAGGACCCATGGAGAACTCCGGAATATTGAGGTAATCCGGAGCAGAGGAACTCACGTCGCCTTCAGGGACGGCCGCGTTGCACACATAGAAGAAATTGCGCTGCCATTTCCGGCAGGACTCCAGACCCTGGATCGGTAGGACTCCAGACCCTGGATCTTCCGAAATCCGGAATCGCCGCGAGCGATGATGATCGCGGCACCGTAAGCGACAAGATCCTTGACCTTCTGGCCGGGATTGGGGATAACTTGGCGGCAGAGGAGGTAGTACTTGGCCCACAGGTCTACGAACTCTCGAACTCTCGAAGAACACGAACCGCCGCGACCGTGGATCAATCTAGAAGTGGGATCGGGAGACGTACCAGAGGAGAAGAGGTTGCGCCGGCGCGGGAAAGCCGCGGACCAACGACGGAGACGGTGGGCTCAGTTAACGGCGTCGTACGCTCCGGCGAAGCGCTGCGGCGGCGACGGTGCGCTCGGGATGTGTACGGGCGCAAGGAGAGGAAGTGGAAAAGAAGAAGAGGCGACCCCCCTGGCTCCCCTATTTATGGGGAACCCCGGAGGGGGCGGTTACCGAGTTTCCCGCCCACGATCTCCAAAATAGTGGGTGGGATCGTGCTGCGCCGATGGGCACACGTGGCCGCACCCGGAGACGTGCGATGTGCCACACCGAGGGAGAAAGGGCTACAACGGTTGGCATGTGGATCCGGTACGGATGCCGGCGCGGGAACCCGAGCGGCATACCACTAAGTCAAAACCACTCGAGTGCTTCACTGACCTATCAAGACATCGGGTGGGTCCGCCTGGCAAACAGAGTTGTCCGGCATGTGGCGCGGAACGCGTGTCACCGGTCCGACTTAGGGATATTATCCTAAATATGCCAAGTCAGTTTCTCCGGAGTAGGTCATCCCGGCTCGGTCGATCTCGGAAGAGTCATGTCGGGAAGAGCATCCCGGTGGCAAAAGCAAAATTTAACTTTGCATTCTTGGTTTATCTCTTTTTCAACCTGGTGCTGCACTTCACCTTATGTCGCTGCACAACACCAGCTTCGGGGACTAGTGTCGGGGGGCTGCCCCCGGGGTAGGGCAGAATCATGTACACAACCATATGGCTACAGGGAATGACCTTTGGGGAGCGCTAAGAGCTATACTTTGGTATACTGAAGAAGCAACTTGATCCTTGGGTGGTTGTCAGGGCCAGAATGCCTCTTGGAGGCTGCAAGGGCGATCTGGAGAGACTATAAATATACCCCCAGACCCCAAGGGTGGCATAAGCATCAGCAGAGGGCCTAAGACATCTTTGTGAGACTGGGCCTAGAGATACTTCTCCTTTGTGGATGCCCAAATTCTAAGTGGAACCCAGTGTCGGCCGGAAGGCTCATCCGAAATGGAGGTGTTTCGGGGTCGGCCGGCATGGTCCCGGGTAGAGGAGAACCCGGCTGGTCAGGCTAGCCGTTCCGGGTGAAGACTAACCGCCTTACCTACCTCGGTTCTGGCTACTTGTCTCGTGCAGGAAGGACATGTCGGGTGACTGCAGTGAAGGACCGACATGGGGCATGTCGGGCGGAGGTTAAGGAGCAGGTGCAGGCTTTCCGCCTGACACGGGGGAAATCATATCCCTCCTGACACGGAAGCATAGTCACCTCCCGTCTGACACGGGAGCGTGTCAGCCAGTACAACGACGTTGCGACAAGACCGGACATGCCTAGGCCGGCAATCCGAAAAAGGCTACTAGGTATGCGCATAGACATGTCTTATCTCTGACAAGGGGACCATGATGATCCAGGACGGCGCATGCGGTACTTGTCGGCATGATGACGGCAGGGCTATGCCGGATAGCTCGGCGGCTAGGTCGCGGTAGCCGGTTTCGACATAACCGTTGGCCTGACCAGTTGGCCCAAGCCGGATTAGGGTTTCCGGCCCTCCCGGACGAAACTCTATAAAAGGCGCCATAACTCCTCTTGTGGAGGGACGACCAACTTATGTGCCAAAACTATAGTCTCATTTACTGCTAGAGCATTTAATCCTTCTCCTCTCTAGTTCATCTAGTTCTTCACCAAAACAGCTCAAGGAGAAGGTTGTAGATCTTGTGACATACATATAGTGAGAGGAAAGGCAGGAGTAGGGGTCTTACCTCCTCACGAGGGCCCCGAACCTGGGTATATCGAGTGTGTTGTCTTGCCTTCGGTGTTCTTGAGTGTTTCGGACTCCCTTACCGTGTGAGCTTCTCAGCTCGCTAGCCCTTCCCGGATCCACCAGCGTCCATCGGCCCCACACATTAGCCATCCTATGGCATCTGCCGTGATACCACCATGATAGTCCTCGTCAAGGGCCATGCCCCTTGCCGAGGAAATTTATGAGGTCTCGTCAAGCGATGACGAGTCCTTCAGGGTGGCGTCTTCGCACCTTGTGGAGGAGGAGGACGAGGAGGCCGCGGCAGGGCGGCGAGAGCCCCGGACCAATATAGCGTACCTATACTTTAAATAAGGCAGATATATGTGTATAGTGCAAATCCCTGGATCGATTCGTTTGCACACACAGTTTACGATGTAATATCACAACAAAGTATCAATTTTATTACATCGATGATCCAGACTTACAAAATATTCGATACAAGTTGCATAGCATAAAGCTAGCATTGAAAAAGTACACAGCGGAAATACAATAGCAGTGGGTCTCGAACAACTTCATGTTGCCACAGGCGAAAACATGTTGGTTGTAGACTCGAAATCCCTTAACGTAACCTCACTCGTCATTTGAATAACCTGTAACAAATAAAATTTTGCAACAAAGTGGGTCAGATTCCATTAAAAATGGAGTCTAGCAAGTGACACTATGGTGGACACTTAATGGAATAACTCTAAAGCCTATATGCATATTTGGCTGGTGGAGTTCAAGGCTATTTTGCATAAAGCCAATTTTTCCTATCTCTTTGTAAAACACTTTCTTCAAATCAAGACAAGTATGGCATGAAAACCATAAATCTCATCTTCCCTTGTTCACCCATCCAGTTTTATTTCTGAAGTTGGAATGGTGGAATCCTCCGTTGACGGCCGTGATCAGCTGCTCAAGTTGCCCATACCGGGGACACGGCTAAGTACTTAGTTTTACACTCTGCAGAGGTTGTGCACGTTCACCATTGTACCCATTCAACCCAAAACATCCTTTACACATAATTTATGATAATGAAAGGAGAAGAATGAGACGAGATCTTTCAGAAGCATTTTCCCTCCCACTCTGGCTTGACCCGTTCCACCTAACATCCCTCGACATCTGCTTGTCAAGCCGGAGAGAGTCCACGCAACATAATTGATCAAGCCAGAGCCCATATGGCAATGGCTGCACTGGAAGCAATCGTCACCCGGAGTTCTTCAGATTCCTTTGTTCCTGGGTGGCCGTTCACAAGTGCACGTACTCCAGGAACCATAGACATGGGCCTGAGTAGCCACTCAACTTCGCCACCATTCAACCAATCCACCCATGAGATTCATTAACTTAGTGGATGTGCACTCTCAGGTGAAAATCACCATGCTCACGGCCCTAAGTAGAATAGACATTCATCCTAAGCGACGACAACCATGAGCACAGCCCTGAGTAGTCACTCACATTTTGTAAAACTTTTCATCATTCCATAGCATCAATATATCTACTAAGTATTATATAGGAACCTAGACACATGAGTAAGGGAATTCTACACAGGTTTAGCATAGCACTACTATCCTACACATGCATATAAAAATACACTAAGTAATGCATATAGAAATAATAGGAGGTTTATGAGGTTTGCCACTTGCCTTTGAATGTTGTCGTTGTTCACAAACTCTTTTCAACGATACTCGGAACTCTCCATTCAGTCTAAACAATATAAACAAACAACAATACAACAATCAACAAAAAACAATCATCAAACATACATGCACATACATAGTGAACAAATAAGTTTCATAAAACTTCTAAGGAAAACATGTCATGCATGATATGCAAATTATTTCTAAGGACTAGAGATGCATGTCATGCCATGAAATTCTTTTAAGTTAATGCACTGCAATTAGGTTGGTCAAAATGACTAAGGACTAAAGTCATAAGTTGAATAAAATATTTTGTTTTATATCATCTTGAATAAGCTCTCTAATGGCTTAGTCTTGATGTGTAGAAATATTTAGAGAAAATACTAAGTCATTTCTTCAAGATGATCAACAATTATTATCAACTCTTTGTAGATTGGACATTCACTATATTGAGAGAGACAGACACCCGGCCAGCCACTTAAATTGTGTAACATGTCTCATGTACGTGGACATGTAAGGTTTGTTTCCAAGACGCTTCATCTCACTATGCCGCTAGGATCCAACAAACTTCAAAGATGATAACATCATGATCAAAATGTGTTTAAGTCTAAAGGACAAGATTAGGAAAGAGGGAAAAGAAAGAAAGAAAGATGTAGTTAGTCTTCCAGGTTTCATCTCCAGACTTGTAGCTTTCCCCTTGGTGATGTCTTGAATGAATTTTTGTAGACTTGATAAATCTTCAGACTTGATGATTCTCATATCACCGAGGCTGGTCTTGGAATTAACTTAGTCTTTATGAAGTCTCAGATAAGAAGGAAGGAAAGAGAGAGAGCAAGAAAGACTTAGAGAATAAAGGAGGTTGGTCTTCTTGAACTTCTTCTTGCTTTTCTTCTAAGTGCTTCAACTCCTTGAAGATACTTCTGAAGTCTTGTTTTGGCTAAGTCCTTCAATGGCCTTCTAGCTCCATCTTGAAAATTACTAAGTGTCTAAGTGTAGCACTTTACCAAAATGCTAAGTTGAAAATACTTCTAACTTAGAGAACAATAATGAAGAGGTTTTCCTATGAGGGATATAATTATATAATAAAATATTTTATGCATGGAATGAAATTTTTAATCACAAGAAATCATCAAAATAACTTTTGTGATTTCTCTATAAATATGCATGAATTTATATATGCAATTTAATTAATTTCTATTTGTGGAAAATATAATAAAAGGAATAATTATAAGATTAAAGTTTTCTTTAACTAAATTTTTTAACAAGTTTTTTTATTAGTGTTAATAGACAGGGAGTATTTAATTAAATTTATAGCTTTTTGATTTAATCAAAAAAAATATTTATATTAATAGTTATGTTGAAAATACTCAAACTATTTAATTAAATATATAACTATGATTTCATTCAAATATTACTCAAAATTATTTCATAGTAGTGGCATTAATTTACAAATATTCTAAAGTTTCTAAAACAATTTTATTTGCAATTTTTTGAATTATAGATTTAAAGTTATGACAAATATACTCAAATGTTCCATCTGAAATTTGAATATTTTAAACTAAGTCAAATTTTAATTTTGGATAAACAGAGAAAAAGATATGATAGTTTGAATAGACAGGGGCTTTTCTGCAAAACTGCCAATTAATTAAATCGTAAAAATGATTTTACACGCCAGCGCTGACTGTGCGCTGACTGGGCTGCTGACTGGGATCCGACGTGGATAAGTGAACAGAACTGGGCCGTTGGATCTGGATCTAATGGTGCAGATCTGGCCGTACCCCTTTGCTAGCAAGATCTAATCGCAGCCGTTAAAAAGAGATCGGACGGCTTACGGCGGGTGGATGAGGTCGTGGCGGCGCCGGTGACAGGAGGCGAAGGAGACGGTGGCGCTGGCGTCGGGCGTGGGCAGCGCCGGCGTTGTGGTGCCTCCCCGGACACGCGGAGGGCGGCTACGGACTCGGAGCTTCAAGGTGAGGAGAATGGTGGCGACCGTCGGATGCTCCTCGTCCTGGAACGCCGTGGAGGAGCGCATGAAGGTGCGGCGGCTCAGGTGACTCGATTCGAGCACGGACGCGAACTTTGGCTGCAGAAAATTTTCTCAAATCAGCAGGGGAAGCGCGGGATAGGTGGGGGAGAGAAGTTGGCAAGCAAGGGAGCGGCGGTGACCTTTGGTTGCGTCGAAATCGGAGCAAATCACGGCGGCGACCGAGCGTCTCCGGCAAGCGATGGGGACAGCCCGGCGGCGTCAATCGAAGAGGGAGGAGAGGGGAAATGGAGGCGGGGACGTGGGGTATTTGTAGGACCGAACTGAGGAAACAAATCGCGCAAATTGCGCTCAAATTTTGGGAAGGAATCAGATGCGCGATTTTCAGCCGGAGGAGGAAGAAGGGTGACGTCAGCGATGACGTCACAGGGGATTTTCTTTTCCTTTTTCTGATTTCTTTTATAACTTTTGATTTAAACACCCAAATGGAGTCAAATAAATTTCTAAATTTTTTTAATATTCATATCTATGTTTTAAAACATTAGTGGGCATGTTTTGAAAACTTTTTAAAATTAATTATTTTGAAATATTGGTTTAATACAAATTTGACACTAAAGTCAAATTTGAAATTATATCTTAATTAATTTTTCTTTTGGCTAAATAAAATTTGTAAAATACCCATATTCAAATATGTTTGAATTTAAGTCATTTAAATTCATTTTCAATAACCATTCGTTTCTATTGTTGTTTAATTGTAAAATAATAGAATAAAAATATATTTAAAGTAATAGGAAATATATTGGATTCAATTTTTATTTTGTGCATCATTATATTTTATGTTATGATAAATCATATGAAAACCTCCTAAAACAACTTTGGAAAAGATTTTTGATTCAATGTATTCCTTAAATAGAGTATATTAATAATTTCATGTTTTGAAAATAAATGAAAATCATTTTAAGCTTATGAAATGCCTATTTGGATGATTCATTAATTTAAATCCACGAAGTTTTAAAATTACAACTATAGACTTGTAATTTCTAAAACTATGTTTTGAACTTAGTTAAAAGTATGAAAACCTTTTGGCAAATAGATCATGTTTTAATTAGTTTAAAAGAACACTTATAAATATTATTTAATTTATGAATAGTTATGGCTAAGTGGTTGAAATCATATACTTATGGGGAAACTATTTATTTCATGAATATGGTTTGAAGCCTTGTAAAACATTTGTCAAATTAGATATTGAGGTTTTAATAAATACAATGAATAATAAATTGCTTACTTGAAACAACTTTTGAAAATAATGTTAAACTGAGATATTTGAAATATTAAACGCTTTCAATATGTTTGAAGTCTTTCATAATTGGTTTTCTTATGCATTTTAATGTTTTATTTTTAATCAAAACAAAAGTTTTAAACTTTAGTGATTTTTGAACATTCCAAAATGTTGGGATGTTACAGACTACCACCCTTAAAAGGAATCTTGTAACGCCCCGGGATTTTTCCCAATTAGAAAATTGTTTATTTTTCTTTTTGCATCAACATGACATCATCATGCATCATTTGCATTTGTCTATCTTAATTTAAATTATTGCATTTAAATTCAACTTCATCTAAATTCTTTCCACTTTTAAATTCAAATGCCCTTTTCAAATAAATTCAAATAAAGTTTCAAATTATTTATAAATAATCAAACCAGTAATTATTATGACTAATTTGAAACTATTAAAAATTGTTCAAAAGTTTTATTTATGTTTCTTTCTGATTTGTTTTCAAATTACAAAAACCAGAAAAGAATAAAAAGCAAAACATTTTGAAAACTGGAAAAAATAACCTACCTCGGCCTTTCTCTCTCTCCTGGCCCATCTCCCTCTTCTTCTAGCCCAGCCCACCACCCCTGTCCCTTTCTTCCCCGTACGGTCAACAGAGGACCAGAGAGAAAGCAACCGAGCCCTCCCCCACCAAGTGCTCCTGCTACCTGCTCCCCTTTCCCCCCTCCCTTTTAGCCGGCCTCCTCTCCCTCTCCCAAAACCCTAGCTCTCCTCTCCCTCTTTCCCCTCCCGCAGCGCCGCCGTCTCCCTGTTCTTCCTCCTCTGTTTTCTCCCCACGAAAAACGTCACCGGCGATCCAGCTCACTGTCGCGCCGCCGCTCCGACGTAGTCGAGGGAACACCGAGAAGCCCTGGGAGCGACCGAGTCCGTCGCCCCCGTTCCGCGTCGACGTCGTTGTCCTCTCTGTGCAAGGAATCGCTCCGGGAGCGACCGAGTCCGTCGCCCTCGTCTCCGTCTCCGCCACGGCCGGCGACCTCCGTCGTCGCGATTCTTCGCATGTGGACCTCCCCAAGCACGAACGGCAACATCGGCAACCTCCCTGTTAGCTCCTCTATCGATTTTACCTCTCCCCCGGCTCGTCTAAGTCTCGGATGCGTCGCGTTGGTCCCCGCCTCCTCCTCCGTCCGCCATAGCCGAGTCCAAGTTCACGGCTTTGAGCCCTTCTTCCTCCTCGACACGGGTTTCACGCCCCCCCCCCCCCCTGCACCGCACTACGCACCCAACCTCACACACACCCTCCCTCGCAGCCGCACGCACCCGCTCCCGCTCCGCCCGAACAAGATCGACGCCGGTGTTTGTCCCCGTCCGTCCGCGTCGCCCCGCACCTGCAAGTCTGAAACTTTGTTTCAGTTAAACGTCGCTCGATTGGTTTATATCCACACGTTCTCTGTTTACATCAACATTACAGCTCGGTCCTTGTGGCTAGCACAGCCAAACCAACTTCCCTCGCTTTGGAGACCCGAGTTCGACCCTCCCCAGCGCGAGTTGAATAAATAGCGCCTTTTTTTTCTTTTTCTATCACTGACACGCGGGCCCCATCGGTCAGCGACCGCGGGAGCCCGCACTGCGCACACACGCCCGCGTGGCGTCTGGGTCCCGCCGGTCAGCCTCACAGGTGGAACCCCGCACGGTGAGAAAAGTCCGAGGGGAGTTCCTGCGCCTGCAGTTTTGCGCTGAGGACCCTACCTTCTCGGTTTTAGTACTTTAGCCCCCACCAGCAAGTTTTCTATCACAGACAGGTCCCTGTCTTTTGCAGAAACACGCCTAAACTTAAATTGTTAATAACTTTTATTCTATAACTCCAATTAAAATAATCTTTATATGTTTATTTATCAGAAAAATGCAATGAATATTAATATGACGTTCATATGCCATTTTGCATCATTTAATTTTATTGTTTTGTTTAAATTAACAAATGCAACTATATAATTAAATATGGAATGTGTTGGGCTTTACTTAATAATTGCCCTATTCCATTTAATTTAATTACATCACCCATGCCATGTGTTGCCATGTTAACCAACATTTAATATTGCTGGTAAATAAATAACTTGCACCTAAATATTAATTGCCGGGGTTGCTTTCCCCCTTAATTTGGATTACCTGCATTGTATTGCATCTTGCCGTGCCATGCATCATTCTCGTATGATCATGCTGAATCTTTTGCTGTAGTTGTAAAATGCATATTTTACGCTTTCCAGTGTTTGTTGCTTCTTCGCGGATAAGACGTTGAGATGTGTGAGCAACGACAAGATCTGCTTCCATGCGGGATTCCAGGCAAGCAAAGTTTGCTTGTTTACCTATACATTGTCTTTCATTCCTGCCGTTGATCTCTGCTACCCTAGTATTCGATTCTTTATCGCGATCCCATCACATGTTTATCCTGCAGCCCATACAGCTTCATCCCCACATCCTAATACCTGTTGCATGTTTATCTGTTAGCCTTGCGAGTCGTAGCGCATGCTTAGAGTTGTTTGTGCGAGTCGTCTGTATGTCTTATTTATTTCACCTGCTTAGCATGATAGGTTATTCTACCTTAATAAAATGTTGTCTTATATTGGGGTATTATAATTAAAAGATAAGGCACCGGCGGAAGGCCTTGCGAGGTGCTTTGTTCTGCTAAGTGTCGACCTAGGAACTCAGTTCTTGTCCTCGGATCCAATTTTGAGCGCACTAACCGCTTGTGGGAGGCCCTATGGAGCCCCCCGCGGCTTCGATCTAATCCGCCTCTTATCCAGGGCGCCGCAAGTAGTTCGGGCTTTCCATTTGATGCATGCATATGGTTACCTAACGATCTTATGATGATGGAGTATTCGATTCTCATATAGGGTGGCACGTTCTTAGAGTGCTATGAAGGTCGTATCCCGCGGGCACTGGACCTGATTAGCCGTGCACACAATCATGCGGTTCCCTGGATGGGTCGTAGAGAAGAGATTTGCCGTGTTGAGATGCCCTAACTTCTGGCTTTGCTTTTGGGGTTGATCGAACGAGTACGGGTCCAGTAGTGCACCCCTGCAGGGTATAATCTTATCGATGAGCCGTGTCCACGGTTATGGACGACTTGGTGATGATGCTGGCTAACAAGATCATAGACAACTTACACCTAATCATTGTTAATTAACTTGACTAGTAATATAGAATTACTTTCACAATAACTGGTAACGAAAATTTGTTCACTGTGTGAGTTTTCCCGAATTGCTTCCTCATACTTGGTTGAGGGGGTTAATCCGAGAATGGGTTATGTTTGGTGTTAGTAGTAGTTGGTTACTTTATGCGCTCTCTTATCCCTCTCTGATTAGACGGAAGTTGTAGCGTGTCTCTTTAGGTTGGTAGTGCTGCTGCCGCTAAGTCCACCTCCCCTATATTTTGGGAGATGGTGTAGAAAGTAGGCAAGTCGGTTTTGCTTGCCAGGGAGTGCCCTGACCCTCTTTTTGGATGTGCTTTATGTGCAGTCAACAGGTTTGAAGTCTGACGACGTTAGCTTGGGAATCCCTCCTGCTTGGCTGGGCAGGGATATGGCGCCATTGCTTATCTTGAGGACTCTTAGTCCAATTTGCATCTTATCCGTAGCCGGATACTTTCTTGCTTCCGCTGTCATTTGTATCTTTGTATTGTATCGTTTGTATCTTGACTCGTTCGAGTCGTTGTTGTAATTATATCTTTTGTTGTATTTGTGGATGTATCGAAACTGTTGTAATGTTATCACAATTCCACCCACATAATGCGCATGTTTCGGCGTGCACATTATGTCTTGTGGACGACCTAAAATCGTTATTATGCGGATTTCGGCGGAAGCGCTTAAATCTACATGGTACCGATTTTCGGGCGTCACAAATCTCGTCCCCGAGATTCGGAGAAGCTAGAAAGACAAAGCAAGTGCTTGGAATGATTCTGATAACTCGAGAGGTTTTGAGAGATGAAAGGTTTTGACATGGAAACTTGAAACCTGGCAGGGGATGATTTTTCTGATTGGGGAGGCTCGAAAGAAAGATAGTTTGGGATCTCTGGGTTTAAGCAACGGGGTATAATTTAACTGGGTGGCTACCACCCTTAAAAGGAATATTTGGGGTCAGTCTAGAAACTTGGTTTAATCTTGTTTATTTTTCTGATGTAGAGTGTACTAGTATTTAAAATGCATTGGTATGTGGTGATACGGCAAGTTATAGTACTTACGTTTTCCACACGGTCCTTGGAGAGATTTATCCTTCTTCCACTCAGGGCACTTATCAGCGTAATGTCCCTTATCTTTGCACTTGTAGCAACTTGTGTGGCTAAGATCTTTCTTGGATTTAACCTTTTGTCCTTGTTCCTCCAGGGTCTTCATGAGAGACTGTTGCATTCCTTCCTTGGTTTGCTGGATAGCTTGTTGCACCAACGGATAAAGTTGACACTGAATTGGGACATGGTATGTTCCTTCCCACAAGAAGCAAGTAACCTTACTTGTGGGGCATCCTTTAACTTGATGTCTGGTATGACCATCGGGCCACTCATCAGGTCATCCTTTGGACGTATGTCCTATCTCTCCACAAGTTTTGCATGTCTTTGGTTTGGTCATAAGGTCCTCTTCAAAATCACTATGGTTTTGATCAATCTTAGGCAGTTGGTCATTGATCAAATTTCACAGCTGACTCTGGTTCTCTAATAGTAGTCGCATCGTTGTGTGCATATCATTGGTGTTGGTATTGAGGTGAGACATATGTTTGGTTTAGAAAATAGATGAGTTGAATCATAAGTACTATGGAGAAATCCTAATTCAATAAATCAGAACAAGGCAACCAATTTTCTAACAAATCACTCAACATGGTTCAAACACAAGCAAACACAAACATATGAAAACTTCAAACTTCTTTTGAAAAACCAAATTAATCGTTTATCGAACGAAAATACACCAACGTCATGGTAATACAGAGGTGACAGTACTGCCATACCACAATTTGATAGGTCAATACGTCAACGGATCTCGTTATTCTAATGGGTAGGTGGTCTAATCTGTCCTTTTATTGAGTGCTTCAAGTTCTTGTTCAACTTTCTTGGATATCTTCGAAGTGTTGGTCGAATCCTGGTTCTTCAGTGGTCTTCCAGGTATGTAGAACTTCATGTTCAATCGTAGCTTTTCCATATGAAGCAGCAGAATCAGACTTAGACTATAAGAACATGGTCATCTAGAAAAAGATAAGATGTTTTCAGAAGGTTGATAGTAGATGAGAGTATGAGGAAGATAAAATGAAAAGTTTTGTTTTTAGAAAAGTGAATAAAATAGATTTTCAATCCTATGGTCCAAATCCTATTTCTATCCAAACCTAGGTTTTCGAACCTACAGGCAACACAGTGCTCTGATACCATCTATAGCGTATATGCACTTTAAATAAGGCAGATACCTGTGTATAGTGCAAATCACTGGATCGATTCGTTTGCACACACAGTTTACGATGTAATATCACAACAAAGTATCAATTTTATTACATCGATGATCCAGACTTACAAAATATTCGATACAAGTTGCATAGCATAAAGCTAGCATTGAAAAAGTACACAGCGGAAATACAATAGCAGTGGGTCTCCAACAACTTCATGTTGCCACAGGCGAAAACATGTTGGTTGTAGACTCGAAATCCCTTAACGTAACCTCACTCGTCATTTGAATAACCCGTAACAAATAAAATTTTGCAATAGAGTGGGTCAGATTCCATTAAAAATGGAGTCTGGCAAGTGACACTATGGTGGACACTTAATGGAATAACTCTAAAGCCTATATGCATATTCTGCTGGTGGAGTTCAAGGCTATTTTGCATAAAGCCAATTTTTCCTATCTCTTTGTAAAACACTTTCTTAAAATCAAGAAAAGTATGGCATGAAAACCATAAATCTCATCTTCCCTTGTTCACCGATCCAGTTTTATTTCTGAAGTTGGAATCCTCCGTTGACGTCCGTGATCAGCTGCTCAAGTTGTCCGTACCGGGGACACGGCTAAGTACTTAGTTTTACAGTCTGCAGAGGTTGTGCACGTTCACCATTGTACCCATTCAACCCAAATCATCCTTTACACACCATTTATGATAAGGAAAGGAGAAGAATGAGACGAGATCTTTCAGAAGCATTTTCCCTCCCACTCTGGCTTGACCCGTTCCACCTAACATCCCTCTACATCTGCTTGTCAAGCCGGAGAGAGTCCATGCAACATAATTGATCAAGCCAGAGCCCATATGGCAATGGCTGCACTGGAACCAATCGTCACTCGGAGTTCTTCAGATTCCTCTGTTCCCTGGGTGGCCATCCACAAGTGCACATACTCCAGGAACCATAGACATGGACCTGAGTAGCCACTCAACTTCGCCACCATACAACCAATCCACCCAGGAGATTCATTACCTTAGTGGATGTGCACTCTCAGGTGAAAATCACCATGCTCACGGCCCTAAGTAGAATAGACATTCATCCTAGGCGACGACAACCATGAGCACAGCCCTGAGTAGTCACTTACATTTTGTAAAACTTTTCATCATTGCATAGCATCAATATATCTACTAAGTATTATATAGGAACCTAGACACAGGAGTAAGGGAATTCTACACAGGTTTAGCATAGCACTACTATCCTACACATGCATATAAAAATACACTAAGTAATGCATATAGAAATAATAGGAGGTTTATGAGGTGTGCCACTTGCCTTTGAATGTTGTCGTTGTTCATAAACTCTTTTCAACGATACTCGGAACTCTCCGTTCAGTCTAAACAATATAAACAAACAACAATACAACAATCAACAAGCAACAATCATCAAACATACATGCACATACATAGTGAACAAATAAGTTTCATAAAACTTCTAAGGAAAACATGTCATGCATGATATGCAAATTATTTCTAAGGACTAGAGATGCATGTCATGACATGAAATTCTTTTAAGTTAATGCACTGCAATTAGGTTGGTCAAAATGACTAAGGACTAAAGTCATAAGTTGAATAAAATATTTTGTTTTATATCATCTTGAATAAGCCCTCTAATGGCTTAGTCTTGATGTGTAGAAATATTTAGAGAAAATACTAAGTCATTTCTTCAAGATGATCAACAATTATTATCAACTCTTTGTAGATTGGACATTCACTATAGTGAGAGAGACAGACACCCGGCCAGCCACTTAAATTGTGGAACATGTCTCATGTACGTGGACATGTAAGGTTTGATTCCAGGCCGCTTCATCTCACTATGCTGCTAGGATCCAACAAACTTCAAAGATGATAACATCATGATCAAAATTTGTTTAAGTCTAAAAGATAAGATTAGGAAAGAGGGAAAAGAAAGAAAGAAAGATGTAGTTAGTCTTCCAGGTTTCATCTCCAGACTTGTAGCTTTCCCCTTGGTGATGTCTTGAATGAATTTTTGTAGACTTGATAAATCTTTACACTTGATGATTCTCATATCACCGAGGCTGGTCTTGGAATTAACTTAGTCTTTATGAAGTCTCAGATAAGAAGGAAGAAAAGAGAGAGAGCAAGAAAGACTTAGAGAATAAAGGAGGTTGGTCTTCTTGAACTTCTTCTTGCTTTTCTTCTAAGTGCTTCAACTCCTTGAAGATACTTCTGAAGTCTTATTTTGGCTAAGTCCTTCAATGGCCTTCTAGCTCCATCTTGAAAATTACTAAGTGTCTAAGTGTAGCACTTTACCAAAATGCTAAGTTGAAAATACTTCTAACTTAGAGAAAAATAATGAAGAGGTTTTCCTATGAGGGATATAATTATATAATAAAATATTTTATGCATGAAATGAAATTTTTAATTACAAGAAATCATAAAAATAACTTTTGTGATTTCTTTATAAATATGCATGAATTTATATATGCAATTTAATTAATTTCTATTTTTGGAAAATATAATAAAAGGAATAATTATAAGATTAAAGTTTTCTTTAACTAAATTTTATAACAAGTTTTTTTTATTAGTGTTAATAGACAGGGAGTATTTATTTAAATTTATAGCAATTTGATTTAATCAAAAATAATATTTCTATTAATAGTTATGTTGAAAATACTCAAACTATTCAAATTAAATATATAACTATGATTTCATTCAAATATTACTCAAAATTATTTTATAGCATTGGCATTAATTTACAAATATTCTAAAGTTTCTAAAACAATTTTATTTGCAATTTTTGGAATTTTAGATTTAAAGTTATGACAAATATACTCAAATCTTCCGTTTGAAATTTGAATATTTTAAACTAAGTAAAATTTGAATTTTGGCAGGTCCTAAATATTCTACATGTCGAGGGCTTTCCAAATATATAAAAATATTTGAATTTGGATAAACAGAGAAAAAGATATGATAGTTTGAATAGACAGGGGCTTTTTTGCAAAACTGCCAATTAATTAAATCATAAAAATGATTTTACACGTCAGCGCTGACTGGGCGCTGACTGTGCGCTGACTGGGATCCGACGTGGATAAGTGAACAGATCTGGGCCGTTGGATCTGGATCTGATGGTCCAGATCTGGCCGTACCCCTTTGCTAGCAAGATCTAATCGCAACCGTTAAAATGAGATCGGACGGCTTACGGCGGGTGGATGAGGTCGTGGCGGGCCGGTGACCGGAGGCGAAGGAGACGGTGGCGCTGGTGTCGGGCGTGGGCAGCGCCGGCGTTTTGATGCCTCCCCGGACACGCGGAGGGCGGCTACGGACTCGGAGATTCAAGGTGAGGAGAATGGTGGCGACGGCTGGATTCTCCTCGTCCTGGAACGCCGTGGAGGAGCTAATGAAGGTGTGGCGGCTCCAGTGCCTTGATTCGAGCACGGACGCGAACTTTGACTGCAGAAAATTTTCTCAAATCAGCAGGGGAAGCGCGGGATAGGTGGGGGAGAGAAGTTGGCAAGAAAGGGAGCGGCGGTGACCTTTGGTTGCGTCGAAATCGGAGCAAATCACGGCGGGAACCGAGCGTCTCCGACGAGCGATTGGGACGGCCCGGCGGCGTCAATCGAAGAGGGAGGAGAGGGGAAATGGAGGCGGGGACGTGGGGTATTTGTGGGACCGAACGGAGGAAACAAATCGCGCAAATTGCGCTCGAATTTTGGGAAGGAATCGGATGCGCGATTTTCGGCCGGAGGAGGAAGAAGGGTGACGTCAGCGATGACGTCACAGGGGATTTTCTTTTCCTTTTTCTGATTTCTTTTATAACTTTTGATTTAAACACCCAAATGGAGTCAAATAAATTTCTAAAAATTTGTAATATTCATATCTATGTTTTAAAACATTAGTGGGCATGTTTTGAAAACTTTTTAAAATTAATTATTTTGAAATATTGGTTTAATACAAATTTGACACTAAAGTCAAATTTGAAATTATATCTTAATTAAATTTTCTTTTGTCTAAATAAATTTTGTAAAATACCCATATTCAAACATGTTTGAATTTAAGTCATTTAAATTCAGTTTCAATAACCATTCATTTCTATTGTGGTTTATTGTAAAATAATAGAATATAAATATTTTTAAATTAATAGGAAATATATTGGATTCAATTTTAATTCAATTTTTATTTTGTGCATCATTATATTTTGAAATATAAATATTTTTAAAGTAATAGGAAATATAAATGTTTTGAACTTAGTTAAAAGTATGAAAACCTTTTGGCAAATAGATCATGTTTTAATTAGTTTAAAAGAACACTAATAAATATTATTTAATTTATGAATAGTTATGGCTAAGTCGTTGAAATCATATACTTATGAGGAAACTATTTATTTCATGAATATGGTTTGAAGCCTTGTAAAACATTTGTCAAATTATATATTGAGGTTTTAATAATTACAGTGAATAATAAATTGTTTACTTGAAACAACTTTTGAAAATAATGTTAAACTGAGATATTTGAAATATTAAACGCTTTCAATATGTTTGAAGTCTTTCATAATTGGTTTTCTTATGCATTTTAATGTTTTATTTTTAATCAAAACAAAAGTTTTAAATTTTAGTGATTTTTGAACATTCCAAAATGTTGGGATGTTACAGAACTGCCTTGACACGACAACAAAAAAATAACACTGAGACACATAGCGAGCAATTTCATGCTTCATCCTGGTCCACCAATAGATTGACTTGAGATCCTGGTACATCTTTGTGCTGCCAGGGTGGATAGAAAGCGGAGTATCGTGAGCCTACTTCAGAATGAGCTCTCTTAAGTTGTCAAGCTTGGGCACCACCATGTGTTCTTCAAAGAGCAAGGTACCCTTGTCATCGAGAGAGAAACTCTTTTACTTATCCTTGCCGATATTGGCTTTGATATTCTTGACACCAGCATCGTGCAACGGTGCGGCACGGATCTTCTCCTCAAGTGTAGGAGTGGCAACCAAGTTTGCAAGATAACCAGAAGGAATCAGTTGAAGATTGAGCTTCTTGAATTCTTCGTGAAGAGGAGGTTTGACGTCCTCAACCATGAGGTTGTTGCAATAGGACTTGCGACTAAGAGCATCAGCCATCACATTAGCTTTTCCTGGAGTGTAAGAGATGGTGAGATCGTAATCTGAGAGGTTCTCAAGCCACCTTGTTTGCCTGAGGTTCAAATCTGGTTGAGTGAAGAGATATTTGAGACTCTTGTGGTCGGTGAAGATCTCACAGCTGTGCCCCAGCAAATAAGGTCTCCAAGCCTTGAGGGCATACATGATTGCTGCAAGTTCAAGATCATGTGTAGGATAGTTGAGCTCATGAGGCTGCAACTGATGAGATGCATAAGCCACAACTTTGCGTTCTTGCATGAGGACTGCGCCTAGTCCTTGAAGAGATGCATCACAGAAGATTTGGAAAAGATTGGAAGTTTCTAGGCCAACCAGAATAAGAGTAGAAGTGAGTTTAGCTTTCAAGAGATTGAAGCTCTCATCACACTTTGGAGTCCAAAGAAACTTTATATCCTTCCTAGTAAGATCGGTGAGGGGCTTAGTGATTTTGGAGAAGTTCTCAACAAATCGACGGCAATAGCTAGCCATGCCAAGGAAGCTCTTGACTTGTTTCACCGTTGTAGGAGGCAACCATTCAACAATGGCCTTCACTTTTTCTGGATCAACAGAAATGCCTTCAGAAGAGATGACATGACCAAGGTAGGATACTTTAGGAAGCCAGAATTCACACTTGGAGAACTTGGCGTAGAGACGATGTTCTCGGAGTTTCAACAAGATAAGGCGTAGATGTTCTCCGTGTTCTTCCTCGGATTTGGAATAGATAAGAATGTCATCGAGATAGACTACCACGAACTTATCGAGGTATTCCATGAAAACAAATTTCATGAGACGTGAGAAAGTCGCCGGAGCATTTGTGAGACCGAAGGACATGAAAGTGTACTCATATAGACCATAACGAGTGGTGAAAGCTGTCTTTGGAATGTCTTCTTTGCGGATCTTGATCTGGTGATAACCAGACCTCAAGTCCAACTTGTAGAAAACCTTAGCACAAGCGAGATGATTGAATAGGTCATTGATGCGAGGAAGGGGATACTTGTTCTTGATGGTTTTCTTGCTCAGAGGACGGTAGTCAAAAACCAATCGCTTAGTCATGTCCCTCTTTTTGACAAAACAGAGTAGGACAACCCCAAGGAGAAGTACTAGGTTGGATGTGACCTTTAGTTTCCAACTCTTCTAGCTGTCTCATAAGTCCAGCCAGTTCTTTGGGGCCCATCTTGTAAGGACGTTTGGAGATAGGAGCAGTGCCTGATTCTAGTTCAATAACGAACTCCACGGCTATGTCAGGTGGCATGCCTGGCAATTCTTCATGAAAGATGTCAGGAAAGTCTCGGACCACCGAAATAGCTTCTATGGAAGGAAGAGGATCAACATTGAGAGCGAAAAGCTCTGCTGAAGAGGTATGGTTTGGAGAATAGACTATCAGTTTAGAAGGATGAGAAAGAGTTACAGTCTTTGTGGAACAGTCTATCTTAGCTTGATTGGCCTTCAACCAATCCATGCCCAGAATGACATCAATGTCTGAATTGCCGAGAATTATTAGAGATGCCAAGAAGATGTGGCCTCCAATTTGGATTTCATTGTCTTGGCTTATCTTGGAAGAGTACATCTGAACACCGGGGGAAGTAACGCTAAGACCATTGGACATAGACTCGAAAGAGAGATCATGCATTTGTGCAAAAGCTTGTGATGCAAAAGAATGAGATGCGCCAGTGTCAAATAACACCTTAGCAGGAATATGATTAACATGGAGTATACCAAGGAAAACTTATGGAGCTTCCTCTGCTTCATCGGCCCTGATGTGGTTCACCCGCGCAGCACGTGCCGGAGGCATGTTGTTGGGGACGAAAGGCCTAGTCGGGGCAGGTGCGCGGACCATCGCCTGAGTTGTAGCAGGGCGAGGTGGTGGTGGAGGAAGACGGGTCTCCAGGCAATTGTTGGAGTAGTGGCCCGGTTTTCCGCACTTGTAGCTGGTCACGTTGGGGCGAGCGCCCGTTGTCCTTGGTGGTCCTCTGAAACCCCTCATAGCAAGAGCCGGGTTCGGTGCGCGAGGCGTGAGTCCTGGAGGTCCTGGCACGTAGGTAGCTCGTGCTAAGGCGATGTTAGGCACCCAGATCCGACGCTTTTGAGTAGGAGCGTTGGCGATTGAGGATGAAGAAGAGTTGCTCTCACGAGATTGCTTACGTGACTCCTCGAAGATCTTGCGCCCATGATCCTCACTGAGCGTGATGTGGACGAGGTCCTCGAAGTTATCAGCCTTGACGAGGTTCAGCTTGTACTTGAGAGCGGGGTTGAAACCCTTGCGGAACTTGGCCATTTTCTTGGCCTCAGTGTTCACCTCATCTCCAGCGTAACGAGCAAGGTGATTGAACTCGCCATTGTACTCCATCACGTCCATCTTGCCTTGCGTCAGCGAGTTAAACTCCTCGCGCATCATGTCCATGAGACCTTCTGGGATGTGGTGGCGCTGGAAGGCTGTCTTGAAATCCCCCCAAGTGGTGACCACCCCAGGAGCTCTCATTGCCTGGAAGTTCTCCCACCATGACGCAGACTTGCCCCTAAGCAGGTAGGACACGTAAGGCACCTTGTCTTGCTCAGCCACGTGGGCGATAGCAAGGGTCCTTTCCATCTCGCGAAGCTAATCATCAGCTTCCAGCAGCTCAGTGGGGAAGCAAAGTTCCTTGGGCCCAGACTAAGGAAGTCTTTGACGGTCACACGTGCATTGCCTTCATTGCGATGCCCGTGGTTGTTCTGGTAGGCTTGGTGCTCAGCCATCTGAGCCAGACTTTGGGTCATCTGCCCAAGCAACGCAGTGATCGGTGGCGGCTCATTGTCTTCCACATTGCGCTTGTTCCTGGTGTTCGTCATCCTGAAGACATTGGATATTAGAACAACAACAAGATACGTAAAGCCAGGGAAAAACTTGGAAAGTAGAACTCTTGCTCAGAAAACAGTAGCAAACTGTAGGTAACAAGGATAAGCTTCTCATAGAAAAGGATCACAAAAAGACACTTAGTTAGCCATCAGTACAACCACCAAGGTTTCAGTACTACAAGGAAAGCTACTAGTACAAAGTTAACCATCCGTACAACCAACACGGTTTTAGTACAAAAGGAAAACTACTACAACAAATGAAGAGATACATCACGAAGACTAGCTCGCACTTCCCTCGGAAGACGAAACTCTGCACCCCTCTTCGGTGAGGCGATGGATGTGACGGCCGTCAACGTACACGTGGTACTCCGGCACAACACGACGTATCTCGCAGAAGTAGGCATCTGGCGTCTGTCTCCCGTACAGCAGTGGTCCAACGTGGTCTAAAGAAGTAGTGATCTGTGGACCACGCTCTGGAGTGTATCCGCCCACATCAGACCGGCGACTCAGTGGTGGGAGCAGGAACCTCGGGAAAGCGTCCGGTGTGACGTTCCCCCTGTCGTACTGACCAAGGTGAGAGAGTGCCCGCTGCAGCTGCTCACGAACTGCTGCTAGCTCCAAGCGTATAGCTCCAGCAACTGAGTCTGAAGACTGGACAAACTGAGCGGTCATGTCAAGAGCATCAGTCTCGTACTGAGAGTCTGTGTAAGTGAAGTATGGAACGTAGCAGAACGGAGGGTAGTTGAGACAGTAGTAGTCCCTGCGCAGAGCCACAGCTGCACCATAAGCTGCCAAGTGTACTGCCATGTCCACACTGGAAGCTGCAGCCTCCTACTTTTGCACAGTAACACCATCATCTCCCCTGATGCGAACGATAGCTCTGTAGGAGGTCTGTCTGAAATCTCTCGGGATCTCGAACACCTGGTACTCCGGAAGATAGAGGAAACCGACATAGTCAACCATGCCTCGGGTAACCGGTAGTCCGCCTGCACTGGGTCATACGCACCACCTGATAGTGCACCATCTACATAGCAGTTTGAAGTAGAAGTTAGCCGCCGGAAACAAAAGGATTGATTGCATAGAACAGATTGTACAATGACAAAGAGATGATTCAAGTGAAAGATAGAACAACAACTGATTCATTCAAGATTGAAATTGAACATAGCCGAAGAGGTTGATAACTACCAAAACGAAAAAAACAACCTTCAAACACCTGCAATTATGGTACTACGGAAACCCAAAACACGTGATGTCCTATTTTTAAATTAGAGATGAGAAGGGAAAAAAATCGTAACACTTCCTTACCAGAAGAACAGCGAGGGTGGGTGGGGAAGAAGTAAAAGAAAAGAATTCCTACTCTCACGTTTAAGATTTTCTTGATAGCTACACAATATTTTTCTAGACTCAAACAACGACCAGTAGAAGGGAACCTGAGGGCGTTTAGGCTCTGATACCAACTGTCAGACCCTGAATTCAGGCTACACAAACATAATGTATCGGTTGGGCCACACAATTAGGAGCATACTGGGGTTACCCAAGCCAGGAATAAAATCGGGCCTTGCTCGGAATGGATCATCGGCCGACAGCTCCTAGCGACCCCAACGTCACATACGTCTCAAGATTGTGCATGCAAGAACCCAAAAATCATACCAAATCATATACTTCAATCATACACACATGGTATACGAGTCGTTTTTTAACAGAGTGGAAATTACAAGATAAACCTAAGACACAAAGAAAGGAAATAAGTATCCAAAGCTCTCACTTAGTAAATATATCGAATGTCACCAAACAGAGGACACATGTCCCAACATTACATCATGCAGCGGAAAACAAGCCGATCTGAGTACAGACAAGAAGCAAAGGGCACAAGGCCGAAACAAAAAGAGAAGGCCCATCCACGCGGTCCACCAGGAAAAAGCCCAGGGGAACTCTAACTACTCGTCGTAGATCTCGTCGTTGAACTCCACGTAGTAGCCACCCACCTGGTCGTACGGAGAATCCTCAACTACCGAGAAAACCACATCCCGCGAAAGGGTCAATACACCGGAGCGTATCGAACAAGCTAAAGCTAACAAGGTACCAAATTGAAAGACTCCAAACGTATCGGGGTTAGGTGGACTTAGCGGCAGCAGCACTAGCAACCTAATTAGAGACACACTAACACTTCTGTCTATGTAGAGAGGGATAAAAGAGCGCATAACTTGACATCTAGAACTAATACCTATCATAACCCATTCTCGGATTAACCCCCTCAACCAAAAAAGAGGAAGCAATTTGGGAAAACTCACACGTTAACAGTTTTAGTTACCATTTATTGTGAAAGTAATTCTATATTACTAGTCAAGTTAATCAACAATGATTAGGTGTAAGTTGTCTAGATCTTGTTAGCCAGCACCATAACCAAGTCGTCCGTAACCGTGGACACGGCTCATCGATAAGATTATACCCTGCAGGGGTGCACTACTGTACCCATACTCGCATGATCAACCCAGTCAAACATTAGGGCCTCTCAACACGACTCATTCCTTCACTACAGCAAGTCCAAGTGCCACCCATATGAGTTGTTACCCGTGTCAGGAGTCCGGCCGAATCTCAATTGCGGACTCATTAGTTTGTGTCCACGCGCCATGTGGCTCAAACCGCGGTAGGAACTGTCTGCTTCGCGCGCACCACCCCTATATGACCCCCCGTCTATGGTAACCTCTCATCGAACATCATCATCATGCACATGCATATGAGAAAATGGAAAACCCGAACTACTTGCGGCACATGGACGAGCTAAGGATCTGTTCAAAGTCGAGGGGGGCTCCATTGGGCCACCCACAAGTGGTTAGTGCGCTCAAAATCGGATCCGAGGATAAAATCTGAGTTCCTAGGTCGACACTTAGCAGAACAAAGCACCTCGGGAGGCCTTCCGCCGGTGCCTTATCTTTTAATTATAATACCCAGCATAAGACAACAGTTTATTAAAGTAGAACAATCTATCATGCTAAGCATATGAGATAAAAGACAGACAGACGACTCGCAGAACCAACTCTAAGCATGCACTACGACTCGCAAAGGCCAACAGATAAACATGCAAGGGGTTATAGGTTGTGGGGATAAAGTTGTATAGGCTGCAGGATAAACATGTGATGGGATCGCAATTCAAGAAACATATACTAGGGTAGCAGAGATCAACGACAAGTATGAAAACCAAACAATCGTGTAACAGGTTAGCAGAAGCTTGCCTGGCAGCTCGTGGCCCGGCACAAGAGCTGGAACCTCAGAATCGTAGGTACTCGTAGCAGGCACATCGTCGTCTACCCAAAGAAAAGCCAAACATAGACAATAGGAAACATAATCAATAAATGAAATGCGCAAACAATTGATGTTGCAATATGGTATGAGATGATTAGATCACATTAAAGCGGGGATGAAAATCCCGGCAATTAATTATGGTGCAAATTATTTATCTACACATCAAATTAAATGTTTATTAGCATGGGAAGACATGGCATAGATGGTATGAGCAAATTAAATGGAATTAGGGCATTATATATTTATTACCCCACACATTTCATATTTAATTATTTAGTTGCATTTGTTAAGTCAAACTAAGCATTTAAAATAAATGATGCAAACTGACATAAGAATGTGTCGGCCCAGAGGCAACTGGGGTATGGAGAGCCCATTCCCCTCAGGCCTCGCACACTGGCCAGTCAGACAAAACGACCAAGGACCAGGCATCACCGCCTGGCGGGACCCTCGAGAGGCAATTCCCCTCAAGGGACTGAAGAGGAAACGAGGGCCTCAGGGGATCCCTCGCTTCAAGGGACCCTCCCGAGGCGCCAGCGCGCCTCGAGGTAATCCAACAGGAACCCCCCTCAGGCATGAAGTGAAACGACGCGGCCAAGGAAGTATGACAAGACGCACATGGCCCCTGCCACGCCCACGTGGTGACACAAGCACCCACGTTGCCGTTTTGGTGATAAAGGGGTCAATAAAGCGGCTCCGCCTGCTGCGCAACTGCCAGGACCTTCTACTCTGGCGATAATGCAGGTGGACGGCCCAACCCTCCAACAGAGAACGTCATCGCGGGCTCCACCTCAGAGACTGCCCTCTCTATGGGCAGTACAGCGCGGTCGGCCGCCTGTCGGCCACCGCGCCCACCTTTATCAACAATGGACCGTGTCCATGGACAAACGGACCGCGGTGGACTCCAACTCCACCATGCCTCTGCCGTGTGGGAGACACCTTGAAGGCCAAGCCGAAGGAGAGCGCCAGAGGGGCCTATAAAAGGGACAAGACATTCATCGTAGCAAAGGTCGGCTCTTTGCGTGCTACAACCCTTGTAAACCCTAGCAACACTTATTAGGATAGCCTCTGGCTGGAGGAGGAAGAAGACCATCGCTTCCCTCCCCAGTCAAGAACTGCCTCAAGGTGGCCTCCGGCAAACTCCATTGTACTGTAACCTCCACCATCTAATACAGACAAGCAGGAGTAGCGGTCTTACCTCCTCACGAGGGCCGTCAACCTGGGTAAAGGCCGGTGTCTATCTCTGTCATGGGCATGTCGTTTTCGGGTCCGGCGAGCAACGTCGCAGTGTCCCTCGAGGGTCTTGACCTCCGCGTTCAACCCCCTTCACGAACTACTCTTCAGGAAGTGACTACCCCCGATTCTTGGGAGTCATAACCCGACAGAATGTTATATTAAAGTTCATTGCATTTTTCAGATATTAAAACAGATAAAGATTATTTTATTTGGAGTTAAAGATTTAAAGTTATTGCATTTTTTAAGTTATGGGTGTTTATGCAATTATCCAGGGACTTATCCGTGATGGGAAAACCAGAGAACCAGGGGCCGATAGGATGGCTAATTTGTGGGGCCGATGGACGTTGGTGGATCCGGGGAGGGATAGCGAGCTGAAGAGCTCACACGGGGAGGATCCCGGTAAAACCGAGATCTCCCAAGAACAAGGAATAAGATCAAAGTGCAAAGGGGAAGATCTAATAAACACAAAGAAATGCACGAAGGCACACAACACACACACGATATACCCAGGTTCAGGGCCCTCGTGAGGAGGTAACACCCCTACTCCTGCCTTTCCTCTCTATATACTTGTGGTACAAGAGCTACAACTTGCTACAAGATCTCTCAAATGGAGAAGTACAAAGAACTAGATGAACTCAAGGTGAGAAGGAGTGAATGCTCTAAGAGTAAATGTGACTATATCTTTGGCTCTGAAGTTGGTCTCCCCTTCTCAGTAGCAGTTATGGCGCCTTTTATAGAGTTCCGGCCAGGAGGGCCGGAAACCCTAATTTGTCTTGGCCCCACCGGACAGGCCTAGCCGGCATGCCGTCACCGGCTAGTGCGACCTAGTCGCCGGACTATCCGGTGTAGCCCCTTCGTCATCATCTCGATAAGGACGGCAGGCGCCGTCCTGCATCATCATTGTCCTCTTGTCAGAGACAAGACATGTCTCTGCCCATCCCGGATAGCCTTTTCCGGATTGCCGGGCTAGGCATGTCAGGTCTTGTCGTACCACGATCGTACCGGCTGACGCGCTCCCGTGTCAGGCGGGAGGTGACCATGCTTCCGCGTCAGGCGGGACGTGACCATGCTTCCGTGTCAGGCGGAACTGTACTTCCCCCCGCGACAGACGGGAAAACCTGCTCTAGACCGTTGACGGCCCACCGGAAGCCCTCACGCCGTCTACCTCCTCGTTTGCCACTGTGAGCCCCTTCTGCATAAGATCAAGACCGAGACACACACTCCGGTTAGTACTTACCCGAAATACTTATCCGGTAAAGCCGAGTACACCTCCACCCGGGAGTCTCCCCGGAGTCCTAGATCCGGGATCCTTCCAGGAGACGTCCGAGCTCGTCTCAGGATGAGTATCTCTAGGCCTAGCCTCCCGAAGATGTCTTAGCCTACCAGCAAAGACATCTTCGAGAAGCTAGTTCTTAGAGGATGATGTGCGGGGGGCAGCCCCCCGACACTAGTCCCCGAAGCTGGTGCTGCACAACGACTTCGGATGATGTGCGGGATCAGCTTTAATAACAACCATTTTCCGAGAACAAATTACATCATCCTTTTATTCCATGCCGAGGTCGATTCTTCCCGAGATCTTCTTACCGAGGTCTTCCCACCGAGACTGTCTTAACCGGGAGGCGAAGCCTGCAACCGGATAGCACCATCTCAGTGAATCTCGACCGTTGATCTCCCGATGAATTCGAGACACTGAGCCAGGGCCCACCCGACGTCCCGTCTGCGCAGAGACGCACTCGAGTGCTTCTGTGCTAGCACGTCGTCGCTTGGGTTCCCGCGCCGGGGAGCCGCATCCGATCCGGAACCCAACCGTTGGGGCCGTGTGGCCCTCGGTGTGGCCGGATCGGGCGCTCCGGATAGTGCCACGTGGCTCGCGGCACAAAACAGATCCCACCCACGATCGTGGAGATCGTGGGCGGGAAAATCGGAAACCGCTCCGGAATCCCCCCCCCCCCATAAATAGGGGACCGGAACAGTTTCTCTCCTTCCTCTCCTTCGCAATTTTCTTCCTCGCCGTCTCGAGCGCCCCGCAGCCGCTGCCTTCGTCGCCGTTCGCCGGAGCCTGCACACCGTCGCAATCGCCGTTCGCCGGAGTCCGGACATCGTCGCCTTCGCCGAACTTCTCTATTTCGGTGAGTTCTTCCTCTTTGCTCCGATGATTTCCTCCGTAGAGCAACCGCCCGAGCCCGGCCGTGCCGTATCGCAAGTCCGGTAGAACCACCGCCGGCGAGCACAACTTGAGCGGCGCGCACGAGATGCACGGTGGTGACGCACCGTCACTGTAGGATGTAGATTGCTCACTTGCTTTGTGCCTCGTCCGAGTCCAGCGCGAGTCTATTAGCCCCCATTTGTTTTGATTATTTAGCACACGATAGATCTTGTTTCCCACCAACTCGGTAGTGTTTAGCAGTTTGTGCTCCGACATCCTAGTTTCCGATAGACTAACTCCGACTAATCGCCGCTGCGTCTGCAGAGTAGCTCGGATACCCCTGCGTACTTCTCCGACATGGGCGAAGAACGTACTCGGGGATGCTGGGATGGGTCCGAGACCAAGCAGTCCGATCTGGACTGGCTGTATCGGACTCACCGGATTCCTCCGGAAGTCGAGAGCCGTCTCCCGGGAGAGGAGATTGCACCGGAACCCCAACCCGGGGAATATGTGGTATTCCTCGCGCACTTCGAGCGCGGGTTTGGGCTTCCGGCAAGCCCCTTCTTCCGCGACAACCTCGACCTCTACGACCTTCAACCTCACCATCTTCCCGCCAACGCCATAATGATGCTCTCGGTCTTCACCACATATGCGGAGGCATACCTTGGCATCTGGCCCTTCTTGGATCTCTGGGCCAAGTATTTCATTCTCCGCCGCCAAGCCATCCCCAATACGGATAAGAAGATAAAAGACTTAGTCGATTGCGGAGCAGCCACTATCATCCCTCGCGCGGACTCCGGATTCCCCATAGTCAAGGGACTAGAGTCCTGCCGGAAGTGGCAGCGCAGCTTCTTCTACGTGAAGAACCGGGAGCACTCGGGAGATGGTCCGGGATCCTCGAACCCGGACTTCATCAATCTGCCGGAGTTCGTTATTGGCCCTCCGCGCGAATTCCGTCTCTGGAAGAAGCTTCCGGATAATGACGAGGTCAGTTGCATGCACGACATTCTGCACGTGCTAACTCAGAAGATGACCGGGGATGACCTCCTGCGATGCTTCATTGTTCGCCGGGTCTGCCCCCTTCAAAACCGAGTGCACAAGATGTGCCACATGTCTGGGAACTTTGACCCCACTAGGACCAGTATCCTTGGGCTAAACCACGCCGGGGTCGTCCGTCGCGTTCGAGCTATTGCCCGGACGGAGATGAAGGAGGACTACTCTTGGGGTGTCATTGGGGGGTCTCGGAAAAAACCTTGCGACCAGGTGCTCATATCTGTCTTTCGTGCATTCGCCTTCGTACATGCGTTCATCTGGACACCGACACGGCCTAATCTGTTTGCGCAGTTGTTCGAGCGTCAACATGAAGAAGACGTTGTCCACGTCAACGGGAACTACGCGCCGGACTTCCCGAGACCGGAAGTGCTGCCGAGAGAGGATCCCGACGGCGAGGACCATCTCGCCATCCCTTTCGTTAAGGCCCCGGGTAATCCTTCAACTCCAGAGGCAGTTTTCATTTCTTCGGATGATGAGGATGAGATTGACTGCCAGATTCTCGATGTTATTGACGCTCTCCCTCTGAATTGGGCCTCAGCTGTGGTTCCGAAACCGACAACCGGGACCAAACGTGCCGAGAGCCGGAAGCGCGCGGCTTCCGACACCGAGGGGGCTGATAACCCCGGCAACCCCCCCAAGAGGAGCAAACCGAGTAAGCAGACGACCGAGAAGCCTGCTCGGCGCCGGCAAAGGGGTCCTCCCATTGTGGATTCCGGGTACGTCTTCCTTGCCTTATGTTATTTGACTTTGTTTTCTCCATAACCATTACTAAGACACTTCCTTTCAGGGATGCACTCGAGCTCCCGTCACCTGCTGTTCCTCCTCCTCCCGGGACTCGGACTCCCAGCCCGGCTCAGGCTTCTCCTTCACCTCGTCGCCCTTCTACTCGAGGGAGTGAGCCTGCCACCTCCGGTGCCGCACCGGCTACCGCTGCGACCCCGGAAGCACATCCAGTGATCGAGGAGACCCCGGTGTAGGCCACGACCACCTCGGGAGAAGTGCTTCTTCCGGAGAGCCCGCGCCGGGTGCCTGGGCTTGAGGCAGAGATCGTTAGCCCTCGCCGGCAACCTGCGGCAAGCGTCCCTTCTCGGCCAGTCGCGCCCAAGACCATCCCGGAGAAGCAGCCTACAGCCTCCTCCCGGCCAGCAGATCAACTTCCCAAGTCTCGGGGCAAGATTGCTGGGCAGAAAACACCTTCTGCCCCGCCCGCAGCTGCCTCGACATCCTGTTCCCAGGACTTGGTGCTGCGCCCGGGTACGTTTTCATCTTTACCACCGCCTCCCGCCGAGATCGCTACTGCTGCCTTGCGGATGTTGCGAGCAACCGTCAGTTCCTTTGTACCTTCAGGATCCCGGGATATTGCCGCTACTCGCGCGCCCGGCGGCTCCGGCATACGGGTTGTTGACGAATACAACCATGCCTGGCTTGCCGCCGATGCCTCCGAGACCGCGGGAGACTTGCACGCTGCAGGCCCAAGCCGCAACGCCCAAGCTCTGCATGCTCTCCAAGTGGCCGCACTGGATGTTACTCGGGTGACCGAGGTAAGCTTGTTCTCTTTCTTTTATCGAAAAATACTCGTTCCTTCCATCACCACTAGTCCCCGAGATTGGTGCTTAGTGCTCTAGATTCCACCGAATAGCAGATCACTAGGTTCCAATCTTAGAGAAAAAATCCACGACTCGGACACCGAGTCCCCGAGATCCTCCCAACCGGATAGGTTGCTTCAAAATTTGCTCCACCACTAGTCCCCGAGATTGGTGCTTAGTGCTCTAGATTCCATCGAATAGCAGATCACTAGGTTCCAATCTTAGAGAAAAAATCCACGACTCGGACACCGAGTCCCCGAGATCCTCCCAACCGGGTTCCTTATATCTTTTCCCGACTACTTCTTTGTCTTGATTTCAGGAGTACAGCCAGAAACGCCGCAATATCTTCAACCGGGTTCTTGCTGACCTCGGGCAGTCCAAGAAATCCGAGGAGCGCCTCCGGGAGGAGCGAGACGCGGCGCGCAAGGTCTCGGTGGACCAGAAGACCGCTCTCGCCACCGCGCAATCCGAGATCGCGCGGCTCAACGGCGAGCTCGGAAAGGTCAAGGCTGCTACGGCCGAGATGAAGACGCGCTTCATCGAGGCGACCAAGAAGCAGAAAGAGACCTTGGACCAGTCCGAGGAGCGCGCGCACACTGCCGAGACTGAGCTTGCTCTTCTCCGTTCCCGGTATGATACTTGGCTCTCGGAGCTCACAGTATTAAACCGGGATCTGAACAGTAAGTGGACTGACATCCCTCTTGTCTTCTTTTTGCTTTCTTTCTTGCTGTTACTCTTATGACCTAGTGGTTTGACAGCTCTTCTTTTTAAAGGAGAGTTCGAGCACTCCCGCGAGGCTGCCGCCAAAGTTGTTGCCGCCTTCCGCGAGAAGCGCGCCGGGAAGGGTCCCATCTCGGATGCCTGGGACATCGAGGATCACCTCATCGCCCTGAAGGCCCGGATAATACCCCTCCGGTCTATCGGGACGGATCTGCTCAGCGCTGCGGTCCATGTCCACGGCGCACTGTGGCCGAGTATCCGGGGTACGCTCTCGATTCCCGAGCTCGCGAGCGCACTCCGGGGTGCCGGGAGACGCATCCACGCCTGGAAGCGTTCCGGTGCGCGGGCTGGCGCCGACCAGGTCTTGACCCAAGTACTCAGTTGGTACGAAGGTCTCGATTTGGGGGCGATCCTGCGCCTGCGGACGGTTTCCCCGTGGGTCACCGATCCGGAAAAGGTCCAGCGCCGACAAGAGGTGTCGCACCGCATCGCTACCTGGGCAAGCATCCGCGCCTTCACTCCTAGCGTCATTCCTTCCGATTCGGAATCAGATTACAAGGACGACGAAGAAGATGATGCTGCTTCCGGCGAGGCGGAAGACGAGGCCCCTGAAGGAGATGACGCTGCTTCCGGTGCTGCGACCGAGAAGGTGGTTCCCCGGGATGCAGCGACTTCGCCCAGACCCGAGGCCCCCGAGACCGAGGTGCGTCCCGAGGCCCTGAGTAGTGCCGCCGGAAGTGAAGCCGAAGTTGCTCCCGCTGCCGCTCCTGCTGCTGCTGCTGCCGCTGCTCCCGAGGCCGCTGCTCCCGAGGTCTCCGCCGAGAAGCCGACTTCCCCTACCGTTTGAAAAACTTAGCAAATTCGTTAAATCCCCGAGATGCCGGGTGGCATATGTAATATACACTCATACTATTTTTGTTTCTTAGTGAACCATTGACTCGAACCACTTATGCCAATTTACTCTGCTTTGAGTTCTCAAATTGCCTTTCATGTTTACCGTAATTAGGTAATTTCTGCTCTTGTCTACCATTTCGGCGTTCGACAGTCGAGTCACGAAACTCCACATACAACATACATTACTCAAAGCAATCCGAGTTCCTACTAACCGAGTTCCCGACATAAAAAACAACTAAATAAAAAACAGGTATGCCGGATAAGTTCCTGCTCCGAGTCCCCGAGACCGTTTTCGTGTCTCCCACCTTCCCTCTCTTTGCTCTTGACTACCATTTCGGCGTTCGTCAGTCGAGTCACAAGATGATTTCACATGACATACATTACTTTGACTTTGAGAGTCGAACTCGGAACTTTTCCGGCATACAAAAGAAAAGTAGAGAACAGCTATCCGGCAGTCCCCGGGTTCCTTCCCGAGATGCCGGTACAAAATAGTAAATGAATTTGACAAAAATAACAAGACAAGCTCATAACCAGGCAGTCCCCGGGTTCCTCCCGGGGTACCTTACTTCCATTAATACTGAAAAATTGAGATACAACATACACTGAACCTTTTATGTGTAAAAGGGGCGAAGTAGAGCTACATTCCATGGACGCTTGGTTTCCTCACCGGATTTGTCCATTACACCTTTCCTAGCCTCCTGTGCATCTACAAGGTAATAAGAATCATTGTGCAATGCCCTGCTTATCACAAAGGGTCCCTCCCATGGAGGTGACAACTTATGCATTCCGGCCGTGCGTTGGATGAGCCTCAGCACCAGATCTCCTTCCCGGAACACCCTCGGGTGCACTTTCCGGCTATGATAGCGACGGAGGTTCTGTTGATAAATTGCCGACCGAGATAGTGCCAACTCTCTTGCCTCCTCGAGCAAATCAACATCATCTTCTCGGGCCTCCTTTGCCTCAGTCTCGGTGAACATTGTCACTCTCGGGGAGTCATATTGTATGTCGGTTGGGAGTACTGCCTCAGCCCCGTATACCATGAAGAATGGCGTGTACCCGGTAGATCTATTCGGTGTAGTCCGGAGACCCCATAGTACTGCCGGTAACTCCTCTATCCAGCATCCCGGAGTTCTCAACAGTGGTTCGATCAAGCGAGCTTTGATACCGGCCAAGATCAAGGCGTTTGCTCTTTCGACTTGCCCATTTGCTTCCGGGTGTGCAACTGATGCTACATCCAGCCGGATTCCCTTCTCAGCACAAAATCGAGCGAATTCCCCCACAGCAAAGTTTGTTCCATTATCTGTGATAATGCTGTGTGGGTATCCGTATCTCAAGATGATGTCTTTCAGGAATTGCACAGCGGTGTGTCCATCGCACTTCGGGATTGGCTTGACTTCTATCCACTTAGTGAACTTGTCCACCATCACCAGTATATGTGTCATATTGCCTCTTGCCGGTTTGAATTGCCCGACCATATCCAAACACCACACTGCGAATGGCCAAGTGATGGGGATTGTTTTCAGTGCCGATGCCGGCATGTGTATCCGGTGAGCAAATCTCTGGCATCCTCCACACTTCCGAACAATATCCTCTGCTTGCTGCAGCGCAGTGGGCCAGTAGAACCCATGCCGGAACACCTTTGCCACCAGGGCCCGGGATGATGCATGATGTCCACACTCCCCTTGATGTATTTCCACCAGCATCTCTTGTCCTTCTGTCGGTTCCACACATCTCTGGAGTACCTCGGTGACACTTCTCTTGTACAGCTCTTGATTGATGACAGTGTATGCTTTTGATCTTCGCAGTATTTGCCGGGCTTCCACTTCATTTTCCTGGAGAATTCCCTCCAAGATGTAAGCCATAATGGGTTGTGCCCATCCCGGGACAGGTCTATCCGGGAACATGGGAGTGTCTATGTCCATTGGTTCTGCCGACATCACCTCTATCATCATCTTTCTTTGCCTCTCTGAGCATTGGGACGCAGTCCCCGGGCTCGATGTTATGCTCCTGACATCTACTTCCATGGGTACGGCATCTGAACCAGGCTCCTTGGGGATGAAGATAGATTCTGACTCGGGTGATGGTTGAATAGATGGCTTCCTCAAATGCTCCAGAGCTATTCCGGGTGGGATTGCATCCCGGGATGATCCTACCTTGGACAAGACATCCGCTGCTTCGTTTTCTCCTCTGGGTACATGCTTGAACTCGCATCCTTCAAAAAATCCGGATATTTTCTGCACATGAAACCTGTATAAGGCCATGTTCGCATCAAGGGCATCCCAATTCCCCGACACCTGTTGTACTACGAGGTCCGAGTCACCAAAGCACTCTATCCGACGGATGCCTATCTCCTTGGCGACGTTCAGTCCATGAACCAAGGCCTCATATTCTGCGACATTGTTGGATGCCCGAAAATGGATCTGCAGCACATACTTCAGTACATCTTGCTTTGGGGAAGTGACGACCACTCCGGCACCCCATCCGATTTTAGCCTTTGAGCCATCGAAATGCATCCTCCAGAAATTGTAATCCGGCATCGGAGGTTCATACTGCATCTCGGCCCAGTCTACCAAAAAGTCCGGCAGCGCCTGCGACTTGATGGCATCTCGTCTCTCGTATGCCGGAGCGTACGGAGACAACTGGATGGCCCATTTGGCTACCCGGCCGCTAGCATCCTTGCAACCGATGATTTCGGCGAGAGGAGCTTCGCATACCACTGTGATCGGGTGTTCCTGAGAGTAGTGCTTGAGCTTGGTCACTGCCATGTACACCCCATATGCCATCTTCTGGTAGTGCGGGTAGTTCTACTTGGATTCCGAGATCACCTCACTGAGGTAATACACCGGCCTCTGTATCAGCTTGCCCCCTTCTTCCCTTTCTACCACTATTGACACACTCACTACTCGGTTGGTTGCGGCAATATACAGCAACATAGGTTCCTTGGGTAACGGGGATGCCAACACAGGTGCTGTTGAGAGCATTCTCTTCAGATCATTGAATGCCGCATCAGCTTGCGGGGTCCAAATAAATGTCTTGCTCTTCTTCATCAGTTGATACAGAGGCAAGGCCTTCTCCCCAAGTCGGCTCACAAACCGACTTAGGGATGCCAGACAGCCGGTAAACTTCTGCACATCCTTGAGACGCACGGGCAACTTCATGCTCTCAATAGCACGAATTTTACCCGGGTTGACCTCGATTCCCTGGCTGGAGATGAGGAAACCGAGTAACTTCCCTGCTGGCACACCAAATCTGCACTTATCCGGGTTCAACCTCATCCGGAATCTTCTTAGGTTCTTATATGTTTCCCTCAGATCATCTATTAATGAGGCTTTTTCTTTTGTTTTTATGACTATGTCATCGACATAGACCTCGGCATTTCGGCCTATCTGGTCATGCAAGCATTTCTGCATGCATCTCTGGTATGTAGCACCAGCATTTCTCGACCCGAAAGTCATAACACGATAGCAATAAGCCCCATAAGGGGTAATGAAAGCAGTTTTCAATTGATCATCCGGATTCAAAGGTATCTGGTGAAAACCAAAATAAGCATCTAGAAAAGTTAAAAGCTCACTCCCGGCAGTGGAGTCTATCACTTGATCTATCCGGGGCAGCGGGAAGGGGTCTTTCGGGCATGCCTTGTTGAGGTTGGTGAAGTCGATGCACATGCGCCACACCTTAAGCAGGAGGGGATCATCTTTCTTCTTCTCCACCAGGACCGGATTCGAAATCCAATCCGGGTGCAGCACCTCCATGATGAATCCGGCGGCCAGCAGTATAGCCAGATGCTCCATGACAGCAGCTCTTCTCTCATCCGAGAGGCGCCTAGTTGGTTGCTTCACCGGCTTCGCATCCGGTCGAACAAATAGAGAGTGCTCAGCCAACTCCCTCGGGACGCCTTGCAGATCGTCACTCGACCTTGCAAAGGCATCCCGATTCTCACGGAGGAAGTCGACGAGCTCGCCTTCCTATTTGCTGTCCAGGCTGCTGCCAATGATAACTTGGCGCTCCGGGTTGCTGGGGTCCACGCACACCTTCTTGGTCTCCTTGGGGGGCTGAAATGATGTCCCCTGCTCCGGGTTCACCATCCCGGGCATTCCGAGTTGGGAGGTCTTGGCCATCGCCACCACCTGCTGGATCCTCTTCTTCTCTTCCGCGATCACCAGGGACTCAGCTAAGCACGACCCCGCCGAGGCACACTCCATGGAGCGCTTGTGGTCTCCCGAGATGGTGATCACACCGTTGGGTCCCGGCATCTTCATCTTGAGGTAGCCCACGTGAGTCGAGATCATGAACTTGGCGAGGGCTGGTCTGCCGATCAGGGCGTGATACGGGCTCTCCAGGTCCACGACCTCGAACTCCAAGCTCTCGGTTCGGCAGTTCTCCCGAGTTCCGAATAGCACCTCAACCCAGATCTTTCCCATGGGCGAGCAAGAGACTCCGGGCACATTGTCATGGAAGGTTGTCTCGGTGGGCAGTAGGGTGTTCATGGATACTCCCAGCTTCAGCATCGTGTCCTTGTACATGATGTTAATGGCACTGCCATTGTCAATCAGAACCCGGCTGAAGCGGACGTTGAGGTTGGGTCCGACAAAAGTTGGGTCAACCACCAAGGCATACGCTCCCGGCTTGGGCATAACCCGGGGATGATCCTTCCGGCTCCAAGTGATCTCCATCTCGGACCAATGCAAGAATTTGGGCACCGCCGGGATCACAACATTCACCTCCAGGGCACGCTGCCGCACACTCTTTCGGTCAGTGGGCTCGGTCACGAAGACCACATAGCTCTGATGTGCCTCCCGGTAGTTGCTCTGCTGATGTCCGGCTTGGTTACCGTTGTCGTTCCGGGTGTGCACCACATTCACTGGGCGAGGTGGGGGTCCTCTCGGAGGAGGGGGAAGTCGCACATCATTGGCCCCCGATGTCGGAGGAGGGGGTCTCGGGATATTGGGCCGAGATGCCGGAGCACTCTGCCGAATAGCTCCCGAACTGCCTTCCTGCAACGTGCGCTGATACCAGCTGCACTGCCGAGTAGAGTGGTTTGCGGGCTTGTTGGCCTCCAGAGTGTGGTAGCAGCATGGCTTGTTCAGCATTTCCTCATACGTCAGGGGCTTCTTTTGTTCCACCCAGGTCTTTTGCACCTCCTGACTCTGACCCCAAGTCGGGCCACTTGTCTTTTGACGCTGGCTGTTGCCGGCATCCTCCTGCTCCCGGGTCACTGCTGCGACATGCTGCGCGGCATGGTGGTACTCGGGCTGATTCCTCTTGTGGCCGAACTCCTGGCGATCATGGCTCCTGCTCGGTCCTGAACGCTGAGGTCCCGGATTCCTCCTGTTGGACTCTCCGACATCCACCAGGGGTTGCATGGGATCTCCAAGCGTATAGGTATCGGCGATGCGCATGGTTTCTGCCAAGGTTGTTGGCATCTTTCTCTGCAATTTCTGCCACAGCATAGAGCCATGCCGGCATCCTTGCGCAAACCAGGAGATGGCATGTGCCTCCACCACTCCTTCGCAAGAGTTGCGAATATTGCTCCACCGGGTAAGGTACTCCCGGTCAGTCTCATTGCTCCTTTGCCTACAGATGGCGAGCTGCTGAGGCCTGTTGGGCCTCTTGTACGTGCTGGTGAAGTTGCTGATGAACGCCTCTTCAAAGTCCAACCAGCAGTCTATACTGCCAGTTCTCAGATTGTTCAACCAGATCCGGGCTGGTCCTTCCAACATCTGTGGCACATAACGTACCGCCCATCGTCTGTTTCCACCGGCTATGCTTACTGCAGTTACATAGTCGGTTAGCCAGTCCTCCGGCTTCTTGCTGCCGTCATAGGTCTTGGCACCTCGGTTGAGCTGAAAGTTCCGCACAGGAGGTTCTCGCATGATCCGAGGTCCAAAGCAGGCAGGTCCCGGAGGTCCTTTCTCTTCCACCAACTCGGACTGGTGAATCCGGTCGAGCCGGAATCTGGCATCTGCCGGGTTCAGCTGCCTGGTTCCTATCCAAGATCCCAAAGGGTTCTCGTCTGGCTGATATCCGAGTTGCTGCAACCTCGAGTTGCCATCGTTGAGCCGGTCTTGCGCAGGGACCAGGGCCTGCTGGGGAACCGAGACGACCTCCCTCTGCGGGTTTCCCTGATCGTGAGGAGGATTCCGGGGTGGATTACCACGGCCAACCGGGTTGTTGTTTCCTACACCCAGGTTACCATCCCCACGGGTACTTCCCGCCTGCCCGGAGTTACGCTGTCCGGCCTGCCCGGCTTGTTGGATACCGGCGAAGGCCGGATCATAGGTCTGTAGCTGCTTGTTCTTCCCGGAACCTCGACTCCGGCTCCGGCTCTTTCTCTTGCTCTTGCTTCTGCTCGGATGCGGGGAAGAGGCCTCCCCATACGACTTCTGGCTGTCGGGTCTGGCTGAGTGCACCTGGGATCCTGCCCCGGGGTTCTTCTTCTTGAAGGCCAGATTCTGACGATTGGCTTCAATCACCAACTCGTTTACCCTCTCGTGCTGCTTGCGCAGGGCTACACCGGATAGTCCCACCAACTCGGCCATGGCGGCTTCGGCGGCCCTAAGGGTTTTCGCCGGTGAGCTGTACACCGGCTTCCCTGCTGAAATCCGACTTCCAGTGTTACTGGTGGTGGCTCCACCAGCCAGCTCTTCATTTACCATTCTTCCTTTCTTGCGCAGATCTGCAATACGCTTCTCCCGGGAGTCTATCTTAGGGAATCCGTGGGCTGCATTGTACTCCCGGAGGCTAGCGCTGAGCTCGCGGCGGATCTCGGCGATCTCCTGTGCCTCAGCGAGTAACAACTTCCGCTGCTCTTCTAACTCAGCCGAAGTGGCCTGGGCATCTGCTCCGGCAGCTGCTGGTACAGCCAACTTAGCCACGAGCCCCGAGAGGGGATCCGGACGACGTCGCGGATGGGATGACTGCGGATCTCCATCCCGGGCCGCAGGCCTCTCCTGCGGGGGTTTGGCCAAACGGGGGTGGCCATCAGTATCGCCGTCAGCATCTTGATACTCCTCCTCGGTTGCCCCGACCATCATCACTGCGACGGAACTCGGGGGGCGACCGGCACGCAGACCCCAAGCAGCGCAGAGCATGGGAGGGTCCTCAGCTTCCAGGACCGCGTCCGGGTAGCTACAGGCAACCTCGATGGCCACGTAGGTGGTGAAACCACCAAAGTCAATGAGACATCCATTCACCGGAAACGGTCTGTTCCGGAAGCACCCTGCATTGTCGCAGACGAAGTCCATCTCCCCTAGC